>OY770106.1:23066334-25695841 GCA_963669365.1 Verbascum thapsus
TACACATTAGCATAACTGTCAGGATGGCCGAGTGGTCTAAGGCGCCAGACTCAAGTTCTGGTCTTCGAGAGAGGGCGTGGGTTCAAATCCCACTTCTGACACATTTTTTTTATTTATTATTATTATGCTTCTTTTTGAATAGATTTGGAGGTGGAACAGAGGCATTTAGTTGGAAATTGGTCTTCTCAAATATGCAGCCCTTATGTATATTTACTGAAATCAAGGAACACAGGCATTGGGATATTATTAGCTCTGTTGAATTTTGAAGTATTTATTATCTACATTTCGGCCT
Source organism: Verbascum thapsus (assembly GCA_963669365.1). NCBI lineage: Eukaryota > Viridiplantae > Streptophyta > Magnoliopsida > Lamiales > Scrophulariaceae > Verbascum > Verbascum thapsus. The sequence continues at coordinate 23,066,627 of OY770106.1, forward strand.
TCAACAATTGGTATATAAACATTGTATCTTGCTGGAATTCAATTAGTAAACATAAATCACTAAATTAGTCGAATTGTATAGACAAAGCCCTTTTACGTCCATACATCAACCACAATTCAGAAAACACAAAACCAAAAAGATCAAACTCAAAATAAATCAAGATAAACGAACTCCTATGAATGAAATCATAAATTAGGCAAAGTTTGCAGTAATTCATCCCAAAAACTAAAACAACAAAAGGATCCCTATCATCATGAAGTAAACTTAATTTCCTCTTTCCACTCCAATTTCGTAACATCCACACCCTTCTCCTTTACAGTTCCATGAAGCCAACCTTCATCAATACTCTCCATACTTCCACTCAACCCATCATCAACAAAATCACCAACCCTTTTCACCTTTCCCTTTGGTTCCACCGGATACTCACCGGAAAAACAAGCATAACAAAAATTCGGAGAATCATTTCCCAACATACCCTTCAACTTATGAATAGGCAAAAACGCAAGCGAATCACATCCAATAAACTCTCTAATTTGCTCAACACTCATCCTATTCGATATCAATTCCTCGGGACTAGGTGTATCAACTCCATAATAACACGACCCTATAATCGGAGGGCTAGCAATCCTCATATGAACCTCTTTTGCCCCTGCTTCCTTTAACAACCGTACGATCTTCGAAGAAGTAGTTCCTCTAACAATCGAATCATCCACAACAACCACACGTTTACCCTCCAAAACCGCCCTCACAGGGGATAATTTCAACTTCACACCAAAGTCTCTAATCCTTTGAGAAGGCTCGATAAACGTTCTACCAACGTAATGGGACCTAATCAATCCTTGTTGAAAAGCTACTCCAGCTTTTGCAGCATAACCTAATGCAGCCACAACCCCTGAATCAGGGACAGCAATTACCACATCACAATCGACAGGCGCCTCAACGGCCAGGATTTCTCCAAAAGCCCGCCTGGATTCATAAACGGATCGCCCAAAAACAACCGAATTAGGCAATGCAAAGTAAATATGCTCGAAAATGCATGATTTGGGCTCGGGATGAGGCATCAGGCAAAGTGAACGAACCCCTTCTTTATCCACCACAAGTACTTCACCTGGATAAACCTCTCTCTCATATGTAGCCTCAATCAAATCCAATGCACATGTTTCCGAAGCAAATACTATTGCACCGTTACTCCTTCGACCCATCACCAATGGGCGAAAACCATACGGATCTCTAACCGCTACTAACTTATCCTCTGTAGTAAAAACCATAGAATAAGCACCCTCTAACTTCTCACAAGCTTCAACAATTCTTAAAAAGAAAGGCCTAGCTTTAGATATAGCAATCAAATGCAACACAACCTCTGTATCAGAGCTAGTATTAAAAATAGACCCGTTTTCTTCAAGCTCAGCCCTCAAAGCCTGGTAATTTACCAAATTGCCATTGTGTGCAACCCCAACAGACCCAAATCTGTAAGCTGCTACAAAAGGCTGAACATTTTTAAGCATAGAGGAGCCAGCTGTCGAGTATCTGACGTGGCCTATGGCTAAGTCTCCGGGCAACTTATCTAGCTTTGATTCGTTGAAAACCTCGGACACGAGACCAACGCCGGTAACGGACTGGAGGACGTTATCGTGCACCGCTACTATACCTGCGCCCTCTTGACCGCGATGTTGTAACGCGTGTAGGGCTAAGTAGCATAGGCGCGAGGCTTCAGGGTCGCCGTATATTCCTACTACCCCACACTCTTCTCTTGGTTTATCATCTTCATAATCATCATAAAGTATGTGTTCAGAAGTGCCTGATATGGTTGAATTTTTGTGGGTTGAGATGACGTCTGAGATGGGGTTTTTGGAGAGGGTGATGTAGAGGGGTTTTTGGAGGGTTTTGGTGAAGAGAGATGAGAAAGGTGTTGGGGGGATATTGGTGTGGAGGCGCGTGGGCGAGGAGGTGGGATAGGCGGCGGCGGTAGCGGCGGCGGTGGCGGTGGCCATGAAAGTTGAGGAGATAAAGGCGGTGGCTGAGTTATGGACTATGAATACTATAGCCAAGAAAGGAAAGAGTAGGGTTGGAGTGTTTTTATGATGTGAGTTTGAGGAGAATTTGATTGGTCTGTGACGAAATTAGTGTACAAAATGTGAGGAATTTAAAAGGTAAAGTTTCCCCTACTTGCATGTATCATTACTCATTAGTATTTCTAAATACTACATGCTTGTGTTATTGTGTCACTTGTTTCTTTAGGTCGACTCCTTCAAATATGAGTAACCACTACTACTACTACTAATAATAATAATGGGTTTATTAATTAAGAATTAAGTTGATAGATTTTATTTTAGGATTTAGGAAAAGGTAAAGGAAACGACTCTTAATTAAAGGGAGACCATGTCCTATGCGTTGATTGCGCCTTCATCTTTAGATTTTTATATTTGTGTAAACTGCGGCCTCGGCTTTTTGTGGGCTCAATGCTAAAGAAATCTTAATAGAAAACCTGCTATAATTGACTGCCATTTCAAACAAATGTTTGATTAATAGAAATTGCCGACCCACGACATTTTATGGGTGATTTTGATTTTTTTTTCTTTTCATAATGTTGATACTGAGCTCAAGAAATGCTGTTTAACTTTACCTTAATTTCCTAAAACCGTACAACACTAAAATGCATGGTATGAGAGATGAAGGAATTTTCAGCTAATTACCAAAATAACTAAATTCAACTTTCAGCAACACACATCACATCCCACTTGAGTGAGTTGATAGTGAAAACCCAATTCTTAGGGGCCAAAGGAATTGGCTAACAAACATATGGCCAACAAACTGAATATACCATATATCTAGAATCCATTCCAAGGCCATATCTTGTCCACGATCTCTCAAAGCAGCAAAAAGCTAACAATACGCTCAGTCAAATTTTCATGATGTAACAACTCTAGTGAAAACCAGGGAAAAAGATTCATAATTGGATTTTGCAACATTTGTCTTGATATAAAATATCATGCCAATGTAATAATCAAAGTTTACAGTGATAAGCAAATCACTCTAGGTGGTTTAGTACTCAATAATATACGAGGGATTGTAATTGTACCACAACTTGAAATCTCAAAACTCCCAAAAGACCTTAGAATAGATATAAGTTTATCAACTCGTCAAAATATAAAATCCTTGAAGAAGATGAGCATCAAGATAGCATGATAGACAATTCAAGTTCAGGCTAAAATATAAGGTGTTCGTTCACACTTTAAAAAAAGAGGGAACTTATTTATCATAGTGCATACAATTTGCCAAATAGACGACGTTTATAACATGGGGAGTAAATGAACCAGGGGTGAAAGGTTAAAAGAGCATAAGAGAGCATTAAGTCTTCATTTGTGATGTTGTAGAACAATGCCTCCTTACCCTACTCAATACCAAGAGCCAACATCAACCTGTTCTCAATATTATGTGAACTCCGCTATCAGTATCGATAATGTCACTAATTTCCCCAACCTTCAAACCAAATGTCGTATCTTCAAATGGTTTCTGCATCTGACCACGACCAAAAGGACCTAAAATAAGAGGAGTCGTAATCAGGTTCCAATCTAGACCAGCACTTCCCAGCAATAAATGAAAGATGGAGGATCTTAAAGATAATGCACAGTTCATATCAATGGAATTTAAAGGTTATCCATAAAAAATAGTGGCAATAAATCAAAGTGAAAACTAACTTAAGAGGTGGAACAAGTGAACTTGGATTTTAGCCCAGGGTTGAACCAAAGCCCAAAAAGTCGATCTTAGGAATTGTAGTTCAAGACTGTCACTCAGACAAAGGTGAAGTAAACATGACATATTAAAACAGTTTATTTATGCACACATATGAATGTGAAATTTCGTGGCATCAAATTTATACACTTTGACAACGTGCTCCTAAAATTCTTACATTGAAATTTAACTTCTAACTTCATAATGCAGCAAAAATATGTTAAGTCAGAATTTAGCCAAGCAACTAATGAAATTTTCAATTGTGAGAAGATAATCCATACTACTCTCAAGAAGAAAGTCTAACATTAGGCTGCATGCATTTTAGACCTTTTAGAGTATGACAGGATAAACATAGCCATATAAGAGGTGAAGATAACAGCATCATTCTTTTACTTTCAAAGATGGTAAGCAATTCATGGAAATAAATTTAAATGATAAAAGGAGGTGATAACGCCAGTGGACAATTTCTAACGCAGAACATACATCTCTTCTACATCAGATTAAGAAAAGCATCTTGTTGTTGAAGAAGTAAATATGTATGAGCAGCATCAACACAATGACATGCAAGGTGAGGATGCCGTAGCTGATATAAAATTGCAAAAATTCTTTGACACAATTCAAATTAATAATACCCACTTTCTTGAAATTTCAAATTCAAGAGAAACTTAAAAAAGATACAGCAATTGATTATTTCAAAGATTTGTTTCCACAAATACAAGCACACGTCATTAATATGAAACTTCTTCAACGCCATTTCTTGGGGTACAGTAATAGTCTCAAGACCTTGCTTGCGCAAAATTCATTTTAAATTTCATAGAAACACCAATTACAACTTATAACAAACAGATCAATCCGAAATCTAAAAGCTTTTTTTACCAATAATTAAAACGACAAAGAAAACAAACACAAGAATGTCAACTGAAACAAAGCTAAATAAAGTTCAGCAATAGGTAATACGCACTATCTCAGCTGACATTAAATTAAAAAATTACGAAACTCAAGTACCAAAATATCCACATTAAAGACTAATAAAGAAATCCATACCGAGATCGCCACCGCGCTTGGCTGAGCTGCAGTCAGATAACCGAGATGCCACATTCTCGAATCTCTCTTTTCCGGCGAGAATATCATCGCGTATAGCTTTAAGTTGGGCAACGGCGTTGTCTCTCGTTGTGGCAGAGATGCGGCGGCCTTCTGGATCCTTCCAGGAAGCCTTGCGCCGCGATCCTTCGTGCTTTATCAGTATGTGCGATGCCCTAACCTGATTGCTAGACGCCATTTCGAGAGAGAGAGTGGAGAGAGAGAGAGAGAGAGAGAGAGAGAGTGATTGCAGTGGGGATTGGAGTGAATGGAGTGGCGGGACCGGGTTTGGTTTATTTAAGGGTTCGCGTGATAATGAAGCGCTGTCGTTTCGTTGACTGCAAAAAAGGTCCCTTTGGGATTGGGCCTTTGGGCCGTCATAAAATAGATTGGGCTGAAAAGGTTAAAATGTTAGGCCATATTTGTACACTGGATCAGATATCAATAGGCCCAACGAGATGTCCATATTGATTGACAAACCCAACTTAGAGAGAGAGAAAGCAAAAGACTTTTTCTCTTTCAGCTTATACAGTAAAAATAGACTCGAAAAAAAAGGAGGAAAAACTCGGTCTGCATTTTAGCTTATTTCTCTCATCTCTTCTGTGAAAAACTCCCAACAATGGCGCCCCTTCCTGGACCGTACTCTGGCACCAGCACTCTCGCTTTGGTATTGTTAATGTCACTCTCGATCGATCTATTTATCCCTATGTTTGGATATATAATACCTGTATTTACCCAAAACTTATCTGAATTTCATTGAATTGGAGCGCAGGTGGCTAGGGTTTCGGCTTTTTCATTCGGAGTTGTTTACGGAACCGTGAAGCTAAAGATTGTCAAGGTATTCTACTTTTTTGATTACTGTGTCCATTTTTTTCTGGTTCATCGGAGATAAATGTGAATCTGATAGAAGATATCTTTTTGATACTGTTGAGCTGTAATTTACTTGATCTTTTTCAGAAACGAATTTGTTAACTGTTAGTCTATGTTGATCAGTTTTCTATGGTGTGATTTTTGACTATCTTTAGATCTTGCATTTAGGGACCTATTATCTATCTAAAAATAGCTTGCGCCATTGGTTGGATTTTTCTTAAAGGTGCTTTAATTTTTCAGCTGTTATCTGGATTGGGATGGTTTAAGATAAAGATTGGATATCAAATTGTATCTAAAACACATTTGAAGAAACTGGATTAAGTTTGCTTATATTTTTGAATTTCAATGACTATAGATGTATATGGTCAAATTCTTACTCCGAATATTGAGGCGATCTCATGAGATATTAATTAAGAATCATGCTAGAGCTTTGCCAATAAATGATTATGAAATTGGTTGCATGGGGGTTTAGTAGTTTGAGGTAACAGACATGATTGAGTATCTTGTTCCCAGAACTGATGAATAAGTCTCTGAAAGAGCTGTTGCTTTCGCTCGGGTTGAAGTGTTTCACTATTTCAATTTATGTTTAACAATTTTATTTCGATGTTTGATATCATCTTTGTTAGTTTTTAGTATATTCAAAACAAGGCTGGTATCGTCTAATGCTAGCTTAGTAGGGAATGAATGTCAATTGTCACCTCAATTCTCATGTTCCGATAAATGTTGACTAGGTAACCCGAAACTTCCCTAAACTTTGCATATAAAGATTTCTTTGATGTTATTTCTCGATTGACCCAATCCCAAGCTTGAGGAGAGTTGAATCCATATTCCTGTTTATCTGGATGAATTTATTGTTAGTTGATTAATTTCTTTCCTGAATATGACAACTTGTCTGGAGAATAGGTTTATCAAATTTCTTCATGATTGCAACAGCTTGAATAAGTCCATTTTGGCTTTCGTGAATTCGTAGTGGTGGTACTCTATGAGCTCCTTCATTGAGTTTTATACCGTGAAGTGTTCTTTAATCAGTGGTTTTAACCATTCTTTTCAGTGATTTTTATTTTCATCTTTTCTCCATTTCAACTGCCTAGATTGTCATTTAACAATAGTCTTTAGACGTTCTTTTTGCTGATTTTCGTTTTTCTCTTTTCTTTATGTCAATTGCCTGGTATTGTCCTTTGACAAGTGTTTAAACCATTCGTTTTGCTGATCTAATATGTCATGTGGTTATTGTGACATGAGAACTCATAATTTTTCTCTGTTATTAACAGGCACAAGCCAAGTCTCATAAGAAAGCTGAAGCCAAGGGACACCACTAGAGGAACACAATTTGTGTTATTTTTTTTATCTCGGATGAAAATAATCGATGAGAAAAATTTTACTTTTCATTCTGGCCTGATGTTTAGGACCATCATTTTTTCTTATAACTCTTTATGTGGCCGATAATGGTTTTGCCGTGGATATGGCTTTGAACATACGTGATATTGTTTCAATTTTCACAATTTATCGACTTCGAAAATGTGATAATATGGTTCAATGGTGATATGTCCCGTATTATCTACAATAAAGAGATTATATGCATGCCAGTGCATGTAACTCACATTTAAAAGGTTGATGTTTCCAGCAGCCAATTGTTCTATCTAATTTATATTTTATCTAATTTGGTCCACAGTATAAATCTGTTGGACATATTAACAAATAAATCATCTAGTTCATTTTGCTAAAAACATTTCAGCCTTGAGTCCTAATATAACAAATACAAAAATCTGGTTCACGCATGAACACTTACATACACAAACAGAGATCATATATTTACAGAGACTTTGCATTTGAAAAGCACTGCTCATTGTTTAGAGTTTACAATTGCTTGCATCCAATATGGACATAATAAGCAGGACGAGCAAAATTACACACAGCTGAACTCAGGTCCTCCAGATTGAAAGTGCAAATATTAAACCTGCAGGGGGGAGACAATGTGTTACATCGGTTAGCAGTAACTGATTATGCTTATGCTTTGCTAAAACCTATATTAAGGGTCCTCATGAGTTCAAAATAATAAGAGATTAAACGTATGCATCCATCAGGAAATTTTAAGAATCAAATAACCCCTTCACCATGAATTTGGGATAGATTAACTTTTCTTAACTTGTGTAATAAACGAAAGCTAGATATATTTTCGAGAAACCAACTTTAAAGAGGAACGGAAATAAACTGTCTAGGGGCACTGCAAAAGGGAGTTCATAACAAAAATTATGAATATACCCAGAAAATGAAGCAATGCCTTGTCCATATTGCAAACTCTGTTGATTGTGACATGCTAAACAAAACTACTTGACATAAATGATGCCTTCATCATCGAGGTCATCACCCTCCCACTCGGCATCATCATTGCTTCCATCAGCTGACTCTCCAGTCTCATATTCTTGATCTTTTGTGGCTTTTTGCTCATTCTCATCCTTTATTTTATCTAATATAGCAATCACCTGAAATAGTTCATTATTGAACAGTTAATGAGCGGAAAAAACAGAAAAGAAGATGGGAGAAGAGTGACAAGCCTTCATAGTATAGTATAACTGAGTACACTGCAAAAACACATGTAAGTGGGAACGAAAAAACTAATGTAAGTTTTACCCTGCTTCCTCGTTCTAGAGACTCGTCTTCTAGAAAACGGATCTCTGGAGTGAGCCGTAACTTCATACGCTTCCCTAGCTCACTGCGAACATATTTTGCTTTTGACTTCAACCCTGCTAGAGCAACTTCTTTTCCTCTTTCATCTCCGAAAACAGATACATATACTTTAACAACCTACATTGAATGTAAACAAGATGCTTAAACATTTATTATGAAGACTGAAATATGAAGCAACAAACTCCCACAAAATCATCAATCTAACAGCCAAATTCACAGTTCCACTTAACCATATTTCAACCTCCGTAGAAGGTGAAAACAATCAAAATAGCTAGTGTTAGCAACTGGTACATAGACAGGATCATAGAATTAATTCCAAGCTTTCCTGATGCATACAAAAGATAAGTCCACGGGTTGATGTGATCCTATGCACTCAACATATAAGGCACCAATGAAACCAAAATCCAGAATAACAGATTGCATAATAGGGGAATGCATTTAACAAAATTGACATCTTAATAGCCATAAAGTATCCAGAAAGGATTCAGGGACAACTGTTACTCGATTTTATAGTTTCAACATCCTAATTCCTATCATTTTTTCACAATTCAAGTGTCAAATGTCTCAGATTCTTACGGGCTTCACCTTCAAAAAGTATTAAATTCAATTTTTAATTTCTTTATTATCATGTAAAGGAGCAATGCCATGGCATTAATGAGACTATTTGAGACAGATAGCACACAAAAATAAATAGTAAAGAAAAAGCATAAACAACTAGCTAACAACTAAAGAGCACAAACTCTGTTTGGATAGAGAATTGTATATATGAAAATATGTGAGGAAATAGTCAATTCTAGCTTCATTCCTTAATTCATTGAGAAGACATCATACAATCTTCAATATAGCTTCTATGACTCACACTAGTACTGTTAGCTTCCACAGTTGTACATTACGTTGCTAACTACCAAACCTCAAGGTTAAAAGAGCGAATTAACTAATATTAACCTGCAAATCAGCAGAAATTTCGACATCGCTGATTGTAGTAAGCGACGAAAGGTAACGATCGGCACCTAAAGCAGCTTCAGGCAACACCGCATACTGCAAAACCTTATCCGTTAACAACATGTCAGAAAGCTCCCTCCTTATTTGCTTTGACACCATTTTCACTCTCCTAGGGTTAGCCATGCATACAATTGATCTGTTTGCACATTTATTCTTGCCGATGCTGGTGGTGGTGATAATTACCCGGTGCGGCGGCGCACGGCCGAGGCCGACGGAGGCGAGAGGACAAAACGACGGCGTGGAATGAGGGATCGAACATGGTAAAGTGATAGTTGAAAGTTGAACTAGAAGGTGCGGCATTACAGAATTTTATCAAATCAGAATATCTTTTGTCAAAAAAATGAAAAATAAAAATAAAATCAGAATATCTGTTCGTCGTTTGGGGCACATATTTGTGTGTGAAAATTATCTAGAAGAAAACTGGACACCATAGATTATTGGGCTTCATACATGGGTTTGGGCCCAATATAGTCTAGGAAAAGTAAGCCCGTAACGATTGGGCTGTTACTAAGATGCGCGGAGAAAAGCAGCCGTTAAAATGGACAATAATAATTCATTTATAATTCAACTAATGCAATAAATAATTACAGTACTGAATTTAACTGTTGTAGACTTGTAGCACGTATAATTCTGGCACCTAATATTAGCTAGGCAACGGGCACATATTACTTTTTTTTCTCAAAATAATATCTTCTCTTTTTTATATAATTAAATTTTATATCTTAAATTGAATTGAGAAGTAAGGATTGAGGATTGTATTACAATAATTTGGCATTTATAAAATTAGAATTTTCAATATAATTATAATTAGTTAATATGATAAACTTGGTTTGTCCAGTTATTGTTAAAAATGCGAAATTTTAATGAGTGCTCCTAATAACATTGTCTTATTTCTCACCTGACAAATAATACATTATATCAATCACAGCATAATAATATGAGATAGCAAATAGCTAAATCTTTTATGGGATGAAAATTCATAATTTTTTTTTCTTCTTTTAATTACTATTTAAAAGAATAGAATAGGGAAGCTAAATTTGAACCCACAAATCTCACCTCATAGATAAAAGCATAAAGCTGGTGTAGCTCTAACAAATTAATTTCTATAGCTGTATAATGTGGAGCCCCCACGAAAAAACAATTTTTTTTGCCTTAAAGTACATTTAATTTAGTTATAAATATATGCATTAAATTGCATTAGCTTAATTTTATAACTAATTAATCTTAAAAAGCGTAATTAAAGAAGGGTGGATCCGGAAGTATCAATTGTTTCCACAACCATGTGTTCAGGCAGGGCCCTTAAACTTAAATTATTAATAATAAATAATTGATTAAATCTTAACCATACTTACAAAGACAAGGCCCCAGCATATATTCTTCAAATCTTTAGAAGATTAAATAATTTAATCACCATTATTACTGTGTAAAATTGACAATGGGAGACAAAGAGATCATCTGGAAACAGAAGAAAATAAAAATACTGCCTGTAAGGCTCTGTACTTGTCTTTTAGCAAATTGTTAATGATCATGAAAATAGTACAAATTATTTAAAAGCTCATCTACCTAGTTAAGTTATTAATAAATTAATGATTAAAAAATAATATTAAATCAGTCATGTCTCCTTCTATATTTAAAATAAATTTATACAAGTAACATAAGAAATATTTATGAATACAAAATTGCCAAAGTATGAACTTGTAAAAAGAGAAAAGTTCGGAGTAACAAAACTGGACAACCTTTAATCAATTGGTTAGTGTTACTATATATGACAGTGCATTTTAAAATTGAATTATTCCATTATACTTACCAAATACTATTCATTTATTGATGTGGAAATTTCAATAATAGTAGATTATACTATTACTTATGTCAAATAAATCATTATCTGAATATTTTATTGTCTCATTCCATTACATAATTCACGCTCTCTATATCCACGTATATAATGCTCAATTTTCATATGGATGTATTTTAGTTGGATTTGATGAGCACCATTTAGTGACAAAATATAGCATGTGTTTTTAATTTTATTTCCAGATTCATATATCATAATTATGATTTTATAATTAATTTGTACATTTATTGTCGGCAATATATTTCAAGAGTAATGCTATATACCATATTTTAATTTTAGAGTATTGTAAAATATGTGGCTACTAATCATCTCGATCCATGAACATTTACATGGATATAATCATTTTAACATTGCTTACACAATAAAATACGCTATTATAAATATTTTTAATTCAATAATGATGATAAGTTGATAACGATTACAAAATTAAGAAAACCGTCGTATCTTATTTATCTACCTAATGTAGTAATTCGTAACATGCTTATTTGTTGATAAGATTTATAGATTTGATTTTATTTCAAATGATAATGTTGGAGATTACATTCACATTTACATTTTATTTAACGATTAATATTCATAAAAATAAAAAAATATTGCAATTTAATTAGCCTAACAACACAACATTGGTACATACTTTCAAATCCAGGGTCATTTTCGGCAATACAAAACTTTACAAGGCCTCTTTATTAACGGGACGTTTTCCAAAGTCAAAAAAACCAATTCAAACACATAACACCTTTTTCCACTCATCATCTCCTCTCCTCTGTCTCTCACACGAAACCATGGCAAAAGCCAATAAAATTCGGAACATTGTAAGAATCCGGCAAATGCTCCGATCATGGCGCAAGAAGGCAACGTCACCGCCTGATGTACCAGCTGGGCACGTGGCGGTCTGCGTAGGGAGCGGCGGTCGGAGGTTCATCGTGCGCGCGGCGTACCTGAACCACCCCATTTTCCGGCAGCTTCTCTGCCTAGCCGAAGAAGAATACGGCTTTGTTAATAACTCCGGTCCGCTAATGATCCCCTGTGACGAGTCGATGTTTGAAGAGATCCTCGGATTCTTGACACGTGGCGATTCAGGTAGCTCGGACGTCCAGAGATGCTGCCACATTGACATCAGGAGCGAGATCAGCGAATCTCGACCGTTGCTCCATGGATTCACTGTCTGATGAGTTCACTTCACACTTTTTGCTGCCACGTCAGCTTTCTCTTGTGAGCTTTTTCTATTATTTTATTTTATTTTTTCGATTGTTTGCTGGGGAGATGGCATGAAGGTTGGTCATCCCTGGTTGATTTTGGGACAAAAGACGGGTTTATTAGTAAACGTTTTTTGGGTAAAATCATGGATAAATTCTATGATTTAATTTGGCAATAATTGTAAGCATAAAATCGTAATTGCCAAGATCTTCAAAAATATGATTTTCACATGTAAGCATAGATCGAAGAAACATACCTTGATCCATAACAAGATTCGTAGTAGCGGAAACGATGAAACGATTTATCTCCGGAATTGTATTTCTCTCTCTTGACCCCTTTGGACTTGAATGACTTTCTTGATGGAGAGAAATATCGTAATGGGTTGAGAGAGGATCAATTCTTAGGATTTTCTTTATATAGACCCACCATCAGGGTATTTTAGGAATTTACCTTTTCTAATCCTTAACCAATTAGAATTACCCTTATATTATTAAACTACCTAATGTATATAAAACGTGGGCCACATAATAACAAAATACCCACTTCTAATAGAAATAGGAATACGTGGGTTTACATTCTCCCACTTGGCCCATGTGCCATTATACATACCATAAGGTTTAATAATAAACGTAATTGCGCATAGTATAGGATAATTCATCATTATATTGGTTAAATCATAAAGTCACCATTAAGCATGATAACCAATAAGGATCATAGCGGTTGTACATCAATTTGTCGACATAGTCCCTTCTATGTATCACAATACTAGTTTCATACTCAACATGACACGTAATAAGGTATTCAATAACGATCCAACATAATGTCTTTGTCAGAGACAATATCTTGTTTCACATAATGCATTAATGTATATACTAATCATAAGAAACAAGATCCATAAATCCATAACAGAAACAAAATAAACGAGCTCAGAGTGTCAATCACATGATAACATAAAACATAAACAACTTTAACGATGACATTCAATAATCCCCATTCTTTCGACATGTTCAGTAAATGTCTTAGGGGGCAATCCTTTTGTCAACGGATCTGCAACCATAAGATTTGTGCTAATGTGTTCGATTGACACTCTTTGTTTCTGAACTTCTTCTTTAACGGCAAAGTATTTCAATTCCATATGTTTAGCACCTTTCGAATACTTGTCGTTTTTAGAAAAGAAGACTGCTGCGGAGTTATCACAATAAATTTTCAGCGGCTTGGCAATAGTGTCAACTATTCTAAGTCCCGAAATAAAGTTCCGCAGCCATAAACCATGAACTGTAGCCTCGAAGCATGCTACAAACTCAGCTTCCATAGTGGATGCAGCAATGACAGTCTGCTTCGCACTTTTCCATGAAATTGCTCCTCCAGCCAAGAGGAACAAATAGCCGAATGTGGATTTTCTTCAGTCCACACATCCGGCAAAGTCTGAATCTGAATACCCAATCACCTCGAGGTGATCAGATCTTCTATAAGTAAGCATATGGTCTTTCGTTCCTTGCAGATACCTCAAAACTTTCTTTGCAGCTTTCCAGTGATCTATTCCCGGATTACTTTGATACCTACCCAACATTCCGACAGCAAAACTGATGTCTGGTCTGGTACAGGTCTGTGCATACATCAAGCTTCCAACAATGGATGCATAAGGAATTTGTTCCATCTGATTACGTTCCAATTCATTCTTTGGACATTGATTGAGACTAAATTTATCTCCCTTCTGAATTGGAACGACACTTTTAGAGCATGTGTTCATTTTAAACCTCTCTAGAACTTTAGTAATATATGCTTTCTGAGACAATCCCAACAATCCTTGTGACCTATCACGAAATATTTCTATTCCTATCACATAGGATGCCTCACCCATATCCTTCATCTCAAAGTTCTTAGAGAGAAATTCCTTAGTTTGACGTAATAAACCAAGATCATTAGTAGCTAGCAAGATGTCGTCAACATACAAAACCAAAATTATAAACTTACTCCCACTGATCTTCAGATATATACATCGGTCAACGATGTTTTCATTAAATCCAAAAGATGTAATGGTATCATTGAACTTAAGATACCATTGTCTGGAAGCTTGTTTAAGCCCGTATATTGACTTCTTAAGTTTACACATCATATGTTCTTTTCCATCAACCACAAAACCTTCAGGTTGATCTATAAAAACTTCCTCATCTAAATTCCCATTCAGAAAAGCAGTTTTCACATCCATCTGATGGAGCTCTAAATCATAATGAGCAACCATTGCCATAATAATCCTTAAAGAGTCCTTTTTAGAGACAGGTGAAAAGGTCTCTTTGTAGTCGATACTGTCTTTCTGAGTAAAACCTTTGGCAACGAGTCTAGCCTTGTGTCGTTCGATATTGCCATTTGAGTCGCGTTTGGTCTTGAAGACAACCTTCAGGCAATTCAACAAGGTCCCAGACTCCATTATAATCCATTGATTTTAGCTCTTCTTTCATGGCATCTAACCATTTAACGGAACTCTCACTTTCTATGGCTTGTGAAAACGAAACTGGTTCATTATCGATTCCTAAGTCGGATTCCGACTCTTGTAGATAGACCACATAATCACCAGAAATTGCAGGTCTCCGTTGTCTTACAGACCTTCTTAATTCAATTTCTTGTGGTTGATCTATCATTGGTTCATTGACAATATCTTCATTATGTGGTGTTTGATCGTTAATTTGTTGTTCTTGCAAATCATTAGCATGATCAACATGTACATGAACAACAACTTGAGAAGAAGGTAAATGCAAAGGAATTTGCACTCTAACTTCTTGAATTTCCACTTTTTGTGTCTCTAAACTCCCACTAACTTCACCATTCTCAATGAACCTAGCATTTCCAGTTTCAACAATTCTCGTACTATGATTAGGACAATAAAATCTATACCCTTTAGATTTTTCTGGATAACCAATGAAGAAACCACTGATTGTTCTTGAGTCCAGTTTCTTTTCATGTGGATTATATATTCTTACTTCCGCTGGGCAACCCCAAACATGCAGGTGCCTTAAACTGGGTTTTCTTCCCGTCCACAGTTCAAAAGGTGTCTTAGGAACTGCCTTACTAGGAACCCTATTTAATAAATATACAGCGGTCTTTAAAGCATGCATCCACAATGATTTGGGTAAAGATGAATAACTTAACATGCTCCTAACCATTTTCATCAAAGTACGGTTACGCCTTTCTGCAACACCATTTTGTTGCGGTGTTCCTGGCATTGTGTATTGAGCACAAATACCACGACTTTCTAGAAATTTAGCAAATGGACCAGGGCACTGTCCACTTTCATCATATCTACCATAATATTCACCACCTCTATCAGATCTAACAATTTTCACCTTTCTGTCTAATTGTCTTTCAACTTCATTGATAAATATCTCTAAGGTATGTACCGATTGAGATTTATCATGCAACAAATAGACATATCCATAACGTGAAAAATCATCAATAAAGGTGATAAAATACTTTTCTCCACCAAAAGATGGAATATCAAAAGGCCCACAAATATCAGTGTGTATTATTTCAAGGAGATGTGAGCTTCTTGTGGCTGTTTTCTTAAGTGTGTGTTTTGTGTGCTTACCCTTAATGCACTCAACACAAACTCCGAGATCAGTAAAATCCAAATTGGGAAGGATTTCATTCTTTACCAATCTCTCGATTCTTTCTTTGGATATATGACCCAAACGTTTATGCCACAAGTAAGCGGACGATTCATTACATAAACCACGTTTAGTTCCAACATTATGATGCAAGGTCAAAAGAGTCTCAGCGAAAAGGGGATCAAGTTTTAGTTTGTATAAACCATCACAAAGAAAACCAGAACCGATAAAAAGATTTTGTTTGAACAAACTAAAACATCCATTACCAAATTTAAAGGAGTATCCAACTGAATCGAGTTTAGACAACGAAATTAAGTTGCGAGAAACAGAAGGAACATAAAAGGTTTGAAAAAGATCTAAATGATGCCCAGTATCTAAAGTTAAACGGTAAGTCCCAATGGCTTTAACTGGGGCTTTGACTCGATTCCCCATGAAAATAAATTTTTTCGTTTTGGCTTATGGTTTGGGTCGTAAGAAATCCTTGCATCGTATTTGAAACATGAGTGGTACAACCAGAATCAATCCACCAAGTATTATAAGGAACTTCAGCTAAATTTGATTCGAAACATACTAAAGCACTAGGCTTACCTTGCTTTTCGAACAATGCCTTACGTTTCAAGCAATCTTTCTGATAGTGACCGGTCTTTTTACATAATTGGCACGTATCACTGCTTAGTTCCTTCTTCAGTCTTGCTGCAATATTCGTCATTTCAACGATATGCTCATGCATGGTACGAGAACCATCGAACTTCATGGTGGTTAACGTACCCATCAGTGTCCCAGCAAGCGACTTATCAGCCGACTCAGACTGGGAGCTTTCTTCCACATACTTCATAAATTCCTTAGCACTTTCAGTTTTCTTAATTATGGACTTGATGTTGTTTGCTACAGTCATTCGCATGAACATAAGGCTCAGTCTGTTGGATCTTTCCCAAGCTTTATGAAAAGATCGATCCTCAGTGCTGCTAGAATCAGTAAGAGCAGCGGGTTTCTCACTTAAGAGTGCTAAATCAAGATCCAGAACACCGAGGTGAAACTGAACTTGTTCACACCATTCAGAGAAATTAAGCCCATTAAACTTAATAACAGACTCAGCTTGAGAATGAAGAGAAACGGGGGCAGATGCTGCAAAACATAATATATGCTTACACTTTAATGCTTCGAGTAATAAACTTAATCTGTATTACAGATTCAGAAACATAATTGTACATGAGCGTATATTGTAGAACACCTTTGGGTGAAACGACAACATACGATAATCAAGCGTAATTGTAGTTCACCTTTGGGTGAAACAACATAATAAAATTAATCTTTAATACAGATTTATAAACATGAATGTATATTGTAGATCACCTTTGGGTGAAACAACAACATACAATAATCAAACGTAATTGTAATTCACCTTTGGGTGAAACAACAATGTTCGGTAACTTAAACATAACATAATTGATGCTCAAATAGTTTCACATAATTGGTAATTAACATTCACAAATTAGATATATTCGCAATCTTTGGATATACTAAAATATCTAACCGATCACATCAATTCACCACGATAATGTTCATGAATTATAAAACGAGTAATCAACCTTTGGGCGATCCAATAATATTTTATAACCATGAACTTTATTGAATATCATGAAGACATTCACTTGATAAGCATCACATAAGTCGAATCAAGAAATTTATTCAATTCATATAACATAATCAAATTTCTTGCTTTCGATTAGTAAAACACAAGTAGATCATAATTAGGGTTTCACTTGATGAAACTCTATTTTGTGTGCAAGTTGTAAAACATACTAAGAATTCACATCTCACTGCCATCACATAAATCCATACATAAACCCATACATAAACATATATACATATAATATATATATATATATATATATATCTAATCATGCAACAGATAACGAAAACCATTAACTCATACAATCACCATAATCTGAAAATTTCAGCATGAATTATATCATCTTTATATATTACTTAATCATGCAAAGTCATGCAATTTGTTTATAGAAAACCGAAACAATATTATGCGATTAAATTTAATTCAAAAACATGATCATAAAATAAAACATTCATGAATAATATTTAATCGATATTCACATAATAATATTCGAAAATCGAATCGATTAATTCGAAATCATAATCATAAAAAAAAATTGTTCATGAATAATATTCAATCGATACACACATAATAATAATCGAAAATTGAATCGATTGATTAAAGGAAAATCATATGTTTTCAATCAAGGCTCTGATACCACATGTAAGCATAAAATCGTAATTGCCAAGATCTTCAACAATATGATTTTCACATGTAAGCATAGATCGAAGAAACATACCTTGATCCATAACAAGATTCGTAGTAGCGGAAACGATGAAACGATTTATCTCCGGAATTGTATTTCTCTCTCTTGACCCCTTTGGACTTGAATGACTTTCTTGATGGAGAGAAATATCGTAATGGGTTGAGAGAGGATCAATTCCTAGGGTTTTCTTTATATAGACCCACCATCAGGGTATTTTAGGAATTTACCTTTTCTAATCCTTAACCAATTAGAATTACCCTTATATTATTAAACTACCTAATGTATATAAAACGTGGGCCACATAATAACAAAATACCCACTTCTAATAGAAATAGGAATACGTGGGTTTACAATAATTACTTATGTAATATTTAAAAAATTGTTTCTTTAGTATTAGCATATTGATTTGATTTTGGATCGATCAATGATATTATCCCACGTTGTAGTTATTGAATTTGAATGCAATGATGATACGCTAGTAAACTGCATTCATTTTTCTTGTTTATTCTTTCTATGTTGTACTTAAATGTTGAATAGATAAACTTGAAATTCTCTTGAAGGATTTGAATCGAATCGAATGAGTTAATAATCCTTGATCTCTGCAATAGAATGAGTTAATAAATTGGACAGATCTTACTGCATTAAGCAAGTGGCAATTTTATTTTATTTTTGACACAAAGTGGTAATTATTTAATTTAGTTGTATTTGATTCAACTTCAACACTACTTCCCTTCACAAATTTGGACCTTCTGAATGAAGTAAAAGATGTTTAGCATTATTTATCACTTTTACATGATAGAATCATATTGAGTTTCCCTTTTCATTTCGAGTGGCTAAACTAATTTCGGGAGTTAAAATAAAAATAATAAAATAAAGTTCTATGTTTTGGGCTAACATAACGGTCCTATTTCCTAATATCGTAAATGTAAATGGGCTGGATATGGCCCACTATAACTGGACCATACGTCAACGCCCAATTGAAGTGTTAATTGGGCCTATTGATTCTCAATTAGCTAAGTGCCCAATCCTATCAAACTACGATTATGTTAACACTACTAATTAAAGTGGATAATATTGTACTTTTGTAATGAGCTGGAATTTCAAATAAAGAAGTTGGATTAATCCATTAAACTGAATAATTAATCAAATTAATAATTGGGATCTCAATTATATATCTTAAGGGACAGACGTACTTTAATTATTTTCTAGTCAAACCATCCACTTTATAAACGTTTCATGTTGATGGAAATTCATGTTTTTATTGCATTATCGTATAATTGATGACAATTCATTAGATAGTTCACATGGTCCGGACCAAACGAATTGACCCGCCCGCTCAGCTGCGGGTACATGCCAGTTATGAAGCATTAAATCTCAACTACTATTGGAGTATTGAGAGTTTCAAAATTTGCCTACTATTCTTTCTATGAAGTTCTAATTTTACATATTAAGAGTATCTTATCTCCAATGGAGATCACTAAAATGGTGTAAGTTTTTTACAATTTTAGTGTCTGCTACAGTAATGCTGCTCCAATGTATAACACTAAATCTCACTCTAAAAGTATATTTCACAAAATATTCCTTTTTAACCTCATTTACTATTATTTCTTATATTTTACAAATAACACCCTACATTTAATTATTTATTACATATTCATTTAAGTTAATATTTTTTTATATTTTATAAACTTATAAAATGATTATTTAATAATAATACGTAATATATATTTTTTTAATATTTTATCAATTAAATTAAATATCAACGAAACTAATGGACAGTAATATAATGGACCTAATCGTAACATTTTCGAAATTTTCAAAACTAACATATATAAAATTTTCAAAAAATAATGTAGCACCCCGACCCCAACTTAATGGGAGTTGGGTTACCACCGTGACTTGAGCGTGAGAAATATATTTTCCAAATAAAAATATAATATCTCGTAAATAATTATAGCGGAAGACTTCGTTATAAAAACACGAGTATTTTTTTTTTCTTCTTAACTTTAAAAGCTAACCATTCAAAACGAACTCGTGTCATACCCACATTTGCAAATCAAAACCTTGTTATAAAAACATTAAAATATTACTTAAAAATCGAAAACAGTAGTTTCCCAAAACATCAAGAATTATCTGACTTATAATCATTTACATATATTAAAAACATATCATATATATATGCTTCTAGAGGGAAGTCCATACAACCGGCTACTCATCCGATTCGTCGTAAGCTGGACCTGAAAAAGATTAAATTGAGCAACGTAAGATTTTAGAAATCTTAGTGGATAACGTTATTAACTGTCACTTTGAAAAGAGTAACCAGTATGTCAAAAGCATCATCTCCAAGGTCCGAAGACCTGGCATAACTCCAAGGTCCGAAGACCTGGCATAACTCCAAGGTCCGAAGACCTGGTACTCCAAGGTTCGTCAACCTGGCGTAATTCCAAGGTTCGTCAACCTGGTACTTTATCATGTCGTTTCATTTCAATCAACATAAGAGTTATTCTAAACAATATAACTGAAAATAAACGTTACCCACTTTACGTTTCACTTAGATGCGGGGATGGCTCCTGAAGTGTCCGGTCGTCTCGTACTGCACTCGACCGTTCATCAACATTTAGATTTTAAAACACATTCAAAAACATGTACATATATATATATATATATACTTCAATATCTTCATTGTAACAATTTCCATAATTCACGTATTCTTCCAAACTTTATGAAATAATCATGCATTTACCGAAAAATCCTTATTTAGGCATGCTAAAACAGTGGATATAAATTCAAACCACAAAAGCTTTAATAAAATATTTATCATAATCAAAATTCGTTTGAAAATGCTCTAAAACCAACAATTTTCTAAAATTAACTATAAATCGTATAGTTACTAAATCATTGTGAAATTTATAATATGAACTTCTAACATCATGTATATAAATGTAGTAAAACAGCTTTGAAAGATTCAAGTCGATCGATTTTATAAACATTTTCTTCTAGAGTTAAAAATCACAAGAAATTCATTCAAAACAGCACCATCTTTGAAAATTCACCATAATTCGTGTATTACTCCAAAAATCACCAAATTTTAACCATAGACTCCCAACATCATATAGAATAACATACTAAAACAGTTTTCTAAAATTCAAAGTGTAAAAATTTATAAAAATCGTCAAAGTAGACTGAAATTTCAAGATTTTTCATAAATTGCTCAAACTCACATATTTCTTTAATAAAATGTACTTTCGAGTTTTACAATCAATCATCCATAATAAAATCACTTTAAAACCAGATTGTTATACATGCAATAAGTTTAGACTTGATAATCAAACATGCAAAGTCTATTTCAACATGCAATTCCACAATCAATACTAAAAATAACATATTTTTGAGGATCTATCACATTTAACCAAATATCCAACAAATATCATCATACTTGTAGAAAATCACTCTTAAATCATACATGCAATGATTTTTGGGTAAGAGAATTAAACATGCAATGCTTATTTCTACATCTTTTTGCACCATCAACACTTAAAATGACATTTATTTGAAGATCAACCATACAAAATAAGTTATTTAACAAAAACTCTTCATATTGTGGGGATTCATCTTTAGATCACACATGCAATGAGTTTAGGTAAGAGAATCATACATGATGCAATACTTGTTTCAACATATATTGGCACCCTAAAGTCCAAATGAAGACATATTTTGACAATCAACCACATAAAACAACATATGCAACAAAATCATCACATACTAAAAATCCATCTTTTGATCATACATGCAATACAATATTTAGCAACATAATAATGTTCTTAAGGAAGAAAATTATGAAGATTAGTAACAAGAAGAAACTACCTCCTTAAAGTTCAACAAAATGTTCTCTTATGCTTGATGAAGGCTACTACACTTTAAGCTTACTTTCCCCTTTCTACTTGCTATGATTTTTGCTTCTTTAACTCCTTTGAAAAATATGATTTTTTGAAGGAAAAGTGAAGCCTTGAGAGAGTAGGGGTGTTAGAGATGAGTGGGAGAGAGTTGTAGAGATGAGAGATGTTTGTGTAGAAATAAAAACATAGAACAAGTTTCATTAAATGGTTTCAAGATGAGTCATTGTATGAAAGAATAAGGTGTTGACACCTAATACATGCAATGGTGTGGAGGCTTCTAATTAGACACTTGTCATGCATGTTTACTATTCCCACATATATAAACATGACCTTATATATATATATATATGTATATGCATGTTAAATTATATATATATATATATTAATTATATATATATGTTAATTTATATATATGTGTTAATTGTTGGAATTATATATCTTACACATGCAACTTATCCATTTATTTTTCATTCGTTCATAATTACATATGTTGTCGAGTGCATCACGATCGAACTCGGTTTCTTCGGGTAGCTATCCTGCAAGACTTTTCAAACTTGAGAAAACATTAGCTCGTTATTTTCGATTAAACGTAAAACTCATTTAAAACATTAAATGAACGAGCAATAATAAAATATAAATAAAAATTGTATCTATATGCTAAAAACAATGCATGATTTTCGAAAATGGGGTGTTACAAATAACATATATAAAAAAATAACATATATAAAAATATAACATATATTTAATCGTAACATTTTTAAAATTTAGGAACTTAATTGTAATGGACCTAATTGTAAACTTTGATAAATATATATACTAAATTGAATAACAAAAGAAAAAGGAAAAATAATAAAAAAAATACAATTCACCCACGGCAAATTTGCCGTGGGTGGACCCCATTTTTGCCGTTCCATTGGAGCACCATTTTGGTGCTGGAGCACCAAAATGGTGCTCCATTGGAGATGCCCTAAGGAACACTAAAATAGTAAAAATTCGAATTTACTATGTTACATGATATATACATATATTGAGGTTTTTAGTGTTCTTTTTGGTATTTATTAACTTATTAAAATTTTAAATTAACTTGAATCTAGACTAATATGGCTAATCAAATAGTTAAAATCGGACTAAAGAATTATGCAAAACATCTAAGGTCCAAACCAAAATATCACATATTCACATCATTATGATTATATATCTACTCCTAATTATTGAGAGAAACCAAGTGCACAAACCTACCAAGCTAAATTGCTGGCATGTGGCATATATAAATCTATATATTGAGAGTAATAAATATAGATTATGAAGGGTTCGAAATTTATGGTCGTGAATGTCTCATTCTTTATCCATGTATATATCCATAACCCAACAAATTCCAAATTTAATCTTAAAAAAGAACAGATTGGAGGCCTATTTGCACTGACAGAAAGCACAATCTTGATACAAGAAACAAATGCATAAATAAATAAATAAATAATTTCAGATTGTTCAGATATTTTTATCAGATGGGAATGAGCAGTAATTCTCTACCAGAAATGTAGATGAATATATCAATTAATGCATCGTGGGATAAAATAGACGAGTTAAGGGGGCAAGTTTATGCAAAGAGTTGTAAGTGTCAGAAATAGCTCTGTGGCTGAAACAAATACAGGAAATTATTAAATTGCTTTTATTATATATATACTTATTTATCAAGACAAAAGTCATTTTGCTCCTAAATACTATAAATAACCCATCAAATATTGAAATATAATTTTTCTCCTCCATGATTAAAATATAATTATAGTTCAAAAATCTGTCGGTTAATCCAGAAATTTGAATAATACAAAGTAAATAATTTAGAGGTACGTATATTTTGCTATTTTTCACTTGAGATTAGTGGTGAGATAAGAGAAAAATGCACTAGAATATTGATAAACCTCATTTCTACGCAATTTTCATCATTCATTCGATAAGTTTATCTATAAAATTGCATCATATTTTTATCCCGCAAATGCGTTTAATGTCACTTTTGAGTGTCGTAGGGAATTTCTATGTTGCGAGAGAAAAATACCAATTATGGGCTAAAATCGAGAACGAGTTGATTGGAAGCTGCGAATATATGGCGTACAGGCGCCATTATAATCGGCGTATGTACGCCAATATACACTGCGTACGTACGCAGCTCTACATGGCGTACAATCAACGAGGGCAGAGAATTGGACGATTTGGCGTACGTACGCGAGGATTACACGGCGTACAGGCGCCGAATAATGCGGCGTACCGGCGCCGTTCATTTTGGCGTACGAGCGCCGAAATACCCGGCGTACAGGCGCAGATCAAAATGGCGTACGTACGCCGCTCAATACGCGTGAGGCCCATCTTCGGCCCGATTTCGGGTTTATGTTCTAGATTAGGTATAAATACCCCCTCAAAACATTGTATTAGGGTTCGAACTTTATTTTCTTGAATTGAGTTGTAAAGATTGGAGATCGAGAGACGAGATTCAAGATTATTGTAAACAGTTTATTCGACAACGGGTTTAATCGAAATTATTTTCTCTAATCTCTTTTAATTCTTGTCGTTTCATCATGTTTACTTTATTAATTGTTTATTGTGCTTTCGTATCTATGGAGTAATCCATCTTATTCTGGAACCGGGAATAGCCCGATAATATGTTATCGATATAGATTATAGAATCGTTGATTTACATCGTGTATGCTTATGATTTGAATTCTTGATTATTAATGCTTGTGAATTTGCTGGCCACATATTTGCATGTTCATAGATATTAGGTGAAAATTCTGAAAGGTGACATCTATATCAGAACCCTAGAATTCAAACCTAGGATCCTAAATCACGAAAGTAGTTTTAGGTCTTTTGAGGAATCGATACACTATCATAGAGATTAATGAGTCTGAGTTTAGTCTAATCATCACGAAAGTAGTTGATTAATTAGCTTGAGTATATTGTTATGATTCGACAGAAGGTAGCGAGTACAATATGATAGTGTCCTTCATAAGTAGCGATCGTAACTTCATTGGTAATATATTTGAGTCGATAATATTTATCGTGGTGACCCCTAATTCCGGAATTTCCAATCATATATAACTCGAATCAATTTTCTTGTGTTCTGTTTAGTTTTTCTTTACAATTTATCTCGTGTTTTTGATTAGGCTTAGATTACTGATAAGTGATAGGCTAGTGCTTGATTATTCGGTTCTCGTGGGAACGATATCTTTTGTACTGCACCTAAGCCGTGCGCTTGCGATTTAGGCACATCAAATATGTAATCACAAATACAGTAAAGAATACTAGAGAAAATATACTCGTCAAATATTATTTTCCATAACATAAAAAATTCTCCCCAAGAGTGTAATTATACAGTAATCAAACACCTCTGTGAGGAAAATCACAAACTTTTTTACAAATCCAACCCAGAAAAATTAGTTCATGGGCCTTGGGTTAGATGTCATTACATAATACAAACACCCAAAATCAATGGGATTGAAACATACTTACTCCAATCAAAATCAAAACCAAATCTTCAAATGAAGAAAGATGTTAAAAAAAGATAGAAATTAAAACAGCCACAAATTGCTGCATTCTATCTTGATCATCTCTCTCCAAACTAAAAAAATGTTCATAAAAATCCACCATTTTTGCCCCTCTCATCTCAACATCGAAGTTAGAGAGCGAAAAACAACCTCTTCACAAGGAATAGTGAGACCCATTTCATGATCAAATCCAAATTCTTCTTCAGCTCGTCTCAGTAAACACTGAAATTCAGGGTGACTCAAGAAAGATATAGGTACAATATATCTGCTTCTATTTTCACCCACATATACTGCAAAATGCCCTTTTGGGACGTCAATTGGTAACCCATCTTCATTATCGCACCCATGTTTTTTCCCTAAACTCGAGCATCTTTTCAAAATTTGCTTCAAAGCTAATGCTTGTGGTAATTTGCTTGATTTCTTAATCGCCATTTTCGATATTTTTGTGAAGAACTTAATTAAAGGGAATTTGCAGTTTGAAAGAGAAGTGGAGGTGGCGATGAAGAAGATGAAGAGATGTGAAGGTATTTATGAAGAAAGGTGGGGTGGGGTGGGGTAGATGTGGCATGTGTTTCAAAGGACAGACCACGGGTGTTTTGGGCTGTGTGTAAATATGAAAGGACAAAGTGGGGCCCAAGCCCATTAGTACTGGTCTTTTATGTTGGACCTCTTATTGGTAATATGGGCCCTTTTGCATTTAATTTTTTTGCTCCAATTAGCATAATTATGAGAATAATCTCTACTCAAAGTTGATTTAACTTTAAAGGGAATAAAAATAGAGAAAAATAGTTTAAATTACAATTATTTGTGTAACTTGTCTATATATGATGGCCTCATACTTAGCTATCACTGTTTATAGTCGGTTTCCACAGTACATGTTTCGATTTCCAACATTCAGTTTTCAGTTTCAAAGTCTTCTTGTATGTATAATGTATGTATATTCTTCACGGGCTGCTTCATATTTTCTTAATCTTTATTTTAATCAAAGTAACTTTATTTATTGTGGGGTTTGAAAAGGCTAGATAGTGTATTTCACGGACTCAAACTAACTGTACTGAACTTATAATTCTGCAAAATTACAGACAGAAGAAAAAAACAAGAGTCCATTCATACTCACAGTAAGTCGTACAGAAATCCATGTGAAGAAATATTTCTAGTTTGACTCTTTATATGAGCTACAAGAATTATTACAGCCACACAAATAGATGTACAAACCACTCATAACTGGGATTGCTTTCTCAATGCCCAAAGAAAAAGTTATATATAGATATAGATATAGATATATCTGCATGGGCATGTTCTAAGGCTCAGAAAGAGATTCAAAAGGTTACTACATTAAATTACACCAGTATCTCCATCCCGGATTTCTGTCTTCTCTTTTTGTTTTACTCTCTTATATCTTCACTCCTAACAACACTTTATGTTATATATAATTATATTTGCAAAAAAAAAAAAAAAAAAAAAAAAATCTTTTTTTACTTATGTTTATGGTGTTAGCACGAGTTGAGGATATAATATTAAAATCCCATAATGGAAATAATTGTTTTGTTTGCTAAAGTAGAACTCGATAACATTATGTATTACTTTATCATACTATATGTATGTAATCTTGGTATAATAAATTTTCAAATCTTAATATCCCTTATAATATTTAGTATCATTAACTTTTTCAAATAGTATCATTAACAGTAGCAATACATTTATTTTATCTTTTTTTGGAGTAAAGGGTTAGCGATGATTCTTGATGAGTCGCAAATTGGTACTTCGTCAATCAATCTCGTAAAAAACCACATTTCATTTCATCATATATGAGCTGCTCACAAAGTCAAACTTGCAAATGAATATGTGAAATTTCTCTAAACTTGCAAATCTAGAGTCACCAAATATAACACGAATAGAATCACAGAGTCGCCCGCATGGGCAGCCCAGTTGGTCACAGAAGGGTGAAGTTTGGACAATGACCAAGGATCGAGTCCCACCAGCGGCAGTGCGGGAGCAACCTCTCAAGTGAGGGGGCTCCTTGTGCGCAGTGGGCACTGGTCTAGCCCATGTGATTGGCTGGGTTACCATGATTTATTCCTCTCATAACTCTGTCGGGCCGGGGCATGGGGGCCCTTGGGGTTGGGGATTCAACCTTTTGGACAATAGAATCACAGAGTCAAAACAAACACAAATTTTTTTTTCCATAAAAACCATTTCCGTAACAACAATGTACAGAGTACATAAACATAAGTAGATGAGAGTGGCTGAAAATAGATTGATGTTGGAACTTGACCCACCCCATGTTCTCAAAACAAGATTGGATGAAGAAAAATAACCATGGAAAAAGTATGTGGTCCCTTGGAAATTATTTTTTTTCACCCAAAATTCGGTGCTTATAAGTGGGAAAAAAACTGCATTTGCCATATTTCAAGTTGATGGTGACATAGCCTTCCGTATAGCACATGTACCCCATGTTACTCTTGCTCTAAAAAGCTCTCATGGATAGACCAATATTCAAGTACTGTAAGAACTTTTCAGATCATTTCTTAACTGCTTGAAACTGTCAGCTTATAGATTATAAGCTCAATCCCTTCAATCATATTAAAAATAACCTGATCTGCATGTCATATTCTCATCCAACGGTCACCGTTCCAACTTAGCATTTTCCGCGAACAAATATGAAATAAAGAACTGATCCTATCAAATGAGACTTAATAACCACAGAGTACTGTGGAATTTCACCTTATACCGATCTGTAAAGCCTTCACACGACATAATGTACCATTTATGAAGTTAAAACAGAAGAAGCCATTTTTAACAAAATCGAAAGATTCAAAATTAGAGATTAGCGACGTTGACCTTTAGAGATAATATTGTATAAAAATGTAATATATATGCAGGTTACACTCAAGCTAATATGACACAACATGGGTTGTTGTAGGGGGCGGAATTATTCAAGATAGTTGGGCCAAGAAACAGCTCAGCAAATACTACATGTCACAATACTTAGACTCTAGAGCATAAGAAGCCTAAATATCCAATTCATATATACTTAACAACAATAAATGCAACTATAGATTATAACAGACATATTAGAAACAAGAGAATGTGCCAGGCTTCTATCGTAGGACCCACTTAAATTATATCGAAATTAATTTAGCAAGTTTAAGGATAATGATTTCAAACCTGATATATACTGCAGACTTCAAACAGGGTGAAAATCAACACTTGTAGCACAGTCATGATCAACACTTTTCTAAGATGACATTATTTGTTAATAATGTGTCTTCCAGAAACTTAGTTGAACCCCTAAGTATCATAGCCACCTTCAATAATGGAAATTATGTCGAACCAGTTTCGGTCCTGAATGGTACCGTAATT
The DNA here is from genome assembly GCA_963669365.1 of Verbascum thapsus. Lineage (NCBI taxonomy): Eukaryota > Viridiplantae > Streptophyta > Magnoliopsida > Lamiales > Scrophulariaceae > Verbascum > Verbascum thapsus. The sequence goes on from OY770106.1 coordinate 23,095,766, forward strand.
CGCATAGCAAATCCCATTTAAGGAAGATGTTAAATCAGTTTAAACTATCATCAAGGCGCCTAAAACACAAATAAAAGAATAGAACAACAATTACATACACATAGCTTATGTAACAGTCTTCTTGGTGAACCTATACTTACCATTCAAGTTTTCCGACGAAGTAGATAATTAAAACTGTTCTATGGAATAACTCATAAAAAATGTATAGATCTTCAACCTTGTGATGTTACGTTATAAGCAATCCAATTACGGTTTTATCTACAGACCTTAATATAGTCTATGGAGTGTTAGCGTGAAAGCACGGCCAAATCTCAAAGATACCAGAAATTTCATGTTTATATGATCTTCCTTATACCGTAATGTAAATTTTATCAGCTTTTTATAGAAGAACATCTTACATGAAGCCACTTTAAGGTGTGAGCTTCCAACAAAATTGAAGAAGGCTGACTCTTGTACAAATATAAAATCAAGGAAAAAATGCTTAAGTGCATATGAAATCCTGCAATGTATAATTACATTCTGATCTTGAGCTGAAAAACTGATATTACACCTTTTACTTTTTTCCCCTATCATTTCTCTTCATATAAATATGGTGTTGCTTTTAATCAGACAAAATTGCAGCAAAGAGCCGATAATGTAATAACTACAACATTCTCATCTGAATCAAATGAGAAAAGAGATATTAATAACAAAAAGGAACCGTTCGATCTTTTAATCTCTCCATCTGGTATGATTTAATATCTTCTGTGAGATATAAGAAATATTTACAGGTCGGGCGTTGGTTTCAGTTGCTGGTGCTGTCCATCCATCAAACTCAACTGCCTTCTGAGTCTTGCAATATGTGCTTGAACCTATGAATTCAGAGTTCATAAAATTTCATTGCTCGTATACAATTTATGGCCAAAACATTAAATAAACTACTGGATGAGATGAAAAATAACGACTTCCTAAAGAAATGAAACATCTGAAAGCTACAAAATATGGTATATGATAATATTACACATGCTAGTGATCCAAGGGGCTGTTCAGAAGCACTTCTCAAATGGGATTTACATTAAGAAGTCCATTTGCCAAAACAATGAATGTTTAATGCGGCCAAGTGTGAAGAGCAGAAGTCAAAAAGAGTCCAATTGGAGATGTGCCTAATGAAAATCAGCAGAAGCAGAAGCATTCAGGCACACAATTTTTGCTCATTAATTTATTCGATTTTTTTTAATCTGGTATCTTTGGATTTTCATTTTTAATTCATCTTTCGATGTTGGGAAGAGGGTTTTCCCATCCCCTCAATATCAAAAGTTAATCATTCTTCTCCTAAGGGACAAAAAATAGGTATTTTCAGGAAATTCATCAAACAGAATAGCTCAAACAAATATATGTAGATGCTGAAATATATATATTCATATTGACCTGCTGACGAGCTGCAGCAAGTTTTAATAGTTCATCTGCCTCAGAAAAATTAGTAAACCACTGGTTCAAGGGATTATCTTTGGTATCACCTCTTTTCCTATTGTCAAGTTCCTCCTTAGGTACTATAGATAAACACAAACAATTACATCTCAAAGTTAATTATGGCTAGAAAAGTCGTTAATAACAAGAACACAATAAAATATAACAAACCAGTTGGCAAAGTAAAGCCCGCAGGAAGTCTAGGCACAATAACTGCAGGATGATTTTGCACTCTGGCAAAGAAGGCTTCTGAAGGCTCTGAAAGAACAATTTCATCATAGGATTCAACAATGACAGGCTTCTTAGTGGAGAGAGGACCAGATTCATCTTCTGGATATAACTTCAAATGGTGATACCTATAATAGTTCCATATCATAAGTAAACAAATAAATATAATTTTACATCGAAAATCGAAATATCTGACTAGGGCTACACATAATACTCAACAGGCTTCGAAATCATTGTTGAGAAACATAGTCTAACAGGTATTCTAATCTAGCACTGTCCAGTCCAAATTCAGATACATAGATATACACAGTGATCACAAGCATGTACATGATCAAAGGGAGAATAACTCACAAGTGCAATGGCTTATCACTAGCATCATTGTGAAAATGAAGGGTAATGGCGATTTCGAATTCACCCCATCCACACTCCGATAACTCAAAAGGTGGGCTATCGATAACCCTCGTGGGATTGTTAAAACTCGAATGCAATTGGAAAACAGCACGCCTTATCACCACTCCTAAGTCCTCGTTTGTTGCCCCGCGAACATATACTGTCCATCTGTGGGACTGGTGCCTAATCAAATAGAAGAAAGAGACTACTAAATCAGAAGTTCACCAAACAATCAAAAATATGTAGAATACGATGAACTTCAAAAGAGGAAAATGAGAAAGAGAACTATTAAATAAATACTTACTCGCTAGCCTTCTTACCAAGCCAAAATGCAATGTTACCGTACACAATCGGAACACAAATTTCTGAGTCTTTGATCTTCTTAGCCGAGCTCTGTACAATCAAAAACAACCATAAAAAATAATTTCCAAAGATTAAAAAAATAAACTTCGAGAGCTTGCGAAATCTACTTTATTCTTAATTTGATTTTAGCATAAAATAGATTTCAAATCGTCATGAAATTAAAGGTGCAAAAATTGTCACCTTTTTCTCATTGTCATCTGAAGATTTAATCATTTTCCCGAGCTGCGTTTTTGGCAATGATCCACTGGTTTCCGGTTGATCAGCACCATTTTTCTGAGGCATTACGCGATTAAATATTTGAACAAAATCACAAATTGATCGAAATCAAATTAGGGTTTCCAATTGGGTAACTGTACGTATGTACGGTACTAAAGTTGAGCTACTGATGGAGTACGAGCTGGATTAGTGATCGCCTGCGGAAACGTCTATGTTTAGATCCTATTGACCATTAGGAGTTTTCTGTGTTTGACGTGTACGACGTTGATTGATCAGAGAATTTACCCGCGTCGCAGGAGATTATAATGATGATTTTTACCGTTAATTTGAAATCCTGGAACTCCCTGATTTTATTCCAGGAAAACCCCTATTTTGGTATTAAATTTACATTTCTGTCCTAGTTTTTGTTATATTGGATTTTCTTAAAATTTTCTGATTAGTGATCATAGTTCTAACCATCTTAAACGGAGCAATTTTGTATTTAAAATGCAACCAATCGTTTTACACTTAAAATACTTCAGAAATTCAAAATATTGACTTAGTATATATCATTTAAAGAGGGGATGTTTGTCCAAGAAACTATCTAATATACAAAATTGTGTTCCTACAGAGCTTACTACTATACAATCATGTTCAACTGATCAATTCAATTGAGACAATATATTAACGAATAAATCCTCGCTACAAGGAAATGTGAGGCCTCCCATTGGATGATCAAATCCGAATTCTTCTTCAGCTCGACTTAACAAATTTTGAAACGAAGAGTGGTTCAAATATGATAACGGTATTACAAAACGCTTCTTTTCGCTTTCCCCAACATATACAGCAAAATGGCCCTTTGGAACTTCAGTTAACGATGAAACTGATCTTCTTTCTGCTGATAAAGACCGTCCAAGCATTCTAAGAATGGCCATGTTTGTATTGAAAAAAGTGAAAATTTGTAAGAGAAGTTTTATGAAGCAAATGAAAGAGCTGTGAGTTGTTTTAAGACTTGTTTCTTGCTGTAAACACAGATAGGGTGTATATTATATAGAGGAACATGCAAGTAATGTCTTATCCTTCAAAATCAAGATTTTGTGGTGAAAAGGATTAGTGGATATAAGTATAACGCGGTGGATGGAAAAACATAAGCACATGATAAATCACATGGATCTGTTTTCCAATCGCCATAAAGATATCAAGCAAATTAAATGAACCGTATTTTTATGCTTGAGAAACTTAAACTTCATAAAGGGCCCTCTGTAATCGGTGAGATTTATATGTCTGATAAGTCACTTAGACCTAAAGATGCCCAAATTAGTTGAATTTATCTTAGCTGTCTATATCTGGTTTGCAGCTGTTCTAACAAGATTGATAAAAGAGGGCCCTTAAGTTTAAGGTGGTGTTTTTTTTTAGGATTAAATGCTTCATTTTTGTTTGTCTGAATTATTTGTGATGATTGAAAGACAAATCCATGTGATTACTAATGTGCTTATGTTTATCGAATTTCATAATCCACCACATATCCACTTATGTTCTTCACCACTCAATCTAAACTCCATATGTCATAGCATTCTTATGTTCACCTATATATATATATATATATATATATATATATATATATAGCTAAGTTAAAACCATCAACAACTCCTCAACCATCTCTAGCTTTCTCAGCTTTCAGTTAATTCACAAAGCCCTTGAAGAATTTCTTCTTTCAATTTGTCTCATAAAGATTTTTACTTTATTACAATCATGGCCATTCGTCAAATCCTGAGAAGGTCTTTATCGAGTGAAAAAAGATCAATTTCATCAGCAACTGAAGTTCCAAGAGGCCATTTTGCTGTATATGTTGGCGAGAACGAAAATAAGCGTTTTGTAATTCCAGTATCATACTTAAACCATTCTTCGTTTCAAGATTTGTTAAGTCAAGCTGAAGAAGAATTCGGGTTTGATCATCCAATGGGCGGTCTCACAAATTGTATATGAATTCAACTATTCAGATATTTCTCTTCTTAAATTTCTTTGTTTTTGCTGCCTGTTAGCTTCTCCATAGATAAGTTTTAGACGAGTAAAAATCAGACTCAAGAAAATAGTATTTTCTCTTATAAATTGCCTTAATCACCAGCTAGCTTCTAAGCTTTTGGAAGGATCCCTATACTTAAAAAAACCATGTTCCCAAATGATATTGTGCAGCTTATGTTGGAGGATCTGAAAATAAGAAATTTATTATTGTTCGGTTGTTCCAGTAGTATACTAGTTAAAACCAATTTTCGTTTCAACAATTATATTGTCTCACCTCTAACAATGAGTCGTGAGAGTAGGAAGATTAATGTATATTTTTACAGAGAATTTTTATGGGGAAAAATTTACCCTCTTACAAGAACAATCTTTTCATGGTACATAAAAGAAGTATAATATCAGAACCAATTATTTTAACATTTATTCCTTGTCAATTTTAGCAGCTTTTTCTTGCTTAAGTTGTTTTGTGTTTGTAGGAACTTTTATATTACAAGACGACATTTTTCGAATTAACATTCTTCTTCACAGTACTAACATTATCAGGACTTCAATTATATCAGGATGTTTATTACTCACAGTGGAAAATTATAAGAAAAAATCAACTATGTGTACTGGTTTGTGCTTGCTAGTAAATTGAACTGATACACCTGTTAAAATGTGTAATAAATCTATGGTACGGTTTTGTCATATGTGAAAAACGGAGAGATTAGACCACGAGATGTAAAAAGGATGGATTTGTTATATAAATGGATACATTTTTCTGAACAAATATTTGTCCATCAAACTAACTAAATATACAAAATTGTGCCTCTCTAAAGCCTACTACTGTACATATCATGTTCAACTCAATCGAGACGTTATATCAACAAATAAATCCTCGCTACAAGGAATGGTGAGGCCTCCCATTGGATGATGAAACCCGAATTCTTCTTCAGCTCGACTTAACAAATCTTGAAACGAAGAGTGATTCAAATATGAAACTGGAATAACAAAGCGCCTTTTTTTGTTATCCCCAACATATACAGAACAATGTCCTTTTGGAACTACAAGACCAGATGAAATTGATCTTCTTTCTGCTGATAAAGATCGTCTAAGCATTTTACCAATCGCCATACTTGTGTTAAAGTAAAACTCTTTGTGAAGAATGAGAGAATTTGCAGAGAGAAGTTTAATGAATCGGATTAAAAGATATAAGTTTCTTTTGGACTTGTTGATGGATGTAAGCACTTATAGTGTGTGGTATATTATATAGAGGAACATGTATTAAATAATTGGATTTCAATGTTTTATCCTTCAAAATCAAGAACTATTTTTCGTGTTGAAGTGGATTAGTGGATATAACGTGTTAGGCGAAAAAACATAAGCACATTAGGAATCACATGGATTTGTCTTCCAATCGTCATAATGATTTGAAACAAATTAAATGAATAATACTAGTATTCATGAGGACATTTCCAGGTACTATCTAAACAAGAAATCTCATAAAAGGCCCTCTGTAATCAATCAGATAACGATATGTGATAACTCAATTAGATCTAAAGATGCATAATTTGAATTCATCAAAGCTGTCTATTTCTGTTTTAGAATAGTACTAGCAAGATTGAATAAAGAGGTCCCTTCATGTTTTAAGAGGTTTCTTGTTAGGATTAAATGCTTCAATTTGTTTGTCTGAAATTATCGTGATAATTGAAAAGACAAATCCATGTGCTTTTGTTTCTCAACTTCATAGACACCACACATATCCACTTGCTTTCTTTGCCATTCAATACTTCTATGTTCATCTATATATATATATACGGCATCATTTCTTGGTTACAAACATCAACAAGTCCTCAAATCTTTTAGCTTTCTCAGATTCAACTTATTCCACAAAGCTTTTCAAGTGTTCCTTTTTCTCATTTTACCTTTCAACAAGATAAAATTTAATACCAATATGGCCATCGGTCGAATGCTTAGACGATCTTTATCTGCAGAAAAAAGATCAACTGAAGTTCCAAAAGGGCATTTTGCTGTATATGTTGGCGAGAGTGAAAAGAAGCGTTTTGTAATTCCAGTATCATACTTAAACCATTCTTCATTTCAAGATTTGTTAAGTCAAGCTGAAGAAGAATTTGGGTTTGATCATCCAATGGGCGGTCTCACCATTCCTTGCAGTGAAGATTTGTTTATCGATCTAACCTCTCGATTGGGTAGAAGATGATCTAATATACTAGGTTTTAGAGCAGTAGAAATTTTTGTTAGCTAGATTCTTGTACAACTTTTTTGTCCTCTTTCTCGTTTTTTACATCATAAATATACTTGTTCGGATACAAAATGTATCACTGGACAAATTAATGGATTAGTTGATGGAGAATTCTTTATATTCTAAGCCTTGTTCATATTCATCAGCAGTATCTAGATTAAGTTCTTATCATTAAACACTTAAAGCTAAACTTGCATAAATTTATCATTTACTCTGTTGCTTATTATGTTTCTTTCCAACAAAACCATTGCCAAGCATTTATTTTGGAGAATGAGAAAATAAACTGTTTGTGGGATAATTATACGACTTTAAGGAATAATCCGACTCGTACAAGTTTTGTTGTCAGATTTTTTTTTCATTTGGGCAGTAATTTCTTCTTCAAAAAAATGGAATGACTGTGTACACAACAAATTTGTAATTCTAAAAATCAAGAAACACAAAAATTGTGACAAATGAAATTTATATAAATCAAAATGAAATATGGGGTACAAATCTCTATTCTAATCCTCTGATTCTTCCTTCAAAATATGTTGACTTGAATATTGGAGTTGACTTTGCTTCTTTGATCTTCTCCAACGTTGACTCGAATGTTTATAACGTTAATTCGAGGGCTTGGCAGCTTAATCTCGGATCAAACGTTGAATTTTGTATAGGATTTAAAATCTTCAAGGTTAACTTTGTAACTTTGATCTTCCTTGAACTTGATTTGAACTTCTATAACGTTAATTCGTAGGTTTAGCACCGTAATTACGAATCAAACGCTATAATTTGATGAACTTCCTCAAGAACGCCTTGAATATCGCCTAGAACGCCTTGAATCTTCTTTGTATATTCGAAGAACCTTCGTAGAGAAAATTTGGATAGCTTCCTTCGTCTTCTCTAGCTTTTTGATTGAACTTCTGTGTGTGTTCATTATGAGCTCTAAAGGACCCTATTTATAGGTGTAGGATGGAAGAGTTGTGGATAATTTGGATTTCATTGATAATTATCCATTCGATTTAATAAATAATTATCATAATTTTGGAGCCATTTGATTGGCTGATAGAAGATCTAGATAGATCTTCTAGATATTATCCAAAACTTAACTTGAATTGATAATTATCCAGAACTTAACTTGAAAAGATATCTTTTGTCGTAGACGACTTTTGATTGATCAATATTTCCACGTGGCGCGATTTGATTGGTCGTGGATTTATTAACTGCAAGACATGATTTGATTGGATGGAACACCTCAATTTGACACGTGTCGCCATTTGATTTGTTGATAAAATGAATATTAAAATATCAATTAAATCAATTATTTTATCTTGGAATTAAATTTGATAAATCCCAAAATATATATATTAAAAGATTTAAATTAATATTTAATATCATTCTTGCCACTTGTCATCATTTGATTGGATATAAAATTTGCTTGTCTACAGACTGAGAAGAGAATTTGACCAAGAACGGTTCCATCATGAACTATTACAAAACTGTGAACGAAAATGTTATGATAAGAACTAAAACTAGATGCTTTTGCATCTAAATATGGCTTCTGTGTGTAAAGAAAAAAGTTATCGGGGTAACTAGCTCACAACAAAATGCTAAAACATCTGTTGATCCTGTTTTTCCTTTTTCTCAGCAAATAGTTTACGGGTATAAAGCATATCAACATGATGGTATTGATCTGCGGAAGATTTTTGTATACCCTGAACCATTTTCAGATGCTAAAGCATTTATCTATGTAAGTTCTTATCATTTCATAGCAATATGTATGACTCAAAAAAATTATTCGACTCCTTAAAACTAAATATGTCATTTAGAAATGATATTGAATGAACAAACAATATATTTCGACATTCTCCAAGATTAATGCTTGGAAATACTCTCTTCAAAAAAATGATATATAATTGCAATTGCTCAAAAAAGAGTATTCATTAAGTTATCCTGGGATACATTTTATATCCGAAAAAGTATCTTCACAGTGTAAAAATGAAAACAATGGACAAAAAATATTGTCCAAAAACTAACTAACAAAATTCTATTGCTCTAAGACCTAGTCTATATATATATATATATATCATCTTCTGCTCAATCGAGAGGTTAGATCAATGAATAAATCCTGACTGCAAGGAATGGTGAGGCCACCCATTGGATGATCAAACATGTATTCTTCTTCAGCTTGACTTAGCAAATCTTGAAACGAGGGCTGGTTTAAATATGATATTGGAATAACAAAGCGTGTTTTCTCACTCTCTCCAACATATACAGCAAGATGCCCCTTTGGAACTTCAGTTACTGATGAAGATGATCTTTTTTCGGCTGATAAAGACCGTCTAAACATTCGACTAATGGCCATACTGGTATTAGTAAATTTGGTGAAACAGAAGGTGAAAATGGAAGTATTTGTGAAGCAAAAGAAAGTAGAAAAAGTTGCTAAGTTTCTTTAGTTCAAGACTTATTGTGAGCTCTGAAATATGTAATATGGTTATATATATATAGATGAACTTTGTAAATTCTATAAGCATTCAATATTTGTGGTGATGAGGCAAGTGGGATATGTGGTGGAACAATACATAGATACATTTGTATAACTAATGAACAATAGCACATGGGAAATAACATGGTTTTGAACTCCAACTCATTATCATAATCTCGGAGAAAATTTTGTTTAAGAATATAAGACCCTACAATTTATCATAACAAACAGCAAAAACCCGCATTATAATTAAGACGATAAGGATGTGAAAAACCTCAGGCTACTATTCAGAGATGACAATAGGCCCCAGGCATGTGAATTCTCTGGTTATATGATATGTTGCAACATATACATGCTTTAATAATACATCAAATTATGTTATATGATTGAAAGACAAATCCATGTGATCTCTTATTTGCTAGTGTTTTTTTCTTGGTAATTAGTCCCTATTTCAACCACAAATTGATGGCCCTTCATCTTTATATACGATTATCTGTTTCGTCTCAGATGGGGTCCTAAGAGGGCTATATCTCTGGGGTAGTTAGGAAACATTTTCTTGGTTCATTTAATTTGTTTGAAATGATCGGAAAACAAATTCATGTGCTTTTGTTTCTCAACTTTCATAGGCCACCACATATCCCACTTGTTTTCTTCACCATTTGATCCAAATCTCTCACCTATATATACACAATGCATTTCTTAGTTACAATCATCAACAAGTCTTCAAGCATCTTTAGCCTTCTCAGCTTTCACTTATTTCATATTTCATCAAAAAGAATCACTTTAAAACATCAATGGCTATTCATAAAATGCTAAGACGGTCTTTATCGAGTGAAAAAAGATCAACTTCAGAAGTTCCAAAGGGACACTTTGCTGTTTATGTTGGCGAGTGTCAAAAGAAGCGTTTTGTTGTTCCAGTATCGTATTTGAACCAGCCTTTATTTCAAGGTTTGCTAAGTCAAGCTGAAGAAGAATACGGATTTGATCATCCAATGGGTGGTCTCACCATTCCATGCAGCGAGGATTTATTCATTGATCTAACCTCTCGACTGGGCAGAAGATGATATGATAGACTAGTTGGTTCTAGAGGAAAACAGTTTTGTAAATTAGCTTTAGGGAAAAACATATGATATTTTGTCTGGAAAAGAAATGTATCTGGGGAAAAAAGTACAGTATACAAATACATGAAAAATTACTGAGCCATTTTCAGATGCAAAAGCATTATCTGCTATGAGTTGTTACCACAAACTGTATATGAATCCAATTATTCAGATCTTTCTGTTCTTAAATTTCTTCGGTTTTGCTGCCTGATAACTTCTCCATAGATCCCTATATGTAAAACCATGTTTCCAAATGATATTGTGCAGCTTATGTTGGTGAACCTAAAAATAAGAGATTTGATATTGTTCTGTTTTTCCAGTATCATACTTGAGCCAATTTTCGTTTCAACAATTGTTAAGCCAAGCTAAGTATTCATTGGTCTCACCTCTAACAATGAGTTGTGAAACTAGGAAGATTATTGTATATTTTTACAGAGAATTCTTACGGGGAAAACTATACCCTCTTACAAGAACAATCTTTTTATGGTACATATAAGAAGTATAATATCAGAACAATTGCTTTAACATTTATTCCTTGTCTATTTCAGCAGCTTTTTCTTGCTTTAAGTTGCTTGTGTTTGTGGGAATTTTTCTATAACAAAGACAACATTTTCGAATCAATATTATTCTTCACAGTACTAACATTATCAGGACTTCAATTATTTTGATGAGTTATATTGGGTTATTTGTCACTCACAGTGGAAAATTATCAGGAAAACATTTAACTATGGATCTTGTACTGGTTTGTGCTTGCTAGTAGATTGAACTGATACACCTGTTAAGATGGGTGGTAAATCTATAAGATGCTTTTGTCAAATGTGAAAACGGGAAGATTAAACCACGAGATGTAAAAAAGATGCGTTCATTATATAAATGAATACATTTTTCTGAACGAAGCTAATATACAAAATTGTGCTTCTCTAAAGACTACTACTATACATATCATGTTCAACTCAATCGAGACGTTATATCAATAAATAAATTCTCACTACAAGGAATGGTGAGGCCTCCCATTGGATGAAAAAACCCGAATTCTTCTTCAGCTCGTCTTAACAAATCATGAAACAAAGAGTGATTCAAGTATGATAACGGTATTACAAAACGCTTCTTTTCGCTTTCCCCAACATATACAGAACAATGTCCCTTTGGAACTATAAAACCAGATGAAATTGATCTTCTTTCTGCTGATAAAGATCGTCTAAGCATTCGACCAATCGCCATATTTGTGTTAAAGTAAAATTCTTTGTGAAAAAAGTGAAAAATGAGAGAATTTGCAGAGAAGTTTTGTGAATGAAATTAAAAGCTATAACTTTCTTTAGGACTCGTTGCTGGCTGTAAGCATGTATAGTGTGTGGTATGTTATATAGAGGAACATGTATTCAATCATTGAATTTCAATGTTTATCCTTCAAAATCAAGAATTTTTCGTGTTGAAGTGGATTAGTGGATATAATGTGTTAGGCGAAAAAACATTAGCACATTAGGAATCACATGGATTTGTCTTCCAATCGTCATAATAATTTGAAACAAATTAAATGAATCATATTAGTATTTTTTAGGACATTTCTAGGTACTATCTAAACAAGAAATCTCATAAAGGGCCCCTCTGTAATCAATCAGCTAACGATATGTGATAACTCAATTACATATAAAGATGCATAATTTGAATTCATCAAAGCTGTCTATTGATTGATTAAAGAGGTCCCTTTAGTTTCTTGTTAGGATTAAATGCTTCATTTTGTTTGTCTGAAATCTTTGTGATGATTGAAAGACAAATCCATGTGCTTTTGTTTCTCAACTTTCATAGACACCACAAACTATCCACTTGCTTTCTTTGCCATTCAATACTTTTATGTTCATCTATATATATACAACATAATTTCTTGGTTATGAACATCAACAAGTACTTTAGCTTTCTCAGATTTAACTTATTCCATTTCTTTTTTTCATTTTGCCTTTCACCAAGATAAAATTTAATACCAATATGGCCATCGGTCGAATGCTTAGACGATCTTTATCTGCAGAGAAAAGATCAACTGAAGTTCCAAAAGGGCATTTTGCTGTATATGTTGGCGAGAGTGAAAAGAAACGTTTTGTAATTCCAGTATCATACTTAAACCATTCTTCCTTTCAAGATTTGTTAAGTCAAGCTGAAGAAGAATTTGGGTTTGATCATCCAATGGGCTGTCTCACCATTCCTTGCAGTGAAGATTTATTCATCGATCTAACATCCCGATTGGGTAGAAGATGATGTAATATACTAGGTCTTAGAGCAGTAGAATTTTTGTTAGATAGATTCTTGGACAAATTTTTTGTCGTCTTTCCAATATTTTACATGATAAATATACTTGTTTGGATACAAAATGTATCATTGGACACATTTATGATTGGTTCATGGAGAATTCTGTATATTCTAAGCCTTTTTCAGATTAATAAGCAGTATCTAGATTAAGTTCTTTTAAGCTAAAAATGGCATTAATTTATCATTTACTCTGTTTCTTTCCAACAAAACCAGTGCCAAGCATTTATCTTGGAGAATGTGGAAATAAACTGTTTTGTGGGATAATTATCATTTCTAAATCAGCTACTCTTCTAAAAAAAATAATTTTACGGAGCCTAATTTCTTCGTTGATCTACATATACTAGGTTCTAGAGAAGTGAAATTTGTTAATTATCTTGTTTTGACAAACAATTCTTTTACCTGTTTTCCTTTTTCTTAGCATACTGAAGATTGTTTTCGGGTATAAAATGCATCCACAGACAAATTAATGGTAGTTATTTATGAAGGATTTATATATACTCCACTCCATTTTCCAATTCTAAAGCTCTATATAGTTTAAGTTCTCATCATCCATCAACTCGTTATATATATGCTTTTATAGATGAGATAATTAACAGGAAAAGATGGCTGTGTAATATATGATCATTCATCTAAAGTAGAGCTAGTCAATTTTAAGAACATTGATGAGAGTCATTTCCACTATTATTAATGCATCAGTAAGTTAACAATTGGTAAAAACCTGTCACATCTTTTTCATCCCAGTTTATTTATTAGCAAGTGCAGTATCTAAAATGCTCCAATTAAATGCTAACTTGAAAGCATTTTTCTTGACAATGTATACATATACAACTTTTAAGGAATATTTGACTCGTTCAAATTTTGTTGGCGAGAATTTTTTTTCAACAGGTCAGTAATTTCTCCTTCAAACAATGGAATAACTGAGAAGAGAATATAATCAAGAATAGTTCCATCATGAACAGATAACAAAAATGTGAAAGAAAATGTTATGATGAGAACTTAAGCTAGATAATGCTTTTGCATCTGAAAATGGTTTAGAATACACAGAATTCCTCATAAATAAATCCATAAATTTGTGCAAGGATACGTTTTATATCCGAAAAAGTATCTTCACAGTGTAAAAATGAAACAATGGACAAAAAATATTGTCCAAAAACTAGCTAACAAAATTGTACTGCTCTAAGATCTAGTCTATATATATATATATATCATCTTCTGCTGAATCGAGAGGTTAGATCAATGAATAAATCCTGACTGCAAGGAATGGTGAGGCCACCCATTGGATGATCAAACATGTATTCTTCTTCAGCTTGACTTAGCAAATCTTGAAACAAAGGTTGGTTTAAATATGATATTGGAATAACGAACCGTTTCTTTTCACTCTCGCCAACATATACAGCAAGATGCCCCTTTGAAACTTCAGTTACCGTTGATCTTTTTTCGGCTGATAAAGATCGTCTAAACATTCGACTGATGGCCATTTTAATATTAGTAAATCTCGGTGAAAACGAAAGAATTTGTGAAGCAAAAGAAAGCTGACAAAGTTGCTAAGTTTCTTTGATTTAAGACTTATTGCTGGTGGTGAGCTCTGAAATTTGTAATATGGTTATATATATATATAGATGAACTTTGTAAATTCTATAAGCATTCAATTTCTGTGGTGAAGAGGCAAGTGGGATATGTGGTGAAACAATAAATAGATATATTTGTATAACTAATGAACAAATAGCACATGGGAAATAACATGGTTTTGTTTTCCAACTCATTATCAAAATCTTGGAGAAAATTTGTTTAAGAATATAAGACCCTACAATCTATCATAACAAACAGCAAAAACCCGTATTATAACTAAGACGATAAGGATGTGATAAACCTCCGGCTACTATTCAGAGATGACAATAGGCCCCAGGCATGTGAATATCTCTGGTTATAATATATGTACTCTCTGTGGACCATGTTATCTGTTGCAACATATACATGCTTTAATAATACATCAAATTATGTTATATGATTGAAAGACAAATCCATGTGATCTCTTATTTGCTAGTGTTTTTTTCTTGGTAATTAGTCCCTATTTCAACCACAAATTGATGGCCCTTCATCTTTATATACGATTATCTGTTTCGTCTCAGATGGGGTCCTAAGAGGGCTATATCTCTGGGGTAGTTAGGAAACATTTTCTTGGTTCATTTAATTTGTTTGAAATGATTGGAAAACAAATTCATGTGCTTTTGTTTCTCAACTTTCATAGGCCACCCCATATCCACTTGTTTTCTTCACCATTCGATTCAAATCTCTCAAAGATGCGGCATTTGTATGTGTTGGAAAAATTCTAGTAGGAGCGTAACGGGCAGTGTTTATGAAGATGCAAAGTGAAACGTCGAGGCACGAGTTTTGATTACTCGTTCTCGACGTTTCACTTTGCATCTTCATAAACACTGCCCGTTACGCTCCTACTAGAATTTTTCCAACAACTTAAGACAATATTCGAGTGTTTCTTGAAGATGGCGATATCCGACGGAAAGATGATGAAATCAAGATAAAATTCAAACCGATCGAAGGAACTTTCGAACTTCCATGGTGTCAAAGATTCTATCAAATACTTGGAAGCTATTAAAGGCGAAATATTGGTTACAAATAAATGAGATAAGTTCACAATATGAATTATCTATTTTCGGTTGTTTCATTTGATTACATATTATGTTGATAATATTAAATGTGATTTAATATTTATTATGCAACAATGATGTATAAGTTCGAGCAAGCATGCTATGTGTGATTTAATAATATTTTATCGTTGTAATTTATTCTTGAGAAAGAATAAATTACTATGCTTGCTTAATATATGAAGCATGATTAAGATTATCATTTCTTGTAATCATGATCTTGTTGTGAGCATGTGGGACATATAATATTTAAATATATTATATACTTGTGATTTATTCTCGATAAAGAATAAATGTGTACATGCTTAGTATTACTTTATTTTGTGACACATATAAAGTAATGGTTTTATAAAATTTCTTTCGGCTTATGAATAAATGCAATAAATGTAATTCTTTAGAATAAAACGTGATCACAATGAATGAAGAAATGCATTATTTAAATAAAGTGATTTAAATTAGATGCATGTTCTTTTCGTGTGATAGAGACGTTTATTTAAAGAATAATTATTGTATTTTTTTAAGTTTTTGTTGTTTCATTTAGCGAAAGAAAATTGAGTTTGGTTTTTAAAACCAATGTTGTGGAATATCGTCACTATAAACCTATAAGGTTGCGAAGTGAGAATAATTCCAAATGTTTCATATTATGAAACGGACTTTCCCAAGAGAAGAAATGGAAAGGACTTATTGCAAAGTATACAACTTGGTCAAGAATAAAGAATGTTAATTATCGGAGTAAAATCGAGAAAGTCGATCAAACGTCCGAAATTAAATTCAAGAAAATGACTTGAAAGCTATGGAGAATTCATCCAAATCTAGTGTTGGTGTACTGACAATAGTCAAAATGAAGATACAAAGAATTTCATTTCGAGGGAAAAACCACTAACGTGGTAAGTTGAATTATGCTAGTGATGATCAAAGTCAATCATTGATTGACAACCCGAACCATGTTGATGGTGGGTGTTTGTCTAGGATAACCCAAACTATATAAATGATGGGTGATTATGTAGACAATATGGACCACACAAATGGTGGGTGATTGTCAAAACAAACTGAGCTAGACAAATAGTGGATGATTAGTCACTAAATCCAAGCTAGGCAAATGGTGGGTGGTCGAACCTCACGCTTCCGACTGCAGTATCTAACGTCTATTATGGAAGATAACTCAGCGAATGGTGGGTCGACAATGGTGATACACACCGATATGAAATATCCGATAGTCCTAACTAAGGTTAGCGGGTATTATCAATTGGCTAGATCTTGTGCCACAAACTTCGATACGTTATGATCATAAGTCGGCAATCGAAAAGGCACAGATTAGCACGTCTAAAATTAAAACTATTAAGCAGTGATCTTTAGTGGCATTGTCTCTATTGATTAAGAAAAATCAAAAGAGAATATATGGATCCAATTGTATGCCTAAAAGATCAAATATACTGCATATCTGGAGGAAGGGCTTAAAGACTACAAGTTAAGAACGGACATAGTGGAAACCCAACCTTGTTGACTGGAGATCCCAAGATCTTGGTTCAATGGGACAACTAAATTATGAAAGTTCAGAAATGCACTTGGGGAGTATAATACTCTTGCCCATTCCTAGGATAATCAAGTGCAACCTACAAAGTGTAGCAAAAGGTTAAGCTGTGACTTTTAATGACTCCTAACTGTCTAAGTGTGAGACGCAACAAAGTGGGGTATGGTAGGATACTCTTATAGGAGGTCACCTATGTAAGTGTGAAGTGGGGCCGCTTCAAATTGAAACGCTTATGAATCCAAGTGGTGTTCCATGGCCAAAACGGACCCAACCGAGAATAAAAATTGTTAGAGAAGTTATTGTGTGAGTATCATTGTCTTGGTTTACACAAACGGCTGACCAGTTCAAGACATCGCGTTCACTGGGGAGCCAAGTAAATCCGATGGTATTTCACTAAGGAAGGTTCAAAGCCAAAAGCTACCTATCCTGATGCAATAGCTTTTCGCCTGAACTCTCTCAGCGTCTGCATAGTCTGCATTGGAATTAATTTCATTCATGGTGGGTATTGTTGAAAATCTTGATTGAGTAAATTGTGTTCTAGCACGATTTATCTAAACATTTAAGTGAGTTTCGTATGTCGAAAGCGAAATGTCTTTGGCTCAAATTATTCTACATTTCGAGTAGATAAATTTAGAGTATTTAATTACTCAAATCCGATTTCGGGTGAATGAGAAATTAATTAACAAAGTGTGTCACTTAAAACATTGTTCATAATTGGAATCAATTTATCGATTGATACATATACGATTAAATGATCAACAAATCATACAATCGACGGCCGCGATTGTATGAAAGAAAGTTCATTTAGTATGAGGACTAAAGTGTTCAAGTCGAAAAATTGAGGGACCAATTTGAAAGGACGTTCGAGATTGAAAAGTTTTGGGGTCAAAATATAATTTATAAATGTTGATGAATTGGTGCAACTTTTGGGACTTTTATGGAGGGGTGTTTGTCTAAAAGACATAACTCTCCTACAAGTTATGAATGGTTGCAACTTTTATTGAGGGGGTTTGTCTAAAAGACATAACTCTCCTACAATATATGAAAAGTTGCAACTCTTGATCCAAAACTCTTCATTATCTATAAATAGACCCTCCATTTGTGGAATTAATACACACCAAAAATTATTTTCTATTCTCTCACTTTATCTTAAATACTAATACGAGTATTTTGATAATACTCTTGCATATTAAATGTCTAGAGATGCATTTAATCCATACGAGTCCATAAAGAGAGTTTGGAACAATATTTTGTTCGCTAGACTCGGGAATTTGTAGTGGTACTATTGCCGAGACGCCGTCGTTGTATCTTGAGAGACAAATTGCCATATTCCGTAACCACCAAGAGCGGGGCAATATTGTCTTAAGGAGAGCGAGTAATCAAAACTCGTGCCTCGACGTTTCATTTTGCATCTTCATAAACACTGCCCGTTACACTCCTACTAGAATTTTCCCAACAGTATGTACACCTATATATACACAATGCATTTCTTAGTTACAATCATCAACAAGTCTTCAAGCATCTTTACTCTTCTCAGCTTTCACTTATTTCATATTTCCTCAGCAAGATTCTCACTTTTAAAACATCAATGGCTATTCGTCAAATGCTTAGACGGTCTTTATCCAGTGAAAAAAGATCAAATTCAGAAGTTCCAAAGGGACACTTTGTTGTATATGTTGGCGAGTGTCAAAAGAAGCGTTTTGTAATTCCAGTATCGTATTTGAACCACTCTTCGTTTCAAGATTTGCTAAGCCTAGCTGAAGAAGAATATGGGTATGATCATCCAATGGGTGGCCTCACTATTCCATGCAGTGAGGATTTATTCATTGATCTAACCTCTCGATTGGGCAGAAGATGATATGATATACTAGTTGGTTCTAGAGGAACACAGTTTTGTAAATTAGCTTTAGGAAAAAACATATGATATTTTGTCTGAAAAAGAAATGTATCTTAGGAAAAAAGTACAGTATACAAATATATGAAAAATTACTCAGCCATTTTCAGATGCAAAAGCATTATCTGCTATGAGTTGTTACCACAAACTGTATATGACTTCAATAATTTAAATCTTTCTGTTCTTAAATTTCTTTGGTTTTCCTGTTAACTTCTCCATGGATAAGTTTTATGACTGAGACGGAAAAAAAAAATCAGAATTTAATGTGGAAATTTTTCTGTTTCAAATGGCCTGCATCACCTGGCTTCTAAGCTGAGTATGATCTCTATATTTCAAACCATGTCCCAAATGATATTGTGGTCAGAGAAACTGAAAACAAGAGACTTCTTATTGTTCGTTTGTTACAGTATTATACTTAAGCCAATCTTCGTTTCAACAATTATTAAGCCAAGCTGAGGAAAAATTAATCATCCTGTGGCTGCACTTACAATTCCATGAAGATTAATATATATTTTACAGAGAATTATCACCGGGAAAACTATACCCTCTTACAAGAACAACTTCTCATGGTACATATAAGAAGTATAATATCAGAACAATTATTTTAACGTTTATTCCTTGTCATTTAGCAGCTTTTTCTTGCTTAAGCTGTTTTGTGTTTGCAGGAACTTTTATATTACAAGACGACATTTTTAGAATTAACATTCTTCTTCACAGTATAACATTATTAGGACTTCAATTATTTTGATGAGTTATATCAGGTTATTTATTACTCACAGTGGAAAATTATAAGGAAAAAACCAACTATGCGTACTGCTTTGTGCTTGCTAGCAAATTGAACTGATACGCTTTTGTCATATGTGAAAAACGGGAAGATTAGACCACGAGATGTAAAAATAGATGGATTTGTCATATAAATGGATACATTTTTCTTAACAAATATTTGTCCATCAAACTAGCTACAAAATTGTGCCTCTCTAAAACCTACTATTATACATTATCATGTTCAACTCAATCGAGACATTATTTCAACAAAATAAATCCTCGCTACAAGGAATGGTGAGGCCGCCCATTGGATGATCAAACCCGAATTCTTCTTCAGCTTGGCTTAGCAAATCTTGGAACGAAGAATGGTTTAAGTATGATACTGGAATTACAAAACGCCATCGGTCGAATGCTTCGACGATCTTTATCTGCAGAAAAAAGATCAACTGAAGTTCCAAAAGGGCATTTTGCTGTATACGTTGGCGAGAGTGAAAAGAAGCGTTTTGTGATCCCAGTATCATACTTAAACCATTCATTCTTTCAAGATTTGTTAAGTCAAGCTGAAGAAGAATTCGGCAATGGGAGGCCTCACTATTCCTTGCAGTGAAGAGTTATTCATCAATCTAACATCCCAATTGGGTAGAAGATGATCTATTACACTAGGTCTTAGAGCAATAGAATTTTTGTTAGCTAGATTCTTGGACAACTTTTTTGTCCTCTTTCTAATATTTTACATGATAAATATACTTGTTTGGATACAAAATGTATCATTGAACACATTTATGATTGGTTCATGGAGAATTCTGTATATTCTAAGCCTTTTTCAGATTCATAAGCAGTATCTAGATTAAGTTCTGTTCAGCTAAAAAATGGCATTAATATATCATTTACTCTGTTTCTTTCTTAGCTAGTCTCTACAAACAATTCTTTTACCCGTTTTCCTTTTTCTTAGCATACTGAAGAAAATTTTCGGGTATAAAATGCATCCAAAGACAAATTTCTGGTAGTTATTTATGAAAGATTTACGATACTTTGAGCCATTTTCCAATTCTAAGGCTCTATATAGTTTAAGTTCTCAGCTCAACAATTTGCAGAATAAACAGATTGGAGTTCTAATGGTTTTATAGATGAGATAATTGACAAGAAAAAGTGGCTGTGTAATGTATGATAATTTATCTAAAGTGGAGTTAGTCAATTTTAAGAATCAGTGATCAGAGTCATTTTCACTATTATTAAGTAAGTTAACATTTGGTTAAAACCTGTCACATCTTTTTCATCCCAGTTTATTCATTAGCAAGTGCAGTATTTAAAATGCTCCAATTAAATGCTAACTTGCAAGCGTTCTTCTTGACAATGCATACACAGATATAAAACTTCTTAAGGAATTCTTTTTAACTGGCCAGTAATTTCTTCTTCTTCCATCACGAACAGATAACAAAAATGTGAAGAAAAAAAAATGTTATGGTAATAACTTAATCTAGATAATGCTTTTGCATCTAAAAATGGCTTAGAATTCACAAAATTCCTCATAAATAAATCCATAAATTTGTCCAAGGATACATTTTATATCCAAAAAAGTATCTTCGGCATGTAAAAAATGAAAACAATGGACAAAAAATATTGTCCAAAAACTAACTAACAAAATTCTATTGCTCTAAGACCTAGTCTATATATATATATATATATCATCTTCTGCTGAATCGAGAGGTTAGATCAATGAATAAATCCTCACTGCAAGGAATGGTGAGGCCACCCATTGGATGATCAAACATGTATTCTTCTTCAACTTGACTCAACAAATCTTGAAACGAGGGCTGGTTTAAATATGATATTGGAATAACGAACCGTTTTTTCTCACTCTCTCCAACATATACAGCAAGATGCCCCTTTGGAACTTCAGTTACTGAAGAAGCTGATCTTTTTTCGGCTGATAAAGACCGTTTAAACATTCGACTAATGGCCATTGTAATATCAGTAAATCTTGGTGAAAAATGAAAGAATTTGTGAAGCAAAAGAAAGCTGCCAAAGTTGATAAGTTTCTTTAATTTAGGACTTATTGCTGGTATGAGCTCTGAAATATGCAATATGGTTATATATATAGATGAACTTGGTAAAGCATTCAATATCGGTGGTGAAGAGGCAAGTGGAATATGTGGTGGTACATAGATATATTCGTATTACTAATGAACAATAGCACATGGGAAGTAACATGGTTTTGTACTCCAACTCATTATCAAAATCTCGGAGAAATTTTTGTTTAAGAATATAAGACCCTACAATTTATCATAACGAACAGCAAAAACCCGCATTATAATTAAGACGATAAGGATTTGAAAAACCTCAGGCCACTATTCAGAGATGACAATAGGCCCCAGGCATGTGAATTCTTTGGTTATATGATATTGTACTCTCTGGACCTTGTTATCTGTTGCAACATGTACATGCTTTGGTAATACTTCAAATCATGTTATATGATTGGAAGACAGATCCATGTGATCTCTTATTTGCTAGTGTTTTTTCTTGGTAATTAGTCCCTATTTCAACCACAAATAGACGGCCCTTCATCTTTATATACGATTATCTGTTTAGTCTCAGATGGGGTCCTAAGAGGGCTATATCTCAGGAGTAGTTAGGAGACATTTTCTTGGTTCATTTAATTTGTTTGAAATCTTTATGATGATTGGAAAAAAAAATCATGTGCTTTTGTTTCTCAAGTTTCATAGGCCACCACATATCCCACTTGTTTTCTTCACCATTCGATCTATATATACACAATGCATTTCTTAGTTACAATCATCAACAAGTCTTCAAGCATCTTTAGCCTTCTCAGCTTTCACTTATTTCATAAAGCTTTTCAAGTATTTATTCACACTTTAAAACATCAATGGCTATTCGTCAAATGCTAAGACGGTCTTTATCGAGTGAAAAAAGATCAACTTCAGAAGTTCCAAAGGGACACTTTGCTGTTTATGTTGGCGAGTGTCAAAAGAAGCGTTTTGTAATTCCAGTATCGTATTTGAACCACACAGATATTGAATGATATAGAATTTACAAAGTTCATCTATATATATATAACCATATTACATATTTCAGAGCTCACTATCCAGCAATAAGTCCTAAATTAAAGAAACTTAGCAACTTTATCAACTTCTTTTTGCTTCACAAATACTTCCGTTTTCACCAAGATTTACTAATACCACTATGGCCATCAGTCGAATGTTCAGACGGTCTTTATCAGCCGAAAAAAGATCAGTAACTGAAGTTCCAAAGGGTCATCTTGCTGTATATGTTGGCGAGAGTGAGAAGAAACGCTTTGTAATTCCAGTATCATATTTAAACCAACCTTTGTTTCAAGATTTGCTAAGTCAAGCTGAAGAAGAATACATGTTTGATCATCCAATGGGTGGCCTCACCATTCCTTGCAGTGAAGATTTATTCATTGATCTTACCTATCAATTGAGCAGAAGATGATATATATATATATATATATATATATATATATGGACTAGGTCTTAGAGCAGTAGAATTTTGTTAGCTAGTTTTTGGACAATATTTTTTGTCCAGTGTTTTCATTTTTTACACGCTGAAGATACTTTTTCGGATATAAAATGTATCCTTGGAAAAATTTCTGGATTTATTTACGAGTATTCTAATCCATTTTTCTTTCACATTTTTGTTATCTGTTCGTGATGGAACTGTTCTTGATTATATTCTCTTCTCAGTTATTCGATCTTTTGAAGAAGAAATTACTGCCCAGTTGAAATTTTTTTCTCGGCAACAAAATTTGAATGAGTCGTATTATTCCTTAAAGTTGAATATCTGTGTATACATTGTCAAGAAAAATGCTTTCAAGTTAGCATTTAATTGGAGCATTTTAGATACTGCACTTGCTAATAAATAAACTGGGATGAAAAAGATGTGACAGGTTTTTACCAATTGTTAACTTACTGATGCATTAATAATTGTGGAAATGACTCTCATCACTGTTCTTAAAATTGACTAACTCTACTTGACTACTTCAGATAAAATATCACATATTACACAGCTAATAAACGAAGAAATTCAGCTCCTTCAGATCATATATTCTAGAAGTGTAGCTGATTTAGAAATAACAATTATCCCACAAACAGTTAATTTCCACATTCTCCAAGATAAATGCATGGCAATGGTTTTGTTGGAAAGAAACATAAAAAGAAACAGAGTAAATGATAAATTAATGCCATTTTTAGCTTAAGAGAACTTAATCTAGATACTGCTTATGAATCTGAAAAAGGCTTAGAATATACAGAATTCTCCATGAAACAATCCATAAATGTGTCCAATGATACATTTTGCATCCAAACAAGTATATTTATCATGTAAAAAATTAGAAATAGGACGAAAAATATGTCCAAAGAATCTAGCTAATAAAATTCTACTGCTCTAAGACCTAGTATATTACATCATCTTCTACCCAATCGAGAAGTTAGATCGATAAATAAATCCTCGCTACAAGGAATGGTGAGGCCGCCCATTGGATGATCAAATCCGAATTCTTCTTCAGCTTGACTTAACAAATCTTGAAATGAAGGCTGGTTTAAGTATGATACTGGAATTACAAAACGCTTCTTTTCATTCTCCCCAACATATACAGCAAAATGGCCCTTTGGAACTTCAGTTAACGATGAAATTGATCTTTTCTCTGCTGATAAAGACCGTCTTAGCATCCTAACAATGGCCATTGTGGTATGAAAGTAATTCTTGGTGAAAATGAAATAATTTGATAAGCAAATGAAAGTTGAGAAAGTAAAGTTGTTTTAGGACTTATTGCTGGTTGTGAGCTATGAAATGTGTAATATGCATATATTTATAGATGAACTTTGTAAATGCTATAGCAATCAATATATCTAGATTGAGTGGTTGTAATATAACTAATGAACAATAGCACATGGGACATCACTTGGTTCTATACTCATTATAAGAATCTGGACTTCAAAATTTTGTTGAAGAACATATGACCCTACAACTTATGCTAACAAACAGCAGAGACCTGCCTTATAATTAAGGCGATAAGAATGTGAAAAGATTACATGGATATGTCGTCCAATTATCTGATATATTTTGCATTATTACTCCTCAGAATAAGTGTATGTTGCAAAAGATAACTCAGCATTCAAGATAACATGGCCTAGAGAGTACAATATCATCTTATCACCTTAATTATATTGCGGGTTTTTTGCTGTTTGTTATGATAAGTTGTAGGGTATTATGTTCTTCAACAAAATGTTCAACTCCAAATTATTGACAATGAGTTGGAGTATACAATCATGTTATTTCCCATGTGCTATTGTTCATTAGTTATACAAATATATTTAACACATAATCTAGATATTGAATGCTATAGCATATACAAGTCCATCTATATATATAAACATATTACTCACAACCAGTAATAAGTCCTAAAAGAAACTTAGTAGCTTTCTCAGCTTTCATTTGCTTCACAAATTCTTTCATTTTCAAATACTTTAGAAAAAAGGTCAACTGAAGTTCCAAAGGGGCATTTTGTTGTGTATATTGGCGAAAGTGAAAAAAAGCGGTTTGTTATTCCAATAACATACTTGAACCAGACTTTATTCCAAGATTTGCTAAGTCAAGCTGAAGAAGAATATGGGTGGTTTTATCATCCAACGGGTGGCTTAACCATTCCGTGCAGTGAGGATTTATTTGTCGATCTAACCTCCCAATTGGGCAGATGATGATATAACTTTAGAGCAGTAGTAGAATTTTGTTACTAGTTAGTTTCTTGGACAAATTTTGTCAAATGATACTTTTTCGGATATAAAATGTACGTGGACAAGTACAAGCACATATTTATGAATAATTCTGTATATTTTGAGCATTTCTCGGATACGAAAACATAATCTAGTTTAACACTGCATATAATTATCATTTCTTTAGTTTCATTTTCGTGTTTTTTTCCCCCAACAAATAAAGAATAGTTGCCATGTGTTTATCCAGCCATCTGTTTATCCACAACCAAGATTGTCAAATATATCTCTGTTTTGAGTGAAAATTATATGAAATTATTATTCTGAACTCACTTTTTTGTCAATTTTCTCATCCCCAAGACTGTAAAACTTCAACAGTATTAGTACTTCATTAGTTTATTAAAAGCTTCGTGAAAAGTTTTCAAAAGATTTTTTGTAGTTCAGATAACTAAACAGGTTTTAATAATATAGAATAAAACAATGTCATCTGGTGCAACAAAAGTCATTACAACATTTGGGGCCCATTTGTTTTCAACGAATTAGTCAAATGGACCTCAATTTGAATCTAAAAATCCAACACATATTTTGCTAATACAAGAAAAAACAACAATCAGAAATGGATGTTCGTTGAACAGAAATATTTGTGCCAATCAAAACTGGGCCAAAACATAGCCGGAAATGGATGTTCTTTGCCAATCATATTTTTCTGTCTTAAACACTGAAGATAGAACACAACATATAAAGCATTAAATACTGAAGACCTAATAAAAAACCATAAAATAACATACATAAATAGTTGTGTAGATTTATTTGGATTCATCTATCTTTTTCTTCCGTTCTTTGAGACGATGTACATGGGCCCGTTTCCTCTCTTTGCCAATCTGAACAATCATATAAGCAAACGTGAGTATATCTCATATATACTCGAACATGGTATGAGTTAAAAAATAACTGCATCTTTCTTCACATAATAACAATGAATAACCAAAATGATGGCCACCATTTTCACAAAATAAGTTCAGAACAAAAGGAACAAAAGATATTTGACAATGTACCTCCATGGCTTCTAGAAGCTTTCTCTTTTTGCGGGGCATTACAACCTTGGACATATTTGCAGCGTCCTCAGCAATTTGCTGCAAATCAGGACCAGTATCTTCTTCGGCTGATTTTCCCTCAGTTTCACCAGAAACACCAGAATACTGGACACCTTGAAGCTCAAGTTTCAGTTCTTCATGATATTGTTTCTCCAGAGTCGCCATCTGAATTTATAAACAATTATATCATTCTCTGTTGGCTAAAAAAATGACAAAATGACAAGAAAAACGAGGACTAACTGTAAGATAATCTTGAGAAATTTGAGTAAAAGAAAAGACTTTTTCGAGGAATGTGTACTATGGGCATCTAACCAATTGGAAAACTTATTTCAACAGTAAACATAAGAGAAGTTGGCCATATAATATAACCATATAACCAGCGAAAGTGCATCAAAATAAATACTGTACCTTCTGTTTTCTCTTAGCAGCCTCAATAGCTTCTGCCCGATCCATAATACCTAGTAAACTCTGGGGGTCATCTAAATCTTCTTTTCCCATGCCCGGCAATGGTAGTACTTCTTTTCTTTCAGCGGCCTTTAGACGTTCAATGGCTTCTGCATACTCAGGAACATGACCTTCCGCTTCATTGTCAACAAATGGAGACAAATGTGGAGGAGGAACACTGTTGAAACTCAAAAGTTTATACACCACGAAGTCCAATAAAAATGTGTAAAGTAAAAGCTCAGGCAATGATTCTCAATCAAAAAATTGGACGAATTACTGCCTCAAGAAAGCAAGAGAAATTTAAGTCCAAAAGATGGTGTGCCAAATGGGAACAAATTGTTCAAGCCCGTACGAAATAGGGCAAAACAATATTTCGTTATGTATAATATTCAACAATTCAAGAATATTTAAAACTAAACTATACCCAATTCTCTACACTTGTTCTAAAATAAAACCTGGAAACAATTTATTTGGGATACCAATGGTGTAAAGTGTAAACTTATAGTAAGAGCATAAAAAATTCAGCCACCAAAAAAGAAAGATGCAAGGACATATAAAAGACCAATCATCATACAATTCAGATATGTACCACTTTTGTTACTATCTTAATGAAGATGTATTATGGGCTCTTACTAATCAAAACAGAAACTGGAACCCCACAAGTTTCTGAATTGAAGATAAAGGCATAATCTATAACCAGATATTCAGGCACTAAATATTCTACCATGTCACGCAGAGATAAATTCTAGGAAATAAGTCGAGAGCAAGAAGATGGACGGGCAGTAAAAAAAAAAGGTGAGATGAAAGTGTTCAGAAACTTACCATCCAATCGTATATTTCTCGGTTGGCAGTATAAAGCGAGTATTTATACTGTCAAAAACCCATTGTGGCTGAATATATTCTCTGGAAATGTACTTACGCTCTTGTTTTGGCCTATCAATAACCTGCACAAAATATGCAAGTAAACCTCAAAATATAATTCCAGAAGCTCTTCCATCAATTTCAGCAACTTAAATACTTCGCCAGCAACATGCATACAATCAAAACCTTGAAGCTTCATGCATTCAGCATAGAACAGAAATAAGTGCATATACACCACGTTAAGACATTTAACATGATTTCACGAGAACCCAAAGATGATCCACAAGGAAGTTATACACAATAACATGCAAACATGTCCACTAAGTATGAATGCAGAAATATTTGTGCTTCCATCAAACGTGAAACCATGAGCATTCTCATGAAAAAATGGTATACCTGATGGGTAATGCTTTGATCAGACTCCTCAAATGGAGCTCCTTCACCTTCCCAGGAAACTGTGCCACCAAAAGCAGAGATGATGAACAGCAATGATTCACGAGGCACCTGAAAGGAAAAATCAAAGTGTCACATGAAAGTAAAATTGATTATTCTTGGGTGGGTGGGTGGGTGGGTGGGTGGGGTCATTTAGAGTACATAGCAATGAATGTGACACCAGGAGACGAAAACATTTCAATTTTCTTTTTAACAAAAAGACTGATAGAGAAAATCATTGTTATACTAATCAGGAACCAAGAAAGATCTGATACCTACTACACAAAGGGCAATAAAATTTGCATATCAGCAAGAGACAAATGCTCAACGAAAAATAGAATTCAGGATATGATTGAAGTATAATTGGTTCCTCGGTTCGATGTACAATATACAAAAATGATGCCATTATATAATAAGAGGCCGTAGCAACTCACCTCACGATTCAAGAAGAATTTCATGTTCTTAAAGAGATTTTTACATTCCCGAGTTTCTGCATCTTCATCATCATCGTCTGCGGCATCTTCAACAAGGTTCATCAGAGCACCTGGTTCATTAGCAGAAAGTTGTTTCTGAAGTTGGGCAAGCCGAAGCTCATCCTCATCAAATTTTGTCCCATCTTGCCGGTGCTCAGTTTGGTCAGATTCAGATGAAGTAACGGCTTTTGGCTTCACAGAAGCTGTGTTGGCATCAAGGAATCTTGACAAGGCATAAAGATCTGCATAGTTCCAATAAAATCAACAACAGAATCTACTTAATAAGAAAAATGCTGCCTGTGATTATTTCCACATTTTAGATAAATTAAGTTTATCCACATTGTGACAGAAAATAAGTGAAACCAAATCTAATAAGTTAGATGACAAAAGATGAATGATACCTGCAGCCAGAGCTTCCAGTCGAGGGTCAAGAATGGGTGGATAACTCACATTAATTGAATGATAAAGTTTGAAATTAACAAATGCGAGAAGAGTCTGCAAACAAAGAAATAGAAATAATCAATACCCATAGACTGGATTACTACATACCAAGCTGATTGTGCCAGAAAAAAAATATCACAAACCCTTCAACAAAATTTCCCAGAAAACAAGTGAATATGAGACACAAGCAATTCTTGCAATTCGAGGAAAGCTTCTACTAACCACTCCAGACATATCTTCATAGGAAATTGGAACAGAAATCTAAAAAGTTCATATTAGCCATATGAAGAAAGTTTTGATGAGGTCTAAGTTCAACATATGATCAAATTTAAGAATGACCTGCGTTAGCACAAGCCTTTTCTTAAGAGAGATGTAATTGATTTCTTTTTCCCATGCTCCTCTTAAATAACTACTTTGATTTTGCATGCACAAAAAAACTCAAACATCCAAAAGGTTGATGTAATCTAATCAGATGCTAAATGTAAATCAAATCGAACTAACCTCGTAAAATTCCAAAAATGTTAGCATGACTCTGTAGTCAACTTCGGGCAGTACTTGTTGCAATGCATGCGGGGTTAGCCACGTAATTGTTTGTCCATCAACTTCAGCCTGTTGACAGAACACAAATATAATAAGACAGCCATCAGCACAAGCAATAAACTGACATATCACATGTCATTACGTACTTGATAATATATGCCTTTGACGGAAATAAACGTCTTCCGTAGTTTATGGGTTCGAGAAATATATGCCTGCCACTCATGACTCAACCTACAAGCACCAAGGATGTGAAACACAGAGATAACAAGATCAATATGGTTCAAAAATACATCAAAATTGCATGATATAATTTTTATCAAAGATTCTAATATTCAATATAAAGATGATGAGCAGTGACCTCCTGCAGTTATGGACACGGTTGACAGGAATCTTCTCTCCATCTACAGCCCTATCCACAGCAGGCAATGCAGCAAATAGATGTACCATACTAAGACAGTCATCAAGATCCCTCAACGCATCAATGAATGTAGGATATCTAAAAGTCAAGTCCAAGTAATGTTAGACAACAATACAAACCAAAACCACCACAAAACATCAAGCACAAAAAAGAAAAACTAAACTAACACATAGCTGTTACCTCTCTTTAACAAGCCTGTCCAGAGAGTAGGAAGGCTTCCGCGACAATAACCGTTCACCAAGATCCTTATTCTTCTTTGACCTGGCTTTCTTTATTTTCTTCTCATAGACTCGTATGTCTCTTAATTGCTCAAGCAAGGGCTCATGTTTAAGAAACATGATATCTTTCACGTGATAATAAGAATGATGATTTCCCTGGACCTTCTTCTTCGGTTCCCGAGGAAAAATACCTTTGAGAATACATAGTTTCCTGAAATAAGAAAACTAATAAGAAGCCAAACTTGGAAAAAAAAGTACAGACAACAATGAAATCTAATTGCAGGCAAATTACTGCACATAAGCCAAAGAAAAGTCAAAATAACACTAAAATAATCTATGAGTGTGCATGATTTCTTGAGTTGTAGAATGAACTCAGAAAACATAACTCCAGTACTGATTATACCAAAATAACATAGTTTTCACACAACCAACAGTCATATCATTATAAAATACAACAAAAAACAAACTTGATGCATAAATGACTGGATTTCTTGAACCATACTTATAGTAACATCACACAGCGTTTCTTGTCACGAACATCAATTATTTCATTAATCAATAAACTAAATAACAATTAAAAGTTGAATGAGCAAAAACCTGAAGACAGGAAGGCTGACTTGGAGGAGTTTAACAGCTTGAGACCTCGTAACATACTTGGCGGCGTTTCCTTCCTTTTTCTTGCCCTAAAAAGCAAGTAAAACAGTAAATATTAGCGTAGCAATGATTAATATTAGTTCAATTTCTCTGTAAATGTTTGAATTCAATGGAAAAAATTGCAACTTACAGCCGGTCTGTAGTGCTTCGGCATGGCGGCGATTTGGAGAAGAAGAGTGGTGATGAAAGGAGGTAAAGAGATTATGAGAACGTTGCAGGGTTTTATAACATTTGGGCCGGGTCTGAAATCAAAACCCTACCCGGCCTTTAATGTTTTCTTTTCTAATAATTACTGGGCTTTTAACACTATGTGAAGCCCAATATGAGACATGTTTGTTTATAGTGATTACAAGAAGAATGTCGAACAGTAAGAAAATCTCATATTATTAAGTAAAAAAATAATTAAGTACTTTTAATTATTATGTTTAATTAATTGAATACACACATTGAGTGTTTATACACTATTTGTATAAACGAATCTTCTTTTAATATAAAAAAACGTAATTGTTATTATGTTATATTAAATGTTCAGTTTTTAAATTTTTTAATTAAAGTCACGAAATATTGGGATAAATATTTTGAGAACTTTTGATATTATGCTGATAAAGAATGAAATTATGATGTGATATAACCCTATTTGACATTAATATGTACTTAGGGAATTCAATTATTAAAAAATAAAATAAATAGTTAATTAGATAATGGGCTTTGGTGCATAGATATGGCCCATTAGCATATAAGGCTCAATAGTAATTAACAATATCATAAGCTCTACAAGACTACAACCCACTAAAGCCCACTGAATGAACCAGTATATTTTTGAAATATCAATTTAAGTATAAATTAATAATAAAAATTCAAATAAATTAATATTCATTAATTTCACAATAATATGACACAATTATGTTATGACATAACCCGCTAGTCTTCCTTGTAGCTATGAGTTAATGAACGGATAGACTGGATGCATAATCAAGAAAAAGAGCTAGCATCTTATCAATATACCGTGAGATATAAAATTCGATGTGGAACTTTGTTATTTCAGTAATGAATTTTGATTATCCAAAAAAAAAATCAATAATGGGATTTCGATATTTGTTTGTTATTCGATGATATATACATCAAACCCAACTTTTCCCTAATTATGCTTTTCATAATGTTAATATGCAATTAATCAATTTAATCAGAGTTGAGACACATAATTATGATAAATCTAATAAATACTTCCAAGAGCATTTCTCATTGTTTATTCTGCAATGTGCTGAGATAAAAATTGGTAAATAGCATAAGTATACATTGTTCTTTCACAAAACATATTAATTTGAATTTGAGTTTATAAGAGCCTCTGTTCTGATAATAACAAAAAGAAAATGCTCAACAACTAGCTTCTGTTTAATCCCTCCCTACTTACAAGAAACATTTTCAAAATGTTTACAATTCTATAAGTCTTTCTACAAAATTGTGTTGTCAAAATTATACACGATACGATTATCACATTGTAAAATCATCGCCTTCTCAAGAAAGAAACGAGATTAACGAACATTTCCTCACTGCAAGGAATTGTGAGACCACCCATAGGATGATCAAATCCAAATTCTTCTTCAGCTCGATCCAACAAAAGTTGGTTTAAGTAAGTCATTGGCACCACAAACCGCTTCTTTTTCCCCTCACCAACATATACTGCAAAATAGCCCTTCGGGACATCAATGAATGTAGCTCCAAACCGCCTAAAAAGCCCCATTAATTTGTTTTTTGCTGTCAAATTTCACACAAGAGAGAAAAAAGATGAACTAATTGAAAGTAGTTTTAGAAGGAGAAGAGTTTGTGAAAACTTGTTTGTTTGTTTGACAATTGCTATAGAGTATATATGTATATATATATGTATGTATGTATCAAGATGTTTTGAATCAATGGTGTAGATGCATTTGAAATGATTGAAAAATGAGGGACAATGGCACATGACAGATCACATGAATTTGCTTTACAACTCAAAGTCATGAATTTAGACTTGCATATTTGTTGAAGAACAGAAGGCCCTACCACTTATCTCAACAAACAGCAGAATTTCCACTTGAAAATCATAGTGATAAGGATGTAAAAAGAAGGCTTCTAAATCATAGAAGGGGACCCGAATACCTAAAACACCCGAATATGTCCTATTCATATTGATATGATTCATTGAATTATTGGTTCAACCTTTACCATTCTTGGTGCTACATTGTACAGAACCAAGTACATTTAGTAAAGAACATAGACTTATAATACAAGATGGTGTTTTATGGACTCTAAAGTCAGAAAAATGTGTAGAAATGTGTATTTATAAGGATATAATACAAGTTTTAACTAACAGATTTCTTATCCCAATATAAGTTTTATTGCTTAGAGTAGGATTTATGCATCCAAACAACGTTGTTTTTCCCTTAGTGTATAAACTTATGATGAAGGGAGGATTTGAAAACAGTACAAGAAGGGACAACGGCACATGAGATGGCACATGATTTTGCTTTTGAACACATTTAGCAAGAATTTAGCCTTGAATATTTGTTCAAGTGCAGAAGGCCCTACCACTTATCTCAACAAACAGCAGAAGTCCTTTTGAAAATATGGTGATAATAAGGATTTGGAAAAAAAAAAACTCGATTGATATATATATATATGGACCCCTAAACCATCCTAAAACACCTGAGTACAATCTTCCTGAATTTATATAGGCCTATAAGCAATCAGTAAAATCGTTAGAAAATTTTAGTCCTACAGAATACAGAATGTATAGAACAAAGTAAATTTTAGTGTTTGTTCTTATTTGTGTACAAGTGGAACCGGAAAAAAATGTGTAGTTTTTATTGCGCGGAAATAAACCATTCTCACAAGGCTCAATCTACACTACCATTTGACTCGGGGGATTTATTTTAATATCACATTGTGACCTTTCACATCTTCATTCATCTTTCAAGTCAAAATCTTCCGGAACCGGGAACCGTAACCGTGTGTTACGGTTCGGTTCCGGTTCCTCGAAATGAAGAACCAAGAACCGGCGGTTCTAACCGCCGGTTCCATATTATTACTATTTTTGTTTTATAATTTTTCAAGAATTGGTCTTGGCCAAGTAATACTACCCATATACCTTTCAAAGGTCTAGGGTTCGAATCCTACATGTTTATTTTTGTATTATTTGTTTTTTATTCAATATTTTTAATATGTCTTTATTTTATCCGATTTATTTTTTTAACATTGACGAAATAAATTTATACATAATATATTATTAATGTTTCTTTATTTTATCCGATTTATTTGTTGAATATTTTTAATGTTTGTTTTTATTTTATCCGATTTATTTTTTAAATAATTATCCAAAATAAATGCAAAAAAAAAAAATTCAAAAAAAATAATAATAAAAAAAAAACGGTTAGAACCGGAACCGAAACCGGGAACCGTCCCGGAACCGTGGAACCGGGAACCGGAACCGTAGGAACCGGAACCGGTTCTAACCGGTTCGAATACGGTTCCGGCATCCCCGGAACCGGGAACCGGCGGTTCCGGAACCGGAACCGGGAACCGGAACCGTATGAACACGTCTAGACTTAAATATATCAAAAGCCAAAAAGAGTTGACTTTAAACAACTAAATGTATAAAAAAGAAAAAAACCCATTATACTTTGTATTTTCAAGAACAACTCAAAAGTTATTAAATAATAATTCGAACACCATGGCCTAGTTGTTGTGCAGAAAACCATGACAAAAGGGGCCTAATTAACTCAATGATAGTCTATTTAATTGTTATACAATACCGTATTGTCTTCAGCAAGTTTTTAAGTGTTATAAGATTCAAATATTGACCTTATCCTTCCCATACATAATGTCTTTTGAACTATCTAATTAATATTCATATTACAAGTTGATTTATCAGACAAACTCTAAAACTTCATTTATTATTCAATTCAATTGGGATAAGCCTTAACTGATCAAATGGTGCTGAGTAACTGGAAGGAAACATGTAAAAACAAAAACGCCCGAAGATATATTTATTAATTAGTATTTCCATTTCAGGATAAGATGTTAATTAACATGAACAAGTCTTCCATAACTACTTTCTCTTGTTTGAACTGCATTATTCTGAATGTAAACATAAGTTTGAGAAGTGTCTTAATATATCCTCAGACACATTCACTTACGTGTACAAATTGGATATATATCCTTAAAATGTCACGTCAATTATCATAAATAAATCACTTAAGATGATGAATGAAAAATATTTCATGTCAGCTAAATGAATAAAGAATCTTCATAATTAGTCGAAATCACAAGCGAATAAGAAGAATTCTTCACAAGATGATAGTCTAACTAAACATAGATTTGCACTCAAAACACAAGCAAAAGAGGGTTCAAGTCTAAGTTCAATGTTTCTAAAAACTCTTTTTACTTCTCTGATCCTGATAAAGACATGTCTTTGACATCATTAACTAATCCGAAGGACATAAAGCTTATCGAGTGGTTCTTTGTGCAGCAAAGCATGTACATATTAGTGATATACACAACAATACAATACATATATTTCAAGTTGCATTTGTAAATTGTTGGCTTCCTAAAGTGGTAGGGCATAATGTCATGCTACAGAATAGTCAAAACCACGTGATTCTATTTTGCCAGTTTACTCACCTGATATATCTACCAACTTTTCTAATTCTCTCTACATCTCTATATATACAAGTAATTTCTTCCCTCAAACCAACGATTATGTTCAAATATTTCGTATAATTCTCATCAGATTCTCTCGAAAATCTTCTACTTTTTAAGAGATGGGAAGTAAATTAAATTCAATAGCTCATGCAAAGAAAAAATTACGAAGAACGATTTCCTCAAAGAATAGCTTTGATGTTCCAAAAGGCCATTTTGCAGTTTATGTAGGTGAATCACAGAGAAGATTTGTGGTGCCAATATCTTATTTGAATCACTCTTTGTTCCAAGAGTTGTTGAATTGGGCAGAAGAAGAGTTTGGATATGATCATCCAATGGGAGGCCTCACAATTCCATGCACTGAGGATTATTTTCTAAGTCTTACAAATTTGTTAAATTCTTCTTCTTGATATATAGAAATTTCTATATTTATCTTATGTGATATTATAAAGAAATTCTCTTCAAAAGTAGGTTTTTGTAAAAATCTACTTTTGCTGTTAAATTGTAATTTGTAAATACATTGCTGTAAAACTTAAAAGAGTCTCTTTGATTTTCTACCAATCATTAACCAGATATTCATTTTGTTTCAAGTTCGAGTGAATTATACTGCTGACAATCATCAATAAGTATATCTTTGAAGTTACAGTTTGTTAATTCATTTCATTTATTTATAGTATGGATATTGAAGTTCATTTAAGTAGAAGGCCAGTCACAGAAATTCCTATTTCGATTCGTAAGCAATTTGGCTTTATCACAATGACATGTGCTAGAAAAAAATATAATAAACTCCTTATGTTAAAGTAGTTATGATAATATTCAATAATGTTGGAGGGCCCTTATAATATTGCTCTTTATTCACAATATATATCAATAAAAACTCATTTTTGTATGAAATTTTGCATCACCATCTTTACAAATAAATTATGCATGTAAACGCGGTGATGAACTCCAGTCTGTGGGCAGAAAACCAGAACAATGCATATTTCTTTTAATATCTATTTTTTTTGGCATTATTTATACATTTTTAAATGATCAATTATTACCAAAAGTAGAAAGAAACGGTTAGGGCCATGTGACATTCAACATATTCATATATTTATCTTGAGCTAAAAATAAATTTAATAAGACCATACAACAGTAGTGACAGATTAAAATCCAGATATTTTAAATATTCCACTTGTACTTAAAAAGGACATTGTATATATGCACAAACATTCATTATTCATACATATAATTTTATAGATTAACATTAATGTTGATTTTTGAATAACAAAAAAGATTTTAGACGAGATCATCTGCCATCAGTCAACTATATAATTTCTAATTAAAGTCAAAACAATTTTTTTTATTAAACAAGATTAGTACTACTTATAAGCCTAACGTATGTATAATATTATATTATATCTGCATTTGACATTTACACGTTAAAATTAAAATAAAGCTAAAAAAGACAGATATGTCAAATTAACATCGTGAATATAGTAACAAAATATATATATCCAAATTATAACTCTTCAAATCTTGGCCAAACACCCCCCATCAACCCAGATCACTCTCACATACATTGAATTTCCACTTTCTCATGTGACTGCCTAATATAGAAAATCAGTTCCATTACACTCAATCCGCTAATATAATCCATTACACACATTTTCCTATTACACACATTTTCCTATTCTTTATGCCCGTTCATCCCATGTAAATTGTTGGTAACTTCAATAGGATTTCCCTTATTTTCAGGAATCTGCAATAATTGCAGAGTTCATTCTTAATAAGTGGGGTTCCTGAACATGTGTTGCTGTACGAATTGAAGTATTTTTTGTTGAATTTCATGACAAAAGCCATGTGCTCATTGGTAAACTTAGACCCCTCCTAAATTATCAGTTATCACCCCTTTGGCCTCCAAGACTATATATATACACATATCTATTTTCAACCCTTTTCATAGAAAAACAACTAAACCAAACTTCCCTAGTGATCATATAATCAAACATATCTTTACTAATTCCTAAAAAAAAAAAAAAACACCTTTGGTTCCAAACAACCCAAAAACCAACATCATGGCTATTCACTTTACGTCTTTAATTTCAAACGCAAAGCAATACTACAAGCTTCAATCTCTTCTAAGTAAAAAACAATCGGATGTGCCAAAGGGCCATCTCGTGGTTTACGTAGGAGAAATTCAGAGGAGAAGGTATGTAGTTCCTATATCATACCTGAATCACCCTTCGTTTCAAGATTTGTTGCATCAAGCAGAAGAAGAATTCGGGTTTAATCATCCAATGGGAGGTTTGACAATTCCATGCAGTGAGAATGCCTTTGTTGAACTCACTTCAAGTATGCACCTGTAATGATACAAGAAAATAACAAATCATCAAGAGGAATGCTTAAGAATGTTGACTTAATCTTCTGTACTTTTTGATTGTTCAGACAATAGATATAGGTTTTAGACTCGTGTAGGCAGTATTGCGCTGAGTAAAGGAGAACATATATATACAACATTTTTTTTTTTTGCCTTTTCATTTAAATTAAGTTCCGCATTTAATCTCTGACCAATTTTAGCATCTTCCTGTATTTACAAGTTCTTACAGTCTATGCTCTTCAAATTTAAAGAGTATATTCTCACATTTTGCTAGAAAGTGAAAAGCAATAAACAGAAAAGGTTATCAAATTCTAGTCCAATCTGAACTGGTTAAACCACTCAGGAGTCAGAGTGGAGCACAGGTTTCAGGTACTCAACATGTTTGTGAATTAATAAAAGCTAATAAAACCACAAATGAATAGATGTTACGAGTTCAGGTTCTCAAAAATGTTTGTGGATTACTATGACTAGCAGAGTTCAGAATGTTCAATCAGTTTCTCAAAAAAATACCCTACAAATCCATGTTTGATTTGGATTGACATCCAAATATGACTGATATAGGCCTCATGACATGAACAAACTTATCTGATTAACAAATCTTCTTAAAAGTAAAGAATTCTCTTACGGTGCGTTTGGATCGATGGATTTGGATTTGAGGAGTGGATTTGGAGGAAGGATTTCAAATGACACCTAAAATTGTGTCATTTGAAATCCACCGTAGTTGTGGAGAAAAGAGCTCAAAATGAATGGCGAGGGATTTGAAATCCATCATCATCCAAACTAACTTAAATGGATTTGTCGATGGATTTGAAATCTATGGATTTCAAATCCATCGATCCAAACGCACCCTTAATGACTCAACTGCCAGGATTTCCCACCCTAAAAATACCATATAGCAATTTTATTTTTACAGGGACAAATGTAGTTCTCTTCCGAAATGTGAAATACTACCATCAATTGCAGAGCAATGTTAGTGGTGTTATCAATTATTTCACATTCTTGGCACCAATTTTCCACGTAAAAAGTTTATTTTATGTATTTTCTGTTAGATAGTGTCTAAAAAACTCAGTGTATTTCAAGGCAGAGTTACGCCTTTGAATTTGCAATCTCCAAATTTATCACACTCAAGACTGAAAAGGCTACTCTAGTACCTCTTATTTATCCTCTGGTATTACACAGAGGAGTATGGAAAATATAAAAAAGAAATAGATGTTGAGGTCATTTCTAATATCAATCTCAATAGAACATTCTCAATAAAAAAAATTATCTTCAAAGGACATTAAAGAAATCCACCCACAGTTCTAGGGAATAAAAAAACACATCTTCTGATCTTCAAGGAATGTTGTATATAACTGGCAGATGCAACTTGCTGTCGGCGTCATAAATAATAATCCAATCTTCAGAAAGTAATATCATCACCTAACATCGTGTTCATCTTTATTTCAAAAAACCATCCCCATGAATAATAATTTTTCAAATTGTATAACTCCTGTTTTTCTAATATCAGTGTTTCAAACGACCCACATTGCCCTTTGAAGTTTGAACAATGACTTCATGGGAACAGGGGAACGTTGGAATAGGCCTGTCAACGGACGGGTATTACCCGTACCCGTACTCGTTCGAAATTTATTTCACCCGACCCGGACCCGGTCCGTGAGGAAGTTCACCCGGACCCGACCCGGACCCGATGATTATTAAACATTCGGGTTCGGGTTGGGTATTCACCTGAAACAAACCCGCGGGCAAAGTACCCGGTCAATACCCGTTCGAAACCCGCCCAATACCCTTTGGGTAATTAAATTTTTTTTTTTTTTTTTGTAAAATCCTCTGGCCTTTGTCCCTGTTAATAACCCTTCATTTTTATTCTGTTTTTCTCTTTGTAATATGTATATACAAATATTAATATATGATTATAATTTATACATATATTCCCCATTTTCTGTTTTTTCTGCATTTTAAAAACTTGGATTCAAGTTTTAATCCTTCATGTTGTGTGGAATGCTTATTTGTTTATTAATTTCCTTACCTAACACTAACAGGAATTAATTCTAATAATTTTACTGGAATGCTTATATTTCTGGTTATAGGTTGATTTTATTTGAGTTGCCGTATGTGTATGAAAATTTCTTTGAATTAATTTTGTTCATTCTTTTTTATCTATTGATATATGGAGGATTTATAAAATAAAAATATAATATTGATGTTGTGAATTATTGTGGACTTTAAAGTGCCTTTAAAGTGAATTATCTCTTACTTATGACTCATAGAGTTTTTATAAATTCATCTCGAGCAATTCATGATATAAATTCATAATTTTTGACCAATTATAAATTCTCTAATTAAATATGTGAGGATGTTATATATACAATTATACAATGTGTGATTTGTGAAGTCAATTTAACCAAATACAAAAAAAAGTAAATAAAATTAAACATTAGATTGAACTTGAGTGTTGTAAGAACATATATACAAATCCAAAATATATAAGTTCATTAAAAGCAAAAACAAAAAAAAAAATTTGACCCGACCCGGACCCGACCCGGTATATCATTCCACCCGGTCGATACCCGGTCAGCAGACCCGTAGGGTAAACGACCGGGTCGGGTCCGGGTCGGGTGACAAAAGGAAATGAACGGGTAATATGCGGGTCCGGGTCGGGTACAGGTAATACCCGTCCGTTGACAGGCCTACGTTGGAACCATAGCTACTATGTGGATAGAAAAACAAATATTATATTTAAGCTATATAAATGAGCAAAGCCATGTGAGCTTTATCAATCATTAGGTCCCTCTTTATTAATCCACCG
Source organism: Verbascum thapsus (assembly GCA_963669365.1). Classification (NCBI taxonomy): domain Eukaryota; kingdom Viridiplantae; phylum Streptophyta; class Magnoliopsida; order Lamiales; family Scrophulariaceae; genus Verbascum; species Verbascum thapsus. Next base: position 23,136,528 of record OY770106.1, read on the forward strand.
TTATAACTCCTGACTTCACACACCCCAACTTGCCCTATTATTGGCAGCTATACATATGCTATAAATATCAACAAGAATCTCCATTCTAAGTTCAGTATTAATTCAAATATATTTAGTTCCCTCGAGAAATTTCTTATTTAGTATAAACATAAACCAGTTATGGGGTTCCGATTGTCATCCATCACTAATATGCACACCAAGAAAAACCATAAATTTCAATCTTTTCTTGCCAAAAACCAATCAGATGTTCCCAAAGGTCATCTAGCAGTTTATGTTGGTGAACTTCAGAAGAAGAGACATGTGGTTCCAATATCATACCTGAATCATCCTGCATTTCAAGATTTGCTACGCCAAGTGGAGGATGAGTTTGGTTTTGATCATCCTATGGGTGGTCTCACAATTCCATGCAAGGAGGAAGCTTTCATCAAATTGACTTCTCGTTTGAGTGTTTCGTGATCTTTGTTCAACACTTTTGACAACTGAGCTTTTTTCTGCCTCGTTGTCAATAGTCACGAAACCCTGTAGAAGAAACTTCATTGATTAACGAATTACCATACAGAATAGAGAATACAGAAATGATACTCTTATTATGTCTAGACTTCAGTTCAATATTATTCAACTCTAGAAATTTCAATGGCTTTTGCTTACGGGCTTAATCATTCTAAATCTTGGGGTGGTAGCCAACATGCCACATTAGTAACTAATTTAAGAAATCCAAAACAATAAATAAAATCTACCTCATATATCCAAGAAGGGTGCATAGCAATCAATGAGGAAAAAAGTATTATATTTATACTTACTCGAACAATGTAAAAGTACGTAAACCACTTAATATATACAAGTATAGAATCATCTAAACAACCCATTTTCTGTTTAAAATGAAGAATTCAAATGTCATATCCTCATACATAATACAACTACTGATATGTGCATCTACACTTGGATAGAAAGGCCCGTCTAAAATGGGTCATACCTTGAACATTCTATCCACTTTTAGCACAAGTTGATATCAAAGTGGTGTAAAATTTGCCCTCGGCTTTTAGTCCAGCCTCCTGAACATGTTGCAAAATTGAAACTTGTTTTACCTGCTTGATGTTGAACTGCTTTGGGGAATAAGTGAAATACACAAATGGCAGAAACCACGACGGCGAAGACAATAATAGGCTGCGAGTCTAATCAGCTGTAATGATCCGACTTCTTGTTAGGAATATTCATGGAATAATAATCCATAATATTTATATTATATAATAGATTATAGGATAATGAGAATTTTAGAAGAGATTGAGAAGAGAAATTGAGAAATTAGGGTTGGGATGAAAAGAATCGTGAAGATAGAAAATAGACTTTTGATTAATTGCTTGCCCTAGCTAGTACATTAACTCCTCTTATATACTTGAATAAAACTAAGATAAAAACAATAATGAAAATAACAAAACCAATTGACAACTTTAACTATTTTGACAACTCTTTTACTCTTTTAAATTTTCCATCACTAGCCTTCTTTAAATTCCCAAAAATACCCTTCTCATAATTCCGGGTCATGACATTTCTCCCTTCTATTTGAGATCCTTGTCCCCAAGGATCTAATTTCAGAAATTTGGCTTTAATAACTGCAAAAATTATTCCAAGTATCATCATATTCCGAATGACATTGTAGGCCTTTTCTCTTTCTCTTAACCTTTAAACATAATCCTTGAAATAAAAAACTCTGCACCATCCCATCTTCAGTTTCTGCAAATTTAAGATTTACGTACGATAGAACACGATACACTTCCGGCATTCCAAAGCACAAATATATTGCTCCAAACAAGGCCCAAATTACAGAATTTACCGGGGGTTCACGATCTTTTGGAATCAACTTATCCATATCATCATCACTATTTTCCTCATCAGAACTAACTCCGATTTCATCATCAGCCTCGATTTGTGAAGGGAAATCCACTTCATCATCATCATCACTAGCATCACCAATCAAGTCCTCATCATCTTCATTAGCAATATTGTCAAGATCATCATAATTATAATCACCGTCATGAGATTCTACAGAAGGGTTATCAACCGAATCTAATATATTATCTATCCCTTTGTTTTCACTTCCATCCTCGTCATCATCACCATCATTATCAACGGTGTATATCTCTTCAGCAGCTTCATCCTCAGCTGTTTTCTTCTTCTTCTTTTTTGGTTTCTTAGAGGAATTCATTTTGTTCATGTAGAACTTGTGGAAAACGACATCCTCAGGGGGTACATCTGCTTTGGCTAATGATAAGATTTCTGCTCCTATCAACTGGTGGTTCATGTCAAGCTTTTTGGCAGGTTCAATCTGAGAGGCACCATGCCATGTACTTTGCCTTGGTTTCTTTTCCATGAACTTATCCAGAAATGCACCAAGTGAGAGGTTGCTAATTGGATTCCCATTGTACACGATATTGACCCCAAAAAGAAGTGTTTTGGCCATTGCAACAACTGATGGATGCACATGTGAGGCAAGTACCATTAACTCCCCCCAACCAACCCGATCTGCATTACAATAAGCAGGCTCCCTATGCCGAGGATTGTAATCTCCAGGCAATGTTAGACCTTGAAGATCGTTGACTTCATTGTCAGCAGTTGACTTTACTTCCTCCTTGGAAGAATTCTTGGCAGCAGGAAGCAGGAGTTTTGCATACAAGGCACGATAAAAATGATCGGTGACAATTTGGTTTTTGGATGAGATTTTGTCAAGAAGCATTAGGGCTTGAACTCCAATATTGAAGTTCTTAGAATGCACCAGCTGAAACAACAATGGCGTCTGGACTTCTATTACATCATCAGCTTCATCAATTGAAACAAAAGGAAAAACTCTGTTAACACCAGTTAAAAGAGCTGATAATAACCGAGAGTCCATTTCAACATGTGGTTCTGATGGGACTTTTGCTTTATCTTCTTTCGAGGAATTAGAAGCTTCAGCGTTATACTTTGCTGCTCCAGCCTTAGATATCAAAACCTTCATGTTTGGATGCTCAGCTAAAAGATTAGCCAAGTGATAATCAGCATTCGATGCAACTTTGTTTTCCGGATCACCAAGCTTATTCACCAACGAAGAGAGTAGCCGACGCTCTTGTTCTGATTTGCTTTTCAGCAACGTGTATATGGTCTTCAACGCCACACTTTTTAGCTTAGCTATTACATCGTGTGAAGCTTCCTCAAGTGCAGACACGAAATGTTCATACCTTTCCTTTAGGCATTCTTCCCAATACCAGAAGAGTAAAAGGGAGTGACCATCTTTTGTATCAGAGAAGTGATTGAGAGGCCGCTGAGAGAGACTCTTCAACTTGCGATCTGGTAGTAGAATAATAAACATTTCTTTCAATGCTTCAGAGGCTGTAAATGCGTGCCGTTTCCCAACTTTTGATGTCACCATTCCCAAAAGCGAGTCAATTGGTCTGAAATTTGCAACCGCATTATCCCCTATCAAAACGGAAAGGGCCGAAACCTTATCTGCAGCTGTCCCGGACCACTGTGTGATAAAAAGCATCTTAATGTCCCCATGCTTCCCTCGCGACAGGAGATAATCCTGCGCATACTGCACCAACAACCTCTGTCTGTTTATTTCAAAAACCAAGATATCATTATCTTTCATCGGAGAAGACTTGTGTGGTGGCGCCTCCATTTCATGATGGTAAAAATTATCATGAGGGTCATATCTAATGACAAGTGAGCCAATATTTCCTCCCGGATCAATTATAAAAATCATTTCGACAGAGCCACAATTATAAATGAAGGAAGTTTTACCTAAAATATGATTCCACCACTTTGTATTTTTTTCATCGGCGTTGAATTTATCTATTCCGATCATCCTTAGTTCATTAACTTCTTTAACAAATATTTTCTCGAACACCTCTGCACCCATTTTTCTTTCCTTCATTTCCTTGAATTCCTTCACATGCAATTTCTCAAACACCTTAGTAGCAACATCGAATGCCTCAATTTCACTGAGATGCCATCAACTAGTTGAGGATTATTGTGTTTTCTCTCTGAAATTTCAGAATTCATCTCTTTATATTCGAATTTGTCGATCACAACCCTTGTGAATTCATTCCAACTAGGCACCTCTTGATCCTCGATGTATTCTCGATACCACTGCGCAGCCCGTCCCTCCATATAAATGCCAGTTAATGGAACCTTATACTCCTCCGGGAATGTAGACAAATACCCAAAATATTGCTCGCATCTCTCTATCCATTTTCAGGGATTTTCACCATCAAACTTTGGACACTCACGTACGGGAAATGGTGTGAGGATATTGTTAGCTTTTGGAGCTTCAACTTCATTTCGATTTATCTTGATTGAAGGAGGTGTGAAGCTCTCTTCGTTGAGCAGTCCGAGGATCGAACTGCTCTGATACCAAATGTAATGATCCGACTTCTTGTTAGGAATATTCATGGAATAATAATCCATAATATTTATATTATATAATAGATTATAGGATAATGAAAATTTTAGAAGAGATTGAGAAGAGAAATTGAGAAATTAGGGTTGGGATGAAAAGAACGTGAAGATAGAAAATAGACTTTTGATTAATTGCTTGCCCTAGCTAGTACATTAACTCCCCTTATATACTTGAATAAAACTAAGATAAAAACAATAATGAAAATAACAAAACCAATTGACAACTTTAACTATTTTGACAACTCTTTTACTCTTTTAAATTTTCCATCACTAGCCTTCTTTAAATTCCCAAAAATACCCTTCTCATAATTCCGGGTCATGACATCAGCTTCTCTGCAGTGAAACTTATCGTAATTTGAATGAAATTTCATAAGCAATTTCTTGAATTTCTGCTGCGAAAGCCGGAGATTACGGAACGCAACCAAGGAATTTATGCAATAGAAGTTGATAACAAAAGCCTTTTTCCGTATATTTTCATATAATAAGTTCATTAATAATGTAATGAATTAAATTGCAATGGAGAAGAGTGACTTGGCCCACCCTCATATTGGGCTAAATAAGACTTGAGCTGGGATTTTTTTTCACGTGATGTTACCGTTATAAGTTATTAACATCAACTAGGCCCGAGTCCACTGAAGTTTGGACCTCAATCAAAATAAAAAAAGAAGTCCACAACAATTTAGATCAAATTAAAACATTTATCTACCCACAGGCCACACCTGAACGCTCAAGTAGGGCCCACAACTGATAGGCCCATTAAACGACAGGGCCCATATACCTTTTCCGGGATCAATCCGACACCTCAAACTCTTTGACCTGTGCAATACGCAATCGGCGCAGACCATACTGGACACGTGTCGATAGATTATGGGCGGACCAAAGTATAAAGAAGTTCATACCTAAATTGACTTTTGTCCCCACCCCACCTCCCCCTCAACCGCCCCACGTGTCTTAACCACACACCTTTTCGTGGCCTAAACTTTTTCTCACTTTATGCTCACTAATCACTATTGTGCCTTGTTTGGTTGTTCTAAGTTTATTTTGTCAACATTTATTTGTTCAAAATTATTTTTTTAATAAAGTTTGGAATACTTTTTCTCTGCTAGAAGTTCTTAAATCACAAAATATTTGTCATTTTTTAAGAGCTTCAATTTTGTTGAACTTATCAAATATTATTTTACAATATAACATTTGTCCTTATTTGACATCATATCTAAACCAAAAAAAAAAACGATGTACATGAGAGTGGATAGTTACTAATTGCATTTGATCTATTTTCTATGCTGATCTATGTTACATAGATTTCAAAAATGACCTCATCTCTATATTTATCTATATTACTAATATGACATCAACTTGTTAAACATCAATATAGATTTGAAATGATGATTGTATATGATTTATTATTAAAAATATGTATAATTTATTTTTTTAAGAGAAATATATTGAAAATGAAACATTAAGAATTAGTTCTATTTGATGGGATAAATCCCCTCCAAAAATAAAATAAATAAAATAAAAACATTACCAATAGTCAAACATGCAACAACTCTTTTAAATCAAAAAACTCTATATTACATCGAAAAATAAAATAGAAAATAACACAATTCAACGTTTTATAGATTTCTTTTTACATAAAAAAACAAAAAAGTGATGTGGACAATAAATTACACAAATACGGTGCACAGTATGAAATATAGTAATAAAATATTAGTAGTGAACCAAACAAGGCCAATTTGACCTCCATTTCACACTCACACACAGGTATATAAACCCCCAAGAACAATCACATAGAAGAGCAAGAAAAACAAACAAAAAACTCATACTTCTACAGTCACGAGAATCACACAAAAAGCCAAAAAAAGATCGAAACCCTTTCCAACATCGCATTAATTAAAGAAAAAAAAGTAAAGGGATTGGGTTTAATCTTGACATGCATAAGAACAGTAGCAGTGATTGTTCAATGAAGGAGCATGAGGTGATGGACGGCTCAGATATAATGAAGTTGGTTGAGAATGAGAAAGTGTTTAGCACATTTGTGGACCATAAGTTTGAAGAACTCGACACTGATTGTGACGGTAAGTTATCTGTCAAAGAGCTGCAGCCTGCTGTCACTGATATCGGCGCTGCGCTTGGCTTGCCGCCTCAGGGATCCTCTTCTGAATCTGATCACATTTATACTGAGGTTTTTATTTTCTCTTTTTTCATTTCCTTTTTTTTTTTTTTACAATATTCATGATTTTTATCAAATATATTTGCAGTTTTGTACTGCCTTTTCTCTCATTTTCTCTTTAATTTCCGGTATTGTTTTCATGGGGGAAATGCAATTTTAGTCCAATATGACAGGTTTTCCTGCGACATCTTCAGAGCTGTTGTTTTATGTTTCTTTAATATGAAGATTCTAGTTAGTCAATGAACTAATATTAGGTTTGACATGGCTGTATTTTCTAAGTCATTCTTGGAAAGAGTAATATTCGAACCCCCTATGAGATAAATCTAGCTTCTTCACACACATCTTAAACCATTATTCTTGATGCCCCTGTCATATTAAGGAACATACTTTGAGTTAGTCGTTCGACTTTTAAGACATTTATATCACTTTTCTTCTTGTCTTAATGAGAACATAATCTAGTTGGAGTTGTTTAAAAATGATGTGACTCGGGGTGTAAAATGATGCTAGAAGGTATTGGGAGGCTCTTAGTGAAGCCTTTTTGGACCAAAACTAATGAGTTGATGTTGATATGGAGATTTTATGCCTCATTATTTTGCTTTAAACTTTAAAGCTAAACAAAAGAGAGATATTATGCTTTAGATGGAACCGAAAGTGCAAAATACCTACTCGTTATAATATACGTAATGTAACATCATACTCATACCAACCATGAATATAAGGGGAAATATTCTGCATTGGATTGAGAATAATACTCCTAATCACTAATTACAATTCGAATTTTCAAAGTGGATTATAACTTATAAGTATGATGAGATGCTATAACATAACTTCCTATATGTATTATTTTAGATGAACTGAAAAAAATGAACTTGTGATATGATCCAGGTTCTTCACGAACTTACACATGGTAAACAAGAAAAAATAAGCAAGATTGAATTTAAAGAGGCTCTCTCAGATTTTCTACTGGGAATGGCTGCTGGTTTAAAACGAGATCCTGTTGTAATACTTCGAATTGACGGCGAAGACCTTCATGAGTTCATTACGAGCCCATCTTTTGAACCAGATATGATTTCTATTTTTTCAGACATCGAATTACCCAATGGATCCCTTAAAGATTACATCATCAAGTCCTTCGAGAAACTTACAGTTGACCAGGGAATGCCACCTGCCACTGATCCTTGGGTACTAATCTTACTTTAACTAGTTATTATAGCTTAAGTGACAATTACAAAGTTATCGTTAGTTACATATATTAAATTATATGACGAGTGACAAAAAATTATGACTAAAACATGAATCCCCGAATGTTATCTTTTTATCGTTTTTTTTTTTAAATTTATGTAGGTTATGAGTAACATTGTTGAACCAGCTCTAGAATCTCTAGGGGATGCCCTTGAGAAACCGGTTTCACAGGAGACGTTTATGGCTGAGTTCAAAAAAGCAGCAGAAAATGTGGTGCAAATTCTCAAGGAACAACCGGCTATTGTTGCTCATAGTCAGAATACTTTTAACGGGAGTGGCGTTAAGAGATTGTTGTCTAACAAATTTGAGTTGGATAAGGTTGTCTTTGCTACTTCATGTCTTAATGCATTTGCTAGATTCTTTAAATGATGTACTTTAATTCACCAAATGTTTATAAATTTGAGATTTTGATGCAGACCCTGGAATCTGCTTTAAAAGGTGTACAGAGAGATCGCCATGGGAAAATATCAAAGGAATATTTGGGGTTAGCACTTGATTCTTTGGCTGCTTCTGCTGGATTACCTCCACTTGGTGGTGTTGATCAGGTACTTACCTCATATGTAAATATCCAATATATGAAGGGGTGTCTATGTAAATATCCCTTAAAGATATGAAGTGCCATATGTAATGCTAGTATACATTCTTTCGCCACCTTAATTCTCGATCAAGATTACAAAAGTTTATGTATTTTTCTCATGCCTGTAGATGGATAATATAATGAACGAAGCTCTTAAAATGTTCGATTCTGGTGATGGGAAAACGGTGAAAGAAGATGAGTTCAAGAAGTTATTGACTGAAGTTTTGGGAAGCATAATGGTGAAGTTAGAAGGCAACCCGGTTTCAGTGTCTATAAACTCGGTTGTGCATGAGCCGCTTGCTTCTTCATCCACTCTTCTTCAGCCATCATCACCATAGTATATAGAAATCCGTTACTTGACCTATGAAAAAAAACGAAGTAAAAAAAACAAGAATAATTGAAGCTTGTAATTGTTGACGAAAAAGGCTTGAAATATTTAATACTATGCAATTGCTTGTAAATGTGCTTGTCGAAATATTGCTGAATTGGGATTATGAACGACTATTAACTTGTTTGATTCTGCAATTTTTCTAGTGTTCTAAAGGTGGGTTTCGCTTACTTATTTTTTATTAGCTAATAAGACCAAAACATCTTATTTTGTGTTCTTATAAGCTCTTATTAAAAAAATTATCCAAACACTTTGAAAGAACTTGTAAGCTCTCATAGTAATACATTTATAAGCTTAAAAGAGCTTATCAGCTTAGCCAAACACCCTCTAAGTTATTTAGTTTAGCCAACTTGTGCAGTAGATCTTTGTGCTATTATGGCTTTAGTTCTTTGTGCATTTATGGCTTTCTGCAGCAAGTCCTTGTGATGTGAATGGCAGAATCAAGTCGAACACAAGTAGATTATAAGTAATTTGATTCTTTAACACACATATATATAAGAATATATTTTGTGTACTATATTTTTGAACTTTTTCAGAAGCTGTCAAACAAATGAATATTTGATGGAAATATCAACGAGTAGCGACAAAGTGTAAAGCTTGAAAGCAATGATACCAAATTAAGGGGCATGAATTATTAAATTAGTGACATGTAGTGGTATTGATTTAATTTGTTCAATAAAATTGGATCATTAAATTTCAAATTATTTAATAGTTATTAAAAAATTGGATTGTTTGGGCCCGCGTGAAGCCCAAATAAATTAGGCTTCGATTCTGTTACCTATAGCCCATTCAAACGAAACCAAAAGAGTTCGAGACATAATGGGCGGTCCACAGTAGGCCCAAATAAAAGCCGGAAACAAAGGACCGAGTCAATAGAGGCCCAAATGAAAAAATTAGAACTCTTGATGGCGTAATCGCCTACGCCAGCAAAAATGGCCCACTTCAGTTGTTCTGTCATCTGTGACTGCGAATTCACGTAGTTTACATTTTGATGATCGGAACTGTTTGATGAAATGCGTCAAAGAAAACGATGAACACTACAGCAGCTGAAAATTATGAAGTGCGTATGGAAATTGGAGAGCCGGCAGAGTTGAAAGAATTTACGTTGTGGCAGACTGGCAGTTTTTATATGGATTTATAGGGCATTGGAGGACCCTACCTATATCTCGTGTTATTTTAATGGCCGTTTACTTTTTGGCTTGTCCATTTATTGATGCTTGCGAAATCTACATTGATTTGAGTTTTTTAATACTGCGGTCGTTATCAATAATTCATTGTTTCTGACATTTATGGAGTATTTGTTCATCGTGGCATATCACCGCTGATTATAAGTTGCTACTAAAGCATATGTTTAATAGAGTTGAATTTGCGGTAAATGAATGCTGATAGCTTTTAAAATTGTGGTCAGGTTTGTGTTATATCATTGCCCATCTTATTTTGTGACTTGGTACATACATTTGGTCTATAAAATGAATTTATGAAGGTATCTGTAATCTTAAGCACCTGTCAACTGCATATGTATTCGAATTTTTGTTAATTACAATTTATCAATAAGAAATTGTTGGTTATCTAGTTTTAGGTGCATTGCTAAGTTATCATTGATGGAGCATGAATGGAATATTAACAGGTATTCCTAGAGCTTGAGAAGCTCTAACAAGGAACATGAATAGTATAAGATTTATTTTTGCTGAACAAAATTCACATATTAATATATGAGAATTCAGAATATGTGATATAGTAGTTTATTAATGAAAGCAATAGGTAAACATGATGCACGAGGATATTTGTACGGTGTGATGACTTGGGACCTGCTAATTGTTTATGATCTTTTTTTATACTTATTCTTATATGTGTCATAGGAGAATCTACCATTTGGAAGTAGGTGATGCTTTATCTTCTGATTTTGTCTGTTCTCATTTAATTGATATTTCCAATGATACTTCTTTGTTTCCCACTTCCATTAAAAATGTTATTGTGAGATATATATTTGGTTACTCTACCAGGTTAGAGTATCCTTCAACAGCAGTGCACTATAGTTCATGAAGATCTTATTCCTCTCTTCAGCTATAACAGCTGCTGTCCATCTCAATTACTATATTTCAGAAAATAATGGTTTTGTTCTTACTGGAAAAAATCGCTTTGTTATTGTCACTGCTGTTAATTGCAACGTGCAGATTTTCAGGCATAATAACTTGTTTTTACTCTGCTCCTTGCCTATTTTAAGTTCTGCATACAGGAAATGAACTTGTATTGTTGATACATCTTTTTGCTGATTACTTGAGCTTTTCTTGCTGCAGATTGCTATGACCCTTTGGATCCAAATGGAAATATCACAATTACCTTCGACATTGTAAAATATACACTTGATGGCTATGTGGTTAGTCTCACAATTCAAGTGCTGATTACTGCGCCATTGACTTGAAATTTATTCTATGTTGCTAGTTTAGCTAATGGTCCAATTATGTTGGAAATATTTTTCGTGATGATTAGTATATGCCTTTATTTTCTCCATATCATGGTGTTACTCTTGCCAGCTATGCATAAACATGTGGCTTCTTTGTGTGATTCGAGCTTCTACAAATATGTTGCAAATAGCTGCTTTCTTCAACTTTTAAGGGTCGTCCAGAAAATGTCTATAAACCCCATTTTCTCCATATAATGCGGCTCTTGCCAGTTTGCCATAATCATGTGACTTCTTATTGCAGGCAAGAGTAACCATTCAAAACTACTACCAGTATCTTCACGTAGAGAAACCAGGTTGGAAACTAGGGTGGACATGGGCTAAAAATGAGGTTATTTGGTCAATGAATGGTGCTTTTGCAATCCAACAAGGAAATTGTTCAGACTTTAGATACAATGTACCACACTCATGCAAACGGGACCCCGTGATAGCTGATTTGATGCCTGATTCACCAGAAAACAGAGTTGAAGGTTGCTGCCATGGCGGTGTCCTTGCTGCTTGGGCTGTTAACCCTTCCATGTCTTACTCATCATTTGAGGTTACAGTTGGCAATTTGGAGCAGAATTCTACTGGCTTTATGCCTCGGAATTTTACCCTAATGGCTCCTGGACCTGGTTACAGTTGCGGTCCGGTGAAGGACAGTATTCCTACAGTTTCTTCAGTTATTGGGGGAAGAAGAGAAGTGCAAGTTTTCAGTAAGTAATCAACTATAAAGGGAAATATTTTTAGCTCTATTATACTGTAGTAGGAAACAGGCTTTTGTCAGATACATACCTGGCCAGTGTAGCAACGTCCTTAACAAAGATTTATGATTTTCAGGAACCTGGAAATCAACATGCACATACTCGAGTTTTTTGGCAAGCAAAGCACCAATTTGCTGTGTTTCACTTTCAACATTTTACAACCCCACCATCACATCATGCCCTTCATGCAGCTGTGGATGTCGAGTAGCTGATAAGTCTGCAAAGACATGCATCAGGTTTGGCTATTTTATTAATTGAAGAAACAATTTCACCTTCTCCTAATTACTCCTAACACTATGATTCACAAGTCTAATTTATGTTTGTATATCTATTTATGTCCCATTCAACAGAGAAGGTGTAGTTCCTTCAAATTTGTTCGATGCTGATCTAGTTCAATGCACAGATCATATGTGTCCTCTTGAGGTTCATTGGCATATTAAGAAAAACTATGTTAGTCATTGGAGAGTGAAGTTGACAGTCTCTAATTACAATTATGGAAGAAATTACTCAGACTGGAATGTGTTGGTTCAACATCCTGGCTTTCGACAGCCTTCTGCTGCCTTTAGCTTCAAAAGTATGAACCTTCCAACTATTGGTGTCCCAGGTACTTTAAATAGAAAAAAACTCGTGTTTTAGATTCGTGACGTGTTTAGGTTGCATTTGAATGGAAAGTTTGAATCGACAAAAGGGTTTCATTTCAAAATAATCATAATGATTGAAGAAATATAACACATAATGAGTGCTAATTGCTTTGCATTATGATTTTGAAATCCTTAGAACTTTTCATTATAGTGGTGAATTGCAAATGCCTTGTAGTTTGATATCTCTTTCGCCTTTAACCAAACAAATATAGTACTGATTAATATAACATTATCATTAGAAACCAAATATATAATAGAAAAATAATTTTGCTGCATGTTTTCAACTATAGGGAACTTCTTTTTTCTTTTTTTTTTGCACTTTGGCAAATGTCATGCTTTTCAAATTTGCAGAAGAAGTTGCTCTATTCTGGGGAAAACCCTTGATGAACACTGAACTTGTGCAAGCTGATGAGTATCAAGTGGGATCAGTGAGTACAGAGATACTCTTGCAAAAAGATTCAAATTCATTTACACTGAGTAATGGGTGGGCTTTTCCAAGAACAATATATTTCAATGGTGAGCATTGTCAGATGCCCCCTCCTGATATTTTTCCAATGCTGCCGAATCATAGCCCAAGTCGACTGCTTTCGAGTCGCCACTTTGTTCTTCTAACTGCAGTCTACTTGATGACTTGTATATGTTTTGTTGGATTTTGATATCACAGTAGCCTTTCTGATCTTAGTTATATTATTACTTTTTGACTTGCTGATAGAATTGTGTATACAAGTTTCATCCTTTTGTAAATAGATGGATTTGGTTCTTAAGCTCAGAATAGTGTAAAGCTTGATTTGTTTCACACAGTATAGTTAGGATAAAGCTTGATTTGTTATATTATTAATTTTCCTTTCACCTAGGCTATGTTTGGACCTCAAAATTTGGCGAGGAACGGAAAAATATAATAAGACAATTAAGTACTAATTAATATTAATTGCTTCTATTTTTATTATGAGGAAGAATTGCTTCATATTATTATTCTGTATATTAATATTTACAAAGTCATTTTAGATATACTTTATATATCCCACCAATCCAACCCATAGAAAAAAGGCCCAATAGAATTTGGAAAACAAGGACAGCCCACAATAGTACAGCAACATGTTTCAGTGCCCAATCAATCAATTCCAGTTTGAACCAATCACTGATTCAACCACGTTGCCGCCATCGTAACAAAGGCTTTGATTGGTATTTGTATTGCGGTGGTGGACTGGTGGTGTGTGACGGCGAAATAGCAGATCAATGGCGACACCTCACCAAGCCAACGATGAGTCAACGCCGGAAGGCCATATCACCAGTATTCTCTTCATTATCGGTACTTTTTCTTCTCTTTCTCACACACATATATATATATGTGTGTATGTGTGTGAATGTATGTATTTTTACTGATTTGGGAGGTTTGTTACTGCGCATGTGAAATGGAGTGTAGCGATGAAAACTGAGGCTTCACCTCTGGTGAATAAGTTTCAGCTGACCGAGGAACCTGTTTCTGCGTACGTTTCTTTTCATTCTGCCTCTTTTTCCCTTGAAACGATTTATGTTGGCTGATTGAGGTAGGTTGAATGATTAGCTCAATAGTTTTATCAATAGGAATATGAACCTGGAGATTTTATTTTGTAGTTTTGCTAGTTAGAATTGCTGCAAAGCTGCTACTTATTCTAGTGTTAGAAGTAAAATTCCAGGAATTGTTGGATGCAAATGATTTAACAAGCTTATCTTTTTATCACTTTATTCGTCGATTTATTGACTGGTTTATCACAAAATCATTCCATCCTCAGATGAATCAGTGAATATCCTGTTAACATTCTTCACCGATCTATTTCATCTTTTCCTGTTAAATCCAATAGTAAGACGAGATAGTCATTTATTTATAGTACTAGAAAATATCACGTGCGTTGCACGTGGTTAACACGTGATTTTTTTAATAATGAACTAAATTAAAATAAATTTTATTTCACCTACAAAATGATTTCATAGTTATTAATTTATTACTAAACAAATTCAATTCTTATTAATCATTGCAAAATTCTATTGGCTTTTAGTTATTGAATCTCATTTAAAGCATAAAACTTATTATGAATTAATAACTTACAAAACTGAAATAAAATAAGTCATATTCTAAGATGAGCCAAATCTAATTATTAATTTATATTTTTCTCTCAACTTTTTTAACACTTTATATCTGAAAAATTATAGACATATGTGTTGCAAAGATTATTTATTTTATCACAAGTTTCTCAAAGTTTGAAATATAACTTATTTTCGAAATAATTCATTTTTTTAAAATATTTGTTATGTTCTTGTATAACTACTTAGTAATCAACATAAATTACATCACACTATCTCTCATCAACAATTTTATTTTTAAACTATTTTTGTTCTCTTTCTAATTTGACATTTTATAATCACATGACCATCACAAAAATACAAAGCAATAACTTAAGCGTCATTCATAAATATAATTACGCTTGATTTGATAGATTTCACCAGTCCCAATTATAACATGAATAAAAACATCAAAAATCATTCATTGCAATCAAATATGTATGTAACTCAAAATTTTCAAAAAAACTATTTAAATGTCTTTTACTTTACTGTTAATAGATTTTTTCTTAAGTGATCGTTATTATGTTTGTTTTATCTATTTTTGAACAATCTATTTTTTTTTATTTTAATGTATAATAAACTTTTGACAAAAAAAATATTAGTAAGTCATGTAAAATAAACTTTTGACAAAAAAATATTAGTATGTTATAGTAACATGAATGTTTCTTTATAAGATATTAATTTATGTATCATATTAAAATTTATACTTACGTTATTCTTCTTCCTCGTAGAAATCTAATTTTTTTTATCTAATAATCTTTAATATTCATTATCATTTTTAAATATGACCATCAATACCATCATCATCATCTAAAGGCTTATATAATCTATCTCCTTTATCACTTACTCTCGTTGCCCCCTCAATCTTACGTTCCAAAGATGGTACCTCTTAGCCTCTCTCCACTACTGTTCATCTGAATGGCGTGTCTCTCTCATATAAACTCCAATTATAAACTATATGCAAACCCTAACCCTAATTCCCAATTCCAAGGTCGCCAACATATTACACATTTGTCATCTTGATTCCCAATCCTAACTCCTTGTCTAACCTCTCAACCAAGTCGGTGCCTCAAACTGAAACCTTAGCTCTTTCATACTACAAATCCAAACACCAACTTGCTCTTCCCTATCTCAGCGATATACCACGCACAAAACCCTATTAAGTCACTTCATTCTCGCAGTTTCACCTAACCCAACTTTTGTTGTCGTTCCACTTCTCCAAACCCTTCTGTCCATCTCTCCTATCTGTCTCTTTCATGGAAAATCCTAACTTGCATGTTATATATTTTCCACAACCTCCAGCTCCATCTTTCACACAAGAAACTCCTCCTTTTCCACCCCACTCTCATCATAATCTCTCCTTAATGTTCACCAAAATAGACTCAACTCAGACAACTATATATCTCTTGTGGAAATGTCAATTAGACCTAGTACTTCGTAACCATAATTTACTTGGCTACGTGGATGGCTCAATTCCATATTCCTCATCTCGCATCCTTAACTCAGGTGGGGAATCTTTTCTGAATCTGGCATATAATTCATGGCTATGCATGGCCATGTACGAATCAATTTTACTTTCACCATTGGTGGTCTTCACACTCTCATACCGTGCTTGATGTTTATGTGTCAATTTCCTATCCAGTTTTGCTAAATTGCATATGTGATCCTAGTGGAATTATTGCTAAATGAACTTGACCACTACAAATCAAGAGTCGACATAGTTTTTCCTATACTACGTATGTGTTGCAAGAATTTGATTCTTGTAAGTATGAGTACAATAAAATTCAAATATTTTCATTATTTTAGTGTCTTATTAATATAATGAAATTTCAACTACTAAATAATTTTCTACTATATCTATATATAATATAATATATAAATATGTTCACAATGATATTATGTTCTTAGTATAATATAATTAAATTCTAGACAACTAAATATTTTTTTTATAAGTATGGTATTGTGAATCATAATTAACAAAAGCATGGATGTTATCTCAGTTGCTAAAGTAGTTTATGATACCCTTTTAGAATAGCCAATCATCCTTTCAAGTAGATACTTTAATAGTGCATTATGTTACTATTGTTTGTAAGGTTTATACATTAGTAATACCACTATCCTTAAATTAATCATCATCATATTAGATAATAGATTATATGATATTTCTAGTGGGAAAATTCATTGCACACTAAA
Organism: Verbascum thapsus; assembly: GCA_963669365.1. Lineage (NCBI taxonomy): Eukaryota > Viridiplantae > Streptophyta > Magnoliopsida > Lamiales > Scrophulariaceae > Verbascum > Verbascum thapsus. The sequence goes on from OY770106.1 coordinate 23,153,477, forward strand.
TTTCTAGGTTATTGAATGGCACACACCATATTAATAACAATAGTGTAAATAAGTTAGAGTTCTAATGATATTGGTATTTATTATTCAACCGTGTAAAAATAGTATTAGTTTTATTATTATTATTATTAATGATAACATCATTAATAATTTTTATAACAAATAATTTTTTAATTCTAGAAAATCTTTAATTATTAATGATACCAACCATGTAAACATAGTATTATTATTTATTCATTCTTACAGTTGGTGGTTGGTCGAATTTTAATACTCATAGGATTATATTTACTTTTATATTTAATAACAATAGTAATAACAATAGTATAAATAAATTAGAGTCCTAAATAACAATAGTATACATAAAGTGGAGTCCTAATTAATAAAGAATTAACATTGTAGTACTAATTATTAATATTGTACGTGGTATTAGCGTGATTAAATAATTAATATAATAGCAATTAAATACATTAATAATTTATGTGCACGTATAGTTGAGAAATACCAATTTGAAAACTGGTATGTAATCAGAGTCCTAAGCAATCAATTGATTTCATAAGATGCTTGTGTTGATTGGCATATTTTCATGGAATTGAAATTGGTATGTAAATGGACCTGATGTAATTGGTAGGAGTCCTAATTACTTGGAAGAATTAATTAGCTTCGTAAGATGCTTGTGTTTCTGGCATATTCTCATGGGAATTAAAATTGGTGTGTAATTTGGAAGAATTAATTAGCTTCGTAAGATGCTTGTGTTTCTGGCATATTCTCATGGGAATTAAAATTGGTGTGTAATTTGGAGTCCTATGTTACTGGTTTTCATAAGCCATTAGAATTATTATTATCAAATGTATAAATAAATAAAGTCCCAATAAATTGTGTTTCTCATTAATATAAATTGGAGTCCTAATAATGCAGGTTACTTTATATATTTTATTTTATACATTAAATAAATTAGAGTGCTAATAAATTGTGTTTTTCATCAATATAAATTGGAGTCCTAATAATATAGGAAACATAATTAATAATAAGGACGATTATGTCTTTTCACATAGAACGAAATAATTTTCCTACATTATTAACTGTTAATTATTAATAATTATTAATAACTAATAGTAAGGGCGATTATGTCTTTTCACATAGGACGAAACAATTTTGTTATTCACACATTTATATAGGGGTTAGATTTGAATTATGTTAATGAGGTTTGAATAATGTCAAGTCAAAATATTATCTAGTTTTATTTTTGTATTATTAACTAATAGGAAACTCAGATGTAGTATCAAACTTTGTGTTGGAGATGGTATAAATTGCCCATTTAATTTTGTGTCAAGTTAAACCTTTTTTTACTACCTTAAACTGATGATGCAGGTTTCCTAAGGGGGTTCCATGGGTGAGGTACTATGGTAAATACAAAGATTTGAACATCAACATTGTCTGTCCCGGAAAAGACCAAACACTGGGTTCGTATTTTCTTTTCCTTTTATGAACCTACCTCTTGTTTGCATACATTGACTCTAAATTGCTCGTATATGAGTATGTTCATTGTTAGAATGTCATGTGTATTGATTTCATCTTATTAAAAACCTAGCTCTTGTTTGCATCTTATCTGATACCCATTCAAATTCAATTTGTGACATAGTGAATTCTTTCTTTATCAGGGGTTGATTGTGTCGGAACAGTTTCTGCATCTCTTCTGACTTATGCTTCTTTTCAAGCATTACAGCCAGACCTTATCATAAATGCAGGAACTGCTGGAGGGTTCAAGGTAGTTAGTTACCTCTTGTTATGTTCCTTACATCTGACTGTTAGATTCTCATCTGATTGTTGATGCTTCCGAAATTGGAGCATCGGGAAGTCGTTTTCAAATGCTGCTATATGTGACCCACAAAAAGAAACAAACACATTCTCCATACTCCATTTACTCTAACTCTATTTTCATTTTCCGTCTTTATTTGCACTTTTAATTTGCTTATTCTATACTAAGTAAATGACTTCAGAATTTCTATTTTTGAGAGAATTATAAATTCGTTTTGGGATTTTATCTTGCTCTCACTCTAACAACAATATGTGAGGGATATACTTAGCTGATTGTTTAGGACTCTGATTGATATGCCTTGGACATGAGTTTGATAACTCACATGTGCATGTAGATTTTGTATTGACATCTAAAATTTACCAGGCAAAAGGTGCTTCCATAGGTGACGTATATCTTGCATCAGATGTGGCTTTTCATGATAGAAGAATTCCACTCCCTGTAAGTGTCTTCCACATTTCCCCCAAGTTTTGCTTCCAAATGCTTATATGTGGTCAGAGAAAGATAATTTGTGGCAGCAAAAATGAATGAAACTATATTGGTAATCCCGTTCTTCTCTTTTGTATTTACAGATGCGTGACCTCTATGGCGTTGGGCTACGTCAAGCATTCCCCACGCCAAATCTTGCAAAGGCACTGAGTTTAAAGGTCACTACTCTTTCATAGAAATAGACTGTATGTTTGTCACTTTATCAGAATTATTTATCAATAACTTTCTTTACATAATGAGTATACTGGAACATGGTAATGCTTATAATTTTCCCTTTTTATGATGTATGTTTTAGGTTGGGAAATTGTCTACTGGAGATTCTCTAGATATGTGCGCACAGGATGCAGTGGCAATACTTGCAAACGATGCAACAGTTAAAGACATGGAGGTACCTTTTTATTACCTGAGTTATTATAATGCATGAAGCAAAAAAGAACCGTTCGAAGTTCTAAACGTTTTTAATCTCATTATTCGAGAAAAAGCAAAATCATAATCATTTTGATTTGGGAATTTCTATATCAATCAAGTCAATAAAATATACTCCAATAGAACATATGTATATGATCTCCAGTTTGCTTTTCGAGTTGCTAAGATTATTACATCTAACTTTGTTTCATATAAAAGGGAGCAGCTGTTGCTTATGTGGCTGATCTTCTGGAAGTGCCAGCAATATTTTTAAAAGCAGTGACTGATATTGTTGACGGTGATAAGCCCACAACTGAAGAATTCTTACAAAATTTGGTTGCTGTTGCTGCTGCACTTGATCAAGCAGCTACTCAAGTTGTTGATTTTATCAACGGGAAGACTCTCTCACAACTCTGATCCTCTTTTATTCCACGGGTTCATTATTTATGTATCTTAACGTTCATTAGGAACATTGTTAAAAATTAAACTAACTCAAGTATACAATATTGTAAGCTATTTACATTATATTCCATCTTCGTTTGCATGGGATCATAAATTAATTATTCCTTCAGTTTTTCAAGTCTGCAAATCAATGGTGACAATACTAGCCTCACAAAATGCCAATTGAAGCCTCACAATCATACCATAAAAAATGGGCCCGGACCATTTGAGAAATTACCTATTTAGTCTTCGCTCCTCAAGCTAGGCCCGTTTTCCCGGATGGCGATATTTACCTCACAAATGGGCCGGGTCTCCGGCCCAATATCAGATGGGCATTGGTTTACTTTTCGGTCTTATAGAATTTTCCAAAAAAATATAAATGGTTTAGTTAATGGGCTATCTGAGAAGGGTTATTAATGAGATGTTTGGGCCGTAAAACCAGGTGGGCCGGCTATATTGAATAGATTGGAGAAGAAATTGAGGGCTATTAGAAGGGCCCTGGCTGATTATGGGAATGCTAGTAGTAATACTATTGTGTATGTGGTGGAGTCTTGCTAGCCTGCTAGGGGTGTCTTTGATAATTTATAAAACCTTAGAACGCTTCTGATAATTATTCAATAAATAAGGGACTGTGTAATGTAATTATTCAATAAATGGAGTACTGTGCTAAAGAAAAAGAAACTTGAAAATGAAAGAACAACAAAACAAGATAATCATTATTTGCAACCATTGGTTACACAATAATACCAATGAATTTATTTCTCTACACAATACAAAGATTTGACCAGCCATATTTTACAGAAAACTCGAAAAATTGCAGAATCAAGAAAGTTAATCATTGTTCATAATCCCAATTCAGCAATATTTCTACAAGCACGTTTACAAGCAACATCATAGTATTAAATACATGAAGCCTTTTTCGTCAACAATCACAAGCTTCGGTTATTATTGTTTTTTACTTCGTTTTTTATTATAACGACAAAATTGCTTCATATTACTATTATGCATAATTGTATATTAATATTTACAAAGTCATGCTTTATATATCCCACCAATCAACCAATAGAAACAAGGCCCAATAGAATTTGAAAAAAAAAAAAAAGGACAGCCCACAATACTACGGCAACATGTTTCAGTGTCCAATCAATCATTTCCAGTTTGAACCAATCATTGATTCAACCACGTTGCCGGCATTAATCGAACCACTAGTCTATTTCTTTCCAGATTTTTCACCGGAGAAGGAACTGGAAAGGCTTTGATTGGTATTTGTATTGCGGTAGTGGTGTGTGACGGCGAAATAGCAGATCAATGGCGACACCTCATCAAGACAACGATGAGTCAACGCCGGAAGGCCATATCTCCACTATCCTCTTCATTATCGGTACTTTTTCTTCTCTTTCTCATATATTTGTATGTATATATGTGTGTGTGTGTATGAATGTATGTATTTTTACTGATTTGGGGTTTGTTATTGTACATGTGAAATGGAGTGTAGCGATGCAAACTGAGGCGTCACCTCTAGTGAATAAGTTTCAGCTGACCGAGGAACCTGATTCTGTGTATGCTTCTTTTCTTTCTGCTTTTTATTATTATTTTAAAACAATTTATGTTGACTGATTGAGATAGGTTGAATTGATTAGCTCAATACTTTTATCAATAGGAATATAAACCTGGAGAATTTGTTTTGTAGTTTTGCTAGTTACAATTGCTGCAAAACTACTACTTATTCTAGTGTTTGAAGCTCCAGGAATTCAGATGCAAAACGATTTAACAAGCTTATCTATTTATCACTTTGAGTAAGCTGCTTTATTCGTTTGTTTATTGATTGTTTGATTTATCACACAACCATTCCATCCTCAGATGAATCAGTGAATGTCCTGTTAGTGTTCTTCACCAGTCTATTTGATCTGTTTCTGTTAAATCCAATAGTGAGACGGCATAGTCATTTAATTATAGTATCAAACTTTGTGTCTGGCATGGTAAAACTTGGCCTTTTAATTTTGTGTCAAGTTAAACCTTTTTTTACTACCTTAAACTGATGATGCAGGTTTCCTAAGGGGGTTCCATGGGTGAGGTACTACGGTAAATACAAAGATTTGAACATCAACATTGTCTGTCCCGGAAAAGACCAAACATTGGGTTCGTACTTTCTTTTCCTTTTATTAACTTAGCTCTTGTTTGCACGCATCGACTCTTACTCTCTTGTATAGTAGTATGCTCATTGTTAGATTGTCATTTATGTTGATTTCCTCTTATTAAAAACCTAGCTCTTGTTTGCAACTTATCAGATACCCATTCAAATTCAATTTGTGACATAGTGAGTTCTTTCTTTATCAGGGGTTGACTGTGTTGGAACAGTTTCTGCATCTCTTCTAACTTATGCTTCTATTCAAGCATTACAGCCAGACCTTATCATAAACGCAGGAACTGCTGGAGGGTTCAAGGTAGTTATAACATGTTATGTTTCTAAGTTCTAATATCTGACTCTTTGATTCTCATCTGATATTTGATGCTTCCGAAATTGGAGAATTGGGAAGTCATTTTCAAAATGCTGCAATATGTGACCCACAAAAAGAAACAGACATATTCTTTCTATACTCCAATTGTTCTAACTTTGCTTTCTGTTTTAGTCTTTATTTGCACTTTTGATTTGCTTATTCTATTCTAGTTAAGCGACTTCAGACTTGCTTTTTTCCAAGTTGATTAATTTTCCTCCCCTGCTTTGTGATAGAATTATAAATTCGTTTTTGGCTTTTATCTTTCTCTTCCTCTAACAACAATATGATATTGATATACTTAGCTGGTTGTTTAGGACTCTGATTTGTATGCTTTGGACACGAGATTGATAACTCACATGTGCACTCTGCACGGAGTAATTTTCTTAGTAGATTTTGTATTGATATTTAAAATTTACCAGGCAAAAGGTGCTTCCATAGGTGATGTATTTCTTGCATCAGATGTGGCTTTCCATGATAGAAGAATTCCAATCCCAGTAAGTGTCTCTACATTTCCTCAAGTTTTGCTTTCAAATGCTAACATGTAGTCAGAGAAAGACAATATATGGCAGCAATAATGAATTAAACTATATTGGTATTCAAGTGTTTTCTTTTGTATCTACAGATGCTTGACCTGTATGGCGTTGGGCTACGTCAAGCATTCTCCACGCCAAATCTTGCAGAGGCTCTGAACTTAAAGGTCACTACTCTTTCATAATAAATATACTGTATCTTCGTCACATTATCCGAAGTATTTCTCAATAACATTTTTGCATATGAGTATATGAGTGTTGCAATGGGACATGATTTTAGAACAACATGGTAATGCTTATGTGTATGTTTTAGGTTGGCAAATTGTCTACTGGAGATTCTTTAGATATGTGCGCACAGGATGCAGACGCAATACTTGCAAACGATGCAACAGTTAAAGACATGGAGGTAGCCTTCTATTACCAGAGTTGTTATAATGTGAAACTTATATTTTAAATTTCTATTATGGATTAATTTGAGTTGTACTTTCTATGTGATTTTCCCACAAAAAGCAAAATCATAATCACTTTGGTTTAAGAATTTAAATCAACCATCTATTTCGTTAACAAATTTTCCAATATAAACAAAATTGTCACCACAGAAAAAGAACAGACTAATCTGATTTCCAGTCTGCTTTTGTAGTTGCTAAGATTATTACATCTAACTTCATTTCATTTTATTTCTTGTTAATTTCTATATAAAAGGGAGCAGCAGTTGCTTATGTGGCTGATCTTCTGAAAGTGCCAGCAATATTTTTAAAAGCAGTGACTGATATTGTTGACGGTGATAAGCCCACAACTGAAGAGTTCTTACAAAATTTGGTTACTGTTGCTGCTGCACTTGATCAAGCAGCAACTCAAGTTGTTGATTTTATCAATGGGAAGACTCTCTCACAACTCTGATCCTGTTTCATTCTGGAAGGCAATAAGTACTATTATTCTCTTCGAGTTCATTATTTATGCATCTGAACGTTCATTAGGTGATATTATAACATTGTTAAAACATATTATTCATGTTTATGCAACAAACCTCGACCAACAATGTAAGCTATTACAATGTATCCATCTTCGTCTGCATGGGATGATAAATTAATTATTCCTTCAGTTATTCAATTCTGCAAATCAATGGTGAAATTGCCAGGCCTTTACTCACCTGCTTTTGTTCATATCCCTTTGATATTTTTAGAGATTTGACTGGGAATCACCAATTTTTTTCCTTCTCCAAATTAATTTCTAGGAAATTCTCTACTACAGTATATTTTTTGTCTTTGAATTTTGAAGTCAATTGATTAGCAAATTTATTAAGTTTGTCGAGTGTTTTTGGATTAAAATGGATTTAAAATTATCATTGTGTATTTCAAACGGCTTCAAATCCTTTTCTTTCTATCCTAACGCAGCCTAACAGTTTTCTAAGTATTAGCTTCTTTGGTTACTAACTTGTGATCATAAATCATTATTTAACTATCTCAAATATTACAGGGATGGACAACCACAGTTAAAAAAAAAAAAAAACGTACGTTTATGTCGGAAGAGATCCTAAAAGTTTACTCAGAATTCGCAACTCAGCCGTCACAATCACAAAAATGCCAATTGAAGCCTCACAATCTTAGCATAAAAAATGGGCCAGGCCCATTTTAGAAACAACCCATTTAGTCTTCGCTCCTCAAGCGAGGCCTGTTTTCCGGGGGGGCGATGTTTACCTCGAAAATGGGCTGGTCTTACGGCCCAATAAAAAATGGGCTTTGTTCTACTTTTCGGTCTTAATAGAATTTTCCAAGAAAATATAAAGGATTTGTGTTGAGTTAATGGGCTTTCTGAGAAGTGTTATTAATGAGATGTTTGGGCCATGAATCCAGGTGGGCTGGCTATATGAATAGATTGGAGAAGAAATTAAGTGCCAGTAGTAATACTATTGTACGTATGTGTTGGAGTATATGTTAGAAGAAGGTCAAAGTTTGTTTTTAGGATTGCTAGGGCTTTCTTTGATAATTTAGAACGGTTCTGATAATTATTCAATAAATAAAGGAGTGCATATGTAATTATTAAAAAAAAATGGGGTACTGTGCTTATGAAAGAAACATGAAAATGAAATCAAGAACAGAAAAACAAAGATAATCATTATTTGCAACCATTGGTTACACAATAATACCAATGAATTTATTTCTTTACACAATACAAAGATTTGACCAGACATATTTTACACTCAAAAACATAGAGGGAAAAAAAAAAAACACTTAAAATACAAGCAAAGTAAACCAAACAAGAACATAACCAATCTTTCAATTACAAATATTATTCATTCCCATGCACACTTTCTATAAGATGATAAAATTCAAGGGCATTTACGCTTGTTATGATGGGTAGTCATTGTAGCATAACAAGGGCAAGTCTCATAGTTTCCATAAGTGCCAGGTGGCACACAGTTGCACCTAGCACAGCAAGTTCCACATGCCCTTTTGCATAGATTTGGCCTGCTTGATAATTTACACCTTACTTTACAAGCTCCTTTACAGTCTGTATACATATCATACAGCCAAAGAAAAACGATATATATATATATATATTAAGATACAAAATTAATCAAGAATAATCAAGTGAAAAATAATCAGAATATTTGAATGGGTTTTACCTATTGTTGGGGTGTATTCAGTTTTTGATACAGCACTGCTATCCTGCAATAACAATATATATATTATGATCATTGTATTGTATATAACTCCAGACCAAACAAATAATCATTTATTTAATATATAGTGAAAGTTAGGGAGTTGAGGTATTACCAGATGATCAGTTTGGATTGCTTGGACTTGATGAAAAGCCAGCAGAGAAAGAAAGATTGTAGCTATGAGAACCTTGGAAAAAGCCATTTATATGTGAAGAAAATCGAAAAATATTCAATTAAATAGTTGGAAATTTAGAGTTGATTATGTGAGATGGGGTGATTTAGAATGAGATGATGAGAAGAGTATTTATAGGTGAAAGAAGTGAAGATAAATATAGAAGCTCTAGAAAGCAAGTAGTACAAGGAAAGTCCCATGCATGCATGCAAAATACATAATTAACTGCAGTGGGCACCAATAATAGCCTGGCTGGCAGTGTACCCTACTTACCTAAAATTTTAATTACTTTTTAATTGATGAAAAGGAGAATATTGACAATTTTATATTTGGAAAAAGGACAAATTTTGATAATAAGCTTCATAAACTACACATATGGTAGTAGTTGGGCTAGAAATAATATACCAATTTCACATAATGAAGATTCCAAGTCTTGAGATATCTATAGTTATTGTGAATATTGTAGGATTATAGTCGGATTTTGAGCTTTAAATTCTCTAAAAATCACTTGTAGGACATTCACTGTGTATGCGTACTGTATATACAACCAATAAACATAATTTTTATACTACTGAAAGCAATGATTTATAGATAAGATCATGATACATTTAGCAAATTAATACATGCCAACCAAGTACTAGATAAGAATAAAGTAGTGGTGGTACTCAAAGCCAAACCAAGGATGCACACGAGAATAACAAATAATTGATAGGAAATGATGGATAAGAATCACTCTAACAAATAAAAGTCAAAAACTAGTGTAGAGGATCCTTTGTTTAAACACAAAGGGTCCCCTTTACCAACATCCTCTTTTGTTATTATTAAATAAAACTAAAGAGAATATGATCATCCTCTTTAATAGTTCCAACTCTTCTATACAAGAAAATAACTAGTACAACTTTTGTTTTTTAGTGCTTCACAGCTGTCTTCTTTCTGGAACTCTATCCTTACGCGTCAACTAATGAACTCTATAATTAATATAAAGAAGAAATCAACGGATTGGTTCTAATTATAAAAAGTAGTGTATTGGATTGGGACCTGTAATTCAAGGCTTATAATTGAGTGAGTTTTGTGTAGTTGCGAGTTTTTTGTTATCAAGTGTAGAAGAGTAAAAATAGAGAAGTAATGTAGTTTTCATCGCTTCAGTTAATAATACATTATTTTTCACATTTTATATCCTCCTAGTCATTTTCTATTCTTCTTTTCCTCGCCAAAATCTAAATTCCAAACACATCATATAAGAAACAATTAATAAAAGAAGTCTATATTAGGTTCAAATTTAAAAAAGAAGAGGAAAGAAGGAAATAAAAACTGTAAAGTGCGTAGATGTTCGTTCAAGCTTAGTATTCAATTAATATTCATCATATCCTTAAATTGATTTTTGAAATATCTAAAACCAAAGCCAAGATTAATACCAAATATGATATCTTGAACACTGAAATTGATTTAAATATCCAATTTGCCTGAACTGCCAAGTTTACAACAGCTGAAAAAACCAGCATCCATGGCTACAGGCGAATAACCTTACACAAAAACATTAGTTATACCACTCCGGATGGAAGGCGCAACACAAGCTGACCTCCGAAGACACTGCAGGTTAAGAACCAAGGTTAATAAAGTAATTTCAAAAAATATATACGGACACCCTTTGTTATTGGGTAATTACCATGAGACCCCTAAGATTTCACAAATTACCAAGACACCCTTTGTTAAATCACCATACTTGGGGAAATAGGATGTCAAACTGTAATACAGTGAGACTGTAGTACGCTTTTAATGATGGGGATAATTATGGTAAATTCTCTCATCTCGAGGAGTTTTTTGTAATTAGGGTGTCATACATATAATTTACCTTATATATATATATATAATTCTACAACTACAATGATACAAGAGACAAACCTTTTTACATAGTAATAGCAAAAGTCAGCGAGAATGAAGGTTTGAACAATTTCTGATATAAGAACCATCGAAGGCCAAAGTCCATAACCCAACGCCACAAGAAGATGACCCCGGCTGTCCAAAACCTGCAAAATTGCAATTCAAAATAGTTGATGCCAATTTAATTAAACAAACTATTTACATTCTAAAAGAGAGATCTTTCACTACTACTTATTGTGTCAACTCGTTCTATTTGTACTCACACGACTTGTGTTATTCAAACAAAATGGTTATAACATATATTTTCGACCATTGTGTAACAAACCTGAAGAACCCAATGAGCACAGCTCAAGAACCTTGCAACGCCCAATGCAAAAACATAATGAGCTGTAAATGGTTCAACAATCTGCCACCAAAACATTGAAAATGTTATCAGGTCATTCATTAAACTTGCATGTATTATTAATGTTGGTGAAGTAAATTTTACCTTTGTGTTTTGCATTACACGGAGCTGAGGTAGAACAGAAACAGCTTCAAGGTAAACACAGAAAGCCCAGGCAATCCTGTTAATTATGTGATGAGATGTTGATGGGTGGATAAGTACAGCTAAAACAGCACAAGGTGCCACCTGTTCAGACACAAGACTCGTTTTTCAGACAGTGAATTGTAAAATAAAGGGAAAAGACTTGAAAAGTTAAAAAAACGTATTGTTATAGAAAATTCACGAACCCTAGAGGAATAAAATCGAGTTTAATCATATCTATTTGTGTATAGTAACTTCCTTAAGTCTTGGAAACAATAAGCTTAGTTGAGATACAAAGATTTCGAACTCATTGATTTGTGATGGGGCATTTCAAGCAGTAATTATTCTGGAAATCTTTCCTTTTCATAAATACAAAACCATCCTACAGAATGAAATGCCCATTTGATAAAAAGTTTGTTGGTTTAAATGACATTCTATCACCTGGAGTCCTGGACCGTTTTGGAGCAGATTTTGAAAAAAATTAATTAAATACACAATAAGAACTCGTTTGACAACCCTCTTGAAAATTAAGAAATTTTGTTCAAGAATACAACTAAAAAGAAGTAAAAACACGCTATCTTCATTTGGTTGTTATTCGAAAAATAAACAGACCAAGATGACAGTATTTCTATAGAAGACTCACCACATAATACAGTGCAAAATTGTCTTTATCCTCCATGTAACTCGCTTTCAGTTTAAAGCGAATCATATAAATAACCCACAAGGTCGTAGCTAGTGTAGCCATGTCCAGAAGAGTATGTATGTCATATTCCATGACAAAACTGCAATACAATCTAACAGCCAAAAAGATAGCTGTTAGCTCCTGAGATTTGAGTGAAATCCCTGCCATTAAAGAAAGACAATCAGCATTTATCATTTACATAGAAGATAAAGTGAAGGCGAAAGAGGAAATGTGTGTCACAAGATATATGTAGAAAATTGAAAGATAAACACCCAAAAACCCCATATTATGTACAAATTGTTCTGCTACAACCTAAAGTTCTTTGCAAACAAGGGCACCAGGAGACAAAAACAATCCAATAAGATTTCCATAGATATAGTAAGTTAATGTAAATGCATAAATAGATGATAACAAGAAAATAAAGTAAACAATAGAAGTAAATTTAAATTTTACGTATTGCCTAACTGAAATTGCCAAAGGAACCACAAAAGAAATACCAAAATCCAATCTCCATGAATATGGATAAATCTATTTCCTTGAGTAAACCATCCATGCGTACTCGATTGTTGCATGTGCAAAACTAGATTAATTCTAATTTGAAAGATAATTCAGCAATAATTATAAGTCATCAAAATAAACTTGGACGTTCAGTTCTTTCTCGAACGTGAAGAACTATCGTGAGATACCAAACAAAGGAAGGAACACATACTGCCTTCAAAAGGAGGTGCCCCATTTAAAGCCTAGAACCAACATCATTACTGAAAGATGAACTAATGGGAAGGCTAAAAAGAAGGTAGCACAAAACAAAGGGTTTACTTTTTCTCTCTCTTACGATGGAATGGGGTAAATAAGACTACAATTATCGCAAAGAAAACTTTTTTCAAGTGCAAAAACAGAATAATTCCAATATTTTAACACCCAACATAAATTAGGAAACAAAAATCAATCTAAAACAATACAGCATCCCCTGACATACCCAGTTCTAAAAAGCTTCAATCTTTAGCATCCCTAAATAATTATCAAGCAAAAACAAACAACAACCAAAACAATGGCACGAGTAACTCCACAATCAATTCCAGCACAACTAAAATCTCATAAAATTTCAATCTCACTTCACAATAATAGGTGTTCTATTCTATGTATTAATTCTTCTCACATTTCCACAGTCATCTCAATTCTCCCAAATCCCTAGCTTTCCCCACCCCTCACAAATCAACACCACCAAAACAAGAAAAATACAACCCAAAAACAGCAAGCAAATTACCAGCGCAAGTCTTCTCCTTCATCAATTTATAAATAAGAACACAAATTCCGATCGAGTGCACAGCCTCTGCTGCAACGAACAGATTGTCATGATCGTGAACGATTGCTCGGAGAAGAACAAGCGCCGCCATGCCGCTAATCACCGCAAGAAACGCCTTCACCTTCGGCGGTTGCCGCCGCACCCATGTCGACACCACTTGGATCGGCCTCTTCGGTGGCCTCATCTTCTGTATGCGCACGTTGTATGTAATATATAAATATATAGTATTATTATATATTGGGTTTTCCGCGTGGTAGGGATAGTGATGTGAGAGTAGAAAGGGAGATATATCGATATAAATCTATATATATATGTACAGGTGAAATTAATATGGTAAGAATTAAGGGGAAAAGGGATTTTAAGGAAGAGTACTTAATTGGGTGAAAAAGAAATTATTTGAGTTAGGTTTGGAGTCAAATAAATAGATCAGTTGGAATTTCAGACCTCTTTTTTGGGAAGCTTTTTGTTTTATTTTAACGACTTTAATAATAATTTGTTTAGACTAATTTAATAAGTCACATTTAACGACACTAATAATTCAACAGACAAACAATTTCTCCTGGAAACATTCGAAAACTCTGAATTTATACAACATATTTGAAAAATGAGTATGGTTTAAATTTCAATATCTGGTTCCCATTTCTATATGATGCGGTGTGAATCCGCATCGTCGATATTTAGATTTTGGGCTGCACTCGAGTAATTCGAGCTGCCTACGTACTTACTTCAGTAGGATCAAGCCTCTTCGTAGTTCGAAATAATTAAGATCTCCCATCATTGAGAGCTAGAAATATTCAGAGAGATTAGAGTAATTTCCCCATCCTCAGAACGTGCTTCATCAGTTAATTGAAAAGGGTATTTGTAGTTGTCTAATTGGGCCTTGGGCCCGAGGAACTAAACCCTAGCCCATAAACTTTACACATATTTTATTGGCCTCCTTTAATTGAATATCATATAGCCCAAGTATAGTTCCAATTTTGGCCCGGGTTGTATTGAGGCCCATCATATGCCCCCCTAACTCCCGAGAGCCTTCCATAAGATTCAGAGATCGGGAGTTATCGCTCTAAAACCTAATGGATTCGAGCTTTAAAGAGCTAAATTCTAATGGGCCCAAACAACAAGGCTCACTCGGGCTGTATTAAGGCCCATATCATTGTCGGACTCAAGGTCTCGAGGATCATCATTCAACATTAATGCCTCCGCCGGACTCAAGGTCTCGGGGGACATTATTCGATATTAATGCCTCTGCCGGACTTAAGGTCTCGGGGAGCGTTTTTCAATATTAATGCCTCTGCCGGACTCAAGGTCTCGGGGAGCGTTACTCTCTAACTGGAGAGCCTCAAATCTCAAGCGGCAAGGGCTTCCTTGGTTCTGAGGCCGGGAAGAAGGCACTTAGAGATGCCATCGAGGGCTTCAGACGTGGGGCGGACTTTGCTGAGGAGGTCCGCTTGGAGGCGAAGGAGGAGGCTCAAGGGTCCGCCGGAGCCGGAAGTTCCTTTGGACTAGCAAGCGCTACCCTGGGGATGACTTCACTTGGGTGTATCCCAGCGTGCGGGACGATAATGGATCAGGGGCCGGTCCTAGTGGCCTTGGTGGCGACTCGAAGGAGAGTTAAATAGCGATGTAGGTTCTGTTTAGTTTTAGTCACTTCGTGATGTCTTTGTAAGACTCGTTTGATTTGCCGTTGATCTTTGTTTAGTTTAGTTCATCTCGACTTTATTTTTCTTGTGTAAGTCGAGTCCTTATGTTTGAGTAAGTCGTGTCCCTTGCCCCTATGCCCCCCTTGTCGAAGCCAACAGGCTAAAACGACATAGAGCAAGCGTGATGGGTTTGACGCATAGGAATAGCAATGCATAAAGGCCGGCGTTTAAGTAAGAATGGGGTAAGGGCGATGAGCTTTAGCCTCGAGTGATCAAGTAGTGGTGGAGTGATGAGCTTCATCCTCTAGGGGGCGAAGAGCCTCAGCCTCTAGGCATTAAGTAGTGGTGGAGCGATGAGCCTCATCCGCTAGGGGGGCGATGAGCCTCAGCCTCTAGGGATTAAGTATTGTTGGGGCGATGAGCCTCATCCGCTGGAGGGCGATGAGCCTCAGCCTCTAGGGATTAAGTATTGTTGGGGCGATGAGCCTCATCCGCTAGGGAGAGCGATGAGCCTCAGCCTCTAGGGATTAAGAATTGGTGGGGCGATGAGCCTCATCCGCTAGGAGGAGCGATGAGCCTCAGCCTCTAGGGATTAAGTAGTGGGGGGAGGGGCGATGAGCCTCATCCTCTAAGGGGGGCGATGAGCCTCAACCTCTGGTTATTAAGTGACGAGAATGGTGCGATCATACTAGCACTACTGCACCGGATCCATTCAGAACTCCGAAGTTTTGAAATGGCGTTTAGATCCATGGTTGTTGTGATTAGATTTTGTCATATGAGTAACCGACTCGTAATCCCGTTGACAAGTAGAATAATCGCAATGTTTTTATCTTCATAATAATCTGCTCAATCGTCCCTACAAAGAAATTTTCATCCAATTCCATGGCGAATGGCTTTGTTGTCGTGAGTTAGATGAACTAACATAAGTTCTTCCATATGCGTTCATCAATTATAACCCTGAAACTTTTTATTAATTGACTGCATGGTAACAGGTTCAAGCTTATGTCGATGCAACACGAAATTTTGCTATGCATATTGAGAAAAATAATCTTATCAACAAAGTGAGCATAAAACATGAAATGGTGACTCCTCATAAGTCGACCGAGACTTATGGGTAACGGAGTTGAAAATTCATCCTTATTCGACCACCACAAATCAATTTCTTTTTAGCACAAAAAAATGTTAGCAAAAATGCCGGCCTCTAGCAACGCTCGTAGTATATACTTCATTTGTATTTTTATTTAAACTATTTCAATATTATGACATATAACATTAGCCACGGGGTATTATGCTGGTTACACTACAATTCATCATAATCAACAATAATTGATGATAATTCATCAAATAGTGGGGTAGACATATGTGGTTGCTTAAGGGATTAATTCATAAAAAAAGGCATGAATGCACAACAATACATACGTGAAAGTGCTTAGTGCACTGCATAATCGTGCACAGAAAATCACAAAAATTGTCCTGTTGAATTTGATAGGCAAGACGAGAAGGGTTGATTGAAATACGAAGAGACAAAGAGCTAAGTTAACTCCTGAATAATGTCAGGCATGTAATCACCCTCGTTCAAGTTATGTTTTCTCATAAAACCAGCATGCTCATCAGGGTTTATTATCAGATAGATCTGACATAACAACAAGAAAAAGGACACCTACCACCGCTTTGCGGCATATGACCTGGCCAGGTTTTTAAAGATTCTGAACCAGTTTTATTGCTTCGTAATTTGTAGAAAACTCACATCTCAGCTTCAATTTTTCCACAGACGGCGCCAAAATGATGCGGTGTGAATCCGCATCGTCGATATTTAGATTTTGGGCTGCACTCGAGTAATTCGAGCTGCCTACGTACTTACTTCAGTAGGATCAAGCCTCTTCGTAAAATAATTAAGATCTCCCATCATTGAGAGTTAGAAATATTCAGAGAGATTAGGGTAATTTCCCCATCCTCAGAACGTGCTTCATCAGTTAATTGAAAAGGGTATTTGTAGTTGTCTAATTGGGCCTTGGGCCCGAGGAACTAAACCCTAGCCCATGAACTTTACACATATTTTATTGGCCTCCTTTAATTGAATATCATATAGCCCAAGTATAGTTCCAATTTTGGCTCGGGTTGTATTGAGGCCCATCACTATATAACCTAATTCACTTCAACCAACCCCACAATTATGTCCACCAGCCAACAAATGAAATTATGTGGCAGTTGACCAGAAAGAACAGAATAATGAAGTAATTACTAACAAAACAAACTAAAAGATTTCAAATAGAAAGTAAAACAATTGTACTCAGATATCTAAAGCATCCCCATATCCAACAAATCTGTTCCCAAAATTGCCTAATACCAAATTCCCAAACCATATTCCAATATCTCCATTAATACCAGCTTCACTAACAGTTTGATTATAACAACAAAATAGAAGTTAAGCAACATTTTCAAGATCAAAAGGTCCACGAGGCTGATCGCCTCAAAACGGGTTTTAGCTGCTTGTCTTCTTCATGTGCAATCATACCCAAATGTGAAGGATCTTCGAGCATCATCTTTGCAACCAAATAGCCTGCAATTGACCACGTTTGATGTTTTCGAGCCTGCTTTCCTATATATCTGCCAGACTTTCCATCATAATATTCTGGCCAACCATCTTTAGACAACCTTGTTTCAGCAAGTTCGATGGCACGCCTAGCAATCTGGGGGCGTCCAGTCTTGATGCATGCTGCTGTTAGGAGCCATAAAAGCACTGTGGCCATGGTAATTGAGCTAAGTATCAGAAGATTGATTTTCTAATTTCTACATTTGTAGACAGTAACCAATGGGAGATAAGTTATCTATGATGGATTATGCAGTATTAACAAACTAAACTGGATTTCAAACTTAAATTCTGAACCTCTGGCAAACAGAGACTATAGTTAGCACATAAATTTGATTTGCCAAAAAAATGTCAGAAATGTAAGAGAGAAAATTCTCATTTTACGTTCAACAGAAGCAAAACATTCAGATACTCCAAAGAATTTCCAACACTCAAGAAATGATCTCTCATCCCGGGACAATTTTTACTGCAGAAGTGTCTCATACGTTCATTTTTTCAGAAAGCACTAATATTATGCATGAACCAATTATAATAGCTAGATTTCACCATTCACTTAAAGCATATTATCATTTATCTATATCAGTTATCCTAAACTTCAATAATCTACGAGGGAGAAAAGTTAACCTGGCCATGATCCACCATTGTGGTAACTCCATCTGGTATTTTTGGTATCACATCCTGTTACAATTCGCCATTCATGGCTCTCAATGGCTGGATAAGAAACTTTAAGTGGCATATCTCCAACCAACTCCTCCCAACGAGCTTCTATAAGATCCATAATCGCAGTTGCCTGTTCATGTGTCGCCAAGGATGAAAGAATTGCAATGCAGTTTCCCAAACAAAACCAACGGAAATCCATATTTGAAGGGCCAACATTTCCAATGAAGTATCCTCCATGCAGTGGCATAAAATCAAAAACCCACTCGGGTAGTGAATCGGGCATGACATTGAACTTGTTGACAGCAGTGTGGGAATATTCCTCAGTTTTATATCTATATATGTCATTAAGCTGCTTCAAATCCAGCCAAAAGTAACTTCTCATGTGATAGCTCAAAGCATGCAGACGCTTAAATATACGCTCTATGAATTCCTTTCCAGGACCATCTTGCTTCAGTAAGAGCCTCGCGCATTTTAGAGCCATGAAGAAAAGTGCTTGTATCTCAATTGGGTATCCATATACGCCCTATATGAACATGTATTTGCGACACAATGTGTAGTAAGAAACTCAATCAAAAGACAGAAAACAAGTACTGTAATGAAATCATACAGTGACTAAGTATAATTACATGCACACACTTTCACTTATTGGGTAATACTATGAGCCTCCTAAGTTTTCACAACTTAGCAAGACACCCCCATCAGATTGTGACAACTCAGAACACAGAAAGGGGGGGGGGGGGTAAAGTTGTAATCTGTTTTTACTTTTACTGAATGGGGATGAGATTTTAATATGCATTTATTGACAAGAAGTTATGATAATTTCTCATACCTAGAGTTTTTTCATAATGTTGGGGGTTCTATGAATTTATCCTGACATTATTCTGGAATAACAACATTACTAATAAGAAGTTATATAATTTCTCAAACCTCGAATGTTTTTCATAATCAGACTCATGCTGGGGGTTCTATGTAATGTACCCTAACATTAATTATGAAATAACAGCATCACTCGTCATTGACAACCTTATTGAGAAAAACAAATATTAGGAAAGAATCTCTCTGATTGTCTAAAACTGAAAACAGATTATACAACATAGTCAACGGAAACAAAACTCATGTGACACCATTAGAACCATACTTCTGCGAATGAGCTAGATAATTTTTATTGAGATGTGAAAAGCGTGAGAAGAACTCACAGTATAATTCTCTAAGCCATTATAATTTCACTAAAAAGGATAAAAACAGAATAACCACAAACTCACCATTCTACGATCAATCATAGAGCATCCATCAGCACAGAGAAGTGTTGGGAATGTATCAAATCCTTCTGATAGGCATAAACTGAGTATTAAGCGCATGCCTTTCTGGCATTCAGGCCTCTCAGCCAGAGAAGTGTCTCCGGTCGACTTTGTGTATGCCCGTAGTAGTATAATCCACCAAAAGCCAGAATCAACTGGTGCCACTCTTCCAATTGCACTCTCACCAAAGTCTGCTATCAATGTCTCAGTATTCCTAGTTGGATCATGTAATACTTTGAAACTGGCTGGCATAACACCTTCTCCCAATTGGAATCGATCAATTTTCTTCTCCCATGATTGGAGTCGGAGGGTCTTAAGGATAAAATTTTTCACAATCTCAGGTTCTCCGTTCATTAGAAAAGCCAGTGCACTTGGGACAAAATCCCTGACAAATACCTGCACAAGTTAAACCTCAAAAAGATTATGAAAAGCTTTAGAGCCTCAATTGAGGTCATTTCCTATATGAAATTCTTCATGATAAGAGAAACTGATGCAAAAGAACTTTCTAGACTAACATCTCACTAGAAAAAAAACACTAAGCTTGTGTTTGGATTAATGGATTTGGATTGGAGAAACGGATTTAGGGGAAGCATTGCAAATGCCTCCAGCTTATAATCATTTAAAATCCACCATAATTATTGTAAAAGTAGCTTAAAATTAGTTCCAAGGAATTTGTAATCCATTGTGACTTGAAATCATCCAAACAAGCTCAATGAATTTAGAAACATGGCTTTCAAATCATTCAATCCAAATACATCCTAAAAGTCGATTCCATAGGAGGGATCACTCATCACAAGTTTACAGCAATTTCAATACCATGTACTTTGCCATGGTTCAGAAGTTTTCATTCAATAACATTATCTATACCTAGTTGCATTTGTCCGCATTGTGTAGACTTACAGCTGTTTCAGTATTTAATCATGCTTTTCAAAAATATCCAATAATCATGGACTTGCCATGCTAAATACCAAACAGGTAATAGAGTGCAATTTATATTAATTAAGGGAAACAGGGAAATACAGCATACTCGACATGGAGCAACAGAGTTACGCCAGTTCACCTGATCATAGTTGAGGTTTTCTTCTGAATTGTCCAATGCAGCAATTGTCCCGACAGGTTGGCCACGAAAGTACACCAATGATCGCTTTAGATTATCCCAAGCCTCAACAAACATGGGATTTACCTGCTCATGGTTCAGTACATAACCAAATAGTGACCTAGGAGTATTCAGTGTGGACTTTTTACCAGGTGAAAATCCACCATCTGATAAGTCGAAAGGTCGATGGAAGTTATCTGCTCTAGAAGGTGGATGAGGAGAGTAGCTCATCGCCAAGTCGCTAAGTGGACGTTGATCAGCAGATCTCTGCCTTTCCAAATTCAAATTCCGAAGCCGATTGGGTAATCTTGAAAAATCAAATTCGTCCAATTCATTTACGCTTGATGAGTCGCCATTCTTAGATGTGCCACCATTTTGTGGGACATCTGCTGTAGCTGATGACATTATTGCAAACTCTTAACCTCCGGTGAGTCAAATGCTTAATATCTGCATTTGTCAATATTCAGATAACCAAGTAAACAGAAACTAATTTCACATGCAAAATCACATATAAGCAGTCAAAAACAACCCATGAATACAAATCATCTGAATGCTTCATAATACAGATCCTGAATCCTTGTAATTATATGATGATTGATATATAATTAAAGACAATCTATATCAAAACCTCCGAGATTTCATTAAATAATCACATTTCTAAACTCTTCATAGTTTTACAAAGAAAATCAAGAAAAACTAAAATGTTTCAAAAATCAGCCATAACTCTCACAGTAGCAATAATATGAAATGGCGCAGGCAGACATGCATTAATCAGAATCAATAAAAACCGACATTGATTTCACTTACATGAGCTCTCTAGTCTCAGGTAAACAATATGAAATCAACAATAATAGCTCGCTGGAAAAAAAATACAATCACTGCGGTGAATGAATGAAGATTTGAATCACAACACAGCGGTGATTATAACATACTACCTGTATTTTGTGCGTGCTCGAGCGAGATGGAACGTCCATTCACGCAGAGAACGTGAAGGGGCACAAGAAAATATTGAGAAATGTTATTCTTGGAGACTGTGAAATTAGTTAGAGTGCACCGGGGCTCGATCGGGTACTACACGTGTTAAACTACTCTTATTTGCTATGACCTCCTCTTTGTTATTTAGACACTGCCAAATGTGAACGTCCTTTTAGGTGTCATTCAAATTTGGCATTCATCCTCCTCCTATTTATATCAAATAATTTTAACCGAGTTAAATGAATCATTTTACAAATTTATTTACATTACATTTCGTCTTAAAAATTTGTGCTCAATTTGATTTTGTTATTACATATTTTAATTAAATTTAGATGGATTATAATTTAGTCGAGCTTCAATATATTTATTTATGTTTTTATACACCTCTATTATAATACACCTATCAAATACACTATATACTATTAAAATCTTCAAATACTCATATTTACTACATGAAAAAACATCAAAAAAATCCGCTAAGATGTAGTAGACAAAATTCACTTAAAATTTAATTAAAAATATAAAATCACTTCAAATCCATCTAATTCTGTAATTATAATTTAAGTAATTAAATAAAAAATATGGTTGGCATAAGTTAGGAAGAATAAATATTAAGCTTTGTATCATTTCATAAATATTTTTAATTAATTTATTACATGTTATATCTTTAGAAATTCACTATTTTTTTTTCTTTCGATAACCTAATCGCATTAATAAAATATAATTAAAATCTAACAATATATAACAACATAAATTATCAAGCACATATAATTAAAAAACAATGCTTTAATTGTGGTTATCAATATATATGTGAAATTTTAAGTTGAAATTCATTGAAAATATATATAATATACTCATATATTATAATAAATATATATGAGTTAATGTGTAGCGTATTTGTGATCCATTTGGTTTAAATCATACATATTTCAACATGCAACATGAATCATTATCACCATCAAAGTGTGTGTTTAGCTCATGCCGACTCATCTATATGCCTACACCAATATCAATGGCTAGAAAACACCCTATGCAATTTAAGTCCCTAGACCTTACCACACCTAATCACACCCACATTCTCATGCTTTATAAATTAGTTAGACCATCCTTCTCAACTTCCACTTGAATCATTCCACATACAAAAATAAAATAATCACTCCACTCACTACAGAATCAATGTATAGAACAAGAAGCACAAGTTCATCAATCTCTGAGGCTTTTTCTTTGAACCCTTTGCCGTATCCAGTGTTGCTATTCTTAGCTGTGATCTTCATATTTCTCGGCCTTCAATGGTACGTTTCTTTAGAATCGATGGTCGAGGCCACAGAAGAGAGCATGGGGTGGGTGATAATGGCTGCACCACTGGTCTTGCTGTTTGCTGTTAAGTGGCTATCAACTGTGGAAAATCCTGGCGGGTGGTTTTTGGGGGCGCAGCCGTGGGACAGGCGGCAGGGGTCCTACTTTGGGGCCGGAGAGGGTGGCTCGCCGTGGGGCGTGGCGGCGTTGATCTTGTTGTTGCTTGTCATGGTGCAGTATCAGTCGTTTTTTCTTGAAAGTTGGTTTGGTTGATTAATGTGGAAGAGTAGTGTATGATTTTTGTTTTCTTTCACTTTTCAGTTTTTTTCTGTGTTTGTATGTACTATTTTGTTTATAGAGAAAATTATTACTTTAAAATCTTCTCATTTTCAGTGTTTATTGTAAAAAAACATTGAGCTTTTTAAAATTGCTTAAAATCTCTCCATTACACACTCGATGGATCATGGATGTATATTCTTATAATTTTACCATTTTAAATTATATGCTTTCTTTCTTTGTTTAGGAAACAAGTTTGATTTAACTTTACCAATCAAGGATAAATAATTGATGAAAAGGGCAATAATACTTTTGAATTCATCACATTTCTATCACGTCTCTTGATTTTCACAATAAATTACTAAATAAATACACATTGGATTTACTAAACTATACTAAATATAATTAATAATATGTCGATATTCTATCTTGTCAAAGACCTTTCAATAAATAGAGTTTTCGATTGTGACACATAACAATCTCCAATTGGAAGACGCCAACAGTGCCATAAGTGATAAGACGGGAATAAATTTCAATGTGTCATAATTATAAAAGCATTTTTCAATTGAAAAACACCACAATTTCAACAATTTGTCCCATAAAACAAGGAAAAATCTATCTTGGTCCGGGACCGTTGGTCCCGGCCAAGATAGGCCACACATTTTACAGTGGGTGGGTGGTTTTATCCACCATCCCAAGTGGATACCACCCCACCCTAAAATAAAAACTTGTGGCTAAAACTGGATCGGGACCAACGATCCCGGTCCAAGATAGAATCACCACATAAAACAAGGTAACAGTTTTTCAACAAAATAATAATGAGTTAGGTGGTAAGATAAAGCATTTTTTAATAGTAAAACACCACAATCTCAAAAGTTAATGGCACAAAATAAGGAGATATTTCTCAAGCTAGTGTCACGTAGTGGAAAACACTTGTGGAGGTGCAAATATTTTCTCCTTCTTTATTTATGAGTATGTTGAATGAGAAGGCATGTTCATTCGATGGCATCCGATTATTTCCCTTTATTACATAATCATATACACACCATGCTCGAGTTAACAATAAAGATAAATAGTGTACTAAATGATAATATTATCACATGTTTATATATATATATATATATATATTTCTCTTCAACGTAGATATAATGAACTACAGGTTAAGAGATCAATGGCCGAGTAAAGATAGCCCATACTGCCCATGCTGTGATCTAAAAAGTACCATAAATACAAGTGAGATCCTCTGAGTTTACAGAGCTTTGGGCTTACTGACAAGTTTCTTAACCATTGACCATATTTATTGAATACCAGAATCCATTTATAGTGCATGCATCAAAGGTTTGATATGAAATGCAGAGAAAGAGCCCATACAATATCCACAAGCTTCCACATGATGCCTCATTTTGATACATTTTCAGCCAGATTCATGAATTCTTGTTATAATATAAAGAAAATAAATTTATGAAACGACACATGAAGTTCACTCAAGGATTGAAACATAAAAGCCTCATTTTATTTTTATTTTAGAGAAACATTTCAGCACAAGCTCTCGAATATAGCATGATCCTACTATTGAAAGTGCAATTACACTATACTATATGGAACAAATGCAGCAAAACAGTATTCCAACGAACTTTGTGATTCCATCACATGATAAGTGTTTATTATCAAAGAGATGGAGTAAATTACTTCTTCTACAATTGATTATGTGAGCCATTTCCTGTGCTGATCGAGAAATCAGGCAGCAACCTTCTTGGAAGTTACCGAGTTAATAATAGTAGCAAACTCAGGCCCCTGCAGCAAAAAAGTGTAACATAAGAAATAACTTATCACAAGAGACCAATAAAACTTTGTAAGAGAATCCATTGATATACAAGCCTCATCACAAACAATGAAAGTCGTAATAGTACCTTTAAAGATGCACCACCAACAAGAAATCCATCAATATCTTCTTTTTTTGCCAGCTCAGCACAGTTGCCTCCATTGACCGAACCTGCGAATTTATATAAAGATTTTTGGGAAGCTTCAGGGCATTGTAAGCTCGCGATTAAACTTATACTTGCATCTTGGGAACAGATTTTCAATAATATTGGGGTAATTATGACTCGTGAGTGGCAGAGATCAATCTTTTAGTGTACTTGTAATATGATTATGAAACAAATAGTGGACAGAGAGAGGAAATATTGCGAGATTTTAGCTGAACATTACATACCTCCATAAATAATACGTGTTTTAGAAGCAACTTCAGCTGACACATTCTTACTCAGCCAATCCCGAACAGCTACATGCACTTCCTGAGCCTGCTCTGGTGAGGCCACTTTACCAGTTCCAATAGCCCATACAGGCTCATAGGCAACGACAATGTTATCCCAACTTGAGACGGCATCTGCACATCATGAAAGCAAGAGGAATGGCGAATGATTAATCAATATGTTTCAAAATCGAAGTTTAAGTATATAAACTTGCCAGCGTAAGCCTTCATCTGTTTGAAACAAACATCAAAAGTTTTTCCAGCTTCTCTTTCTTCCAATAACTCCCCAATGCAGGCTATGACACCTAGACCTTCGCTCAAGGCATATGAAGCCTTCTTTCCAATGAACTACAGAAGAGAATACTTGGTCAGTGTACGAAAGATAAAACAGATTTAGCGAGAATTAGACTGCATTGGTCAAATCAGATAAACAACCAGTATTTTCTTTCACTTTCTGTAAGAAGTTGAAACTGTCTTTCATTTGCTCTTACCTGATCATCTTCTCCGATTACATGTCTTCGCTCGGAATGCCCCAGAACAACCCACTTGCATCCAAGGTCTTTCAATTGTTCCACGCTGCGCGAAATAAAAGCATTACGTGTCATTCCATGTTATATTTATTCAGTCACGAAATTGCCACATTATGTTCTTCTTTTCTTTTTCTGAGTATTTTCACATTATGTGATTCAATCGCTCCGAGATGTTAAAACTTGCGACAAAAGAATTAGACTATGAGAAGGAAAATGCATCATGAGTCAGCAATGCGATATATAAATGTAACTAAACAGTATGCAAATTAAAGTTGAAGCTAATATTCTAATAACTAGGATGCCATTACAAACTCGAGCTAAATGATCGTAGTGATTTGGATGAATAAGATAACTATTTCAAAATGAAAATGATTAAATCACTCATCTAATTCTCCAGTATATGAGTTCTGACCACAGGTGTGACCAATACAAGCACAAACAGGGTATTAGATATTATGACTTCTACTTATCGATCCACGCCCAGAATTAGATGTGTAATTTTTCTTTTATGTCGCAAACAAGGCATCCAGTGAGTATTAGAGTAAAAATAGCAGATATCAGTAACCAGCGTGTACCTAAATCACATACCTGATTTCTCCAGTAAAGGCACCACCTTTTCCTGTCCAACAATTCTGAGCAGCTATCTCTATCCGATCAGATAGCGAATTATTCACTTGATCAATGTAGACAAAAGGAGGTGCCACAACAACATCTGGAATGGTTTAGGGTAAGATATTAGATAGTAATATCTATCACATGGAGAACGCCACACCAAATATACTCATAAAACTAGGTATAACATATAAGCCCCCTCAGTGTATTCGAATGAACAAAGGGAATAATAGAACACAAGAACTCACCAACATCAGATTCCAATGTTGCACTGTTTAAGTCGGTAACAAGCTTGCTGATGGAGTCTTTAGTTCCGTTCTAGGAATTTTAAGAGACAAACCAAGAAAGACAGGGTAAAATCAGAACTATAAGCAAAATTAATGCATCGAACTTTGATATTAATCTTTAAAAGGAAATGGTTTAAAAAGGTGAGGCCTTCTAATAAACATGAATACATTATACCATTTGCTATACTACTTTCGAGTTCTCTTGTTAACTTTTATTTCACTAATATTCAATTTGAAAGAAAAAAATCTAATTTCGAACTTGTTTGCTGATTCTTGTTGAGCTTATTCATATTACTCTCTTCTTATGGATCCTTTCAGCTTCCTCTAATTATCATCATCCCAAAATATCCTACTTCTCATGTTATCACAGAACTCTCGCTATGCAAATAAACATGTCATTATAAATAAATTGATGGTGAAAGTTATAGACATTAATATAGACAATGCAACAAAACAAAGAAATTTAGGAGATGAAGAGAAAGAGTACTTACACATTTCCAATTTCCACCAACAAAGAACTGCAAGCAAGAGGAAACAACAATCAAACATCGAACAAGGAAGGCACACAATGCTTCAAACTAAACAAAAGCTACGACTTCCATTTCTCTGCAAAAATTGTTACTGGCATCCATCCCGAACAACTACTCTAGCCATCGGTTAACTAAACTCGGTCATATTCAATTTTAGTCGCGAGTTCATTTTCCCTACAATTGATTACCTTTACAAAAAACTAATTCTTAATCTCCTCAAAGCTATGATTTTTGCTCTGGGCTATTACAGCATTAATGCAATTAATCAAATTATATTCAGATCTGAAACAGACACAATCCACTAAAAATAAAAGGCAAAGAAAATGCAAGTGACCTTGCCAGAGCCTGCCATGGTAACGACACTACGGCAGCCTTTATTCGATGAGGTGAGGCGGAGATGACAGTCCACATTCTGGAAAAACGACTGAGTTGTGTTGGAGTTTGAGTTGTCGAGCTTCAGAAAAGATTTGCGGAGGCCTGAGAACTGAGTTAAATGGCTGGAAACGGCGGCGCCGGCGAGTGATGTGGAGACTACCGCCATGATTAGACTCTACTAAACCTGGCTCCGTGAACTCACTGTTATCTCTCTCTATCTGGTTATGTGGCGTTGTATTTTAGGGCAATCGCCTCGTCACCTCCCACTTTTTTTAATTTTCTATTTTTATTAATCCCATTAATATTTTTTTTTTCTTTAGTGGCTTTTCCTTTTTGTAATTTGATTAATTAAAACCAATTGACTCTAATTTCCTCCCTCCGTCCTTATTTTTTATACTTGTCTTTTTTGTATTATTTTCGTGTTATCGTAACACACATTAAAAGTCGGCTTCTCTAATTTACCACCGCCACAAAGTACAAGAAAATAACATATACTATAGTCGCTCGCTAACGATTTATAATCGAGGCATTTGGCGGAGCGTATTTCCTCCGATCGGCCGGAAAATCGAAACTCGCATAAATCATGGCGGGCATGGGCGATGGTTACGTGGGCACGGCGCAGGACGGCGTTCGTATCCGACGGCTGGAGAAGCAGAGGGAAGCCGAGCGGCGCAAAATTCAAGAACTGAAGAACAAAACAGCCTCTTCCCAAGGCCAACCTGGCCTTCTCCAATTCGGCTCCAGCACTTCCGAGGTATCCTCTTATCATCATATCATCATTCTAACCACTAAATTTATTGGACGCACTCATGTCTGTAGTAATTTCAATCGAAACCCTAGCAATTAAATGTTTTTTGTAATGCTTTGGAAATACTTAGCCCCATAAATTGTTAACTGAAGAACCAACAACTAGAAGGGCAGTATGAATACGGACCAAGCTTGAGGAATGTTATATATGCTCGAACCTCAAAGATAGGGTTCGTATTAATCAGGGACCAAAGGATCTAACATGTCCAACTTACCTGATGTTAACTTGTCATAAACTAAATCACGCTCAGAGAATTGTTCTTATTTACTCGTTTAAACCAGTGGCAGAAAGAAAATTGTTCAGTTCTATTCCGGCTATTATGTTTTTGGAGTTAATGTTGTAGTCTATATTTAAAAGAAATTCTGATATTATTAGTATTTAGTACCCGCTGTTTGTTAATGGTTTATTATACTGGTGTTGTTGATCAGATCCTTGAGACTGCCTTCAAGAAGGAGACTGTTGGTCTGGTCACTAGAGAACAATATGTTGAAAAGGTACTTTATCATATTCTTTTAATGACACCCCTCCCTCCAGTTTTCGATTTCTGGGTAGTTGAATATGAGGTTTCTGCATTATAGAGAGTGACTATTAAGAACAAATTTGAAGAGGAAGAGAAGGAGAAGCTGTTAAAGTTGCAGCAAGAGTAAGTGAATTTCCAAATTCTGCTGAAAGTGACGATCATTTTTAAGGTTTTATTGTCTTATTTATGTTGCTTTTGGTCTCTTACTTCTTTCTACAGGGAGGATGAGCTTCAGTTGCAGAAGCTGAAGAAAAGGAAAATAAAGGCTGACCCTCGACTATCTTTCGCTGAAGATTTTGAGGACGGCAATGAAGAAGAGGAGGAAAATAGTACGTTGCTGTTACATTTATATTTATTATCATCTGAATAATGGTAACATAAAATATATGAACTCACGTACGCAAGGTTGAGTTGCTCATCTTTATTTTTTTCATCAATCACCTTTTTAGCAGTCATTAGCTTATGTTATAATATTCTCATGGTTAAAAACCTTATTTTCCATGATGGAATTACCTTGACATTCTTCCATTGTTAATTTTTAATCTCTGACACTTTTTTGTGGTCTAAGCCTCTGGATCACTTGAGACTGTTATATTTTCGGGTGAAGTTTGAGTCCGTTACATATCTTGTAGTTATTTTTATGTTTTTGATGGATTGGTTTACACCGAAGGATTGCTTCCTTGTGAAATCTAGGAAAATATTTTGTAATTCAATATGCTTAAACCGATGCCATTTATTCTTTGTGGGCAGTATTGGTTTCCGTTTAAGTTCTTGATCTCCTGGATGTCTGATGAGATGAAGTTTAGTTTAATGAATAGATCTCATAGTTCATCAAAATTATGCATTCGCTGTTGTTTAAAAGTGTATATGGAGCATGGGACCTGTTATAACTTATAACTATATGGGATCGTATTATAAAATGGTGTTGCCTCATGAAGTATTTGTATGTCATATATGAACTGGTGAAGAATTCTTCAAACAATTTCAAGTGCATGGTTTTTGTGATTCATAGGCATAATTTCATACATAAATTCCTCATTGATGCATTGTTTTGTTTTATATTTGAAGAAAATGAAGAATCAGAAAGCCTCAACCGCCGAAAATTTGGAAAATTTGGAAAAGATCCTACAGTTGAGACAAGCTTTTTGCCGGATAGGTTTGAGAACTCTTCCTCCCTCTTCCCTTTTTACACTTGTTTATGCGCATCTCTATATATCCTTGCATGGGTATTGTAGATTAAGCCTTTTCCTTTTGAATTCATCTCCCATGCTTTTCACCTCTTTACTTATCCTTGCCACTTGGAGTTTGAAGTATACAGTGAGAGAGAGGCAGAGGAACAAGCTGAGCGTGAAAGATTGCGGAAACAGTGGCTTCGTGAGCAAGAACAGATCAAAAGTTAGTGCTGACGTATAACATGCTCTATTTAGTGTTAACTCAGTCGATTTATGTTTCTAATTGAAATGCCCATTTCTGTTGTATCTTTTAGACGAGCCTCTCCAAATCACTTACAGCTACTGGGATGGTACAGGCCATCGACGTACTCTTCAGGTTTATTATTACTGTCTTAACTTTGAGCCCCTCGAATATATTTTCCATTCACGTAAGCATTTTCATGAACTTCATCTGTTGGCGTTAATATTGCACCTCAGGTTCGAAAAGGTGATAGAATCGGGGAGTTTCTTCGTGCTGTTCAGCAGCAGCTTGCTCCTGAATTTCGTGAAGTTCGAACAACTTCAGTGGAGAATCTTCTTTATGTGAAAGAAGATCTTATCATACCGCATGTGAGACCTTCATGCATCACTTCTCTTCCCTGCTACCACTTTAAATTTCCAAATAAGCATTAATCAATTCCCAACTTCATAAGCCACATTAAAAATGTTTAAGGTATCTTCTATGTTCTTTAACTGTAAAATAATACTTTTCTCTTTATCTTGCAGCAACACAGTTTCTATGAGCTGATTGTGAACAAGGCTAGAGGAAAAAGTGGACCGGTAATGTTTAAAGAGCTCTTAGAATATTGGGTTACCTTGTAATTATAGTCGGCTTTAAAGAATTACGATTAGATGTATATAATGTACTCTGTAATATGTTCTCATGCTAAAGTAGCACAAATCATTTCTTTTTTCACTTCTTGGTTCATAGTGGGGGGACATCAATGAATTCCTTTAAGAAAGATTCTCAGGAGGCATCATTTTTGTAATTGTTCTTGTTGCTAAAATATTTTCATTATCCTAGATGATTTTTGCATTGAGCGATTTATTCTGGATGTCTTAGGTTTAGTCTTTGTCACAATGATGAAACTTTTAGCTGTACTTTCTTATTTGTATATAAAGCAATTGGACTTATTTATGTGGCTGAGTCCCAAGGAAGAGATTCGAAGGCCCCTCGGGCCATTTGCGGTTTAATGTTATCTTATATTATATGTTTCTAATTGCACGTGTTTAATTTGAATAGAAATCTGTGTTTATGTTTTTTATTCTTTACTTTTGGTACAGCTTTTCCACTTTGATGTACACGAGGATGTTCGAACCACAGCTGATGCAACAATAGAAAAAGATGAGGTAAGGGCTCTTGACCTACTTTCAGTTAGTTTTTACTTAAGAAGTTGTAGATACAAGTTCAATTGGCTGGACATCATTATATGAGGATTCCGCAATAACTCTTGTTGAGAATTTGTCTCTTGAATGATCTCATACAAGTTATATGAAAATCACCAACTCCAAATTTGGTATTTGGAATTGTGTTTGATCTAATATCCTGCTCGAGTTTTGTTGAACCCTCTTTATTTTTAAATTAAGATTTATCTTCTTAAGGACCGGATTTTTCACGTTTTCAATCCTTTTTTTCCTCCCAGCTGCCAATGAAGTGAAATTTTGATTAAAAAAAAAGATGTGTATATTCATGCAGATTGTCAACCACCACTTTCGTCTTTGTTGCTTATGAGCCATAATTGTTTTGTTTATTATAAATGCTTCATCTGCATGTGGTATTTTTTTTCAAAGTTTGGTAGTCACTATAGATCAATCTATTGACTAAGTTTTCCTGATTTGTTGAACAGTCACATGCTGGTAAAGTTGTAGAAAGACACTGGTATGAGAAGAATAAGCACATCTTTCCAGCTTCAAGATGGGAGGTACACTCTTTCTCTATCAGTTCGTGACACATTTACACTTTTTCTTTAATAGATCAATTCTATGCATGCACTTGTTATACATCTATTGATGCATTACTCCAGGGGATCACTTTTATTTCTGACGTATAAATTGACGCTCCTATCGCTAAAATTAATGTATTGCATGTATGATGATTTTTTTCAAATTCATCTGGTGAAAAATAATAAATAATTATCCTTTTAACCTTAATTCTGCAGCGAGTCCTTGAAGAACCTTTCCCATAGAGTTGAATTGTGGTTTATGTATTGCATGTATGATGAATTTTTTCAAATTCATCTGATGAAAAATAATAAATAATTATCCTTTTAACCTTAATTCTGCAGCGAGTCCTCGAAGAACCTTTCCCATAGAGTTGAATTATTAATGTGGTTATATTCTTTGTTTTTATGCATTTATAATGAATCATTATTTCATTTTGAATGTGGATGTGTTAAAGGGTGGTGAAAGCTTTAATCAGTAAAATGTATTTGAAGCATATATAAGATGTTAGATTTTATGTTGTTTTTTATAAGGTTAGTGATTGGAACTTCTAAGGTGTTCCTAGTTAATAATTAATGGTAAGTTAGCAATTTCTTTGGTCAAATTCAAGGAGTTTTACCTTAGATAAACGGAATGCCTTCTTTAAGCTCTTTTAGAAATTTTATCAAGTGTTCTTTAAAGTTTTATTACTAACAAGCCTAAGTCAACATTCTTCTATACCTTAAACTGATCATTTTTCAAGTTTCTCTGTCTTCCTTGTCTTTAAATTTGCATATATTGATATGTTTCATTATTTTGCTTGTGTGGGTTTTCGTGACATATCACAACTTGAGGCGCATGTTTTGTCTACTATCCCTTATTTTTTATTGAACATAAAGTGCCGCTTAGCTATGGTATTAATTAGTATGTAATTAATCATTCTTTACACACGCGTACAAATGTTCGTTTATATACTGTGCAGATATACGATCCAACAAGGAAATGGGAGAGATATACTATTCATGGAGATTGATTCAAGAACAAATGCAACTTTCCTGCCTCTTGGGATATTTCTTCTTGTATTATGGGCAGCAGTTAGATTCATTTACCAATTAAATTTCAAGGCCAAAATTGACAATTATTGTTAAATGTAGTCTTGAGAAACAGAAGTATGGCTGAATGACAGTGTCAGTTGTGCTGGAGGGACAGCTTGAAATTAGTACTTGGAATTGTCCTTTTCTTCTTTGGAAAGGGACTGAGAATGTTTATTTGTTTTTCCGTTTCATTTGGTGATGGGCAGAACCAGTGTTACCATCCAATACTACGTATGACTGACAAACTATGATCTTGTTTAGATAAGATTGTCACTTGCTTACATCTGAAATCTTGTGTATATTTCATACTTGGGCAACTATTTCTTGTGCTCGAGACAAGTAGTCTTCTACAAGATGTGAATGTAAAACTGGGAAGTCGATAAATTTGTTTAAACATTTGTTAGATTGGATATTAAGATGATTTCATAACCAGTAGCATGTATTTGCTGAAATCCGTTTTTATGAAAAATGCTGGTATTTAAAAGAAGTCTCCAAACGTAGCTACTTGAAGAATGGAAGATCGAGGATGTATTTAAACACATCAATTATGTGCTCCATTTAAATGCATTAAGATTATGTTCCAGTTTACCAATTTTTTTTGTTTGTTTTTTGAATAAGAGAACAGCTGAAAAGTTGACTAGAAATTTGATCCTTTAATGTTGGGCAAATATGAAAATTTTGGGCAAACCTTCATATGTTCAGATTGGGGTGACAATAAAAATAAATAAGTTATTAAGTGGGCATAATATCAAATTTTTATAAAAAAATAGAATAAACACCATTCTCGAATTAAAATTGAAAACTCCTCAATCTGGTTATGGAGCAATTGTTTACGTATCTTGTAAGTCAATGGGATAAGTTTCTCTATTCCAAATCGTGTTTCAATATCTTTCCATGCATTTTAGAATTTAGACCACATAATATTCAAGAATTGGTCTTGTTGCCCCCTCCCCCATGTATTCACTTCCCTATTTTGACCCTCGTTTTGGTGTTCGTTCAGTCCACGGCTCCACGCTTTTAAAGGTTTTTTCTCTGTGCTGTTGCTCTTCACACACACAACAGTTCTTCATCTTTCTCTCGTTTTTCGTCTGGGCCAAGTAATTATTAATTAATTAATTAAGATAAGATAATGACAATTAGGGTTTTTTCCGTCCTCGCTCTTCTCCTTTTTTCCTCATCTTTTCTACAGAGTAAGCATCTCCAATCCTGATCCAGATCCATTTAATTTTCAACGCTTTGTGCTTCTAATTTCCTGCTCGATACTTTACTTTGATGTTATAAACCTTTTGTTCATCTCTCTTTGCATGCACGATCAATTTCGATTTGTGGCGTGAATTTTGCTATAGATTGGAGTTTATGTCCTTTTTTATTTGACCCAAGTGTTAGTAGATCAGATCCGGATTCCTTCTTTTTATGTCTCTCGTTTTGGATGTCGTTTCTGTTTTTTGTGCGACTGTACAATTTGTGTGTGTTTTTCTACTTTTAAGGGTGCGATTGTGCTGATTGTTGATGTTGTGATAATCCAGTATTTGAATGCATACTGTTGGAATAAAAATTAGTCGGTGTTTCTTTAGCTGTTTTCAATTGGTTATATTCTCAGGTAGAACTGGTGAGGAATGAATGATAATCGCCTTCCTTTAAGAAAGTTATGATAAACACGATTTCGGATTGCGAAATTAAATGGACTTCACCTTTTGAATTACCTCGCAGAATCCAGATATCAGTGGGTTAAATTTCTTTCTATTATCATGCAGAGTTTCTTTAACAATATCTATAGTGACTCTGCAAACGAGAATAAAATTCTGATTTTAATCTGTGTTGAATTAATTGTGATTGGTTTCTTTGGTCGATACTCGATTTATTTGTATATAAGTACATTATATCTGATACTCAATCCAATATGCTTATTATTTCTGTTTTTTTTTCTATAGTTGCCAGATGTGAGCCAGACCCTGATGCAGAAGTGGTTGAATCAGCTGAGGATGTAGGAGATCTTGGAATTGTTGGTGAAGATGTTCAAGATTTTGGTGGTGGTAGTTTTAGTCCAGCACCAGGCGTGGAAACAGTTTGTGTTTTCCCCAAAAACCCCTCGAAACGTTAGTAATTGCTGTAGAACTCCCCCCCCCCCCCAAATGACTTGCACATCTGCCGTCCTGTGATGTACTGACGTTTGTCTATATTCTTCTTTGAATAGTGCGGTAGTGCCTCAAGTTTGCGCTTTCTTTTGCAGTTGTAGTGGCTGGGGAAGAAAGTGAACTACTGGTTGGGATAAAAAATAATGGTAATTCCTTATAAAAGGCCTTTGATTAAGTTTAAGCTTTTTTCTATTCGTCGAAAGCGGTTAATGATTCTGCAAATCTTGAGTTCTCTTTCTTTAGTTTGTCAATTTGTTTTTGATAGACTATGATGGCATGAGTTTCATGACCTCTCCCCTTATTCTTGTTCTGTTTCTTTCCAGGTCTATAGTAGTTGTTTTGTATGTAAACAGTTAAGCTGACTTTAGAGTTGTCAATTTTTGGATATAACCACAGGGGAATCAAGCATTAATATCATTGCCATCCAGGCTAGTGTTCATCTTCCTTTTGATCACCAGTACTTGGTGCAGAATCTCTCCGCACAGGTAATCTCTTCTTCCCCTCACCTGTTGTTACGCGCACGTAAAACTTCTAAAAGATCTTTTTTGGTTTTCCCGTAAATGTGTTGTCTGTCTGTGAAGCTATCACAAATAGTTAGGAAGTGTAGGTGAACTTTTGGATTATGTGTGTGGCCAACTACCATGAAACTGTGTAGCAGAGCATCTGTGAGTACTGCTAAATATGTCATGACTGAAGTCCATACAGACTGATGCCTAGCATCTTCTCTTCCATCAGAACAAATAAACATTTTTAACTTATCCAATTATAGAAGGGAACTCAGTTTGTCTTTGATGCATGTCTTCTGACCATACTGACAGAAAATGCCACTTCAAGAATTGAGTATTTGTAACTGCAGCAATATCGGTGGTATTTTGGTATATAGGTTTCATTGAAATCAGATGTATTTTAATCACTTATGAGCTTTGATATTTAAATATTGGTTGCATCAATCAATTCCTTTTCCTTACTTGGAGAGAATAGATAGGGAGACCAGCTGCCGTTAATACTTCACCCTGCACATTTTCCTAGTGCCATCCTGCAATTGATATTCCATATTTGTCGTAATTGTGGTGTTTAGATTTTGTGATGCTCAGAATGTGTCCTCCCACATTGCATGTGCTTATGTTATGGAGAGAGTTACTGTTGGTCATGTTTGCAAAGCTACTGAAATAACTACTTATCAGGTCTTAATGTCTTAATGGCCCCTCCCATGGGAACACTGTAGCAAAAACCTTCACTTAGAGCAGTTTTTTTAAGTTTTACATGATTTCACATTCTTGAAATTATGGTGGGAATTGCTTTTAACTTTAAAATATCACTTCTAAGTAAATATGATTTTTCTTAAATTTTGTTTGTTATTTGGATCTTTTGATTTGATAGGCTTTTAACAACGCATCAGTTCCCCCATCAGCTCAAGCAACTTTTCCTTATATTTTTGCCGTGAGCAAGTTTTTACAGGTAAGCTTGTAGAACTGTCCAAATGCCCTTTCAAATTTCTTGCTGCACTCTTTTAGTATCTGAAATTCGTTCTTCATAGCTGGTCAACTTTTTCTTTCATTGTACAGGCTGGAACATTTGATCTTGCAGGGACTATTGTTTATGAGATTGACCAACACCCATATCAGAGTACTTTCTACAAGGGGACAATTGAAGTTTCTGAGCCAGGTGGTCCACTCAGTGTTGAGTCGGTTTTCTTGTTTTGCCTTGGAGTAGCTCTTCTGGGTCTTCTTGGAATCTGGATACGTGGTCAAATTCAAAACTTCTCCAAGGTGATTACTCTATTTGTGCTTATACTATATCTTTATTCTTGTTACAGAAGTGGCATAAAAATATCAATGTAATAGAGTGCTATAGGATTATCAAAATATATCTGAAGAATATAAAATGATTGCTGCCAGAACTTTCATGGTATTTGTTACTGTGTTATAATGCTGTATTGTTATTTCATATAATAGATTTTGAAAATTTGCCCAATATTGTCTCAATTTGTGGCCATTCGGGTTCTGTGCTTATGCTTTAGATTTACGGAATCTGTCTGAACATTTGTCAAGATAAGGAATTGTGGCTGATTGTTTCGGAAACATTACTGATTCAAGTTTTGATGCATGGTTAATACATTGGTCAAAGGTTGAAATATTAACCTCTTGTCTTGTGCCTGTCGACACAGAACCTTTTTTCTTCATGAAGCAATTTTCACCCTTCTCTTTCTCTCTTTTTTGCTGATTAGAAAACCAAGAGGGTGACCAAGGTGGAAGTCGGTACAGGGACAACCGATGCTTCAACTGATGAATGGTTACAGGTTTGCATGACAGAACAATATTCTTTAAATTTGTGATTATGAAAGAAATTTTGCCTTTCTGACATTCATTATCCATGAAAGAAATCAGATTATCCCTTTTGTCTCTTTAATTTTGTTTTAACGTTGAAACTAGCATGACCGAATAATGGCTCATCTGTATATGTTCAGGGGACTGCATACACTCAATCTCAATCCAACAAATTAAAGAAGAAGAAGTAGATGAGCATGCTCATAGAATGGAGGCGGGATCTGTGTAACAAAGCTTAGGGTTTCAAATATATCAAGCAAAGCTCACAATGTCAATTAGTTTTTTGGTTATTTTCCCTTTTCTTTTGGTTGGAGAAATTAGTCTGGTAATGACTACCTCACTATTGTAGCATATAAGAACGTTGCAATTTTCCTTTTTCTGCGAGACAATTCTGAACTTTGAGCCGGGATCTAAGAGTTGAACTTTTGAAGCTCGGAGTCTGTAAAACATGAGATTTAGTTAGATTTATGGTTATTTTGTCAATGAAGTTGCTGAAAAATACAAGAATTTGGTTTGAATTTTTTTAATACAGATTTGGCACAAATTGCTGAAGAACCCAAAGTCCCATTAGACATGAAAGGACTTTGGGTTCTATAGCAATTCGTGCCAAACCTCT
Source organism: Verbascum thapsus (assembly GCA_963669365.1). NCBI lineage: Eukaryota > Viridiplantae > Streptophyta > Magnoliopsida > Lamiales > Scrophulariaceae > Verbascum > Verbascum thapsus. The sequence goes on from OY770106.1 coordinate 23,191,920, forward strand.
ACTTAATCTGTTGATTTAGTCAGATTTCTGAAGTGATTATGTGACTCAATGTTTCAAATCCTTTAGGATCATTCTTGTAGATATTTTTGGCAATATTATTCTAAGAGCAATCGTTTTTAAACTCCATTTAACTAAATGAATTTTTAAAAGGACTTATTCTGATAAAGTTTGGGACCATAACATGATCATTTTTGACCTGAGGATTGCCCCTCTTATCATATTTGTTTTAGTTTCTCCTCCACTAAAATAACAGATAGATTTTGGTTGTATGATATTTACACAGGCGATATTTTCTTGGGACAAACTACATGACGTGATTAATGGACTATAAATCACATCAACAATATTCAAATATTGTGATTCTTTCTTTTCATAGAAAACAAGAAATAGTTGGTTCAACGTCATAGCTAAAATTAGTGTTGCCGACATGAAGACATAAGATTTAACGTCATCAGAGTCTATGTTTCGCTCCATAATCCATCATTTTATGGTTCAACATCTACACAAATTCTCTAGTGACATGATTCTAGCCTAACAAAATGTAGAAAATCATGTAGAATCCTAATTATATTCTGGGCTTTATTTGAATTTTTTTATAGCCCATGGAGGACATGTTATATTAAATAATAATCCATTCCTCTTGGCTCTTGTGAAGATATCAACCAAATAATGTATAATTCAGTAAAAACAATTGATTATGTATAATACAGTAATTGACATTTAATTATTTGAACATCTTTATCAGCTCTTGTAGCACCGAAAGCAGATGTGCCAATTTCGGTGCCCTTAATTAAGGACTGAGACTATATGAGACTGTCTGGTCCAACCACATAACATAATGCTATTATTGAATATTCAGCAATTCATTTATATATATATATATATATATATATATATATATATCTTATTCCTAGTTTTCGATTTTACGTAATTTCAGTGATGTGGGTTGGGATTTGATTAAACTTCTATAATTATATATGGCGTCTTGGATTCGAATCCCCTAAATCTATCTATTTATATAATATATATATATATATATAAACATTTACTATTATCATGGTGAAGTTTTTGGAGTAGCAGCCAGCTGCCTTAAAAGTGTAAATGCACTCTACAGAAAGTATATTTATAATCAATATTTTTTATCTGAAGAACTTTGTAAATTTCTGATAGAAATGCCTCATAAATTTCTGTTTTTTTTCCTACTCCCCAACTGTGTGATTGAAGAAACTGATACCATAATTGGAAAAAAGTAGAATACAAATGCACTAAAAAAATTATTGTTGAGATCGAATTTGATCAATATTCAATTAAACACAATCAAGTACGATCGTGTAATATTCATTTTTATATAGAAATTACTTTTGTTTAAACATAAAACTGAGGTCAAAGTTTATGTTAAAAAAAGAATTTATATATTTGAACAATTTTTTTAAAATTATTGTAAATTTAAATATTAAATTGTTTTACTTTTATTTTTTGTAATAAAGGATAATAAGTTCCATTGAATTCGATTTCATATTTCTTTTTTCAGAAAAAGGTTTTATATTTAGGTGAGAGTTGATGATATAATGAAGTTGGTTAAGAGATACATACTGTAAAGACGAATTGTGCAGTTGAAACCTCATTGAATGAAGATAATGGGCCTTTGATAATCTATGCATGTGTCCAAAATTTGTTGCTAAAACCTGTTTTTATTTGCTCTTTATTTAGAGTTATTTTAGTCATGATCAATGGGACCTAACCTCATGTGATCTCATTTAATTTTACGTCGGTGTAATTATATACAATCACAATAATTATGTTTCTCCCATAATCACCATGCATATATATATATGCACACAATGTATGCATTTTAGTTCATCTCATTCAAGCATTATCAGAAGCTTATAATATATAGCTTTTTATTTTATTTATTTGTTGGATTGAAAGGCTTAGAATAGAGAAGGGGTCCCAATGGGGGTTCATTCCCTTTGTCGAAGTGTCTTCTTGTTGTCTTTATTAGTATTTGCAGTGAGTTTGTGCAGTGCAGATGATAAGTCATTTGAGGTTGTCGGAACTGGAGAATGTGCCGACTGCAAGGAGAATAACTTTCTGACTAATCAGGCATTTTCAGGTACTTCATTCGCATTCACCACTTTATTATATCTACACATTGTATTAATGTCATGCTGACGTGAAATTATTATCATTGTTCGATGTGAAAACATATAATAGTTTCATATTATCAAAACTAGTAACATTCTTTTCCTTGGTTAATACGATATGTTCACTTTTAAACATGGGCTTTAAAGCTCAGACCCGTGTTAAAATCCTAAAGTTACACTAAATTAAATTGATTGATTTGGATTTAACAAAGAAATTTCACGACGCCTAACTTGATCTTTTTGCTTAATCATGGGATTCTATTTGTTTATGCTAACATTTTGGTAAATGTGATCTATATAGGCCTTCATGTGACAATTGATTGTAAACTCAACAAGGGAGAGTTCAAAAGAGTTGGAGCAAGTGAACTTGACAAACAAGGCAAATTCAAAGTCTCACTTCCACAAGAGATTGTTCATCAAGATGGACAAAAACTCAATAAAGAATGCTATGCTCAGCTCCACAACGCCAATGCCGCCCCATGCCCATCCCACAACGGCTTAGAAGCCGCCAAAATCATCTTCAAATCCCAAAACTCCGGCAAACACTTTTTCGGTCCCACCGAAAACCTCAAATTCTCAACCGCGTTATGCACTTCAAAATTCTTGTGGCCTTATTTCAAGTACCCTCCTCTACCTAAAACCCATTCTTGGAAGAAAAAATTCCCCAAAATTAACTTTCCACCATTGAAAAACTTTGGCCACCCTTGGCCTATTGTGAAGCCATGTCCCCCAATAGTCCCCAAACCGCCAGTTGTGAAGCCACTTCCACCGCCAGTTCCAATCTACAAACCTAAACCCGAGCCTCCTGTGTACAAGCCGAAGCCCAAACCGCCAGTATACAAGCCTAAACCCGAGCCTCCAGTGTACAAACCTAAACCCAAACCGCCAGTATACAAGCCTAAACCCGAGCCTCCTGTGTACAAGCCTAAGCCCAAACCGCCAGTTTACAAACCTAAACCTGAGCCACCAGTGGTGAAGCCTTTGCCGCCACCAGTTCCAATCTACAAACCACCGGTGATAACAAAGCCACTGCCACCCCCAATTCCACTATTTCCACTCCCACCATTCTATAAGAAGCCTTGTCCTCCTCTTCCTAAGCTTCCTCCTTTCCCTAAGATCCCTCCCAAGTACTTTCACCATCCTAAGTTCGGATATTTCCCACCCCTCCCGCCCGCCGTTCCTCATCTTTGATCTATTCAAGTTCAACAAAAGTGTAATTAGCACTGTTCTTTTCATGTTAGTAAGCATGAAGTTATTTTTTCCATCTCTTGAAATAAGATTTTTATTTTTTTAATTTTTCAAATATTAAGAGAGAAATGAAGTTATATATTGGGAAATGAAGAATGTGAGTGATGAAAAGGAAAACAATGTATCAGTTTAATTGCTTGTATTGTTGTCTTGAATTTGAGTTGTATGTTTTTATTCGTTTCAGTTGGATTGAAATCAGATGTTTGTATATTTTCAAAGTGTGAGTGCATCTCGAAAATAAACTCTTCTAGCTAATATCTTCATTTTTCTGTGATATATGTTTCTACTCTCCGAAAGATCCACTCAAGGTGACAAAATCAGTAAACTTCATTAGATAATTGAAGTAGTTATATTATGATCACAATTGTTTATAGGCATAACCTAATACTAATTAATATAAAGAACACTAAAATTACCTAAAAATCAGTGGAACATGGATATTTCCTTGGTATTTATTAGCATTATGTGCTATCATAGCCCAACAACTGTGTTATTGTGACAGCAAGTTGACAACTAAGACATCTCCAGTTGTGATCCCACTTATGGAACAGTTGGTTCGATATCTAGTAGCTAACTTCTTTATCTTTAATGAGCTGCTATTCACCTATATCCCTGATTCTATTCTTGTAAGGGCCTCTAATTTTCTGAACACTAATTCAATGGTCATGATCTGGAAAGTTTATGCTGAAAGGTATACCATGCAATGTGAAACACCTATTTAATGCAGAAAAGTTGAGAATTTAAGATCACCCCATTAAAATGTTTTGCAGAACATACCATATGGCTTCTGACATCCTTAAACATAAGAGCCTGAAAACTGCATGAAATAAAAATAGTATAGTGTAATTAAAAGAAAAAATGGCAAAAAGAAAATTCAGAAACTGGTGAGGTTTTTGCTAATTAGTTGATTATTACTAATTTTCCCAATACCCAGCAATTGAGTGGTCCTTTAAAGAATTAGACGTAAAGGTCAGCTCTTAAATAAGGAATTTAGATGTAATTAATGTAAACTAATAATGATTTAGTGAGGTTTTAATTAAGAATTGTGCTTAAATTCACTATCGGCTGGTGCAAGTCTTGCTGCTTCTTTCAGCTTAACAAACACTAAAGACGAGTCATGATAATTTTCTGTCTTTACTTTTAAACAAATGGCTAAGTTTTTATTTTTTATTCGTTCATTCAGCTAACAAAACGTGCAATTGATTCTAATGACAGATGGTACTGTTGTAGCAACAAAGTGGAATTTTCACAAGCAGATAACAAAGTACTACAGATTCATGCCAGCTTCAAAAGCTTACTAAAAATGGGAAAAAAATCTTATTTCCTATCAGCAAAGCCGGTGGCATTGTTACTATTGTTTATTTTTATGTACCAAAAGTAAATTCAATTGGGACCTTCCAATAAACAAATAAATGAAATTTGATTCTACAAATCATCCGGGTGGCATTCTCGTGCAGTATAAATTGTTCATCAGACTTAAACAATCTTTCACATTGAGTATATTTTCCTGTGTTTCTCACTTAATGATGTTTCAACATAAGCTCTTCGGTTTTGCATTTTTCTTACTGTTGAATCTAAGCTTCTGCCATGGCAGGAATGTGACAGTTGAGGTGATCGGACTCATACATTGCACAGATTGCAGCAGTGAAGGACCTTTAGGTACATTTCTTTTTCATATATTATAGGTCTTCTTATTTTGATTCTTGTAACACTATTTTTTCTCGTCTAATTTCACAATAAATATGATCTTATGCAATCCCATGTTTCACATCTTTCTTTTAAAAGCAGTAAAAAAATATATGAACACTTCATTATAAGACTGTATGTTTACATTGTTAAAAACAGATTTTTGTTTTTGGATCTCAATTTTATGAAAAAATAAGCAAAATGACTTTGCATGTTCTGCTTTGCACTAGAGTATGTGATTAATATGAGTCTAGATGATGAGAAATAACCGAGATTTGTAATTGATGAGTGAACAATAGTAGAAATCTACATTTCATTTTTTGTTTAATTTGCAAAAAAGAATTATTCAAAAAAGAATCTCTTAAAAATCACTTTTCACAGTAGAATTGCCAACCAATTAGGCCTAAGTTTTCTTACATTCTCGTACTCCTATCTTTTCACAACGTTAATACTAGCTTCTCCATTTATTCAAACAGGGCTTAATGTATCCATATACTGCACGTCCAAGAACAGAGAATCAAAGACAAAGGCAAATGGCACAGTCGACAGAGAAGGAAACTTTAATGTAACACTATCTACCGAGATAACAAAAGACGGAAAAAATACCATAGCCGAGTGTCAAGCAAAGCTTCAAAACGCATCATCCACTGCAAAATGTCCCTTAAAGAGTCCCCAATTTGCTTCACTAAAACTCTTCATCTCTGTGCGAACTGCAACACAATCAGCACATAATAATATCTCCACGCTAATACAATTCTCCCAAGTTACATGCCAATCATCAGCCTTCTTCTATTGGCCCACTTTGCCACCTTCCCCGGGCCCCACAACCGGTACTGTTCTACCACCGTCGGAGGCACTCCCTCCACCGCCACTGTCATTTCCTCCGGCGGAGGGTTTGATTCCAACACCAGCTCCGGCGCCAACTCCGGCGTATCTACCTCCCATTCCATCACATGCACCGGCAAATTCTCCACCATTTTTCAAACAGCCATTTTATCAAACACCTTCGGCCTCACCAATTCCAGCTCCTCCTGTTGGGATATTAAATCCGCCTACTTACAGAAAGCCAAATCCTATCCCTAGGGCTCCTCCGGTTCCACAGCTCCCTCCAATTCCTACAGTTCCAAGAAAGTATTTCAATGCACCAAAGTCAGAATCACAACCTCCACATCCCACTTATCCTTAAAGGCTGGAAAATAAAAAGGGATACTGCTTGTTTTTCTGCTTATTATTGAGTTTAAGAGTGTTGTTTTGAAATTTCGATCTTTGCTTTCATCCCTATTGTTTTTCAATATAGTGTAACTAAGTTCATTATATATAATTATCGATCAATAATCATTTATTCCATAAATATTTTTCATAATAATTTATATTAAATCAAACTATCTTTCACTCAAACAATCATTAGATTCAGCTGTTGACACTAAGCAGGGGCTTGAATCCCCAGAAGCTGAATGGGCTTCAACATATTTTGACAATCATCAGCTCAGACATCTCAAATTGGTTATTAATATCAAGCAGCCAGATGAAAGGTCATATGTTTTGTATACATAAAACCTTTGATGCTCGAGCTCAGCTCCGTATGCAAGTTAGAAAAACTTTACGATTTCAGGAAATTTTTACCGTTTCTTTCTAAGATAAAATCCAAACGCCCAATTTCGTTTTCAAAAGATTATATTTCAAATCTATGTGCATGCTAATTAATACACATGTAAATCTCGAAGTCTTTGAAGTTCATTTGACAATTGACACTACACTGTCTACACCGACTTGTGTAAGCTTTTATCATATTGAAGCCTAAGGATAGGGATGTAGAAGATATGGATTACAACATATGTTGGAATAAGCAGATAATGCTATTTGGATTGTATGCTAGCCCGTGTAAATAGGGTTAAAAATTCTTACTAAAAAATAGGGTTAAAAATTGAATTAAATTATTTGAGATTTGATAACTTGATCATTAAAAATTCGTTGAGCTCGGTTGATGACTTACAAACAAAACTCGATAAAATGTTAAAACACATCTCGACTTCAGCTCGAATAACAATTAAATCAAACTTAAATACAATTTTTAGTATTCAAATAAATTTGCAGCTCGACTCATTTATACTCAAGGTGTAATTATCACAATATCTAGGCCAGCTCTGGGCCAATTGTATGCAGGAATGTTAACACCTCTATTAAATTCATGGGCTGGCCCTGGAGTCCATAAAGCCCAATAAAATCTTTAATTAACATATGGGCTTGGGCCTGAACGTCCATAAAGCCCAGGCTCTAGTCATATCTCCCGTCTCTTTTCGGCCCAGGCCCTAGTCATCTCTCCCGGCTCTTTTCCTTCCTGGTAACTTCCCTGCGATTGTTCACAATTCGAGTTCCAAGAAAACTTCTCGTGCGCTTGAAATATACGCGGGAGATTGGGGGTTCGGTTCCACAGTTAAAAGTAATCGGTTTTCTCATCTTCTACTCTATTTTAGATCTGAGCGAGGAAAAAATAAATGTTTTCAAATGGCTATTAGTCTTGATTTTTCTTTGTTTTATGTAATTTATCGGTTAATTGTGTTTGTTTCCTTGATGCAGTCTTGAGACAGTTGAGCACTTGTTGCTGTTATCTGGAATTGAATAAATATGGTATGTTTTAATGCAATTTCTTTTTTGTGTATGCGATGTTCCTTTCATCTTCCGGCGAAGATTTAGTAGTTGATTTACTATATTATTTGTTTATTGTTTCGGAAATTATGAACTTCTTGGATCGTAATTGTAGTGATACGAGTTGCTTGTTTCGCATCAAGATGAAGTGTTTGTTTGTTTAGTATTATATCATATTTGATGTTGAATCTGCGTGCTAAAATCTGACCTGTATATACAATTTCTGTTTTAATGTTTTCTTACGTGTTGTGTTAGTGCTCATTATCTAAGTAAGTAGTGACATTGTCGCTTGGAATTTCTTAAGAAACATGTATATACTTGTGAATGTGATCAATTGAAACCTATTCTGGCGATGGAAAACTCGAAGTTTGTGCTAGTCTAATGAGGAAAAGAAAGAGTTATTGTGCTAGTGTCAGGAGATGGAAATATATCCTGAACTGGAGGATTAGAATTATTGAGAATTGTTGCGGAATTGTATTATCTGGAGAATATTTGTTTATTCAGCATATGTATTTCCATGCATTTCACATTGTTAAACTTGTCATGAGAGCCTCCAGTAGACATATTAACATTCATCATAATGACATATACATTGACCGTGATGATTTCTTTCCTTTTTTTGTGTGTCACAGTTTTTTGACGGGTATGGATACCGTGGAACATCATTTGAGCAAACATATCGGTGTTATCCTGCGTCGTTTATTGACAAGGTAGGGTGTTCCGTTACGAACTTGTATCAATCTAATTACTTTGATTTTGCAGTTATGTTTTCAGATATACTTTTCTGTAAATAAATATCAACCACTTTTATCATTCCTTTTGAAAACTTGAAATTATTCGTGTTTTGAGTTTTATTATTTCAAAAGGGTGGATTTATTTACTTGTTAGTGTCCAGTAATATCAGAAATATTCTCTTGGGGAATAATTGGTGTAGATGCTTTTATTTTTTTATATCTTCACACGTTGTTGTATTTGAAATTTGTCCTTTGTCAGTTTCTGTCATAATTCTGATATCTTCTTCTCTCTCCATTTCGCAGGCACAGATAGAAAATGGGGACAAAGGTAAGCCATTTGTTTTTGTTCATTTGGCTAATTTAAAAGGTTAATGAACATATTTATGATTACATGGTAACTTTTTTTTCAACTTCTTTTCCAGTTATCATGCCTCCTTCAGCTCTTGACCGTCTGGGTTAGTTACTTTGGCTTTTTGATGCTGGTGATATGATTTATCTTTAACATCTCCTGTCTTGATGCTTGGCTAGGAATGGTCTTTATCGTCCATTAACTTAATGATCTACCTTATGCTACAGCATCTCTTCATATTGATTATCCAATGTTATTTGAGCTCCAAAATAATGGTAATGAGCGTGTATCCCATTGTGGAGTCCTGGAGTTCATTGCTGAAGAAGGCATGATATATATGCCTTATTGGGTGGGTGTTATATCTGCCATACATTTTTCTTTATAATATTGACTTCATATGGATACCATTTAAATATTATGTTGACTTTTAGATGATGGAGAATCTATTGTTACAAGAAGGAGATTTTGTGCGAGTAAAAAATGTGACTCTTCCTAAGGGTACATATGTTAAATTGCAACCACATACTAAAGACTTCTTGGATATCTCCAACCCAAAAGCTATGTGAGTGCCTTGGAATTTATCCTTTGGAATTATGTTGCGGACCTTTAACTCTCAGTTATAGTCTCATTTCTTAGTTATTACATTCTGATATACACATTTTATTAGCACATTACTTCTGCTAATGAATTTGTTACTTACCCTGCATTTTATGAATACCAGGGAATGAGTCATGATCTATTTATTACAAGAGAATATCCAACTCACTGAATGTTACAGTGTTCACTTCTACTGATTAATTATTTATTGAGGGGGAATCTAATGAATTAGATGGCTGATAAATTTACTGCTATTTCTTTCAAGTGTATCATTATGACTTGTCATATTCTTGGAAAGCTCATTGGTGGATTAACTCATATATTTAGACTGAACACGGGATCCATGGAAAGGAATATAGTTGATATCTCCTCATAGGAGATGGCTAGTTGGATTTTATATAACAGAAAATGATTGGGACATACATGACATTCACTTTTTTTCATGTTAAACCGTATGTGACATTCTTGACTGTTGTTGATGAATATCTCAGGCTTTTTTTCATGTTAAACCGTATGTGACATTCTTGACTGTTGTTGATGAATATCTCAGGTTTCGTTAATTTTGTTTATACAGCTTGGAGACAACGCTGAGGAACTTCTCTTGCTTGACCACAGGAGATAGTATCATGGTGGCTTATAACAATAAGAAGTATTACATAGATATCGTCGAGACAAAGCCTTCTAATGCAATAAGTATTATAGAGACTGACTGTGAAGTGGACTTTGCTCCTCCTCTTGATTACAAGGAACCAGAAAGACCTGTCCTGCCTGTTCCAACTGGCAAAGCGCCTGCTGAAGGTGCGAATTTCTGCTTATCTTATCTACATACCATATTTTTTGGTTTCTTACTTTCTTATTAAAGTTACTTTTACCAGCTATCCCATGATCACATGCAAGTGAGACTGTGTGTTCTGTGGTCTTATTAATAGGGATGATTACACAGAGTCACACACCCCACCCCCCCACACACACTTTGGTAAATTTCCAAAACTCCACCTGGATGCAATATTATATTACACGGACACCCCTGGTTAGTTTTCCGAGCAGAATAATGTTGATACAGCAAAAAACTTTTTCAATTAAAAGGAAACTGATAAGTGCTATTAGTTAATTCTTAAATAAGAGAACAAAAAGTATTAATTACTTTTTACTCCTAAATAAGTTATTACCTTTTTCTTCCGACAAAGAATTATTTAATTTAGTTGATTAATCAATTTAATTAATAACTTAATTATTTTCAAAATTATCAAGTGATAATAGTTAATTGTAATGGGTAGTTAATCAACTAATAAAATTATTACTTAAAATTTCCAAATTCAAAACCAAAAGTTACAAAAACTGATGAATAAATTTAAATTTATTTTTGTCATTTCTAGATAAATAATTTTGTTCCAACACTTAATTATTAATATTTTTCTCTTTTATTTTTTTTTTCTTTATTAATATAGATGTACGACTTAAGTTACTAAATTGAACTTTTTGAAGCCTTCTGGTAAAGTATGCTCCGCCAATACTTTTTTCATCAGAAAAGTTCTATAAAGTTCACAATCAATGAATGTTGTATCATAATTTTTATTCACCTTCATGCCCACCCCGGGCGTTCTTATTCACTTTCTTGCTTCCCCCTCCCCAACCACACCCAACGCAACCAGAACTGGCCGCCCCACCCACCCACCGTCATGCATCTGTGTGTATATGTATATGTGTTTGTGTCTCTGTGTGTGTAAATTATGTGTGTTCTTTCGTCTGTGCGGGTGTTTGTAAAAGATGTGTATTAGATGAATTAGGTGTATTTCATACACATACATATATGTACACCTTATACTGATATGTTTACATCCATTCAACTCCTATCAATGTGCTTTTCTTAAAACGCTCGATCTGTTTCAAAAGTTACTGGATCTTTAGCCTAACCATTTTCACCATCTTTTTGGTTTGATTGTGCAGGTCAGGAACCTCCAGCCGAGAGTGAACCAAAATTTAATCCGTTTACTGGTGCAGGGAGACGTTTGGATGGGAAAAATCCATCTCCACCGGTGTCATCATCTGGGTCCAACGACAAGAGAATCAATGCTCCTGCCTCAAGTTCAAGTTCAAGTTCACAAAGCACTAATCGCCAGTCTCAAGGGAAGCTTGTGTTTGGTTCAAATGCCAGCCGCCCTCGAGATACACAAAAGGTTTAATTTGCGCCTTCCAGCCAATGGTATAACTCAGATAAATGTGTGTGGACCTTATTATCTTACATCTATTTTTTTTATACTGTAGGAAACTCCAAAAGAGGCTAATAAGCAAGAGCCCCCTACGAATGAAGAGCCAAAATTCCAGGCTTTTTCAGGAAAGAAATACTCACTAAAAGGTTGATTCTGTATCTATCCGTATGTCTTAACTTATGTTCTTCATTTGATACACTTGTTACTCAAAAATACTGGAACTGAACTCAACTGAGACTGTGCGGTCAGTAAAGGAGTCCAAGGATGGGTTCTTGTTCCTCTAATTATAAAACAAAAAGAAAACTTGATGAGTGCATGGGTTTCTGTTGATGAGTTTTAGGCGGATTGTTTGATCAATCAAACGGATTTCCATCTTTCTCAAGGAAATTGCCAGGCGCAAGGGCATTTTGATTGTGTTAAATATAGTGGCTGTGAGGAGCCACGACCTTAATAGCAGACGATCCTTAGATTTCTCATTAATTTGCTTGTGCTTGAAGTGTTGAGCTTAAGATATACGTGGGCTAAAACTTGACAAAAACATTGAGTTTAGATCTAACATGGATTCCGAACACCAAGTTTGATGTCTTCTGCCTTGTTAAATTTTATTTTTGACAATCCGAACAAACTCTCTGATGCACTGCAAGTGCCTTTATTGTACGAAAACAATTTCCTCAAAAAATGAAAATAACACACAGAAAGGTGGTGCAAAATTGTAAACAGAAACATAAGATCAAACCAAACGCAAGAACATTGAATTCGGCTTTGGGCTAAAAAATTATACAAAATTTATGTTTAATCGCCCATGGCCCAAATGTAATTTTGAGTCGGCCCAAACAAAAGCCCAATAGGCCCAATAACTTGTTTGATAGTGGGCCGCGGCCCCATGATGGACCCCTATTTGCTACTGTCACGGGCCGTGCCCCAATCACTGGCCCAAATACTTGTTCCCCTACCGCCCCAAAAGAGCCCTAATAGGTCCAAAAACTCGTGTAGTAGTGGGCCTTGGTCCAAGGGCTTATTCTGTTAAGGCCCAAATATGGGCCCAACAGGCCCATTAAACTAGTGTAGTAGTGGGCCTCGGCCCAAATAGGGACCACTTGTTTAGGGCCGTGGCCCAAGTGCTTCATCTGCTAAGACCCAAACATAGGCCTAATAGGCCCAACAACTCGTGTGGTAGTGGGCCTTGGCCCAAATATGGACCCCTTGTTTAGGGCAGTGGCCCAATTAATGCCCCAATTGCTTTTTCTGCTAAGGCCCAAATATAGGCCCAAAAACTCGTGTGGTAGTTGGCCTTGGACCAAACATGGACCCCTTGTTTAGGGCCGTGGCCCAATTAATGACCCAATTACTTATTCTGCTAAGGCCCAACTATAGGCCCAATAAGCCCAAAAACTCGAGTAGTAGTGGGTCTTGGCCCAAATATGGATCCCTTGTTTAGGGCCGTGGCCCAATTACTTATTCTGATTAGGCCCAAATCTAAGCCCAATAGGCCTAAAAACTCGTGCGTAGGTGGGCCTTGGCCCAAATATGGACCCACCTTGGTTAGGGCCGTGGCCCAAATAAAGGCCCAATTACTTATTCAGCTAAGGGCAAACATAGGCCCAATAGGCCCAAAAATCTCGTGTGGTGGTGGGCCTTAGCTCAATTACTGGTCCAAATGCTTATTCTGCTTAGGCCCAAATAAAGGCCCAATAAGCCCAAAACTCGTGCTACACAGGTATTTTGTTATAGTCACGGGCCGCGGGCCAATTGCTGGCCCAATTGCTTACTCGGCTGCGGCCCAATAGGATTAAAAACTTGTGTAGTTGTGGGACTTGACCCAAAGATGAACCCATGTAGTTGTTGTAATCACGGGCCGCGGCCCAATTATTGGCCCAAAAGACTATTTTACTGCGGCCTAAATGACTATTTTACTGCGGCGCAACTATATGCCCGATTGGTCAAAAAAACTTGTGTAGTAGTTTTTTATAACGGGCCTTGCCATAAAATTTAACCCAATTATTTGTTTTAAAATGGGCTGTCGCCAAAGATGGGCCCATAAAGTTTCTATTATTGGCTGTCTGTCGAAAATTTGCATACATATTCGTTTGTAATTGACAATGGCCCAAAAAGATCCAAATATTTGATTAATTATGCTCCTACCTAACTCTTTACATGTTTTCCAGAGTTGAACATATTCACACAATAGGGCATCACCAGTTCAACTCTGTACGTGTTTGTATATGTTATAGCAAGTATTACGACCCATAACAATGGACATTTATTCTAAACATATAAACACAACTTTTGCACTTGGGAGAATTCATTGCACCACTTGGAAAATTCTCAGCATGGTTCCCTAGGTTCGATCTCCACCATCACATCTCCACACACGTACGACTACATAGAGATCACCCTCGGATCGAAATCCCAGTTTCTCCCCCGCATGCCACTATTATATTTTATTATAGATATAACATTCTGCCTTGTAAACGATATGGAGTGCTTTAGCACTCGTGTTACAGTTGCAATGAAGGTGAAACAGATTAATATGGCCTATCTTCAAGCCTTGTCGAACTGACATACAAGAATAAAGAATGTTCTAACATCTTATGCCACAGTAGTGTCAAGACATAGGGGTACTTGAAATAGAAGCCGAGTTCCTTGGCCTTGGTGGTGGTGGGAACCACCTTTCATCCTAACAGAACCTGCAAGATATAGCAAATTACCCAAGACAATCCTACTCATCGAATATAACTATGGTTCCACAATTATGTAACAAAATTGAAGTGATGAGACCTTACCACACAGGCACCTCTCCAAGAGCTGATTCGAGGGCAAAGTCTGGTATATGGTAGCCCCTTGGGCCGTCCCAAAACTGATCCCAACCGGTGACAAATTTCTGACACTTCGAAAAGGATTTGGTGCGGTGCCATTGATGACTTCTATATATTTCGTTTTCACTTATTATGTTAGTCTAAGCATTGTAATTTAGTTATATAGTATTAATAGCTGTATCTGCAGTTCAGCACATGAATAAATTTCACATGAAAGTGTCCTGTGAACTAATAATTGAAGAATTCGTTTTACCTTTGTAAGAGGGGTTGGATAGAGCTTCATAGATCAAATTTACTAGGTCATTCACGTGTATCCAGGAAAAACTGTACAACAGACCCAACGGATATATGAAACCACAAAAAGGAGGAGTTGAGCAGTTGAAAAAGTCAAAACATAAAAGCGTTTTTAAGAAGTCAAGGCATATAGAGAAAAAGCATAGAAGATATGGACTGGAACTTTTTTGGATGTTCTGTTTTCTATTTCTGGCCATGGATCTAGAATTCGCAATAAAGTGCTACATGATGATATCTTGTCAACACTAAATTGAAGTGCAGTACCATTGCTTTCCCAAAGGTCCACCAGCAGATATCATGAAGATTAGAATTGTTTATTTGATAATGTGTAAAATTATGTGGATGGTATAGACAAAATCATGGACAATATTATATTTGATAAAATATATTTATAAATAAAAAAGATAAAAATTGACCAAAATAAAGTACTACACATACTCTGAGTGAGATTTGTTAAGTGAAAGTAGTTATGGGCGAATGTGAAAGTAGAAAATGAAAAATAAGTGTATTTTCCATTAAGAATCATGTTCACTATGTATTTTCATTTCAAATGAGAATAGAAATGGTTGCAGCTAACACAAACAAAGGCTTAGTAAACATTTAAATTTCAAAAGAATTGACAGGGGTTTTGATCGGGACCTTCTCAACACCCGCACACTGCTTTCCAGATGAGAGAAACAACAATGTATTGACTATTGTATAAAACTGTCCAGTAGGTTGAATTATCCACAAGTTGTGCAGTGTATTGGACTAAGCTAAATTGGTTAAGTCCAGATTATGAAGCAACAGTAATTGAACGAGTAAAGACAAAATCATGAAGCAACAAATAAGGATAAGGTTCTGTTGAGCTAACTAGTACATTTTATCAAGGAAAAAGATACGGAGTGACTGTATGGCTATACCTGCATGCAGTCTTTGCACCAATCTTTTACCTATAAACCTGGCTCCAGTTTTTCGTAATGATCAATCTCATCTATCTGATCATAGAAAAAAATGAAGCAAGTCAAATATGCCTATACTAAAAGAAAATTATTGTTGAACAGTGTTTTCATGTTTTTTACCAGTCTATCATGCATCAATAAACTGAAACTAAAAAGACTGCAAAATATGCTTCAGGTATAAATTGTAAGTTCTTTTACACACGATTCAAGTTCAGATAACAATATAACAATGTGCAAATATGCTCTAGCCAAAGAAATGATGTTATTACTGTAAATAGAAATACTCATGGTAAACAAGGGAAGTAGGAACCAAAATCTGGAATTGAAGGTTGATTTTAACAAACCGAAAACGACTAGGAGAGAAGAATTATTGAATTTATTCAATCAATGTAGTAGCTATAGCATGAATCAAGAATAAAATCACAAATGAACTTCTCAAACTTGTATATGCACTCTAGTTGAATAATTAGTGCTTTCGATTTATATTCACGCATTTAATAATCAACTCGAACATTACATTTCAATCGATTATCTACTGGAGGAAATAAAATGAAAACAAAATCTCGAATGAAAAACATATTGCTTTTGTAGACGATTCAATTAACTTCTGAAAATCGACTATCAGAGAAGATCAATTGATTTTAGTCGGTCAATAAGGTAGTAAGATAATGAATCAAGAATAAACTCACAACTTTCCAAACATATACATGCACTCTCGTCGAATAGTTAGGGTTTTTGCAGCGCATTAATCAACTCAAACAATACATTTCAATCGATAAATTACTGAATGACATGAAATTAAAACTAAAATCTCGAATGACAAACAGATTGTGATCGAAGAAGAATTACCTTCTGAGAAGGCCCTGCGTCATTGCCGCTACTAGCACAGAAGGTTTTGATTCTGCTAGCCTCCCACACCTACAACACCAAGAAATTGAGAATTTATGAACAATGAAGTACATAAGACAATAATTTCATTAACAATTGATGGCATACCGAATATGTTTTGGGGAAGTTGAGACTTGAGAGTGGGAGAATGGCCGACTCCAAAAACTTCCATTAATGCGACTACGCGAGTTTTATGATTTTGTTGTTTTGATTTTACAATTTCCTCCCTACCATTTTTATTATTTTCTTTCCGCCCCATCACTACTCTTCGAAGGTTATAGTTTCTGTTTTAGCAGGCTATTCGTATTCATTGAGACCCTGGTCACGTAAATAACATTTTTTTTTTCAAAATTATTTTGTGTTCTATTCTATATTGACAATATATTAAGTGCTATATTCACAACATATTAATTACGAGACATATTCAATAAAAAATTAATAATTACTAAGATAATGAATAACTAGGAAAGATGTAGCTATTGAATTTTTTGTTATACTTGAGATGGGATTCATTCTTTGCTCACTCATTGAACAGTGGTTGGTTTTGGTTTTTTTAGGGGTTAACTAAAAGGCTAGATTTGAAAAAATATTATAACAAACCAGGTCCACTCGATGTCTTATTAACTACACATTTAGATGGGGATGGGGAGCGTGATAAATCTTGTCACGTTCTTTCATACCCTCAATGTCTTATTAACTACACATTTAGATGGGGAGTGTGATAAATCTTGTCTCGTTCTTTCATACCCACACCCAAATAGCCAAGGGCAGGCAGCAATAAAAGAACTTGCTAATAGTAATAATCCACTGCATTATTCATAATCAGATGATCACATAGCAATATGGAAAAAAAGGAAAAACAGACAACTAAGTAACATGTCCAATAAAACACGGGTTTAATGGTTTTTTTAAACACATAAGGTCTTGAGATTCCATATTCTCGATACACAAAACAAAATGCAGATCAACGCTTTTGTTCGTTAAGTCTTAATGGATTCAACTTAAAACAACACAAATGGTTGACATCACTCTGGCTCCATATGTTCTGCACCTTCTCAATCTGCATCATTAACAACTTTTCAGCACACTTGACAATACTCAAGCCTCAACATATTTCTGCATGTATGGTGAGAGACACAAAGATGAAGGGTTTCTGAGAGACAATAATAATGGAAAAGGAGGAAAATTTCAGCTTTCAGAAACAATTAAAGCATTAGACTTTGACCGTCTTGTTTTTATTCTATTGATGTCCCAAGAAGCATAAATACCCACTGTGTATAGACTATAGAATGATATGCAACAGCTTTAATGCTCAAACAGCTCAGGACATGGGATCGTACTGAATCAAGTATAATCTATACATCTTTTATTCACTCAACAACAATTGTAAAGGTAATGATTTGTAGTGTTATTACTGACCTTTATTCATTTCAAAGGATGATGCTTTTACATTAGTCAGTCTCTTCCAGTCCATAATCGTATACAATCTCAATCTGCAATGAACAAATAACATCTCAAGTTGTTCTACAGTAACCAGGTGGCATCAAAAATGTGATAAGGCTCATGAGTCATGAGTTAAAGGGCAATGGTGAAACACCATAGTAGAATGACTGCCTATTTTTTTGGCAATTGATTTGGATTATTAAAGCAAATAATTAGATAACTAGGAGCTCAGAGTCATGCGAACAATCAACTTATATGGCATCCATTCCAAAGATAACAAGCTTTCAGTTCATGAAGATGTTCCACTGCACGAGTCCGCATTCATAAATAACACAAGAAAGCAAAATACACTTGACATGGTTCATAGGATAGTGCAGAAACATTATCAACCCTAAAACATATTGAACAGCCTAATTATCTCATCTATATATGGATGAAAAGTACTCTCAAGGTTCGATAACATTAAACGATAAAATAGCTTTGGAGCAGGTAGGAAGATGAATAAAAATATGGAATAACGTGTAATTTATTTTCGTGCGCATCATTCAGTGGCAGCCATAAATTCCTCGAAATGGTTAGGCAAGAGACATTTTATTCTTTTATAAAAGATACGAGAAACCTACATGAATGTAAGATTTACCCACATGCTACGACAAAAGATGATTCATTAACTTTGAAAACCGAGTTCACCCTTTGTCTAATGAGATACGAAATAAAAGAATAGAATAATATCATGTAAACATATATCATGACAGGAGGAAAGGCTCGTGGAAAGAATATTAAGAGCAATAGACAGAACCGTACGTAATTTCTTTGAAATTCATAAGTCAGAAATTGGAAATAAATAACAGCAATAGCAATTTGAATATGTAAAAAATTGATCAAAGCGCAACAAGCAATGTGTTTTTCAATCAATTACCCCAGGTGGTGGTGTTGGATTACGGCAAAACTTGCTGCCACCAGGAGCCCATGGAACTGTTCAAAGAAAATGATGGTGAGCCCTCAAAGATTATACTACCCGTTTAATCATTTCAAATAATCCTTGATACACAATTGCAACAACCTAAACAGAACTTTGTGTCTTTCTAAAATTACTTACAATATGCAATCTTCGATTGAGGAAAAATAGACATAAAAAAGGTTCATGAGTTACAAAAATGCTTCAACAAATTAAACTTGAGACTAGACCATAAAAACTTTAATCCTTTTACCTTAGATTTTTCTCATTCATATGTAAACATGAATTATGTCTCGTTTTTCACTTTTCATTTAGATCCACTTCATTGCTTTTTGTACTGAATAGATGTGCTTAATAGAAACAAATCAGAAATAGTCCCTAATTTTCATGATAAACAAACTTGTATGGCGTTCATCAAAAGTAAAGTGTACCAGATACATACACCAAATCTCTATTTCTCTTCTTGAGGTAAAATCATATATCACGAGGAGAATTTAGTGATAAGCACATAACTAACTAGTGTGGTATCGTGGCAATCCAGTTAGAATAATTCTAAGAATACACCATAACTCTTAATTACAATTCAGTCACTACTGGTATAATGGCTCCCTCAGTGTAAGAATCAAGCTAATTTCAGAACACTTACCAATGTAAGGATCGGGATGCCTCCACTTGTTGTAGCTTGCTTCACCAGCAGCTATCATTCTATCAATAAGTTCAATGTCCTCCTGTAAAGTAACCGGGGAAACAAAACAACCAATAGTAGTGAAGTAATAACAAGGCTAATTTTTGGCAATATACCCGAAATTCTCAAAACATATAACACACATTTATCGTCATCATCCATGTAATAAAATGAGATCATCTCATGTTCTTCATCAAGAATCCAGCCACAAACTACCATATTATATTCAATAAACAACGGGGATAAGTGCCTTTGCTGCAAATTCATGCTATTACCAATTACCACAAACTACCATAGCTCGAACAGCAAATTATTGGAAAATGTATTTCAATCGACTTTAACTATGTGTAATCCATTTTCATCAGAATTCATGAAATAAAAATAACTAATTAAGAATTGAAAATAAACAATCAATCGAAATAGAGAACAAACCACATTTTTATTCGCCTCAAACCTCTCTCTGAGAGCATCAGCCTGGAAAACACAAACACAGGGAAAAAACACCAACATTACAACCAAACTAATCAAAATTAAGCTATTACACTATATAATAATCATATACACGATGATTCCAATGAAATTCTTAGATTGAATCAACAAATCAAAGGGATATAATCGTATAGATGAGGAGGAATAATCACATCGGAATAGAAGAGATGTCGATGGACGGCCCAGTTGAGAGTGTCCTTGAGTGCTCGCCTGTAGAGGATCCTAACCCTCTCCTTCTGCGCTGCTCGCCGAGCCAGATACGACATCGTAGACAAGCTCATTTTTCTACCCTCTTTCTCTCAGGTCTTTTGCTAATGAGTACTTTTTATTTTCTTTTTCATTTTCTAAGAATAATTTTTTTTGCCATAGAAATATGGATCTTATTATCAAACGACGTCGTTGCAGTTTTACATCAACAAGAAGTGGGCCGCTAGTTGAGGCCCATATAAGTGGGCTAATAGCCTACTGGATTTTTTAGAACAGTCCGTTGGCAATTTCAAAGATGTGAATTTCAAAATATGGGTAAATGGGCTTTAGCCCATTGGATTTTTAATCATGATTTAGATACTTCTATGAAATTTCAAATTTAGAAAAATTATATTAAGTAGCAAGCTTAACAATATTTGTCGATTTTGACTCATCTATTTTTGTTCTTTTTCGCACTATTTAGCAATATATAAACTTATCTTGTCACCAAGTTAAGATTAAATTACATTAAAGTTTGATCAAAGATTTAGTATTGACTAGCATAAGCACATCATGATTCCATTTCACCCATCAAATCTAGAAGGGAAATCTTTCTATTTAGCAAAAATGGCAAGAAGTGAAGAGCATTAAGAAATATATTGGTGGGGTAATAAAGATGTGAAATTGGTGGGTGAGAATAGATGGAGGGTTGCTTTCATCCTCATTAGTGACTTTTCATATTTGTGGCTGTGAATTAATAGGTGGTACACCAAACCAAACATAGAGCTTGGTACTAGTGTATTCAATTTTCCTTGGAATTTCTCAAAAATTGAAATTTCGGTGTATATATACATTGTATATTCTATGTAAATTTACACATAAAATTCATATAATTTATAGATGTATGGTGTAAATTATTTTAAAATCCTGAGCCACCAAATATGTCTTGATCAGTGCAATCACTGTAACACTATTCTTGTTTTTATGTGTATATTTGGGTGTTGTTGGTGGACCAAACCAAACCGTTCAAATTTGTCCGTATGACTCACCCTTCTCGATTCTCCTTCTAGTGGACCTTCTTTTAGTACTATCATCTTATGTTGATCACATGCAATAGATCAGATTCAATTACAATTATTAACATTAAAAAAGTTTAGTGTTACATATAATTTAGTTTAACAGGATCTAGTAGTTAAAACTTCACTAGATCTGGTGTCTCTAATCCACTACAAAATGACCCATTTAAAGACCCCTTGGTCAATAAATTTTTTTATATGCACTTGATATTGGATATATTAAATAATTTAAATCACATCATATCAACTACTGCATCTAGGCCAATGAATTCTTAAAAGGGTAATTTTGAGTTTCACTAATAAATGGTTGGGTTAATATATTAGAAATATTTGAATTGTATTTGTTTATATATAACTTAAAATGATGGACGATTGTAATAAATCAGAAAACATTTCTTATCTTCCGAAGGGTAAATGCTCATCGTCGTTCAAATGTCAAGGAGAAAAGGGACAAAAATAAAAGCTGTTTTAGGGCATCAAGACAAATAAGAGGACTATTTATTATTTTTGGTAGGGTGTGTTACAAATAATGGGATAATACATCAAGAAAAGTCCACGAGCATGTGTCATTTCATGAGTAGTACAATGAATTGTGTGGTGAGATGATTTTCATAATATCAGTCATAGTCCATACTAATTCAACAATTAGATTTGTATTGTAATTTGACGTCTAAAATCCTTAAGGGTGTGTTTGGATCGAGTCATTTGAAATTCATGGATTTCAAATTCATCGACAAATCCATTTAAGTTCGTTTGGATGATGATGGATTTCAAATCCCTCGCCATTCATTTTGAGCTCTTTTCTCCACAACTACGGTGGATTTCAAATGACACCATTTTAGGTGTCATTTGAAATCCTTCCTCCAAATCTACTCCTCAAATCCAAATCCATCTATCCAAACGCACCGTAATAGAATCATCACCAAGAAATTTTATGTAAGATCCATTACTAGTTGATCCAAAATTATCCAGTGCGCGCCCGAAAGAATAGTGGTTGCGAATTTTCTCTCATCATCCAAAAAAAAAATTATTGAAATATATATAATGGATATCAAAAGAAAAGGAAAGAAAAACTCATATTCTTAGATCAAAATAATATCAAAAGTACAATTAAATAGCTGTTACTATTCTTTTTTATGTGAAGTCATATTATTTCAAATCTATTTGGTGGTTTGATCTATTTTTGAAAAACAAAGAAAGTAATATTTGTATAAGCATCCCATTAACAAAAAAAGCTATAATAAATTCATTTTTAAATCAAATAATAATTTCAGTTAGCTTTGACTACCGAAAGAAAAACTTGATTTCAAATAAGGCAAAAAGCGAGGGCAATTTAGTGAAAAGGCTACTCCTAATCAAACATGTGTTAGCATATAACAGCGAATAAATTACCTTACCGTGCACCAGCAGGTAACCATAAAATACCCTGGACACAGCTCAATTGATCTTCACCTCCGAAGTTCCGATCTCCGACATACCGCAACGGTTGTCTGTACCCCGACAAACCTTATCGGAATCCGTCGTGAAAGTCCCTTTCAATCGCTTGTCTGTATATGTAAATTTAATGTGATCCAAAGCGTGTATACTGTATGCATACAGTTACTGTATCTAGAGCTTTGGATATTTGTTTATTTTGGATAAATTATTTATAAATTTGAAGAATAAAAAGTTAAATATCGATGATTTCTTAAATTCAATCAATTAGAGAAGACTATAAACAGTGAAAATGAGAACCCTGTGCGACGTTTGTGAGAGTGCGGCGGCGATTTTATTTTGCGCGGCGGATGAGGCGGCGCTATGTCGTGCTTGTGATGATAAGGTATTAAAGTAACGTCGTTTTGTTAGCTCGCATCAACACACTCTTATGTGCGATTTTCATGTGTTTATGAGCGTGTGTATGAATGGATCTATGGATTTTTATTCTTTTTTATTTTTGTGCTTGTGTGCCTTGGATTTTATCCATTATTTTCTGCATATATTCTCTTAGATTGTGATGAATAATACTAAAGCTAGAATTTACGTTTAGTGAGCTTTTTGTGCCAGAATACTTATTTCTGGATCGTAGTTAGACAAGGATTATTGTTTGATTGAGTACATGTTATAATCTATGTAATAGATACCTTATTCCTTTTCCTGGATCATTGCATATTTGCATGTTGTGTAACATGGAGTAGTTAGGGGTCTTTTTGTTGACTTCAATTTTGATCTTTTCTGTTGTTGCCCCTTAGTTTGTGGATTTGACTAAGATTTTTCACTTCCAATGAATCTATAATTCTTGGCAATGTGTAAAGGTCACAACAATCTTTCAAGCAAAGAAAGATGGTACCTTGTATCAAGATGGAGTTTTTTGTAGTGGGAATCATCTTACCTCATGGTTTTGGACAAAAAATGGCCAGCACAGATTCATTTTCACTTGTTTGAATACTTGACCATAAGAAAAAAATTGTGTCCATGACATATTGTGGCAGGTCCATATGTGCAACAAACTTGCAAGTAGACATGTTCGAGTTGGACTTGCTGAGCCAAGTGGACTTTCGCGTTGCGATATATGTGAAAATGCACCTGGTATGCCAACTCATATCTCTCCCTTATTTCCTAATATCGTAAAGGTGGTAATCTATATCCAAATTATGTAGCTTTCTTTTATTGTGAGATCGATGGAAGTTCCCTTTGTTTGCAATGTGATATGATTGTCCATGTTGGTGGTAAAAGAACACATGGAAGATATCTTCTGCTGAGGCAGAGAATTGAGGTTTGTTGTTGTAATAGAAGAAACTGGTTCTCATTTTTGTAATAAAATATGATGTTTACTTCTTCTATGGTGTGCTTTCGTAGTTTCCAGGGGATAAGCCTGGAAGTTTAGATGCTGGTGAAACTAAAAGAGAAAATCAGCAAAATCGTCGGGGTTCTCCTGATTTAAATCTGGGTAGTAATATTGATAATAATGGGAAAATGGATAATAATCTGATTGACCTTAACACTAGACCTCAAAGGATGCACGGGCAAGGCCCGAGTAACCAGGTAGTCTTATTTACATTTTACCATAATCTTCTCCATATCTTCCAACAACATGTTTTGGTAACTTTGAGTTATGGTAAATAATTTTGAATTGTGCATTCTTTGTCTGTTCTCTTACAAGGAAAGAGCTAATACTTCAGTTGATAACAATCATGACTATGAAAGTGTGGTTCCAGATGGATACTTTAATAAGGACCCTGAGAAGTGATGAAGGTATTTATTTATTTTCTCGACCATGTCTTCTTTTTCAGTTTTTCTATCAATATAATTTCTAGTTAAGGAACGTAAAAGAATCGTGCTTTGGGGTCAGAAACAACTCCATGCTTTAACTTTGACTTCATAATAGGATCTAGACGGCACTTTTCATGAACCTAAAAAAAAAATGGTTTATTTACCAAATAAAATGAAATTTTGTTCAGTGATGATGTGAACCATATAGGCAACATTGAAATATGAAAAAGAGAATACTTTCGTATCTGGGATGAGTTTACTGTCTCAGACAAAATGCATTTTATGATATCTTTATGCCATGCCCAGAATATTAAGATTTAAGAGGTTCAAAAAATGGTGAACATTTTGTGGTACTTGAGTTAAGCTATATATATATATATATATATGAGATAATAAACAGACATATGAAGTAAAAAACTTGTCTGACTTTTGAGCTTGGTCATATGAATGCTTTTGTGCCATGTCTAATGTTAATAATTAGGTACAATTGAGGTGGCTCTTAATGTTTTTGAGTTCATGAAAGAATGAACTAGGCATCAAACTATCAGAATTAACGATTGACCATTCTTATTTGAATTTTTCAATCCATCAAATGTGCTGATTTTAGGTTAAATGTTCTCAATATCTTCCATTTTTCATGCAGTTTGAGGCACCATTCTAGTGTTCGTATGCTGCTGAATCAGATGGGACCTAAGAAGGACCCGAGATAGACCTTCTTTCTCTTTACTGGTGCCGGATTTCATTTCAAGACAGTTAAAATTATTGGATTATTGTGGCACTCCATTCTTTATTGCGTTTTGCAGTCTCTAGCTAAGGGAATTTCTTCTTGAAGAAGTTTGTAGAGATTATCTAATGTAAATCAAAAGACCTTAGGAAATTGCAGATATATATAATATTGTGTGTGCTTCTTTTTTTTTAAAAAAAAATATCTTTTAAAAGAATCTGTACCTGGCTAAGTGCATCTTTGGAAATTTATTATATATTTTGATTATACGTACAAATGGAGATCGCATTTAGCATTTGTTAGTTTCCCTTGTTCAGAATGGAGTATATTATGTGTAATTTGGATACGAGTTCTAAATTGAAGTTTTTTTCTTTTTGTTTTTTTAAGGGAAGATAGAGGTACATCCTGCCCCCCCCCCCCCCCAAAAAAAAAAATAAATAAATAATCCACAATCCAAGAGGGAAAATTAGAATCCATGGAGAAAAATTACACTATGTTATGTCGGGAATCTCTTGTTCTTTTATTTATGTATTACAAGTGGGTACGTGATGGGGAATCTCTTGTTATTAAATTATGTAGTCAGTAGTATATTACAAGTGGATTTATGAGTAGTTGAATGTGAGAAATTCATTTATACACACTTGCTATTAATTAAAAATCCGTTTAATCCAATGATTTAAAAGCCAACATTGAAGCAAATACGATTTGAATGATTGTTTAATCCCATTTTATTATAGATGTGTGTAGAACATAGATCAATACTCCAACCACAAGATACTGGGAAAATTTATATACCATGCTTTGGAGTTTGGAATTTGGATACAACAACACACACTAAAACTAGTTTCTCATAAGCAATAAAAGCTTATTAATTAATTTAACTGGTTAAAAAGCAAATATAATAAACAAAAATAGTCTCAATCACTATTAAGCATCAATAATAAACACATTATTTTCCCCCTTTCATTCTTCTTTTTAGAGCAACAGGCTTAGTAACTGTAACCCTTAACAAACATTCCCTTCTTAGCTTCCTCAGATTCTCCCTCAGCACTGTATTTTCCAAGCTGAGCCAAAGAGTTGGCCTTAGCCCTAATAAGCAAAGCCTGTTGAGCCGCCTCCACTTTCTCGGGCAAACCGCCCCATGTCTTCAGGCAGGTGTTCTGGAGAGCCCGGGCATAGGAGAATGACACGTGCCATGGGTTTGGAGCTTGGTTCATTGCATTCAAGTTCAATGTAGCTTCAACTTCAGATTGTCCACCAGACAAAAACTGTCGAAACGAGTTTCATATTGTCATTACTCATTAGTCTAACAAGAAAACAGTCCTAAAACGACATTATTCGTTGAAAGTAGGGGTGACAATTGGGTTGGATAGGTGGATTTGGGTCGGGTCCATTTGGGTTGGGTTTAAAGTGAGTTGGGTTCAATTGATCAAATGTCAAAAAATATGCATAATAGTTTGACCCAACAAGGGCCCAAAGTAGACTCAATAATGACCCAAAATTGACTCAATAAAGACACGTGATGAATTAAAGTGGTGTAAGTATTGTTGTAGAGTGTAAAATGTTGACTACTGACTCAAAGTGAAGAATAGATTGACCCAAATTGGGCCCAATTTAAAATCCAATTATCCCAAATATTATTAAAAGTCAACCCAGTTGGAACTAAAATGCTAAAATATTAGGACTCAATCCATTGAAAACTTAGTTTGATTTCTGTACAAATATATGTATGGATCCAAATTGACATCCTTTTCAGGCATAAGCTCAACTTAAACAGTAATTACATCCTAAAATTCGAAAACTGTAATGAAGAAAGTGTATGTAAGAAAAGTGAGATAGAAAAACTTGCCATGATTCCAGGGACTGCAGGGGGGATTCTGGTCTTGAGGAGCTTGAGAGTGTAATCAGCAACTTGTTCAGGTGTGGCTCTGTCTTTGCACTCAGCACCAGGAGTAACCATACTGGGCTTAAGAAGAATACCCTCAAACAACACATTGTTCTGTGCCAAGTAGAAAAACACCTCTGCCCAAACCTTCTGTGCAACCTCAAATGTCCTGTCAATTCCATGCTCACCATCTAGAAGGACTTCTGGTTCCACAATTGGGACCAAACCATTGTCCTGATCCACCACAAAAGTTTAATGATAAATCAGTTTAAGGATGTTGTTACATATGTTCGACTTTTACATAAGTATGATCTTAAATTACAATGTCAGAATCTTATATTATTTCTATATCGGCTCACTTTTATGATGAAATACTACAAAACTGAGAGGATATTGTGATATACCTGAGAAATGGCAGCATAACGAGCGAGTCCCCAGGCAGCCTCCTTTACAGCCAAGTCAGATGGACCATTTGGAATGCTCACAACAGCACGCCTGAATCATCATCATTATCAACAAACTAATTCATAAAATATTAAAATAGCACTCCAAATTTTACGTCTATTTATTATCCAACTTCAGCTCGAGTGAACTCATTTAGAATCTTAATTCATTTACGTCGATTTAAAATTCATTTCGAAATCTAATACCATTTGGCGAAACGGGCACCCTGTTGGTAGTAAGCAGCAGAGCGGGAAGCAAGCCCATCAAGACCTTGGCACCACGACTCATCATTTGAACCAGCAAGTGGAACCAAACCCTGCTCAAAACAACATATAACAACACTTTTACATCCATAATTTCAACGATAAGTACATTTTTTACAGCATATAATGACAGGTATAGTTCTACAAACCTTGTCGACTTTGATACCAGGGATAATGTTTTGCTCAACAAGAACATCAACAATCTTCTTTCCATCTACAGTGGATTGGTAAAGAGTCTCCTCAAAGAGAATGGCCCCAGATATGTACTGGCCGAGGCCAGGTGCGCTCACAAGGAGGGTCCTGTAGGCTTGGCGGTTAGCCTCAGTGTTCTCTAGCCCAATGGATGCTAAACGCTTTCCACATGTTGCATTTGATTCATCCATGGCCAAAATTCCACGTCCTGGCGATGCAATAGATTTCTACAATACCAATACAAATTTGTCAATTATTTTTTCCTTGTTTTCAAGTTCTAAGAATAAACTATAACTTATTGCATGCCATGCATACTCCTAACTTATTAGCTAATTACCACGAGACCCCTGAAAGTTTTGCAAATTACCAAGACACCCATTATCAAGTAAGCTAGATATACATCGATATCGATGTATATGACTAAGAAAGTGTTAGTTATATATACCATGATATCGTTATATATATATATATATATATCTACTCATAAATTATATATTGAGTGAGCTAATTCAGATAATGAAACAAGATACTTACTGCGGTTTTGACAAGCTCGTCAGCATATGAAGAGGCACGGATAACTAGAGGAGATGAGGCGGCATTAGGACAGCGGAAGGAGGCGGCTGAGTGGCGGAGAAGGGTGTGGTCCTTAACAAATTCAGACTTGCCAAGGATTGGAGATGACTTGAGTGATGCTGAGGCCATTGCTAAATGTATGTGTTTTTTTTTTTGTTTAGCTTCTTTTTGTGTTTTAACAAAAATGTGAAGCAAAATGCCTTAGCCTTACTGAAAATCTTATCCTCCTCTTACTCTCTTTGCCACACACATTCACTATGCACTGTGTGTATGTATATATAATGTTTTATGTGTAGTAGAGTGTCAAAAGATGTGTCGTTTGAGGCTGTCATAAGTGGACCAATCACCGGTTGCCATGTGGGCAAGATTATTTGTCCGATTTGGCATGTTGCAGTAGTGGTTGAAATAGATGGAATTATGCTCACCTTAATAAAAATTAAAGGAAAAAAAAAAGAAAAGAAAATATTTGATATTATCGATAGTATCCAAAATATGTTAACAAAAATACGAAGTATATAATTAAAATACATTAATATATGTGTTGTTAACAAGTTTTGTCGTGATAGTTTCCTAAAATTTGAGCTTTGGACATCCACCAAAAAATCGAGATTCTAATGGAAATGTGAGTATGAGGCTGTGATTGTTTATGCTGTGTTTTGTTACGCTGAGTGATTGATTGTAAATGGCTATTATTTAGCCCCATGATTTGGTGTGATATTCAGTACCATAACAACCGTACGCTGTTTGCACCTCAGATTGTGATCGTGCCACCAAATCATGCCAGGTTATTCAAACTTTTGGGTCTACTAATGGGGCAGAGAATGAGTACATAAACTTTTTAATTTTTTGAGTATATGTGAACTCTGGAGCCTTTGAATTTTAGGACAATCACAAAGTGAGGCCTATATGTGATCATCATTTATCAATCAATGGTTGAGATTGAATTGTACCAGGGGCTAGAGTTCCAGGACGTCCGAAAATCATAGCTCAAATTTTCCAGGGACATTAATCTTTGACACTAACAAATCCTTGTCAAATGTGGTTTAAAATAGATACCCTATGAAATGGCAAGACTAGGCAAAGAGTGCAATAGCTTCAAAAAAATCAGGTATCTATTTCCTAACAAGCAAACAAATCCGAAACCCATACACCAATGTCAAAAAAACGAAAGAAAGGCTTTATATCTCAGAATAAATAAAAAGAAAATGAACCATATAACCGAGAATAACAACTTAATCAACAGATGTACTTTGAATACCTAGCAAACGATATACAAAATCACCCTGAATTTGGACTCAACGATAGATCTGCAATTCCAGAAATGAGATCATCAAGTGATGCATTCTCCCCTTCCCATGCTTTAGAATCATCAGGAACTTTAGTTGTTGGAGTTGTTGGCTCCAAAGAGTTTTCCATAAGGGCTTTATTCAACTGTTTGATAAGATCATCATCTTCTTCTGGTGGAATATCTAAATCCCATATCTTGAAAATGTCTTCAGTTGATTGCTCCAATTCAAATTCTTCGAAAACAAAATCACTCTCCGGACCTAATGCCCCAATGTCTCTCGAATTCTCATTGTATGTAGGAAGAAAAACATTTTCCACCCTATGTCTTGACCAAAAATCATCATTGTTCTCATGGTCTGAATTTTCGTCACTGTTTTGTTCTACTCCCTCACCATTAGATTCAATTCTGACACTGGTGTTATTTATATTCTCTTTATAATCTGCCTTAGTATTAGAGAAAATCTCCATCTGGGCTAATTCAGGAGAATTATCATCTTCATAAGCAGAAGAGTCTTGTTGGTTGCTGAGTGTTCCTAATAACGCGTCTTTAAGAGAATTCCATCCACTATCTAATGAGTCAGGATCTTTTGTCAAGCAAGAATCTGCCCAGGCAACATCTTCTGGTGAATCTTCTGGTGAAAGCATTACTCCAACCTGCGAAGCTCAATAGAATTTAGAGCTAAATAAGAAATACAGCTTTCGTCATGCCATGTCAACATCCTATTAATATCGATAAAATCTCCAACACAAATCACGACATATTGGGTAAGATATGTTGCAGGATTGACAGAATCAATTTGGACGGAAATCTTCCTCTTCCGACTCAGATTATAGAGATAATTTAGCAAAACATTCCATTCGTTTTCTAAATTGAAACAGATGGAGATCCATGAAGTTTGTATTATTTCAATTACACTCAGCTTAGCAAAGTTCATATGTATTTTCGCAAACCCCTTAGCATAGTTCTTCTTATGTCGCTTAACGCTTCAATATGAGATTTTAAAACAGGATTCAGATAAATACTTGTCCAGAAATATTTAAGTTATACTACCACCTCATTGCTGTAGAAAAATTTATACAGCATATGTCCAGTTTTCCAAGAAACGTTGTTTGATATGGTTAAAACCCAATTCCTGAGCACAATACTTCAACACAGTTCCCATAGATATCACCAAAACTTAGGGCATAGGATACTTCATAACAATATAGGTATGAATAAAGAGATCAACTATTGCACTTCATATTCCAAGGTATTGGATGAATAATACGAGTAGTTTTTTAATTTTTATTGGACACGTGTCATTCACTCAATGCATTGCAATAGAAGATCTTTTCTGGGGCGAATACTAACATGAAAAAAACATTAATTATAATAATAAAAGGAAACTTGAAAGCAGCTCGAAAGTTCTACAATGCCTATCTTCAATATGTCGAAAATCATGTTTTATACAGTTGTCATATTTCCACCATTCTAGTAAGTGCAATTAGTGTTTAAGTAGCATAAAAACAACATCGAAACATATTTATATGACAAAATTTCATAAGGGACAAGCCTCCTTATTCAAATCTCCCCTTCCCAAGTGCTTATAACCCCAGTTAATCCAAAGACCATAAAAACCATCTGAAAACCAGATAACTCATACTAAATACACCACAAAAAAGTAATGCAGATTGTTGAGAGAGAGTATTATGTTCTGCACATGTCAAAAACACAGGGTGCATTGTTTGCTTTTTTAGCCGCTAAAGAATTGCAACAGCAAAGTTTCAAGACAAATTCAATTTGTAAGTAATAAAGCACGATATCCTTCTCACAAGTCAACATATCCAAATCCCCGAATTCGAAAATCTGTCAAATACGCATAACTGATCCAAGATCATAAAATTACTAAAAACCCTATAATTCACTTTCTTCTTGAGCATACACAAACTCAACATTCTAATTTAAGGTTCAGTTATAATTAATTCCATCTTTAAATTTCTTCCCAAGCCACCCGAGAACAAACAACGAAATTAAAACAAAAAATCTAAAGCAGAGTTATTCAATTCAGTAGGTAATGAAATTATGAAATAATCAAAAGAAAAACATGGTGACGGAAGCAAACTGAAAAAGATAAAGGTGCACCTTGACGAGCGAGCGAAAATTAGGGTTTGTTGGGAAGAAATTTCGAAGTTAAAGGTAAACATATGAAGAGACTGGAGAAATGGTTTATATGAAATCGGCGTGAATAAATGCGGATGTATACAAGGAGTAAAAAATAAAATTGTTCCGTTGCCGGGACTTGAACCCGGGTCTCTCGGGTGAGAGCCGAGTATCCTGACCAACTAGACTACAACGGAATTGTTATTGTTGTAACTGTTATTATATCGTCATAGCATTATGCAACTTACATCAATTTGTATTAGGCATGGGATATATTAGTCAAGAGTACCACATTTATATGGCCCTTGAGCTCCGGACCCCAAATCGTACATCAATTTTAATGGATAAATAATTATGATTGACTTAGATTTTAGAATCTGAAATCTCCTCAAAATCAACGATTTTATGGTGATGAAAAATATCTTATTACATCCCAAATTTCAAGTCAATAAATTGCCATCTCAAAATTCGATTAAAATGGGGATTACATGTCCTATTAATGAAGGGAGCATTACTTCCCTTCTCCAAATCCCCATGAAATGGCCAAATCAGGTATTCTAGCCATGCATACAATCTCTTAAACCAGGCCTCTACCTCCTTGCTTTCTGCAAAATGAGAGACCCTCTTTGTTCCAATGATCCAACTCAAAGGACCTTAACAAAACCTATACACACAATTTCTTCTTTCTAACTAAGATTAGGATTAGCCACAAAATATGCAAGAACACCAACAAATGGTGCATTGATATAAGTAGTGGGCTCAGACTTTCTAAAATCAGCTCTATCATCCCCATATGCATCATCTTCCCCGGGCCCACCCACCACGGCCCCGATCAAAGTGTTAGGATTAGGGTCCAAAGAGTTAAAATAGATCGAACCCTCTTTACAAGCAATGAATTGTGGATGATTTTTAGTAGAAGGAAGTGATGAACCGCGGTGATGAATTCTTTGAGGATAAAAATTGCTATATCCAACCATATATGACATTCCCTTTGGATTTTCACCTAGAATGTAGTTAACTTGTCTTTGAGCTATTTGCCTTAGCTTTAAAGGAGTGATGATAATTTCACCACAGTTGACAGTTTGGGATGATTTTTCCAAATAATGTGCGTAGGTGAGTAAGAGGAACGAGATGGTGGTGGCATGCTGTAAATTGCTACCTCCAGGTCTGTAAATGAGTCCGCCAGGAGTGAACTCTATGTGGTTGGAGGAAGTTTCTGGTATTAGTGTGCACATGAAGCTATCTGCTGATGCTCTGTATGACTGGAGGGAGTACTTGTTACTCTCCAAGACCTCCTGCAAAGACAATAAATATGACATCTTTTTAAATCATATAGTATCATTAATACCACTTCACTTATTGGATAATTAACAAGACATCAAAACTCGAAAAAACAGGGGGCGTGAAATTATAATCTGTTTTTACTTGCAAGGGATGAAGTTTTAATATGCTTTTATTGACAAGGGATTTTTGGTTAAATTTTCAAACTATATGGTTTTTTTCATAAATAGAGTCTCATTTAGAGGTTTTGTATAATTTACTCTAGTAAATAGTCCGTCATGTGAGCATTCACTACATGAATGGAAATCTCAGGACTTGATCTGACTTATCAGAAATAATGCAGTATTGCTTCTTTGAGCCTTTTCAAGACTTCTTTTTTCTTTTTGTTTGTGCTCTTTTTAAGTTAGTGTGTGAAAACAAATTTTTGACAATTTGAGATGTTAACCTTGGAAACTAAAACGTTTAGACCGGCATGCTTATTGTCCCATCCGAATTCATTGATATTGTCATCAGCGCCTAGTGTTTTGCCATTGTTTTGCAAGTAGTTAAGATACGAATCATCCTGTGAAGCCCTTCTTAGCCATGCTGCTCCCCACAGCAGTTCATCCTGTTAAATTCACATGAATCGAATTCAATGTCAGACAAACAAGTTGCTGATTTACTAAACAAATGAATAAAAACTCCATTCTGAATATATACACTAATCATGATAGCATAAGTTTAAAAGCTAATCTGGAAATTTACCTGATATCCATCAAAATCACAGTAAAATGGGCACACCCCATTTCTAATATTTGAGTTATCACTATAAGCGCCTCGATAACTATCAGCATACTCGAAAACTCTCGTTGAAGTTCGAAGCAATGTCTCAGCATATCCAGGGTCTGATGATCTGAATGCAATGGAAGAGGCAGCCAGGGCTGCAGCTGTTTCACCCGCAACATCAGAGGCTGGATTTGGTGCATCAACTGTGTACACTGTTCTAGCAGTGTCCATATCTTCTGGCCTTTCCCAACAGTTATGGTCATTAATAGGATCTCCAACCTATAAAATGATTTAAATATTCACAAACAAAATCCCAGACGCTAATTCAGAAATGTATAGATAAATGAGTTTTAAATTCACTATATATTGATTGCTTAAATTTGTATATGTAGTCAGTACAATCAATATTTACTTGGTCAACATGACAAATCTATACAAGGAAATTTGTAGAATTTTAATATACACTAATGATACAATGTCTCGAGAATGACATAGAGATCCCTTACATGCTTTATGCATGCACAGAGCACTTCTTTTTACTGTGTATATTAAATTGGAATATTGTGTCTGGCAAAATGTGAATAAGATAATCATAGAAAATTGAGATTTCACGCATTATTATGTAATACACATTGGTGGTGTAAATTTTATCTACCTTGAAGAATAGTGGGACCCAAAAAGTGGCCAGAAACAGACAAACCCATTGCTCCACAGGTCAGGAACCTGACAACTTTTCGTTCCTCTAAGACTATGTACAATGGAGGTGTTCAAAGAGGATGTTTAATATTTTAAATAGTTGAAACCATTGGAATAGGGTGTTTAATGGTGAGGTGGATTAAATTGGTGGAGAAATTTTACATGGTGTTGAAAAGCTTACATGGCATGATCTTATTGGTTAACCATATTGTAGATATTTTTATCACACTCCAATTATTTGATGTTAATTATTTGATAATAAATAAAAAATTATATATAAAAAAAAATATATCAAAATTCATAATTTTTTCTCCTCTATAAATAGAGACTAGTTTCACTTGATTTGGATACCAAAAAAAATTCGATCATTTTCAATATAATCATATTATTATCCTTTAATAAATAAGATTAATATTTAGATTAATATTTAAATAAATTTTATTTTAAAAAATATCGAAAAAGAAATTATTTCATCGTTATTTTTAATTATAAACGATAATCTTATTATAATCTAATCATAAAATTAAAAGGATAAATAAATAATAAAAGTAGTGGGGTAGGGTGTTGAATATTATTAAACAAAACCATTGTAGAGTGTAAAATTTGAATGGGTGTTTAATTATTATGTGGAAGAGAGATAAGATGATGTGGAGTGTTGGGAATTGAAAAAGAGGGTGTTTAATGTTGTGACCATTGGACATAGTCTAACCCCCACAGAAAAAACAGTTGCTACTTTATCTACTCCTAATTTTCAGTCTTCAAATTGTCATAAATTTCTAACTACATTCACCAAATTCTGCTTTTA
Organism: Verbascum thapsus; assembly: GCA_963669365.1. Classification (NCBI taxonomy): domain Eukaryota; kingdom Viridiplantae; phylum Streptophyta; class Magnoliopsida; order Lamiales; family Scrophulariaceae; genus Verbascum; species Verbascum thapsus. The sequence goes on from OY770106.1 coordinate 23,227,614, forward strand.
CTCACAATTTTATTTTATTTTTATCTTTTCAACAACCAAATTAGAAATTTTTTCCTAGTTGAATTAATTATGTATACAATTATCGAGCTTAAATTTCATAGAGATTTATAAATGGCAGAGCATTCAATCGTGAATGTAGTAGACTTTTAATAATAATAAACAGAAATTCACAAGAGATCAACAAGAGCATTGAGTTGTGAATATAGTACAATTTTTAAAATTATCGAATTATATAAAAGATCAAACAGAGGATTCGGTCGCAAATAATTAAACTGTCAAACGATTAACAATTTATTGTTACCTGCACAAAAATACGGTTAGGTTGCGAAACCGTCTTGAGTAAATAATCCGTGGACCACCTGATGGACACCAGAGCATTCCTCATCTCCGCCGGCGGCATGCACTCACCGAACTCAATCACACTCCACGCCAGCATTGTGGTCGTAAAAGCCATCGGAAAATTAAACTTCACATTATCTCCGGCGTCATAATAGCCGCCGGTCAAGTCAACCGACGCCGAAGAGCCGTCTCCGAGACCGGAATGCCCGCGCCACGTCAGCCTCTGGTCAGCCGGCAAGTAACCGGAGCGCTGGCCTTCGAAGAACAAAATCGATTTGGACAATGCGTCGGCGTAATCGTGGTAACTTGTGGCGAGAAGAGGGAATTGGGAGAGGATAAGTAGGAAATGCGTGTAGTTTAGCTTCATTGTTGAAGGTTTTAGTTGTGCTGTTTCATGGCTTTATGTAGGGGGCGGGGGACAAGGAAAGGCCCCGTTAGTTTATCTGGTGAGTTGAAAGGACGTAGAACAGTGGGGTTTTATAACACCACCATAGAAATATTAATTCTGATTTTTATGTAGCATTTTATTTATTTATTTTTATTACACACATCTTGTGGGAGTAAATTTTAATTATTTTGATTTTTAATTTAGAACGGTATTAGTTTCATATTTTGTATATCTACTTTTGACATTTGAAAGTTAATTACATTATTTCGACATTGACTCATTTAGAATAACATCATAGCAAATAGTTATTCGACCATAAACATTACAAACTAAGTCTTATCCTTAGGTTTTGTGTTCTATAGGAGTGAGTTTTGATGATTTAAACATAGTTTTTAGATTATAATAGTAAATATTAAAATGTCAAAGTTACTTGAATCCAAATTGTACTCATATCCTACCTCCTTAACAATTAAATTTTGAATTCAAATAAATTTTCATAATTCACTGAAAAATATCAAGCCAAACCGAACTTAAATAAGTGAGTTATAATTTATACTTATAACCTATGTATAATGAAAGCTATAATGACGCTGAATAAGTGACTTAATTGAGTATATACGAAAAATTTCATGACAAATCACAGTTAACAAATTAACAAATTTTGTGTGACATACACTATATATTTGGGGTGGAATGAGTGATTTTTCAGTTTTCACCATTCAATTGTCACTCACCATATCCAAAATATAGTATTTATAACACATTAGATATGAACATGGTGTATCATAGTCTAAGTCTCTTTTACCTTCTCTTTCTTTCTTTTTTTCTTTCCAAAATTGGGTAATAATCACATTATACCAAACAAATAACATGATATGGTACAATATTACAATATATATTTTGTGATAAACAATTAATTTACTTGCTTCAATTAGCCGCCGCAGTGGATTGTCACGGGGCGTAGGGAATGGGGTTTTAGAGAACTTAGAAGCGAACGGGCGCCGACACAAGCGGTGGTGTCAGTTAATATTCACATGCAACCAGAAATGTGACCTCCATTACTATGCCATAATTGGTGGTTGTCTTTTAATTCTTTCTTTTTTCTTTTTAATTTTGTATTGAATTAATTTTGCAGTTCATAGTTGATGACTTGAGTTATTGCAAGAATCTATCATAATTGCTCTAATAATATAGATCTTATGTAAATATTTACTCAAATGTTTTGATTGTTATTGACAAAACATTTGGAACTGGTTCTTATGTAGATGTGTTTACTTTTGGAACCATGATATTCAAATAAATAGTTAAGAAGAAGAAACAATGTGGGATCAATGTGCATATAACTTTCTATCACCCTTATTGGTAAATTTTATTACTAAGCCAGTTTAACTGTGTGGTTGAATTTTGATACCCATACCTAGTAAAACACATAGGATAAGGGAAAAGCATAGCCACAAACATCAAACATGTGAATGAACAATACACAAACATGTGATTTCCCCCCTCTTTTCAATAAATTTCAACAAGCATGTGATTAAAAAATCCTTATTTCAATATATAACTACTATGGTATTATTCTTGTCGTTGTTGATGTTGCTATCGCCTATATCAATCAGTGTTGGAGCAAGTCGTATTTACCTCAACGGCTTCAGATTGCTGGTCGAGTCAAAAACATGCTACCTAACAAAGCATATGAGATTAACAATGAAATTTCGAATTTCAGAATTATCAGACATTACTATGTTTCCATTTGGAATTTCTCATAAGTAGCTCACAAGTTTCAGTTTCTACAGACCTCATAGATTGGGTGGATTTTCAGACAAAGGCCAAATATGAAGGAACTTTTTAGCTCAATAGTGTTTATCCTCATGATAGAATTACTTCCCCCAAGAGCAACTACAGAACTTTGCAGCAGCCACAAGCAACATTGTTATATCTTTTAGGGTGTGTTTGGATCGAAGGAATTTGAAATACATGGATTTCAAATTCATCGACAAATCCATTTAAGTTCGTTTGGATGGATTCATGTTACGATGAATTTCAAATCCTTTGTCACACTTTGACCTATTTTCTTCATAGTTACGGTGGATTTCAAATGACAACCTTTTAGGTGCCATTTCAAATCCTTCCTCCAAATCCCCTCTCCAAATCCAAATCACTCAATCCAAACACACCGTTATTTCTTTCCTACCAAAATTATATAACTAAATTCGATCTAAAATTATAGTGAGGAAGCAAAACAAAGAGTATCATTACTTAGAAACTTTATGGTGAATACGTACATAAATAAAATAGAATGCATTTTTTCAAACAATGCATTCTTAGGTAGGGAAGCCTGGTTGAGCCCAGCTAGTTGCAATTCACAAATTATGTCACAGTGAGAGAATGGAGACATCTATTTCTATTACTATAGAATGTAAGTAAATCGCGAATACAATCCAAGTAATAAATTATTCTAGACTATTGGTAGAGAGAAATAACACACGAGCAACACCGAAGCAACCAATTAACGAAGTATAGATTTGCAAGCCAAATGTCAAATCAACAGTTATTTCATAGTTAAACATAGGGCGAAGATCTTGTATAAACCCAGTCGAATGCATCATACAATGCAAGATTAAGCCACAAAAATTGATGTGGCTTGACCCAAACCTTTTGGTGTCATATACAAGAATTTCCCAAATATAAGAACACATAGCTTCAGTACACATGAAAGAATGTTCTACACTAATCTTGCTACTGAAAAAGCTTGGACCAATAGAAAACCCTCTATCAAACCAAGAACTCTACCGGATTTTCAATCGGTATGCAGAAAACAATAATCAATAAATTTCAAATAAAAACAAGTGCAAACATGTCTTCCCATGATCACATTCAGGAAATCATACATACCGTACCCCACATTCAAACCAAAAGTCCATGATATTTAAATGCTAAAGGCCAACAACAATTATAAGTTTAAAACTCAACAAGGTACTACATTCAAACCAAGAAACTAAAACAAAAAAGGTCAAGATTTATGAAGTTCAACAGCTAAGTACTAAGTACACGGCAACATCAATCTCACTTAAAACAGAAACAGGAAAAGGAATAATAGTTTGCACCAACACATATAAAGCCACAAATATCATACCCTAGTACCTTCTCGGGTAACGGTCCATGAACCTCCCAGATGGACATTCAAATGCCAGGTGTCCTCTTCCACCACAGTTGTGGCAAATGGTCATCGCCATGCAATCCCTACTCATGTGCCCTACCCGCTGGCAGTTTCTACATACAATGTCTCGATATCCACCTGCCCCACCGCGAAACCCACCACCTCTTTCTTCCAGCATATTGGCCTTCGGGCAGCTTCGAGAGACATGCCCTGAAATATTGCACGAATTGCAGACAGGTTCGTTCTGACAATCACGTGCAAGATGACCTGTTTTCCTACAGTTCTTACAGGCCTTGTCATTTGTGCAGTCAGCTGCCATGTGGCCTTGCTTGAAGCAGTTATGGCACAGGCTCAGATCGCCAGGTGGCAACTGAGGAGCTGAGCAGTCTCTTGCACGGTGACCTGATTTGCCACATGTATGGCAGATGCCCTCGTTTGGACAATCTCCAGCCATGTGTCCAGGCTCTCGACAGTTCCAGCAGAGAGATTTTGTGGTGCATTCTGATGCAATATGCCTGAATCACATTTTCGATGTGAGAGATCAAAGGTGAACACAAATTTATGAAACTTCTTCAGCCCAATTTTGAACAATTTTGGAGAAAATAAATTAACATATTAGAGTGACAAATGATTTAATCTGGATAATAGACTCGGCATGCAAGAAATGTTTAGTGAAGGCAGAGATGCAACCATATGCAAACAGATTTCGTGTTGACAGTTCGTCAAGTGATATGTATAGACTTGTGACGAGATGGAAGCTAATAGATACACAGATTCATCTAAGAGATATTCTATAGACTAAAATACATAGATTCATCCAAACAGAGACATTCTATAGACTAAAATACACCATTTCACAACAAATATAGTGAATGCAACTAAGCACATGACAAGAGGCTGCAATAAGCTAACAACAAGATAGTTATTTTTCACATTGTATATAATACAAAACATAAAGATCTCACACATTAATGTTGCATATAGCAAAAACAGTGATGGGAGTGATGGGAGGCAGGTTAAACATTAATACATTACTACTAATGGACTGAGTATAATGAGACAAGTAGAACACTCAATTGCTCTTGCTTAGTTTGTTAAGAAAAATGTGTGATGTTCACGGTCAGAACATGATTGAATATCCTTAACCAACTCAGCAACTATATGTTAGATACTTACCCAGGAAGACCACAATTGTGACAGATGGCCGTATTGGGACATTCTCTAGCAAAATGGCCAGGCCTTTTACAGTTTTTGCACAAACCATTCTGACTGCAAAAGAACAACATAGCAAACCAATTATGATATTATCAAGGAACACCTTCCTCATAGAGCAAAATATTTGACGACAACCCCATATCGATGTGAATGGTGATAGTACCAGCGTAAAAGGCAAATAAATTAAGAAACTTAAACAAAATTTCAGATAATTTTCCCTTTTTCCATGGCTGAAGGACTGAGATCTGAAAAGAACTAGCATAAGGAACCAAACATCCAACAAATTGTAGATGTGCACGCATAAGCCAGTCAACACAAGCATCAGATAGATTTCTACTCGGATTGTCCGATCCACCAATTACCTCTCCTTCAAAAACCCACATACATAACAGTTAAGAGAAGTTGCGAACAAATGAATGAACGGAGACCAAATAACCTGAAGCCCCGCCTTGAATCCCGTCTATATGGTTCATCACGATAGGAATGGCGCTCAGTACGGATTTTACGAGCTACAGGGCTCCTGCTCCTGCTACGACTCCTGCTCCTGCTCCGGCTCCTGCTGTTCATCTTATCCGAAACTATCCCAACCAACAAACAACACCTACGTGCAAAATATCACCAACACCACAGCTGCTGCCTCCTCCCTGTCCACCACAACCACACACCAAGACCAAGTCAATAACTCCCACAAATCCTCTATTATATCCTTCATGATTTAAACACCACATTCCCTCAATTTACACTTTCTCAACGAACAATACCATCTTACGTCAATTATAGAACCGGAAACCAACACCACCATTTTCTCAAAATGAAAACGTGCTCTGGCAACCACATGATTGTATTGCGAAAATCTCACAGTAAACACATTACAACAAAACAAATGCTCAAATAATCCTCGAATTCGATTCAAGAAACATCAGCCAACAAGTTTTTGACAATGGCACACCTACCACATGTCCTTGTTCATTTATGTACTTTCTCCACACCTTGCTTCCAGAGTAATCGAGATAATAATGGAAGTGAAGTGAAGGAGACGACACAATTACTTGCAAGGGCGTGAGTAAAAAGTATTTTAAAGGGAATGTGAAACAAGATCAGGACACCTCAAATGAAGATTGCATTCTTTATATAAGTTACTTATTCCTCATCCCCTCATTCTTTCAATACAGTAGTTATAATGCTTCTTCCTCATTACACTTCACCCAGAAAAGACAAGTTTTACATATAAAGTCATCGTGTTATTATGCTTAAATTAGTATTCATCTAGTAATATCATATCAGAAGGTACTGTTTTTACATAGAAACTGATATTCAACAGTAACTAAGTTGTTGGACATCGTTGTTTCCCACACATCAGCATGGTTTTTGCATATGTTAGGACCAGGGGTCCAGCACATAAATATTATTCCAACATCCACATGGACAACTGCAGGAGTAGTAAAACTCCACGAGTACCACCGAAACAAATAGAGAAATAGCAACAGGGGGTTGCAAGACAAAAAGATCGAACGATAATAACAATGAGAAGCAATTTCAGATTTATTACTAATTACTTCATATGAAAAAATTGGTAGTGGACCTTATCTGGTTTTGCTGTTTTCCTACTCAGAATCTTTACTCAGTGATAAAAACAGTAGACACCCATTTCCAAATCCAGGTCAAACATTCTCCAAAAACTTAAGACCCGGTGGCACCTCACCCAAAATACGCATCAACATTACAATTACATAATAAAACGGAACCAAGGGTGCCAGGAAGCACCAAAACATGAAAACTCTATAAACAAAACCTCACCAAACTCAAATCTGAAACTCTAGTAATAACTCAGAGGTCTAATTAACCACCAAATCCTGACCTAGTATAGATCCCCAAAAAATCATAAAAATCTGAAACCCTAGCTGTACTTTGAAATGCAAGAGCAATAATAAGAAAAGCATAACTCAAACCAGACACATCCGTAAAATCACACATAACCATAACAGTTTCATCGTCGCTAATCGATAAACTAGCGTTAACAGTATTAAAAAATCCAAATCCGGTTTAAATAGATTAAAAAATTAACGATGCAGTGAGTGAGAGAGAACCTTGTGTATCGCCAGGTAGATTAACAGCCGGATGATTAATTACACGGAACTATGGGTCTTCGAAGTAATATGATAATATTTTTATTATTAATGGGCTAGGCTGGGCTGGTTCGGCCCAAACGTTTAGCCGATTTCGAATAGCGGAGAGTTTAGATTAATGGGCTTGTTTGTAATTTGGACGCCTTTTGGCCCAATTGACAAGCAATTAGATTTTATTATTAATTTATTACATACCAAGCAAATATTAATTTATTCTTAATTTCTTTAATATTTTTTATTTCAAACTAATCAAGTCGAACCAGTAATTTTTTAATCATGGGGCCCTTAAATAATAGATATACTTGAAGTACTTATGATCGACAAAAGTTCATTCGGAACTTTCATATAAAAGTGAAAGTTGATATTACAAGTTAAAATATATATTTTGTATTTGTAGATTGATTTGAAATTTAATCTCTAAGTTTTAAATTGAATAAAATACTTATCTACGAAAACTCTATTATACTCAGCTGATTTATTGAAAAAATACTCACGCCAAAGTTTTATTGGCTAATTTAATTATACCTGCATCCCTTGCTATCAGAGTGATATGATGACAATGATCCAATTTTATTATATTTTGGTCCATTCAAATGCTTTCATATGCAGAAGAAACGAATATATCAAAGAAATACAAAAAAGTATACTATTTGAATAAAAAAAAATTGATTTCAGGCCTCAAAAGAGCCACATGGTTGATAGAAACCGAAAGAGATTATAAAAAATAACACATCGAAACACTTGTATTTATATTTTATTTTAAAAAAAAGCATATTGATGAAAATGAAGCCCTACGGGCATATCAAATTCCTATTTGGATATCCATAAATGTCCATATGACATTCATACGAAGCCCATATTTCAAACTTCTCCAGGCCCACATTATACAGAGATCAAACGAGAATAGCCATTTTTTGTACTGAAACTCATTTATCTTTAGCTTGAGCAATTCACAACAAAACCCCTCCTTTTATCACATCCCATTAAGAATTAAGAAGAGAAAGAAAAACGGAACTGAAATCCCTCGAGCTCGAGTTTACAAAACCTTCTCTTGGAGAAGAATTTAACCAATCTTTGTACACCGATCGGACTTACATGTATAGGCGTGACGGAACAAAAATCTAGGGTTAGGGTTTTGAAGAGAGGAAAACGGTAATCAAATGCCCATGGAGGGTGACGAAGATTCTTTATCGAACGTGAATAATCCCAAAGAACCGGATATGAAAAATGATGAAAGATTGGAAATTGAAGAGACTAATAGCGTAGAACAGTGCGAGTCAGTTCCTGGATTGGTAGAATCGGAGCTAAATGCCGGTGGAGAAGGAGATGAAGCGCTGTCGTCAGAGGATAAGACGGTGGTTCTCGAAATGGGAGAAGAAGCTGTTATTGAGAAGCATGCGGTAGCAGAAGAATCGGAATTTATTGTGGAGCCTGTGGTGGAGATGATTGAGCCGCCGGTGCTTGTGGCGGAACAGGCTGTGGCAGAGGAAGGTGACAGTGAAACAATTGTCGAACAAAGTGAGGACAAGCCACTTGAAATGAAAGCTGAGGTAGAAGTGAGGCGAGTTGATGATGCCGTGGCACCGGCGGTTGTTGTTACTGATACACTGGATGAATCACTGGTAGCTGATACGAAAATGGATAATAGAGGTGATGAGTTGCCAGTGGAGCCACAACAAGAAATGAAAGATGAAGAATTTACACCAGTAGTGAATGCCAAAGTGGATGAGGGGGTTGTTAGTGACATAGGCATTACACAACGATCCTCGGAGTTAGAAGTGAGAGTCGATGAACAATCGCCTGTGAGGGAAGGAATGGTGGCGTTGGACTTGGATGATAGAGCCGAGAGGGAGATAGGCAATACAGTGACTGTTGTAGAAGTAAGTGGAGAGTACAATGAGCTAGTAGAAAGTAGTACAATGAAGGTTGAAGAAGTTAAAGAAGAAGGGATTGAGGTAGTAGAAAATGATACAGAAAAGGTCGTGGATGGCAATGAAAACGAGGACAAGGCTAATGTTGTGGCAAATTATTCAAAAGGTGGGTATGCTGAACAACCAGCAGGCGTTGAAGATGAAAAAGTTGATCCCATGATCAGTGAGGAGATGCCAATCACCCAGATTAAAACAGAGGTGGAGATGGTAACTGAAGTAAATGAAAATGTAGTCGATGTCAGTGAAAAAGATCCCGAGTTAAATGCGGATGTGAGAGATGAGCGTGCAGAGGATGGAGTGGTGGCTGATGAGAGTTTGATACATGGTACTGAGATGGTGAACGATGAGAATATGAGTATGGAAGCCTTAGAGGATTCAAAGATAGATGAGCCTGTGAGTGTGGCGGAAAATAGGGAGGAAATAGTAAAAGAGGTGCATTTGGAAGGGGATATTAAAACAGAAACAGAGATTGGAGCAAAATTGGAATTGACAAGTAGTAATGTGGTGGAGGAGATTGAATCAGCAGTTGCTGACATGGAAACTGAAACGGAAACAAATGTAGTTGCTGATAGATTCATAGACGAGGATAACAAAATAGAGACAGAGGAAACAAGCAGTGAGGCTGATGAGGATGCTCTAGAAGATGAAGAAGATGAACAAATGGTTGCTGAGGAGGAAACAGGGACACAAGACACTGAAATGGAGACTGAAACAGATGTTGCTGAATCGGAAAAGACATCTGGAGGGAAGCCAAAGAGAGGGAAGCTATCAAAAAGCCCATCGGTTTCTAAAGCAAAAGGTTCATCGAGGAAAACAGTGGGAGAAGACGTTTGTTTCATTTGCTTTGATGGTGGGGAACTCGTGCTATGTGACCGTAGGTAAGTTCTTTGACTAGTGGAAGGTGAAATTTCCAATTTTAACAAATAAAAAGAATTTTAAATGCATTCATTTTCTTTGACTGAATGTTCATGTTGCTCATTGAGTTCCTTTTGTGGGTTCCAGAGGTTGCCCTAAGGCCTATCATCCTTCGTGTGTCAACCGAGATGAGGCATTTTTTAAATCTAAGGGTCGGTGGAATTGTGGTAAGCGTTTCTTCTATCCCCCAAGAGCACACACAAATTTGGTCACATGCTTTCTAGAATTATGCTTGCTTTATTATGAGTCGCTGATAACCCATTAATGGTGTTATTTAAGTCGTTTACAGTGAAATAACTATGTTTGTTTGGTAGTAACCGTTACAAGAAAAGAGCAGACTGTTGGTGCACTTTTCCATGTGCGCTTTTGCGGTGTATAACCTTATGTAACATATTTGGGCCTCCCAACTGCCTTCTCTTTTAGAGCTTTTCTTTTATATTCAATTTGGGCTAGGATATGGATATACAAGCATGTTTTTAGGGCAAAAGTTACTTTTTTCCCTTTTTGGGTGAAGAGCCGAGCTCATGAATTTTTGGCCAACACGACGTATTGTAGCAAGTCCATACCAATCTCATGATGTGATTGAATTTAAATATTTACCGTCATCTAACTATTTTTTAGCGTGTAAACTATTTTTGTGTTGCTATTAACTATTAAGCTGTGCAATCTTTTCCATGTTTTCAGGTTGGCATTTGTGTAGCATTTGTGAGAAGAATGCCCGCTATATGTGTTATACATGTACATTCTCCCTGTGTAAAAGTTGCACAAAAGATGCAGTAATATCTTGTGTCCGAGGGAATAAAGGTTTTTGTGAGACCTGCATGAGAACTGTTCTGCTAATTGAGAACAACGAACAGGGAAACAACAATGTAAGCACTTCTGCTAATTACTTCCTCTCTTGTGCATTTTCCCTCTAATCACACATTACCAAGGGCACTTAATTTTAATCATATAGTTTAAGTAACTATATAAATTTAAGTTCTTCAACATTTTTTTTATCTGAGCTCAGTTACTATGAAACTATGTAGACTTCAAAAAGACTAATCAGTAAAGAATAGATTGATTTACGTCAAGCAACTTTCTGCTCTAAAATTAAATGACTTTTCGAAAGAGGTAAAACTAGGAAAATGAGTCCCTTACATGAGGACATGAAAAGCCTTTTTCTGTTTGCGACTGAATGTTCTAGTTTGTTTTGAAATATCCCTTGATATTATGGTATTACTTTGTATTGGCAGTCTTTTGTTGTGTTGTACAATGTAACCCTTTTAAACTGTAACATCTCTTATTATTGGTTGCTAAATAACAGTATCTTTAACTGGTTGTTAGTGCTGCTTCCTCTTCCCCTTTAAATACGATAAACTTTTAAAACTGTATTTTTGTGGTTAATTGTGGCCCTTCTTGATATACATGCAGGCTCAAGTTGATTTTGACGACAGAAGTAGCTGGGAGTATCTCTTCAAGGATTATTATATAGAATTGAAATCTAAGCTCTCACTTTCGTCAGATGAAATTGCTGAGGCTAAAAATCCATGGAAGGGAGTAGACAAGTTGGGTCCCACCAAACAAGAATCATCTGAAGCACAGGCTGACGCTAATGATGGAGGATCTGCTTCTGATAATGGTATTGAGGACATAAAAACTAACAGATCTAAAAGAAGAAAGGTCGGAAAACAATCAAAATCAACCAAAAGAAAGCAATTTGTCAGTACAGGTGTTGCAGCTGGGTCTTTATCCGAAAACTCTGAATGGGCTTCAAAAGAGCTACTTGAATTTGTGTCGCACATGAAAAACGGAGACACCTCCGTTTTACATCAGTATGATGTACAACAGCTTTTGCTCGAGTATATCAAAAGAAACAAACTACGTGACCCTCGTAGGAAAAGTCAAATTATATGTGATGCTAGGCTTCAAAATTTATTTGGTAAACCTCGATGTGGGCATTTTGAAATGTTAAAACTGCTCGAGTCTCATTATCTTGTAAGAGATGAGCAGAATGATGATGTTCAAGGTAGTGTTGTCGACACAGAAAATAACCAGTTAGATATTGATGGCAACCCGGGAACCCCAACCAAAGGTGCGAAAGAGAAAAAGAAACGAAATACGCGCAAAAAAGTTGACCATCGGTATAATCTTGATGATTTTGCAGCCATTGACATGCACAACATTAGTTTAATCTACCTTCGTAGAAAGTTGATGGAGGACCTACTTGAAGAAGCTGATAGTTTTCACGATAAAGTCATTGGAACTTTTGTACGAATTAGGATTTCTGGTAGTACTCAAAAGCAAGACCTGTATAGATTAGTACAAGTTGTAGGTAAGAACCTTCTTTTATTATCCTACAACTGATTAGAATTATGTTTTCCTCGAAGGACTCATGCTCATCTTCTTCAAAGAACAGAAAGTAGCATTAAAGTTGTTTTCATTTGTATGCAGGGACAAGCAAAGCACCAGAGCCATATAAAGTTGGCAAAAAGACCACAGATATTATGGTGGAGATACTAAATCTGGATAAGACTGAGATCATACAAATAGATACCATTTCAAATCAAGAGTTCACAGAGGTGATTGAATTCACACATGGAACCTACTTTTCGTCCATTAGTCATATAGATAGTATTTCTCGACCGATATTGGCTACCAACTCTTCCCCGGAGATTGAATGTAGGGAATTTAGCTGCACACAAACGAAAAAGTAAATTAAAACAATAATAGTAACAACAATAATTGTAGTAGTAGTAGTAATAATAATCCTAATTAATGAAAAAACTGTAGGGTACAGTGCTCAAATTGCTATTGCTAAGTTGGTCTGGCCGATTAGATCAATCAAGCTCTATCGATGAACACTAGCTTTCAGCTATTTAACTTGAATTGCTTTGATCGTGGATGTAATAGTGATAGGCTCCTTGTACACAAGCCTACTCTAGATAGCACTCTAAATAAGTGAAAATTTGATAAGGCCGGACATGTTTTATGTGCAATAGTAACTGCTAGTTCTATAAATAAAGAATGACTTTGTTAAATGTTGTTTTACAATTACTAGTTTCTATTTTGGTCTAAGTTTTTCCTCTAAGATGTTCGTGATAGCAATATATTGTATATAGACTAATTTGTTAATGCGTTTTCTATAACCTTTTTTAGCAATGTCAATAACGTTGACTGCAGTTTTATAGTTTTGTAGAACTCATTTCTTTATTTTTCAACTTTTATAGGAGGAATGCAAGCGACTTCGCCAGAGTATCAAGTGTGGACTTATTAGCCGGCTGACCGTGGTAATTAAATACATTTTTCCTGAGTTTCTAATTTAGTCTAGCACGTGAATATTTGTTTTAATAAGAAAGATTGTGGTTTGTAGGGTGAGATTCTTGACAAGGCAACAGAATTACAGGCAGTCAGAGTTAATGACGTATGTCTATTTTTTATCCTCATCTTTTTCAGCGCTTATCTAGTGACTGCAGTGTGATTATTTTCTTTGTGGTACTATGCAGTGGATTGATTCGGAAATTTTGCGGCTTACTCATCTTCGTGATCGAGCAAGCGATATGGGACTTCGGAAAGAATATCCTTTTCTGCCTTATGAGTTTTATACTTTTATAGTTACTTTTTATCCTATCTTATATGTTAAAAATATATACGACAAAGTTACAGATGTTGGGTCAAAATTTTCTGCTTCAAGAATTCATAATAAATGCATCATAATTCATATGGTCATTCTAGTGCTTAGCATTATGCATGAGGTTTAATCATCGAATTTATTTAGTAAAAGCGTTTGGATGTCATGTGCTACATGTAAAGTTAAGAAGTTATCCTTGACTAATTTTCACTCTTAGAGAATCTGTGGAGAAGTTAGATCTATTAAAGTCCCCTGAAGAGCGCCGCCGCAGACTAGAAGAAATCCCGGAAATAATAGCAGATCCAAAAATGGATCCAAGTTATGAATCCGATGAGAAAGAAAGTGAATCTGAAGAGAGTAGACGAGGTTTCCTTCATCGCTATTTTCATTCTTGGTTTTAGTACTTTAACGGTTATCTCTAACCTAAGCCTTTAACTGTTTATTTGCAGATGCATTCATGAGATCTAGAGGTTTTAGTTTCACCAGGAGAGGAAAGGGCCCAATTTCGCCTGTAATTGATAATTCTGTTAAAGATTCTTGGAGTGGGACAGGAAAAGTACCTAGTAGAATTTGGGATTCGAGTGGAAACAATTTCTCTAGTAATTCCACTCCTATTGGTGAGACCGTAAATGAAGATACTGGGATGTCACAAAGGGACATAAAAACAATTGAATCGAACATTAGTGACAGGCTGAAAAAGTCTGCTAATTCTGAGTTTGCTGATTGGTCACCACGCACTGTGTCCAAACCCGAATCATTTTCTGGTGCTACAACAGTAACCCCACAACCATCTCTCTCAACTGGTGTTTCAGAATCTTCTGTCAAGATAAATGAATCAGAAAAGATATGGAATTATAAGGATCCTTCTGGAAAACAACAAGGACCCTTTTCTATAGTGCAGCTCCGTAAATGGAACAAATCTGGTTACTTCCCTGCTGATCTAAGTATCTGGAAAGCCACTGAAAAGGAACAAAACTCCATATTGTTAGCTGATGCTTTGGCAGGTAAATTTCCTGAAGAATCGCCTGTTCAAAGTATGTTTCCAGCAACTAATACCCTTCATAGTCCACGTGGCAGGACTTCCTTACACCATGATAGAGAAAACTCCATTGCCAGTCCAAATCCAGGGTATGTCTCGAAATTGTCTACTGAAAAGTGGGCCAGGAACGAAATGTCAAATTTACCCTCGCCTACACCGAGGCAAAGTAATGCAGGTTGGTCTGGAGGTGAAGGGGGTCTTCTCACTGGAGCAAAAATTCAGTCACCTGTTGTAAGTGGATTGCTTTCATCTCCTACTGCAGTTTTACCTACTAATATCGGGACCCACTCATCTGCATCTGGTCTGAATTCTGTTGTCCAAACGGGTACGGGTTTTAGTCCAATACCCAACAATCAACAGCAGGGATTACAAATGGGATCTGCAGATTCTCCATATACTCAGTCAACCATGATGAATCAACAGCCACATTCAGCACAGATGCAAGTCCATCCACCCACACCTGTTCAGCCCGTTCATAATGTTATTACTCAGAATCTTCCATCTGGTCAACCCCAGGGTTATAATTGGAATACATCAAATATTCAGAATCCTTCTGGAAATTTGACAGCTGGCGTGCAACCTGATGCTTGGCATCCTAGTCAGGGTAGTCAACCTAACATGCAACCCCCAATGGCACCTAATGTGCCTTGGAGTGTGGGACCTGCAGTAGAGAACAATGCTTCTATGGGGGTAGGGCCCGAAAATCCCAACAGTGGATGGGGTCCACCGCAGGCTAATCCAAATATGGGTTGGGTTAATATGGGCCCACAAAATATGAACTGGGGAACCGCCATGCAAGTGCCACCACCTGGCAATACAAATGCTGGTTGGATCCCACCGGCTGGGAACATGAATTCAGGGTGGGTCCCTCCGCCCGTTCAAGGGCCGTTGCCCGGGAATGGGTGGGCCCCACCGAGTGGAAATGCCGTGGGGCCCTCTGGTCCTCCGATTCAAGTGGGGCCGCCACAAGGGAATGCGAACCAAGGGTGGGTTCCACCACCACAGGGTAACCAGGTTTCTTGGGGTGGTGAACAAAACCCCGGTGGTGGTGGTGGTGGTGGTCCATTTTCAGGCCAAAGTGGCGGCGGCAGGCCATGGAATAGGCAGTCATCGTTCGGGGGTGGAGGAGGTTCTAGGAAGAGGGACGTGGTTTGTCCATACAATGCTAATGGCAGATGTAGGAAGGGAAATCGATGTGATTATCTGCATATTTGATGTCTTTTGCTCATATGATTTTGTATGGTCGTTTTGATGTTTTAGCGTTTTTCTAGTTTTTAAAATAGTTATTGGCCCATTTAGGTATTAAATAACTGGAAACTCTGTGCAGTTCAGGTGACTGTTTTAGCTTTTGAAATTTTCTCCAGTAACTTGGCATAATATTTCCTGCTTTTCATGATAGAATCTTGTTTGTTTGCATTAAGCCTGTAATTGTAGAGTAAGCTGAATTGAAGTTGAGGAGAGGACTTAATGCTAATCATTGGTTTCTTCACATCTTGCTTTCTGGTACTTGTAGAATGATTTATAGGGACTTCTGGTAGTTTAAGTTTTATATAAATCACAACTAAGGGTGAACATCTAATATGGATCTAAGGTACCTTCTGTAGAAATTTTTGCTGGCCTGCAGTTTTATGTAATAAGTGATGACTTTTCTCCTTTTCCTCTTTATTTCTACTTTTTTTTCTTGTAGTAATATAATATACATGGAAAGAATGTTTGTACAAATAGGCCAAAAGAACATTTATTGTGGTTCTCTTAGTATATTTTGATTCCCCAGTTGTATTTATCTGAGAATGTAATGGCAAACACTAGAATTAGTTTATATTCGTTTCTTATTCTTGTGGTCTTTATTACATGAATGTTAATTATACCTAGTTGATTTATAGAAATTTGAAGCTCCAATAAAATCATATTACTATACAATGTATATGGAACTGGAAAAGAATGAACTTTACAATGTATATGGAATATGGATATAACACGAAAAGGTAGAGGCAAAAGTGTATTACGTCCAACAACATAACATAAATTTAAATTAATAAAAATTGGAGTGCGAATTTCAATTACTTTTATTAAATATAAAAAAAAAAGAAAGGAAAGTCCGTATATGTGAAACTCAAAAATTTGTAATCATTCGTAACCAACCCCACATGGCATGCCTCACTGCAACTTTTACAGTTCTCAAATTATATATATGTATGTATATCATGGGCAGGGCCACATGATATAAAACTTCCAATTTAGAAAGTCTTCCAATTCTCTCACATTATTGATTTGAAAAGTAAATTGGCACTTGAGAAAATTAGTCCAACTCATCATCCATTGCAACAGCTGCAGTGCGTGTGTGTTAGAGAGCATTCAACATGACCTGTTCATATGATAAGGTCAGGTGTAAACAAAAATTGTAAATTATAATTATATAATAATCTTAAATTTGAAGTAGGCTATACTATAGAAGTCACTCAATATTATAATCACTTGATATGAAATATTCAATTATTGATATCAGATATTATCCAAAGGTAGGCGCCAGTCGGCAGTGGACAGTAGAAAAACACACACAACAAATGTGGGCTCCAAATCCACCTAAATTTCAATGCAATTTGTGGGTAAAAAAATGGGAAAATAAATGCTCACAAGCAAAGCAAAGGCTCGTGATGGACTCTGAAACCGCTCAACTGCTTTGAATACTTCAATTACACTGCAAATAAAGAGACTTTTTGACATATAATTAATTATTCATTTGTCCCTCTTAATATATTCAAATCACTCTTTATTACCACTTACAACCTGCTTTTAAGTTTTGTAACATTTCGTTTTAAGTGTTGTGAACTTGGATTTATTGATGAAGAATTCCTTGTAAAATCGATTGATTATGTGGATTTGTGGTGACAGTTTGAAATGCAATTCTAATATTTAAAGTTAATTTTTTTTTTTTTGTCTTGATCAAATTGGATTTTGTATAGGAACAAATAATTCATATATTAATGCTAAAGACTATGACATGCATAACTGCAATTAGTATACATGTGGAAAGTATGAAGGAAAAAAATTTAAATTATAGATAGCAAGTATCAACTTCTCTAATTGTACTGACATGAGATTAATTGTATTGCTTCCATGTTCTGAAAATGAGCCAAAAATTTAAGCAACAGCACAGTGCAATAATTTGATTTAATAATCCTATTTATATTATATGACCTTCTGAATTAAATTAAACACTGCAAATATATGAATTACAGCCAAAAATAAAAAATTACCCAATAAAAACTATAGTCCAAAATCTTCCTAAATAATTCTACCCCTACCTGCCTGACCTACCACCACCAACATGATGGTGCACATTTCAACATCCCCATGTTCCCAAAACCGGTTCAAAAACTCTGAACCGCCTGAACTAAACCGGGTTCAACAGCCTCAACCATCTCCTTCTTCCGGCGCATTTCAACCACTTTCCGATGACTATTTGAATGCATTTCAAGCGAAAAAGTCGGGCTACAAGCCGGTCTATACTCCGGATAAAGCCGACCGGACTTGAACCGGACCCCACAAGCATTACACAATGTTTTCGGGCCCAACGGTCCGGTTCGCCACTGGGGTGTCTTCTGAACCTGACAATGGGTACATCTTCGACCGGTCACTGAACCAGGTTCACTCTCTGGTTTTCTCTTTTGCTTCTTCAACGGCTGTTTTTCCACGCCGGAAAACCAGTCCACGTTCATGAACACGAAAGGGGATAAAGTGGATGAAGAACCATAAGAAGACGACGTCGTTGAGGATGAGTCGGCGCCGGTCAACGGCGGTGACGTCAGAGACCACGGCCGTTTGTTTGACTTCGACCTTTTGCTCCTAGCTTTACTGGGAACCGACAAAGGGAAACACGGTGCCCGGATTTTGACCGGTTTGTTAACGGGCTCGACACGTTTGACGGTATTTGAGCCGGTTTTTCCGGTGAAACTTCCGGCGGGGCACAATAAAGAGAGCCCCGGGGTAGAATCGTCCACAAATTGAGATAACCACTCTAGGTTCTCCAAATCATCAACCTGCAACAAAATTCAGCAATTTAAATCATTTTTTTTTAAGATTGATAACGAAAAAATAGAGAAAAAATATAAAGGTGAAGATGAAAAGGAAAAGCAAAAACGTTGAAAATTGAATTTCATCTAATTTTTCTCCATAAAGTTTAATATGTATAAAACTCGAAAAATTCATTCTGCATGAGGTATTATGGGAAAGAAATGAAGCAGAAGCATGAAATATAATTATCATTTCGCTTATTGTTGCCTTCAAAACATTTTGGCTCAATTTCTGTTTTTCTCGTTAAATTCTAGGGTAAAAAACAACAACAAAATTCAAAGCAATTACCGGCACGGCGAGTTCTCCGGCGGAAAGGCTATCAAATTCGTCGGCGCCGGAAAAAGTTACAGAAGAAGAATTATTCGAATCTCTCTTCTGTGACTCTTCCTCTTCTTCTTCTTCCTGAAACAAACACCCTTCCTGAAACTCTATTTCAGGAAAATCTAGGTTAAGAAGGTCTTCAACGGGGAAATCCTCGCAACCAACGCTGTTAATTCCGGCCAAACACCAAACGTCGTCGTTGCAAAACACCTGAGAACTTGTCTTCATCGCCATTTGAGACAGGAAACTTGATTTCAGTGCTCTTGCCTCAATACACTCCATAATTCAAAAGCTTCCAATAACTGAAAATTTCACAAACATATTATTTATGCCCTTAAACGAAAACCTAGAAAACAATTAATTATTCATGCACAAATATATTCATATATATACCTTGAAATGAAGATAACTACAGGATATGGAAGACAAAAATGGGGAGGAAGAAAAGATGTGGGTAAATAGCACTAATGAGGACTGGTTTTTAATAAATTTTATTGTTTTTCCGTTTTGTGAATAATTTATTTCTCCTGGGGGAGCAGGTTATTACGGTGGATAGTAACGTAGAGTATTATTAACTCTGGATCGAGATTTTTGATGAGTAAATAAATGAATGGCTGAATAATTCTTATATTTGTGTGCATGGGAAATGGGACAAACAAGAGAAGATTTTTAGACCCAGTCCACAGTTTCCATGAAGATTTTAACTTTCAAAAATAAAAATAAAAGTCAATAATTAGAATTTTGTAATTTCCAGCTGGGTCAACTTTGGAACGGAAAATATATATACCGTAAAATGTTCTGTGTTGACGGCTTTGCCTTAACCGCGTTTGTATAATATTCAAAATTTGATTTAGCTAGGGTTATTTTGATTTTTGAGTAATTTATGTGAGATAGATGTAAAACTTTGAAATTTCAAGTTCTGATATAATTATAATTATTTATGTTATCATATAAAGAATTCTTTTATATCGTGATTCAAAATTCATGAATATTGGGAAAATTGACAGGTCGGGTTAACCAATTCCAATAGTGTAAAATCCAATTATGAGAAGATTTTCAATTTTAACTATTATTTTTGTAACACACGGAATTGAGAATAAATGTTCTCCATCACATTTTTCATAGTACAAATATCGTTACAGGGGCTAAATATTTTTGAATAAATTATTATAGCAATGCCATTTAAGATAGATTAGTGAACAACGCCAGTAATTAGGCATTGTTTGTTTATGTTTTCAAAATCCATTTTCATGATTTTAAATCACAAAATTCAAAATAAACTTAACCCATCAAATTTTCATCTCAATTTTCCTTTTTTCAACTCTACTTTTTCAATCTCCTATATCACTAACTATCACTCATATACACATCACTTCACACATTTACCAATCAAATCATTTATTATAAATCATTTTTTCACTTTCTCTTTCATACTTTACAATTTTTTATCAATATTTTTTTTTATTTTTAATTTACATAATCATTATATACACCACTAACATAATTATTTTACACATCATCCATCAACCTATCACTATTGATTTGACATCTCTTACAACTTTCAACCTAATTTTAAAAACATAAACAAACACCTACCATTTTCACACGAATTTCTATAGTACGTCATTCCCGAGAAAAAATTAAAATTTCATCCCAAAAACATAAACAAACATAAGCTTTCAAGAATGAATTCAAATGTTGGGTTGATTTTTCATCCATTTGAATGGAGCACATTTAATGAATAAACCAAAACTATTTCACATCAAATTGCATAATTTCAAAACAATTTTTCAAATGTAAGTTCAAAAGATAAGATAATACGGTAATACCAATTCAAATGTATTTAAATTTATTTGGTATACCAATATTATAGAGAGAGAGAGAGAGAGAGAGAGAGAGAGAGAGAGAGATCAAGCCTATACGGCTTATATGGTGTCTAAAAATACAAAACACATATCCTTAAAAAAAATCAAATAACAAATACATAAAAAGGAAGATATTTCATCCATCGACTTTTCCACTGACAAAAAAGAAAAATCAAATGTAACGTAAAAAGGAGCAATCACATTGTAATGGCGCTAAGAAAATTGAGAATTCAAAAGCGAAAAGACAAAAAAGGCCAAAACTTTCTATCTATTTGATCCTTTATATTGCTTTATTTGGTTTAAATTTAAAACTGCCTCAAAACTTTGGTATAATCACAAATTGCCGCGTTCATCGCGCCGCCCCTTTTGGTCGTTCCTCGTGGCTTTCTCCTTTTCTATTTTGAGAAAGCACCTACAATTACAAGTTGCGTAGGCGAGTGTTTTAGACTCGAAATTAGTAAAATTACTGAATTTGATAAATTAAATAAATTTACATAGACTATTAAATTGGAGTTGAATAATGTATTATATAAATATATTCAAATTTTTAGTATATTTTAATAGATATACTTTTTTAGCATTGTTAAACGGACAGATGTTAAAGATATTACTATCAATTATGTACCTAACAAAATATATTTTGTTTTTAAATGATTAAATTCAGTTTTTGTGAAATTCAGTACGGACTATAATTTTCGGATAAACTAATGTTCAAATGAACAGCTTGATGCATGCTTCGTGCATATCCATAATGCAGTGTCGTTTTAGTTGACACGTGGAGGTGCGGATGACTGTGTTTTCCACAAGCTGCTTTAGCGCGTGAAGAGCTGAGACTTGAGAGTGGCGTAGAAACTTATTAAAGCAAATTCTAAAAGTAATAAAACATAATATATATACACTATACATACATACAATAATAATACAAACACTGAAACATAATATTACTATTTCTCAAATTTGAAAATTTTATAATGGATTGGATTTAGTGGAATTGGTCTGTTATAAACATTGAATGAAGAATAACTTGATAAATAATTATTGTAATATTTTTTTTTAAAACATATCGATTTTATTAAACTCGGTTTATTGTGAAATTGTTTAGAATTATGCCAAAGTTGGCTAAAGTTTTCCAACACCAACCAAGAATTGTGCTTGATTCTTAGTGTGATTGAAGATTTAAAAACAATTACCAGCTATAACAAATAATATAGAGAAAATGAAAAATAATCGACAAATTGACCAATTGTATGGATTTGATTTAAGCATGCAGTATAACTCCGTAAAAAATATCAGAAGAAAATCAACAATTTGTCAGAAAACTTTTGAATAGATGCTATAACATCATCTTCTCACCACCACCACCCAAAATAATATATATATATATATATATTGACTGATTAGAAAGTCTTTTCTCTATTAGTATAATTATAATCAGATTATTATAAACTAACCGATGGTCTGCATTAATTATTATGACTGTTATTGCAAGTGTTAAATCAATTTGACTTGGTCGTAATTTTTTTTTTTCCTTCATGAATTGTTAGTCATTGCTCAATTAATATTTATTTAATCCTATTAAAACATAGTCATGTAACCTGTGTAAGTAGATAAGTGGCCTAATACATAGCAAAAAATGCACAAAAAACCCACTTATCCATAAATGGCCCATATTAAAAGCCCATCAAATCCCTACACGATGGGCTCCACAAATGGCCCAAACTGAAAGCCCAATAAATTGAGCTGATATGTTTTAATCAATGTTTTCAAACCCAGCCCGTTCATTGAACCGGAAAAATGACCGGGTCACGGGTTATCGGTTCAACCGTTGGGTCAACCCTGGTTGAACCGGTGACGTCATAATTATACAATAAATAATATATATTATATTAATAGTATAATAAATTAATAAATCAACATATATGTGTCATTTTTTAAATTGTACATAATATAAATCAAATCAAAATAAATAAATGATGATAAAAACAAAAAGGAATAAGCACATTTTAGAGAATATAATTTTCAATTCCAGTCACAAAATAGTAAAAAGTAGGTTTTATTTCATAATAAAATAATATTACAAAAGTTAAAAAATATAATATAATGTATATGAGTATATAAGACAAAAATACACCATTTCAATGTAAAACCCTAATTTCTACTCTTCTAACTTTTCTATTTCACCATTACAGCCGCCTCTCTCTTTCTTTTTGTAGGTTTTCTATTTCACCATTACAATACAGCCCCGCTCAGGTTTTCTTCTTCAACTTCTCTACTCTATCTTCCTACTTTTCTTTCATCTTTTCTCTTCTAAAACCTTCAATTTCTCATTAGTTTATTTCTTGCCATTTACCAACAGTAAAAGCCTTCGTTAACAATTTTTACAGGAACTTTCGAGATTTCACAAAAAAAGGAAGAAAAAAACAACAACATTGCACTAACCGGTTCTATCCACCCACTACCGGTTTCGACGGTTCAACGATTCAACCGCCGGTTTGAACGGTTCTTGACCAAAAATGACGGTTTTTGACCAAAACGATTTTTGTATATAACTCGGACCGTTTTGAAGACCGGTTCCCGGTCCGTCCGGTTCGACCGGCCGGTCCGGGCCGGGTTTCAAAACATTGGTTTTAATGCACCTTTGAATTTCTATTTACAAAATTGCGATAGAAAAAAAAGAAAACCGAAAAGCTCCTTTATAACTTTATTCTATTTTTAAACATTTCCACTCAGAACGAAAAAGAGCTATTTATTCAAAATCGCTAATGAAAATTCACAGATCAATTTCATTTCCACTGAACGATCCTCATTCCAAGACCTAATCTCTTCTAGTTTGTTCTTTGGTGAACAGAAAAATCCGACCGTATTTCTGTGTATATACACTCCCGAGTGTTGATAAATTCGTGAATGGAAGCCATCAGAAAACAAGCGTCTAGATTCCGAGAACAGGTCGCCAGGCAACAGCAGGTACTCTATCTCTTCGCATATGCATATACTCGTGTTTCTGAATTAGGTTTTGTAGACGAACTCAATTGGATCAGTGCGAGCTTCAATCAGCTCAGTAGATTGAGATCTGCTGCGATTATTGATTATTCTGGGGATATTTCGAGCATCGTGAGGAAATTAAATGATCTCGTACAGGCATTTTGATCTGAAATCCAAATGTATTGTGTGTGTTTGTGCATAATCGCCTTGATTATGTTTTGTAATGTCACTTGATTTCGTTTTGTTTTGGATCAAATTTGGAAGTCCGAACCAAACAAAATGGATCAGTGAGTTGAAATTCAACTGTAAAATTTACCTAACTTCGCTGCTAATTTGTCTCTGTGTTTTGATGCATGTGACTGAGATTTGGTTTATTACATGAGAAGCAAGAACTCTTATGCATGTTAAAGCTCAATTCACTAATTAAGTTTATGATGTGTTGTTGTCAAGTTGATTTCTCCTTTTCTTTTTTGTTTAGCTTATTCTAGTTAACTGCACTCAAAGTGATTTTGTTCGGTATTTTAAAAAGTCGCATGATATTGTTGAGTCATTTCAGGCTGTTCTGAAGCAGTTCGGTGGCTATGGAGGTTCAGACGGTGTAACGACAGATGATGTGGAGCTCCAGCAGCACCAGAAACTTGAAAAGCTATACATCTCTACTCGTGCTGCCAAGGTCTATTATCCTTGCCCAAAGCTTATTACAGTCATTTTGTACATGCTTGTGTTTTTGTGCTGGAGTGTGGCGGTTACGACTCACTACTAATGCAAATATGCACCACACACTCGTAAACATTCACAGCCTAATGAACTACTGAGTCTATGACCTTTCTGTATCCATCAGTAACTTTGGGTAGTTTTTCATTAAATTATGAGTTTCATTATTTATAGCCTTTGATTGCAATCTGTCCTTCTCTTCTGCTCTTCAGCATTTCCAAAGGGACATTGTTCGTGGTGTTGAAGGCTACATTGTTACAGGGTCCAAACAAGTTGAGATAGGTTATCCAACAAAGATTGAGATCATTTTTGTAATTTACTTGTGTTTTTATTAAGTATCAATGTGTTGATTCCTCTACGCAATCACTTTTCTCTCAGGAACAAAATTGTCAGAAGACAGCAGGAAGTATTGTGTTGAAAATACGTGTACCAGCGGCAATACCTTATCAAAAGCTGCATCAAGTTTTGCACGAGCCCGAGCTCAAATGGAGAAAGAACGTGGAAACCTGTTGAAAGCCTTTGGCACACAGGTTGTAATTTGCTTCCCACATCTCTAGACAACATTGCCACTGTCATCCTAGAATATTTAATTTTGGTTACAACTGGTGGCATTTATGTTGAATAACCGTCTACAGCAATCTAAACCAAATTTTCGGTATTTAAATACATTATGAACAATACTGGGCGTGTGTATGTCTAATGCATTTTTATACTTGATGGATATGTAGATATGTGTGTGTCCATGTGTGTGTATTTTCATCTATCACAGCAAATGTAAATGCTTTCATCACTGATTTCACAGTTGGTTTTGTCTCAATCATGATCTAGCTATATCAGATATGAACTTGCAACTTTATCGAAATATGGATGTTTATCAAGTTAACTCTGAATTTTGGCAAAATACTAGGTGACAGTAGCTTCAAACCTTTTATGACCCGTCAAGCTGATAGCATTGATTAATTGAGATTGTCACTCACTCATTCCCTTTGTTGTAGATTCCTTAGCATTTGCTAGTTCTCTTGTCACCATTTCTGTCATCAATACTTTTATGCAAGCTATATTTTACTATATTCTAAATTGTTCTGTCAGTGAATTGGTTGGACTTCTCATTTGCTAGGTGGCGGAACCCTTGAGAGCTATGGTAATGGGAGTTCCTTTGGAGGATGCTCGTCATCTTGCTCAAAGATATGACAGGATGCGGCAAGAGGCGGAAGCTCAGGTACTTTGACATTGCAAATTGTTTCATTAATCGCCTCTATCTCATTAATTTTGAGATAACGGTAGCTTATTGGACTCCGCCATCCATCACCAGCTGTTTGTACTGAATTTTGAACCTAGATAGGCTGTTGAAGTTGCAAAAAGACAAAGCAAAAGTAAGAGAAGGAACTGCCCATCCTGACATGGCTTTTAAACTAGAAGCGGCTGAGGCTAAATTGCAAGATCTGAAGTCCAACGTGGCCACATTGGGTAAAGAAGCTGCTGCAGCTATGGCTGCTGTTGAAGGTCAACAACAAAGATTGACTCTGCAACGACTAATAACCATGGTATTATGCCCTTTTCTTAAGTAGTATTAAATACAAAGTTGCAAGACTTAATCATCTATACTCTTTGTTCAAGGTTGAAGCTGAACGTGCTTATCATCAGCGAGTTCTTCAAATACTTGATCTGCTTGAAGGCGAGGTAACTTTCTGATTTTTTTTTATTTATAAGCAATTGACTATTATGTTTCATCGTTTTGTAAATTTCAGAATCTTAAACCTAAGATGGTTTTTATTTTGTTCAGATGATGTCTGAACGCCAAAGAATTGAAGCAGCTCCTGCTCCAAGCATGGAAAGTATGCCTACGCCTCCATCATATGAAGAAGTAAATGGTATATCTACTTCACCAATGCAAAATGGATCAACTGATAGCATGGGCTACTTTCTTGGGGAGGTAAGCAGACAACTACTTGAGGTGAATGAAAGAATTGTCACGTATAGCACTTAATGATGGTTGTTTGATTATTTTCATTTGTACATTTATTCTACAACAGGTCATGTTCTCGTATCTAGCCGAATCTGATGTGGAGCTTAATTTGTCAGTTGGAGACTATGTGGTTGTTCGAAAGGTTCGTGTTTGCCTTTTGTTCTTGTGATAATTTCATGCTTTCGGTTGAGTACTATTCTATCTTATGGTCACTATTAAAGCTTTTATATTTTGTCTCTTCTCATGGCTGGATTTCATTAAACCTACTTATAGCCATTTCTCAAAATTATACGATTTGCTGATATAGAATGGAATTATTCTCTTTTTCCATTCAAGGTTTCAAACAATGGATGGGCTGAAGGTGAGTGCAAAGGAAAAGCAGGTTGGTTTCCATTTGGATACGTTGAGAGACGTGACCGTGTTCTTGCAAGCAAGGTAGCTGAAGTTTTTTGACCTATTAATTTGGTCTTGCTTTTCAATATGTGTCTTTTGTATTTGTGTATCACCGTGGATATGTAGTATATATTCAGATACCGTCTATATTAAGGGGAGTACTTGCCGGCTCCGCTTTTGTTATATAATATTTATCCAAGTTTTGCAGATTGATCTGTTACACATTTTGTTGAAACATTCTATTTTTTACTTTTGAAAAACCTAATCTATTTTGTTTTATTTTGTTTTATACGTCAGTCGAAAATTTACTGAATTCGGCTTCTCTCTTGCTAACCAAACGCTTTGGTGTTTTTCAGTACGTTTGTTAGGCATCTAGTCTGTCACAAGTGTTTGTTTTGAAATTTTATTCCTATTTTATTTTTGTAAGATAATTTTTGCATTAGCATTGTCTGTACAGTATGTGCACCGAGCTGTAGCTTTTATTGGAAGCTTTTAATTAGCCTAGCTTGAGCTCAAGTTTACCTCTCGGTATGCTCGCAAATCGGTAACAAAAAGTTATTTATTTATTAGTACACATTATATGTACATATTATTCCATTTTCATTCCTGAACTTTGCTTGGGTTGACGTTGGTCTTTATTGCTTCCCAAAATAAATAAACAAAATATGAAAGAGAAAAGTAAACATAGATTTACTCAGTTTATTATTGTCTTCTTACTTTCTACGCTATGCTTTCTACTAAATTCTCTCCAAAAGATTGAGAACTTTTATGGTATAAAATCAATTATAATCAAAACCATAAGATTTTAAGTTTTTGCTTCATATTTTTTTTTGTCAAAAATCTCAGAAAGAATAACACACAACAGTATTAGCATCTAACACTTAAGAAAGCAAATACAAGCTTCATCGGCGGCAAAAACTGAAATACAAAGTGAGATGTAGAAGTACAAACTGAACGTCCATTTGGCTTTACAGTACACTACACATAAATAAAAGCTACACAATAGAAAATACGGCACACTAGTTAGATTATTTGTTTTAATATAAATACTAAATAATGCTGAGTTTGATCACTGACTTATCAGCATTTGATTATTCGTACAATTCCGTTCTACTGAGTCTCTTTGTTTCATAATTATCGAATCCTGCAAATATGAAGAGTGATGAGAGATAATTCAGAACAATTTTCCATTATTTTTAATTTATACTTCTTACGTTAATAAACTTACATGCATGAGTTGGTCGTCCCGCTGACATGTACGCGAGAAGAATCGCCAATATGATGAAGATAATAATCTGCATAAAAATATTGTATCAGAAAATTTCTGTGTAAAAATTGCTGCTTCAATAAGAAAAATGAAAGGAGGTTTTTAGGACTAACCAGAGTTGGATTATATTGGGGTTTGCTGCGAATAATGTAAGATGTCCTGGTGGAAAAGAAAAATGTCACAAATTTGATAACATTAAAAATGATCTTAGATGAGAAGTTGATAAAGATGAACTAGAACCTTTGGTTTAAGGTTCCTGAGTCCCTGCAAATTTTCAAGATCACTTCTAGGCTGTCCTTTGTTTTTCTCGCATTAGGATCGTTATCATCAACCTACAAAGTTCAGAAAGACAACATTTTCTTATCAAACAATGATTAATATCTTTTCTTTTGGAGGTCCAAAACTAGCATAATATATTAAACTAAAAGATTCTTTTTTCTTTTCAGATTTGTATGACTCAGCGAAACCTTTTATGAGGTGGCAAAGTTATGTTAACATAGAAAAAGTCAGAAAAGCACCACCAGTTTGGTGCAAATTCTTTCCAGCCAAGTGGCTTTTTGTGCTCCGATAGAAGCATCATACCTTAGATTTTAGCATGCGAGAAAAATCATAGAAAGCTCCATACACATCCGAAATTGTTTTAGTTCGGTCAATAACTTTAGCAGTAAGACCTAGGGAAAACAAACATAAAACACAATAATAGTTAGTATCTTCAGTAGATCTGATAACACGTGAACATGAAATGGATCATAGAGTCAGACGATATGCAACCTAACATAAACACCCGCATCTTGAATGTAAAGGAGTTATCAGGAAAATGAATTCTCTTAACCACAATCTACATTATAATTTCATTGTGAAAAAACTTTGTATGAAGTATTCCACATCGCATTTCACATATATTATTTATCAGCAATTAGTTAATAAGGAGCGAACGTCAAAGATCAATGAGAGGGGGAACATTTATAGTTCAGATTTATACAGAAAAAGAGGATATCAAGAATGTTCATCTTACCCCGTCTCATTTTCACAACACCTCGGAAGACTTCAATATTGTTGTAGCACAAAGCTAATGTTCCAATTGCCATAATCTGGTCATATTAGAAAGAACCAAAATTGGTGCATCTGATGATAAGGCAGCACAAGATACTTAAATTGAGTGAAACAACTGCTCCAGAAACTAAAACATGCATGCAGAAGCAGAACCTTTGAGATTATTCTAGCTCTTGAAATCACCAGCATCACAAAGAGAATGCTTTTCAAAGGGTTTATAGTGAAAAATTGCTTGGTAGTTCATTAGGCTAAAAATATGTGAAAAGATGGAACAAAGTTATACATACCTGTGGAATTGCACAGAAACGAAAGATAGCTGGATCTCGCAACTCAGACATGTACTTCAGGCAATCTTCCACATGGATTAAAGCATTTGTGACCATGTCATTCAGGCATTGCACTGCCTTAACTGAGTTTTCCTCATATTTTAAGTCCTGATAAGATAAAAGCAATTAACGCTGTAATTAACACAATTTGCACTTTAATTCATTATAATTAGAAACTTAGTTATTGCAAAGATGTGACTTCAAGAGGGAAGAAAATGTACCTCGAGTTTGTTAACATATTTACTCCAAATTTGACGAGGCCAGAACATACGTGATTTTGGTATCTCATTGATATCCTCCAGATAGTCTCTAATGATATTTGTTTTCTGTTTATTGTATATAAATAAGACAGTTACAATCTCAAATGGCAGAGATCTCTAAGGTTAGTGATGCACTTATTGCTACACAATGGAATCAGTACCTGAAGAAATAAACCCATTGAGTTGGAGAGAGCATCCGAAGCCATATGTTCTTTTCCAGAAGCATGGAACAGCTTCGATAGACCTAATCCAACAAGTCCGGCCACATAGTGACAATACTCATCATAATCATCAACTGTTTCTACCTGGCAAGAGAGAAACGCCATAAGTAACAATATCAACTTCTATGGAGCAAATATGTGTATTCTCTTCGAGCATGCTTCATCAAAGATCTTAATTTACAACATTCTAGTTATATGTGATGGAAACAGAAAAAAGTAAAAACTTAATTGCCTAACCATGCAATACAGAGGAAAAGTTATCATGTAGCAATCAAATAGATTATTAGATACTTATCTCTAGATATCATTAAAAAGCTACTTCAAGAGCCATGTAACACTTAATTTCGATAATTTCTGTACCTCCTTGCAAATAAATTTTGCCATTCCTGCACCCATTCTCATGGTAATATCCTCAATCGCCTCTTGATAACTGCAGAATCGAATGAAAAATATTATGCATGCAGAAAAACTTCATAGTATACACATTGAAGTAGTTGCAGACGAAAGTTATCTCCAACTAACATAATACTGAGTATTCGGGGTTGAAACATTTATTAGTACCAGAAATTCAGATACAGACAATTAGTTGAATATGAAATTAAAGAAAACAGGAACTTTTTGCTAATTTTTCTAGATTCCATTTTATTCTTTCACCAATAAGTGCACAAGAATCCAAGTGTAAGCATAGTTGGGAGGACATGGAGAATTCAGATTCTCCATATAATTTATTTTGTAATGCCTATGACTTAACAGGATTCGTTCACCACAACCTACTCTTTTTCAGATTAAGAATCCAATTCTATCTTATTCATTAGCGATGAGAATAAACATAGATCTACTTTATCCAATTAAGCCTTATCCATAACTATGCCAGTACATGGATCATCTCCACTTGAATCCATCAAGTGACATTAGCATCGTTCTGGATTACCCATTTAATGTACTGTAGGCTGACCACTCATATTTAAGTCTATTTCCAGCCCACACATTTTGTCAAAATTGGCACATCTAATCGGCCTACATTGAATCACCATTTTATGGCCAACTTTAAGCCCATTGTTGAAAGATGCTTTATTCACAATCCGATTCATTCATAATTCCTATCCAGTCTCAGCTGCCAGTAAAATACCATTTGGAAAAGCATGGAGGTTAAATCTTGATCTTGTATAACCTAGCTCAAAATTCATCTCCAGATATATTATCACTAAATAATTCTTAAGAGTGCGCATCTAAAACAGGAACTTCAACACAACGGCATGAACAATTTGATAGCATCAGATGAGCAATAATAATTGCTAGCCAAGTAAATACCCGCGTGCAAGCTCCAGAAAAGCAGTGGAAACGTGATGGAACTCATCCATGAGAATTTTGTATTCCTTTGTACCGCCTGTATAGAAAAATATAATAAGATTTAAACATATCTAGAGCACCTTATCATAGACAACATAAAACTTAAATAAATACCAGTCTTATGAAAGTGAAACTGGGAAATGGGAATCATGAAAACAACAATCACAACAATAATAGAAAAATAAATTATAATAGGATTTTCAGTTTCCTTGTAATGGTAATTAATGTCAATCTCCAGGTGAAGTGCACAATTAAGTTAAAATAATGAAAATTCTAATTTAACTTGTTCACCTTCCAAATGTAAGGGATCAAACATTTTTAATACATGCAAGTAGTTCTATGATTTTTAATTCTTTCTTTGCCCCTTGTATAGATTAATATAGATCCAAGATGGTTACAAAAAATCATAGCAATCTTTGCAAGACACTTCAGACTCAATTCTTAGCTTCTCCATTCATTTAGAACAATAAGAAGACGGTAGGTATAAGATATGAATAAGTCCTTACAGTTACCTTCAATGTGTATAATCGGAAAGTTGATAAACACAAAGAGTACCAAGTATACCGAAAGACAGACTTAAAAAAACTCACACGCAAAATGCCATTCACGGTTGTATATGTGTTGATGGAAAGCCATCAGTATGGGTACTTTAACCTCTGTAGCTATGCTTGTATCATCCTCTGCAAAAATAACAAAATCCTAAGATAGTTAGTCTGAGGTCAAGGTGAAAAACTAACAATCTGTAAACACCAAGCTTGATGGGTGATCAAAATGAACACAATAAGAATTTTCATTCTTGAGCCGAAGTAACTCGATAAAAGGATAGAAACTAACATAACATGCTGTTCTTGTAGCAGAAAGGTTTACTGTTCAATTCTTATAACAAGCCATAAAGAGAAGAAATAATATTGCATGCTTAACTGGAGTAATTTCTCCGAACATTGGCAGTACACTCTATATTCACGAGACATTACCAGTATAATTTCTTTCTCAGATAGGGAATTATAATGATAAACAAAAATCACCGTTTATGGAATAGCTTACCAACAGTGTCAAGTGCTCGAAGAACCAAATAGAAGATGCATATCTGCAAAATTCATGAAAGAATAAATGCACAATACAATAAATTTTTCAGACATGAAAATAAAGAGTTAAAGTTGATATGAAAAAGCTACTCAATAACGTGAATGGTTGATCATAATACAATCTAAGTAAAATTCTCACGCGGTGTACACTTTGTTAACCAGCTTATTTGGTATTTGGGAAGTTAATACAAGAGATATTGACATCTTCAGAATATAACAACAGTAAGTATTAGACTCCAAAGTTCAATATCAATTGATGTATCGTCATTTATATTGTTTTTGATTCACTTGAACACCTTCTAGACACTTCCAATCATTAGATGTGAGGCATGATATGAAAAGATACATTTCCTGTAAAAAATTTAATAGTGGAAAAAGTTAAGAGGAAAAAACATGACAATCCTGTGGCCTAAAAAGAATTAATAAGTCACAAATATACAAAAAGAATGTCATATCAACAAATTTCGTGAAATGCCACTTGATTGGACAGGTCACCGTGATTCGGTAATGGTATGCAAAAGAATGAAAGCAATTCCGTCTTTACTAATAAATTTATGACTCAAACTAAGCACATTAAAAAGCTTATACTACTTTCATTCTGATTACTCTCTCTTTCTATTGCGTTTTTTAAACTCCATACAGCTTCTTACTGTCTCAAGTTCATTAATATATGTCCAGATCCATAGAATCGGATTCCTGAAATTAGCAACTGACAAACATGAGAGAAATTGTTTCCAGTCAGAATTCATAGACCTCAGACTTCCAGTTATCTACAACAAACTCGATGTTGACACCTCAACCTCGTTTGCATGTAATTGCTCAAAAATTAGGCAAACATTTCCAAAAAACAGAAAATACGTAACAACTATCACATAAAACATAGATTAACTACACAATGTTCCACTGAACTGCAACTGGAAAAAAAAACTCACAGCATCACGAAGATCGGTATCGAGCTGCTGAATGACGAGAGCGAAACTTCTAGAAACTTTATGAAGCATAGAGTAACAAAATCCCCAGTGCGGCTCCGCGGGGATCTGCTTCTCCGCTCTTCTTGCGGCCATTTTCAGCTTCACTAATGGATAAAAATCATCCGGATGCTTCAAAATCGCTCGCAAACTCCCCATCTTATTCCTGCTCAACACCAAATAATAAACGAAAATAAGAAAAAAGTAAACCGAAGATCGATCGATACAAATTCGAAGTTCCGATCGAATGCTTTATTATTTCCGTGAAATCGATCGATGTTAAATGCAACTCAAATTTTCACAACAGAAATGAAATATTAATATCGAAAATTGATCTGATAAACAAAAATCTTACAATCGAAACAGAGTAAATAACTGCTTCACGTACTTTCTGTGGCTCTGAAATTAATTTGAAATGGCAATGTGAATTGAGGAATGTAGCGTGGGGAATGTTTTATACGTGGGGGCAGAAAATGAAGAGCCCCGATTTATTCGACGTTGGGTAAACTTGTGATGCTTTTCAATTTTTTGAAGTGGCCAGCTGTGCAAAGCTGTGTTTGGCAGTATTTAATATTGATTGATTCTGATTTTTAAACTTGATCAAATTTTGTCCATTTATTCCGTATTTTGGAGTTGGACCTGACAGATATATAATATATGCCAAACATGAATAAAGCCACAAAATAGCTTCGTTGTACAGTGTACACAATACATATTCACATTTATATAATTAGGCATATGTCACATCATATTTTAATTTCAAGATAGTGAAATATTTTGTACTTCATAACACTCTTGAATGTTAATGCCATTAATGAATGGTATGGGTTTATTTGGTACAATAAATGGTATGTTTTTTTTTTTCTGTCATTTTATTGTTTTAAATAATTAAAACAATTGATGTGTATAGGTGATGGAGTAGGAGATTAAAAAGAATTTTACAACATTAAATTTACAATGAGTTTAAGTGAAATATTAATATTCTAAAATCTTATGGTGAATTTGTCTAAAAAAATTTAAAAAATATGTTTTTGTAAAGTTAAATTTTATAATATTTGATTGGTGAAAAACTCCGTTAGAAAATCTATAGTTCATGCAAATAGTTGTTTATAACGTGAAATTCTACGTTAAATCGATTTATTTTTCATCATTGAATTTTGAAGTTAAATAATATACTCTATGTTGATTCATTCACTAACAAAAATTAGAGTGATTTTATAAAATGACCTGTTTATATTACACACATCAAATGTGCATTACAATTAATTTATATATCAGTTGGCTATTTTAATTATATTCTGTTTTTTCGTATTCTAGTTTAGAGTTGTTTTTATTCATTGATATAAATATCACATTAGAGGTCTAAAATTCAACTTAATTGTATGCTTCAAACGAAAAGTTCCAAGTAAATTCAATAATTGGGCCAAAAGGCACGTATAATTTTCATTTATTAATACTGTATTTCTCAAGTTGTAATTAAACTACTTTGCATGAGAAACTCATGTGATCCATTGTCAACTCGTACCTAGAAATTGGTGTACCGTGCATATTTACGGGTAATTCTATCTTGGACCGAGACTGTTGGTCCCGATTCAGTTTTAATCACATATTTACATTTTGAGGTGGGGTGGTATACATCTTGGCGTGGTGGATAAAACCACTCACCCCATGCAAAATTTGTGGCCTATCTTGGTCGGGACCAACGGTCCCGGACCAAGATAGATTTTTCTCCGTATTCACCAAGAATCAATAAATTTACTATTTAATAATATTATATCATTTATAATATAAGAATATAATATTTGAAAGATACTAGGACTAAAGTTTTGGGAGATCTTAGATCATCTAGCTACACACATTTGTGCGGAGAGGATCCCTGTTACATATGCATGAGATATTTAATTTCTAAATCTTACAAGTATAATTCAGAATAAAGAGTTAAACAAATGTATTTTATTCATAATTTTCAAGGCTAATTCAAAATGATTTATGACGTTTGCTTGTATTTCTTATTTTTAGGACTATAATTTTTGTAAAATTTCGATAATCTATTTACCAAATTCATTTTTTTATTTTGTTATATATAACTATGTACTAACCAGTAAACACATATTGACGCTTTACACCACCTTTCAAATAGAATTACACTGTTAACTTCTTCTTTTCATTTTTTTACCTTTACCACTTCTTAAGACTATATATCAACAAAAATTGTTAAATCATTTATTTTACAAATCATACATCAATAAATGACCCCCTCATTTATTGATGAAAATTCACATTGCATTCTATTATAGTCAACTTTAATTATAATTCAAAAGGCGAACGATAAACTACATATAAAATGTAATCCATTGATTTTATAAAATATATTTTAAATTCAGTCAAACTCGACCTAAATCATATTTTTTAGTAAAATAATTTTTTTTAGACTTGGTCTTAAATTAGGGGAGGTGTCATTTCCGAGTATTAAAGTCAACCTTAGCTCACTAATGACTTTTTAATAATATTAAAAGTCAATTTTAGATCACTAATGACTTATTCGATTTTCCAAGTCCACCAATATGAGGCTGTAAGAGAGTTGTGAAATGTGAACACAAGATATAGATATTGAGGCGCCACCCATTTCGCAAGCTCGTGCCCTTTCGTATGTATATCTTTAAACAATATTCCCACTCGGAATAGTAATAATGAAATAATTGAACCTTATTTTTGTGGTTGTTATTAATATACATGTTTTTTCAATTAAAATTTTACCATTTTGTTGAAAGAAAAATTAGTATATACTGCCCTTTGTCCCTTTCATGACTTTCCTGATTTAGAAAGTAGGGACTGATTAATACATCATTCATAAGTAATTTTAAATTTTTAAATTTTAAATTTTACCATTTGGTTAAAAGAAAATTAGTATATAGTATATACCATTATTTTTCTCTGATTTAGAAAGTATAAATTGGTTAAAAACATCAAAATCATATGTAATTGTAAATGATTTCTTGTAAATATTAGGGGATGTCAAAAAATTGTGATTACATTGCTTATGTTAAAAATTCCAATAAATTAATTTAAACTAGAAAATACATATAACCCTGAAAAAATCAATGTATTGTTACCTGAACCAGCAAATGGAAACATGAATAGAATCATGCATCATTTATGTAAGCTGATAAAACATATAATTTGGAATATAAATATGAAAAATATATAAATTAATATTTAAAAAATTAAAAATATTACGGAAATAACAAAAATATATCAAATAAGTTAGTATAAATGGCCAATTTTATCATGTTACAATATATAATCATCTCATATATGATAAAACCAAGGCTGCCCAATTTGGACCACTTTTTTCTGAATATTTCCTTCATTGTTTATACTTGGCAGTTACCACCAACCTAAGTTTACTGTTGCTTGAATTCAGTTTAAGACAGTAAAACAATGTGGAAAATGTCAGTTTTGCTGGGAGTGTTAACTAACTTTTAATGTAACTATTTAGTAGTAATACTAAACACCATGATTGTATATATTAGTTTTGGTCTCTTCTAATTTTAACAAAAAAGTTAATACAATCAATAGTTGTTGATATATTGATATTTTTTAAATAAAAAAATAATGAAAAAAATTGTGATATATATTATTTAATTTATGTTGAATCTTTAATATGTTGCCGTAAATAAAAAAAAAATGATAAATATGACTCTTTTTAGGACGTGAAGTCTACAATTGGAAGAAATCTAAAAGGAAAACAAATAACAAAAATAAAATGAAAAATTGTGACAGATAGTTGGGTGAAATTCTAGTGATTATGGCGAATACTAATAGTTACATAATTTTTTTAACCCATTATGCGTAGAGACGAACCCGATCAATGTGGATATACCAAAATATAAGAGAACAAGTAATAGTCACTATTGAATCAAATATTACAAACTCGTCATTATTAAGTATTAACTCATGATATTCTCGTATAAAGTCTTGTAAAATAATTGCAATCAAAATGAAAAGTTAGAGAACTCAAATACTCAATAGCTAAACAACAAATCAGTGGCGTTGGCCCAAGTGTTGTTCAATACATGTATATGGGCCGGCCCAATTTTTTTAGTTTGGGCTATGAAAAACTGCCTTTTAAGCTTGCATATTTAAATCACTTGGTTATATTAACAAAAAGAAAATGTTATTTACACTGATTAATTACCAATTTACCACCCATTTGTGGCCTTTTGATTTTTAAAATGTAGATGCAATAAATTAATTAAAATTTATTAATTACAAGTTATTAAAATTAGGGGAAATGAAAAATTGCTGGTATATAAAAAATGGTTCTTTCTATATTCTTCTAATTCATTAGTCGACCAAAAAAGATGAAATGGATTAAAAAAATTAATCACCATGAAAAGGGCAAAACAAAAAAGAATTACTTACTACATGCGAAGGAGAAAAATGAGAGGTGGTTATTAGTTATATACTTATATTTGTTCCTTCTAAGTTTACTGCTATATCAATTTCTTCATCATTTGGCATCTTTCTCTCTCTACGAGAAGAAGGGGCGCCAAAAATCTCAGCCATGAATCTTAAAACCCTAACTCACCAATTTCACTGCCCTTATTTTCGAACTCCTATTAAAACTATTAATCCAAAATTCACCTTACCCAGAACCGGTGTTCGAATTCTGAATCGCAGATACAATCGACCTATCATCAGATATTGCATTGTTCCAAGCCATGAACATGATAATGCTACTCAAATTTCAGCAACTAGAGAAGAAAAGGAAGAAGAAATAGCGGTGGTGGAGAAAACCCAATTATCAGGCGAGATTTCTGAAGGTACTAGAGAAGAGTTATCGGAGAATATCAGTTTGTGGGCTCAAACAGTTGAGATTGTGAAGTTTTCTGGTCCTGCTGTTGGGCTATGGATTTGTGGGCCGTTAATGAGTTTGATTGATACTGCTGTTGTTGGTCAAGGCAGCTCCCTTGAGCTTGCTGCTTTAGGTATTGTATAAATTTAAATCTCCTTACCTGTGATAGATCATGCATTTGTTTCGAATCGAATGTCCTGTTTGCTGTAGTATTGAATCAATCGCATTGATTTGTTATGTTGAGTTAGCTAGAATTTTGATGTAATAAAAGTTTTACGAGTTCTATTGAAAGTCCATTGTGGGTCTTCTTGTATTTGACAGGGCCAGGGACGGTGTTTTGTGATTATACAAGCTATCTGTTTATGTTCCTTTCAATTGCTACTTCGAATTTGGTAGCTACATCTCTTGCTAGACAGGTCAGTTGATTAGATTATACGATGTCAAGTGGCTTAAATAGATTAAATTGCAAAAGAAAAAATCTACATAATTTGAACTGTGAAGTTTACAAAATGTAAGCTATATGCTCTTGTGGCAGGATAAAGATGAACTGCAACATCAGATATCCATTTTGCTGTTTATTGGATTGGCTTGTGGTATCATGATGCTTCTTTTTACAAAATTTTGCGGCCGTTGGGCATTGACCGGTAAAAGAGCAACATCCTCTACTATTTCTTATCGTAATTTATATATTATTCTATTCTGATGAAATTTTCTACATTTATTCCCAGTTTTTGCTGGGGCAAAGAATACAGATATTGTAAATGCAGCAAATACATACATTCAGGTTCGTTAATCTGGACCATGTTAGTATAATTATTATTATCAGTCAGCTATTTGACGACTTTGTTATCATACCAACACTCATGAATACATGTCTTTTGCTTCTGGTTGGTTTATTTCCCTATGTTGGTTGTAAGTGGCCTCTTTTTTTCAGATTCGGGGGTTAGTATGGCCCGCATGGCTTGTTGGATGGGTTGCTCAAAGTGCAAGGTCTGACATTGACTATAAATGATAAATTTGTTCTCTCAGCCCCCCAACTAGTTTGCTTTATTTGTACTCATCTTTCTTCATTTATTTCCTTGTCCTAGATTTATATCTTTATCAAAAAACAACATTAATAAATCGTTGTGGTCATTATTGAGCTTCATGCAGTTTTCTCTTTAGTAGCTTTTGTACCTGCAAATACATACTGCCTTATTAGTTTGGAATAGCCATATGCTTGAATCATTGGTTGAATTGGGAAATTGCTTAAATTTCCGTTGATCTAGTTACTTATACTGACATGCACCATTGGGAATTCATTTTCATTGCAAATTCATGTTTCATTAATTGGGGTTTGTTGAATATATTTGTCTGGTCTGGTTAACTTATGCACAGCTTAGGAATGAAAGATTCATTGGGACCTGTGAAGGCTTTGGCAGTTGCCAGTGCTATTAATGGCGTTGGTGATATAGTCTTATGCAGATACCTAGGATTTGGCATTGCTGGAGCAGCATGGGCAACAATGGTGTCACAGGTGTGCTAAACAAGCATTCTGCTTTCTTCTTACATGATTAGAATCATCCTTTTACATAATTTTGTTCTTATCATGTTGAATAAATATGGAAAAACTCTATTCTATTTTGTGTTCATACTAATTGTTAGTACTTTTGACATTGTTAGTACTTTATTAATAGTGAAACTCTATCCTCTATGTTATTAATCTCTTATGCTTTTATATTCGTGTTGTATCTAGCACTAATACATGGTCATCATCATAGGTAGTTGCAGCTTACATGATGGTTGATGCTTTGAACAAAAAAGGATTCAATGGGTTTGCCATCTCTATTCCGTCACTTAGTGAATTCATTCAGATATTCATGATTGCAGCTCCAGCATTTGTAGCAATTCTATCAAAGGTTAATGATGTGATTCATGATTCTTCATTCTACTACTTTCTTTCACTTCATTATACCTTTTTTTCTGACGTAGTTTGATATAGACAGTATTTTACGCTCTGCTTGTCTACTTTGCTACATCAATGGGTACAAAAACCGTTGCTGCTCATCAGGTTGGGTTTGTTAAAATGTATGATGTTTTTAAAAAAAAAAAAAAAAAAAATCATGAAAGTCGAATCTCATTGGTATCTAATCATTAGGTGATGATACAATTGTATTGCATATGTGCTGTTTGGGGCGAGCCTCTTTCTCAAACGGCCCAGTCATTTATGCCTGAGCTGATATACGGAGCTAATCGAAGTTTAGCAAAGGTTTGTGGTTCTTCTTAAGTTGCAAATACATTTATTATCTAGTTTTATTGATACATCAATAATTGCAACTATCTCCAAGAACACCCAACAAATTGTTGGCGAAAATTTCTACATTTGTTGAACGTCTAACTGCAATTTAAGTACTTTCATGTTCTCTATGTGAAATTTTTTCCTGAAATTTACGATCAATATCAGATTCGATCATTACTTAAGACGCTGGTCATCATTGGCACATTAAGCGGACTGATATTGGGATCTGTTGGTACATCACTTCCCTGGCTATTCCCCCAAATCTTTTCCTCTGATCCTGAGGTCATAAAAGAGGTAAGTTTCTTTTGTTCTTATTTACTTTTGGACTCTCGAGAATGATGTAATCAGGTTGTAAACTGTAATAATCCAATAGTTCAATAAGCAAACATGTTTTTTTGACTTATTCTGCTTTATGTGGCTCAATTTATACTATAATAACTCTACTTTAACTGGAAATAACTGTTACAAAACCTTCAAAAAGGTTTTGTTGGGCAGTAAATAACTGCTATTGATGTACAATGAAAATACTTCAAAGATTAAATTATATTATAAACACACAGTTTTATCTTATATTATGCAGATGCACAAGGTCTTGATCCCTTTCTTTGTCGCATTATTTGCCGCACCCCCTATTAATTGCCTTGAGGGCACGTTAATGGTATGTTAACTCAATCATATATTGTCTCACATATCTACACTTTTATCACCTTCTCTTGTTTTTAACTTGAAGGTGCTTGTAAATTTTGCAGGCTGGAAGAGATTTCAAGTTTCTTAGTTTATCAATGAGTGGGATTGCTTGTTTGGGCACTCTTCTTCTTATGGT
This sequence comes from Verbascum thapsus, assembly GCA_963669365.1. Taxonomy (NCBI): domain Eukaryota; kingdom Viridiplantae; phylum Streptophyta; class Magnoliopsida; order Lamiales; family Scrophulariaceae; genus Verbascum; species Verbascum thapsus. Next base: position 23,269,138 of record OY770106.1, read on the forward strand.
ATTTCATTATATATTTTATTGAACTTTTTTTTCCTTCTCTTTTTTCCTTTTAGAATTTCTACTATGGTTTAAGGGATAATAAATTAAAAAAAAAAAAAAAAAAAAACTTTCCACATTGCTACAGATATTAAGCAGGAATGGTTATGGTTTAACCGGTTGTTGGTTAGGACTCGTTGCGTTTCAATTGGTAAGTCTCTTGCTCAGTGATTCTTAAAAGTTTCGAAACTTGCAGTATAATTGACTAATTGTCTAAAATAAAAAAAAATTATATTGTTTACATCACCAAAATCTAATGATAAAATGTAACCTTAAATAATATATTTCTAAATATAGCTTTATATTGTTGTAAAATCATTCAATTTGGTTAGCTCTTGTTTCTATACAGTCTCTGTTTACTACTCTGCTACGGCGGCTGACTTTACCAGATGGGATACTACATTCTGAAGACTGGGGTACCAATCAACTTCGGAAGCTGAAAGCTGTATAATTTGGCTTCAAATTCAAGTAATTGAGCCAGATATTATGGATTAGTAATACACATAATCCATATGATAAGTGTAAACAAAATTACATTTCTAATGAAACTATACAAAATTCTTCAAATCTCACACATTTGCAATCTGAGAATTCTTCTATTCACCTATTTTTTTACATTAAATATGTGATTTGAAATTTTTGTAGTATTACTAAAATTGCAAAATTTAACGTGGGATATTACTTAATATGGGTTTCCCAACTCTTCTACTTTGGACTTGAATCCAGGTTGAATAAGCCACTTGTTTGTTAGCATGATGGTCAGGCTTAATCAAGCTTGACTTGTAAGTTGTAAACACCCTCGGCCCTTCGTACACGTAAATACAACCAATTATTATGCAGAAAGAAACGATTTTTTTTTTTGTCCAAATGAAAAGGTTCAATAATGTTACTACCTTGCCATATACATAAAGCGTTCTCTAAGATGTGATAAAAACGTGCTAGCCGAAACATGAAAATAGCAGAATGAATCTGCACCGTTGGCTCCGGACAGCGAGAAGCAAAAATAATTGTACACGACAAAACGAAAATAAAAACAAAAAAAAAAAGGGGGAAAGGAATTTCGGAAATCAGAATGAAAAGAAGAAAAAGTAGAGGACGTTATTAGTTACTTGTCTCGGTTGAACGCTTTATTAGTAATATATTTATAATGTGTATGATTTTATTTTATGAATTAAATATATTATAATATGTAATTAATATTAGTCATTTCACCAGTTTCGAAAATATGAGTATATGAATTTTATGACGCCTGAAAGTTATATTTGTTTCTCATCTCTTTTTCTATTTCTTATTCCTCTTTAGTCCTAATTTATTTAAACTCTGATTAATTTTATTTCGATTTCTTTGCAAAAAGATATTTTTAAATAAGAAAAAAATAGTAATTTATTTTCCATCCAAGTGCCAACATCCAACCCCACTTTCTTTCCAAGTTGTTGTCATTCTTCATTCAGTCGTTTGGCGCTTCTCTCTCTCTCTCTCTCTCTCTCTCTCTCTGTCTACATTCTACAGAAATACAGCGGCAAAAAGAGAAAGAAAGTTCAACCATGATTCTTAAAATTCCTTTTCACCACTCTTACAACCCTAATTTGCAAATCTCAAACAAAACTTTCAATCGAAATCTCATTGCACATAAAACTACTATCCGATTACTAAAGCTCAGAAACAATCCAATTATTATTTCCAATTGCATTTCTCCGAGCAATGAAATCACCGAAGTTTCACCAATTGAAGAAGAAAAGGAGGAAAATGTATCTATCGTAGAGGAAACGCAAATGTTTGAACAGATTTCTGAAAATAACAGAGAAGAGTTCTCGGAGAATGAGAGTTTATGGACCCAGATGTTGGAAATTGCTAAATTTTCTGGACCAGCCGTGGGGCTATGGATTTGTGGACCGTTAATGAGTTTAATTGATACTGTTGTTATTGGTCAATGCAGCTCCATTGAACTTGCTGCTTTAGGTTTAAAAATATATATATATATATATATATATATATATATATATTTTAATTTGTGGTGTTTATATTCCTGCTAGCTTTGTGATTGTTGATTGGTTGTCTATTTGGCTTTGTGTGGGCAGGTCCAGGAACCGTGTTTTGCGACTATACGAGTTACGTATTTATGTTTCTTTCAATTGCTACATCAAATATGGTGGCTACATCTCTTGCTAGACAGGTGTGTTGGCTAGAATTATGGTATCTGAATGTAATTTGGCTTTTTTCCTTAAAATAAGAGAATAAATTAGTTTGGTTTTAATTTATTTATTTTGTGTAAAAGTTGCAAATGTATGGAGATTCTTGTTTAGACAGAATGATCTCTTTTAGAATCCAACTATAACATGACAGGAGCAAGTGTAATCCACTCACCATGTGAATAAACTATGTCCAGGCTAGAATTTTCGAAAATGTATATCAAAAACTATGACTGAGTTTTAATTACAATGTTTAATTCAAGACTGGTATTGAGTTGTGCAGGATAAAAGTGAGGTGCAGCATCAGATATCTATCTTGCTGTTTATTGGATTGGCAAGTGGTTTTGTGATGCTTTTTTTTACAAGGTTATATGGTCATTGGGCATTGGCTGGTAAATCAGGATATACCTTCATCATCTTTTATTGCGTTAATTCCAAGATTGTCGAATTTTACTATGAGCTGATAATTTCTATACTTTAATCTCCAGCTTTTGCGGGAGCAAAGAATGCAGAAATCAGTACTGCAGCAAATACATATGTTCAGGTTCATTGTTGTTAGCGTTTTAACCTGTTCTACGTTATCAGTGAGTTGTATTGACTTATATGTTACTTGCCAAATATCAAAGAAGTTCTGTAATGCGTTATGGTCTCACTTATTTCTCGATTTCGATCACATTAGTTTTTTGGTCAAAACATATAGTGGAATGTGGTAACTGCTGGATTATGATTTTGGACTTCACTTTCTTCATTTTCCCTTTTTGGGGGAATTAGTAAATCGTTTTTCTATTTTTTCAGATCAGAGGCTTAGCGTGGCCAGCAGTTCTGATTGGATGGGTTGCTCAAAGTGCAAGGTCCAACATTATTATTTATATATCTTTCTATGTTGAGTATTTTCTATATGGTGTTTTTCTTAGTCGTTCGTGCCTTCACATTTCTGGCTGTGTTACCCATATTGCACAGAGCTGGACTTTTTTCTCTATCTTTGCGTTTTGAGTAACGTGTCCTAGTATTTTAAAGGCTAATTTCAGTAACATCTTTAGTGTTCATGCTTGGTAAGGCAAACTTTGAAACAAGAAGCATATATTAACGTTTGAAAAATTATTAATTGTAGAAGAGATGCAGTTGATACATAGCTGGAATCTAACTCTGATGATGCTTTGAAATTCACAATCTTAAAATTCGCAAATTTCTTGAATATTTTTGCTTCGGTCTGGTTTCTTCTTGCACAGCTTAGGAATGAAAGATTCATGGGGACCTTTAAAGGCTTTGGCGGCTGCAAGTGCTATTAATGGCATTGGTGACGTAGTCCTATGCAGATTCCTAGGATATGGGATTGCTGGAGCAGCATGGGCAACAATGGCGTCACAGGTTTTTTTTTAATTAATATTTTTCCTCTTTCTAAATTAGATATATTGTGTGATTTCAGTTTTCTCACAATGCATATTTGTCTTAGGTTGTTGCTGCTTACATGATGATTGCAGCTCTGAGTAGTAAAGGATATAATGGTTTTGCAATCTCTATCCCATCACCTGCTGAACTCCTTCAGATATTCACTATTGCAGCCCCTGTATTTATAACAATGATGTCAAAGGTTTGTAAAAACCTTCTTGATTTTACCCTTTTCATTACTTATTATACCGTCATTTGTCTAACAAATTATATTTAGGTGGCATTTTACTCCCTACTTGTGTACTTTGCTACATCAACGAGTACACAAACCGTTGCTGCTCATCAGGTTTTATATTTTGATGTCAATTAATTTTTTTTTGGATTAAATTTAGTCCGGGTGGATGTGGCATAATTGTCTTTTCATAGTGAAAGTGACCTTACTAACTCCCTCTTATTTAGGTCATGATGCAATTGTATGGCATGTGCGCTGTTTTTGGTGAACCTCTTTCGCAAACGGCCCAATCCTTTATGCCTGAGCTGATATATGGAGCTAATCGAAATTTACCAAAGGTCTGCAATTTTTTTTAGATATGATTTGGAATATGTGCATTTGTGTTCATTTTTATCAATAATAGAATCTTTTTGGTTTGATAAGAAATGAGAGCATATCGTATTAATTAACTACAGTTGCAACATTCATTTATAAACAACTTATGGTAAATGACAGGCTCGAACATTACTGAAATCACTAGTCATTATTGGTGCGCTAAGCGGTCTGATATTGGGATCTATTGGAACATCAATTCCTTGGTTATTTCCAAAATTGTTTTCCCCTGATCCTGAGGTCATAATGGAGGTCAGTTTATTTCTCTTTTTTTTTTTCTCCATCATCTTGAATTCATGTCAAGGCAATGATGGTTACATATGCAAGACTCTCCTTATATGTATGTGTTGAGGTAGGTAATTGGTTATTAACTGTTCAGTGTAGTACTTCATATAATAATGTATTGGTGAAGATGAAGCTGCCTTTTTATTTACTTCTCGTGCAAAGAAAAAATTGAAATCCTGAATATTACTATTGGGAACTAGAAAATCATAAAACTATTTCTTCGCAAGCTAAAACTAAAACTTTTTAATGTATTGAAGTGCTTTTAAAAGTATGAGGTTGACATTGTATTAGAACATTTATATGCTTTTTTTTTTGTTTATTTTATGCGATTTCAGATGCAAAGGGTGTTGATTCCTTTCTTCCTGGCACTTAGTATAACACCCAGTACTCATAGCCTTGAGGGTACGTTACTGGTAAGTTGGCTCTGTCTTATAGTTCAATCCGTTTTTCATTTTTGTAACAAAATGAGAAATCTGGTTATATTTCAGTCATATCTTTTAGTTAATAATAGGGTAAACAACATAGATACCCCTGCCTGAGACATGGAGTACAAAGTAAGAAATCTGGTTATATTTGAGAAATATTAATATCTTCCTCTGTTTTCTGATTTGCGGGGATCAGATTGGGGGTTATCTAGGTAGTTTGCAAAACCTTTGGGTTACTAATAGTAATTAGCCATTAAGTTTGGAGGTGTGCATGTGATTATCCACAATATGTGTGTCAATTATGCAGGCTGGACGAGATTTGAAGTTCATTAGCATGTCAATGAGTACTATCTTTGGTTTGGGCACTCTTCTCTTGCTGGTAAGCAGTTATTTAAAAAACAAAAATCCTTCCTTTTTACACTGCCCACTTATTCTTCACTCATTTTCTGCTACTAACATTCTCTCTTATATATACAGCTGTTGAGCAGAAGTGGTTATGGTTTAGCCGGGTGTTGGTTTGCACTCGTTGCATTTCAATGGGTAAGTCTAAAATCCATGCATTGTTCCCACTGGTTTTGTATTGTTGTAAAATCATATAAATTTTAACTCTTATTTTATTTGGCCAGTCTCGGTTTTCTATTGCTCTAAGACGACTCACCTTAGCAAATGGAATGCTCTACTCAGAAAACCCGACTCCTTATCAACCTGGGAAGCTCAAATCTGTATAATGTTGTGTCAACTTAGTTCACACATTCTGTTGTTTTTCAACTCAAAATGAGCTTAAACAAGTAGTTCTCGCTGATCCTGTTGTATTCTATATCTTGTTGTTCACGCTTCATCTTAGCTGTTGCATTTAGTACTACAGTATTTTTCAGATTAGGGGATAGGATCATAGGAATTTGATTCAAACAATGTAATCGTAAACATTCATTACTACATTTCTTACCCTCAAATTTATAAATCAAGATCTAGTTATCAAACTATTGTGTACTTTTCTGGAAATTAGTATAGAAATTAAATTAGACATGGCTTGAGATCAACAGGATCAAAAATGTTTTTTTTCGCACCATCCAAAATAAATTTCCAACAGATACAGTACTAAGTAAAACAGCAAGTTGTAGATTCATTTTGCTGCATATTAATCCATACATTCTGTCATCATTCCGATTATAAACACTAAAAATGCGAAAACATTTCAGAGCACTTTCCTAGCTTGAATTCATACATGCATAGTGTGCACAAGCTGAGAAGTTTGATGAAATGGCACAATCCAACAGTCTGTGATTCATTCTCTCAGCATTTGGGTAAATGGATGCTCACCATTAGAGGCTTATCAACAGAAAATATCAAATGTAGCTCAATATCTGCTTCTTCCTCTCCGATCAAATTCTCTTGTTTCTTCTCCTGGCACTGGTACTCGTCTTCTACTCTGCAATTTCCATGAAGGGCCACCAAATTCAGACACTCTAAACCATTGACCAACTCTACATTCAATAATGTTTAATGCCAGTAGTAGGGGGCGGCAAAATGGGTCCGGAACCACGGTTCCAACCCAATTAAACTAGTTTGGGTTGGGTTGGGTTGGTTCCTAAGAAATTATTTTTGACTCCTAACTGGTTCCAACTTGGTTTCAAGTTGGGTGGGTCCAACTAATTTCAAGTTAGGCCCAAACCGCTTGACAATAATCTAAATTATAAAGAACAAAATGTAAGGTATTGAGTCGGGTTGGACTTAGTTCTCTTTCGGGTTGACTTTGGTTCCGTTTTGGGTTGAGTTGGTTCCACCTTAAAACCATTTAAGAAACCAACCCATTTAAGAACCGAACCATTGGAACCAACCCAAACCCAACCCAACCCACCCGATTGCCAACTCTAGCCAATAGTAACACTTTGTAGCATAGATAAGATCTCAACTTATATTTCACAATTTTCAATGATGCTACCAAGTTCATTTATAGTGCATGACAAAGAAGCTAAAGGGGCACCATAATATTTCTGAGATCATCAATCTTCACATTGGCTGCTAAGTCACATACCATTACAGGGGGAAAACCATTTTTGATCCTGTAGGATGTGGCAAGGTCAATTTGGCATATCTTATGGGACCAACAATGTGTTTTTCTCTACCCCATAACAATATAACTAACCTGAGCCAATTGTTGTCTCTTCAGAAAAACTCTTTGAGCCTGTTTCTTTTTCTCTTCTGCCTTTTGCTTGGTCACACTTGGCCTGTAAAGAATTACAGTTCTACCAATTTGACCAACTGCCACTGAACCAGTACTTTCCTCTAGTTGCTTCACCGCATCTTCAAACTCCCCAGGACAACTATTATGTATTTTGAGCTGCTCACCGTGAAAAAAATGATCAAATTCAAGAATGTTTCGACAAATTCATTTGTTTTTCACAACTTATCAAAGCCGGAGAAACAAGTACATGACTCTAAAGGACATGTCAATGGGAAATTATAAGCACGATGCACTAACAATTTCTGCAGGAAATTTGTAAAATGAAAATGTCCCCCAAAACTAACCTACAATTCAAAGTCCCCATCCATAATTAGGCAAACAAAGAGTTCTTTAACCAACAATTCACCAATATATGACAAATTACACGCACATTAGCTCCATTTTTAAAAGAAAAATTGGGGAAACTACCTTGAGAAGCTCGTTAGCTTCAAGTGTTTCAACCAACGCCATAACAACCGTATCAGTGACACCCGATTTTCCAACCTGCTGGGACTTTAGCTTTTTCCCCAAACTGTGAGCATATGAAGCCAAGTCTTTCTTCTCCTTCACACTTAAAACCGGCGGTGGCGGGGATTTAACCACAACAATATTCGAATTCTTCAAATCCTCAGTAGCAGAAGGAAGTGTAGTACTTTCACTATCCGATTCGATTACGTCATTCTCGAACAAAGCGACGTCGTTGGTTAGATGCTCGGGGACAGCACAGGGCGTGAGAGAGGAGAAGCGTACTGTACGACTGAAGAAAGGAGAAGGGGTCCAGAACGGTGTCGTTTTGAGGGGAAAGAATGACTGTTTGGATAGGGAAGGGATAAAACGGTGTCGTAGTAGAAGGTGAGAGAAGGAGGAAGCTATTACAATCGCCATTTTCTGCTTCAAGTTCAATGCTTTCATTCAATTTCAGGAAGCAAGTTGGTTATAAATTCTTCATACTTACCCAATTTATATAATTAATATATAGAAATATCACCGAGCTGGGTGTTTGGTCTAGTGGTATGATTCTCGCTTCGGGTGCGAGAGGTCCCGAGTTCGATTCTCGGAACACCCCAACAGACATTCTTTTTCGCACATATTTCTTTCCTCCTTTTAAGAATCTTCAGAATTTAATGCGTCATGCACACTGTTTAAACCATTGTCACTTCAACAAATAATAATACTTATGATATAATTTAAAATGATAATTTGAAAACCTTCACAATAAAAATATATAACAAGTGGTGATGTTTTTTTGTTACTACAAATAATGATTTAGTGACAATAGTTTATTTTATATTATCATTGTTGACAACTAATTATACATATTTATTAGCATTACAGATAGATTACTAAATTATCAATAACTCTGCTGCTGCTGCTTTGTTACTTCATATTTTTGTTATCAATGTTTTTATATCAAGTTGTAGCGAAAAATACTCAAAAGGAAAATGACAGCTATCTGCTAAAGAGTGTAAAATCAGTTCGAGAAGTCATAATGATGAAGCCTAATAATCCAAAAGCCAGATATATATATAATTATATATAGGAGAATAGAGCAGCTTTGCGTGACGTTAACTCTTAAATAACTTGCATTCTTTAGATGTTAGGTTTTTTACATTAAAAATCAACCCAAGATTTTGAAACCCTCAAAAAATGAAGAAATCAAATAGAATATCAGAAATGATCATAAGTTTCCTCGTTGCCTGCTGCATGCAGAGCTCTATATTCAAGAAAATGGTTGAATTCTTGCAGTTTATGTAACAACAAAAAGAAGCATTTTCCAGCAACAAACAGTAGTCTCACTTTAAGCAGCAGCAGATTAAAATCCATATATAGAAACATAATAGTGTAGACAGAACGAAGCAATAAAAAGGCAAGGTAAAACTTCTGCATATCTACTTTGCAGCCTTTGCTTTCTAACACCAGAAAAGGTGGAAAATTATTACAATGACGTTGTAAACCCTAATCTATATTCTATACCAGGGTGGGACCCACACCAGTGCTCACATCAATCATATTCAGCCGATTGAGATTGACATTTGAATATCCCTTCTCATCATTAAAGTGAAAATATAGGCACAAAAATAAGAATTTGTTTTCAATATAACTAAAGCCCATGAAGAAACAGTTAAGTTTTAGATTAAATAGTAAAGAAAGAGATGATCATAAAATTCCATCTTAACATTAAAATTTTTGATCTTACAATGGTTGTTTATATGGTATTTAAGAGTTATACATCCAAGTGGAAAATGGGTAACAACCCAGAAATACCTAATAAACCAAACCCCAGAAAAGATTTAAAACTGACAGCCTAAAAATACAAATAAACCCTACTTACACATAGATCAACAGTGTCACACTTCAACTAGCAACAGACAAATCCAATGATTCGACTGCTTTCTTTTTATTTTAAATTATAAAAAGAACAATCTGATCATTTAATTTCTTCTGAGATTTTAATTTTTTCTGATTTGGCAGTGCAGCAAATCATGCAAAGTTAGTGCCTAGAAATAGTCTAGAACCAAGGTTTTAGGCCTTATGATTACTGCGGGGTTCCCGGCGAGAAATAGCTCTTGTAGTACTCCTTCGTTGTCCGATCACGGTCAGCTGAACGGGCTGCCCGGAGCCATCCCTTGGTGGGTTGAAGCATACTGGAAGAAACTCATTTCTTTCACACTCAAACATGGACCCTGAGAAGTGGTTCACCAAAGCTTCCTTGCCCTATTTATTTATATTCAAAACCATTTCAGTAGAAGAAAATAAATAATAAATATATATATATATGTTTATGCAATTAATAAAACATAGAATATTTATATTTAATCTTGACTCATGTTTTACCTGGATTTTGGCAGAGACAATCTCAATTTTCTTAGGCCAATATCTGATGAACTCAACAAACTCCCATGTTTTCATATGGTATCTATCGAAAAATCTCCACACAGCTCTAGAATTTGTGAAGTTAACAAATGCAAAGCCTCTCCCTTTGTTAGTCCTGAAAGCAAAGCTTTAAGAATGTTAGCAAGACCTGTCTATATATATATTAAGTAAAATGAAACGTAGATTTGAAATTTCATACATAAAATCTATTGGCAAATATACAAAGTCATAGGCACAAATGAGATCAGCTTCTGACGTGCCCTCATTGTTTCTTGTCTTTGCATTTTCCATCTTGCAAAATCCATCCAACAGATTTATGAGCTCCTGCCGACTGCAATCAAATGTGCAAGCAAAAAAACATGAAACTCAAACTCCAAAAACATGTGTACAAAATTTAATACCAAAAAGGGATTAAAAATAAGTATAAAATGAGTCAAAAACACAAGAAATAATGAAAAGATTAAGCAAAAAAAGATAGTTTGAAGTTGTCAATACGTGAGATGATAAGGAATGTTCTTAATCATAATAGTTGTATTTTCTTCATTCCGTTTCAAAGGCGTCACTTTGTGCCTGAAGCTTTCCTCTTTCTGCATGCTCCGTGGCCCCTTAGTAGTAATCTTCTCATGATCCCTCCAAAAACCCACATTACTTTTGTCATTAGAATCAGCCCTCGATTCAAATTTCAGGTTATTAGACCCTTTTCTAGTCCAAAAACTAGTTTTTTCTCTCCCTCTACCTGCCCGAATCTCGCCTCTTCGCCCGGGGCAGCTTCTCCGGTCAGTCTGCAATTGAGGTGGCACCACCGCTTGCGGCGGCGGCGGCGGTGGTGAAGTGTTAGTAGCTACGTGATATCGTGGGTTAATATTATAACTAGGGTTAGAAGACTGGTGTGTGGTGTAAGGTAGTGAGGGTATGATGTAAGTAACAAGTTTAGGTGACCAGACAAGTGGCGGTGGTGGAAGACGGCGGTGGATGGCGGCGGAGGACGGCCAAGGGAGAGGGAACGGCGGCGGTGCATGTGGGTGTGGTGTGATTCCGGGGGGTATGGGCTTATATTCTGGTGCTTGATGGTTTAGGGTTTTGGGTCTTGAAAAGGAAGTGGATGGTGACATGGTTAAAAGTTATTAATGGAGTTGGAGAGTTATTGCTGTGTAATAAATGTAACTTGGGTGGAGAAGAGATTGATTTACTGCTTGAGAGGGTAAAGCTTTGTTTGGGAATGGATTTATGTCAAGAAAAAGTGATTTATTTTAATAGGAAAAAATAGCCGGAAACCCATTGCAATTAGAGTTCTTAATTTAATAATAATTATAATAAGGAAAATGTCTCTCTATATTTTAATTTAGACTTCTTATCATAAGTTAATTGTTGGTACTCGATCTTCTATTTTAATTTAATATTTATTATATTAATATATTTCTTGTAACAAAGTACTAACTGCACTCACTATATTGTTACTTGAATTTAATCAGGATTTTAAGCAAAAAATTATTTATGATATATAAATTGATTAACTTTCATACAATTTTCAATGGAAATCCCTATTATTAAAGATACTGCTATATTCAACAAGCAAGACTAAATCTAGGATCGGAACATGGTCTGCAAATTGGGTTGTTTTACAAAAAAACTGTAAACCATGTTAATTTATATTTTAGATGAATTAATTGAATCCATAAAATAGGATAATGATGATATTAGTTGTTAAAAGATATGATTGGCTACATAATTTTTCAAAAGCATAAAATGAATTATAACAATATTATTAAACAAATAAAAATGCACAATAATGACTACATGAGATGAAACTAATTTTCTACAAAATTAAATAAACAAAGGGATAATTAAAAAGTAAAAACTGGTTACTGAAAACAGTAGCATACAGAACTATCAAATGTTTTCAAGCTTTTCTATAGTTTCTAATATGCAGAGCCTTTCATAGCTAATAATGCAGCTCCATAAGCAGCCTCAGTTTGAAGCGCCTTATGCACAGGCAAACCGAGAACTCTCTCTCGAATCTTGATCCATTTCTCGTTTCTCGAGCCTCCACCTGCAGTAAACACTTCATCAACTGGCGTAGCACCTAATTCCCTTAACAAGTTATAACCCTTCGCCTGAAATTTTACATAAACATGAGTTATTTTGTGTAAGTTCAATATCTCAATGTAAAACAGGACAAAGAGATAATAGAAATTCGAAAAGTAGAAGAATAGTGACTTTTGTTTTACCTCAATGCGAGCAATGGACTCTAGAATTCCATGCAAATACTCCACATCACTTTCTGGACGGGGAAGCAATCTGAAATGGCAAATATTCGTTTAGAAATTTCTAAAATAGTAATTTCGAGAAAGATGGGTAATGTTGTTCACGTATATGGTGAAATTTGCGAAACTAAATTGAGGTTGTGTTTGGATTGAACGATTTTGAAAACCATGAATTTCAAATTTATCATTAAAACCGTTGAGTATATCTCGGATGACTTCAAGTTGCAATAGATTTTAAATCCATTCGAGCTCCGTTCTAGCTCTTTTTTCAATCACTATCGTGGATTTCAAATCCACGAGTCCTTTGAAATCCCTCTTCTAAATTCATTCAGGGTGTGTTTGGATTGAGTGGTTTGGATTTGGGGAGGGGATTTGGAGGAAGGTTATGGAGAAAATAGCTCAAAGTGAATGTCGAGTGATTTGAAATCCATTATAACTTGAATACATCGAAACGAACTTCATAGATTTGTTGATGGATTTAAAATCTACAAATCCTTCAATCCAAACACACCCTCATCAAATTCAAATCCATTAATACAAACACAACCTAAATGTTTTTCCATAAAGATTCAGAATAAAAGCATCAAATTCGCCATCATAACTTTTTTCAACACAACCCTGATCATTGAAATCTGCAAAAGCTCTTCAAATTCAAATGCTCGTATGTAAATTTACCTGGGTTCCATTTTCGGGTCAGCCACAGGAAATCTTTCACCAATATCTTGCAGAGGGTAATAGTCTAAAGGGGAGGCTTCTGCAGAATTGATATGCTCACTTAATTTCTCCAATTGATCATCTGTAAAAAGTTTTCTTAAAACAGCTCCTCCTGTGTTAGAAGCCCCTCCAACAAGCCACTTATCATCAAGGCGATGACTGTACACCCCAAAACGCGCATCTTCTACTCTTCTGGTGCTTAGTAGTTTGATAGCAAGTGTGGAGCCCAAAGATGTGACCTTATCATAAATGATATGAAACTTTCAGCTATAATGGGGTGGAAAAAATAAAGGATTTAACTAAAGTAACGAGTTTTTTTTTTTTCCAAAAAAGAGCAGAGAAAAGAAGTAATGAGTCCTACATCAGAATAAACCAGTAAGAGGGTTTTGGTTAATAAGCTTACTTTTTAAGAGCTTATTTGATAAAATAAGATTCAACAGGTTATATGATGGTTTCGGGAAGTATAACTCACACTAGCATCTAAAGATAATTGTGGTAGATGATATCAGTATGAGACAAAGGAACAAATTAAACATATAGAAACATATAATTGTGTAATACAATTCAAGATTAAAAAAAAGGTTGCAAGATTCTTACAGCTTTTCCTGGTTGATTAGCACGTGCTGCAAGGAAGGCTGCTATACTATCGGTGGTTCCTGTGCAGATTATACAATCCTTTGGGAAACCTGCCACCAAATAAATAATTTTGAAATCAAAATTTAAAAGATCAAAGCCAGTAAAGTTCGGGTAAAATATTCGAAATGCATGATAAATAACTGTTTCCAAGTGACTTTACAGTTATTGCTCGTCTCATTGAAAAACACTAGTTCTTTACAATAGTAATCCATGAGTTCAAACAATCACTTACTAGTTACCACGGAAGACTTGGGCGAAAATATCAGTGTGATGGTAAAGTGATAGTACCGCACATGAACCAAATCTTTCAAACTCTCAATTTCATCTGGGTTTACTTACTTAAGGTCTTTCATATGTAACTTCACTATGATTGGAAGTATCTACTACGTTCTACAACTTCCATAGCACTTGAGTGAGAGACAAAATTAATTAAGCCTCGGCTTCATTTTCAAACAATATACTATTACAACATTTGACTAGTTTTTAGGCCATAACACTATGTTTTAAACTATAATGATTTGTGGCATGAAGAAAAGGTAATATCATAAACAACTGTGAATCAGTAAAAAGGTCAAGATTTGACAAAATAGAAAGAAAAGGAAAAAAAGAACCAAGATGTGGCAATATCATCCATAATATAGAACTCTTTTCAGTAATTCTGCTAACATAGATAGTTTGAATAACGCCAGCACGAATAACACTAAATCACAATCAACAACTTCATCAAATAGCTCAATGATCTTCATTTTCACCTTACAGCTTACATATAGCAAACGTACCGAATTTTGTTCTAATGCCCTCTATCATAGAGCCAATTTTGGTCCCTGGAGGTTGTACCGAAGGTAAAACACGCGAATATGGCTGAGAAAGCAGCCATGGAGGATATGACTCAACTTCAGGATCATAACCAACCTATCAAGATATATATGCAAATCAGGAATTTGCAGTCATTTTATGCGGAAAAATCTGAAGATCAAACTGGCAAAAAAGGAAACAGACAAATAAACTTAGGTATTGAAACATGCTATACTTTCAAAGCATTGTTATAATCAGACACTCCAAGCTTTCCATGAAGAAGCCATAACAACCAATCAGCTTGATGCAATAATACTGCTGAATTTTTTGCTGTATTTGAAGAACTCCACCAAGAAACAAGTTTGCACAAAGTTGAAGAACCAGAGCAAACTGTGTGGTTTAGAGGAGCTATTGCTTTTACTAGCGGCAAAGCCTCGGGACAACTCTGATTGTAGAGGAAAGGTGTACACAAGGGTTCACCTGTTTTGCTGCATCGACAAATAATACGTTAAATATTGAAAATGAGCACTATGAATGATAATTACACGTGCAGCCCGTCGTTACTGGATAATCACCAGGGACCCACATGCCAAATCATTACAACTCGAGAGATAGGGGAGAAATTGTAATCTACTTTTATTGGCATAGGCAAAATTGTTATATGTTTTACTGACAACGGAATAGTAATTTCTCAAATCTAGAAATGCTTTTCGTGATAGAATACCACACAAGGGTTGTCAATGTAACTTACATTAAAGTAAATTAGAAAACAAGGGCAGCATTTTTTCAAGATAGAAATTCAACCTATCAACAATGAGTGTTGTTGCAGAAGTACCATCAATGGAAATGGATGCAATCGATGGGCGGAGATTAATAGGAATATCTTCTAAGAGAGCGAAAAGTGTTGTTCTCCAAGATTTCACCCAATCTACTGTTTCTTCGCTCTTTCTAGAAAACAAAAACAAGCTTGTTAATTCATCTTAAGCGACATAAGCACAAATTCATGCATTACAATAAATAGGATATGTTATTTAAGTTAAACAAGCATACAAATAGCAGAAAATATACCATATACAGTGGGTACTCTTTCTTTCCTTCAGCAAGTATATATCCTTCCTTGCTAATCAGCGCATAACGAGCACCGGATGTACCAAAATCCATTCCGAGATAGAGTTGTTCCCCTACTTCAGATTCCAAATCCATATTTACGTTACTAGTTATCAAACTAGTAATTCTAGGTTGTGATTTATTACGTGCTTTGAAGATCGAAGTTCTTGAAACAAACTTCCTCGGATTATAATGATTGCCTGTCAACGTGCATGAGAAAAATGAATATCATTAAGTTACATTTTCATGAGAAATATAATTCCCTTTTCAGTGACTACATCGATTATCAATACATCAACTCATTACTAGCATACATCGAAATAGAAATAAACTCACACAGCATTAGATGGTATCTATACTTTATTCATTTATTGCGACTCGAACTCAACAGTTCATTTACTGTCGTGTGGTAGCCATTAGAATGTTCCACTTAACAATGGATCATAACCTTGATAAACATAATTTGTCTAGTTAAATTAGATGAATCTACCAATTATTCCCGTATTATTTAGAATATAAACAGATCGTTTAGAAACAGCTATAATTTCGGTGCAAATTTTGCTGGAATTATCAAGAAAAAACAATATTCTCAAATCAAGGCAATCAAAAAGTAAGGCAATACATTTAAACTTAAGAATCGGAAAAATTAATTACTGTAATTTGTAGAGATGGGCAGATGGAGAAGCAACGAGCATGAAGGATTGTAAAGTGAGGCCACCATTTCTTCACAAAGGATAATGGGAACTTGAGCGCCATTTTGTACCATGTTTTCCCTTTATATATAAAAGCGTTGTTAGAATTTTTCGTTAGATAAAGAAGTAGTCGCTAGTATTTTTCAGCGGGCTTAAAGAAACGCTATTAGGAAACGGATTGGCTTATTGGGCCGTTAGTCTAAATACTATCCATAAAAGATTGACCCTTCAGAATAACGAAAATTTGGACCTTTTCTCTAGGCCCAATAGAATTAATTGTTATTGTATAAATCATTCTGGAATTGTCCCAAATAATACTCGAGTTATAAAGTTTTAAAACATGAGAAATTATACTTGAATTCTGTCTTTCATCCATTCTTTCACTAGTTAAAATTGTATGTAATTCTTTATATCGTATATCATTGTGCACTGCATGATACGAGGGCGTTATAACAGTATCGTAATATTTGATCACAATTGTATAGTATTACAAAGCATTATACAGTAGAAACTCAATAAATTAATACTCAATTATTTAATAAACTCTCTAAAATAATATTTTTGGCTGGTCCGAACTCGGGGATAGGGTGTTAAATTAATAATTCGTTAAAATTATAAGATACATTTTTGTTAATTTCTATAGACCCCATATAAAATATAAATTAATAATTCTTTATATACTACATATTACATGAATGATTTATGAAGATTTCTTGAAAATATAGAAAATATTTTTTAATGTTCATAAAGTGATACACATTGAAAGGTGTTTATAAATAATAAGGTGGGAGATTTAAGAGTTCTCAGTAATTAAGTGGAAGTTCGAAAGGTGTCTATAAATTGAGTATTTCATTATAAATTAATAAAATATTAATTAATATATAAATTAATAATTATTAATTTATCGATTAATTAATAACTTTTTTAATTAATAAGTTTTAGTGGTCCCATGAGTATTAATTTATAGAGTTTTTACTGTAATGTGATTATGTTACCCTTTTCGTTACAAAATCTTCAATAGAAAGGGCATTGTATATCAGTTTGGCTGAAAAAAAAAAAAAACTACCCACTTGGATGAATTAAAAATATTATCATTTACTAATTTTTAGGTAAATTTGGAAAAATAATAAAAGATATCCTAACTTCATACATTAAACTTCTAACCATAGACATATAAAGTTTTGTTTTTCAATTATAAATTGCAAGAACAATCATATTTTTCCCATTGTCATGTAAAGTTACATCTTTAAAAAGAAAACTAGATGGTCGAGTTGAACAAAAACAGTAATTTTAAATTGCATTTCCTATTTACTTCAATATTTAACTGCTGAAGTAAATATATAGATCATTTAAACAAATAATTCTTTTATTAGACAAAAAAGAATAATTTCAAATGTGTTTTTCTTGTTAAGAAAAATAATGCTAGACATGTTCTGACAAAGAGGTTCTTGTCAGGAAAGGACCATCAAATATCAATTGGTTGATTAACTGAACAAGTGGAGTACATACAAGTCAGAAAAATATAATTTGTCTGCTTTCTAATATTATTTAATTTATAATATAATAAATTATTAATAGTTGAATACCCAAGTACAATCCTTATAATTTATCCGAAAAATTAAATCTGCCAACTAAAAAATAATATCAAAAAAAGATTTGGCGCGTCTTGGTAACATTATTCTCTTGATCTCTTCTAACATATTTCTTCTTATTACAAATAAAAACACATTAATACATACAGATAAGTAATTAATTATAGGATAAAATAAATTAAGGGTAGTGGGGCCCGCATGGGTACAGCGTGGGACCCACGTTAGCAATACCATCTGTCACTGAAGTTGTGATTCCTCTCAAGTTCTCCCAATATCTTTGAAAATTTTCACACTTTCCAAGATCTATTTTTTTTACTGTCTTTCTCTCTCACACATAAAAACACAAACACCAGATGTTCAAAAAAAGCCATTAAATCTTCAGCTTATTACATCTCTCTTTTTTGTTCATTTTCCTTTTAGTATCTGATTTGTAATGTTGTAATGTAAATTTGAGACTTCATTGGCGAGTAATTATGAGATCTGAGCTGCTCCATTTCAGGTGATTTTCTGCAATCTTGATTTTCTTGAGAATTAGATTTAAGTATCATTTTCTGTGTTGATTCAAGGTTTTGTGAATCGAAGAATAACGCTTAACTTAATATTTCATCTGAATTGACGAGTCATTGTAATTGTGGATAAATGCTGGTGAAAAAATTGAAGTAGATTACAAGTCATTGCTTATACTTACCTTATCTGGGAAAGTTTATAATTAATTTATTATCTTTTAATTCTCTTAATTGTATTCTCAAAACATTATTGATGGGATAACATTGCTTTTGATGGTTGTGATTATAGTGAAATTTGAATCTTTGAAATAATTATGATCTGTTTGTATCTTTCTCTTTGGAGTCCAGATAAGGACAAACTAAGGAATGATAAGAAGATGGGGAGGAAAGGAAGTTGGTTTTCTTCAATAAAGAAAGCTCTCAGCCCAAATTCAAAGGCAAAGAAAGCCAAGGTAACTTTTAATATCTCATTCCAATTAGTTACTATATGATCATTGATTATTTCATACAATTTGATGTGGGTTCTTATTATACAGAAAGAAAATTTATCGAAAAAAGAATTGTTCTTGGAAGAAAAGCCATCAGTTTCTTACACTCCAAATCCAGAGCCTATTGTTGAACAATCTCATCCTCATTCTCTTCCACATTTAGAAGAAGATGAAAATGTAGCAGAGATTGTGGATAATGATCAATCAAAACATGCTTATTCTGTAGGAGCTGCACATGCTGCATCGGAAGTTGTACGTTTGACTTCAGTGACTCAAGTTGCTGGAAAATCTAAAGAGGAATTGGCAGCAATTAGAATCCAGACGGCTTTTCGTGGTTACTTCGTATGTTTTTATGTAAATATTTAAATTTGGTTATGAGCTTTATATGCTAGGTTTGGTGGACAAAAAGTTGTTTATATGTTCAAATTATCACTATTTTGCACATTATAATATCTTTTAACTCAATCAAATAACTTAATGATACTGCTTACAAAGGGGGTTAGTGGTTCCTATTTCTAAACAATTGCTATTTGTTTCTCTAATTTTCAGGCAAGGAGGGCACTTCGAGCTCTAAGAGGGCTTGTGAGACTGAAATCACTTGTTGATGGGCCCACTGTTAAACGCCAAACTGCAAACACACTTAAATGCATGCAGACAGTATCGCATGTGCAGTCTCAGATTCAATCAAGGAGAATCAGAATGTCTGAAGAGAATCGTGCTCTCCAGAGACAACTCCTTCAGGAACGTGCTAAAGAACTCGAGAGCTTGAGAGTAAGTTCTTTTCCTAATGCCAGTGTTTTATCCATAAATGAGTAGAAATCTATGCCTTAAGAATGATATTGGGATTATATGAGGCATTTTTCATAGCTTAAGTAACTTTACTGCAAGCCTAATTTTTGCTATTTTTGGAACTTGAAGGAGCTGGCTTTTCGTATAGCTTTAGTTCATATTTTTCGGGGAATTTTCTCTAAAACAAATTTGTATCTGCTGATTGTTCTCGCCTAGACATAAAGTTTCTTGTATTAACAGCCTCGCACAATCATTTTATTGAAATTTTAAGGTGTTATTATTCTTGTCATTTGACCCAAAGAGGAAACTTTTTGTTGCAGATGGGAGATGAATGGGATGATAGCTTACAATCAAAAGAGCAAATCGAGGCCAAATTGATGCACAAGTTTGAGGCTGCAATGAGACGTGAAAGAGCACTAGCTTATTCATATACTCATCAGGTACTTGATACTTCAATAAGTGTGATTTACGATTTCTTCAACTAATCACTGTTGTGTATCTCGAGTTTCCTAATTCAGAGTTTCAAATCAGTGTAGTGGATTTCAAGTCATTTGCAATACTTCCTAGTTCATCCAAATCCTTTTGTCAAATCCAAACAATACCTTAGCTCCTTTACTTTTAGTGCCTCTGTGTAACCTCTGCATGTTTAAATTGTAAGATTATGTTTTATATATCATGCTTCTTTTTCCCACCTTTTTGGGGTTTAATAATTGTTAACATTTTTACAGCAAACATGGAAGAAATCAGCAAAATCCACCAACTTACTATTCATGGACCCAACTAATCCTCAATGGGGCTGGAGCTGGTTAGAACGCTGGATGGCTGCCCGCCCATGGGAGGCCCAAATCACACCCGAAAAAGCTCCAAATAACGATATTTCATCCACCAAAACTACACCCATAGGAGATATTACAAAATCTTTCATGCGTTATCAACTAAGCTCCGATAATCCATCTTCACCATCTAGCCAAACACCCCCTGCCCGTAACTTCCCCTCTACTCCTCCTTCAAAAGTATCATCTTCAGTACCTGCCCGAAAACTGAAACCAGCCAGCCCGAGAGGAAGTTCCATTACTCAAGACGATGACTCGAGGAGTATATTCAGTGTACAGTCTGAAAAAAATAGAAGGCACAGTATTGCTGGTTCTTCAGTTAGAGATGATGAAAGTTTGACTAGTATTTCAAACGTGCCTAGTTATATGGCTTCTACTCATTCGGCTAAAGCTAAATCGAAGTTACCAAGTCCATTAGGAATGGAAAATGGTGATACACCTGATAAGGCCTCGTTTGGGTCTGCTAAGAAACGGCTTTCTTATCCATCTTCACCTGCTAGGCCTAGGAGACATTCTGGGCCCCACAAGGTTGAAACGAGCTCTGTTATGGGAAGTGAGGTAAATGGAGTGGTTAATTAATTGATTATTTCTTACCAAAACACAGCAAAGCAGTAAGCTTGTTTGGACTCAGTTGAGTACTGGTTAAAATTGTTATTTATTCATTGATTCGAGGCGTTCAGTTTGGTGGTTGATTTGAGTCAATGTTGCTATAGATTTGCATTTTTTCTTGTTATTTTCTCAGTGTTGTTGAGATTTGTTATATTGAGAACTATTTAGAAATGCACTGATTACTGTTGTTGGTTTGAGTTAATCTTGTGCAAAGTTCATCTTCTTTGTATATAGTTCATGATTTTCTTTCTAAGGAGGTCTTTTCTGTTCAGGCCGGTTTTGGTATTACTCAGCTGTGCGTGTATTTAATTATCAAAGTTGAAGAATTATTACAGATGTTAACATGCTACCAAGATACACTGAGTAGATTGCTGAATTTTTCAAGCACTGTCCTTTTGATCTTTGATGAGGTTCCAACTTTGATAAATCGGAGTAAATTTTAGGAGCTCTTCGAGTTATGATATATTAGGAATCATCAACATGTGGGGGATTTAAAGTGAATCTCATTGTATGTGTGAATTGTGATTATGATTGTCTGAATCTCGAGAGCTTTTAAAAGTTGAAATAAATAAAAAGGTTTCAATTATGTTAATCTTATTGAAATTAAAAAAAGAAAAGAAAAAAACACTATCTTGTAGCCATGATTAT
The DNA here is from genome assembly GCA_963669365.1 of Verbascum thapsus. NCBI lineage: Eukaryota > Viridiplantae > Streptophyta > Magnoliopsida > Lamiales > Scrophulariaceae > Verbascum > Verbascum thapsus. The sequence continues at coordinate 23,290,837 of OY770106.1, forward strand.
GGAATTGTAAGCTTCATCTTGAAGTGACAGAGAAGGAGTACAAACAAAGGTTTTTTAAAGGAAAAATAAACACTACAAAAAAAATTCACCACTAAAAAAAGGAATGACATTATTTTGTTTTCATTCAATAATAATAATAATAAATCTATTTAAGCCATTTATAAAACTCATTCAAAAGGATTGGAATATTTTCCAATTATCATCTTTATACAACTTAAACATTTTTTTTGGAAAAAAGACTCCTCAAGTATATATTATTTATCATTTTATATTTTCCGATAAAATAAATACCATATTATAAACATATTGCAACAAAGGCTTCTAATATTCATATAGTGTGCAGCATTAATAAAAAGATGCCCAAGAAAAAGAGGGGAAAAGGAACCAGGCACGTGCATTCCACGTGATTGTTTATTTAATTTTCACATTATTGGCCGAACCCCAATTCGCAACGCTTCCCCAATTTTATTCACAACGACGAACCCTAATTCTAATCTATTGAAAAAGTGAAATAGGATAATTGATTTGAATATTGAAGAAAATACATAACCTTTCGATTCAAATCGCGTATCTTGAAGCTTCGAAGTCATCTTGGTATAGAAAATGGTAAGTGCCACACCCCTTTTATTTCATCATACCTTACATATAATTTTTCAGTCAAATCATTCATGATCGAGTGCCTGAGCGCAAATTATTTCCCTTTCTTTTTCGCTGTCTTTCAATAACTTTTGGTTGTAGAAGTGTGAACAACGAAAGAGGATATTAAGTAACATTGTGGGTTTCATCGTTTTCTATAATACGTGCAAATTTGTGGCTACTGTTCTATTATTTTTCTAATTCTTTACTCTGTATAATTGATTAATCTTTTTAGTATTTCTTTGTCATGATCAATGTACTTTGCACCATAAAATCAATGAGTGTCTTGAACTTATACACATTGAGTTGTTGGCCCTTCTATTTCAAAATTCTTGCTCTGGCTTTAACTCTTGCAGATTCTAACTTATAATCTTTAACTCTTGCTTATGGTTCTTATTGATATAATTGTTATTTCTGGTGTTGATTTCATCTTCTATTGTAGTTTATGAATTACCCACCTGACGAGATATTCAATCCTGAAATTTGCAACAGAGCTCACCATTGATAGCAGGACTTGCTGTAGCTGCTGCTGCTTATGCTGGTAAATATGGCATTCAGGCCTGGCAAGCATTCAAGGCAAGACCGCCCACTGCTAGAATGCGAAAATTCTATGAAGGAGGTTTCCAGCCAAAAATGACTAGGAGGGAAGCAGCTCTTATTCTTGGGGTCAGGTAAGTGTTTTTTCAGCCCTTTAATTTTTGTTCCAAAGATAAATTATAATGTAGTTTTACACTTTGTTTAGTTCCTAAATTCAGTGAACATTTTACCAGCAAATGAAATAAATTAGGTCAATATAAGCTTTATTTATTAGCCAGTACGTCGGGATTTGTATTTCATCACAATGTATTCCTATAATATGACACCATATATTAGGTTTTTGAATGATATTTTGCTGTGTTTCAAGACTTTGCTTGGTGTTGGCTTCTTCATGGATTTTTAACGCTTTTCTAAAAATCCCTTTAAAAAAAGTCCAATTATCAATGCTTGAGCATCGATTGAGATAATCTTTAGCCAAAGTTCAGATCTTCTGTTTTTCGATATTCTATTGCTATATAGATTATCAACTTGATACTAAACTGACATTCTCTGTTCTTTTTGCTGGATCGTTCAAGCCCCTCAACGATTACCTTATCTAAAGTTTTTAATTTCCTGACAGTCTATTTTTAGTTTTACAGGCGAGATTAACTCTTATGATGTGAATCCAACCTTATGTTCCGTGGGTATTTTACTGTTTCTGTGCCGAATCATGAATTATATATTTTATTCATATAAAAATGCTTTCACATCAAGATCCATGGGAAACACCAGAATCATAAATATCTGATATTTCATTGATTTTTAACTGTATCATTTAATTCGAACTTAACCAGGGAAAGCACTCCGGCAGATAAGGTAAGAGAAGCACACAGGCGGGTGATGGTAGCAAACCATCCAGATGCAGGTGGTAGCCATTACTTGGCTTCTAAAATTAACGAAGCTAAAGATCTATTGCTTGGGAAGTCCAAAAGCAATGACTCTGCATTTTAATCCTATAACCAAAGAGCTTTGGCAAAATTTTTGACACATGAAGTTGAGTTCATTGAATATAAAAACTGTTCTGAATCTTATGGGAAATAATTGTTGAAGGTTAAAAAGCCTGTGTTTTATTTGTTACTTGAATTTCTGTGGGTGTACATTGTTTCTGTAAACCCTTGACCTGTTTTCTATTCTCAAGCAGCATACTGCACTGGTTTTGTGTTATGGAATCTGTATGTATTTGCTTGGATGTGTATTAAGAGAAGGATTACTGGGTCGATTTTTTGTGTTCTTATCGATTATGAGGAAAAAGGAAGTATCTAATAGTTAGTTAGTGACGGGGTTGGTTTGAAATTTTAATGGAAGAGGTTTTGAATTAGGTTGAATCCTTTTATATATGCTAAAAAGAGTTCAAAGGAAATGGTTACTGAGATAGTAATCTCATGCCTTGGAGTTGAGATATTATGGCTTCGTTTGTTTATATTTTTGAGTTAATAATTTAAAAAATTTCGAGAACTGTGTACCACTGAAATTTGAGTGAGAATGATACATAATTGTTTATTTTTAAAAATAAGTTGAAAGTTTTAAAATGTGTATAATCATTAGGTGGTAGATTGTGAAAATGATATAATGATTATAATAAATGATTTGATTGGTGAATGTGTGAAATTATATATATATATATATATATATATATATATATATATGATTGATTGTTAGTTATATACGGAATTGAAAAAATGATAAAATTTTTGTGTGTTTTCAATTGATAAAATTTTTGTGTGTTAATTTTGTTTTTAATGTTGTGATATTGATACTTGTAAATAAAAATTGAAAACCTAACCATACAAAGCCTATGAACCCAAAAAAGAGGGATCAGATGTATTGGGCCTCTCGCTGGATGAAGGGCTCAAATTAATTCAATAAGGTTCATAATCCCAAATCCAATGCTATTTTTGGACTGCTCTAGATTTTGGTGAACAAAAAATTAAAAGAAAAAAATATTTTTTCTTTTGTTTGGTAATTACTAATTAGTGAGAAAGGAAATAGGAGGGAAAACAGTTTTAGTTTGAGCCAAAAGCTTTTCATTTTCATTTTCCTTAGAAACAGATTCATTATATTTCCCTCGCGTTTATTCTTCTTCTCTCATTCTGACTTTCTATGCCCCATCCAATTCCGATCGCAGCCGCCGCCGTCTTCAGCCCTGGAGCACCAATGTGACCGTCGTATTTGCCTTCCGATTTCCGATCATGTCGTTCCTCTATGCTTTCTCGTATAAGTTATATGCAATCAGGAGAAGAGAAATAACATGCACCTGAATGTCTCCGCTAATCTCGACTCAGGTGCTTACATTTCAAGCGATCAATGTGATTTTCTCAACATCGATTTTTCTCAACTATGCTGTGCTGTTGATGTGTTAGTTTTCACGGTATATGTTTATTGCAATGTTCTGCGGTGTTTTATTAATTTTTCGATATGCTTCAGTGTAATGTTTAATATGCATTGCATTTAACTTGGGGTGGATGAAGTAATTTGTGGATGAGGTTTGCTATAGATCCAAAATCTACTTTAGAGCGGAAATTGACTCAAATTGAAAATTGCTTTAAATTGACCACAAATATGCACATCCCATTCCTATGTGCTGAAATTACAGATAAGGTAATGCTGTTGTTTACATTGAAACATTCCTCCAAGGAATCTCGTGAAAGGGGAAAGTCACAAGTCATTTGAATTCTTCCTTGGAGGAGCGAACAGATAATGACACATTCTTTCCATTTAAACAGTAACTTAACTAAGCTGCTGTCCCAAGTATAGTAAACATAAACACTCTTCACTTAGGTGTATGTGGGAGAGAAGGTTTTCTAAACAAATCCATCCACCCGGTCAGAAAGGATTTACAAAATTCAGATGATCAACTTAGTTAAAGTCATAAAATGACCTTGAAACAAATGTAAGGTTGTGTAGTTTCTTTTATGAGACTTAACAAGGAGGCAAGAGAGAAAAATGAAACAACTGGTGAAGGGATTACATCAGTGTTCTTTTACCAAAATTATCTCATCATATTGACAGTCTGAAGGCTGATTTAAGGGAACAGCAAAACCATCTTCACACCATTTCCTCATATCGTAGCTGGAGCTGGTAACGATGGACACATATATGGATAAAAATGACAAAAACGGCCTCCAATTTCTCCATTTGTGAAAGGTGAAATTTGATCATAGATCTGCAAATTAACCCGAATATAGTGTATAAGCAGAATGATTTGGTAATGTAGCTATGATTTCAGTACATAAATACTGGGAACTATTGCTAATACAATACTTGCATCTGAAACTACAATAAGTCATGGCTGTAGATATTGCTTTTGTTATTGCTATTATCTTTTTTGACTGGATTATATTCAGTGATATAAAAACAAAATATACTGCAAACCTTACAGAAGCCATAATTGGAAGAAGGGTCCAAGAAATCTTCAACATGCCAACCCGGTAAAGTATCTATTAGATATTCTGATATGCTACTGGTTGAATCGGAGACCTGTTGACTCACGTGTTGGCTCGACTCATTGTCCCTCAAAGGATTTGATGATGATTCTGAACAATTTGGGATCAAGTTTGGCTGGAAACTAACTTCACTAGCAGCTGAAATTTTGATTTCTGTTTCAGATTTTGATCCACTGGAGGATGTGGCAGCTTGACATGACGAACCAGTTGCTGAAAGCTTAACCCCAGTGAGGAGAAACCTGTTGTGCTTTTTGGTATGCTCATTGGCTCTGTGTATTGGAATGTCACATTCTTTGCAAAGTAGTGCCCTGTCTTCTTGACAAAACAGTAATGCTCTCCTTTCCTGTGAAAATATAATTACTTAACTTTCTTCTTGTATCCATTCGTAATAATCTATCCCTTTATAATTTGAATTGGATACAAATTTATATGAATGTGACATTGTTACCTGGCAAACATCGCAGCGTGGAGATTCTTTCGATTGAGGTTGATGAAGAGAAAAACGGGGATGCTTGTGTGCAAGCTTATTGGCGTTGTGGACTCGATTATCACAGTTCTGGCAGAGGGCAGCCTCATCTGCACTGCAGAACACAGATGCTTCTTCTTTCTCACAGACATCACATTGAATCTTCATGCTTTCACCCTTGTGAGTTTACTGTAGTATGTGAATTTCACTCCTTTTCTGTGCTTTTTGTGCGTTTATGTGAATATTATGTCAGTATAATGCTCTAACATATAAAGGGATAGTTGGTAACTTGATAGAATTGAATGAGGAAAGAGACAAACCTTTATGGGCACAGCTAAGCTATCAGGACATAAATATTTAGAAAGCTCTGGAAAAAAAATCTAGCTTCTAATTTTTGTCTGCCTAAGGGAAGAGGATTTTGCTGCAGGCAAAAAACTAGTTAAGTTAGCTTTATCTATAGAAAGATAGAGCTATATTTCTATCCTAAAGCTTTCACTGTCTACTATGGTTTGTCTGGAACTGGAATGGGGAGGGCATGGCTGCATGGGATAAGTCATAAGAGGCTTTTATCCTGTTCATTTATTGATCAGAGCACTCTCATTTTGGAATAAACTTTAGATATTATTGTAGCATGATATTTTTTGTCATTACATGGTCTCATCAAACCTAACTAACTACAAGACCGATATATAAATATCACTTTTGCGATATATTGGTAACTCTCTTTGGAGTATAGAATAGTCACGTGGGAAGTATAATTTACTCGTGATTTGAAGACAAATCAAATTGGGTTCGAATTAAATTTCATAATAAGTATAGGGGCATCAGGGGTGAAAAATTTAAAATATGATTTCGAAAAATAGATATTAGGGTCCTCCAAGATCTAGTGCGATTGAATTTTGGCAGTCATGGGCAACCAAAGCAGGTTGCTTTCTAACCATTATTTAGCCTTCTAATGTAGTATATCTTTGGCCCTATACGCTGCCTATTGTTTTTACTTCAACTCCAAGTGGGGATAAAATTAATATTTCAACTGCAGACTTCAACACGGATGATTTATTTCCCTATATGTTCACCTATGAATTATTTTAATGTTTGTTTTGGCTTATAAATGCTCGTATTTATGATAATATTAGTGCACTAAAGCTATATTTTGGAATTTGAATTTTAGTGAAGAACAAGAAAAAAAAAAAGGAGAGAAAAAATAAAAAGAAGTATATACAAAAAACTAGAATCAAAGTGAAGAAAAAATATTTTTAATGCTTTCCTTTTCAGTATTGACCTTCACGCGCTATTGAAGCTGGATTTAGATCTGCTGCTTTTATAATTTTATATTTCTTCAGATTACCCAGCTAAGTGGATTGTTATGCCCAACATGACCCTATTGGTGCTTTTTTGTATTTTATTGCTTCTCTCTCCCTCTTTTTCTCACTTTATCTATATTTTAATGTGACAAATAAATGTGGGCTCCAATAATATGACCAATATCCAACTTGTTCGAAAAGGGTGGGTTGGTTTTAATTGAACAAGGAGGCCATTGTTTTTAATGATTTTATTAGAACTTGAACTGATGATGATATTAAAAATGAGCGATGATATGTCAGCTCCCTCATCACAATTCAAAACCTCTCTCTTCCTCATATATACATATTACAATTAAATTAATTAAAATTAACTTAATTTATGGTTTATATACATTTTAAAAATGAGACGATCAAGAACAAAAGTAATTATATCTATCATATAATTGACTAAGTTTTGGAAAATTGAGTTTGAAATATGTAATTTCATAGGTGGAGTTTATCATATATAGCTTATGTCTCTTTCATTTGTGTGTATACCACCATGTTAACATAAACGTATATAATATGATCATAATACATTTAGCAAAATAACAAAGAAATTTGATCATAATACAAAATCACTTCAAAATTTTATATCCCCGGTTGAGAATTTTATATAGAAAGATAGTAAGGTTTAGCAGCTTCCACATCATTAGACATATTAGTTTAAAGCGCCTTCATACATCCTAGTTAAAGAAAGAATTCTGAATAGAGAATACATTAGTGTGCAGTAAATGACAAATTGGGCCTTTTTCACACTCATAGAGATATGGATAATATCTGAAGAACTTAGAAGATACAAAAAGAAGTGAAGATAAGGGGGAATTAGGTAAGTTATTTAGTATTAGTATATGAATAGTCACATGGAAGAAGATTGTGGATCAAAAAGGTAGTGGTTATTGGCCACAAGCATGTACTAGAAAGTTGGAACCATGCGTTACACTCCTTCACGACCGTGTTACTCTATAATTAAAACCAAGTACCATAATATTTTCACTTTTTTTATGGAAAATAAGTATGAATTTTAAATATGTTATGTAGTAAAGTTACGAATCATCACAAAGCAAATTGAATATATATATATATATATAGAGAGAGAGAGAGAGAGAGAGAGAAGCTGTTTGGGTAATTCTGAAATACAAAAAATTGTGTTTGAACTCATAATCGTAATTTTTGGTGTGGTTGGCCCTATTTTCTATCTTATTTGGACATTTTTTTCATTATAAAATTACATTTTTGGAAAAACTAGAAATCCCTGCTTTAACATTATAAACTCTGCATGAATCCAGTGCAAAAATTAGGCCTATAACTCACCCTTTATACTTTTCGTAATTATATTTGTTACAAACTTTTCCTTCATGTTTTCTTTTAGAAACCACCCAAAAGGAAATACTCTCTTAACTCTTGTTATCGAACATGGGAGCTCATAAAATGAACCACATATGTAGGCCCATTTTCGCAAAGTTAATGGGCTTTTGTGGAGCAAGAGAGCCAGGCCCATCTCCCTAAAGTTAGTGGGCCTGACGTTTTGGTCTTTATTTCCATTTTTGACTAAGCGACTTTAATCAAAGTAGTCTTCTTCAAATCTACAAGACGGTAAAATAAATGTTCTTGTTCTTTATATTTTTGATACATTAGTTAAATTATATTTTCGTTTAATTATTTCGACTTTATATTGTATAGCTGAGATGAAATGAATGTTGCTATACATCTGGTAAACTGTTTTCTTCTTGTTTGATTGAACCACATGCAGGCAAGACAGACACTTCTTTGGCCTGTGATAATTTTTGTTAAGCTGTGGTTATGCATGATTATTGGTACGTATTTGGCAGAGACAATGAGGGTTTGAAAGAGATGCCTTATTAACAAGTTATGGACGTATCAATTATATGAATTTTAACTCTAAATGATTGTCCTTTACGGAAACTTTCAAGGCATAAAGTCGAACCATATATAAATTGCTATATTTCATAGCCACAAGTTCTCTGATTTTTTGACTCAACAAAATGCATTACTTTGTGGTTCGTATCTCAAATTAAACATACACTATCCAACCTCAAAATGCGTGTGGAATAGGAAAAAGGATTTGAATGTTTTTTAAGCAATTTCAAATTATATATTTTCACTGATATATTTGTCTACTATTTAATTATTTGTATTATTGATCAAAAAAAGATTTAATGATTTGTATGTAAACTATGCATATAAAATAATGTTGCAAATGCGTAGATAATGCGAGTTTTTATATAAATATCTGCATACCTAAAATGAGATACGAGATAAACACCAATTCAATGTAAAGGAATTGCGTTGATAACATTTACACGTCTTTTATTTCATTTTATTTTTGTGAAATTATGATCATGTGTATTAATTTGTGTCTGATTCTATCAACTATTTGAGGATAACATTTTAGGTGAGAAATTTTAAGATATATTGATATTGATAAGTTGATTTATTAATCATTTTTGTTAAAATATTTTTATATTTTTTATCCGATAAATTGATTCTAATAGGAGCTAGATAAAAAGAAAAAGAAGCGAATTATACCACATGATACCTTTATGCTGCCACGCAAACAAACCAATAGATTATAGCCATGTGGCCAAACAAGGCCCAAATTACTTGTTCCAAAAACAAGGCCCAAATTACTCACCAAAGCAATTTCTATCAATTTTCATTTTCAACACGACTCCATATCTTTCTCTATATATATCAATAACTCCACAAGAAAACTCAAAACTCAAAACCAAAGCAAGAACAAGAAAAACCGGAAACAATATTTTACTTATTTGGAACTGAAAATGTTGAGTATCTTGAGGAAAACCAGAGGATCAGTGACCAGGAGCAGTGGATCTAGCCCCGCCGATCGGTACGGCGTCGTTGACGACGATCTAACCGCTTGGGAGATCGTCAACGCTTCTCAATCCGACGACGAAGACCTGTTCTCCTTTGACGGCGAGGATGACGCCACCAGCGACGAGGATGAAGTCATCAGCGACGTACCAGAGTCGAAGCCTGAAGAAGAAGTAGAAGATGAGGTGCGTGATTTGGGGACGCTTGATGTTGTTATGGCGATACATACGCTATCGGTCTCCCCGCCGATGACGTTTCCTGTAGAGGTGACACGTGTCCATGTGTACCGTGATGATCGGAATGAGTATGATGAGCATCATGATGATGAGGATGATGATATGGATGGTGATGATGATGTAGATGTAGATGATGAGTTGGTGCCGTGGAAACTGAAAGATAGGTTTGGGAAACAGAGGATAAAGAAATTGGGGAAAAGAGGTGGATCGAAACCTAACAAATCAAAAAGGATGCCGTATTACTATAAGACTGCTGGGTGTGTTTAAGCCCATGTGCAGTTCATCTATCAGGGGTAAATTGAAACATTGGGATTGGGGTTACATACAACTTGGGGCTCTATCGTTACTGTTGGAACTAATGTTTAGAATATTAGGTGTTCATTTGCATATGTGATTAGGTGGATTGATGTAAATAAAGGGATGGTGTATGTTGATGCTATTTCTAATGCAAAATTGCAAATATCTTGACTGTTATTGTGTGTTTTGGTTTGATTATCTGAATGATTGGATGTCATATCTAATTTTATGTAATTTCAGAATTGAAGACCTTGGCCCTTTGAACTGCTTGTAGTTGTTCTGTTTACTGTGCTATTTTTAACTGGTTGCATTGGAAATTTTGCTAGTGTTGTTATTAATTACTGATATTAGGGGCTATTGGTTTATTGCTACCTGATAATTCTCTCAGGTAATCTATTTACTTTTCTAAATGGTTAGATGTAAAACTGAATAGCTTTCTAAGTCATTTTTAGTTTCATATTCAAAGATATATACTTCTTGAAGTGTGTATATGTGTCTGGTTTACTCTGATGTTTGTTATACTAATGAGTATGTGAAGCTGACTTTGTAATAGATGTTTAGATGAATCTATTCCAGGGCTGGCGTTTTTGTTTTCTTTGTTTGAGTGTTGACATAAATGAGTGAGTTTCATGACAGGACTGCTTTGGGCTATTGTCTGGTCTCTGCTCCGTTTGTTCGATTTCCAGAACATTTGGGAAGAGTTATATGTGTGATGGTAATGTTCCAGAAAGATTTACTTGGTGTAAAAACAAGGGGATTCTATATAAACATGTTGCTATATGGTTAGAGAAGGTTTGTCATCAGGTTGTTTAACAATAACATGCTTGAAGTGTATGCATGAGTTGGAATGATTAAGGCAGGCGGATGTTGGGGTCGAAGATGGCTGTGTAAGAAAACAGGATCTTTGTATTTCTTTCGTCTACATGCATGGCTTTGTTGACACGGTCAAGCAATGGAGAGCTAGAGCTAATATCAAACGGCTTGAAGATGTATAAGGTAAGCTGAGCTTTACTCATTTAGTCTGTTTACTTGCCTTTTGGATTTATAAACCCAATGAGTACTTGAACACAGATAAAGAGATTATAAAGATCTTATTAGTGATTATAAGTATTGAGAAGTATGGGCAGTTGGTTTTAACATACTCCTCCGTTCAATCTATAACACACCTGTTTCAATATAGAATTTTCCTAGAATTTGGGCCTTCCTAAAACACAATTTCTCTATCTCATGTGCATGTTTGGTTGTTTGTGGTATAGTGGGTCACATGTGATGAAAAGGATGCATAGATATCGAAGTTATTAGAACATGTGTTGTAGTTAATTTATGCAGCTACTTTAGTTTTAGGTGATAATTTTTGTGAGGACCATTTCTTCCCGGCAAAATGAAAGGTGAGATGACAAGATAACTCCTGATTAGCATCTTTAGCTTGTTTCTGTTTTCTTCTTCTTTGTCTTCATTCAGGTATGGTGAAAAGAATACAGCCAAAGCTTCACCAAAATATCAAACAATTATAGGGTGAATCGAGACTAATAAAATTTTATTCACCTAATGTTGATTATAGGAGTGAAAAATCTGTTGGATTAATTGGACATTTTGTCCATTATTTTCAACAATGGTAAGCAATTGAAAAACTGTTCACTTGACGGATTACTGTTCATTTGACGGTTCGGCACTGTTCATATGACGGTTTGGCACTGTGCATATGACGGTTTGGCACTGTGCATATGACGGTTTATCACTGTTCCTTTGACGGCTTCATTCCCTATAAATAGAGGTCATTTCATTTCTGAAATTCATTTCCGAAAAACAAAGCTATCTAGTTTTCTCTCTAATTCTTCAATCATATTCTTATAGTGAGTTGAGGTGTTAAGTTAGAGAGTGTTGCTAGTGGGAAGCTTGTTCGGGGTCGGTTTGGGGTGAGAAGAAGAATTGTGTAGTTGTAATAATTTTCTACATAGTGTATTTTCTTGTCTGGTTCCCCGTGGTTTTTCTCCGGATTTTGGAGTTTCCACGTTAAATCCTTTTGTCATTTTTATTTCTCGTATTTGCTTTCTGTTTCCACAAAAGAGTAGATTCTGGGGGAGCGTATTTGCAAGGCCAAATACCCAACAAGTGGTATCAGAGCCCGGGTCCTACTGAGGTGGAACGCGTTTTTGCTGGGTGAAGCTCTGGTGTGGTAGTAGTGGGAATACGTACGGTCTAAGGCGGTTCTGTCAAAGGAGACTGGTTCTTAAGTGGGACCATTTGTGACCCCACCAGTCTGTCCTGGGAACCTTGAAGCTCCGTCCGGGGAAGATTGAGTTTCTCTCTTTCCGGGGGCTTACTTAGTGGGTACTATTCAAGTCTGCGGTAAACACGCCGAAGTTCTGACGGAGCAATGTCAGGAAGCAGGGTCACGAATATAGTTCGATATGATGTGGAGAAATTTGACGGTAAAATCAACTTTGGCTTGTGGCAAGTTCAAGTCAAGGATTTGTTGATTCAGTCTGGTTTACACAAGGCTTTGAAGGGAAGATTCATCCCTGTCCCTGAAAAGGACGGCGAGACTAGCACGGCCGGTAGCGGGGCTAGTGTGACAGGCAAAGCTATGAGCGATGATGATTGGGAGTATCTGGATTTGAGAGCAGCAAGTGCAATCCGTTTGAACCTAGCAAACAATGTTCTTGCAAACGTGCATGGACTAACTACGGCGAAGGAGCTATGGGAAAAACTGGAGGAGTTGTACAAAGCAAAGGGTGCCTCAAATCGGGTGTACCTGAAAGAGCGGTTTCACACGCTGAAAATGGAGGAAGGTACAAGTGTTTCAGATCATTTAGGTACTCTCAATGGTATTGTTGCTGAGCTGGAGTCCATTGGAACAAAAATTGATGAGGAGGATCAAGCCTTGAGACTCATCTGGTCTCTTCCGCGATCGTTTGAGCACATGAAGCCGATATTGATTCACGGGAAGGATAAAATTATTTTATCTGATGTTACTGGCAAGCTTATCTCTGAAGAGAAAAGGCTTTCTGGAAGTAACGTTATAAATGTCAACGGTGATTCAAGCTTGAATGTGGTAGCTCGTCGAGGGAAGAAGAAGAGTTCTGGGGAAATTGTCTGTTGGAAGTAGGGATGTAAACGAGCCGAGCTCGAGCCGAGCTTGGAGATTTTTCCAAGCTCGAGCTCGAGCTCGAGCCTCAATAGACGAGCTCGAGCTCGAGCTCGAGCTCGTCGAGCTTAAAAGTTCCGAGCTCGAGCTCGTGGGCTTGGGTTCGAGCTCGAGCCCGAGCCCAAGCTCGCGAGCTCGAGCCCGAACTCGAGCCGAGCCGAGCTTTTTTTATTTTATTTTTTATTTAATATATATTTATTAATTATTTAATATATATTTATTAATAAAATAATAAAATAATAATATATTAAAAAATGAAAAAGGCTCGCGAGCTTTTTTCAGAGCCAAGTGGGCTCGAGCTCGAGCTCGTGAAGCTCGGCTCGAGCTCGAGCCGAGCTCGTTTGAGACGAGCCGAGCCGGCTCGCGAGCCAGCTCGGCTCGTCTTACACCCCTAGTTGGAAGTGTGGAGAAGAAGGCCACACGAAAAGAAATTGTCCAAAAGGTGGAGCCGGTTCGGCAAATGGTTCCAGGTCAGTAAGAGGAGATACTGACGATGAAGCTAACACTTTCTCCTATCTCGATGTCGCTTGAGAGCGGCATGTACATCCTTTTGGCAGTTTGTTACTCGCGGTTGCCATGATAGAGGATGTGTGATGTTAGCGGATCCACAATTGCACACGGGCATTGGTTGGCATTGATGCAAGGTGTGTGGTGGAAAATCATGTCGATGGGCTGGGAACTCCCTGGAAAGCCAACTTTGGGAGTTGCACCATAATCTTCAGCAAGGTATTTTTCGACATGGGCCGAAACTGAAATTCTTGGAATTGCTGTATTCCAAGTGGTTATGCTTTTATGGTGGAGCATGATAGTTCTCTACGGTGAGAATTATGACTGCAGTAGCTGAAGCTACGGGTATCTTCATCGAAGTGTTACGGAATAGCCAAATGTCCAAGGTGGAGATTGTTGGATTAATTGGACATTTTGTCCATTATTTTCAACAATGGTAAGCAATTGAAAAACTGTTCACTTGACGGATTACTGTTCATTTGACGGTTCGGCACTGTTCATATGACGGTTTGGCACTGTGCATATGACGGTTTGGCACTGTGCATATGACGGTTTATCACTGTTCCTTTGACGGCTTCATTCCCTATAAATAGAGGTCATTTCATTTCTGAAATTCATTTCCGAAAAACAAAGCTATCTAGTTTTTTCTCTAATTCTTCAATCATATTCTTATAGTGAGTTGAGGTGTTAAGTTAGAGAGTGTTGCTAGTGGGAAGCTTGTTCGGGGTCGGTTTGGGGTGAGAAGAAGAATTGTGTAGTTGTAATAATTTTCTACATAGTGTATTTTCTTGTCTGGTTCCCCGTGGTTTTTCTCCGGATTTTGGAGTTTTCACGTTAAATCCTTTTGTCATTTTTATTTCTCGTATTTGCTTTCTATTTCCACAAAAGAGTAGATTCTGGGGAACGTATTTGCAAGGCCAAATACCCCAACAAAATCATCTCTCTCATTCTAACTCAATTATATACGATGGATCAATTCTATTGATCTCGATCCACAGTAGAGATTTCATTATATAATCACCACATAGACAAATTCATATTCATGATTCTTTTGTTTTTGGAAGTGCCCAAATAATTGTGGGGAGATAGGCTATGAAATTTTATTGGCTGATCTGCATTCAAGAATGTAAGATATGAGTGATCCAATTGCGATTGAATATCGTTTTCACACTTAACATTTTTATCTTGATCCAACATCTGGCCTTTCTTTGTTCACTTGATCCAATATCTAATCCATTTGTTTTGTAGGGCAAACTTTACTTGGTATCATTCTATTACTGATACTTGGTAACTCTCTTCTCCTAAAATCTTTAAATATCGCATTTTACTATATTAAAGTACATTAAATTCCATTGACAACATTGATAGATAAAAGATTTTAAAATAATAAAATAAATTAGAACCCATCTAATTTAAATAATTTTATCCCAAATTTATTTAGAAATAATTTTATTATAACAGCAGATTATAAATTAGAGCATTGCCCTTTAAGTGCCAAATGCACCTAATTAATAATAATTAGTAAACTAACACTAGAATACTTTTTTCAATTATCGACCTAGAAAAGAGGGTTTTGGCACACATATTCCTCTATCTTAGAATTGTATTTCAAATGAATAAGGGTCACCACCAACACTAAAGCATTGAACCATAATGAAACTGTTATCAAATTTTATTAGCAACTCGAATGATAGGTTTTAATTTAATATTTCATCTCATATTTTATATGTATAATATATTTTTTTAAATGTATAAATAACGTTGATATATATTATGCATATAACGTGCGCATACCTAAAATGTTATACAAGATAACACATCAAATTGTATAGATGGTCCAATATTAGAGATCATGATAAAATATCTCTATTATGAACCTTAAAAGAAGATATGTATTTGAATATGTCCAGAAACTTCCTGCACTATATTTTCCAGTCAACTTATATAATGTCATCTTGCAGAAGAAGTGAACTTTATGACACAAACATTATTCTTATAAAAGATGAATTAGGGACAAACATGAATTGTCACAATTCTTATAATGTGTATACATAAATGAATGCAACAAAAGAAACATAAATATGCAAAAATATATACAAATAATCCTGAAGATGTCTCTGGTTCTCAACTGATCTAAGTATTGAAGCAGTATTTGTGTGCTTATATATGGAAACTCCTCTTACTCAGGTAACTTTTAATAATTAATATCCAACTTCCTCTTTAAGATAAGCAAATGCATCAATCTTACAGTTTGAATATCAATCACTAAGCATTCTTCTTGATTGTGAATTTTCAGATTTAGAAACTCTACAGAAGTTCATCAGTCTTTTCCTAAATTCACAACTATTGCCTTTTTTTTTTTCCTTCTATATACTAGTATCAACTAATTGCATCTTGCAGCATTCACTTGCATGTCTCAATAATTCTGGTAAAAATTGAAATATATTGAGGGCTGCAAATATTTGAGAAAAATACACTTAATAGCTGCATACATCACAATTCACAAAGAGATACACATGCAAATTAATATATTGATCTAAATAAACTAAATACATATATATCTCTATAAGTATGCTAAATAATTCTATATTTTCTACTGAGAGTGAATTGGAAGACACACACATGCATAGAATCCGTACAAGAGGTACTTGTTCTGTATCCAACATCATGTAAACAAGCTTTATAAGTACTCCACTCAATCATGGTAGTCCTAAATTCAAGAATTAAATAAGGTAAAAGGCTCATTATAAGAATAATTCCTTTAGTAAATGGCCTACAGGCTGGTCCCCAAATAATATTTTTAAAAACAAGTGATTTATATATATATATATAGAGTGATCACACTGTAGTAAAAAGAAGACATATTATATCATAAAAGGTATAGATTTGTTGCCCCCCTATGTCAAATTATTTGCAAAAACAATTTAAAACCATGGATAACTTTCCAATTAAAGGTAGTTATAATTATTCTACGACTCATTCCATAAAAGGAGATTTTTTTTATAAAAAATTTAACCTGAAACAGAAAGCCCTTGAGAACTATAAAGTAAGACATATGAGTTAGAAATGCACTCTTAGGTTATTATTTTTGGAGTGAGATTTGACCTAAGATCTTATAGAATTCACAGTATGAGTTTGTTTGGATATATGTTCCAAAAGAATTTATTTCGTTTCAATCAATATGATATTGGAATCATTTGGAATTCATAGCTCAATTTAATTAGGGTTTTCCTTGATTTTAGTTATATCAATTTATAAAGGAATATTTATGGGAAATGGTATCTGCTGCAGGTTTATTTATTTATTCTATAGTACTAAGGTCATATTCTCATTTTTGTGTAATTAATTGAGCTACCTAGATAGTGAGGAATTATTCTTTTTCCTTTGGTTTTAGTGTCATCTCTTTAGCATAAACATGTTAATTAAGAATTATATATGTGGCTTCTGCTTAAGGTCACTATCATTAAAAATAATTAAAAAGAGATGCCCACCAATTGATCTTTTCGGCCGTAAAGTAAATCAAAGTGAGAAATTGCAAATTTGTTCCACAGAATATATCATAATTTTAACTTTAGATATATTAGTGTTTTACAGAATTTTAATTATAATCCAAATAATTTTAAAAAGTTACAATGTTAATCTTTTACATGAAAAATTAAGTAAAAACTATGTTTAAATAATATTTTAGGAATAGTTAATTTAATATTTGATATAATAGTCTCTTTTAAAGAAACAAAATCAAATTGTAGATGCTATTATATATCAACGGACCAGAATATTGATGAAATTCAAATATTTATCAGCTTGGTGTAATAATGAAGTTACATAGATTTACTAGTATGTATACATATATATATAATATATATATATATAGGGCAATCTCTCTAGGCATAACAAACGGAGTATAGTGTTACCACATAACCCTAGCCTAGAGTTTTGCTGTCAAACAAACAAAATAGCCATACAAAGATCAGCTCATCATGCGAGTTAATGAAATCACTCATGAGAAAATTAAAAGTTTTGAATTTAAGCCAGAAAAAAGGCCCAAAATCTGGGAAATAGTGGCTTTGAATCATATATAATTAATTAATCACCAATAAATAGAAACATTGTAGAATCAACACAACAAAATGCAAACCTTGAGCAGCACACTCACACAGACTGCAATTTATTTTAATTCAAAACACAGATCAGAAGAGTAAACAATTCATTGGAATTAGAAAAGCACAGTTTGGCTGTGAATAAACTAAACCAAATAATAAAGATGCATGAACCTAATAACACACATGCTAATTCCACTTTTCATATATAATATATAGTCCATTTAATGGGATTGTGAATTTGATGACATTTTTATTGAAATTTGAACATAAATACTTCAGGTCCCAATAGTACTAATTGCTTCTCAACTCTTTATATACACCAAAACAATTTCAAGATTTTGGGTACTGAAAGAACTGTGAAGTAGCAGCATTAGGAAATGCACAAAAAGGGCTAATTTGATCATATCTAGAGGAGGTTGTACCAGGTGCATTAGCAGTAGTGCTGTTGAGAAAATTAGGTTGCTCTAGAACTAAACCAGCTGAAGAACTCCCTCCGGTTACATAATTACGAGTTTCCTCCAGTTCAGGGCTTTGGTTGTATAAAATACCAGTGAATATACGCCCTCCGATGCATACAGATGTCTGATATGCATACTGATACATCACATTATCTACTGAGCTCACTCGAACACATCGAAACACTGCAGGAAGGCTCACTTCACTTGGAAAATTCCCTTCTTCTAACCCTAAATTGATCATAAAAGAATAAAATTATTTTATTTTTTTATAGGAAAAAGTGATGAGCTCTAGCCCTAATTATATAATTAATTAAAGAATAAAAAACATTTTATTTTTTGTTGAAAAAATTGATGAAACTTCTAGCCCTATATATGATAAAAGATCAGAAATCACTTCTTTTGTTGAATTAAAAAAGTAATAAAACTTATATATACATAACCTTATAACGTTTCCACATTTGAGTTTTTGTATCAGTATATCTACCTTGCCTAGCATAGTACAACACATAGTTTAACAAGCTGTTTCTAGGGTTTTCTTCTTTGAGGTATATATATATATATATATATATATATATATATGTGTGTGTGTGTGTGTGTTAAAAAACAAATATTATACAGTGTAATGTTTTTTTTTTGTGGGATCTGGAAAATCTCGTGTACTGTGTGAATAGGAAAGAGTATTATTACTAATTTCAAAAAAAAAAAAAAAAGAAGAAGAAAACAGAAGATTACACATTTATTACCTAATGGAGATGGATTTTCTCTGCATCTTTTAGGGTTTGGTCCATGGTGCTGAAGAGAAGAAGCTGAAATCTGGTGATGGTGCATTGTAAGGTGCCTGGGGAGCCTTTGAGAGACAGGGACCCACGTGCTTTTCACGTGGGTTTCGCATTGAAACCCTCGGTTCCTACAGCAAGTTCTGCATCTCAAATGTTCACAATCTTTTTTAGCTTGATTTCCACAGTCTTGGCATCTGCTACTACTTGATGTTGATGATGATGATTTACTACCTTTTATTTCTCCTATTTCTTCTCTTCTCATCATAAAAACTTAACAAAGTAAATCATTTATTAAGAAAAGGAGAAAGAAGAAATTAATGGGATCGATCCCTTTATTTATTTATTTTAATATTTTTTTTGCTGCATTCATCTCAAAGAAAAGGGCTATTATCTTTTGTGTTGAGAATTCATTGTTAAGAAATGGGGTTTCTTTTCTATTGTCTGAGGGTTTCTATTTATTCTGGTTGAATAATTCAATGTTTTTCCCCCCTTTCTATTTATAGTGTGGAATTTTCCACCTTGTTTCTTCTTCTTCTTGATGAATTCATATTATGAACTGCTCAATTGTACTATGCTAATTTGTTTGGGCGCTTTCAAGCTTTTCTTTTGTTGCTCTCTCTCTCTCTCTCTCTCAAAGTACAACAAATATAATTGTACCAAAAAACATTACTATTACAACTACAGTAGTGAATGTGAGATCTACAAACGTTTATGTACACTACGTACGTAAGAAAACAGTAAAATGGAAATCAGAAACCAATTAACTAGTACATACCTACTCTCATGCGTATCTAAATATAAATCAAAAGTTATATATACACATAGGGTTTAGGTCAAATTAGCATAAGATCATCTTGGATCATAAGGCTGCAACAAGTAAGTGATGATGATGGTTAATTATATGAAGGTGACGACATCGTTTTAGTTGTTTCAAGTCGATCACTGTTTGCTTTCAAATCAAGAACTATAACGTTTTTTAACACTTGGAAATTCAAAATAAATTGGTTTGCTAATTATTGGGTTTATCTGTAAGAATGATTGGAATTAATTCCCATATATACTTTAGTGCTTCGATTTTATTAATTTAGTCAAACTGACAGATATATATTTCACTTCAATTCACTCTTTAATTTCATGGTCCACAGTGCTTCTAGTTCTCTATATATTGACCTAATTTTTAACCTCTCATGAGCAAGCAGTAGGAGAGAGAAGAACAGTTTTCTAACTCAGTACTTTCTACACTATAAAGAAATAGAAATGACATGCCGAAGAGATATTTATAGTGCAGATATTGTGCATTATAAATATTCCAACTTTATTTTAGTAATGCATTATATATATATATATATATATATATGTGTGTGTGTTTTAAATGCTATATATTAAGATCTGATGCTTTATTTCTGAGGAACATAGATCATATATGATAGGAGTGTCTATTAAAAATGAGAACAACTAGCTTAAGTTATGCTTATTAATATACATAAATAAATTAAATCCTTTGATGTAATATTATTGAATATTTTATCATAAAGATGCTCCTACATTATTTTTATTCATAAAACATATTGGGATCAGAATTGGAGGAGGATATTTATATAAGCCCAATTCCAAGCTACTAAAAGTCAAAAACAATACAAGCCCAATTACACGTGCATTAAACCCAATAAAAGGGCCCAACTATAAGAGAAAAGCCCAACTATAGTAATTGGGCCGTTACTAGTCACTTTATTCAAGCCATGCTAATTCTTAAGCCCAATCTCGAAAAGTCAATTGGTTTGTCTAACGGACGCCCACCAATTAGCCAATGTTTTAGCACAAAGGGGATATCTATAGACTCCTCCGTAAAGCAAACTTTGTAAAAAAGAAAATATCTTAGATAAAGACTCAAATTGTGTGACTAATAATTCGGATTTGTCAAATTTAATTCAAATTAATCCCTTTTTAATAATTATATATATATATATATATAATTAAATAGAACGTGGCGACTGCAAGGCGATAAACAAAATAATCAACCCATCCAAAAAAATAAATAAAAGAAAAGGGAAAAAATATCAGCCAGCCAGGTATTTCCCTTCTCTCTGACAGTGATGTTCTGATCTATTATTATTATTTACAATCATAGCACATCTCACGTTTGAGCATACAATTTCGAGAGAAAACCCTTTTTCTTCTCGATCTAGGTATAAGGTGATTTAATCGGACGGTGGAAGATGGGAGAGCGGGGGAGGGGATGTTGGCCATCCATGGATCTGATGCGTTCGGAGCCGATGCAGCTTGTTCAACTCATTATCCCCATCGAATCCGCTCATCTTGCCGTTTCGTACCTCGGTGATATTGGACTTATTCAATTCAAAGATGTATGTTATCTTCTACTTTGGATTTTTGATTTTTGTTGTTGTTTTTAATTGATTTGATTGCGATTTTGTTTGGTTGTGCGCTGTAGCTAGGGTTTATTGCTCTGGTTTTATTGTTGACTAATAATTTGGCACTATGAATCTAGTGATTGGTGAGGATTTGACTTTGTTTGAATACGTACTTCGCAATTAATCTGGTTTAGTTAGTGCTACTATCGAGTTTCTTGCGATGATTGTGTTGGTGTGTGCTGAGTATTTCGAGTGTTGATCATGGAATCACAGTTTGATTGATGTTTGAAGTGGTTTTAATAGTAGTGTTCTGTAGCTAGAGTTGCCTCTTTTACTTTCTTTAACATTAACATTATCACTTTATTGTGTGCTTGACTAATTAAACTTGAGAACCATATTTATGGAGTAACAATTTGGAACCTGAATCCAGGTATTAGTTGGGATCGAAATGCTTGTGTGGAAAAATAAAGATAATGTTATAAAAGGATAAACAGTTGATTTAATTTATGGTGATTATATTGCTTCTAGCTACAAATTTGGTTTTTATTGCTTTTTATTTCTTTATATATTGTTTGTATGTTTCTTAATTTTGCGTGCTAGAATAATTGGATACCACTTTGTGGAATCAGTGATGTACAGTAAATAAGGGTTTCTGAGAGAGTTGTTGTCACCACCTGTTCTAGTTGTTAGTTGGGGTTAATTAAGTTTTTTGTGAAGATAGGGTGTCTAAAGTTGCCGTGTTTTTCTTGCTACATGAGTATAAACTATTAATCCTAAGATCACTGTTTATAGGAGTATATTTCTCTTTTTGAAACGATTCTGAATTTATTTTTCCACAGCTGAATGCAGAAAAAAGCCCATTCCAGCGGACATATGCCATTCAGGTAAATATTTCCTAATATTCTAAACTATTCCCATATATCTACTGGGATGTTTGAGTTCCTCTGGTCCGAAATATTACCTATTTCCTATGAATGTTTCATTTTGTGCGACATGCGATGTCGAAGTTATGTCTAGTAGAAAAATTAAGAAATTGTTCTTTTTTTCTCTCTTCTATAGATTAAAAGATGTGGTGAAATGGCACGTAAATTGAGATTTTTTCGGGACCAAATGTCAAAAGCAGGGTTGCCGCCTGCAGCAATATCTGCAACACAAGCTGAAATCAGTTTAGATGACCTTGAGGTATCTTTAACTATTTGTAGCTGCCTCAGTTTTTCTATTGTTGGATGGTCTAGTCCTGAGCCATGATCTAATTTCAGGTTAAACTCGGAGATCACGAGGCAGAGCTAGTTGAAATAAATGCAAATGGTGAAAAGTTGCAACGCTCCTACAATGAACTAGCAGAATACAAGCTTGTTTTACAAAAGGTGTAGCTTCTTTATTCTATGGCATTCATATTTTGTGATAATGGCTACTTTCAGTGCAAATCATGGTTGATGGATTTAAGGTTTGGAGCAAACTAATGTAAAAGATCTCTTAGTGTCATGTTTCTATCTCATTTGCAAGCATCAGTTGCTACTTGTGTATCTGACGTGAATTTTATATTCTCTCCTTAGGCTGGCGAATTTTTTCACTCTGCCTTGAGCAGTGTTGAGGCTGAATTCACATCTAACCAAAGCGGTGAGGATTCCTTGGAAACTCCATTGTTATCTCAGCAGGTACAAGTTTTTACCATTACAGTGTTGTCCTCTTGAAGTAGGTGATTTTCCACTGCTATAGTTATTTCATGATTTTTGTTTCCCTAGGAAACGACCATCGATTCATCCAAGCAAGTTAAGCTGGGATTTATTACGGGACTTGTTCCGAGAGAAAAGTCTATGGCCTTTGAGAGGATTTTGTTCAGAGCTACCAGGGGTAATGTGTTTCTGAAGCAGGCTGTAGTAGATGAGTTGGTCGTTGATCCGGTATCAGGAGACAAGGTTTGTAATCTAGCGCATACACTAATGTAGCATGTCTGCAGCTGCTTGAATGGTTTGCTAAAGTGCACTCTGTGGGTAATTAGATTATATTCCACCAAAGAAGTCATTTAATAATGAATATTTTATGGCCGCATGTTTGTTTTTTGTGTATCTTCTTGGTGGTCGTAGCTTTGTATTGATCTGTACTCTTAAATTGGTAAAGGAGCGCCATTTTTTAACTTGCATTTAACAGAATTGTTTTCTTGAAGATTATATATCATGATGAAATTGCCTTCTAACCTTTTTAAATGATTTACTTCAAATTTATGCATTATGATTAGCTTTGTGGGTTTTTCAAAATCTCTTTTATAGCCTGATGCCAATAATTTCATTTTATGCCAGCAATGCTTTTCATTAGAATCGTTAAAGATCTTTGATTTTGAAAAGCGAGAATGATATATTGGATAGTATATTCAACTATGCTGAAGATGGTGCTAAATGTTGATGCATTTGCTGTGTCCTGAAACTTGTTACACATATGTATAGTTATAGGTTAAGAGGCACTAAATCTCATGCTTGACTTGTGATTCGGGCCAAAAGGGCAATACAAAGAGGAACTCATCTTTGGTTCTTTTGGTATAGGTTGAGAAAAATGTATTTATTGTCTTCTTTTCTGGAGAAAGAGCAAAAAGCAAAATTCTCAAAATATGTGAAGCTTTTGGAGCAAATCGTTACTCTTTTAGTGAGGACCAGGGGAAGCAAGCTCAAATGATCAACGAGGTATGTTTACTTACATTATTTAGGCACAAACCTCGTTCCGCTCCCATGTTGTCTTTCCCCCATTGGCTTTCCTGCATTTTCTTCTCTTATTTCATCTGCATTATTTCCCTTGTTATTTTGCTCGATTCATTTTTTAAGTATCCTGATTTTACCAATATTAATTAAATTTTTCCATTCTTCATTAATACTTTCTTTTTTAATATAGTTGGTTTACAGGAGGTGGACTTCCCTTCCCCCTCCCCCCCCCTTCCTTTCTTATTTTTCTAAGCGAGGTTCTTAATGAGTAAATGTGTTTTTTTCATGGTATAGGATTTATTTGAAATGTAAGACCATTCGGCATAATGCTTTATTAAACTCATGACAGTAAAATTGTTGTTAAAGTAATTGTGATTTAGTTGCTCATCCTTAATACATAGGCTGATCTTACATTGCACCTATCTTGACCATGCATGCTCGATGTTAAAAATTTAAAATTTTCCTTCATCCTTCCATTGTAATCTCCGTTCAGACACTGAAAAATATTGTTGAGTATTTGAACAAGTGCGGCTTTCTGTCCTTTACTGCAGGTGTCAGGGAGACTTTCAGAGTTAAAAACTACAATAGATACAGGACTTGTTCACCGTGGAAACTTACTACAAACTATTGGAGAGCAATTTGAGCAGTGGAATTTCTTGGTTTGTTACTCATTATTTAGCTAAGCATTTCTTAATATGTTATTTATTTTCCTCTTCACGTTAAATCAGAGCTAGCAGCTTAAGCAATGCTCAATTATAATAAGCAAACTCCATTGCATTATGAGGGAGTTTTCTGTTGATATATTGAACGAGTACTTTCTTATGCATTAAAGTATATCTTGATGTGTGTCAATGAAGGTGAGGAAGGAGAAAGCCATTTATCATACTCTGAATATGCTTAGCATTGATGTGACCAAGAAATGTCTAGTGGCAGAAGGGTGGAGTCCTGTTTTTGCAACAAAACAGGTAATGCTTGTGTGTCCATGTTATTATATGTCGTCAATTTTTCTGTTTCATTCTTTTAGTGTTGAGTATTGCTTTGAATGTAGTAATGGACTAGTCTTACGTAAAATTTTCATAGTTGTTCTCAGTGAAGGAGAATTTTTCTATCCTTTTTCAGATTCAGGACGCACTGCATCGTGCAACACATGACTCTAATTCACAGGTTGAAGCTATTTTCCAAGTTTTGCATACACGCGAGATGCCACCAACCTATTTTCAAACAAACAAATTCACAACATCGTACCAAGCGATTGTTGATGCTTATGGGTGAGTTTTTCCTAGTAAATAACTCAAATTTGAAGATATTATAAAATGCTGGAGTTGCAATTAACTTCATTCGGATTTATAGACTTACAGTAAAACACCGACTCAATCAAGTCATATTAAGAGTTAATGAGACTGTTGTGTGCTGGTTCACAGCAAGTTCAGTGACTATGAATACTTTATGGGGACTGTATTGTCCTTCTGTTCACTAGACTGAATTGCTGGTGTTTTCCTCTCCTACCTGATCAGCTACAGTTGACTGGTACTATTTATTGTAACAATGTGGAGAAGAAAATGCATATGCACTTTTTATGACAACTGGGATATAGGTAATTTAATCATAGGTGATTGGTCAATGTAACACTTCTCAACCTTGCCTCTTCCCTCCGTTTCTACCATCTTTTTTACTAAGAGCAAACTGAGATCTTCTCTCTTGTGAGAAAGGGGTTGAGAAATAAAGATAAGGTGAAGCAAATTTGATAGAAACAGCTAGCATCATGCAGGGTATTTCAATGATCTAATCTGTGTTTAGTTGAGTGCAAATCGAATCAGATTTGGTATCATGGGGAAAATGTAATTCAACTAGCCTTCTTGACATTAACCATCTTATCCTGTTGAATCATGTGAAGTAGAATAATCCTAACCTGAGAATTTCATATAAATCCATGATGATTCATTAATGATAAAAGGCATTTTGTGGAACTGAAAATTCCAAGTCCCATATCTCATGTGGATTAATTTGGCCACTTAAGAACTGGATCTTGCAGCATACTTTTTTTACTGCTTTGATTGATGCAGAAAAGTGGGTTTTTGATGTTGGTTTTTTATTTACTTCATTTTGTCTAACTTGCATGTATCGGTCTTATAAGTTCAAATTGTTTGACATCATAAACTCCCATTAATATGTATTCTAACAGTTAATGCACTATTCAATATATTTACATGCTCTGTTTAAGATACAGTTTCTACTGTGTATGAAATTTAGTGCCATTAATTGGCTTTGTTGCAGAGTGGCCAAGTATCAGGAAGCAAACCCTGGTGTATTCACCATTGTCACATTCCCATTCCTTTTTGCTGTCATGTTTGGAGACTGGGGCCACGGCATATGCCTACTACTTGCCACATTATATTTTATTATCAGAGAAAAAAAGTTCTCCAGCCAGGTTATTCTTTGCTTTCCGATTTAATCTTTTACCAGTGTATTAGTAGATGTATCTGGTATATCTGCTACGTCTATTTTCTTCTTAGTAAATTACTTTTAAGGTTACTAGTTTGGAAATTTTCCTCCCTGATGTTTGATTTGCATCTTGCAATTTTTTAGCCAATTAGCAGTCACTAAGGTTTTGAATTTGCAAATTGAATGATTAAACTATCCTTTAATGCAGAAACTTGGGGACATTATGGAAATGGCTTTTGGTGGTCGTTATGTAATTCTGATGATGGCGCTATTCTCAATTTACACTGGGTTCATCTACAATGAATTTTTCTCCGTGCCATTTGCATTATTTGCTCCTTCAGCATATGTTTGTCGTGATCCGCAATGCAGGTATGTGATTGACCTTGAATCTTATACACTATTGCATGTCAGTCTACTGTATTGAAATTTCTATCTGCAGGGATTCTACTACTGTGGGCTTGATCAAGGCTCGAGACACATACCCTTTTGGAGTGGACCCAGCATGGCATGGTTCACGCAGTGAGCTGCCATTTCTTAATTCACTAAAGATGAAAATGTCTATCCTACTTGGGGTTTCCCAGATGAACCTTGGAATAGTATTGAGCTTCTTTAATGCACTGTTCTTCAAAAATAGAATAAACACATGGTGAGTTGATTTTCAAACTGTTCAGATCTAGATAACTCCTCTACTGTTCAGCTCTGGATAACTTGCATTAGAAATACCATTTAATTTATTTACTGTTATTATAAGATCTTCGCCGACAGTCTAATCAAAATATATTGCAAGTTTAATTGTCTTATCTACTGATCCTACTCTTATATTGTTCCAGGTTCCAGTTTATTCCCCAGATTATATTTTTGAACAGTTTGTTCGGCTACCTGTCTCTCCTTATCATCATTAAATGGTGCACTGGTTCTCAAGCTGATTTGTACCATGTTATGATCTACATGTTTCTTAGTCCTACTGACGAGCTTGGTGAAAACCAGCTTTTCCCTGGTCAGAAGATGACTCAGGTTAAGTAATTACTCGGGAAATAATATTTTCTTCTTCCAATTCATTTCACATTACATCAAATGCCAATAGTACTTTTATATTTTCCATGTGTTCATGTTTCATTGAAGCATTATTTCATTACTTCTCCAGCTTGTCTTATTACTGTTGGCATTTGTCTCGGTCCCATGGATGCTGATTCCAAAACCTTTCCTTCTAAAAAGGCAACATGAAGTATGCGATTTTTTATCTCGTTTTTTCTATTGAAAAGCTCTAAATTAATTTTCTGAATTATATCTTTCAATTTCAACCATTTTTATGCTGTGCTTTCCCAGAGGCACCAAGGAGAGTCATATGCACCCCTTCCAGATGCAGAAGAATCTCTGCAGACAGAAGGAAATCATGATTCCCATGGTCACGGGGAGTTTGAATTCAGTGAAGTTTTTGTACATCAGCTTATTCACACGATAGAATTTGTGCTTGGGGCAGTTTCTAATACAGCTTCTTATCTTCGTTTATGGGCTCTGAGGTATATATGTTTTCACAACCTTGATTCATGCCTAAAACCAGTAATTCCAACATGTCTGAAAGCTTCGGAACATTTTATGCTTTGTATTGGATGTGAAGTAGAATGGGTTTCAGACATGCTGTCTTGAAACATAAGAGTTGCCTTGCTTTTTATATATTGCTTTCATTATATATGTTATTAAAATCACCACGAGGGTTAGCTGATGGAAGACATGTAGGGCGAAAGCATCTCCAATATCATATTCTCGTCTTGTTAGTCATATATCGTTTTTCACTGTGGCTTTTGCTTACATATTTACCAATACATTTGATATTTATAAATTCCTAACTATCATTCTTTTTCTTGCTTGTTGTCCTATACCTATGGTGCTCAGTCTTGCCCACTCTGAGTTGTCCACTGTGTTCTACGAGAAAGTTCTTCTCCTCGCTTGGGGGTAAGTTAATTTATTTCCTCAAAGTACTCATTGTCTCTGAGATGTTTATAACTCTTACGTATAACTTCTCTGGAAGGGGTTGGTAGGGGAGAAAACAAGTAGTTGAAATGGTAAAATGAACTTGTGATGTTATGCTTGTTAGTAACAATGGAATCTAGTTATTGGAATAGCTGGACCAAATAACCTTGATGCGTCTGGAAAATAAGTCAAATTAATGAAGAACATGACGTCAAATGTAACAGTTTTTAGAGAACAGGGCACCTAAAATGATGAATCCAGTTGAAAACGTGGCATCATTTTGGGAGATAGACATGGTACCTATTCTCTGATCTTACATATTGCATGTCTTTTTCTGTTTTTAGGCAAACCCGTTAGATTTGAGTTTTGATAATTAGATTCTTCAACATGATTTCACAGTACAGGAGTTGAGATTTAGTTGTCTTGTAACGAAACTGGAACTGATATTAGATCTATTTACGATGTCTATTATATCAGCTGAATTAGTTTGAGGTTGGGTTTCATAATGTCTTGAATTTTGGATAGTTACGCAATTACTATTTATTGATTTGCAATCACAAGGATCCAATGCTGACTTGACTATTGGCTGTAGGTACAACAATGTGTTCATCCTTATTATTGGCATTGTCGTCTTCGTTTTTGCCACAGTCGGAGTTCTATTAGTGATGGAAACACTGAGTGCCTTTCTCCATGCGTTAAGGCTTCACTGGGTCGAGTTCCAAAACAAGTTTTACGAGGGAGATGGATATAAGTTTTTGCCATTCTCCTTTGAATTGCTTGATAATGAAGAGGAATAAAATTTCGCAACTAAGTTATTGTTTGAAATAAAAGATTTAATTGTGAAATCTGCACTGATGAGAGTGTTTCTTGATTCTTTCATCGAGATGCCATGCATGGT
Source organism: Verbascum thapsus (assembly GCA_963669365.1). Lineage (NCBI taxonomy): Eukaryota > Viridiplantae > Streptophyta > Magnoliopsida > Lamiales > Scrophulariaceae > Verbascum > Verbascum thapsus. The sequence continues at coordinate 23,320,058 of OY770106.1, forward strand.
GTTGAACCTTTGCATGGTAAATGGAGCTTGAGTGTTTTCTGCCTCTTGTATTATTTGTCATTTGAGAAGAGGAATAAGTATTGTGAAGCCTGCACTTGCTAAGCTTGTTACCACAATAGTGACTGAGAACATTGTGCCGTAAATTATTCTCTATTTTTTTATTTTATGTATTATTATTTATGCAGCTTGGCCTGGATTTCATGGTAATAAAACTAATAATATCCTGTTATAGACATTTTCTGTAAGCGAGCTGGTCCTTCATCTATGCTTGGTTTGAAACTGCTTAAATATGACGAATTAGTTCTATTTTTGCAACATGATTTTTATTCTCATCGATGTGCAAATTGCAATGAATTATGTATTGCAAATGCTATAAAGAGATGCATGAAAGGAAAAATAATTCTTTTGCTGGTTGTGCCTTGTCTAGTGGTAGTAGAAAGCTTCCATACAATTAGTAGTTTGTTGGACAAAATAGTAGTGAATGCAAAATGCAACAAATTACTGCTAATTTGAGAGCTTTCATCTTCACAACTTCTCCTTTCCTACACCAACTTAAATCTAAGATGTTATACACTCTCTTGGTTTGTGTTGCTAATTGTTATTATTAAGAAAAGAACTATCGCTGAGGGAATGCTTTCTACTAATTAAATCATCGATCATCAAACATACCATTATTAGCAGCAACAGTATCGGCCCAAGTGTTAAACACCAATGGCAAGTAGAAAATGTTTTATCAATCATAAATACCATTATTAGCAGCAACAGTATCGGCCCAAGTATAAACACCAATGGCAAGTAGAAAATGTTTTATCAATCATAAATACGACAGTCTTAATTTTGTTTTGCCAATCATATGAAGCTGGCAAAATACACGATTGTCTTAAAACAGTTTTAAAACACAAGTTCATTTGATTGAAAGCAATTGCTATTAACACCTCTATATGTACAAGTGTGTGAGGTGAGAGATTTGAGTGCAATTCAAGTCAATACCACTATGAGGTACTAATAGCTGCAACAGTTGAAACCATGGAGTCCACTCCACAGATATTACGGCCCCTGCAGATTTTATAGTAACCCTCTTCTCCCCAACTTGGTCCCCAAGAGTTTTTGATAATCCAGTATGGTTTCTCCTTCATTCTAATTGGAGCAAATCCACCTTCACCATAACCAACAAGTAACACACCATGATCCAAATTTTTCGAGCAAATGTATGGGCACGAAACTCCTTTCATGTATGTCTGCATGAAAACCGCGTTGATAGCCACTGCATCCAACAAACAAAACGAAATTACAATTAAACGCCATATTTTGAATGCATTGGAAAAGAAGAAGTGAACTTAATAAATAGAAAAAATGCTATGGATAGAGCAGATACCAGCAAGAGGGCCATTCTTGACGAGATTTGCTGCAATTTGTTCTTCATCAAGGGAAACGACACTGAAGTTAGCAACCTTTGCAGCAATTTTGGTCTTGTCGAATTTGCAAGCACCACGATCAGTGCCAGTGTATGGATAATCTTCCTCTCGCATGAGTCCACCAGATTTAAGTGTGTATTCAAATGCACTGTTCATCAGTCCGCCACTGCAGCCTGAGTCACATGAATTTTTTTCTTCTGGATCACACTGCAGAGTGAAAGCTCAGGTAAATGTAACTATAAAGCAGCAGTATGGAGATATTTTCCTCCTCAAGATGGTTACAGTAGAGCAGAGATAGACAGGTAAACCTTTTAAACCATCTAACAGTAACTAGTGTGTTAAAACTTGCTTATTGCTAACAAATTTCGGTTCACACTGAAAAAAAATTGGCATGATCTTACATGTTTAGAACAGAAATTTCAATAGCCATATGTATTGCATTCACTTCTCTTAGTTGACAAACTTCAAAACTATTTTCAGCATATCAAAAATTTTATACTAACTACCAAACTTAATCAATCACAAGCATATAGTGTAACTACAACAATACAAGCATCATTGAAGTTGAACTTAGTGGCTTGGCATAACATTGTATAGCAAATAGCATTAATCTATACTAAAATAAGAAAACGAGGCAAAAGAACTAAACCTCATGATCACAATCCACAAGCTGCTGCTCGCTAAGGCTCACAAGATTCCCGGTCGCCAAGTAATTGGCACCTTCCAGTGCTCCTGTTGTGCTAAAAGACCAGCATGATCCACACGAACCCTAATAACAACACATTTAACAATTAAGAACAAGTTATATATGCTCTTAACAACCAAACTAAGCACGAATTTTCGAAGTCAACTCATTAGAGATACCTAATGTTGACAGATACATCAACTTAATTTAGCACACAAATCATGTCAAAGTTAACACATAAAATAAAGAGTTAGTAATACATAGAATGAAGTCAAGAAGAAGAAAGAAATAATTTATTTGACAGCATAAAGACAAAACAGTCAATGAAATTGCAAGTGAATCCTTGATTCCAATAGCTAAAAAATTATCGGATCCTAAATCCTAATTGTAGCTAAGCTTTATGACTTTAGCTAAACCTCCAAAATTCGTAAATCAAATATTCAAGCAAAACCTAATTAAATACGCACCTGATTCTTCACCGGCGTAACAGCGCCGTGATCTCTCCAATCGAAGTCCTTTGGCAGATCATTCGTTGGTAGAACCGGTGCCTTGTGAGCGTCGGAAGGCAGGCGTAGCCTATTCAGACCTAACACTTGGCGGCGGAATTCACGCGGCGTCAGATCCGAGAACTGCGTAACGCCATGGACAGCTGAAGGATCGAGTTTCTGGTGTCGCATCGCGCGGCGCAGGTTAGCCTTAAACACCGAGAACCGGTGATCGTGCTCCTCCTGCGTAGCGTACGACTTTCCGAACTTCCTCTTGAAGATCGCGAAGTGGTGATCAGCGTTCAGCAGAGAATTCGAATCAACGACGTGATCTTCGCCGTGATCGACGACTTGACGGATCAAAAGATCGTCGCTACCTTTGTCGCCGGAAGTGATGTCAGCGTCGGCAACGGAGAAATGAAACGACGTCGCAATGATGAGAGAGAAAAGGAAAAGGAACGCAAATCGTGAAGCCATGGCGTGTATCGAGTTCTTTACTCTTTCTTTATGTCTTCCGCTTAACTATCACGCCGGGGATATTTATAGGGTTACAACTTACAATATAGTGGGGGTGAAAGAGCCAATAAAAATTGAACACGTTGTACAAGTTTATTTGTTCAAGAAACCATAGTTGTTGCTTCCACCGTTGGTTACGGTAGTTTTTTATTGCATCATGAGTGTAGATATTTTTCTATTTGCAACTTGTAATTAATTTAAATATTTCAATAGTTTATTGCTTAAACTAATAATGGGGCCAAAAAGAGAATATATGAAGAGTCAAGCAATGAGCATAAACAAATATATAATGTTGCTTCTAGATAAAGATCAAAAGATTGGTCTAGATAACAAGCATTAGCAAAAGGAGTAGGTTTTTTTGGAGCATTGGAACCACCCTTTTTGGTATTCTATCAAAAAATTGGAAAAAAATTATATTTTTTTATATAATCACAAATATTTATGTGTCTTATGCACATTTGATCATATGAATAAATTATATTTGCTTTTGGCTTGATCTTCATAATTCCAATATGTATTTGATCCAAAGTGCATGTACTTATGAGTTTAAGGTATCTATTATTCCAATTTTGCAAGTTTATAAATGATTTTTTTATTCTTAAATAGATTTTCTCTAAAATAACTGGGTTTTTTTCATCTTTTAAAAAGGTTAGTGGTGGTCACAACAATATAATAAAAATAGTTGATTACTATACTAACATCTCAATAGAAACTAGAAACTTTCAATAAAATAGTTGTTATTTTCGTAAGGGAAGATGACGCAATTGTATGCTCCAATAGTCCAAGTATGATGTATTTGGACTCAATAAGATGGGTCTTCTCAAGTGTATTTGTTAAAAAATTGAGTTCAAATTCACTCCGAACTTAGCCCATTTGTGATATTGGATTTCAATTCAAGGGCTGCAGAAAACAATCCAAGATAATATTGAGATTTCCAAAACTAAAGTACAAGGACAATTATTTATTTCAATTCATATTTATGACTAATTGTAACCTTTTATGTAATAGCATGCTTTCAAGACAAGAAGTCGTTTAATATGATGATTGATATGTGTCCTTACATAGTCATAAATTAGACCAAAAGGATCAAGGGTTTATATTAGAGGAAGTAGAAATCTTATTTATACTCACAGAGATCATCAGCATTAAGCACAGGAAAAGTGAATTGGTGTTCTTTAGTTGATTTGTAGCATGTTGTATGTTTAAGGATGGCCTGAGATTTGTTCTTTAGAAGCAGAAAGGTGCTGATTTTCTTCTCTTTTCGTATGCTGAATATTAAGTAACTCTGGCATCTAATGTAATAAGAGAGCATAATTCACATCCTTTCAACCATGGAAGTTTCATAATTCACTATTACAACAAATAATCACAATAACAAAAAATAATAATAATAATAATAATATACCCATAATTGAAGCTGCTATCATCAAGTCCAGATAACCAAGTGGACAGATTATAACCAGATGTGATGAGCTCTTGGCCTCTCCATCTTCTTGACTGTAAGTTCTGAAACTTGAAGAGAGAAAAAAGATGAAAAACAATCTGTATGTCCTGTGCCAAATCCTTCACTCACAAGTCCTAATTAATAGTTACAAGAGAAACAAGTCACCAAGTATACACATTACATCGCCGTCATCTACATAGTCTGGGGTAGTGAATGTGAGTCGTTGGATTGTGTTGATTTATCTCAAGAAGTAAAATGTGGTTCTATTAGTATAATCCAACTCCTCACAACTCTAGCCCCAAGTTGGTAATGTCTATGGACCCTATAAGTTTAGTATAAGTTGGATTGATACAAAGAGTACCTGAAAAGGACAGGGATCGTGGAAAACTAATATACATTACATAATAAGAGCCAACTAAACACATCCTTGACCTTCTGAATAAACAAGGTTAACTATCTAAAACCAAATAGACAAGACGAGTTCCCTTCTTAACCGCTTGCAAGATTCTTCTTTGTCAGTGCCTCAGTGTTTACTTGCATTACATCCATATAGAGATTCACAGTCTGTATCATCTCCGACGGCGTTTTATGTCCACCTGAAAAATCCAGAAATATGAAACATAAGATCCACCTTTCATATAGAAAACTATTGAAAACTTAAGAAATAATTTAATTAATAAACAACTACTTCTCATTGACCAGTAAGCCAGTTGATAATGCAAATGAAAATGAGATATGTCACGTGATGTATGACAGGAATGGACTAAAATATGGAACATGAGATTCGAATTGAGTTAAGACTTCATTCTTATAATGGGCACAGTTTAGATCCTTTATGGGCAAAATAACAGTTATCAACAAGATACACAACATTTTTCTGTTGAACGGGACACGTTACGGAATGCAAATGAGTCATTTAAGGTCTGGAGAGATCTGAAAAGGATGTACGCTTGTGGGTGGTAACAGCAAAGTAAACCATAAACCCCATGAACAAATATTTGGTCAAAGATAATTCCAGTATTTGATGTATATATGTACTCGGTCGAGAACAAATTTTTCAAAGAATTTGTTTATGCTGCTAAAAAAACAAAATTTATGTTTTAAACTTGCAGTAAAAATTATATCTCAAATAATTATGTAAATTATTCTGGATATCATGTTAAGAACCTCAAACTCATGAGCTGCTGTTAGTTGACTAGCTTCTGGCAAACACAAATTACAAGGAGATTATATGTAATAAAATAATGTTTAACTACGGGTTGGATTACCTTTGCATCAGCGTGTCTGGCAGAAACGTGAGAATCGTGTAATTTCTTCTGATCTTCAGAGGAGCAATTATGACAATAGAAGTGATCTAGTCTTTCGGCTTCCTCTGCTGTCATTTCTATACAAGCTGGATGAAACCTAAGTCAAGAATTGAAAAGTGTATGTTTTAATGCCATGAATCACTCTGCAATTACAACCAAATGATATTCCAATAAACAAATTCATCACTTGCATAGCACAAGCATGTGAAAGATGCAATACAATGGAATCAGAACTTTTATATGTTAAGTGAAACAAACAAACAACTATAATAAGCGTGAAAAGAAGCACTGCCACATAATAAAACTGAAACACAAATTCTGAAGTATATAACTCACCAGTCACTGCATTCTTCACACTGAACCATAACATCGTCAGGGTTATAAGGCATCTCACATTTGCAGTAACTGCCTCAAAAAAATGAACAGGATAGTTAAATAACTTATTTCACACAAGGGTGTCATAATTCAGCACATGAGACATATTAACTAATGGAATACTATTTTCTTTCTGTTGAATACAAAAAAAGCTAGAAATGAGGGTGAAATTTTACAGCATTCTAGTACCCATTCAGTTAACTCAGCCATAAAAAATAATATTTAGGCACTGAAATGTGCTAATCTCATTATGCTGAAGTATTTTCAACTGCATAACTCATGAGTAAACTAAATAATCTTTAGGGAGAGTATAAGAAAATAAGCAGAGCAGCACATAGTCAGTCCTGAAATCAAACAAAAATCTAGGCAGAAAAATAACACAAGTTAACCATCAAGCAATAATAAGTTTTATTCACAATTGTGGAAGTCCTAACTTTTCCCCCTAGCTTTGATTGACGACAGAAATTAGAAATTGATTTAACTATTTCAATCTATGTCTGAAAACAAACTCCTGCAAGCTCAATTTAGCAACAAAATCTAACAAGTTAACCAACCACAGGCAAGACACATTTGAAACTAGAAAATCAACCTACACGGCGACTCTATCGGGATTGAAAGCACCAGTGGAGGAATTGTACTCAAAACGACAGAAAAAGTCGTCGTTGCCAACAGCATCAAAGTTACTGTAGCTCTTAAGGCTGTGCACCTTACACTTTCCCTCTATAGTATCGGCGCTCTGAATATCAAAATGATCGGACAGGAACACCTCCTTTGAGCCGTGGAACTGCCTTCGGCCTCCGATCGACTCTTCTGGACGGTAATACCACCTCACACGAACCCTAACGTTCGTGCCTCGGCTATCCGCCTCAATATTCTCCACACGCGCCACGTACGACGGCTTCGATGTGTCCGATGGCCTCATCAGAACGCAATCGCCGGCTGCACCAACGACAATTGACCAAATAAATCAACGACGAATCAAAAGAAGTAAAACTAGCTCTTTGATATCAATTTAAACAAGTAGATGATTGAACGCAGAAGAGGTTGAACTGCAATTAGATATGGATGAATTTCCTGAAACTTACGGTGAATAGTTTTGCTTATGTGCTTAACGGTGTAGGAATCGAGAGTCTGGCGGCCGGATTTAGCTTTAGCCATTTACTGTACGGTGGAGAGAGAAAAGTGTACATGTACAGTAGAGATATCTAGCTGAAGATTGTAGAGAGAGAAATTGTTGTCTTTTACTTTGCCCCGGGAAATAATCTGGTGCTTCGCAAGAAGGTGTTGAGAGGTGTGTCTTCAGTTTAATTTTAATCTCATTATAATTTTTTTATTTAATTTTATAATTTTTAAAATAACTCATACATATTTATTGTCTAAAATAAATTGATTATATTTAATATTATATATAAAGCATGCATAATATTAATTAAAATTAAATTAATATTATATATAATTTGTATGAATTATATATAATTCATATATTAATTATTCCAAAAATTGATCGACTAGCAAAAAATTAAATTTCGATTATAAATTTGATATAATCGAAAGTTATTAAATTAAATATAAAAAAAATTGTGAAAAACATAAATAACATTTAAATTTGAACAAAACTATGGGATGAAAATGACATTTTCATATAGCGGACAACATCGAGTCATAAATGGGTCAGCTTTATTATTTTACTCAATTAACAAATTATAAAAAACTCAAATAGTTAGACAAAGGATATACAAAAGTCATTGGCGTTTATTAGTAGTTTATGTCTTTATGATACATCTTAATCTCGCTACATTAATAGTTTATTAAGAAGCGTGTTACACGCTAATGGCGTTACGTACAAATATTTCTAATTAATTTATATACCGTAATTTTTATACTACAAATATAATTGCACTTTTGTGGAAAATTCTCAATAAATAATTACAGTGAAAAGTTTGTAAGTGGAAATTATGTGTCACACAGGTTATATTAGCACTACAAAAGTCAAAACAATGAATTGCTTAAAAGGAAAATAATGAATGGAGGGTCTATTTCAAGTAGGCTTGCCAAATGGATGATATATATTTTATCAAATAGAATAATATTATCCAACTCAAATATAGTTGAGAAAATAAGTTATTACATAATTAAAATGAAATGTCGAGGATGAACAAATTAGCTTCAAAATCGTTTTGAACTAGCTTGTTAATTTACTAAAATTTTACGGAAAAGTGAAGTTCTAATTTTTGAAGTAGGATTAAATCATTCGAAAATATATTCATTAGTAAATTTATACAACTAAAAAGAATATCTAACTTATGGGACCCTAAATAATGTAAACTTTATTTATATTCACAAATAAACTAATGAGAAATATAATTTTAACAAAGAAAATTAAAAAAAAAAATCAACAAATATAAAGCATACAAAATAAGGAAAAGAGAAGCTACTGATAGTATTTAATAACATACTTGAAGTATTTGAAGTAAAAAAAGGCCTCATCTTTGTACTTTTATGAAGTTCTATTTGGGCCGGCCCAAAGTGGGCTTCTCTTGATTTGAGCCCGTTTAGTTACATTTAATGAAAACCCAATTTATATTGATTAATTGGGCCTGTAAAAGTAAATCCTTAATAGCTAAAAACTCAATTTGATTACTAATAAATTAAGTATAAATCAACTAACAGCAAATAAAAATTGCATAGCCAAACAAGAAAGTCGAATGCCTTTATTATTCTAATAATTTCTTTAGTATTTGTTTTTTCTTCAAATTTTGTTGCTGTGTTAGGAAGAAACAAATTAAAGAATTCATAGGGCCTATAATGTAATAATGGACAAAAAATATGTGGAGCCCACCACCATTACCCATGTAGGCCCTGTCCACGTCACAGCTTATGTCAATGGAAATCAAGATCATCTCTTTATTACTATTAAATTATTAAATTATTGTTGTTGTTATTATTATTGTAACACAATATTGTCGAGGTTTATGAACAGAATTTGCGTCATAATCGTCTGATATATAAAGATTCTGACAAATTTGAGCGAACAAAACCATTTTGTTTTGTAATATTTATTCAGCGACCCTTTTACAAATTAAAAGAAAATCTTCATAATTTATGTTTATTATAATAAAAAAATAAAAGATAGTGTATAATATTTCTTTTGAAAATATTTAAATTAATGTATGAAATCTATATTGGTGTCGTATATTTCTGTCTGCCGGCCCTGTGGTCATCCTAATGGTCCAAATTATTTATCTAAGTAGACTTTCTTTATGGGTTAGATTATTTAAATTGAATTTGGTTTGGAAGGAGCCCAACTACATGACATATGCCCCTTTATAATTGTTAAATGTTATTACTAAATTATTAATTGTTATAGCGGGCCTCTAAAACATTTCTTGGCGCATGAAAAGGTTTAAATTCACCGACAGTCCAATAGTTTTATCTCAAATAATAATATAATAATTGCCAAAAATTAAAAATGAATTTGAAAATTGAGAACTTTAAAATTATGGGGCATTTGACTATTTTCATATTGATTGCACGCATAAAATCAGGATCACAATATATTGCAAGATTGAAAATTAATGAAATCTATTCAAATATCTTCTCAATAAACTTTGGACTAATATATAAAAAAAAATTCACATTCTAAAGTGAAAATGATGGAAGAAATGGAAAAAATAATTTCATCATATGACTATGAATATCTCCTTTAATATATAACCTTAGATTCTTCTCTTTTTCCAATCCCCATGCTCAGCACAGTATTCTTCTTCTGGTGTTTCTGAGTCACCTGCTGCTTTCTGGCTAATGGAAATAATAAGTTGACAGTCTTTATAATTGTTATTTGTAACTTGGTCCCTATGACTCTCTTAATTGCTTATATACCCTTTTATTTCTTTCATTTATTGTGTTTTCCAATATTCAAAATAAAACTCATTATTTAGAAATTTACTTTTTTTCAACTCTATTTTTTCAATCTCCTATATATACCTATCAATAATATATACAACCTTTCACAAATTTACTAATCAAATCAATTATTATTTCACTTTCTCTTTCATATTTTATAATTTTTTTATTTATATTTTTTTATTTTTTATTCACATAATCATTATATACATAATTAAAATAATCATTCTACACATCATTCATCAACTTATTTTTAAAAACATAAACAAACAATTACCATTTTCACACGAATTTTGCTAGTACGCTAAAAAATATAAACAAACATAGAATTTTTAGTAGTTAAAAATCTCACACACTTTTCTCATGTGGAAATATATTATCCCTACTGCAATATAAAGATGCTTTACTATCCAAATATCAACAAATTCCATATGGAAAAAGACTAACAAATTGGTGGTTTTGTGCTTAGAATGAATAAGGCAAAAAATAGATATAGCTAGCATATGCCACTCTCATGGTATATGCTTAGCTTCATCAAGCAAAATTTGATAGTTATTACTTTGTAAGTGAAAAAAGACAAAATTGCCCTTACACCAATGCTCTATAACACTAAATACTAATACACTAATAATTGAGTGCGAAAAACAATTTGAAATCTGCTTATACTTCAACTTTTTTGTTAATATTTCTATGGATTAGATAATAAATGACGCAATTGATGCATTTATTAAATTTTCACAACTTGGAATTTGCAGATAGTCCTCGAGGAATATGATAATACTGTTTTGAACTACAGCAAGCTTATTTGGGGGCAAATGTACAAATAGATTAATCTAAAAGGCCCATATGGCAAAATAAGAAAAAAAATCCAAAAAATTAGGTGCCACAACAAGACAAAAGGATTGAGTGACCCTATTGGTTCAATTCTTATTAGTTATTATTACTATAAACCAAAAAAGAAGAAAAAAGAAGACAAATTATATAAAAAGATAACCCACATTAAAATATTACACCCAATCAAATAAAATAAATCAGTATATGGTGGATATTGCAGCAATACAGACCTTCCATCCATGTTTAAGTTATAATGTGAAGTTTAGAAATAGAGAGGTTTAAGAGAAGTTTTTAGGTCTACCAACTAGTTGTTAGAGATTGGCACTCCATAACCAAGTCAAGCAACAAAGAATAACACCAGCAACAGCTATATTCATTCTTTCTTTTTTCCTTTTTTGCATTTCTATAGACAACCAGAGCAGATATATAGATATATATATATATATGGAGATATGATTTTTTTACTTTTGTGGGTTAGAAAAAAGTGAAGAAAAAACCCTTTTGTAGGGGGGTTTCATGCTAGTTATTTCAGAGAAAAAGAGTGTGTATAAGTCTCACGTGGGAATATATATATATATATATATAGATAGATATATAGATAAAAAAAGAGTATTATGATGATGTAGAATAGCATAAAAGAGATGATAATGTTCTTGTACTTTCAACTTTGAATAATTGGAACTGCACTGTAGTAACCAAAGGAAAAATAAGAAAAATTTGTTCTCTTTCTTTGGGTTTTCCAGTCCCTTTGCTTCTTATTATTCTTTCTTTGTTTTTAATTCTCTGTTAGTGGGTATTTTTGTGTGAAAGAAAGAGATAAGAAGGGGATAATTGTGTTGGCGTATTGGGATCTGTATGTTTGAAATCAAGATAGAATTTTTAAATCGGATCGAAGCTCTTGTGTTCCCCAGAAGCCACACAATTCATACTGGATTTCAGGTTTGTGTATTATATTACTTATTATTGACTTTAAATTGTATTATTATTACTATCTTGTATCTAAGATTGTTGCTTTCAAACTGCTTCATGGTTAGATGGTTGTAGTACGATGATCTTATTACAGTCTGTTTGTCTTAATTTATGTAATTTTTGTTTGTCCAATTTTTCATTCCTTGAGCTTAATTGATTATATTTCTCATTTCCATATCCTCGATCAAATTAATGAAATGGGTTGAGTGAAATTCTTTTGCTAAAAATCTCCAGGGCTCTTTGATTATCCATACAAGATAGAAAATAAAGAGTTTATTCATGGAGACTTATTTTCCAACGTCGAATAATCAAAGAGATGCTTCCACAATGCTCTATTTAAGGGACCCTTTACCCGTTTCTTATTCAGAAACACCTGTTCTTCAAGGGAACATGATGATGTATATGAATTTCTCATCTTCGGGTTCTTATTCAGATGCATTAGGACCATCAGAAAGTACTTCTCAACAACAAGTTCTTTTAAACTTTGGAGGCTCACGAAACGTAGATCATAATGAGATGCTATTAATGGGAGAAAATCCAGGTGGTACAAGCTTACAGAGCCAAGGCTTATCACTTAGTCTTGGTACAAATGTACAATCAGTAATGCAGATCCAATATCAGAATGATAATTCAATCTTGGGTCATAATAATAATAATAATAGTATGTGTTTTCAAGACGAAGATACTTATCAGACTAAACAAACGAGGGATAATGATTACACACAGAGAGTAGTTGATATTGCTCCTTATGGTATGCCTAGTATTGGAAGAGCTATTCCTAATTCTAAGTATTTGAAAGCAGCTCAAGAACTGCTTGATGAAGTTGTTAATGTCAAGAAAGCTATCAAGGATCAAAATGCAAAAAAGGAGTTTATAAAGGACTCGAAAGAAATTAATCGGGAATTAGGGGATGAAGGGGCCTCGTCAAGCACGCCAAAGGGAAGTGGAAATTCAACGAGTGAGCTTTCGGTGGCTGAGAAGCACGAACTACAAAATAAAATGACAAAGCTTTTGTCAATGTTGGAAGAGGTTAGAATATATTGCTTATGATAATGTTGAAATTTTTTGCCTCAAAATATTAATGAAAAATGACTTAACTTACGCAATCTCGAACAAGAATCAAGACTCATAACTCTAAAAGATTTTGCCTAGATTGAGTGATTAAATATTCAAAATCAATAAATCTATTTATTTTTTTGAATTAGTTCAAGTAACAACTGTTTTATATTCCTTCGAAGTTTGAACTCATTTTGAGCTATTTTTTATGAATTTTTAAATCTACTTGGAGTAATTGAGTGACATGCTCTCATAGTTGCTTAAACTGCCTTTTTTTGGTAGAAAAATGGTTGTAGATTTATGCATAATTGAAATTTATGTGTCTCTATTGCATTTTTACACACTATATAGTGAATTTTAAACTAAAGCAATTTCTCATTCATCAAAATTATTTTATCATAAAAGGTTGACAGACGATACAGACAGTATTACCATCAGATGCAGATCGTAGTGTCTTCCTTTGACGTTGTAGCAGGATCTGGTGTATCTAAACCATACACAGCACTTGCCCTTCAGACAATATCCCGCCATTTTCGCTGCTTGCGTGATGCAATAAACGGCCAGATTCTTACAGCAAGAAAAAGCCTGGGTGAAGAAGATTCTTGTCTGAACGATAAAGGAATCAGAATCTCTCGATTGCGTTATGTGGATCAGCAACTCAAGCAACAGAGAGCTCTACAGCAGCTTGGGATGATGCAAAATCATGCATGGAGGCCACAAAGGGGCCTTCCAGAAACCTCTGTTTCGATACTTAGAGCTTGGCTGTTTGAGCACTTTCTTCATCCGTAAGTTCAATTCTTCGATTTTAGTGAGAAATTTGTTGAGAAAAGAAAAATCATCAATTTTTTGAACCCTTTTCGTTCTAGTTTCTACCTTAGTACAATGTGAATTTCTGCTAAGTTTATGTTTTTTTTTTCCAGATATCCAAAAGATTCTGACAAGATCATGCTAGCAAGGCAGACTGGATTAACAAGAAGTCAGGTGAAATAGCTGAACTTTTGAAAAGATATATATATACAAAAGTTTCGTTTATAACAAGAATACAATATGACTATGCAAAGCTTTTAGGGTTAGTTGAAACGTGGCTAAAGCGCATTTAGCAACATTGGATATATTCTATTTAAGGCCATATCAGACAGTTGTAGCAGAGTAAACTATTAATCTTAAATAATCTTGAAAAACGCCATTAAGACGTTAAAATGTGCCTAGATTTTGAATTTTCTATATTGTAAGAACAAATTTGAACTGAATCTGATTATGCAACGACACTCACAGACTCGGTGCTTGAATTAAGCTGTTTCAACTTTCTTATTGCTTGACAAATATACTTTTTTAACTCCTACATTTTCTTGATCTATATAGGTCTCAAACTGGTTCATAAACGCACGTGTACGCCTTTGGAAGCCCATGGTTGAAGAAATGTACAAAGAAGAAGCTGGTGATGCTGATATCGACTCAAATTCTTCATCCGAAACCATATCAAGAGCTCTAAAGACCAACACAAAAGCCTCTGAGGACAAAGGAGAAGATTTGCAACAAAGTCCAACTTCCACGGGTCGACCCGTATCAGATATAGAAATGATGGGACCCGACCCAAATACAAATCCCATCTTTCTAAACGAGCCTACTCAAACCGATTATGGGATTGTAAAAACGAGAGACGTGCAAAAGCAAACGAATGATATTAGTTTCTTCACTGATACAATATTACAGTCGAATTTCGGCAGTGAGAGATTTATAACGGCAACTTCAGATTATCAGATTTCGGAGATGGAAAGATTCGGTAATGTTAGTGGGATATCGTTAACATTAGGATTGCAGCAGTGTGAGGGTGGTACCTTAGGCATGGATGATGGTACACATCATGGTTTTGTGCCTATTAGAGGTACTGATGTGTATAATACAGCAGCCAACTTCAGTTATGGGGAGTGAGACATTAAAAATGTCGATAGCATGGATTTTGAAAAATGGTATTTAATGGTGAATTTGGAGCAATAAGAATGCTACTTATGGATGAAGAAAAATCACATGTGAATTGTTTACATGCTAAAGGCAAAGAGCAAAAAGCTCTATTTTCATCCATATGGAAAAATTTTGAGTTTTGCTGTAGGAAAAGATTTGTAAAGAAAATTGTATGTTTGGATTATGTATGTAGAAAAGAGAATGCTATGATTTTGTTGTAATAAAGAGTAAGAAGTTGTTCTTGTATGAACACCAAATACTTAACTAATATACCCATATTTCAAATGGTATTTCATCTACTCGTCTCGTGTAAATAAATAAGGAAAACAATTATAAACGTGGAGTAAATATGAGCAAGTATATACTCGTCTCGTGCACCAATTTAGCGCAAATACAATAAATTCACTCCAACCCAAAACATTATTTACTGCACAAAAAAAAATCTTACGAATCTTCCATTTTTTCCATCCTTTTTATAATTTACAATCTTGCACAAATAAACCAAACACTTTTCGTATTATACACTCACTCAAAAAAATATATTTTTTAAATAAAATTCACAAATAATAAAATTATTGTATAATTAAAATTATTTTAATTGTATTTTGATATTTAATAAAATCAACAACTATATATATATTATTTAATCAATGATTAAACTATAGTTACAATATAACTAATTGTAAAATATGCATTTTATATAAGTTATAATACAATTTCTTTTTATAATTAACTTATACATTGAAATAATGTTTAATTGGATAAAATATAACAAATATGGTATAATTATAACTAAAAACAAATTGAAGGCCTAAATTAAAAATAATTCAAACTTATAAGGGACACATTGACAATCTAAATAAAGATAAATAACTAAAATAAAAGGCAAAAAAAAAAAGGAAATCCACGTCAGAAATTGTGCATATGAACAGTGTTGCGGGTTCATCTGCGCAATTTCTGGCGCAGTGTTGGAGTACCCCGGGCGCCAAAAAGTGGGCCAACCAACGCCAATTTAGCGTTGGTTAGAGATGGTCTTGGAAACACCAATTTGAAACAACGTCCCCAACATTAGACTAAAACTTCTAAATAAATTGTTCAATTTTTTTATAACTAGTAAATTCAAAAAATATGTTACGAAAACACAATTTAGGGTTTAGAACACTAATGAGGAAAATAACCCTTAAGCAACGCCGGTGCTGCTTCAGAAAATAATAGCCTGTGTCTTTCTGCTTTTGGCTTTTTTGTTTGGGCACCGGTACAGAAGAACAACAGGGAGCGTTTTTTGGGATAGTGAGAAACAACGTTTAATTTCTTTTCCCCTTCTTTCTCAAATAAAGCCACAAAAGAATCTTTGATGCCAGATAGGATTTTCCGTGTATTTTACAATTTTTCGTGTATTTACAATTTTTAAGAGAAATGCATACCCTAAGCTATTTAAAACATCTCCAACAAATATATGATAGATTTAAAACATCTCCAACAAATATATGAAGTAATTTGCACGTTGGAATTTAAAATATGAAATATGAGTTTCGCGCTAAAATTACAATATTTATGTTCTCCAGATTGCAATTTTAATTATATTGGCGCTTGGTACCTTGGTCCTAAGTCCGACAAAAATAAATTAATAATGGATAAGGAATTTTGTACATGCAAAAATAAAACACTGACTTCCATCTAATATGCTTCTTAAATACGTAATATGTATATGTAATATGGTCAAACACATCTAATTTTATTTTATTTTCCGATGTTGCACTAAAACTGCACAGTTTCACCGCTATACTTGTATCTTTAGGAAAATCGTTGATAAATAAGCAGCAATCCACACAGTAGAAAAGCCAAAGATCCATAATTCTGCACAGTTTCTCATCATTCACCTGAAAATAATCACAATCATAAACATTATGAATCTAGAATAAAAAAAATCAATCAAACAGAAAACAAACTAAAGTTACATTTACCTTCTGAAAACAGATACAACATCTTCATTCAACCTCGCGGTTTCAAGAAAAACATCCCCACAGTTATTCACCTCAACTGCTTCCATCTCAAGATCTTTTGAACCCCTACCATCCCACTCGAACCACATCTTGGCAATCGACTCCTTTCTAGCACACAATGTGTGGTCCTCCTCTTCTGGTGAGCCCGAAGAAATCAATCTATAAGTGTACACCTTTCTAACCTGGCCGGGTCTAAATGCCCGCCCGATTGCTTGACGGGTCACAGACGGGTTGAGATGGACATCTAATATTATAATCCTTGAAGCCCCAACGAGAGATATTCCTTCGCCACACGCTTTAATCGACCCAAAAAAGACTCGGGCTTCAGATGAAACATTAAACTTCTCCATGGAAGTTTCTCGTGTGTGCGAATCCGAATCGCCTGTTATCATGAACATCTCTCTCCCAATGCTATAGCCCTTCACTCTAGCAGTCATTCTCTCGAGAAATTTCAAGGGCAAGAGATATTGGCTAAAAACGAGAAGCTTTTCGCCACTTGCTTCACAAAGTTGGAGCAAATTGAGATAGAAATTAAGCTTTACACCTTCTTTCACATCTAATTGCTCCATGATTTCATCCATTTTCGCCTCGTCAAATCGTTCTTTTACCCTCGGGGGTTTTGCCAGAGCTGCCAGTTTTGGGTGCACGTAAATAGTGCTACCTTGTGCGCTGATAGTGAATTTTGTAGCCCAACTTTTCAACTGTTCGATTTCCTTTTCTTGGTTTGGACTTAGCCTTAGAAAGACAGAAAAGTCAACTAGTCCCGGAAGTTCGTCCAAACTATCACCCTTGTAATAATGCAGGACTTTACGTGTCATTTCGCGCAAATCGTGTATAACGGCCATTTTGCGCGTATGAATTTCATCTTTTATCAGCGTCCGCTCAATGAGGTCAAAAAACTCATTCTCTGTGCCATGCTTGATTATATTCCTTCTGCTCGAAAGATCGGCTCTGCTCAATATACGCCTCCTTATAGCTTTAGGCTCCTCCATTTTAAGAAACTTTGGCCGTACAAGGTTTAAGATGTTGAAAACTTCCTTGACATGGTTTTGGTATAGTGTTCCAGATAGAACAACTTTTCTTACAGTCTCGACCCTCTCGAGGGATGTCCAAACATCTGTGTCTTGGTTACGAGGAGTATGGCCTTCATCTAAAATGAGAATCGAAGGTGTTTTCAAAAGATAGTTTTTGCAAGAAACTGCAACTTGCCCATCATCAATGTCACATATGATAGAGGAAAACTGCTTATATCCTAGAAATAACACACTCCTCTTTTTCACCCATTCCTTGAGAACTTCAAGCTGCTGTATACGGCTATCTGCTTTGACAGAGTAGAAATCGAAGAGCGGGATATCCTCGACTTGCCATCTGAGAAATTCTTTCTTCCAAATTCCCAAAATGCCCCTCGGTAGCACAACTAGAGGCCTAGCATCGGGATATTTCGCCATAAAGCTCTGGAGAAAACTGATTATCATGAAGGTTTTGCCGGAACCAGGAGCATGTGCCATTATGCAGCCTCCTGGATTATCTACAACAAGGTTGCTTACAAGAAAATTATAGCCCTCGATCTGATGTGGCTTCATCTCCTTCATGTGACGAGGATGTGGGTTAATCTCGGCCGCAAAAACGTTGTTGCCAGATGAGCTGGATCCATCTCGAAGAACTTCAGGGTCGTCTAGGTCTCGGGTAGGCAGTCCTTCGTATCTGCTATAGGTTCTCGTACTCTTTGAACCCTGGATTTATAATTGAGCAAGAAATCAGTTGTATGAATCTAAATCTATTTGTCAAAGATTGTATTAACGTGAACAAAAAACGCGTTCACTTGGAGAAAATGCTGCGATATCGATACTTGAGATGAAAATTGAATTCTATGGAAAGAAAGGTAAATATTGTTTATATATCTCATATTTCCTTCATGCCAAGTAAGGAAAAAAGGAAATTACAGGGATTTAGACAATTGTATGAGACAAGCACTCAAAAACAATCGGAAGCCAGTCTGGGTTAGATAACATTATTGCATACAAAGATTCAGATCATATTGCGTTAGGTTTACCCAAAAACAGCACGTGATCAGAGATCATATTGCATTAGGTTTACTCGAGTATGTATATATATATATATTAAATGATGCTAACTTCCAGAAATAATTATGATAGATTCACACAAATAACCAAGTTCCATATTGATGCTGAAAAATAAAACGAATACTAAAAACTAAAATATCCACAGTCGTGAAAGCCATACCTTTGAGAAACTATACTCAATCATTGATTCGATTCCTATCGTAATGAGTCCACAAATTCTACAG
Source organism: Verbascum thapsus (assembly GCA_963669365.1). Classification (NCBI taxonomy): domain Eukaryota; kingdom Viridiplantae; phylum Streptophyta; class Magnoliopsida; order Lamiales; family Scrophulariaceae; genus Verbascum; species Verbascum thapsus. The sequence continues at coordinate 23,339,320 of OY770106.1, forward strand.
ACTTTGCCAATATCATCTTTCAATATAAATGAATGCTCGCACTCTTCTTCATGTTCAGCATTATTTTCATCAAAGGGAGCATCTTCAGTGGCATCCTGCGACATATCAAAGAAAAGGACTGAATAACGTTGTCTGATTGTGTATATGGATAAAGATAGCTCTAACATTGTCCTCTTTTAACATAATAGATTAAACAAAAGGATTTCATAATAGAAACTGTTCAAAAAAGGTAACAAGTTATGATTGCAGATTCTAAGAATAATCCCATAAATGCAAATTGGTAAACAAAGAAATGGCTTGCACATATAGCAAGTAAAATGAGTATTTTCAAGAGGTTTTGAGTTGAGACCAGGAAAATATTTTCAGAGACCATAAATATAAGAACTGTTCGATACTTATTTCACATTTATAACTCACATAAATGAATTAAGAAAGAGCTACCTTTGAACACTCTAATGCAACTGCCATCTCATTCCAAATGTCATCCAGACCACCGGAATTGGTCTCAGACGCTTCACTTTCCTCCTGCATGTCATCTTCTGTGCCAACATATTCACCTTTATCTCTTACAAATTCAGTTTCATTAGCTATCTGTGCATCTCCTTCTCCAGAACCTTCTTGGCTTCGAGCACAATTCTGATCCTACATGAGGTAAATGAACCACCATTTGAATAACAATAAGATGAGAATAACACGATAGTACATAATAAACGCAGGGATGTTGATTTCATGTCAATATTCAAACAATATAAACATCCCGTCAAATAAAAAACTTCAGTTGCCCACCCTATCCCATTAAAAATAATATTCAATCAGTACTCAACCAATAACATTAGATGACATAATCAATTTACGGTAAAAGCTGATAAGGCTTCAAATATATATAGTTCAATTCCTTACCAGAAAGTCCTCCATGGGAATTTCCTCAGAAGGCTTCAAGTTCAGGTCCAAATTAGAAGACATGTGATTCTCACTCTTCACATCATTATCGTCGCATAAATCAATGATAAACCTCTTTTTTGGCCTACTATTCTCATCTTCATCCTCATCATCGTCCAAGACAATGATGTTAGAAGTGGATGGTTCATTTTCCACTGGTTCCACTTTATTTTGCACATCAACAGATTCATATCGAAACTCAGCAACCTTCGCCAATAACTGCTTACTCCTTTCTAGAAGCTCCAGTATATCTTTAGTTACAGTTCCATATCTGCCTGAGTCCAACTCCGTCATTATATTGTTTTCGGAGAATGGATCAGAATGATCTACAATGTGAGATTCAGTATAATTCAGTATAAATAAGTTAATACAGGTCAACGCAAGAAAGACGGAATTTAACTTGAACAACAACAAGACGCCAAAACGGGAATAAACTTATAACGTGTCAATCATGTGGTAAAGAACACGTCACCGGTATAGCAACATAAAGGCTCTGAACCCGTGTCATAAATTGGCCTCAGCATAAAGATTAATGCAATTACACATCATCTTATGATTGTTTATTGTCGATATTCTCTCGAATCTCACAATCGATACTAGAATAAGACATATCTTACCGAACAACTACTTTTTCAGCCCGCGAGTTTTAGTTTTGACAAAAACATTTTTTCTTTTAGAGAAAAAATCATGCTATGGTTGGTCAACAACAAGCACACAATAGCTTTCAATACACAAATGAAACAGTAGCTGCAGAAATTAATTATAAAAAAAAAGAGATCCAACAGGGTAGAAAGGCAATAAAATAGTAAAAACAGACATCTTCATTATATTTTAATCTAACTTTCCACCAAATAAAAACATCACAGAATAAACATTCCGGAAACACAAACGTAAAAAAAAGGATTAAATATAGTGTAAATGATAAAACAAAATTGTACCGCTTGAACTAGACGCCGGAAATCTGTTCAGATCCAGAAGCGGGTGCCCATAATTTGTTCTACTGACTGCGTCCATCTTAAACTGAACACACCAACAAAAATTAAACAGAAAAAAATGTCAACTCGATTTCAACAAAAGTACCACATTCACGTCGATGTTAACATAGAACACACTAACTACAGAAATCTCAAGAAAAAATACTAGCTATTTAGCTATGATCAGAACACCGAAACATTAACAAAAAAAAAATTAAGTACTAATTAACAGGGAAATTCTTCATTTACATTTGAGTGGTGATGGATTGAACGTCGAAACTTGCGTTGATTCAGATAATTGCTCACAGAATTGAACAAAATCGTGAAGAAATACAATAAATAAAAAATAGATGGGAAATGAAATAAAGTGGCCCCTTTTCCCACCCACCGCTTATTGTACTTCTCTGCAGCTTCACGTTAAAACACTAATGAGGAAAATAACCCTTAAGCAACGCCGGTGCTGCTTCAGAAAATAATAGCCTGGGTCTTTCTGCTTTTTGCTTTTTTGTTTGGGCACCGGTACAGAACAACAGGGAGAGGGAGAGTTCTTTGGGATAGTGAACGTTTTAATTTCTCTTCCCGTTCTTTCTTATATAAAGCCACAAAAGAATCTTTTATGCCAGATAGGATTTTTAGTGTATTTACAATTTTACCCTTTTAATGGAGTAAGGATGGTTTACATAAATTGGTAAATCATCATAGTAACAAAATCAAATATATATATATACACATACATATGAATGATTTTGAAGAAAAATAATTTCGTGATCGAGAAATTTTACGTCACATCGTTGCATTAAGTTAATAATTTAACCCCATGGATTTGTGTAATAGTGTCGCATAATAGCTGATTTTTATCGTTTAGTATTGATAAAAAATCGCATTAACTTTGATAAATCAATGTGACATATAATTTAAATTTAAATTTTTTATGCATCATGTAATGTATTTCGGAGATAATAGGTCATTTATTTTGCATTAATTAGCTATATTATTTAACATTTAATTGGGATAGTCAAACAAGTAACAATAATTTCACCCTCGAGTCTGAAACTCAATAAATAAAAGCAACCCCCCCCCCCTAATTACTTGGCTTTATATGGAATTCAAATTGGTATTCCACCTATGTTGTGATTTGAGTAAATAGACACTCATATTCTCAATTTGTAAATAAAACTTTTACATGTTTATATATAAATTATTCCTTCTAAATGTTATTTTTATTTTTCGAGATATAGTAAATTGTGAAAAAAATATATATGGAATTGGATCATTAATTCCTATTTGTAGTTCTAAATGTCCAATACAATATATATATATAGAAAATATTGTATACACGTATAGTGTGTACAAGATTTAAAATATCGTATTGAATAATTTTTAATTGTTTTTTCAAATAAGTTGCACATAATGTTTTAAGAGAAATACATATATACTCTAAGCTATTTAAAACATCTCCAACAAATATATAACAAGTAATTTGCATGTTTGAATTTGAAATATGAGTTTCGCCCTAAAATTATAAAATTTATGTTCTCCAACCTGGAATTTTAATTATATTGGTGTTTGGTACCTTCGTCCTAAATCCGACAAAAATAAATTAATACCGGATAGGAAATTTTGTCCATGTAAAAATAAAACACGACTTTCATTTAATATACTTCTTAAAAACGTATGATGTATATGTAATATGGTTAAAGTTTAAACACATCTAGTTTTATTTTTCGATGCGCGCTAAAACTTTCTCATCCACTTGGCTACATAAACTTGAAAAAAAATTATTTGATTTTGTTTGTATTAAATTTTATGATGTTTGTATATGCTATTAGTATTAACCATAATATAGTTATTACTTATAAGTAATTTTATCACATTATCAAAGCCCCTTACAGAATATTCCATCTTTTTTATACTATTACAATCTTTCCAAATAAAGTCTAAAACTTTTACGTATTTAGACAAATTTTAGTATATTTCTATTTAAAATTAAATTATAAAACTTGTATTTTATTCTAGTTGAATTAAGTATAACTTATATGATTTATTTATAACAAATTAATTTTTTAAGGACTAAATTGAAAACAATTCAAACTAATTAATAATAAAATATACATTTTATATAAATTAGAGTATAAAATATTTATTATAATTTATAATAAACTTAAATTAATGTATAATTGAATAAAATATAATGAATAGGATACAATTATAACTAATTAAACTCATAAGGGGCTAAACTAAAAATAATTCAAACTTTATATATTTAAACATTAAAAGGGGCTAAAATGAAAACAAACATAAAACCAAGGGACTAAAGTGAAGACTCTAAAAAAATTAAATATTGGCGCATCTATAGTGTTGCGCCAGCAGCCCAGCACTATAGCTACGCCATTTCTGGCGCAGCTTTTGGCGCTGGGTTGGCTAACCCAGCGCCATTTCCAAGACAACCCACGCTATTTGGAGATGGTCTTAGAAACACCAACTTGAAACAGTGACTAATGTTAAAATTCCCTAAACTTCTAAATAAATTGCTCAATTTTTTTCTATAACTAGGAGTTCTGCTAATTTAAACTCAAAAAAGATGTCACGAAAATATAATCAGCAGTATTCATTCACAATAACACAACCAAAAGGAGCAACTTTTGTCACAATGTATTTGCTTAACTACAACTTTAAGTAATCCAATGGGAAACAACTTTATTACCAAATCTGCCTCAAGATGAAAAAAGGAACATTTTCAGAACTACAAATATTTTCAACGATCCAATAAACCGCACAATTTCACCGCTATACATGTATCTTTAGGAAAATCTTTGATAAATAAACAACAATCCCACAGTAGAACAATTTTGCACAGTTTCTCATCATTCACCTGAAAATAAATCATAAACATTATGAATCTAAAATAAAAAAATCGACCAAACAGAAAACAAACTAAAGTTAACTCTACCTTCTGTAAACAGCCACAACATCTTGATTCAACCTTGCGGTTTCAAGAAAAACATCTCCACAGTTATTCACATCAACTGTGTCCATCTCAAGATCTTTAGAGCCATTACCATCCCACTCGAACCACATCTTTGCAATCGACTCCTTTCTGAAACACAACGTGTGATCCTCCTCTTCTGGTGAGCCAGAAGAAATCAGTCGATAAGTATATACCTTTCTAACCTGACCGGGTCTAAATGCCCGCCCGATTGCTTGACGGGTCACGGATGGGTTGAGATGGACATCCAGTATAATGATCCTCGAAGCACCCACGAGCGATATCCCTTCGCCACACGCTTTAATCGAGCCAAAAAAGACTCGGGCTTCCGATGAAACATTAAACTTCTCCATGGAAGTTTCTCGTGTGTGGGAATCTGAATCGCCTGTTATCATGAACATCTCTCTGTCCATGCTGTAGCCCTTCACTCTAGCAGTCATTCTCTCCAGAAATTTCAAGGGCAAGAGATATTGGCTAAAAACTAGAAGCTTTTCGCCACTTGCTTCACAAAGCTGGAGCAGATTGAGATAGAAATTAAGCTTTACGCCTTCTTTTATATCTAATCTCTCAATGATGCCATCAATTTTTGCCTCCTTGTCGGCTCGTTCTTTTACATTGGGAGTTTTTGAGAGAGTTGCGAGCTCTGGGTGCACGTAAATAGCGCTACCTTGTGCACTGATAGTGAATTTTTTAGCCCAAGTTTTCAATTGTTCGAGTTCTCTTTCTTGCTTTGGGCTCAGTCTAAGAAAGACGGAAAAATCGACCAGTCCTGGAAGTTCATCCAAATTATCGCCTTTGTAATAATGCAGGACTTTACGGGTCATTTCGCGCAAATCGTGTATCACGGTCATTTTGCGCGTATGATTTTCGTCTTTAATCAGTGTCTGCTCAATCAAGTCAAAAAAGTCATTCCTATTGTTCGAAAGATCGGCTCTGCTCAAGATACGCCTCCTTATAGCTTTAGGCTCCTCCATTTTAAGAAACTTTGGCCGTACAAGGTTTAAGATGTTGAAAACTTCCTTGACATGGTTTTGGTAGAGTGTTCCCGACAGAACAACTTTTCTCACAGTTTCAACCATCTCAAGGGATGTTAACACATCCGTGTCTTGGTTACGAGGCGTATGGCCTTCATCTAAAATGAGAATCGAAGGTGTTTTTAAGAGAGAGTCTTTGCAAGCAACTGCGACTTGCCCATCATCAATGTCACATATGATAGAAGAAAACTGCTTGTATCCTAGAAATAACACACTCCTATTTTTCACCCATTCCTTGAGAACTTCAAGCTGCTGTAAACGACTATCTGCTTTGACCGAGTAGAAATCATAAAGCGGTATGTCTTCAACTTGCCATCTAAGGAATTCTTTTTTCCAAATTCCCAAAATGCCCCTCGGTAGCACAACTAAAGGTCTAGCAGCTGGATATTTAGCCATGAAACTCTGGAGAAAACTGATGATCATGAATGTTTTGCCAGAGCCAGGAGCGTGTGCCATTATGCAGCCTCCTGGGTTATCCACAACAAGGTTGCTTACGAGAAAATTATAGCCCTCGATCTGATGGGGCTTCATCTCCTTCATGTGACGAGGATGTGGGTTAATCTCGGCCGTTAAAACGTTATTGCCAGATGAGGTGGATCCAACTCGAAGAACTTCAGGGTCGTCTAGCTCTCGGGTAGGTAGTTCTTCGTATCTGCTATAGGTTCGCGCTCTCTTTGTGCCCTGGATTTATAATAGAGCACAAACGTTATTTGTGAATGATTGTATTAATGTGAACAAAAAAACTCATTCACTTGGATAAAATTGCTGCAATGCGATATGTGAGATGAAAATTAAATTCTATCGAAAGAAGTAAAAAATTAGCATTGAAAGGTAAATATTGTTTATATACTTGATCTCAACTTTCCTTCCTGCCAAGTAAGGAAACAAGTCGGATTACAAGGATTTAGACAATTGTTCGCGAGAAAAGTACTTAGAAACAATCAGAAGCCAGTCTGGGTTAGATAACATTATTGCATGCAAAAATTAACATCATATTGCATTAGGTTTAGTATCAAAAAAGTGTGAACTATGATTTGTAAGCAACATTACCAAAATTAGAAGAAATCAAAAAAGTTGCCAAGACTTCATACATTTACAGCATCTGATGAAGACTTCAACTGCTCATTTGAACGTAATATTTATTTTCGACAAACGATTAATTATGTTGTCCATTTGAAGTGCAATACTTATTTTAGAGAAATGATCATTTAAGACCGAGCAGTACAGTCAACTACTCCAAATGAAAGCATAGATGTAACTAAACAAACTCTATTTCCCATTGTTTAACCAGCTATTGCAGACAATCCAATAATAATATCAATGAATTACAAACAAATCTGAGATTTTCTTGCAGCATCCAGGTTTAATAATATCGATGGGAAAGCCAAGGATGGTCTAGTGCCTCTCTAACGGTATATCATATTTTGCAGAAGATTTAGTATGTACAAATCTGAAGTGACTCTCGAGTATATATATGTATTAAATGATGCTAACTTCCATAAATAATTATGACAAATAACAAAGTTCCACACTGATGCTGAAAAATAACACGAATACTAAAAACTAGAATATCCACAGTCGTGAAAGCCATACCTTCGAGAAACCATACTCAATAATTGATTCGATTCCTTTGTTAACGAGTCCACAAATTCTACAGACCTCGCCAATATCATCTTTCAATATGAATGAATGCTCGCAATCTTCAACATTATTGGGAGCATCTTCAGTAGCCTCCTGCGACATATAAAGAAAAGGACTGAATAATGACGTCTGATTGTGTATATGGATAAAGATAGCACTAACATTGGCCTCCTTTAGCATAACAGATTAAACAAAAGGATTTCATACTAGAAACTGTTCAAAAAAGGAAACAAGTTATGATTGCAGATTCTAAAAATAAGCCCATAAATGCATATTGGCAAACAAAGCCACATGTAGCAAGTAAAATGAGTATTTTCATGAGGTTTTGAGTTGAGACCGGGAAAATATTTTCAGAGACCCATAAATATAAATACTATTTGATACTTATTTTTGACATTTTTAAAGCACATAAATGAATTAGCAAAGGGCTACCTTTGAACACTCTAATGCAACTGCCATCTCATTCCAAATGTCATCCAGACCATCGGAATTGGTATCAGACGCTTCACTTTCCTCCGGCATGTCATCCTCCTGCATGTCATCTTCTGTGCCAACATATTCACCTTTGTCTTTTCCCAAGTCAGTTTCATTAGCTACTTGCGCATCTACTTCTTCAGAACCTTCTTGGCTTCGAGCACAATTCTGATCCTACATGAGGTAAATGAACCACCATTTGAATAACAATAAGATGAAAATAACACGACTATACATAATAAACGCGGGGATGTTGATTTAATGTCAACATTCAAACAATATAAACATCCCGTCAAATAAAAAACTTAAGTTGCCCACCCTATCCCATTAAAAATATTAATATTGAACAAATAGATTGTATGCGAAGCAAGTGTCACATTAACAATTCAACACCAATATCATTATTTTTTTAAGTAATAATGCAATCGGTACTCAACTAATAATCATATTTATGGTAAAAGCTGATAAGGCTTCAAATATAGGTAATTCATAAGTTCCTTACCAGTACGTCCTTCATGGGAATTTCCTCAGAAGGCTCCAAGTTCAAGTCAAAATTAGAAGACATGTGATTCTCACTCTTCACATCATTATCCTCGCATAAATCAGTGATAACCGGCCCAACAAAAGATTTCTGCACTGCTGGAACAAACCTCTTCTTTGGCCTATTACTCTCATCTTCATCCTCATCATCGTCCAAAACGATGACATTAGATGTGGATGGTCCAGTTTTCACTGGTTCCTCTTTATTTTCCACTTCAACAGATTCATATCGAAACTCAGCAACCTTCGCATAGTAGGTCTCCAATAACTGCTTACTCCTTTCTAGAAGCTCCTGTATATCTTTAGTTACAGTTCCATATCTGCCCGAGTCCAACTCCGTCATTATATTGTTTTCGGAGAATGGATCAGAATGATCTACAGTGTGAGATTCAGTATAAATAAGTTAATACAGGTCAATACAGGAAAGATGGAATTTAACTTGAACAACAACCAGACGCCAAAACGGGAATAAACTTATAACTTGTCAACGGTATAGCGATATAAAGGCTCCTTCACATTTATGAACCCGTGTCATAAATTGGCCTCAGCGTAAAAATTAATGCAATTACACATCATCTTATGATTGTTTATTGTCGATATTCTCTCGAATCTCACAATCGATACTAGAATAAGACATATCTTACCGAACAACTGCTTTTTCAGCCCGCGAGTTTTAGTTTTAACAAAAACACTTTTTCTTTTAGAGAAAAATCATGCTATGGCCAACAACAAGCACACAATAGCTTTCAATTCACAAATGAAACAGTAGCTGCAGAAATTAATTATTAAAAAATAAAAAAGAGATCCAAGTCCAACAGGGTAGAAAGGCAATAAAATAGTAAAAACAGACATCTTATATTTTAATCTAATTTAATCTAACTTTCTGACGAACAAAAACATCACAAGGAATAAACACTCCGGAAACACAAACATTAAAAAAAAAAGGATTAAATATAGTGTAATTGATAAAACAAAATTGTACCGCTTGAACTAGACGCCGGAAATCTGTTCAGATCCAGAAGCGGGTGTCCATAATTTGTTCTGCTGACTGCCTCCATCTTGAATTAAACACACCAACAATGAAACAGAAAACGACGTCAACTCGATTTAAACAAAAGTACCACATTCACGTCGATGTTAACATAGAACACTAACTACAGAAATCTTGAACAAAAAAAAAATAAATAAATATTTAACTATATAGCTATAATCAGAACGCCGAAACATTAACAAAAAAAAAAGTACTAATTAACAGGGAAATTCTTCATTTACATTTGACTGGTGATGAACTTGCGTTGATTCAGATAAATGCTCAGAGAATTGAACAAGATCGTGAAGAAATACAATAAATAAAAAATAGATGGGAAATGAAATAAATTGGTTCCTTTTCCCACCCACCGCTTATTGTACTTCTCTGCAGCTTCACGTTAAAACACTAATGAGGAAAATAACCCTTAAACAACGCCGGTGCTGCTTCAGAAAATAATAGCCTGTGTCTTTCTGCTTTGCTTTTTGCTTTTTTGTTTGGGCACCGCTACAGAAACAACAGGGATGGGATAGTGAGCTTTAACTGCAGAACAACAGGGAACGTTTTAATTTCTCTTCCGCTTCTTTCTTAAATAAAGCCACAAAAGAATCTTTTATGCCAGATAGGATTTTTCGTGTAATTTACAATTTTACCCTTTTAATGGAGTAAGAATGGTTTACATGAATTGGTACATCATCATAGTAACAAAATCAAATATATATATCACATACATATATATGTATATAGAATGATTTTCAAGAAAAATGATTTTGTGATCAAGAAATTTTAAGTCGCATCGTTGCATTATGTTAATAATTTTAACACCATGCATTTGTGTAATAGTGTCGTATAATAGTTAATTTTTGTCGTTTAGTACTGATAAAAAATCGCATTAATTTCGATGAATCAACGTAATATATAATTTAAATTTAAATTTATTTGTGCATCATATAATGTATTTCGAAGAGATTAGTGCATTTATTTTGTATTAATTAGCTATATTATTTAACATTTGTTTGGGATAGTCAAACAAGTAACAATAATACTCAATAAATAAAAGCAATAAAACTTTTTCATATTTATATATGAATTGTCCCTTCTAAATATTATTTCCATTTTTCGAGTTATAATAAATTGTGAAAAACTATATATGGGATTGGATCATTAACTTCCATTTGTATTTTCTAAATGTCCAATACAATATATATAGAAAATTATTGTATACACTTATAGTGTGTACAAAATTCGATATCGTATTGAATATTTTTTAATTATTTTTTCAAATAAGTTGCACATAATGTTTTAAGAGAAATGCATACCCTAAGCTATTTAAAACATCTCCAACAAATATATCACGAGTAATTTGCATGTTGGAATTTGAAATATGAGTTTCGCGCTAAAATTACAAAATTTATGTTCTCCAACCTGGAATTTTAATTCTATTGGCGCTTGGTACCTTTATCCTAAATCCGACAAAAATGAATTAATACCAGATAGGCAATTTTGTCCATACAAAAATAAAACACGACTTCCATTTAACATGCTTCTTAAATACGTAATATGTATATGTAATATGGTCAAACACATCTGGTTTTATTTTCCGATGTCGCACTAAAACTCTCTCATCCACTTGGCTACATAACAAGAGAAAATCTTATTTGATTTTGTTTGTATTGAATTTTATGATGTTTGTATATGTTATTAGTTTATTAACGATAATATAGTTATTACTATGGGTGGCAAGTTAGACCCAAAACCATGGGTTCAACCCGACCCAATTAGTTTTGGGTTTGGATGGATCTTAAAAAAAAGAATTATGGTTTCAATTGGTTTTATATTTATTGGATTTTCAAGACCTTGGTTTTTTATGGTTTTTGATTGGGTCCAAATTGGTTTCAATAATGGGCTTATTTTGGTTCCTAAATGGATTCAATTAAAAAAGAGAGAAATAATTCTCCATTTTTTCTTTTTTAGACCCAATTGATTTTCTTTATTTAAAATTTCACTTGTAGAGAATATGTGATTGTTTAAGAACTAAACTCATACTTGTTTTAGTCATTTGAACTTATACTTTAAATAAATTTTTATAATAAGATCAAAAAATTATTTTATATTATTTTTAGTTATTTGAGCTTTTTTTATTTTTTAATATATATTATATTTTTATTATTATATTAATAAATATATATTAAATAGTTAATAAATATATATTAAATAATTAAAAATAAACAAAAATATTTGGCTCGAGTACGGACTCGAGCTCGCGAGCTTGGGCTCGGCTCGAGCTCGAACCCATGCTCGCAATCGCCCATGCTCGCGAGCTCGAGTTCGAGCTCGAAAATTTTGGGCTCGGCTCGAGTTCGAGCTCGAGCTCGCGAGCTTGGGCTCGACTCGAGCTCGAACTCACGCTCACGAGCTCGAGTCCGAGCTCGAAAATTTTGGGCTCGGCTCGAGTTCGTGCTCGAGCTCGGCTCGAATCCATGCTCACGAGCTCGAAAATTTTGGGCTCGACGAGCTCGAGTCCGAGCTCGAAAATTTTGGGCTTGATGAGTTCGAAAAAAATGTCAAGCTCGGCTCGTTTACACCTCTATTCTGAACCGACTAACTTTCAAATAGTAACATAAATTATAACTTAGTATCAATTAATATATCTTTAATTTTTGTAACCGAAAAAAAATATTATATTTTTAATTTTTGTAACCGAAAAAAAAAATTATATCTTTAATTACTCTACATTAATTTTTTCGTTATAAATTAAAATATATTAGTTAATAATATATTTTACATATAAATTATTACATTAGTATAATATGATTGAAATTTTTATAAGAAAACTATAAAAATATAATGTAATAAGTTAGTTAGTGAACAAGAAAAAAAAAATTGTTTGCATTATATTGGATTAGTTGGTGAACAAGAAAAAAGATTAGTGATTAGTATACAAATGTTTGCATTATGTTGGATCCATAAGTCACCAACTCACTAATTGGGTCTATTATGGTTCTATAATGGTTATTTCTATATAAGAACCATTTGGAACCAATCAAAACGAATAAGGACCCAATTCATATTGAAAAGACATTTTGGTTTCTTGTTGGTTCCAACTTATCTTTTTTACAAACCCAATTGGACCCAACCCAAATCCGATCCGATCCACCCATTTACCACCCCTAGTTATTACTTATATGTAATTTTATCACATTATCGAAGCGAGCTTTACAGTAATAGGATTTGGTTCAACTAAATACGAGTTTAGGCGGGGGTAATAGGGTGAATTGGTGGACTTTCATATTAAATCAGATTCAATGGTTTTAACTTAACTCACTATGATAAATTACATTCACCCCCTCACTTTATCGTGTAAAGACCATAACTCCTCTCACTTATTGAAAAAATACCAATCTAACCTTGTAGATATTATTTATATGGTTTACATGAATAAAAGTATAAAATTATCTAAAATACACATGAAATAATTATAAAAAAAATCTTAACATATAAAAATTTGTTAATAGATTTGAATAAATACAATTTTTTTTATAATTACCCGATAATTGAGAAGGGTCTATGTATAATTTTCCATAACTTTTACATCATTGTCAAGGCATGCAAACTACTCCACTCCCCAAGTCAAACAAGTTTAGCTAAAAAAAAAAAAAACAAAAAAAAAGAGGAAATTTTACACTTCCTTTTCTACCTTTCTTTTTATTCCCCACCTTCTATTGTAGTTCTTCCCGCAGCCAAACTCACTGTTCATCTCGACCATACCAAGAGACAGTAAAAAAAATTTCATTTGGCGCCTTTTCCTCAATAAATTTCCCCAAAAATTTTAATCTCTAGTGCTTATAATACCCCTCCTCAATTTTTTTCTTTGAATTTTTTTTTCAATTATTTCACATAGTTTTGCAATTTTATTATCTAAGCGTGACTTGTTCTAATTTCTCTCTAAAATGGCTTCCGAACAACAGTTATCTGCAATTAAGGTACCTTAATTTACTTTATTATTCGCATGTTTGTATAGTTTCAATTTTTAGTTGAATTAAGTAGTGTAATTATAAAATATTTGTATGTGGTTAGGGCGCTAAAGTGCTTATGGTCGGCGCCGGCGGTATCGGCTGCGAGCTTCTCAAAACCCTAGCGCTTTCGGGTTTCAAAGATATTCATATCGTGAGTATAAATTTTATCATTTTTTCACTGTTTAGTTTGCTTTTTTTAAGTTCTTGTTCTGAGTTAATTTAGTTAATGGATTTTGAGGGTTTTTTTAATAGGGGTTTGGGAAATGCATAAATTGGCTAACTTTTTGCTGTATTTGCTCATATGTTTAGGAATGCTTGGTTTTACTACATTTATCTTTGGGCATATGCGGTCAAAGAGGGATTGGGATTTTCTAAGGGTGCATTTGGGAAGGGGCATGGATAGTTATGGAGATCTAAGTCGAAAATGATCCCGTTTGAATTGCATCAATTATTTATTTGATTTCTTAAAGATGCTTCAGTTCTATACCACTTACTGTCATTTTCTTAAAAAATACGACGAAGGCCCTTAAAAAAGCTCAAGTAATGTCAGTAAGCAAAAAATGTTATTGTTCATGATCGAGTATAATGATGTAATTGTTTTAGTTTACTTGCCTCAATGCAGATTGACATGGATACAATTGAAGTCAGCAACCTAAATAGACAGTTCTTATTTCGTCAATCGCATGTTGGTCAATCCAAGGCCAAAGTGAGTAGAGAATTCAGCTTCTTTCATGCTGGATGCTTAGATCCTCAGGCCTTTGTCTAACTTGTTGTTTGGATAAATGTTTGATCAGGTTGCTCGTGATGCAGTGTTGAAATTTAGGCCTCATATCAGCATTACACCATACCATGCAAATGTGAAAGACCCTGATTTCAATGTCGATTTCTTTAAACAATTTAATGTTGTTTTGAACGGGCTCGACAATTTAGATGCGAGAAGACATGTAAATCGACTTTGCTTGGCAGCTGGCGTTCCATTGGTCGAAAGTGGTACCACTGGGTTTCTAGGACAGGTGGTGTTTTCTTGTAAGAATTAATAGGCAATTAATATTTCGTATCTATCACTATTACCGAATTCAAGTCTTTAATGTTGGATCATGCTGCTAATAATATCCACCAGCATAAAATGTCTCTAATGAATTGTGTGATAGTATAAATCAGTCATTTGATTGTTCGTCATGCATGTGGGCATGTCCTGTTAAACATCATTAATTAAATGTATTTTCACACTTTATAATTCATTCATGCCAATTTACTGCAATAAATTTTCCTAAAACATCTCCCTTCTATTGCTGGAGGCAGGTTACTGTTCACGTAAAGGGTAGAACAGAATGTTATGAATGCCAGCCTAAGCCAGCTCCAAAAACTTACCCTGTATGTACTATCACGAGCACTCCATCAAAGGTATAAACCCTTGTATATTAAATTTTTCTTTCCTTGTATGCATAACCTTTCTTTTGGCCTTACGCTGTTCTTCAATTCGAGATTTTTTTGACTAAAATGTTATAACTCTTGTTTTCAACATTGCAGTTTGTTCATTGTATTGTATGGGCGAAAGACCTGCTATTTGCAAAGTTGTTTGGGGACAAAAACCAAGAAAATGATCTGAATGTTCGTTCTAGTGATGCATCAAGCTCATCACAACAAATAGAAGATGCTTTTGAACTTGGAAAGGATGAAGATATCGAACAATATGGAAGGAGAATATTCGATCATGTTTTCGGCTATAATATTGAGTCAGCTTTATCCAATGAAGAGACATGGAAAAAACGTAACAAGCCCTGTCCAATTTATATCAAAGATGTAATTCCCGTTGAACTCACCCGTCGGAATGGGAATCAGGTTAAAAACTCAGTAGATATAGATTCTTCATCAGTATCTGCAATGGCATCTTTAGGTCTGAAAAATCCACAAGATCGTTGGAGCTTAAAGGAAAACTCTTCAATATTTCTCGAGGCTCTGAAATTATTTTTCTCAAAACGAGAAAAGGTTCGAAATAAGTTTCATGTTTTTTTGAAGATATGAGTAGTCATGATCATGTTATCACTTGATTTTTAGTTGATATTTAATTTATGGGTTTTTTCAGGAGATTGGTAATTTGTGTTTTGACAAAGACGATCAGTTAGCTGTAGAATTTGTTACTGCTGCAGCAAATATTAGAGCTTCTTCTTTTGGCATCCCTTTGCATAGCCTTTTTGAGGCCAAAGGTATTGCTGGCAATATTATACATGCTGTTGCGACAACAAATGCCATTATTGCTGGTTTAATTGTGATTGAGGCTATTAAGGTGCTGCAAAATGATATTGAAAACTACAGGTAAATCATATTTGCTTCACCATCATTTCCCCGTAAAGTCTATTTATTATTTATTTTTGAAAAAACTTTAAGAAGACTCTGTCATCCTTTTTTCCCCTGAAAAATCTAATATAATAGCTGATTTCGTAACTATGGAAAAAAATATATTCATACTTGGTATTATTCTCTTTAATTTGACATTCTAATATCTGTAGGATGACTTATTGTCTTGAATATCCTACAAGAAAGATGCTTCTTATGCCAGTATATCCATATGAGCCAAACAAATCGTGCTATGTCTGCTCTGAGGTTAACAACATGTATCATTTTTCTGTCTCTTTCATCTTTTATGAAGATTATTTAGTTTTTTTTACTGTACAAAGTGCATTCCAAATGGTTAAATAATTTCATTCTAATAGTATGAAATGTTTTTCCAAATAGACACCTTTGACTCTTGAGATAAATACAAATCGTTCAAAGTTGAGGGACCTTGTTGACAAGATTGTGAAAGCAAAGCTGGGCATGAACTTACCTTTAATCATGCATGGCTTTGAACTTCTCTATGAGGTTGGTGATGATCTCGAGGAAAATGAGGTTGCCAATTATGCAGCAAACCTTGAAAAGGTTAATTGCCTCTTATTTTTTGTCTGTCATATTATTTATTTAATTGACCTCGTTGAAAAGATTTTGCTTAGCTTTTGCATCTTTCGTTAGGTACTATCCGGGCTTCCTTCTCCGATTACTGGTGGAACAATTCTTACTGTTGAGGATCTTCAACAAGAGCTAAAATGCAACATAAATATTAAACACAGGTTTGTTACATTCCATAGTCGTTTCTGTTATTGCCCACATTTGACGACTTTTAACTTGTATGATTATGGACATGATTATTTGATTCAATTGAGAGTAAGACTCCTCAATTGCAACCGAAATCTGTTTTTCGTTTTTTACCTACTTTGTTTCCTTTCACGTGTTTTATTTCCTAAATTAGTGAGTGAAACCATATTTTGCTGTACTTATTTTGGCATTGATGGTTTGTTCGGAAACTGAATCTTTCAACTGCTGGTTGTCTACTTTTGCTTCTTAAGCGCGAAATAATTATTTTTTTTGGGATAATTACAGAAACTTCCCTTAGGTTTTGTTCTAAATAAAGTAGAACCCAAAAGGTTTTAGGGTGTGTTTGGATTGAGTGATTTGGATTTGGGGAGGGGATTTGGAGGAAGGATTTGAAATGACACTTGAAATGGAGTCATTTGAAATCCACCGGAGTTATGTAGAAAATAGCTCAAAGTGAATGTCGAGTGATTTGAAATCCATTATAACTTGGATATATCCAAACGAACTTCATGGATTTGTTGACGTATTTGAAATCGATAGATTTCAAATCCTTCAATCCAAACACACCCTTAGAGATTACATCCAACTCTCTCTCTCTCACACACACACATATATATATAGCCTCAACCATTAGTCTATAACGGTAAAAGGTAAAAAATGGCCAAATTAATTAATTAGTATCCGATTTTGGATTTTACCCTCTTGTGCAGGGAGGAATTTGATGAGGAGAAGGAACCCGATAGAATGGTTCTCACGGGCTGGACACAGCCTCCGGCAGTAGAAAAGAATGGAAAGACGTCTATTGAAAATGGTGAAAGCACCTCTTGTGTATCTCAAGCTACTTCTCTAGAGACCAAATCAGATGATGACCTGGAAATCATTCCTTCACAAACTGGTAAGAAAAGGAAGCTTTCTGACATTGCACCTTCAGACAAGAGAAAAGCACAAGAGGTTGAGGACGACGAGGATGTTGTCAGGCTCGATGATGGAGATTTTGAAAAGAGTAAGAAGAAAAGGGAGCAATAGTTATTCATTTTTTCTTGATTTTTATTTTGATTTATGATTTATGATTGATCGCCCTAAATTTGTAGAATACAAAAGAAAATGTTGATTTAGATGTATTTGTTTCTAGATGGATTTTAAGTTTTTGACAGGAAGGGTGTAACTTATTTTGCCCAAATTTGACTATGTATTCTAATTCAGTAGACTAGGTTGGATCTTGAAAATGTACTCATTCTTAGGGTTTGTGTTCTAAAATTAGGGTAAGTCTGAAGTATGGTTAAATGCACTTTTTAATCCCATCTGTTTCTGCTTGAATCCTGCCTCCATTTGTTGTCTTAAGCAGTCCTACTGATTTCTCTTATCATGAGATTATCTGGTCCTGGAATTCAGCCAAACACTACTTAGCAATTTTATCATGTAATCGGAATCGATTTTCCCCGGATTGGATATCCTATTCAGTAAATGTTTGAATTTTTTAACCTTTTAGCTCAATTTTTTTCTTTCTAAGTACTTAGATTACAAATTCTAAATAATTATATCACGTCGAATTCTCATTTAAATTATTTTTGTTTTTAATTATACTTTTTCAATTTTTTATATAATTAGTAATCAATCATTATATATACACCATTTCACATATTTATTTACTAAAATTATTTATAATATCATAATTTCTCTTTCTATTTCATAATTATTAATTTTAATTTTTTTCCACATAATTATTATATACATTATCAACTTTTAAACAACGATAGCCTATATGAATTCATCGATGCTCCTAGTACAAGGGTGTGTACGAGACAGAACTAAAAGCGGAATTACATTATTTTTAAGGTAGGAGGCCCAATTAAGTGCCGTGCAAAATATCAGCGACCAAACAAAGCCCACTGGGCTAGATCTTGAAGCCTATATATTAGGCCTAGATAGATTCATTAACTCATGAGCAGAATATTTATCTCTTTCTTGGTTAGCAAGCTCTCTCAAACTCTTTAATAAACGAAAGATTTAACAAACAAAATCAGAAGAGAACATAGTGAAAAAGAGGAATAAGGAACGACGATGTCTAGCGAAAACGAGGATGCCGCTCGCCGCAAAGCGATTACCGATTATCGGAAAAAGCTCCTAAGCCACAAAGAACTCGAAGGCCGTGTTCGATCTGGTAACTGCTCTATTTTAACCCTAATTTTCTCGATTTTACATATCGAACATCTTATATCGGTGTATGCTATATGTTTTTTGCAATAATTTCATGAATCTAGTATTTTATACAGATTTTGTGAGGTTCGAAGTCTCTAATCAGTGTGTTCGATGCGTTCGTAGATGTTACTGTGATACGTGAATGATGAACAATGAATTAAGATGAGTGAGGAAAGACTGTTATATGTAATAAGATTTTGTTAATCTTCAGTTTGATTGGGGAATAATTTGCTAAGTAAACTGAATTCGATTTTTTCCTGATTTGTCAGGTAATAAGCATTGAAATAGTTCATATATTGAATTTTGATTGTGGTTCATCTGACTACTGTCTGAATCTGGCTACTCAGTGAGATATTCTTTTGGAAAATTGCCTCACTCATAGTCATAGAGCTAGTTAGTTCCTTTTGAATGAATGTCTTCGGAATTGTAACCACTAATTAGTTTTTGTCTTTCTTTTTGGTAATTGAATACTCCTGAATTTCGGAAAAGCGATATGCTTCATTTTTATTTATGTTTTGATTTTATCGTTTCTGCTACATTCTTAGTAATTAGTATCATGAATGTCATCCATGCTCGTTGTTTTGTGATAGATCAGAGTGTGACTTAGCATGTTTCCGCACTTTTGTCTTTGTGATACACGTAGCTATAGCTAACTGAAAGTTATGATTTGTATAGCAAGGGATAAATTAAAAGCTTCAAAAAAGGAATATGCTAAAACAGAAGATGATTTGAAGTCACTCCAGAGTGTTGGACAAATCATTGGAGAAGTCCTAAGGCCTCTGGATAATGAACGCTGTAAGTAATCTATCTTATTTTCTGTTATTTCAAAT
The DNA here is from genome assembly GCA_963669365.1 of Verbascum thapsus. Lineage (NCBI taxonomy): Eukaryota > Viridiplantae > Streptophyta > Magnoliopsida > Lamiales > Scrophulariaceae > Verbascum > Verbascum thapsus. The sequence goes on from OY770106.1 coordinate 23,359,112, forward strand.
TATGTGGTACTATACTTGGACAGATGATTACTGATTAGTAAGTTCTTGTGCCTCGTCCACTTTTCATGTTTCTTATCCATATTAGCATATGGAAAACTATGACTGTAGAAACCTTGGATGGATCTGCAATCTAAAAACACGAGTTCTTCTCTTAAACTGCTCTTAACCATTCTAACTATGGAATGGCATCATTTTGTTACACTAGTGATAGTGAAAGCCAGCAGTGGACCGAGATATGTGGTTGGATGCCGCAGTAAAGTGGATAAAGAAAAACTTACAGCAGGGACCAGGGTAGTTCTTGATATGACAACACTCACAATTATGCGAGCTCTCCCTCGTGAGGTACACATCTGTGCTGGACACCAATTCTTGATTTTAGCTTGTTATGGCTTCTGTTTATGTTTCTATCCCATTTTTTCTGATTCGTAGTTTTAATTCTTTTCTGCAGGTAGATCCTGTTGTTTATAACATGCTTCATGAAGATCCTGGAAATGTTAGTTATTCAGCTGTCGGAGGACTATCAGATCAAATCCGAGAACTTAGAGAATCTATAGAATTGCCTCTGATGAATCCTGAACTCTTCATAAGAGTTGGTATTAAACCTCCCAAGGTATTTTAAATAGCATTGGATGATTTTTTGTTATCCTTGGTTTTGTTTTTCATCAATTATATTTCTTCCTGTTTTAGGGTGTACTTTTATATGGGCCTCCTGGAACTGGCAAGACACTGTTGGCGAGAGCAATTGCTAGCAACATAGATGCCAATTTCTTAAAGGTGCAAAACACAGAGATACTTTTGTACAATGTTACATGCTATTGAGTAGCTTCTTACAGGAAAAACTGTGCAGGTTGTATCGAGTGCAATTATCGATAAGTACATAGGTGAGAGTGCACGATTGATTAGGGAAATGTTTAGTTATGCCCGTGATCACCAAGTAAGTATTTTATTCAATTCATGTATTAATGTTGTTGCCAACTGAAATAAGAGTTCGATAGATTAGGATTGGTGCTCATTAATAAAGACTACTTTTCTTTGTATGAAGCCATGCATTATATTCATGGATGAGATTGATGCCATTGGTGGGCGTCGTTTCAGTGAGGGTACAAGTGCTGATCGTGAAATTCAAAGGACACTTATGGAGTTGCTGAATCAACTTGATGGATTTGACCAGCTTGGGAAGGTCTTTGTTTACTCTCAATGTTTAAAATTGAAATATTTTACTCAGATTAAAAGCGTCATAAGTCGTACTATATCTTGAATGGATTATGATGTGCTCCCAACTGTTATGGGCAGGTGAAAATGATTATGGCCACAAATAGACCTGATGTTCTTGACCCAGCTCTTCTTCGTCCAGGTCGTTTAGACAGGAAAATAGAAATACCATTACCTAATGAACAGTCTAGAATGGAAATTCTGAAAATTCACGCAGCTGGGATAGCCAAACATGGTGAAATCGATTATGAAGCTGTTGTTAAACTTGCTGAGGTATAGCTAAAATTTATTTCTTTTGGTAATATTATGGGGAAGTAGTTATGTTGACATTTTTACATTTCCCAGGGTTTTAATGGAGCTGATCTTCGTAATATTTGCACGGAAGCTGGAATGTCAGCAATTCGTGCAGAGCGTGATTATGTCATCCATGAAGATTTCATGAAGGTAAATTTGTCCGCCCTTTTTTTCTTAAAGATAAATATTGAAGTTCTCAATGCACCTATGAAGCACTATGATCCATGGATACGGCACAATACAATACGGATATGAGATACGAAAAATTTCAAAATTTTAGATACAATATATTTATAATATTTAAAATAAATTGGAGTCAATGTGTTCACTAACATTTATAAGAAAGAGAAGAAAACACATATATATATATATATATAAGAAGAGAAATCTAAGTAGCTTTTGCTCTTTTATATTATTTTTTTGTTTGTTGAATTTTTTAATGTACGGTCAAAATCAGTATTATATTCCTATCATATAACTTAAAAATTGAATTATATAATATTCAAAAAATAATTTGTCTGGTATCTATTGTGTGTCAGATATCTCAAAATTTGTATCGGATAAGGCAATCAGAAGTATTGAATATGATATCTAAAGTTTAATTTTCTTTTAACTGTTTGTTACTTCAAAAAAGTATTAGACACATATCTGGCGAGTATTCCATAGAATATCGTATACAAGTAGGATACAAAACAAGTCTGATTTTAGAAGTATTTGTGTATCAAAGGTAAAGCAAAATAGATTTTCAAACTTTCTTGCAATTTGATTTAAAATTATGCGTGGGGTTGTATTTCATGTTTTCTATAGGTTTATCCCCTTAAACTCCATCTAATTATAGAAATATGTTCTCCTTGTGATGCTAAATAGTTGTGAACTAAAACTTTATCCAAAATTTTTGCAATAAAACCTGAATTTGTTTGTGTATGAAAATTTTGCAGGCCGTAAGGAAACTGAATGAAGCAAAGAAGCTCGAATCAAGTGCTCATTACAGTACTGATTTTGGGAAGGAATAAGAAGGGGACAGGTATTCCAGTTAGGAGGGGGCTGTGATGTATTATCATGTTAGAAGTTTCATTACTGAACGCAGATTTCAATTGTTGACTTACCGTCTCTAAACAATTGACCTTCTGTTTTTCTCTCTTCAATCTTCAAACAGTTATTTAATTGTTTGTTGGACTTATTATTAGTTCTCGGTCCCTGTGAATTTATTCCATAAAATCTGAAAATTCCCATCTTAAAATAAAGTAAACTTTGTGAGAAAAGGATGGAAATCTACAATTTCTCAAATTATCAAACTTGACATAATTTAAGGTTGGAGAAAGAGTTCCCCCAACTGGAGCCACTCTGATGGCTCATTTAGTAGCATTAGGGCCAATCCAGTGTGTCTAGGGCTTCTTGATGAACCCGACTGTCTCCTGCTGCTAATATGTTGAAACCTGCAAAAAGGTAAAAATAAATAAAATGGAGACAAATCGGTTAATAAAATTTTAGAGATTCTTAGCAAAAGTTCCACAACTATAATCACGATATTGTGGATTTGTGTAGCTCGCACAATATTTACGATTTGTTTAGATAGGGTTCGTTGAATATGAAGCGAAGATTATTAAATACAGTGGGTGCAGATGCAGATACAACACAATCGGTCCGCATTTCACAATTAAATCTTGGTGAAGTATGTCGTTTTCATCTCCGACCATATCAAATTGTTGAGATTGGACTGATTTTGTTGCATCTGATTCTTATATATTATTATAGTGTAAAGTAGTTAAAGCCTGCACAAAATCTTACTAGTGGCACGTGCGTTAGCAGAAGCCTCCCAGTGAAGTTGATGGCCTCCCCAATCAGTTATGGCTCCACCAGAACCTTCAATCACAGGTATCAGGGAAAGGAAATCGTATGGCTGCAAAAAGAAAAAAAAAGGTTAATTAGCAGACTATCAATTCATGTGATGGCTCATAAATAAATACAACTGGCAATTTGAATTTCATTACATGCTGAGGTGAAAAAGATGTCAACAGTTGAGCAATCACGAGGCCATATTATCAGTAACCAAACCGCTAATAGGATTTATACCCAACACTAAAGTAGAAGAGTACAAATTCTGTGTCCTAGGGCTCGACTTATTTCGGATGGCGTGAATCCCAAAAATAAACACATGGTCAAATATTATACCCATCTCAATGTATATGAAAGAAAATAAGCAATTCTTAGGCGTCTTATAAGTTTTGATATAATCACAATCAATTCGTTTATGGTGGATCTCACCACATAAATAAATGTCATTGTTCCGATATCTAGAGTTCATAGAGCTCCTAAAATTGACTGAACATGTAAAACACAAAATATATGTCTAAAACATACAGATGTACCAAAAGAACACAGCTAGAGAGCTCACCTTGAGGCCTGACTCAATCACAAGATCTACAAAACCTGAGGCCAAGAGGGCGTAGGCATAACAATCACAGCCATAAAGTGGCACTTTGACCTGTGTAGCCAAAAACGTAGAACATTAGAGCTAGAAAACCAGTTCATCTTATCAACATATTACATTGTGCGTTAATGGCTGATGATCCAAAATACTTTTATGAAATATTAACAAACTTGATGGAGGGCAACATCAGGGAAAATATATCCAGAAAAAAGTGAAATTCACACTACATCAAGAGATTTAATAAATGAAACATCGCCAACCACTTCCAGCTATGTAATAATGCATTCAGAAGAAAAATTAGCATTTGGACTAATTAAACTATGTAAGGCGCTATGTTATGGAAGCAAGAAGTTACACAACTTTGAATGAATATCTTATCAATCAATGTGCAATTTCATTCAAATGCATACGTGTAACTCCCTAATCTGGAAGAGAAATCAAATAAGCGTGGAACAATCACATTTACTGCAAGTTTCAAACTTATTTCAACAGGGGAAAAACAGAACAGAAAATCAGAGAACAAATTACCTTGTTATCAGAACACATAATACATCAGACTTTAATGAAGAACACATGATATTTAAAGGCATGCAGCATCCATAACAAATGAGTAAACACTTTGCTTGTGCCAGTGTGTTTCTGGTGTGTGCTAAGGTGATGCATCATTTTATGAGAATGCATGCATAAATGAACTTTCAATGGTAACTGATTAGTCCTATGATTGTTATGCACGGTCATTCCCATTTTAGATTGACAGAAGTATACATATCCAAACTGCCACACAAAAAGTGGACAGACCTTATCTCTTACTCGGGCAAAGGCCACTTCAGTGTCTGCACTAAATAAATGGGGGCTAGTTGTGTACCTGTTTCAGAAAAACAACTTAAAGAGTAAAAAATTATGAATAGACATCAGGACATACTTGTTATAGAGATTTTGCTAAGAATAAGATATCTTATTGAAAAAGAATGAACTTACAAATAAGCTTTCGAGAGTTGTGTACAGTTGCGAGTGGAGATATCCTGTCCATTCAAAGTAGTTCTTCTCCCACTTACTCCAATCCATCTTTCTCTTAGGACAGGTTGGTCAATAATGCCAAGAATCTGTTCAATAAAAAAGAACAAACGAATTTATGTTCAGATTAGAACGCAGCAAAACCAGCAGAACAGGTGTTCCCTTTCATGCCCTTCCTGTATGCAATAAGTTGCTGAGGATTCTTACCGGTTTACCCTTGTAGAGCAGAGCAATTAATGTTCCAAACAAGGGTTTGCCTATGAATAATTTCAGAAGGCAGATAGGTCAAACTTCATAGTTCATATTTAATCATTGAGTGATGAAGATTATGCAGATATATACCTGTGATAAAACTTTTAGTCCCGTCTATTGGATCCAATACCCAAACAAAGTCTGCGCTATCCTCTTTGCACATCCATCCATTCTCCTCCCCGAAACTGAAATTGGCAACACTTTGTTTTCTCAGCCATATAAATGAACAGACCAAAACAACTGAATGTCAACCAAAGAAAAGTATATCCTCATAGTTTACTAATATCAAATCCTTATGAGATGAAATCCAGATTTTAATCTATTGAAAACACTATATCAACACGAATGATTCCAATAATTATATTCATTTGCTAATATTTTGCCTATCAAACGAAACTGATTCATGTCTTTAAGAAATACAGGTTTAGACTTAAGCAGAAGTGTTACTATCATTCATTTCATTTATGCACTAGAATTTTCACTCACTTCAACTTAATGAGGAATACAACAGTAATCAACAACTATCGTGACTTGAATGTCCAAGTAAGAGAACAAAATCTCTAGGACGATGCTAACAATATTCCTGAACAAAAAAACATTTGGATGCAGGAAGGATAGCGAGAAATGATAAAACTCACAATCACAAAAACGATGTTGAATATTCATACATGTAAAACAAAACAGAAAGGTCAAGTGTAATATAGACCGCATTAATAATTTGACTTCATTATGGAACACTGTTTCATAATTTCATGTCATCACTACCTATTCATTAAGTTTATTGTTGCCAAGCGTAGTATTCTAGAAATAAAAAATGAACACACAGATAGCTAAAAAACAGAAAAACTCACATTGCATGAGAAGGAAAATTCTCTTGTATAACTTTCACCATCGACTCCTCTGCTGCTTGATCAGCGATCGTCACAGGACCTAATTACAACTGAATCACTTAAATAATCCGAACCACATAAAACCTCAACAGATTATCATTCTGATATAAACAAACATTAAAATAATCACATGTATACATAAGCTTAAAGCCAAAAAAAATAGCTAGAAAAACCGACTTAAATCCTCTTTATCCAGAATGTCGAAGGTTTTGCGAAAATACTTGCGGATGACGTCACCAGCGGCGTCCGCTAGCTGATTGCCTACATCAGCAAACCGGTCGAGATCAGAACCGTCGAACCCCGAGGCAATGGCCTGATCGGTACGGCTATTGGAGAGAGAAGCATTAATCGAAGTCATTTTAGTTGAATTTCCTCCGAAAGTTAGGGTTGAATAAGAACAAATTCGATCGGAAACGCGAAATTGGGGAAACTGAGGCGATGAGAAGAGATTTGAATTTCTGAGAGATAGAGAGCTGGTGTTAGAGAGAGAGAACATTTGGAGAAGATGCATTTGCATTGACATGTTTATATAGGCGGGAAAAAAGTGAGGGGGAAATTTCACGCACTAAAACACTTGACTGTGTGTGATGTAAAGTGCGCGTGTTGTATGCTTTATTAGGTTGGGGAAGAGTGGAGATATACGTGTTTTCCACCGTTGGATGAGGCTCTGAGTGAGTGGTGACGATTCGAGAAATAATAGATGCTTTTTACAACCAATAAGGACGAAAAATGTAAAATGTTAAAAGTTGTATTCCAAATTAAATGTAATTTGTGATAAAAGTAATTTTATTTATTTAGACTATGTACAATGGTCACAACATTAAACACCCTCTTTTTCAATTCCCAACACTCCACATCATCTTATCTCTCTTCCACATAATAATTAAACACCCATTCAAATTTTACACTCTACAATGGTTTTGTTTAATAATATTCAACACCCTACCCCACTACTTTTATTATTTATTTATCCTTTTAATTTATGATTAGATTATAATAAGATTATCGTTTATAATTAAAAATAACGATGAAATAATTTCTTTTTCGATATTTTTTAAAATAAAATTTATTTAAATATTTATCTAAATATTAATCTTATTTATTAAAGGATAATAATATGATTATATTGAAAATGATCGAATTTTTTTTTGGTATCCAAATCAAGTGAAACTAGTCTCTATTTATAGAGGAGAAAAAATTATGAATTTTGATATATTTTTTTTATATATAAAAATTTATTTATTATCAAATAATTAATATCAAATAATTGGAGTGTGATAAAAATATCTATAATATGGTTAGCCAATAAGATCATGCCATGTAACTTTTTCAACACCATGTAAAATTTCTCCACCAATTTAATCCACGTCACCATTAAACACCCTCTTCCAATGGTTTCAACTATTTAAAATATTAAACACCCTCTTTCAACACCCCCATTGTATATAGTCTTATGCAATGTGATAAAACAATTAATAGATTAAAAGAAATATGTCAGCACTCAACTGAAAACATAACATCAAAAGATAAAGAGTTCCCATCATTTTGGAGAGATCATCATGAATATAAGTATTGTATATTAAATATTAATCACTTGAAATGGTGGTAAATTAGTAGCTTTCCACTACCCGATGTTGTTCTTGGTTGGCCAATTTAATTCTAAACTCAATTGACTTATACTACACTATTAGATGATAGTATTTTGATAAAATGCCCACTTATTAAATCATTCAATAATACACATTAGACTGGTCATTTGATAATACGAAAGAGGGATAGAGTTCAATATTGATGTTTCGAGAAAAAATATTATAAATGCATAAATAGGTCGAAAAAATTAATTAGGCCGCAAATAACTAATCATGGGCTTTTAAATTAATGATTCTTATCACGGGCCTTTATACAGCAGCAATAAAGGCCCAAATCCATATCTACTTTAAAACCGAAAAAAACATCAAACTACAATAGAAGTTATAGAACTGGTGATGTAAGAAGCAAAATCTGAAGGACAAAGACACACAACAGACTACACATAGGGGCAGCAAACAGAATTACATGCACTTAAAATTAACCAAATATCAACCATTATACAGAACAAAACATAAAAATCTTATGAATTTCAATCTCCCACAAACTATTTTCCTTTTACTATATAATGAATGGAAAATGTCATCTACTATTATCCATCCCCCTTCTTTACATTGTTTTTCTGCACTTGCTATCCTACTTCTGCCTGATGACTACTGTCCCTGCAGAGATATCCAACCCTGTGATCAACGGCTACAAAATACAGCATATATAGACATATCATAAATAGAAAATTTACAAAAGTTTTAACAAGGAGATATTACTATGTATACCATAACTCTTTAAATAAAAACTTACTCAGTTCTTGCTAGATTTTGCCCAGAAAAAGCCCTTTTTCAAGGAAGATTGATTCTCGGACGAAGATCTACTAGTTTTCGATCCACCAAACGAGAAATGACGTCTCAGAAAAGGCTTTCCTAACGAGCTCTTCATACTTGAACTAGAGCTCATCTTGGGACCCTTTCCTTCAATCCCACCACCTTTAGGACTCTCAAACGCAATCTCACTACTGAGATCACTATCAACCACACGTTTCCTAGATCGCTTTCTAGCCCTTGATTCCATTTCAGCTTTCAATGCCTTTTCAGACATTTTCGCAGCTTTTTTCTCCCCAAAAGTACAAACCGGGCAAGCAGGGTCATATTTATTAATCTCAGGGGTCATATACTCCAAGCATTCAGCATGATAAGCATGTCCACAAGTTAAAACAGAAACAACAGCAAGTTCATTGGTCGAAATTATCTTTTGGCTGCCCCAAGAAGACCTCTCAGTTAAAAGCTTTGTACAAACGCCACACGTTTGTAAATCAAACGAATTTCGACCGCTAGATCTTGTTATTTTGTCTCGATTGAAGCTTGAAGTTTCGCTATCAAAGGACCATCTCTCTCTCCTAGTGGTCATGAGCTCAGAAAAGCCGGGTATGGACCAAGTATCCGACGACCCGCCATTGGATCCACGGGTCGAATCGTTCGCCCAATTGGGTTCTTCAGAAATAGAGAATGTGGGTGATTTGTATCCGGGTGGGACCCGGGTATCGGATACTTGGCGTAATAGTCTGTGTCCCGGAGAACGATGATGCCATCTTGAAGGCGTTGAGTTTGGAGGAATAAGGCGGCTTTGGGAGGATAAAGGAGATGTTGATAGTGATGAAATAGAGGGGAGTGAAGGAGATAGTTTTATAGGCGGAGATGGGTATGTAACAGATGGGGATTCTGTTGACTCCTTTACCTGAATGGAGCACATAGAAAAGAGAAAGGAGATGATATTAAAATTTAATTATGCTCATATGATTTAGTTAATAGGGATTAAAAAATGAAATCAAACAGCTTCATCTGTCTATATTATCTAGTCTCCACATACCTCGACGATATTCTGGGAAATAGATTGATCTGCAAAAATATAATGGAAAATATCAAACAATAGAACCAAATAAAACCTCAAGTCATGTTTTAACTATGTAAAGCATGTAAAACCAAGCATAATTCAGCTATGAAGTATTGGCTAAGAACTCAGAACTTGTCTTATGAAATCAGAACTCAAAGAGATTCACAAATACAGTTGCAGTCATGATGAAGTAAAAAAAAATAATATCCCCAAATTATGCGGACCCACCCAAAAATTTAAAACAATAATCTGGAAAAGGGTTCAAATTTTAGTCCCTGGAGAACCTGTTATTAGTTTGTGTTCCACCGAAACTACTACTTTTATCTTGCAGCTTTTGTGGAAACAGAACACATAAGTACACACCCCTAACATCCAAGTATAAATATTGCTAAAAAATGCACAATAGCGCAAAATTAAGCACCAACGGTTTCAGATTACATATTCAATAATTCATAGTCCTAAAATCTCAATTTCATGCTCCAATTATTACTATTATCAATCATCAAGTCCTACGAGGCCAGAGATCTTTCATTTTCCGCAACGCCACATCTTCTCACACTCACACCTACATCGGGCACCAAATACTTGACGCAAAAGCTCTATATGAAGAATTTAATTTCCAGGACATAGGTGTGGGTAAATGATAATCTTACAGGATTAATTTGTTTGATGCCGTTATTCAGATACTAAAAATCTATACAGAATGTGAAATAAACAAATAAAAGCAAAGAGCTTGAACAATTGATCTTCCTTGGGAAGAAAATTCTGGAGAGTAGAAGCATCTACCAAAAGAGGGTTTTCATAAATACTACTCTATTGGAAACAATACATAACTTTAGGAGTAGCTTACCATCTCATTGCACCTTGAACAGAAACTTAACTGCAAGGTACAAGCGGAGAAACTTTAACATTGTAAATCCTTTCCCCTTTCCCTTATGCCAACAGACACATACACACAACTAACATCCACTCAAGCAACAATTTAAACACCTTCTGTAAATCTGCTCCTCTGCTTCTGCATGCTATAACATAATGTTACTAAACTTAACCCAGCAAAATGGACAAGTCCAAATTGGCTAACTATAAAATAAAATCTCTTTATCGTCCTCATCAAACCATCCATGTGCATGTTACCCTATCAAACATTACATTTTCTAATTCAACATATAATTCTGTCAATTGCATCATGACCCGTGAGGGTAAAAGCAATGCAACTATCCACTTTAGTGCTTGACTAAATTATCAAATAATTTGCAGTTATATGTATGTTTCTCTACAACCATAACGACCCACAAAAGAACAAGTGACAAAATATTCTCCAGTAAATCATATTAATTATGAGTAGAAATAGCAGTTTAGCAATAAATTTACAGTTGAAACATTTAAAATTTCTCTATGAACAATCATATAGTTTTTACCAGAAGATTGAAGCCTTGAAATCCCAGCATTTCTTTCAGAAACCGGGGATTTTTGCCACGCGAGTGATCGAAAACTATCTAATGGACTGCCCTCTTCTGAAGCAAATGCAGTGTTGACAGTTGTACCAGATTTGACCTCCATTCGATCATTTCCACAACCTCCATCATGTAACCAATTTGCAGATGTCTCTTCACCAGCTACACGTCCTCGATTATCCCACCTAAAGCTCCACGTTGGTGAGTAGCGGATTTGCCTTTGAAAAGTTTCGTGAGGTGATCCATTTGTTATAGTTCTATCTTTTGCAGCAATACAACAAGCAGCCCCCATTCTTTATTACAGAAAGATCAAAGAAGTGATAACTCTTGCTAATTGCCTTTTACAATGACTTTGGAAAGAGGATATAATGGGGCATCTACAGAACACAGATTACCTGCAATTATAAAGTATAAAAAAAAAATCTCAATCAACAAATACAAAGTAGAAAACACGAGCAATCATTCATTCATATGTTTCAAACCAGAATGTTATACAATAGAGAATATCATTGCACCTTGTTTAAGGTAAAATAGCGAACTACGACGTATCATAACTCTAACTAAAGTTTAGGCACTGGTCTGGGTTAATAAATATACTCATGAATGACATCAATCACGAATTTCTCTAGATCCTTGAAAAACACATATCAATTACAGCTTCCAAATATATGGAGAACGAAAATAATCAATTACAACACAAACAACATATAGAGGGGCAAACAACTATTGAAGCACGGTCACTATACCTCCCTCCCAATTGGAAGTTTCACACGAATTATATTATACTAAATGATTTGCACTGGGAAAAATTTATCTGTTACTAATGAACCTCGCTAGAATACATATCTAAACCCAAAAACTAAATTAGAAAATCAATTAGATCAGATCAATACACGATTTCCTATCAAACAATGTCAATTTGCTAATTTCCGCACCACAAATTGGGTTAAGGCCTCCCAACAGTTCCCTGAACCCAAGCTAGAAATGCATACTCATCAAAACCAGTGAAAAATATATATAATCAATCTCTTGAAGATCTGATTTAACAGTACGTCTATGACCATCTGTGGAGCAGCTGTTCTTCATACAAATTATACCAAATGAGAACACAAGCCACAATAAATTATGTCCGAAAAGTTCCAATTATCCTGAGTGAATAAGTACCTAATCCAATAACCTATGCCGATCAAATGAAAAAACAATACTCTAGTTTCAAGAGCTATTTTGGTGGAGAAGACTAGTAAAAACACTAAAAATACACCGCAGAGGTCAATACAGATCCGTAACTCGTGCCTAAACAACTGAAAATCATAGTCAAAATAATTTTGGCATTAAATTTACCATATCTAATCCGCATAATTTCCATTTTCACCTCCGCTCAATATTTTTTAAGGAAAAACATATATATAGACAAAAAACAAACCGACATACTTACAGAAACAGAATTAAATATCGCATCTCGTAAAGAAACAAACGAAACTTACGTGATCGAAGGGTACCCTTTCACCACTCACGAACCCTAGAAAAAAAGAGGAAAGAGAGAGAGAGAGACTGAAAGTCAGTAACATATATAAACAATAATTCTTACATATTATTATAATCTATATATATATTACTTGTTATATTTAGAGAGAGAGAAATACGTGGAAAGTAGAGAGAGAAAAAAGGTTCTGATTCTTCATCTTCAACAGTAGTTAAGTAAATTTTTTCAGGAAGGGAAAAGGAAAGATGACGGTTTCATTAAACGGCGTTAGTTGTCCCACTGCCACGTTAGACAGATGCACTGGCGGTGGTTATGACTTGTTACGGCGTTAATGCACACATGATGTCAGCATGCGTATTTTAAGAGGTTATTATTACTTTAATTTCCAATTTGTTAATGGCTATTTTTCTAAATTTAGCTACTGAATTAATTAAAATAGTTGTTATTATGAGTAGTACGTCATTGGATATGGGGTTGTACATTGTGGGCTTATTTAATTTTTACTACCTATGGAAACTGGTTTCTTATATGGTACGCGGAGTGCGTACTACGCATTCCATGCTTTTACTTCGTTCCACACGTAAGCATCATGATTTATATACTTTGTGTAAAATGTCAATTTTTGTGTTTTTTTTTTCATTAATCTACTATTGTTAATTTCAAATTATCATTGATTTTTTTAATGATGAGATAAATATATAAATTGTACTAGAGAGTTAAAAATTAAAATCAGCTTAAATTAATCATATTAATAGACTTACAGCAAATGAGACAAAATAAATATTCATTATAAAAAAATTGAATTGACTCTATTGGAATTGCTCCCAGTTTGCATTAAATCATTAAAATTAAATATATATTTTTGTTAGTAGAAAGGAAATAAGTCAGTGTGAAAGAATAATCATATTTATTTTACTATATGCCAAAGTTTTGAATCAAAATTCAAATATAATAATAGATGTGATATATTTTAAACTATTTGATACTTATTTCATTTTTGATAAGTGTGAACTCATTATATAAGCATCATCCAAATGGATATGCATATTGTATATTGATTTATGTCGGCTTGTAATGATCTTGATACCTTTAAAGTAAGTATACCAATTTTTTTAAATTTGTCAAATTTTGCCTTCTTCATGTAATTATATATGTTAATTCCATGTAATTAATTATATGTATTTGGTATATTTCCAAGCACTCAAAAGCCTTGATGTATTAATGGCACTAAAAATTCCAGGTCAAAAAACAAGAAGAATTTTGGGATTTGGGCCCCATGTTGCCATTTGGCCCAAATAATTCGATAATTAAGCCCAATCAGTTAAGGCAGAATCATAGGCAAACAAGAAAATTTAACAGAAATAGGGGAAGAAAATACCCATAAATTTAATGTACATTTGTCTTTAAAAAAATAAAGGTTTGTTTGGATTGTTTTTGTTTTTGATGTTTTGCAAAATAGTTTTATTGAACAGTTTTATCAAAACAATTTTGCAATATAAATAATGTTAAAATCCTGTTTGGTTGACTATTCTGAAAAAAAAAATAAAAAAATCGGGAACACTTTGCAAGGGGGAGTGTTTTGATGCGAGGAGGAGTGAAATGAGGAGAGAGAAAATATATTTTTTTAATGAGGGTTATGATGTGTTTTTTTAGTTTGGACTGTAAAAGTGTTCTGCAAAACTTAAAAACAGGTAAAACTTATTTTGCAAAATAGCAAATTTTAGAGTTTTGTTTTTCAAAAACAGAAAATGAGAACAAACCCAACCAAACGCCTTTTTTATATTTATTTTTTTCAAAAACAAAAAAAACTTTAAAAACAAAGATATTTTGAGATATTCAATGTTAAAAGAGGAAAAAAAGAAGACAATGAAAAGGCACACGTAGTCAGAGAAGCACTAAACGTCCTTTTTGCTGAGTGGGAAAGTTTAAAGAAGGAAATTGACATTTTGACATTTGAAATTGTGATAAAAATATATATTATACATATATATTTATTATATATATATTCCTTCCCATTTTTATCCGGATAAAGTTTTATTTTCTTCTCACAATTTTCACTTTTTCTGTTATATGTATATATGTATATATATTCTATATTTTCCATTTTCTATCTCTAATTTCTCCAACAATGCTTTTCTTTTTTGAGTGGTTTGGCTGTAATTGTATATGATTAATTATTTCTAGAAAAAAATGCAATATTTTTGGTAATTATTGGTACATTATTTAAGGTTTTAATACCAAATTGACCAATGAAGCTAGCTAACTGTTATTGGCAATATTTGTTTTCAAACTCGATTCAATATTGAAGACTTTAACAATTAGAAGATTGAAACATTTTTAATGCAAATTAAGACTTGAGTTTTTCAGTAATTGAATGGATTTAGTAAGTTGCTTTGTCATTGTTAATTTGCCCGAATGTGCATGGATGTAAAGGTTAGCTGGTGATACAAAGAAAATTCTACTTTGAATTAATGTGTTTGATTTGATCTAATTAATATGAAGTGTAAAATGCGGTAAAATTGTAAATTTGGTCTAAAAATATGTGGTCATTTTAATTCTTAAGTCTCGAACTTTCACAATTTTAAAGATAATTATTGAGATATGATGTGTATCTCATTGATATGATATGCATATCCCTGTTACCTTGTGTATATTAATATTTTAGGAAAGTGTATATTTATTATAAGGAAAGATACTACTAATTGTAATCTTATTAGTTTTATAGGTTTTGTGACTTTACTGTATATAAGCTTTGCCCTACGGCTGAATAAAACAACAGAGAAAATTATTCTCCTACAAATTTCTTAATGGCATCAGAGCCATATTAACCAAAACACATGACAAGTTCGAAATTAGTCACGATGACTGAAATTGCTTGTGCAAACGCAGCACATGTAAATGACGGAAATGAACTAACTCAGGCAAACGAAGGCGAAAGAAGTGGTTTCTCCGGGCTAAGTAACGAAGAGTGGGGAGCTTTGAAGAGTCTCTTAAACTCTCAAAAGAAGGGAACCACAGAAAAACTTACGAGTAAGAACTTTGATTGGTTACTGGATACCGGGGCTTCGCAACATATGACAGGAGATATCACCTTACTAAGAGACGTACAAAAGATTCAGCCATGCCTTGTAGGCCTACCGAACGGGGATTCTACCTCGGCCATCAAAAAGGGGTCATTGAATATCGGAAATGATATTCACCTACAAAATGTTTTATTTGTACCTAAAATGAATTGCACTCTTATATTTGTTGCTCAACTAGTACGACAATTGCATTGTACTGTTACATTTTCTGATACGTTGTGTGTAATACAGGACCAATCTACGAGGACTTTGATTGGAGCGGGTGAGCAATGCGAGGGGGTCTATATCTTTCGAGCAGTGAGCAAAGTACAAGCAAATGCAACAAAGGCAACGGGTACTGATGAGTTGTGGCACTTGAGGTTAAGTCATCCTTCATACCAACTAGTTAAGAATGTTATTGATGGTGAAAGTAGTCATAGTTCAAAGGTGTGTGGTATTTGTTTTAGAGCTAAACAAACTCGAGAATCATTTGTTGACAGCATTAGTAGGGCTAAAGATTGTTTTGAGTTAATTCATTGTGATTTATGGGGACCCTATCGAACCCCCTCTTCGTGTGGAGCGTTTTATTTCTTAACTATTGTGGATGACTTCTCTCGAGCTGTATGGATTTACTTGTTAATTGCAAAAACTGAGGTATCTCAAATTATTAAGAATTATTGTGCAATGGTTGAAAGACAATTTGGAAAACGCATTAAAATCGTTCGAACCGACAATGGAAGTGAATTTATTTGCATGAGACAATATTTCATGAAATCTGGAATTATCCATCAAACATCGTGTGTTGGAACGCCGCAACAAAATGGACGGGTCGAAAGAAAACATCGGCATATTCTAAATGTCGCTCGAGCATTAATGTTTCAAGCTCACCTGCCTATTCGGTTTTGGGGGGAGTGTGTGTTAACAGCAGGCTATCTTATCAACCGAACACCCACTCGCTTGTTGAAGGGTAAAACTCCGTATGAAATACTATTTGGCAAACCTCCTGAATATAATCTGATAAAGGTGTTCGGTAGCCTATGCTATGCACATCAATATGCGCGCGACAAAGACAAATTTGGAGAGCGGAGTCGTAAGTGTGTTTTTGTTGGATATCCACTTGGTCAGAAGGGCTGGCGGGTTTATGACATAGAAACAAATGACTATTTTGTGTCTCGTGATGTGGTGTTTCACGAGTCGATTTTTCCTTTCGCCAATGGCGATGCTTCTTGTATTGATAACAGGCTAGCCGTTTCTAGCACAACCATGGACAATGGATCTGGTACGCAGCCCGAGACATTGTTTGCATCATCCTATCATGAGGTGCACGATGTCACAAGTGACGAAGAAAGGAGGAGTGATACCTCTGAGGGTACCGGGGTGCAGGATGTACATGTTATGCATGGGGAAAGACGAGATGGGGACACCGAGGCAACCATTGGAAATGGGTTGACCGAAATGGACCTTCGGAGGGGACATCGTAACAAACAACCACCAGTCAAGTTTCGGGATTATGTGATGCATACTGCTCGATGCTTGATAGACCCTCATGCGCTCACCATTGCTTCCGCAAAGTTCTCAGGTACACCCTACCCCATAGATCTAATTACGTTTCATGTAACCGTTTTTCTGCGCAACATCGTGCTTTTCTAGCTGCAGTCACGGGTGGTGTCGAGCCCACACGGTACGCTGAGGCTGTTAAGGATGCACGCTGGCGTGATGCTATGCGTAAGGAGATCTCCGCGTTGGAAAATAATGGCACGTGGACTCTTGTGTCGTTACCCCCAGGAAAACGAGCAATTGGGTGCAAATGGGTGTATAAAATCAAATATCACTCTGATGGATCTGTGGAACGCTATAAAGCTCGTTTGGTGATTCTCGGTAATCGTCAAGTTGAAGGGCTAGACTATAATGAAACGTTTGCTCCCGTAGCTAAGATGGTGACAGTTCGAGCTTTTCTTGCTGTAGCGGCATCTCGGGACTGGGAAGTTCATCAAATGGACGTCCATAATGCATTTCTACATGGTGATTTGGACGAGGAAGTGTACATGCAATTGCCGCCAGGGTTTGTTGGTTCAGGTAATAAAGTGTGCAAGTTATCCAAGTCTCTCTATAGTCTCCGACAGGCGCCTAGATGCTGGTTTTCTAAACTCGCTGCATCCCTGAAGCAGTATGGCTTCACTCAATCCTCGTCAGATTACTCATTATTTGTGTATACTATGAACGATGTTCGTTTGCACGTTTTGGTTTATGTGGATGACTTGATTATTACGGGAAACTTCTCGGAGGAGGTAAGCAAATTCAAACAATATCTCGGGGATTGCTTTCATATGAAAGACTTGGGTCCTCTAAAGTATTTTCTCGGGTTGGAAGTTGCACGTGGAAAAGACTGGATTTTCCTATGCCAACGCAAGTATGCTTTGGATATTATTTCTGAATCAGGACTGTTGGGGTCGAAACCAGTTGCATGCCCCATTGAACAAAATCATCGTCTTGCTCTTAATGATGGACCATTCCTCAGCGATCCAGAAAAATATCGGCGTTTAGTTGGTCGATTCATTTACCTAACCATCACTCGTCATGAGTTAAGTTACTCAGTTCACGTTCTAGCACAGTTTATGCAAAATCCTCGGCAAGACCATTGGGCCGCAGCTCTTCGGGTGGTGCGTTATTTGAAAGGTAATCCAGGTCAAGGGGTTTTTCTTCGCTCGGATAGCAACCTCCGTCTTTCTGCCTATTGTGACTCCGATTGGGCGAGTTGCCCGGTGACACGACGTTCCTTAACTGGATATCTCATATTTTTAGGGGGGTCACCCCTCTCGTGGAAGACAAAGAAGCAACACACAGTCTCTCGTTCGTCTGCTGAAGCCGAATATCGATCTCTAGCTGCGACCACTTGTGAATTGAAGTGGCTGAAAGGCCTATTGAGTTCTTTAGGAGTCATTCATAATGCACCCATGCGAATATATTGTGATAGTCAGGCGGCCATGCACATTGCAGCCAATCCAGTTTTCCATGAGCGGACTAAGCATATCGAAGTTGACTGTCATTTTGTTCGTGATGAGCTCCAACGTGGCTCCATTGCTACGTCTTATATTCATACTGCTAGTCAACCCGCTGATATATTTACTAAAGGTCTTGGCAAACCACAGTTTACTACGCTTCTTCGCAAGTTGGGCGTTCGCAACCTCCACGCGCCAACTTGAGGAGGAGTATTGAGATATGATGTGTATCTCATTGATATGATATGCATATCCCTGTTACCTTGTGTATATTAATATTTTAGGAAAGTGTATATTTATTATAAGGAAAGATACTACTAATTGTAATCTTATTAGTTTTATAGGTTTTGTGACTTTACTGTATATAAGCTTTGCCCTACGGCTGAATGAGAAAATTATTCTCCTACAAATTTCTTTAATAATCCCAATAATTTGATAAATTTGTAATATATAAATCTTTTTTTGAACAGTTTTGATCCCATATTTTATCAATTATTCGTTATATTTCAAAAAAATTAATGGAGTTGACAGTTCCTTTAAAAATGAAGGTAATGGTTAGAAAATATTGCATCTAAAGATAGTTAATTATTATTTTTTTGAAAAATATTATATGTCAGCAGCTATTTTTCATCACTTGATCACCAACCCTCAATCTAAAAAAACATTATGACACTGTAAAATGCCATATATATTAGTCACAACTCACATATGCATACATTAAGTTCTCACAAACATACATAATGGGTTCATATATAATAATACATAAAAGTCCTAAAATTACTATATATATTACACAAAACTCAGCATATTCATATATGCATATACATATATACTAAATAAAATTATATGGATACTAAATTACACATATATATATATATATATTATTTGAGTCTTGAGAGTACGTAAGTAGATGATAATATAATAATTAGGTCTAGTTGGGGATGAGCTTGAAAGGAGGCTTGACGAATGCTGGGGCAGGATCATATCTTCCATAATCATTTGTTTTCACTTTAAGAACTCTTTCATGGATGTCACTCCTTTCATCGTGGCGTAATGCTTCCCACGATTTCATTTCCTGCCCAAATTTTCTCCATATATTCAACGTTATAATATATTTTACACAGTAAATATTTAACACGTCAATTAAAAATAATAATAATTAGGTATTTATTACATAGTTAAGATGTAATTTATCAAGAATGTGAGTGTTGAATTACAATAGTATTAATCAAGGAGCATGTAAAAAATTATATGAAGGCCAATATATCTAGGTTGCATTTATGGTCATCATTTATATTTTTCGTTTATTTCATCTGTCAAGATACAATATAACATCTGAAAATCTAGGTTTTAAAAAAAAGTTTTATATACATATAGAAGATAATAAATACAAATCAAATTATACTAGACGTTATATATTTTCGTTAATAATATATACCTCATAAGTCGTACTAGCTTCACTCGACTCCAGTGGCATAAATAGTCGACCTGCATGAAAAAAATTAAATTTGAACAAATTATGAAAAATATAGGTTGCTGCTTCTTCTTACAATGACCTAAGTATAAGTATATCTCCAAAATACTGCATTTTAGTATATATATATAATTCAATGTTTATTTTTACAAAAGTGATCACGATATATATATATATATATATATCATAAATAGAACAATATCTGATTAATTATATAAGGATAAATTTAGAAAAAATAGTCGTCATGATTATTTATATTTTATATACTGAGATATTGAAATAAAAATTACTTACCTGCAAAAGAAGTTGAAAGAAAAGCTGCAGAAATGAGGATGAAAAAAAGACCAATATTCTTGAGAAAAATGAAGCCCATAATTTTATTTTTCATCGACAAAATCATTTATTTCTGAGGCAGAAGAGGGTTCGTAATTTTTGTCTGCTCTATATATAAAGGCAAACAAATTATGCAGTAATTTTTTATATTGTTGCACAATTAAAAACGATATCATTTCAATTTTATCATAAAAATAATATTTTATTATAAAGAAGCTTTTTAATTAAAATATTCAAAACATAAAGTTGAGGGACAGCATTTTATTGTTGTTGGGGGCACTAAGTCTTGTATGAATTTAGTGGATAAATGCATTGATTTATGGAAACTGTAAATTGATCATGTCAGATACAATGCCCCTCAATATAAGTATTGGTGTAAGAATTATTCAAACATTGAAAAATTCACCACAATTACTTGATTTGGTATTTTATTTAAATGTGTAATATTAAATAGTTTAAAATGTCCAATGGTAGATAATGATTTTTCAAATAGAATATTAAAAGATTTCAGCAATTATCAACTGATAAATGTTGTGAAATTTTAAAATCAAGTAATATTTTCGAAGATAATAATGTCGAGAGATTGGGTGGTTTTTATAGTCTATCTCCATATTTTATCAAACAATATATTTACTAAAGCTTTTTTTTTAACATGCCAAACAAATATAGAAAATTGAAATATATGTAAATATTAGGGGTGTACGCGGTCGGGTTCGGGCGGGTTTAAAGTAAAAAATCAACCCGACCCGACACGAGTGGGTGGACAAAATAGCAACCCAAAATTACACAATTATCTTTCCAAATCGTACGGTTCGGTTCGGTCGGGTTGATGAATTTGGCGGGCGGGTTGGCGATTTTATGTCTTTCCAATTTTTTGTCGTTTAACTAGTTACTATTTTACTATGAAAAATATATTACTCCTTGTAAATCTAATTTAATAATTGAGTTGGTGGATAAAAAAAATCAAGTGGTGTTATAAATAATATTCAAATAATCATAATTTATAATAGAAAATATTTTAATATTATTATAAACTAAAATATCATAAAAATTTAATAATAAGTATGTATAAACATATTTTGTTAGTTTGTGAAGATAAAATTATGTTAAAGTAGAATAAAAATAAGTGTTCAAACAAAATATTTCTTATACCAAATAAAAGTAAAACATATCATATAAATATGAATAAAATTATCATTGCTAATATATACATATATATTGTTTTAAAAAGCTTGTTATTAATCCTTATAATATCATTTGTGTGCATTATATATAACTAGCAGTCGGGTTGCGGTTTAGGCGGGTTGCAAATTCTAAACCCACCACCCGACCGAGAAGTGGCGGGTGGCAAGAATATCAAACCGCCACTATTATTTAAAAGTTTAAAACCGATGGTTTGCGGGCGGATTGGGTCGGTTTGAGCGGTTCGAGCGGATTGGGCGGGTTTATGTACACCCTAGTAAATATATATAAAAATGGAAAAACAGGGATATACTTGTCATTTTGTGAGCTTCTTAGAGAAATTAGGTTGGGCTAAAAGCAGTTTATAGGGAGATTAGTGCTTTCAATAATCCAAAACGACAAAAACAATGCACCAAACGCCACCCAAAAACGACACTCATGGATATAAAAGTTAGAAGCACTATTACTATTCTTTTAAATAATATATTTATTTAATCTTTTATTTTCTTTTAGAAGCACTATTCTTTTAAATAATATATTTATTTAATTATTTGTTTTCTTTTCTATTCCTTTAATTTAATTATTTCCAAAAGGTGGTGTTAGGAATGCTCCCATTGAACTATACTGGTTTCCAAAGAAGACCTAGTAAACTAAATTCCATTATCTTCATATTAAACAGCACTATTATTGGTCGATTTTATATTTTTTGCATGCACTTTTTCTTTTTCTTTTTGACTAAGTTGGACATGAAGAGAAATATATTATTAGCTAATAGATTAAATTAATTAATATAAAAGTTTGGTTATTGTAGTGACTAAAAAGGTGTCTAGGTAAATTTATCCCAACCATCTTATAATATATTTTTAAAAATCAGGACATGCTGAATTTTATTTTAAAGGTATTTTTCTGAAGTATCCGAGCTAAAATAAAATTGTATTGGAATATATAGTGGTAGCAATAATAATAATATTATGATAAATAGATGAAGATAAGATGTTTTATGAGCGAAAATAAAAGGTAAAGATGTCCTAACATATGCATTTCAAGTGTTTATAATGTTTTATTTATTAAATTATCATCAAAACCCTTTTGGACTTCTTATAAAATATTCAAAGAAGCTTATAAGCTAAAATTCTAAATTTAAAAAATGTGGGAAATTCCGAAAATATGAATTATTAAATAAGTGATGTATACTATTTTTCCGTTCTAGATTATCTAAGCTAAAATGCACCTAGAAAATGTTAAGGGAAATTCTAGCTAGTCAAATTTGATATGACAATACTAAAATATAATTCATTAAATAAATGGTCAATTAACTATATAATAAATAATTCAATTAAAAAGGAAAAGTAAAAAATAGCAAAAACTATTAAATTAACACTTAAAAGATGGGCCGAATAAATTGATGTGCTCTCTACTAAGGGTATATTTCGGCCCATTTAAGTCCGGGCTCAGAATGCATTGATCAATTTCTTTCTGGGCCTTTTCGTTTACTGGGCCTCGTTAATTAATAGGCTTCTTAATCAGTGTGCTATTGAAGTTAAAAAATTAAAATATGAGAAGTGCTTATGAAACATGAAGATTCATGAAAATTGTAGATAATCAGATACAGTAAAACCTCTATAAATTAATACTCCATAAATTAATAAAATCTCTAAAATAATAAAATCTTCCGGTCCCGACTTGGGCCTTTGTAAAAAATCATCAAATTCGATAAGATAATAAGATAATAATTTTTCGGAAAATCTCTTTATAAATATTAGGTCCCATTAAAACTCTAAATTAATAATTCATAAATTTTACAATTATAAATATTGAGATTTATATAGTATATGTTTCATTCATCATGCATGAATATATTTAATTGACTATAATAGTTATTTAAGTGCAACGAATTAATGTAAACATGTATATTTAAGTAATTTCAATGAATTGATACATGCGTCCATGAATATAATAGTTAATTGTATACACTGAATTGATATTATACATGAATATATTTAATTAGTTACAAAGAATTGGTTGATGCATGAATATAATCAATGACATATATGAATACATTTATTTTCATTACATATGTACTAAATTTGCTGAATTTAAAAAGTCTCTCTTTTAATTAATAAAATATTAATTTATCGATATATTAATATCTCTCTAAATTAATAAAATTTTATGGTCCCAAAATTATTAATTTATAGAGGTTTTACTGTAGTACATTTCAACAATGGAGATTGCTTTTGAGGAGATCGGTGAATCGATGATTTTGTATGTGGCATCGCTGCTGCTGGATTATTGACTACTTAAGCGAAAAGGGTATTTTTTTTTAAAATCTAATTTCCTTATATATTTCTTGTAATATTTATTTAATTCATCATCAATAATATAATTTTTAAGGATTTTTTTTATCTAAAAAAATACGAAAGAAAAGCATTCATGGTTGAGCCAATCAAAAATAGCTTTTTCAGAAGAAGTATGCAACTTATGCTACTTTTTCATATCATAAATTCTCATGAAACATCAATTTGTGAAGTAAAACAATGTCCACTTATGAAGGTGAGATATCCACTCTCTATATATAGGATTTTTATTGTGTTTCTGAAGTAGTGCTTTTTTACACCACTTGTTATGTTTGCTTGAATTGCAATAGTGAACAATTTTAAAATAGTAGATAATTATTTTCAATTTATATACGCATTTATCTTATCTTATATAAGTGCTAGGAATATCAATTTATCATATGTGACTGATTATTAATTATTTGTTTCCACTTATTAAGAAGTCAATTAGATGTTTAGATATGTAATTCGAGTTGTTTAAAAGCTTAGCATTAAGATGTCGAATATTCTGTATTTATCTTAAACTTTAATTTAGTTATGCAAATTTATAAAATTAAATTATTTTTGGTCTCTTTAGCTTAGCCTTTTGGTTTATTTATTCCAGTTGAAAGTTTGAAACTGGAAAGAAGAGATTTCATTTTAAAAGCCCTCTTATGTTAGTTATAAGTTAATACCTCTATTATTTTATTTATTTTCTAATGATTTGCTTTGTTCTTTTGATGGAACCAATAGGGCCGTTAACCCCCTTTCATCCCCACAGTAAAGAAAAATATAAACAATTAATTGGTTGGCATGGCATGGCGTTTCATTCCTCAAACTTTATTTCTAAAAAAATGTATTTGGATAGCATATTATAAAAGTTTTTCATAAAAAAATGTCTAAAATTTAGCTATTTTTCAAAACAATTATTGATAAGAAAAAATTTATTTTGCTTTTTTCTTTAATTTTAAATTCGATACATAAAAAAAATATATGTAAACACCAATGAAAAATAAATTATTTTCAAAAACTATTAAATCAACCCTAATTACTACATATTTTTTTTAATTGAAAATCAACACATCCAATTACACCTTTAATACTATTTTTTATTCCTCAAACATATTTTACTCTATTTTTTATGGAAAAAAATCTTGAAGATGAGTATTCCTTAAAGAATATTATATATTTTAGCATGATTTTTCTCAAAAATAATACTCAACCCATTACTAAAACCAAGAAAGATATCACATTCTATTGAATTCATGAGAATTATTGAAGAGCATGGCTGGCCACATGCTATCATGATCTTGTTAACAATTTCCATGCTTCTTATATTTCCTTTTTCTACATAAAATCAAAATCTACGAAAAACAAGTCTTCATCAAACAAACTCTAGCTGTTATTTAAGGATGTATTTTTAAAATATATGGAATATTCTAGCTGTCATTATTTAATTGGTTTGAATCCATGAAAGTCAAAGTAAGAATAGAATAAATCGAAAGGCTCTATAATTGAATCATTTTTTGGCTAATCAAATACATTATTAATGCTGATCATAGACTTTTATACGGCACTGTTTTGTCCATGTGATTACACCTGCCCAAAAAAAAGTAATTAAATGCAATATTTCAAGTCTTTATTTTGTTAAAGACAAGAATAAATAAGTTAATATAATGTTATTCGTTGGTTCTTATTTAATGAAGAACTGATAAGTTAATCTTTTCCCTATGACATCAGAACCAAGAAATAGGAGAATGTCTTAATCGCCTTTTATGTATTTTGATAATATTTTTTTTTTACAAATAAAGTCATATTTTACATGTGTGGCTGCTATTCTCAGTTCATTCTCTGATTATCTTAATTACAAAGTTACGTTAATCAATCACTCCTTATATATGTATTATTTGAAATAATTGTCACTAACCCAAAGAAAATATAAAAAATATTACATCAATCAATTATACTTAATCTGGATATTTTTGTTATATTATTAATTATGTGTTCAAGAATATGACCTTAATCAACTCAATAGATATCTAACTATATAAATTAAGTCGAAATTTCTAAAACCTTTAAAAATGACCCAAAGATTGTGTGATAATCTCTAATGCATGGACACTTCAAAAAATTACAACGTATCGTGTCGGACACCTGATCGGACACGACACTCGTCCGACACTCCCCGACACCGTGTCCGACACTCCCGTCACCGTGTCCAACTTTCCGACACCGTGTCCAATATAAAAATAAAGTTGTCTGCTTAAATAAAATGAAAAAGATAAAATATGAACAATGTAATGGATGTAATTAGAGGGTATGCTTACTATGTATGCATTATTTATGACACTTGATGTTATTTCACATATTTTTTGTGATTTTGAAAAGTGAAATATTTATTTTTCTTTCAAACATATATAATTTTACAAAGTAAATACAAATTTATAACGTATAATAGTCATTCTTATAGTTTATTTGTTTAATCAGTCATTTAATTTAGAATTAGACAATTAATTTATATATTTAACGTAAATTAATGAACATATATATGTATATTAATTTATATATACACATTTTATAGCAGTTTCGAGGCCGTGTCGTGTCCTAACATTTTTTTAAAATGCCGTGTCCCGTGTCCGTGCATCATAGGTGATAATTGATTACCCATGGAGTCAATTTTGAAGCATCAAAATGTGCCTAAAACATGGAAGCCAGCCTTTGTCTTCTTAGCAAATCTTTGTTTTCTTTACCAAAGAGAAAATTAGGTACAAAAATACAAGTGGGGTTGATTAATGTGTTTCAAATTGGAATCTTTATAGCACATTTTTGATTTGATTTGTTGTTTTATTACTTGAATTAGGGTGCAAAAGTTATTGGAATCTAAAAGATATACACAGCATGTTTTTCTTTTAAGAATTCTATGTTTCTTTTTCCACATGAAAAAAAAAAATTGTATAGAAAAGTAATGGTGGATTTATCTTTCTTACATCTCAAGTGCTTGTCAATTTGATATCTGATAAATAGTACTATGTTCTTGCATCAACTGATATCAGTGTTCTTTTTTCCTTTTTATCTCTTGCTTTTAAGTACCACTATAGGTTTATGCTTAATAGTTAATAACATTGATTTATAGGTGATGTAACTCGTAAATAGCTTACGGGCCAAATCAAGCCGAGGCTCGAATAAGACCAATGAGGGTCGTAAGACGGATATAGACTGCACCCACTAGTACTGAGCTACCTACGTACCTTTTTATTAGGATCAAGTCTAAACGTAGTTCAATGTTGTGATTAAGGTCATATACAAGGTTCTTAACTCGGTTTATAGAATAGTGGGAATGTACTGTCAGATCGTACTATGTACTCTCGAGGTACTGTTCAGTAAGTCAAAAGTCCTCTTCTTAATATTAAATGGCACTATTTATAGGCACAACGGATGATTGCGGAATCAGCGGGATGTCTTGCACGTGTTCCTAGAGTGGACGTACCAGATTTCACGGGCTAGGGCTACACCGGGTCTGACCCGATATTAACACGCGGGTTAGGTAGTGTAATGCAAATAAGCACAACTAGATTAGGGACCTTTAGGTAATTAAGCCATAATATTCGTACTAGGGTCGTATGGCCTCATACGAGGCTTCTGGATACGAGGTTGTGCTATATCAATAGGAGTTTAGTTTACTTGAGCAAAAAATTAACACCATAAAAATTAATGCATATTATTCAAAGATATTTTACTTTAGTTACTCAATATTGTGTTTGATTTGTAGTATAAAATTGAGTGATTTGTGTCTTATTTACGTGATATTACTCATCAACTTTTGTAATACTAACTAGTGGGGGTGGATCTTTAAACTAAAGAAAGCAATAATAAAATGGCTTGTTTAACATATTTATATGATTATATTAAAAAAATACAGGGAATCAAGTGAGATTACTGTGTCTCAGTAATTAATTATGACGAGATTTTGCATGCTTTTGTACTTGTACTAGAACAATTTGTCCCCTGCACGTGGGAATTGTACTCTATTTGAACTAAATTAACTTTATTAATCACTTATGCCCATTAAAGAGAAATTTAAAAACCATTTTAATCACTTTTAACTACAGATCTATTTGAACTTCCGTATTTATTTTGCTCTTTACTTCCTTGGTGAGTTTTCTTTTTCGATATTTGGCTTTTAAGATGTTACAATTTATTTTCTGTCAATATTGAATTTTCTAATTTAAGTTAAATTTTGTCTCGAAAATTAATCCAAAATATAAAGAAATAATTAGTTCCATATTATTTTATGTACTTTTGTTACATTATAAAAAAAATATGATCGAATCTTAAACTAATATAAGTGTCTTTAACAGCTCTTCCAATTTCCAGTCCTCTAATACGTAATCGTAACACCATGCAGAGATAATATTCATGAAATATATAATCTAATCCGATCAGACAGAAAATTCAAATTATAATTTTCCAGATCAATATAACAGAATAAATATTATTGCATAATTTAAGAGGAAATTACAATTACAATAGTTCTTGGAAACCAATATTTTTACTACCCCATATAAGCCCCATTTTATAAGAACCCTAGCCATAATATTTATTATTAATTAATTAATTACTACTAGTTCCCAAGCTCCTGCTAGTAATAATCTAATAATTACCACATTAATTACTTAACAAAAAACTAATTCTTGATTATAGAATTCAGTACAGAAACCCAGTATCAGCTGAAGCCGAAGCCGAAGCCAGCATAATCGGCTGGCTAATACAGTTCCAAGAACTGTAAACAAACCCAGCCATTTCAGCCATCCCATAGCTCGGCTCATCATTAGCCACTAAGCCGTCATTAGCGCACAAGTAGCTCACAATGTCGTTCAACGACTCGAGCCGATGGCTCAGCTCAGCCGCTTGAGCTCTAAGAATCGCATTTTCTGATTCAACGTTGAGATAATTCTGTGTAGTAACATTCAAGCCGGTTAGGATCTGATGATTCTCATTTCTGAGCTGAGCCACTTGAGCCATCAAGCCGTCGAGATGCTTCTGTTTCCTGAGCCGGCTACGCCGAGCCGATTCACGGTTCGAGATCATTCTTTTTCTCTTCCTTTGATCCATTAATAGCCGTAGATCTTCACCAGAGCCTGAATTTTGAAGCCCAGATGAATTTGATGATAACCCACTTGATGAATCCATTGAAAGATTCGATTTTTATTATAATGGGTAGATTATTAGCACCCAGATAGTAATTTTTATTTATTAATTTAGCTAATTAAAACTAATATTATCAGATATAAATATATAATTGTTTTTAATATAAAGTACTAAATTTCTATAGTTATTATTTATTTAAAAGAAATTAAATCATGAAATGCAGTAAAACCAGTAGAGGAAAACAACAGAGAAAGATTGAACTAAATGTGTCCTTCTCCTATATGTGGAATTTATCATAAACCCGGAGAGGAACAGTTCACTCAGAATTGCAGACATGAATTTCAAAGATTAAAAACAAGAAATTGATCATCAAGATTGTGTTTTAAATATATGAATACTAATACTATAAACTATAAAGCCTAATGAACTTGAAACTAAACAAAGATATACTATAGTGCAAGAAAAGGAGTAGAAGAGAAGGGGAAGTAAAGGTGGTGGTTTGGCTATGATTTTATAGAGCAAAAAAGCAGCTAAAAATTGATTTATTTTTTTTTTATTATTATAGAATTGGGTGTATTAATTTAATGAAAAAATAAATTAATTTAATTTGGAATTTAGTGTTGAGAAAAAGTGATTTAATGTGGGGGTAGAGATTGATGGGACATGTGGGGTGGAGAGTGGAAGTATCTGCAACCGTCTACATACAGCTGGGAAGCATCAATGTGCGTATATATTTAAAATAAAAATAAAATAATAAACATGGTATTTTGATTGAAAAGACATGAAGAAAATTGATTGTATAATAAATTATATTATAATCATGAGTACAATTTTTTATGAATTTTATGTGAGAGCTTTTGTACGATGCATCAACTGTCTTTTTAACAGATAGAGAGAATCTCTCTCTTTAATTTTCTAATATATATATATATATATATTTTGTAAAATTGTAATGTTTGATTTATTTATTTTTCGAGTATGTTTGTTAGTCATTGTGTTTTAAGGTTTTCCATGACTGGAAAATTCAACAATGAGTTATAAATAAAATAAAAAATCGACATATCAAATGAGAAAAAAATGAGAAAAAAAAATTATATTATTCTTTAACTCTCAGATAAAGATGCACTAAATTTCAAAATTTCCATTCAAGATGAAATAATTCATTTCCTGATAAAACAAAATAAATACCCTTTTACGAAAAAAAAACAATCACTATTAGGCAATAATGGGTTTCTTTAAACGACAAAAAAATAAATAATTCAAATGTTACGTAAGTTAATAAAACTAGTCACTATCTTAATTAATCTAATACAACATTGATCGACGGCGAAACGACGTCGTTGTGTGATGTTTGGCGAAAAATTAATTGCGTTTGTGGGGCCTATAAAGGGACCTGATTATTGCATTTGTAAATTGTCGTAAATAGCCTTGGGCAAGAACAATGATTGATGGGTGATTAAGGTACGAGGTTAGGTGGGTAGATTTGTAATTTCATAGAGACAAGGAGATTCCATCAGTGCAGTGAAGTTTTTCTCAGTGGGCCTTGTGGGCGGTGGTTGGTTGGAGTGATGTACACTTGGTTGGTACTAAAATTATTTCTCATTGTACCTTTTCCCTTTTTCTTTTCTTTTTATTCATTATTAAAAAGTATTTGTTTGATTTGTACATCAATTTCAAGAGTTTTCTTGTTAATCAATTAAATTTTTAAAAATCTTATTCTTTAGAAATAACATGATATGATATATTTCATTTTTTTTTCAAGAGTATATTAATCAAATAAAAATCACATAAAACTTTCAAGCTCACAAACTTTATCGAGATTCGCAAATGGGCTCGACTCTATTTACATCTCCAATATAAAGTAAAATGGGCTTTTAAATGCATTTTTTATACTAAACAAAGGCCCAATACTGGAATAGGATACACAGCCCAGGCCCACTTTCCATATGGACCTGGTTGGCCTTTCTATATATTGGTCTTGAATTGCCTTAAGATTAATATTAATAGATTATTATTCTTTTGAGTCTTGTG
This sequence comes from Verbascum thapsus, assembly GCA_963669365.1. Classification (NCBI taxonomy): domain Eukaryota; kingdom Viridiplantae; phylum Streptophyta; class Magnoliopsida; order Lamiales; family Scrophulariaceae; genus Verbascum; species Verbascum thapsus. Next base: position 23,390,157 of record OY770106.1, read on the forward strand.
AAAATATCACACCTCAAAGTAATGGACCATATCATAGTGACTAGTGAGATATCATTTTGTTATAAATTGAGGCCCAAAATCATAAGTCTGTATTATTCAAACATTTGATCCCATTTTTATCATTGATTTTTCTTTGAACTTAGCCCATTAATATGTAAACCAAAATTAATTTTTCTTTATTTGTTCAATAGATTTTAAATTTAAACTTGAGTCAATTCAATTAGTAAAAGAGAAAATTTAACTGTTCATATAGGTCATACTCTCATTGGTGATGTTCATTTGTAGCAGTATTTAGAATTTCAAGTTTTTATAAAATTTGAAGTCTTAAAAACTTTCATGTCATAATTGGAATTTGGAATAAATAATTAAAATTATTAATAGTTGAGTTCCTCAATTACTAAATGATGGTAAAATAAGTGAATAGCTACAATACAATTAAATGCTTAATTCAAATATCTACCCTGGGGTTTTAGTGGTTGGTCTTCGAACACACTTTTTAGACCCAATTGGAGGGAAATTCTATCCCGGACCCTGCCCAATGCAGCCGGTCCGGGATAGCCACACATTTCCCGTGGGGACCACACATTTGTGGGGGTGGGTGTTGTAATTTAACACCCACCACCCCTGAAATGTGTGGCTATCCCGGACCGGCTGCATTGGGCAGGGTCCGGGATAGAATTTCCCCCCAATTGGAGGTCATATTTATTCTATTCTAGTATATATTATCACTCAATTAATGATAATGATTAAAAGGATGACATAGTAGTAATCATTCACTATATCCTGTATAAACATGAGTATAATTTATAAGAACAATAAATATATTATATATATATTATTAGATAATATTGTTGTTAGGTACGGTTGGTAATATATCTCATAATCATTGACAAAATCAGCTGCTTGAAATTGTCAATAATAAATATAAATAAAAGATGAACATGGGCAGCTGGAGAAGTGGGCAAAATTTTATTTTGTTCATTTAATTGTGTAACTACCTCGATTTGACTTAACTTTTTTTCTTTTTAGTAAATGGATTTAATTTGATGTTTCTTCCATAATATATTCACTGAACTTGACAATGATTGGGTATTAAATCAAATCAACACCTAATGAGATATATTTTGGTATGAATTTGAAATTCAAATATATGGACATATTCATCCCATTTTTTTTTCATTGAATTGTGTAAAGTGTAAACATTCGGTAAATTCCCTTTTGCTTTACTTTTGAGATACTAAATTATGATTGAGATTATTTTACCTTAATTGCACTTCAAGAAGCAGCCAGCAGGCTTATGTCTTCAAAGTGAGATGACAGTGATAAATGCTTTAATATATATATATATATATATAATTTACACCTGAACAAGTGTAGTTTATGGACCATAAAACAACACACATGTGACATATGACATATTTGTGTTTATATTATTTACAATATAATATATAATCGTGTGAGATTATATTTTTAGTCCGAGGTTTATTTGTGAGTGACATGTGGTATTGAACAAAAATATCGTGGTATTGAATATCTGAGTATATTTGTGCATAAATTTTTTGAAAAAGTGTGACATTTTAACAAATTTTGATATATAATTGAAAATTTTATATCAGACTAAAAGTGTACTCAAACATACATAAAATTAAATTTAGCCTTTTAATCTTTACACCTATATTTATATTTGTTAAAACGAAAAAAAAACTATTGCAAGGTTGAATTTTAACTACATTTTTCTTTTCTTTTTTTGATTTTCCAAATTGTCAATAGCAGATATTTAATTTGAAAAACAGAATTTTATACCGACACTATTATGCGTTTATAAAATCTATCACGTGCCCAAAGCCCAATCATGGGTATTATTAACTTCCCCCAAACCCCACCTTAAAATTGCACACAACTGTACAAAAGTCACGGCACCGTTGACTGCTTATGATTACCTAATCAATTATTCAAAACCCCCTTTGGAGTTTTTTACAGCCACCGTCGGCAAAATTCCCTTTTTCGTCCTATCCCCCGCTCCTCCTGCCACGTGTACTAGGGGCCCACAACCCCTTCAATCTCTCTCACAAATAATATTGTTCCCTTCTTTCTCTCTAATTATCCGGCGATACATACGCGTATTTATTCCTTTGCGTATTTATGTAATACCTTTTTTTTATTTATTTATTAAATTAAATACCTGTTGGTTTTCCTTTCTTTATCTATTTTCGGACTTTAATTACACCTGCCGTTGCGGATTCCTGATGCTTTTGTAACCGTTTGATTAAATTCGAGGTTTTGTTTTACTCCAACTGAGCTCTTTTAGGTTTTCTTTTGCTTTTTTCGATTGATTTTTGATTTACTGTAGGGTTAGTTGTTGATTCTTGTTTGATCGAACAAGAATCCGCCTTTGGTGATTGAGAATTGTGATGTCGGGACCCTTGGATCGATTTGCTCGGCCTTGTAAGTGAATTTCTGTTCAATTTCTTTGTTGTTGTTCTTTGATCTGGATTTATTAGGTTTTGTTGATTGTGATTTTTGAGTTTTGGTTTATTCTTGTTTTCTCCTGCTTGCGTTAGTCAGGTGTAATTTTTTGAGTTTTTAAGGTAATTCTTGGTTTCGGTTTCTTGTTTATATGCTGTTCTGCACCGGTGTTTCGATATTAGAAATGAAATTCGTGTTAAATGCAAAGGAAAGATTCTTGGTAAACGAATAGCACCAAGCCTTGTCAATGTAGGAAGCTCGAGTCAATTTTTGTTATGGATTTATTTGTTGAGGAGTAAACTGTTTACTGTTTTAGTAAATTGTTGTTGATAGTTTCAAAGTATTGTATAAGTGTTATACTGGTTCTTTGAAGATCTATCTGGTATGGAGCCTATAGACCTCCTGAAAGTCTGATTACTGCACTGTCATGCTTCTCTATTTTTAAAATGTCTCTCTCACATGTATAATTATTTGATTTATGTTAAACAGGCTTTGAGGGTTCATCTGGTAGTGATGAGAGAAGAGAAAGAAAGTCTGATTTTGAGAATTCGGAGGATGAAAGAAGGACGAAAATTGGTTCTTTGAAAAAGAAGGCACTAAATGCATCTTCTAAATTCAAACATTCGCTCAAGAAGAAGAGCAGTAGAAGAAAGAGTGATGGTAGAGTCAGTTCTGTTTCTATTGAAGATATCCGAGATGCTGAGGAACTGCAGGCCGTTGAATCATTTCGACAAGCCTTGATATTGGATGAGTTGCTACCTGAAAAGTTGGATGATTACCATATGATGTTGAGGTTAATATTCTTGACTCTAGCTAATTGAGTAAAAAAGCACCTTGTAATTGAAACATGCAACTGCATGTGAGTCCATTTCCATCGAAGGAAATTTTTTGGGCTCCGTAACTCCTTTTGTGGGAAATATTTAGCTAAATCATTAAATTGACACTCTTATCTTTAGAAGCAGTTATATTGTCTCGGGGGATGGAGGGTCAGGGGGTCAATTAATCTTTTCATATGATTTTTTTGGTCTGAAATATGTTTTTCTTGAGAAGCTTTAATTTATCTTGCTTTCGTCTTGCTTTCTTGCTTCTCGTATGATCCGACAATTCTTTATTTCTTTTTATATAATTTTCAAGAAATGTGCTTGTAGGTTTCTCAAAGCTAGGAAATTTGATATTGAAAAGTCAAAGCTCATGTGGGCTGATATGGTCCATTGGAGGCGAGAATTTGGTACTGACACTATTGGAGAGGTAATTAAACCTAAATACCAAATCATTTGTCTGCTTGTGACCGGGCACGGTCATTTGTTTTCTTATTGTGCTTTAAACCCAACTTGTTTCCTATCAGGATTTTGAATTCAATGAGTTGAATGAAGTTTTGAAGTATTACCCCCATGGCTATCATGGAGTCGATAAAGAGGGAAGGCCAATATACATTGAGAGACTAGGGAAAGTTGACCCAAACAAACTTATGCAAGTTACAACCTTGGACCGTTACATAAAATACCATGTAAAAGAATTCGAGAAGACCTTTGCTATTAAATTCCCAGCTTGTACCATTGCTGCGAAACGGCACATTGATTCAAGCACGACGATTTTGGATGTTCAGGGTGTGGTATGTTTTATATTTTGCTTTGTGTTTATATTATCATGATTTCTAATTCTGTTACTTCTGTCAATTTGGAGGAATTGTATTTAATGTTCCTGTACTGTTTCTCAGGGTTTTAAAAACTTTACGAAGAGTGCACGGGACCTTATTACACGGCTCCAGAAGATTGATGGTGATAATTATCCTGAAGTAATCCCTTGATTCACAACTTTGTCATTTTGTCATTTTTTATATGGTTTCCACGTGGGATTTATGTTGTCTCTTTATTGCAGACACTCCATCAAATGTTTATAATCAATGCTGGTTCAGGTTTCAGGCTCCTGTGGAATACTGTGAAAAATTTTATAGATCCCAAGACAGCCACTAAAATTCATGTATGTCAGTTCTTACTTGTTTGGAAACTTTTTTGTACTTGAAATGAGAGTTTGACTGTAGCTAACATTCTCTACTATTTTGGGATCCATATTAGGTTCTTGGAAATAAATATTATAACAAGTTGCTTGAAATTATAGATGCCAGGTGAGAGTGATGGATATAACTTTCTTTTTTAGTAACTATTATTTAAGTACCTTCCGATGATTCTTAACACGTTTTTGTGGGGTTGTGTAGCCAATTGCCAGACTTCTTGGGAGGAACGTGTAACTGTGCTGATGAAGGAGGTTGCCTTCGCTCTGATAAAGGACCATGGAAGAATCCCGATATATTGAAGGTTCTAACTTGCCTTTAATTATATATATTTCTTATATTGGTGTAACATCATATTATAAGTTTTCCCTTCCAAAATATTGTTTTAATTTTAAGATAATGGTGCAGATGGTGCTTAATGGCGAAGCACGGTGTGCCAGGCAGGTGGTTAAAGTTCTTAACGGCGAGGGGAAGGTGGTGTATGCTAAGCCTCATTACGCCATGGTATAACTGCTTCATATTTTTTCTATTTTTGAACACATATTCTTTTCAATATGCCTGATTTGGGTATAAATATCTCATGCTTTTTCTTCGTTGTATCAGTTAAAAGGTAGTGATACGTCTACAGCAGAATCTGGATCTGAAGCTGAAGATATTGCTTCACCAAAAGCAACTAGGACTTACTCTCACCTCCGGTTGACTCCAGTACGCGAAGAGGTGTGTTTAAGCTTACCTTTTTTTTTAAATCTTGAATTAGTGGGTTGGTTTATTATTTTTAAATCTCGAATAAGTGTGTTGATTTTGTCTTTAAATTTGGTTTGTAATATTTCGTCAATCCTTCTAAGAAATATTTGATTTATTTTTCAGGCTAAGGCTATTGGAACATCTGGCTATGTCGGTCATTTCTCAGGATATGATGAGTACGTCCCTATGGTTGATAAGGCTGTTGATTCTGGATGGAAGAAGCAAACGCCCCCTCAAAAGCTCTCTGTTTCTAAAGGTTTGTATTGATTGCGTTTGCCATCGTTTCTATTTGTCGTTTGTAAATCAAGATTTATGGTTTTCTTGTACTATATTAAATATCCTGAAATACTTGCCCAACTTCAATACTTAATAAAAGGTTCATGCATTATAATTTAAAGAAACCCCTCTTTATAAGCAATTGTGCCAACCTAATCCAACTAGGATACTAAGCCTAAACCAACAAGAATAAGAATACTAATTAACAAAGGACACCTAGACCTACTATCAGTTAAACTCTATGATTAACATTAATATTTAATTGTAACAAGTAGTAAACTTTTGGTCTATTCTTTTGTAATTTCAGAGATGTTTCCAACACATGCTTCTCAAAAGGCATCAGAAGGACTTCGTGCTCTAGTTTTGACTACACTTATGACCTTCTTCATGTCGCTTTTCTTGTTTTTCCGTTCAATACCAAACCGTGTTACCAAGAAATTACCCAATACACAACATGATCAGATCATTCAGGAATTTTCGTTCGACATCCCAAAGGAGGAATTTAGACCACCATCACCGCCACCATCTTTTACCGAGGCAGAACTATTGTCTTCGGTTGTGAAGAGATTGGGTGAGCTTGAAGAGAAGGTCACTACACTTCAAGAAAAGCCATCTGAGATGCCATATGAGAAAGAAGAACTGCTGAATGCTGCTGTTTACCGGGTTGATGCCTTAGAAGCAGAGTTAATTGCAACCAAAAAGGTATTTTTTTTTTAAAATTCTTTTGTATCTCTTTCTTCAAACTATGAAAAACAGTCCTACCGTGAAGTAGGGTGGTTATTGGCTGAAATTACATGCTCACTCCTTATTGGGTTATCACCATGAGCCGTTTAAGGATTTGTAGATTACCAAGAATTTATTTGATTCTGAAAACTTTTAAAACATGGGCTGATAAATCTTCTTTTTACTAATGGGTTGAAATTGTAATATACTTTACTGACTAATTTCTCAAACATCGAGGTGTACTTCGTAAATAGAGTCTCACTCATGAGGTGTTTAATGCAAATTTATTAAGATAAAAGTCACTTTTGTAGTGCTTAGGTACTATATGGAGTACTAGTAGGATCATCTATTTATGCCCAAACTGAGAATGATTTTGTCTTTGGGTAGGCTCTGTACGAAGCTTTGATGAAGCAAGAAGAACTGCTTGCTTATATAGACAGTCAGGAAGAAGCCAAGTTCCGGGTAAGTGAAGTCAACTTTGCTATGACTTGTAAAATAAGTCGCATTTCTCGCGATAATTTGGTGCTGACATGGCTCCTGTTTCTTTGTACAGAAGAAGAAATCTTGCTGGTAAATAGTAGTGTCGCGTTTCAAGCTTTTGATGGTTGAGTACATTCTCAGCTATTTTGAGGGCTCACCAACTAGACATTAATGGCTTGAGTTATGAGCAAAATGTAAACTTCATCGATGATATATACCCTGTTGTGTGAAATTATACCGAAACATACATTTATGCTTCTTGTTGTGGAAAATCTACTTTGTGTGGTTTAAGATTGATTTTGGAATTTCGAGTGATGAAATTAGTCTACTTTTAAATCTTGTGAAGCTTTTATGATAATGCCCATAAGGCCATAACCCATTCATCATATGGTAACTATGAGAGCTTAGGGTAAATTACCTTGGTACGTCTTTTCAAATAATAGGGAAAAGTGTTTTTACAATTTTACATATTAAAAATTAGAGAAAAGCACTGACATACTGTGTAATTATCAAGAGGGTGTAAATGAGTCTACTACTATGGTTTATAAAGGGTAAAATTGAAAGGGTCTTTTTAATTCACATATGGGTGCTACTTGTAGGAAATGACACTGTATGAATGGTACTTTAAGTAATTCTCAAAAGGTGATAATTTTGTAATTACATAATAAGTGTGTCATAATTTCTTTAAAACCCATATTTGAGATATATATATATATATATATATATATATATATATATATATAATATAGTGTTATCATGAGACATTTTAAAATCTTGAACTAAAAAATCCAGCCTAAAAGAGTACACTACATAGAATAAAGTCTATTTACCTCTCTACAGTTAACTTATCATCAACATTATATATATCAGAATCTCAATTATTATTCACAAATGTAATAATCTTTATAAGGAAAACAACACAAAAACAGTTATTACAGTTTAAACAACAGAGGAAAACTGTCAGCTGGCTCACAATTCAGTATACATTTTAGCCATTCCAAGGTTGGAATAAAACCCCACACAACACAAACTAATGAAACAGTTTGATTTACAAAAGCTTTAGAACAAACAGAAGCAAACATCTGATAATGAACCACACTATAGTTGAGCAAAGAGTAACTAATCGAAACAACTAGAAGCTTACTCTTTCGTAAGACAGATAACTCAACTGAAACTGCTTCAAAGGCACTTCCCGAGGGCCAAAGTAAACCCGTCTCTTAAGCAAATCCAAACACTATCTTCTTACAATCATTATGGGTTTTTTGAACTTAGAAAGCAAAGAATTTCTTCTTCTTCTTCTTTTTCTTCTCAACATAGGCTAAAAGCTCTTCTTGTTGAGCTAAAGCTTGCTCAAGAGCCTGCAAAAACGAGTAATATAGCACATAAACGATACTTATTTACACTTGTTGATTTTATCAATATGAAACCTATAAATTGCCCTTAGGGTGTGTTTGGATTGAAGGATTTGAAATCTATGGATTTCACATGAAGTTTGTTTGGATGTATCCAAGTTATAATGGATTTCTAATCAGTTGACATTCACTTTGAGCTATTTTCTCCGTAACTACAGTGTCCTTTCTCCAAATTCCCTCCCCAAATCCAAATCACTCAATCCAAACACACCCTTACAGAATATAACCAGCTGAGTACCTTTTTGGCTGCAGAAAGCTCTTGCTCCAATGCATCAACACGGTTCAAGGCGTTATTCAGCATTTCCTCTTTCTCAGGCGGCATTGTTATTGGCTTCTTGTTGAGAACATTCACTTTGTCCTCTAGTTCATTCATTCTCTTCATCATTGTGAAATAATCGTCGCTCGATATGGCGGGGCCCGGTAAAGCATGTTTTTGACCTTTATTAATCATTTCATCAACACCGTGCATTGAAGTGGAATAGAGTGTGGCATCTGTGAGCTTTTTAGGCATGTTTTTGGTCATGCGAACCATAGTAACAACTCCCATTACGAAGGTCATTACGCCAGTCAAAAGCTGGTTACTAAGTCCATCGGATTGCTTACAGGTATTATAGTAATTTGCTGATATAAAACGAGAAACGAGGAATCAGATTATACAGTTCAAAAGTTTGTGTGGTTTTATATTAGGGTGTGTTTGTATTTTGAGTGATTTGGATTTGGGGAGGTTATTTGTAGGAAAGATTTGAAATGATACCTAAAATGGAGTCATTTGAAATCCACCGTAGTTATGGAGAAAATAGCTCAAAGTGAATGTCGAGTGATATGAAATCCATTATAACTTGGTTACATACAAACGAACTGAAATCCATAGATTTCAAATCCTTCAATCCAAACACACCCTTAACTTTTTTTTGTTCTTTTTTTTTTTTTTTCTGTTACATAACCAAATTGTGGTAATTTCTCAAATCTGAGTGGATGGTTTTTGTATTTAGGGTGCAACTATGAGGTGTTTATGTAATTTACCGTTTAAATAATTATGATAATGTACCTTTAGAGAGAGCAAAACTGTCGTGTTTCGATGGTTTTGGCCAATTTGTAGTAGCTGTTTTGTCAACCATATTGACATATTGATTGGAATCATATGCATTTACAGAGTTTTTTGGTACCTGAAGAAAAATTGTTCTCAGTTTTATAGATAGGCTTGTATTATGTAGAACACAAGAAATATTACTACATGCTTAGTTCTTTACAGTAATCAAGAATAATGGTAGAAAGAGATTACAAAAGGGAAATAAATTAGCAGTGTTTTAATTTTAAGCCATTGAAACTTACTTCTTCACAAACCGGAGAGAGCTGTGGATGTGCTATATATTCGGTAGAGCCTCTTGAAGGTTCGTTAATGGAGTTGAAAGAGGCGTTTTTCTTCACGTTCTGCGTATAATTGTTGGTTAATGTGATATCATAAGAAATGCGATAACATTATCATTGTAATATTTTTCGATTTTAAGGATAAAATCAGATAAATGTAGTACCTTAGGATTAGCATTGTCATCCTCTGAAATGGTTTTCTCGTCCAAAGACACAATGACGGATTTGTTTGAGCATTTGTGTTCACCGTTACGCACCATCTTTAGATCAAATTAATCACAAAATTTCACATAATTAATACTCCATATTAGTATGAAATCAATAATATATATATATATATATATATATATATATATATATATATATATATATAAATACCTTCATAATCTCGGTATCATTCCAAGGGCCCTTATCGGAAACCATGCAACCACCCTTATCTGCACAGGTGCATGTACCACCCAAAAACTCTGGTAGCTCACTGATAAAAGATCAACAAAAGTTTATACAATGATAAAATCTCTAAATGAAGAAGCTTATTATGGGTTGATTTTTTCGAAAAAAAAGTGAATTCATTTGTATTTTAGTGTAATATTTACCTTGCATCAATGATATCAAGCAGTGTGCTTTGATATTTGGTACCCAAAACCTGGTTTTAAGAAGAAAAAAAATACTTCAGTTTTTATGATAATTTAAGCAAAACATTTAATAATGCACTTTGAAGAGATTAATATAGCTTACATTGATCTTTGAAGTGGTCTTAGGATCAAGAAACGACTTCACAGTGTTCCACAAGAGCCTAAATCCAGAACCCGCGTTGATAATATACATGCGGCATAGTGTCTTAAATAACAACGAAAAACGTCAAATAAATGATACAATATGATCTCAATATATATACCAACAAATGGATGAAAAAAAAAAAAAGAAGAATCGAAATTAGTACCTCGGGGTAATTATTACCGTCAATACTCTGAAGACGCTGAATGAGCTCCCTAGCGGCCTTATTGAAGTTTTTTAGCCCCTTAATCGAAAAAACCAATCATTCGAATCATAAGTAATTATTTCAATTCTTTTATACAATCTTTTATTGTGATTTTTTTTTTATTTTTTTTTAATACTTACCACTCCTTGGACATCCAAAATGGTAGTACTTTGATCAATGTGCTTTTTGGCTGCAATAGAACAAGCTGGAAATTTGTCGATAAAAGTCCTTTCAAACTCTTGAACGTGATATTTAACATATCGATCCATTGTTGTAACTTGCAATAGCTTAGTTGCATCAACTTGACCGAGTCTTTCAATATAAACCGGTCTTCCATCTTTGTCAATACCATGATGTCCTTGTGGATAGTATTTAAGGACTTCATTTTTCTCATTGAAATCGAAATCCTAGCAAAAATATAAATCGAAAAATGAGTTTTTTTTATGCATTTTGGATTGTGGGTTCTAGATTTTGGAGAGTTTAAGATTAAGTGATTTTGCAGTGTGTTGTAATAACAAAGTACCTCCATGATTGTGTCTGCAGCAAATTCCTTCCTCCAGTGAATCATATCAGCCCACATTTGTTTTGTTTTCTCAATATCGAATTTCCTAGCCTTTAAAAACCTGAGAAAAGTTGAAATTAGTTCGAGGGACAAAACGTTTCACTTTAAATCTGTTTAAGGTGTGTTTGGATTGAAGCATTTGAAAGGTATGACTTTCAAATTTATCAACAAATTCATTAAAGCATGTTTGGATAATTCAAGTTATAATGGATTTCAAATCCCTTGACATTCATTTTGAGCTATTTTCTTCACAATTATGGTGCATTTCAAATAACTCCATTATAGAATCATATCAAATTCTTCCTACAAATCCCCTTTTGAAATCCAAATCACTCAATCCAAACACACCCTTATATAGAGATAAAGATCCTAATTACAAAAAAACACCACAAGGCTTAGATATTACCATAACTTTTCTCCCTCAACTATATTCAATCCCAAATGTTAGAATCTGATAGGGGCCATTTGGTAATTTGCAAAACCTCAAGGGGCTCGTAATAATTACCCGATAAGTAAAGGGGTACGCATGTAATTATCCCTTTTTTTAACCACAAAATTTCAAATAAAAATCGAATTTACCTCAATAGCATGTGATAATCATCATGCTTAGAAGGAAGTAATTCTTCCAAAATAAGTGCCTGTCGAAAGGCGTCCACAGCTTGTACTTCCTCAGCATCACGTTCATCCTCAAACACAATAGACATAACTCTGCTGTTTCGTCTACCTCTCTTATTCAAAGAGTGTCTAAATTTATTCGAGGCACTAATTGCTGCCTTTCTGAATGAACCAAGCCTAGTTTTCCTATCATCCTCTAAATTTTCCATGTCTATTTTCTCCATACCTGCAATATATTTGCAACGATTTTGATTAATTACGATCATTTTAGCTATCAAGGGCAATATATTTGCCATCTATTTCGAAAAAAACATTTCATTTTACTTAACTTTTAAGACAAAAATTTCATCTTTTTACGATTTGAGTTGATATATTATGAACCCACAAAAAAAAAAATCAACATTGAGCTGAAATGTGGCTTTATTAGCTTCTTTTTACATAGAAAAACGATAAGAAAAAAAGACTTACTTGGCCTGAGAGGGCGGTCGAGAGAGCCAGACATGTTGTTAGTCATGATTGCAGTTCGCAAGTTTGATCACAGAAATGACGATTGCAGATAGTGAAAACTTGCACTTTGCCTATACATAATAGATTACTTGAGTCACAAGCTTTTGGAATGAAGAAATATGATATGAATTCATTGTATAAATCAAATGATATATAGCTTGTAAAATAAATATATGTTTCTGCAAATGAGTAAAACATGTATATATGTCTTTTTACATATATGCAGAATGGATATGTATATATTGCAATATATATTGTATCCTCTAGGCTACATATAAAAATTGTTAAAATTAAAGAACTGAAATCCCAATACACATCATCAATATTCACAGCATAAGCAATCCCCATGATCATAATATGTAATCCTAATATTAATTTACAAAATCTAATAAAATGTAATCAAATAGGAGAAAAATTGACCTCACAAATCATATAAAAACATTCTAAATTGCCAAAATTCTAAAAATCATTTCATAAATCCAATAAAATATGATCAAAGCTTCATAATAACAGCACATTGCAGAAATACAAGAAACAATTAACCTGAGAAATCATGCAAATAATTGCTTCAAAACCCAAAAAAGAACGAAAAAAATACCCGAAAGAAAGAGCAGAACTATCAACAATTCTTGAGAGGACGAAGCATATGAAAGAATAGAAATAGATGAAAAGAGAAATAATTTACCTTAGCAATGAGATGGAAAATAAAGGGGTTTGAGAAAGAATGGTGGGAATAGACTTAACCACACCGAAATATACTGAAATGCGTGTGGTTTTGTAAGAGCATAATAATCAATGGCTCACCATTATTTATTCACTTTCCTTTTCTTTATTCACAAAATCACTCTCTTATTCTCACATGAATTTAATGTAGATACATATTAATAATGCAAAAGTTAGTTGAGAACTTGAGCTGTTAGGTCTTCTTCCCCATTGCAAATATATATATTTTCCATTTAATTATATATATAATATATATATATAAATATATATGTATATGTATATATATATATATATAGATAGAGAGAGAGAGAGAGAGAGAGAGAGATTGTGTATGTGGAAGCCACTCCGTTCAACTTCTAACTAACGTATGTGCTTCCCACTTTTCTGAGTTCAAATACTTCAACTAACGTCTCCTTCTGTTTATTTCCCGGGAAAAATAAAGAATAAAAAAATTGCATATTATTATTTAATTTAAAATTAAATTAATTGATATTCAGAAATATAATTCTTTAGTAAAAAATAAAAATTAAATGAAAATAGAGCATATTTAGTAAACTGGGCTCGAGCCCCATTAATTTAGTTAGAAAATAATTTAATTTATATATGAAAAAATCACGTTATGTAGCTCAACTTGTGGTGAACTTGTTCAAAAGTTCAGTCTAATTAAAATTTAATTATAATTCAAATGGACGATATTTGGTTTGTGGACTTGATTTATTTGCAACTTAGTAATGAAAAATTTGGTTGTCAATCTACAAAGTGGTTAAGAAATGTGAACAAGTATTCTCACAAGTAAGGATTATTTGGAAAACAATTAAACACAATTTAACTTGGCCATTTAATATGCATATAACGTTCCTTCTTAATATTATTAACTGGTAATAAAAATAAATCAGCAAGTTTTTCCGCAATAATGGATTAGGTCAATTACTTACAAATTATAATTAGTGGAACTCCACTAATTTGAGAGTCGTAGACGGCGACCATATATAAAAAATTAATATCTTACCAATATTTTTATTAAAGCCTCCCATCCACATAAAAAGAAAATATTACTCGAAAAAGTAAATTAAAAACAAATTGACATTAATATGGTTTAAATCTAGCTGTTTTTTATTTTTCTTGAAATCATATTTTTGCTAATGAAAACGATTTTTTTTTAGTGAAAATTATAAGCATTAACATATTCACTCAAAAAAGTCCTAATATAATTCAATTTAAATTCAGTCAATATTAAAAAAATCATTCAATATATATACAAAGTACAGACCAATACGCCTTGTGTTATCTAAAAAGGTCCTAATTGACTGGCGGGCCATTACAAAAAAAGAGGGAAAAACAAGGCCTATTATCAACATACTAAACTACTGAAATCATGTTTTTACTCCCAATTTGTAAATTTATATTCATATTATGTACACATGTGAAGTAAAATACACCATAAAACTACAAAGTAATCCAAAAATGTCATTTACAAACTCCTCAATGTATCTAAAGATTTTGGAGCATCTCCTGAAAAATGGGATGTTGTGGTTAGTGGGAATGAGCTTTAAGCAGGTTTTGATCCAAGAAGATATCTGTGTAACTAAATAAAACACAATATCCAGTCAGAAAGCAAAGAACTTCTTCTTGTTCTTCTTCTTCTCAATGTAGGCTAAAAGCTCCTCTTGTTGAGCTAGAGATTGCTCGAGAGCCTGCAAATCAAATCGGATAATTAAACCCGTAAGCAAATTTGTCCACATAGAGTTATTAAACATATGGAGGTAAAGTGATCTATAAGCATGGATATTTAAAAATAAGCCAAATGACAAAATTCATCAATATAACAATATTAGGGATAATTACATATACACCCCAAAATGCACGTGAGCCTATTTCGAACACACCTCAAAGTTTGGCAAATCATCATAAAAGATGGTTTTTTTTCCGGTAATTTCCAAAATTTCAGGGGGCTTGTGGTAATTACATAATAAGTGCAGGAGCGTGAAAGTAAATATCCCAAAATTGTGTAGAGAAATCATTAAACTACCTTTTTAGCTTCTGCAAGTTCTTGTTCCAATACATCGACACGGTTCAAGGCATTATCAAGCAACTCCTCTTTATCAGATGGCATAATTGTTGGTTTGTTGTTAATAGCACTCACTTTTTCCTCTAGTTCGTTCAAACGCTTCATCATGGTCAAATAGTCGTCGCTTGAGATGGCGGGTCCCGGCAATTCGGAGGCACGAGAGTGACCTCTATTCATTTCATCGGGCCCACGCATAGAAGAAGAGTATAGGGTTGCATCTGTGAGCTTCCTAGGCATGTTTTGAGTCATCCTCACCATAGTTACCACGCCCATCACAAACGTCATTACTCCACTTAAGAGCTGGTTGCTATGTGCATCAGAAGGCTTATAAGCCCTCAGAATCTGATGGTTTGTGGCTATATGAAAAAAAGCAAGGATTTTGATTAGAAATTAAATTGTTATATATATATATATAGTAGAAACCGATAAATTAATACTCGATTATTTAATAAACTCTCTAAGATAATATTTTTTGGCCGGTCCCGACTCGGGGATAGGGTGCTAAATTAATAATTCGCTAAAATTATAAGATAATACATTTTTGATAATTTTTATAGACTCCATATAAAATATAAATTAATAATTCCTTATATACTACATATTACATGAATGGTTAATGAAGATTTCTTGAAAAATGACTCAATTATCTTTTGTTTTTTGTTGAAATCAATTTCACCTTAAATCGCGTATCTAATTTTCCTTAACATTGTAAGAACTTCCATAAAGTAATACACATTAAACACAAGAAGCATAATAAGTTGGAAGATTGAAGGGTTCTTTCAAATTTGGCCCTTCATTTGATATTGTACAATAATTAAGTGGGAAGTTTGAAAGGTGTTTGTAAATTGAGTATTTCATTATAAATTAATAAAATATTAATTAATCGATAAATTAATAATTATATATTAATTTATAACTCTTTTAATTAATAAATTTTGATGGTCCCATACGTATTAATTTATAAAGTTTCTACTGTATATGCTTCTGAGTTTTCTCTCAAGACAATGTTCATTAGGTTATAACTTCAGATATGATGAGAACCATAAAAGTGAAAAAAATTGCTCGATACTATACGTAGGGCAATAAGTATCTCATTTCATATCATACGGAGATGTCCTTGGAAAATACTGAAATGGGAACTAGTCATTTTTGAACTTAGAAGAATTGTGATTATGTATGTACCTTTAGAAGGAGAGAAAATCTCGGATTTTGCTACTTTTGGCCGAGTTGTAGTAACTGCCTTAACTATAGCAGTCTCATGCGTACTTTCATGTGCACTTTCAGAGTTTTCGGTTACCTGAGGAGAAATAGTTCACAATTATGAATAGTTTCTCTAAAATACATTTTATGTTCTTTTAAGGATAAATTCCTTAAGGGTGTGTTTGGATCGAGTGATTTGAAATCCATGGATTTCAAATTCATCGACAAATCCATTTAAGTTCGTTTGGATGATGATGGATTTCAAATCCCTCGCCATTCATTTTGAGCTCTTTTCTCCACAACTACGGTGGATTTCAAATGCCACCACTTTAGGTGTCATTTGAAATCCTTCCTCCAAATCCATCGATCCAAACGCACCGTAAGGGTGTGTTTGGATTGAGTGATTTGGATTTGGGGAGGGAATTTGGAGGAAGGATTTGAAACGACACCTAAAATGGAGTCATGGAGAAAAAGCTCAAAGTGAATGTCGAGTGATTTGAAATCTATTATAACTTGGATACATCCAAACGAACTTCATGGATTTGTTGACGAATAATATGAAATAATATTATTGAAGTTCTTAGGAACAATATGAATTTTAAGTTGTCAAAACTTACTTCTTCACGAACACTAGAGAGTTGTGGATGCGCATTGAAATCCCTGCTACCTTTCCGAGAATGACTGAGCGGTTTAAAAGAGTTGTTCTTTGTAATCTCCTACACGAGATTCAAATACCTCAGTATTGTAATTTTCAATTTAAGAAAATAATATATAAAACCTGGTAGGTACCTTGCAATTAGCTTTTTCATCTTCTGAAACCGGTTTCTCATCATCATCCGCACCTTCTTCAATGACTACTTTGTTTGAGCATTTGTGTAAACCATCTCGAACCATCTTGAAATAAAATCAAATCAAAAATATTCTCACAATTTACATAAATATAAAGATCTTAATATGGAATCAGTAAACAATAGAAGATAAAAAGCTTAATAGGATTGATGAATATAGATAAAAACCTTCATAATCTCGGGGTCATTCCAAGGGCCCTTATCGGATAACATACAACCACCCTTATCTGCGCAGGTACATGTACCACCCAAGAACTCTGGTAGCTCACTAATACAAGATCCAAAAAATGGATATAATAAAATTACATCTCCAAAAAGTAAACACTTATTTGGAAATTAAATAATAATATTCACCTTGCATCAATGATCTCAAGCAATGTGCTCTCGTATTTGCTACCCACAACCTGATAAAAAAGAAACATCTTTTAATGAAAATTGAGCAAAATATGTAAATATCTTAAGGAGAGATGAATAAATATAGCTTACATTGATCTTGGAAGTGGTGTTGGGGTCAAGAAATGACTTTACAGTGTTCCACAAGAGCCTAAATCCAGAACCCGCGTTGATAATATACATGCGGCAAAGGGTCTAAAAAGAACAATGAGATCTCAATGTACCACAAATCTAAGAACGAAAGATACAAAAACTTATGCGAGAAATGAAACATAAAAGAATTACCTCAGGATAATTATTACCGTCGATATTCTGAAGGCGCTGAATAAGCTCTCTAGCAGACTTATTGAAATTTTTTAGTCCCTGAACCAAAATGCAATTAATTATTTTAATTAAAGATAATTATTTAATATTTATGGTCAAATTTTTATACCAAAACTTACCACTCCTTGGACATCTAAAATGGTGGTGCTCTTGTCAATGTGTTTTTTGGCCGCAATAGAGCAAGCTGGAAACTTGTCGATAAAAGTCCTCTCAAACTCTTGGACGTGATATTGAAGATATCGATCCATTGTGGTGACTTGTAAGAGCTTGGTTGAATCAACTTGACCAAGTCTTTCAATGTAAACCGGTCTGCCATCTTTGTCAACACCGTGATGGCCTTGTGGATAGTATTTGAGGACTTCCTGTCTCTCCTTGAAATCAAAATCCTAGAAAAAAAATATATGAATTACAAAATTAAATTATGGGACTAAATGTCCATAAACAATGGAAGTTTTTGAGAAAATATAAAGATAAAACTTCTTATAATAACGAATATACCTCCATAATAGTGTCACAACCAAATTCCTTCCTCCATTGAAGCATATTAGCCCACATTTGCTTCGTTTTCTCTATGTCAAATTTCCTGGCCTTCAAAAACCTTCAAAATAGTGTTTTGTTCTAATCATTAATAATTTTCGAACATTCCCAAAAAACTATGAAATAAAAAAGTTACCTTAGTAGCATATGATAATCATCATGCTTTTCTGGAAGTAATTCTTCCAAGATAAGTGCCTGGCGAAAGGAATCAACTGCTTGTAATTCGACAGGGTCATGCTCATCATCAAGCACAAGAGACATAACTTTGCTGCTACGCCTGCTCCTTTTATTCAACGAATTTCTGAATTTGTTAGAGGCATTAACTGCCGCCTTCTTGAAAGAGTTAATCCTAGTTTTCCTATCATCTGCTGAGCTGTCAATATCAATTTTCTCGAGACCTGCAAAAAGATTTTGCCAAGTGGATAAAAAGCAACACATGGGACAACCTTAATATGCAAAAGTTTATGATTATCTATGATAATTTTGACCATCTGAGGTGAAAAAATGTTGCTATTTTCTGACAGAAATTAGATGTTCTTGCCATTTTGAATATTCTTAATATTACCACAAGATCAAATTTAACGAAAAATAAAATGATTCCTCATTGGAATGGCATAAAGATTCAAGAAGAAATGTATAGAATTATACATGAAAATCGCTTACTTGGCCTGGTTGGGCGTGAGAGTGATCCGGACATTTTGATGCTCATGATTGCAGTTCACAAGTTTGATGAAAAGGTAAAATAGCAGAATTTTCAATGGCAAAAATCACGAACTTGCTAAACCTGTTGAAAAAAACTCGAGTAACAAGCTTTTGTTATTAAGAAGCGTAAAAGTTTGTGTGTTTCGTAAAGACATTATACAAATATAGCTTCCAGTAATGCCTTCTACAGCATAAATGTATATACATCTTAAAAGATGATTAACAACATGAGTATGTATTAGGTAATGCATTGTTTCTATTTGCTATCAATTAATTCCTAGAGATGATTACAATTTCCACCATTTATACCAATAAAGAAAACATATGAAACACCATTTCATGCATTGAATTGCGATTCAAAAACAGAGAAATTGTATAAGTTAACAACCAGAAATACCTGTTGCCTTCAATATTCACAGCATAAGCGAAACAAATACATAATTAATCTAGTAAAATTTGCACAAATGCAATAAACATCCTAAATTACTTGAGAATATAATGCCCAAAAAGAAAATCGATTAATCACCTCAATGAACGAGCTGAACTTTGCAAAAATATTCTTGAACGGACGAGATAGAAAGAGAAATTACGAAAAATATATATATAAACAGAGAGAAAAAAGGAAAAACCTAGAGATTTGAGAAAGAATCGTGGGGATCGAAAAGAATTGTAAAATCACTCGGAATGAAAAAAATCATTTTTTTTTTACTATTTGTGGAACACAAATCAATGGCTGTGAATCATTGAATAATTCACTCCAATTCTTTGCTCAAAATTAGTGAATGAGAGAATTTCGTGCTTCTTCTTCTCTTTGGCCATGCATCCTTCTCTATAATCTGTCTGAATATTTTCCATTTGATTATCCAAAGTGTTTATTTTATAGACTCCCAAAATTAAAATACTAATAACTTACATTATAAAAGTTATCATAAACTTCTTTCAATTTCTTCACTTTAATTACACTTTTTTTAAAATTATTTACATCTTATAGAATTAAAAACTACAACTATACGGGGCAACCCCCGGTAGAGTTGGTAAGGGCATTTGAACTTGTGGCCTAGGTCACGGGTTCGAATCCTAATGAGGGAATGCCTATTTGCCTTCTCTACTGTGAGCCTGTCAGCTATGGGCAACCTAGGCTGGTTTACCTCTCTTGTGTGGTTTGCAGGCTATTACACAAGAGCGGGGTTTACCCAGTGCGCACCTAACGGTAGCGGCTGCGGGTTCCCTTGTCATCAAAAAAAAAAAAAAAAAAAAACAACTATACATTTTATAATTCTAATATTATTTAATTTGAATGCTTAAAAAGTTTAGTGTTTTACATAGGAGGCTAAAATCATCATCTTTGCATAGCATCTTGTTTTTTTTGGTACTCAAAGCCCAAAGGGCCATCTCTGATACGTGATCCATTAAGCAAAAAAGCCCATTTAGAAAAGCCCATTAATATCACTTCCAAATTTGGCCCAAAGTGAACCATATTTCAATTCTAAGACACACTTCAGTTACTGAAAATCTAGTGTTTGCTTCCAACAATGGCGGCGTCAAACCTCCTGTCTCAAACCCTCCCCACTAAAACCCTTAAACACTCTCGGATTCCGATTCTTCCCTTCAAGATCAATCCCATTTCAAGAACATCGGTCATATTCCGAGGCAGCTTTCCGAGGGCAGTTCTGTCCACTTCAGAACCCAAGACCCAGAAATTTCAACACTGTTTCAAGAAATCAGAAGATGGGTTCTTGCAGTGTGAAGGTGTTAAAGTTGAAGAAATCATGGAAGGTGTGGAAAAAAGACCATTTTATTTGTACAGTAAACCTCAGATTACAAGGAATGTTGAGGCGTATAAAGAAGCTTTGGAGGGGTTGAATTCGATTATCGGTTACGCGATTAAGGCGAATAATAATCTTAAGATTTTGGAGCATCTGCAGAGATTGGGATGTGGGGCTGTTTTGGTTAGTGGGAATGAACTTAAGTTGGCTCTACGTGCTGGTTTTGATCCTACAAGGTATTATTTTTTGTCTTTATTTTATTTTTCTGTTTTGAGTCATTATTTGTTGTTCTTAGTTTTTATTATTCTTATTGTAATGTTGTTTTATATACATATTTTCCTTCCAGGTTCTAATTATGTATACACAGCTTGTGATATTCATTCATAGGAGCAAATATTAAGGTTTTCCCAGGAACAAAGATTGAACTTTTCTTTATTACTTTCTACATTTATAAGCTGATTATTTGTTCTTAGAAATCATATGTACAAATTTTCTGCCAGGTTCTAAAATTGTATACTCTGCGCCTTCTGATATTGAATTCATAGGAGCAAAGATTGAACTTTTTATTTATTAGAATGCAATGGAACGCTGAATTTTGTTTTCTGTGTCCTAGTTCACTGGAGAAGGAAAAATAAAGACACTGAAATTCAGAGCCAACTTTTTTTATGAAAAAAGCTGCTGAAAAAATGCATTTTTGGTTTGCTAACCAGTCTTTCATGTCCTTGTGGGAAGTTTTGAAACATTGTTTGTTATCCCAGAGTTTAACATGAAAATTCATGTTGTGACATGCAGCTTGGTATAATATAATACTACTCTGTTATATTCGAAATTAAATACAAATATTATGTTGTGATTTTAGGTGTGTATTTAACGGAAATGGAAAGATATTGGAGGATCTAGTCTTGGCTGCCCAAGAAGGTGTTTTTGTTAACATTGACAGTGAATTCGATTTGGAAAACATTGTAACTGCTGCAAGAATAGCTGGAAAGAAGGTCAATGTTTTATTGCGTATTAATCCAGATGTTGATCCTCAGGTATTAATTTCTGTTAACATTCTTGGCTACTTATGTTGCGCGTTCTTTGGTTGAATTTGGAAATATTTGAAATAACAATTTTTATTTATTTTTAATTACTTAAGATTACAAATTAGTGTTTTCATGTATTAGGTTCATCCTTATGTTTCCACTGGAAATAAGAACTCCAAATTTGGCATCAGAAACGAGAAGTTGCAGTGGTTTTTAGATACCGTAAAGGCGCACCCTAAGGAACTGAAGCTTGTCGGGGCCCACTGCCATCTTGGTTCTACTATCACAAAGGTACTTCCCATATTGTACCCTTTACAATATAGAAAATCTCAAATTCATGTTAAACTGAGAACATTTATGTATTTTATTTGATATTTTTTGTTCTATTTGTTCTTTATCTTCGCGGGCTTTTTCCTCTGGATCAAGCTATTTTTTGTTCGTAATAAAGAGGAAAATGAAAAATTTGCAAAACATTATTGTGCGTTATTTAGTCTCACGAACAGTATTTTTATGAGAAACAATTTCTGTATGTTTAAGACTAATCTTTAATAACTTGAGTTGATTACTCTATCAGGTAGACATTTTCAGGGATGCTGCCGTATTGATGGTGAATTACTTAGATGAAATTCGCTCTCAAGGCTTTGAAATTGATTATTTAAATATTGGAGGTGGGCTCGGGATTGATTACTATCATACAGGAGCCATTCTTCCTACTCCGAGAGACCTTATTGATACTGTAAGTAATATGACTTTTTTTAAAAATACACCATATATATATTGGGATAATTTCATGCGCACCCCTTCATTTATTGGGTAATTTGTTTTTACCCCTCCTCGGTAAGGGTGATATTGCAATTTGTTTTTACTGACATGGCAAGTTATGAGAAACTCAAACCTTGGGGTGTCTTTCATAATGAAGGTTTTAATCAAGGGGTGTCTATGTAATTTCCCATATATTTAAGTGCTCTCTCGTTTTGAGTGCGCCCGATGTGGGGCCCGATTGTATACACCATCTCACAACGACAAACAATAATAACTATGTATTAAGTACATCTAATTTTATATTTGACTTTTGTGGATGATTTTCTATAGGTTCGTGAGTTGGTTCTCTCACGAAATCTAAATCTTATAATCGAGCCCGGAAGATCAATCATTGCAAACACTTGCTGCTTGGTCAACCGTGTGACTGGGGTCAAAACCAACGGGACCAAGAATTTTGTAGTGATCGATGGTAGCATGGCTGAGCTTATTCGTCCTAGTTTATATGGAGCTTACCAGGTGAAATTTTTTAGTACCTCTTATAATTGACTTATAATCTTGAACTTAAAAATATATATAAATATATATATATATATATATATATATATATATATTTTTTTTTTTTTTTGTGTTGCAGCATATAGAACTGGTTTCGCCTTCTTCACCAGAAGCCGAGGTTTCTACATTCGATGTGGTGGGTCCCGTTTGCGAGTCTGCTGATTTCTTGGGGAAGGATAGAGAATTACCCACACCAACTAAGGTAAAAAAATACGCTTTAGCCATTTTTCTGTAAGAAAAAAAACACCAATATTATCTACTTTTTTTTACTGATTTTAAGCTCGGGTTTTTATAGGGTGATGGATTGGTAGTTCATGATGCGGGTGCTTACTGTATGAGTATGGCTTCAACGTACAATCTAAAAATGCGTCCACCCGAGTATTGGGTTCGTAATCTTAGTAGTTTTTACTCTTGAATTCTAGTACTTAAATCTTAATCTGAGCTTGTTTTATGTTTTAGGTCGAAGATGATGGATCGGTGTCTAAAATCCGCCATGGGGAGACATTTGAAGATCATTTAAGATTGTTTGAGGGTCTTTAAACTGTTGCAGCCTTGATAATTCATATTTAATATTTTGAAGGATATTAGCAGAAACTGATAATATAGCATCTAATGATGCAATTTGTTTAGGAAAAACAAGAATATCATAAAATTGTACTAAATAAGTTCTTGATAGTTAAAGTTACATATAAGTTGCTCAAACTTCTAATATCACTCAGTTTTGATTCCATTTTCTTTCCCAGATGAAGTCAAAGTTGTAGCATCAGATTCTTTAACATCTTCAACTCCATTTTCCCCTTCAAGAAATTTAACCAATATTTTCAAAGCATTAGCAACCTCATCCTTATTAACCATCTTCTCCCTCATCTCTACAGAACTAAAGCACTTCATTATTTCTTTAAGCCCACTAGGGTTTTGTACCCTCTTGTTCAACAACTTCACTTTTAGAATCTTCAAGTTTTAGTTCTTTTTTCTCCTTTTTGTGCTCAAGAAACTTGATCAAGCCTTGAAGTGCAATTTGAGGATCATCGTTCTTCAAAAGGTGTTCTCCGATTTCAGCAGGGGTCACTTTGCTCGTGGCTATAAGGGCCTCGGCCTTCGATATTAGTGGGTGCTCTGTTAATCCAAGATAATTGTTTACGAGCATTTGGAAGCTATATGGAGTGCAATAAGACATGTGGATGTGCATGTCCATACGCCCTGGCCTGAGTAGGGCTGGGTCGAGTTTTTCTATGTGGTTTGTGGTGAATATGATTATCCTTTCGTCTCCACAGCTTGACCATAACCCATCTATGAAATTCAGTAGTCCTGATAATGTAACCTGGAATAAGATGAAAAGCACCATGTATAAGAGAAAATATATAACTGGTTCCACATTATGCACTTCTGAAGAGCAAATGTTACTTCAACAATAGTTCTTTTTGAGTAATTTCTACTAAAGTACATTTCTCAAACGGGTACTCTTTAAACTTGATCATATTGATTTCTCTTGTGATAAACTTTTGAAGAAATCTGTTACTTTTTCGTTAATCCTTTTACAGATGTTGGTAAAAAGATCATACAGTTCAATTTTATACGCATTTGGATTCTAAAACCATACAATCATAATGGAAGTATGAATATTTGTAGCGAAAAACTTGCCTTGGGTACTTGCTTAAAGTGATGAGGATGCATCCCCCATGGTGGCGTTGGTGTTGGTGCTGGTGCTGGTGCTGCTTTCTTCCTCTCAGACAGATCAATGGAAGCATCAATATCTTCAACCACAAGTATGGATCGATTCTCAGTGCCAATCAGCAATCTCCGCAATTCAGAATTGTTCCTAATAGCAGTCAACTCCAAATCATAAACATCAAAATTCAGATAGTTAGCTATGGCTGCAATCAAACTCGATTTCCCTGTCCCTGGAGGGCCAAACAACAGATAACCTCTTTTCCAAGCCTTTCCAACTTTCCTGTAAAACTCTTTCCTCTTCACAAACATATCAAGGTCATCAACAATCATGTTCTTCATCTCATCATCCATTGCAAGGGTTTCGAAATTCGAAGGATGATCGAGATTCACAGATTGCCATGGACGCGACCTTATTCCATGCATTCCATCATTTTTCAAAGTGTGCAATTTCAGAGTCTTTTTTTCTTCTTTAATAGCTATAGATCTTTCTAGAATATAAGGCAAGTACTCATCAATAACCTTATTTTTATAACTCTTGTGAAAAGTTAATTGCAAGTATTTTACTTCAGATTTCGAAGTTGAATCATCTGGATGAGAACCTCTCACAACTTGACTTCTTTGAATAGTCATCCTCCACTTCAATTGAAACCCTAGAAATTCATCTGTGATTTCTTCATTTCCTCCGACTGAAACTTGAATCTTTTTCTCCTTTGCTGGAAGTAAAGCACGAAATCTCTTCACTGATGGATCAATGATCGTCCCCAAGTAAAGCTCAGCTGCGTAGAATAGCTGGTTTTTGTTAAGACCTTCGTATTCATCGATGGTTATAGTTATTTCTTTGTTGAACGTAGTTAAAAGGTAGTGGAATTTGGTGAAGAAGTATTGTCTGAGCTCTTTGGGGATGAAATCTCTGGCAAATGATCGGAGCACCATCGCCGTTGCCGCCACTGATGCGGCGGTGGAGATCATTGTTTTTGTAGTGGGCATCTCAATTTTTTGGTACATTTTTTTCTCTCTTCTTGCTCTGTTTTCTTTGTTCTTTAGTATATAATAGAAGAAAATTTGAAAATGGTGTAGAGAAGAAAAGAGAGAGACTTTTGGTCTTAGTTTTTTCGCTTTTTTTTTCTGATTGGTTGTTTTAAATTATAATACTTGCATTGACTTTGACCGTTTGACGTGTAAAAGTCTTTTGAATCCAAAATAACTAGTGTGTAACCCGTGCTACGCACGGCCTAAGTTCAATAAAATATTGATTATAAAAACCTTTCTGAATTTTAAAAGCTTGATGCGGTTGTATTTTTTTCGCATCAACTCATTGACTGTAAATCGAAACAAAATACAACATATTTTTAATATTGGGCATCAGAAATATTCACACATACATAAAATTAACAAAAACACATTCTATGATTTTCTTTATTTTATGATTTATTTTTTAATTATTCAATAGTATGTCACTTTTATTATGATTATTATAATTATTATCGTTTTCCATCAAGATTGATAAATTTTCATGTTTACTTTGCATTTTAGAAATTTTGTATCTTCATTCCCAAAAAGTATCATTTGGGTTAGAGATCATCCAGGGTTCTATTTCTTCACTTTATGGTTATATATATAACATTTATTTTTCTTCATTTGCATTTTAAATATTAATTTAGTTTGAAAAATTAATTTATTTTTTGTGGGATCTATATTACAAATATTCACCTACGATTATGTTTTTATTTCTTAATTTTATTTTTCTGCCAAAAAGCAACGATTATTAAAGTCTAAAACGATTGATTTTGTTAATTTATTTTTCATCATATTGTTTATTTTGCATTTTAGAAATTTTCTAAACCGCCACTATTATTTAAATTTTTAAATAATAGTGGCGGTTTTATATTATTCTTTTTTTATCAAAAAAGAACTACGTTGTGATATATTGTGTCTATATATATCATAAAAAAATTAACTAATGTATATTTTCTTTAATTTCTCTAATTCACACGTATAAAGAATATATTTGCACATTATAAAAACAATACTCAATAATGAAAAAAATTCAAGTATATTCATTAATTAAATTGAATAAGAATAGTAATTGTGGATTATAATAGGAAAGATTAAGCATGTGTATAATTAATTTAAAAATGAATCAGGAATTGAAATAAATGTTGTATAATACAATATCTCCACACAATTTCGGTAAGAGTAAGTTTAATTACAGGTAAGCAAATTTCTGGATAATCCTAAACATAGCACTATGAAATAATTTATGGAACAAATTTTAGTAAAGGGAAAAAGAAATGAATTATCTATTAATATAAAGGTTAGTAGATGCATTTTTTCAACCATGTAATGTTTCAATCAAAATGATAATGCAGAAGAATTTAATTCGTATAAGAAAAATCATGACTCCAAACAAATATTGCAAATAAAATTATGAGTATTACATTTATCATGAAAGTGTTCACATCCTTAGTAGGAGCACAAAATGCTAAAATAGTGAACACCAGAGCATTTCAATATCTTCATTTCAATATCTCCATTAAAGTAAATATTGCAAGTTAGATAATGTTCTTTCTCAGGATAAGGATAAAGAATCTTTTGATTACAAATGTGTGATATGGATAGATGATGGATGATAATGGGGGAAGTTAATTTTGGATTAGATAGTGGGTAGTTAGGAAGGAAGTTAATAATTAATTTTATATATTAAATTAATTCAAAAATTGTACAAATTAGGATTTATTTATTTTTTTGTGTATTTTAAAATGGTCAGCACGACTTGAGTTCAATAAAAACATGATTATTAAAATTTTCTGAATTTTAAAAGCCTTGATGTGGTTGTATTTTTTTTCATCAATTCAACATGTTGATTGTAAATGGAAAAACAATGAAATATATTGGTAATATTGGGCATCATAAATATTTATAGACATATAGAACTAAATAAAATACATTATATTATTTGATCAATAGTGATTAAACTCGATTACATCAATTTATAGTACTAATAGCCGACACATGAACTTTAACCCATGTGAACATAAAAATATGCTCCAATTCCAAGTCCTACGGCATTTAAGCAATTATTATGAGCATCAAATTAGTTTATGGTAAAACCCAACTACACAAACCATAAAAAGTAAGAGACACGATATTGTATGAAGATCTGAAATTGTTACAATTATGAATTAGACTATAATCACACTTACTAAAGCAATTTGGAACAAATTAAATGAGTAAAATTTAAGCAGCAGTAGACAAACCATTAATAAGAATTGCAATTAAATATCAATTCTATATAGCATTATCTCGTATTCTTGGTTCGATTAAAACAGAATTGTGTGCCAACTAAAATTGAGAAGCTAGTGCAATCACCAAGAGACTAAAGTTTATCTGGCCACAGTTGATCCATTTCAAAATTTGATTGGCCTTTGATTCGATAGAAGATACGTGGAGGCCTTGTATTCAATTATATAGCTTGCAATGTCGAAATTCTGAAAAACATAGAAAATCAGACGTGTAAGAAAATCCATTTGAAAAATATAAAAATTTGATAACATTAATCAAAAAATGCATTGGGATTATGCTATGTTAGAAATTCCTCATATCAAATAATTTGCAACATTTCTTTGGCAAGTTTTTACCGTGTATGATTCTCACTATATGAAAAAAAATCATCAAAGGAAGTAAATTTCCTCAAATATGAGACGATGATAGTGGTGCTTCGAACAACTAATTTTCAGTCAATAATTACCTGCCAAAAAAGAGAAGAAATAATTCAAATGATAAACGGATAGCATCAAAGTAGAAATGAAGAAGGATAGATGAAAGAAACAACCAATAATACTATCATAAGAATCAAAAAATTCGACACCCAAAAATACTTATAATCTTAAAACCTGTTCTATAAAATTTTCATCCGAAAATATTAGATGTTAGAATTAAAACTTTTGGATTAAACTACCCTTTATTAAATAAAAAATACCTCACACTCGAAAACAGTGATAGGTATACCGCTCTTTGCGAGAATTGAGGGGCGCACACTGCTCCTGAAACTGAGATATGAAGAACATTTGAATTAATTATAGGTTACTGATCTAAATTAATGTTAAAAGGTAAAGGAAATAGAATGAGGTTGTTGCTTACTGCCACTGCCTATCACAGCGACTTTGGATGCGACACCTGTCATGGTGGTGGCTCCTGTGAGTCTGGTAGTTTCCGATAGGTTATAGGCTAAATGCATTTCATCTGGTAAATGATTCTATTTATAAAATTTAAGAGGGAAGTTAATATTGTGGGAGAAGTTATTAAAGTAAGATAAGGGAAGTTATTCACGTTAGATGGGGGAAGTTGAGGGGATGTTGATAATTATCAATAATAAAATTAATTCAAAATTATAAAAAATTAGAATTTATTTTTTAAAATATTTTGGAGGGTCAACAAAAGTAACCGACAGCCTTCAAATATATATATTAATAGATGTGACTAGTATTTATTAATTGATTATATACGTTCTCACTGCATTTGGGCTATACAAACATATTTACTTATATGGGCTTAATTTTAACTCCATATTTTTCCATTTAAAGTCCAAAAACAAAGTTGGGCTTTTCAAATATTATGATATTATATAATCAAATTGTAAATACATTCAAATTTCACCTTCTTCTTCTTCTTCTTTGGTCATATTTTTTGCCTCACTTTCTCTTTTTTTCTCTTGTAGGAACTCAATAAGTCCCTCAAGTGCAATCTCAACATTCTCATTCCTAAGCAATTGTTCACCGATTTCGGCTGGCGTCACCATAATATCCTCAAGAAAACGTTTAATTTCACCGAAAAGTGAGTGATCTGATATTCCGAGATAATTAAATGCTAGAGTCTTGAAGGCACAAGGTGTGCAATAAGACATCAAAATGCGCACATCCATTCGACCCGGTCGAAGCAACGCGGGATCTAACCGGTCTTTGTGATTAGTAGTGAACACTATAATTCTTTCATCCCCACAACTTGACCATAGCCCATCAATAAAATTGAGCAACCCTGATAATGTCACCTATAATGAAACGAAAAAGAATCAACTCTAGATTTCGCGTAAAAACAAGGTACGAGGTGAATTTGATGGCCTCGTATATAGTTATATAAATTATATCTAATACGTTTGATGGTTAAATACACCCGGGTCGGGTCAGATTCTCATTAGATCCGACCCAATAACCCAGATGGTGTGGACTATCACAATGGTGACAAATGACATAATAATGATGGTAGTTGGCATTATACATTTGATGGCCTCGTATATCGTATGTAACTCATATCTAACCTAGCTAGTGAATGGTTAAATACACTCATATTGGATCAGATTCTCGTTAGATTCGACCCAATAACCCTGATAGTATGGACCATCAGAAGGGTGACAAATGACATAATAATGATGATCATTGGCCTTATATTGGATCAGATTCTCGTTAGATCCGACCCAGTAACCCAGATAATGTGGACCATCAGAAGGGTGACAGATGACATAATAATGATGATCATTGGCCTTATAAATTTGGTGTTACATAAAAATCTATGAAAACATAGAAAGAAGCTTACTTGATTTGTTGTGTCCTTACGAACAATATTAACGGTCTGGATCTGGCTTTGACTAGATTTAAGCATTTTGAGAGCTCGTTCCTCGGCCTTTCGATCTTCAATCTCAAGACTACAATCGATATCCTCGACGACAAGTATAGACCTATTCGCCGTGCAACAACTTCCTCAAATCAGAGTTAGCATGAATACTACTTAACTCCAAATCATACACATCAAAGTTAAGGTAATTTGCCATAGCAGCTATTAAGCTCGATTTTCCCGTCCCGGGTGGGCCATACAACAAGTACCCTCGTTTCCACGCCTTTCCGACTTTCCTATAAAACTCCCTTCTCCGCACAAATCGATCTAGATCGTCCATTATCATCTTCTTTGTCTTCATCTCCATCGCCAACGTATCGAACGTAGATGGATGGTCAAGATTAATCGAGCTCCACGAATAATCTCCCGAGTATCTTCTCATTTGATCATTATTCAAAGTGTATATTTTCAAAGTCTTTTTCTCTTCTTTTATTTCTTTATACTCATTGAGTATATAAGGGAAGTATGACTCAAACACCAATTTTTTGTGTTTCTTATGAAAACGAAGCTCGAAATACTTGACTTCTGATTGATGTACTTGTTGACCAGGATATGAAGTCGATCGTGTGGACTCGATTTGTCGAGTAATTTGCCTCCACTTGAAGATCCCACCGTTGAATTGATCATTAATCTCTTGATTTTTAGCCATTGATGTTGAAATTTTGGTGTCCATTTTAGGCATAATGACCATGAACTTGTTTGTATGTGGTGAAATTTTCGTGCCTAAGTAGATTTGAGCAGCCTCGTGGATTTGATTAGTCGATAGGCCATTAGATTCTTCGATAATCTAAGTGACTTCCGAGGAATATGATTTGAAAAAAGTTTGGATCGATAAATAGACATAATTTTGGAGTTCATAAGGTATTATGTCTCGGGTTATGGATCGTATAACCATAGCTGAGGCAGCTAGAGAAGCTGCTGAGGATAGGATTGTTTTAGCAGATGGCATGTTTGGATGATCGGATAATATGTTTGAAATTGAAACCATTTTTTGATTTTTTTGCAGAAATTTGGACAATGTGGTATAAGTTTTTGATGAAATTAATGAAGAAATGAATAGAGCTTGTGATCAAGCAGTTGAAAGTTGAAACCGAGGTAATGTTGAAAGAGATGTCTTTGGGATTATTTTCTTGGATTTTACTATTTTAGTAGATTTATTGTAACTCTTTTTCAAACTTGTTATGATTTTAATGCAAACGTTACAATCGTAGGACTGTTTTGCTTACCCTTTTATTTCGGATTTTCCAAAGGCGAGACAAAATACAATGTTTAGGTAATTAGACCATTTTAGGTGTGAAAATATAGAAAATACAATATTTACCCTTTTTGGATTATTGAAAAATTAATCACGTCAAACACGTTAATATAATCTGTCAAAAGTATTAAAACATTCAAACAAAAGGTAAATACTCACACGACTAGATTATTGTGATATAAATCTAAGAATTGTATTTTGTATTTAATTTTGATTATTAACCTGGAAATTTGTTAATCAATTTACATCATTCTTTGTGTTGAATAATACAAACGCGTAAATATTATATTATTGATAATGAACTATTTATAGAGTTTACAAGGAAATCAAATGAAATCATAAATTACCTATAATCAAGGAAATCAAATAAATTTAAATAATTGAAAGATACGAAAATATATGATAATCTAAACTAATATATTTTATTCTAATAGTTTGGGCTCACAAAACCACGTCAAAGCTCAAATGGACTCAACTGCCCAAAATTTGAAGATTATCTCGCAATTATGCATCTCGCACTAAGAAAAACTTTTTCAATTTACTTTGTTGATTTTCAAGTGTTATTATATTTATTCAAGGAGATAAAAATCAGAACACATTTTTTCATTATGTGCCCATCACATTAAGGGCCCTTGTAAACTTCTTTATTTTCAAAAAAAAAAAACATGAAATGTTATATTTAAAAACAAGTGTTTTCTAGTATATATTAATTTAAAATCTTTTTCGAATTTATATTTTTAATATATAAAGGGCGTACTAGAAAAAAATATGCGCCTTTAATAATGGGGATAAGAATTGTCATATAATTGATATTCCACTACCATAACAACAATCAATTGTACGAAATTACTTATAAATAATAATTAGTCACACGGATGTTGAACTAAAAAATGAACACCCCAAGTAGATAAGTGTAAGGGCTGAGTCATTCATTCATTTGACAAAACAGAATATGACTACTTTATGTCTGTTGCTTTATAATTTCTTTTTTTATACTTCAATATTCCGAAATCAGATTATAGCATAATATATATAGATGCTTGTGACATATAGAAGAAAATCAGGTCTATCGGATTTAATTACATCTCGTCTTGTAACTTTACACTCGTATATTTAAATTCGAAATTCCAAATTTAGATTATTGCTACGTGACATCAAAGAATATATGCGTAATATTTTGAAGAAACAAGAACCAGCATATTTTTCCCCTCGATATTCAATCTCTTTTTTGTAATCCACAGGAAAAGAGAAGATTAATTGGATCCGGAAAGATTAATTGAGTAAAATAGTTTTTTTTTTTAGTAAATTAATTAATTTATCAAATATTATTATATTTACACATGAATCGATCATTCTCTTTATAATGTATAACAAAATGCAACTAACTTAGATGGAAGAGAAGCCCGATTAGGAACAATTTTACCTATAATTTAAGAAAATAACAAGCATGTTTTGCCGGAATAATATTTTCTGTTCCAAAGCGTGTTCCAATCTCCTATTCCAACAATGTAGATGTGTG
Source organism: Verbascum thapsus (assembly GCA_963669365.1). Taxonomy (NCBI): domain Eukaryota; kingdom Viridiplantae; phylum Streptophyta; class Magnoliopsida; order Lamiales; family Scrophulariaceae; genus Verbascum; species Verbascum thapsus. The sequence continues at coordinate 23,423,318 of OY770106.1, forward strand.
ACACCTATAATTCACAAATCCATTTATTAAGGGATGTATTACATGTGACAACTACCTTTCTGGAATAGGAAATTAGAATACAGTTTGGAATAGAGAAATTGATCCCTTTTTTGCCTTCACGTACAATTATTATAATTACTTTTTTTATGGAAACATATACCTAATTGGATTTCGTATGGTTCTGTTGCACTTAACACCACACTAGGCCTGTCAACGGACGGGCATTACCCGTACCCGTACACTGCTTCTATCGATTTCAAAAGTTTTCAAATGGTATTAACAAGTGGAGAAACACATTATAATACGACATAAACACAAATATCAATTATCACATATGAAATCATTTTGATGAATTTAAAATAATTTGGTAATGTAATTAAAATCATTTAGATCGAATTTAAGTGGCGTAAGGATATTGATCCAAATTCACAATATTATAATGTATCAAAAGCAAAAAAAAAAAAAAAAAAAAATTTATGGGCCAACCCGACCCGGACCCGACCCGGTATGCACTTTGACCCGGTCAATACCCGGTCAGTATACCCATCGGGTAAACGACCGGGTCGGGTCCGAGTCGGGCGAAATAAAAAGTTAACGGGTATTGGGCGAGTATTGGGCGGGTACGAGTAATGCCCGTCCGTTGACAGGCCTACACCACACAATTGCTAAGAAGTGAGTTGTTAATAGACAATAATATTTCTGATGAATCAGATAATTATCTCCATATATAGTTTCCAAAAGGTTTCTTTTAATTATTTTGAGAAGTAGGAAAACAGGTATATAAATAAATAGACAGTAAGCTCTAATACCAAATTCCATTTGATATAATATAAAAACTATATATATACATGTAGATGTAAATATACATTACATGAAAAAAACAAAAAAAAAACATGTACAGAGTTCTAAACTATTACTTAACGATTCTATTAACTCTTGCTTTATACAGGCATGTTTACGTATTTTGTATAAATACACAATATTGCACAAAAACGGGATTTACCAATTATCCACTAGCCGCCACAAGTTTTTACATCCCGTTAAAAAAACACCCATAATAACATGGACAAAAGGATACAAGAAGAAGAAGATGTACATACAAACGGCCATATATATATATATATATATATATATGAAAAGTTTCAAACTGAAACGAGCATGTCTTCTTCTTCTTCTTCTTTCAAACACCTCTGTTGTCGTGCTATAAAAGCCTCCACCGTTCGTCGGAAATCTTCACTACTCATCTCCTCGTCCACGTACACACTCCGCCCTACCGCCGCCGTTTTCTTCACACCTTCGACATTTTTCCGGTACTTCTCCGTCATGCTCCGCCGCAAGCCACGGCGACACTCGTCCACACGCACCGCCGGCCTCTCGAAATTCTCGGATCTACTCCTGTGTATCTTCTTTTCATCACTACGCGATCCAATTTTCTCATCCTTGATTCGTATCTGCTCAATCTTGCGACATTGCTCGACGTAGTCGTCGTAAAAATCGGCGCCTTTTTCACCGTCGTCGTCGGCGGAATTAAATCGGCCAGATATCAAGAACAGAGCTACGACAATCGCGTTTCCGATTAAAAAAACGAAGCGTTGGCTTGATAACGTTTCGAAAATTCCACTGAAACAATCTATTGATAGATTGAATGAAAAAGCGAACTGAGAGGAAAAGCTAGAGAGGATGATGAGGAAAATGAAGAGCTCAACGAATCGAAACAAAGTCGTGAGTCTCTGAACCCTACGGTACGTTAAAATCGCGTTTGCTTTCTCGATTCTGATGTCGTGAAAGTTGAACGTATCCATTTCTTGATAATTAATTTAAACAAATTAGGGATTTAGGGTTTCTTATTTCTTTCTTTTTCACTAGAAATGGAATTTGGATTGAACTCTCAATTTGAACAGAGATCTGAAGTAAATTATGATGATCATATACATACTACTATAATAGTGTAATGGATGTGGTATTTATTTAATTTGGATTTGGTTTTATTTTGGTTTTGTGGGAATGAAAATTTGTTGGTGGAAGTGATGGTATTTATAGGCTAAAAAAATAAATAGATTCTCCATCTTTTTCTTCTTTTACTTTATTATTTATGGTGGGTTTTTGTTTTAATAAAAATCATATTTTATGGTGACAAGTGTATACAACTTTCCTTGGAAAAATTGATAGAAAATATTATAACATATCAAGTTTAATAAACTTGATGTGTTTTAATTAAATATAATTTGGAGAATAAGAATAACGAGAACCGTTCGCCACAACTTAAATGTATGGTGTATATCACATCCACATTGCTAATTTTTTAATAACTTAAATTAGTATATATATTCGGTCTTTAAATTATATTAATTTGGATAAGTATAGGATAATTGCTTCCATTAAGGTTAAGGCAAAAGTAGAGAAATATAAATATCAAAGTCACAACTTTTTAATAATGCCAAAAAGATAGTTGTGAATTCTGATTTCGTTTTAGATTATTATAGTTTACACTTAAAATATCATTATCTTATTAATCAATTTCAGAGAAATAGTCTAAGAATTAACTATAGTCAATTATTTTTTTTTCCGGAGGTTATGAATATCTTTAACCAACCATGTCTTTTTAAAAAAATTGTGACTTTGTGAGTATATTACAAAATATTAAATACCCATGTAAAGTTCCTTTGATGTAGACCTAAAAAAGGCACTAGTTATATGAAATTTAGGCTTTATTACTAAGATATCGTGCATTTGCATAATAAAAAAATATATCCATGCATAAGTAGTTACACTTCCCACTTCTTTTGATATATTAATTTATTTTAGTCAATAAAATAATTGATAAAGTTTAAAACAAATAACAATTAGTTGGGGTAACTATTTCCCTTTATATAAGTGATAATTTACCTCCAAGTGTACCATGTTATTAATGGATTCCTGAACCCACAACCCTTTTTCAATTTTGTTTGTTTCCTTTATTTATTTATATATTTTTAATCATTTTTTTGTTTTATAAGAATTTGAGGGGTGGATTTATAATTTCTGGTTTTTGTAGGGTCAGTTTGTTCTTTCTTACTAACTAAGAAAGTGCCACGTAACCTTTGCTTTCCTCCTTTGAAGAAATGACCCACCAATAATAATGGAGGATGATATTACGTGGCAATTGAAAATGTACAAAATTATTTTGATACAAAAGGACACATCATAAAAGTTTTTTGCAATTAGGGTTCTTGCACTACTCCTTTGATCTTTTAGCCCTTTGGGTTGCCCTTCAAAATTTCAGCCACAAAATATTTGTTCATACTAAAATTAGATCAACTTTATCAAAACTGATATAATATAGAATTTTATTCAAAATCTTGAATTGGGTTTTTTCGAAACCCTTTAGTCATTTACATGATCATTTTCTTTTAATCATACAAAAATGTTAATTCGGGTGTAACTATTCTAAAAAGTTTATCACTATCTATTATATATGAGTAAAAGTATATTTATCATGTGAATGAATTGATACTAAGGTATCCAAATAATACCCATATAATGAAAAAAAAAAGAAATAATTATAAAGATATATTTAACTGCATTTTCATATAATATTCACAATTTCCAATCTATACTTTTAAATTAAATAGTTGCCGTACCTCAATTGACCACCGAGGCAAGGCTTAGTTGGCAAAAAATACCTCTATCTGCTTGGAAAGTGTTAAATTGAAATTTGCATTATTGTTAGCTTTTTCCCATAGAAAGAAATCAAACTCGACCCCAATGTGAATGATTACTATTGAGTGTTGTGACTTTAAGTTGAGATAAATTTGCAAATTATAGATTTATATACAATTTTTTTTAAAATTGATTGTAAAGTCTAATGATAAGAATGTAATATTAAAAGATCGTTACTCATGGAATAAAAAATGATAATGTTTCTTGTAACATATAACCTAAATGCTAACAAGATTATTTCCCTAATAATGTACATTTTGTATTATTCATATGATATTTTTCTTTTGTTAATTTCACTCATAATTGTTTCCTAAATAGTTAGAACTTATTCTTATGCATTTAATAAAATAAAAATCCGACTTTTTAATTGTAACAATAATTGAAGCTCCATGTGTCACGGCACAATCACATAAAAGATGATTTATTCCAATTTCAAGTGGATTAGATATCTTTTTATAATTACTATTTGCACGTAAACTTTTATCTCATAGGCTATGTACACCAGGAGGAGAAATGGAGGGGAAATGGAAGGGAAGGATTTAGCTAGAGAATTTGATAGGCAAACTTTGGGGAAGTTAAAAATTCACTCCAAGGAATATGATAGGGAAATGAAAGTCAGCCAATGGGATGCTGCCATGTGTCCCAACTTTATTTTTTTTTCCTCTTTTTTTTTTAAATCGTTTTTTTAGTATTAATTATGCAAAATTAATTTTTTATTTTTTCACCATTATTTTTCTTTTTTCAAGCTCTATAAATAGAGCCCAAGTTTGTGTCATTTGGACACCAATTTTTTTTCGAGGTTTTTACTCCATATTTTCATTTCAATTTTCAATTTGTTCAATAGTGTACTTTATTTATCTTTTTATTAATATTTTCTTGTACGTTTTCAATAATTTCAAAATTAATATTTTATAAAAAATAAATATTTTAAATATTTAATTAATGAATATAACTATAAAATTAATTTTTATTAAAAATAATTGTAACTATAAAATTAATTATTAAAATTAGTGATGTGGATGAAAGAGAAAGTAAAAAAACTTTAATTGACTAGTTGATGTGAATGTGATAGGGAATGTGCTAGAGAATCTGATGTGGCAAGAAAGAGAAATTGAAAATTTGACTACATGTTGTATATAGCCTTATATCCGTGAAATGGGCATCAATCATACTGGCTTCCTCTTGTGACTATTCAATTGGATAATTTTGTGCTTTTGGTAATTCACTAATTTGTGCACAAATATTCCTTTCAATATATTTCATTTTGAATCACAATTATTAATAATTAAAAATAAAGGACAATAATTGGGCTTTAAGCAGGCGGCTTTTAACTGCAAATGAGCCAGATTCGTGGGCCCCATCGACTACTTTGTTTAAATTATCCGATTAATAGAGCCTTAAGTGGGAGACAAGATTTTCCACAAAGCACTTCAACTTGTAAATTTCATTTTTTTTTTTTTTTGTTATGATAATAATTTCACTAATTAATCACCATAAGAATTATATATAAATTATCAATCTTCACAATTAATAATAGACGTAATTTTATGAATTTATTAAGATGGGCATAATAATTTTTTTTGTCATTTAATTCATAGTGATTTATAGCATTATAAAAGTTATTCTGTAATAAAATATTTGCACATCCAAATCACCAATTAATGCAAAGCTAATCACTTTCTAGATGTCAACTGTTAAGGAAACTTTTATGCTTCTAAAAGAGCATTAGAGAATAGATAAGATGGCCACAAACATTAAGCTGAAATCTAGTAGATTTAAATATTTAATTAACTATATTATATACACATAATTATATGTTTTTCAAGTAAAATAACAGCAAATCAATTGAAAAAACAAGAGTAAAGGAACAAAGAATTTAGTATTGATTCATTTCATCTCTATAATAATTCAATAAAATACTAAAATCATTATTATTTGGACGCATAATACTCTTAGTTCTCATAAAAGATACTCAAGGTGGACTTAAGAGAATTCTGACTCTGATTCCACTTAGGCTGTGTGTTCTTTATTTTAAGTTTTCGATCCATGATATTTATTTTAAATATATAAGTTACATTAATTTATATGCATAATAAAATATGAGAATAAAATATGAAATATAATAAAATTTAGTTGATTTAACGTGGCTTGAATATATTTGCGCGTAGATATAATATTAATTTATATTAATGATGCGGGATCAAATAATATTGTCACGTGAGGGTCACGTGGGGATGGGATCCGACCCGACTCACGACAGACCAGATTAAGTGTTTTTAAATAGTGGGACTGTGATCTCGTGGATTTTAGAGAGTGTTTAATAATTCTAGTTCTCAGAGTTGAAACCAGATAATGGTTAATCTAGCTGATCTGGATGGTATTTATAGAGTTTTAGCCGGGCCATGGGCTCGTTGTGTTGGGCCCACGGTTGGAGACCCACGTGTTAATATTGCCTTTATATTAATCACTTTATTAAATTACGATAATGTCCCTATGCAAAATTGGGGACCCATCATATATCATTTATTTAATTAATTGAGGAAATGGATATGTAGTTTTGAACTCAATTTGTAAAAATTATACCACTAACTTATCAGCATCAGTTTTTTTGCGGATTCCGTAAGATCTCTTCAATTATTTCGAGAACTAGGAGAATTCTTCACTCATATATGAATGATTTTTAATAATATATATAAATCAGATAATCTATCTAATTCTAAGATTATAATAAATTAATTCCCATTTTCTAGATTTTATGTCAATAACAGAGGAAGTTTGGTTAATTTACTTACTTATTTTTTCGAGTTTATAAGCCCGTGACAATTTATTTTCAGAGATAATAAGTTATTTTACTAAATAATTTATCTAATACTTTGCAACAACTTATAAACTCCCAAATAAATTTATAAATCATTTTAAAGATTTTAAAAGCTCAGCCGTACAATCTCTTCTAAATCTTCGGATTGGGCTTCTTAGTTGGACTGTGCTTACGGACTGCAAATCTCATTGCTAATTGGGCTTTCTACTTCAATTGGAAAAAGCCAATTTTGCAGGCCCAACCACAGAAAACCCTAAAGCGTACGACATCGTTTTGCGATTGGACCAAATAAAAGCCCCAACTAAGTTGTATTCAATCGAGTCTACTCTGCACTTATAGTTTATTATCAGCTCTTCGCGCCGCCCCCAAACCCTAGCATCTCCGATGGTACGCCGCCGCCTCCGACCATCAATTATCAGCTACGCACATCTTAATCAGAGGCTAAAATTCGATTTCTGATGTATTTCTTTTTATTTGCAGGCACCGAAGAAGGAAAAGGCTCCTCCACCATCATCCAAGCCGGCCAAATCAGGCGGTGGAAAGCAGAAGAAGAAGGTCGCTACATATCTATGATTTTTTTTTTCTAATTTATGTGTGAATTTGATATATCTAATTTAGTGAAAATGTTTGTTGATTTGCAAATTGCAGAAGTGGAGCAAAGGAAAGCAAAAGGAGAAGGTGAACAACATGGTGCTGTTCGACAAGGCAACCTATGACAAGTTGTTGACTGAGGCGCCTAAGTTCAAGCTCATCACTCCTTCTATTCTCTCCGATCGTCTCAGGGTAAATTTACATTTGTTCTTTGTAATTCATATATATATATATATATCGTTTTGTATTCTATCGCGTTTGCTCATCCCTAACATGTTCATACCAATATCTGAGATAATTTGTAGAATATGCTGCATTAATATCTTTCTTGTTAGAGCTATCCTCGTATGTAGACGTGATAATTTTGAGCTTGTATTTCATCAAGATTCTTATATCACGTTTGGTTTTGCTCATCTTAATATTGCTAACTCCTGGAATATGCTGCATTTGGTTTGTTTCCTTGTTTTAACTATCCGCTGCATTGTTGACATGACCTGCTATATTTCGAGGTGCCGTGTTTTGTTATGTATTTCTTATGATGCCGTGCCAATGTCATGTGAAGATGTAGCTAATGTGAATTTTTCTCTGGAATTTTCTGATTACTGACACAATATTGATTTTTTTTTCTTTTGATATTGTTCCTGCATATATGGTGTTTTATTTATTCTTACCTTGGTTAATTTTTGGATCCCACTAATTCATAGTGCTTTAGTATCTGTTAGGCACCTCGATTTCTTTTGGCGAATATGAGATTTTCATGTTTGGCATATGATATTTTTTTGAACTTAGGCTTGTTTATTGAAGTTTAGACTCTAATCATTAGTTTCTTTAGATGTTTATGCAATTCATTTGAATTTAGCTGTTAATATTCACAACAATTGTTTATTATTCAACAGATCAGTGGATCATTGGCAAGGAAAGCTATTAGGGATCTGATGGCTAGGGGATTGATCCGAATGGTCTCAATACATTCAAGCCAGCAGATCTACACCAGAGCCACAAACACCTAGGTCTTACATTTATCTTGTAGTAAGCCAGCTCAAATGGAATTTGTCCTAGTGAAACTCTGTTTTCATTTGATTTAAGCTTGAGTTTTCTACTATTACTAGAAAATTTTATTCAGATATGTTATCGATATTGAGTTTATATTAAGCCGATGTTTTCTCATGATCATGGTAGCATATTCACTTGTTAATGATTTTAATATTCTTGGTTCTTTTCACACCATATTTGATATGATTCTATTTCGTTGTCCCAATCTAATCCCGAATGTGAGTCCACAGTTATGTGATATGTGTATTTGTGACTGGAATTTAAGCACTTCATTGTCGATGCATGTTTATAATTTTGAAGTCATTTGATGAAATTGTGTCAATGTCTAACATCTAGTATATTGTAGTCCTCCAATGCGTTTGAACGAGGCAATGGATATACTACTGTTAAAGTGGCTATTGGGGTTAAAGTGCTTGTTGATTGATTTTGTACAAAATCGGTAAGATTTTCTGTGTAAAGTCCAATAGTCCGAGCAATATATGGAGACATTATAAAAACCATAAAACAGCAATATATGGAGACAATATATATATTGAAGTATATATGTAGAATTAAGTCAAGGTTTGTGTTTTCAATATAATTATTGTTAAATAAATTTGGTGTAAAATTACTCAAATTTTAATAGTAAATGGTATAAATTACTCAAGTTAGGTCAGATTTGGAGTAGAATTTCCTTGATTAAACAACTAAGCATAATTTTAAGAACTTATTATGGATGTCAAATGTTTCAAGTTACTGAAAGGCATATATATTGTACAGCCGATCTTGCATCCCATAAAACTCTAAAAATATCATCCATGCCTTATGACCAGACAAAGGATTAGAGCACACACAATTATTCACCAAATCCTAGTTTAATAGTCAAGCCTCTCCTAAGTTGTGTTTTCGAAAATAAGTTGAGTTTTTATTAGAGATTACGTATACGAATAATCTTAAGCCTTTGAATTCCAAAACGAAAGATCCCCCACTAAACCTTAGTATTCGAAAATCATAAGCCTATATGCTTAGGAACAAAACCCGTATTCTCAAAAAGCCTTTGAGTTCCAAACAGTGAAAGACCCCCTCTTCTTTAACTCACACGGTTGAAAACCGGTGATAGCTTTTCCCATCAACGCCATAGCTGCAATGCTGGGAAACTGCTCTTTCTCCACTGCTATTTTCAACCTTTGTGGCTCAGTAATCACCACTGGTTTAGGCTTCTTTTCACTAATTCTCGATCTATTACTACTACTCAGCCATCTCTGTATCCAAGCATGTGACAACAATAGCTCATTCCCCTTCTTTGGTTCTTCACTTTTGAGAATTTTGCTGCTAAACAATTTGCTCATTTTTTCGTGAGACAAGTTTTCGTTTGTATCAGAGCCCTTTGTGCCGTGAGCAGATGGGATCGAAGAGTTTAGTTTTAGGCGTTTAACCCATCTGTGGCCTGGTTCATGAGCATTTGCCAGGCTAAGGTTTGAGATGGGTATAGGGTGGTTAGTGTTATTAGCAGAAAGCTTGTTCATATCGAAACTATGAGTCTTTGAGGAGCTGGGGCAGGTGTTTTGTGACAAATTTGCTTGAAGTTCCAGCTTGATATCAGGTATAGTGGTATTGAATGCCTATAATAAACTAAATCATCATTATGATTGCAATTTAAGATGTATACAGAAAATTTGTTGTTAATAACAAGCATTGTAAAAGTACCTTATTAGCTGATGAGGTAGAAAATGTACCTACAGCAGAAAAGAAGAAACAAACTTATTAAACAAGGAATACATATTTATATTCAAATTAGGAGATGTATTTATTTAATTTGAAAAACTTATATTACTTCCAAAACACGATCACAAGATTAGAGCATGTATCGGTTCAGAAAAGATGCATCGATATGTCTACCGTCTTTCGAAAGTATATCAAGATTCATTTGGATTTGAAAAATAGATTTGGAGGAAGGATTTCAAATAACTTTCTTCTTAAGATTACTCCAAATTGAAGTTATTTGAAAAAACCCACTAGGATGATTGAAGGAATAGCTCACAAATGAGTTTCAAAGGTAATTGAAAATTCACTGTACTGTAACTTTATATAATCTTGGTTGATAAATAAGAAAATCCATGGGTTTCAAATTCTTCAATGCAAACACGTTCTCAGAGAATATATATATATCTACAAAAAATCAATGATAAACGGATAGAGCATCACTTAATTCAAACCTGAGTTGTTTTTCTCCTTGAAATAATCGATGTCCATGGTGTTGGTCTCAGCTGACGATTCATTTCTTATAGTAATTTTAGAGGCTTTGACATCTCCCATATCTTCTTTCCCTTCACTGTCTGTGGAACTACTCAGAAGCTGAAGTTTCACTCGACCAAAAAACGGCGATAACCCATGTAAATCACTGGATTCATTTCCCTTAATTTCAGTAATAACTCTTGTACTTCTAAAAATTCTCATAGTCTCCACTTCATCATTATCCGATTGTGAGTGTAAGTCCACTTTCCTATCATTGCCATGATCTAACACAGTCATGTTAGCATTTCGCAATTGTTTGAACACAATAACAGCTTTTTCTTTGCCAAACTCATATTTTTCGAGGTCAAATCCGTATGGCAAAATCTGAGATGATGATTGTACATGTATTTCCTGCAAAGGCTTTGGAGTACACTTAATAGGATTCTTTGAAGTACCCTCACCATCCACAACCTTACCACGCAGAAGATTGTGAAAGTTAAACAGAGAACTTTGTGTTCTCTCATTTCCCATGCTTTTCGAACTTATTTTGAGACTCTCATTCAGAATCTCGAAAGTTTTGGTCTCAATAGGATTGCGTGTGTTTTCTGCTGCATCACAGCTTGTTCGCATCCAATGAGCCATCCATACAGATTGCACAGATTGCCTTTTACTGTGATCAGTGATATTAACTGGATGCATGAATCTATCCGACATGATGACTTAAAAACAGACGCAATTCTACCTTCAGAATGAGATTTATGCAATTTGAACCTAGAAAACAAATCGAAAAGGCAGCTATCAGCAAAGAAGCAGAAACCATCCTTCCTAATAAAAAGAAGCACAAAACAGAAATAGAAGTCACATATTATAGGAGTTCTTAATTGAAATTTCGCAACAAGTAAAACTTAAACGTATTTTCAGAATTTTCCACCAGAAAATCACAGATCATTAACTTTTTTCACCATAAATACAAATCATATATAACACTATACACACAAAATTAAAATAATATATATAAAGGAATGAGAAAGTTTGCACGGTATAAAATTAGACTTATTTTCATTGCTCTAACTAATTCAAAAAGTAGTTCAAAAATAAAGTAACACAATTACAAATAGAGAGTCACAATGAAACGGCTCAAAACCAATAACAAATTTTCCACTCTCCAACTGAAGATCCAAACAGGAGTACAGGAAACAAGTAAAAATTCAGATGAAAAATTCCATGAAAACAATTAGTAAGCTGTCCACGAACTCAAACACCAAAAATATATATATGTATATATATATATATATAAACGAGTATTAAAAAAAACTACAAAAAGATTGAACTCACCTCCAAGTCGACTTAATCCTCGAAATTTCCAAAAAAAAAAAAAAAAAGGAATGTTTTGAGCTCTCTGCGCAAATAATACGGTAAATTCGAAGGAATTATTAAATAGACCAAAGTCTTTAGATTTGTTCTATGGTGAAAAAAGAACACACCGATAGCTATTTTGTATGGTTTTGGCAGTTGTGTGGCTCTCAGCTTCGGTATATATACCACATATACATATATATTGGCACGTGTATATGTATCTATATTCTATACTTGTGAAGAAGGCGTACTACCAGTACTATATAATTTAAATTAATTAAAGAAAAGAAAATTGTATGCATATATTTATTCAATTAAAATTAAAATATTACGAAAATAAACATCAACAGATAAGTAACGGCGCAGATATTCATGTCGCCAGTTCCAAAAGAACGGCAGAAAACGGCTCGGCTAAGACCCGAGATATACAGCCGAGCCGAGCCGAGCTGGTTAAGAGTAATTAAGAAGTGAAAATTTAGAAGTACGGAGAAACTGTTTGGCAAGCTATTCTGCCACGAATTCGATTGTTACGCCATAGGATATTGGCGTTTCGTCCCTTTCTACACTTTATTCTTTCTGCATTTGTCTTCCCCTTATTGGGTATCTATTTTTGGGGAATCTATATACATCAAACTAAATTAAAAATATTTTAAATGAATTAATAATGAGATAAAATATAGTATATTCTAAAGATTATTTTTCAGTGGGAATAAAATATAATCACACAAAAATCAATTGAATAAAATAAATTGTCCAGGATTCATGAATCCATGAAGATATTTATGTCCTCTCTATCCTTGTACAAAGTATTTGCTGGATTCTGTAGCCAACTTGAGTATATTATTCAGATATTAATTATCCGAATAGGAATATATGAAATCTCATCTTTAATAATGTATCTCACATCAATTATCAAATAATTTGATTCACTTTTATATAATACTAGCAGTTCTGCACGCGGTACTCGCGTGCATGATTTATTTTAAGTATATTTAAATAATATAATTAATATTAATTTTAATGAAATATTATAATTTTGTAGAGAGAGAAGTGAGGATATGAAATAGTGGGATGGTGGTTGGAGTACGTGTGTTTTAAATTGCATATGCAAATGACAAATATACACTTATTTTCAACCACTTATGTGAATTAATTTGAAGGGTATATTTGGACAAATAAAAATTGGTGTGACAGCTACCTACTTTATGATGATATCCCTATTTTACCCTCAAAATTACTGTTACATTTTCAATCTAAAAAAAAAAAACAAAGGACAAAACGGTAAAAATGACAAAAATAACTTTCATTTTTGAAACAAAAAGACATTTCTTTTTATGATAGTATAGAAGTATAGATATCCGGTTATATAGCAAGGGTTATTTGGTAACTAACCCACTGTATATAATTGGGCTGGTAGGCTAAACGATTGGATATTTGAGTCATCGTTATGATTTGTTTGTCTTTAAGATTTTTATTTTCAATGAAATTGGGCTTAACTATAAGTATAGCCCACTTGACTAGTGGGCCTTTAAGTTATTGTCCATGATCGTGGCCCAAGAAAAGAGACTATATACCACGTCAGGCCTAAACATATATTGTGCATTTATGTTGGACTTTAATAAATGTAATAATATTCACATATTATTATGAGTAAAGTGCATATAATATTAAGTAATAAGATATTCATTTGGGGGCAACCCCCGGTAGAGTTGGTAAGGGCATTGAATGTTGTGGCCTAGGTCACGGGTTCGAATCCTGATGAGGGAATGTCTATTTGCCTTCTCTACTGTGAGCCTGTCAGCTATGGGCAACCTAGGCTGGTTTACCTCTCTTGTGTGGTTTGCAGGCTATTGCACAAGAGCGGGGTTTACCCAGTGCGCACCTAACGGTAGCGGCTGCGGGTTCCCTTGTCATCAAAAAAAAAAAAAATAAGATATTCATTCCCATAAAATAAATAAAAGGACATATTGGTCGTTTCTTCTCACAGTTACTCGTGTTGATTTCTTGTCACATTTTTCAATCAATTTGTTTGGTGCTATTCTATTCCCAAACAGATCCGAAATCCATATTTCACCGACAATTTCATTCACTTTCACCTGCTGTTGTGTTCTCGCCCAAGGTAAAACCTAATCTCCCAGCTGTATTTTTCGGATTTTTTTTGGAAAATTTGTTTATAGTCAATGAATGGTATGTTCTTTCTAAATTTTTATATGTATTTGATATATTTGTTTAAGATTATTAGGTTTTCTGGCAATTAGGGATCGAGTTGTTGCCAGATCTGCTTGTAAGCGTTTGTTTGGTTTCAATGCTAGGGTTACTTATGCATTGAATCGTAAATTTGGTTATTTATTATCGAGGAAGCAGATTTTAATTTGCATTTAGTTAGAGTTTCAGCTGCCTTACTGTTTACTTTCAAGAAACATAAGGTTGAATAGTATTCGGAAGTTTTTGTAATGTAAGTTGAGTTGAGATTTATGTGATGTCTTGGGTTATTTGATTGGCTTACTCAGCTTAAGCGGAGTAAAAGATTTGGATATGGGGTTGAGAGTTTTCTACGGTATAAATCTGTACATCAAACTTTCCATTTCATTTTAACCTGCTGCATTTTGTTCAGCTGATTAAATGGATGGGATTTGAGGGGTTGTTTTTCATTGCCATTAATTTGAAATGGGTTGGTGCTGCTTAGTGATTACACACATATATATACTTATGACGAAACTTATTTATTAGTTATGGACACTGTTGTGTTGTATTCAATTTTCATATATCTTCCTCTTGAACATGATTAAACATCTCCAACTAGCCTTTTCTTTTGCCCTTGATTTCATAACTGGAAAACATCCTCCTTATCAAATTTTACTTGGTTCACCTGATTGAAGTATTTTTTGTTGAATTGTAGGCTTTTGAAGTTCATTTTTCATGGAGGGTGTTGGAGGTGATGGTCCCTCAGCAGCTGCAGCATTGAGCCAACGGAGGCATGAAGCATCAAAGCTTTTCCAGTACTATTTAGATAAATCTACTCCACATGCTCAGTATCGGTGGATTGGAACTTTTGCTTTAGTGTCTATTTATGCTCTTCGAGTTTACTATATTCAAGGATTCTACATTATTACCTATGGTTTGGGGATCTACATTCTGAATTTGCTCATTGGATTTTTGTCACCTCTTGTTGACCCGGAGCTGGAACCGTCAGACGGGCCGATGCTACCTACCAAGGGTTCTGATGAATTCAAGCCTTTTATTCGTCGTCTCCCTGAGTTCAAATTCTGGTGATTGTTCTAGTACTGTTTAAATTCCTGTCCTTATTTTGGCAACATCAGGTTTGGGGTTCTTAAATGTTCTGAAATATGATACCTGTTAGAATCTTTGGCTCTTTTCATTTCTTCTTTTGCAATAATAGTGCACTTTGGTACCTAACTTCTTTTTACACTCGAGTACCCAATCTATGCATTTTGTTACAAAAGTGTCTACCGGAGGAATATTGGCAATGAGACAAACATGATTTTGCTGTTGTATATGTTAAACGAGGACATGTTTATCTTCTTCCACAAATTACAGTATTCATGTCAGATCATGTCAACCATTATCTTTACTCTGTTAACCATTTGATTTGCTGCGTCTTTATGCATCTTCAGATGTGGTGAATAGGTTCAGTAGTTGGTGTCTATAGATTGTGTCTTGATTGTTAGTCTGGTTGGTTCCAATATCCAATCCTTTTGGTCTATTTATGCACATTGCTAAAAATACTGGTCTTATCCAATATCTGTTGATATAGGTCTTGTTTTGTGGTTTCAGGTATGCCATCACAAAGGCTTTCTGTGTAGCATTTGTGATGACCTTCTTCTCCATGTTTGACGTTCCAGTATTTTGGCCTATACTGTTGTGCTACTGGCTTGTTCTTTTCGTACTAACAATGAAGCGCCAAATCATGCATATGATCAAGTACAGATATATCCCCTTCAACATAGGAAAGCAGGTGAGTTCATGAAATATATATATATATATATATATATATATATATATATATATATCTGCATATGCCTCCCAACACACACAGAGTTTTGGTTACAATTTTTTCTTGTTTCATAACAGAAATACAAAGGGAAAAGGCCAGCTTCCAGTGCCAGCAGCCCTCGAGCTGACTGAGTTTCCTATTGTCAAAATTCGATCAGATAAAGAATCGTCTGAAGGGGTGGTCAGAGAATTGAAAGAGGAAATGATTTTACGTCTTTTTAGTTTATGGGATTTGTATTTACATTGAACGATAGACCTAAACATGGAATTATAGTTCAGTTGTATGCTGTTTATTTGGTTATTGGCAGCAAACTGTTAATTGATGCAGGGAAAGAAGTAAAGCTTCATTTTGTGTTTCTTCAGTTTTGGTAATTGATGTGATTGTCATTCTGTTTCATGAGATATTTTGGTTAGTATCTGAGATTCAAACTGTAGTCTGTGCTGAAAAGGGTTTTTAACTATATTATTGTGTCATTTTTGGTAGTTATTGATAATTTGATGTTAAGATATACAATATTTACTGTAGGAAAAGAACAGCAGGAGGATGAGGGTAAAAATTAGGTGCTGAAAACACCCACAAAATAAAATTTACATGGATAAAAGTAAAGATTTTTAAAAGTTATTTACATATTGTTATTTACATCGAATGACCTGCTGAATAGTATAGACTATAGAATAGATAAAGAGCGTATATCGGATCGGGTCGGGTCGGGTCGGGTCAAGTAATACCTAAACCGACCCAATAATTGAGTCCGTGTTGTTAAACCCTAATAACAGAAAACCTATATCCTCTCCTCCTCCATTATTCCCCGCTTTACAACAAGCATCATCATCAATGGGGAAGGTGAAGGGAAAGCATCGGTTGGATAAATACTATCACTTGGCCAAAGAACATGGCTACAGATCTCGAGCCGCCTGGAAGCTCGTCCAGCTCGATTCCAAATTCGGCTTCCTCCGATCTTCTCGCTCCGTTCTCGACCTCTGCGCCGCCCCCGGAGGATGGATGCAAGTCTCCGTCGAGCGCGTACCCGTCGGAAGTCTCGTCATTGGAGTCGATCTCGATCCTATCCGACCTATTCGCGGCGCTGTTTCTTTGCAGGAAGATATTACTCAATCCAAGTGTCGAGCTAGCGTTAGGCGAATTATGGCGGAGAACGGATGCAGAGCGTTTGATTTAGTGTTGCACGATGGATCGCCGAATGTCGGAGGAGCTTGGGCGAAGGAGGCGACTAGTCAGAATGCTTTGGTTATTGATTCTGTGAAGCTTGCTACTGAGTTATTGGCTCCAAAAGGAACTTTTGTTACCAAGGTTTGGATAAATTAACTCTCCGTGTCTAATTATTTGATGTGTATTTTGAGGAGCATTTTTCTTTCTGTTAAATTCTAGAACAGTGCTTGGTGTTAAAGGAATTGAAGCCTTAGAATTCCAGTTAACGAATTGTTGTGTTTAGAGTTGCAAATAAAGTGTGAAGTACTTGATACCCGATTCACAGTTGATATTTGAAAGCTCGTGTACAAAAAAATAGCTACTTGAATTTGACTCATGTTCCACTTCTACTTGGTTAACAATTAAACCAAGCTTGAACCTATGAATGTGGTTGACGGTTATTAAAAAAACAAATCATATTGTAGAAGCACTTTGTTTGCTCTCGGCTCTAAAGTTATTGAAAGAAGATCTTTCTTTATGATATGGAAGACTTTCCTAGCATATATTGTTGTCATGTTGGAGATATATGCATAGTTGAGTATTTATCTCTAATTTTTGATATTGGAGCCGTTACTGTAGTGCTACAGGTCTCCTAGAAACTTGGCAGTTATAGTTTTCTCATCGACTCAATTTCTTGGCCCTGGAACTACCAACATTTCAGAAATTATGTTTAGGTGCATCTGGGAATGTCCATTTAATGTCTGTCCCACTTTTAAGGGGATCTTAAGCTTTATGATTGTATTTTTGCATTATGCAATACTTGTTCTACCTCCATCGTTCCTTAATCTTCTGCTGTAGATTTAATCTGTTACAAGAATAGGATAGAGGCTGATAACTTATACCTGTTACCATTTTGTAGGTTTTCAGGTCTCAGGATTATACAGCTGTTCTATATTGTCTTAGACAGGTAAGAGCTATCCCTTAAATTTTTTAATTATTACTATCCACTTAAGACACTCTCTGAGATGGGAATATGCTGCAGCTTTTTGAGAAGGTTGAAGTTGACAAGCCACAAGCTAGTCGATCAACATCGGCTGAAATTTATATTGTGGGTCTTAAATACAAGGCACCTGCAAAGATAGATCCCCGCCTTCTTGATGTAAAGCATCTCTTCCAAGGGGGAAAGGAACCTCCTAAGGTAATTTGGCATCTCTTGTTATTAGTTGCTACGTTTATTCTGCCTTGAGTTTTTGTTTGAGACACTCATCTGTATGAATTAATAATATCAGGTTATCGATGTACTTAGAGGAACGAAGCAAAAGCGGCACCGTGATGGGTACATTTTTTTTTTGGCTGCTATATATTTTGATTGGTTTGTGTTAAAAAAAATTGTAATATTATCCTTTGAGTTAAGAAATTTATTTTTTGAAAATCAAATTTGTTTTTCTTATAAAATTGAATCTCTTAAGTTCTAGTCTGATGTTGTAACAAGTAAGGTGGTCATTTTTGCAGGTATGAGGATGGAGACACAACATTGAGGAAGTTGTCCTCGGCATCTGATTTTATCTGGTCTGAATCACCTCTTGACATTCTTGGTTCTGTCACTTCTATAACCTTTGATGACCCAGCAAGTTTGCCCATAAAAGATCACACATTGACAACAGAAGAGGTGTGTTTTTCGCAAGTCAAATAATAAATATCAGATTTTGCCTTTTCTGTTCAATGATTATCTGGTTTCATTGATAATCGTTTTTCCTCATAATGGGATAGGTTAAAGCTCTTTGCGACGATCTGCGCGTTTTGGGGAAGCAGGATTTCAAGTATCTTCTTAAGTAAGCATATCCTACATAACCCAATTTTCAAACACTGGATATAATTTATTTGTGATAGTAGATCTGATTCATCAATTGTTTGGTACTTTCAGGTGGCGCATGCATATAAGGAAGGCACTGTCTCCTTCAGAGAAATCTACGCCTCCTACCTCTGCTGTTGAAAATGAGACCAAAGTAGATGAAGAGGAGAAAGTTCTTAATGAAATGGAAGAGCTGACAAATGCCATGGAGCGGAAAAAGAAACGGGCAAAGAAAATTCTGGCAAAAAGACGAGTCAAGGTATTGCTCATAGCTATCATCTGTCATGGTGAAATTAATATATCTGATAAACACGTCAATAACATATGAACCATTGCACTAATTTTCTGTCATGTTGTACTTGTTGATAATCTTTATTTTCTTTATTATTTTTTTAGTGCAGCTCTGTTCATGCTAATATTACGGTGCTTTAACTGATAGTTTTTCAATTTTACCTATCAGGACAAAGCTCGGAAAGCATTAGGCAAGCAGATAGATGCAATGGAAGATGGTTACACGGACCAGGAATTGTTCTCTTTATCATCAATGAAGGTACGTCATCGGCCACACATTAGCCTTTGACAGAAAATTTGTGTTAATTGTTGTCAATTTTTGCTCGGGTCAAATAATAAACTGACGGAAACTTTTCTCTAATTCATCATTTAGGGGAAGAAAGAGCTTGTGGCTGTCGATAACAATGAATATGATGGTGATGCTGATGACATCAGAAATAGTGAAAGCGAAGAAAGCCATGACGAAGCTGAAGGGTACACTTCTAGTGATGTGGACTCTGAGGAAGAACGGAAGCGGTAATTATTCTTGTGTGTTTTGAGTTTAGTGTTGAATACTATCACAAGGTTTTCTAAAACTGATAAATCCCATCTGCATTCAGGTACGATGAGAAGGTTGAGAAATTACTTGATGAAGCATATGAACATTTTGTGACTAAAAAGGAAGGAAGTACCAAACAAAGAAAGCGAACAAAACAAACCTACTCAAAGGATAATCAACTAATGGAGGTATATATCAAATAGAATATCCCTCGCTGTAGCTGTATTTCTAAACAGTCATCTTGGGTCTTAGAAGATTTGCGTTACCATAATGAGTTATAATTAGCTTCTCTCTTTACGTAATGAAATATCATTTTCTGAAAATCACCAGTAAGAAACATTTTCAACCAAAAAATGCATATTTTCAGTTTTGCTTTCCCATTCCCTTATAGTATAAACACCTTTCAATCAATAATTTAAATGCCTTCACTGTATCTCATCAATAATTACTTACTCCAACTATTCTTTGTTATATTTTTCATATTTTACTATTTTTTTAGTTATCTAAATGACCGCATCAATTATATTATCATATATATTACACATCTCAATCATTTTTTTATCGACCTTTTTCCTTTTTCTAACCATTTCTAAAACCCTTAACAAACTCAACACATCACATCATTTCCACACAAATACCTATTACTACATTCCCCGTAATTTTTTTAATATATTTCTGCAGAAACGTAAACAGACAAATTATTTTGCAGGATGATGGTGATAATATGGTTCATTCCGATCAAGACTCAGACAATGATGGGGCCCATGAAGCAAATCCTCTCATGGTACCTCTTTTAGACAATGCCCCCACTCAAGAGGAGATTGCAGCACAATGGTTTAATCAGGATGTATTCATGGATGGAGAAGATGATCATGAGCAATTGAATAAAAACGACAGCGAGGACGAAATGCATGTACCTCCCGCTCGAGACCAACCAAAAGCCACATTGAAGAAAACGGAATGTTCTCCCGAAGATCCCAAGAAAAAGAACAAGGTGGCCCCCACCCAATCTGATGATGGTTTTGAAGTAGTTCCTGCCCCTGCTACAGATTCAAGCGATTCATCATCATCCGATGAATCTGACGAAGATGACATTAACACAAAAGCAGAAATATTAGCCTGCGCAAAGAAAATGCTCTCGAAAAAACAAAGAGAAAACATGCTTGATGACGCTTACAATAAGTATCTCTTTCATGACGATGATGGATTGCCCAAATGGTTTCTTGACGAAGAAAAGAAGCATAACCAGCCAATTAAGCCTGTGACGAAAGAGGAAGTAGCTGCAATGAGAGCACAGTTTAAGGAAATCGATGCCCGGCCCGCTAAAAAGGTGGCTCAAGCCAAGGCCCGTAAGAAAAGAGATGCCCTTAGGAGATTAGAAAAGGTTAGGAAAAAGGCGAATACAATATCAGACCAAACGGAGATATCTGATCGTTCCAAGAGTAAGATGATTGAACAGCTTTATAAGAAGGCCACAAGAACTAAGAAGCCCGAAAGGGAATATGTGGTAGCAAAGAAAGGTGTACAAGTTAAGGCAGGTAAAGGGAAAGTGCTTGTTGATAGAAGAATGAAAAAGGATGCTAGAAAACATGGGATGAACAAACAAGGGAAAGGAAAGGGGAAACAGAAAGGGAAAGGACCTATGAAGAATTCAGGTAAGGGAAAGGGAAATCGAGCATCGAATAAAGGAAAGTAGATGGGAAAATGAGATTTTGTAATACAGCGAATTTGACAGGGTTATGAATATGCAGAAGCTTTGAGACAAGCAAGCATTCTTTTTAACCAAGGTTAGATGTTTGTTCTTTATATTTATATTGGTTTTAATTGTAATGTTTTACTGAGTTTAATTAAAGCATTGTTTGTTATTTGAGTAGTTCCACAATTTTGTGTCGTTTTAACGTTTGTACTTGTGATGCCGAGGTTTTTTGGGTCTATGAAGCGCGTAAGTTTATTGTAATCGTTACATTTGATACTATTTCTTGTGCTTCGTTTGGTCTGAGGTGAATTCATATTTGCAAACAGAATCTTCGACATGTAATTTCGTGTGCAGAACAGTGTTGACCTGATGGACCAATATGAGCCTTGGTTGCACGATTTGGAAGGGATTATATACACTCCTTTGCGTGAAATTCTAATTATGAAAAACTCCCAAATTGCTGATACAATATCATAATTTATATTGTATACGCAAAGATATATTATAATTATACCTCATTTTTTCAGTTATTAGGTCTGGTAGGGATATAGTTGTAGGTTGGTAATTTGCAAAAGCTCAAGGGTCCATTACAAATGGGGTGCATGTAATTATCCCTATAGTTACGAGCACAAATGGTTTTAACGTCAAAACAGGACAATGATCTTTATAATCTCAAAAATTGACAAAAATGTAGCAAACGCGACAATTGTCCGAAAATCCAATTTCAAACATATTGATCAAGCATTTCATCAACTGTAACATACTTAACATCAGGATAAAGCTCCGATGCCTCAACTCCAAACGAGGGTTCAATCTCGAAGTTTGTATGATCACCCTTCACATAAACAGAGTGGCATATTCCTAGTCTCACATTTAGTGGGCTTGAAGCTTCTGCAAAACACATTGCCCACACAATGAATAACACATTCTAAAACCTTTCAAACATCAACCCAAATACGCATATTATCATCTTCTTACCTTGAATGTTTTTCAGAACCTGTTCTTCAGGAACATATATTCGTTCTATGTTTTTGCCAATCTTCTTCTCCCACAAAGAAACAAGGTCATTCATGGAGATTGCATTGGCAGGAGGCCTAATGTAGAGGATCTTGTTCAAGGTTCTCGGGTCATCCACAGCTTTGATTGTATAACTCGCAATATCTTCTTCCTTGTTATACACAGCTGAATACAAACGCAAGCAAAAATAGTGGATCGATTTCAAATAAAATGATCATTCCTTATGAACAGAATTTGAATTACCTTTGGTGTTTCCGTCCCCTAAAATGACAACTTTGTCCCTAGGGGGAGATGTGGCGTCTAGCTGAGCTAGTGTTCTAATGAATATACCAGCAAAGAAATTGCTAGACACATACGTATAAGGAACTCCTGATGCTTCAACAAATCGGCGAAATTCAGCCTTGTGACCAAACACTGATTTTGCAGGCTCTACAGCATGAACACGATCCACATCGTTTCCAAATTCTGAAGGGAAGAATCGCTGGACACAACAACATATGAGAACAATGTGTTCATCAGAAAACGAATCTGGCCTAAATGCTTAAGCATTTTTTTTAAAATTTTTCCACTGCAGCAATTTGAGAGGACATCATAACTGAGAAAATCTGAGAAGTAGCACAAAAATTTCCTAATTTTTCGATTTGACTTGAGAAAATCACATGAAAACATTAGCTATTTCTTTACCTTGATATTGCCAGCCTCCTTAATGGCAGCTACGATCTTGTGTTGATCATTTAACTGAGCGTAGCCTACAGTTGATATTACCACATCAACTTGCTTTATTGCTTTTACCAAGCTCTCGTGACCATACAAATCTCCCTGGATAAACAAATAAAATAGGTAAGAAACAGTGCATAATTAATTAACTACAAAGTACAGAGGAAACAAGATTGAAAATTGAGCTGACGAGGATGAAATTGACGCCGGAATTTCTGAAGGTTTGAATGAGATCAGATTTAGGGGGCGCAGGATTAGAGAGAGTGGACTCTCTAACTAAAGCAAAGGTATCATGGCCGGCTTTGGCACCGGCTTGGACAATGAACTTTCCGATGTATCCAGTCCCTCCGATTATCAGAATCTTGCTCTTTCCGGCCATTGGTGAGAATCTCCGGCAGCTCAGAATAATTGCTCAATCTAGAATGAATGATTATGATGGCGTTCAGAAATTATTATATTGGGCCGAACTAAAATAATTGTATTGGGCCGAACATACTCTTAAACTATTTGGACTCGTTTTATTTATTGGGCCGTTAATTGGACACAAAAAGCTTTTCCGATAGTGTTAAAAAGCAATCTAATAGGGGCAAAATTGATTTTTCATTAATACAACGGCTACCAAAATTTGAAATTGAAGTGAGAGAAAACGTAACGGCACCACTCACTTTGTCCTTATTTTCTTCTTTTTTTTTTCTTTATCTGTTGCCATATAAATATGCAGAAGCGCAAGTCAGATGTTTGTTCTTTATTTTTATATTGGTTTTATTGTAATGTTTAATTAAAGCATTGTTTGTTATTTGACTAGTTCCACAATTTTAACCTTTCTACTTTTGATAATATTTCTTGTGCGGTAATTTCATAATTTCATCTAACCTTTGCGTTTGATGGCACGAATGGTTATAACGTCTCAAACGGGACAATGATCTTTATTTATACACGAGAATCGTCAGAAAATCGAATTTCAAACATACGGATGAAGCGTTTCAACAACAGTAGCATATTTAACATCAGGATAAAGCTCCGAAGCCTCGACTCCAAACGAAGGTTCAATCTCAAAGTTTGTATGAGCACCCTTCACAAAAACAGAGTAGCAGATTCCTAGTCTCACATTTAATGGGCTTGAAGCTTCTGCAAAACACACACATTGCCCCCCACAATCAATAACACCACAATTCTAAAACCTTTCAAACATTCTAAAATCTTACTTACTTACCTTGAATGTCTTTCAGAACCTCTTCTTCAGGAACATATATTCGTTCCACGTTTTTGCCATTCTTCTTCTCCCACAAAGAAACAAGTTCATTCATAGAAATTGCATTGGCAGGAGGCCTAATGTAGAGGATCTTGTTCAAGGTTCTCGGATCATCCACAGCTTTGATGGTATAAGTCGCAACATCTTCTTCCTTGTTGCACACAGCTGAATACAATTACAAATACATATTTATTTGGTCATTCCTTACGAAATTGACACTAAAATGAATGAATTACCTTTGGTGTTTCCGTCCCCTAAAAGAATAACATTGCCACTCGGGGGAACTAGCTGTCCCTGTGCTAGTCTTCTAGCCACTAAACCAGCAACGAAATTGCTAGACACATAGGTATAAGGAACTCCTGATGCCTCAACAAAACGCCGAAATTTAGCCCTGCGTTCAAACAATGATTTTGCAGGCTCAACAGCATGAACACGATCCACATCGATTCCGAATTCTGAAGGGAAGAATCGCTGGATACAACAACAACAACAACAACAATGTGTTCATCAGAATAATACGAATCTGCTGGCCCGAATGCTCAAGCAATTCATTTCTTCAGTTTTTCCACTACAGCAATTTGAGAGGACATCATAACAGAGAACTAAAACATTTTTTTTAATACTTTGATTTTACTTGAGAAAATCACATTTAGCTATTTCTTTACCTTGATATTGCCAGCCTCCTTAATGGCAGCTACGATCTTGTGTTGATTATTTACCTGTGCATTGACTACAGTTGATATCACCACATCAACTTGCTTTACTGCTTTTACCAAGCTCTCGTGATCATGTAAATCTCCCTGTAAGATAAACAAATAAAATATGTAAGAAACAGTGCATAATTAATCGAATACAAAGTACAGAGGGGAGAAACTAAATTGAAAATTGAGCTGACGAGGATGAAATTGACGCCAGAATTTCTGAAGCTTTGAATGAGATCGGATGTAGGGGGCGCAGTATTAGAGAGAGTGGACTCTCTAACTAAAATGAAGGTATCATGGCCGGCTTTTACACTGGCTGCGACGATGAACTTTCCGATGTATCCCGTCCCTCCGAATATTAGAATCTTGCTCTTTCCGGCCATTGGTGAGAATCTCCGGCAGCTCAGAATAACTGCTCAGTCAGGGATAGAAATCTTGAATGAACGATTATGGTGTAGACCAGAACTAATGGGAAGAACCAATAAGGAAATTCCAAGGATCGATCCTGAAGAGTTTTCCCCCAATTCGAATTTACAGAGAACTTGAATGAGAGAGAATGTATTAGACTCTAAAAGTGTTTTCATTAGCTCTCAAGGCTTATTTATACAATTCAATTATAAATGGTTTGAATTAAATCATAACTAACTTCTTTCCCGCCAAAACCAAGCTTCCAAACTTCTGTTATTTTCCCTCTTTCTCGAACCTTCCTGATTTGGTTGATAACAGATTATGAATGATGGCATTCACAAATTATTATATTGGGCCGAACTATAATAATTGTTTTGGGCCAAAACTTATATTCTTTTACTAGTTACTACTATAAAATATTTAAATGGGCTTTTATTGGGCCGTTGATCGAACCATAAAGCTTTTCCAATAGTGTAAAATAATTGAATTTGATCCAAACATGACACAAGAAGCAATCTATTGTTTCCATTAATACAACAACGGCTACTAAAAGAGAACCCTCAAATTTGAAATTATAGCCTTTTTACAGACTGATGATGCCGAGTTTTTTGGATCTATGAAGCACAAAAGTGTATTGTAACCGTTAAATTTTGATAATTTTTCTTGTGCTTCATGTTGTCTCGGGTAATTTCATAATTGCAAACTGAAAATCTTCGACATGTAATTTCGTGTGAAGAATAGTGCTGACTTGACGGACCAATATCAGCCTTGTTTGCACGATATTGTAAGGGATTATAAACATCCCTTTTCGTGAAATTCTAATTATGAAAAACTCTTCACAATTTGAGGTAATATCATAATTTCTCTCGTAAAAAGAAGATATAATATAATTTCGCCACATATTTTTCATTTATTAGATCCGGTTGAGACATAGTTGTAGGTTGGTCTCAAGGGTCCATTATAATTATTCAACAAATGGGGTGCATATAAAGTCAAAGATCTTTATAATCTCGAAAATTGACATAAATGTAGCAAACGCGACACTCGGCATAAAATCGAATTTCAAATCAAACAAATTGAACAATCATTTCATCAACAGTAGTATACTTAACATCAGGATAGATCTCTGATGCCTCGACCCCAAACGAGGGTTCAATCTCAAAGTTTGTATGATCACCCTTCACAAAAACAGAGTGGCATATTCCTAGTCTCATATTTTGTGGGCTTGAAGCTTCTGCAAAACACATTGCCCACACAATGAATAACACATTCTAAAACCTTTCAAACATCAACCCAAATACGCATATTATCATCTTCTTACCTTGAATGTTTTTCAGAACCTGTTCTTCAGGAACATATATTCGTTCTATGTTTTTGCCAGTCTTCTTCTCCCACAAAGAAACAAGGTCATTCATGGAGATTGCATTGGCAGGGGGCCTAATGTAGAGGATCTTGTTCAAGGTTCTTGGGTCATCCACAGCTTTGATTGTATAAGTCGCTATATCTTCTGCCTTGTTATACACAACTGAATATAATACATTGCATATCATAAGGATGAGAAGTAAATAAGGAATGGATCATATTATACCATAAACTAAAATGAACAAAATTTGAATTACCTTTGCTGTTTCCATCCCCTAAAACAATAAATTTCCTCGGGGGAGCTATGGTGTTTAGCTGTGCTAGTGTTCCAACGAATGCAGCAGCAGAGTAATTGCTAGATACATAGGTATAAGGAACTCCTGATGCCTCAACAAAACGGCGAAATTCAGCCTTGTGTCCAAACATTGATTTTGCAGGCTCGACAGCATGAACACGATCCACATCGTTCCAAAATTCTGAAGGGAAGAATCGCTGGAAGCAAAAACATATGAGAACAATGTGCTCAAGCAATTCATTTCTTCCGTTTTCCACTACAGCAATTTGAGAGGACATCATAACAGAGAGAATCTGAGAGCTAAACGTTTTTTTTAATACTTTGATTTTACTTGAGAAAATCACATTTAGCTATTTCTTTACCTTGATATTGCCAGCCTCCTTAATGGCAGCTACAATCTTGTGTTGATCATTTAACAGTGAATAACCTACAGTTGATATCACCACATCAACTTGCTTTATTGCTTTTACCAAGTTCTCGTGATTATACAAATCTCCCTGTATGATTGATACACGAATGAAATCTGTAAGAAACAGTGCATAATTAATTAAATACAAATTACAGAGGAAACAAGATTGAAAATTAAGCTTACGAGGATGAAATTGACGCCAGAATTTCTGAAGGTTTGAATGAGATCGGATTTAGGGGGCGCAGGATTAGAGAGAGTGGACTCTCCAATTAAAACGAAGGTATCATGGCCGGCCTTTACACTGGCTTTGACGATGAACTTTCCGATGTATCCAGTCCCTCCGATTATCAGAATCTTGCTTTTTCCGGCCATTGGTGTGAATCTCTCCGGCGCTTAGAATAACTGCTCGATCTGGGATAGAAATCTAGAATGAATGATTATGATGGCATTCACAAATTATGAATAACTGCTCAATCAGGGATATAAATCTAGAATGAATGATTATGATGGCATGCACAAATTATTATATTGGGCCGAACTATGATAATTATATTGGGCCGAACTATATATTGTATTGGGCCAAAAATTATATTCTTTTACTAGTTACTACAATAAAATATTTGAAATGAGCTTTATTTTTTGGGCCGTTGATCGGACCATAAAGCTTTTCCAATAGTGTAAAATAATTAAAGTCCAAACGTGACACAAAAAGCAATTTATTGTTTCCAAATAGGGGGCGCAGAAATCTAGAATGAATGATTATGGTGTAGACCAGAATTGATGGGAAGAACCAATAATGAAATTCCAAGGATCAATGCAATGAAATTGACTTGTTTTTATTTCCTATAATTTTAGGAAAATTATGTATTAGTGATCTTGATCGACACATCTAATTTGGTTCGATTGCTTTAAAACGTAAAAAAAAAACTACATATTGTCATTGATCAATGCGACCTGTTAATAATATGTATAATTTATTTTTAGAATCACAGATGGAAAAGACAACCAATTCAAAAATGGTGTTAGTTAATTATGGTTGTCGCCCCCTTAGTAGGTAGTAGTCGTAGTCTATGTTTTGATAGTCCTCATTTACTTTCATCCAACGGTCCATAGCAACCTTAAGTATATCCACATATAGTCCAAATTCCTTATTTCTGTCCCCAACATGGGCAGGATCGAATGAACCCTCTTTGAATTCTCGTGTGCATTCCTCTAATTCATGCTCAATATCAGCCATTTGATTGAGTATATCCTGATTAATATTACCAATCGAATCAAGGTTTCTCTTTATTACATCCAGATCACAGCTAGAATCTTTGTAATTACTCGAACACGATTCGTATTTTGTCTTCAACTTATAGTCATTAGATTCCTGGTGAATCTCCATAAGCATGTTATGGATTTGTTGGGCTTTTTCTGTTGTTAGGTCTATTATAGGCCCTGCCAAGTCTTTGGCACTCGAGCCATTGAATCGGCTCAACTGGGCTCTTGTGAGAAGATCAATGCACTCTTCTGCTCTTTCAATCCCAGAACAGACTTCTCGCAACACAACTTCGATAGTATCCATACTACCCAATGAAGATGGAATTGCAAACGCCAAAACAAGACCAATCAACATTGTTTTTTGCAATAAGATACCCATTTTTGCCTTTTAATATTGGAATGAAGTATTTTATTCGAATGACTTGTTTATATAGTGGTAATTGAGTGTAATTGCACTCGATTGTAATTAATGCTGCATGTTTTTGTTTCAGTTATCAAGTTATTTATTGTAGTACTTGGGAATTTAATTCTACTCTATTTTGATGGCTAATACATATACGTTTCAGGTCTAATAATAACGGAAGCAAAGATAAAAGTATAATTAATATGTCATTAATTATTGATACCCTTAAATGTCAAATGTGATGATTGTGATGTGACTTGATAAGATCTTGACCAAATATTTCACCTATACCATATCACAATAGGGAAATGCTAAAATATGAAAAATTGCAAAACTTAATGTAGTTCCAAAAAGAAATTCATTAAAATATATAAAAACTTGAAAATTTAAAAAAAAAAAACAAAGAAATTTAATAATTGTAGGACATTATTTAACCTAAAAACAAAAAAAAATCTATTTATCTAAAACATTTCCACGTATAGATCAATTAATAATAAAGTGATTGGGTATTATTGGGCCGAACTATAAATATCTATTGCTATATAAATATGCAGAAGCTTTGAGACGAGCAAGAATTTTTTTTTTTAACCAAGGTCAGATATTTGTTCTTTATTTTTATATTGGTTTCATTGGAATGTTTTACTGAGTTTAATTAAAGCATTGTTTGTTCCACATTGTGTTCATTTTAACCTCTGTACTTATGATGCCTAAGTTTTTTTGGATCTATGAAGCGCATAAGTGTATTGTAACCGTTAAATTTGATAATATTTCTTGTGTTTCATGTTGTCTTAGTTGTCTCGGGTAATTTCATAATTGCAAACTGAAAATTTTCAATATGTAATTTCGTGTGCAGAATAGTGCTGACTTGTTTGCACGATATTGTAAGGGATTATAAACATCCCTTTTCGTGAAATTCTAATTATATTATGATTTCACCTCATATTTTTTTCATTTGTTAGTGAAAGAATCAAATGCTTAAAGGCTTGATTGTGTTTCCACATCAGCCTCCATATATTTATATTCAAAATACAATATTTACATAAGGAATATTGCTAATTCTAAGCCTACGTATATTCATGCAATTAATTCCAGATTTGTAGCCTATCTAAGATCATACAGCAGATTTGTAGGTGTGTATCTTTTCATTTATTCTAACAGTTAGATCCGGTTGAGACATACAGTTGTAGGTTGGTAATTTACAAAATCTCAAGGGTCCATTGTAATTATTCAACAAATGGGGTGCATATAATTGTCGTTATAGTGAACAAGTAGGCGATGAATGAATGAACGAACAAATGGTTTTAACGTCAAAAATTGACATGAAAAGGAGCAAACTCAACAATAGTCAGAAAATCAAATATCAAACATATTGATCAAGCATTTCATCAACAGTAGTATACTTAACATCAGGATAAAGCTCCGAAGCCTCGACTCCAAACGAGGGTTCAATCTCAAAGTTTGTATGATCACCCTTCACATAAACAGAGTGGCACAATCCTAGTCTCATTTTTTGTGGGCTTGAAGCTTCTGCAAAACACATTGCCCACATAATGAATAACACATTCTAAAACCTTTCAAACATCAACCCAAATACGCATATTATCATCTTCTTACCTTGAATGTTTTTCAGAAGCTGTTCTTCAGAAACATATATTCGTTCTATGTTTTTGCCAGTCTTCTTCTCCAACAAAGAAACAAGGTCATTCATGGAAATTGCATTGGCAGGAGGCCTAATGTAGAGGGTCTTGTTCAAGGTTCTTGGGTCATCCACAGCTTTGATGGTATAAGTCGCGATATCTTCTTCCTTGTTATACACAACTGAATACAATACATTGCATATTTGATCATTCCTTACAAAATTGAGAAGTAAATAAGAAATGAATCATATTATTATACCATAAAATAAAATCAACAAAATTTGAATTATTACCTTTGCTGTTTCCGTCCCCTAAAATAATAAATTTGTCCCTCGGGGGAGCTATGGCATCTAGCTGTGCCAGTGTTCCAACGAATGCCTCAGCAGAGCAACTGCTAGTTACATAGGTATAAGGAACTCCTGATGGCTCAACAAAACGGCGAAATTCAGAATAATGTCCAAACACTGATTTTAAAGGCTCAACAGCATGAACACGATCCACATCGTTCCAAAATTCTGAAGGGAAGAATCGCTGGACACAACAATATATGAGAACAATGTGTTCATCAGAATACGAATCTGAGAACTAAAACATTTTTTTTTTAGTAATTTGATTTTACTTGAGAAAATCACATTTAGCTATTTCTTTACCTTGATATTGCCAGCCTCCTTAATGGCAGCTACGATCTTTTGTTGATCATTTACCTGTGAATAACCTACAGTTGATATCACCACATCAACTTGCTCTATTGCTTTTACCAAGTTCTCGTGATTATACAAATCTCCCTGTATGATACACAAATGAAATATGTAAGAAACAGTGCATAATTAATTAAATACAAAGTACAGAGGAAACAAGATGAAGGAAACAGATTGAAAAGCGAACTGACGAGGATGAAATTGACGCCAGAACTTCTGAAGGCTTGAATGAGATCGGATACAGGGGGCACAAGATTAGAGAGAGTGGACTCTCTAACTAAAATGAAGGTATCATGACCGGCTTTTACACTGGCTCCGAGAATGAACTTTCCGATGTGTCCAGTCACTCCGATTATCAGAATCTTGCTCTTTCCGGCCATTGGTGAGAATCTCCGGCAGCTCAGAATAACTGCTCAATCAGGGATAGAATTCTTGAATGAATGATTATGGTGTAGACCAGAATTAATGGGATGATCGACCAATAAGGATCAATGCAATGATAGATCCTGAAGAGTTTTCCCCCAATTCGAATTTACAGAGAATTTGAATGAGATAGAACGTATTGGACTCTAAAAGTGTTTTTCATTAGCTCTCAAGGCTTCTTTATACAGTTCAATTATAAATGGTTTGAATTAAACCGTAACTACCTTCTTTCCCGCCAAAACTAAGCTTCCAAATTTCTGTTATTTTCCCTCCTTCTCGAACCTTCCTGATTTGGTTGATAACAGATTATGATGGCATTCACAAATTATTATATTGGGCCGAACTATAATAATTATATTGGGCTGTTCTATAATAATTGTATTGGGCCAAGAATTATGTTCTTTTACTAGTTACTACTATAAAATATTTGAAATGGGCTTTTATTTATTGGGCCGTTGATCGGACCATAAAGCTTTTCCAATAGTGTAAAATAATTGAATTTGATCCAAACATGACACAAGAAGCAATCTATTGTTTCCATTAATACAACGGCTACTAAAAGAGAACCCTCAAATTTGAAATTATAGCCTTTTTACAGACTCATTCTCGCACCACTCACTTTGTCATTAGGCTCTCAGATTCTCCTTTTTTTCTCTTAGGTTTCTTCAGAGGTTATGTTGCTACTTTCTTTTTTTTCTTTATCTGTTGCCATATAAATATGCATAAGCTAGCATTTTTTTTAACCAAGGTCAGATATTTGTTCTTTATTTTTGTATTGGTTTTATTGTAATGTTTTACTGAGTTTAATTAAAGCATTGTTTGTTCCACAATTTTGTGTTCATTTTAACCTTTGTACTTATGATGCCGTTAAATTTTGATAATATTTCTTGTGCTTCATGTTGTCTTAGTTGTCTCGGGTAATTTCATAATTGCAAACTGAAATCTTCGACATGTAATTTCACCTCATTTGTTAGATCCGGTTGAGATATAGTTGTAGGTTGGTAATTTACAAAATCTCAAAGGGTCTATTACACTTATTCAACAAATGGGGTGCATATAATTGTCGTTATAGTTAAACAAGTAAGCAATGAATGAATGAACGAACAAATGATTTTAACGTCAAAGATGTTTATTATAATCTCGAAAATTGACATGAAAAGGAGCAAAACTCAACAATAGTCAGAAAATCGAATATCAAATCAAACAAATTGAACAATCATGTCATCAAGAGTAGTATACTTAACATCAGGATAGATCTCTGATGCCTCGACTCCAAACGAGGGTTCAATCTCAAAGTTTGCATGATCACCCTTCACAAAAACAGAGTAGCAGACTCCTAGTCTCACATTTTGTGGGCTTGAAGCTTCTGCAAAACACATTGAATAACACATTTTAAAACCTCAGTCGAATAATACGTTCAAAAATTGTAAGGGATTGATTACCTTGAATGTTTTTCAGAAGCTTTTCTTCAGAAACATATTTTGGTTCTATGTTTTTGCCAGTCTTCTTCTCCCACAAAGAAACAAGTTCATTCATGGAGATTGCATTGTTAGGAGGCCTAATGTAGAGGATCTTGTTCAAGGTTCTTGGGTCATCCACAGCTTTGATTGTATAAGTTGCGATATCTTCTTCCTTGTTATACACAACTGAATACAATACATTGCATATTTGATCATTCCTTACAAAATTGAGAAGTAAATAAGAACAAAATTTAAATTACCTTTGCTGTTTCCGTCCCCGAAAATAGTAAATTTGTTCCTCGGGGGAGATGTGATGTTTAGTTGTGCTAGTGTTCTAACGAATGCATCAGCAGAGAAATTGCTAGACACATAGGTATAAGGAACTCCTGATGCCTCAACAAAACGGCGAAATTCAGCCTTGTGTCCATACAATGATTTTGCAGGCTCGACAGCATGAACACGATCCGCATCGTTTCCAAATTCTGAAGGGAAGAATCGCTGGACACAACAATAAATGAGAACAATGTGTTCATCAGAATACGAATCTGGCCTAGATGCTTAAGTATTTCGTTTTTTTTTCAAGTTTTCCACTACAGAAATTTGAGAGTCATCATAACAGAGAGAATCTGAGAACTGAAACATTTTTTTAATACTTTGATTTTACATGAGAAAATCACATTTAGGTATTTCTTTACCTTGATATTGCCAGCCTCCTTAATGGCAGCTAGGATCTTGTGTTGATCATTTACCTGTGAAAAATAACATGCAGTTGATATCACCACATCAACTTGCTTCATTGCTTTTACCAAGTTCTCGTGATTATACAAATCTCCCTGTATGATTGATACACGAATGAAATATGTAAGAAACAGTGCATAATTAATTAAATACAAATTACAGAGGAAACAAGATTGAAAATTAAGCTTACGAGGATGAAATTGACGCCAGAATTTCTGAAGGTTTGAATGAGATCGGATTTAGGGGGCGCAGGATTAGAGAGAATGGACTCTCTAATTAAAACGAAGGTATCATGGCCGGCCTTTACACTGGCTTCGACGATGAACTTTCCGATGTATCCAGTCCCTCCGATTATCAGAATCTTGCTTTTTCCAGCCATTGGTGTGAATCTCTCCGGCGCTTAGAATAACTGCTCGATCTGGGATAGAAATCTAGAACGAATGATTATGATGGCATTCACAAATTATGAATAACTGCTCAATCAGGGATATAAATCTAGAATGAATGATTATGATGGCATGCACAAATTATTATATTGGGCCGAACTATGATAATTATATTGGGCCGAACTATAATATTGTATTGGGCCAAAAATTATATTCTTTTACTAGTTACTACTATAAAATATTTAAAATGGGCTTTATTTATTGGGCTGTTGATCGGACCATAAAGCTTTTCCAATAGTGTAAAATAATTAAAGTCCAAACGTGACACAAAAAGCAATTTATTGTTTCCAAATAGGGGTATAATTATAAATATCTATTTATGGGTAAATTCAAAAAATCCGCGTGGCAAAATAGACTTTCCAATAATACAACGGCTACTAAATTTTGAAAATTGATGTGAGAGAAAACGTAACGGAAACCCCACCGCCATAGCCAGATAGCCTTTTTAAAGCCTCATTCTCGCACCACTCACTTTGTCATTAGGCTCCAAATACTGATCAAATTCTCCTTTTTTCTCTTAGGTATCTTCAAAGTTATTGTTGCTACTTTCTTTTTTTCTTTTATCTGTTGCATAATAATCTTTTTTCTTGAGTTATTGAAGCTAATGATTGTTTTTTTACAGATCCGATTCTTGAAGATATTGAGCGTTCAAGGAAACAGATTTTTAGAATCGTTGAGAGCCTAATTCGCATTTTTTGTACTGGTTTCATCTACGGTATGATTTTCACAGTAATGCATTTCGTTGCCTAAAAAGTTCTTATTTTAAATATTTGTAGTTGTTGTCTTACGAGAAAGCAAAAGATTTTTTTGGTTTCAACTCATAATCGTTTGTGAAAATTTATGCAATTTTCAAAATGTGATTGTTTGTGTTGATCTACTTTACATCAGTGAATTTTATGCTACTTCTTTTTTCCTAATTAGTATAACTGAATCTTCAATACTTTCATATTAGTTTGTGTGAATATGTTCAGTTTTCACATTGTGATTGTTTTGTGTTGATCTTATTTGCATCTCTGAATTTGTGCTACTGTTCTTCTCCAATTGATCTAATTGAATCTCCAATAATTTTGAAACCCTAAGCCCTAAGATTTTCCCCTCCTTTTGGCCTTTTCAGAATTGGTGCAAAGATGAACGATTTAATGACAAAATCGTTTCTAAGTTATGTTGATCTCAAGAAACAGGCGATGAAGGACCTTGAATCAGGGCCCGATATCGAGATGGGGCAGCTCGACCCTGCAGATGAAAAAAACCTCTCAAAATTCTTCGAAGAAGTGGCTGCCATTAAA
Source organism: Verbascum thapsus (assembly GCA_963669365.1). NCBI lineage: Eukaryota > Viridiplantae > Streptophyta > Magnoliopsida > Lamiales > Scrophulariaceae > Verbascum > Verbascum thapsus. Next base: position 23,459,102 of record OY770106.1, read on the forward strand.
GCTGACATGGAGGAAATCACAAATCTACTTCTCGATCTTCAAGACCTCAACCAAGAAACAATATCAACTCATGGTTCAAAAATCCTTCGAGGTTTAAGGGACAGGATTAACTCCGACATAGTCACCGTTCTCAGAAAGGCCAAAATCATTAAAACACGATTGGAATCACTCGATAAGTCCAACATTGCTAATCGTAGTTTATCCACTGATTATAGAGAGGGAAGCCCCGTTGATCGTACAAGAATATCAGTGACTAATGGGCTGAGAGTTAAACTGAAGGAAATTATGAATGATTTTCAGTTCTTGAGGGAGAAAATTGTGGCTGACCACAAAGAAGGGCTAAAGAGGAGATATTACAGTGCCACAGGTGAGCAACCTAGTGATGAAATGATCGAAAAAATGATATCGGGAGGTGGGCCCGTGTCGGTTTTCGAAGGAAAAGGTGAAATTGTTGAAGAGAATCAAGTAAGAAATGAAGCTGTGAAGGAAATACAAAGAAGTTTAGTTGAGTTACATCAAGTGTTTCTTGATATGGCTGTGATGGTTGAGACTCAAGGTGAGAAAATGAATAATATCGAGCAAAATGTTGTGAATGCTGGATATTATGTAAATGATGGAACGAAAGAGCTCGATCGAGCTAAACAGATGAAAAAACGAAGGACTATGGCTTGTTGGATTGGAGCTGTGGTTTTGATGTTTTTGTTGGTTTGTCTTATTGCTATTTTGTTCTGAAATTTGAAAACAAATCAGTGTTTGTGTTGTGATTGTCACTGCTTATTGATTATTGTTCTGCTGGAGATTGTTTACATAGAAAAAACACAATAGTATGTAGAGATTATGTTTACTTTTCCCACTTAGAAGTTTGAGTGTAATGTGTTTGATGATTACTATTCATCATTCACTGCTTTTTAGCTTGAGATTTCATTAGTAATGTGATTGGCTCTTCATTGTTTTCATGCCTGAATTTACCATGTTAATGTAGAGGAATTGTTGAAAGACTAAGAAATGAATTGAAGTTCAATTAACACGAATCATAATCGTTTAAATTACACTTGAGAACAAATGTTAACACAAACTGGATATAGTAGTGCTTTATTTTTTGTGCTTTGGCATATTTCATCCCAAAACAACCTGCATTCTGCAGGAAATTCACAGAACAAGCGAAAACGCAAACAAGAATCAACAAATAACCCTCAATTTAATAGGCCTTTTGATCGAAGGTTCGTTAACAAGGTGGAAGATCCTTTGGTGGAGGCAAAACTGAAAGATCTGGAGTCGGTCCATTTTCCACCACAAATGCTATCTTTAATCCCCACCCAGTGTGGAGCTCCAAGTGACAATGCATAAACCAAACTCCTATATAAGAAAAAAATAAAAAATTATTACGAGGTTTGAAGATTCTGGGTCCTGTACAATCACAACCGTTCATCTGATGGAATCAGAAAGTGATATACAAAAAATACCTGGATTATCAGCTCTGAATCTTATGGCAGTCCATCCACCAGTGGGGACACCAACAGTGTTTCTTTCGGGAGGATCTACCAAGTTAAACTTTGCAGGGTCTTTCTTGGGGTCGAAATTCCCGACCCCGGTCCCAACAACGAAGAAATTGTACCCGTGAAGATGAAATGGATGAGACTCGACTGAGAGAAGATTAGTGTCTTGTAGTACTAATTCCACGGTCGAATTGAACGCAATCTTACTAAGCCTTGGCTTGTTACTTTGCGTTGTCCTAAGATTGGCTGTAAGCGGTGCCCCAGTGTAGTTAAAAGGCTTGGGCGGACGGTCTGGAAAATCGGTCGTGTAAATGCCTTTAAGGTTGTAATAATGAGCCTGTAAAAGCCCGGTTTTGGGCATCACAAAAGTTATGTTGTTCAAAGAAGCCGTGAGGCGGGTCCCGTTTTGGCACGTGGGGCAAGGGTTCATCCCCAAACCGATCGTGTAGAAGAGACGTCGATCGACTTTTAGTGGTACGTTTGCGGGAAATTTCGGAGAGTTTAGGCTTTTGAGCTTTGCACTATAAGTAAGTGCAAAAGAAGTGTCATTTTGAGATGGTAATATAGGAAGAGTAGGCATGATGGTATTTTGGATGCCTTTGTATTGTAGTATGGCTGTGGCAGTTTTGTTGTCTACTGAAATTGGTGCATCCATGAAAGGCCTTGCAGCCATGAAGTATCTGCTCGGGGCCCGGTTTGCACGAACCAAAACGTTTGTTGTTTGACCGGGTGCTATTAGGATTGCTTCGGTCGAAAAGGGCTTTGTATAAACCGCGTCTATTTCAACTACGGTCAAGTTGTGACCGGCTATGGCAAAGAAAAGCTCGTCGTTGAGTGCAGCGTTGATTATTCTCAAGAGATATGTTTTTCCTTGCTCTACCTCTATGGCATAAGTGTCTGAAAAAATGCGACAATTGAAATTCACTAGTCATTTTTAAGCATCAAATAATGTAAATGGTGTTTCGTTTATAAGTTTCTAATTATCGCTACTTTTAGAGTGCGCACTGAGTAAACCTTGTGTATTAGACTGCAATCAATGCAAATTACACAAGGGTATGTTTGGATTGAGTGATTTGGATTTGGAGAGGGGATTTGGAGGAAGGATTTGAAATGACACCTAAAATGAAGTCATTTGAAATCCACCGTAATTATGGAGAAAATAGGTTAAAATGAATGACAAGAAATTTGAAATCCATCGTAACATGAATTCATCCAAATAAACTTAAATGGATTTGTCAATAAATTTGAAATTCATAGATTTCAAATCCTTCAATCCAAACACACTCCAAGGGAATTCAACTAGTCTTAGATTGCACATAGCTGACAGACTCACACTACATTAATATGCATTCTTTTAAGGGAATTGAACTCATGACCAATGCCAGATTCAGTTGCCCGAGCTGCCCGACCAACCCTATTGGATTAGAGTTGCCCTAGTTTCCAATATCTTATTTTGATATAGTTTGTAAATACGTTTACGAAAATAAGTTCATCAAAACACCCTCGTTTTTCAACATCTTACGTTTTTCAGAACACGGGAAAAGTGGGCCCGGCTTGCCGTTGATTGTATGAGCATCCGACATTTTCGGAGGCAACCCAAGTTGGTTTCCTTGCTTCTCAATCTCCTCAACATCTTCATTCCACCATTCCCCTGTTTTTTGCCAAATAAATAGTAAATATTATATATAACCTTATTTAATTAACTAATTTTTGGTTAATTTAAGTATAAAAATACCTAAAATTAAGTTATGTTCAAATTCAGGCTGAGGAAATGGATATGGTGTCCCTTGTTTAGGCATTATAACAATAGCACCATAAACAGTGGCTCTTAGCCAAAATATATGTGCATGCCACCATAATGTTCCTCTTTGCCCTGTTACATTAAAATCATAAGTATAACTATTTCCTGTCTGAATTGGACATTGTGTTATATAAGCTGGTCCATCTGCCCACCCGTTACGATATTGCTTTAATCCATGCCTATCGAAAAATAAAATAAAAAAATAAATAAAATATATATGGATATTAGCAAAATAAAATGACTAAAAAATTATAATTTAGTTCTAAATGTTACCAATGAATTGACATGTTATATTGTGCATGATTTGTAACGTTGATAAGAACTCGATCGCCTTCTCTAGCGTATATAGTTGGCCCGGGAAACATGCCGTTTACTGTGACAATAGGCTTTGCATGGCATAATCTGCTTATATTTTTTACTTGAACCTGGAAATAAAAATAAAAATAAAAATAGTTAAAAATCGAATAAATTATGCATGCAAAAGTAAGCAATATATAATATATGATCGATTTTACTAACATCAAATTGGTATTTTTTCACTTCAGCATTGACGGGATTGGCCAAAAACCCAATAACACACACGAAAAATAAACGAATTATAGATTGAAAAATATTTTTTTGACCCATTATTCGAGCTAAAATTTTGATTTTTTTTAGCCAAATAAAGGGAGAAAAAAAGGGTTAATTTTGTTTGATTTTATGATTTATGAACAATGTTTTGGGCATTTTATAGAGTGGAGAAAATTATAGGTAAAGAATATGACATCAGTTTGTTAAGGACAGAGCTTGGAAGCAATATGATGAGGAAAACTTTAAGTGTAAATATAACAAAGCAAAAAGGAACAAAAGAATAAGAAATAAAAGGTGAAAAGTACATTTTTTTTCCTGTATAAGGTATTCTATATACTAGTATGAGAGGTACATAAGGCCAAACATGATCCTGAGCTTTAGAGTTAAGGAAAAGGTTTAATTTATTTATTTAATTTTTTTTTTACTGATTTTTATATGTTTATGTAGTATTTATACTGTAGTATGAATGTATGATAATAGTATAAGACAATTATATAATCACTAAGAATTTCGATATATGTTAACTATTGGGCCGGGTCGTGTTAATATCTAATGGGCTCAAGCCCATGATTATTGGATAAACTCGATTATGGAGTTGGCTCATTCGAGTTCAAACAGGACAATAGCCCAAAGTAGACAAAGCCCATTAAGGTTAAACCAAATTGAGAAGGGTTGGGGCTTCATTGATCAACTCTAATAATATGAATTTTGTATACCCATAATAATATAAATAAGTGGAATAAAAGATGAGATATGATTCAAAATAAATGATCAAATGCATATAATTCAGTCAATAACTTGAGTATTAGAGTTATTTTTCCGTTGAATCAAAATTCAACATCTCTAACATGATTTTGCATGTAATGGAGTCAACTAAATATACAAATAAATCATATTTAGCATGATTTAATACATGATGTTTCGAAATTAATTCAAGAAATTAACATAAATCAATAATACAAGAGTTAAAATATTGTACAAATACCTTAAAGATACATAAACATAGCTCTATAAATAAATAAATAAATCAACATTTATAAAACTTCAACAATTTTTGTTCATAAAAATGTAGATTTAATTTCATGACAATTTTTGAACTCTTTTAAAATGAGTTGGTGCAGGTCTGAGCCAGCTACGTCCTCCAATCATATTTTTGTTCAGAAATTGAGCAGCTTCCTCCTTGGACAGACTATTTGACCATTTTACCCTTTTATCTCTATTTGCCCCTGGACCATAACATTTGTACTCACCATAATATACAGTCCTGTAACACAAAATAACAATTAAATGATTAATCAATCTTAATTCATTGTTATTTATAGAATTCACTTGCAGATATTTAGTCCATATCTAATTAATTTTGAATTTTTTTTACACATTGGATCTTATTTTTGTATTTTTTCCATTTATTATGCGTATATCGAATAAAATATAAGACAAATCACAATTTTTCAAAACAGATTAACGTTTATTATATATCATGAAACCAATTTTGAGTCTCAAAATCCCATGAAAAAGAAGAAAAAAAACGTACTTTTGTTTGTCGGGATCGCCCCAATCGTCCCATCCTTGGGCTTGTACAACATGGGACATATATGTAAGAGCATAAATAACCCTAGAATAAGAACCCCATGGCCTTCCAAGTAAAGCACCTCCATTTCCAGTTATTTTACAACCCAAAAAAACATACCCACTATTCTCTAAAGGGGATTCTCTTTTTTGTGCTGTTATTGCTCCATTTCCTTCTGATATTGAATGAAGATGACACCTCTATATATATATATATATATATATATATATATATATATATATATATATATATATATTTCAATACATGAAAATAAAATAAATAAAAAAATGTTAAATATAGTATATTTCAATATATAGATTGATTTGCATTTGAAGAAACTCGATTTAGAGTAGAATTTTCGACCTCAAAAAGAGAAGCTGCGTTTCCAAATATGAAATCAGTGGCACCTTCTATATAACAGTTGTTGTAATAATGTCTTCCAGAATCATCCAACAGCGTATCTTGATATGAAAGAATTTTACAACCATAGAAAGCTGATTTATCTCCAGAAACCTTTAATGCCACCCCTTTTCCTGTTTTCCCATATGTATTCTGATCACAAATTAACCAAATATTAATATTTATTTACATTTATCAACTCGAAAATTTGATGAAAACTAAATTTAATATATATAATATACCTGAATTGTTAAATATCGTCCAACAAATTGAGATGCCAATATTTTGACAGTGGGGGATTCAGACAGTATTTCTCCACCATCATTCCATGTTATAATTGTATCTGACGCTTCAGTTCCACTCAAAGTTACGTAAGGCTTATCAGCAGGCACAACTATTTTTTCTCTGATTTATTATAAAGAAAAAAGAAAATCAATTCTTGGTCATGCATGATAATTTGCCAAACAAAACCATAAAAAAATCCAAAAATGGGACACAATGAACTATATAATAAATGCATAAACGAAATTCTTTCTTAAATTTTAGCATATGCATGATATATATATATATAGAGAGAGAGAGAGAGAGAGAGAGAGAGAGAGACCTGTAAGTTCCAGGCTTGACCCAAATAAAGAACAAAGCTGAATTATTTGATGGAATAGAATCAATAGCATCCTGTATTTTCGTATAATCACCTTGACCCGATTGATCGACCCGGATGAGGAAGGCAGTGGACATGTCTTCAGGACCTGAAGTAGCCATGATTAATGAGCTGCAAAATATATTCACCACCAATATCAATATGGCAACATCACAATTTATAGTATAATTATACTTCAATAATTTCATCCCCATGTGCATGTACTATATTTTTTATTATTTTTATATCGATTATGGTGCAGAGTAAAGTTTTGTTTTGTGAAAGAATGAAGTAAAGTTGATAGAAAAAGAAAAGAAATGAAATGAGTAAAAGTTCAAATACACTGATAAAGTTTTCACTAGTTTGTGACTTAATATATGGCCATTCAAGGGTATTTAGTCAAACCAAATTGGTGGCTTAATTAATTAATTAATTAATTTTGAGGTTTTAAGTTGGTGATCTTCAAAGAGAATTCTTTATAAAATTGATTCATGTTTTATCTATTTTTTTTTTATGACAAGGGAATCCGCAGCCGCTACCGTTAGGTGCGCACTGGGTAAACCCCGCTCTTGTGCAATAGAGGTAGAGAAGGCAAATAGACATTCCCTCATCAGTATTCGAACCCGTGACCAAGGCCACAACATTCAATGCCCTTACCAACTCTACCGGGGGTTGCCCCCATGTTTTATCTATTTATTATAATGAATTGAGTGAAGACGAATAAGTTTGAAAATAACTCGAAGAAATTCGTGTTGAGTTTGGTTTCTTCAAAATTCAATTTAGAAACTATGATATTATTTAAAGTCAAAATCAGGACTATATTAATATGTGTAAGAGTGAAATTGACTCCATTAAGGCGACTTAATTTGTCGTGGTCACCTATAAATTATAATGCTGTAATAAAAATCAAGAAGTGGGCTAACAATTACCCTTAAATAAAGGAGATTGTTCGTTGACTGATTATTAAAGTAATAGTGAATATTCATACATAAGAATTAATGGTCATATTAAAGTTAAGTTAATCTAGGTTTAAACACATTAATTCCCTCCTAATATATTCTGGAACTGGCGTAAAATGGAAAGTTAATAGTATTAGACGTTATCTAGTTTCGTGCTTAAGGGACTTTTCACTTTCTAATTGCGTGCACAAAATCTGACTATTTGAATACCCGCATTATGAAAATTAATACTGTTCAAATCCGGCCCAAATATTTGGGCCTTTTGATGATATAGGCCCATAGCTGGTGATATAAGCAATTATGGATTTGGGCCGATAAACACAAATGTAATAAGAAGTTGACAAATTTACCCTCCTTCTCTTCTATAAATTCACACCAGTGTCAAAGAAATGAAAACCCTAGCTCCCACAGTCGAAATTCGCCTACATGAAGGCTTCGATTAGGTTTGTTTATTTGTTCAGAATTCTTAACAGTTTTTTTGTGAATGTTTTGGAAAGAGGAGGTGCAATGATGAGGTGATGAATATAATCTCGTTAATCTGATTAATTGTGAGGAAATTATTCAATTCCATTCTTAATTACCTGAGCACCTTCTCTTTTTCTCTTCATTTTTGGTATCTTGAATTTTTGTTTGTGATTGTTTTGTATTTCGTGTAAGTTAACTTTATAAATTAGTAAATTAAAAAGTTTGATTATAACAATTTTTTGGAACTTTGTATTTTTTGAATCTACAAATTCCTAAAATACTTTAAAGCTTTGTTTATTTCTCATGCTATGATTAGCTTTGATTTAAAACGTGAGGGAATCAGTTCAAATTAATTAGGTTTTGTTCGTTCTCCCAGAGTTTTTGTTTTGAGACCCATACCATACAGTAGCAAATTGAGTTTTCTTTTTCTGGAAACAAGATAAATCCTTTCGAAGAATACGTATTTATATATATTTATACTTGTATATATAATAATAATAATTTATAAATAAAAATGAGTGAGAATTTAACTAATATAAATAAAATAAAATTATTAAAACTTTTTAAAAATGTTAGAGAGAATTTGAAGAGTGTTCATTTAACCCTTGTTTAGTCACAAATAAATGGGTTTTTGTAGATAATATCGTGTATGAATTTAATTTAAACAATGTACTGTTAAAAATCTCAACACGTGGATAAATCTGAAATCTCCGGTCCATGGATATGGATCCTACCTCTCATCATGATGTAGGATTTTTGGGCCTAGCGTAGGTTTTTGGGCCTGACCTGGGCCTAAGTTACACATTTACGTTTATTCAAATATATAGCCCAAAACCGGGATATCAAGACCAAGTATAAAGTTCGTGTATTAACACAAAAGAAACGTAATCCATAAAGTTTAGATTTAAGACCTATATTGCTTGTATATTAGACATTTATATTAAAATTTTCACATTTGAATTGTTTTTTTTTTCTCTTATTATACAATTTTGCTTGGATTTCTAAACTGAAATATGCATAAGAGATATACTTAGGCTCCGTTTGTTTGATAGGGAATGAAATCTAAAATGGGAATAAGAGTTTTGGAAATCTAATTACTAGAAAACTGATTCCATTAACAGTGTTTGCTTGTCTATAAAAAAATGGGCAAGGATATATATATATATTTTCCTTTTTTATGTTTGGTTCAAAAACATATAATAAAGAATGAAATCTAAAATACCCTTATTTTAAACTATATTTTATAATCTATTATAAATTTTCAATCATAGTAGAATATTTGATATTATGTATATACATAAGTGTATATTCACATATATTTAATTTGGTTAAATAATAAAAAATAAATAAGATATCAATTGGTTCAATTGCATTATCCTCTTTTAGAAAAATGATAATTAAATTGAACATGCTTATTTTTTATTTACATATTGTTTGACTTTTAAAAAAATTGATACATATATGAATTTTTCATATACCAATGCATTGATAATTATTTTAAGTCGAAAACATATTATTGTTAATAAATAAAATATATTAATCATATGTGACCAACAACCATTTCAAAAGTACTATCACAAAAACAACATAACAATTTTTCAATTTCATTTAATAAATAAATATCAAATAAAACGTAAATCACAATTTATTTTGACAATAAAAATATTCTAAATAAATTAAAAATACGAAACTATTTTTTCATAAATAATAACTTAAATGAAATGCATAAATAAATAATTATTTTTATTGATTTTGTATTATATTTGATATAGAGGTAGTAAGAGTATTTATATTGTATTTATGGATTACCTTGATATGGGAATCACAATACCTCAATAAATAAGGTATTGTGATTCCCTTATTTGAGATGATAATTTCCATATTTTGGGAATAAGATTGCATTCCATAATATCCAATAAAAACTACCAAACAAGGTAATTTGATTTTTGGAAATCATATTTCCTATTTTGATTCTATTCCCTTCACAAACAAAGCCTTAATGGTAACTGTTAAACTTCATTGATTTCTGTTGGGGTGTCACATCACAGGAGTCTATTTGTTCAAATAATTGCATGCATTTCTTAAAGTTCATCATTGAAATTGTGATGATCAAAAGACTGTATAGAATATGGTCAACCAAATTTATGATTTTGTTGGAAATAAGTCATTAAGGTAATTATAATAAGCCAGATTTTTCGTAAACGAAATATATAAGGGAATCAAGAAAATGCCTTTCTATGTCAAATAATGAAAGTCTGAATAAAATTGTCTTAAATTGGTTGGCTCTTGTCTTCTTATCCTTCAGAAAAATGCTTAAAATTGCTTTCATGTTTAAATCAGAGTACAACAACTTGTGCAAATTGGTGATTATGACCCTTTTTTGTATTTTCAAAAATAACATGTTTACATTTGGTTCGCATTATAAATGTTATGATAATTTCGATCATATGGGATATCTGTGTAATATAAATCTACAAAATTCAAAAACAAAATTGGGCTAATATCATTGGCTTTTACAAATCATTATACATATATTCTGCTAGAGTACTTGTTGATATATTTTGCACTTTTTAGAATATGCATAAAATATATTTTACATTTGGTTTAACATCTTGAACCGGGCTTGTATTTCGTCTGTGAATTCACATCTCCATCTTCACATGGCCTATATCGAGGAAACCTGCAATAAAAGAACGAATAATTAGTTTCAGAATTCAGGCCTGATAATTGGAAAATCCTACATTATATGCCTGTAATAATACTCAGGAAGTTGTCATAAAACGAGGATTAATGTTAAATAATATGAAACCCCGTAAATATTATTATTGATGATGGAACGTATATATAGGATTATAAGAGAATCTATCGATATCATAACTTACCCTAACCTACCCTACAAACAAGGAAATAAAATATTATTAACCTATATATAATATATTACCATATGTCTAAATAAGCAACAAAATATGGAAAATTATTATTCTAGAACATGATTCTCTAACAATTAAAGCTTCAAATAGACCTGTTAATGGCTGAGAGATAAACGAAGTTGATTTTCCTTGTTGATACTCCATGTTGAAGAGATTTTGTAATTCAACAGCATCCCATGTTAACTGCTGAATTTGAATTATATAATAGAGTTTGTTGAGTAAAAAGAACTGATAATTAAGCTAAAACAATATATTGAAAATTAGTACTAACATTTAAACACGAAGAGTCGATAAATGTTTCTGGGATTGAAACAGGGGCACTGATTGTTCTTCTAAGTGTGGCATCTGTAGGATTTACACATATTTCTGAACTTGAACACATAGCTCCTTGAGGTAAAGGATTGAACTGAAGTTGAGCAGATGTAAAACCCGGAAAAATCTGATGAAATAAAATGTAAAAGATTTTTGTAAGCACAATTATATTGCAAACAGACTTATATAGAGTGATTATAAGTGGGAAATGATTAAATTTAATTATAAAAATATTTTTACCTCTTTAGCTAAATAATTGTCGATGTCAAAATCCGGCCTTGGGTTGATTGCAGCTAGTTTCATAGATAAGAACTGCCATAATCATGAACATTTTTGTTACTAAATTGAGTCTTATGACAACATAGACGAATGCTAAATACTACAATTTGTATTTGAGTTTCGATATACCTCGACTTGTTTTTGAAGAGATTGTACATAGTTTATGATTTCATCAAGCATTCCAGCTTTCCCAGTTATCTTGTTGCACCCTGGAACTAAATCTTGCAGGTATTTCATTCTCTCACTTATTTTCTCCCTTCTAACCTGTCATCATTAACACATAAATTTGTTTATTACAACGAATGTAATAGATTTAAGATTGTTTCGAAAAAATTGAAAAAATTCTTACTCTTTCAGCCAAGCTATGGCTGTCAGTGGCTTGTCCACGACGAGCCCGAACATGAATATAATCGGGCTTTGGAACCTCAACGGGCCCTTTGCTGACGGTGGTGGTTGTGCTCTTGCTGTTGCTATTTTGCTCTGTTATCTTAGATTCTTCTTCTGCACATTCTTTTAGTTTTTTCTCGTGGGATTTTTCTTCTGGAATTACCTGAATATATATATATATATATATATATATATATGTATATCAATAAAGTTTCAATTTTTTCTCAAATTATGCAGAAAAATAAGTTGAAATTGGGTTTTATGATCTTAAGGTAAAAAACAGAGCATGAAAGTTTTTGTTCACATGTACTGTTATACAAACATAAAAAAGGCATATTTTAGTTAGAATCTGTGATATATAATACCTTAAGGTTTCTAATTTTATCAGCTTTTCTCTTCTTGAAGCTCTCTCTTCCAATGGCAGAGCTCAAAGCAGCCTCCTTACCTTTATTCACCGCCGCCTCCGCCATTGCAGCCGCCACATTGGGCGGGCAGCTGACCGTTCTAGGAATAGCGTAACTAGTTTCAAACTCGGGCACATTCCCATAATTTAAAACACTCCCAAAGTCGTCGTTCCACCCTTTTTCTAAACCCGGGTCGGGTTTCATTGCCCCATTTCCCAGCATCTCATCAAGACCTCGATCATTATTACCGGTAAAGAAAGCACCGTTTTCCCCGTAATAAGTAACGGTTTGCTGTTGGAACAGTTGCTCTTGCTGCCATTTTTGGCGGGAACATTGTCGATCAAGTACGCTCAACTCCGGCAACATTTCCGGCGAACCACCGTTAAGTTGAAAATGCGCTTTTATGTCTGAGTTACACGATTTTGTTTGCAGATCAGTGAGCTTAGAAAGTGAAATTTGTATGAAGTCTATGAGTGATTTTTGTGTAGTACTGAGCAATGTTTGGTTTTATACTAGGAAGTGAGGAGAGAGAAAAGTAGCTGTATAAAAGTGGTACATTGTTAAGGGTAGGGGACAGTGGGGTATATATAAAATTTGAGAGAAAACTGGCCGGAAAGTCTGACAGTGACCGCCGGAATATTACTCCGCCACCAGCCGGTATAAATGTTAGTGAGAGAGAGAGATTTAAGTGGGCCCTGGGCGTGGTGGGTGGGCCCATTAGGGCGTGACTAGCCACGTGGGCGTGTTCTGAGGGGCCATTTCAGACCTCAGAGTGGGGAGAAGGCCCAAATTGGGATTTTGGGCCTTTGGATATTGTAAACAATTCTAAATAAGTGGATTCTAGTTGGATAACATTCATTTTTTATTTTTTTTTAATTATGAATGAATTTTGATAGTTTGTTTATTTTCCCTAATATAAATATAGATGATTTTATAAATCGGAATTCAAAATAATAAAAATTTCCTTAATGGCATTAACTATATGACAGGTAAATTAAAGTGATTTTAAACTTGGAAGTTGGAACCAACTCTTTAAATGTATAGTTAATTTGTAGATGTTCAAAATCTTCCCATTTATTTACTTCTTTAATTGTGACATCCTTTATTGAATTTTATTATTATCTTGACAAATTAAGTCCCACGTATAAAGTGATCATATTACAAATACAATAATACAAAGGGCTTTAAGGCTATACCACTAAATTCAAGTGTAATATAATAATATTTGTTTTGGTAATTAATAACTTTCTTTAAATGTAACCACTAACCAATAATATAGGAAATCTAATTAACAAATAGAATTGCAAGTTTAATAAAAAAAATTAAATTTTTTTTGTTACTAACAAATAATAACACATGCTTATGAACTAATTAACTTTCCCTTTTAAGCCTAAACTTAGTTTTATAAATTAATGACTAATTTTGGAAAAAAAGATGCCTTTGAGACTTTGATTGGAGGACCACTGGGTCTATATATTTTCTACACAATCGTTGTCATGAGACAAGCATAATCCAGTGTAGATATTATATCCTTTTCAAATAATGTTAATTTCTTATTCAACTTTTTAAATTGATGATGACTTCCATTATCCTATTTTTCGATGTTGCAATCTTGCTGGCCTCATATATAATAATATACACATATATATTTAATATTTTGTTGCATTTAAGTTCACACAAAAAGATAATAGTATATTATGAAATTGAAATATATAGAAACTAGCTACTCTAAAAGTTGTATTTTGATTAATGAAATAAAATAATCCTATGTTGTTTAAAACCACAAATAAAATAGGTTAGGACAATGACATCGATTTAACAATCATAATACATATAAAACCATATTATTATTGACTTATTGCCGTAATTTGACTTAATTTGTATTTATTTTCAAAAATATCATACTTATTGTCATCGAAAATCACTATCAAATATGATTAGTCAATCAATTTGCCTAAAAACATGTAGTTAGTTAGAATAATTTAGTTTCTTTAGAGCATATAATCATTTTTCATTAAATCACAATAAATAGGGATGTGAAAGATAGTGTGCCTTGTATATTAGGTCACTTGGTAACAAGTTTTGTAAAGTGACTTGACACAAAGCCTCATATGATATCTTATCATGCATGGCTCAATTTGCATTATGAAAATGATGCAGACATTTCAAGTATTCAGTTGTTTGAAAGGGCATTTAGGCTAACTATAATACACAATGATAATATCTATCTCGTTATTTGTAACACAATTCTTCGTATTTCAAATTAAAAAATAATTATAACCGTCAATACATTGAGATTCATATAAATATTATTCACGAAATATACAATTATATCATAATTGTTATTGTATAGAATTTTTTGAAAATTACCCTGATCATTTTATCTCTTGATATATATATATATATATATATATATATATATATATATATATATATATATATATATATAGCATTGGCACACAATGCACATATATATGATCTTATGCCAAAAAAATAATTGGCAAATGGACCTGACTTTATATCAATTCTTCAATCAATTTCTATGTGGGCTGCTAATCATTCAATACAAAACTAATCCATTTGCCAATATTTCTTTAATATAAATTTTTATTTCCTCATATATATATATATATATATTCGTCCAATCTTTACGCTTTAATTGCCCTAAAGCCAAGTACAATGCTCTAATCAACAGTGTTACTATTTGCCAACATTATACTATTATTTCTGCAGTATTATATATATATAAGAACACCCCACAAATCGACAAGTCATTTTCATCAAGAATTATATAAAATTAGTATTATTCACGTTGAAAACGATTACTCCTTGAGGATTAACATATTTGATGGATTCTTGTAACATGATTAAAGCTGTGTGTTTTTGTTTTTGTGGGAAAAAAAAACCATGTTATATGATATAACAAAAACCCTTGTAATAATATTTTTCTTTTTTCATATTTGCAGCAGGTGATATTAGGTAACTGAAAATATTTAAAAAAAATCCCTAAGTTCTAATAATATTTAATATATTTTTATGTGTGTGCTCTTATCTTATCTTCTAGGGATGAAATGGAGTCAACAAATATAATAAAAGATAAAGTGATGGGGTGGCAATGAAGTGTAGCAGGTTAGCTGCAGATCCAAAGTTCAAAAGCTTTCTCAAAGTAAAAACACTTGGAAAAATTTATGGAAATATCTATGAATGTATAAAATCAATTGGTTATTATTTTTGTGATGCAAGTGAATATATATATATATATATATATATATATATGATATATATATGTATTCTCATTTAGATTTGAGAAAATGCCAATGAAACATTTGTTTCCCAATAGAACTAGGGTTTTCTTGATTTATATCTCTCATACTTGCAAAAAATTAACGTAATTTAAAGATGGTCCAATTATTCTTTTCTGATAATTGAATTAAATATCAAATCATATCTATTCACTAGATCACTTGTAAGTTGTAACCAAGAATGATCAAATCATGCATGGTCCAATAATTGGTGTTCCACAATTTACATTTTTCCATGTATAAACATTGTAAATAATACTGTTGATGTCATAATTCAGACCATTTTAAATTCATACACGACCATAGAATTATTTGCCTAGAAATCCACCCCCTTGGACTAATATTATCTTATAATTTCCACTTGCATTTATACATCATTTCCAATCATAATATATATTATTATAATTTATTATAATCTATATGCTTCTTTCTTTCTAGTTAGCTACATCAGAAACCTGCAGCTCCATACCGCTTACTCTTTTATTTTTTCCATATAAATAAAGAAAAATAAGTTTAGAAATTAGTACTCACTGACAAAATTAACTTTATCGTTCTAATATTCACCAATTAAATGGGTATTTTTTATTTGAATTAATTAGTTTCGCATTTATATAATACAGTTTGTTGCATAATATATAATATGGACTTGTTGAAATTCATAAATAGAAAGATAAAATAATGTGTATAGTAAATTAGTAATCAGTGTTCCACTTTGTCTATTTCCAAGAATAAACTGAATCAAAACCTTGTATGGTTTTTTTAATGGAAAAAGAGTAAAAGACAGCCCTGTAAGCTTACAGCCCATCTTAAGCCACAAATTGTGGGGTAAAAAATACCGGCAACCTGCATAGCAGGTTGCTCTTTTTTATTTAAAATCAATAACCTAAATATTTAATTTTTCTTTTGGCCCATGTTTAGTTTAAAATATTATACTCAATTAATAGTTATAAAAATTAATTTATTTACAGAAAAAACTTAAATTTCCCCTATGAAATTCTGATCTATCGAAAAATATTCATATTTTTGAATTAAATCATATTATCAATGTACTTCATTTATCCCTCATTGTACTTGATTAATAATACTATAATTTTGGCAAAAATATAATCATATTTGTTTAAAAAAATATTTGAAAAATATATTAGTTTTTATAAGTACTAATTGAGGATATATTATACATTTAAAAGCTAATAATTTTAAAAACTTATTAAATTATTAATAGTCACAAATAGTGATTCATAGAGAACATTGACATATCAATTTGTTGAAGTAAAAAAATGTGAAATTTAACTTTTCTCCCTATCATCTATATCATATATATATATATATATATATATATATATATATATATATATATATATATTACGTCTTCATTTTTCATTATATTCATTTTCATTTGCTTAATATTACGTTGATAAATTGAATTAAATTATCATAATAATAAAGTTTTCGAGATTAGCAAGAATCTTAAACAAAATAATTGAGTTATAAAAATCTTGATTTCAATCTAATGGAGGTAAGGCTGTCACCGCTAATCTCACAGATTCTGTGAGATTAGCAGGGCCGTTTTTTAATATATCAAAACAGCAATTAGACTTAACTATTGGCGATTTTATGTTTTATTTCTAGCATTTTGTTATGAGTTGCTAAAGAATCGATCTTAGTTGCTAGTTGCTTAATTGCATCATTTACTACCTCGTTGTGTTTAGTCTGGGCAACTACAAAACTCTCAAGAAGGGATTCTAAGTTCGATTTCTGTGGTGGAACAGGGTTGTAAGGCTTCTGTTGGAATCCAGGTGGCTGCCTAAAGTTAGGATGTGGAGCTGTGGTTTGGTTTGGGTTATACGAAAAATTAGGGTGATTCCTCCAACCAGGCTTAAAAGTATTTGAAAACGGGTCGTTCTTTTGGTTGAAGTTATTCACAAAGTTGACTTGTTCAATAGAGGGATTGTTAGGTACACTAGCTAGTTGACACTCTAATGCAACATGACCAACCATACCACATATTTCGCACATTGGAGGTGTAGTATTGACAGAATTAACATGCACGTTCATTGAATCCAATTTCTTAGACATGGCTTCTACTGTGCAGAAAGTAAAGTAATAGCATCAAGATTGTACTTACCTGGTGTCTTCTGTGGAGTCGATCTTTCACTTGACCACTTGACCCTTATTCATCAGAGCTCCTCCAGCTGCTGCATCGACTGACATCCTCGTGGTATAAATCAGTCCATTGTAGAACGTGTGAACAATAAGCCACTTCTCTAGCCCATGATGTGGGCACAGTCGGAGAAGATCCTTGAATCGCTCCCAAGCTTCATATAGCGATTCACCATCTTGCTGAGCAAAAGTTGTGATTTGGTTCCTCAGTTGGTAGTCTTGCTCGGGGGAAAATATCTTGCTAAGAAGCACTGCATCAGTTGATGTCATGTTCGGATGGAACCAGTTGGTAGAGAATGTAGCCAAGCTCTCGCTTTGTCTCTCAGTGAGAACGAGAATAACCTCAGCCTCATAGCATCTTGGGAGACCCCGTTCATCTTTAGAGTATCGTAGTACTCTAAAAACATAGACAAGTGGAGGTTTGGCTCTTCAGTAGGTGCACCGCCAAACTGATTCTGCTGTACATTTGCTCTAATTAGTTTGTAATAATATATTAATTGAACTTATATATATAATTTATTTTAAGGTTTAGAGAGTTGTATGTAATTAATTAATTCATCAACTACATGTACAAAGTTACCTCTCTTGTGTGGTTTGCAGGCTATTACACAAGAGCAGGGTTTACCCAGTGCGCACCTCACAGTGGCGCCTGCGGGTTTCCCTCGTCATCCAAAAAAAACTACATGTACAAAGACAGTTTTATGAAGGATTTCTTGGTATGGATAAACCTAAAAATGGGCCTATCTTTCCAGCTGGTTATCGTCTTTGATTAGACCCTCTTTTATATATTTAGTAGGTCCATTTCACAAACAAACATTCACTCACTAAAAGGAAAAAAAAAAAAATATCACCAAAAATAAAATAAAAAGAAAAGCACCAATTCGATTCTATGCATTTTATAGGAAGTTTCTTGAAGTTTCATGAATGTCATTGAGATGATAGATATGATTGATCTAATCTTATCTATGTTACTAAAAAATTTATTTTCTAAGAATAATATTTTGAAGAAAATTAGAATTAGAATTAGTAAATTTCCTGGTTTGGCTTCATATAGAAGAAAATTAATTAATACTTGAAAAATTACTTTATGGTGTATAATTAACAAAATATAGCTATTTGTTATCAACAAGCTTTTCTAATACTAATTAAAATTTAAAAATCAACAAATTAAGAATACTATAATAGAATAGATAAAAAAGAATAAAGATATGATGAATGGAGAAATTGAATTTTGACAATACATCTAGAATAGTGACATCTAAAAATGAGACAATGTGTTTATAATTATTTTCATGTTTGGAGGTGGATGGGCTTTCCAAAATATAGATCACAAGGCCCAATATACCCACTATTCAAATACAAGTATTCCTTGACCCAAGCCCAATAAGTTATAATATTCCACCACTAAAAATAAAATAATACACCAAGCCCAAGACCAAGCCCAAAAAACATTTTCATGTTCAAACTTCAAAAAGAGTTGAAATTATATGGGCCTTATAAGGCCCCTCCCAAAATTATAAAATGTGTTTATTTTTATCCCAATAAATTAATTTAATTTTATCTACATATATTTTTCCTAAATGAGAATAAAACTTGAAACAATAAGTTTACTTTAGGAGAAGTATTTCAAATTTTTATTTCATAATATTATAATGTCATTCACTTTCACCAAGAATGTACATAATACACGTAATTTCATATTATTTCACCATGTATATATAGGTCAAAAGGAAAATAAAACGAAAGCAAAATACATTCATAAACTGTAACGCAGAAAAGAAATACAAAATTATAGAACTAAAGAGGATACTGATATATATCTAATTATAATACTAAAATTCAGACGCAAAATTCATGAAATTAAGTTCTTTAAATCTTGAGAAACTTCAGAAGCCTGTCAAACAAGTAAAGAAAAAATGTGAAGGAGATTAAAACTTAATTCGCATGATTAAATTCTTTAGATTTTGTGGGCTGAATTATTTTGATACTAAAAGAATTGAACAATTATGTAACATGCATAAATACAGAAAAGCTGTATACAAAAACTTATAGTTCAGATATTTAAATTATATATCAATAATTTTAGTGCCTTGATTCTACTAATTAGTGAGATTTATTAGTAGTTAAACCTCTTTTCATCTTCTTCAGAGCTGTTCTTATAGTTTGGAATGGGCACGTGTCCAGATTCTATTCGCCGGAGATCCTCAATGAGGATCTCATAGTGCCTTTTCACCTCCTCCACCGTTTTACCGCCGCCGACGGCGCAGGCCACGTTCTGCCACCGGTCCGGCGTGTCCCGGTCGAACCGGGCTAGTGCCTTTTCAAAGAGTTTATTCTCTTGAGCCGTCCATGAACCGCCCCTGCGCGAATTTATAGAACTCGAAGCCATTAATTAATTCTCAAAGTTTTGAAATGTATTTACAAGTAAAAAAAGACTGAGATGTGGGATATATATATGATATTAAGAATTTGCATGCATACATATATATATATATATATATAATATATATGTCATATATCATATATATATATATATATATATATAGAGGTGTGGTGGGGCCAGTTGGCGAATCAGTATTTGGGTAAAGCAGAAGTGAAAATGACTAGTTTGCATTACAACCACAAGGTGAAGAATTACATGCGACAAAATATAGAGGTATCTAATTAATTATTATTTGCTTGTTTATTAACATTGGAATTAATACATTTGCAAAATCTTCTATTTTTATTGATTTTTCATATATACTATATAGTACACTAAAAGATATATAGAGATAAATTGCCAAGATTTTACACTTTGTCCTTGACTAATATGAAAGTATGCACGTGATAACCTCCTCTTTAATAATTATTTCACGTAATCCAATGTATTTGAATTTGGTGAACTGATGGAAATTCCATATTTCCATTGTACACTGATGCCATTTTTAACTCTCTATTATACACATTCATATTAAATTCTTATTTTGAGTAAATAAAATAAAATATTTCACGTGCAATCAATTTGAGTGCGCTTTTATGATTAATTATTAAATAATTATTAAGTATCATATTAATTCTTTAATATTGTCCTGCATGCATATATGTCCCTTCAGTGCAGTAAATAATCTCTAGAAATAAAAAAGTATATTATATTTTATAAAATGGGGGTATAATAAAGACAAGGAATTGTGCATTTTGATGATTTGATCTTAATAATCTTTTATGTACTGCCAGGCACAAACCCTAGTCCATATATTGGAAGTATTCAAAAATGGCATGCAGACAAGAAACTTGAAGAAGAAAGATTAAAAGTACTGCATATTGGAATTAGTGTTTCAGAATCTTGTTTTTTTTATATAAAGAAATTAAAAAATAGTATAGCTGGCAGCCCACCTGATATATATATATATATATATATATATATATATATATACTGTCTATCCTCAAACCCATTGTATTGCATGTGTTTTCTATATGAACACTGCTTTTGCAGCTTGAACATATATTATAATAATATTATTATATATTCGGATTTAATGACCAAATATATAATAATATTATTAATAAAACATAGAATGACCAATAATATGCCAAACAACAATATTAATTTATTGAAATACATGTGATCAAATTTGAATGCTTTAAATGAGTAGTCTTGAGACTTTTTTCTATACAATTCACTTTAATGAAAACAATTTTAATCCGTGAATATGTGTTTTGAACAATTAGTGGTCCTCTTTAGAACAAAATCTATATCTTTTTGTAAAGCAAAATTCTGGATCACTAAAATCAAATAAAGTTTCTTTTTCAAAGAATCAAGGCTTAGATTTTCTTGAAGTATTCGATAGCTTTTTTTTCTTCCTTTTTAAGGTTTCGACAAAAGCCCTTCACTAATTATTGGGTCATAATGCTAAATTTTTTTAGACTTTCTAGTTGGTCCCTGCCGTTTTTGGACCTAGTAAAAGAACAAATTCGGAGTATTAAAGGGAATATGAGACTCAATTTTTAATTTTTATAATGGGCCAATATTCCAAAACTGTAAGTATTCATTCGGTATTACATTCATAAAGACAAAATATAGATCAAATTAATAATATATAAAGAAAAAATTATACAAATAAATATAAATATAAAATAAAATACGAAATAAACAATAAATCATAATAAAACTAAAGATATGAATTGGGCTAAAGGGGAATTAGTCCAAGTTATTTGAAAATGGATTTTAATAACTGGGCTTGAATCAACACATAAAGCTCATAATTAAAGCTTAAAGTCCATGGGTTGGCCTAAATATACGAGGTTCATTCATATTGGGCCTGTTGGGCCCAATTACACCTCTTATTAGCGGCCCGTTTTGTCTCGATTGATAAGTAATATACCTTTGCAAATATAATTGCCGTTAATTATATTCTTTAATCAGTTCTTAAGCTTAGAATTTTCAATCTATTGGATAAAAATCCTCTCTAAAAATTCGCTTTTTCCATTTAATGAAGTCAATTTCTTTATTTATCTTTTATTTTTCTGCATTTATAATTTTGATATGCTCTGTTATTTTAACATATGGAGTAATTTGATGAATAATAACATATAACGTTTTATCACTGTTATCTGAATGTCTATTTTAAATTTCACGATTTTATTTGTCTCATAATATCGATGATTGAATTAATAGGTGACATCTTTGTACTATTCTCCCTTCATGAAAAAATTCAGAATTTTTTCGAAAATGTTTAATTGTAGAAAATGATGTTCAAAATGTATTTATGATGTTGATAAGCAATAGTTGCTGTCAAGAAAGCTGGAGTTAGGTTATTATTATGAAGCAAATGAGTTGGGACAATATTCAGAAGGGCCTTCGTATTAAATGAATACTTTGCAAGATGCATGCACGAAGAATAATTGCATTTTATTAGCATATTGTTTATGTATTTTATTTCACTTACGCTCACGCATGAATATAATTTAGTCAATTTTATAGTGTTGATCAAAATTTATACACATTGTGCATAATTAAAGATATTTTAAACGAGTTTTTAAAATATATTGCAAAGGAAATTATCATTCTTACAGAAAATAAGAACATTATATATGATAATTTTAATTTCATAATTCATATTAAAGCTTGCATATATAATAGAAGGAATTCAAATGCTCCCTCCCACGAAATATATCAGTACATAGATCTATATATAACTAAAGATAAAACAACTTCAAAAATAAACACCAATTTTAATTTGGTCAATATAAAAAAGAATCACTACATATGATTCTCTAATTACTGCTGCATTATAGATGTTGAAGAACAAACATCGTTTTATTTCATCACACGATTCTTCGTGTCTTCACGTTTCAAGATAGAGATCCTGCATGGAACAATAACCAATTAATATTAATCTACAAAAAAATATCGTAAAAATTGTAAACAAAAGAATAATTTAAAGATATATCAGTGAACATTGATAATATTCTGAGATATTTTCTACATGCATGGCTTGAATAAGCAAATTGTACGTAAAGAAAATTAATAACAAATATAGAAATTATTTTGTAATATTCAAAGATATCGAGTGGATACTTTGATAACTACGTGTATATTATTAGGTCCCCAATCCAGAAAGGCCTTTTGTGGCCATTAATGAATCTACTTTGATCTATGTTTGGAATAGCTGCAAGATTAGAGTACTCAGTGTTTAATGTTTTGAATGTCAAATAAGGAAAAAAATCGTACGTAAAAATATCAAATCATATATATATATATATATATATATATTTGAAGTTTTGGCACGTAATTAATTAGCCATGCAAGGAGGCCTGCGATAGCTTTAAGGACCGACAACACCATTAATCTTCGTTAAATCAATTTCTTATCTATGTTTTAAATATCACCAACCAAATTAATGCATTTCCCATGATTATGCATTTATATAAAAATTTGAAATGTTTGATATTTTGTTCTCTATAAATTAAACTTTGCACGAATATAAATCAGTATATGAAAAATAGAATACGATTAGAGAAGAAAAAAACCATAACTCTATGTCTCGAGGGCCATTATATGTGAACAAAATCATAATCTTACGTATTCTTAGAACTAAACAGATATTGTAACTCACACAAAAAACAGAATTGAATCAAATTAACCGTCTTCTCGTTGTGTCTCGACCATAAAGGATCTTATATATAGTAGTTATTTCAAATATATCTTATATATGTATATAGTAATTGAAAATTTGAGTATGATTAGAGAAGAAAAAAACCATAACCCTATGTCTCGAGGGCCACTATATGTGAACAAAACCATAATTTTACGTATTCTTAAAACTAAACAGATATTGTAACTCATACGAAAAACAAAATCAAATCAAACCCTCTTCTCATTTTTGTCTCGACTATACGAGGATCTTATTTATATATATATATATATTATATATGAAAATGTAGCTATAGTTAACATAGTTATAATCTACCTTTGTTCATCCTCTAGTGGTCCTATACTTAGGAAATGGAACATGACCACTCTCTATACACTCAATATCCTCCAAAAGTATTTCATAATGCCTCTTAACTTCCTCAACGGTTCTTCGTCCCCCGATGGCCCTAGCCACATTGACCCATCGATCGGGTGTGTCCTGGTCGAACACGGCTAAAGCCTTCTCAAAGGCTTTGTTTTCCTTTGCAGTCCAAGTTGAGCCATGGGTCATCGAGCTCGAAGCCATTACTTATATGGAATTATAATGTTATATAAAAATTGAGAAAAGAAGAATGTGAAGAGAAATATGAGTGATGGTGTTGAAGAATAGGAAAAATGGTGCTTATTTATAAGGTGTTGGGGGTGGGGTGGGGTGGGGTGAGGTGGGTGGGGTCATGCTAGTTGAACTTTGTAAACATAAAAATCTGAGGAATTTTGATGATTTGGATCCTTAAGAACCACAACTGCAGCAAGGTAGAAGAATCTCTATATATCTTACTGAAAATGTTTTACTAAATATATATTATATTTGGATCATTTCTTTGTTAAATCTTCATAAACATAAAAACTTAGGAAGACAATAATATGTTACATATGGTTTAAATTTACAATGACTTACCAAATTATTTGACTGACATCTTTGAGTGGAATTAAAGAAAAAAACTCATCAAAATACATAATTTTGCTAACGATTAACTTGTATAAGAGTTACTCAAACCGAATAGGTATCCTTTAAAGACCCGTATAAAAAAATATAAGATTTTAGAGTTACCCCAATTTGTCCTAATATAAAAGATTTTATAAAGGGGCATGGCACAAAAAGTATATGTTAAGAAGACTACAAAGTACAACTAATATCACCATTTTGATTTGAAAGTTTCAGAGCATAATTTTTGTATTCTGCTAATGTACTTTCGTCCTTAACAAGTAACTATTAGCTGTCCAGATTGTATGTTCGTACAATTATTTTGTTAGTTTTTTAGTCAAGAATAGGCTCAACGCATGCAGCTCATAGTCGACCCTTACCTGAAATTTTCCATTTTTTTATCTTCTTATTTATAAAACTTTATAAAGTAATTTGGATGAAATTCGTAGTAATTTAATTGTCACAAAACGTTATGATCAAAATCACGTATTTAGTATTAGATTTGAAAGCTTGTGAGCTTCTAAAAATTTATAATTTGTCGACGAAAGATAAGCAATATGTTTATCTTTATTTTATTTTATTTTATTTTTCCTCTTGGCCTATGAAATGATGAAGATATATATATCATGATATTCTTTGTGACATAATCATATGGGCAACTGAATCAAGTGTGTCCCATAATATTTTATTATTTTTGTCTAGTTGGACTATTTACTCTTCATTTCCATTGGATGCTTGCCTTGGAATCTTGAAAAAAGATTATGGAATATTAAAGGGTTATTTTTATTAACTCAATTACGTAAAAAGTTTAATTAGTTAAATCTTAACTCTTGATCAACACGATTTATTGAAATTTAATATGCACCCAAAACAATAAAGTTGATGAATTTGATTCTAGTAGCAACTAGCAAATGATTTACTAGGGTTATATATATACAATATGAGATACGTACATACATGAACTAGAATAAAACCTTCAATTGGATGCATAACATTGCTACGTGGAAATTTTTGGGAACACTACTTTATTCCTTGTTATATTTGATATAAAATCTTGAGAAATTGATAGGGATTGTGACCCCCAATCGACAAGTTGCCAAAAATGCCTTGGAATTTTCGTTTCTAGATTCTTACATCAAACAAGTCTTAAAAAAGTAAATATTCTTTTTATGAATAATCACAAACGATTTGGATGATAAATACATTAATATGATATAAATATATACTATGCTGATGTGGTATGATATAAATCAAACTAGTAGTGATATTTGATTGGCGTGTGTTTTGGGTGTGTTAGATTCGAGGGGGGTCCAAATATAAGATGATTAGGTTGCCCCCAATGATTAGTTGAAAGTTACATATGCATCTTTGGAATCTTTGCAATGAAAAGTGAAATTCTAATTCTAACAATTGAAATATATATTGGAATCTTTCGACAACGAGTCTATATACCTACCATGCAAAATCAACAATTAAAGAATATATATATATATATATATATATATATATATATATAGACTGGTCCTTCTCACGACTTGGAGAATCTGAGGGACCTTTGTTTTGATGCTCCAATACTCACCAATATTCTTGCATACAAAATAAGGTTAATTAATTAGAGAAGGCTTAAGCATTTGATCAAGGGGAATATCCATAAAATTTTCTTTAGAAGAATCTTTGATTCCAAAGGAGAATATTATGCACAAGTTGGTGTATAAAGACTATAGTGATTTTTGTTTTGCATGATGTTTTTGGGAGCTTGTGATTGAAGCTTAAAATACATAATAATAACTTGTTATGATTGAATCTAACAATATTCAATCTAAATACACGATTAAGTAGTGTGAGATTATATATATTTTTCACGCGATAATGCATGTTACAGTTGTTGCATTGAAAATTCGTTTTAATTCGTTTTATTCTCAAACTTATATAGGGTGAGTAACATATATATGTCGTTAATGTTATATATTCTTCATAAAGTGATTCTTAGAGAAAATATTTTTTTTTTTTTTGAAGCTGATAATCTATATGTGGCATATGAAAGATTGATAAGATATTATTCTGATTGTGCCACACAAAGGAAAAAAAAAGAAGTGTAACTTTGTATAAGAATTGAATGAACAGTTTTTAGCTTTGTGTACCACGTCTATTTTATTCTCTGTGCCAATGAAAATTCTTGGACCAAAATGTTGAAAATATCATGTTTTCAAGTTATTATTATTATGATAATTGAGATTGAGATCCAAAGTAAACAGATTCTACTGAGATGGCTCAAAGATACTGTGGGACAAATGTACTATGATGCTTCGTGACATAGATTCTTGAGATGACTGATCATTTGTTTTAATTCCCATAAGTTCATGAAAATTTTAGTGTTTAATTTGGTTTAATTTAAAATAATTTATATACATTCTAATTCACTCATTTCATAATTACGCTGAATTCAGTTTAATTAGATTTGAAGTTGAGTACAAGGCTTAAAATATTTTCTGTCTTCTTTTATTATTTTTTTCTCTTTTATGGTGAAGCAATAAAAGTTAATTAATTCATATGTGATTCTTGGCAATGGTAAAAGGGAGTTTTAATATACGTAAATATTTCGACTTTCGACATCTTTAGTGCCAAACAACCATGAATTGTTCATATTATATGTCACGTATTTTAAATCGAGTTAACGTTTCAAGTATATTATCTCAAACAAGAAGTATTCTAGCCTTAATTCTTAATATAAAATCATTAAATAAATTTAAATATCAAGAAATGATTAACACGTAGAAGAAATATTCAATCATTTGTATAAAATAGGACAAACATTCAAAAGTTTCATAAGATTCGAATTTAAGATCAAATAATCGTAAATTAGATTTAATTTGGCAAAATATTCTCACTCTTTACAAGCCAACGGCCCAATCCCGTCGTTTTGGTTCTTCTCAGGCCCAAGAATTAGTTTCCTATAAGACAAAGCCCAAAACATCCAAGTTACGAATTGGGCTTAAGTAGGATATGGCCCAGCCCAATATTATTACTGCAAACTTGGCGAAGGCTCTGAGCCTCAAACTGTGCATTATTTATTTAGGAGAAAAAGATTGGCTTCTCTACTAAACTTTTTAGTTGAACTTATTATTAGTCTAATTTTTGAAATAATTGCGATTATTTATTTGATGGGAAGCAAAATTATCCCCACTTGGTTAACGCTTTTACAGTGCTGTTATGTAAAAATTGTTTTTAACATAATAACAAGTGGGTCCAAAATTAATTTGTCATTTTTAGAAATGTCAAATCGTGGTAACCTTAATCCAGTTATGGTTATCATTGATACATCTCTGTTGAAGGGATCTTTTATGTCATCAAATCATATATCTCATAATTATTAATCAATTTCAGAAATATTTAACCAAATTACAAAGAGTAAGCAGTAACAAATAAATTAAGTAAAAGAAAAAAGGCGGCAACAAAAATCCTGTAAACATGTCAATTCACTTCATTCCATAGAACTCTGTAAAGTTTGATTACACATCAACAGTAAAGCAGTAACCAGGTAAACAGTAACCAGAGAGTACAAAATAAGAACCACATAACACTAACACGAAGCTGAATAAAACTCAACACAACCGCCAGAACACATCTAAACCCTAACTCTACCAGCTTCCACCTTCCTCACCACCCCTAGAGTAGTTTCGGTCACCACCGTAACCACCTCCACGACCACCACCGTATCCACCGCCTTCACGTCGACCGTAGCCGCCACCACCGTTACCACCTTCACGACGACCATATCCGCCGCCGCCTCCGTAACCACCGCCGCCACCTTCACGTCGGGGGCCACGGAATCCACCGCCGCCACCACCGCCAGATCCACGAGACTGAGCCTCGTTGACGGTGATGTTGCGACCGTCAAGATCCTGACCGTTCATCGCCTCAATCGCGTCTTTCATCGATTGCTCATCCTTGAAGGTAACAAATCCGAAACCTCTGGATCTACCGGTCTCACGATCGTTAATAATCTGCAGAAATTACAATCAATAGAAGAATAAATCATCAGATCTGACAGATCTACACATTTAAAACATAAACTGAAAAGCAACTATTCGATCTTCAACCCTCTGATGAACAAGAGGAAGACGGAACGTACCTATTCAGGTGAAAAACAGTAACAGAAACAGTAACATTAGAGTAACTCAGAGTAACAATAGTAACAGTAACAGTAACAGTAGTAACACAGATCAGAGTGAACCGGTTAGATCCGATAGACGGACCTTCGATTCAGTAACGTCGCCGTATTGTGAGAACGCTTGCTCGAGAGATTGATCGGTGGTGGCCCAAGCCAAACCACCTACAAAACATCTAAATTCAACATCAGCAGCGGCCATTTTTAACTGAGAAAAGAGGTCAGTAGAATAAAGAAAAACTGGCCTCGAAAGATGAAGAGCTGATGAAATGGTGAGGGGGGAAACATGGGTTTATATAGGTGAAAAAGATGCTAGGTTTTGGGGTGGGAGTTGTTACGATACGCCGTGTGCGCAGTGCGCACTTCAACTATTCAAAATATCTCAGTGAGATATTTTGGGGAAAGAGTGTGGTCACGTGATACACCACTGGTGGTGGGAGATATTTTCGCACGTGCGATAGGTGAACGCTTTTAACTAAATATCTCCCAATTAAAATATCTTTATCTAAAAGTGATAACCTTTTTTTTTGGTAAATTATAAATATATTCTGAAATTGTTAATTTTGATTTTTGGGTTTATAAAAACCTGCATGTTTAAGACCAATTTTCTTTTTCTTTTCCTTTCTTTATCATTTCTTTTAGAGCATCTTTTGTTTTCTAATTTTCAAAAAATAGGTCCTAAAAACGAAATAAATAGAAAATATGTATAATTGACTGGACTTGAAAACTCAAAACTGGGCTTCAATCCAAACACACAAGAGTTTAATTAAACATTAACCCAATTATATATTATAGCCCAGCCCAACAGACAAAACCTGATAAGACTAAGTTCAGAGAGGCGTATGGATAAATTACTCTGTTTTTATAACCGGCCCGTTATATTAGCCTTTATTCTGTTCTATAGTGCAAAACCTGAATTTATTAATTTGGTAAATACTTTTTATATATCTAATTCAATAAACTTAATTATATATCATCTTCTTTCCATATAACTGAAGAAAATTATATTCTTTTCTATTTCACTAAAATATAAGGTCAAGATAATTTAATTAATTGAACCTCATGTTGTCAAGTGGAAATGATATAAAAAGTTTTGGTTAGATTCCGTCTATGCAAAGGACTCTTCCATTATCATATCATGTTTTAATAAGATATTTATTGTGTACGCCGGAAAATGAAATTGAAGATTAAATAATTGAATCCTAAAATGTCATATAATGCAGATGATAAATTAATCAGAATTATGAAATATATTATCTCATGGTTATAAAAATATTATAACAATAAAAATCTCTGTACACATTTTCAAAAGTGAAAAGCAAAAGGTTACGACTCATTTGCGACAAAATAAAATTTATTTAAAAAAGAGGGAAAAAAGTAGAAAGAACACATGTGCTTAGCCATACATTAAACTTATAACCATTCAATAATTATCCAAATATAATTAATAAACAAGCAAATGAAAGGCTAATGATCATTAGATACCCATTCCATAACATTTAAATACTTACTTTTCAAACTTTTCTTTTCTCTTCCAATTAATTATTTTATTCACAATTCAATGTTTTATGTATCGTCAAACTTTTTATATATAATAGAAAGAATTCCTAAAATTCACCAAATTAAAAAATATATATATATATATTTATATATAAAAACCACATATTTCCTACACCTTTCACCATCTAATAACCAACAAGAACATGATAGCAATAAATACAAATCGAAAAAGAAATTAATATTTAATCAGCACTACTATTCCAATAAACTTGCTGCAACTAATTTTCGAGCTTAGCTTTATTGGGCAGCATTTTCGGCGGTCAAATTCCACCGGAGACGCATCAATTTCTCTTTCAGACCAACCCGACACGTTCTTTCCGTTACTACAATATTCTAAAAAACCCGAATTAAGGATCCGTTTACGGTTTAAACCCGACCCTATCCGGTATCATTTTCTGTCACCGCCGGCGAAAGTTTTGAACTTCACAGACACCATAAAAGGAAAAAAAGACAGCTAAATTTTTATAGAGAGAGAAACTGAGACTGGTCTTCATTTTTTGTGATTTTCTCTATCTACCCACAATCCCATTACTGCAACTGACTATTCAACAATACATTCTCTATATCTCTACCTAAAAATCGCAATGTTTTTTTTGACTTTTTTTTTTCTTTTCTATATAACCCCATTTCTCTATCTGTTTCGTCACCTCAAGCAAACTTAGTGAGAGATAGAGAACAAGAAGAAAAAAAAGTAGGGATTTTATTTTTTTTTAAAGAACCCGAAAGGAATATAAAGTTTTGTAGAAAGAATCATTTATTCAGACCTTATTTTGATTCATTTTTTGTTCATCTGTTCATAAAAGGCAAGCTCATGAAAGTTTCTCACTTTCTTTAAACCTTTCTTGTATTTTCAGCAAACAACATGTAAGCAAATGCATACACTTTTGGTGTGTGTATATACGTATCCATGAATGTGAGGGGAATTTTAATTCATCGATGAAGTTGAACCAGAAATGGTGGGTCATTGGAGCAGGCTAGTTTTCATTTCTCTGTATTTCTTCTTCTTGCTGTTTAGTTCCACATTAGGGCAACAATTCTTGAGTTTTAGGCAAGAACGTTTAGCTTTGCTTCAGTTAAGATCTTCATTAGGGTTAAGAAGTAGAGATTGGCCTATAAGATCCGACCCCTGTACTCACTGGCGGGGTATTCAATGCACCAATGGCAGAGTCACGGGTATCAATATATCAGGTTTCAGAAGAACAAGAAGGGGAAATCAAAACCCCCAATTTTCAGTTGAAGCCCTTCAGAATTTAACCCTGTTATCATCATTTAATGCTTCTAATTTCGCTCTGCCAGGGCAAATTCCTGAATGGTTAGCTTTAGAGGTTAATTCACTCCAAGTTCTTGATCTTAGGTCTTGTTCGATTAATGGCGCTATTCCATTCAGTTTGGGGGATTTGAGTAGCTTGGTTGAACTGTATCTGTCTGATAACAATCTCACTGGTGTAATCCCATCTAGTTTATCTCAGTTGTTTAGGCTTTCTGTGCTTGATCTTTCGATAAATTCACTTACAGGGTCAATTCCAGGGAGTTTTGTTACTCTTGGCAATCTTACTTTGCTTGATTTGTCTTCGAATTCTTTGTCTGGTATAATTCCTCCTGGAATTGGCAATTTGTCTAGTTTGCAGTTCTTGAAGCTTTCGGGGAATAATTTGTCATCTTCGATACCTGATCAACTCAGTGATCTCTCTAATCTAGTTGACCTTGATCTTGGATTTAATTCACTTTCGGGTTCTTTGCCTTCGAATTTGAGAGCTTTGAGAAACTTGCGAAAAATGATAATCGGGAATAATTTCCTCTCAGGATCATTGCCTGGTGACTTGTTTCCTCCTTTGACTGAATTAGAGTTTGTAGTTTTAAGTCATAATGGTTTTGTTGGTGAAATTCCTGATGAACTGTGGTCAATCCCTTCATTGCAATTCCTTGATATCTCTGTAAATAACTTTACTGGTATACTTCCCAATGCCACCTCATCCGTCAATGCTAGTTTCGCCATATTGAACATTTCCCAGAATTTGTTTTACGGAAATTTAACACCTATAATTACGAGGTTCAGTTTTATCGATATCTCAGGGAATTATTTCGAGGGTCCAGTTCCAGTTTACACATGTGACAATTCATATCTTAGTAGAAATTGCCTCAGAAATGTTGCGAATCAAAGGAATGTCACAGAATGTGCTTCGTTTTATTCTGACAGGAATTTGGAATTCGATAATTTTGGCAAGCCAAATATCACACAAACACCTACTAGTGCTTCAAACAGGCACAGAATAGTTATCATTTTGGCTTCTGTTTTAGGAGGTGTTGGCCTTATAGTGCTCGTGATATTTCTCCTCGTGTTATGGATTATATGCAAGCGAAAGAGTGGAACAACGAATCAAAGAGGTATAAGCGTGGGGCCCGTTCCTGCAGGTGGGGTCCCTCCACCCTCCGGAAGGGTATCTTTAAACTTTTCAAATTTGGGAGATAAATTTACATATCAGCAGATTCTCCAAGTGACTAACGAATTAAACGATGCAAATTTGATTAAGAACGGTCATTCTGGTGATATATTTCATGGTAGACTCGAAGGTGAAATTCCTGTAGTTATAAAAAAAGTTGATTTACTCAAAAAGGAGTCGTATATGTTGGAATTGGAGCTTTTCAGTAAGGTAACACATTCTCGATTGGTCCCTTTATTAGGGCATTGTTTGGAAAATGAGAATGAAAAGTTTCTTGTTTATAAACACATGCCAAACGGGGACTTATCAAGTTCTTTGTTCAAGAAAGCAATATCAGATGACAGTTTGAAGTCACTAGATTGGATAACGAGATTAAAAATCGCAATTGGAGCTGCTGAGGGTTTGGCTTATCTACACCATGAATGTACTCCACCACTTGTTCATAGGTACTATTGAACTAAATACATTTTTATTACCTTATTGTTGAATTTGGCCTAGTTTTCATTTTGTATAAGAAAAACAATTGCAATTTGACAATTTAATCTATTTGTTTCTATTTTTAAAGGGATATTCAAGCTAGCAGCATACTTCTTGATGATAGATTCGAAGTAAGGTTAGGAAGTTTGAGTGAGGTTTGTGCTCAAGAAGGTGAAACTCATCAAAATAGGATCACAAGGTTGCTGCGGTTGCCACAGTGAGTATTTCCTCTTCTAATCGTAACTGCTGAATTTATTTAGGGTGTGTTTGGATTGAAGGATTTGAAATCTATGGATTTCAAATTCATCGACAAATCCATTTAAGTTCGTTTGGATAAATTCATATTACGATGGATTTCAAATCCCTTGTTATTCATTTTGACTTATTACAGTGGATTTCAAATGACACTAAAAGTAGGTGTCATTCCAAATCCTTCCTCCAAATCCCCTCCCCAAATCCAAATCCTTCAATCCAAACACACCCTTATCTTTTTTCACTTTTCATTTTGATTTGAAGCTATATCTTTGAAAAGAATAAATTCGAGTCTTTGATCTTAATGTAAATTTTGCACGGATAAAGTAAATTTAAATGTATTATTTCAGGGACGTTATTTCTATTCGTTGTCATTTGAAGGAAAAAACAGAAGAAAATACAATGCTAGTAAAATTAGCCATTTTTTTATGCTATTATGATATATGCAATATATTAATATTCTGGCTTTTCTTTTTTATCTCTATGCAGGATATCAAGTCAAGGTGCTTCAGGTATGTCCATTTCCTTAGAGTGTGATTTCGTTTCTATATTCATTTATGTGGAAATGAAACTGGATTTATATTATCTATTTTCATAATAGTATCACTAATATATCTCCATATTTTGTATATTTACTCTAGAATTCTTATTATATTATCTTCTTTACTCATCTATACAATAACTAGGTACGCCAAACGCCACATGTGCCTATGACGTATACTGCTTTGGAAAAGTTTTGCTCGAGCTTATAACCGGCAAACTAGGCCTTAGTTCATCTACCGAAACGACCATTAAGGGACAAATAGAATCAATGTTACCCTATATCAGCTTATACGATAAAGAACTCGTCACAAACATTGTGGACCCTACATTAATCATAGACGAGGATCTTCTAGAAGAAGTGTGGGCCATGGCTATTGTAGCTAGGTCTTGTCTTAACCCTAAACCTACTCGTCGGCCCCAAATGCGTTACATCCTTAAAGCTCTCGAAAATCCTCTTAAGGTTGTAAGAGAAGAACAAAATAGCTCAGCTAGGCTTAGAGCCAATTCATCTAGAGGGTCTTCTTGGAATAACGTCTTGTTTGGCAGCTGGCGGCATAGTTCGTCTGACGTGGCGGCGGCCCCATATCAGAAAGTCGAAGGGATTAAACAGAAGGGGAACTTGGGGTCTCAAGGAAGTGAAGAAAATGGTGAAGGGTATAATGGTCATTTGAGGGAAATAATTCCCGAGAATTTGGAAGAGCATGGCATTAAAAGGGTACATGAAGATTAAGTGATTGTTTGTTGCTATGTGGAATTCCTTTTGGTTCGAAATATTCTTTGGTCGTTTGATCGAACGGTGATGACTAAAGGTTTAAGAGAGCTTTTTGTTGTTGTTTTACTTTTT
This sequence comes from Verbascum thapsus, assembly GCA_963669365.1. NCBI lineage: Eukaryota > Viridiplantae > Streptophyta > Magnoliopsida > Lamiales > Scrophulariaceae > Verbascum > Verbascum thapsus. The sequence goes on from OY770106.1 coordinate 23,494,161, forward strand.
GTGGGGAGTTTAGAAAAAGGGTTTTAGATGTAGTGGTGATTCTTTTGTGCCTCTTTGTTTTGATGCAAATATAGGCTACAATATTTTTCATTGGTTATTTGGTGAATTGTAAATGAGCATATATTGGTTATGGCCATAGTTTCCAAGTTTTGCCTTAATCCGAAGCCTAAAAGGCGACCTTAATGGACTCTGAAAATTTATTTGCTTGTTTGTTTGATACTTTGATTGGCAGTTCGTTTAGCTGGAAGAAATATTTAGTAAAATTATACATAAAAGCAATTTACACTAAAAATAAAAGAGTGAGAAGAATAGAAGAATTCGAGTGAGAAGAATGAATGTAGTGAAAAAAAAAGATAGGTCCTACCGAGATTTGAACTCGGGTTACTGGATTCAGAGTCCAATGTCCTAACCGCTAGACCATAGGACCTTGTTGACGTTTCTAAAGAACAATTACTTTTATATCTCATTTTCAGTTTCCTTTTAGTTAATAAATGCTGAAGTAGGTAACCATTGATTTTGAATACAATGAATGAGCTATATGTATTAAGTTTCAAATCTGATATAATAAAATAACTGAGTAAAGGTTATAAGGAAAAGAATGAATCTCATTGAGCCAAAATCAAATTCACAATACATTATCATATTCCTGGAAAAAGCCGAGCAAATAAAGTCGTAAATTGGCATTAAAATAATGAAGATCCCTTTGTATTGATAGTTCTCGTGAGACGGGCAAAAAGAGGCGCCAATTCAGTTAACTCAACCTTGAGATTTCATCAACTGCCTTCACAACCTGTAAAGAACTTGTCTCGAGAACTTGGCCACCCAATATGATTTCGTCCAGAATTGTATGGACCTGCATTGCCAAGCAAGCAGATTGATAAGCATCGATAAAACTAGCTTAGAGGAATAATACAGAAATGATTCATTTCAACTACCATACATTGTGAATAAGACTAACCTTGTTAAAATTGAATACAACGTCAAGCTCACACACATTACTGAAACATTTGTCCATTGCCTCCACGAAAACTGTCACATAATAGTATACAGATAACCGAATAAGCAAAAGAATTAAAGAAGCCCAATCCAGAAATGGCTAATCTATTTTACATCATGTCTCTTTATATCAAATCTTCATCCAAACCAAACCAATGACAAAGCTAATACTAGGCATGGAAAACACCAAAGAGAAATAGAAGAATTAAGAACTTAATTTCTACGACTTGAGTGTTTCCATCGCAACACTGTCAACAGCCAACTTTCCTCATATATACTCAACAAATATAAAGAAGGGATCTTGAGGTCAGCCTAAAAACACAGACTAACAGTATCTACATCTACAGTAATATTAAATATGTTTAATTAGAAGGAAAAACAAATTATCTTAAAGCCCCACTAGAGATGAATGATTTAGGACACAGTTAAACATATACAAAAACTTGTATAAGCGGGGGCAACCCCCAGTAGAGTTGGTAAGGGCATGTGAATGTTGTGGCCTTGGTCACAGGTTCGAATCCTGATGAGGGAATGCCTATTTGCCTTCTCTACTGTGAGCCTGTCAGCTATGGGCAACCTAGGCTGGTTTACCTCTCTTGTATGGTTTGCAGGCTATTACACAAGAGCGGGGTTTACCCAGTGCGCACCTAACGGTAGCGGCTGCGGGTTCCCTTGTCATCAAAAAAAAAAAAAAAAACTTGTATAAGCATCGAGTCTCCAAATTCATTGGCAACAATGTTCAATGACCAGAACATGATCCTTTCTTTCTAACTTACAAGGCCGCATACAATGTTTAATTTGCTGTCTTACTATTGTACCGAAGATCTGCATATATAGTAGATGATTCCATTCAGAGAGAACAAGAAATCACCTTATGCCAAAGTCACCTATCCTTTATACCGTGTTCTACTTATTTTCTATGTAAATACATTACAACAACCCAGTCTAAATTAGTCTATACTGATGAAAACAATGTATATTGAGAATTCATAAGGCTATAAACCGCACAAACAAATAATCAACAAGACGAACCTTGCATGAGATCCAACATTGCAAGCTCATTCTCAGAGCTATCAAAAATGAAGACAACATACAATGTAGCATAAGTTTTATAAACAAGCCGCACATCCTGCAAGTTAATTATCCAAAAGATTGCGTACACAATTAGCAAAAACTACACGAAATAATAGCACCAAAACTTTCAACAGCCATAATAAACACTAAATTTAAATGAATACATGTTCCATAATAAGCAATCATAAAATCCTAAACTTATTTACCGGTCCAAAAATAGAATCCACTTTAACAAAATTACTGACATTCTCAGCTCTACTGCATAAAACTGCACATAACAGCAAATTAACAGGATGAGAAATAAGTAAATATAAACCACATCACATGAGGCTCAAATGAAATAATTCTAATTTTATTAAATAACATAAAATTAACAGCTGACTTCTGTAAATGCTGCGAATCAGCTCATGCTGCTTCTCCACGGGCTAACCTTACATTGCAAAGTGAAATTAATCAATTCTACTGGATAGTTAAGTAAAAAAATCGCACAGAAGATAAATCAAACGCAGTAATTTGGTTCAACATCAAATCTGACAAACCTGAAACTCGTAGAATTTGATGAGTCGAGGCTTGCCTTGATCGTTCATGATTATAACTCCTCGTATCATTTTTTTTCTGCTTCTAGAAATACTCTTTCCTTTCTTCAACAGTATCTCTGTAACTGAATCGAATTACAGGATGAACAGAAAGGTGGAACCAAATTATATAGCCAAATCGCGTTGCTTCGATTCGTATAGCTTATTTAGGGAAAATTGTGATTTTGGTCCCATTTATAAAATGTATTGAAATTTTAGTCACGTTATTTGGTAAAATTACAAAATGTTCCCATAATAAGGAGAAAATTGCATTAGTATCATAGTATGATAAATGCTTGTATTTGCATTTCAACCCTCACATTTCCCAACATTTACTATTGGCCCATTATATAATCTTAAACCCCATATCACTCCCACTCTATCCACTTTCCCACTCTAAACAAAAAAATGCTAGCACCTCAACCTCATCACCTGTATGCCACCTTCCACCACCACAACCACCGCCGTTCTCCTCCGCGCGCCGCCACTCTTCACCCTACCGGAAACACTTCCGATCGGCCACACGATGAAAACGACGCTGCATCGACCATTGAAAAGAACGTTCTCCGAACACACAACGCGAAATCTACGGCCCTCCTCCTCCGTCACCTCTCACCGGACGATCATCAAACCTCACATTCTGAAATTCAAGAAAAAGCATCACCATTACTCAAACAAGATAAAGACAAATTGCTCGAAATTTCACTACTAAGTAAAAGAACACCCCAATTTCCAGGTTCAGTTTACGCAAACTCTTCTTTGGAGCAAGTTCAGAGTGTTTTCAAGGGAGGAAAGGGTAAAATTGACAGTAACGAAGATGAGGTTGATGATGAAATGCTTGTGAAAGCGCTTGCGATAAGGAGGAAAGTGACTGCTGAGATTTTCAAGGAGTGTATGAAAAGGGGGAAGTTTGGGATCACGTATTGTGAGAATTTAGCTTCTAAAGTACCTGAATTCATTGACTATGTGATGATCAAAGCTGCCTCAATGAAGAACTTTCCTGAATTCTCGCGGTCTCCGTATAATGTTCGTGCAAAAATCGTCATTGATGAGTCTGAAGTTGTGCCAATTATAAGGTAACTTCTCAATGCACTGATAAACTAAAATTTGCTTTTCTTTGCAATTTCCATTGTGAGGATGTTATGGAACTTCTTTGTATATGTATTTGACTTCAAAAGGAAGAATTAGTGAAAAGAAAATGCATACTATCTAAATTCAACTACTGAATTTCTTATAGGTGGTTGAAACATAACTCTCTTTCATATCCGCAAATCGGGAAGTTGATATGTGCATCAAGAGAAAATCTTGATTCAATAAGACAGTTGGCAGAATGGTTGAAGTCGATCCATGTGAAGGGGAGGTTCATAGGGGTTGCTTTGACACGGGCTGGTGGAAATGTATTTGAACGTAGTTTAATGGAATTAGATGAGATTATTGACTATTTGGAGGCCAATGGTGTAAGGAGTGATTGGATGGGGTATATAGTTAGTAGGTGTCCTGAGATATTGTCTTTTACCATGGAAGAAGTGAAATCTCGGACTGAATTCTACTTGAGTATGGGTATGGATAAAAACGACTTTGGAACAATGCTTTTCGATTGTCCTAAAGTGTTCGGTTATCTCTCCATGGAAGAGATGAACGAAAAGGTACTTAAAGACCCCATCTTTTCTATTAAGCTCAATATATAGTACTTTGTGTTTTATTTTCTAATCTTTCTCATTTGTCTTTTCCTTTTCCTCACGAAAATCCAAGAACCAAACAGGGCACTAGTAGAACTCTGTGTATCAACTATCGAGTTATAAACTGATTTATGTTCTTCTATATCCAGGTAGCGTATTTGAAGGAGTTTGGGCTTGATAATGAAGATGTGGGGAGATTACTAGCATTCAAACCACAGTTGATGGCTTGTAGCATTGAAAATAGATGGAAACCTCTCGTTAAATATTTTTATTACCTCGGGATTTCTAAAGATGGCATGAGAAGAATCCTCACGATGAAACCGATGGTTTTCTGCATTGATCTAGAGGATACCATTGTGCCAAAGGTATGCCTTTCTTGTTCCTTTACATTTATCCAGTTACTATGCAATAAAACCCGAGCTATAATATGTTTATTAGTTAGTGTGCAGCTAATTTTTCATTTGTTTTCGCAAAGGTTCAATTTTTGCGAGATATAGGTGTCGAAGAAGATGCCATTGGCAATGCTCTCGCCCGGTTTCCCTCGTTGTTGACTTACAGTCTCTACAAGAAGATACGACCCGTGGTATATTCATCATATCCCTTTCTAAATTTTGTAATGCTTTTAGTCTTGCAAAATCTCTCATTTGTGAAAAGACAAAAACGCCCTTAAGCATGGGTGACAAAACATCCTCGTCTTCTGATTAGCATTATGGGCAGGTAATATTCTTGTTGACAAAGGCTGGGGTTTCTCAACAGAACGTAGGAAAGGTGATAGCTTTGCAGCCGGAGCTATTAGGATGCAGCATAGCAAATAAGCTTGATCACAATGTGAAATACTATCTATCACTCAGGATTACGCTACCACAATTAGGCGAGATGGTTTCTGATTTCCCAATGTTGCTGCGGTATAATATAGACATTCTACGCCCCAAGTATCGTTACTTGAGAAGGATGATGATTCGACCATTACAGGATCTCATTGAGTTTCCTAGGTATGAACCCTTCAACTTAAAATTCTAATTTAAGTTTGTGTGTTTGTTTGTTGAACTTTGGGACACCATGGTTAGGCCAATCACAGCCGTTGGTGTATAATGGATGTCACTTTGACGGTTGTGATTATTCTTAGTTTAGACCTCCTAAGAATTAAATCCCAATTTTGATATACTGAGAATTTACAGGTTTTTGAGCTATTCTCTTGAAGGACGAATAATCCCTAGGCACAAGATAATGGTCGAAAATCGGATTAATTTTAAACTGAGGTACATGTTGGCATGCTCGGATGAGGAATTTAATACGAAAGTCAAAGATGCAATTGAAAGACGGAGAAGATTTGAATCTGGTCTTGTAGACATAGACGAAGAGCTATTAAACTCTCAAGACGATCACACAGAATTGACGTCTATTGAGAGTACATACGTCGGAGGATTAGATGAAGATGCTTCTTTTACAATTTGAATATAATGGCCTATAATTATGTATGTATATTGTAGTAAACTTACTATTGTATCCATGCAAAAAAAAAATTTAATTTAAAGATACAGATAGGCATACAATTTACCTGAATAGAGCTTGACAATCTGCAAGAGATTCGAATGTCTTATCTTTCCACAAATTCTCTATATTGTATCCATGCAAATAAATAAAAATTAATCTGACAATAATGATACATCACTCTTGAGGCTTTAAATATGTTGAAAATGCTAAAAAAATAACTGCAATTTGATGAAACATCAATGAAAGAAAATATAGCTTTCCCAATTTGAAACTTCTCTAAGAATAGATTTGTCCTAAAGACCAAGGCTGCATATTGGATTTCTTTTAATGAGACTCAGATCCACCTGCAAAGACAGGGAACAAAAACCATGAACTGAGAAAAAGGATGTATGAACAACAAACGTCAATCGAAAGTTATACAGGGGTTTTTCATACCTTGTGACCAAAGAGATCTCTAATGTTATCGATTCCATAAAGTATCATTGTAGGTCTGGTAAAATACGTGGAAGATAAGTACGTAAACATAAACATTATCCATAAAGCAAACTGTTGGAAGAAAAAGTCTCGGAGATAAATTACATGCACATCTCATTACTTATTGCATAATTACCAAAACCCTTGTGCGATTATAAATTACCAAGAACAACTCGAAAATGGGAAGTGCAAAGGTAATTTGCTTCTATTTACAAGTGATATGGTAGTTTTTCAAATTTTGGAGTGTTTTCATAATTATGGTCTCATGCAGGGAGTATACATTTATGTTACTCAAAGTTTTGTTTACCTTTCAAGTGAAAGCCCCCATGCTATGACTTGAACATCTTCTGGAAGCCCCATAGGAAGAAGCATTTCAGGTCTGAACATGCCGGAGTTTCCTATTTCGACCCATTTCTGCAAACCTTCATGATAACTGATCGAAAAAATTGATTATGATAATGAGATTGCATTTCAGGGTAAAGCTTCAGCCTGGTATATATATGACGACCTTTAATTGTTACCTGAAAATCTCCATGCTGGGTTCTGTGTAGGGATTGTATGCAGGCTTGAATTTAAGCTTGGACATTCCTGAAAACAAGTAAAATAACCATTATCCCAGCTAAGGATTAGCTTCACTGTATTAGTCATGGGAAGCAATTCGTTGATAAACTGTAACTCCTGAGCTAAAAAAACATATTAAAGATGGGAATTTTACCAAGACGAGAGAAGAAGTCGTGAAGAACTCCTATCAAGTGTCCAAGAGTAAGGCCACGGTCACAAATCAAGCCTGAACATGCCATTCATTTGGTTGAATCGAGACAACAGTGAAACAACATTTGTCAGCACAAATAAAAGATTTATGTCATATACAACTGTACTTATTTCAAAAATAAAATTCAACACATTTTTAAACTGGATATAAGGATAATGCAGTGCTGACCAGAAGCAAAGTTAACAATATGGTTCACATTTTCCAATGAACCACAAACATAAGCAGTGCATCAAGGTTACTAACAAACTACAACAGAACCAAAACACAATGGTTTGTCTACAAGGAGGGGTGCACATGAGCCAAGCTTGATGAAATTTAGGTTTGAACTCGACGAGCTAGAATATATATATATATATATATATATAATTGAAAATGTATTAAAATACACATATATATTTACAAGGATAAATATACATATAATTATAAAAGATTTATTTGTATTATATAACTAATGATGTATTAAATATACATATTATTAAAATTAAATTAAGGCTTGAAAACATCTAGCTTAGTCAAGCTGGAACGAGTCTAGCGAGCAGTGTTGGTAACCCACCCCTAACTTCAACTATCACTTAAATCTTTCAATATGTCAAAAAATGATCTATTGCTGATACCCCACGCACAATCCTTATGGAGATAATGTTTCAGCCATCACACTTTTTCCTCCTCTTTCTCACAACTTGCATCAAAATGGTACATTTATTAATATCATAAGGCATGCCTAGTTGAAGAATGGAATCAAGCATGCATACATGAAGAAAATCATTACCTTCTATCTGGTGGAATTCTGCAAGATGGGTACGATCTACAGCTTCATTTCTAAACACACGGTCTATTGAATAGTATCTTTTAGGAGCGAAAGGTCCCTGGAGAAACACAATTTTAAGTGAACATCATGCGAGCAAGGATACTCATAAAATAATGAGTATGCTCTGGAGCCACAGCTGTCCACCCTAGACAAGGTATCTAGTAGGGAATGCTATATATAATACAGGAAATGAAAGAACAAACAGCCTTACACATGCATTAAAGCAGGTTCACCTATTAGGGTAAAACAACATATAGTCTAGACTCTAGAATCAGACATAACTTGTTAAGCTACGTCTTTCGTATAGAGTAAGCTAACAGAAAAAATCTCATAGAGAAGATTGAGCCTGCTTAAATATAAACAAATTCTGAGCAATTTTTAGCATCAGAAATCACAACTTGGCTAGAGGCTGATTAAGGTTTATCATATCTTAAAACATTATTCAAGCTACAACCTTGCAGTAGCTATCCAAATTTAGTAATCAAAATGAAGTGAATGTGGACGAGCAAGAAGAGGAAGAAACAAACAGAATGGAAATGGAAATGGAGATGTCTAAAATTAAACTCCCATTAAACCACTAGAGAGAATTTCCGAGCTTAAATGAACATAGAGTCCCAAAGGATCATACTCAAAGCAAATAAAAGCTAACCTGAGCAAGTGCATACAGCATCCTGGATGAAACAGCAGTAGTGTGAGTCCTTAACAGATTTTTGTTCGCTTCCTCTCTTTTCCATTCATACCCATACCTAGCAACGAAAGAAATTTTGTTGCTTACATTCAACTATGACACTAAATAAATGTATATAATATGCATTGCCTACCCCCTCGACCCATAACCTCCAGATTCATGAACACGTTTAACCCGCTCAACATAATCTTCAGGCAGCGTTCTTGTGGTTGAAGGCTCTGTGAAACATGAACCACCATAAGAAAAGAAATAACATCAACGCCTAGAATTTAGATCTAACAGATGAAACTTCAAAGTCACCTTTCAAAAAAAAAGTATCATGTGAATCACGAGCTGGATGTTGCTGTGGCTGGAAAAGTGCATCGAAATTCCAGAAGCTGCAAAGTCAAGTAAAAACAGTCATAAATTGTGACCAGCAGAACAAGAAGAAATTGTTGAGCAAAGACAGAAAAGGAAAGAAGGGAGAAGAGTAGAGAAACATATGCTTCTGTTTTTCTCTGTTCAACTGTTAAGTACAATTTCCATAATAGAATCAGAAGTACATGCACACCTGCTTTCCACAAAATTGTTTGTCGGCATCTCCTCGAACCTGCATATGCCATGAATGCAAAATAAAAAGATTATGCACCGCATGATATGATACTTTACTGAAACGGCTTTGACATCGAAAATTACACACGCTTACCCCATTTGAAGAAATATCATCTGAATTTGGCGCCTCACCTTCAAGAAAATGAGATTAGATTTTAATCAGTAAAACCCCAGCATGACAGCGTTACGCGATAAAAGTTAGACACTACAGACGACCTCATCAAACACAAATGGCATTGCCACACAAGCAGCACAAGTTTTTATCATTTCCCCAATCGTGATGATAGATGCATGTTTGAAATAAGACAATATCGAGAAGTACTTTCGTTAATGTTATCAGAAGATAAATAAATAAAAGGAGAAAGTCAATAGGTGCCATGTTTTGCATGACTTTGCCCTTACCACTTTTTATAAGAAAAATAATTGTGACAGTTAATAATATACTGGATGTTTTCTACGCAAAATGAAAGACCATATTATTTGAGATTTATCGTTACTTAAAAGTGTTCTTGCAAACCTCTTATTCCACAATATCTTTAAATAATTTCTTTGAAGAAACACAATGTGTAGAGCATAATTTGATCCCATTTGCAATCCTTAACTCTTACATTTCAGTTATGGAGAAACAGTACGAGCGACGATGGAGATGAATGAGAACAAGAATATAAAAAGGAGCCACTACAGCTATACCTTGAGTAACGGATGGAGACAACCACCTTCAGTTGGCTGGCCCTTTGCAAGGAAGTTATATTCTTTGAACTCAATCTCCTTCCAATCACCCCTTCAAAACAATAAATCATACATGTTACACAATACAACTCAGATTTGACCAAACTTTATTTCAACTTTATTTCACTTTCGGAATTAAAGAAAGGGAAAATATAGCAACAAAATGGAAAACTAGTGCCTATAAGGATCACAAGTAGATATTCAACAGGTTGTTTAAACAAATCTAATACCCTCCACTCTTCAAAAAATATCAAAGAGACTTGAAATTTATTTATAGACATCAAAGCTAAGATAAAACATTCTAACTCTCGAACTTAGCAGTTGTTGCAAAAGTAAATGCATGCTTAACTTTTAATTATTGTTATATTTATACCCTATCTACATGTTTATGAAAGTAAAACTGTTGTTATTTTACTTTAAGCTCTAAATATAGCGTATTTGTTTATATTTATTTTATACGTAATAATTGCAGAAAGTCTGTGGGTTGGTAACAACCCATAACTCATCCCATGCCCCATTACATGCACAATAACTTGCAAGATGAGTTTGGAACGGGAGAACAAAGCACATAAACTCTCACCTCTCAAGCCTCTATAGTACTAGAACTGAAACATACTGAGGAGCTTAACGGTTTGTTTCTCTTCCAAGATAACTTCCAAGAGAGGTACAAGAATTAGCATGAACACATACTGGAGCACCGTAGATAAAAATTTCGCATAAAATTCAGACCATAGAAAAGATAAATTTGGCTTGGTGGTGCAGAGTATAGTAATACATTGATTACCACTGTAGATCATATGCATTTATAAATGATTACCTCTGTAGATTCTCACGAGTTAAATCGGTAGCCACCTTTTTCCTCTTTGGAGCATACTTAGGACCTTTCTTTACCGAATAGCCTTTCCATATCCTAGTATTAGAACAAATAGGTGCAAATTGCAGAAACAACATAAATTAGCACATACTTGGAAATGAGGCAGGCAAGGAACATGGAAATATATATTACTCCAGAAGTAAAAGGAATGCAGATAATTACTGAGAACTAATAAGCTTTCTTCTTTTGAGAGCATCAACATCCTCAGCACTGACAGCCTGTAATTTAATAGTCATATCAGTTGTAAATTATAGGATGATTATTGATGTGGACACCCAATTTTGTTGAGATTTCTATTATTCATGTCACTATTCATAAAGCTAATTATAAGGAACATTGATAAGCTTTACTTGTGCCTTCTTTGGCACCAGGTAAACTGCTAGCATGCTCAAAATGTGTGTAATACAGAAGCATCATTAAAAACTCTAGACAGCATATCCCTGTTGACGTTCTTACTATTCTCAAAAGACTATAATCAAGACATGATCACATTCACACATACAGATACTGATTCCCATTACAGCCATTACTATTATATGATAAATCAACTCTACAACAATTCAAACTGAATTAAGATTGGTCTAAGTCAAATTACCTATATAATATTTGTTGTTCTTGTAAAACTCTAACTTTTATTGATAAACCATCAAGTGAAAGTTAATAATCTCTGATGTAAGTAGCTATACAAAGACATAAATGTACATCATAGTAACATACACATATTCGGGCACAATGTGAGCATGCATACAACCATGTAAATATCCATGCACAATACTGAAAGACGGGAAACGAAGAAAAATTAAACATTCAAAAGTTATTACACACCTCACCATTTTGAATCTGTATGAGCAAGTCCTTCACTCTATCATCAACATGTTGGACCTATATCAAATCATCAAATTAAGAATAGTTCTTAATGGTGAGGCTTAGAATTCCTTCAAATGTAAACTATGATGCGCAATCAACAAATGACATTTCTTTTCAAATGGCATGTTATACCCTCTCTCACATGAAGCATCTTTGGATCACAAGCATAACATAAGAGACCATGCAAGAGGTCGTTGTCAAACATATTGACATTGCGGTAACTAGAACATAACGCTGCCTCTTTTCTGTGCCATAATAAAATAATCATTACACAAATTTTCCATCTTATGTTTACAATTTAAACAAGATTCATCATGAGCTTTAGTTAATAATGAGAATTTAATCAAAATTGGAAAGAGAACTTGTTCTATCTGGCTAGCACAATAACGAAAACTATACAGTTAATAGTTTATTTACCAGGTTGAATCAGTATTAAAGGAAGGGTGAAAAAAGATAGAATGTACAATGTAAAAAGTATTTTCTCAGGAAGAAATAAAATAAACTTAAGAAACATTAAGAAACATTAAGAAAGGTATAACAAAAAAGCATAATTATCTACCATGAATCACAACATGCACTATAGCAGGTCAAATTATCAAAAATAAATTACAACTAAAAACTCTAAGTTTTTAGTCAGAGTTACCTTCCTTGAGACTCCTGACTTCCCCATTTCTACCCACTTGTTTTTTATGGCCTGGGTACTGCCTATTTTGTAAATTGAAGACTTCAGCTTATCCTGTGTTTAAAAATCAAATTAACCAGTGTATCTACCAAGCGTGAAGGAACAAACAAAAGGTAAGTAGAACCAGGCATGATACAGTATGAAAAGAATGGACAAATGGAGTAATATGTACATGATTCAAACTGATGTTCACTGCTCCAAATCAGGTAGTGAATAGTGATTGGTAAATATCATGAACGCAAAACTTAGTTTCAACTGTATAATCAGCTGTCACATGTACATTAAAATCTTAGATTTTACCTCAAGACTATCTGGCAACCGCGACGCAAAAGTTCTCTGTAAATAAAGCTCACACAGTGAGAAATCCCATCATAAGCATACTAATAATTTACAGCCTTAAAGTTTTAACAGTGGATTACTTGCAGCTCGTCTCTTGTGATACCCTCTGGTGGTACAGCCAAAAATAGAAGTACTTCGGGAGATCCATATTTAGCATACATGTCCCCTTCTTGAGTGAGCACCCATCTTTCCCTCTTGATGTCCTGCAACAGTATCAATAAATGTCATCAAGACAACAAAAGTGATGCTGAATTCATCGATTTCCCCACCTCAACTCGATTCTCATATACAGATAATATAGCAAGTCAATTGCCTAACTGGATCAAATGCAATACTTCAGATAAATAGAACGCCACTTCAAACTAAACCTATACATACCATAATTCAAAAACTCATAGCAAACTATAAAATGCTCTACAAAGCCTAGTCATCCGTTAAACTATATTTAAATTTACACTGACAACAGTACATTTAATTGATGTTCAACTCACCAGAACTCAGCATTCATGATATATGGATAAGGCAAGGTTCATCGCCTAGCAGGATACAAATTCGAATTGTCTAATCCAGTAATTCAGATAAACTTCAAACTGAATTTCGCACCATAGTTCAAAAATCCACATCAAATTCTAAAGCGCTCTAAAAGCCTAGGCATCCGTTAGACTACATTTACACTAACACTAACTACAGAACATTCACCCCCCCCCCCCACACGCACTAAAATCAAGAAATTGATGCAAGAAAATAATGCAGGAAAAGATCGATTCGAAAAAACAGACCTGAGCGTCTACAAGACGAAATCCGTTGAGGCTTTTGATGATGTTGACGATCTCATCGTGATTGATTCTTTTCTCCTCCGCGAATAATCCTGAATCTGAAATCTCCTCGTTCTTTTCTAGGTATCCTAGAACCGCTTCCGCCATTTAGGTCGCCGGCAGAGAGCAGCCGAGAATTGAAGGTGGAGTAGTAGAGGAAGTTGCGCCGCCGCCGTAAGGATAGAAAAAACCTTTTTCTTACACCAACTCTCTGAATCTTTGTTTCCTATTCTCTTTTTTGTTTAATTTTTAGGCGGAGCCTTTTTTAATTCCTATATGGGTTTTATTTCAAACTTTACCTAATTAGTTTAAGTAGTTTTTATTTATAACTATTAATAATTATTTTTGGTAATTAACAACAATATATGGGGATGTAACTTTTTTTAACACGTGCAGCATATAACCAACTACACAAATGTTCTATGAGTTGTCTAGAAATTAAAATTAATGTTTTATATTTAAAAATTTGAAATATTTTTTAGAAGCACAAACTATAAAAATTCATTTGAAAATGAAATAGATGTATTTATATTTTTAAAAATTTATTAAAATTAAAAAATATGTCTATTCAACATTGATGTGGATAATATATTGAATGATCGTAGTAGTTATGTTTATAATGATTATATGAATAAATAAATATAGATTAATAGATAAAACATGAAGAGAAAGAAAAATAATAATTTCAATAATATAAAATTCATTGGTGAATGTATTAATTGAAAAAAATTTAGTTTGAATCAAAATTTGATATGTGATATGTTATATTTATCTTAGGATTTTGTGTCCAAATATTTGAAAATAAAATTTAAAAACATAAACAACAAGCCTAAGGTTCAGCATAACCAAAAGTTTGCCAAATTATTTTCATCCAACATACTGAAAATCAAAGGTGCCAAAAACATATAAAGAAAGCGGAAATTTTAACTATGTTCGATTTTATTTCGGGCAGGAACTTTTACCCAAAAACCCAGAGATCCCAAAATGCGTTCCAAATTTCTAGCCTTAAAAGCAAAAATTTAGGAGCAATAGGCTGAACTATCAACGCCTTTTCATCAATGTATTGTTGTGAAAAAATTACCAAGAAATAGAATACAAAGATACATGATATAAATAGATCCCTTTATTTAACATGTGTTCCAGAAAAAACAAGCTGTCCAAGTCCATGTTTGCAAATCAGACTACTCAACGATATAGGCTTTCAGATCGAAGATTCTCAGCAATCTCTGTTTCCCACCGATCACCATTTTCAAGTAGCTTCTCCTTGTCATATAGAAGTTCCTATTACAATTTACATGGAGAAATATGTAATCAGTTTTGTATCTTATTTTTTGTTCTAGTAGAAAATGGTTCAAGTAAAATGCAGAGACAAGAACATACCTCGTGAGTTTCAGTAGCAAATTCGAAGTTGGGCCCTTCCACAATGGCATCGACTGGGCATGCTTCTTGGCAAAAACCACAGTAAATGCACTTTGTCATGTCTATATCATACCTGCAGATTTTTTAAGATGTGAGAAATAGAAGGGCACGTGAGAATGAGAAATGAGGCGAAAATGTAATTACCTAGTTGTTCTTCTGCTCCCATCTTCTCGCTCCTCGGCTTCAATGGTAATTGCTTGAGCAGGGCAAATCTGTGAAGGAACAAATATTTCATCAGATAAACTTAAGCTCATTAGCGAAGATAAGTAAATCAGGCAGCAAGAACAGTTGAACAATAGCCAAATAAAGAAGATTAGTTGGCACTAATTTTTCAGTCTGAATGAAGAGGTACATAAAGTTAAATGTGCAAGAGAATTCATGCATATTGGTAGGTCTTCACATGATTACTGCAGGATATAGGATAAGATAAGAGTAAAAACAGCATGTTAAAATCTAGTCCTTACAGCTTCACACAGTTTACAAGCAATGCAACGTTCCTCTCCAGTTGGGTAACGTCGGAGAGCATGTTCCCCACGAAAACGTGGACTCAGAGGACCCTTCTCAAAAGGATAATTGATCTGCAGAACATAGAAAGTCTCAAACAATTATCTATCCAACATTACAGTGAGACCATATAATGGCATTATTCAAATTCATTAGCAGCTGCATTTAATGCCTTCATTCACACAGTTATAGTACTGATGACAATAAAAGTAAAAGAAGAAGAAAAGAAATACATACAGTAACTTTTGTATCAAAGAAGTATCTGAGTGTCAGCATCAGACCTCGAACCATTTCAGTGAGGAATAAAGTGTTTATGCTTCGCTCAAAAACTACACGTAGAATAACCAAAGAAATTAAGACTAAACATTGAAGGAAAAATGGAGAAGGATCAAATGTGATGACTAAACATAGATTTGGAACTTCCTTTACCAGAATTCCAATCTTTTGATATCTCTTTTGCAAGTTGTTCTCTCTCTTCATCATCTACAGAAATCAAGAACCAAACATTAATAGCCATATGAGGAAAGTTAAGACGCATACTCGTTATTGAATGTCTATTATATAGTTAACCAGTATAATTTCATATGCATCTTATCATAGTACTTCGACTGAATAAAACGACAACTTATATTAACTTCTGCACAGCTTTTTGTAGCCCGGAGGACCTTTTTATCTATTATCGAGAAAAATTAGTAAATGCCTTTATGAGGTTCATTCTTTATTGTCCATCAGAATTTTAAAAGGCCGAGATATCTATTTAGTGGACAGCATGGTAAATACTATACAGAGGAAGTTCAATGTTCTAACTTCTAAGCATGAGCAGCGCCCTTCCTACCCTTTTTCCTTTTTCTCTTTTCCTTGTTGTTTTAAACGAGTTGGCCAGGCTGCAAAAGCTGTGTTTCTTCTTCACATTTCTGTCCATGTGATGTTGCAAGTCAAGCAAGAACTAAATAACCTCTACTTGAAGAAAAAAAGTTCCAAAATGATGGAGCAGTTAATTTCCAGCTTCGTACATAATAGTCAAAGGGAATTTCAGAAAATATTCAACACACTCCAACTAGAAACAAGCTTATAAATCTGAAGAAGACCCCAGCATTAACTCGCTATTCTTAGAACATTTTTAAGGTGTGATGGCAAGTATGGTGCTCGCCAAGAATTAGCTCAAGCACAAAGAATTACTTCTCATATTAGAAATCATATAAGCGTGTCCTAATTCCATTCTCAAAACCACTAACGGACATAATGAAATTCAAGCAAATTGCAGCAATAATTACTAGTCATTTCAGCATGCGCCCTGGGCATTAATAAAAAGTTTTGATACCCATAGCAAAAAAATGCTTATCCTGATAAAAGGTAAATACAAGAGCAAAACATGGGGATCTCCGTGCGAACCTTTGTCAGTAGAGAATGATTGCTTTGTGGCAAATGAACGTTCACCGTATATGGTTCCAATACGGGAGGTACTCTTTAATCCTTGCCCTGCCAAAGCCTACATTTAACAACAAATCCCCACCAATTAAAATTGGAAGAGATCAAGTTATTCACATTATATACACCAAAGCATGTCACTGGTTCAATCTTAGCAAACAACACTCAAATCTCAATCAAATGGGATAATGAAAATAAAAAAATTCTAATCCGATAGATGTTATTAGTTATTACCACAACTTCTATGTCATGTTCCAAAGTTGGCTAATCCAACCGTTTCCTTACAATATCAATTGTTATTGACTAAATAAATCCGATTGGGTCCAAACCCTAGATTAAATTAAATCTAAACAGCTTCACGGATTTTCAATTCATTCACAAACTAATTCACTAAATTGCAGATTAAAGGTTTTCCGCTACATCCCCTACTCAGAATTCGAATCTAGAAATATAAAGTAAAAACCATAAATTGGGAAACAAAAAAAAAGTATTGAGATAATAAAATAGGCTTACAAGCTGACGAGCGCGAAAAGAGGATAGGGATTTGCGAGCTAAGATGGAGGCCATTGTTGTGATCGCGTGCTCTTCAAGTTCGCGATGAGAAAAATCAAGTGAAGCTTGATTGTTCAGACTTCAGCCACGGTCGCTAGCGGGGAATGCTTATGTATGTGTTTCCTCGTTTCCTTTTCCCGAGTAAAATGCATTTTGCACCCTCAATGTTTCTTATTTTGCAGTTTGCTCCTTCACATTTCTTGTCTTTGCCAATTTGACCACCATAATTGTGAAAACTATATTTTATGCCCCTCTAAATGACTATATTCCATGTTACTCCAAATATAAGAGTCGGTTCATTTTTTCACCTTTGATAGAATGGGGGGCAGGTCGGCAAAAATACACACTCGACTATAATTTAATATTGAAAATTAAATTAGTTTTAATAGACTCAATCCACTATTCTATAACGCGTTAAATTAGTAAAATATAATTATCAGAATAATTTGAACTCAAATATTTTTTTATATACATATACTTTTATTATTAATGAACGTTGTCGGTTATTTCATGTTAAACATTTATATACAAAGTTCATCGACCATGCATTGTTTTCATAAAATTAAACTAACATAATTTAATAATCATATGAAAACGTTATCCGATAATAATCATCAAAGTTGAATCAAACTTTTTAATTATGCAGATTATAAATAATTAAATTATATAATTATATATTTATTTTATTATTATTAATCTTTACATAATCAGTACTTGTGTTGGACACAAGGTTACAAATAGTACTAAAACATTTCTAAATTGATGTAATACAAGATAAGATAAAAAAAATTACAATAAATAATTTGAACTAACTTATTAGTGTAGATTTTTCAACCTCTATATTTATAACATAAAAATGATTTGTTGAGTAAAAATTTGCCATATTTGATAATGGTTGCCATATAGGTTTATAATTAACAATAAGGTTATTGATTGAGTTTTTTTAAAAAAATACATGTATTATTTTATGAGTAAATTAAGTTATATATATGCATGTATATATATATATTTTTTTTTGAATTACAGACTTACAGTATTCGATTATTCGTCAATCATAATTTATGTATTTTTTCATATTTTTGGAGAAAAAAATACTTCACGAGATGTAAATATTATTGATAAAAGCGAATAGAAGTTAAGGTTTGGTATTTTACCATAAATAACACTAGTAACAACATTAAAAAATGGACAATATTGTTTATATGTCTTGATGTAATTATTGGAAGTTTATTGATTTTTGTACTCCTTAATTGGTTAATAATCTCCTCTCTTTTTTTGAGTAATTGATCAAAATATCTTTATAATTTTAAAACACAAATATCAATAATTTTGAAAAAAATTAAACCATCTATATATTATTCTATCATTTTAACTTCAAAATCTCATATTTAACCATGTCAACAACGTCATTATTTGTTTTTCTTCGGTGACACTCTCTCGATCTATTTTACCAAAACATTATTGCATTTCATTTTTTTAAAAGAATATAAACTCATGAAGTGTTCAAAATTACATCATTACATAATTTGATAAAATAATTTTAAAATAAAGCAAAAAGACTTAAAAATACATATTTATCCCTGATTATTATTTTATAGGTAGAGAGGCAAATTGTTGCAAGTTACCTTTGGGAGGGTAATATATGTTAATATGGCGAAGTTTGGGGGTGAAATGCCATTTGCCCTAAATATTAAATTGGTGCGCTAATGCGACACCGTTTCAGTACTCCAGCTGTAATACCTCATGCTTCTTAAACCTTCCTTGTTCACTTGTAATGTTCATTATTAGTGAAGGTTTAACCAAGGATAAAACCTCTCGATCGAAGCTTTAATGGCGTCTGCGTGCAAATTCGTTGCGATGATCAGTAAAAGGTCTATGTGCAGCCGCGAGTCTCAAGACTCTAGTTCCAGAAAACGTATCAGCCTCCGCCTTCTCTTCTTCGACCAGACTATTACCTCGTGCCGCTTTTAGGTACCAATTTTATCATCCGTCTGTTGAATCCACTATTTCTGTAATTGCATGATGTATAGTTGTATAGATTCCTGTAAATTAAGCATTATCATACTCCTTCCGACGTCAATTATGTTGTTGCTGAAGTTAACCAGTTAGTTTTACTTTTTTGTTTGAGAACGTGTAGGTTTGGAAATTTTCTAACGATAGAATGGTGAAGAAAAATCAAAATCAAAATAAGTTAGTGGAATTAGATTATACATCGGCTTATTATCAATTTCGGATGAGCTGGTTATGCAGGTTTGATTCAGTATTGGACAGTATCGAGAAAATTTTGCCACTCCAAAGCACGATTGCAGCTGCTCGACTGAAGTCCAATATCACCTTTGATACTGCCTGATGGAGCTGGCTTTCACAAGGTTATTTTCTTTCCTCTACTTTCATTAATGATTTTCCCAAAAGTGTTTGGTTCTGCTGTTTGAGGTAAAATGTAGTTTGTTTCTGGTAAATTTTTGCCCATTTGTTTCTTTCGGCTGTTTAATCAAACAAAGCCACAAAAACCATCTCATGATCCTACTTGGTCCATTTGTTAGATGCGAATAAAACTATATAACTAGTGATAGTTCAGAGGTTAAAATGCATGTTGCAAGAGATATCGTAGCTTAATTTTTCCATTTCTTTTCCCCCAAAATTGCAACTTACTATCGAGATATGCTATACTCAAATTGGTGTTAATTAGTTTATCTATTGGAGGAGTTTCGTTAGATTGTTTTCTTTTATTCATGATTTGAGTAATCATATTCTTCTCCCTATGTTTTGATGCGATTTAAAAGCTTAATAGAAGTGCCAGCTATAGGGTCGTTAACCATTCTGCTGAATATTATATTTGAATATTGTCCTAGTAGTTTTATCTTCCATGAGCTAAACATTTCTGAAGTGCAAGAGACAAAGAGTCATTATGCTTTTAATAGATTCTACTCTATCTGTGTCAAGTATAGTTTAGCAGCTCTTCTACGTTAACAGCCTCCTATCCCCTTATGTTACCTGATTACTGAAATTAAGCTAGTAAGCACGTGCCGGGTGAAAATTGAGTTAGCAAAATTCCCAATTGCGTTTTGATGGAAAATTAGTAAGGGATTCTTCAAGAAGGGTGACTCTATAGCTGATTAGGTGCAGCACATAAGGTCCACTTTTAGCAATAGGATCATGTCGATGGGGTTGGAATGGTTTTCATCACCCAACCACCATGATTCAACGATGATCTTGCACCGGGTCACTCCAAGAATCATTCCTTCAAACATGTTGATGGGGTGCATCAGCATGTATGTACCCCGAATCCTGATGTCTATCTGAGTCATGTCTTTGATTATCGTATCAGTAAGGAATTAGATTTTCTATTCCAATTTTGTGTTCCATCTTGTGTTCCACTCTTGTAATGTTGACATGTGTTAAAATATATACACATGTCAGACAAACCTTAAAAAGTGCATGTATAAAATTACACGTGTCAAACTCTAATACAATAAAATAGGGATTTGGAATAGAGAAACTCATCCCCATCACTAATACCCATTTCCTCATCTGTCTTGTAGCTTGTAGTTGTATATATAAAAAAGGGCCCCGGGTATACAAGTTATGGGCTGATGAGATACAAGGGTATTTAAAACAAGTATAAATGAGGCTGGCTATACAAGTAATGGGCCGAAATACACATTTAAAAAATACATTCTGATAGGACTGTGATTCTTTGTTCGCTACAGGAAATTGTGACAGGATTTTGAGTCTGGAAAGTTTCCTTAAAATCATGGTCTGGATTTTCCGATAGAAATATTTTATCCAGAAATTGTTCAGTGTGAGGTATTAATTACTTCATGAAATATTAATCTGCTGCTATATTGGTAAAGAAAATGGTTGAACTGTTACACCATTAAAGAGCTTCGATCCTCTATATGAACTAATGAAAACGAATTTTATTTTGTGTTTACGAGCAAATTTTGTCGGGAAAGAGAAGGGACTGCCAAGGCTCACTCCCAAATGAAAAAAAAAAAAAAAACTACGAAATAGGATTGATTCTTCTATTCCCAATGTCATACTGATAATCTGCTATTCAATTGTTTAATTCTACTGAAATGAATAGGTATGATGGTTTCAGAAGTCAGATCTAACAAAATCGACATTCACATTAAAATTGGAATAAACTAGGTTGATATGCATATAGGCCTCAACTTTTCAACTGCAACTATTTTGTCTGTTAATTGTAAATCGATAGTGGATCATGTGTAATTTACTTACTTTATGAATTATAATCAATATTTCTTCATATGTTAAAAATTTCCTGTACTATCTTTGCCAATCTTATAATGTATATATCCAATTAATTTTTGTCTAAGACAAGCAAAGCTGCACAGGTCACTTACCGTACTGCCTAAACATTTAAAGAAAGTAGTAGGAAAAGTCTTCAGTAAAGCACTAAAACTTTGAGATTTAATACAACACGTGCACGTATTCGTGTAATAAGGGGAAATGAATAATAAGGAAAGAAAAGGTGCGAAAAACGAATGAGTCAGCAGCACTTGTGAAAATCCCATGTGGTAATAGCATGAAGAGGCTGAAGTGTCGTGTTTTCTTCACGTGTTGCTTTCACCCCTGGGCTGGCCCAGTTCTCCACGACTCTTAAATTTTTCTACATTTTATTATTCCTTTTTCATTACTCTTAATATATTTTTATTAGAAAATTGTAAATAATTAATTTATTGTGGATGGGCTGTAATCGAGCCGAATCAAGTCGGTTGAATAAGTTATTTAAACGTGTTAGTTATATAATCAAATTTTAAAATTTATGCTTGAGTTTCTGTTAGATTTGTAATAGAGACAAGCACAAATTATTTTTGATTCAACCTAATACGAGTCAAGTTTGAGCAATTTAATTTTCAAGTTTATTGGATATTTTTAAATGTTCAAACATAATTTAGTATTTTAACGAAATTGAAATGAATTTTTTAACGTATCTCAAGTATGATGAGTGACAGTAAGTAAATGTCTGAATTCAGCTAATGAAACCTATAAATAATGGTAGCCTCAAATATCGGGCCGCAATCCTGCACTGCTTGTTGGGCTATTATCGGTGATTTTTGTCGTCTATCTACTGTAAATAATAATAATGTTTTTTTTTTGTAGTGTTCGATTTGCATGTGACACGTGGCCGTCTTTGTTGTTCTGCTGACCAGATCATACATCCATAAAAGTAAGTATAGATCGCTAATTAGTATGATCCTTTGCGAATCACCCACGAGAATCCAATTAAGAAATTGATTACATGCAAGTGTTTTTAGTTTTTGGTTTCAATATTTCTGTCGTGTTGAACAATACATTATGTGTAATAACATTAAAACACACTGCTCACACAGAAACAGTGATTTTGCAATTATCTTTTATGCTGTGACATTTTTCAACCGCATTAATGGGCTTTTAATTCATTCTTTCAACAACATTCAAGCTGAATTTAAAGATTATCAGAAAATATAATCTGGGATTTAGTCATCATTTTTGTTTGTTTCTACTCTGCTTTTCTTGGAGTTTTCTGTTTTATGGAATTTCCCCTGTTTTATTACTTATACCTCTCTCCTTTCCTCTACTTTATCTCCTTGTTTCCGGGGTTTCTCTCTGCCAAGGTGGTTGCTGATTCTTGCCTTTTTTTCTTCTGCTTTTTTCTCTGTTCGCTTTCAGTTTAAATCTAACAAGAAAACATAATATTTTGCTTACTAAACTCCTCTTTTTCATTCACACTTTTCTCCTTTACTCAACATTTTTATCAACTCTTTTCGTGAAGGGTTTTCATATTGGTCTCTTATCGAGTTTTATTTTAGCAGCTTTGGAAACTCTAATTTTGCTCCTTATGTAATTAATTGCTCAATTGCCACCCTATTCGAGCTAGAAATCTTCTCTTTCTGCTATCTTTGTGTCTTGAAATCTGGAAAATTCCCATCCTAGATCACTTACATATAGCTCTGTTGGCAATTTTTCAGGTTATTTTGACTCATATAAGTCACCCTTTTTATGGGTTTTCTCAAGCCATTACATCAATCAGTCTCAATGGATGATGTAAATGAAGAGGGAGTCTTATTTTCATTAAAAGAGATGGAGAATTTTGATGAAGAACTCAATGAAAATGGAGCTATGGGAAATGGTCACACTATCATAAGGCACTCCTCTTACCACCCTAATGTCAAGGTATCTTTGCCATGGCTTGATTTGAGAGTTTTTTATGTTAGAGTTAGCAAATGTGTAATCGATAACGATTCAATCCCAGAATACCTTTCACTAAACCACGTCCCACTAAACCGCGATACTCTACTAGAAGTCAATTGTGTGAGGACTAGCATATACTCCGATGGTGTATCGACCCTTTTGAAAAGGGATAGATTAGATAAGAGATCCGAAGAAGTTACATTTGTGAGCACCGATAGTATTAAAATGACGGGAGGTTTGAAATTTGAGGTTTTTCATAAAGATATGCTAGTGTTATCCGGGACATTAGAATTGTGTCACAGCAATGGATTTATTGGAGAGTCATCGAAAAATCATGGGCCGAGTTGGGTTATGAATTGTGAGTCTGACATACTCTCGGACAGTGGATTTTTTAAGGAAAATAATCAAAATCAATATACGGGCCATGAAACGGGCTCGCCAGCTATTGAGGTTTGTTTGGCAGGTAGCTTCTCAGGTAGTCCAATCATATTGACTAAGACTTTGCAGCTTAGTCATAGGAGGAAGCAAATGAGGAAAGGGATGCTGGAATCCATACCGGAGTATGAGTCTGCTCAAAGCCAGAACGACGACTCATCTACACTCACAATGCAGGTAAATTCTATTGAATTTTGATTCATATATCAATTGTATTATGACATCGAAATTAGTGGTTTATAACATGTCTATTATTGCTGCATGGAAAATGGAATATTCTTTGTAGCAGCAATCTTCTTGGTACACACAAATGATATAAAAACATATCCTAAAGTTTTTAGGACAGCTAGAGGCTGGCACATGTATCTATGCAGAATAGTTATACAATATCACATTGTGTTTCATTCACATGGTTTTCTCATTTTTCAATGGGATTCATGAGGATAAGCGGAAATGACAAATAATGCACTAGTTTGTACAGGCAGTGTCTTTTATGTGATATCTTTAATTCATTGGGAAGAAGATTAGTTATCCTTGGGTTGGGTCGGGTGGGATGCGGACACGAGTTGATTGTACTGCTTCCGCTTGTCTATAACTTGAAAGTAAATTTCGTTAATAATGTATATATAGGAATGTCATTCCCTTTGCGTGTCATGGTAGAAACCAACCCTGGATTGCTGATATTGATGATTTGCTTTTTCATCTTTTGGCTTTAAGAATAGTTTTGAGGAATGTCTGTATATTAAATTAACGACCCTGAAATGTAGCGGATATGGCTTATTCACTAGTTCACAATATGCTCAATATTGATGAAGTTAAAACAAACATAGAGAACTCGACAAATTTATGTAGTACACCTTTTTTGGTGTAATCGATGGTATTTATCTATAATATCACAATATGCTTTGATCCGATTTTGATGAACTATTTTTCTGGACCATGGATGATGCATTATAATCCGTTACTAATTTGCAGTCGAGACAGTACCCAGAATACAATCCACAAGAGAAAGGCTATTCCAGCCCATATGAGGGAACGGAGTATCTAGAAGGCGAAGATGGGGAATTAACATGGTTCAATGCTGGGGTAAGAGTGGGGGTTGGAATTGGACTCAGTATATGTCTTGGAGTTGGTATAGGAGTGGGATTGCTCGTTCGAACATACCAAGGCACAACCAGAAACTTCACAAGGCGATTGATGTGATTACTAATCTGACATCTATTTTCTAAATAGGGTTCTTGAAGATTACTTGATGCAGATAAAAAGCTCACTAGTTTCTCTTACTTTAACTTGGGGGGTTAGAAAATCTGAATAAAACTGTAATTTTGTGACCACAGGAATTTCCTGAAGTTGATGTTATAAGGTACGTAGCTTGTTGAAGCTTTGTTCAGTCTGTTGAAACTCTCTATCTTTCTGATGACTAACTTCTATTTGGAATGAGATCTAAGCCTTCTTTAAGCTTTCCTTCCTTTTCTTTTGCGAAGTGCCTTCTTTATGCATTACTGATGCATGTATGGTTCAAGCAGCATCTTAATGCAGGACAATGTTTGATTCATTTATTTGATTTCCAAAATTACAGAGTTACAAGTAATTATGACATCTTTCCAAATTTACCTTTTCAATTATCTATATTAAATATAAACAATAACCATAAACAATCGACTTTTATAAACATAGACACAAATCACCATGCACACCACATCTTTCTCAAAAAAATATTCATAACACACACTTATCAAAAAAAAAAAAATTAAAATTATAACTCAAAAACATAAACAAAAATCACCAAACCCACATAAACTTCACCCTGATTAACCTCGAAAAGATCTATGCATATATTTTGCCAGGAAAAGTGGATTATTCTTATGAAGCAATCATGGATAGACAATCACAACAGTCTATGGTGGCCCTCCAATTGATGCATACTAGAAATTATCTGACCTTCTGAATAATAATAAAGAAGCAGAGAGATCTAGCAAAACACAATCGATAGTCTACAGACAGATAAAGTACCTTTCCACATTCAAATATACGGCAAAAGCACATGATAGCATATTTACAACAGCTTCCAAAACTCTAACAAACCCCTAAAATGGGGGATAGAGTTCGAAACCACACAACGTTTTCATGATATGTGCAGAAAACATACACACTGATGTGTCTACAGAAGATCAATGTACCAAGCAAAGCAACATTCATCACCTTTACATATATCTACAACCTGCAACATATTACTCTCTACTCGAGTCTAAAGTTATATACCATTAAGTGAAAACCATATTCTTAGTTTCCAATCGAAGACAAATCTCACAAACCATAAATTGGCAATCACTCACATAAGTCTGCTTGTGGGGGTCGGTTTGAACGGCGAAACCAAGTAGTAAAAGCATCAACCAAGTGTGGACAATCGTCAACATTACGAGTTGAAAAGCTAAGACACTGCTGGAGCAAGTCTTGCGCCTCTAACATAGGGAGCGTGGATATAATTCTCAAAAATGTTTCTTCAAGTTCCACATAGAGTGATTTATGATTCGGGCCCATTAGTGGGCCATTGTCTTTGCATATAATCAACACTGGAAGCCAATCTCTCACAAGCTTCATTCTCACCTGTTGCACGTGGCTTAATTAATGATAAATCAACAACTTCTATAAAAGACACAACTAAGAAATGAAATCTCAAAATTGGCAAGTTAATATTACACATTTAAGCTGTGAGAAGTATCTTGTGAGATCTATAGGATAAATGTGCTTTACGTGCTTTCAAAAAGATATTATTGCACTTTACTGCAGACCAACTCTAGTTTGTATATAAATTCAATCCAAAATAATCTACTCCAACATCACAACATACTATAATCATTCCCGAAATGCATATGTGATCCTGTCAAGCAGTATTTCATCAGGGGATTAGGTCCTCTTTCCATAATATACAAAGTGAACGAGGGAGCAGCTGAAATTTCATTGTCACGTGATTAATTATCATGAGAAATAGTAGGTGCTCAGTTAACTAGAAGCGCTACAATTCTCATCACATAACGACAACAGAGTTTAATAAAAAGAAGCCTTCATTCTCTTGAAAACCATGCATTGATACAGACAATGAGCATCCATTTGTAGTGACCCCAAGGCTATGAAAAATTATATCACTTTGTTAGCACAAAACGCAAGTAGATTATGCATGGCATGTTTCAATAAGGATGTTCATCAGATTAAGCAATTGTTGCCTATATTATTCAAAATCCGTTGATGCTAAAATTAAACATTTCTTAAAGCAATGGATATCAATTTGAACATTCAAGAGTCTGGACAATCTAAAGCCCGCCTCGACAAGTATTGTAAAAGAAAGCACATCAATAAACAAGTTCAATGCGTTGAGGTTTAACCTGTCTGTCAGCCAAAATACTCCCGGCCGCAACAGCACTGGCAAGCCTGCTAGTGCAACGAAGCACAACAGCAGGAAGGCTGGGAACAATGTTTCTCCACGCATCATCACGAAACGCCCTCAGCAAATCCGCTGTAAATGAAGCCTGCTCGCTCCAAGCCGTTACAGCAGTATCCGCAACCTTCAGCTCAATCATCCTCTCCACCAACCACAACAAGTGTTTCAAATTAGTCATCGCCTTATGCAAATTCAACCTTTGAATAGCCTCCGTCTCATTATGATCTCCTCTAAAATCCGGACTAGAATACTCCTCCAACGACTGTTTCACAACCTTCAAACTCTTCTCAAACGCCTTGTCCAATACCTTCCTTGCAGACTCCTTGGACGTAAAGTCTCGCAACAGCTTCGCCACGAACGCCTTTGCAAAAGCCATGTTCGGATGATTATGAATTGCGGAAACTATTAATCCGTGAAGCATTTCCTCGGATGAATCATTTTTCACTGGAGAAACACGAGTGAGGAGCTCTTTTCCCTCTTCATCGCTCAAAAAAGGAATTAAATTTAAAATCTTTTTTTCCTCATCTTCAGACCACGGCACTGCTTCGAGAAATTTAACACAAGCCTTAATACAGTCCTCGAAAAGTAACTCGACCGCAATCGGAAGTAAGTCAAGCACAGTAGACACGCTATCAATCTTAGACACTAAATCATCGGAGTAAAGCAGTTGCAGGACACTCAAGTGGTGATTGATAGAATCAGTAGTATTCGGAACTGTAAGACTTATTTGGTAAACTTTGGGGGTATTTTTGGCATCAGAAGACGATTCATTCTGTTGTTGCCAGCGATCGGATAGAAGAGCGGCAAAGAATTTCGACCTGCGAAGAACGCGCGAGTGAAGGTAGATCTGGATCTCGGACTGATCGACGGTCGTGGTTGTGGCATCGAAGGAAACGTCAGGCGATTCGAAGTGCGCGTATTGTTGATCGAGGATGAGACGGAGGATGACGTCAGCTGTGGCGGCGTCGTTGAAACCGCCGTCGCACGACGAGGCGACGATCGGAAATAGAGAATGGGAGGAGGCGCGGTGGAGGCAGGGCGGTTTATGAGAGGCTTCGGCTAGGGTTCCGTCGGTGAAAGAAGAATCAACGGCGGCGAGATTGGATAAACGGCTGTTGCTTCCGACGCGCTGTTTCTTCTTGAGAGCACCGCCACCTCCGGTGGCCATCGTGATTCGTGAGTAATGGATTTGAATGAGAATTGAAGAAATGAGGAATGAATGTTTTGCCTTTATGAATCGGTTGATAGCAATATCCAGAAGGTCTTAGAAACTACACCTATTTATCCTAACATTTTAAAGAAGAAAATTAACGTCTCTATCTCTGTGGAAAATAAAGTGAATTTAGGGAAACAAATTTTATAATTGAATTTTATAATTTGAATTATAATTTTTTATTTTAATTTGTTATTTGTTATCTTTATGAAAAAGCTAATAAAATTGAGTTTTTATAACAGTTTAATAAAGTAATAAATAAATTATTGTATAATATTTTATTTTGGCAAAACATCCTTCATTACACATTCAATTAGATAATACTAAAATGATTTTATTAAATTTAATTTATTATAAAATTATAACTTTTTACCTATCTTGATGTAGAAATTGATAACATATTGATTATGACATGATGTATGATTCTATACAACTTGAAATTTTTTAATGACATTATCTTGTGTGGATAAGGCTTTGCAGATTAAGATGCTCTTAGCATACGTGTCAATCATATTGTCTGGAAAAACCTGTGTGCTTCAAAAGATTTTGTATAAAAATAATCCAATTTGTTAATTGTAATATTATACTCACGGGCTTGCATTTGGGCCCAAATTATTTTTGTATAGCAGATCATTGTTTGAAGAAATTGGGCCGAACAATATCGAAAAGAAAAAAAGAAACTTGGGCCAAGCCCAATAACAATATGCAGCTAACGTACCAATAAGCCCATTGAAAAATTTAATTCGGAAAAAAGAAAATTGGGCCGAGCCCAATAATAATATGCAGCTTAATGTACCCAATAAGCCCATTGTAAAATTTAATTGGGAAAATGTTCTTGCTTATATTCACCGGAAAAAGTAAGTAAAAAATATACTCTACGTTTAGGAATGGGTGTTTAATAATGCAGGTAAGGTATAGGTGTAGACATATTAACAAAACAATTATTAAATAATAAATAAAGAAGCGTTGCGACTTGGTCCAAGTATAATCTTGAGGCTTATTGAGTCCAAAGCAATAATATTTTCAACTAATTGTTCAAATTCCTTTATCAAGTTGTTGATACTTTTTTTTTTTTTTTTTGGAAACCCCGCTCTTGCGTAATAGCCTGCAAACCACACAAGAGAGGTAAACCAGCCTATGGTCGAACCCGTGACTTAAGCCACAAGTTCAAATGCCCTTATCAACTCTACTGGGTGTTGCCCCATCAAGTTGTTGATACTTAATAACATGTATTTGGCACTTGTGAAATTAAAGTGTGACGTCACATTTGGAGAAAATTTTAAAATAATTACAATATTTATGACAAAATATGTTAAAATATTTATATTATTCATCAATAACAAAAATCCATAAATAAAATATTCAAAAGACAATTATGTTATTGTTACATGAATAAGATTATTTATATATAATATTTTATTTTTGACTTACATTACGGGAGCTTTCCTTCGATCGTTTTCAAATCTATTTCATGTTGAATAAAATGCAAGAGGTATCATGAATAGGACGTGGGCATTGAGAAAAAGCAAGTTGTTTCTTGTGAGTTGGAAAGTGACATCATTTATTTTTTCTTCAATATTTATAATATTTTAATTGTGAATTGCTTTAATTTTGTATTTTAAAAATATATTGATATGATCAATGAATTACACTTTTTAAAAAAGTTTATTCATTTTTATTTGCAGCACAATTTTAAATGATAACGGGGGTTTATGAGATGTGGGGGTTTATGTAATTTTCAAAGTTAACGGGGGTAAAATGATAATTATGCCATTTTAAATGTAAATAACCTAAAATAAAATGTAACAAATGCGGTCGGTGCAACGCTCCTGTTTGAAATGTAATTAGTTCACTTCTCAGTGGTCTTTCTGCAATTTTCACAAAATTGAAGGGCTAATATGGATACAAATCAAGCTCCTCATTAATTATTCTTATATCCGTTTCTTTTTCTTTGTTCTTTCCATTCCTCACTTTCCACTATCCGTTGAACGGCCACTGCCTAGCTAGCTTACACCTCAAAATGCTCCACCTTTTCATTTTCAACTGATTATTCTCACCTAATTTGTTCCATTTCAATCTCAATTTCAGCTCAAATCGAATGATTTAATCAGTTTTTTTCACACTCTTTGACGTAAGTAGTACGATCCCGCCGGTAACAATGGCATCCGCCGCAAAATCAACCGGAGATAATGTTTTCACCACCAGAACTCCAATTCTAGGTCAAAAACTGTACGTTATTGTTATCGCCACTGTCGTGGTTATGATCGGTGTTTTCGTTTTAGTTTGCATCTTTCTTCGTAACCGGAGCTCTAAACGACGCCGCATTGCCTTCAGACACGGTTCGGGACGTTTACCTCTGGTTTGCAAAGAGATCGTCGAGGTTAAAGAGTTGGATCAAGCGCAAGCAACCAAGTCTGTTAATGTCAACACCAAAACCGTGTTTCTGATAGCTGACGTGGCTAGTGGAGTGGATATTGAGTTGGAGAACAAGAAGGTGAGTTCGATAAGCAACGAATCGAGTACGACTCGGAGCGAGTCGTCGTCGGCATTGTCGGCGTCAACCGACGGTATGGGGAATTTTGGTTGGGGCAGGTGGTACAGCTTAGGGGAGCTTGAAACGGCGACGAATCAGTTTTCCGTTGAGAATGTAATTGGAGAGGGAGGCTATGGCATTGTTTACCGCTGTGTTCTGCATGATGGCTCTGTAGTTGCCGTCAAAAAGCTTTTGAACAACAAGTAAGTTTAACCTAGCTGTAACTCTGTAAGTTTGTTCAAACAAGTTGTATTCATTTCATTTTATAAATTCAGGATGGAATTTTTTCACAACCAGGACTCTAATGCAGGAGGTTGAGTCATATAACCATGAGTGATTTAATACATGGAAATAGTGGTTAGAACTTAGAAGCAATTGAAGATGGATTTACATTATGGTGTGTGTCTATTGTCAGGATCTAGTTGATCTGTTAATCCTTATGCAGATTTTTTTCTACGTTTACTTAGTGTTTAGTTCTTGTTATTGTTTATGTATTGGTAAATTCTATTTGATATATGGATCCAATTTTGTCAAACTAGTAAGAGCAATAATGTGTATTTTTTATTTGTGTTTGGTACGGATTCTTTGATAAAATGGAAATAATCAAAGCTTCCTAGATCTGTATATTATTGAATTGGGTGTGTGGGGCACCTACTTTTGTCTCTTTTGACTGTGAGGATTAAAGAAATCAAAAGTAAACGGTAGCTTGTGTTTCTTTATTTCTTGTGTTTCTTCTCCAGTCTTTAGGCTCAATCTTTAAATCACCTTTTTCCTTTAATTAATGTTTTTTAATTTGTTGCAGTATCATTCTATTACTTTATTTGATCTGATTAACTCGGTCTTTTTGCATTTTATATTCGCAGTTGAAGCGTCCTTTCTTTCTTTCCTTTTTCTTGCATGACTGGTTTCCTCTGCTAAGTAAAAATTGATTGGAAATTTTGTTATGAGCCCTTTATACTTATTCATGTCGTTAAAATGTGAAAATTTTGGTTGTGATAGGTTTTAGACAATGGATTGTTTCAGGATTGCATGCTAGTTACGTTTGTGATGCAAGTGAGCATCACCATGCTCTTGTTTGTTAGTTCCCTGGATTTGTGTTGGATGGTAATAAGAAGGTTCCCATGCAATTACCTTGTATGCAAATTGAATTCGTGAAGAACATTACTCGTGTATACGGTATAACATAAATTGTCATGGAAGATATGATAAATTGGAAATTCTCCAACATGTATTTTCTCCTTATATGAATTAACAAATGCACTCTGCAAAATACCTGATCATGGGTGTGACATAATATATGAAGTCCATTAACCATTGATTTCACACTTTTTTAAAACACACAAATGAATTAATTCTATCAAATGTGCTCCGAATTTGCCGAGTTTACTCAATACTTGTACATGACAGAAAAGTTTCTGACATCCAAGTATTGCTCACTTACTAAATGCATCTTCTTAGAACACAAAGTCCTTAGTCTTAATTTATGCTCTTCAATAAAATGAAGTCAAATGTCTGTTTATATTGGTAGCTGTCTCTAGCTTGTGAAGGGTGCAGACTTCATATTCTTATCTGGTTATCCACAGGGGTCAGGCCGAGAAGGAGTTTAAGGTTGAAGTTGAAGCCATTGGAAAAGTAAAACACAAGAACCTTGTGGGTCTGATAGGTTACTGTGCAGAAGGTGCTCAAAGGTACGTTGAAATAATAACTTGGATGTCATCTTTTAATGTCGCTTTGAAAGTTTTTTCTTGAATAATTACCGGATTTTTCACTCTTTCAGGTTGCTTGTCTATGAGTACATTGATAATGGCAATTTGGAGCAGTGGTTACATGGAGATGTGGGACCAGTCAGCCCCTTAACTTGGGAGATCAGAATGAAAATTGCTGTTGGGACAGCAAGAGGGTAAGGCAAACTACGTTCGTTGTGCATTTTCATCAACGTTTTCGGTATTGCACGATTTTTGGGAGTTTTTTGGACCAAGTATTCTTTTAATGTCCACGAATTTTGTATACTTTGACATCCATTATATGTTTCGTTCACAAGTTTAGACAGTAATTATTTCTGGTAGAGAAAATTACCATAAAAGATGTCCTCAAGTTCCAGGGTCAATTTTCTTGTTCATATCCTCTTTACATCATATTATCTACTGAACTACAATTGAATTTGTGTCTTTTGTCACAGATTGGCATACTTACATGAAGGATTGGAGCCCAAAGTTGTTCACCGTGACGTAAAATCCAGCAACATTCTTTTGGATAGGAAATGGAATGCTAAAGTATCAGATTTTGGACTTGCCAAATTACTGGGATCTGAGAAAAGTTATGTTACCACGCGTGTGATGGGAACATTTGGGTTCGTCTTGTTTTAACCTTTGCTTTATTATTTTCCAACAAGCAGTCAGTTTACAGAGGATGACCAATTTTAAGTGTTCCTCATTAATTGTTTGTTTATTACAGATATGTCTCCCCTGATTATGCAAGTACTGGCATGCTTACTGAGGCTAACGATGTCTACAGCTTTGGAGTTTTACTCATGGAAATAATTACTGGGAGGAGCCCAGTAGACTATTCTAGGCCACCTGGAGAGGTGAAACAAAATATTCCTCCCTTTAACTCCCATCTCAACTTTTTTCCTTGATCAGTCATTTACATAATTGCAAACTATGTGTTTGTTTATGATTTTGAGTTAATATCCGGAAACTTTTTTGAGGAGTGAATACTATGGGTATTTTGTGTAAAAATAATGTGATGTTGGTCATGTTTGTTTAGGTTTTCAAAAAATATTGAAAGTAGTAAAATAAAACAAATCAAATGTGACTTATTGGCCTAACATGTGTAAAATGATTGAGTTAGTTATATTGATGATGATTATATGAATAAATCAGATAAAGAATAGTTCAATAATTATTGATGAGAGATAGTGTGAAACGATGAACGTATTGATTGAAAGGTAGTTAGATTAGGGAAATGGAAAATGAAGTTGAAAAAATATGTTTTAACTTGAGCCTAGTTTGTAGTAGAATTTTATGAAAATTGTGATTCAAAAAACAGAAGATGATAATAGTAAACAATAACATAAACAAAGATTGCCTTATATTTTGTTAACCCTCTTTCCCAATTTCAGATGAACTTGATTGATTGGTTCAAAGGGATGGTAGCAAGTCGTCGTGCAGAAGAGTTGGTAGACCCCCTGATTAGTGTTCCTCCTCCCCCAAGAGCTTTGAAGAGAATATTACTGGTTTGCCTTCGCTGTATAGATTTGGACGCTAACAAACGTCCAAAAATGGGGCAAATTGTACACATGCTGGAGGCAGATGAGTTTTCTTACAATGCGGTGAGCACCACGTTTTTAGTCTTGCAATATTTCTACTATGAGTAGATAGTTTAATCATATACATTCAGTTTTCTTGCCTAATTATTTCGATATTAAGTATTCTGTGAACATGAACCCAAGTTTCCTTCAAAGAAACTGCAGTTATTTCTCTTAAGAATTTTAGTTTGAAGCTAGATTGGAATTTGGCATATGGGGTCTTTACTTTAGCTATGTTTTGGCGATTTTTCTCAAGTTAATCAGCTGTTATACTATACTCTCTACAGGAGCCTCGTTCTTTTCGTGCAAAGGAAATGGCGAATGATGATAAAAGAAAGACTTAGGTGGAAACTGGATGATCGTTCTTAGTGATGCATAAAAAGGTATACTATATACTATACTTATTAAATAGCGTTGGATGGCCGAGATTAATTTCCTTATCAAGAACAATTTTTCAAATGTTTTTGTTACATCGGGACGTGGACAATATATATAAACACCGATGCCCTTTTATTTACGTGAGGTTGTAAATACATTTAAGTATAAAATATATATTTGTTTGCTAATATTTCCCTTGATACTACACATTTGGTGGATACACATAATTTATTTGTATTTTTTTTCCTTTTAATTTAACTTAGGGAAAACATTAGGGCCCAATGTTCCAATACGTGCAGTTTCTAGGAATCATTTGGCATGATGAATGTGATAAAGCCTTTAAAGCTTTGTCTTGGTCATACATCATAATGTTGCCTTAGAAAATCAGTGTGTGACCCCAGGTAGATTTGAATTATTTAATTCCGTCTACCACAAAATGTATCTCACGAACAGCAATTGGCCCCTCCGAAATATGTTGACATGCGAACAACCATTCAAATTACAGGCATTTGTTCTCACACATCACTTACACGAAAAACCATTCATGTGTGTATAAATGGTCGTTAGTTATACTGATTTGGTCAAAATTGTTCATGTTAATTGAAGTCTTCATGTAACTTCCACATGAATTTGACCAATTGCGTCCAAAGTTTAAGCAGTGAAAAAAATGCAATAATTTAAAACCATGAGACTCAGTTTGCAAGTTTTTTAAGCAGTGATAAAACCCATGAAACCCAAAAAAAGTGCAATATCACTTGATTGAACCCAGTCCAAAAGCATCAAGGCCTGACTAAAATTTTGTATATATGGCCTTCTGGGCCTTGAGATTCATATAATCGATTTACTAAATACATATTAAATACAAAATCTTCTATTTTTGTTTATTTATTTTTACGAAAAGGAACTTGTACCTTACGTATCAATAATTGTACATCATGATGAAAGCAAAAACAGGACGGGACAACCATTGATGAAAATCTGGAATTAAATCCAAGCCTTCAAATTTATTTTCTTCCGACAGGTGTTTTTCAAGGCTGAGAACATTTATTAATTGACACGTGTAAAAAAATTCCATATTCCCTCCACTATCCTAAAAAAGAAAAAAGGGCAAATCGAATTAAATTAAATCCTTGTTTGAGTCTCTCGCAACGCACACACACCAGAAACACATTCATTCCAGTTGGACCTTTCACCTTTCGGCGATAAAAGTCCTCGAGTAAAATATACGATAATTTGTTATGGATGAGACATTGGTGAAAAGATTGGAAGCTGCGGTGGCGCGGCTGGAGGCGATTTCAAGCGGCGGTTATGGCCAGGCGGACGGCGGCGATGCGGCGGCGATGGATCCGTCGATTGTGGCGTTTGACGATCTGATTTCGCAGTATGTTAATCGGCTTACGAGCGCTGGCGAGAAGATTGGGGGACAGGTTCTGGACGTGTCAAAGGTTATTGCGGAGGCATTTGATGTGCAGAAGGAGCTTCTTGTTAAAATCAAGCAATCTCAGGTTAGATGCTCGTTTTGTTTTGATTCTGGTATAATATTTCTATGTATGAGTAGTGTATTGCGGAAAATTAGGGTTCATTGTAATTTATTGAAGTTTTGTAAGTTCTTTCTGAATGAAATTTCGGTGCATTGTGATCTATTTGGTGATCTCAATGTTAAATACGATTGGTTTCAAATTGACTTGTTTTATTGATTTAAACAGCTGCTTTGAAGTGATCATGTACAGAATAGTGACTGATGGTTCAGCCAGAATTAACTGAAACATGCTATAGTTATTTACATCTATCTGAACAATCATAATTCAGTTCATTGATACGTTCCAAGAAGTTTTCATGATAAATTCAATTACAAGTTTTGTTTAAAATCCAGGATTTAAAAAGCACAGATTTTATATTCCCTGATTATGCTGTGACAATAATTGTTGTGAGACCATTAGATCCTTCATACATTGATATCTTGTATTAAAATTCTGATGAAATTTGAGAGCCTTTGTTCTGCCTGACGGTATAATACCCGAGGCAAAACGCTTAATAGAGTATCCCAGCGAGACAATTCAATATCCAAATGAAAGATATAATGTAGGATATTTTACAATTATTTTTACTATAGTCGTCCCTTTGTGTGTGTATCGTTTACTGAAAGGCTCACTCTGCTTATGCTCTGGCAGAAACCTGATATGGCAGGCTTGGCGGAATTTCTTAAGCCGTTGAATGATGTAATGTCAAAAGCTTCTGCTTTGGCAGAGGGAAGAAGAACTGATTTTTTTCTTCATTTGAAAACTGGTGCTGATAGTCTAGCTGCTCTGGCATGGATCGCTTATTCAGGAAAAGACTGTGGTAAGAATAATTTATAGACATTTCCCTTTGATTGTTCAGTTACATAATTTTGTCTTCTTTTTCTAGTTCTATAAATCTACTATCCTATTATAGGTATGAGCATGCCGATTGCACATGTGGAAGAAAGTTGGCAAATGGCCGAGTTTTACTGTAACAAGGTATTTAGCCTTCCTCACTTGAGATTGCATTCCCTCAATCACAGACACTTCTAATATTTTTCAACTTGTTTGGCCTAGGTTCTTGTGGAATATAGAAATAAAGATGCTAATCATGTTGAGTGGGCAAAGGCTTTAAAAGAGCTCTATCTACCTGGATTGAGGGATTATGTGAAGAGTCATTATCCACTGGGCCCTGTATGGAGTGCCACAGTGAAGAAAGCATTATCTGCCCCAGCAAAAGCTGCCACTCCAGGTGCTCCTGCTCCACCACCACCTCCACCTGCTTCACTTCTTACTTCAGAAACAACTCAACCTTCATCTTCGCGCCCCAAAGAAGGGATGTCTGCTGTTTTCCAGGAAATTAATTCTGGAAAACCAGTTACTTCTGGTAATAATCACTCTTTATATTTGCCCACATATTTTACTTTTCATGAATTTTACGTTTTGTTTTCGTGATGTATGTTTACTGTATATCAAGGTTTGAGGAAGGTCACAGATGATATGAAATCGAAGAACCGTGCAGACAGAAGTGGGGCTGTTCCTGTTATTGAGAAGGAGTCTCGTGCTGCTACACCTGCTTTCTCAAAGACTGGACCTCCAAAACTAGAGCTTCAAATGGGTCGTAAGTAAGTAAACTAATATTCTCATTTACACAAACACAAGTGTATTACTTTATGAATCCTTTATTAATTGAGTATATTGTATCGTATGCAGATGGGTAGTTGAGAATCAAATTGGACGAAATAGTTTAGTTATTGATGATTGCGACTCAAAACAGTCTGTTTATGTCTATGGCTGCAAAAATTCTGTTCTGCAAATCCAAGGTATATGCTTTTTGCATCTAGTTATTAGCTCACTTTGAGTAAGAGTTTCATGAGACCTTAAATTCTGTATAATGTATTCAGGGAAAGTAAACAATATTACTGTAGACAAGTGCACTAAGATGGGGGTGGTATTCAAGGTTGGTGAAAATTTATTTTGTACTCAGAAATGTAATATCTAAATTTTCGAATCCATATGAACTTACTTGATTTTGTTCTGTAATTTTGGGATTTAGGATGTAGTTGCAGCTTGTGAGATTGTCAATTGCAATGGTGTGGAGATTCAATGTCAGGTAATCATCATATTATTTTCTGGGTATGACCATAAGAAATCATCGCTAATTAATTAAATAGACGAAATTAATCATCTTTTTTTCTTTTGTTTTTTTGCAAATTTACATTTATTAGGGTTCAGCTCCTACAATTTCAGTAGACAATACAGCAGGTTGCCAATTGTACTTGAGCAAAGATGCTTTGGAAGCTTCTATCACGACTGCAAAGTCGAGTGAAATCAATGTATTGGTACCTGGGTCTGAAGCAGATGGTGATTGGGTATGTTTAGCATCTTTTTATCTAGCTGCTCAGCCCAATATATTATATATTCTAAATTCACATTCAATCTTAGTGATTAAATGATTTTAATTATGTAGTATAAGTAATGCATGTTTCCACCTCGATTCAACATGCTTCAATTCGTTTAAAAATATATGGTCTCTCTTTATGTGAACTATAGTATCTTGATCCCTATATAATTCTATATTTTAGTTAAATTAGTTTGAAGTTTTGAATATATAACATTTTCGAATTGAATATAGACATGAATTATTCCAACGATATCATTGATTTCACATGTTATTTAATAGTACTAGAAAAGATGGCATTCAGATTTATTATATGCAGAGTCGTCTAAGAATACATACATTTTGTTGTAGGGAGAGCATTCTTTGCCACAACAATATATACATGTGTACAAGGATGGCCAGTTTGTGACAACTCCAGTGTCCCACTCTGGAGCCTGAATGGACAAATATTTCAAAATACCCAGATTATATTTTCCTTTTTCTCTTTATTCGAGTCTCTTTTTCATAATCTTTATTGATTAATTATTCAATATTATCTGTGTTCATTTGTTACAGAGTTGTTGTATTTTGCTTGTTTCTGCTGTTTTTTGTTTTCTAACGAGCTCTGAACTCGTTATTTCGAGTGGGTTGTTTGTAAGAGAAATAGATTTTGTCAGATGTTACTTTTTGTGTGATATTTTTGCAGAATTTCAATAATTTATATTTAAAGTCATGCTTCGTATTTGCTCTACTTTTATATTTGAAAAATGATTGACGTATAGATATAAGAATTAGACTAGAAAACGTTCCTCGAGTTACGTAATACAAGTGGCAAAGGAAAGATAATGGAAGCACGTCGACACCTTCAAAGAGAGTTCACTTAAAGAAGCCACTTGTAACTAAGCTATGTGACTTTTTTGGCTTTTGCTTCTCTCCACCAAAAGATTAATAATTTTTGCGTGTTTACTGTTTATGATGTTCTTTTGTACTTGGGTTTACAAGCTTTCAGAACAAAATATTTGAAAATTTTCTCGATATGTAGAGAAAATCACCTACAAATTCCCTCACTTTAGAACTAATTATCAAGTAAAATTTCTGTTATGTATTATTATAATTACAAATTTTGTGAAAATAAAAATTCTGATAAATTCAACTCCTATAAAAGATAGTAACAAGTAATAAAATGAGAGAGTATACACACTATACACTCACCAATTTTAGAATAGAGGAAGGAAACACAATAGATATGTTCAGTTTGTCTTCACCGGTTTATATTGAGTATTGTCAGACCAAGAAAGCCTGTATCCTTTCCCTTCCTAACACACCATATTTACTTTATGTTAATAATTATGTATTAATTTATCATATTATTAAATATTATTTATTCATTTTACACAAACTCAATTGTAACCCAATCCAATTAAGAATAAAAAATAATAACAAAAAACCATGAACCCAATTCTTGTTCTTTCTACATACACACAAACACACCTAATCTCCACTTTTATGACCCAAAAAGTATTTTCTATAAATTCTCCCCACCTATCCCATCTCATCACCTTTTTCCCCCTTCATTTAATTTCCACCATTCCAATCTAATCCCCTTTTCTTTTTGACATCACTATTCCCATTCCCCACGCCTCTATTTTTATACTGCCATTTCCTAACTCCAATACATTTTTTTTTATCCCTATTTTACCGTTGTAATATTCGTCAACTTCATAATAAATATATTCTCATATCTCTCCCATCTCAATAATATATATTCTCATAGCATCTTTTTCCCATATATATAGTGCTGATTGATATATTTAGATACATACATCTATGGCTCTAAATATGCAGAAATATTCCACTATACTATTCTTGCTTCTTTGCTATATATCATCTTTTCACTGTGCCTGTAAGTGAATTTTGTTTCCATTTCAGTTATATTTCAAGCTTTCTTGTTTGAATTCCAATGATTTCTTGTTAAATGGGTTTACATTATTCTTCAATCATGAATTTTAATCTTTTTCTTGTTTGAATTTCCTATTTATATAATAATGAATCAATTTTTATTTCTCAAGAAACTAAGAACAGCTCACTGAACACTTGTCTTTGACTGATACCAATAAAACCAAATTTGTTAATTTTAAAATCGTTAAATCACTTTCCATCCCAACTCATATTTTAATCTCAGAAAAAGACGTTTTTCAACCTGACTTTTAACTTTTTTTTACTTTTCCAGATTCTCAATCTTTCATCGGAATTAATTACGGCCAGGTCGCCGACAATCTGCCGCCGCCGGAAGCGACTGCGAAGCTTTTGCGCTCCACGAGCATCCAGAAGGTTCGATTGTACGGCGCCGATCCGGCGATCATTAAAGCCCTTGCTAACACCGGAATCGAGATCGTGATCGGCGCCGCGAACGGTGATATTCCGGCGCTTGCATCCGACCCGAATTTCGCGGGTAATTGGGTGAACTCGAACGTGCTGGCGTACTACCCTGCTAGCAAGATCATTGTTGTTAATGTGGGGAATGAGGTGGTGACGTCAGCGGACCAGAGTTTGCTCCCTCAGCTCTTGCCCGCTATGCAAAATGTCCAAAATGCCCTCAACGCAGGTAATAATAATTTTGCACTCTTGATAGTTGCTAATTTGATACTTGCACGTAATTCTACCTTAGATCGATTTCACTGGTTTGAAATTCTATTTTATGTTTTTATTTTAGACCATTGGATTTTGTATAATTTTGCTAGTTGTTCTTTGTGATTTTGTCATGACTTCCTAATTATTTACACTTAAGTTATAAATCAATATCCAATTTGGTTGCATTTTTTACTTCCCAATAATAAAAACTGTATGAATTAAAGCACATTCTTAATTGTGAAAATGTCGAAATTTAATTACAGCATCGTTGGGCGGGAAAATCAAGGTCTCAACGGTCCATTTCATGGCGGTGTTAGGCCAATCCGACCCTCCATCATCAGCTATTTTCAAACCCGAAATAAGTGATGCAATGAAGGCTTTGCTACAATTCCACAGTGCAAATGGTGCACCTTTTATGATCAACCCATATCCTTTCTTTGCATATCAAAGTGATCCAAGGCCCGAAACACTCTCGTTTTGCTTGTTTCAGCCTAATGCTGGACGAGTCGACTCAGGAACTGGGATTAAGTACATGAACATGTTTGATGCACAGGTAATATAGTTGACATATTTGTCAATTCTTTTTCTCTTGGAAGTACTGATTTTTATATATATTAAGTTCGTATAGGATAGATCATGTTTAGTGATTCCAAAGATTACCACTTTTCGAATGGATTTTGGAGAGTCACAAATGTCACCGAAGTACGACTCACGAGTTGAATGGGCTCATTATGTGTTGAGTTCGACCTCCGTGTCACAACATATATGGGTCCCACATAAGCGCATTATGTGTGGGTCCCACATGGCTGAGACAAGATTTTCTATTCCAAATGTTTTTTCATCTTCTATTCCATGTACGTGTCAAAATATTTACACATGTTAAACATCCTTAGTAAACGCATTTTTGAGTTATACATGTGAAAAATTGTGGAATAGAAGATGATATAGGGATTTAGAATAGAAAATCATATCCTACAAATGTAAGAGGTAGAAAGATAAATATACTCCTAGGACACATTGTACTTGATGATTGTATGGTGGAATGGGACTAATTGAGACTATTTTACCTTCATACCGTTGTAATTAATGGTGTATGAAGGATCAATTACACTGGTCTTGATCCACCATAAAAACACCAAATTTTGGAAAATATTGTGGTTTGAGACTAGTAAACAAAGGTAATTTCGAGAATGGGGGATCTTGAGGTGCCTTAGGTACTTCATAGTATTGATGGGGATGTTGACTATGGTTGGCCATTATTTATTACTTTACCTAAAATTTAGACATTTTTCAAATTGTTGTCAGTCATCATTATAATCAATTGTTTTTGAATTTATTTAGAGTCCCACTGCCACATGGGTTTAAATCACCAGTACAAAAATCAAACATCAATGTACATAAATGAACACATAATTACATCTTACCATTGATATTTTCCCACGTTTTGGATCTTGATTCCAAAATATCTATGATATTTGTGAGGCATCAAGTCCTTAATTTATCCTATCCAAGATGAGATTCTTATGCAACTTGAATTTGCTTTATTATGTCCTTTTCATCCCATCTGGTTGCTCACAGGCTGGCCATTTATAATTACTGAAATTTACTATAATTATAAGTGTTTTTTTAAATTTTAATGATAATGTTTGGTCTGAAAATGTATGCTCTTAGGTTGATGCTGTACACTCTGCCTTAAAAGCAATGGGATTTAAGGATGTCGAAATTGTGGTTGCTGAGACGGGGTGGCCTTATAAAGGCGACCCTAATGAGCTTGGAACTAGTGTGGAAAACGCAAAGGCGTATAATGGGAACTTAATAAACCATCTAAGATCGAATGTTGGCACGCCGCTTATGCCTGGAAAATCAATTGATACTTATATATTTGCTCTGTATGACGAGGATTTGAAACCCGGGCCCGGCTCAGAACGGGCTTTTGGACTTTTTAAGCCAGATCTTTCTGTGACTTATGATGTTGGCCTCTCAAAAACCACACAGGTGAGACAAAATCATTTGGCTTTCAGAAAAATCTGAAATCGTGGTTTATTTTAAAATAGCTGTTTAAGGCATGCAACAATTTCATCGTCTTCTTGTTAGTAAAAATAAGGTATAATTTTACAATGTGGATCATCATATGCTACTTTGATTCCGATCATTCTACTTGGCGATCAAAATTCTTGAACTTACTCTCTCTACTAAGATAATTCAAACAAACAGCAATCTGAATGTAATTTCAAGACTCACTCATTTATTCAGCTTATTATATACATATAGTTAACATCTTCATTCATCTTGGTTTCATTTTGCCTAGACACCTGCACCAACCCCAACAGATCCCGCCCCAGCAACTCCGGTGGCTCCCGCTCCGGCAACTCCGGTGGCTCCTACAAATCCAACTCCCACAGCTCCGGTAGTAACTCCGGTGGTAACTCCGGTGAACCCAGTACCTAGTCCTTCTCTTGCAGGTTGGTGTATGCCAAAGCCAGGAATATCGGATTCTGAATTGCAAAATAATCTGGATTATGCATGTAGCCAAGGCAT
Source organism: Verbascum thapsus (assembly GCA_963669365.1). NCBI lineage: Eukaryota > Viridiplantae > Streptophyta > Magnoliopsida > Lamiales > Scrophulariaceae > Verbascum > Verbascum thapsus. Next base: position 23,538,072 of record OY770106.1, read on the forward strand.
AGATTGTAGTCAAATACAGCCTGGTGGTGCCTGTTTTGAACCAGCTACTGTTCAATCACATGCTGCTTATGCTATGAATCTCTTATATCAATCTGCTGGCAGGAATCCATGGAACTGCGACTTCATGCAGACAGCCACCCTCACTACTGCTAATCCTAGTACGTATCTCGTTTTCTTTTCTTTTTTTTGTATATTTATGTCAATATTTTGTGGGTTTTGTAGAGGAAAATAGCAATATTTGATGATTTTAATTAGATCATATTAGCGATTATAGTTCCTTCTTATTGCAGGTTATAATGGTTGCGTTTACCCTGGTGGAAGCACATAAAGAGGAGTAGGAAGATTTTGGTAGCTATATATATTTAGAATGATTCATGTGATATAATAATGTCCTAAAATGTGAATAGGCTTTTATGGTGCTAAGATTTCTTTTGCTATTTATTGTATCTATAAGAATAAAAAATTATTCATATTTTCTTCTTGGTTCTTCACTTTATTCTGTATGATTGGTTTAATCCATATTTTATATGTCAATGATTATGAATGGTTGCCGAAGTAATGCATCTGTTTGGACTTCATTTTGTAATAACCATGATTATTTGTGTAAATTGTAATATCATTCACTCACTAATATCTTCTGTGAATCGTAATTATCGACGCTGTATAATTCACTCAAAAATACATGCAGATCATGAGTCTTCAACCTTACACACACTGGTGGATTATGAATGTATATTATTACAGGAGAAAAGCATCATAAGATCCGATGTCGTCCAGCGGTTAGGATATCTGGCTTTCACCCAGGAGACCCGGGTTCGATTCCCGGCATCGGAATTTTTATCTCCCGCTCTATTCACCTTTTATTTTTCAGTTTTTGGCACCTCTGAAATGATTTTTTCCCCTTGAAATCATTCAAATATATTTAATTAAATTGATAATTATTTTATATTACAGCTAATACAATTAATTTTTTAAAAAACTATATATATAATATAATATCCACGTCAGCGGCAAGTATCGGCGGCATTCAGTGATGTCACCCCAATCATCATAGTCCATTACCAAGTCCAAACATCCCTCTCTCTCTCTCAAAGTCTCCACAGTGACACAGTCCCACTTCCATTTCATACCACCTCCATGATCTAGTCCAGGCCAAATCACACTTCAATTTTCTCAAGCATTTCTGTTTCAATTACTTGATTTGAGCTTGATTTGTATATGTTCTAGTGTCGCATCATCAAAATTAGGGTTCAAAATGGAGGTGAAGAGCTAAATTCTCATATTCCCCCTTGATTTTGCTCGGAAAAGACAAGATGTCAGGTGCTGAGCTGAAAGAGCGGCACATCGCTGCCACAGAAACGGTTATTGCTCTTAGAGATAGATTGAAGCAACGGCGTCGTCTTCTTCTCGATACCGATGGTTCAATTTCGTTCTATGTTGATTTTATCAGAGTTTTTTTTTTGTTATTGTTATTTTTTATATATATTTTTCGTCGCAGATCTGTTTGTTTTGGCATGAATTTCGTAGCTCATTGGAGTAGATAAATGTTGTATGTTTTGTTTCAGTTGCGGGGTACGCGCGTGCACAGGGGAAGACTCCGGTGACGTTTGGCCCCACTGATCTCGTTTGTTGTAGAACTCTGCAAGGGCACACTGGCAAGGTAACCTCTTCTACTTTTCCAGAATCTAATGTGCATCACACTTTAATTGTAGTTCACTTTAATCATGCGTATCACACTACAATGAATTTGTGTCTTTACATATATATAATCTTCACAAGTCCATTACTAAATCAATCAGTTTAGTAACTATATCTCTAATGAAAGTTAGGTACATTCACTTGATTGGACTGCTGAACGGAATCGTATTGTAAGTGCATCTCAAGATGGTAGATTAATAGTATGGAATGCTCTGACAAGCCAGAAGGTTCATGCAATTAAGCTACCTTGTGCATGGGTCATGACCTGTGCCTTCTCTCCTAATGGCCAATCTGTTGCCTGTGGTGGCCTTGACAGTATGTGCTCCATCTTTAACCTGAACTCTCAAACTGATAAGGATGGGAATCTGCCAGTATCAAGAACGCTTAGCGGGCATAAAGGTTATGTCTCATCATGTCAGTATGTTCCGGATGAAGATACACACCTGATAACTGCTTCTGGTGACCAAACATGTGTTCTATGGGATATTACCACTGGCCTGAGGACGTCTGTATTTGGAGGTGAGTTTCAGTCTGGGCACACTGGTGATGTTCAAAGGTATGTTTTGCTATCTTTCTATCGCATTTTGGTTGCCTTCGAATGGAATGGTATAGGATTTCAAGCTAATTATTTGAAATGACTCCATCATTGTGATGGAATCATAGCTCATAATGGGTTCTACCTTAAGTTAAAATGCAACCTTAAGGGTTTGTTTGGATTTATGAATTTGAATTTAAGGATGTCAATCATTTGAAATCAATTGTAATGATTGAAAAAATGGCTCAAAACGATTTCATTGGGATTTGAAATTCATAATAACTTGAAATTATCCAAACCAGATCAATGGATTGGTAGATGATTTTGAAATCCATGGCTTTCAAATCCTTCGATCCCAAGGCACCCTAAAAAACTTTTTAGTTTTCTAATGCATTTCTGAACCTTCTGAGCTTCCCGGTTGATATAGCTATTACGGAATTTTGACTAATGCAATTCTGGTTCAGTGTCTCAATCAACGGATCCAACTCGAGAATGTTTGTCTCTGGTTCTTCCGATTCAACTGCCCGTCTATGGGACACTCGTGTTGCTAGTCGAGCTGTTGGTACTTTTCATGGTCACGAGGGAGATGTTAATACCGTAAAGTTCTTTCCAGATGGGAATAGATTTGGGACAGGTTCGGAAGATGGAACTTGTAAACTATTTGACATTAGAACTGGGCACCAGCTACAAGTGTACAATCAACCACACGCTGATAATGAGTTCCCTCCTGTAACTTCAATTGCATTTTCCATCTCTGGCCGGCTTCTGTTTGCTGGGTACACAAATGGTGATTGCTATGTTTGGGACACTCTATTGGCACAGGTATACTACAATATTGTCTTTCCAGTTAACATATTGGAATAATTAATTACATGCATCCCCCTCTCATTTATTGGGTGATTACCACAAGAGGCTTGAGGTTTTGCAAATTAAATAGGCATCTCCTATTAGATTCTGACTATTCGGAGAACGAGTATGCTTTTACTCACAGGGGTTAAATTGTAATCTGAATTCTCAAACATTCGGGTATTTGTGTAATTTACCCCAATAAATTACATGGTTCTGCATATTTTTCGCGTTTATTGAATTGCTCCTTTTTGGCCCGTGTTCTCCATTACAGGTGGTTTTGAACTTGGGTGCTCTTCAAACTTCTCATGATAATCGGATAAGCTGTCTGGGAATGTCAGCCGATGGGAGCGCTCTATGTACAGGAAGTTGGGACACAAATCTAAAGGTTAGTGTTAATTTTTGGCCCAAATCCATTGTAATTTACTTTCTGTACACACATTACTGTGTTACAAGTGCAAACATGGGTGGTTAGATATGGAAAGAGGAGAGTCGTTTTTCTCTAGAAAAACGCAAAATTCTCACGACCTAACCATCCATGTATACACTTGTCACCACATCTATGCATATGACAAGAAATTAGGAAGTGTTGGGACAGATCTGTACAGAGGATTTGAGTTGCTATTTTTTCATTGCCATTTTCAAACTTCTTTAGTGTCCTTGAAAGATTGCTTTGTTATCATATACATTCTCATGTAGAAATTTGAGATCTTATCAGTAGTTTTATTCCCCTGGCAGATTTGGGCTTTTGGAGGGCATAGAAGAGTCATCTGAGTTGTGGAAGCTGTTTATTATCTCTGTATTATCATTTTTTCCATTAAAATCTCATGTTCTTCCATTTGTGGGTTGTGCTACTGTAATTGTGTATGTTTCTTCTTGTAGTTTCTTTTTATTGTTAAAAGACAGCTTTAGTCTACAATTCAACTTTGTCATGGACTCCCTATATGAGGGATGTAATCTGTGTACCATGAATGAAGATGAGAAACTGAAAAAAAAAAAAAAAGAGGAATGAGCTGGGGAAAAGCTTACAAGTATGATATAAATTGTGAATGTTGGCAAAATGGTAAGAGAAAAAACACTCACAATTTTAAGCAATTGCCACAGAGCATTACAAAACAATTTCAGGTAAGGAAGAAACCCAAACCAGATTTTGGGCAGGATTAATAAGGAATTAGCTTGCCAAATCCTCTGCCAGAGTCAATCGAAATCAATTTCATACACATAGGATAAATCTAATTTCCACCATATAAGTATAACTCACCTGAATGATGCAACAAACCCCTACTAACTATCCACTGGCAACAATTTCATGAATAGCATCACTAACATTCTCATAGTCCGATCTCACAGCTAACTTCATTGCTACCTCTTTGGAACCATCTATTCCAAATGACAACCGTACAAGCACCTTCACATTTCCTATGTATACGCCTGATAATAAACATGTATGTGACCTTGACTTGTTCGGGACCACCTCCGTACCCTGTAAGACAAACAATATACAATAAAAGGCGATGCAACAAAATCCAGTTGAGAGTTTCTTGAAAATACCACAAATAGAACTTGATATCTTCATAGGACATAGAAACTCGCATACATCTTTCATATGTTTCTCGATTTCAGTATTTTCTATCGAGATATTCATGAATTAATCGCGAACTTTGTGGCAAACTTTCTTATGAAGCAAGATTTTATCTAGTTGTTCCCCAATAATACACAAAGTCCTAGTTTAAGACTTAAAATTATGGTGATATCACTTTAAATTAGCCGTCATATGGTAAAAGCAACAGGGAGTTTTAAACCACTAACCTCACACGGTTGCATGCCGAGAAGATTGATGACTGCATTCACAGCCTCAGGAAGGCTTTCCCTTGGCCCAAGACCATATTCATCTACGCGCTCACCATCTGGGCCCATACTTTCCCACGCATTCTTAAAGTTCGAGACCGCCACTTTAAGAATATAATCTGCAGCAACAACTTCAAAATCCTCGAGCTGGTATTCATCTTCCACGCCATCATCTTCAGCCTCACCAGTCGAGGGATCCACCTAACGAAATTTTAAGCAGGAAAGAAATGGTTCAATTAGAAAGACTACCGAGATAAGGTTAGCATATATATAATCATAAAAACGATAGTAAGGAAAGAATAAACATGCCCTATGACTTATGTCTTAGAAAAAATCCCCCACAAGGTCCAAGAAAAAAGAATTATTGTTACTTAGTGCAATGAAAATTATCCGTGAATCTGAAATTTCCTACTAATGATGTAATCAGAACTTCAGGGCATTTATACAACACTTTCCCTATACTGAATGCCACACTTGATATACAAGGTGAATCATGTGGACCTATCTAAGAACTGAACAGTTTTGACAAATTAAGTTTAAAAGAGTACCTCTTTAACCATAAACCTCAACACATTTGAGAATTTTCCAATAGCAGGGACACCTTCAGGCTTTTCAAATGCCACAAATGTTTGTGCTGGTGTATCATACGGGAGAGATCTTAAAGGCTTGGTTCCTACTTCAGAAAACTCCTCAGCTTCAGAAGCATCCACAATAACGCTTACCTAGAAACAGGAGGTAAATTTGAGAAAAAAAGAATCCCAAAACTAAGTTCAAAAGGAAACAAGGAAATATGGCCGTTACATTTTCAAGTAGCTGTTCTGGTATTGTATTCGTGCAATTGTACTGGAACACGACATGGTTATCAAATATGTGCTTGACAACATTAACTGCATATTCAGTTTCTGCTTCTGTAAGTTCCACTGGAGCTGATGACTGGTCATAACCCATAAGAGTATATCAGCAAATATACAGAATGAAATATAGCACGAATTTCAGGTCCAAAGTTTTTTCCACAAACCTTGAAAAGCTTTCCGAAACTTGCAAATTCAGGGATAGAGGAGAGAAGTCTTTCATAAGCATCTGCTGCAGTGGTGGGGGCTGCAGACGGAGCACCCAAGCCAGTAGGCTTTTTACCTGGGGCTTTCTTTTCTGCATGAGGCTGAGATTTAACCTCTTTGGCTACAGAATTAATATCAAAAGGCTCTTCAGAAGGTTCCTGTATCATTTCCAAGAGAGCAAATAATACCATGGTTTTTAGCCATGCATTTATTTTAATACACAAGTATAACAACATCCACAAATTTCCGCAAAATGTTAGATCTGGTTACTTACATAGTTTTTCAAACTAGTTTCCATATTTGTCAGTGGTATATCAAGTGAACCAAACAAGAATTCCTTCACATCTTTGTCAGTTTCAGAAACCGAACCATCTCCAAGGGTATTCAAGTACAGTGTGGCTCTATCTCGAACCTGTAAACAGAACACATACATCTTTATAATCTTCATGCAAACTTATACCATTCGAAAAAATGAATCAGTAACAAGCACCAATTAACTAGAATTTATATAAAAGTTGAAGCATAATGGATATAAAACTGACCTCATCATCATTATCAAAGAGGCAACGTCTCAATAATACAAATATGCGAGGCTGCAGCAAAGATAGTAAATGGTTTCTTCGAGTTAGTAACACAAGATTTAAAACATGATGTTAACAGAGCTGCGGTCTTACTTTCAATGAGTCAATCATGGCACCAAATTTTGCCAGAGTACTGACAGCGCTAGCTCGGACAGTAGCATTTTCAAGTATCACCCGATTGTAGATATACCGGATATATTTACTGGGATCTGAGGTCTTTGGGCCCTCATTCCCAAGAAAGTGAAGTATCTAATGAGACAAGAGACATCAATATTCAGAATGAAAAATGAGCCAAACTAGCATGCACCAAAACCGAGCAGCCTAGAATGAAACGTTATGAAGAAATTAACAGTAAACCTGAGTGGAAAGATATGTGAATTCACAGTCCTCAATGAATTCACATAAGTGCAACAGTCCATTTTCTTTGGCATCTGGAATATCTCTAATTAATATCACAATTGAATCAACTATTGCCTTTTTGTACTCAAACCCACCCTCCTCTCGCAAGATACTGCTTAAGAAATTCATCCTAAGAGAACAGAAGAAAATTAAGCGCAGTGAGATACTTCAATTAAAAGTTACAATACAATAAGGAAATAACAGTTTGAAAAGAAATGGAAAATGAAAGGAGATCTTTTGTTCCAGGGCGAACTCTACAATCACTCACAAAGATCTGTACTTTAGGGGGAACTTCAAACACAGAGATCTTATAGCTTCTACCACAACAATCTTGAATTCATCAGCAATATCAGACATAAAACTTGTGATCTGTTTCATCAACCGATCAACACTAGACTCGTTGCCTGTTTTCAATAGAGTGGTAATGGCAAGTGTTGCTATACTTCTATTCTGGTCCGAAATCAAGCTTTCTATGTCAATATTACAATTTGCTACAGCCAACGGACGTGCCATCGCCACCTGCATGCATTGTGAAGTTTAACACATACCAAATAGGTGAACGTACTTGAGATGAGCATCGGCATCATGCATGGAAGTTAGACAAATAAAAATGGATGAAAACCTTGGAAAGTTTCTGTTGTTGATATCATAAAAAATAAACCTTAACAATATGCTACGAACTTGTCGAGAAAACCTCAAGATTGGAAAAGTAATTTCACAAACTTGAATAAAGGAGAAAGAGAAAATCAGCAAAAGCAATGAAAAACTAATAAAAAATGTAGCACTGAATCATACAACACCGGATAAAATAAGATCCTTAGACAGATGACATATCAAATCAGTATAAGAACACCAACCTTATTCAAAGTACGGATGGCAGCAAACCTTAGCACAGGCTTAGAAGAACTTAAGAAAAGCTGTAGGACAGTTACAGCAGGAGTCAGCTCTCGAGAAGTCAGATCAGTCAACTCTGTGATTGCCCTAGCTGCTTCAAATATCACCATTTCCGCTTTGTGACGAAGACAACCCTCAAGATAGTCATAGAATGGGCGATCTCCTGTTTGGGTATTAACACCTGACTCTCTGATCACCTATATATCTCAATGAACAGAAGCTATCAGTACTTGAAAGTTTACCCCCTCCCCCTCCCCACCCCCATCCACCATCACACACACACACACACACACACACACTAAACAGAAAAGAAGAAGAAAAGGTCACTTTGGCAGTCCATAACATCAAAACAGCACCTGACTAGTATAGCGAATCAGAAGGCATTGAGCCAAAGGAGAACGAACAGTCCCCTTTGTCAAGCTGGTAACCAACTTGCTAATAGCTAACCGATCATTCTGTCGTATCTGCAAATTCAGAAAATTAACATGTCAATCCAACCAAACAAGTTGAAGGTCTTCTCCACAAGACCCATTGCTTATTAACAAAAATCTATGCATCGATGTAATACATTTTCTCAAGGGTCAATTTCTACCTCACAGGGCCTTCATAGGGAATAACGACAGATCCTACAGGAAAAGTGCCAGTAAAATTCTAATAACATCCAGAGGAGACATGATTCAGGAATAAAAAATGGCTTGAATTCATTGAAATTTCGTTCTTTAAGGAGACAGAAACCATTAATCTTGCAAAGGAAAGAAAATGTTAGGGAAAAGAATACCAGTTGTAAGCCCTAAAAAAGAAACCTCGTGAAGATTTATCCATTTTCATCTTAAACCAGACAGCACATTAGAAAGCTAAACCTATTAAACAGAATTATATTGTATTTGGTGTCCAGCAGACAACTATGGCATTGAGATCTAAGTCCTCAAATGCAGTAACATTACTATAAAGGATTACTATTCAGTATTTAGTTCAAAAGGAAGAGAAGGAAAACAGAAAAAGAATTATAGGGACAGGGATAATATCTGTGTGGTGAGTGATTGATACTTTATAATGGTAAAAGAACCATTTATCACATTCTGTCAGACAACAAATACTTCTTACCTGGTGAAGCAGAGCGAGTGCATGGAACTGTACAAGTGCCGCCCGAGATTGAACAGCTTCTTGTACTTCATTACTCCATCTTTTGACTATCTCCGGAGTTGTCTATGAAAATAACATGTGAATTTAAAACTAAGAATATCAACTAGCTCCAAACCATGTAAACCCCCAAACATCTGATTGTACCTGTAGCAGATGGATACCACTCACAAGGGCGGCACTGGCAACCACAGGATTTTTATCCACAATGGCCTGCTTTATGTATCTCTCAATTTGAGTCAAAAGTGATCCATCAATAATTCGACAAAGCACACGGATTGCATTTGCTCGATACATATCAGTGCGGCTGTTCATGTCCTTCATCAGGGAGCTTGTGACAATGATAACCTTTGAAGTCGAAAAGATAAGTTAATTCACACCTTCTTGGAGCAAAGAAGCATCAGTACAAAAGGACCAATAACAAAAAGAACAAAATGAATGCCTAGTTACCTCATCTGAAGAGGGAGAAATCTCTTTTATCATTAGATAAACCATCCTTCTCAGTCCAATATCTTTGGACTGAAACAGCTTTGTAACAGCAAAAAATACTTCTGTAGCTTCGATCTAGGAGTCGGATTTAACGAAGTTCAAAAACACACAAACAAAAAAATATTTAAATGGAAAGAATGGGGAAAGAAAAACCAATAATGAACTTTACTATACCATAATGAAAAAGGAAAGCCGGAAATCTAATAAAAAATTATCCGCCTATTCACAAATAGACTAACTAGGAAATGATCTGAAAGAAATAGTCATGTGATGTGAAACAAATTTAAAAATTGTTATTCCTACAATCATTTTACAAATTCCATTTTAGAGTTTCTTTAATTACTGATTGAGATGCCATATCCAGCCTATTGTAAGCAATGACACTTCTGGGACCATAAACAGAGTAAGAAACTGAAAAAGGTAACTGCTATAGTTCACTCAATCCATAGATATTAAAGCCAATACTGCGACATTAAAAATGTAAAGACCACCAATAACTCATTCATAAACTTTTTCAAGAACTTATGAAATGTAGGTTTATTAAGATACCCTAGAAAGTTTTGTCAATGATGAAAACGGTTGTCTACCAAAAGAAAGAACAGTAATTTAAACAAGTTGATCTCTAAAGGTCTGCCGACTCATATACATGAGTACTAGGCTCAGCAAGTTTTCTGTATGTGTTTCTATAAGCCAAAATATATTGGCATATCATCATTTTCAGTTCATGAGCTTTAAGATTGGTATCTGCGCCCGTGTTGCATGTGATGAGTGTATCAGTGTGTCTCTGTGCAATTGGATGCATGTTTGCATGTGTCTGAGGGAGTAAGCAAACGATAGAGAAAGAGACTGTAATAGTATCATCAGTCTGACCTTTGTGAATGTTTCTCCCTGGTTCAGAAGATATAGAAGCTTTGTGATGACCTAAAAAGGAGATAACACAACTGTTAATATTTGTCGAGACAAACAAACAGACACGAACAATTAAGCTAAAAATGATTTTATGTGGCATAATAACAAATAGGAGTACCTGCAAACATCTTCTTGCATCCAACTGTGGGTCATTGAAAACCCTAGCTTCCTGTAATACTGCACCCTTCTCAATTCCCAAAAATGGAGAGTAATCTGCTGCAAGATTAACAAGTTTAACATCTCAAAATTAAGTATGAAGAACCAAAATGAACATTATACCATGTCAAATCTGGAAAATGCATACCCAAAATGTCGCAACATAATGAATCATATAATACACATAAACATTCAAATTAATCACTATCAAAACAAGTCATAAGAAAACCTATTATACTCTCGTTTATTTCAATAGAGGGGCAAATTCAAGCACATCAGCAGCTCACACTGAAATATCACTCAAATGCCATATCTTAATAGATCAACTATATCAGAATTTCTCCAAATTCATTCTATAAGTGATTAAGAAAACACAGAAAATGTATGGATTCTTAAATCTAAATTCAATAAGCAAAAGCCGAAATGAAAAGTCCGAACAGCAATTGATCAATTATACGATATTAAAACCATCCACATCATATAAATCCAATCCAGGTGAAACCTAACTAGTTTATACGTCGATGAAATCAACTTTATCAGATTATCTAGCATTCGAATCCATCATACATCATTTTTATTTCGTACTCCCAAACAAACTGGAACCGCAGATCTGATGCTGAATTTAAATTATGCAAAACCGAAATGTGAATCACAGCAGTATAAACTACTAATAAATCGAGCACTTATTATTCATAACAAGAAGTAAGAAACATCTAAGTTAAGTTCTCACCTTCTTCATCGCGATCATCATCTTTCTTCACAAAAGTTTGCGCCATTTTCAGAGATCTGTTTGCTTTCAATTGAAAAGGCGTTGATAAGATGAACCTTGATTATGAAGAGGAGAATTGTAGCTCTATGAGCTCAATCTTTTGTTACTGTTTATGTATGTGATTGAGTACCAACGATTGAAGTGAGGATCCCTCCAGTACTGTTTTCTTGTGACTAGTTACAAAATAGAATTCCAAGTCAAGTAATAAAATTATTTATTATAATTATTTTTCCTTATTTTATAATTTTTAATTTTTAATACAAAATCAAAGCTCAATCAATAATCTTTTAGGCAAGCATTAATTTTATTTGTTTTAAAAACATATCAATAAATTGCTAAAATAAAATAATCCACAAGTCGGTAAACTAGAAGCATCTGTTTGCCAACTGTTTCGCTGTCAAGTGAGAGAAAAAGCGACACAACAGAACGTTAAAAACAAAAGTCAGAGATTTAAAGAAAAAAAATGATTGGGAATCTATAACCCAAATTGAGAGAGAGAAAGTGCGAGAGAGCGAGAGAGAGAAAAGCTTGATCGCTTTTTGCAGTCGGAGAATCTTAGATCGGGTCAATTACTGAACGAGAAATTCAAAGATGCCGTCACGCAGAAGAGCTCTCCTCAAGGTTATCATTCTTGGCGATAGCGGGTGAGTTTTTCAGTATTCAATTGTGTTTTTTGATTTTGAATACCTGATTTATGATTAAATTGTGCGCGCGTGGTCTTAGATGTGAATTGTTTCGGTTTTTGATTTGGTCGGCATGGATCTTTGATTTCTAGGTTTAGAGGCTGGATTTTGTGAAGGATTTGGAAACTGATCTGATTTTGCCAACTGATAGGATTGTGGATTTAATAGAATTATGTGAATGGGAAAAGGAATTGATGAAAACTAGAATTGCTTGCATTTCTTGCGTCCAGTATAAGTATGAAATTTATGAGTATTTTGATAGTCTGAACGTCGTGAAGTAGAAGAGATGGAACAGTTATAGATGAACTAAGTCATTGTGCAATTATATCTGCACAGGCATCTGTAGTCTGTGCTTTTCTATAAAACCAATAGGAAGGATTAGTGTTTTCACTCTGGAATCCTTGGTCAAAACACCTACCAGGCATATATAAGTGTGTCAAAGACCATGTACATGCGTGTGTGTGTGTGTATATATATGTTGGCTAACTCGTATTTTGTTCATTCTTTTCTTTCGTGATTTGCAGGGTGGGAAAGACGTCGTTGATGAATCAGTATCCTTGAGACCTACTTAAGTTTTTCTACTCTTACTAAGAAGATTGATTATATTTATTACTGTGATTTTTCTTAACCTGTTGACTAAAGATATGTTAATAAGAAGTTTAGCAACCAGTACAAGGCGACAATTGGGGCTGATTTCCTGACCAAGGAAGTGCAGTTTGAGGACCGCCTTTTCACTTTACAGGTTGGTCTGGGACATTCTTTTGTCATGATAGCATATCTACCTTAATGCTGCAGGTTGACATTTTCTTTCGTCTGTCTGCATTTAGGGAAGTACAATCCACAGAAATTATGGTTAAATAAAAAGACTTTGTAAATGTTCTTTCCTTCAGATATTTGTTGGGCTGTTAATCATTTTCACTGTACAAGTCTCATAACATAGGCATTTCTTATGCACTGCTCTAATATATATGACTCAATTTGATTACGGAAGTCCCGTAGAATGAGTGTCTTCTATCAGATCTCCTAAACCTCATATTAGCCCCATTGAGTCACCTACAAAAATCAACTACTTCCACATTATCTTCAATGTAGTATTAATAATAAGCAAAACACTTGGAGAATATATAATTATCTAACTACACTAGGAAAAAAATATATTTCCAATTACACTAGGAAAATATATCTCCTATTACACACTAGGCAATCTGCATGTCACCAGGAAAATGTATCTCCAAGTACATTATGAGATAATATTTCCAATCTCGGAACTCTTCATTTCTGAATTTGGACATTGGAAGTATGCAGAGCTTAGTTCACCTGTGAGAGAAAGAGAGCATAATCTTGAAATTGGATATGTAATCAGACAAATTGTACTTTGTATTATTGTTTTTCTTGATACGTACATTTTGATGTTTCTGTATTTCTTGTTATGCACTCTTTCAATATTTCTATTTGTCTTTTTAATGGACTTGGATGATATATATGCTTTTATGCTCTAAGATTCAGTTTTTTTCTTTCAATTAGATATGGGACACAGCTGGCCAGGAAAGATTTCAAAGTCTTGGGGTTGCCTTTTACCGTGGTGCTGATTGCTGCGTGCTTGTGTATGATGTTAACGTGATGAAATCTTTTGACAATCTTAACAATTGGAGGGAAGAGTTCTTAATTCAGGTAATTGTAGTACTATTTTGTCTTCATAGAATGCATGCATTCTATTCAGTTCCATCTCTTAATTATTGCCCTTCGAATTGAATTAAGCATGACAGCATCAATTAGTGCTATATTTTCTTCTTTTTACGTGAAGAAAAAATAAAATGAAACAACATTTATCTGCAGGCAAGCCCATCAGATCCTGAAAATTTCCCATTTGTTGTGATTGGCAACAAGACGGATGTGGATGGTGGAAATAGCAGAGTGGTACTCTCTCTCTCTCTCTCTCTCTCTCTCTCTCTATATATATATATATATATATATATATATATATATATATATTACACTTTTATTTGATTTCCTTGTTCTCTCTTATACCTTGTATCTTGACTGTTGAAACTTCTAAGTTTCTTTAATTGACTTGGATGTGCTATTTCAAATTCAATTTTGTGTAACTCATTAATTCCATTCATAAACTCAAATAATGTTGGATGTCATATTTTCTAAATGTTAGTATAATGATGAATGTTTCATCTTTACCTCTTTAATATATGGAACATGTATTTTGTCAATATACGCATGAAATAGCCTGTATAGTTATTTGTCAATTTTATAGAAACTCCATGTTTGTAACTTTGCATTGAGCATCTTCTTCTTCCTATTGATGGGCTTACTTTTGGGAGAACAGTGGTTGGGTTAGGTCTTGGTGGTTTATTTGGTGACATGCCATGGTTTCATGGTATTTGAAGTGATACTAAGGTTGATAAACACATGCTGCTTTATTTGCATTGTTGCAGGTATCTGAGAAAAAGGCTAGGGCTTGGTGCGCCTCAAAAGGGAATATTCCCTACTTTGAGACTTCTGCCAAGGAAGGCACCAATGTTGAAGAAGCTTTCCAGGTCATTGCAAAGAACGCCCTAAAGAGTGGAGAAGAAGAAGAAATGTAAGTAGTAAAAAAAAACATTAATCTCGTGTTAAAACTGTTTCCAATAGGCTAACTCACAATGAGCATCAATGTGATATCAGTTTTGTTTGTTGATAAGCTTATGGGTGAGTTTAATCCGTTGATAATCTGTCAGGTGGAGGGGGCCAATACTATATATTCTATTTATCTTCAGGCCATGGAATAGGATGCTTTGGGGCTTTGATTGATTCCATGGGTTAAGACCTTGTTTTAGGGCTCTGGTCAATAAGTTTATAACGCGCACACTCTTTGTTATTAGTGTCTTAAGTTGATTATGATAGTTAAAACTGGTAAATAAGTATTTTCTTTGAAATGATAACACTTAATTGAAAGTTGGAGATGCATAGTATAACATTGCTTTAGCATTTGAAAAAAAGGCCGCTAATTTTTTTTTTACTTCTTTTATGTTGGAGAAGATACTTGCCGGACACAATTGATGTTGGAAGCAGCAGTCAGCAAAGATCAACTGGCTGTGAATGCTGAAGAGACTTTTATGATTCAGCAAAGATCAACTGGCTGTCAATGCTGAAGGGAGTTTTATGATTTGAAATCTTACTAAGAAGCACAAATTCTCATTCTATCGTTTGGGGGGTTTTCTAAGTTCACATTTGTATACTAGTGTTTCTATTTTGGAGCAAATTGGACTCCTTGTTGAACTTGGTTATGTACTTTGTCATGACAAGGTTGCACAGGTTTTTCATGAGCATCATTGACATTGCTTCGTTTTTTAAATTTAAAACAATTGTGTGAAGAAAGATCTCTCTTTGATTATTTTCCTTTTTTGTGCCCTCTGGAAATCAAATTCAAATGGATAATTGCAACCAGCCACGTTGATTCATTTGGATGATTGTGGTTATGTTGTATTTCCATTTTCCAACAACTGGATGATTGTGATTATAAAGAATGCTAATTTTGAATGATTACAATTATACCAAAACAGTGTCCCTTTAAGAATCACTTGAGCATACCTAGTACAACCATAAGTTGTTAACTTCATTTTATATGGCGAAGTACAACTGAAAACAAACAAAGGTTGGTAGAGAGAAATGTAAATAGAACAACACTATGAATGGCTAAGCTAAGATATAACAAAGTATTTACAATGGGAGGAAATTTAACCTACAAAACCATGCTACCTAGCAAGAGCGAGTGAGGGTTTTGCGGTTGACAATAACATTGTGCTTCCTGCCTTCAATTTTGGTGATGTGAATATCTAGACTAAGCTATTCCCTCGCCTTTGAATTTGATAAAAAGATTATTGTGCTGATCTGTTGAAAATGCAGCTGAATTTAGTATGTGAATGACTAATATTCTTAGCAATTCTTATCATGTGCTCAACACTTTGATCCAACGACTTTAAACAAATAAGTTTTCAAGTTAGTAGTTCAAACATTTCCCAACATGCAAGAATTTGATAAAAAGATTATTGTGCTGATCTGTTGAATATGCAGCTGAATTTAGTATGTGAAGGAACATTTTGTGATGAGCAATATTCTAGCAATTCTTATCAGGTGGGGTTAACACTTTGATCCAACGACTTTAAGCAAACAAATTTTCAAGTTAGTAGTTCAAACATTTCCCAACATGCAAGAATAAAAACACACAAAAAGGTAACATTTTATCATAAATCACTTACTTGGTTCTCTAATGCACTCGAGCAGAAACTACTTCATTCCAGCTGATGAGAGCTTATCTGGATTAGGCTGCATCGAATTTCCTGTGGGATTTGGTGTCATCATTGGTCTTGACATAGGAGGCCTTAGAGAGTTCATGCCCATAAATTGCCTTGACCCCGAGTTGGGAAATGTAGCAGCTGCTCTATTAGGAGGTAAAGTTTGTGTAGTAGGACGAGACCCAAATCTAGTTGCAATAATATGTGCTCTCTCTTGGAAAAGCCTCTGTTTTGACATAGCTAACTGCTCCTTAACTCGCATCACCACGTTTTCCGTATCATTAAAGAAAGCCAACTTGGTCTCCAGCTTGTACAGCTGCAATCAAGGAAGCCTAAGATTTTAGGGTTACAAACACACATGTTTGGATTGGTAGATTTGGATTTGAGGAAATGGTTTGGAGGTAGAATTTCAAATGATTCTAAATTAGGTGGATTTTGAAAAAACAGCTCAAAACGAGTTCTACGGATTCGAAATCCATTATGACTTGAAACACAAGTTATTGATGAATTTAAAATACAGTTTTGAATTCCTCAATCCAAACACAACCATATAGATTTTGTGAATTCTAGCATGGTCATATTGACA
The DNA here is from genome assembly GCA_963669365.1 of Verbascum thapsus. Taxonomy (NCBI): domain Eukaryota; kingdom Viridiplantae; phylum Streptophyta; class Magnoliopsida; order Lamiales; family Scrophulariaceae; genus Verbascum; species Verbascum thapsus. The sequence continues at coordinate 23,554,949 of OY770106.1, forward strand.
AATAGGAGTATACTACTCGATGAGTTTGCCAATTGAGTTGATTTGCAGATCTAACAGCAATAGGCTATATACAGTTTAGTTGGTTAGAGGCAAAATTACCTGTTTTTCTATTAGGAATGTGGAAAGCTGAAGTATTTGATCTTCTTCTTGTTCTGCGAGAAGCTTTGCCTTAACTGCTGCAGCTGAAAGGGCAGTCACTGCAGCTCGCTTTAACTTTTCGACATGGAGATCATTTTGGGTCACTAGGGGCTCTTTCTTTTCATCGCCACATTCTTTAGCTACTACTACACCTGCTTTAAAATTAATAGATTATCTCCAATAAGATTTTCCATGCAATTTCTACTAACAAGTCTATTGATTCTTTTATAGGTTGTAAGCATATCCCCAGAGGTGGATGATCCAGACTATACTTCATTATACTGTGTAGGTTGAAAATCTAGAGTTGTTGTCCCAACATCTTTTGTAAACCATACTTTTTATATGACTATTAATTCCAATTCATTAATTGAGGAAAATACATTACCATAAATCTCTTAATTTCTTCTAGGTAACGGAAACAAGCTAGAAGCAAATTCTGAAAATTGTACCTGTATTCCCGTCTTTTTCAGTCACTGTAGTTGACATCACAAGTAGATCATTCTCTTTCTTTTCAGGAACAGACAACATATCCTCATCTTTCAAAGGCCCTTTAGACTGAGTGGTATCCCCGACTGATGCTCCATCTTCTGATTCCTTTATCGAATCAGGTTGAAGCTCAGTATGAGATGCCAAAGCAACTGATTCTTCAGCATCTTTTGATGCCTGTTCCTTTGGAAAGTCAGAGTTACTTGGTTCACTAGTGGAGACTGGTTGGGCTTTCTCAGCGATGGCCATTGCATCACTCTCCTTCACATTATCAGATCTGTCTACATGTTCTCTACTGGGAGAAGTTTCAGGTTTTTGGCGTTTAGAAGAAGAATCCTTTATTTCATCAGGTTCATTAGATGTAGAATTTTTGTTTTCGTCATTTACATCATTTTGCAAGCGGATGCCATCAACAAGCAAATCAGGGGTTTCCTCATTCTCTTTTTCAGCAGGTTCGTTCTCAGCTTTTTGCGCTTCATTCTCAACTGTTTCAGCTGTATATCTGCAAATTTTGCATTGAAATCAGAAGTAGCACTAATATAATCACCTGTCCAAAATTTAACGCTCTTATTTCATTTTTGCATTCTCAATTCCTTTAATGAACATATATATATTCTACATAAAATTTGTTTAATAACTTGGTCCTATAATTGATAGAATATTTTATATATATATATAGTTTGAAGCTTGGATTTGAATTATTCTAAAATTAATTATGACTACATATGCATAGGTAACAATTAATTAATTAATGTAGAGCATCATTTCATATAAAGTAGTGATGTGATGCCCACTATAAAGATGCACAAAGCTTTTGCTTTTTCCAAAAGTCGTGCCAAGTCAAATATGAGCTCTAGTTTGCTGCAGGACTATATAGTATGAAAATGATAAAAATCACAAACCCCTCAGTGCGGGCGAGATTCTTCTTGTCATCTGGTGGATCTTCCAAGCGGAAACAGTGCCTTGCAGCGAGCTGCTCACCTGAATAATTGCCAGATAGATACTTCAAAACGCTACGAACTGATGCAGTTGCAATAGTAGGATCCACCAGTCGTACAAGGAATGCAGCCTATAAGGAGAAAGATACCAGGTTAAAAGCAAACAGCATATAGGGTACTTCATTTAATGGAAACCAAGAGCAATGAATTTTTCAGATTAGTAGTTTGAAGTTTCTCCCTGAAAAAGGTCAAAAGTTGCTCATTAAAAGGGATTAAAGGAAAGAAATCCACATACCAATGTCATCACAGGATTTCCAGCTTCAGCAAATGATAATGTTTCCCCAGGTGAAGGAAGCGAATCCACCGCTTCAAATGCTTCCTTGAGAGCCTTCAATCCAAAGCTTTCCATAACTTCAGATTTCTTATCTGATTCATCGAACTCATCGGGCTTTGAGATTTCCACAGGACACAATGAAGCCTTATTGTCAGTTGTACCACCCTGATTTTCTTTATTCTCAGTGACATCTTCAAGAGTAGTATCTCCGTCTTTGTCAGTTTCAGGAACTTCATTTTCGGTAGCAACGGAAGCTGGTACTTCATTTTCTTTAGGAGCTACAGTGTTCTCATCCTCATGATTGAAAAATGCGTCTTCAATTGGCATTTGCACAAAGTGCAATATACACTGAGCTTTTGTCTTTGTTGCAACATGCTCAGCGATCTCACTCCAGTTATCTCTAAATATTTCTATCGCTTCGAGGAGTAGAAGAGTTTCTTGATCTGTCCAGTTCCCTCCACTTGCACCACCGGCTTCTGCTGGTTCCATGAGAATGAAATCTGATGGAGACATATTTGAGCCAAACTCCCCTTTGTTGAAACAATCCGCGCACAAATCAAAATCTGCCTGTGTACAGATTGAGTTCAGTATAAAGCTAAGTTCCATGGAAATATGAGGACAGTCACTGAAATAGGTGGAAACTCTATTTTCCAGTCACTCTTGAGATCAAAAGTACATGGTTAATACGTGCAATATAAGAACCAGCAACAGATAGTATATATGGATAGTTACAGGACAAATTTAGGGGTTAGTTACCTATAAGAAAGTAGCCGAAGAAATAGCAAACTGGTTTCTTTCTTCTACAAAATAGCTATCTACACTGCTAATGTTTGTAAATAATATTCAGCAACTACCTTCCAATAAATTGTAATTAAAGGAATAGAGAAAAGCAAAAGAAAACACAGAAATTCCAAAATATCGACAGTCCATGAGAATAGATGCAGAAACACAAATGTTCTGGATACTATACATGGCTTTTCCTGTAGTCTTTCCTGTACACGCTGGTCACATACACATGAACACTAGTGCTTGATCTGCTTACCATTGCTTACAGTTATTTCAAGCACTAGTTTTAAACTTTGATAGCGCTTCCAAGGCAGAATAAACATTGAATGAAAGGAAAAGCAATTTGAAACGAAAGAAACCTGCTTCTGGCAATGATAGCGCTTTCGAGAACAATCTGCTGAACAAGAATTACAATGGTATTCAACAGCCGGACCCTCGGACTTCACCAGTTCATCAGCAACAACAGATTCCGAAAGCAAGCCAGATGACACAACTGGCATCGCCATGTTCATCATGGGGACAGCTGGAGTCCATGATTGGACGCTTTCAAACTGAAATATTTTTTCAATCAAAGTGTCCGTTTTCCCGGCTTCATCATTGTTAGCATCAGAATCAACAATCATAGCAGCAGGTTCACTATGTGGAGTTGGATGGTAATTAATCAAACCCCAGTAGTCCAGAAACTCCATCACCTCTTGCCTACCATCCAATTCTCCAAATGTGAGCTCGGACAGATGTTTCAACTCAATTTGTGCACTGGGATTACAATGGAACTTCCTCATTATCCAATTACGTATCTCCATGTATATTTCTGGAGTCCTGGTCTCCGAATTCCCGTTGAAGAAAGAAGGCAACATCTTCTCCTCCAGTGGATGGATTTTCGTCCAAGAAAACCAACCTGACAGAGAGAAATTGGATTTTGAACTATTTTACTTATCTGATCTTAAATATATTAACGTAGTCAAGATTGGAAGCTCTTTTGGATATCCAGCTGGTAAAGAAATCAAAAAGTTAAGAAAATTGGAATGCCCATACAATTTTGCTGTGGGAAAAACACAGAAGAAGAACCACACACAGCATTCATTGTCAGGAATCAAGGAGAGGGGGAAGGGCTGTGCAGAGGCTCCTCCTAAACCCCAATTCCATTTTCCTTAATCCTCTCAGCTTTACCAGACTTTCTGCGAGGAATTATACTACTTACAAACACACACCTCTGTCAGGTATTATTCCTACATAATTAAACCAGAAAAATCTGCACCGCATTGTCATGTTATACTTAAGAAACACACTTCCCCAAGTACCAGAAAAAATAAGCTTCAGCTGAGACCACTCCGTCACAAAATGTCCTATAATTACCGTTTCTTAAATCACTGAACTATCACTTCACTGACTAACCTTACTCCAAAAACAGTAGAATTACTAAATTCTCAATATTAAGCCAGTTACAAAGAGAAATATGCCTCTAAATCCAAGAAGTACACAGACAATCAGAGAGAGAAACATCATCGTAAAAATAATATAACAATGGTAGTGAATAATCACTAATCACTCACCAGCATGAATAGGCACGACATGAACATTCGCATCTCTGGATCTAATAGCTTCGTATTCAGCCTCAATCTTCGCCTCCAACGCCTCCCAATTTTCGTTCACTCTAATCATCTCTTCCGCCCTCGCCGCCTCCTCCCGCACCTCCGCCTCGCTCTTCACCTGAACCGCTGCCGGCGATAAGCTATTGCTGTAGCTAGGCTGCACGCGAGCCCTAGTACACGGTCCATTCATGTGGATCGGAGGAAAAGGCACCGGCGGCGGCTTCTCGCGGGTCTGCCTCTTCCACGACATCGTTTGAGAGGTCGAACTGCCACTATTGTTGTTGATTGAGGTCGATTTACGCTTCTGACCGACGCCTCGTCGCCGCGACGTCGTATGCTCTGACGAAGGTGCATCGGTTGCTGAAACAGCCGTAGGCGGTGGAGTTCCGGCGGAATCTCTTCGCTTGTCCTCCATTATTCGTGAGCTTTCTTCAGTCGCCTCTGTCAGATACACACTCACCTACTGTGTTTTGTGTATCTATATTGTTGTTATCCTCTGTAACGCGGCCCTATGATAATATCTGTAGCGCGTTATTTGACGTCTCAGATTATATATCGATCTTGAAAGGAAATCGCTAAATGTATCAACGTTTTTGCGTGTGAGAGTTGTTAGTTAAGTAAATGAGCTGAACTGCCTAAAGTAGTGGCATATGACGGAGATGTATTACCAAAAAGACCAAGGATGTTTGGCTAAGCTTATAAGCTCTCATTGCAAGATATTTGAGAATTTATAAGCTCTTTAAAAGTGTTTGAATAATTTTTTTTAATAAGAGCTTATAAGACTAAAAAAATAAGATGTATGAGTCTTATAAGTAATTAAAAAATAAGTTAGCAAAACCCACCTTATTTCAAAATCTTAAATTTTGGATGTTGCTTATATTCTTAAAAGAACAAATAACCTAGTTAATTTTCTCCTTTCCAATAATACATTTCTCCGAAAAATGTTTATTTTTGTTATTGCACAAATTCTTTCGTATAACACATAGTTATAAATGGCGCGACATGGCGCTCGCCATGGCACCACCGCGGCGCCATGAATCATAGCGTGGCGCCAGGCTTCAACTTGGCGCCCGCCATGTGCGCCATGGCGAGCGCCGTAAAGGCGCGCCATGACGCGCCATGTTGAAGAAAGCGGCCATTTTGAATAAAATGGCCAAAATTGCTCGCAATTGCTCACAATTGGTCAAAATTGAAGGTGACCCATTAAATTGGGTATTAGACAATCAAAAATAGGTTAAAATTTTAACCTAAATTGGTCAAAATTGAAAGTGACCCATTAAATTGGGGGTAAATAGGGTATTATACAATCAAAAAAGGTTAAAATAGGCTAAAATTTTAAACTAATTCCCAATAAAAAAAGATATTCAAAAAATTTGCATATTATTGATCATATTGCTATATATAATTTTATATATATATATAATTCTTTCTTCAAAAAGGTGTGCACCACGCCGCGCCACGCCATGGGACCCTTGTCGCCACTCTGCGCCATTCGCCATTAACAACTATGTTATAACATTTAAAAACATCTTATAAGTCCAATAAACTTATTTTATCCAAACACTTGAGAGCTTATTTTTTAAATAATACCAAACATCTTATAAGCTCTTAAAACATAACTTATAAGATGTTTTAAATAAACTTAGCAAACACCCTCTTAGTAATTTTCCAATTCGAGATTATTGAAAATCTAATACATTTTTTATGTGACAATATTTATAAAAAATTCATCATTTCATTCACCAAATACATATCTTAATGATTATATCCAGATATTAACATTAACCATAAATAATCAATTTGTGCCATTTCAAACAGTTCAGAAAGTAATCTTATACAAATCTCATCTGTAAATCAACCTGACTAAGGAAAATTGGACTCCATCGATCTTAAATTCACCATAAAACAATCACTAAACAATGGCCTCAGAAGGTTCTTTGCTTTTCTTTGATCTCTTACGTTTTCTACTCCTGTTCGTTTTGCTGCCATCAACAGTTCTTTCCTGCAAAAACCAAAACTGAGTTTTAGCATAACTTATTTGTTTCGATTGCCATGTGTTCATTACATATTTTTATTACAGATATAGCCCCTGTATATCTCCTCTTCAAACTACGATTATATCTCAATGTCTTTATTCTGACTTCTTTTAAGTCAAAAGATGTTAATCAGCAGAATTAGAGTTCCTATTAGACATAATAAACCCCTTTATGCCTACAGGTTATAATCCTGCTCAACCATATGAATATATAATTATTTATGTTGCAAATTTAAAAACACAAATTATTTTAGTGAATTGCCAGAAGATGGAAAGTTAAAAGAAATGATCAAGAAACCTTCTCCGATGCAGCGTTTATGTTCCCTTGGGTCTTTTTCTTTTTGCATGAGAGCGGGTTTGGACCCTGCATGTAAGAAAACAAGGCACAAAATCTTAATTCAATGAAAAGACAAATCAATTTTAGTTCATTTTATTCTCTCTTTATTTACCCCTTCCCATAAATAAGAAGCAACAAATATACATAAAATTGGGAAAAGAACCAACCAGGGTAATAGGCCTACTAAACCAGGATTATGGTACTGATGAAACAATCTTTCTACCTCGTTTTCAACTATAAACTGAGTAGTTAAAGTTATGCAGCAAAAGGAAAAAACACACGAAATTAATGGTTCCATGAGATACTACAAGCAACAGAGGGTATCAGGGGCGAGATAACGAAGATTCCAGTTCTAACCTTAGCTTTCTTTCTCTTGAATTGAGCTTTATCCTTTGTATCTATTCTGTTTTTTCTAACATTTATCTTGTGATTCTGTGTCTCAAAGATATGATCTTCGTTATCTTCAGAAAATTCCCTTGCTTCGTCAGTAGCAACTCTTTTATTCTTTAACTTTAGCATTTTGTATTCCAAGTCGGTCAAATGTGAACGCTCTTTTTCAGCAGTCTTTGCAAACTCGTGCTGAAATGTTGACGGACGATCGAGAAAGAGAGCATTTCTGAGACCATATATTACGGGCACACCTGGTATCTGCCCACAGCAAGTTAGTTAATAACAGCATGTAAGTAGATATGACCAATCGACAGTTTAATAACATAAATAAGATATATATATATATATATGTATATCGTAGCATGAAAAAACTATTGATATAATTAAATCAAAAAAAGGGCAGAAACCTCTTGGAACTGCTTCCTTAACTCAGCGTCCTGTGTGGCAACAAAGAAATGCTCGGGATTTTTGTCGCCAATAACTTCGGTTATGCATGCCACAGCACTCTTTCGCTTCTCATGGTCACATCTAGAAAACATATTCAATGACTGTTCAGAGTTTCATACACACAATTCAAGAATCACATGCTAAACACAATAGAACACTCCACTGAACTCTGATAAGGGAAAAATACATTATTCATCTGATATTCGAATACTAGGGCTACTCTAGTATAAACTTTTTATATCGAATTTGAACATAGAAAATACGAAACTAGCATCTAGTTTTGTATTCGTTAACTATTACTCTAGTTATTTGAAGAATTTGAGGTACAACAGGGGAAGCTGACCTGGCAACCATCAGGTTTTGAGCTGCATTAAGCGAGTTGTAATAAGATTCACCAAGACTTTTCAACTCTGCGAGAACACATCTGTAACCAAAATATTTTAATTCTATTAGTATTTTGCCAAGTTAATGAACAATTAAATATGAGTAATGTACACTTCCCACCAATCAGTGTAAATAATAAAACAAAAACAAAAAGGCAAAAACGCAAATATGTAGAATAAACACAGAAAACAAAACCTGGTAGTGAAGATTTTGACTGAGGCACCAAGAGTATTTGATAAAGCAGTATCAGCTGGAGTGATGCGATTGGCCAGAAGATGGTGCACGAAAGTGCCGTCACACAGGATCTTGAACGGCTCCCGAAATCCAAAACAGGCCGTGTAAAATCTCACGGCTCTCCGATGACGCTTCTGCTTTTTCACCCTCATTTATATGAACAAAAAATTGATCAAGAAAATGTGAAACTATGAACAGGCACCTCTAATCAGCCGTAATTTGATTCAATTATGAATTCAAAAGGATGGTTGAATACAGGAAAATTAAAGGGGACTCACCCAGAAAAATAATGAGCGGCTTGATGGGATTTGGGCTCTATAGTATAAACCCTAAAGTCGACCGTTAGGGTTTATAGAGCGTTTGATTACGGTCTTATAAATTCACGGATTTGGACAAAGTTTGGATTGGACAATGAGCCCAATTATATGTATTGGGCTTATAAGATTGAGAAATTTGTGATAAATCTCACGAGAATTATGCTTATTTATAAGTCACTTTTTTATAAATATTAAATAGAAAAAAGAGTTGATATGAATTATGAGCTAGGGACTAGGGAGTCAGGATTTTAATTTATGGGGTCGAATATATAAAATGAAAATAGAATATTCTGTTATTGATAAAATTGAATAATATATAACAGTTAAAATTTTATTGCATGATTTTATGCAAAACATCGAGTTTTAATTTCTTAAGAGATATAATATATAAATTATAACAAATTTGGAGAATTTCTTCTTCCCCCTTATTCCACTTAAAGTCGCGAGATTGGTCACAACGAAATTCAAAATGTAAAACGCGACTTTGGTCATAAAGAACATAAACGGGTCGAACCATCGAGTCCAAAACACCCCAAAACGGCATCTCTTCTTCGCTATCGGATCGGACCCCCCTCATTCCCTCGCACACAACCACCCCTAGTAGAATGGTGACGTCAGCAATGGCTACGTCTTTCAATTTATCAATCGCGTCTCATCGTCACAAAATTTCATCTTCTCCATTGTTTCCTCAGAGGTACTTTTTAGTTATGCATCATATGGATAAAATTGATTATTTTGTTTATTCTTGTTTGTAGTATTATTTTTGGATGAGATTTTTGGCTTTTTTATCGTTTCTCAGCAATTTTTTTTTTGCTTTTTTTATAATTTGTAATTTTCGTGTTGAGCAGAAGCTTAACACTGGGACCTATAAATTCTGCTCTGTCAAGCTCCTATGGTGATTCTTCATTAGTTGGTATGTTTTTTGAAGTTCCTAAAAGAATGCTATGTAATCCGAATTTATAAGTTTTAGTTTTGAAAATCAAAAAACGGATTTAGTTCACTTTTCTGTCTGATTGATTTTGTTTACTTGGTGTTTTTTTTTTTTATGAATTGGTGTATATTTGTAGCAATTTCCAACATATATATACATGATTGTGTATAATTTCTTTTCTCCGATGTTCGGAAATGGGTGATGAGGTACGAAATTGACGGCTTTGATTTGTTGATATTACCAGGATTTTCTAATAAAACTAGCAGATTGCCTTTAAAGCTTGACCGGAGTGATTTTTCCTCTAATGCAAGGTTAGTTCTTGTTTCATCAAGATGCTATTGATATTACTAAGACGTGTGAACTCGAAATTGGAGTTGGTTTTGTGAACTTATTTTGAGTGAACTTTGATGTGAGCTTGATACTTTAGATATTCCAGAAATCTTATTTCAAAACTGTTTTAATTTTGGTAGTGAAACTCTTTCTTGATACCATTTTCTCATGCTTGAAGAGATTGCACTCCAGCCTTTGGAAATTCATGGTTTTTACTTTGAGCGTTTTGTATAAGCATGCGAACTTGAGGATGCTGAAAGTATAAGAGAACCAAAAGAAATAACATAGGATGTATCTGCAAATAAGTAGCTTAAATTTGATATATATAATGTTGGATTTGGTGGGTATTGGATGAGATAAGATAAGATTTTGTTTAACTTGCCAGCTTCCTTGGATAAAGCCATTAGTGATCTATCAATCCATAATTAGATCCTACATTTTATCGCGGTTTTGACTTTTCATTTGTTAATGTACTTGGAACTTTTATTATCCTTATTACAGTTTTATTTTAGCTACAAATTGACCAAATCTTTCCTTTTACCAGTAATGGTGTGATACAAGCAAGGAAGGGAAATCCACCCATCATGCCAGCGGTCGTGACTCCAGGGGGGCTTTTGGATCTTTCTACTGTATTGTTCCGAAACCGTATAATCTTCATTGGGCAGCCTGTTAATTCACAGGTTGCTCAGAGGGTTATCTCACAACTAGTGACTTTAGCAACAATCGATGAAGAATCAGATATTTTGGTGTGTGTATATTTCCCTTGAGGCCTTACTGTGATTTTATTTTGTTGAATAATATTAAACCCCGTGAATTATATTATTGATAAAAGAAGGGTATAAATAGAGTTACACTAGAATCTAATGAAATCGTAATCTACCTATAAACATGGAAATAAGATAAAACTAAATAACTACAAGATTATAAAAGATACGATACGATATAATCCAAACTAATCAAATATTATCTAACATATTTCAAGTGTGTTAAGGTCCTATCTGAACCAATTGTTTGCTTGTATTGCTGCATATTTTTTGTTAGATGTACCTGAATTGCCCGGGTGGGAGCACGTACTCTATCTTGGCAATATATGACTGTATGTCCTGGGTAAGATTGCTAATTGTTACATGCTTCCATTTCATTTTATTTTGTTTTAAGATTTATATTTTATGTCCAATAACCAATCCGAGTGCAAATTCACTTCAATAGTGTATGCATGTAAGAATGGTGTTGTACACAAGTTGAGTATATCTTTATCTGCCACATTGCTTTAAAAATTTTCTAACATCATTTTTTTCTGCAATAACTTTTTGCCTCAGATAAAGCCCAAGGTTGGTACAGTATGTTTTGGAGTAGCTGCAAGCCAAGGTGCACTTCTTCTTGCTGGCGGAGAAAAGGGGATGCGATATTCCATGCCAAATGCTCGTATTATGATACATCAACCACAAAGTGGGTGCGGGGTACGAGTTGACTTCAGCAATGCTTTTTTGCAAAAAACATTTATTTATATCGAATAAGTTAAATTTTTAACTTCCATCATATTGAGCTGGTACAAATTCCATTGATTATTTATATGGGGCTGAAGGGCTTAATCTGCTTGTAGGGTCACGTGGAAGATGTGAGGCGTCAAGTTAATGAAGCTGTTCAATCTCGTCATGTAAGTTTTACTTTGTCTATTTAACATATTTTACTAGTTTTGGATATTTGACACAGAAATTTGTTATCCATGGCTGCATGCATATTTTTTAAACCAGAAATTGGTAAATGCATGCACGCGTTCGTATATTTATCATGCATCAGAATTTTGGCTTCTGGTGAAAGTGGAAATATTACCCTTTTTGCTTAAAAAGGTTGTAAGGTGTCAAAAACATATTTTAAATTTACATTTCTTTTTAACCTTATTGAAATCTGAAAATACCAAAACTTTTTGAAATTCTAATGTTTCTCAACGAAGTGGTATTTTGTGGTTCTTGAGCTAACATAAACTAGATCGGATGGCTATTTATTTTCGGTTTGTAATGATTTACCTAATGTTCTTATGAATATTAAGATCAATTTGAAGTCTGTCTTAAAATCTGGTAAGTGTGATATCGTCCAAACTTTATCCTTATGACTATTTGATGCAGAAAATAGACCAAATGTATGCTGCCTTTACTGGCCAGACCCTCGAGAAAGTGCAACAGTACACAGAGAGGGACCGGTTCTTGTCTGTGTCTGAGGTAATTTTATGGAGTCTTTGGTGTTTCTTTGATGACATTATAATGCTTAAATGTCAATGGTATTTTTTTCTATATCAAATCTCTATGCAAGCAAATCAAAGCATTAATGGTGCCAATGGCCTCTCCTAAGTTACCTCTCTGTTTCATTACAGGCTATGGAGTTTGGTCTCATTGATGGGGTTTTAGAAACTGAGTACTGAATTTAGAGGCACTCCCAGAGGCTGCTAGATCCGTATGACCAACACTCTCGGATTTACACTGGCACCATGAGGTGCAATCAGCAATCATGGCTAAATATGAATACTCAAGTTATATCATGTTCAGATTTCAAGATAAATCCAATTTTGGAAAAATGTAGCGAATTAGACGTTTGGCGTTTACAGAACTCTGGCAAGGTTAATTTACGAATCGGTGTAAACTTCCCCATATAGTAATGTAAAACAAGCGAAGGCTGCAGTATTTAACAGACAGATATGGGATTGTTTTGTACTTATTTCTATTGTCTACTCAGACAGATATGTGTCATATATCTCATTTATTTCATCTTAAAAAGTCTGAAAATGGTGATTGAAGAAATATCTAAAGATTTTGACACAATTGATTTTGTTTACAATCTGGACAGAGGCATTGAACCAAATGATTCAGAAAAGCCATGTATATACTTTAGACGTTTGCTGCTAATGCTGTTCAGCAGATAATATGCTTATTCTTGTATGCGGCAGCATGTATAAAATGTATCAGTTCACGTCCCTGCAGAAAAAAAAAAAAAAAAATTTATTAAAGGTTAATAACTATTATGCCCTAAAATAGATTCTTGTGAAGTAATTTACCATTACAAGGAATAATTCAGTCTTGCAACATAGAATGCATACAGAAAATGAAATAAGTGGATAGACGTACCATAGTTTTGATGCACCATGGTGAACCGATGAATGGCTTTTATGAGGGCACCGAGTTTCATAGACTTCAATGGTCCCATGTGCCTGCAAGCATAAGTAAATATCCCCTCATAATGTTCCCAAAACAATGTTAAAAAATGGCGAGCAATATGTAATGAAAATAATGTAAATACTCACACAATCTCAGTATAACGAATTTTCCAAGCGGGAAATCCCATGTGGCATCTTGCAGGCCCATAAACCAACATGAGATCAGGGTCTACCCCTCCATACCCTGAAATGACCAAAAAATAGTGCAAAGATTGTAATTACAGAGTACACTTTATCCATAAATCTTTATATGTACTGTTAAGAAAAGGATTTTTCTCAAGAAAACGAACATAAAGAACATGCAAAAACAACAAACCAGTGGCAGCAAGAGCATTTGTCAAGTCTGACTCTGTCAAATTTTGTTTCTTATCAGTTTCGGCACCCAAATAGTGCTTCTTTAAAAGAAAATTAGCTGCTTTTGCAACTGCACATTTCCCATCGGAAAAGGAGAGGACATCCAAACGCATGCATTTCTGCTCAACATGTGATTCACCGGTAGTTTCCTGTAAAAGAAGGTTCATTATTTATTACAAGCCATTCATAAGGGAATTTTAAGGGACGAAAGGGTACATAACTTTCATTGAACTTTTTTATCTTCTTTGGGGGGTGAGAGGGTTAGTAGTTTTCTCAAATATGAAGTATACCAGTCTTCAGGACAGGGATTTTCAAAATGTTAATAAACCTTGAATTTCAGTAAACTTCAAATAAAGAGAATACATAGATTTTTTTTGTTTTTCAGTTAGTTATAACAAGACATAAATTATTTTTACTAATATGAGATTGTTCATGCAGAGTTGTAACTTATAAATAGTCCAATAGACTACCACAGTATATCATAGAATCTGGAACATGTAGAACTATAGGCATTACATTTGACATTCTTTCGCTTTTCAACCATAGTGCTAGTGCTTCCTTGGATTTCTTCAGGACTCCTACAACATGAAATCGATAGCAAATCACAATTACATATAAAAAGACTTGCAAACATATGCTCAAAATGTAATCATCAGTGTTATTTTACAATGTCGTGGCCTGTGTACCTTGTGTATCATAGAGGCATACATGTTTCAATCCAATGGTTTGCAGCCATCTCAGCAGCTCAAGAACTTTCAGAGTGTGAAGAGCTTCTTCACTGTCTATAACAACTGCCAGGTACCGGACTTTACTAATATCAATGGCTTTATACCTCTTAAACAAGCCACTGGAGATCAGGAAACTCTCGATCGCATTAACCAGATCGACTAGAAAGTACCATGTGCTCAAGATCAGATGCATAAGTAGCCAGATAAAACGAAGCCCACGATTTCCACTCTGCAAGAACTTTATACCATATTAACGTCTATCAAACTTCGATAAATCATTAAATCGTACATATAGGCCACGAGCATTGTCTCATGCAAAAGCAACTAAGTCACTATCCGCTCCCATGTCATAACTCTCTAAGAATTGCTCAGCAAAGTAGCTACACAAACAGCTTTACAAATAAATCCCACAACTTAACAAATCCTCTAATCGTTGTAATGTATTCAAGCATTGGAAATGAATGTCAAGATCTTTGCGGTGCCAACTTATTAGAACCTGGCCCAAGCCTACCACTCAAACCATATAAGTAGAACATTTTTTTTTATCAAATCATCAATTTTTCGCAATTAGTAGAACCTCCACGCTGTCCACACCCAAAAAAATGTCAAGAAATCTAGACCTTCTATCTCCTCTTCTAATTATCCAAGCAACAAAAATTGCACCAGAACAGTCGAAAAGAAAATCACTTACAGGCATAATCTTCATGTAGATCTTTTGTATTCCGTCTCCTAAATCCAAAATCCTGTAAATTATCCCAAGTTGAAAATTATTTAGACCAAATTCCTAGAATTGAACAGAAACAATCCTAATGCAAACTTCCATAATCATTTTAAAAACCCCAGGGAAAAACAGGTAACCACTGCTTTAACAAATCATAGCCACAGCCAGTTAACCACATTCTTAACAATCTTAGCTAACAAACTGTTAACCATAGAACAAGACATACTGTGGTATTCAATTAAGTTACAGAAATATTAAACGTTAAAAGTATAGATAGCAACTAACGTCGATTCAAGGCGGTGAAGGAACAGAATCAGACGAATGAAATCAAGCTCCAGAACATCTGGTTGGGGGAAATTTTTGACATAAAATGGGGATAGAATCCACAAATTACAAGCACTAATCAGATTCATTTTCTCTATAATTTCACCGAATGAACAACAAAAATTAGATGAATTTCTGATTATATCACAATAGGAAACTTATGCACGGAAAAAATGGAGAGAAAATGAAATTACCTGAACTTTCTGCTTGTTTCAGGAACACTTGCTCAGCATGACTGTGCGTACGTGCGTGTAATTCACAATTGAAGGGGAAAACGTGAATTCCTTGTCTATTTATTTGTTTGTTTACACCTGTAGCCGGTAGGTCCCACTACGATGTGGTAGTATATGACGAATGAATGAAACACGTGTGTATTAGTATGTTTTGGGCTTCACCTTTTTGATCTACGTTTGTTGGGCCGCTCGTCCGAAAGCCCTATTTCATTTATTTTGTTCAGGGGTGTCAAAATGGGTCCGGAACCACGATTTCAACGGTTCCAACCCAATTTGGTTTGAATTGTTCCTAAGAAAAATTTATTTGGTTCTTAATTGGTTCCAAGTTGGGTCCAACTAAATTTCAAGTTAGACCCAAATTGTTTGTCAATTATCTAAATTATAATGAACAAAATGTAAGGTATTGAGTCAGGTTGGCCTTGGTTCCCTTTTGGATTGATTTTGGTTCCATTTTGGGTTGAATTTGGTTCCACCTTAAAATCATTTAAGAACGAAACTCATTTAACAACCAACCTATTGGAACCGACCCAAAACCAACCCAACCCGCCCAATTGCCACCCCTAATTTTGCTTTATATTTAAGGAAAATTACACATTACCGCCTCATTTATTGTGTAATTACATTTTTTTTTTCTATATATACTATTATAAAAGGATGAGTTGTTTTTTTACATTTTTGATATACCTAAAATAGCCTTATAAAATTCAATTTTTAATGGCAAAAGAGTCACATAATAAATAAATAATAATAAAGAAGTTGTATATAATAAGATGTGTAATAACATTAGGACTCTAGAATATATATATGTAGATATTATTACTTAAAAAAAAAAGACATTAGGATTTAAGACTCTAAAAACACCCCTTTAATTTTTGTGGGTCTCTCACGTATGAATTCAATGGATTTCTTTGTACTCTATATGAATTTCGTATATTTGTGTGTATATTTATATTAATTAAAATACTATAATATATGTACTATAATATATTTGTATTATTAGCTTATGACATTAATCGATATTTAACATTATAAGCTACTGATTATGTTGGACAGTCCAATGAGCTTAGCTAGCTAGGATTACATTCGGCCTTCATTAGTATGATGCTTTTTTATTTCCTTTTCGTTCTTAAGAGGTTATTAAACACCAAATCAGTCTATTGATAATATAAATTTTATTTCTCAATTATTCTTTTTTATTTGTATAAGAATAATGTTGACGCTTGGAAACAAAAGTTAGGGCTTCTTTTTAAGATGTTGTTTTAAGATGTTTGAGATCATATGTTTTCATAATAATTTAAGATACAAGATATTAGTTTTTTTTTTCTCTAAAAGGATTTGGGATTCCATTTTTGAAGATTGAAATATTGAAGATGACTTTATTATTTTGTAGAAAATAGACATGCATTGTAGTAGATAACCATAAAGTTATTTGCACTTCATGTCTGTTTCATTAAATTTTAATATTAATTCATAGTTAAAAAGTAACTTTAAGATTATATTTAATATAGTGGTTTATTTGTAATATATATTCATGTACACCTCCTCTCTCTCTTCTCTCTCTCAAGTTTCTTATATTCAAACAATTTCATTTGAGATTACCATCTTTCAAAACATTAGTTTTCAAAATATATATCAATAATAACAATGAACTAATTATTTTAGAATAGTGGAAAAGTTCGTAATACTCTAAAAGTTAATTTTATAATACAATATAATAAAGATAGCACAGTATAATACCAACAATAATACATAATAAATATGTTGTTGATTGGAAAATAAAATATGTCTCTTAGGTTTCATGTTGTATAAAGAAGGAGAGATGAAACAGTGAAGAAAGATATATTTATTGATGGAGAGAAACTGGAGAGAGCTCCATTATTACTTATTTAATATATTAATTGATTATGGTTCAGCTAAATTATTTTGACTTTTATTTAGGTGAATTGGTAAATTTTAACACATAAATAATTAAGATATGAAATGAACTTTTATTGAAACAATTCAATATTAATCAAAATTCTATAAAAATATATTTCTATTTTTGGTCCACTACAGTACGACAAACGAACTCCAATACTATTAACAAGTTGCAAGACATATGATTCCATTTACTAAGTTGAGAAAAGTTAATAAAAAATAAATATATATATAAGGTTATAACAAAAAAGAAGCATAAAAATATAATGTGGTAAAATATATAATGAAAAGTTAAGAGGAAAGTACAATAAATAGTCGAAGGGGTGAATGTATAATTTTATTATAAGATGAGATGTCCATTATGTGCATAAATTAAGCGTACTAACTTGTGTAATTACATTAAATGAGCAGAGTAGTCAGATTGATAACCTTTTGAAATTTTCTTTTAAAACGAGGGTGATATTATTAGTGCACACTTTTTGCAACGCTTTACTAACGACCATTAGTTAGATGTGTCAATGTAACATTTTCAGACATTTTAAAATTAATCCAGATACAACATTTAAGAGTATACATAACGGACACGGTTATGACACTAATACGATATTGCACTAAGTTTTTTTTACTTATGTGCTATGATGCACAAACACGTGATACATTGAGATGATGCACTACACAATACGGCCATGTAAATAAAAATAAGTTGTATATATCTACAAGAATAAGAAGTATAAGTGCAATAGAACTCTACAATGATATTTGTAAAATTACAAATATAAAAATTTATGTGAGGTACAATATTAATCTTTTGCCATAAATAGTATAATACATAGGAATATGTTTGGATTATATCCAACTACACCTATAATAAATAAAAAAATAAATTTTGAAATTACTTTTTAAATTCACGCATGTATGTGAACATATTGGCATTTATTATGAAGTTAGCGTACTATAAAGAATGCTTATTTACTGATTAGGTATTAACCGTATTATTTTCAATTCACATTTTAAAAAATCAGAAAAATAATGTATTATAGGCATAGCATAGTAAAATATTTCATTGTATGGAAAAAAAGATTAATTCCTTGTCAAGTTAAATTATGTTAGTATAAGTTCTTTTATGTGATTTATATGTGCAATAAATCCACATACTTATGTAAAATTAAGAATAATTATATCGTTAACTATTCGTGTATTATCATGTGACTTCCTATTCTTATTAATAGGAGTACAAGAGTACTCCTATTTATTTATTAAAAATAATATTATGATATTTATTCTCAGATATTATTGTTCCTATTTATGTCACAAATGACCAAAAATTATTGCTTAGTTTACAATACTTAGTGAAATAGCCATTTATTTTTTAGCAAGATAATTACATGAAAGATCAAATAACTTTGAAGTTTCAAATCGTATAAAAACATACTCATCCTTTTGTGATTGTGATAGACATAAACATAAACCACAACCAATATGTTTCACATTTACAAGAAAATCAATAAAACACTGAAAATCAGACACAAACAAAAAAGATGAATATTTAGAAAAGAAAAACATTACAAAATGAGACTGAAAGTGATATAGATATAAAAAATGAATATTACATTTTTGTCCGACTTTAAAAATTTATCTCATCTTTATATGAATTTTTTCATTTAGTTTTTAAATTATAATAGTCAAACATTAGTCGTCATATAAATAATGAAAATATTGTCTAATCTTCTATATTTGGTCAAATAGCATAATCATTAAGACGTTCTTCATGTCCAACTTCATCAAAAAACAAGTTTTGTTCCAAATCCGGTTCATCAAGAGTGAAATTTGCAATCTCTAAAATTTCTAAGTCATTACTCGAATTAAAAGCATCTCCATCCACATACTACATTTTGGTCTCACCATTCATATATTGTGGAATATTTCTTGATAAAATACAAGAAAAAAATTTACTTTAAAGTTTCTATACTTTTGTGTTTTATATTTTGACCCAAAAGGTTTAATTTAATTTTTTTAAAAAGGTGGACACCAGTGTCCTAAACGTGTCGGACAGGGCCATATTCAATACGTGTCAGCATTTTTTAGTTTATTTTTTATTCACGACACGGATCAACCGTGTCCAATATGTGTTGGGAGCGTGTTGGAGGTGTCCATGTCCGAAGATCGTCCGACACCATACGACGTGATTTTTCGAAGTGTCCGTAATTTATAGGTTATATGCAACTTTGGTTCAAAATGCAATATATTTCAAAAATTTGGAATATGGTACACTAAGGATATATCTATTTACATGAATATATAATATTTTAAAAAAGATTAGTTAACATATTCATTGACATAAATGAAATTTTATTGAATTCTTTGAATTTCTTTATCATTTGTTCAACTTTAATTTATATTTAAGTTTTAATAAAAGAACGAAAATATTATCTCTTTTTCTATTATAGCCCAAAATGTTTGTATAATGATAAAAATAAATATTATGTCGGGTACTAATACATATTGGATACTTGATACAGTACCAAAAAAATTTCTTATTTTTTCGACATTATAAAACTATTTCGGATACAATAATCAATATTATACATAGCGGAAGCGGGATTGACAGCTATATGATACTGCACTAAGTCTTTTTAGTATATGTTAACATAAGTTCAAAACGAAGTAGAGTTTAAAATTTTGGGATATGGTACATTAGGATATCCAGGCATGTGATAGAATCACGGAAAAATAGTTTAGACGATTATGCCATTTACTGAAAAATAATTTAAATAATTGGGGCAAAATAATGCATTTATCAAATTTTTAAAGGGTGATGTCTCATTTTTGTGTTTGTAGGGGGAAATAGTGCAAAATTCAAATTTTTCGAGGGAGTAAAGTGCATTTTACCCTTATTCCTTAAATATCTAATACAATATAATATATATAGAGAGAAAGATATAACATGTAGAGATTTATATATAATTTTATACAAACTCACTTGGAATAAATCAAATTTTTTATTCATAATAAAAATATTAAAAATATAAATATAAATATGATAAATTTTTGGTGCAAGTAATAAATAATAATTTAATTTAAATATTTATAAAAATAAAAAACATAATTCTATTAGGATTTTACAATAATATTAGATACATACAATATAACTAAAAAAAAAAAATTATGTTAACACTTTATAGTAATACTATAGTAGTTTCAACTTTAACTTTTATATTAAAATAATCTTAGATGATAAACATATATGCAATAACAAAAATACATTGTCCTATTATAGATTTGGTTCACTAATTTTAACTGAAAGTCAATATATTAACATAAGTCAATGTCAAAAAGAAATAGTTAATTAAAATGTAGAGCATTATTAAAAACGATATCATGTAAAAATTTAATTATGAATTATAATATAAAAAAAGAAAAAAAATGAACATTAATTTCAATTAATTCACTTAACTTACTCTATTTTAGTTCATAGTGAATCTAATATATCATCATAACTGCGCACAAAAAGTAATATAAATTAATCCTCCCACATGTAAAGAAAAATAAAATTGGATAATGATCTGTTTGAAATTAAAGAAAATAAAATATTTTCCACTTTATAATAGTCTTTCTAAATAGTTTTCTTATTTCATAAAAATATATATTTTTACGGTAATATGTTATATATATATATATATAATATTTCGACGCAATTATTTAGACAAAACTAAAAAAAGTTCTCATTATTTTTACTCATTAAAGTATTTGGTGGTATAATGGTGTCCATGCATGCATGGTGAAAAAAGTAAAAGAATTAGCTATTGTTCATTGATAAGTATTTTTTATCATTTGTTTAGAGAGAGAAATGTGAGTGGAACTCCTATAATAATTTTTGGAGCTCCTATATCAATTCCCACCAAACATTCATCTTTTATTTCAATAAGTCTTGCTAAATAGTCTTCCAATAGTATAAAAGTATATAAACACGCTATTATGTTATATATGTCATTATGATGCAATTATTTAGACAAATTTAAAAAATTCTTATTTTTCTATTCATTAAAGTATTTGGTGGTATAGTGGTGTGCATGCATGCATAGTGAAAAATAAGTAAAAAGTTTAGTTATTGCTTATTGAATGGTATTTTTGTTGTTTGCTTAGAGAGAGAAATGTGAGTAGAACTATTTGGAGATCAAATATCAATTGCCCCAAACAACATCTTTTATTTTAATAAGTTGGTTATTATTTCATATGCAGTTGAATCATCAAGAACATTTAAAAATATTTTAATTTTAAAAATATTTTCGAAAAATGTATTAGATTTGGGGAGGTTTGAAAATGGTCAAATGGACACCAAAACACATTGGCAAATACATATTCTGACTAGGCTTTTGGCCAAGGCGTGGTTGACGGCTTTAGTAATAATCTTTTAAAAATATATATATATTTTTAATTGAGCTTTACATTTATTGAGCATCTAATTTAAGTGTATATTTCACTATTAGTCCATAACATTTCAATTATATATCACTTTAATCCTTCAAGTATCAAATATTATGCCTTTGTCTTTAATGTTCAATCATTGTTTCAATTTTGTCCTTTTGACCATATTCTGGTGGATTTGACCGAGTTGAGCAGCATCTGCATCGAAAATGTTATTTTTATGGGCAAATGTGACATGCATATGTTGTTGTTGCATATATGAGGTGTAAATAATGCCCGATCCGTCCATAAAATACATCAAAAATGACCAAAATATAGAAACAGAAATAAAATCTAAACTAAATGAACAATAATGTGATATTTGACAATTTAAAAACCAAGGTGATACAAGTATGAAATTTAGGAGCTAATAATAATATTAACCAAAATATTTATTTCCTATTACATGTAATTATTAAGAATATACATTTTCATATAAATATTATTATCTCTAATTCATATGTACACATAAATTTTTTAAACTCAAATAATTCATAACATCAAAATATTTATATGATAGAAAAATATATTGTTTGAAATAACATGAACCGTAAGAAAAATATTTGCACCAACTGTTGTTTGAGCACTTCAACTTTAGCCCTCAATTTTGAGAATATTTGCTCAATAAAATAATTTCTCCATATGATCTTATAATTTTTCAATTGGAATGTTCAACCCCTCAACTTCCAATCATATTGATGGAGCTCATCAACTTATAGTATCTATAGAGTGATCCATCCAATCAATTTTTTATCAATATTGGTTGAAAAATTGGTCATATGTCATGCACATGATTAAGTTTGACGGAAAAATTTATAACTCAATTTTTGAAATGTAATTATTGATATGATTGCATGACGTTTTTTGAATTAATAATATTATATGTTCTCAATTGAAAATGCATTGTTTAAAAAATTTCAAAAAAATATGATTCATGCATAAAATTTTATATTAGAAAGATAAATCAACAGGGCTAATTTTACCAAATCAATTTAAATTATAGGGTCATCATTAGTAGGAAAATAGACATTTGAAACAAGCCAACACTTTGTTTTGTAAAATAAAATCTAGAAATTACAAACCAAAAATAATAGTAATAATTATCAACTTAATAAAGAACAAATATCCTCCACTATGTTTTAATTATTTTTGCGACCTTTTATGCATTATCTTTTACATACATATATTACATGTGTTTACTATTTAATTTTTATCAATAAAATTTTAATATTAAATTGCAAAAAAACATATTCCATATTAACAAAGGATATAAAAATTACATCCTTTTTGTCAACTTATTGATATGAAATTAAAGTTTACAATGGATTTTCATCAAATGTTTGAGATTATAATAATTATAATATATTGATTAAACACTATTAAGTTAAATTACTGTTTAAGATTTTGATGCATCGAAAGGAATTTATATCTCCATATAAATTATTTAATGAGATCATATGACTCACGTGCAACGCACGTGTTATTTACTAGTAATATTAAAAAATATGGTGGATTAGGAAAAAGGGAACGCAGCAATAAAAATTTACTAAAATGTCATACGTATATAATGTGGTACAATCATGTTTTCTCAAAAATTCACGCCTTTAAATAAAATATTGTTCGCTTTGAACAGAGTTTCATGAGTGTATCATTTGAAATATACATTACTATGGATATGATTCTTGGTACTTATAAGTCCCTTGAATCCCTTATCTATATTCAATGCATGCTTGATGTGGAAAATAGTTATATATGTTGGAAATCTTAGACAAAATCCGAAAATGCTATTGCACTCGGAATAAGGATATTTTTAGATATTATGAAACTACGTTCCGAGTAGATATCGTTAGCCTTTCGAATTTCTCGATTCCGATTTCGGATGAATGAGAAATTTGATGTTAAAGTTTAGCATTTGAATTGGTAAAAATGTGGGTATCCCACATAGGTTCCAAATATATATTTAGTTGAGCATATTAAGCTCAACATGGGAAATGAAGTTTGTGGCCTTGGGTCATATCATGTTTGTGTGGGTTTAGAGGGGGGAGACCATGGTTAGCCATGGTTTGACCCGCCTCGCGCACACACGCGCGCCGCCGACCGACCGGGCGGGTCGGGTTGGGTCGGGTCCGTGGGCCTGGGCCGGGCGGGCGGGTCGGGTCGTGGGTCGTCCAAATTTATATTTTTATATAAAATTCTATTTAATTAATTATATTATTTAATTAATTAAATTTTCATTTTCCACAATTATTTTGGACCGTTAGATTTTTATTCGTTGAATCAATGGATCACAACTGTTTAATCGATGGCCACGATTAATCGAGATAATGAACCATTGTAATCAATGAACGAAGAGGTGCTTGATGCACCCGTTCGCACTGGAACGGCACTCGTTGGGAGTGAAAAGGCGCCTTTTCATTTTCCAGGGGCTGTTTTGCAGTTTTCGAAAAGTTGTATCTTTTCGGCCCCCAACCTTTGGAAATCTATAAATAGGGTCCTCCTATTTTCAGATTTTCACACCGAAGTATTAACTTCATAAGCATTCTTTCTTTCTTTCTTCCTTACGAGAGTTCTAGCAGAAAACTTGTTCGCTAGACTTAGAAATTTGGAGTGGTCCTATTTCTAAGACGTTAGTCGTTGTATCTTGGGACACAAACGCCATATCCCGTAACCACCGTGAGCGGGGCGTAATTGTGTTAAGGAAATCGGGTAACCCGTGCCTCGACTAAACCATTTCCATAACAAGTTCTTGTGCACTTTTCACAACAATCTTAACACAATTATCTATTCTGGAAAAATGAGTTCTGCTAGCAACGTACCACCACTACCACAAGGTTCACCACCACCAACGCCTCCACCACCAGCAACTGTTGTTGCCCCCGCTGTGGCACCAACAATTCCTAATGTGCCGGCTCATGGAGAGAAGCCCGGCAAGTTCAGTGGTGCTGATTTCAAAAGGTGGCAACAGAAAATGTTGTTTTACCTAACCACTTTGAACTTGGCTAGGTTCCTCACCGAGAATGCTCCTACGATGCCGGAGGACGAAACTGATAGTCAAGCAAGGAGTGCTTTTGACGCATGGAGCCATTGTGATTTCCTTTGTAGGAATTATATTCTGAATGGGCTCGATGACGCACTTTATAGTGTGTATAGTGCTTACCGGACTGCAAGGGCTCTGTGGGAGTCTTTGGATAAAAAGTACCGGACTGAAGATGCGGGCCTAAAGAAGTTCGTAGTTGGGAAGTTTCTGGACTTCAAAATGGTGGATACTAAGACCATCATGAATCAAGTCCAAGAATTGCAAATTATTTTGCACGAGATTCATGCTGAAGATATGGTTCTTAGTGAATCATTTCAAGTTGCTGCCATAATAGAAAAGCTTCCACCAGGATGGAAAGACTTCAAAAATTATCTCAAGCATAAACGCAAGGAAATGAGCCTTGAGGATTTGATAGTGAGGCTGAGAATCGAAGAAGACAACCGGTCAAATGACAAGAAATCAACTAAGTCACCACCCATCATGGCTAATTTGGCGGAGTCAAATACAAGCAAAAAGAGGAAAAATTCTGAAAAGTTTAAGGGAAAGAACAAGAGAATCAAGTTCTCCGGGGTGTGCTATAACTGTGGGAAACCAAACCACAAAGCTAAAGACTGTAAAGCTCCGAAGAAGAAAGAGGCAAACCAAGGAAGGGTTCCAAAGCCAAGCTCACCTAGCCGAAGTAGAGAACAAGACGGTTCCCGTTGATGTGTCTGAGATTGATCTCAGTGCTGTGGTGTTCGAATGCAACATGGTGGACAATCCAAAAGAATGGTTTGTCGACACCGGTGCCACTCGACACATTTGCTCAGACAAGGCGCTGTTTTCGAGGTATCTTCCTATAAGTGGACGAAAGCTCTACATGGGAAACTCTGCCACATCCCCAGTTGTTGGACTCGGTAGAGTGGTTCTGAAAATGACATCGGGAAAAGAACTGACGCTGATTGACGTGCTACATGTGCCGGACATCCGCAAGAATTTAATTTCTGGAGCTGCTTTAGTTAAAGCAGGATTTAAGCTAGCTTTTGAAGCTAATAGAGTAGCACTCACTAAGAGTGGAATGTTTGTAGGAAAAGGTTACCTAGATAAGGGCCTTTTCAAAATGAATGTAATGACGGTCATTCGTGACCTTGGAAAGTATGAATATGAAAAGAATGATTCTTCTTACTTGCTTGAGTGTTTTAATTTGTGGCATGTTAGATTAGGACATGTTAATAACAATACTATAAAACGACTCATTAAGTTGAATTTAATACCTCAATTTCAATTGAATGAACAACATAAATGCGAAGTTTGTGTTGAAGCTAAACTAGCAAAGTCACCATTTCATTCAATAGATGGAAGAAAAACCGCACCTCTAGAACTTATTCACAGTGATATTTGTGATTTAAAGTTTGTGCAAACTAGAGGTGGAAAGAAGTACTTTATTACATTCATTGATGATTGCACACGATATTGCTATGTATACTTATTAAGAAGTAAAGACGAAGCATTAGAAGCATTCACTCATTACAAAAGTGAAGTTGAAAATCAACTAGATAAACGAATAAAAATTATTCGTAGTGATAGAGGTGGAGAATACGGCGCACCATTTGAAGAATTTTGTTCTCATCATGGAATAATTCATCAAACTACTGCACCTTACTCACCTCAATCAAATGGAATTGCTGAACGTAAAAATCGCACTCTTAAAGAGATGATGAATGCATTACTCATAAATTCTGGTTTACCTCAGAATATGTGGGGGGAAGCAATTCTATCTGCTAATTATATTTTAAATAAAATTCCACATCGAGATAGGAGCGAAACTCCTTACGAAATGTGGAAGGGTGCTAAACCTTCATACCGATACTTGAAAGTGTGGGGGTGTTTGGCAAAGGTAGAAGTACCTAAACCAAAACAAGTGAAAATAGGACCAAAAACTGTAGATTGCATATTTATTGGCTATGCTCTCAACAGTAGTGCCTATAGATTTCTCGTACATAAATCTGATAATTCTGACGTACAAGAAGGAACGATTATGGAGTCGAGAAATGCTGTCTTTTATGAAGACATTTTTCCATGTAAGGAAAAAAGTGAATCTAATGAGACAAGTTCTCTTAAAAGAACACATGAATCTACGAGTGATCAAATTAATATTGAACCACGTCGTAGTAAAAGGACTAAAGTGGCTACGACTTTTGGTCCTGATTTCCTAACCTATATGGCGGAAAATGAACCAAGAACTATTAAAGAAGCTTTAACAAGTCCAGATGCACCGCTCTGGAAAGAAGCCATTGATAGTGAAATACAATCAATTATGCAGAATCACACCTGGGAGTTAGTAGATCTCCCAAAAGGTAGTAAACCGTTAGGTTGCAAATGGATTCTGAAACGAAAATATAAGGCTGATGGGAGTATCGATAAATATAAGGCTCGATTGGTAGCAAAAGGATATCGACAAACCGAAGGCCTTGATTATTTTGATACTTATTCTCCGGTATCAAGAATAACATCCATAAGGATACTAATAGCGATTGCTGCTTTGCATGACCTTGAAATACACCAAATGGACGTTAAAACTGCATTTTTAAATGGAGAATTGGACGAAGAAGTCTATATGGAACAACCCGAAGGGTATGTTGCTCCAGGACAAGAAAACAAAGTGTGTAAACTTGTCAAATCATTGTATGGTCTTAAACAAGCACCAAAACAGTGGCATGAAAAATTTGACAACACAATGTTATCAAATGGTTTCAAGATCAATGAGTGCGACAAGTGTATCTATATAAAATGCACTCAAAAAGAATATGTCATCGTGAGTCTTTATGTAGATGACATGTTAATAATGGGTAGTAATCATGAAATAATCATGAATACAAAAGGAATGTTGAAAAGACATTTTGATATGAAAGATATGGGAAAAGCTGACGTTATATTAGGGATCAAAATCGCCAAGTCTTCGGAGGGAATTATTCTATCACAGTCTCACTACGTAGAGTCTGTACTTAGAAAATTCAATGCTTATAATGAACCTCCCATTAAGACACCGGTGGATCCCAACTTAACGTTAAAGAAACATTTTGGAGAACCCGTATCACAACTTGAGTATGCACAAATAATTGGAAGTTTGATGTATATTGCAAATTGTACACGTCCTGATATTGCCTACTCAGTTAACAAATTGAGTAGATATACAAGTAATCCAAATAAGGATCATTGGACGGCATTAAGAAGAGTTCTTAGATATCTAAGATATTCTATGAACTATGGTATACACTATACAAGATATCCCGCTGTACTAGAAGGATACAGCGATGCAAATTGGATATCTGATTCGAATGACTCCAAATCCACTAGTGGTTATGTTTTTACCATAGGTGGAGGAGCTGTGTCATGGAAGTCTTCTAAACAAACTTGTATTGCTCGATCTACTATGGAATCCGAGTTTATAGCTTTAGATAAAGCTGGTGAAGAAGCTGAGTGGCTTCGAAACTTCTTAGAAGACATTCCTTGTTGGACAAAACCAGTGCCTTCAATTTTGATACATTGCGATAGTCAATCGGCAATTGGAAGAGCACAAAGTAGTATGTATAATGGTAAGTCTAGACATATACGTCGACGACATAATACCATCAAACAACTAATCTCTAGTGGTATAATTTCCATAGACTATATAAAGTCAAAGGAAAATATTGCGGATCCGTTAACGAAAGGCCTGCCAAGAGATTTAGTTGAAAGCTCAACGAAGGGAATGGGCTTAAAGCCTACATCTTAAGAATGGACATAGCGGAACCCAACCTTGTTGACTGGAGATCCCAAGATCTTGGTTCAATGGGAAAACGAAGTTATGAAAGTTCAGTGCACTTGGAAGTGTTAATCACTTCGACCCATTCCTATGTTGAACAAGTGCTTCCTGGAGTATGTAGCAAAGGTTAAGTTACGAAACTTTTAATGATTCCTATACTGTCTAAGTATGTGACGTAATAAAGTGGAGTATGCCAGGATACTCTTAATAGGAGGTCACCTATATAAGTGTGAAGTGGGGCCGCTTCAAAAAGTAAACACTTATGAATCCAAGATGGTGTTCCACGGCCAAAATGGACCCAACAGAGAACAAGATCTGTAGAGAAACTATTGTGTGAATATCATTGTCTAGGTACACACAAACGGCTGACCAATTCAAGACATCACGTTCATTGGGGAGCCTAGTGTATCCGATGATATCTCACTAAGAAAGATTCAAAGCGCCAGCTATCTATTCTGATGCAATAGCTTCTCGCCTGAACTCTCGTAGCATCTGCATCTGCATATTTTCATTCATGTGGGGGATTGTTGGAAATCTTAGACAAAATCCGAAAATGCTATTGCACTCGGAATAAGGATATTTTTAGATATTATGAAACTACGTTCCGAGTAGATATCGTTAGCCTTTCGAATTTCTCGATTCCGATTTCGGATGAATGAGAAATTTGATGTTAAAGTTTAGCATTTGAATTGGTAAAAATGTGGGTATCCCACATAGGTTCCAAATATATATTTAGTTGAGCATATTAAGCTCAACATGGGAAATGAAGTTTGTGGCCTTGGGTCATATCATGTTTGTGTGGGTTTAGAGGGGGGAGACCATGGTTAGCCATGGTTTGACCCGCCTCGCGCGCACACACACACACGCGCGCCGCCGCCGCCGCCGCCGCCGACCGACCGGGCGGGTCGGGTTCGGGTCCGGGTCCGTGGTCCGTGGGCCTGGGCTTGGGCCGGGCCGGGCCGGCGGGTCGGGTCGTGGGTCGTGGGTCGTCCGAATTTATATTTTTATATAAAATTCTATTTAATTAATTATATTATTTAATTAATTAAATTTTCATTTTCCACAATTATTTTGGACCGTTAGATTTCTATTCGTTGAATCAATGGATCACAACTCTTTAATCGATGGCCACGATTAATCGAGATAATGAACCATTGTAATCAATGAACGAAGAGGTGCTTGATGCACCCGTTCGCACTGGAACGGCACCCGTTGGGAGTGAAAAGGCGCCTTTTCATTTTCCAGGGGCTGTTTTGCAGTTTTCGAAAAGTTGTATCTTTTCGGCCCCCAACCTTTGGAAATCTATAAATAGGGTCCTCCTATTTTCAGATTTTCACACCGAAGTATTAACTTCATAAGCATTCTTTCTTTCTTTCTTCCTTACGAGAGTTCTAGCAGAAAACTTGTTCGCTAGACTTAGAAATTTGGAGTGGTCCTATTTCTAAGACGTTAGTCGTTGTATCTTGGGACACAAACGCCATATCCCGTAACCACCGTGAGCGGGGCGTAATTGTGTTAAGGAAATCGGGTAACCCGTGCCTCGACTAAACCATTTCCATAACAAGTTCTTGTGCACTTTTCACAACAATATACACATCAAAAATCTCATCAAACGAGGGGCTTGGGTAGCAAACTTGGTCATGCAAGTTAAGAAAGCATTAGAATGAGCCTCAACTCCGAGAAGGATCATTCAATGCTCAAGTCAGTATCATATTGACAAAATATTATTCAATCATGTAGCCCTTTGAAATACTAAGAATGGAGATATTTATAAAGTTATCAATATATTTATGATAGTATATTGGGTTGGCTTAGGGTGTGTTTGGATCGGAGTTGGATTTGAGGAGTGGATTTGGAGGAACCCCTAAAATGGAATCATTTGAAATCCACTGTAGTTGTGGATAAAATAGCTCAAAATGAATGACGGGGGATTTGAAATCCATCATATCATAACGTGAATTCATCCAAACGAACTTAAATGAATTTGTCATGAATTTGAAACCATGAATTTCAAATCCTCCCATCCAAACACACTATTATAGTTACTGTGACATTAGTAGTTACATGAAAGACACAAAACATCCCATATGCCTAACTTTGACATGAATTTACTCTAAGATTTTAGTGCTTGATCCAAGAATGGAGTCTTTATAGAGGCCCAATTAACATATTCAACCTACGTCAATATATGTCCTTCTAATGTTACCGACTTGATCTACGCAAGTTCAAACTTTCAACAAATGGGCTTCAATGTATGACACATGTAATTTGAATATGCACTTTTAAAGTATATTTAACATCTATAAATATTTTAGAACGTATCAAATATCTATAGAAGATATAACAAGATTTGTATTAGAAAATTAGACCCATAAACATATAGACATAATTTTCAAATATTGGGGGCCACCGCCATACTACCTTAAACCCATCCCTAATTACGAGTTAAATGATGGTAAAATATAAAAGAGAAAGAGAAAAAATATTAATGAAAATGAACATATTATAAATAAATTGTAGAACGACGCATGCGTTAATTGATTAGTAACTGTATTGGGAACTAAAATAGTAAAGTTGAGAATACGTGAATATAAACGAGTATAGTTTGTAGTATGATTTTTAAGATTTTGTGATTTAGGATGATAAATGAGTTTAAAAAACATAAACAAATGTAGTCTAAGAAGAGAAGGATAAAAAGAAAGAGGATATATATTGCTCTTCATTTAGGCACATTAAGTCTTAAAACACACAGCCTTATGAGTAAACTTGCAATAGATTCAAACTCCTGCCACATGAGGGGAAGAGGGTTTTACCCTCAGGCCCCAACAATAATAACAGCAGTCGAAATAGATTTGCTTCAAAGTATTTCAGACTCCATTGAGCTGCATCCTTCATGGTCTTTTACACTAAGCCTACTGCACATAGCCGCGAGTTTGAAGTTTTCTTCCCTGCAGAGATAACCACATTACTGAAATTCAATTTCAAAGACCGAAAAAAGGAATAATGCTTTTAGGGGATTTTTTTCCAACTCCGAGCCATAAACACAAGTGATAATTCACTATCTCTAACCAAATCATACATCAGAATTTGAGGGAATTTTTTCATGTCAGTTAACACTTGCGAGCATTAAAATCACATCCTACAATACCAAAAAAGGGAGATAAGAACCATCAAAGAGTGGACGCGGAGAATTCAAGACTTGTATCAGCACCAGACATTTTATTTACAGGTCTTCAATCTTTAATCTTCTAAAGTTAGAATTCAATACATGAATCTTGTGTGGGATTCCTATACTAATCCTTCTCTTCCACTTTGAACAAGAAAAGGCTACCTCAAATAATAAGATCAACGCTATAATCCCTTTTCAATACAACATAATATGTGATTTCCCGATAACAGCCCATTGCTGCCTGCAATCCAACAAGTATCCATGTCAATCCGTTCCCATAATGTATGACATATCCCTTCCAAACTTTACCAAACATATGTACAATTCATTTGGGACCAGTACTTATTTTAGCAGCCTTCTACCAAATCAAACGCACTAATGAAATAGTATAAAGAGCATTTATATTACCTATTGAGCAGCTTTTATCACCAAAACATAAGCACCATCCATCTAAAATTTGGGACTACTATTTATTTAACAGCCTTCAACCAATTATACTTTCTACTCATGAACACATTAATAAGAAGTACAAAAAACGCATTACATTACCTATTGAGCAGCATCTTCAGAAAATCTAGCATCAAAAGGAGCAGCATTATTAGCATGTGACGAACCACCTCCAATCCCCGATCCTTGTTGCAGCTCAAGCACCAGCCATCTAACAGCTTTACTCATCTGCTCCAATCGAACAGCACTAATAGGTGGAAAACCAGCTTGAACAGGCTGTCCTGGATTACTAACAACCGAGCCTGTAGCCTCATCAACTAAACATTCAGACCCTATTCTTAGCTTCACAGATTCAACAAATTCTTCTGCTTGATCGCACGCAACTCTGAATAATTCCAACCTTTGCTTGACATTTTCAAGTGTAGCATCAGGAGCTTTTTGGCCACCAGAAGTATTATTTTCCTCCATAGCACTAGCTGCTGCTGCAATTAAATCTTGATATGCACTAGTCAGAGAATCTACTATGTTGTCCATGTAAGGTCTGCAAAAAGGAATTACATAAACAACTGCAGTCACTCTGTAATAAGTAGTGAAAATGGAAAAGTAAATTACCTATACTAACTCATAAGGGCTTAATTCATTAACACAGAGTTCGTATATAAGATATAATATCAACTTTTCAAGCTATAGCAGGTGTTCTTACAACAATATGAGTTTTCTCTCTCTGTCTATAATTGATCCTTTCGGCCAAAAAGTTTAAGCTAAAAATTTCCGAATATTTGAATAATTCAGGGATGTATATGAGCCAAGTCTGGTGACTTTGCCTGGATCGAACTGGAGTTGAACTCGTTTTGAGCCGGTCGTCTCAAGTTACACCGGAAAATGCATTAGCTTAACCAGAATATTCGATTAGTGACTCAATTTGAAATGGAGGACATCATTTTCCCCTTTCCAATTTATCCTTTTCAGTAGTATGAAAAACTATAGGAAGGCTACATTTCTACTGATTGATTCAATGTACGAGAAATACATAAAAATGCTTTGAAGGATGAATCAAAACAAAATTCCAAAGTCATCCAGGCAACAGAAAATTCATCGACCTCCAATTAATTTTATGAATCAACATCACGAATCAACCAACATCAATAAATAAGCAGCGATTGAATGTATACAAACTTTTCACAATTAAACTGCGAAATGATACTAAAACAATTAAGTACCTTTGGCGATTTCTTTTGCAAGCTTTGATCTCTTTCAGCCCGAGATTGACCTGAAAATCGTGGACTTTGAAGGTTTGTAGTTGAACTCTGCTCTTTGGATATTATATGGTTTTACTGGGCTGGCCCATTAGCGTTGCTTAGGCCTTCAAAGTCAATTGAAATTTTCAAACTATACTTTCTTTTCTTTTCTTTTCTTATTTCCTTTTTGCTTTGCATATCTATACCATTATAAAAAGAAAGGCTTTTTTGTCTCATAAATGGAAGTTATTTTTGTCATTTTTACGCATTTGTCCTTTTGATTTGTTTGTAGATTGAAAATGTAACTATAATTTTGAGGGTAAAATAGAGATTTTATCATAAATTAGGTAGTTGTCATACCATTTTTCGTTTGTCCAAATATACCCTTGAGACTAATATACACAAGTGGTTAGAAATAGGGTTAAATTTGTCATTTGCATATGAAATTTAAAACTCACTACTTCGCCACCATCCCACTATCCCAAAATCCCCATTTCTCTCTCCAAAAAATTATAATATTTCTATAAAATTAATATTATATATATTTTTTAAAATCCCCATTTCTCTCTTCAAAAAATTATAATATTTCTATAAAATTAATATTATGTATATTTTTTAATTATATTTAAGAATAGTCATGCACGCGAGTACCGCGTGCAGAGTCGCTAGTATTTAATTAAATATTCTTGAGTTAATTATTAAAGACAATTTTGATGCAAAACTTTACCCAAAAGCTGGTTTTATAATTTGTTCTTGTTCATTATGGTAATTTACCCCCAAAAACTTGAGTTAGTTGAAAAGATTGTAAAATATTTTTATACATCAATTTTCCAAAACTATCTTACTTATCATTTCTTGGACACTCTATTATGACAAACTCATAATTATTACGTTGATATATAATTATTAATTAATTATTTGCATAATTTAACATTGGTTAATCAATTGTAAACAGAATTTAATTAAATGTTAACTAATTTATAAGTAGCAACACATTAATTGATTAATTATTGTTTTAAATAATTTCTTAAAAGAAAACAAAATTTTATTTTAGCTTGATGTGTTGTATCAATCATGTATGCCACCATATATACTACATAAGACATGTAACCAAAAAAAAAAAAAGAAATATATATTATATATACATAAGACAAACGGAACAAAATCCAAAAGCCAACACTTCTTTTACCCCCCAAGGTAAAAAGAATAGGAAAGAGACAAAAAACAAAAAGATCTGGAAATACGGAGGCGCGGTAATGCGTATGCCATCAACACCAACAGTCGGAGACGAAGACGACGAACAACAGCGCCCATACGACGCCGTATCATCTCCCCCATCCGCGCCCCGTCTCTTCGTCGTTACTCCTAAACCCTAAATTATCCACATTACGTATTCGGAATCACCGAGTTTACCAAATTTCGTTCATCGGTACGTGCATTCTCCGATCAATGAGAATTTAGTTGAATTTCGCCGTTTTTCATCAAAGATTCGACTTTGTATTCTTGGACTATGGAGTCGTTGTTGGAACTATGTGATTTAATCGCGCAAAATCCGACGAAGTTTGGGGACAAAATCGCATGGATTTGCAGCCGTTGCCCGCCGGCGGAGACTCTATTGATCGGATCGCCAAGGGTTTCGAGGTCTCAGCTCCATGCTTTGCTCGCAATCGCGCGGTTCCTATCCAAATGTCCTAATTCCGATTGCGAAACCCCCAAGACGGTGCTTTTCGCGTTTTACCGCTCAATTCCTTCCACCTTTAATCTTAATTTCTGGCCGCAGGCATTTTCACCCGACGCAATTTCGTCGTTTTTCAACGATTTCTTGGATTATATTTCAAAAGCGGCTGAACTATCTCCTGATTTCGCTAACGATGTGGCGGAATTCACAGGCGAAGTTGTGATTCAGACCATCAGTAATGCAGATTCTAGTATTTCTAGGGTTTTCTTGAAGGCCTTGTGTTCCAATTTCCCTCCGATTTTGCCTGCTGATGCAAATAAATTGATTTCTATGCTCCTTGATCGGTTTGAAATTGCTGTGCCAAGCTCGCCGAGGGAGACAATTGCGGTGATCCCTGATGCAGCTTCGGCTCAGAGCTCTCCATTGAGTGTGAACCATTATCAGTCATCTGGTATGGAGAACAGTATTGTTTCGGCTGAGTCTCCAAGCAGCACAGCTTCGAGGGATGATGTGCCGTCGTCAAGGGGGATTGTGGTTAATGGGGCAGGCAGCATTGCGTGGAAGAGCAATGGGGATTTATTCGGTGCGGGTCTAGGATCCAATGATGGTGAGGGAGGTGGTGGGGGCGCTGCTGCGGCTTACAAGAAGGTTGTGGCATTGTTTGAGGAGGAGACGGTGGAGAGTCTTGAAAAACAAGAGATTGTTTTTAAGTTAATTGGACATATTTTTAATAAGGTCGCCATCGATCCCCAACTTATGGATCAAGTGAGAGGGATAGCAAAGGATCAACTCCAATCAATGCTTGCTTTTCTAAAGGTATAATTTTTATATTAAACCCAACAGTTTGTGCATAGGTTGTATGGAAGTTGGCAAGTGCATAACAATCAGGGCAAAAAGTCACATTTCAATTTCTTTACATCGGTTTTATTGCTTGGATAGATAAGGAAGCGTGACTGGTCGGAGCAAGGGCAGTTACTGAAAGTTAGGATCAACAAAAAGCTGTCAGCTTATCAAGCTGCAGCAAGGTTACAAATTAAGACTCTTGCATCTCTTGACACAGAAGGAAAATCATCAAAGAGATTGTTGCATGGAGCTCTTGCATTGCTGATAGAGGCTGCTGAGGCATGCTTGTTCTCAGTGTGGCGGAAATTGAGAGCTTGTGAAGAACTTTTTGGCTGTTTACTCTCTGGGATTTCTCAAGCAGCTCTCACTCGTGGAGGCCAGCTCCTCCGCGTTCTGCTAATTCGTTTTAAACCCCTTGTGCTGGCTACTTGTGCTCAGGTAGATTCTGTCTTTTGTGGAACTGATACTCCATGACGATCATATAGTTTCATAATGCATTTTTAATGACGGTAACTTGTTATGAGCAGGCTGACACATGGGCCAACAGCCAGGGTTCCATGTTTGAAAGCGTATTGAAGACATGCTGTGAGTTAATTGAATTTGGATGGGGCAAGGACCGGTCTCCTGTGGACACTTTTATCATGGGACTGACGACTAGTATTCGTGAAAGAAATGATTATAATGAAGAGGTTAGGTTTGCGTGATAGCTAATTAATCCAATAAATATAGGTGTTCTAATTATTGTTAGTGTTCTATCTTTCTTGCCATTGTTATTGTCATTATTTTTTCATTCAAAACTCATCTGGGAAGCAGTAAGCCGACACTCACTTTCCATCCATAGTTGAACCCATTAATAAGCAAATGAGAACATTAGCTTTGCTATAAGCTCATTTAAAGCTAATTAAAACCCGGTGACCTGATAGTGCAGTCTACAGTCATAAGAAATATTGATCGTTAGATATTTATGTCTTTAAAATTTGACAACATGAAAGTGGATCTACTGGGATTACTCATCGTGATATAGTCTCGTGATGGTTACAAGTCTATTTTTCACCTTTTAATTTGAAGAGCTGTGGATTATATACTCCTTAAATGTGAAGGTGTAGGGACTAGGGAGTCATTGATCCTCTAAACTATTTCAGTTTGCGAAGCTCCAATTGATTGTTGATCTAGAGGTTGTTCAAAACCAGAACATTGCTTTATAAACCAGATGGAGTTAGAATAGCGCTAACTTTTATTTTGAACTTCAAATTATGGTATTAATATTAGGATTTATCTCAAATAAGATGTTTTCATCAAGTATATTTTGTCCTGTGAACGATGAAAAATGTGACATTGCTAACCACTTAATGACGGTGGCTTAAGTTAACTGAAGATGTTATATTCGCTGGATTATAAATATTTTCATAGACATAGAAGGGAAGGAAGCATGTCCTTTGTCCAGTAAGAGATATTATTTGTGTTGGAAATCTAGGATTTCATTTACTTTTCTTAAATGAGCTGTCAGTTAGATAGTTATTAATTTATTTCCGGTAGAAAATTGTCTAGAATGTTAACTATTTTCATTTGGATTATTTGAGGTGCTGATGAGGACTATAATAGCAACTTGATCTTTCATTTTTGTTACCGCTGCAAACTAATTTATCTATCTGTTCACCAGGCCAGATTACATCTAAGTATGGCTTTGAGACCTAGATTTACATGCTTATAGATAGATGTTCACCTATTTAAGTGATTCTATTGTCTAAGCACTGGATATTCTTGTATGCCTTGCAGGATGGAAAAGAGAAACAGGCAGTTCCACCTTTACAGCTGAATGTCATACATTTGTTAGCTGAGTTAAATATCTCTGTTAACAAGCCTGAAGTGGTTGACATGATACTGCCTCTATTTATTGAGAGTTTGGAAGAGGGTGATGCTTCAACTCCAGGCTTATTGAGACTTCGAGTGTGTTTCTTATTCTTGAATGCTTAAATTATCTTTCATGTTTCTTCTTCTAAGCTTCCGTATGACATCAGTTGTGTAACGGAACCTATAAAAGGAAAGAATATATTTTAATGTCTCTCAAAGATAGTTTTATCATTTATTTTTTATGATAAAATTGAAAGTATACCATGCTTTTCTCAACCTGTTTTTGTTGAATGACTGCAGCTTATTGATGCTATTTCCCGCCTGGCGAGTTTAGGTTTTGAGAAGTCTTACCGTGAAGCTGTAGTGTTGATGACTCGGAGCTACTTAGGTAAACTCTCTAGTGTTGGCTCTGCTGAGAGTAGAACCCAGGTACCTGAAGCCACAACTGAGCGTGTTGAGGTACTTGTTGACTTCTTGTTGCACTATTTGATAGCATATTTTCTGCAGAAGATTCTGATGTAACAAACCGATGCTCACTGGTTCAATTACACTCTAGACTTTACCTGCAGGATTTTTGTTGATTGCTAGAGGCATTACGAATAATAAACTGCGCTCGGATTACCGTCAGCGTTTGCTGTCCCTGTGCTCAGACGTGGGCCTGGCCGCGGAGTCGAAAACTGGAAGGTAAGCTTGAGCAACAGTTGACTTGGTACAGCGATATATTTGAACTGGCATTGCCGAGTTATTTCCTCACTAGTGAAATCAATAATTCAGGAGTGGCGCAGATTTTCTCGGGCCGCTTCTGCCTGCTGTGGCGGAAATATGTTCAGATTTTGAACCCAGTGTAGATGTGGAACCTTCAATCTTGAAGCTATTTCGGAACTTGTGGTTCTATATTGCTCTCTTTGGGTTAGCACCTCCAATTCAAAAAACACAGACCACGACAAAATCAGTGTCAACTACACTTAATAGTGTGGGCAGCACCACCACTCTCCAAGCTGTGGGTGGACCATACATGTGGAATTCGTCATGGTCATCTGCTGTTCAGCGTATTTCTCAAGGGACTCCACCTCTTGTAAGTTAACGAGAATGCTTTTTTGTTAATTTGATGTCTTTGCTCCTTTATGCTATTCGTGAATTGCTTTGTTCAAGCCAAATGTTTGCTGACTTTTCTTGCGACGACACTCTTTGCGCGCATGTGCATATCATGTTACTTATCCACCCACTCATGTAACCATTTCAAATTTGGTTGCTCTTTGTCACAGATCAATATCTAATTCTTTAATGTTAATCATGTGGAAGTGGTGATTGTAAACTCCTTAATTGAATGTCTGTGCATAAGTGACCATCGGCAAGCTTCAGTTTTGCTTTTAGATATACATAAAAATTAGTTGACTTGGTGCAATTTATTTAGTCATTCGTATGCCTGAGCTTATCCTCGTTATGACGGAACCATTATCTTCTTAGCTTTAAGTTGCTCTCGTCGTTCTTTCTAGCATCTCAGAGGTATATAACTTTAGTAAGTATCCCTTCTATTTTTCGACTTGATATGAATTGCTATTCATATCTCTCTCTGAAATGTTTCATGTGCAACAAGGCAAAAATTCATTGGATCTCTTCCTTGCTTAGAGTTCTAAGTGACGTGGTTATATTGCAGAATTTGGGATTATATGATACAAATGATCTCTGTCAATGTTGTTCAGGTTGTGAGCTCTGTGAAATGGCTTGAAGATGAGTTGGAGCTTAATGCTCTTCATAATCCAGGAAGTCGGCGAGGGAGTGGCAATGAGAAAGCTGCTGTGAGTCAAAGAACTGCTCTTTCTGTTGCTTTAGGAGGGCGGGTAGAAGTTTCTGCAATGAGCACAATTTCAGGTCTAGTTACTTTTTTACTAGGTCTATCGAGGGTTTGTATTGGCAGTTAATCAGACTCGTACCTCCTTTTGTTGCAAGAATGTAAGGTGGTTCCAATTTTAAAAGATGGATGCTTCATGGCTGACTTCTGCAGGTGTCAAAGCAACTTATCTTTTGGCTGTAGCATTTTTGGAGATAATACGATTTAGCAGCAATGGTGGTATTCTAAATGGAGGCTCAAGTTCAACTGCTTCTCGAAGTGCTTTTAACTGTGTCTTTGAGTACCTAAGAAGTCCAAACCTTATGCCCGCGGTTTCCCAGTGTTTGACAGCTATTGTCAAGCAGGCATTTGAAACTGCAACAATTTGGCTGGTAATCTACTCCTCATCCTCCTTTCTTTTACTGATCTGGCTCACATATGCGCATGTGCACATGACATGTGAGAGTAACTTGGATGGTATGCTACTCCGCCTTTCTTTCTTTCTTCTTGTTTACTTAAGTGATCATGGCATATGTGTGTATGACAAGCTTGGCTACTGATTTCTTTTTTGCTCCCTCCTTTCCTAAATGGGTGTCTTGTTTGACTTTTGTTAGAGATTAACCAAGTTCATTGTTGCCCAATAGTGCACTTTCCATAAAAAAAGAGAACAAATAACATTACCTTCTAAAACATGCAATGATTTTTACTTTAATTCTGTAACTGTCGTATATTATTCGTGAATGAAACTTTCTTCCTTTAAATACTATTGCAGCTTTAAAGTAAGAATGAACCAATGACTTCTTTCTCAATTTAACTAAGGATAATATAGTCAGATATGATATTGAATACCTACTTTTATAGCGGGAGCAAACATTTTGTACAAACAAAAATGGAATAGTTGACATCCTTTTTGGAAGGAGGGAGTACATTCTTTTTCAGTATTGGGCTTTAATAAACTTTTGAACAGCTTGCAGGACTTTGCTGTTTTTATATAGTGGTTAAAAGACAGCAATCAAATTATTTTATCTACGTAAAAGTAGTGAAACATATCTCAATTTGAAAAAGTGTGAATTGGAGAGCTGTATACCTATCCGAAACTAGTTGTGTCATCTGGTCGCACCAGTATACTCAAATTAGAGTGCACGTGGACGTTTGTGACATGAACTATGTGATCTGGGCCTTACACTCGACCATATATACATATCTAGGTCAAACCGTGTATATACATGTGATACAAAAGTTTTGAATTAATTTTGTCCAATTTATTGTCGTCTCTCAATATACTCTATATACTTATTTTTCATTTGGAGACTTTTTCGCAATTATGTTGCAACCTATGGCAGGAGGATCGAGCATCGGAGAGTGGGCCTGAAGCTGAGGTTAGAGAATCTACTCTCTCCATCCATGCGTGTTTCCTCATAAAAAACTTGTCTCAAAGAGATGAGCATGTACGTGATATCTCAGTTAGTCTGTTAACTCAACTCAGAGATAGATTTCCTCAGGTAAATATTGGATTATGTTTCTGTCATCTTCCATTTCGTCTTCTTGCTTCCATTCAAAAGAGTACCCCTAAAATGGTTTACGTGAGTTGCAGATTTTATGGAATTCGTCTTGTCTGGATTCCCTGCTACTCTCAATGCATCATGATCCACCTTCTGCTGTAGTCAGTGATCCTGCTTATGTCGCCAGCGTTCGCTCTTTGTACCAAAAGATTGTTCGGGAATGGATCATTGTTTCACTTTCACATGCTCCATGCACCACTCAGGGTCTTCTTCAGGTTTAGTTTCTTCTTGGCTGGGAGTCACCAAGTTATTGCATTTTCTTCGTCTTTTAGACTGACTTTCTTTCTCTGTTTATTTATTCAGTTGGAAGATTTTGCAGTTTGCTTCTACCTTTTCTTTATCTCAAATTGTTATCTTTCAGGAGATATGATGTTTTTTGTTCTTCTTTTTGGTTTTTGATGCTTTGACAGTCGTGCTTTTAATACTTATCTTTCTCTCCACTATCTATACCTAATAAATAGTTATAAGCTGTATGGATACTAACAATGCACAAGCATTCATGCAAAAGGAATGTGTGAATTCTTTTTTGCAGTCATTTCGTATATGTACAAATTTTAATCATTTTGGTTCAACATTAGGTGTTGTACTGGATGAAATGCTGATTCAGGCTGTCAATGATGTGAATACATGGCTTTAAGTTTCTCCTTGTCATAGTCGCGTCCTTGTATGCATGTAAATTGTGTGAACTTTGCATGATATAAAATGGACTTATTGTAAAATGTTACTGGTGCTAATTATTTGATTTACAGTCTTATTCATCAGCGGCTATATCATCTAGCTTGTAAGCAATGCTTAATTGAAAGGCTGTGCTTGGATAATCATCTTAAATTTAAATTTGCGTGCCCCTACTTAGTAATATTAACTAAATTTGCTGCAAGGATGTGGATTTAGGGTTTTTTTTGCAACTCTTGTTCTGTTAAATAAACGTATTAGCGGTTACATTAAAATTAGTGTATTTTCCTCTCGTTCTCCTTTCTTAATAAATTGTCTTAGATCTCTATACAAATTTGGTGCTCCCAAAGGGGGAAAGGGAGATTACGTCGTGTTGCCTGGAAATGCATTATTACCCTCACTTCTTATTCAAAACCTATGCTATTTCAGGAAAACCTGTGCAAAGCTAATACATGGCAGCGAACGCAACCAACAGCTGATGTAGTTTCTCTGATGTCCGAGATAAGGATTGGTACGGGCAAAAATGATTGCTGGACTGGTGCAAAAACTGCGAATATTCCTGCAGTAATGGCTGCTGCTGCTGCAGCTTCGGGCGGAAACTTGAAATTGACTGATGCATTCAATTTGGAAGTTCTTGGAACTGGCATGGTTAGTGCAACAGCAAAGTGTAACCATGCCGGAGAAATTGCTGGTATGAGAAGGTTATATGAGAGCATTGGTGGCCTTGCTCAATCTACCAGTGGTCTTGATCTAGATTTTCCAGTTTCGGGGTCATTTGGACAACCAGCAGAACCCAAAAGTGAATCCTTTAATGAGATATTGCTTTCCAAGTTTGTAAAGCTGCTACAAAAGTTTGTAAATATTGCGGAGAAAGGAGGCGAAGTAGACAAATCACAATTTCGTGAAGCTTGTTCCCAAGCAACTGCATTGCTTCTTTCAAATCTGGTAACACTACTCTTGACTTTCTTCTTAGAGATGGTGTTTGGCTAAACTTTTAGATAGCTTATAAGCTCTTAAAAGCTTTTGAAAAATAAGTTGGGGTTTCCTGACTCTTTTGTGAGCTTATACATAAGCTCCTAACTGCTTATTTTGTGCTTAAAAGCTGTTTTACTAAAAAAAAAAGGGTTTGCCAAAGATTTTGGCTTATAAACTTAGCCAAACACTCTTAAATTTTTATTTTTTGTTGAACCTGATATAAACATATTTTCTCAGGATTCAGATTCAAAATCAAACACACAGAGCTTTTCACAACTTCTACGCCTGCTTTGCTGGTGTCCAGCTTACATAACCACACCTGATGCTGTGGAGACTGGCGTGTATGTCTGGACATGGTTAGTTTCTGCTGCTCCTAAGTTGGGATCTCTTGTCCTTGTGGAGCTTGTAGATGCATGGTTATGGACAATTGACACGAAGCGAGGAATTTTTGCATCTGATGTAAGGTTCTCAGGACCTTCCGCAAAGTTGAGGCCTCACCTTGCTCCAGGAGAGCCTGAGCCACAACCTGCAAAAAACCCTGTTGAACAGATAATGGCTCATAGGCTGTGGCTTGGATTCTTTATCGATCGGTTTGAAGTAAAGCCCCACATACTTATTGTTGTTTGCTTTTTTCACCACACTCCTTTTGCATTGAATTTTGACTCTGATCCCACCTTTTACTTTATATAGTTATGCTAAATATACTATCTTAGATGCTTGATATTATTCATTGATTCATTTTTTTTGAAATTTCATCATTTTAGGTAGTTCGACATGACAGCATTGAACAACTTTTGTTACTTGGTCGGATGTTACAAGGCACAACAAAACTTCCTTGGAATTTTTCATGGCATCCAGCTGCTACTGGAACTTTCTTCACAGTTATGCTTTTTGGCCTAAAGTTCTGCTCATGCCAAACACAGGGGAACCTTCAGAACTTCAGATCAGGACTTCAATTGCTAGAAGATAGGATATATAGGTAACACCTATCTATGCTATTATCTAAGTCTATACAATTAAGAAGCGAGGAGGGGTGAGTTTGGAGCGGTTGGTATTTTCGGTGTACACTCGCCAAGTATGGATATGATTTTTTCCCTTTTCTATCCTCTCTCTCTCTCTCTCTCTCTCTGATATTCTCTCCTTTCTCCCCCCTACAACTTATTCCTCTTTTTTTATCCTAACTCAGTTCTATCACTTACAATTACATCATCCCATACAAAATCATAGTAAAATACTACGTAAAATCACACTGACCTCATTTATTGTGTAATTACCAAAACACCCTCACCTTTTGAAAACTACACATAGTCCCCCTCATGGTAAGGTATTTCTTGCAATTACGCTCCTGTACTTAAAAAATCTCACAATTTTGCCCCCGTAAACCTTACAAACAGACCCTTGTGGGGGTATTCCCGTACTTCTAGATAGATGAGGGTTTATGATATGGAATGTACTTGTTTATTATGTATAAGTTACTTGTTCAGAGACCCAAACTTGTCCATTACCTTTAGTGCATTGCTACTATTTTTGATATAGAACTTATTTGTTAAGAGAACCAGACTCGGGCTTATGTTCTCTCATTGGAAAGGTGTAGTGCTTAGATCTTT
Organism: Verbascum thapsus; assembly: GCA_963669365.1. Lineage (NCBI taxonomy): Eukaryota > Viridiplantae > Streptophyta > Magnoliopsida > Lamiales > Scrophulariaceae > Verbascum > Verbascum thapsus. The sequence continues at coordinate 23,599,271 of OY770106.1, forward strand.
GATTTGGTTGGTGTGCAGATATAGTTGAAATGAATTCGTTATGTAATTAACATACTGATAACAAGAATTGGTAGATTTACTCTAGTTAGGGTTAGCACAAGTATGCAATAATGGGTTCTATCCTGAGATAAGAGTCCTTTGAGAATTGAACAACTTCATTTTCGTACCTATTTATGTTGCTGATCATCTTACTTTGACGGCAATATCTCTAGTGATTGACCAGTTTAGTAGACTTCCATAACCGTCTTTCTCTTTTGCAACAAAGTAATTTCCCATTTAGTTGTCCGTTTTTAATATTATTAGCTAGATTTTGTAGTACTTTGAACTACGTCGTCTGATACTCTGGTGCACTTTCCTTTCGGCAAAAACAGGTCCTCCTTAGGGTGGTTTGCTCATGAACCTGAATGGTATGATATGAATAACAATAATTTTGCCCAGGGTGAAGCTCAATCCGTTTCAATATTTGTCAATCATCTTTTGAATGATCGGTCGGACACTCCCCAGCATGATCAGAAAGCACGAGGACTCGAAAATGGAAGTTCTTTAACTGATGTGGTAAGATAATCATGCGTGCGCCCTTGAAGGGTTCAGCACCAAAACCTTCTATAAATTTTAACAGACCAAAGTTCTCATTTGTATGGGTTTGTTGATGAGGTTAGAAACTATTCTAATGTTCTGTAGAAGGATCAATATCACCCTATCTGGGGTCAGATGGAGAACTATGCTGTTGGGCGAGAGAAGCGGAGGCAGTTACTGCTAATGCTGTGCCAGCATGAAGCTGACCGACTTGAGGTTTGGGCTCAACCAATTGGACCAAAGTAAATTTTGTTTACTTTTTTATCACAATGATTCGTCCTTTTATTTTGATGTCATATTTAAGCATTTGCCTCCTTGTCTAATATTATGTAGGGAAAATACTTCTCGGCTTAAAATTAGCTCTGAGAAATGGATAGATTTTGCGAGGACTGCCTTTGCTGTTGATCCTCGAATTGCTCTATCACTGGCTGCAAGATTTCCAGCAAATGTTGCTCTGAAGAATGAAATCACCCACCTAGTGCAAGTATGTTGATGACATTTTCTGGTTTAATAGAAGAATACCTGCAATCTCAGCATAAGTATTTTAAAATTGCTCCTACAAAAGTAATTTTTGACACACGAAGAATTCTTAAAAATTGCTTGCTAAATACATGAAAATTCATAATTTTATTTCCCACTCCTTTTTTAGGTTATAGTCTGAAAATAATGTTCTGCAGTTTTTAGTATGAGCAAAATTCTGATCTAGTACGAGCTTATCATAGATGAGGCTTTGCTTTTAAATATTCATCTACATAATGGTTGTTTTATTTGTTCCTTTTATTAATTGTATTCATTTTTGACTAATTGTAGTATGCTTTGTTTTTCCTGTCATAGTCCCATATATTGGAGATCCGAAGCATTCCTCAAGCTTTGCCTTATTTCGTTACCCCCAAAGCAGTGGATGAGAATTCAACACTTCTGCAACAATTGCCGCACTGGGCAGCTTGTTCAATTACACAAGCTCTTGAGTTCCTTACTCCAGCATATAAAGGTCACCCACGAGTCATGGCTTATGTTCTCAGGGTGTTGGAATCCTATCCACCTGAAAAGGTGACATTTTTCATGCCTCAGCTGGTACAGGCACTAAGATATGATGACGAGGTGGGTCTTTTATTTGACATGATGTTTTTTGTATCATTTTTAATGAACGCAATGCTGAAGATCTCGTTCCTTCTATAACTGCAAGTTAATACATTAGTTTGGACATAATTTTTATCTTAGTGATAAATTTGATTAATGAGCTCCATGGCTTCTGAAGCATACTCGATGTGGTAAAAAGACCCCATTCTTGGAAATGAATTTCACTTTACATTCTACATTATAAGGACAACAAACAAAAAATTCTTTCTTTTAGATGTGTAGCATTATATGGCTTCACTAAGTTTCAACAACATAAAATTATCTTGCTTATGCATCTAATATCATAATCTGAACTTTTTACTCTTTGGCCAACTCCAATATGCAGAAGCTGGTTGAGGGATACTTGCTTAGAGCTACCCAGAGGAGCCATATTTTTGCCCATATACTGATATGGCATTTACAGGTGAGGAAGTTTTCCAGTTTGATTGAGTAATTCATTGTTGAATATATAGTAATAAGTCTGTTGTGCAATGTGAGGAATGAGGATATGCTTTAGCTTATATATGAGGACATTGTGTTTTTACAGGGTGAGACTTGTGTTCCTGAGACAGGGAAAGATGAAGCGCCTGCCACGGTATATTATTTTAGCCTTAATAAATTATTTCAACACCATAGAGTCATGGAAATATGGATATTAATAGTTGCATGTGTTCTAGTATATTGGTAGTTATGCCCATTTTACGGATTAATGCTAATTATGTTACTGAATAAGAATTCCTTGTGCATATTTCTGGAGTTTTCTCCTTTACGCCTCTCCTCTTGTTACGGTCGTTGCAATCAAGTACATTTAGTTTAGAAAAGCAATAACATTTCAAGCTATCACTTGAAAGGATGCATTTGGATTCCCTTTTGTAGGTTGCATGGGTTTTCTTATTATGACAGTTTTCTTGTTATGCATAGATGTTCATGATAGTTCTTTGGCTGCTCTTTTTCTTTGTTTACAGAATAGTTCGTTTCAAGAACTACTTCCAGTTGTCAGACAACGAATTATTGATGGTTTCAATGATAAAGCGCGTGATGTGTTTGAAAGAGAATTTGATTTCTTTGACAAAGTTACATCTATATCTGGTGTCCTCTATCCACTTCCAAAGGAGGAAAGACGAGCTGGCATAAGAAGGTATGTTTGGAGAAGTTTGCTCATGCGCTTATAGATTTAAATTCATTTTTGCGCTTCTAGATTTGATTCTGTTTTTTTTGGGTTCTTCATCTAAGCCATAATTTCGATATATACTATTCGTTATCATGAAATAGGGAGTTGGAGAAAATTCAAATGCAAGGAGATGACCTGTACCTACCTACTGCTCATAACAAACTTGTCAGGGGTATCCAGGTTGATAGTGGAATACCTTTGCAGTCAGCAGCAAAAGTTCCTATAATGATCACATTCAATGTGGTCGATCGGGATGGGGATCACACAGATGTAAAGCCACAAGCTTGCATTTTCAAGGTACATGAACATATTCTCTGGAAGAAGGGTTATATCATATTTGAAGACCCGATTCGTTTGTTTGATGAGCCTATATGTATTTATTATAACCAATCATTTTATTGAGAGACGAAAACCTAGTATGCTGAGACGTTGCCGTATTAAATTCCAAAAAAACTGGATACATTATCCACGCCAATACGATAACAATCAAGATTGTGTGATATGCTTGATGAAACCTTCCTCGAGCTATGGACATTTGGTGTTCACACCCCTTCATGTTTTAGTATATTGGTTTTGACGTCCTATTTCCGAAGCTAAAAATATAGCAGAACATAAAAAATTGTCTTTCTTTCTTGAAGTTGCCCTTAATTGAAAATTAAGAAACTCTAAATTATCACCATATTATTAATCCTATATGTGAAATATACTATATATAATATAAAAACAAAAAACAAACACAAACACTTTCAATTAAAGATTTCCTTTTAAGTAAAAGAATGGTGTAACAAATTAAATATATGATAATCAAAATAATAGTGGGTGAAATGCTTGTGGGACTACTTCATTAGGCTGTACAAATATAAACCATCTTGCGAGATATGATATGGACTGGACTAAATAATCAACAATCATTATCATCCACTACTATATCACACATTAATTCCCTTAAAAGAGTAAATGGTGCCGAAATGTACTTGAGTGGGGAGAGGATCTGAAAATGTCTTGCAAAGATTCAATTATGTGTATGCTGTTTTGTTTGCCTTTTCATGGTTCGCCATTTTAATCATAAAATTGTGAAAATGGTTTGCATTACATGGAGGTGTACTGCTTGCTAGTCTGAAATTTTGCTCGGCTCTTTTGTTTTGTTGTTTGTAACAGAGAAAACATTGAAGTGTGTTGATTAAAATTGATAAATGTTGGTATTTGATATATAATGCAAATTTTCTCTTCAAAGTGATGATACATGGCCTGATGAAGCTGGGTTTGGGTTTGAATGTAGGTTGGAGATGACTGCCGACAAGATGTTCTTGCTTTGCAAGTTATTTCACTTTTGAAGGACATTTTTGAAGCTGTTGGTCTTAATCTCTATTTATTTCCTTATGGAGTACTCCCAACTGGACCAGAGAGAGGAATTATTGAGGTACATCTGTGTGTACATTTGTTCTTTATTTTATCTTTTAGACTATCATTAGCTCTCTTATGCATGCCCAGTCAAGTGCCCTAGTTTTTCTGTCATTTCATTAATTTTTCACAGATATAACTTTGAACTTGTGTAATGTATCCAAACTTCGCCATGCATTCAGTTGCCAGTATCTTTTATGTTAGTTTCCTATTCCATCATATCATGAAGATTTGATTTAAAGAAGTAACTCATGAACTAATGAACCCAGAGACTTTGCGGACTATACTGTATTAGTTAATTGCAGAATTGCGAAATCTTTTTATGCAAACATTACATTGAAAAAATAGACTATTTCAAGGGGAAAAGAGAGGGGAAACATATGGCTTTTGAAACTAAAGTTCACATAACTTCTCAACAATTTGAAGTCCGCTTTTCTCAGGTTGTACTGTTTATCTATATTCATAACGAGCACTTTTTCTGTATAACCATAATGTGAGGCCACAGAGTGGAACTCGCAAGTAATAATTAACAATGTGCAACAATTCCTCAAGTATTAAGAAACAAGTACATATCCATATATGTATATATATAATGATATATGGTGCATATTTCACATATTTTTATGACAAGTTGATGAAGCGTACAGGCCCCACCCCGTCTCCACTGGATCTGTTCCCGGGAGTACCCTCAAAAAAAGGAACTGAAGAGTGTCTCTTTGTTATTTCCTGAAAGAATAATGAAAAAAGTCATTAAGCAAAAACAATAAACTCCACATGCAAATGTTTAATATATTGTGTATTTTGGTACGTAAATTGTGTATATAAATAAAACTCAGGTGTTGCTTGTCTATATCCAATTCGACTAAGGTTCACATGACTACATTTTTCGATTTTGACACTTCTGTATAATATATTCGTTGGATTAACTTTTGGCACAGATGAAGAATGATCTTTGGAACTGCATGAATTGCTCTGCATTAACTTTCAGTCTATTTAGTCTCGTTGTTGTAAAAAAATAAAAATCATTCTACCTATCTACTCGACAGGTTGTGCCTAATACACGAAGCAGGAGTCAGATGGGTGAGACCACTGATGGTGGTCTATACGAGATTTTTCAACAGGACTTTGGGCCTGTAGGTTCTCCTAGCTTTGAAGCTGCTCGCGAGAATTTCCTCATAAGTAGTGCTGGTTATGCAGTTGCTAGCCTCTTGCTTCAACCAAAGGATAGACATAATGGGAATCTTTTGTTTGACAGGTAAGCAGTTTATTATTTATTTATTTATTTATTTCTTTGTTGAAATTGGTTCAAAAACATGTCACATTCAAATTCTCAAAAATTTATTGTTTCGAGAATGCAGTGTTGGGAGGCTTGTTCATATTGATTTTGGTTTTATTTTTGAAATTTCACCTGGTGGGAATATGAGATTCGAAAGCGCCCACTTCAAACTGAGTCATGAGATGACTCAATTGCTCGATCCATCTGGAGTTATGAAAAGTGACACATGGCACCTATTTGTCAGGTGAGATAAGATTATGTTACTGAACTATGTATTGTTTTATTTGATTATCCTTCCCGATTCTGTTCTGAAGCTAGTACTAATTTTTCTTTCTTTGCTCAGTTTATGTGTGAAGGGTTACCTTGCTGCACGTCGCTATATGGATGGGATCATAAACACGGTCTTATTAATGATAGACAGTGGATTGCCTTGTTTCAGCAGGGGTGACCCTATTGGAAATCTTCGCAAGAGATTTCATCCTGAGATGAGTGATCGTGAAGCAGCCCAATTCATGATACGTATATGCACAGATGCTTATAATAAGTGGACTACTGCTGGTTACGATTTGATTCAGTATCTGCAACAGGGTATCGAGAAATGAGGCGTTTTCTCGAATTGGTGTATCTCGATATCCTGCAATTATTTTTAAATTATTTTTTTTCATTTTTTAAGTTTTGCGGGTGCTATTTTTTGTGATGGGGTTCCTCGATTTGTAAAGATTATTAAGTGTAGCTCGATTGTAATCAATGAAAATTGAAGTACTTTCTAAGTAACTTAATGTGGAGAGAACTGGTTTTGTGTTGGGATGAGTATGCAATTGTATATTATATGCAACTTATATATTAGCTGCTGAATTTTATATATGTATACGTATTACTACTGTTTTCGTGTTCATGGTTTACCTAAAGGGAATGTGTTATACTCTAGTTACGGTTCTTTATTTATTTTTTCATTTTCTGTGCTGTTATGCACCATATAGTTTCTGACTCTGTTAATTGAACTAAATGCAGGTCGATTATGCGTGTTATTTTCAGGAGCTTTTGGGTTTTTTATTTCATATTTTTATGTATTTTGTAAATGGGATATAAAATAATAAAACTTTAGTAATGTTTATTTTTGTTTCTCTTTTCCCACTTGACAAAATTAAGTAAAAGAAAATGTCCCAAACCCATCTAATAAAACTGCTTAAACTTCAAACCATTCTCAAACTTAAACTGCCAGATAAAATTATTAACGTCTCAATCGAATGAATGTTGGCACTACTGCAACAGTTGCAACTTCAAATACTCCGGTGACATTTCCAATCAACACTTCAGATTTGACAATAGTTTTCTAAAACAACATACAACACTTACCAAGAGACCGTTGAAGCATTTCTCATGCAATGTAGATAAATATCACTCCTAGAATTACTTAGAAAACACACGTATAGTTCGATTCTTTTGCCACGTCCAGAAATGGCCATACTACATATTTTGTATAACAATAAAAAATTAAAGAATTGGGTACCCAAAAAAGGGTAAAAACAGGACACACTATGATATCTTAGCATCAGTGGAGGTATTGAGAAGCATGTGTAAAACCCCAAAGCTGCACACAGGAGGAAAAGAACAATAATAAGAACCAACGCAAAGTAAATATTCGAAGTAACACTAAAGATTTTTTCACATCTTTCGATTGTTTTTTCTACTAAAGTAATTTCAGGCATATTCTTCACCTGGGAATCAATAGTTTGAGAAAATACACATGAACCGACATCATTTGCAACTGCCTCAGTCACAATGCCATCTATATTCTTATATCAAATGTCATAATTCTACTTCATTTTCTTAAATATAAAAGCATTTGTTTACAAAGCCCAAACTCGTACTGTTCAGTGTCAATGAATTGTAAAATCCTATTTTCACATTAAATATTGAACGTTATATTTAACTAAACAATACGTACAGAGAAGAAAAAATCATTACCTCTACATTCTTTAGTTGAAACTCTTGCTCATGAGCTAAACACAAGTTTCCAAATGTTTCACAAGGTCCACTAGTTCCTGATAGTCTATGATATAGAATTAAGATCAGAAAATTTATATTCTCTACATACAGCATTAAAAAAATATATTGCTTGTTATAGAAAAAACTTACAGATCTTCATTCAAGCGTAAAGCAAAATGGGCACCACCTCCAAGAGCAAGCAAGTCATTCAAGCACAAATAGAAGTATCTGTTCGCACCTATTCAAGTAATAATCGAATATATCAGTCACTTGTGAACATCACAATAAATAAATAATAATAGTTAATTAATAGGCAACATCTTAATAGATCCGCCTCTTAGTCGTTTTATACGAGTCTATAGAAGATTCTGATTGTGAATTCGGACCCTTTTCGATACATCTAATTTTGAAAAACTAAAACTAGAGATCAAACTTTTAGAGAAAATACGAATATCACCAGGTATAGTTATCTTACCCGTTGGTCTAAATAGCCTTGGTTCGCCATATATAGTTGTGAAAATAAAACTTTGATTTGTTCCCTGTCACATACGTGGCAAAGGAGTTCTTTAACGAACTACTAATAGTTCAAAATAAAAGGGAAAACAAACTCGACCTTAGATATGTACGCAAATAATATCATTTCAAGCAGACAAAAGCATAGAACTTACTTGATATTTCATTTTTGCAGTAGGCTTCAGGGGGCAATCAAGTAATCCACCAAATACAGCACCTTGCTTATCACCAGTAATCTGCAAGCAAAAATGGCTCGGTTTGTAAGGAACAAATCAAGCGAGAAGAATATTGAGAAACCAAAACTTGCACAAAACGATAGACAAAATTTACGTGGATCAAAGAATAATACCTATGCCAAAAGCCACACAAGAGATTCTAATCCATTTCATTGTTACAGATTTCAAGTGATGTGCTAATCTATTATAAACCGACAATGTAAAATAACCAAAATATCCTTCAGCATTATTTGGCCTATGAAAAGTTGAATGAGTAGCAGAAACATTCAACAATACTTCGCTAAAGACTTCCTTTCTATCATGCTCCACAATCACATTACATTTATCTAATAAAAAGAGAGTTAAAAACATGCAACTTGGAAGAGCTTGTTGAAAATGTATTGAACTTGTTGAAAATGTATTAAGCTTTGACATACCAGTAGACAAGGACCAGAAAGATCAGCACTCTTTCGGATGAGCGTTCGAAGTGATATACCATCCCTTACAGTACTGCCCTTCATTCAATTAGAGAATATAAATCAAGATCCAACTGTGAAATCACATAAATAAATACATTTTGAAGCAACATTTCAACAAGTTTACCTGTACAGCAAAACCCATTGACAATCTTTCACTATATTAGGAAGAGAAGCTTCCAAGAACAAATGCAAATCTCGAGTAATGAAATGGGAATCTTCCATGAGGCTCGGGATTGACTTCTTCTCGAAGCTATTTGGAGTATCAGCATCTTCAAATGCATCAGAGCCGTTGCTTGAGCTAGCCCCAGAGCCAGATTCTTCATGTTCTAAATTACTACTGGATAATTTGTGATTGTTATCATTTTCTTTATTTGATTTTATATTATCTTTAGTTTCGTACTCATTGTCGGTTTCTGTAAATGTATCCAAGGGTTTATCTTTCAATGAGAAACTTTTACTTCTCCAATTGAATGAATGTGATTCATGAGATTTGGCCTCGCTATGATCTGCATTTGGTCTGAACCAATCAAAATTAACTGAGGGGAGAACGAAGGCCAGTTTAGAGGTCAATGACTTCCCATCATCAGCATGTGGGCTGGCCTACACAAATAGAATTGTAGTGTTATACAGATATATACATATATTGATTTTATATATATGCATCTTAATATGTATGAATATATATATATATATATATAAAACAAGTATTTATGATCATTTAAGCAAAACATACTCACACTGTTGTCTACTACTTTTATTCATCAAAGAGGATAGAGAAAGTATAATTATCCCATTTCTTCCTGTTGATGTGATTAATTAACATATTAACAAATAATATTTGAGGAACTGGGAGAACTCTTTTCATTCATAACAAAAGTTAAAGCACACTGCCTAGCAGTCCTTCCTTTTTGCTCTTCTTTCTCCCCTCTTTTTATTTTTATTTTTAATAATTACATGATCTATCTGACATCCAGAAATTTCGAAATGCCAGCTGGTTTTATTTTATCAAATTTTTTAAAGTTCCTATTTTTGTTATTAACAATATATTAATGTCTTCAATTCAGATCAGATCAATGTGCACATAATTGTTGCATCCTACACCATATGCGCAAAGCCATTCTCAAAACACAATCACAGTCCATCCAAAAACCCAGATCAAATCCGTACTCATACATCAAATCAGAAACATTAACTCAACTGGATCTTTTGATCATTAAAAAATAATAAAAAGAACCTAAATATCAGCTCAAAACAACAAATGCATTCGTAAATTCACAACAACAACAAAAAGGGTACCTCAGATTGTTGATCTAGCGGTTGATGAGATGATGATGGTGAATCAGAAAAGAGTCTTGAGAGCTTGTCCGAAACTCTGTCTTTAATAGCATGCATGTTTTTGTTCTCCAATCTGAGTTTATGCTCTTCTTTTTTGTTGAATTATGTATTGGTTTTTGAACTCTAAATGAGAATTTAAACGATCTATTTCGAAAAATCCCTCAGATTTGGATTTGTGGAAAATGGAGGTATAATAAAGTGGTGTCAAGAGAAGAGAAGAAAGATTAGCGGAGGAGATGAAGAAATGAGAACTTACAGATATGGAAAGAGCACCGACTGTTTCTATTTGCCGTCATTAAAGTCCATAATTAAGGGAGTAAAGGACCTAAATTTTGGTGTTTATTTTTCTTAATTAGAAATATTTTGGTGTTTATTTTTCATCTTTATTAATTTTAGTAAAAAAAATTATTTATAATTAATTGATTTTAATAATTTATTAAATTTATACTTTTTAAATTATGAGATGATAAAAATTATTAAGTACAATATAGGGGATGCAAAAAATCATTATTATGGTCTACCGATTAAAAAAACAAACAAATCATTATTATTGCAAATTTGGGTGATCAAAAACATCAACTAAACTATGACCCAATAATGTATTTCAGGCTCAGTTAAAATGGGCCTATTTCAGGCTCATCATGAGCCTGAAATAGGCCCATTTTACATGAGCCTGAAATACCCTGAAATTGAAGTTTATGATCTCTACTGGGCTGGGCTGGGCTGAGATTTGAGATGGACTGGGCTTTGATATGGGCTGGTCTGGGATATCACATTTATCTGGGCTGGTCCATTAACCAGAGAACAACCATTTCACTTGAGAGTAATTAAATGGTCCAAACTACTAAAACTTAATAAATAAATAAAATTCAATAGTTCATGGAGATTGGATTGAGTGGAAGGGTTTTCGTCAAAAGGGTTTGTGCTTCAAGCTCTAATTATGCAAAAATAAATATATATATATATATATTCACAAAATAAGTGTAATAATTTATTAAAGGTAAATTTTATATTTTTGTCGTGTAGGAGTATATTTTGAAGTTAAGAGTGAGTAATGGATTTCATAATTGTGCCAATTATTTTCGAATAATTTGATATTATTATTATTATTATTATTATTATTATTATGTGATAAACAATATACTGTTTTATGGTTACTAGCAAAGTCGTCTCTAGCACATGGGTGAGCAACTGGTAACAAACAAGTGTGTATCTTAAATTCTATTTTTTTTTTTCTCTTATCTGTCATATTTTCTGTTTGATATATAGTTTCTTGTATCATTGATAAGTAAACAAACAAATAGGAAAATGCTAATTTGTTTATTTACACTTTAGTTTAAACTCTTGTGAACTACTTTACCTGAAGTTAAATCTATAACTATTGAATGATTGATAAAGCTGAATAATAAATATATATACATGTATTATATAATTTATATTACTTATATGAAACAATATTCTATTCTTGATGATTGCACTAAAAGTTAACCCATAAATAAAACAAGCAATTTCAGTTGCTTTCTATTGCAATCTGTGTAAATTAATTTATGAAAGGTTATCAAAACTTGGACTTCTTGTCGATGGGGACCTCAATAATGAACCACATATAATTTAATTGGTCGCTAATTATTGAAAGCAACTATATAAGATAAATATTCCATCAAAAATTAGTTTGAATGAAAAGAGTTCTACTCATTTAAGTAAACCTCTATAATTCAAACTTTTAAAATTTCTAGTCATCTTTATACTTTATAGTTCATAATAGAATACTGATAACCACATTGTGGATTGAAGTGCATGCATGCATAATATTCATGTTGAATTTAACACACCAGATATTCTATCTTTTTACGTACTTTGAGTACAATCGAATTGATTTCTTATTCACTCAAAATTTAAATTCTTATAAAACTATAGTGCAAACCATTTTTGTAATTGAGCAAATTGGTTTGTCTTCTCTTCTTTTCAAATATGTATAATTCAAGATCTGATAATTATTTAAAACTTAGATCAAGAAAAACCCACAAGTACCCCGATTAACACGTCGAAAACTAACTTATCATTCGACAACTTTTAAAAAGACATAAATACCCTTCTCAACAAACTACATCCACACAACTACCCTTCAATCCTTAATTGGTTCAATCGAAGAAATACTCCCATTCCCCATTTGAACCAATCCATTACGATCGATTTTCTTGTCCTCTAACGCCCTCATAGTCGATCTCCACTTAAAAAACGTCCCAAAAAAACCCTCCATTTCTTCGAGACTTTTCCCTTGTGTCTCGGGATATAAAGTATAAAAAAACACCCACGCAACAGCAGCAACCCCCGCGTACAAAAAAAACGCCCCTCCAATAGTTATAGCATTGGATAGGGATATAAACGTCATTGAAATAATCGAACTCGTGACCCGATTCGAAGCTATACCCATAGCACAACCTTGTGCCCTCAATTTCAATGGAAAAATTTCCGAACTATAAACCCATGTAATGGGGCCCATTCCAAGTGCGAAAACCGATACGTAACATAAAATCGAAGCCATGCACAAAGCCACAGCCCATACTAATCTTTCTTCAGAGTTCCCAATGTACGTGAGCCCAATCGCCATGCCTGTTAAACAAACTGCACATCCCGCGGCACTGGTTAGAAGCAACGGCCGCCGTCCGATCTTGTCCAGGAGAAATGTGGAGATCAAAGTGAAGATCAGCTTCACGAATCCGACGGCCATTGTAGCGAGTAGCTTATTGGTGTCGCTTTGTATACCCGCGCGTGAGAATATTTCAGGGCTGTAGAGTACGATCGAGTCGATGCCACTCGCCTGCTGGAAGAAATGTATACCCACGCCGCAGAGTATGATGTGGCGCACGGCGGGTGTGGGGTGTAGGATAAGCTCTCGCCATACGCCTTCGCCGCGATTCTGTTTGGGGACTGAAACGACGTCGTCGTTGCAGTTCTCTGGTATACCAGCGGCTTCTTTAATGTCCATGAGTCGAAGATTCGATTCCTCTAATGACTCGGAGGTTTTGTCGAGGACTCGTTTGGCTTCACTGAGTCGACCCTGCATGACGAGCCAACGAGGTGACTCGGGCATGAAGATGATGACTGTGGCGAGGAATAATGAAGGGACTGTTCCGATTCCTAGCATGAATCGCCATCCTAAGTTTAATGGAAGCTTTGAGAATGCCAAGTTTGATACGTAACCGAGTAATATGCCTGCAAACATATTTTAATTAAATAATAATTAATTTGTCAATAACTACGTAATGTTGTATATATTTCATGATATTAAATTAATTTACCCAATGAAATTTATGATATATTGTATCATCTAATGTACTTTGTATCTAGCTTTGAATTTCAACATGCAGATGCATGCATCCCATGTATGTATAAATATAATTGTTTAAAGTGTATATTTAAGTATTATATTTATATATATATATATATATATGTGTATAAAATTCACGTGAAATCTTTACACCTAATTATTGAGATTAGTCAACAATACAGTGTCACATAATTTTAAAATTGACCATCTTAATATATTAACGTTAAATATTGGAAATATTTGCAGTAGTGAATGTGACTTATAGCTAGTGGACATATACAACTTTCTCCAATATAATATATATATATATATATATATATATATATATATATATAAGTTGCCACCTTTAGCCAATTATGCTCAACTCTTGTCTAATAATGGCGTATGGGTAGAGTGTAGAGTCATAAATTGGACCCAATGATAAAGAATTTTCAACTGTAACATATAAAATATCAAGTCACATGTATTATAAATTTATTTTGTTCCACGAATAATTATTGACAGAAAGAATATAGTAATGGAAGAAAGTTAAAATATTAATGAAGAAGTTAAAATCCTATCTTGTTTGCATGTGTTGAGACTTATAGTACACTCCCCCATAATTAATCAAGAATTCTAAATAAATTTTTTCACATGACCCAACCGGATTGGCTTGTAAATACTAATATAAAAGAGACAAACAATTAATCAAGAAATAATCAAGATTTTTCAATAATTCTTTTCACATGCCCCAACCCATTTGTAGGACTGTAAACATGCTGAATCAAGTGGAATATAATTTTTAATTATTATCGAATTTAAGAAATTGTATTTAAACTTTATCTAATTATTGATATGATCAAGATTAACTGAAATTTAATTGAGACGAGTTTAATAAAATCGAGCTAGAGTCCAACTTCACAATATATTTACTAAATAAAAGAGGTCGTTTAAGCCTAATTTAATATGTTATCAAACAAGTTTTTAACTATTGATCACGATTTAAAATACTAAATAGTTTAAATCTTTTTCCAGCCCTACTGAACTTGAAAATAAAAAAACTAAAATAAATAAAAGAGAGAAAAAAAATACGTAAAAATAAAAAGCCCATAAATTATAATATAATATTCAAAACCAAAACAAAAATGGAATTAAAACCCATACCAATATTAATGAACACTTCTGGGAAAGAAAGGAGAAAGCCGCGACAAGAAGTCGGCGCCACTTCAGCCGTGTAAACCGGCGCGATCATCAGCGCGTAGCCAACTCCGATGCCGGCTACAAAGCGGCCAACCATGAGAAATGCGTAGTTTGTGGCTAAGCCCATAAGCAACGCGCCGACAAAGAATATGGCTCCGGCGAAGACTATGGTGAGCCGCCGGCCAAATCGGTCGGAAACACGGCCGGCTACGGCGGAGCCGATCAGCGAGTACAGGCTGAAGATTCCCATTACAACTTCTTTTTGTACATCGGTAATTTTGAGGTCTTTTTGTATGTAGATTATAGCTCCACTCATCACTCCAATATCTGCATGTCGATAAGAACAATAAAATTTTGTGTTTAAATATTGATCTAAGATTATAACAAATTGGATATATATGATGATTGCTATATAAGAATGAAAATTAAATTCGTATTCAAATTGTCACATATATTTGTATAAATGTGTAACAAAAGATTTATACTGATCGAAACATTAATATTTCCCTTTGACGTCTACTTATGTACGAAAAAAGTATACATAATTAAACTAGAAATCATGTGTATTTTTGTAATAGTAATGTTTAATTAGGAATTAAATAAAACATATACATACCATATCCAAGTAAGATGGAGGTCATGCAAGCTAAGAAAGAACAAGCCAAAGCATACTTGTTTCTTTTTGGTTTTTTAGTCGGGTCGAAATCGGGTATGGGTAAATTTGATTGGCTGTCGAAAAAGGCGCCATTTTTCTCCGATTTCCTATTGGCCATGTTGGTTTTGGGGTGGTGAAATGAGGTTATATATATATATGTGTATATATATATATAGTTATATGAAATGTTGATATAGGGAGAATAAAGGGTTTCAAATGAGGAGTATTTAGTTTGGGTTGGTGTAGTGTGGTATCTGAGAGTTGGGATCCAATATATAGAGTACATTTACAAGAAAAACTCGACAAATATTTAATCAATTTATATTGTACATCAATGATAATGTAAGTATTAGCTATATGTTAATATTTAATAATTAATTACTATTGGACTACTAGTTATAAAAATAGACTAATATCTAGATATCGACGAAATTTCATGACATCATATATTTCGCTATATTTCAAAGCGTTGATTTTTCTGATGAAGTATTTTAGACATCGTTACAAATCACAAAGAAATTTGTCACTTCAATAAAATACAAATTAAGTCTTGTTAGATCATAGATGTATGTTGTGCAGCTAAATCTCTATACTTTAAAAAAAAAACTTATGTTTAATTATCCTTGTATACATTTATATGCTCTTATGTGTATAAATGAAAATAATGGCTATGATGTTTATATATTAGTTTACATTTATACATACTCTTATGTGTATAAATGAAAGTAATTAATGGCTATGATGTTTATATATTAGTTTCACTGAGTCGATAAGTATCAATAAGTTTCAATTTAATTTAATTCATATAATGTCAAATTGTCAACTATTCGAATATATATATATATATATGCAAGGCCGAACTGTCAAAGCAATAAAATATTACGTACATTTGGTGTTTATATATTAATTAGTACTTGCTCATGACAGCAACATTTTTTGACCATTTTTAATTTATCAAATATGTTATGCAAAAAAATGCAGAGGTTACTAATTTATGTAGCACATATAAGTAATTAATTATAAGATATTAATCAAATTAATCCCACTTGATCAAATTAATTCCACTTATTATAGAAAAAGATCGACATAATTTGTCATATATTTTCTTACTCATGATTTTCAACATTTTTTTATGTTTTTTTTTTCTCTCCAAATTTTCTTCTCTATATTATTATTATTATTATTATTATTATTATTATTATTATTATTATTATTATTATTATTATTATTATTATTATTATTATTATTATTATTATTATTATTTTCCTCTCAAACATCTTTTGTCTCTCCCACCCAATTTGTTCCTAAATTGAGGGCGGCGTTAGACTAAGTCTTGAAAAAAATATTAAAATATATATATATATATATATATATATATATATATATTCTGTTTGTAGGTAGTTCAAGAAAAAAAACACAATCTGCATGCTACTTAAGTAACTAATTATGCTGCAGATGTACCTAACTGATGCTTTTATTTCTGTTTATGCAATAAAATTGCTTATCCTTGTTAACCCTCAATTATTTAACTCATATTTGCCCAAACAAAATATTCCTTTATTCCATAAAGACCCTAATCATAATATGAGTTTATTTTTGTTATTATACATCAAAACAAAATATCTTCTCATTACAATAAGAAATAATATTCCACGAAATACACCTCTAATAATGTCCAAGTGTAATTTATATTGACATCTTTTGAATTAAAAAAAAATGAATTATGTAATACTAAGTGTACCATATATTTTTCCAACTTATAGTCCACACTCCACACATTTGACATGGTTCTCTTTTAATGCAGATGTAAAGGGTGGGAGTGAGTGATTTTTTATTTTATGCTTTTATTTAGACGAGACAAAGAAAATATGAGTGTTATTATGAAATAAAAAATATATAGAAACATAATTAATAATTTAATATGGACAATATGTAAAGGGTTGGTGGGGGCTGCGGAATTCTCTATTGCATGTATGTATATAATGTGATGATGTCTTTTCAATGGTTTAAATTTTCTATTTTTTTTCATGTGGATATATATAATTGTCATTTAGTTTTTTTTTTAATTTTTTTATTATCATGTTATAGCAATATATATAATTCTTATACAAAATATATCTATAATTTTCATTTTTAGTCGCTTTTCAAAGTACAATATTTTTCTTCCATTAACTACAAGAAAACAGGGTATCAGAGACGAAATTTTAGAGACGGACGCAAATCCGTCACTAATAATAGGGTATCTGAGACGGATTTTGTGACGGATATTCACTCCGTCTCTCTTTGGCGACGGATCAGCGACGGCTATAATATCCCGTCGCATTTTTTAAAATAAATACGACATTAGAGACGGATTTAGAGACGGATGTAGAGACGGAAGTAAATTCGGTCTCTAAATCCGTCACTAAACGCTAATTTTAGAGACAAAAGTTAGAGACGGAAAAAATCAGTCACTAAATTTTAAATTTGTGACGGATTTAGAGACGGCTATAGAGACGGAAGTAAATTCGGTCTCTAAATCCGTCACTAAACATTAATTTTAAATACAAAATTAAAGACGGAAAAAATCGGTCACTAAATTTTAAATTTGTGACGGATTTAGAGACGGATGTAGAGACGGAAGTAAATTCGGTCTCTAAATCCGTCACTAAACATTAATTTAAGATACAAAAGTTAGAGACGGAAAAAATCGGTCACTAAATTTTAAATTTGTGACGGCTATAGAGACGGAAGTAAATTCGGTCTCTAAATCCGTCACTAATCATTAATTTAAGATACAAAATTAGAGACGGAAAAAATCCGTCACTAATCATTAATTTAATATTCCAATTTTTTGCTTGTAGGTTTTGGTTTGCAATTTCGAATATCATAAGCCGAAACAGTCACCATTTTAAATTCATGTTTGTTCAAATTCCTTTTAGATATTAGATTCAATTTTTTTAAAGCTATTGTGATTATTCAAAGTTCTTGCTCTGAATTGATGCTGCTGAATGCGACACGCTGTATTTCATTACCAAACTCATAGAAGTAATAATTCCTGAAACAATTTAATCGCATAAAAAAGCAAAATCAGAGACTAAGTAACAAAAAATATTTCAATTCCAAAGAGCAAAATCAGAAACTCAGCTTCTGGTTCCCAAATATAAAATCAGTAGAGTTGTTGCCTTGGTATTTGGTAGAATACAGAATATTTCTGCATAATAACTTGTTATGATCTTTAAATATTATGTTAGGCCTTGATTTGATTGGCTTAGTTACCTCTGTGGTTGGTCTAGCAGACTGTATGTCTATAAGTGTTGAAGTCTGTGTGACTCATGGATTGTAAGGAGTTAGTAGCTAATGAACAACTCTTGGGTTGCAGTTGGACTGAACGATATAGGATCCAAAAGAGTTCTTCATAATCATAATGCACTGCATTTATTTGGATAATCTGAGTTGCTATAAACTTATATCCGACATTTATGTTTCGATGTGTTTTAGTTTTCATTTTCTACCTTAATTTCTAAAATATATTGGGAAATGAGTTTTTTGGTTGTTGAAAATGGTTGGAATTGATGGTTTGGTAATTGATGAAGTGTGAAATGATAAGTTATTTAAATTTGATCATTATGTGAATAGTGTTCTAGATAATATTACATTGGTTAATATATTCAGAAGTCGAAAATGATAAAAATTGACCTAGAAGGGTTAAACCAATTGTAAATTCGGTGAAAAAATATATCTGTTTTTGTTTTTGGTTGTCGGTTTCTTGATTACAAGTTTCCATCATTGAAACACTTATTTTGTGAATGATAAAATATATGCACAAGTTTCCATCATTGAAACAGACCTGCCTCCAACTGAAGGTTCTCAAACACTTCAACATTGGCCCTATTTCATTTTCCACTTCCTCTCTCAATTTATCATTATTGGATATGAATGGAAAAGATAAAATGAATAACCTTCTCTGTTCAGAACTTTTCTAACCAGGTGGAGTCAAGCCTAACTTAGCTGACCTTGCCGTTTTTGGTGTTTTGAGACCCATTCGCTATCTCAAGTCTGGTAGAGATATGATAGAGCACACGCGTACTGGTGATTGGTACGCTCGAATGGAAAATGATGTTGGAGAATCTTCGAGAATCCAGGCAACATAGTACAGGTAAATCGATGTCGACTTATTACCCACTTAGGTATTTTTATGGAAATTAGTATTATCATTGAATTATACGTGATGATGATGTCATCATCGAACAAATACCGTGATTCATATGCCCGTTGAGATAATTCATAGTGAAGGGTTAACACACTTCTAATGGTTGTTTTGGTAATGTCATTCATTGTACTTGTTTTGAATACAATAAATTATTTTCTTCTTTTCCATAGACAATTAGATATAAGCCTGAAAAATATCATTATTTCCACCTCTTTTCCAGAGACATTGGAAAAGGACGAAGAGAAAGAAGGAGTTGGAAAAATATCGGAAGAAGGACGAAGAGAGAGACAAACAGATGGACGAAATAAGGGAGGAATCTCGAAAGATAAAAGATGGCCAGAAACAAATTGAAGAAATTCAAAGAAATATACAAGAACTTGTTCAGAAAATTATTCAAGAAGCGGTACTTCCAAACCACAAGTATTCCAGTGGATCTGGGCATGGGAAGTAAATTTGTTGAATATTGATTTGTTATCTCTTACTTTTGGTTGAAGGTTAGATTTGGATTGAGATATTGTTACTTATTATGATATTGTGCTAATTGTTTTTAGTGATGTGAATGACTTGTTTTATTATGTAGAAGTGATTATGATGTTGTGTTAATTGGTTGATTTTATTAGATTAATTGTGATTTTGGATTTTATTAGATTAATTGTGACAAATTTAGAAACGGAATGATATATAAATTATAGAGACGGAAACTTAGACACCGAATTTGAGACGGATATTGAGTCGGAATAGCCACAAAATATTTGTGACGGAATTAGAGACGGAAATAGTTGATATTTAGTCATGGAATTGGTGTCGGATTAGAGACGGAAATAGGTTGATATTTAGTGACGGAATTGGTATCGGATTAGAGACGGATATAGGTTGATATTTAGTGATGGAATTGGTGTCGGATTAGAGACGGATTTAGAGACGGATTATGTGTGAAAAATAGTGTCATATTAGCGACGGAAATCGCGACCGATATGATCCGTCACTAAAATTAGCGACGGATATTGTGCCGTCTCTAAATTGCGTCGACCTGTTTAGCAACCGACTTTAGCGACGGACGATTCCGTCGCTAATACTGTTTAGTGACGGAAAAAGCGGGTATCAGAGATGGGTTTGTCCGTCTCTGATACCCTGTTTTCTTGTAGTGAATGTATTTTTCTAGAGTATTTTCGCTCAATATAGGAGCTTTCTATTGATCATTTCTAGTTCTATTCTTTAAAATCTCAATAATATTGATACTTTTTCAAAATGTCAATAATCTTTTTGTATTAATATATATTAACTCAATTGTTGTATGCATCTTCAAAATCTATCTTTTCTAGATTCAAATTTCTAGTTCCATCTTTTGATCCATAGTAATAATTAAACACATTTTTGCCTTCATATTTATGACATTTTCCATAAAACAATTATAATCTTTTCTTTTTCTCTTTTGATAAATTGTTTTTTTTATCTATTTCCCAAATAAAGAAAGATACAAATCCTAACTGAAGTAAGTGTCCTACGAATAATAATGTGACACGTGTGGACAAACAAAATAGCAACTTTAAGATAAATATAAGTCAAACCAATATTTGTGTGATGATAAGGACACGCTTTAAGCTTTTATGGTGGGTGGTCAACAACGATTTTGATGATATTGATATCTACAAAACCCCACTTGGCTTGGAGGTTTGATTTTTCCTCATAATCATCGAATAATATAAACTCCTAATTTCCTGGCAAAGTTTAACTTTTCTTCTTTTTTTTATTTTGCATAATTAAATGATTAGTCACAACGACTAATAGTTCACTAAATAATATTATAGTTTGGTGTCACATCTTACAACTACCAATTACAATATATAAGTTAAATTTTATCTAAAAGGCGATGAATTAGGTTTTAAAAAAATTGTGAGTGAATACGAAAAGAAAATGAAACAAACAATTACCTAAATATAAACTGAAAATTACTTTTATTTTGAAAAGTTGGAAATTATTAATTTTAGAGCAAGTTTGGGAAGAAAACTTGGAATTGAGAATCAATAAATATTTTTGAAATCCTAATCACCATGAGACCAAAATATTAAGTGGGTGTGCAAGATCATTTGTGGAGCCGTCTGATGAACAATGGGCAATTATTGGTGAGATAATTATGTAATAAAGAATAATTTATGTACTTAAAAATTTAAATATAAAAATATATAATAAATAATTGTTGTGAAAAGTTGTCAACCATAATAAGAATTTTATATGCCTAATACACTTGACATTTTATACCAATTATTACAAACTAAAAAAATATAAAAAATGATAAATAAACAATGAATTGTTTTAAATGATTGGTGAAGAAGTGAAGAACTAACTGATAAACGAATATCAATTATGTTAAGAGATCATTACTTTTAAATGAATATATATTATATATATATATATATTTGTAAGGGAGGTGTGATTAGAAATTTATATAAAACATTTGATTTATATAAACTCAAGATCATACAATCACTTTGATAATAATGGAGGGATATCCCCAATCCATTTTATGTATAAAATGTTTTATATCCTAGTATAGGAATCAAAATTTTGTGAAAAAACCAAAAATCAGTTCATTCTTGAGCTAATTATGATCGTTGTGTGAATTCATTCTCAGTTATGATATTAAAATACTTATATATTATTGAGCTAATTATATATTAGCAAAAGCTTATACTTTATACTCTTCCATTTTTATTAAGCTAATACTTATATATTATTGAGCTAATTAAAAATACTTATATATATTGAGCTAATTATATATTAGCAAAAGCTTATACTTTATACTCTTCCATTTTTATTAATAACCGAATAGTAAAACTTTGGACTATCACAATGATTAAAAAAAAGATTATAAAACATATAGATTAAAATACTTGAGAAAATTTCTCCAATCAAAGCTTGAGCCCCAATACCATAAAACACTTCTTAAGAAACCATATCTACATAACTACCCTCAAACTCTAATTTTGGGCACTAGTGGTATTTCCCAATTGGACTTGCCCATTATTTTGGTCCTCTTTTTCCTTCAATGCCCTCATAGTGGACCTCCAATTAAAGAAAGTACCGAAAATAGCCTCCATCTCTTCAAGCGTTTTTCCTCGTGTCTCAGGGAGTAAAGTGTAAAAGAACACCAATGCAACACAAGCAATCCCCGCATATAAGAAAAACGCCCCTCCGATACTTATAGCCTTATATAAGGATATAAATGACATCGAAAGAGCCCCACTTGTGACCCGATTCATAGCTACTCCTATACTACATCCTTGGGCCCTTAATTTTAACGGGAAAATCTCCGAACTATAAACCCAAGTAATTGGGCCCAGCCCAATAGAGAAAAATGCCACGTTGGATAAAACCGTAAATATACACAAAGCTACGGCCCATTTCA
This sequence comes from Verbascum thapsus, assembly GCA_963669365.1. Classification (NCBI taxonomy): domain Eukaryota; kingdom Viridiplantae; phylum Streptophyta; class Magnoliopsida; order Lamiales; family Scrophulariaceae; genus Verbascum; species Verbascum thapsus. Next base: position 23,622,108 of record OY770106.1, read on the forward strand.
TTTTGTGATCTGCATGTTCAATAATTGTAAGCCCGATTCCTAGGCCCACTAAGGATACTATCATCCCACATAAACTGGATAGAAGCAACGGACGCCGTCCGATCTTGTCCAACCAAAACGTGGCGACCAAAATGAAGATCGTCTTAGTGAATCCAACGGCCATCGTCGCGAGTAGCTTATCTGTGTCATTCGTTATACCCGCTCTCTCGAATATTTCAGGGCTGTACAAAACGACGGCATCTATGCCACTCGCCTGCTGGAAGAAATGTATCCCCACGGCGCATATTAGAATGTGGCGCACGGCCGGCGTGGGGCGGAGGAGAAGCTCTCGCCACACGCCTTCGCCGTGGCTCTTTTTGGAGACGGTAACGACGTCGTCGGTGCATTCCTCCGGTATGCCGGCGGCTTCTTTTATGTCGGCGAGTCGGAGTTTGGATTCTTCCAGTGAATCGGAGGTTCGATCGAGGACACGTTTGGCGTCGCCGAGTCGACCTTGCATGACGAGCCAACGCGGCGACTCCGGCATGGCGAGGACGCCGACGGCGAGGAATATGGAGGGGATGGCGCCGATCCCAAGCATGAATCGCCAGCCGAGGTTTAGTGGGAGCCTGGAGAAGGCGAAATTTGATACGTATCCCAGTAAAATGCCTGTTAAAGTTAACACCATTAAATTTAATTTAACTACAAAAGTTTAGTTACAAAATCAAGATTATAGTTAAAGATACGTGTTTCTATACTAATTTTGAACTAATTATGAATGTGGAAATAATTGCCATGTTTAACGAGATATTAATAGTGATCATTTATACTAATTCTTTTTCAGCACTAAATCTAAATCTATAAAGATTATCAAAGTGATAAAAAAAGTCTCATTATTTGATGCATGTAAATAATATATATATATATAATCTTAAAGTTGTCATTTTGATTATTATTAAAATTATTTTTAAACCGTAAAGTTAGTAACAATATATATATATACACACAGATATATATGATGTTTACTCTCTCAATCATTTATATCACCACAATCATTTAATTTCATGACAGATTTTTTCTAGCATTAAGATATTTAACCATGTGGAATTGCACATGTTACAGACCTGATGCAATTTCTAAAACTGGGCTGTTTATTTATTCCAATCCATCTTTTTCAGGGTTAAATATTATAGTAACTAAATTTATGGGAGTTAAAAAAATATGACAATATCTAAGCAATAGCAAACAATAAAATGAAGACAACTTTTGTCTATTCATGAGGGGTATGGGTAGGAGGATGAATGAAACCATGTTTTCTTGGAAGTTGTGGACAAGAAATAATTTATTTAATTTATTTTGGACCCATCATTGAGATTTTTTTTTTCAATAAAATAGTATTACAAATCTGTCACCTGTCCTCTTTCCAACTTGTTGCTACTCCATTTAATTTTCAAGGGACAATTATTACTATTGAAATTATTGAATATTAAATAAACTTAAGGGAATCACAATCAAGGCATTTATTAATTTCTTGCTTGCATAAATTATTTCTTTGTTCAATTATGTGCAAAAATATGGTTACATCACCATTATATTGTCAAGTAAATATTATTTTGTGACAACCTTAAAATGAGGGAAGATAAAAAATATTATCAATCAATGTCTTTTTTTTTTAATAATTTTTTTCAGCACAACAAATCATGTTACTTTTCTTGCTGGGAATTTGATTTGCATGATAAAGACAAAATACTACGTAAAAAATAATTCACATAAATTAACCTCCAACCCTGATTTAATTTATAAAAAATAATGAAAATTACTCACCGAAATTGATGAAAACTTCAGGAAAAGAAGTGAGAAAGCCGCGAGATGAAGCCGGTGCCACCTCAGCCGTGTAAACCGGCGCAATCATCAGCGCGTAGCCGACGCCGATGCCGGCTACAAAACGGCCAACCATGAGAAAAGCGTAATTTGTAGCAAAGCCCATTAGCAGAGCGCCGACGAAGAATATAGCTCCGGCGAAGACAATAGTGTAGCGCCGCCCTATCCAGTCGGAGGTACGGCCGGCGGCGGCGGAGCCGAGGAGAGAGTAAAGGTTGAGAATTCCCATTACAACCTCTTTCTGAACGTCAGTTATTTGGAGGTCCTTTTGGATGTAGATTATAGCTCCACTCATCACTCCAATATCTGCATGTAATTTAATTATAACCAAGAATTATTGTAAAGTTTTATTACATAATTTTTAGATAATATTTTACATTATTGTAAAGGTTATTTTAAGAAATATATAGATTAAATAGTGCTTAATTACATCATATAATTTGAAGTAAACATACCATATCCAAGTAATATAGATGTCATTGAAGCCAAGAAAGAACAAGCAAAAGCATATTTGTTTCTTTTAGGTTTGTGGGGCGGGTCGAAAGCCGGAATGGGTAAATGGGATTGGCCGGAGGGAATGGGTAAATGGGATTGGCCGGAGATGACACTTTTTTCCGGCTTCCGGTCAGCCATGAGTAGTGGTGGTGTGGTGGTGGAGTTGAGGTTGTATGTATAGCTTTGAGGTTGTATGTATAGTTATGAGAACTACAAAGTAGTTTAGTACTCAACTTTGGATAATTGGAATTTGGTTTTTGAGTGGTGCGAAAGTGTTGTATATATAGACAAGAAGAGATATATAGGAAAGTTTTAAAAATTAAATCAAATTGACTAGGGAGGTCATGTAGGACTTAGGAGGTAAAAGTGATATTGATATTAAATAAATGTGACTAACATGAGTTTTTAAGTCGATGATAAATTGTTTTGAATCTCGATATAAGTATAATCATCTTTGTATGTTTAATACTATTTAAGTCTATTTTATTGATAATTATAATTGTTTTAATTATAAATCCTTAAAGCTAACTAGTTAGTTTGTTCAAAATCGAGTTTGTCAAAATTTATTCTAAAGTTATAGAGGCAAAATTACCGGGGCCAAAATCGAGAAGTCTATTTTACGAAGGAGCGAGCTAAAAAAAAATGATTTGTCGGGCACCACCGTGCTGCAATACACCACTAAAGTGAGATAATTTTTCAACATAGAATCAATACAATTTTACATACTTTTATAATAGAATAGATTTGAACATTTTTTATATACAACAAAATTTTATTTTACTACTCAATTATGAAATCCAACTTAAATAAGCCAGGTACATCCTTATTTTTGTTTTTATTGCTTTATTTATTTGTAACAAGAAGATATAAGTCAAGCTTTGGTGTTTCCACCATTACGGCATCTAATAAATTAATAATTTCTTAGTATGTCATTATTGGTGTGAAAGGTGATATCTTATGGGACCTTGGTTTTACTTTATAAATATACATTATATTTCTAATAATCTCTCCTAATTTAATGTTTTTCATTTGAATGTTTCACACTTCAAAAAAAAGGTGGATTTTTAGTGCAGTTTAAAGTATAGGAAATTAGCCCTTTTTAGTTTTTACTACACTTAGGATCTTACTATACTTTATTAGGTGCAGATTATTTTGCATATGTAAACCTTAAATCAATATAAGATTGTCACATAGTGCTTTGTTTTAGTTTAATCACTTAAATATTCTAAAACCATTTTGTTCTTTGTAGATATATGCTTTTTGTTTGTGCATATAAATGAGGAAAATTTCTCTAACATGTGTTAGCTTTATAAATGATGATCAAATTTGTCATTAATAGGTAAGGAATTCGGAAACATAAAACTTCATAAAAAATTGAGTTCAATAAAATTAATTTGTTGTTATAATATTCAATAAACAATAAAAAAAATTATAATAAATCGATTTTACTAAATCTGATTTATTGTAAATTAAAAAGTTATGATTTGTAATTTGGTGGTCAACAATGAGGGGCTGAGCCTGATCATAAACTGGGAAATAATGGATGGAACCCCACAACTCTTTTCCTTTGGTCATATTCATTTGTCTAATGTTTACTCATTAATTATCATAAAATATATTAATGGATGAAGAAAAAACTTCTTAAAGAGTTAAGACGTAAGACTTATGTGATCTAAAGTTTATACATATAGATATGTATATAATTTAAAAATAATTGGATTTCTTGTACTTATCATTCAGTGGATATTAAACTTGCGTTGCTTACTATCTAATTTCTTCAAAAAGTTACATGTTTTACCTTCCATCTTACCAAAATATTATATTTTTCTAATAATTAGAATAAACCCATAAATCGGATCTAGGTCAAATTAAAACATTCCCAAGATTTACAATTATATATTATGCCTCAATTCAACCCCCTAAAATTAATTATATATCTATTTTTGCCTTTGTTGTTATATAGACTTCGATAATTTTTGTATTGAACAATTTTTTATTTTATGTTTTAATATAGTTCACACGAATAAAAAATCATAGGTTACAACACTAAACAAGGAAAATATCATGTCCTAGAGTCATCTTCAATTTTTTCTCTATTTGATTAATTTTTATTTCTTAAGTTTAATTAGTACTATTACTTTTTGGCATGATTAGTTTATTATCTTTTTTGTGAAACTTTAACAATTTAATTATTGTTATGCATGTAATTGTTATTTAATTTCTGATGTATATATTGGGTTCTGTCGTTTCCAGAGTAGAAAAATAAATTAAATTTCTTTATTTACTTAATTTTTGCTTGAAGAAAAATATAAGGGAAATGGTAGATGTCAAGTACGAAATGACAATTAAGGTCATATATACAAACTTTTGCTAATCCTTACGTCATAATCGTGTGGGCACGAATGTCTTGATATGCAATTAATAACATTTTAAAGCATTCTCTCGATTTTGTCTAATAGAGACAGACATTTAAGTGGAAACAGTTTGAAAAATTGTACCAATTCAAATCACATAATGTAATGTTCAGATTTTGTTTGAATTTTATCGTATTTTAAAAGTTATTTTATATTAAACTTAAACTGTTAATCTGATTGAGAGTATATGAGTTTTATTCAAGCGAAAAACAAGTTGATATTGAATAAATAGAATCTTATTAGCTTTTACATAATGTTTCTATTTTTATGGGGAAAAAATTATTCAAACTTATTTTATCATTTTGACTAATTATGTTTACATAACTTATTGTAAATTAATATGAAATCAAATATCAAAATAATTTAATTGAAATAATTCATGATTGAGACTCTTTGAAAGTGTATCTTCCTTAGTCTCTAGAGTCAATTTCACGTGGTTTTACTTATTTGGAATGTTATTACAAATTAGATGCTGATATTATAACAGAGACAGCTTATACTTCTCTCCAATTATTGAAGAAAATTTGCCCACAATTTTTGGGCATAGACTTTTGGCCCAAATTTTTTTTGACATTTCAAAGGACTAAAAAAATGTGGGAAAGAATTGGACACGATATTATTATTTATTTAGAAAATCAAATATATGATTATAATTTTGTAACATTATTAACCAAATGTTTACTTGGATAAGAGTCTTTTCTGATGGATAGATAATTATATTTATATGTGTTCGATATCTCCATATAACTCTAGTGCTGGAAATATTTTTTCTTTTTTCAATTACTTGTGCTAAAAATTTGATAATCTTTTGAGGAGTCGATAATCCAATTTTCAATCAATTTCAAGCCAAGAAACAAATAAAATAATAATAATAATTTTTATTATGTATAAAATATACCGACGTATCAAGATTAAAGCGACCTTAGGAAAGAAAATACCAGTTGCCATGATAAAAGCAAAGATAATAATATATATTCCCATTTTATATAAGAAATAAAATTAGAAACAAACATGTCACACACATATGAATATATAACTATATAAATCATATAAAATAGAAGGATAAGGACATTGTAATTTTTGAATATTCTAGCCGCATTTATTAGTTTATTCTTTTCTCTTTTGTTATTACATCATATATAAGTTCGAGTCAAATATATGTAATGATCACATCACATTAATTGAAAGACAAAAATATAGATATGGTTGTGGACAACACAGGAGCCACTCAAATATTTCTCTAGCTAGTGATGGTCAATGGTCATCCACTTGAACTCTGATTGGATTATATGCGTTATAGTCTTTGAGTCAATTTTGGAAAGTTGACTTTCCAATCAATTTAAAAATTAAAGTTAAATGGTGATAAAATATAAAATAACATTTGTAAAATCACATCTCTGTTAAATAGTTAAGTTACATTTTCAGTATACATGTTTGTTAAGTGAATATAGAAATTAATAGTGATTATATGTAGAAAAGTTTCTTAATTTTTTATGACGTAACGTATAGAATAAAGTCATATAATGAAAGACTCTCGATATAAAATAATTAAATTATAAAAATAAAAATTTTTTTATGGTGTGGACTCAAAAGCCCATAAAGATTTCAAAAGGCCCATATAAACGAACCGGGTCAAGCAATCTGGGTAAGCCCAAACTCCTTTCGATCCAAAACAAAATAGAAGCCCGGTCCCTTAATTAACTAACGTAATTGTCAAACTTGAAAACTAACAGAACAAAATAACTTGCTAGACCAAATAAGTGAAATAAGGTCGTTAAGTTCAGCCTCATGCTCAAGAAAAGTCGAGATTTCGAGCCAACTTGCAATATATGTTATTAAATATGGATGTATATATATATATTATATTATTAATAATAGCATGAAAAATTCCAATATATCATAAATATATTCTTGTTATTAATAAATAAATAATAATTTTCTTGTTAGTTAAATCGAGCGTCTATTGATTGTGAATATTTTTTATATGTATCAACATTCTAATCTAAGCACATAATTAAGCACATTTACTTGGTTAATGTAACTAAGCAGCATTAGTCCTTTAATTTAGGTCAAAATCCTTCAACCCAATCAAGCCGAGCCTGGCTCGGTAGTAGAGAGGATATGTACTAACAAAATGTCTACCCTTTCCAATGAACCTCCCTGGTATTTATAAAGAAGATGGGGGTCTTGTAGTGTAATACAATTAGTCGGTTCGTAAGGACCCGGTGTGTAAATCAAACCACATAAGATTTATTATCATAATTCTCGTGGGTTGTAGTCCATATGGGTCGTAAGTCATATGGGTCGTATTCCATATGGGTCGCAAGTCATATGGGTCGTATTCCATATGGGTTATATTTCATATGTGCTGTATTACCTATGTGTTGTATTACATATGTGTTGTATTCCATATGAGTCGTATTTCATATGGGTCGCAAGTCATATGGGTCGTATTCCATATGAGTTTTATTACCTATGGGTTGTATTACATATGGGTTGTATTCCATATGGGTCGTATTACATATGAGTTGTTTGCCATGTTTATTAGTATAGTCGTGAGTCGTGGGACCTTTTTTGTGATCCGAACCATTCTTATCCATATCATCCGTGATGAGGGGCTATGGCCATTATTTACTTTGACTTTTTTCAGCGAAATCTGAGTTCATCTATTTAAGGTGACCAATCTGAGTTCTCGATTCTCAGAACACAAATTAGAACAGTTATTGTTTAAACTTTTATAATTAAAAAATAAAAAATGTGGTCATTTGAAATATATATTGTTGCCTTGGTTACTATTATTCTCAGCCGTTGGATCTACAAATGGAGAAATCCAAATTGCAAAGGCTTACTTCCCCCTGGTTCTTCAGGCATCCCTTTTGTAGGGGAAAGTATTGAACTCTTCATTCCAAGCTACAATTTTGATGTTCATCCTTTCCTCAAAAAGAGACTTCAAAGGTAAATTGTCCTTAATTTGCGAGTTTTGAAAAGTTACAAAACCAATTTTAGTGCAACAAAATATATATATATATATATATATATATCAAATTTGTGATCTCTATATCTACCTAACTAATTTTACGATTCTCGCAAACATGCAAGTTTCTCTCTCATTTCTCATTAATGAATCCTTATCTATGAGAAGGGCATTCTCGTAATTTAATAAAATAGCTTATATAAGAGCAAAATTAATATATGGCCTTGCAATGGGATTCTTTTATCACATTGTGATATTTTACATGGTTGAGTGGACCCATTCGAAAATAATTGGACGATGACAAAATTATCAATGTATTTGAGCCCACAGCCCAACAAATTTTGCCATAGATAACATCTTAATCAGTTAAATAAGGATTATCATGTTTATAATCTAAAAATTAAAAATACTAAATACTCTATGAGTCTTCTCTCTGAATTTTTTAAAATCTCTAAGATCGAAGAGTACAATATGTGTGAGGACTACGAAGAGACTTGATCCTATCAAAATAAGTACATATGCAACTCGAAGTTACTGAATACAGCCTCCAATTAGTTAAAATGTTAACTAGTTTGTGGGTCAGATTAGATCTTATCCTCACATGTAATTCATGTGATACACATTTGATCCTTATACGATTTTTTATGCAGATACGGGCCGTTGTTTCGTACAAATGTAGCGGGACACAATCTAATTGTATCCGCAGACGAAGAATTTAACAATTTCGTGTTCCAACAAGAAGAGAAGCTAGTTGTTCATTGGTACATGGATTTACTTGCAGAGGTGTTTAAAGAAGAAGGCAAATTGATGCCTAATGGTATGGTTATTCACAAGTACACTAGAAACTTGGCTTTAGCCCAATTTGGTGTTGAATCTATCAAACAAAAGCTATTTTCTCAATTTGAACAAGTGGTACACAAAACCTTTCATTCTTGGTCTAATCAAGATTCTATTGAAGTTAAATCTGCCTCTGCAGAGGTAAATTAAATCGATAATTTTTTTTTTTTTACTAATATATGTGGAGATATATAATATAATCATATTATTTTCATTTTATATTTCTTGTCTTGAAATAGATGTACGGTGCATTTGGGGCAAATCAACTGTACGGACATGATCTTGAAGGCTCAAAAGAATTCATTGAAAAGTTTACGAATATAACAAAAAGTCAGATGTCTTTTCCATTAAATATTCCTGGTACTCGATATCATAAGGGTCTCAAGGTAACTAATTATTAATTATAAAATATATGTATATATATATATATATATATATGAAATTTCAGTTTAATTTCATTATTTTATTTTAATTTTTCAGGACAATAAAAAAGTGCAACAAATGATCAGAGACATAGTACATACGAGAGTAGCTTCACCAGAGAGTAACGTTAATAAAGATGATTTGCTGAGTAAAATGATTAAAGACATGAAAACTGTGGATTTCATTACAGAAGAATTTCTTACACGGATCTTATTTGCTGTTACATACACCGTATTTTCGTCCGTCCCGACTGTATTAAGTTTTGCTATGAAATTTATATCAGAAAATCCAGCCACTCTGCAGGAGTTAATTGTAAGTGTCCTATATTATCTCCATAATAAACTTAAGAAAAAATTTACATTTTTTGTTTCATTTATTATGGATCTTTTTATATTTGATCCCGTAATTTTAAAATATCTAACGTTTAGTCTCATTGTCCAAAAATCAACGGTCAACTGTGTTATTTAACTCTTTGACCCGACTTCTTTTTTTTTTTTTTTTTGAAAATTTTATCCATAATTTATATAAATGTTTTGAATATTGAATAGTATAGTAATATTGAATATAATATTTATGCATAAATTGTACAATAAAAAATTGACTAATGCAATTAACGTTGAATTTTGGACGGTAGAATAAATGTGAAAAAATTGATAATGAATAAGACTAAAAACGAACTTGAGATAAGTTGTGGGATGAAAAATGCAATATTTCCAAATAATCATTTTTTGTATGTTTGCTTATGTAACTTTGAGATTATATATTATTTTTTTTCAAATATCAGGCTGAGCATGAAGAAATTCTGAAAAAGAAAGAAAAATTAGATTCCTCAATCACTTGGGAGGACTATAAGTCCATGAAATTCACTCTTCAGGTCAGTTCAATTTTTACTAACTTCACATTCTTACTCACACAATTAATATCTTAACCATGCAATTTAATTACATATATATATATATATATATATATATATATAGGTTGTGAATGAAAGTTTGAGACTAGGAAACAGTACTCCTGGATTTCTAAGAAAAGCAGTGAAGGATATAAAATTTAGAGGTGCTCTCTATTACACTTTATTTGACTTTTTATTTATAAATATCACGTTAGCATAACGTGGGACCCATTGATACGATCGAGACCAATAGAATTTTTTTTTTTTTAATGATTATTACAGATTATACCATTCCAAAAGGATGGGGGATTATGGTTTGCCAATCAGTTATGCATTTGGACCCTAATTTATATAAAGATCCTGCAACATTTAATCCTTCGCGTTGGAAGGTATATTTATTTTAATAATTTTATTTCGATAAATATAAATATATATGTAATATAATATTGTTTTATTTTATTTTTCGCATTTTTTCATATGTTAAAAGGATGTTGGACCGGAATTTATAAGCAAGTATTTGGCGCCTTTTGGAGGAGGCATGAAGCAATGTGCTGGTGCGGATTTTGTTAGGGTATCACTAAGCATTTTCATTCACGTTTTGGTCACCAAATACAGGTATTATAAATTTATAATACTTATTTCGTGGTCGATTATTTTATTTTATTACTAATAATAGTCAATTATCCAATTAAACTACGACTTTTTCAAACGGTCTAAAACATAAACACGTTTTTGTGACAGATGGACCATAGTTAAAGGGGGAGATGTTATTCAGAATCCTATTTTGCACTTCAAGGGTGGGCTTCACATCAGTGTATCTGAAAGGGCCAATTAATATAAGGAGATGAAATTTAATATTTTGCTAATTATTTGTCATAAATTTGCTGATAATATATATCAAATTGTGTGCACGTGTGTATGTATACACAGTACACAGACATTTCAATTTAAAATAAATTCTGGATTTGTAATAAAATTTGAACAAATGTATCATTTGTAGTAATTGATTTCTGCTTATGCATAAGCTTTTATTAATATATGATCTTTTTCAACAAAAAAATTATTTGTTTGAATTATAATAGGAGAAATTTGCATGCAGATTCTATTTCATTTTTTATTTGTAAGTTGTAACAACCAGTTGAAACTCTGGAAGACTTGTGAGATTTGGATGGGTTTTCTACTGTTCTTTAACATTTGTTGAGGATTAAAAATAAGAAATAAAATAAATATATTGCAATTTAACATTTAACATTACAACAATGTTGGCCCTATATAGAAATTATTATATGTCAACTCAAAACAAGTAATCCAAAATAATAAGAATTTTATGGGCTTAAAAAAGTCCCAAGGAGACAATGGCTTAAGATAATGGACCATGTTCTTAAATAATTTTATTTTTTGTAAACTTAAAATAGATATTTTTTACGTTAATAAATATAGAATTTTACAACATTTTTGCATGATCCCTTGATGAAGCTACTCTTATAAGAACTAATTATTTTGGGCTACAAAAGGATTTTGAGCATAATTTGGAGGACATTTAAATATTCCCTTGATGTCCATAGATTATTATGGCCTAACTTTCAATATAATTCTTGATGTGAATTTCATTATGTGGTATAATATTATTGCAAAAATAATTGCATAAGTACGTGAAATTTTGTACTGAACCCGGAATGTAAAACATGTTCATTTATTACACGCCAAATTTTACTCAAAATCTAATGCATTTATTCTGTAGTCCTTTTCCCACAAGAATAGTAGAGACAGTGTACTATTGACTATTGACATTAGATTACAAATTAAGTAAAAATGGATAAAATTAGTTCATTTCATTTTATGTGTGTAGCAAATATATAAGTATATTTCTCTACTTTTACCTCATTTGATGGTAATTGAATTAGGCCTCTATTTAAATGAGACTGTATTTTAGGAAAGTAATTACCACAATTTTAGAAATAAAACATATATTAAATGAAATATTGCATTAAAAGAATAATATTAAAGTGACGATGACTTTGGACTTGGGATAGAGGTCAAAAAAAGGTACAAAAAAAAATCATAGCATATAGTACCCTAAGGAGAAAAATACATTCCAAGTATTAATTCTTCTCATTAAAATCTACCAAACCTCTTAATTTTATGAATTTTAATCAATTATTGCTCATTTAAGCAACAAATTAACATCTATTTAAGTCACCAAAATAAGATCACAAAATAAAAAAAATCTCAAACATTAGAAATGTTTTCTATAGAAATATATGTTGTTGCCTTGGTAACTATTATTCTCAGCCGTTGGATCTACAAATGGAGAAATCCAAAGAGCAATGGCTTACTTCCCCCTGGTTCTTCAGGCCTTCCACTCATAGGAGAAACTCTTCAACTTCTCATTCCAAGCTACGACTTTGATGTTCATCCTTTCCTTAAAAAGAGACTTCAAAAGTATATTTCTATTATTCAATTTAAATAAATTATATATATACATATATATTTTACCAAGAATGCAGTATCTTATTCGTATCGTATTTGGCTAACTTGAATACGTTTTTTTTCTCATAATTCAATAGATTACGCTTTTTTCTCATATTTCAATAGCGTTATATTTTTTTTTTTCTCATATTTCAATAGCGTTATATATGTTTTTTTTTCTCATATTTCAATAGGGTTATATACGCTTTTTTTCTCATATTTCAATAGCGTTATATATGTTTTTTTTTTCTCATATTTCAATAGCGTTATATATTTCTATTATTCAATTTAAATAAATTATATATATACGTATATATTTTACCAAGAATGCAGTATCTTATTCGTATGGTATTTGGATACGTATTTTTCTCATATTTCAATAGCATTATATATGTTTTTTTCTCATATGTTAATAACGCTATATACGCTTTTTTCTCATATTTCAGTAGCGTGTTATATATATATATATATATTTCCTCTATTTAATTTAAATAAATTATATATATATATATATATTTACCAAGAATACAGTATCTTACTTGTATCGTATTTGGCTAACTTAAATACGTTTTTTTTTTCTCATAATTCAATAGATATACGCTTTTTTCTCATATTTCAATAGCGTTATATATGTTTTTTTTTTCTCATAATTTAATAGCGTTATATATGTTTTTTTTTCTCATATTTCAATAGGGTTATATACGCTTTTTTTCTCATATTTCAATAGCGTTATATATGTTTTTTTTTTCTCATATTTCAATAGCGTTATATATGTTTTTTTTTCTCATATTTCAATAGGGTTATATATGTTTTTTTTTTCTCATATTTCAATAGTGTAATAATGTGGGATTATTTTTACAGATATGGGAAAATGTTTCGTACGAATGTGGCGGGACATAACATGATAGTATCAGCTGATCAAGAATTCAATCTTTACCTATTTCAGCAAGAAGAAAAAATAGTTGTTCATTGGTATATGGATTTATTTGCAAAGCTATTTAAACAAGAAGGGAAAATAATGCCTGATGGTCTTTCTGTTCACAAGTATATGAGGACTATAACTTTGAGTCAATTTGGAAGTGAATGCATTAAACAAAAGTTACTCTCAGAATTTGAATTGTTGGTCCGAAAAACTCTTCAATCTTGGTCCATGCAAGATTCGGTTGAAATGAAACATGCTTCTGTAGAGGTAAATTATATATTATTTATGTATTTTTATTATATTTATATATATATTGATCATTTTTAATTTGTTGGATTATTGAACAGATGTTTGGTGAATTTGGGGCAAAGTTATTGTACAGTTGTGATCCAGAAAGCTCAAAACCGTTGATAGACAAGTATATTAATGTCTCTAAATCTGCAATGGCATTTCCTTTGAACATTCCTGGTACTACATATCATAAATGTCTCAAGGTAATTAAACTTATAATTTATATAAATTGATCAAATACATGGGAAAATCAAAATATGGTCACATAAATTTGTAAATTTTTTATATCCTCGTTATATATAAACTTGACATGATTTGTTTCAGGATAAAGAGGAAGTGTTGAGAACGATGAAGAAACTGGTAAACGAGAGAAAATCTTCGAACAAAATCGAAGATGATATGCTGAGTAAAATGATCAAAGACATGAAAACTGTGAATTTTCTCTCAGATGAATTTATAACTCAGCTGTTATATGGTCTCTCGTTTGTTGCTTTTGATTCAATCCCACCAATGTTGGCTTTAGCAGTCAAATTTATATCAGAAAATCCTGATGTTCTTCGAGATTTAATCGTTAGTAATTATTTCTTCCAACTTTTGATTAATATTTTGAACGTTTTTATTGTGATTTTTGTTATGTAACTTGTGAATTTTTTTTCATTCATTTAATTAGGCTGAGCATGAAGAAATCCTGAAGAAAAGGGAGAATTTGGATTCTTTACTCACTTGGGAAGAGTACAAGTCCATGAAATTCACTCTTCAAGTCAGTTTTTTTCACTATTTACATTTTACACCCTAAATTTAGTAATAATTACATGCACACCACCTTACTTATCGATATTTTGCAAATTATCAAGACACCCTTTGTCAAATGGTAACAACTCGAAATTGAAATTTCTCAGATTTTAAGGTATTTTTTCATAATTAGAATCGCATAAACGGGTGCTTGTGTAATTTATTTACCCTTTTATCCCTCAGTTTTTGCATGCAAACTTGTTAACTAGCAATTCCAATATTCCATATGTACAGGTTATTAATGAAACTCTAAGGCTGGGAAATACTATTCCTGGATTTTTACGAAAGGCCGTAAAGGATATAAATGTAAATGGTACGTTTTATATTTGGAATTGGATTATTTTCTATTTAATAATATACATAAATATACTATTTTTCACATTTAATTTTACAGGATATACAATTCCAGAAGGGTGGGGGATTATGGTTTGCCAATCTGTTATACATTTAGACCCTAAAATTTATCCAGAGCCTCTCAAATTTAATCCTTGGCGATGGAAGGTACCTAAATTTTGATTGTGATATTTATATAAAAGTAAAATAATGAGATTTAACATGATTTTTAAGTGATTAATTGTTTTAACTTCTCATGGAAATAGGATGCTACACCAGAATTTATGTCAAAGAATTTGAAACCTTTTGGTGGAGGCATAAAACAGTGTGCTGGTGCAGATTATGCAAAGGCATCAATGACCCTTTTCCTCCATATTTTGGTCACAAAATACAGGTATATATATATATATATATATATCATTTATTTATGATTTCCTTAGTATTATACCATCGTTGAAAAGAACACATGACCAAAATTATTTTTTTCCCACGTAAATGATTAAGATTTCACTTGGACTCATAATTTTGTAAGTTTATAAAAATAATTCATATATACTTATTATAGTTCGTTTTTTCATCGATTTCGATCAAATTCAATACATGTTAAAAGGGCTAAATGATTTGGTGTGAAATGTGTATGCAAAATTGTCTAATTAAAAAACAATGTATTTGTAACAGTTGGAGCGTAGTTAAAGGAGGAGACATAATCCAGAGTCCACTCATGCGCTTGAAGAATGGGCTTCATATTAAGCTATCTCAAAGGGCAAAGTAAAACGAGGGAGCCAGTCAAGATCAATCTTTGATGCTAATAATATGATATTGTTATATACATATTATTTATCTTGAATAATGTCCATATAAATTGGACTTCGGGTTTATGATAAGTATTTTTTTTTTTTAATGTACTATTTGTGGATTATTTTTACGCATCCATTTCCTCAAAGTATTGGCCAATATATGATTTTGTTTTCATTCTCTGAATTAAGCAATAAATTATATTTTTTTCCATCGCAAACATCAATACTAATTAAATATATTCAATTATGTATCAAATGAAAAATATAAATTAAAAGGAACTATTTAGAATTGATAAACACCTATGAAGTAGAATAAGGCAACTATTGTCAAATAAATACTATTATATATGTAGAGTCAAACCAATACTCACTCACAATTAATACCTTTGAGCCCATATTGTCGGGGAAATTCTTACATCTATTCGATGTAGAGTGTAGACCCATTTACATACAACATTCAATACTGAATAATTGAAAACATATATTCAATATTTGAACGAAGTCAAGATTTTTTTTTTGCTGTTTATTGTTCTGTGTTGGTATAAATGGGTAACACACAACAAATAATTAAGAATGTAAATTTATATATATAAAAAAGTCAATTATATTTGTATGTATAAATTAAGAACTCTGGATTTGATCGAGATATTTTCTAATTTCAGCAACTCAAGGATGATTTTGAACTCAGCAATTAAAAGGCACTATAAAACTGAGTATCCCAGTCTGTGCTTTTTATATGGTATAAATTTAAAAAGAAGTTATAAATACAATACTTGTTTTCAAAAAATCATTTGATGTTATCAAACATACCAGAAACTACAATTGATATATATATATATATTTAACTACCTCCAATCAATCGGGGACCAAAAACTGTTTGTAAATCATTCAAAGCAAAACAAAAGCACAACATCTGAAGACCAAAAATGGGTAATGGGTATATATCATATCTAACAATCATTATTTACACAGTTAACTGTATAAACCCTCTCTGCCTTTCACTAAATTTCACACTATCCCCCATCTGTCAGCAACTATTTCTGATGATCAAACGATACGCAAATCCCCAAAGCTACAACTAACAACACAATTATTCACATTACAACTACTGTTAAAAATAATCAACACATCACTTACCCTTTTTCTCCGAAACCCGAGACAGTTCCTTATCAGCAAAATGTAACAACCTTCTAAGTCTTAAAACCATGTCACAATGAAAAGGCAAAGCCGATCTCCTATCCAAGTAAGCTGGACTAATCGTCATCCATGACAAAGCTTGAAGCTCTGCACCTATAGATTCAAGTATTACATGAGTCTCCACTTCAAAATCCTTTGTACTATCTGAATTTACGGTTATACCCCTCACTACCGGCTTATTGACGCCCCCCTTAACTAATTTTTCTTGGTTGTTTCCGTAATAGTCGACTAAGCTAACAGAGAGAACGGAGGGCCATTCTTCTTTTGAGAAGATTCTAGAATCTTTTCTCATTGAAGGTACGGCTTTTGAGACTACAAAACCGGTGGATAAAGGAATTGCGGAGCCTTTGCTGTGTAGAAGATGGGCGAGAGGAGGGGAATCTGCTGTGAGACATGTTGGGAGTTGAAGTACAGTGGGGGGGAGAAAACGCATGCTTGGTGAAGGAATTAAGATGTAGGATGCAGAAGTGGAGCCAAGAGATTTCACGGGTGTGTATCCTTCAAGATAGGCTAATGTGGCGGCACTACCTTGATTTGCCCCTGCAATAATGGAAGTCTAATATGAGACTACACAGTCAAAGAAAGTGTTAAAAATATAGTGCATTTGGTAGGATTGGTGTGGTAAAAGCAATAAAATCTAAGCATGAATTATACCAGCAATGATAAGATAGCATTGCACGTATTCCCAAGAATAGATGCATTCTCACAATTGCTATCGTTTAAGTATCTAAAAATAATACAAACTAGATAAAATCGTGAGTTTGATGACAACTATACCACTTGAATGCCACAGATTTTACACTAAGGACTTATAGGCACGAAGTTGCTACCCATGTGGCTATTTTGCAAAAAATAGCAAAGCTGTTTTACTAGTACATGTATTGTTCATGCATGTTGGTTTTCTGTCAGTTGATTCATTTCCAATGAGCACTACTGTTAAGAATCCAATTACCATAATCAGTTTAGTTTACCACGTAACAGTAGCTCTCATGTCAAATGTCACCCTTTATATATTTTCCCTCAGATTAATCCCCAAGGCTGAGTGGGTGTTGCAAGCCTAAACTATAAAGGGGTTCTGTTTTAGCAAGTTGGCGTATCAGTCTAATAATGTTACCGATATTTTAACCCTTTGCATTTATTGAACGAAAAAATATCTTGTCAATTCTTAAGTAGATTCTTCCATGCAACTCATTTTCAGTTGGACAAGTACCTTGCAGTAACTTTTACTTCTCTCTAGCTTTTTTGATCTCCTTAGACACAAAGTAGAAAAGAACGGACAAAATGTAGGGTCAAATAATATGTTAAAACTTAAACGAGTCGCTCTAGACACATCAGCCAATGGTCCCAATTTCAGCAATTAAAACGGTGGAGATGTTGAAATTCAGAAAAGGGTAAATAACATAGACCCCCTTCATGCAACTAATTATAAAAAACACCCCTAGATTAGAGGAATTATCATAACTTCCCATATTAGTAAAAGCATACTACAGTCATACCCTCTGTCAGTGAAATCACATTACAGTTTCACTACTCCTTCTGGAGTTATCAGGGATCTAACATGAGTGTCTTGGTAATATGTAAAACAGCAGGGGGCTCGTGGTAATTATCAAATAAATGAGGGTGTGTGCATGTAATTATCCCTAATAAATTGAGATAATCTGATTTAAAGACGATTGTAGTGAGTGCTGTAAATGGCGTACCAAGTGATTGTGAATCTGCTTGAAACACTGGTTGTAGAGAATGATCAATTGAGACAGAAACAAAACTGATGCTCTGCACCCACTGCAGTAAGCCTTTCGAATTGTCCAACACTGCATGCCCACCCATTATCTGCTTCCTGGAGGAAGGTTGTCCCATGCCACCTTTCATGAAGGTAGAAGCCTTTGAATGGGAACTGTATAATGGACTAGGACTCATCTCCTGCTGCTGCTGCAAACTTCCATTGCTGCTAGCAGGTATGCCATCAGGGACGGATCGCCTCAGCTGCAGAGACCACTTTTTCACCTCAGAACCTCCAGCTGAATATAAAGCTTTCTGCCACTCTGCAGTTAAGTTTTGTTGAGATTAATGGTCTTAGAGCAAGTGCCTTATATGAGAAACCCAGCAGTCTAACAACCGTCCCACTCAAAAAATCCTTCCAATACTTAGCCACAAGGAGAATCTATGCATATATAAACATAGATACATATGTATATTTTTATATTATACTTTTTAAGATAATGCAACATAATTCAACATTCTTGGAGATGACTACCAGACTGTATGCATATATACACTGAATGTGGGGTAACAACTTTAAGGATGTGTTTGTATTAATGAATTTGGATTTGAGGAATGGATTTTAAGTAAGGATTTAAAATGACTACAAACAGTTTTAAAAAGTAATTTAAATTCACCATGAATGAAAAAATAGTTCAAAGTGAGTATCAAGGGATTTGAAATTCATTGTAACTTGAAATCATTCAAATAGGTTCATTGGATTTGGATTTGTTTGATGAACTGAAATTCATGGGTTTTGAACCCTTCAACCCAGCCACGTCCTTAAGTTAATTACATTGTTCGTCGAACTGCAAATAGTTCATTTCTAATATGATTTTTATATTACTGCAAAATCTATGTAACACTGCAGTAAGGTAAAGTATAATGTAAACAGATAAAGCTGCTACAGTAATATATAGGGAAAAAGTGGAAAACATATATTAAAAATAGAGGGTTAACTTCAATACCTTGGCACTCCAGCTCAAAGAAGCATCCAATTCGTGTTATCACAAGATCTCTAGGCTTAGCAATACCAACATCAGGAGAACAAGCCTGAAGAATCTGGCATCCCTGCTGCAATATTTGGATAAACAGTGACTGAAGCCCCTTTGTGTCTTGCCGACTACTGATTCCTCCAAACGGGTAAACATAACTATCGAGCAATTCTCCTCTTGAGTCTGTCCATATGCACACTATCCAGCGCCAATCTTCAGTCCACCCATAACAACAATGCAGACTTGGGAGTGTTTTTTGATGGCCAGATCCAAAACCATCTGAATCGAGGGAATCAAGCTGACTAACGGGCCCATTATCTCCACTTCCTGAAGAAGCAGAACAATCATCTGATAATAGCTTTGACGAATCAACTATGTTACCCAAAATGGGAGAAGCTCCACGTTCTAAAGAACCAGGTTCCGAAAGAATGAAAAGTGGCTCAAATAAACAACGAATATCATCCAGAGGGCAAAAATCTCCAGTCCTGTTGGGATCGTATCCAAGGGCCCCACTCCTTGCTGTTTGCCAAGAGTTATCCCAACCACCCGGTCTTAAGCTCGAATCAAGTTCGCTCGTAGATCCCACAATTCGAGGACCAACACAATCCTTCCACATACCAGGAACAGGTGAAGCCATTTGCATCAAGGCTGGATGAGATCTACCTGGCACTGATAATGATGGAGTTGACTCAGAGGAGGTTCCTCGTGAAATTCGCCGAGCTTTATTGTAAACTGTGAAAGCAATTTCCTTCAGAATGATGAGCTCATTGAGTGGGGGACTTGTAACCCTAAAGATGGCATCTACTGTCACAATCTGCAATACTAACTTAGGGATACTAAATCCTGTAAGAGTTAAAACATTTGATAATGACTCGTCTGCTGCTGCTGGGTAACTCAAGGCTTTTGCAACTTGATTGTGCATCATGGCCCTCCTTTCTTTGTCTGATGACCGAATGACTGATCCAATGGCAATAGAAGATTCAACCACAGTCTGTAGAACAGCAAGAGGTTCTGGGAAGGGGCACACCACATAGACAACCTGATTCCATAAACAGGAACGAAGTTCAGTGCCATTAGCAGATAAGGAAGCTGAGGCTAAGCCGTGAATCCTAAGAAGAGTAACAGTTTATGGACTAATCGCCCTTTGCCTTGTAACATTTCAGATTTTTTTTAATTATATTTCAAAATTTTAATATGTATTTTAAATTATCATTACTAAAATCAAACAATTTAGATAAAAGAAATTAAAATATTGAAATTTGAGGGAAAAATTGTAATCTACGATTATAAATTTGAAATATTTGAAATTTTGATTAAAAAAATTATTGATCAATTCTTCACTTAATAAATGAAAGTAAATTGGTCCAAAAAGTTGTTAATCCTAACATTTGGGGTTTTGGAATGAAAATTTGTAAAATGGGTTTGTAAGATTGCAAATATTTGCACTAGTTTTTTAATACAAAAATTTTTCTATGGGGGTTTCAGTCATTTCTCAAAAAAATATAATATTATACATTAAATGAAAACTTACAGTGCATGGTCCACTATTTCCTTCCTTGGGATTCATGGTCACAGATGAACCAAATCTCAGAGTTTTCAGAACCTTGGAAAGAGTCTTAAGATAGCTAGTCAGGTCCCAGCCATTGGATAGGCAGAGAAAATAATCACTGATCGATCCCAACATAGATGCATTATTGGAATCTATTTTCATTGATTGAGGGCAATCAAGAAGGACAAAACCGGAGGAAGGTAATTTCCCAGAATCAATCTCCATCTCATTTCCTAGACTTTGCGGTGCATGTGTTCCCAGATTGCAGGTTTCATAAACTGAGAGGGTGTCAGAAAATTATAGGCATGCCACAAAAAGCAGAAACCACAACAAACGATAAAATTTCAAGCTTGAATTACATGGACTTTTACACCATTTAACATCAGTGAGTTAATTAAATGAGAAAGTTGGAGCAGCGCATATAACTTGTGTGTATTACGGACAAGGTATTGTGCATCACAGGAATTGCAGTTGATGTCTTTAAGCAACTTTTTGGCAGAAATTTTTTGTTTGGCAGGCAAAAACCAGGGAAACAAACTTCAAAATCAAATCCATATCAACATAAACTAGTCTACTGTCATGACACGAAAACTTAAACACATTTAGAGAAAGATCTTAAACCATTAATTGCTAATAGCCTATATATTAGGATTCTCTCTACTACGGATATACTGAGAAAGTTCTGTATACAGATCGCAGAAATTAGTAATGAGGAGCACCAAAAATCTACCTCAAACATAAAATCTGCTTAGCAAGAAAGCTAACCTAAATTTTGAAATTTCTAGCAGCATATTACATTGCCATTTGAGTACTTACAAAGACAACTCATATAAATAGCCGTTAGTAAAAGAAGGATCTCATAAGATACTCGATGCTTATATAAATCGTTAAAATTCAGGGGAATAATAATATAAAGCAACGCCACGAACCAGTTCCAAGTTGCAGGAAAAAATCGGCAGCAGCCGTGGTGAGTGGATCTATATTTGGACAAACAACATAGTAGTTCATCTACCAGAGAAACAAGAAAAGATGTGATCAGTTATGTTAGCACATCAAAGAGGTAAATGTAAAAAAACAGTTCACGAGGCTTGATAACATTGAACGGGAAGCAAAATGAGAGGAAAAGAAATAAATAGATTTTAACTTATCTTACATGCTTTGCAGTTGCATATGGTTCAAGAGGAGCCTTTTCCCACACTTGCAAAGAACTAGCTGATGTCTTGAGCCAATCATCTTGGTACCTAAACACAATATTTCAGAACCAAAAAGTGAAAAGCAAAACTCGCGCTTTCAAAGCTGTAGATTCAATGGCACATGAATGAGGTAATTATACTATAATAAACTTCTCGAAGCTTGCCCTAAACTGTATCTTAAACCAAACAAGGTGCTAAGTGTAGTCGAGCACAAGAGCTGCTTAGTTGCAGCCTTCAAATTCGTCGAGCTAGAATCAAAACTTGACTCATTTGCACCTCTAGCCTGAAGCATTAGAGTTATTTGCCTCCTATACTAGTTCTTACGAATTTGCTGTAGGCGGATAAAAGAGGGGCCAAAGTTGCAACAGTTTGTCAATGCTAAACCTCACCAAGAATCCCATATTAGTAGTCCAGGTTAGAAAAATTTGTACTACAATCTCCTATACTCAAGTTCTGGAAAAAAATCTTAAAAATCACAAAAACAATCTTGACCTGTTACGCTAAATATAAACAATTCAGTATTCCATCTGAAATGTCACCTATGCTGCACTTGAAGAAGGAGAATTTGACAAGATTAATCAAAAACCACAATGTAATCATGCATACCCAACAAGTATGGAAGGAAATGGAACTACAGAAAGCGTGGGCCGAAACCGTGAGCATTGTTGCTGATCTAAGTCTGATAAAGTTTCCAGATTCGAACGCCTTTCACCTGCCTCATCTGCTGTAATGGAAACTGCATAATTATCCATCAAGTAATATGAAGTCAACCAATCATTAATGTAAGCACAATCATACCTTTGAGGCAAAGCACTCCACCAGCAGAGGACATAGACGGGCTCATGGGTTCTCCAACAGACAGATTTACAGTACTAGAAGAATCGCGACATACACTTGCACTTGCAGTAGATTCTGCAGAAAGCCCATCGCATGTCATTACTGATTCATTGGACAGGCTACGGCCCCTGCACCAATCGATAACAGAGAGAGGACCATCTACACTGCTAAAAGCAGATTTTAGGGCTGCTTTTATATCTGACTGGAGCAAACTAATTGTTAAAGATGCCTGAACCTGAAATGGCAATAGATTTTGAATTTTCATATTGCTTCAAAATTTATTATGACATACTAACACATCTGATATAAACCGACAAAGAGAAAAGTTTCAGCATACGTATTAAATGCATGAAAATTGTTAAAGATGCCTGAACCTGAAATGGCAATAGATTTTGAATTTTCATATTGCTTCAAAATTTATTATGACATATTAACACATCTGATATAAACCGATAAAGAGATAAGTTTCAGCATCCGTATTAAATGCATGAAAACTGTTATGACTGAATCAAGACAGCAGAAAAGTACACTCAAGGCTTGACCTAACAAAGGTTTAGACTTTAGACATATAATGCAGATCTTCAAAGTCAACCATAACCACAACAGTGAGATCAATTATAGTCTATAGAAATATTTGCCACCAAAATGGAAGGTCATTGGGTGAAATTCAAATATGTTCGACTATCACAGACAAAGGGAATAGATATCATGATCCTTCTATTCCACTTTATACATTATAGCACAATAAAAAAGAGAGACAGTAGTTGTTTCCTATGTAACAACCTAAAACTACTTAGTTTTCAGAAAATAAAAATGGTCAACGCTTAAAATTGACTGCAGAGTTCAACAGGAGTCAAAGTAGATTTGATCCCCAATTCACTCTCAAAGACAGAAAAACACAGACAAACTCATACATAATGAGCACATAGTAAACAATACACATTTCATTAATATAGGCCGAGTATTTTTGGGAGAATGTCAAGAGAGAAGAATGCTAAGGCAGCATAAAACAAAAGGTCAATTTCGTATTTCACATGAATTCAACTTTCATTATCAACAAACCAGATTCGTGGGAAGGAAAACCAAACTCCATTCATAAAGGAAGCTAACCTCGACTGAGAGTGGATCAACAAGCTCCATCCCAGCAATATCTAAGGAATGACAGGAAGCCAAAATTCCCCCACAACCAGCATGTACCATAGAGGGTCCACAGGAAAATCCACGCCTCCCTTGCTCTTGAACAGCAAGCCAACCATAAGGACCATCACCACAAGCGGCATCCAGAGATACATCAACAAATGAAGTAGCTTGCTGGACAAGTAATGGAATGGCATCAAGTAGTTCCTGAAGTGGTTGTCGTAGTCCATAAGAAAGCATGCTTTCTTCTATAAACGAATTATGCTGTATAGATTGGGAAACTTCCAGACTTGGGGTGCTAGTTTTAGCAACTTTAGGAATACCAACAGATCTCCAAACACCAACAGGTGCACTCAAGGGCCCATCTAGTATTCCTCCATCTATATCACCAGCTAAGCGAACCGGTATTATTTCTTTCTTTTTCAGCTCAGCTTTGGTTGAAATATTATCTACCATGATGCTTGGATCAACTTGGGCCTGATTTGCCATGGTATTCCCAGACAACCCACTTACGCCACCCGATGACAACAGCGTATGACGTAGCCTGCACATGGAAGCCTGGCACCCAAGGCAATCAATTTCTGTTGCAATGACAGTTCTCGAAGATGGAAAAAAATTATCTTCTCTCAGTGAGTCATCACTTGTTTTCGTAGGTCTGGTATTTGTTTGAGTAAAATTGGAAAATTGAGATGATCCAACTCCAAGGTCACCTTTAGAAAAGCTATTGTTACTTCCAGCAATTTGGAGTTTTCCTCTTTCAACGTGCGTATAGTATTTCTTGGATTTTAAAACAGAACTAGACTCGTTTCTTTCTGAACATGCTTTCTTACTTGCAGGCAAGATGGACTTCCCATCAGATATATCATCGCAAGGAGAAGGTGGTGTTGCTGAATATACATAATTATTCAAGCTTGATGAAGGATCCACTTTACCAGATTTTGGAACATACGGGCTTCGGAAGATCACAGAGGAGATCTCACTCTTAGGCGTTTCCACTGCCCCATATTCTGGAGCAAATGTCATAAGAGCTTCAGCCTTAACAACATGATCAAACTCACCAATACGAGATGGCATAGTGCAGGTAACTTGACCAGGGGTAGAACTCTTTGTGGCTTCTTGATTTTTGCTCGCTAAATCTTCCACAGGAGCAGGAGTTTGTAGGTGGTTAAGGCTGTCAAAGGTTGGAAAACTCACAGGCATAAGCATCTGATCTGACACATCCATCAGTGAGTTGCTGGGGCTGCTACCCACTTCTCCACCCTCAGGTGCAGGAAACATGACAGCTTGAGACTCGGCAGTCCCTGGAGGCTTCATAATAAGACAAAGAAACAACAGTTTTGATCCAGATATTATTGAGAGGCAAAGGAAAAGTGAAAGAGCACAATGTAATCCTGATCCAATAAGAGTTATAAATGATAATGCCACGCATAGCAAGTTGCATCTTAAGTTGGTAATTGACACAATAGAATGACAATTCTTTTGACCACAAAATAAATTTGAATTAACACAAAAGAAGAGCATCTTAAGTTGGTATTGACAATCTGAGATCCTCGGCATTTTAATCGGTTTCAGGCATAAATAACAAATATTAAAAGTTAGCTTTATTCTGATAAAAAGTTCCAGTCAGCATTTGGTTCCAAAGAGGAAGTTCCGAAACCGGGCATCGGGGTAACAGTATGCATAAAGCCTAAAGGAACGAGGTGCTGGTGGTTACAGTGAAGTGACACTTTTCATCACTATCTCAGAAATATTGTGGTGCTTTTCTTCCAACCTATTCCTGTTATAGTTTTAATGGTCCGGAAAGTTTTCCAGGTCCGAAGGTCCAGAAATCCATGTTTCCAGTAGGTAGGTAGTTCGGCACTTCTCCATTCTTCTCTGAAAAGCATACCAGTTTATGAAGCTGTTCTTGATGCTTCAAAGAAGAAATGCATTCTTGCCAAAATTAATGGTCACTATAATATTTAACCACAGATGGCTACATTCATACGAAATTATAACATTTGAAAAACTAAAGAATCAATGCTAAAGAGCAAATACCAAACCATTCACCTTTTATAACATGCAAGGAGATGTAAGATCATTATATGCTACCATGGGGATATATGACAAGGTTTACCTCCCCAAAAGGCAAAGTGTCACTCTCAAAAAAGTCACCAAAATCACCAAACTCTGATATCAATGCTTGGATATCCAATACCACGCCCCCATCATCATCATCCCAACCCCAATCAGATCCATTTTGATCATTTGCAGCTCCAGTAACGGACACATTACCATAATCACTCATGGAGGGATTTAAAACCATGCCACCTTGACCAAAAGACTCTGATGTTCCGTTTCGCGTCCTCTTAGAACCCTGAGCAGGATACAGAAAATGAGATCATTTGATTCTCGTGAAATATTTTGTAGTTATCACTCTATGGTAACACGTTTATTTTTAGTCCTAAAAGTGACACAAGACACAGAATGCAGCTAGCTCAAAATCCCAGGAAAAAATGTAAAAGGATTCATACAATCCAACAAGACATTATAATGATCAGACCTTGTAGCAAAATTGCATCTGGGAACCATCAATGTAACAAACTAAATGAGACAATAAAGAACCAAACTTTCTACAGTTATTTAACTCATGTATATATAAGGAACATATTACAGGATTGCATGCGTTTACTCTATACATAAAACTTTTTAGAGATCATGTGCCTAAGTTGAGACACCATACAACACATGAGACTCACATCACCATGACAGGAATACTCATGCATGAAAATGCTCAAGTAGCACATAAACTACCACCTCTTATTGTTTGTGGATTGTATGTTTTTAAGACACAAAGCAATTCACAGGAACAAAAAGCCAATTCAGAGCATCACATACCCTAAAGATTCTTCTTCTCATTTTTTTTCTTTTTTTGAGGAAACCCAAAGGAAAATTAACAAATCAGGAAAGGCAACTAAGTTAATCATCTGCATGCACTAATCCAAACATCTTGATAAAAGAAACAAACATTTTCGGACATCTCCAGATATGAATACTTATTTTGGAAAAGTAATACCAATTGGAGACCATCATTCTGCATTTGATTCAAGGAAGATAAACCAGACTGTCTGGACATTAAGGAATCTGCATCTGCCTCGAGATCTCCAGCTCTCAGGGCCTTGCTATCAGTGTCACTTGAGGAACTACTTATGCTGCTGTTGCTACTACTATTACTGTTACTACTGCTATGATACCCATGCTGCGAGCGATACTCACTTGGTTCGAGCGAAGATCCATCCTTCAAATCTAACTTGTCATCACTATCAAAAATCAACACGGAGTTGAAAGCACAAACTCAGGGGGATCCATAACAAAAGAGTACCAAAAATGGAAGTTACATAGATGAGAAAGTTTTAGCCTAACCAGATCATGAAAAGTGATGAACTCGACAATGACGGACCAACCCAATTTTGCAGCCAGAATCTGAAGTTCAAATAAATAGTATTAGCTGATTGTGCACACACATATTAGGGAAGACAATGAATAAATAGAGGCAATTTTAACCATTATACAAGTGACATTATTTAACTCATTTAGAGGCAGATCATGTCTCTGTTAATCTCTTTAAAACTTAAATTATGTTAATTTAATGTATAGAGAATTGGTATCAATCCTAGTTAATTTAGTAAACAAAGAAAAGCAGATGTCCGCATAAATCACCTCGTGTAAATCCTAGCAACCAATCGACCAATAAGTATGTCTTACGTCAGTTCACTTAAGTTTATTCAGTCGTCCTAATTATGGCACATTAAACCAGCACGTAAATATGTTCTCCGTATACTTAACGTTCCCCAATTTAAAACAAGTTTTTGGGAGTGAACAGCGGAACTAAAGGAGTGGAAATGAAAGAAAAAAAGGGAATAAGCATAACATATATTTAGCTGATGTGAATGGTAAAAGCGAACGGGCAAGTACATATGGACCGAAATAGTTCCTAAATGACCCTTATATATCACGGTATACCCCTTCAAATTGATAAAAGAGCTGAAAACATCAAATCAACACAAAACACAATCTTAAAGTCAGGTCTCCATCTTCCCATTGATTATCTTTTCACTCCTCTTGGCTCTTGGCTCTTGTCTCTCCCCCTTCCCACCCCATCCCTCCGTCACCCAGACCCTATCCTCATGCTGAACAAGGGGTAAAATTCCCTAGAACATGTGCTTCAGTCCCTCCAACTAACCCTGATAATGAAACATACTATATGAATCTCCAGTTTCTGAAAAGTAAAATGATTTTGACAAGAAATATAGCATATTTACAACATTATGCAAGATCATGTGGACCAATGACACACCGCACCAAACCCAATATGCCACCAATAAATTAAGTATACGCATCAACATTGCCATACTCGATTAATCATAGACATACCTTTTCAAAGATGATTTAGCGAAAGATGCATGCATAACTGGAACAAGGACAGCCTCCACAGGATAAACAAACATTTTTTCACAAACTGGAAGCTTTTCTGATGGGCACCTCTGAGTACCTATTGTGGTAGCTTGGGACTCAGTACCATGATGTTGAGGTAAATTATTATATGCGTGTGTATTTTGCTGCACCGTCTTGTCATAGCAACCAATGGTCACTTCAGCATAGCAGTTCTGTCCCCTCAGCTGACCAGGTACAGACCCTTGAGCAACATGGTGGGGAAGACCTACAATTCCATTTGAACCTCTAAACTTCCCGGAACTGTACACATATGGATGGGATAATGAACCAACAAAAAATTAATGTCACATTTTAAATATGACGAAGACAAGGATAAATACAATTAAACAAAATGTTAACTGAAAAATAAGAATAAACCAAATGGCTAGTGAAGTAGTTCATCTGACCTAAGGTAAACTTGCTTCACAAGATCACCTGGACAACATCCCGTTAACTTCCCACGCATTCCATGAGGGGAGACAATAACTGCAAAAAACATTGATCACTTGAACTTGAGGGATTAAATAAATTACTGTCAAGCTGTTAATATTGCAATAGCTTAAAGTAAGAGTGCTCAATGCTTGTCCAATGGATGGTCCGATGAGAGTTGTTAATGTCCTTATCTTTTAGCATTATAAAAAGGCAATGGCATCCTAAGAGTCTGATTCAGGAATAACATGTACATGAAAAGGGTTTTGTCGTGCAACTGAGCCTATTTGCTATTTTATCAACGCTAATTCACACACATGGACAAAGAGAAAATCAGTTTCATGCAAGTTCGTATCATTGTGAAAGCACATTTTTGTTCTGAGTGACAGACCTGAAATTTTGTCATTGGAATGTCTAGAAGAGCTGCTGGTGAATGGTTCAATATCAGAGCTTGAAAGCGCTCGGACATGCCTAAAAGTGAGCAAAAAAATTATATTTCAAGCATTTAATGTGGAATTACATAGTCTCGACTAGATGACACAAGAGAAAAAAGAAACACAGAGAGTTCTGATATAAAGCTGATAAAAATTATAAACAGTATAAAAAGTTTTATAGAGAGAGAGAGACTGACTTAGCAGATACAATTACATGAACAAAAATTGTTTCTTCCGTTGCGGCAAAGATGAACTCAGCCACAGGTTGACCCCTCCTGCAATTCACCAATATAACTACTGAGGAGCAACGTTTACATCACAACTGTCCCATAAATTCTCAAAGGCAATGAGTTCATGGCTCGAACAAGAATAACACACCAAGGGCCATGGATTGTAGGCGAAAATGAAACGAGAAATTAGGAAAAGAGAACACAATATTACTTAAGGAATCACTAAGCAGAATACAAGAATATACACGATGAGATGACAACAAGACTACGCAAGAGAGACAATAACATTTAACATATAAAATCACCCAAGACCAACTCAAAAACAAAGGGATAATGAAATCGTTTAGGGAGATGGTAACATTTAGGAGACCAACAAGAATACAAGATTAAGGTCAAACAATTCTGTCCTTTAGCAGTCATCACTTAATGGCTTTCCCCTTGGCTTCGTTTTTATTGAACAAAATAATGAACATCAAAAGAATTAGTATTATCATTTTAGACAAATGGTTATAACTTATAAGAGAACAAGATAATACTCACACTGCATCTAAACACTTACACAAAAATGCAAATAGTATGAATATAACATAAGCTGCAGGAGTGACGAGTATGAAAGGTATTCAATATAAGAAACTGTATACTGCTTAAAATATCAAAATGGTAGTTTATGCATATGCTACAATATTAAGAATTTCCATTTAAAAACATACATTTCAAAACTGAACATGAGTGCCAATAGCTAACCTGAATAATTCTTCATTCTGCGCAAACGGATGATATTTCGAAAATACATCCCCAAATCGTATATATGAAAGTCCTCTAAGACCTCTGTCAAATGAAATAAAAGCATCTTCTTGTTATTCAATGATTAAGCATGTCAACCAATCACAATAAAGACATGGCATAACCTCTCTATACAGTTTCTTAGAGCCTGGGATAGGGCAGCTGCAACTTCCTCTGAGTCACCAGGCGCCACCCAAAGTCCAGATGCAAAAGCTTCCACAATGAAACAGAAAAGTTAACTAACACTGTTATATGATACCAGGAGTACAAAAGTATATTAGAGTGATGGGTTTTAAATGACAATTACATTTAACTTTCTATAAATCACTATTGAAGCAATATACCTCTCAATTTAGCAAGAGCAGGCTTTGCCTTCTCGGTGACAAATGAATGTTGCCCAGGGAGAAAAAGCCATAGCTTGATCTTTTCATCTGTTTAAATAAGATGAGTAAGTGGGCCTGAGAAAAAGCAGGTTTTCTCTCACTTCTAATGCCACTAATAATCTTTACCTGGATTATGCAGACCCTGGGAAGGATCCCAGGGTCCCACAAAAGAATTGGTCCATGTGCTGAGAAACCCTTCCTTCTGCAGTTGCAGATGCGCTGAAAGCACCAGTGCATCTTTCTGGTCCACTTTCACACTTTACGAATATCAAGCACAAAGGATTAGATGAGATCTACGACTCAACACCTCTGTCCAACCAATTGCACAGGAAAGGTACGCGATAACCCATATGAAAAAAAATCAAATATGATAGGCATGTATAGCTATTAAGGGTCTAAATCATAATTAAGAAAGAAATCCATTGATATGAGAAGTATGATGAGTTCCCTTGAGCAAGATTTAATGTTCATTACCCACTCTGGCACTCAGTTCACGTGCTTCTTGTTCAATGGACAGACCATTTCATACAATCTATACAGTC
Organism: Verbascum thapsus; assembly: GCA_963669365.1. Taxonomy (NCBI): domain Eukaryota; kingdom Viridiplantae; phylum Streptophyta; class Magnoliopsida; order Lamiales; family Scrophulariaceae; genus Verbascum; species Verbascum thapsus. The sequence continues at coordinate 23,653,547 of OY770106.1, forward strand.
GCTTATAACAGTAAATCAAACCAATATTGTGCAATCAACACTTCAATTAATCAAGCTAATTTATTTGCAGGATCATCTTGCTCAATACTCCTTACAAATAATTCAACGCACTGACACAAATGTTCAAGATCACACCTCTTATCAGGCTGTGCGCTGAAATCAAACTCATTCGGAAGAAACTGAAACCATGATATCTGATGCAAACCACCCTGAACGAGATGTTGAACAAAATTATATAGACAATGACATTGATGAGAATAAGAAGAAAAACATCAATATCACAAATGTATCATATAAAGATACCTCAATAATAAATATCAGAATAGCTGTTGCGAACAGAGTTCAGCCAAAGCAAATATTGATTAACATGCCTTAACAAGTCATCCAAAGGATTTATGTTTCTTCTACTGTATTGAATAGTAAAAAAGAAAAATAGAATGTAACATGGCTACTACGTAAAGTTCCGAAAAAATGAGAAACAAGCCACCGTGGGGTGAGTACATAGCTGGTTATTGTGGTCTGATGGAACTGAACGGTGGTGCTGGCACACCCACATTCAGTAGGCCCCTAAACACTGATGTTTTATGTAATGCATATTACTATAAAGCAATTGCATATTAAAAACCAGCCACATGACAGCTGTACGTAGCTGATATCGTGAAGCCTGAGGAACTTAATATTTAATTAGCAGTAATAAGTAAAACAATTTTTCACATGCTAGACAGAAATCTACATCGGATAACAAACATCCATGTGTACGATTACTATTAAATCCTTTGACGCAATCTATTTCCAATATAAGTAGCACAATTAATCTCTTTATCTCAGACAAAATACTTTTTACCTTGAAAAATTATATGTTTGAACAAAAAACGCTGTACAATGTAACCTAACACTTTTAATGGCATGCATAACCTTAACTTCCATGAAAGCCTTGCTGCTCTAGCAAAATTCAAGAAAACTAAGAAAATCGAACAGTGCATATTCAATAAAAGTTAGAAAAAAAAAAATCAGCCGACCGTAACGAAACACAAAATCAGGAACTTACAATTTTGAAAATATTCGTCCACATCCGTAATTTGCCTCTCCGCGAGGCAAAATTCCTTCAACCACCACCAAAGTTTATAGACCTAAAATCGCATATTGAATACCTCTTGCACAAGCAGCTCACTGAAAACTAGACAGTAGTAATTCCGAAATTAATAATTCTTCATACAAAAATTACTTCGAAATCCTCATAATCCATCACGCACGTTAGCATGTCAATTAAAAAAATAGTAAAACCGTCCGATCTGATAAATCAAGAAAACTTCACTCACTTACAGCTTTGGTAACACGCGTTCTGTAATCAATGTTAAATCTGCTAAAACGTTAACCATATAAATCTTCACCTGTGCTAGGGCTGACAGACACAACAACGGCGTCGATACGCAGTAGCATAAAATCGAGAGAATTAAATAAAGTTAACAACATTTGATCTTAATTGACAAATAAATGCCACGAATTCACCGTAATGCGGAGCAATTTCAAAAAAACAAGAAATCAACATACAGAAGTAATATCGGAGGAAAAAAATACTGTTACCTTAGTGAGGAGTGAGTGATAATCTAGGAATTGGAGTGAACCGCCATAATTGAAATCTTGCACGGAGCGAGTGAACCAAGATTCACGGTTGCGAGAAGTGAGAGCGCCTGCGTGCCTGTGCTCTTTTTATTTCCTTTCTTGAGAAAAAATAGGGAATAGATTCCTTTCTTATTCTCGTGTGGAAGGAAGGTCCGTTGAAAGTTATTTGTTTTTCCGCACTAAATCGGGAAAATTAGACAAGAACAAAATCGGGGATAATAAACTAGGAATTAGATTGACGAAATCATTATCTACTATATTATTATAGCACAGTTACGATTACTTTTTTCCAAATACTAATTTTTCAGAATTTTGACTTTTTTTAAATTAATAATTCATAATTATCCAATAATAACTACCTCCCCACTATCTTTAACTTTAAAATTCATAATTATCCAATAATAACTACCTCCCCACTATCTTTAACTTAAAAAAAAAAAATTATTGAGAGGAAAACCAACTATCACGGATTTAATGATAAATTATGCATAAATTAGGGAAAACACCAGCATCCAAACGAAAACCGTCAAATCCATTTTCTCATTCAAACATTCCTCTATCTCCCTTCGCCGCCATTAGCCTCCACCTCCCCACGAACTTCACCATCCTCGCCCACCAATTTAGGCCTGAGGATCAAGAAATCGAAGGTGATGGTGTTCGTGTTCGAGCCGGTAATCATGAGATCGGCGGTCGATCGTGTTCGATCCGGTAAACATGAGATCGGCGATCGATCGTTTTCGAGTCGGTAAACTTTATGCCTGAGGATGAACAAATCGAAGGTGGTGGTGATCGTGTTCGAGCCTGTAAACATGAGATCGGTGATAGATCGTGTTCGAGCAGGTAAACATGAGATCGGCGATCGATCGTGTTGGACCGGTAAACTTTATGCCTGATGATGAAGAAATCGAAGGTGGTGGTGTTCGTGACCTGAGGATGAAGTGTTCGTGAGTGAGTAAGCAAACAGATTATTAAGTAGGCTATTTACATTGAGTAGTAAAGAGAAATTATCCCTCCGAAACGTTATTGTACATATTGATGACGACAGTTAATTTTCTAAGTTTCACGAAAGAAATACAAATTCAACTCTCACGAAAGAAATACAAAGTTTTAGTAAACCCACACCATATTCAATGGAGGGCTCTTCTTCAAGTTTTTTCTTTTCCTTTGCTTTTGGGTTGCTGAATGTGAAATAACATTTTTTTTTTGCTGCTGAACGTGAGGGTGAGGCCTTATGACACAAGTTTAATTTTTTGATATTTTAATTCTATTTTTTTGATTTTCATTTCAGTAATACATTTTAATTTTTTTCTGTTATCTAAGTTACATATTAACATTTTCATTTTCATTTTCGAATGCTTTCATAAATAGCAAAATCGACGCCAAACTGCAGGGGGCGGTAACAGAGGGATTGGAGGCAACAATGGTGGACATGAGATCGGCAACAATGGTGGACATGAGATCGGCAACAATGGTGGACATGAGATCGGCGATAGATCGTGTTCGAGCAGGTAAACATGAGATCGGCGATCGATCGTGTTGGAGCGGTAAACTTTATGCCTGATGATGAAGAAATCGAAGGTGGTGGTGTTCGTGTTCGAGACGGTAAACTTTAGGCCTGAGGATGAAGAAATCGAAGGTGGTGCTGTTCAGGTTCGAGTCGGTAAACATGAGATCGGCGATCGATCGTGTTCGAGTCGTTAAACTTTATGCCTGATGATGAAGAAATCGAAGGTGGTGGTGTTCGTGTTCAAGTCGGTAAACTTTAGGTCTGAGGATGAAGAAATCGAAGGTGGTGTTGTTCGTGACTTTATGCCTGAGGATGAAGTGTTCGTGAGTGAGTAAGCAAACAGATTATTAAGTAGGCTATTTACATTGAGTAGTAAAGAGAAATTATCCCTCCGAAACATAATTGTACATATTGATGCAGCATTACGGGAACTACCAGGTTCTACAGGTTGCTAATAATATTCCTGCTCAGGTTGCTCAATGGTTGTAGACAAATCAAATATTCTTCAGAATATTTGATTGAAATTCCAATAAATGAAAAAAAATTATTGGCTATATCGAATAAATAACAAGTTTTGCTTTCTTTTCAGAATATCAAACAAAACATTAAATTTATAAATGACTGATTTATGATTAATTTAAGTAACAAAACTATTTCGCCAATTAATAAATATAATCTAAAAAATTATTGTACGCAATACTACATTAATATATATGTGAGTTATTACATCATGACTTAGCATGAATTTTGCTACATAATTCGGAACTAAGTCAATGGTGAAGTTTTTATAGTGGCTTACAGTCTCATACCTATACGAGCTCTTGAGTGTTAAGGGTTAAATATAACTTGAAAGAAATCAAATTGTGGCTCTTAAATACAATGACCATTCTTCTGTTAACCTTAATTCATTCAAGTAATTGGCAAATTAAATTCCAGTTTTGAATTAATTTAATATTTCAGAAGTAGACCTCGAAATGGAGTGCACAAACAAGATGTTAAACTTTGCCATGTTCTCAATTATCCATAATATATTGTCAATTATCCATAATATATCCACAATATTCTCAATTATCCACAATATCAATATCCACAATATTCTCAACTACCCACTAACTTCCCCACTCAACAAGTCTCTACAGCCCTAAATAACAAAACTGTACGTACTCCTTTTAAACTATTAAACAATTCAAAAACTATCCATAATATCAATATCCACAATATTCTCAACTATCCACTAACTTCCCCACTCAACAAGTCTCTATAGCCCTAAATAACAAAACTGTACGTACTCCTTTTAAACTATTAAACAATTCAAAAACAAAAGGTGGAAATATTTTGTTCTGTTGATTATCGAATAATTCTTCGTCCGGTAAAAAATATTGAATCAGTAAATATGATTGAAATCCATTTACTGTTTTATGAGTTTTATGATTCAAATCCATTTACTGTTTTATGATTTTATGATTCAATTTCATTGATTTTTCTAGGGTTTCATATATTGTACAACTTTTTAATTCTATCGGCGCAAGTTACCCTCATCAGGTTTTTCTCTTTTCTTTTTTTTTAATGTTCAATTCAATATTTTAATTGTTATGCAAAAACATATAAACGTTAATTCCTACAATTTTTTGGATGATAATATATGAATCCATGCCAGAATCCATACTACTATTTGTTTTGATTTTATACTGCGTTTTTAGGGTTAATTTTTATACTATTTGTTTGTCAGCCCAACCTTCCATATATCTAAACTATATTTATTTTGTATTATCTTCCGTGGAAAATTTAATTTGTATTATCTTAATTTGTTATTTTAGTTTCATCTGTCAACGTAAAATAATTTAAAATTTTAATTGGAATGTGCCTTTTTGATTTTTAGCATAAAATTAATCTATTTATTTGGGTTAAAATTAGGTTTGTAAATTGGGAAATATTTTTGACCAAAAATAATTAATAATATGAGTTTGGCCAAACGGCCTTCTAAGAGTTTCAAAAAAAAGAAAGCTCAAATGGCCAACATTCACAAAGACGAAGCCATAATGGGCCTTTTAGTTGGGCTTTAGCGTTAGTCCAATATTTAATTTTTCACAAAATTCATCTTTCACTAAAATCAATTTTGGTAAATTAAATTCCAGTTTTGAATTAATTTAAACTTTGCCATGTTCTCAATTATCTTACGTGGCAAATTTAATTTGTATTATCTTAATTTATTATCTTAGTTTAATCTGCCAACGTAAAATAATTTAAATTTTTAATTGGAATGTGAATTTTTGATTTTTAGCATAAAATTATTCTACTTATTTGGGTTTAAATTGGGTTTCTAGATTGGGCAATAATTTGGAAAATATTTTGGACCAAAAATAATTAATAATATGATGGCCTATTATTTCTTGGGGATATACTTTGAAAATTATTTTGGGCCGAAAACATAGTTACTATGATTGTCTTTTTAAGATGTTTAACTTATAAAATTATTCTAATTAAGTGGTCTGAAATTATGTTTAGAAATTAGGTTGAAATTATGCTTAGGGATTGGGCTAAACTTGGGGAATTATTTTGGCCCAAAAAGATAGTTAATATGATTGGCTTTTTAAGATTTCTAGATTATACAATTATTCTATTTAATTGATGGACTATCATTTGTTTAGAACGGGGGCAATATTTATTGGGTCGCTCTTTTTTTCATTTCTATCCTTAAAAATTATTCTGTTTATTTGGGATGAAATTAGGTTTGTAGATTGTGCTATACTTGGAAAATTATTTTGGGCCCAAAAGTTTGGCATTTTGATATTTAAACTTTTGTTCAATTATATTTTTTAATGGCGCAGTACAATGAACATCAATCGTGTTCGATGCAAGCTCGCAACACTCAAATTAAGGATAAAAATATATGCTAGACGCCACAGAGGAGTTACTGATCATGCCATCACTCAAACATTGGCAAGAATGGAAAGAGAATATCAAACAATAACTGAACTACACAGAACATCTTTGAATGCTGCTGAAGGATCTCCTATTTATATACCAGTACCACGTGTGCGGCGCAATAGAAGAACACCTGCGACACGTGTGACCATTGGATCATCCTCCCGTACAATAAATACAGAACGCGGTACTCAACCTACAACCAATCCAACCTACAACCAATCCATTATATCAATCTTATATTTTTTAAATTAACATATATATTTTATGTTTATTTTAATTTTTTTAAAATCTAATAATATTGATTACAATATAGGAGAAGAGCATTCAAATGATACTGCTGGAGACCAACAGACAATAGCGAGGGTAACAAATATGGAAGACATAAATGGTAATGCACTTGATTTTATTAATTTAGTATTTCATTAATGATACCTACACAATGTACTTCTTATTTACAATGTTTAAAAAATATTTAATATTATAATTTAAACATAATTATTACAATTTTTTGTTTAACCTACTTCAGAAACATATCGCTCAGCCCAGACCCATACAACAAGTGGAGTGCACGTCAACTCAATAGTAAATTTAAATTTCTTACGTAAGTTTGGAGTTTAAACATATTTTATGCATATATTAGTTTTAATTTTTTAAAAGGAAGCAAGCATATAGTAACCATTTTTAATGTTGATCTTAAATGTTTAGGAGATATTCCTCTTTCTCCTTCGGATTCAGACGATGAGCTTTTGGCACCTAACACCCAACCTGTACAAGACGCTAATGAATCTCATATTAATCATACAGATGCACATATGGTTGAAGGTATACTAATAGACATATTATAAACTTTCTTAATAATTATTAAAACATTTGTAAATTTAGTGATTTAGTTGATTACAACATTGAAATTATATTTACTATTGAAAAATAAATTTTATAAAAAATAATGTCAAATGTATGATCATAAATGTACAGGACCCCAATCAGTTCATCAGCCTGACTTGAACAATGAGATTTTGGTGCAAAGCAATCTACCTGTAGCAAATGAAAATACATGTGATGGAAATATTTCGACTACACCTATGGTTGAAGGTAATAACATGATATTTTTTAAAAATTATGGTATTAATATTTTTTAACTTTAATAATAATTGTACATTTGTGATATTAGTTACAACTACTATGCATGATGTGTTATGTAGGCAATATAGTTGTAACGGTTTTTATTAAATAAGAGTAATATATAGAAAATATAAATCTATAACAGTAAAAAGAATATTTGGTCAACAATAAATTCATATAATAGGCATATACATTGCTTGACGTTTATTTTGTAAGACTCTTGAAAGCATATAAGGTATATGCTTAGGTCCCTAATTTCCTGCCAATATAGTGAAATATAAAAAACTTACATTTAGGTTTGCCTAAAAAAATTAATACACATGTGAAGAGTTAACTCCAACTTACTTCATTCAACTACTATACTCCATACATTTAACATCTACAACCTAGGTTTAAGGAATGCAAAATCATTTCCATGTTAATATCAAGTAAAAAAAATTAAATATAATTTAAAATAATTCTCGATCGCTTAAACTTATATTTTTATTACAACTTCCAGATATACCAATTATACCAAGACCTACAACAAATCGGGCACTTGGAAGATTAGTGTTAAGTGAAAGAAACGTTATTTGTCCATTTTGTCATGCAATTATGTGGTTAGAAGAGAAACTAACAAACAGCACAAACAACAACCCAAAGTTTGGTATATGTTGCCAAAGTGGAAAAGTTCATTTACCTCTACTACCACATTCTCCCGAGTATCTTCAAGAGTTATTCAGAGATCGTTTTTTTATGGAAAACATCAGATCATTTAACTCAATGTTCTGTTTTACATCTATGGGGGGGAAAATTGATACATCTGTCCAAGACGGGAGAGGACCTCCTTGCTTCAAGATCTCAGGTGAAAATTATCATCGAATTGGATCATTACTTCCAACACCTGGACGAATGAATCGCTTTGTACAGTTGTACATCTGTGATGAGGAGGTTGAGATTCGCAATCGATTAGATTTATTTGGAAGAAATGACAATACTTCAGAAATCACTTCTTCTATAGCTCAAGGTTTGAAAAACATGTTGGATAGTGTCAATCCATATGTTCAAATTTTCCGAAGTGCAAGAGATGCACTACAACATGATAATGGAGCAAAACTACATATACGCATTTTGCATTCAAGAAATAATAGACAATACATTCGACCAGCTTCTAATGAGATTGCTGCTCTTATTGTTGGAGAAGACACAAATGCTGGATGTCGTGACATTATAGTCTGTAAAAATGATGGCTACTTGAAACGAATTAGTGAAACACATCCATCATATACACCCCTGCAATATCCATTGCTCTTTCCATACGGCACCGATGGATGGAGAATAGGCATCCCTTATAATTATGAGCAATCAAGGAATGGAAACGTCTCGATTAGAGAGTTTTGGGCTTTTCGACTCCAACAAAGAGTTAATGAGGGAACAACGTTACTGCAAGGGGGTCGTCTATTTAATCAACTTATCGTTGATTGTTACGCAGCTATCGAACAACTAAGATTAAATTACATAAAGACACACCAGGCTGAGGTACGTGCAGATTTATATCAAGGCCTTGAAGATGCAATTGTTACAGGAGATACAGATGCAAGCGCAGTTGGAAGGAGAATTGTCTTGCCGTCTTCTTTTACTGGAGGTCCACGAAATATGGTGCAACATTATCAGGATGCTATAGCCATATGTAGGGCAATTGGAGCTCCGGACTTCTTTATTACTTTTACATGCAATCCAAACTGGCCAGAAATTTCTAAAGAGCTGCAAAAGCTTCCTGGTCAACAGTCTGCAGATAGACCGGATATTCTTGCAAGGATTTTTAGAATGAAGCACAAACAATTACTCAAATATTTCAAGGAAAAAAAGCTTTTGGGAAATGTAATAGCAGGTATGCCAAATTGTACTTAACAATTTATGTAATATATTTAACAAATATTTGATCTAAGATGATAAATATTTTTCTCATAACAGATATTAATGTGATAGAGTTCCAGAAACGAGGATTGCCTCATTCACATTTAACGCTGACTCTATCAGAGCATGAAAAACCCAACACTCCTGATGAGATCGACAAGTTCGTATGTGCAGAACTTCCAAATAAAAATGAAGATCCATTAGCTTATGAAACAGTGGTTAAACACATGATTCACGGACCATGTGGACCTTATAATCCAAATGCACCATGCATGGTAGAGGGAAAATGTTCGAAACATTACCCAAAGAAGTTTTGTAATCAAACTACAATTGATGACAATGGATTTGTGTCGTATAGGCGTAGAGATGATCCCACTAACACAGTCATCAAAAATGGCATTAAAATAGACAATAGTTGGGTAGTTCCATATAATCGGGATCTAATAGTGTTGTTTGATGCCCACATAAATGTTGAGAAAGTTGGATCTCCAAAATTGATGAAGTACCTCTACAAATATGTGTATAAGGGTTTTGATATGGCTACTATAGTGATTGAAAACAATGTCGACGACAATCAAAACAGTGAACATCGAAGATATAGACATGTAGATGAAATCAAACAATATTTGGATTGTCGTTATGTATCAGCTATTGAAGCATGCTGGAGAATATATGAGTTTCAGTTGCAAAACCATAATCCAACTGTGCTGAGATTACAATACCATTTGCCAAATCAACAGTTTGTTATATTCAGTGAGGATGACAACCTGGATGCTATTATCCATCGTGAAGGTGTTCGAGATACAATGTTAACAAAGTGGTTCGAAGCAAATAGAAAATATGTTGAAGCAAGAACATTGACTTACGCTCAGTTTCCAACTGCATGGGTATGGAGACGAGATAGGAAGGAATGGGTCAAACGTAAACAGGGAAAATGTATTGGTAGGTTGCCTTTTGCACATGCTAACTCTGGAGAAAGATACTACTTGCGGATGTTGCTTTACAAAATTTGTGGAGCTCGATGTTTTGATGATTTAAAATCTTTTAACGGGATAGTGTACCCAACTTTTAAGCAAACATGTGCTTCACGTGGTTTGCTAGATGATGATAATGAATGGCATGAAGCACTATTAGAAGCATCAAATTGGGCAACCCCCATAAAACTTCGAAATATGTTTTCAACTATGCTTATGTTTTCAGAGATAACTGACCTTGTCAATTTATGGGAAGAACATTGGAGGTCTATGGTTGATGATTTCCAATACCGAGTTCAAAGAGATTTGCATGATAGAAATATACATCTAACTGATGAGGACTTGAGAGAATGGGGCCTTCAAGAAATTGAACATATTCTTAATAAAAATGGAAAGACGCTTGAAGACTTTCCTCCTATGCCACTCCCATCTTTTCGATCATTTGGCCACATAACAAATAGGCTCATACGAGAAGAGATTGATTATGACGCTACTGTTGAAGAAGAATTATTTCAGTCATATTTTAACGGTTTGAACAGTGATCAACTGAGAGTTTATAATGAAATTATTCATGCCTATGAAGAAAATCTCGGTGGGTTATTCTTTGTCAATGGTAGTGGTGGGACTGGTAAGACGTACCTATGGAGAACATTAATTGCGAGATTTAGATTACAAAAAAAAATAGTCTTATCAGTTGCCTCATCGGGTATTGCTGCATTGTTGTTACCTGGGGGCCGAACAGCGCACTCACGATTCAAAATCCCATTTGAACTACTTGAATCATCGCGTTGTCCGATTAATATGAATAGTGATTTAGCACAACTAATTCAAGAAGCGTCAATGATAATTTGGGACGAGGCACCAATGATGCACCGCTATGGATTTGAAGCTGTGAGTAAAACTCTGAATGACTTACTAAAAGTAACTCCTAATTTTTCTCCCGATAAACCATTTGGTGGAAAGTTATGCGTCTTAGGTGGAGATTTTAAGCAAATATTACCTGTGGTAACCAAAGAAAGACGTGAATCTATTGTTGCAGCATCACTACAGAAATCAGAAATCTGGAATCAATGCAAGGTTATGCATTTAAAGATAAACATGCGACTCATTGCACATGATGGTTCAACACAATCACTCAATGACTTGCAAAATTTTGCTGATTGGTTAAATAATTTGGGAGAAGGAAAAATAAGATGCATAAATGTGGATCAGGGTTATGACTCAGACTGGATTGAAATACCGCAACAGTTTCTAATAGAAAAGTGTGATGATTCTTTAATGAAATTAATATGTGAAACTTATCCTGAACTAAGCAATAGGTACAAGGATTCTACCTATTTGAAAGAGCGCGCTATTTTGGCTCCAAAGAATAGTGATGTTGACGAAATCAATTCTTTGATGTTATCCATACTTCCCGGTGAAGTTCGGCAATTTCATAGCGCCGACACATTGTGTCCGTCTGAAACAAGTGATCGTGAACACACAATGAATCCTCCTGAATTATTACATTCTATAAAAGTCTCTGGTATTCCTAATCATTGTCTGGAACTCAAGGAAGGTGCACCAATAATGCTGCTCAGAAATCTTAATCAATCTTTGGGTATGTGCAATGGAACTCGACTTATAATATTGAAGATGGGAGAAAAGGTTCTCGAGGCACGTATAATCACCGGGTCTCATATAGGTGAAGAAGTTCTTATTCCACGTATTATTTTGACAACTTCCGCTTCTCAAACATTTGTGCAAATGAAAAGACGACAGTTCCCAGTTAAATTGGCATTTGCAATGACTATTAACAAGAGCCAAGGGCAGACACTCGATAGAGTAGGATTATATATGCCAAATCCTATATTCACTCATGGACAGTTATATGTTGCATTATCGCGTGTAACGAATCCACTTGGTTTGAAGATTCTCATTCTTAATAGGCCAGAAATACCTCAAAACTGTACCAAAAATATTGTATACCGTGAAGTACTTGACGCTGTTCGTTAATAAAGTTTTTATAGATTTAAAGACATCTCTGTAATTTTATTTTTTACAATAGAATTTACTATTGTTACATGATTTAATTATCATTACTTTATTATAATGCTTTACATAATTGAATCGCACGTATAAATTGCAAATTCACTTCCATTATAACGTTTATACATAAATATTTTTTGAGTGCAGATGATAGACATGTTTTATATACTTCCCTGGAGTTGTTGAATCCGCACAATCTTCGATTCAATATTCAAGTTCGTGTAGTCAGGTTGATAAATGTATGCAGACAACAACATAAGATACAAATAATGAAGATAGTATTTGTGGATGATAAAGTAAGAATGCATATTAACATACCATTTACAGATATATTTAATTATATTATTAAACTTAATTTTAAGGTCTAAATAATTATTTCTGATTACATTTTTATCGTAAATCAAAATTGTCAGGGTTTTTTCATGCAAGGTGTTGTATATGGTCCTAATGTCAATTACATCACTTTACATCTTACCGAGGGAAACATTTACAATCTACATGACGTGCAAGTGATAATGTCAGATAAAAAATATAAAATAGTTCCGCATCATTATCAAGTACTATTAGGACAAGATACAAAAATCGAAAACACATTCAATAGTACCGATGTATTCTTTAAGCATTATCATCAAATTGTGAGGCTGCAAGATATTGGAGATCATGTGGATGTCGAAGACCAATTAATTGGTAAGTAAACTATATTTGTTGCTAAGATATATTTGGTTTGTATATGTCATGAATTTAATATGTCACAGATATTTTTGGGTTGGTTGTTTGTGCTACGCACTCGCGATTAACGCCCCATGGTTCATCCGCTCGAGAAATTATACTTCTTGACACAACGTAAGTTTTAGTTTTTCTATTATATGTATTAAGTTTAATTACTAAAAGCGGTTAAATTAATTATTTCTATGCATCAGGATGACATTTGTTCGAATGATTTTGCATGACAAATTTGCAAATGAGGAAGGTGAACTGTTACTAAAAACAGTTGAGAAAAACAACATAATTGTAGCATGTGGAGTTCTCATAAAAAAGTTTGAAGGTAAATAAATAATTATTATTTAATATCACTCAAATTTTATAAATTGTGTCGTAATCTTTTACTATTATTTTCAGGGCCTTGCATATACACACATGATTTCAGCAAATTATATATCAATCGTAAGACAAGGTTTACAGACCGTTTAAATAACTGGTGAGAATAAACTTTAATAATTAATTAATTGCATTTCTATTACTTTAGTTTATCAACATTCTAAATATTGCATTTCAATAGGTTTGCTATGGAAAAAAGGCCCCAAAAAATAGTATCATTGTTACGTGCAAGTGGCTTTACAATATCCAGAGCTTTGAAAATTTCAAATGCTAAGAGAATCTTGATACATGAATATGCCCATCAATATGATGTAAGTTTTTTGGTTATTTTTGTCATTTTTCATTAAAATATATGTTATATTAAATAATTATATATCTTATTTATAGGTAAAATTTCTTCGGATTATGGGCAGAATTGAGAATATTGATATTAACAATTTATGGTTGGCCACATGCAACCGATGCCAAAATAGTTGCAGATCATATTATGGAAAAATGATTTGTATGAATTGCAATGATGTTGTAAACGCAACTTTTAGGTAATATTATTTTCAATTTCATTGTACTTATATTTTATTATTATTAATGCATAAATTAAGTTACTCTTTCTGCTCAGGTTCTCCATACATCTTACCGTAAGAGACTGTAGTGGAACTATTGACTTGAAGTTACTAAACAAACAGGGTGAATTTCTGTTTCACGAGCCAGCTGCTTTTTTCAAGAGTTTCGAAGAAAAGGTACAATCTTACTTTAATTTTGGATTCAATACTTCAAAAATATTTAATATTCTGACATACTATATAACACTTTTAGGAAAATGGAAAACAGCTATTACAAGACCACGTCAACCTATTCAACAACCGAGCATTTACATTTATCATTCCTGTACCACCAAAATTTGCTAGGCCAAATGCGCGAAGAACTGTCAATTTTATTTTACCTGTGGACTGGTCTAAAGAATGTCTATATCTCCCGGAAAGATTACGATTTCTACGTTCATAAATAGTGGAAATTGTTATTTTATTTGTTTTACGTTGTTAACTAAATGCATATATTAACGAGCAAACTATTAATGAACTATTTATATATTTGTCAATATATTGCATTTTATCTAGCATCACAAATGTGACATATTACACACATGTATTTCGGTGTTTATTCATTTATTATACTTTTGTGCCATTATTTAATGATATTCAACATAATTATAGTTAAATTTTTTTACACTAACAACTAATAAAATATCATACCCGAATAACATATCGTGCGTAGCACGGGGCACACACTAGTATTATTATTAAAACAACATTATTTGGTGTTTAGGTTATGTTTGTTTATGTTTTTACATTTAATTTTTTAGATTTTAGATAAAAAATCAAAAAATTGTTCTAGTTTAATTATTATTATGCCTATTTATTGTTCATTATATCTATCCTTTAATTTATCAAATTATTATTATTTACTCATACTTTTTTAATTATTAACATATTATATATCAATACTTGTCACATTTTACGTTTTCTAATAATTTTTTAAAATATAAATAAGACGCGTTATTCATCAAATGAAACTCACACGAGTCATCATCATACGCTGTTATAGATATTTTTTAAAAATTTAAACCAAATAATATAAAAAAACATAGCCTCAAAACATTGAGGTCGGAGACTTGATGAATACTTTTTTAGTTCAATTATCAAAGTATTCAATATAGTAGCAAGATTGTTAATGAATCAAGTCAGTTCGAAACTTATAAACTCTGTTTGATAATTTTCAAACTGAGCTTTAAACACGTCGAACTGGAGTCGGATGTTAATGCTCAAAATTAAATTTAAACCAAACTTGAACAAAGATGGGATCGAGCTTGTAAATCTATTTCCTCCCTTTATATGTATTAATATCTAATAATACGCGAACACTAAATCATAATACTTCAATTTACAATTTCGTTAGAACTTTAATATGCACATGATCAAACTTGAGCATTTTCTTATATTTTTCAGCATTGTTATTCTCATTGTTGATATAACTTGGTATCATTTGCGAAAAATATTGAAAATAGGACATTCTTTTTATAGTTAAGTATTTATGAATAAGCTATTAACCAAAACCCTCATATGTTACAATCGCGTCACACGATTGTATGAAAAAATGCAAGAGTTTATATATTAAACGTAACAAATAACTGAGTTACATGAAGTGATAATGTAACATTAATGAATCGGATGTATTTCAATCTTAACCATCAATATATACTAAGTAACCTCTTAAACCAACTTATAATTCACAAACTTTCTAAATAAATCGTAGTAAAGTGTTTAAATATAATGTCAAATTTTTACACATTTTTTACGCATGTGCCCGTCGCTTAAAATTCTCACGAATAAAGATATGTAGACACGAAATGAAACAGCATTTGCAACTAAACTACACACCTATATATAGATAGTGGCTTATTATACATTTAAAAAAGAACTGCACAAAACAACAACGTTTATTGCTATCGTCAATTGAGAATCATCATAATTCTTTAATTTTTTTTTGATAAACATCATTGCAATATTGATCAAGACTTAGATCTATATTTTAACATGTTAGTGTAAAATGCACTGAATACAATGATTTAATATAATATTTTTTTATCATTGATGATACAATAGAAATTGACTAATAACAAGTAAAAACCATCATCATAATTCATAAGGTGTAAACTAATAGTAGACAATGGAAAGTGGAAACAAAATTCGATCCAATGTAATATGAAATCGCTATTGCACAACTGACGGAGTCGCCAAACAAAATCTAACTGAAAGCTGCTGATTAAAGGCAAAAACGCTGACTCTCAAGAGTACGACTTCAGTAGTTCAGACAAAAAGTACCATGTAAAAACTGTAAATAAACACCATATTACAGTTACACATTACACTGATGTGAATTTCGCTATATTTCCAAAACCCTCATCGCTGAAAACCTGATTTCACGATCTCAAACGCCATGTCCCGGGAATTCCTAGCAACACTCTTCATTTCAATTCAGTTGTTCGCGATTCTATGCGCTTCATTCTCCGAAGAAAACCCTACTGATCGCCGAGTTTTGGTCCTGCTCGACGATTTCGCGATTAAATCGTCGCACTCTATATTCTTCAAGTCGCTTGAAACCCGAGGATTGGATCTTGATTTTAAGCTAGCTGATGATCCCAAACTTGCCTTGCAGAGATACGGACAGTATTTGTACGATGCTGTTATTCTTTTCTCCCCAACAGTCGACCGTAAGTGCATCTTGAATACACATTTGGATATTCGAGATTCTATTTGGTTTTGATTATTTGCAATCTCGCCGTTTTTATTTTACATGAATTGTGATGCTTTGTTGGCATGCATTTGTGTTTACTTGTGAATTAGAGGAGTTATTGGGGTTTGTTATCGGTATTAATGTTGTTGTAATTCGCTTGGGCAAAAATATAGGGTTTGGTGGGTCCATTGATGCTGCGTCCTTACTGGAATTTGTTGACGCTGGTCATGATTTGATACTTGCGGCTGATGCATCAGCTTCAGAATTGATCCGAGAGATAGCTGTTGAGTGCGGGGTTGACTTTGATGAGGTAGTGTCCTGTACACCGTTTCGATTTCGTGACATCTGTTTGTTCTTTTGCTTAATTGCCTAGATATGCGTTTGTTCTTTTAATTTTGCATCGAATGTCAAAACTGAGATGATGTTTAAATGGGTCACTAATAATAGGATCCTGCTGCTTTGGTAATCGATCACACAAGCTATGCAGTTTCAGAGACAGAAGGGGATCATACATTGATTGCTGCTGATGATTTTATTCATTCCAATGCCATTTTGGGCAGCAAGAAAATAGAGGTAATTCTGTATATTTTTTGTGGTAGCATCCGCTGGCATGAACATTCCCTAATCATTAAATGAACATTCACATCAAATATTAGTCATGGCGGATCTCGGTTTCTACTTTGATGCTTGCTATTTATTGTGGTTAAAGCGCCTTCATAGCTATCCTTATGAATTGGGTTTTGTCATCGTTGTTGCTTAATTTGTTAATTTTACAGCAAATTTATTTATCTTGTTTATCAATGTGTTAGATGAACTTCTTCTGCACTAGCCTTTTTTTGTGTGTGTTTTGACTAAGTTTTTGGCAAACTGAATTTCTTTATAAGCTGCTAATTGTTTCAAAGGAAAGTGAAATAAAATAATGGTACTTGACTTCCGATATAAAGTGTAAAAGAAAAAAGAACTCCTATGTTTATGCTGAAGAATTAATTCATTTGTAACTTAAGACTCTTCCGTGGATCTCATTTCGACTGTTTGATATGAAACTTGGCTTCAGATACAAGGTCTTTACAAGGAAAAAAGAATTACATGTTTATGTTGATGAATCGATTCATTTGTGACTCGTGGCTCTTCCAAGCATCTCCAATTTGTCGATTGGTCTTAATTATATTACTTTTTAGCTTTTCTATCATGCACACATCTCATGATTTTTGATTGTCGGCTAAAATCTTATTTCCCATTTACCTAATAAAATTCAGAGCCTAATAGGATAGATTTTTCGTTCAATTGAATCCGATCATAGTCATGTGATTTTTCTGATTCATTTTGTTAATTCTTCCACAGGCTCCCGTGCTTTTCAAGGGAGTTGGACACTCAGTGAATCCTTCCAACAACTTGGTAAGGTTTCCCCATTTTCTAAGCATAGAACCAACGTGTATGGACCTTCAATATAATGTTTCATGTAAATTGAAATATCTGATTTACATTTCAGGTGTTAAAGGTCCTATCAGCTTCTGCAGCAGCGTATTCAGCCAATCCAAAGTCCAAGATTTCAAATCCTCCCACTTTGACTGGGTCCGCGATCTCTTTAGTGTCTGTTGTGCAGGTATACCTTTTTCTCAATTCCTCTCCCTGAATTCACCAAGTCCTTCAGACGATACTGCTTGTTCCTGGGGATGTGCTTACTTCTATATGTCCTTGAGCTGTATTCGAACTGTCCTCTGTACAAAAAATTTGGTCAAATTTTTAACTATCAAGTTTGATGAAGCCTACACCTCTCCCTGACAAGACTTTGATCTTCCAGTATGAGATGGCACATAGTGAGCACGCGCAATGACCTGTATCATTTACTGGAAGTCTGACTTGGATTGCACTGTTCTGTTTCCCTAGATAACAGAAAGCCTCAATCTGTTTTTTCTGGACTTCTATCTCCTTTGTCCACTTCCCTTTACTGTGTCCTATTGTTTTGCCGCATGTGATTATTGATCGTGAACCTTAGAAGCATCTTGCAGCTCTGACACTTTCTTCTTGTTGATTTTGTATCATTTGGTGATTTGGTCAAATTATCCATCTTGAATCTCACCTTGTTCAAAATGCCGACTTTAAAATATATCAATATGAGCAGGGTCAAGTTTGAGACATGAAAGTCATGATTCAAAGTTACGGGTTGAGCATAAATATTGTGCTGGCTCTGTCCACACTTGCCTTGATGAGTATTAACTGGTAATATCCTGTGAGAGAAGATGAAGATAACATAAAGTTAAACAAGGCTCTGAAGATGCTAATATTTCATTTTCATTCTGTGGGATCTGAAAATAAAACTCAGACTTTGTTTGTTATTTTGTTTTGAACTTAGTTTTCTTTGACTGGGAAAGGAAAGCCACAATTCTGTAAGGAAAGGAGAGATACACGTGTCGTTAAAAAAAGCTGAAGTCGGTCTGAGCTTGTACAGTATATAATTTATGGCAAAGTTTAAGAAATGAGTCTTCCTTCCCAACAAAACAGAGACACATATGTGGTGTATTAGCAAGAAGAACTCAACTGTCCAAATCTAACCAATCTAAAAAAGCAAAAGATAAACAAGTAAAATATGGCTGAAACTGGTATCTATATGATATGTTCTGAATACACCTTTAGATATTGGCAATTCCTCTAAGTTCCCTTCTGATTCTTATATAAATAATTATTTTGCTTTTCAGGCAAGAAATAATGCTCGTATATTGATATCTGGCTCACTGAGCATGTTCAGCAACCGGTTAGTAGATAACGTAGTTGTTTTTGGCACGGCTCAGCAGGAATTTGGTTGATCACATTCTGGTTTTGCATTCAGGTTTTTTCAATCAGGAGTACAGAAAGCTGGAAACTCTATTAAGTGAGTGGATCAGTTATGCTAAAGTGTTTGGGCGGGTTTTATCTATTAAATTTGTTAAACGTTTATTTATCTGATGCAAAACATATTTCTAAAACATGATCCTCTTGGTCAAGTTTGATTCTGACGGGGGTCCCCTAAAAG
Organism: Verbascum thapsus; assembly: GCA_963669365.1. Taxonomy (NCBI): domain Eukaryota; kingdom Viridiplantae; phylum Streptophyta; class Magnoliopsida; order Lamiales; family Scrophulariaceae; genus Verbascum; species Verbascum thapsus. Next base: position 23,673,024 of record OY770106.1, read on the forward strand.
ATAATTAAGGTTCAATATAGTAGCACATGATCAGGAGATGAGAACTTAGAAAGTGGCAAGTGATACTTAAAGTGTAGTTCATAAAAAGAAAGGGGAGTTGTTGGGGATGTATGGTGGCAGTAATGCAAACAGTTTTCCGCAGAATAATGTGGATATTTTTTTCTTTCTCTTCCGAACATCTCCACTCTTCTTTCTTTCAAGATACAATGATAACCACGTTTGTATTGTGATAAACAGACATGAGAAAAGTGGCAATGAGCAATATGTGACGGAACTTAGCAAATGGGTTTTCCATGAAAGAGGTCACCTGAAGGTTTGCTTTCCGTCCTATACTGAGTGATTGTAATTCTATTTTTTTAGCTAACTGGTATTTTCTTGGTACTTGGGTACTTCAATGCAACACCATTCTGTAGAAGAGATTTGCAATAGCATAGACTGTTGGGCCATTTTGGAGCTACGTCTCTGTTAACTTTAGTTTTATGTTCAAACATTCTTGTTTACAGGCAGTGAATGTGAGACACCACAAAGTTGGTGAAGTTGATGAGCCATCAATGTACAGGATTAAAGACGACCTGGTAATAATATGTGCACTGAATTATTCAATGCATATGGATATTTAATAATTTAATTACCTGATTAAATGGCTGAATGAATTAAATTGACACCTGCATCTGGTTGAAGGAATATTCTGTTGAAATCTATGAGTGGTCTGGTACGAGTTGGGAACCATACGTGGCTGATGATCTGCAAGTTCAGTTTTACATGATGAGCCCCTATGTTTTAAAGACAATGTCAACTAATCAAAAGGTGCTGCTTTTGTTGATTATAAAATTTAATAATGCAACAATAATTAATATTCCTTGTGTGCATCACAGCAGACTTTTTAAAACACCATTCTCTACAGGGACTTTACTATACATCTTTCAAGGTTCCTGATGTCTATGGTGTCTTCCAATTCAAGATTGAGTACCAGAGACTTGGTTATACAAGCTTAAGTCTATCAAAACAGGTAATTCTCTGTGTTATGATTGTGCAAATTGTCATAAATTACCCATTCACTTGTCTTGATTGTGATTTCTTTGTCATTTATAAGGGCTTTTTATCTAAACCTTAATTAAGTGCTCACTTAGTGATTTTCAATATGGTCCGCATACTCATTGAATTTATTTTATTTACTTATTGGTCTTTCTACTTCATAACGTGGAAAATGGTGAGTGGTTGCCGACTTTTATTTTGTGATTAAGTAACAAGTTGCCTGATATCATTGCAACAATGTGGTAATGTTGCTTATATGCCTTCAATTTGCAATAGTAGAAACTAGAAACTGAATTTCTCCATACTGCCAATGTTAATTGCTTTAACACATCTTTCTCATTCCAATCTCTGTTAATATTTCAGCAATCTACATTGGTCTATATGAGCAATTCTTTTCCGTGTGATATCGAATCTGTTACAAAATCGACCCAAGTATATATGGGCTATTTAGTTTCAAGAAACTTGGCCCAAGGGATAATACATATGTAATTTGCTTTCTATTGGCATCTTCTATTCTCTTCATATAGTCATAAGGTTTTTATCCCGTTTGGATCGTAATAATGAGTAACTTGTTTGTATTGTTTGGCTGTATTTTGACATGTAGCATCTTTTCATGATACGTAGCTTCTAGTGAAACGCTTAAACGCTTCTTATGCACATAATATTTCTATAACTGGTCCTTTAATTGACGTGTTCTCTTGTGTTTTGCAGATTCCAGTTCGACCCTTCAGACATAATGAATATGAAAGATTTATCCCTGCTGCTTTTCCATATTATGGATCATCATTTTCAATGGTACATCTCAGGCTTTTTATAACATCCTTCTCCACGGCTGCTTAAATTTGAGTCCCTTGGTTGTTATAGGTTCTTCCTAAATAACCACATATTATGACATAAATGTTTTGAAAAAACTGTTAATGATAATAAAAACCTAGTCATATCAAAGCAAGATAAAACTGTCCCCGGCTAATTTATCTTCAATTAAGTTGCTTTCTTTCTTCTAAAAAATGTTTAATATTCTGTTCTAATTCTTCTGTTTTATTTCTAGTGTACAACGGATAAAATCCTTTATCTTTGACTAGCTCGTCGCCCCACATTCTATACAGTAGATTACCGGATTGAATACATGGTTATGTGATTTATAATGCAGATGGCAGGATTCTTTATCTTCACCTTGGCTTATCTATACACAAAGTAGCTGCTAAATCACTTGATGGTATCGTTGACAATATGAATTGAAAGCCTGATTCTGTAGGTGAAACGAGGCCATGCCACCAAATGATGAGTGAGTTTTAGGGTATTTGTGCTTTTGTGCCGTTTCATAATGTTATGAAGCCACAATAGAAGATGGTCCTGTTGAGACTACTCTACTTTTTCCTACACTAAAAAGCATTTGCAGACTCAGAAATTATTGCGACATAAATCGTGGTAATTGAGGAAGAAAATAGTCTATTTAGAGTTTTCGGAGTCTTTTGTTCCTACATTTACACTTCAATTCCTGTCATATTTTTTCCTTAAATTTTATTCAGTCATAAAATTTTAAGATTTTGGATAATATTTCTGCAGCTGTTTATTGCAAATATACTCTGTTCTTTCCATTTACTAGAAATAAGAAAAAGGAGCCAAAAGTTGAGGCTTGTTGAGAACACAAAGAGAGCCCTCACAAAGCATGTGAGGATGAGTATGTGCTCAGTGCTCACGTTAGCGTGAAATCAGTTTCAAACAAATCTTAGGTGGGAATAAGCCAATAAGAAAATTGACACATAACAAAAATGTATGACGTGTCATTTTGTGGTTGGTGAAGGAACACATTTTTTACGCGTGTTTGGGAAAAACAATTTTGGTGTATTCACAAAATTACGATTTTCTTTATAAACTTTTACCATTCCTTTGGGACAGTTAATTATGTACAATGTTGGAATTGTGCATATAATAATTCATTATTTCAAATGTGATAACAAAACATAACAATCATTACAACTAATTAGAAATAAAACGAGCAAGTAAACGTTAGTATGGTATGATAATAACAAAATTGCATTGACAAATTATCAAATTATCCGTATTTATAATAGAGTGATGTACATACCACCACTTATGATTCACCGTTTTTTCATTTATTTATTTTTAACTTTTAAATTATTATCTATAAAATTGTAACTTCGAATTAGATTTGGCCGCATTTAAAATAATTTCTAATTTTTTCGAATTAGATTTGGCCGCATTTAAAATAATTTCTAATTTTTTGCTCTCTTTTTAACTTTTACGCCACAATCTATAAAATTATATTTTTGAAATCAGATTTGATCGAATTTAAGATAATGTTTTACATTTTCTCTTTTTATAACTTCTACGCCACGATCTATAAAATTATATTTTTGAAATCAAATTCGACCGAGTTTAAGATAATGTCACATTCTCTCTCTCTCTCAACTTCTAACTCTAAGTCAAAACCAGTAAAATTGTATTTTTAAAATCGGATTTGATCGATTTTAAGATATTCACGTAACTGAGTTAATTCGACTTAAATACAACATCTAATTAAAGAAAAGCCTTCACCACATAACTTCATCTCCCTAACCAGTTTAGATATTAAAGTGTTCTTATGTGAATGAATATCTCCAAATTGGTAAAGTTATATAAATTATGATATATGATGAACAAATTTGACTTACTTTGTCTCCTTTTTAACATGAAATTGCCTGTATTTTCCCGTTCATCTAATTTTACTTCTTATCCCATATGTAGCATTTATGAATTGTCTTTTTATCTCCAGGCTTCAGAATGCTATAAATAGGCCATCCTAGGAAGAAATTTATATCAACATATCCATTTAGGATTTCTCAAATTGTACATGTAAGAAGGTAAGTTTACTCTTCATTCTCATTATTATTTATCTTTTTGCTAAATTTTGAAGCTTTCTATCACAAATTTGAAATGATTACTAAATATATTCTTATTTTGGTAAATTGGTAGTCCCGTACAAGAAAAATACGTTTAAAAATGTTCCTGTTCTGATAATCTATACACAATAATACTAAGAATTTTGTTCTTGTTATGGTATATATCGTCTTGAGAATGATATTACTAAAATCGTTCTGATTATGATAGTCTTTGAAGATATTAATTACATGTATGAACTAATTTACATAGTTTGAAATTATTCTTTGTTCACTTCTTGTGTATATTTCTTCCATAGATTGAATGCATGATATTGTGCATTTACTTTTATTAATCAAGAATATGACTTATTCTCACATATCAGTGTGTAGTATTTGAGCAATTCTTAATGTCTTTGACTATCAACCTCTTTTGAATATTCATTTTCTACTAATTTCAACTTTAATGGACTAAATTACAATTATTTTGAATAATCAATGTTTTTTATGTTATTTTATAACGGTATGCGCGTTTTTCACGTATCTCACACATTTATTAATTCTATTATGAAGGCGTTCACATGTCTTTCATAAAAGTTAAGTAGACATAAATTTAATAATATTATAAATAATTATGATTCAATCGAAAAACTCAAACGTTATGGTAGAATTTTCACTTGTATTACGTGTATAATATTGATATACTTTATATTAAATTTCTATTTCAAAACAATAATTCACGTCATATTTTATTAATCTACAAACAACTCGTATATACAATCAAAGTGACTTGTACATCTATATATATATATATATGACATACATACAAAAAATAAAATACACGATGAAATATCATCTAAAACACAAATTTCTATTTAGTCAACACATATACATAGTAAAACTAAAAAAGTCATTAGTTTTGAAATATTTATGGCGGTAAAAAATCACACTCTTTGAGATGAAGTTTCACTAATTTCTATGTAAAAGCAATACCAGCTAGTAAATTTGAATAAATTTACACATCTGCCATCCCTGTCCTTTCTTTACGCGTCACAACAGTCTCAGAATTATATATATATATATTGTATATATATATATATATATATCTATGGCGTGCAAGCTAACATTTCATATCTCAGCCCAGCCCACCGCCACATTTTGTTCCTTCTCTTCCATCCTTAACGGTTTTAATTCTCTTTAAGCTTCTTCTTTCCTCATCACCTTTAATATATATATATATATAAACAGAACATCACTTTCCTTTTTGTATAGTTGTGTTTAAAGTTATATATTAAATACCCACATTTTTCCAACATAAATTCTCTTTGCATTTACTGGAATAATTAATCAAACAAGTAGGTTTGATACTCCAGTCGTTTTCTTCCTGATTCGCCTGGAAATCTATATGAAGTAAGTCCTTATTTTATAGGTAAATTGAATCTTTTTTATTTCAGGGTTTTGTACGAGTTCTTTACTTATTTATTAATTAGTCTTTCTATGAATATTTCATTTGCTAAATTGCTTGTTGAAGCTTGTGATTTACTCATAGTAAATTTGGCCCATTATACTGTTTTGTATAAATTCGCTTCTAATTTCATTGATTAGTTGCAGATTTCTCTAGAAAATTGTCATGTTTGAAAAATATATGATTTTGTTTGTTTAATAATTTGATCTAGAGAATTGAACTTCCATTTTTTCCTTCAAGTAGCTTAGAAGCAACAATAACATCCTTAATCTGCTAAACCAATCTGCAAAACCCATAAATTTCAACATATTTATTGCTTTTCCTAATTTCCCCCTTATCTCCAGATTTAGATTATTGAAGCCATGGGAAGCCACATGAGCAAGAACCCTATTGAAACTTCAACTCCAAATCCCATCAACAATCTCCAATTCACAACCGAGCTTAACTCATACGCCACCGCCTGCCAGGTGGACGCCGATTTACAGTCCTTCGACACGGCCCTCCAAATCCGGACCCACAATGTAATAAATTCACTCGCAACAGGCGTCGAAGTTCGTGCCTTATCCTTTGATTCCCTTAAGGATGTCACTGAATGTCTTTTAGAAATGAACCAAGAAGTTGTTAAAGTTATCCTAGATTGTAAGAAAGACATTTGGAAAAACCAAGATCTATTTGAGCTTGTTGAGGAGTACTTTGAAAACAGCCTCAAAACGCTAGATTTCTGCACGGCTTTGGAAAAATGTTTAAAACGAGCCCGAGATAGTCAATTGCTTATACATGTAGCACTTAATCAGTTTGAGGATGAAGATGGGATTGAAGGGAATAATATGTATTTGAAGACATTAGAGGAATTGAAGGTGTTTAAAGAAACAGGGGATCCATTTACAGAAGAATTTTATCAGATTTTTCAATCTGTTTATAAACAGCAAATGGTAATGCTTGAGAAATTGCAGTTAAGGAAAAGTAAGCTTGATAAGAAGCTTAAGTCCATTCATTCATGGAGGAAAGTTTCGAGCATTATCTTTGCCGCCACTTTTGCAGCGGTGTTGATTTGCTCCGTGGTGGCTGCCGCCATGGCTGCACCTCCGGTGGCGGCAGCACTGGCGGCAGCCACCTCGATCCCGTTGGGGTCGATGGGGAGATGGATAGATTCACTTCTCAAGAACTATGAGAATGCTGTTAAGGGACAAAAGGAGATTATCAACTGCATGAATGTTGGAACTTATGTTACGATCAAGGATTTGGATAGTATTCGGATTTCGATCCAACGGTTGGAGATTGAGATTGAATCTTTATTGAAAAGTGCTGATTTTGCTGTTCATGAAGAGGCTGTGAGGTTTGCTGTTGAAGAGATTAAGAAGAAATTGGATGTGTTTGTGAAGAATACTGAGGAGTTGGGGGCTCAAGCTGATAACTGTAGTAGGGATATTCGCAGGGCTAGAACTGTCATTTTGCAGAGGATTATTAAACATCCTAATAATTGAAAATTTGATTTGTTATTAATAATGATTTGTTAACATGTATATGACTATTGTTGTTATGTATTGATTCAAATTTATCTAATTTATAACTTTTTTAGTATTTATTCAATCTTTTAATTATCTTACTTTATTTTTTTTCGTTGGTGTTTAATTTTAGAGGGTTATTTATTTAAAGGGAGTTCAATTAAGTGAACGTGAACCATGTTGATTTTGCACTTTCAATTTTGTCACACTTAATTAATTATTTAATAATTATTAGATGGGTAAACCGTTCGAAAAAAACATCCTTAAGTTTTTCGAATTAATTAATTGATTGAAAAAGCAGTTAAAAAAATATATTTTAATTTAAACGGATCCTAAATATTAATGCAACGGATACATACCAAAAATATAACGAGCGGTTACTGTAAAAAGGAGAGTTTATTTATTACTTTTTACTAAAACTTTCCTTAATTTTGAGCCTTTAATCACATTCTCTCTATATATAGAGGCCCACGACGCTACATGGGTCTTTTGTACTTCTCTCTGAAAAATCACTCTCCGCCGCCTACGCTCCGCCCTTCACCGGCGACACCAGGCTGGTACGTAAACTTTCCTGTTCTGAATTTCTTCACTCACACTCCGTTGTTACTTTATCGCACAATGTCGGCCATTACAGTTTCTTGATCATGTGGAGTACGATGATGCAGTAAATCTGCAGAAGGACATTCTTGATCATGTGGATGCAATGTAGCAAGGTCCAGGTTTGGGTATTTTTTTTAAGTCCTGTTGTTATTTGGTATGATTTGATTTGATTTGATGTTCTCGAAATGCATTCTGATCATCTATTGTCCTCATGTTTTCTTTTAAGTCTCCACAGGCCTCTACCGCCAACGCCGGTACTGACTCTACTGTTGAGTCCGCAACCCTCGATTTCCGATACGACGGCAAGATGTTTATAATCGGAGCAAGAAATAGAATCTTCAGATGTGGAGGAAGGTTCTCTCAAAGGTAATGGATATTGTATTAGAAATTGTGCTTAATTAAGTTAAGTATGACAAAATTGAATCTGGGCCACAAATTTTAATGGGCCTGCAAAATTTAGTCAATTATATTTAAATGTAATAACAAGATTTTCTCCAAAATTACATAAGTGGGCTTTTTTGGATCGGGTACATAAATGGGCCACCATATTGGGCTTCCTTAAATAGGCCTTAGAGCCGTTGGAATAAGAAATCGCATCAATTATGGGCCTATGTCCATAATCTCGTTTAACTATTAAATATTAATATATTATTATTCCCGCATCAACCATAAACTTGGAGAACAAGCGATTCATTTTCTTTTCACTCCAGTAAGGAAATAAATTTCAAGAAAATCAGATTGAGAGCAAATCTTTGGGGCATATTTGCAGATTATCTCCATTGATAATTGCCGAAGAATTTTTCTTGCAGATTATCTGTCATTTCGAGAAAATTATCTCTTAAACCCTAAGTTTTTTATTGGGAAGAAATCAAGAACCGTTTATCTTCTATGGATATCGACCTTAAAGAGTATCAGTTGAGATGCCAGCTTCGAGGCCACGAAGACGATGTAAGAATTCTCAATTCTTTTATAGGCGTTCTGGCTTTGTGGGTTTCTGGTGTATTTGATTTTATTGAGTTCAGTAATGCAGATAGATTGCTTGTGAATAATTCTTTACTTTCGTTCAGAAAAGTAGTTTGATTGTCGTATTTGAACTTTCTCGTGTTAGTAATTTGTTGTATGATCTATTGAGTGTGCCAAGAAAGATCCTTAGTTGTGTTATTAAAACAGAAATTAAGGAGGGTGTTATTGATATTTTTCTCAGTCCATCAAATCATCGTCGGTTAACAAATATAGATACGTGATTGCCTTATCTTTCTTAATTGAGAATCTAGTTCTGATTATAACTCATTTTAACTCATGCTTTTCTGAATTTCATTATTTTTAGGCTCGTGGTATATGCATATGTGGCAATGCTGGTATAGCTACTTCCTCGAGAGACCGAACTGTTAGATTTTGGACTGTAGATGAATCACAAAACCGTGATTACACAATGTCGAAGATTTTGTTGGGACACACTAGTTTTGTTGGGCCATTGGCTTGGATCCCACCAAACGAGGAGTTTCCGGAAGGTGGGATTATATCTGGGGGGATGGACACTCTTATTCTCGTTTGGAATTTGGCCACTGGAGAGAAAGTTCAGATGCTGAAGGGCCATAAATTGCAAGTAACCGGGATTGCATTAGATGGTGCAGATATTGTTTCAGCATCGGTTGACTGGTATGTCAGTCATTTTGGCTGATGGTTCATATTTCTCGTGTATCCTATGATACTTGTGCTAGTATCTTTTCCCCTACTTTTAAATCTTATTTTCCGTCGCACTTTTTGTGCCCCTTGCTGCCTCTTGATATAGGAACAAATTTATTCTATTAACTTAATTTTTGGCTGATGCTTGATATTTTCTGATTCGGCTCTTACGTGGTACCACGAGTTTAGTACGTTAAGACGCTGGAGGGGAGGCCAGCAAGTTGAAGCGTGGGAAGCTCATAAGACAGCAATTCAGGCAATTATTAAGTTGCCTTCTGGCGAGTTTGTTACAGGTATATGCCATCTCTTTTTTCTTATAATTGCTTATTTCATTTCAATATCTTTATGGTGTTTTTAGTCAGAAGTTGGTATCTAAATCTTCGTGATATTTACCAGATAATAATTTTTCTAGAACTTCTTTCTTCTCTATTACATACAAATAAAAATTTGGTGGACATATAAATAAATAATTTGTAGAACACAAGTATTTACTCACTATCTGCAGTGCCTTTTTGTGTTAAAAATTAATCTCAGTCAGTTCTGATGGTTATCCAGGTTCAAGTGACACGACTTTGAAGCTCTGGAAAGGGAAATCTTGTGTGCATACTTTCCTTGGACATACAGGTTTCTTTTTCCTTCTCCTCACTACTGCTAGTTTTTTCTCTGTTATGATCTGGAGATTCAGTTTGCATCTAGTATCAACATTTTTGAAGCCATGTGTTTAGTTGTATATTGCTGTGTGAAACTTTGGATATCACAACTGTTAGATAAAATCATATTCTCTAAAAATTTAAAGTATTGTTATCTCTTAATTCTGCAGCATTAGAACTACATAAATCATATTTCTGTTAAAAGTTGAAGACCTTAGACTTTAGGATAGTAATTCATTATGTTGTTTGGTCTTACCTGACTGAAGCAAAGAACCTGTGGATGCATGAGAAGGTTTGGATTCCTCTTATGGAAACGTGGACGTCTGAATTGCTGCGTTGCAGGTCCCTCATTTGTAAACAACATGAGAAGAAACCTGAGGCTAGGTTGTAGCTTGCACTTGATCCTCTAAAGTATGTAATGGGATGAGGAAGCCTCATTAGACCAAGATGTGTGGTTGTTGTAATAGCTTGCAGGCTGAATGAATTTAATTTATCATTTTTGTGCATATTATCTTTCTGCTCATGTGTAATTTTTTGGTATTTTGCAGATACTGTTCGAGGAGTGGCTGTTATGCCAAATTTAGGAATCCTTTCAGCATCACATGATGGGTAAGATTTTGGTTTCTCAGTGATGTAGACATATTAACCTCATCAGTGACTGCTGTGTTGAAGTACGCATATCTAAGATACATGCCTGTTATACCTGGAATTATGTTTAATGGCTATTGTGATGCATTCCGTGAAACAAAATCCGCCAAATGCTACCAGAATTACTGCATGTTGAGTATGCTTTTGTTAATAGTGGACTTCTAAAGTGACACGAGTTCGCAGTTTTTGATTTCTCCTATTATTCTGTTACACAGCTTCACATGGATGACAATGATTGCTCCAACAAATTGTTCTGATTTTATCGCTTCGACAACCATGATGCATGTTAATGTTTTAGATGTGTTATTGTTTTATTTCTTTGCAGTGGAATATAAATTTGGGTATCTTTGCCATAAAACTCTTATTTATTTTCTACTATTCTTAAAGTAGAAGATAGGTTCCCGATTGCCTTTTGTCTCTTTAACTTTTCCCTTATTTATATGTGCTGATCCTCTATAGTCTAAATTGCAGAACTGTCAGGCTTTGGGCAGTTAGTGGGGAACTTCTATTGGAGATGGCTGGTCACACATCTATAGTCTATTCTGTTGATGCTCATGTGTCCGGGCTTATAGTCAGTGGCAGCGAGGATTGTTCAGCAAAGATATGGAAAGGTTATCTCCCATTGTCCTGTGTTAAGACTATTCTATTGGATTTTTCTTGGTTTGTGAACTTTGGGATAAGATTTTGCTAGCCTAGTCCTTTCCAAAATATGCTGAGTACAAAATTTGCCTTTGGAAAGTGCAAATTATTTACTGAACAAGGAATAATCGTTTTCTCTGGCCAACATATGTTTACTAAACCTAGAAGAGATCATCTCTTAAGCTGCCTAACTTTATTTGGGGTATTATTTCCCGTTTTCTTTTGCCTGTATGCTCTTATTGTTTGTGCATTAAGGAAAACTGAAAATCATCTGTACAAAGTCCAAACTTGTTGGCTTCATACACTTCGCAAGCACTGGAGATTCTAAAACTGCTATAGGCATCACATTTCGAAAGATCATCTGAAATTTTTTATTTCGGTAGGATGGTCCAACATCATGATTTCACTTCTTTCCTTCCTTCATGAAAAATCATCTTTTGTTGCAGATGGAATTTGTGTTCAAAACATAGAGCATCCTGGTTGCGTTTGGGACGTCAAATTCTTGGAAAATGGTGACATTGTGACTGCTTGCTCTGATGGCATTGTGCGTATTTGGACCTTAGATCATGATAAGATTGCTGATGCTGCAGAGCGTGATTCACTTGCTTCACTACTTTCTCATTACAAGATCAGTAGGTATTGAGTCCATCTCTCCATTCTTATCTAATTTCTTTTAATCATTTTATAACTTCAGATTGTTGTTTGTATTGTTGAAGCTGGATAACTTAAAGTAAATTACAGATATGGGTAGTTATTAAGCTTACTCAAAATTCTCGTAGTTGATTTTTGTTCTTCTATTGTTTTCCCTTTTTGCTAGGAGGAAGGTACTGTTACATAACTGTAGTTTTTTTTTTTGGGTAACCTGTAGTTTACTACTTATACCTATCTACGCATTAATGCAACTTTGGTATTTACTAAGAAATAGCTAAATGTGCCATTACAATGTTTTTAATTGATGGTTATTTCACTGTGCATTAGGAAAAGAGTTGGTGGGCTGAAATTGGAAGAATTACCAGGTCTGGATGCATTAAGGACTCCAGGTACAGTTGACACACTATTTTCTATTTTCCCCCCGCTCTTGTATAGTTTACTTAACAATATATGTCTTGCTTGGTAAATATCCCAATAAAAAGTATAGGTGTCGTTTGGTGTTGTCTGATTCAAACTTAATGACGCTAACTTCTTAAATGATGTAATGATCAGGAACTAGTGATGGGCAGACAAAGGTAGTTCGAGAAGGAGACAATGGTGTGGCTTATGCATGGAATATGAGAGACCAGAAGTGGGATAAGGTAAATGATATGTTGCTTCTCCATACCTGTGCATATATACTTTTCTGAAGAGGCACTTTTTCTTTTATTTTTTAGATGTTTAGGAGAAATGACTTTTACTCATCGTTTTTGTGCGCATGTTGTTGGCTGAAGTTTTGATGGATATATTTTCTCGATGGTCCATCCATCTTATACTGAAACTTTGTTCTTATTTTTTTGTTTAAGTTGATTTATCTTTTTTTTCTTTACTCGTTGAGTTGAGGTTCTTATTAGACTAGAGTTCACATATTGTCAATTCCTTCTAGACAGCGTCTTGTATTTTATTTAATTCACTTAGCTGGTTGTTTCTTTTGAATTATCGTTTTTATACATAATGTTTAGATTGGTGAAGTTGTTGATGGACCTGATGATAATACAAAGCGTCCTGTTCTTGATGGAGTTCAATATGACCATGGTTAGCCCTTTCTGCTCTAATCATTTTTCTCAGTCATCTGCATATTCCTTTTCCTTCTCAATGACAAATTGTCCACTATTCTTCAGTATTTGATGTCGATATTGGAGATGGTGAGCCTATACGCAAATTGCCGTATAATCGGTCAGGTATACACCTGTGATGCTTAAACATTTTAGGCTTTAAAAAAATCATGTTACCTTTAGCTCATCAAAATCATGCCTGTGTTGTTAAGTGATTATGGTATATGAAGTAATTGGTATTTCGTTTTTATTAGAATTCCTCGTCTTTGTTTTCTGTTGTTGTTTGTAGAACTGTTTTTTCTGTAAGGTATTAGAGGCTTCCTTGACGTTGTGAGAAATGTTATACTTACAGATAATCCATACGATGTGGCTGACAAGTGGCTACTCAATGAGGACCTACCTCTTTCTTATCGGCAACAAGTTGTAGAATTTATCCTGCAAAATACAGGACAAAGAGATTTCACCCCGGATCCATTATTTCGAGATCCCTACACTGGATGTAAGATTAAATGTCAATATAGTTAATACATTGTTTGAGTTAGTTTTGCTGCGCCATTCACTGTTTCTCTTTCACTTTGATGCTTCAGCCAGCGCTTATGTACCTGGAGCACCTCCCAGATCGTCTGGTATATTTCATTGTGGACTTTGTTTTCTCTTCCCTTCATTGTGATTTTATTTATGAAAGAGAGTTTGTGATTGTTGCTTGAATGAATGCAGATGCACAAAAGCCTTCATACAAGCACATTCCCAGAGTAATCTTTCTAGCTTTTTATTATTTCTTTCCTTTCCACTTTTTGGAATTCATTTGCACTGCATAATGACATGATTGCTGAGATCATAATGTGTTTTTTTCTTTTTAATTTATATTGTAAAGCATATGCTAGTCTTTACTCTATTGAGAAATATAAAAACAGAGTTTTGTGAATGTAGTAGTTTGTGCTTTATGTGTGCTTTTTTGCATGGTCAACCATGCATTTGGTTTTAAGATCACAAATTATTAGTTTGCCCTGGGGACTTGCTGACATCTGTGTTTTAAAAGATAGCAATGTCTTGTTAAAGGATTTCATTCTCCAAAATAGCAGTGAGAGTGTGCACAATAGGAATTTTAGCATATGATGTGGGATGGAATGATTTCCCTCTTTTTCGTTTCCTCTTATCGATCATTTGATGGTGAGGATGCCCCCACTTGCAGTTGTGAATCAATAATCAAGTTGGTTTCTGCTGTGAGATTTTCTGGTTAATCCTAGTATGTAATTAGAGGGGAAGAGCAGTAAGATTGGTCTGATCTTTAATATAATGCAGTGGAACTCATTCTTGTTGTTTTTTTGGAAACAGGGATCTAGTATTCTAGTGTGAGCTAAGCAGAAGAAACCCCAATTCTGCAGTGAATTATTTATGGTTCTGTAGCAATATTTAGCTGGTGTAATATAATAATGTTTCATGATGCTAAAACTATCTTTTTGTCATATAAATATTTATGTGATTTCAGATATATAAGATGTTTACTGCTAATTATGGTCTATAAAGTTCTAATTTCATTTAGATATTTCAAATATCTTTCTTTACCTGCTATACATATACTTTGAGAACGTAACTGAAGGACAAATGTTATTTTGTTTTCCAGAAAGGAATGCTTGTATTCGATATTGCTCAGTTTGATGGAATCCTCAAAAAGATTACTGAGTTTAACAATGCCTTGCTGTCTGACCTGGTAAACCGATTGCTGCAGTGTTCAATTATTGTTTATTGTTAGTTGTTGAATACTTTGCTTTCCCTTGTATTATTGAATGTTATTCACTTCTTTTTAAAATAATTATCCACCCGAAAGTGCCTTGACATCCTTTTCTAGAATGTTGAGTGTTTTTATTTCTCGCAGCATTTTGTTTAATTTTGTGTTTTATTCAACTTCTTCGCTTGATTTTGATTTTTGTAACTCTTCCCTGTAGGAGAAACAACATTTAGCATTGAATGAGGATGATATGGCAAGATTGAGTGCCATTGTTAAAATTTTGAAAGACACATCCCACTATCACATAAGTAGCTTCTCTGAAGTTGATGTTGCATTGATGCTGAAGTTGCTGAAAACATGGCCAGTTGCTATGTTGTTTCCCGGTAATTATTCCTAGATCTATAATCTGAAGTTTCACTTGCATTTGCAATCAACTTTAATATCACTACGATGATGATGATGATGATGATGATAATAATAATAATAATAATAATAATAATAATAATAATTTTGTCGGAGTCAGTAGTTTCTTTTTAAGTCGCTACAGTTTTTGTCTTGTAGGACCACAATTATGATGTTTTACGAACTTAATAGTGATTAAAATGGCGTCCAAGTTCTCAATATTGACAAGTAGTGATATTAGAGCCGTGAAAGAATATGGAAAACATATGGAGAACATTTCAACCGTGAAAGAAGTTAATTTTCTTTTTTGGTGAAAGCTTAAGTTTGTTAGAAGCACTCGCAGAGGAATGATTAGCTATGTGTGCTTTCAATGACAGGAGAGACCTCTGTAAGGCTATGCAGATATTTTGTTTTTTAATGTTCTACCTATCATTGCAGTTGTTGATGTTATGAGAATGATTGTACTGCACCCAGATGGAGTGAGCAAGCTTTTGCAATTTATCAAGGCTGAAGATGGTATTTAACTACTTTCTGGACCTCTAATTGTTCTGTGTAATTATTTTATATTATGAGTAAATTTGTTCTGCACCCATATGGAGTCCATTTTGTGATGAATGCAGACATTTTACTTCCTTCTTCATCCCACAGCAGTGTATATCCTACAAAGCTGTTGTTTATATCTCTCCTTCTAATCGTCATTTACTACTCTGTGTTGGTGGCTGTAAGTTTATGTTACTCGTTTTATTTGTTGCCGGCTCATTTTTTGATTTGTTTTCAACAGATATTGTTATTGAGTTGATCAAGAAGGTTACTGCAAGTCAACCACTTCCTGCAAATCTGCTCACTAGCCTCCGTGCAGTGACGAATCTCTTCAAAAGTACAATCTACAATGAATGGTTATTAATTCATCGCGCTGAGGTTAGTATCTCTTGATATGTGGAGGTCCTGGTGGAACAGTTATTATTTTCCGTTAACTTATTACCGTGCACATGTTATGTTGGTAAGTTATACTTATTGTAGAGCTCTTCATTACTTATTTTGTAGATTCTTGATGCGTTTGCAAGTTGTTGGTCATCTTCAAATAAGAATGTGCAAATGTCTTATGCAACTTTAATACTCAAGTAAGTAGCGGCAGGGGCAAAGTTTGAAATTTATTTAATTTTTAATTTATTGTCTGCTTTTAAAGTTGAGCTCTTTAATACATGAAAAATGAGTTAATCAAATGCTTCTCTTATTGTACGATGTAATTGTTATCCAAATTCAAGAAACGTTGTTGGTGCATCTTGAATTTGTTCTTTCTTGACCTCGAAATTATTTTGTGACTTTTGTTACCAAACATGTTTAATCTTAAATCAGCTTCTTCTGCTTTATGAAATTTATACATGATTTTGCTGTCTTCAACTCCAGATGCTCCAAATTTGCATCCCTTTTGAAAACCTGTGTGCTGCACTTTCTTTCCATGTCAACCCAGCTTATCTACCTTTTTGGCCACTTGTTAAATTTGAAGCTTTTTCCTCTGAACTTGCCCATAAATAGTTTTTACCACCTGTGCAACTTTTGTATACCCAATATAAGTTTTTCCATACTATATCAGGAATTTTAGAACTTTATTAATATGGATATTCAGATGTTTCTTTCTGTCAATTGGGTGCCAAACGCGTGTTGTCAATTGGATACCTCATCAGCGAAAACGTCAAAAGAATTTTGTTTTGCCTTGTGAGAAGATGGAATATTAGTTTAGCCATCTACGATCTAACGGTACTTGCAAACTATCATCCCTATGGTAATGATAGGTTGCTAAGTTTTCTATAGTCCTGAATCATGCTATCCTTAAATCTTGAAGTATGCTCTGATCTATCTTTTGTACCTGTCAAATGTCAATACATGCATTTGAGTTGATACTTTTTTGATCTCTGCAGCTATGCTGTTCTTTTGATTGAAAAAAAGGACGAGGAAGGCCAATCTCAAGTTCTTTCTACTGCATTAGAGGTATCCTTTTGTTGCTGATAACTTTTTCTCACTTCATTCTGAAATATACTAATTCCTCGTTCATGTTGTATAATTTGTATGTACATGATCTTTTAATCTTTCTTTTGGGGTGATAAAAGCCCTTGAAGGCCCATCATAAAGAGAGGGTTCGGCACAAAAAATGGTGCATATGTAGTCCAGCTCAGGGGCTGAGATATAACAACATTTGAGCTATTTAAAAAAGAAAAATATACAATCGTTCAAATGGTTAAATGTACTGAACATGGTTAAGACTTAAGATTTATCCTGGAAATTGTATATGTTAAAACCATCTTAATGAACTTGCCCAGCCAAAGAGTAATTAAGCAAAAAATGGAATGCATTGCATATGTGGACAAGAAAACAAAGAAATAACACATCCATAGGATTTAGGATTTCAATCTCGTCGAGTGTGTTTTTACTACATAAATGAGTTGTTATAATATCTTTAGCAGAAGCTTCTTGAATATAACATATTTAACATTTCCTCTGTTGCTCTATTTCCTACTATCTCCTGAAGATGGCAGAAGATGAATCTCTAGATTCTGATACAAGATTCCGGGCTTTGGTGGCCATTGGCTCGCTGGTATGTTTTCTAATAGTTAATCTGTTCTTGGACCTGGTACGGCTATTTTTAATAGTAATGATTAATTTGTGACAAACAGATGATTGAAGGACTCGTGAAAAGAGTTGCTTTGGATTTTGATGTTCTTAGTATCGCAAAAGCCGCAAAGGCATCTAAGGATACCAAGATCGCTGAAGTTGGAGCCGATATAGAACTGGCAGCAAAACAGAATTAAATGCTGGTAACACAATATACCATTTTTTATATACCACCGAGTTTTTACTTCCTGGTAAAGAAATCAATCGCAATTAATTGATTTTAATGAATTTATTACATCTAAACTTTCTAACTAAATCAAGAGGTGATGAGAATTCGGAGATGTTAAAACGGTGGTATATAGCATTTTCCTTTAAATGTCTTCAATCGTGAACTATTATAGAAAAATGAATATAATGTTGGTTCATTTTATTAGACGGCGTAAAATATCATTATGGCTTGAGGAGTCGAAAAGAGCCATATGGGCGCAATCCTGGCGAGATTTTTTTCAACTTTGTAAGTCTCTGTTCTATACCTTTTCGAAAAAAAGGAGGATTTATCCAGGACAAAGTGTAATTTGCAGTAATCATGAATAACTACCAACTATGGATAATATACAGTTTGGATATGTATATTTGGTTTTATGCTCATGAAACTATTATTTTAGATTCATATCATTGCCATATAGGGTATTGAAAACGTTTTCGGCGTATATGTTTTTTTTAGTGCTATTATTGAAGCGTTGATGTTGATGTTTTAGTGAGATCATATACGTCTCTTTTTCCACGTGATTTTGGTGGTTGACTAAATCAATATAATCACGATATAAATACAGATATATTTATACCATTTATTATTCATATGTTAGACCAATTGGACGGACGTTCATATGATTACGTATACTATTTATTCACCCAAAACACACAATAGAATATTAGTATTGATCATTTGTGTTATTTATTGTCTTAGGAGAAGTAAATACACGTGGAAAATACATCTTAAATGGAATAGAATTTGCTGGGTTTTAATTAATAAAATCATTACTTGAAGTGTGTGCGATCTATTTGGCCATTGCAGTATATTTGGACTACTAAAAAAAATCATTCTTGTGTTCTAGATAATTGAAAAATGCCTAGATTTGGAAGAGAAAACAACACAATTTAATCAAATTTTTGATAATTGGATTAGAAATTTAATCAAATTGTTGACGATAAATTATTTTTTCTAATTCATTTTGAATCAGCTTTACAATATGCCACAAGTAAAGTCCACACTATTTCGTTCATATTTTTTTTTTTTATATCTACTTGATTTGTCTTAATCTGGTTTATGAAGTTTTAATAATTTAAAATTACAAAAAGCAATTAATTTTTGTAGTCACGTGGCTTAATTAGATTAAAATACGAATCAAAACAACTGGAGATTGTCAATTTACTACTCAATGTTTGACTTGAAATTCTTAGTTGAAAGTTCATTTAAGCCAAGTTCATTAAAATATTAAAACAAGTTTAATAATCTTTACTACTCAAGAAATGACTTGAAATCCTTAGTTGGAAAGTTTATTTGAGCTAAGTTCATTAAAATATTAAAATAAGTTTAATAATCTTGATTTACTCCATAAGTTTGAATTTGAGTCGAATTTGATTCGATTAGTAAAAATAATTAAATTTTGGTTAAAAAAATTAAGCTTCTCGATTTCGACACTTATCTGGTTCAATTAAAATTTTATATAAAGTTTTAAACTTAAATCAATTTACAATAAAATTAAACTCAAATAAATTAAAAAAATTGAATAATAATTCGAATTTATTGTGAAATTATTTACGCCCTACGTCTTTTATGTTCGGCTATTTATAACGGATCACCAACCCAACACCCATCTAGTCTTTATCGACTTCGGAATTCGGATCCATAATCCAATCATTCACAATTTCAGATATTTTGAATCTCTGTATATACTCTCTCTTTTAACGAACTATTGTACACTCGTAAAAACCAGCCATAGAAATTGTTCGTCGTTTTCCAATCTCACCTACCGATCTGTCTGTCCAGGAGGTTCGTCTTTTCCTATTATTGTTCATTTAATCATGCTCGCAATTGTGGATTTAATCTGATCATGCATGAATCGTTTGTAGTTTAGGAATATTTCATCTGGTAAGTATCAACTTCGCCGGGAAATTTCTTGTATTTGTTGTGTTTTGGGGGTTTAATCGGTTAGATTTCCGTAAATCGTTATATTTTTCATGTTATAGATGTTTAACTAGGCTAAGTACCTTCCTAGCTCGTTACACTCAGCTTAGGTGATGGCTGTTTGTTGAATGTTTATTAATGTAGAAATTGAATCGTGGAGAGTTGAACATGTGTATACTGGAATTTGTTTTGTGTAGTATGGCCTATGTCAGTTTAACTGGATAATTTGTGATTGAATCTTGTTATCTATAGTTATTAGCTGCGATTTGAGGTATACTGTCTGTAAAAAAATCAGATTTCAATTTTTGAGAAAGAAAAAAATGTGGATGATTCTCTAAGTAATTTGATTTGATTCTCCTTTAATAATAGTTGTCTTGCTTGTCGTGTAGCATTTTGACAAACATTTGTTCATTGTTTACTTGTAAGTTGTAAGGTGTGGAAAGTGTAACATTGGTATGCTGTCCTTGTCATTCTTTTATTTCATTTGAAATGAATGTGTTGATGGTTGGTAAAATTTATTTGCACTTAATTACTCAAATCATTTTACGATGAATATGAGAAATTAATCGAATGGACGGATTTTGATCAATTGATTGCATCCGTACCTTCAGCAGTCACGACTGCGCAGAAGCACATGTTCGCTCCAATGGATTAATGACGATTGGACAGATCCAATTGTATAAATAAACACTCATTTCAAACTCAATATGTATTTTCTCACCATGCATTCGTGTCTTCAGTTCTTTCATCCAAAAATAGTTCAATAATGAATTATGTTCGTCGATTCTCGGGATTTGTTGTGCTACTATCACGAGAAACATGTCGTATTTAGGAGACGGTTGCCACATTCCGTGTGCCGGGCAATATTGTCTTAAGGAAAAGCGAATTTTCTTTAAAACGTTTGTTCTTCTAAATTACACAAGACCTGTCTAATTTATCCTTCAAAGATCAATTGGATGATTCTTTTTCTCTTCCGTTGATCAATTATTTAGGGGTGAATCGATTTAAGGTTGTTGATTCTTTTTGGGGGAAACTCCAACTTGTTTTCTTTTACCGTGCTTGAGTTGTTTTCCCTACAAATGTGGTTGCTAGACTGATTATTTTTGCTTTAGATTTGATCTTTCTAACTTATGATACCTTTTCTAAATGATGAATAATCAGATTCAAGGCTCGCGTTCTTGAATATGCATTGTGGGATCGAGGAATCAACGGACACCTTTTATTCTGCAGATATAGTGCGTGACCCTGGTGATTTTGAATGCAACATTTGTTTTGAACTGGCACTAGATCCAATTGTAACACAATGCGGTCACCTTTACTGTTGGCCATGTCTATTCCAATGGCTTCAACTTCATTCACATTCTCATGATTGCCCCGTTTGCAAGGCAATTGTCGAGGAGAACAAATTAATCCCTATTTATGGAAGGGGTAAAACAAATTGTAACCATAAATCTCCATCAACGACAGCAGTTCAAATCCCAAATCGACCAACAGGGCAGAGACCACAAACTGCTCCTCCACGTGTGGATACGAATTATGTACCCTCAAACGATTTGGACCCTTTAATAGATTTCATGCCGATGGCTGCTGCAAGGTTTGGTCATATGACTTTATCCACTATTTTTGCTACCCTACCAGCTATTTTCAACCTTCAGGTACACGGTTTTCACGATAATTCTGTTTATGGAGCAACTTCTGGAGTCCCTTTTTCGTTCTCTAGTTCAATTCATGGAGGTTATGCTCATGGTTTTCCTTACTATCATTCAGCTCAAGTAGAATGGAAACCATTTGTTTTAAAGACTGTTTTGGTAATCCTCATTTCTCTCGTGCTCTCGCATCTAATCTTCGCATGAAATTGATGGAGGAGAATTTGTAGTATGTATTTTAGGTTAAGTAGTAGGGTTTCTCACCCCTTGTGTATTACTAGTTTACTACATAATGTGTTAGATAAATTTTAGAGTTGTATTGTCCTATTGCGTGCAAATTTACGCAAGTTATATTGATCCGAAATAAATCGAATGAAGGGTTTTATATGTTTTTCCGCGATTATGAGTTTGTCTCCTTCAATAACGGTATATGAAGGCTTCAATAACAGTATATGATTGATTGATTTTTTCTTGTAAAATAATGTTGCAATTGTATTGCAAGACATTGAATGAATGTCGTATATACTTATAAAATTATTAAATTTTTATTGGACGCATGTCGTGAAACTAACCATTCGCCATTTGTGAGCAACACTTAAGTCTTAACATTGTAAGCTATGTGATTATTATGCATAGAATGTTAAGCATATAATTAATGTATTTAAATTTAAATAAGCAAATTGTTTAGATGCCTGGCGACTGGGTAGTCATAGCAATTTGAAATATTGCACTATATCTTATCTTCGAATTTATGGGTCCAATTTCATCATTTTTTTACATCAATTAATAATATGCCACCAAATTATGCTAATTTATTTAATTCATTCCTCGTCTCCTAATGTTTGTCTTGTGGATCTTTATTATAATATGAATCCATTTTTCAATTCTTTTGACTGTTCTTGGAACTTAATGTTAACATAGTATAAGTTGTTAAGGCTACTATTATCTTCTACATTTCCACCTATGGAGCTTCATTGTGTGCAATCAGCTACAGTGAACAGCATTTCCCCAAGAGGATTGTTTGGCAAGCCATTTTTATATGGCCAAACTATTATTGTCAAGGTGCTTACTCACAAGAGAACCAGCCCAGCTGCCATAAGCCTTAAGTTTCATGGTTTCAAAGCTCAAACATCAGGTTTTTCTTGATTCGATTTAGTGTATTTTCAAATGATATGGTTGTATGACAATACATGTAAACACGGAGAATAATATATATTGTCAAAGATATATTCGTTTATGGTTGATTCTCGTTCTAATATATATGTCTCCAAATTCTCAACAACAGGAGCAGTCGATCCAGCTTACATCCTCCCTGTAGAGCACAGGCCTAAAATCAACACCAGAGAAGCAAACAACATACCGCTAATCAATCTCTCGCCATTAAAATCGTTAGAATACGACTCTAACATCAATGGCATCGCATGTTTAGTTGAGGAAATAGGCGATGCATGTGCGAACTGGGGATTTTTCCAGGTGATCAATCATGGGGTTCCTTCAGAATGTCGCGAAAAGATTGAATTAGCATCCAGAAAATTCTTTGCCTTGCCAAAAGAGGAAAAACAAAAGGTAAGTAGAGATGAGGTTAACCCTTATGGATACTATGATACCGAGTACACCAAAAATGTTAGGGACTGGAAAGAAATTTTCGAAGTTACAGTACAAAACCCGACAATTGTTCCAGCTTCACCTGACACCGATGACATGGAGATCAAACGTTTGATCAACCGGTGGCCTGAAAATCTACCTGAACTAAGGTTAGTGATCTTGTCTGAAAATGTATGTATAAGAACCCTCTACTGTAATTTCAAATTTTAAGAGTTATCGATGTTTTGCAAATTACAAAAATACGTCATATATCGTAATAGCGCATATATTTCAGGGAAGCATGTGAAGAGCATGCTGCAGAAATGGAGAAACTTGCAATCAAATTACTAGAGCTCATAGCCTTGAGCTTGGGGTTGCAAAAAGATCGATTGAATGAATTCTATGAGGATCAATTAAGCAGGATTAGACTCAACTATTATCCACCTTGCCCTGCTCCTGATCTAGCTCTAGGCATAGGTCGACACAAGGATGCAGGAGCATTAACCATTCTTGCACAAGATGATGTTTGTGGGCTTCAAGTTAAGAGGAAAACCGATGGGGAATGGATTCTTGTTAAGCCTATTCCTCATGCTTATATTGTCAATCTTGGTGATATAATCCAGGTGAAATTAATCGTTTTGAATCTTGATTTTCTTCTATATTTCAAAATTTTATGCTCTTAAGTTCGAGTTATATATTAGCGATAAAAACTGTCGTTAATGCTGTTTATACGTGGAGATTTGTGTAGGTGTGGAGTAATGGAAGGTACCAAAGTATAGAGCATCGAGTGGCATTAAATTCCGGCAAAGAAAGATTTTCGATTCCTTATTTCTATAATCCTGCACATTACACTTGGGTTGAGCCTTTGGAGGAGCTTATAAATGACCAAAATCCTGCCAAATATAAGGGGTATAATTATGGCAAGTTTTTTGCTGCAAGAAATCAGAGTAATTTCAAGAAGCTTGAGTTTGAAAACATTCAAATACATGATTTAAGGATATGAAGAAATTTAATATTGTCTTGGGTTGTTGATGTTCTATATCTTGTAGAGCTAAAGGCTTAAGGCATTGGTTGTTTTCAATAAGTGATATTATGTAAATAAATAAATTGTCAAGAAATAAAACATTGTCTAAATTCGAATTATTTATCCCTATTTGCTTATTTTTGTATAGACATTGAGACTTGTGAATAAATTGAAATCAATTTGAATGAATCAAACATTATAGGTAATTTTATGTTGGAGTAAAGTCAACAATCTCAATGTTCGTGGTTTCTTATTCGAAAAATTATACACAAACAAAGCCATTTATTGTGTAATTACAAAAACCCCTCATTTAATTGGAAATTATCAGCAAAACTCATCAATATGTTTATTTATAATGTTACAAATCGTAGAATTTTTTAATACATACGGAATGCAATAAAAAAATTAACATAAAGGGAATTGTATGTAATTTTCAATAAATGAGGGGTCAATTTGCAATTTCCCTTTATAAACTAACGCAATCGCGCTACATTGGACAGATGAAAAGGTAGCATTAAAAATGTGTGGCCGCAAAATCTTTGCTTGAATCGCTTGGAGGGACCAAAACTAGGACATTCACACATATATATTTCGCTTCGATATGGATCATAAGAAAGAGGAATATAATTTGTTCAAGATAATTGTTAATTTGTCACTGTTTTATCGACAAAATGCATGCGATGGAGCTCCGCCACACACAGTCCCCCGCTGTGAGCAGCATTCCTCGGAGAGGATTGTTCGAGAAGCAATTTTTACGTAAAAACGCCATTGTTAGTAACAAGAGAAGCTTCGCGAATGGCAGACGGATTAGATTTCTTGATTTCAGAGCTCAAGCATTAGGTATTTTTATTGATTTGTGTGTTTTTTGGTTTCTAATCGTGGAAATCCTCGTAAATGTATTAAGTTTACGAAATTGGAGCAGTGGAAGTGTTAACAAAGAAGTTTTTAATATGACATTGGTACAGAATGCGCTGATGATTGATGAATAATTGAATCGCGTGAAAGTATTCTCTAATTCTTAGCTTGAAAGTGTTTAGTTGTTTTCCATGTGTATCGTCATAATGTGCATTGATGTTCTGTAAGGCACATCAAAAATCAAATCACAGGCACAAGATGCTACGCCAAGTGATAATGGGGCAGAAGATAAGAATATTGTGTTTGTTGCTGGTGCTACTGGTAAAGTTGGATCAAGAACTGTGAGGTTCGCTTTTGGCTTCTTTCATCAATACAAAACTTCTATGGTTGTCTTTTATCTGTAATTTTTTTTATATTTACTGGATTCTGAATTTGTAATATTAGATTATTAAATATTAGTTAATAATATGTAAAGAAAAATGTAGCATTCTATGAATTTGCTAATGTACTTTTAGTTTCCTGCAGGGAGCTATTAAAATTAGGATTTAAAGTTCGAGCAGGTGTTCGGAGTGCGCAGAGAGCTGAAGCACTTGTACAAGTATGAAATTATTATTTTTTATAGGAATGCTCTTCATAACCTGTTATTCACGAGATAACTTTCTTCTCCCTGAACAGAGTGTTCAGAAAATGAAGCTTGAGGATGTTGAAGGAGGCATTAAACGTAAGATCAAGATCCTTGTTTAGAGTGCTAATTAATATATGATAAAAGTTGTAACTAATGATAGCTTATGGGTTCATATGTTTTACATTTGGGGAATATCATTTATAGTTCTTTGGTCTTTAGCCCAGCTATAGATAAGCTTGAACTCGTGGAATGTGACCTGGAGAAACCGTATCTGATTGGGCCGGCATTGGGGAATTCATCCATTGTTATATGCTGCATTGGTGCTAGTGAGAAGGAAATTTTTGATGTAACTGGACCATACCGAATTGACTACTTAGCAACCAAGAACCTGATTGATGCAGGTATGATGAATTCTGGTTTGTTCATAGCCTTTGTTTTATAATAATTTAGATGCAAAAAACACCAAGATTTTCATCATTGTGAAGTTCCACAAGCATACTTGGCGTGGAAACTGTAAGTGAGAAAAAACGTGATAAGTTAGGCTAGATATAGTTATAGTCTAA
The DNA here is from genome assembly GCA_963669365.1 of Verbascum thapsus. Taxonomy (NCBI): domain Eukaryota; kingdom Viridiplantae; phylum Streptophyta; class Magnoliopsida; order Lamiales; family Scrophulariaceae; genus Verbascum; species Verbascum thapsus. The sequence goes on from OY770106.1 coordinate 23,699,102, forward strand.
TCATTTCTGTGAATTGTGAAGCCATGCAACTAAGTCTTGAATTACTTATATGAAAAATAATTAACAAATAGGAATAAGCTTTCCTTTTCTTGCCATCTTTTCCATCAGTGATATGGCACTCCTAATTCTCAAGCTTGAACAGTTAAGTTGCCGTTCATGAATTTTAAGCTGATGGGAAGAGAAAATGAAATTCTAGGTCTACATCTATTTGTCTTGCAGTGAAAATTTGTGATTTATAAGAGGAAATGTTGCAATGATGCCCATTTTTGTTGCAGCAACTTCTGCAAAAGTCAAACACTTCATTTTGCTCACATCTCTGGGAACAAACAAATTTGGATGGCCTGCTGCTATCTTGAAGTAAGGCTAAACTTTTCCACTTTGCATTCAAATCTTTCTTGTTAGTATATACTCTTAGACTGTCAAGAAGAAATTTGCAAGTAGAGAACCTTTTCTTGGTTTACATTTTATTAACTATCTATGCTTTTGCATTAAAAGTTTGTTTTGGGGAGTCCTCTGTTGGAAAAGGAAAGCAGAAGAAGCACTTCTTGCCAGTGGTCTTCCTTACACTGTGAGTTCTTTTGAACAGCACCTTTGTCATGTAGGGAAATATGAAGATTTGATGCTCCTTTCATGCTAATGTTTTTTCTACTTAATGCTCACAAATTTTCTCAGATAGTGAGGCCTGGTGGGATGGAGCGGCCTACTGATTCTTACAAGGAAACTCATAATATTACCTTATCAGAGGAGGATACTTTATTTGGTGGCCAAGTGTCAAATCTGCAGGTTTCACTTTTTTCAGCATCCACATACGGATTTGACATCCATTCTAACACGGCTTTACTCAGACAAGCTTAACTAATTTGTTGTTATGGATTTGAAATCCTTGGCTCCAAAATCCTCAAATCCAGACACAACCTTAGGCTTTTATAAGTTCGTGATTTAAAGCAATTTTGGATGTAATTTTTTCCGTTCTTACACAAGGGGCTGCAGTACTTGAATTGAATTGACTACTCTTTTGGACTAATACCAGGTAGCAGAACTAATGGCGTTCATGGCGAAAAATCGTAGCCTTTCATACTGTAAAGTCGTGGAAGTAATAGCAGAAACTTCAGCTCCTTTGAGTCCTATGGGAGATCTCCTAAAAAGGATACCATCTCAACGCAAAGAAATTTACCCTATCAAGGTAATTTCTCTTGTAGCCATCAAACAAACATGATCAAAATTATTTCAGAAGGCTGTCTTACGACCTGGATGTTTCTTAACAAGTGGTAACTAGTTCATTTTGAGATGAGAGAACACAGGCAGAGAGAAGGGTTATATCTGAGTTGTCATGTACGTAATTTTTTTTTCACATTAATTCACATGATATTAGAATGAAAAATAAAGAATTTCTTGTAATGGGAATGGAGACATTCGTTGTATTCTCCACAAATATATCTATAGACAAGAAAGTTAGAAGGTAGAATCAAAACTGGGACATGTGCACATTAGTCTAGCATACGGCTTTGGTTGCTGGTATTTTAAGAAATTTGTCTTGCTTGTATAAAAGTTAGGAAGTTTAGAAAATTATTTGTAATGGAAACATTTTTTGCTGAAATCGCCAATGGTCTAAATCTTTATCTGTTTGTTAGGAATCAGACAGGGCAGATGAACCCAAGCCTGTTGTTCAAGAGAGCATCACAAGCACAAGCACAGAGAAAGAACCTGAGCAAGTGAAGGCAACTGCAGCTACACCTCTGTCACCATATATTGCGTAAGTTATGTTTATGTTCATAAACTTCAAATGATATTTCATAAATAAATCTAGACCAAAATTGGAAACTCAGACTAGATTTTAGGTTTCCTTGTTTCTTTAACGTTTTGAACTTGGTGAATGTTACCAGTAAAAGTATTGAATTCTAATTGCTTGAGGAAAATAATTTTTACATTTTTTTCATTTTGTAGCTATGAGGATCTAAAGCCACCAACTTCACCAACACCGACTCCAAGCACCGGCACTAGTGCCACCAAAGCTAGTGATATAGACACCACTCCAACGCCAACAAGTTCAAGCTCTTCACCTGCTGAAATCATTTTGGAAAAGCCGAATATTCTCGAAATAAATGGAACTCCTAAGGTTGAACCAAAGAGAACAAGTGCTTCATCGCCGTACATAAAGTAAGTTCATGGTCCATAATGTCAACCAATTATCAACTTAAATAGCAGAAACTTTAGAAACCCTGATATGGAAAACTAAAGTAGGCACCAATCTTTTATAATTGAAGAGTTGTTAATTGGTGCCCTCTCACAAGATTCAGTCTCTCAACTGGCAAATTTCATAAGTTGACATGTGCATTTGCCCACTATTACTTGTTCTCTCCGCTCGTGATTCTAATCTTTTTCCTTGTATTTGTTATTTCGAATCACATTATTTTCTTAAACTGCTTAACATATCATTACATTCTATTTTATCGTGAACAAAATAAATCTAGAACAAATCTTACTATAAGAAAAGTGAACGAGTGAAATCTTACTACTGAGAAAACCAAATACCTGCCACTCCATGCACTTCCAGATTTTCTCATGAAATTTAATTAAACTGTGTTGTCAAGATCCGATATAATCTTTGAATTGCACTGATTTGTAAATTTTAATTGCTTCCTGTGACTAAACTGTAAATTTGTCTGTCTTGTAGCTATGAGGATCTAAAGCCACCAACTTCTCCAACTCCAACTCCAAGCAATGGCTCTGTTGCTACCAAAGCTAGCAATATAGACCTCCCGCCCGTTGCAACAAGTTCCACCCCTTCATCAGTTGAAGTCAATTCTTTGGAAAAACCGAGCATTGCCACAGAGAACATAACTCCTCAAATCGCACCAAAGAAGAAAAACCCCTCGTCGCCATACACAAAGTAAGCTCATCGTCCATAAAAGTCGAAAACACGCTTCTTCTCCTTTTGTTATTTGGTGTATATATATATATATATATATATGAGTAGGTCTCTTTTAACTAGTTTTGAATCATCGATTTGATATTGGTAGTTATGAAGACTTGAAACCACCTACATCTCCAACTCCAACTCCAAGTGGGTCCATAAAGGAACCTTCTATTGACCCGGTTTCTACAGAGGTGACATCACAGCTCACTGGGAAGGATAATGGAGCTAGTTTAACAGATGGTCCTGTGTCTCCTGAAAAACCTTTAGCTTACAAACTCTCTCCATATCTTGCGTAAGTTGACAATATGCTTTGTGGACACGTTTTGAAATATTACTCGATTTATCCTAAAATGCCTACAAACTATTTTCTAGTACCACCTAAGAAAATACTAAAATCTTTAGAAAATTACAACATTGATCCTATCCTATAAGGCTGTTGTAATTGTAGTCTCATTTCCAATTGCAAAAAAATGCCCCATACGATGTATTTTTTTGTACTTCTGGTTTCATTTGTTGAGAAAAGGATAGAACTCTGCATGTGAAATGCATGGGCTGTTGAATTAAGTACTAATCACGTGCAAGCACGTGATCTAACTAATTGTCTCATGTCCGTGTTTAACAAATTGGATTGAAAATGCAAAAGAAAACATCATATGGGACTTATGCAAGTTTGAAAATAATTGGCCTAGAAATGCTAGGACCTGTCCTATGGGACTAATGCTTCATGTTTCTCTAAATTCTTTAACAATTTATGGTGCCTGGATTTTATAATTTGATTATCATTTGGGATATGATTACGTTGGGAGTGATCATTAGATTTGACAAGGGTAATTTGTTTCACAATGCTAAAATATTTGATTTGGGTCTCATATTTATGTTTCACAGGTACGATGACCTCAAGCCCCCCTCGTCACCATCTCCGAGTGTGCCAATAGTATCGGGAAACAACAAAACCGATAGTCCAGTTGGCGAGAAATCTGCAAGCGTTGAGCTCCAAATCCAGTCAAAGTCCACTCCCCTTTCACCTTATACCATGTAAGTTTTTCCAGTTTGCAATTTTTCAGAAATTGTACATTGTTTACATTTGTAGGGCAACCATTCGAATTTTTCAAGTATTTGCATTTTTATAGACGAACTTTTTTTTGCAATTATTTTATTCGAGTTGGTGGAGTTCAAATGAACTTTTTTTTTACACCTTTCTATCCAAACTTTTCTTCTTCCTTACCTTTTTATCTCACCTGCACAAACATATGTTAGAATATTCTTCCAAAATATGCTAATATATTTAAAAAAATGTAACATTTATGGAATTGAGTTAAACAAATGGAAAAAAAAAATATCATTTATGAAAGTACAAAAGCCCGGAAAGTTTGGATGGGTTAACGTCATTACCCCTTTTTAAGGAATGGTAGTTTTGTGCAAATCTTGTTCCATACTAAATTATAGCTTTACGTCATTTTTGTGCAGGTACGAGGATTTGAAGCCACCGAGTTCTCCAACGCCTTCTTAAAATGTGAAGGGAAAGCGAAAAGGCGTAATTTTGCATTCTTTTGCGCTTCTTACTGAAATAATCCTTTTGATGTAAAATTACAGCTGAGCAAATTCATTATGCATCAGTCCATATAAGAGAGACTAGCTGTTCATGAGGTGAGCATAAATATGTTAATGTTCTATTCATAATTGTCTTTAATTTTCATCATATACTGATGATTCTGTTTTCGTTAATGATTATACCAAACTAAATACGTTTAATCGACATAATAGAGTTCTGTTTAGAGAATAATTTAGGTAATAAAATACTTATGTGATTCAGATTGAATTCTACTCTGGACAATCTCCAGTAATAAAATACTTTTAGTTGTGTTGGATATGTTCTAAAACCATGAGTGTTTAGACTTGATGTGATATTTACCAGTGAAGATTTTTGATTTTTCAATGCTCAAGTTCATAAACCTTGCACAGGTCTAATGAAGTGACAAATGATGATACTAAAATACATACTTGAATGAGATAAATACAAGTATATTTATTATTGTAGGACATGTACAATTTAATTTGGATATCTTTTGGGGGTCAATCACTTCCTCTATTATTGGCGATCGTGACAGGTCAAACCCATAACAATACATAATATAATATATAGATATAGATATAGATATCCTGGTTAAATTGGTCTGAATGTTGGTAATGTACTCAGATATATTAAGAACAACATTAATTGCAGACATCAAACAATGATGGGTTTTTGATTACCAACTTCAAAACTTGGGAGTTTGTATAAATAAAGAAACATGTCTTTAGGATTCTTTTGGAAATTTATAATTGGCTTATCTAGAAGACTGTTTGATGATTAAAATTATTTAATTATGTTAACATCATTAACAACAAAAACCTAGTCGCCTAAAGATGACAAAAAAAAAAAAAAAAAGCATGGATTTCTTAAACCAAACACTTCAAATTGAACATAATACCCAACATCTCTAAGTCAACAATTACTATAGATTTGTATTTCTTTATACATTTACCATCACAAAGCATTAAATGTCGATTAAATATGGTCACCAAATCCCATAAAAAAACTGCATATCTTTTCTTTACCAAGCTTTATATGAGCTGTTGATCACAAAAGCTGGAAACTTTTTGGGTCATTTGAGATGACTTTAAGCCATGCATGAACCATTTTATTTTAGCCTTTTGTTTTGCCAACTAATTTTCATCACTCAAAAGGACCCAACAAATTTACTTCTTTTGATGCAGAGAAAAGCCAATACAAAGGTGGCAAAGGCTTTACGTGAATAAAGTGATTAGTTTGCCCGCATGGGCAGCCCAGTTGGTCACAGAAGGGTGAAGTTTGGACAATGACCAAGGATCGAGTCTCACCAGCGGCAGTGTGGGAGCAACCTCTCAAGTGAGGGGGGCTCCTTGTGCGCAGTGGGCACTGGTCTAACCCCTGTGATTGGCTGGGTTACCATGATTTATTCCTCCCATAGCTCTGTCGGGCCGGGGCATGGAGGGCCCTTGGGGTTGGGGATTCAACCTTTTGGACAAAGTGATTAGTCAAAACAAAATTTGTTACCCTTTTAATTTCAAGTCCCATCCGCATGTGTGCATGAATAAGAATCATTATTTACTATTCAAATAAATATTATTTTTTCCCTAAAAAAACTCAAAAAGTGTTATCTTTTTCATGATAGTCATTTTATACTCTTGTTCTATAATTGATTAAATTTGATTCTTTACTAAAATTTCCTTGTGATTATATATAAGTAGGAGACTAGGCCTAATAAGAAGTGTTTTTAGTAGGAAAAAATATTTCTATAATGTTTTCTTCAGTATTTTAAAATGTTACATAATTGGAAAGTGGAATTTGTAGTAAGTTTCTATGTCCTGGACTTAAGAATTTCAGTTTTAAATCACCAAAATTGAGCTGTCTTTCTCATGTGCTCTGTTGCTGTCACAAAATTAATGTAAATTGGAGCTTTCTTATACCATATTTTTGTCTCTATATATACACTTGTCACTTTTAATTGGAATTATATTATCACCACATTTAATGTTGTCTTTGTCAGTATTTGTACAAATATCCAAGAATCTGCAATTAAAATTCAAGCTCTTTGACAGGTACATTTCATTAATTTGTCTCTGACATGATCTTTTTTTCTTTCATGACCTATAGGAAAGATTCGGATTTTGAAAATTATTTAATAGTATTGGCCTAATTTTGCTGATAAATATATAAAATTCCCAGTGATTTTAATGGTTTTTGCACAGATAAGAAATGAGGAAATAAAGTGCATGAGCATTTTTATCAAGTTTTTATTACTATATATAGTTTGAAGTTGAAAGTTAAGTACATTGATTATGAAGAAATTTGAGCCTAAGAAGAGACAACTATCACCAGACAAGGCTCAAAGTTTATTGAAAAAGGAGGTATTTAAATTAAATCTCTTAATTAAGATTACGTATGTTTTAATGTTACATTTCATTATATGGGTTTTTTCCATACTTATTTATCTAATAAGATACAAAGCAAGAGATTCAGATGAAATACTCTATTTGCTTCCTAAACTGAATACTTAGTGACACAAAAAAATTGAAAAAATTGCATTTTTTTGATCAATATTTTAACATTTATACCTAGTTTATGCTTATAAATCCAATATGTTGTAGATCATAGAGCTAGAAAAAGAACTAGAGGGCCAAATTATGGAACGATCTGCGTTAGAGAAAGCGATGAATTGCCAGCCTATCTTGGATAATCATACTTATAAATCACTTTCCAAGGTTAATCTTTCTCTCAAATTTATATTCAAATCTTTGTACTAATAAGTGAGTAATTGTGATTATAAATAAGATTATGTTTTGTTATTCAGCCTGCTGAGAATCTCATCAAAGAAATCGGAATGTTGGAGTTTGAAATCGTGTATTTGGAGAAGTATCTTCTATCAATGTACCGAAGAAATTTCACGAAAAGGGTACCAAATTTTGTCGAAAGCCCACAAACGAACGATGAAACTCATAGTTTAACGTCTTTCGAAGTTGCAAAAGCTAATTTAGCTTCAATAAACGACAACTCGAATAATGTGTTGCCTTTGAACTGCAAAGATAGTTTAAGTGGAATATACAGAAGCCACTCATCACTCTCTCACCGTTCGCCTCGATTTGAAGCTCTAGATTCTTACCATTCTTTACCTCTATCGATGTTCGAGGTAATTTAGCATATAATATTCACTATCATATATATATATATATATGTGTGTGTGTGTGTGTGTGTGTGTGTTAAAACTTCACTAAATGCACCATTTTTTGGAAATTTGTTGAGTTATGAGTTGAAATTTAGTGAAAAAATATATGGGTTGTGTGTTTTTTTCGACAGCAAAAACAAGGGTCGGCTTCAAATGCTAGTTTTCGTGCTCGAGAAACGCCCAATTGGATTTCTGAGGAGATGATCAAATGCATATCGACCGTTTATTATCATATATCCGATCAAGATTCTAGTTTCGTTTCACACTCATCGTTAAATCCATGGTCAAATAACCCTTTTCATACCGAAGATTCAAAAGATTCTAGTGAATCTTCCTTCACAATGGTTGAAGTGAAAAGAATCCTTAGAGATTCCAAAAGCCTAGATTCTGTTCAATACCTTCTACAGCATTATAGGTACTCTTATATGTCTTAGTTTCTTATGTAACAATATATTTTCACGATTCTTTATTCGTCGAGTTTTAATCTTAGATTTGGATTAACAGGTTTCTCGTTTCAAAGTTGACGAAAATTGACCCTCGAACATTGAAGCTCGAAGAGAAACTATCGTTCTGGATTAATGTCCACAATGCACTAGCGATGCATGTAAGAATGTGTATCTTTGTCTCTATTTTTTTTTTCCATATTTTTATAAAAATCAAGTTGAAATCATTTGAAAATTTTTACAGGCATATTTGGTTTACGGGATACCACGAGGCAATCTAAAACGGATCGCTTTAGTCCTAAAGGTAAAACTCGAATTCTCGTTTTTAACCTTTCTAACTTTATATTATAATTTTTTTTTTGTTAATTAATTGACAATTTTGCTCAATCCAGGCTGCATATAACATTGGAGGTCATACCATAAGCATAGACACAATTCAGAGTTCGATTTTAAGGTGCCGATTGCCTCGTCCAACTCAGGTTTCAACTCAATTTCTATATCTGCAACTATAATCTTATGTTTTTTATACTTAGTTATTAGATAATTATTACCATAACATGCTTTTGTAATAAGGGATGTTGTAATAATTTCTTACATATATAGTGGCTACATACATTGTTCTCCCCAAAGACGAAGTTTAAATCCCGAGACCCTCGATTGGAATACGCAGTAAATCACTCGGAGCCTCGTTTGTATTTTGCCCTTTCTTCAGGATGCCAATCAGATCCACTAGTAAGCCTCCATTTCTTAATCAAAATGAGTACTTTTAGATTCTTAAACTATCTGTTTTAAGGTACAAAAAAAAGGGTGATATTTATACTTTCGACTTATATTTAACGACACTTGATGTTCGATTTTCTTCAGGTTCGTTTATACACACCGAAAAAGGTGTTCCAGGATTTAGAAATGGCTAAAGAAGAGCATATTCAAATGAACATAAAGCTATATAAAGAACAAAGATTGCTCATACCTAAAAATGTAGAAATTTTTACTAAGGAAATGAGATTATCTCCATCTGGTTTTCAAGCAATGATTGAGCACTCTATGCCTGGTTCATTAATAAACCATTTTCAGCAGCAAAAATTGTCGAAAAAAGTCGATTGGGTCCCACACGACTTCGCCTTCCGTTTTCTACTTTCGAATGAGTTAATGGGGTGATACATATTTGCTTCTAGAAGAAAAAATCTCGGGTTTCATGAGATTTAGTTTTTTTTTGTGAATAATAAATCGGTGTAAAACGAAAGGTTTGAATGACAAATGAATCACGAGTACTAGCAATTACCTGAGTAAGATTGATTCAGTTGTCATTCCGAAACTACTTCAGATAGATACTCCGAGGATTGTAATATTGAGTAAGTGTAATATAATGAATTTATTGCCTTAATGGTTATAAATGTAATATAATGAGTTTGTTAATTTTCCTTTTTTGGTTATATTTGCAATTTTGTGTCTTAATTATTTGTAATATAAAGGCTGAGGCATATGAAGTTCTTAAATGATCTTTTGCTAGTTAAAATGCAATAGCTTCTGATTGTACACTGATGTCTTTATAGTTTACATTTGAAGCAAGAAATTGTACTATAATCAAATATTACAAACATATATATTCAAAAAAAAAAAAAAAATTCAAACCCCATGTTTGCACAAAGAAAAAAAAAAATTGAAAAAGGACCTTCAAAATTAATAATTACATAATAACTTCACTTATAATTTGTGTAAAAATTACCCTTCTCATAGCTTCCATTTCCATTTCAATCTTCATTTATCACACTTAGTTTGGCCACAAACTTATGCCCCTTAACATGGGCTCCAGATTTTCTATAATATTTTCGCGTAACACTTTCGTTAAACGTCAAAATCATAGGCTCGATTTTTCTCGACCAACAACAATTGCAACTAATAATCTTCTCATCATCACTACTATTACTACAACTAGAAATGGCTATAACGGCTTTCATGGCCAACGCCGCCAAGTCCTCAGCCTGCAGGTGGTGGTGCCGCCACTGCTCCGGCAGCTCAAAGTAAACTTCCCCTGGTTGCAACACCTCATCACCGCCCATCTCCGGCAAGGGCTCATCAAACTCCATATCCTCTGAACTGCAAATGAAACCATTTGAATTCTGTTGTAATATTTGTGAAACTTTTATTGGCCATGAAAATTCTTGAAGTTGTCCATTAAGGAGAATTAATTTGGCCCTGATATTGGATTTAGATTCGAAAGACCTACAATTTCCCATACTGTATGAGAATTAGAGGGTTTTATATTATGTGATTATGATTAATAATTGTAAGTATATATTTATATATTAGTTGGAATTCTCAATGTTTATAAAGTATGGATGCAAAAATATTCAAACCTTTCATTGTGATATAAACGTCGTATTGCCCGTCATTTTATGGACTTTGTTTTAGTTAGGACCAATTTATATTAATTGTTTGGTTACAACATGCATGGCTTAATTTGTAGTCAACATTTTTTTGTTAAAATATCAAAATCATGAAATTAATTGATGATTACTTTAGGGTAAACTTGGGTTGCCCGTACATTATTTGCAAAGGGCTTCAAAATTGTCTCAGATGATTGTCTTTTTCTTTTAAAGGTTTTATTTATGAATTAGTCTCATATATATATATATATATATATATATATATATATATATTAGATGATTATAATCCAAAATATTGACTAAGGGACCCTCAACCTTAATAATATTGACTATTATCTAAATAATTAATATAGGTTATTTAATATTCCATATCAAAGTATACGTTTACGTGAACTGACAATCCAATTAAAATTAGCTTTAATCAACTTCAGATCAAACGCCATCTACACCTAAGAGGAAAATTGTATTAATAAATATCTTTGATATATTGTAGTCAATTACTTCAATATTATCCAGAAGTTGCATATAGTTTATATCTTAAATCCATTCAAAAGGACAGAAAAAGGGTCCTATTATCATACTAATCGTAAAATTAAATGAACCCAAAATTTCGCAATTCCATAAAAAATATTGATCATATCTCGTTTAAATATATCAAACCATTATCTAAAATACATATCGCAAAATATATGCACATGCTGTTTCGATTACTTAATAATTGTTATTATAATTATATTGCGACATAAGTAATTAAATTAATTTATTTTGACATTAATTTGCCCACAAGGCCAACAATGAGGGTTGTGGGATCCCCTAAAACATCAGAAATCACAACTTGCAAAGCCAAAATATGAAACAGAAACTTAGTTTACCAGAAGGCAGTGTAGCTGTATTAGTGTTGGTAATTGTCTTCTATTGCAAGTTTAAGGTTATATGTATTAGTGTTTATCAATTATGACATTAAACTTGAGTTAGATTGGTAAGAATTCACATGCTATATATCTATCACTCTGCCGATAAACATGTCACATGTTTCGAAATTACGTATGATTATAAGGGTTATTAAATTATTATTCATCGTATTGAAATTTTTATATAACCCTAAACCCTAAAAATTATAACACTCGGCCCAAACAAGTATATTTGATCGAATATAAGAAGTATTTGGAACTAAACATAAAAAGATAAAAATTAATTAACTCTTATAAAATAATTGCAAATACTAATTGGAGTTTTACACACCAGAAAATAGAAAAAGGAAATAATTGAACTACTTCAGAATTGAAAAGGAACTAAAGGTTAAAAAAAACAGAAAAAACGAAGAAAACTATATAGGGTATGTTTGGTTTTGTTTTGATTGGGTATTTTGGTGAGAATTGTTGGTGAGAAATTTTTGGGGACACGTGCATTGTTGGTGAGATAGTGTTTGGTTTAAATGAAAAATTGATTTTTGATTGGATTTTTTTGGTGAGATAGTGTTTGGTTTTGTTTTGAGAGGGAACATAAGTTACTGTAGCAGTCAAATCATGTCAGTTTTTGTCTGTTAATGATTAAAGAATAATTAAAAGTTATGTTATAATATTAAAATTATAATAATTATAATGATTAAAGAATAATTAAAAGTTATGTTATAATATTAAAATTATAATAATTATATTATAGATGAATATTTATTTGTATATAAATGTAAAATAAATAATTTTTTAAATATTTATATAAATGATTTAAGTTAATATATACTATTGAATGTAAATAATTAATTAAGTTAAAATATATTATTAAATGAAACACGATTATTTAAAAAACACAGACTTAACAAAATGAAACATCAAATAAATATAATGAGCATATGTATTGCTCATTGTACAATTTCATAAAGGGAAACACAACACTAACGAGTACCACGTGGTCGATTCCGTGATCTAACATTACTAGATTCACCTGTATTTGATGATCCAGCATCACCTTGGTCATTGTACAGTCGTTCCACCAAATTAGCGTCGAAATTAACATTATTAATAGTATTTGACGCACTGAAGGATCCGTTGTACGAGCTTTGGCCAAATAAATTTGACTGTTGCGCAAAATTTCTTTGAGACCATGGATGTTGTGCCGAAATGTCATCGGATATGACGATAACATCCTGTGCATCAGATGTCATTACGTTCTCATCAATGAATACATCTTCAGTTTCATCTTCTGAGGCATCATGATCCATAAAAACTTGTTTAAGAAGGTCCCATCTTCTCTCTCCAATATCAAAGTAGCGCGATGCGTTAGGAATATTCTGCAGAAGGATATAAATTTAATAATAAATTATTGCATTTCAAATATTCATAAAAATATGCAATGATAATAAACTTACGAGTGTTAATTCCCCACGAATTGAGTACGGTACAGTCATTATATTTGTAATATGATTGTGTTTCACACGTGGATGTGCCCTCACTCTTTTAAATGTATCATATCGTTCCTTCAGACTGTAGTACTTATCCTTCACACTATCCAAAGTGTACCGACGAAAATATGTAAGTTGCAACTTTTTTCTCCACTCAGGAAGTTCCATCATTGCAACAAATTCATCTGCTACTGATGAAACTGCATTTGTGTCCATCATAATGTGTAAGAACCTCTCTTCAACTTCGGGCGTCCATACGTCCACCGGCCCATCGTCTAAAATTCTGCGTCTTGGTGCCATCACTGGACAATCATCAAAATGACATGGACAATACATATTATATATGATTTTTTAAAATTGATAATAAATTTATAAATCATATCAACTTAATCACATTTATAAAAAGATATTACACCATAATAACATTAACAAAAGATTTGATGCTATCACATACTTAATTCAAAGTAAGCAAATTAAAAATCACAGTTCAAACATATAATAATATCGTCAATGAGATATAATTTCGTGACCCACGTCACATTAATTAGTTGCCAAGGTCACCCCACATCCAATCGGCGATGCTATCTCTGAAACTAGACTGCATCTGAATTTCTTGCACAGTAGGATTACTATACCGTTGTGTGTTGTCTTCGCCGTCTAGCACTTCCCGTAATTGTGCATCAGTCATATTGAATATATTATCATCTCTATTAAACTTTCGTATAAAATTGTGCAACACACAACATGCTATGACAATTTTTACTTGTCGTTTAACCGCATAGGAAGGCATTCCCCAAGCTATGATTGGGAATCGCTTTTTAAGTATCCCAAAACACCTCTCAATTGCATTTCTCAATTTTGAGTGCCTATGATTGAAAATCTCTTTCTTACGCGTTGGACCTCGTCCCTGACCTCGAAATTCAGAAATGTGGTATCGCTCTTGTCTATATGGAGCTAGAAAACATCCATAATTTGTATATCCCGCATCAACAAGGTAGTATTTACCTAAGTTGACTTATGTGTGTTAATAAGTATTCAAGAATCAAGAGTGTATATATATATATATACATGTATTAATAAAATTCTAAATAACCTGCCGGTGGAAATGGAAATGATGTATCACTATTTATTGCATTCATTAAGACGTGGGCATCATTGGCGCTTCCTTCCCATCCAGCATATACATATGTGAACATCAAATCAAAATCACAAATGGCAAGCACATTTTGCGATATCGTGTTCCTCCTTGATCTATACGAATTTTGCCTACTTCTTGGTACCCATGCTGGAATTATAGTTCCATCAATAGCTCCAACACAATCCTATTTTTTCTCCCAAATATATATGTAATTACTAGTGTCTACTGTTTAAAAAATAAAATTTGTAAATGCTCAAATAATGCACCACAACTTACCTTGAAGTACGGATACAAAAGAGGATTGCTTGTAATTACTGATGAAACTTCATTGAACTTTGGTGGAGTTATTACTTCTGAGGCAAAATTCACCAAGGCCTCAAGCACACGTTTTATGTGACGATTTATAGTCTCCGAAGAGTGTTGGAAACGCTCCATACTATCTCTATGACGATGATGCATCCCGACTGTTTGCATAAACAAAATTACTTCTTCGTAGACTGATACTCTCGCAGTTTGACCATATGAAAGAAAACCCCTACTAACAAGTTCGGTGCAAAGTGCCATAAATGTCGGTTTAGTCATGCGCACTTGATCGTAAAATCGTCCTTCATCTCCATTCATTATCTCTGACACCCATTCTGGAGCTTGAAACCTAGAATTATGTCGAGATCTAAATTCCCTAGAAATTTGAGGACCTAGAATATGGGTGAAGAAAAATAAGTCAGCGCTCCCATCGGATATGTCACTACCGGGAGTGCCGGGACTTCCATCATTGCTTACGTTGTCGTCATTTTCGTCAAAATTTATAGATGTACTTGCCATATTCCTATAACATAGAGTATAAAAGTTCTAAAATCTATTAGGAAAGTCATGCATTTCTAGTATGAGATTAAATTCATAAAAGAAGATTAATCTAAGTAGTGGTATATATAACATGATACTAAAAAGTGATGAAAATAACTAAATTAGAGATTGGTAGGACAATCATCACATTAGGGTAATGATTCAACCCATATTCTTCGTAATTCATCATTCATTCCCAAGAATAAGATCCTTTGCGTAGCACTTGCTAGAACGCGCACAGCTTTCACATGTTGATAGGGGCAAAGGCCCTCCATGCTATTTAGCAAAGCTAAGCATGCGTCACATGACTCCTTTGCTCCGGCACCAGTCCTAATAGATTTCGCTTCATTCATTGCCCTCCATTCATCTATCAAATCGTCAAATTTACTTTGTTTGGTTGACGACCTACGCTTACTTGAAGAGCCGCTACCTATGATCCCACTTGTTGAAAATCCTGAACTCTCCTCCACACCCATGGAAACGTCCTCTGTCACATTACGTTCTCGAACCCTACTCCGACCAGAACTTCCATCAGTCAATGTGTTAACTTCATTATCATGAAGAGGTGTGTGGGTAGAAGATCTTGCCATAGCACCAGTAGCTACATTATCCTTAAACATTTCCGTACATAAGTCGAAACACTGCAGACCCGCCTCCAACAATCTTTCTCCATCTACGACTTTCTGTTTCCAAAACAAATAATTATAATATAATATCAAGTGTGATTGTAAGTATCCAAAATAAAATATATACATATTGATTGTAAATATGTTTACCGTGGCTAATGAAGCAAGAACATCATCCGGGCCTGTGATAGTGTTTTTTTCGTAATCCCATCCTAAGCCAGTCTTACTAAACATCCATGTGCGAAAAGTTTTCCAAGCCCCACGGACCCTATTCCATTTTCCAGCTAGTTGGGCAGGGTTATACTTATAAATATTTTGGTTTTCATTCACTCTTTCACAAATTTTCTCCCATATTTGAGGCGTAAAGGTGGTAGTCATCAAATTACCGTGAACAAACTCTTCGTGGCATGCCTCGATAAATACTTTCTCACAAATAGAGGGCCATTTGGCAATATCATTGCGGCTTTTTTTAGGTCTCAAGTCGTCCACCTCTTTCCCTTTTCCCTTACCCCTTGGCATCTAATAGGATGGAAAAATTATTGTGGGATATATTTATTTACAATAATATTTTTATTCAATTTTACACTAAATATTAATATCGAATGTTTTACACATTTTGGCTATGAGATTACTGGTCAAGTTTTAATATATGGTATGATTTACACCTTTTGATGTATTCGCATTATTGCATCTAATTTTTCATAACTGAAACTAGGATTGCAGTATAATCTAAGTCCATACTCCGAAGAATAAATAAAATCCGCATTTGATTTTTGTAAATAAACATAAAACACAATAAAAAAATTACACTAAATTCTAAATACGAAAGACTAATGCATCAACTACAATAGACTGTAAAATTAAAATGTCAAAATACTTAAATCACTTATATTCAATAATATTAGGTGAATCGATTCAAATAAACTCGATTCATCATAAAATTTTACTACTAAATATGTGATTTAAATCTGAGTCAAAGTTTTACTTTATTTTTTTAATCATAAAAATCTTATCCTACTACAACGCAACATTATTATATAAAAAGCTGATGTCATCCGTGACATTGCTATCTTCTTTTCTGTGTTATTATATAATTAAATAATAATAATAATAATAATTTGAATTTCAGCAACAGTATCATTATCCATGATTTTATTCGCAATTTCAAAATTTTAAAATTATAATTTACAGATAAATTTTTTTATAATAGATGAGATCCAATAAAATTAATTTATTATAATGTCTAAAATAAACAAGAAAAGGAAACAATTTTGAAGGGTAAAATGGTAATTAACCCTGTCAATTATGCATTTTGCATGCTTACAGAAATTAGCACTAGTCATATTCTGTAAAATTAGCATTAGTCATATAAATAAACAGCTACATTCTCATACAAATGATAACATACAGTTCATAATAAAATTTTAATATCAACTCAAAAAACATAAACAAACAAATCATATATAATCCTTGTCTAACAATCACATGCTTACAGAAATTAGCACTAGTCATATTCTGTAAAATTAGCATTAGTCATATAAATAAACAGCTACATTCTCATACAAATGATAACATACCGTTCATAATAAAATTTTAATATCAACTCAAAAAACATAAACAAACAAATCATATATAATCCTTGTCTAACAATCACATGCTTACAGAAATTAGCACTAGTCATATTCTGTAAAATTAGCATTAGTCATATAAATAAACAGCTACATTCTCATACAAATGATAACATACAGTTCATAATAAAATTTTAATATCAACTCAAAAAACATAAACAAACGAATCATATATAATCCTTGTCTAACAATCACTAACATTCATACGTCAATATCTTACCATTTTCCATAATGTATGTGTATTAACAACCAATCTATAACATAATATAAATAAAACACAAATAACATTAATACATCACATAATAAAATATTAATAATGATAATATAGTTGGCAGGTGTCCAATTAAATAAATACGAACTAATATAGTTATACCAATCTATAACATAATATAAATAAAACACAAATAACATTAATATATCACATAATAAAATGTGTATATTATTAAAATTCTAAAATAAAAAATTCATATAATTAATTTATTTTAAAATACACTTCAATTTGATAAAGGATTCTGACACAGAAACTTGCAATATATATATATATATATATATATATATATATATATATATATATATATATATATATATATAATATTAGGGTGTTTGCTAGATTTAGGAGTTGCTATATAAAAAATTCGTATAATATTTTGAGATCAAGATTTGAGAGTTAGATTTAGGGTGTTTGCTAGAAACTTATCATAAATAAAAAATAAGAATAGAATGAGAATAAAGTACCTTTGTATATCAAATTTTGGTAATAAGGAGATTATCGGACATATAAAAAAAACACAAGAGCCAAACGTACAAGAATGAATTTGAGAGAAATCACAATTGAAAAGGAAAGTAGTGGTGTGAAATGGTGTGAGTCATTGTGACAATTTATAGAGAATAATTTGGGGTTTTCTTATCAAAATTATATAAAGTAAATAAATAAAAAATAAAATAATATAAATTAAATAAATAGAAAAGTAATCAAGGGTGGACACATTATTCCACCCGTATAGCATTATTATGGAAAAGCGTTAGATGACAAATAGCAAGTGGCAACTGACATAATCCCACTCCTTCACATGTTGCACTATTGCACAACAGTGTTCCATTATTGCACTATTGCACTACAGTGTTCCATTATTGCTAGCCTGCCTCCCATGTGAAGAAGTGTTCCATTATTGCTAGCCTGCCTCCCATGTGAAGAAGTTTTCACCAATTGTACAATATTCTATCAAAAAAGATCAACCCTTTTTTACTCGAAAATTTGTCAATGGATTTCATTCATTTTTTTTTCACGTGACCTTTTTTCACTTTTCTTTTTTCCAAAATTGTTTTTTAGATGATTTTTTGTGCTAATTTTGGGCTAAGGTAACTATTAATCAATTAAAAGATATTATTGGTCCAGACATTTGTGCACATAAAATGATTATTGATTACTTTAAATATTCTTGTATTTATATTTATTTGAGTGAGAGGTGTTGGATCAATATTATATACCTATATATATAATTCATTTGTGGTAAGAGGTATATTATATATATATATATATGTACTTTTCCTAATAATATATTTTAGAAAGAATTACAAAAACCATCTTAAACTAAAATTTGTATCTCAAAAATGCATGAAAATATTTTTAGAACTCGAAATGGTTCATTGCTGGAAACCAAAGGCTATAATTGAAACCCCTTTGGACTAAATTACATTTCATTTATTAAGTCTGTGGAATTAGTTTTTATTGATTGAAAAATATTTTTATAAATTTGTTATTTTATAAAAAAATTATTTTTGTGGGATTTTAGTAAATTTTCTATTATTTTACTAGTATTAAAAGACACTAAAATTTAAAATAGCCATGGTCAATGTGAGATGGATAAAGTTTAAACTTACACTAAAATTTGCAATGCTTTGCCAGAGGACCGAATTGGTACATTATTTAGTTCGAGGGGCTATAAGCAACATTCAGTATAGTTCAAATTCAACTGTTCACAACCTCACAAAACACATAAATAAATTTAGTAAACAAGATTCAGCTGAGTTAAGCAGTAATCTACCCTTTATACACACTAACACTAAAAAACACTACATCAAATATATACCATTTCTGGTTCTCGGTGATTCGATGTTGTCCAGTAGCCCCCGATTTTTAGCGCTTGCAGATCTGACCTCTTTACTTCAACCACATAACCATAAACACATGTTTTTTCCCACCTAATCCACAACGACGTCATTAAGGGGCGATCGCAAAAAAATAGAAAAATTATATAAGTCTCGGCGACCACAAACGACATCATCTTCATCGCCAAGGAGATTTTGCTGGGATAGCAAACGCCGGCGTAGACGGCCAAACAAGAAAATGAAACCCCTACCCAGCAACGTCCTTTTGTAGAGAAGCGGGCAAAAGAAAAAGAATTAAAAAAGGGCCAGGTTCCACCACGACGCGAAAAAGAAACAAAATAGCTCCGGTAGCGGCGGCGTAGAAGTGGCGCGCGGTGGGAAAGAAGCTGACCGGAATTGTAAACGCGAAGCTGATGAGAAACCGGAGAACCGGTACAGAAACTCCAATCACCGCCACCATGGGTTCAATTTCCGGCAGCTCCATTACAGAAATAAAGAAAAGAAATAGATGGAGAGAGAGATGAGGGAGGGGATGGAGAAATTAGGAGGAAAGAGAAAACCATGAGCAGACAAAGTCTGATATGTACAATTAATAGGAGAGAGAGATTTATTGGCCAAAAATGGAGTTATTTTTTGACCAAAAATGTATTTTTTTCGGACCAAATATTGTGTTGTCCAAACACTATTGGGCCAAAAAATTTGGCCAAAAAGGTTTCAAAATGAAACCAAACATTACCATAATTTGTGATTCTTTGGTCCATCCTCTCCTTCAAGATCAGGCTAGGCTGCAATAGAAAACCAAAGGAAAGCATAATTATATTAGCACAACGAAGGACTTTTGTGTAATCTTTTGTTATTTTGTTTCTAATATAACAATAATAATGGAGTATAGTATAAGAATCCATATATATATAATAACAGGAAAACATTCAAATTGATAACAAAGAAACAGGAGAAAAGCAGAAAACTTCATGAATCAAATATTTATATACACGTAAAATTGAATAAAAAAGGATTGAATTCGGTACCTGAGGCAAAACTAACTAGGAGTCGAGTGCAAGTTCTTCTTTCTGATCGGAGAAGAACCGGAGAATGTAAGGTGTGATACGAATCACAACCACCAATGCTCCAAACATTGCCACGTGGGTCTTCAGCTGCTTCATCTCCGGCGAGTCTGGTGCTGGAAACATTGTTTCAGATTTTACTCGAGATTCCGGCGAGTTGTCTGATGGAAACATTGTCTTAGATTTTGCTCGAGATTTAAAACCCTAATTTTTCCTTCTCTTTGTTTTTTCTCTCTGTTATGCTTCACGTATACCCTTCTTATATAGTATTTGGTGTCGTATAGAGAAAACGAAATCCTAATCTATCTTATATTCTAAGATTCCATATTTTTCAAATTACTTCTATTTTCTTACAATTTATTTTACAAAAAAAAAAAATATTTATTATCATCTTCAATATGTGCTCGTTAAAAATTAAAATTAGTAAGCCCGGCCCAATACTAATTTTTTCTAATTTCAATCCAATAAGCCCTTATCCACTGGGCTCAAACTTGGCCCATGTAATGAACAACAAAAGATTAACACATCAGATTAAAGCAAAATGCTTTCTCGTTTCTCCATAATATATAATTTCTAACGGACAACATTATAAATTTTTACAATATTAACCTTCCTACATTTCCCTCTTAAATTTTCAACAAAGGGATATTACGACATATATATTAAAACAAAACTATCCAAACCCCATCTTTGCACAAAAAAAAAAAAAAAATTGAAAAAAGACCATCTAAATCAATATTTACATAATAACTTCACTTATTATTTGTGTAAAAATTACCTTTCCTATAACTTCCATTTTCCTTTCAATCTTCATCTATCACACTTAAGTTGGCCACAAACTTATGCCCCTTAACATGGGCTCCATATTTTCTATAACATTTTCGTGTAACACTTTCGTCTCTATCCACTGTTAAAAACGATCTCTCCTTCTCGTTAAACGTCAAAATCATAGGCTCGATTTTTCTCGACCAACAACAAGCGCAACTAATAATCTTCTCATCATCACTATTACTACTAGAAATGGCTACACCGGCTTTCATGGCCAATGCCGCCAAGTCCTCAGCCTGCAGGCGGTGGTGCCGCCATTGCTCCGGCAGCTCAAAGTAAACTTCCCCCGGTTGCAACACCTCATCACCGCCCATCACCGCCAGTGGCTCATCAAACTCCATCTCATCTGAGCTACAAATGAAACCATTTGAATTTTGTTGTAGTAATTGTGAAACTTTAATTGGCCATGAAAATTCTTGAAGTTGGCCGTTAAGTAGAATTAATTTGGCTGTGATTATGGGCTTAGATTCAAAAGACCTACAATTTCCCATACTTTATGAGAATTAGAGGATGTTATTATGTGATTATGATTTAAAATTCTAAGTAGATATATTTATTATCAATTGGAATTCTCAATGTTTACATATAAAGGGATGTGTTGTATTCATGCAAAAATATTCAAACCTATCGTTGTTATATATACGTCGTATTGCCCGTCATTTATGGACTTTGTTTTAGTTAGGACCAATTTATATTAATTGTTTGATTATAACATGCATGGCTTTGTAGTCAACATTTTTTTTGTTAAAATATCAAAATCATGAATTTAATTGACGATTATTTACTTTAGGGTAAACTTGGGTTGCCCGTACATTATTTGCAAAGGGCTCCAAATTTGTCTCAGATGAATTTTTTTTCTTTCAAAGGTTATATCTAGGAATTTGTCTCATATATATATATATATATATATATATATATATATATTAGATGATTATCTAAAATATTGACTAGGACCCACAACTTTAATAATATTGACTATTATCTAAATAATAAAGTTGGTTATTTAATACCAAAATATATGTTTATGTGAATTGACAATCCAATTAAAATTAGCTTCAATCAACTTCAAATCAAACGCCATCTACGTGTACGAAAAAACTTTATATTAATTAATAGATTGTCCATAAAGGTTGAATCCCCAACCCCAAGGGCCCCCCATACCCCGGCCCGACAGAGCTATGGGAGGAATAAATCATGGTAACCCAGCCAATCACAGGGGTTAGACCAGTGCCCACTGCGCACAAGGAGCCCCCTCACTTGAGAGGTTGCTCCCCCTCACTTGAGAGGTTGCTCCCACACTGCCGCTGGTGGGACTCGATCCTTGGTCATTGTCCAAATTTCACACTTCTGTGACCAACTGGGCTGCCCATGCGGGCATATTAATTAATAGATTGAATGTATATATATATTGCAGTCAATTACTTCAATATCCTATCTTTAAATATCAAATGTCCATTTAAAAGGACCAGAAAAAAAGGTCCTATTGTTCATACTAATCGCAATTAAAATATTAAATGAACCAAATATTTCGCAATTTTATTATAAAAACAATTGATCATATATTGTTCAAATATATCGAACTATTATCTAAAATATATATAGTAAGATATATATATACACATGCATATTTAATTACTTAATGAGCATTATTATAATTATATTGGGATCATAAGTAATTAAATTAAATTATGTGGACATTAATGTGCCCACAAGGCCAACAATGAGAGTTGTGGGATCTCCTAAAACAGCAGAAATCACAACTTGCAAAGCTAAACCAGCAATTTCGCAGCATTTTTGTGCTTTTCCTTTGGTTTTCTTATGATTATGAGTATGTAATGTTGCTTTTAAGCTTGGGATTTTGGTTTCTAATCTCCTGTTGCTGGTGTTTTTGTTTCCCCATGCACCACCACCATTTCCACCGTAGATCTCGTGCCAGCTGTCAACTAGCATCTCCTTAACGCATGCCACGTGTAGATTGTACTTCTTGCATGAGGATCTGTAGCACCAGCTCCTCCCCTTTCGCCCGCACCTGATCACAAATTAGAGTTTTTATCTTCAATTTTTTGACTAAATTATATTTATACGAGTATTTTATTTTTATTTATTTTCATTTTCATTGATTATGTTATTATCTGTATTTACATAGTGGCGTTATTAATTAAAAAGACACATTTATGAGAATGGTTTTTATTGATTTATTTTGTATGATCTTTATTATAATAATTTCACTTCTGCATGATTTTTATCCATGATACAAAAGCAATTTCGTAATTTTAACTTTCATGTTTCATAATACAAAACTCCATCTTTTTTATATGAAAATGGCCAAAAAAAAAAACAATATTTCAATAATAGTTAAGATATAAGTATATAACTGCCTAAGTATCATTTATGATCTTCAGCAATTAATTCTTCTCTAAATTCTCCAATAAGTTTGTTACGTAATTAATAATATAATTAATTATCTTCCAAAAATACAGTACTTTATTTTATTTCAAAATAATTAAGATTATATATAATAATAGATAAAAAAAATATGCCTGTGACAAGGGGCGTTGACTTTCTTGTACAAATACAGCTTAGTTTCGCCATCATCAAGCACCATCGGCAGCTTCGCACAGCAAGGGTGGAGATCAAACCCGCACGACTTGCAGTGATAAACAAACCCCGCCACGTCCTTCTCGCACGCGTTACAGTAACGCGCCACCGGTCCCGGCGGCCGGCTGAGGAATTGAAACGAGCATTTCGTATAGAAGGGATGCGTTATTGACGGCGAAGGTATTGCACAATGTGTGTGCAAATCGTAGTTGCAGGCGCCGCCGTATCCACCGGAGCACTTGTAGCGGGAGCCGATTCCGGCTTCCTTGCAGCCGTCGCACTTGAACGGCGCCTCCGTGTACTCGGCCTTGAGGGTGTGGTAAGGGTGGCTGAAGTGGGAGATTTCATTGTACTTCATTGTGAGAAGTGGGGTGTGTAAGTGAATTTAGAGGGTTTTTCAATTTATAAGGGTAAATTATTTATTTTATGGTGACGTCATATATCATTTTTTATGTATGATTGATTTTTTTTTTTCTAGTTTTAGTATATTCCATTTTTTTTATGAGACCGCAGCCGTTACCGTTAGGTGCGCACTGAGTAAACCCCGCTCTTGTGTAATAGTCTGCAAACCACACAAGAAAGGTAAACTAGCCTAGGTTGCCCATAGCTGACAGACTCACAGTAGAGAAGACAATTAGGCATTCCCTCATCAGGATTCGAACCTGTGACCAAGGCCCCAACATTCACATGCCCTTACCAACTCTACCGGGGGTTGCCCCCAGTATTCCATTTTTCACTTGTAATTAATTGGTTTTAATGGATTATTGTATGTATAGTTTTTAAATTTTTTTAGTTATAAAAATAGTGACAAAGTATGTAATCACTCCGGATCGGGTCTGGCCACATTGGGCGGCAAGGCTCACTCCTCCAAGATTTTAACACAACTACATTCTTGAGACTCGAATCGAGACCTTGGTTAAATTAAAACAGCCCATTGTCAACTGATCTACATACTTGGAGTATGTATATTTTTTAAAAGATGATAAACAATTAATATCAAAGTATTTATATTTTTTAAAAGACAGATGAAAAATTGATGATATTAAAATTATATGTTTTTATTATTTTTGTTTTGATGTTTGGAGTAGACAAAAGGATGACATGATCCTAAAATGGATAATATCAATTAAGGTTGTTTTGTTAGTGGCTTGAAGGTGAAGGGAATGGGGATTTATGCTTTGGAGATGGTGGTAATAGTTTCTTGAAGGGGAAGGGGGGCATAAGGTGCATTATTATGGGAATTTTCACTTTATATGATATGTCAAAAATCAAAATAAAGCAAATTTTTAAAGAAATAACTAATCCATATACATAAAAGGGTTTGAATGGAATGTTGACTATTGCTCAGTCCACAATTTTATCAAACATTATTCAAAAATTTTATGAAGTTTAAATTTGACATATGGTTTATACTTGATTCAGCATTAATTGATCAATAATCGCTCTTTCTTCCTTTGTATATTGTAAGCGTGGATAAGTCTAAAATGTATTGATGTTACCATAAAAAAGAAAATATATTTGTTTGGAATTAATAAAATTAATATATTTGTTTGGAATTATTAAATTACAATTTTGCAAATAAATGAAATTAATAAAATTAATATATTTGTTTGGAATTATTAAATTACAATTTTGCAAATAAATAAAATTAATATGTATTTATTTTCAATGTAATATTAATATATTTGTTTGGAATTATTAAATTACAATTTTGCAAATAAATAAAATTAATAAAATTAATATATTTAATTAATATATTTGTTTGGAATTATTAAATTACAATTTTGTAAATAAATAAAATTAATATGTATTTATTTTCAATGTAATTCCAAATAAATACATTGAAAATTAATATATTTGTTTGGAATTATTAGATTACAATTTTGCCAATGACCTTAACTGTTGACTAACGGTCAACTAAATAGAAATTGTTGTTTACCAAAATTTCAAACCTCGGGGGGTTGTTTGCCATAGTTACATACATCGGGGGGTTATATCAAAAAAGCCCGACATAGTTCATTTTGAAAGAGTATGTAAGTGGAAGTCTTTTCTTAAAAATAAATAAATGGAAGTATCTTAAATATTATAATTATCCGGGTAAAATTATAAATGTCGTAACTTTCCTACCAATAAACCTCAACTCCAAGTTTTATTACTAGCAACCCCCCTCATCTATATTGATATAGATAACATAAATAATTTGAATCACTTCTGAAAATATTATAATCGTCTTGAAATAAAATATTATCTTATAATTTAATTGTTGAATTTAGGAAAAAAGACCTACTATATTACTGTCATTGTTAGTTAATATTGCCCTTTCTTGTAATTCATGAAAATCATGAAATATAGAACTGATTCTTGATTATGGAACAATATGTTACTTAGCTTAGAAAATGATTCTAGAGAAGGTAAAAATACAAATTAAAAAGAAGAAAAGAAAACATTACCAATTGTTTAAGCAACCTTCTACACTTAAAATTGTGAAATCCCTCAAAAGATCAATAAAGAGAACCCTACTCTTTTGGTCAAAATATACTAAATGTTGGATAAAATTGCATCAATAAATTAAAGTTTTGTTCATTAATACTAGTTCTTTTTTACCTTTTTGTTGCCCTATTATCTTTCTTTTTGTTTCTTTTGGTGTAGAAGAAAGAATATATATGAAGAAATTCAAGTGATATGTTAGTTATAATTGTTAGCAATTGGCATATAGTCATTTGAAGCTTTGTAAAATGTGAATCTGATTCCATGGTCTAGTTCTAAATATTAATTACTTATTTTTTCGGAAATTCGAGTCTCAATATAATTATTGTCATTCACATAAATTAACCCTAATGTTCATTAGTTTTGATAGTCTATCAGAAAAATCTGATTGAATATTCGATCACGTATATACACTATGTATACTTACATGAAAAATTGAAGGATTAATCGTATATTAAATGTAGTTATCATCTATAGATAAAAATGAATATAAAATGAGACATTATTCAATAATAGAAACAAATGCTTGTTCACTACTCCTATGAGTCACAAAACCAAAGTTAATATGCAGTTATCCTCAATGTTTTAGACTCGTCGTGCACACAAGAATGTGCATATATTCGTATACTGATATTTGAATTTGTATCAAATTTTTATTTATTTTTTTATCTTTTTGCATCATACATACATAGTTATTATATGTATATTAAAATTATATATGATATGTATTTTTTAGAGAAACGATAGGATAAACTAAAAACGGCCCTTAATATGAGAACGTAATTGATGATCTAGAATTGTATTATATTTTTCAACAAAATAATATTTAGAAGATATACCCTTCTATGATAAAAGTACTTTTGATTGTTGTCATACTTATTTTGTCAATTATATTTTTACCAAATATTCTTGCTAATTTTGATGTGACAAATATAAATAGGTCCTTTTCTATTTTGAATTTCCTAATACACACTAAATTATTTATTGGAAATGATTATTAGTGATAGAGCTCATGCAACCAATCCGCAATTTTTCCAACCTCAGTTTAATAATGTATAAAAATTGCTAAAACGTTATTAAAAAAGAAATAATTATGCCATGCAATAAATTATATGCACGTATGATGCAAATAGGAAGAATTATGCCATGCTCAATATCCCGTCTTGTTCAAGGATAAATAATAAGTTCACCATAATTTCCATTTTTCACCTTCAAATTACCTCTATTTTCTTACAATTTATTTTACAAGAAAATACATGATATTATAATCTTCAATATGTTTTCGATAAAAAATTAAAATTAGTAAGCCCGGCCCAATACTCAATTTTCTAATTTTGGTCCATTAAGCCCGTATCCACTGGGCTCAACTCTTGGCCCATATAATGAACAACAAAAGAATAACGCATCAGATTAACCTTAATAATTTCTATTTGACAACATTATAAATTTTTACAATATTAACCCTTCCTACATTTTCCCTCTTAAATTTCAACATAGGGATATTATCTTCTATTAGACTTTAACCCTTTAATCTAAAATATAATTTCAACTTTTACATGTAAAATGGAAAAAAAATTCTTCCTTTTTTGGCTTCACAAAGAAGGAATTAGCCAAAGGTTTGAAAGAGATGAAGCCATTGAAACAAACCATGAAAAAAATGCCATTGATGCAGAAATCTGATATCTACTGCATATCTCTGAAGGACACAAAGAGACATCATTTGCTTCTACCAGAAGATCGATAACACCAGCACTCGAACTGGCTGCTGCTAGTATCAGAATCCATAAAACCTACACAAAGATATATAACTTGGTTATATATACACATACATGTAATATATATACATATATAGTATATATATATATATATCAAAGAGAAGGAGATTTACAGAGTCTCCTAGCACCACAATTTGCAGTATTCCCAGTTGATTTATGGGTCGTTTTGACAGAATCGAATATCCATCCAGAAGGGCCAAAGTGAAACTCCATGGAATAACTAAGCCCATGATTGTTACCAAGAGGCTTTTAAGAACAAAATATGGATTAATATTATCATATGAAAACAGAGATTTAGTGACCCTTAATGTGTTTATAAAGTGTTATCATATGAAACAGAAATTTAGTGACCATTAATGTTGTTATAAAGATTACCAGAAGGCAGTGTAGCTGTAGAATCCAGCTCCTAAAGACATGAAGAAAAGGGAAGATGAAGAGAATATCAACTGCCCCAATCGAAAAGCAAAGCTAACTCGGGTTCCTAAAGACCCCGGAACACTTTTCATATGCGATTATTATTTATTCGAACGAGACGATCGAAATCATTGTTGTTGTTTGTAATTGTCTTCTATTGCAAGTTTAAGGTTATATGTATTAGTGTTTATCAATGACATTAAACTTGAGTTAGATTGGTAAGAATTCACATGCAATCTATCACTCTGCCGACAAACATGTCACATGTTTCGAAATTACGTATGATTAAGAAGAAAATACTTTGATTCAACTAGATGGATTTGATTGGCTAATACGTCGTAATTGAGAACCAAATAATGGGTCCCAAATGTTATCCTTATTAATGGGATAGCTTGCGTGTCAAATTTTCATGCAAGTTGCTACTAAGGTAACTGCAATTAAACATCAAATAAGAGTTATTTATGATTATAACTGTATAGTAATTTTGAAATAATCACTTCACTTATGGAACATAATTTGAAAATTTTAAGTATATAAACACTCGCACCAAACAAGTATTTTTCCTATATCTGATAGTTAACACACGTTTTCATTTGTAAAAATCTAAACCAGGACTAGTTTAGATACAACATAAATTGGGTGACTTAAGAGAGCATTATTCAGAACTCAAACATAAAAAGATAAGAATTAACTCTTTCAGAACAATGCACTCATCTCAGCACCATCTGTAGACAACCATTTATAGCAACATATAACATTTTGAATATCTTAAGTAAGAACTCAATTATGCTCCATCATTCCAAAAAAATGTTGACTATTTATCAAAAACTCTAAAATTTCAAAATGTAAATACTAATTGGTGTTTAACACACCACAAGAATTCAAATTAATAGGAAAAGAAATAGTTAAGCTACTTTATTGTTGAAGAATTCAAAAGAAACTAAAGGGAAAAAACAGAAAAGACAAGGCAACTATCATTTGTGATTCTTTGCTCCTCCTTCAACATCAGGCACATAATAACTGCAATAGAAAACCAAAGGAAAGCATAATTAGCACAATGAAGGCCTTTCAGTACACAGATTTTATACTCTTAAGGGCATGCCTCGGTTATCTTTATATGCAAATTCATCGTCGCGCCTATGTAAAGGTGTGTATATTCGTTTGTTATCTTCTTGTGCCCTGTTTCTAATATAATAATGGAGTATAAGAATACATAATAGGAAAGGACTAGAACATTTAAATTGATAACATGGAAACTGAAAGCATTCCCTTGTTCACTGAGATGGTCTATAGCCAGAATAAAAGCAACAATCTCCAATAACATGGGTAATCTACAAGTTCCATAACATCTATAGGAGTGTTTGCAAACTCTTTAATTAAGTGATTATTGGCTAATGGCTTGAAATAAGTCATTTGGGAGTGACTGCAAATCTAACTCATGATTCTTAATTCTATTAACTTAAGTGACAATTATCTATAGTCTATAAGTTGGTAATCGGTTGCTTGAAACTGATTATGCTGTTTCCATAGTTAAAATAGTTTTAGTTTCAACATATTTAGCGCTTTTTATTAGATTGTATATAGTTGTGGCCCGTTTGTATAGGCTAGGGCTCCATTTTCTCTTGTATTATTATCAAAACGATACATTGAGAAATATACATAAATTCATAACTATTATGTAATATGAATTCTAACATGGTATATAACAATACAAGAGAAAACGGAGCCCTATCCTATACAAACGGGCAACAACTATATACAAAGATAATATACTCTAATACTTTTAATCACTTTTTTCAACAACTGAGTCTTTTTTCCACTTCTCACTTGACTTCTGATTTGTTTTATCAATCCTAATTAGTCCCACTTATAATTATTTTTCGACTATCACTTATGTTTGCAAACACTCCTTAATTAATAGAGCTGTAACAAGAGTCGTTCAATGGGAAAAACACTTGACAATAATAACAAGAATTCAAATAATGAACTTTACACATCAACTACACGCCGGAGAAAATCAGAAAACTTTATAAATCAAATATTTACAGACAAATCATGTACACGTAATACTGAATCAGCAAAAAAAAAAAAGGATTCAATTCGGTACCTGAGGCAAAATTAGAGCTCGAGTGTGAGTTCTTCTTTCTGATCGGAGAAGTAGTGGAGAATGTAAGGTGTGACACGAATCACAACCACCCAAGCTCCGAACATCGCCACGTGGCTCTTCAGCTGCTTTAGCGCCGCCGCTTTGTCTGGTTTTCGCATAAACATCCCCGGAAACATTGTTTCAGATTTTGATTTTGATCTCGATCTAAAACCCTAACCCCTAATTTTTCCTTCCTTTTTTTCTTTATAATTTGGTCCACGTATACGCTTCTTATATACAGGTGGTTTTAAGATGGAAAAGCTAATGGGGCCCTAATACATATTGGATCAAGCAATAGTAGTTATTGGGCCGAATATTGTGTTGGCCCAGTTTATTCTATTTTATATTTATAGAAGAAATATTCTACTATATTAAAAGGTTACTTTTCACCCAAATAGAATTTTCTTAGAATTTTGAGTTTTTTAATTTTAAAGAAAAATTTTCATTGGTTGGTAATTACTAAATTACTTATTAATAAATTATGGGATAAATGCAAATAACCCCCACGTGAAATATTTTATTGGCTGAAAACTCCATGTGAAAAAAATATAGACTAAAAACCCCTATGAAATTTTTAAACTGCATGAAACCCCCTATGATGTATAAAACCCCCTGTGAAATTTTCAAATTGCAGGAAACCCCATGTGAAAAAAAATATAACCTAAAAATTCCTTGTAAAATTTTACCATTACGAAATATAACTACATTGAAAATCAATTGTTGGATAAAGTTTAATTAATATCCTAAAATTTGATTATTAGTACTATTAATTAATTTGTAAATTTAAAAAATACAGGGGATTTTTAGGCTATATCTTTTTTACAGTGGGTTTCATGCAATTTGAAAATTTCACAGGGGGTTTTATGCAATTTAAAATTTTCATAGGGGGTTTTTAGCCTATATTTTTTGCATTTATCCCTAAAATATCTCAACGGTTTCTTAGATTGTGTACAATTTTATCCATTCAAATTTAATTCAAACGTGATTTTAGATATCTTTCAAATCTTAACTTATTTTTCCTCAACTTTCTCTTCTCCAACCCCCCACGTCTTCCACTTCTCCATACTCGCCAACTCCCTTTTTTTTTTTTTTTTTCGGTAATTCTATTTTTATTCTCACAAACAAGTTTCTTTTGGGCATCTTCTCTATTTTATTTCAATGGATTTTGATTACAAATTTATTTTGGGCGTGTATAGTTGTTTACATAACGTACGTCGCCTTTTCTAATTTTAAGATGCTTTTGAGTTTTTCGTTTCCACACACACGAATAAAGGGAAAATCTTTCAGTTGTTCCTAATGTTTTCTTTCTTACAATGTTTGATGTCAGGTTTGGTGCCACCCTCTTCTGCACAACAGTGGCTTGGTTCTCAGGGTAGTTCGCTAGGTCTTATAGTCAAAGCACACAATGAGAATTGACATTCCAGTTGACCAATATTCCAATGTACTGAGTAATGTTTTCTTGGTGTAATTTTTTCCTTTCCATAATTTAGTTTACATATGTATCATGTTCTGGTTGTGTTCCTTTACTGCTGCATAATTTAGCGCTTGGTTTATCTCTTTTATGGTGTAATTGTTTTTCCCATTTTGAAGTATAAACCAAAAATATAACATGTTCTTAGGCATTTTGGTGGCACTTTTAGTTTTTATTTTTGTATTTATTTTACAGATCTCGAGCTGGCTGTTAGAATGACGGAAATGTTCTGTAAGAACCTTCCTCTATCAAGAGATTTGGATTCACAGGAGAGTATGTTTGGTGAACAGCTATTATCGATGGCATGTAATGTGTTGGTCCAGGTAGTACTTATGCTCACAAAATAGTATTGATATGTTTCTTCCTTTCCATTTAAATCAGATTGTATATTGTTAGTTCTTGGCTTTTGGTGCTTTTTTTTAATATATATATTATCAATAATTTTATGTATTTCTTTATTGCCATTGAATTGATTCGAATATATGTGCAGGAGGTAAGAATTAATTGTTTACATCATCTTAAATGCACCGCAGAAGGTTTGCCAATTGATTTTCTGTTTTCTTTTAATTATTCATAGAATAGAGAAATAAATTATGTATAAATATCAAGTTTTGTATTCTTTTCTTCCGACCGTTTTGCAGTGTTTGATGGTGGCCAAGAAGCAACTGCATCTCCATCTCCATCTCCATCTGTAGCAACACTGATGAAAAGTTGGCAATGTGAAGCAACTCAATTTTCGAATAACAACAAGTTGCAGGCTTGCAGCATGTAAATGCTAGTGTCTCTAATCTTTTCATTTTAATGCTCCTCTTGATTACATTGAGTTCTTCATTGTTTAAGCAATAAAGGTAATAAGACACAAATGCCATTGCACATTTTGTTAAGTTTTTTAATTATTTTTCTTCTATTATTTATGTTGTCTTTTAATAATACTTGATAATATCTGTATTTCTATTTTTTGCTTTGTTTGTTTCATAGGGTGAGTACGAAGTCATGGAGGGGTGACCGATTTTGTATAGTAGTGTAGATAATCTTTCATTAAATTAAATTAACTGAAAATCTTAGATCTGTAATAATAAATAAAGGTTAATTATATATCCATTATGCTATGATGACCAATTATTATTACGGTGTTTATTTGCATAAAATATTATTAGCTTTGTTTTATTTATTCTCTTAATATTGCCGAGCATACTATAGTTAATAATTTTTAGTATAAATTTATATATGTGTTCGTTTTGCAAAATTTATTACTTCCGAGAATAGAAGATTTAATTCACTTTAATTTAATAAATATAATTATATTATCCAATAATTTATATAATTGATCATTGATGTGCCTAAACCGCAAGCGCACGGCTTCGGTGCAGTACAAAAGATATCGTTCCCACGAGAACCGAACAATCAAGCACTAGCCTATCAAGTATCAATTATCAGTAATCTAAGCCTAACGAATATATGAGATAAAAAGTAAAGAAAACTGAACAGAACGTATAAAACTGGTTTTGATTATATTGGATTAGTAATTCCAGAATCAGGTTTCACCACGACATACGTTATCAATTAAATCATACAATCAATTCAGTTACGATCACTACTTATGAAGGACACTATCCAATTATACTTATTATCTTCTGTCAAAGTATAACAATTTACCCAAGTTAATTAATCAACTACTGTCGTGATGATTAGACTAAGCTCGAGTTCATTAATCTCTATGATAATGTATCGATTCCTCAAAAGACCTAAAACTACTTTCGTGATTTAGGATCCTAGGTTTGAATTCTAGGGTTCTGATTTAGATGTCACCTTTCAGAATTTTCACCTAATATCTATGAACATGTAAATATGTGGCCAGCAAATTCACAAGCATTAACAATCAAGAATTCAAATCATAAGCATATGCAATGTAACGTAAACGATCATATAATTCAGGCTGATAACATATTATCGGGTTATTTCCGATTCTAGAATAAAATAGACTACTCCATAGATGCAAGAGCACAATCAACGAAAATCAAAGTAAACATGATAGATAGACGAGAATTAAAAGAGAATAGAAAGATAAACTCGATAAAACCCGTTGTCAAAGATCTTGTTTACAATCAATTGTCGAATCTCGTTCTTGAATCTCTAATCCTTACAATCAATCTCCAAGAAATAAAGTTCGAACCCTAAAACAATGTTCGGAGGGGGTATTTATACCTAATCTAGAACATAAACCCGAAGTTGGGCCGAATATGGGCCTTCAGCGTATTGATTCAGAATAGCGCGCGTACGTACGCCGTTTATAATGGCGCTTGTACGCGAAACAAAGCGGCGCTTGTACGCCGAACAAACTGGCGCCTGTACGCCGAACAAAGCGGCGCTTGTACGCCGAACAAACTGGCGCTTGTACGCCGAACAAATTAGCGCCTGTACGCGAGGAGGCCTAAATTCTCTGCCTTCGTTGTTTGGGCGCGATTTAACACGGCGTACGTACGCCGTGTATTTTGTCGCTCGTACGCAGGTTATAACGGCGCTTGTACGCCGTGTATCTACATCTTTCAATCGACTCGTTTTCGATTTTGGCCTACAATTGGTATTTTTCTTTTGCAACATAGAATTTTCCTACGGCACTCAGAAGTAACATTAAACGCATTTGCGAGATAAAAATATGATGCAATTCTATAATAAACGTGTCGAATGAATGATGGAAATTGCTTAAAAATGAGGTTTATCAATCATTTTAGTGACAATATATTAATTTCTCAAAATAAGTAACCATATTTATTTACACTCTTTTTTTTTAATTTCAGGTAGTAGTTGAATTCTTAAGTAACAATTTCGATGAGTTACTTCGAATATTAAAAATGCATTGAAAAATCATTGAATTCAATTTGTTAAGGATGATGTTGATGTTCATTGTATCTACCATTTCATATATGATTTGCTTCGTGTTTTTTTTTCTTTTTATATTCGTCTTTGTTTACTTCAATTATTTTATGAAATTCAATTACATTCAGTTTGATTTTCACTAACAACTACTATGATACCATATCCGAGTAATATTTTGTGCGTAGCACGGGGCACAGGCTAGTTATACTCTAATTTATTGTATAATTTCTTCTATTTAATTACTAATTATCGTTTTAACAGGTTAAAAGTCCTTGATCTGGTCAAAATATTTTGTTAGTTTAAAATGTATTGTGAGAACTGAGTATTGGATCACTAAACACTAATACGGTAGGTGATCTTTGACGTGATTTTATTTTTTTCATTTCACTTGGAATAGTGCACATTATTTTTTGTTTCAATGATTAAATGTAAAATATTTTGTGCACAAGTAACAAAAAAATCAGAAATTTTCAAGTATCTTCATCTATACCAAAAACATGTCGCATGTTTCAAAATTAAGTATGATTAAGAAGAAAATAGTTTGATTCAACTAGATATATAGATTTGATTGGATAATACGTCGTAATGGAGAACAAAATAATGGGTCCCCGATAGTGATGCATATGTTTCTGGTTATTAACGAGATAGCTTGCGTGTCAAATATTCATGCAATTTGCTACAATGTACTTGTTTATGTCATTCTATATTGGCCTAGAATTCTAAGGTAACTGCAATTAAACATCAAATAAGGGTTATTAAATTATTATTGATCGTATTGAAATTTCGATATAACCCTAAAAATTATAAGTATATAAACACTCGGCCAAAACAAGTATATTTGATCGAATATAAGAAGTATTTGGAACTAAACATAAAAAGATAAGAATTAACTCATTCAAAATAATGGAAATACTAATTGGAGTTTTACACACCAGAAAATAGAAAAAGAAATAGTTGAACTGCTACTTCACATTGTTGAAGAATTCAAAACAAACTAAAGGGAAAAAACAGAAAAAAATAAGAAAACTATATAATTTGTGATTCATCTTTGGTCCATCCTCTCCTTCAAGATCATTGCTGCAATAGAAAACCAAAGGAAAGCATAATTATATATATTAGCACAACGACGGACTTTTGTGTAATCTTTTGTTTCTAATATAATAATAATAATGGAGTATAGTATAAGAATCCATATATAATAACAGCAAAAGATTCAAATTGATAAATAAAATATTTATAGAGAAATCTTGATTGAATAAAAAAGGATTCAATTCGGTACCTGATCAGGCAAAACTAACTAGGAATCAAGTGCAAGTTCTTCTTTCTGATCGGAGAAGAACCGGAGAATGTAAGGTGTGACGCGAATCGCAACCACCAAAGCTGCGAACATTGCCACGTGGCTCTTCAGCTGCTTCATCTCCGGCGAGTTGTCTGCTGGAAACATTCTTTCAGATTTATCTAAAACCCTAAACCCTAATTTTTCCTTCTCTTTTTTTTTTTTTTCTCTTTGTTATGCGTTATGGTTTGCTCCATGCACGTATACCCTTCTTATATAGGGGTGGTTCTAATCCTATTTGGTGTCGTATAGAGAAAACGAAATCCTATTCTATCTTATCTTCCAAGATTCCATATTTTTCTATTCCAAATCTTATTTGGTCTCAAAAACCAAATCTTATACCATCTCATATTATAATATTTTGGGCAAAGTGCACTTCACCCCCTCAAAAAATTTGGATTTTACACTTTCCCCCCTAAAAACACAAAAAAGAGACATTGCCCCCTAAAAATTTGATATATGCATTACTTTGCCCCAATTACTATTTTCCGGCTAAATTTAATCGAAAATCATTGAAATGATTTTTCCGTCAAGAACATTATCGTCTTTACCATTTATCTGTGATTCTCTC
Organism: Verbascum thapsus; assembly: GCA_963669365.1. Taxonomy (NCBI): domain Eukaryota; kingdom Viridiplantae; phylum Streptophyta; class Magnoliopsida; order Lamiales; family Scrophulariaceae; genus Verbascum; species Verbascum thapsus. The sequence goes on from OY770106.1 coordinate 23,735,903, forward strand.
ACGTATCCGGATTTGGGCCCAAAATCGTTGTGCTTCTCTAATATATCATCTTAGGGTTGCAAAATACTCACCATGATCTCATCATGCATTTGATGTGAGTTCCTATTCTGATAAGCTTTTTCTACCATTCTTTATATGCAAGATGATATCATGGTGAGAATTTTGCAACTCTAAAATGATATGTTTGAGAGGTACTACGATTTTGGCTCAAATTCATGCATGTGAGAGAATCACAAAAAAATAGTAAAGATGGTAATGCTTTTGACGGAAAAATCATTTAAATGATTTCCGATCACAATTTGGCCGAAAAATAGTAATTGGGCAAAGTGATATATATATCAAATTTTTAGGGGACAATGTCTCTTTTTTGTGTTTTTAGGGGGGAAAGTGCAAAATTCAAATTTTTTGAGGGGTGAAGTGCACTTTGCCCTAATATTTTTCATATTATTAGTTATTTGTTAAATAAATACATTTATTAAATACAATTTGGAATAGAAAATTTGGTTTCAATTTTAGGATGGAGAAGCTAATGGAGGCCCAATATATATTGGATCAAGCAATAGTGGTTATAGGCCGAATGTTGTGTTGGCCCAGACTTTCTATTTTATATTTATAATAGATTAACTATAAATTGTTGTATAATTTCTTCTAGTTTATTACTAATTATTTTTGTTTCGATGATTAAATGTATAATATTTTGTACACAAATAACAAAAAAAGAAATTCAGAGTTTTTCACTTGTCAGTTGACCCAATTACTCGATACTCGAAACATAGCGAACTCAATTTATTTGCTGATAAATAAATCAAATTTAACAATATTTATGTTAGTAAATTTTAAAATGCAACTCAATTAGTAAAATATAATAAAAGAAATTACAAAAGAATCAAATAATCAAATTTAATTTATTTTCAATTCGATTAAAGTAAATTTAAACTCATTTCTATTAACAATCAAAATTAATTTTAAAAGTCGATGAAAATCTAAATAAACTTAAACACAGTGGAATTAAATTCACCCACATTTAAATCCACCCTCGTTTCATTAAATTCAGTAAATATGACGTGGCAACACACCACAAAACTGAACTAAACCCACCTTCAGTCAAACACATCACTCATAATTTTCCACATTGGATTAAACCCTTACAAAATCATCACCACCGGCCACCGCCATGCGCCGCCATCACCACCACTTATCCCCATCTCCATCACAGTCACCTTCTCCGTCACCTGCACCAACGTCAACTTCGCATTCACCACCTTCCAATACGTCCCCGTCGTTAGATTTACCATCACCATCGCCGTCAAAACTACCGGTGGACTTCAGTCCGCCGTTAATCGCCATGGTAGTTATCATTGCTACCGCCTTCGTCATAGTCACCTACTCGCGTCATTTCAGTGCCTTCTACCGTCGTTACAGACGGTGGCGCCGCCGTCGACGCCGCTACTTACCGTCTTCATCCGGCGGCGGCGATATTGAATCGCCGCCGTACTCGTTCGATCCAACCGACGCCTTCCACGTGCTTTCCCCCTACGGTTTAGAAGATTCGATCATCAAAATGATACCTCTGTCCGTCTACACGCGCAAAAGCGGCTTCCACGATTGCGCCGTGTGTTTGTTAGAATTCGAACAGAACGATTATATCCGTAAGCTACCAGTTTGTTCGCATTCATTCCACGTAGACTGCATAGATTTATGGCTTAGGTCTCACGCCAATTGTCCTCTCTGCCGCGCCGGAATATTCCGTCCGGACTCTCCGTTCACTCCGTTAATGGCGGCTAGAATTAGACCGAGTCTCGATGACATTATAGTCGAGAGCACAGTTCTCGAACCTCTAGCAGAACTTCCGATTGAGTCGAGCGAATTAACAGACGATGAAATCACACAAGAACCTTCGCCGTTACCGAGCAATCAATCGGAAGATCACAGATTCTATCGCCGAGATTTCTTATTAAAGCGATCGTATTCGTTCGGATTCGAACGGAATTTGGGATCGGAACGGTTAGTTCTAGAGCCGGCGACCGTCTCGCCGTGGCGTTACCGCCGCGGCAGCGGAAGCTTCTGGAGCAAACGACCTTCGCCGTTCAGCTCACTAACAAAACCTAGAGTTTTCTCCGTGCGTTACTACAGAGGCATGAAGTCTCCGTTCTTCCGACGGCGGAGCATCGGCGGCTTTTTTCCATTATCCGATCGGCTCGGCTTATCTAGCGGCGGCAGCTCATCGAGAAGGACGAAATCGTTCGCAAGTCCGATGTTCATGAGATCATCGGCCTTATCCGCCGGCGCGCCGTTCTCGTCGAGCCGGCTGAGGAGCGGCGATCCAGAGGCGTTGCTGTCCCCGGAGAGATTTAATAGACGGTGAGGATGTGCGACACGTGGACGGATGATAAATTAGCGCATGAAATTGGGGGGGAAAATCAAATATACACAGTGGGAAGAGTGTGGTGTATTAATAGCATGTCTGAAATTTCAGATGGCGGCATTAAAATGGGAGGAGTTATTGAGAATAGGGTGCATTTAAAGAGTTTGTACGTATATATATATATATATATAAGTAGTTCTGTATGTATATTTAATATTTATACGATTCTTTTCTTGATGATTTTTATATGAATTAGGTTCAATGATTTCGATTTATCATAAAGTTCAAAAAATACATAAAAAATCAATTATCTGAATTAATTGAGCCCTATGATTAGAAAATTAGTGGTAAATTGTAATTATTATGAGTTCATTAAAGTTGAGTACTAGGTCTGTAGTCTCATCCAATTTTGTGCACTCATAAATGAGCTGTTCTTTTAGGTGTTGACATAAACAATTGCATTCACACATTGGAGCCTCAAATGTATTCATACTTACAAGTTACAACTCCACTCAAGTTGAAATACTACTCGAGCTCATTTAGAAGTTAATTATACTTATTCGAAAAATCGTAATATAGATAAATAAGGATCAAAATTGTCCTTAATATTTTATCAAACTCGATTGAGATGCATCACATTCACTAGTGTAGTATTTTTCCTAAAGAAAATGTCACATTGAGTTGAAATTGTATGAGTATTTATGAAAAATGTTCTTTTTTATTCGCCTTAAATGCATTTTAATGAATGTTTATACCTTAGACCATGTAAATCCTAGGCAAATTTTTCCCTTTTATTCCCTGTCACATCAGATTCCCTACCACATTCCCTATCACATTCCTTTCAACTCCACGTCAGCTAGGCAATTAATTTTTTTTTACTTTCTCTTTCATCCACATCACTAATTTTAATAATTAATTTTATACTTACAATTAATTTTAATAAAAATTAATTTTATAATTATATTTATTAATTAAATATTTAAAATATTTATTTTTTTATAAAATATTCATTTTGAAATTATTGAAAACGTATAAAAAAATATTAATAAAAAGATAAACAAAGTACATTATTGAACAAATAATAAGCTGAACACTAAGAAATTATTGAAAACGTACAAGAAAAACACAACAAACATCGATAAACTTAGAAAATTTGAAATTTGGATCTAATTGAGTGTTGCTCCAAATTTTTGCCAAATTTTTATTCTAGGATCCATGAAGGAAATTGAAGGTTAAACTTTTAAATTGAAAATTGAAATAAAAATATGGAGTAAAAACCTCTAAAAATATTTGGTGTCCAAATGACACAAACTTAGTCTCTATTTATAGAGTTTGAAAAAAGAAAAATAATGATGATTTTTTTTTTTTTTTTTTTTGCATATTTAATAATAAAAAATTGATTTAGAAAAAAGAAGAAAAAGAAATAAAGAGTGACACATGGCATCATTCAATTGGTTGTCTCACATTTTGCCTTCCATTTCACCAAAGGGAAAAATTCCCTTTCTCACATTTTGCCTTCCACATTCCCTTCCCATTGGATCACTCCTTTTTTTTTCTTCCCCCATTTCCCCCCCAAATTGCCTTCCGGATGTACATAGTCTTACAGAAATTGAAAAGTGCAAAATGTCAAAAAAAAAAAAAATTACTATTTTGGAACCCACAATTATTTATTTAAGTGTTTGAAAACAACATTGTCTTGATTTAAAAAAGGAATTATAATCACAATGGCGGGGTCACCATATAAATAAATGTAATGGATAGATGACTTCTTTGACTCCTAATTCTCACTAATATATAAACTTAAGATAACTGATAATAGGCAAAAGAGAGAAAAAATTACCCATAAAATTCCTCACTTGAATTCTAATTATTGAAACCTCTTTGATTTATTCCAAAATTACATGTATTTTCTCATGTTAAAGTATTCTTACAATTACATTACCTTCTGTTAAAAGAAGTCCTTATAATATTGTCATTTATCCAAAATTAGGGGGTTTTAGTAATTAACACTAAAGTTAGGGGTGTGCATGTAATTTGCCAAAAAGAAAAGGGCAAAGTAAGCAAAAACATTTATAAAATTAAAAAATACATCCAAGTACAGAGAATTCCCACCAAAACCCCCCAACCACCAAAAATAAATGAAATTTGTTAGTTTCTCATCTGTAAAAGGCATCGGATTACTCGCATTCATTAAAGCTGCAATTATATAGCTGAGATGTATTCCACTCTATATTTATTGCACCTCACCGATCCAAATTCACACTCTTATCTTTTTCAGTCGGCAACTTTTTCACCCAAAAAAACCCATCAGTTTTGGGATTTGTGAGCATTATATTTTGTAGGAAATTGGATTGTGATTGTTGAGTTTTTTGCTGGGAAATGGGTGATTATATTGTGAAAGTTGAGGAAGCAAGAGAAGCAGGTAATGGGAAGCCATCGGCAGGGCCAGTTTATAGGTGCATTTATGCTAAAGATGGGCTTATGGAAATTCCACCGGAAATGGAGTCTCCATGGGAATTTTTCAGGTATATATATATATATATATATATATATATACATTTTCAGTTATATACGTTTTACAGGGAAAATGTAGAAATTATACTCAAATTTCAAGTTCCAGCAGCAAAATGGCAAAAAAAAAAAAAAAGTGGCCCATGCAGGTCTCGAACCTGCGACCTTCGCGTTATTAGCACGACGCTCTAACCAACTGAGCTAATGGGCCATTGTTGATTGCTTTTTTTCTTAATTATATATGTTTTATTTACAGTGAATCCGTCAAAAAGAACCCGAATAATCAAATGCTGGGTCGCCGTCAGGTCATAGACGGGAAGGTAGAGTTGTGTTCAATTTTAGTCCCATAATTCAATTTTAAAAATTACCTAAGAAAAATTAAAGAAAATGAAATTCAAAAATGGCAGGCTGGTGCATACAGTTGGCTTACATACCAACAAGTCTATGAGGAAACGCTTAGGATTGGTTCTGCTATACGACGCCGTGGTGTTAATCCTGTAATGGAGCTGATTTGTAGCCATTGATGTGGCTACAACTATAATTACTTTAGTTATTTTTAAATATATTACTATTTTATATTTGTATGTTAATGGGTAGTGTTGATTTTAACTTAGGGAGATAAATGTGGTATATATGGAGCTAACTCTCCTGAATGGATCATGGCAATGGAGGTAATTCAGTTTTCAAATTTGATAATTCTTTATTTTGATATGTAAGTGATTGAAATGTTACTTTGTTTGGTTGATCACAGGCTTGTATCAGTCATTCTATTACATATGTACCATTATATGATACACTAGGTATGTTATCGAATTCCTTATTTTTCGAGAAAAATTGGATCGGTATTTTTAGTTCTATTATTGGGATTTTTATTTTGTTTGTGCAAAATAAATTTCTGCAGGTGCTAATGCAGTGGAGTTTATTATCAACCATGCTGAAGTTTCCATAGTTTTTGCACAAGAAAGCAAACTACAAGCTGTATGCTCTTTTTCCCGAGATTCTCTTACTTATCTCTAAGCTTCATAATAAAAAACGTTTTGAGAATAACGATTTCTTATGCTATTTATCGACTTGATTTGGATCAAATGATGATGTTTTGAAGTTTGATAAAAGAAAATACTCGAAAATCTGTCTCACCATCTAGAAGGGTATTTCTCGTTTGATTTGTTCCTAAGAATTATTGATTTTTATCGTTGTGCAGATATTAACATGTCTCTCCAATAGTGTCTCACATCTAAAAAGTAGGTGGAATTAAACTCTGCTGTTATAAAACCTTTAAGTATCCGTTTATATAAATAAAATATTCGTTTATAAGTACTAAAAAATGTTTTTTTATTTCTTAAGCCATTGTTAGCTTCGCGAATATTCCTGATAAGGTAAAGGAGGCAGCTGAGGAACTAGGTGTATCTTGCTTCTCATGGGAAGAATTTTCGCTATTGGTTAGTATGTTTTCTATGTGTAACTATTTTAAGACAATAATTTATCCTCGTAAAATTTAATTTTATTTTGACTTTCTTAGGGAAATTTGGACAATGATCTTCCTCCCAAAAGGAAAACCGATACATGCACAATAATGTATACTAGCGGAACAACTGGAGAACCAAAAGGCGTCATTCTAAGTAACGGTGCTTTCATGGCCGAAGTCTTGTCTGTGCATCAACTTCTTCAATTGACAGATAAAGAGGTAAAATTCATATAATGAAGCTATATCAGAACATCACGTCAGTGCTGACATGGCATAATCCTGACCGTCCATATACTTTGCAGGCCACGGGAGAGGATGTATACTTTTCATTCCTTCCATTAGCCCACATATTTGATCAAATAATCGAGACTTATTGTATTTATGGGGGTTCTTCGATTGGATTTTGGCAGGGGGTATGATCAAAAATCATTATTTTAGTTATATATATTGATGCTTTGGCTGTTGCAACTTGTAATAAAGCATTTCCGTTGAAATCCCAGGATATTAGATTTTTGATCGAGGATCTTCTTACATTAAAGCCGACTATATTTTGTGGGGTTCCAAGAGTGTTTGATCGAATATACACAGGTAAAAAGTCCTTTATGTTTACAATTTGGAACAATATCATGATATTGATTCTTTTTTTTGGGGTTTTTTTGTTTGTGTTTGAAGGCATAATGGATAAAATTTCATCTGGCGGTTTACTGAAAAAGTCGCTATTCCAGTTCGCGTACAACTAGTACGTTATTTTTTAGCAATTATTCTACTTCAACTTCGAGTTCAACTAATAATGAATATATTTTATTTATTGACAGTAAATTGAGAAATTTGGAAAATGGATTCAAGACAGAGGAAGCATCACCTCTAATGGACAAGCTGGTCTTTGATAAGGTTCATGAATTTTCAAGTTGTCCCATTTTATTTTTTGTTTCGTAATAGTCTCTAACATCCTCGTTTTTAGATTAAACAAGCGTTTGGGGGACGAGTTCGTCTTATATTGTCCGGAGCTGCACCTTTACCTAAGCACATCGAGGAGTTTCTAAGAGTAACATGCTGCTGTTTGTTGTCACAAGGATATGGTAATAAAATTATTTCCCCTGTTTTTTAGAGTAAAATTACACGCACCCCTCTCGTTTATTAAGTAATTACCATTGGTCCCCTGAAATATTGTAAATTACGAAGAGACCCCTGTCAGATGCTAACAACCAGAAAAGAAGGGTTGAAATCAGCTATAGGGACTATATGACTAGGGAAATTATGGTATTTTCTTAAACCTCAACGGGTTTTTTGTAATTGGAGTATCACATTGTGAGTTAGGAGTGGCAACTAGGTTGAATAGGTTGGGTTTGGGTAGGGTCCATTTGGGTTGGGCTTAAAGTGGGTTGGGTCCAATATCAAAAAATATGCATTATAGCTGGACCCAACAAGGACCCAAAGTGGACCCAATAAAGACCCATTATGAATCAAACTGGTCTAAGGTTGTAGAGTGTAAAGTGTAGATCAGTGACTCAAAGTGGAGAATAGGTCGGACCCAATTTAGGCCCAATTTAAGACCCCAATTGGACCCAAATATTATTAAAAGTCAACCCAGTTGGAACTAAAATGCTAAAATGTTAGAACACAACCCATTGAAAACTTAGTTTGGTTTAGGTCCAAATATATGTATGGACCCAAATTGCCACCCCTAATCGTGACTATGTAATACACCCTTTTCTTTGTTATCAAATTTGCATGTAATAAATTATGTTTCTTTTCATGTTTTCAACTTCAGGGCTTACAGAGAGCTGTGCTGGATGTTTCACTTCTATAGCCGACGTGTTCCCTATGATGGGATCTGTTGGTGTCCCTATGACAACTATCGAGGCAAGGCTCGAATCAGTGCCTGAAATGGGATATAACGCACTTTCTGAAATCCCGAGAGGCGAAATTTGCCTAAGGGGAAACACATTATTCTCGGGTTACTATAAACGCTCTGATCTTACTGCACAAGTAGTTATTGATGGCTGGTTTCATACAGGTAAAATAATAATTTCAATAAAGAAATGGTTAAGTTTGAGGATATAATTGATTATAATGTTATATCGGGTTGAAATATTGTAGGTGATATTGGGGAATGGCAAACAAACGGAGCAATGAAAATTATCGACAGGAAAAAGAACATATTTAAGCTGTCACAAGGGGAATATGTTGCTGTCGAAAGTATCGAAAGCACTTATTTACGATGCCCTCTTGTTACATCTGTAAGTCGAAGTGTTTTTACGTTATTGCCCTTTAAATCGGTGTTGCTTGGTGGGTATTTTTGGAACTTTCTGTTTTTCGGGTTTTTGTAGATATGGGTATATGGGAATAGCTTCGAGTCGTTTCTGGTGGCTGTGGTGGTGCCGGAGAGAAAGGCTATCGAAGAATGGGCAGTTAAAAACAAAGAAAATGGTGATTTCAAGTCTTTGTGCAGTAACAATAAGGCCAGAAAATACATACTTGATGAGCTCAACAGCACTGCTAAAACCCATAATGTAAAGTTACCACTTTACTCATTATTACATTCTTGATTTCTGCTTTATATGACATATATATATATATATATTTTCAGCTTCGAGGTTTTGAAATGTTACGAGCTGTTCGTTTGGAGCCAATCCCTTTTGACATTGATAGAGATTTAATTACCCCAACTTTCAAGCTTAAGAGGCCACAGTTGCTTAAGTATTACCAGGTATTGTCACTTTGATTGATAAACTGTTTCTTTCTTGTGCCTATAAGTATGTTTTTCTAATTTTGGTGCATATTTTAGGATTGTATTGATCAGTTATACAGTGAAGTGAAAGCAACGAAAGCGTAAAAAGAGCATCAAACTCGGGAAACGCTAATACTAAAGGCTTCTCTAAAAAGATTGATATATTTTTCGACTTTTTCGTGTATGTTCATGTATGTATAGATGAACATATTGAAGTTCATATAAGACTAATAACTCCAGGTTCATGATAAGTTTATAAACTTCGATACTTTATAGACTTGGGTTTTTCTCTTTAGCTCTTTCTTATATATGAGATCTAAATATGTATCAGCCTATTCAAACTCAAATGAATAAATAAATTAAGGCTGTGTTTGGATCTAGTGATTTGGATTTGAGGAAGGGATTTGAAGTAAAGATTTCAAATGACACTAAAATGAAATTGAGTAATTTGAAATCCATCATAGTCCGTGGAAAAAATAGGTAAAAGTGAATGACAAGGGACTTGAAATACATCGTAACATGAATTCATCCAAACAAACTTAAATGAATTTATCGATAAATCTGAAATTCATAGTTTCAAATCTTTCAATCCAAACACATCATAAGTGTTGGAAAATCACTGAAACATTAACACATTACAAACAAGGATAACACACAATGCCATACAAATTGTTTCAAACCTTCAAAAGCATACAATGAACTGAGAACTATAGAATGATTAATCCATTAAACATCTGCTGAAAATCCATTGAACAAACTATAGAATGAAAAGAACGATTGCCCAAACGGGGTATACAAAGAGAAGTAGAATCCCAACGGAGTTTGAAATACCGTTGCTCTTTGTAAACGAATTTCTGAACCCACCAGATGCTCTAACGTGTTCTTGCAGCAAGTAACATCCTATTACAAGACAAATGATCAGTCCTATAATGCCGCCCCTTACTGTGTCTGCAAAGAAACTTGGAGCCACCACTAATAGAAGGATCAAAGATCCTGGCAATTCTAACCAATCTGCATTTGCATTTACAATTATCACTGTCATATATCATATATTATATATGTATATGTATATATGTATATATAGTGAGTAAAAATGGCATTAAACCTGGGAAATGGCGTGGGAAGAAAAGACGTAATATGACTGTAACGAAAGCAATCCAAGCACCAATTTGTCCCCTGGATTGTTATTACACACATGAGTGTAATAAAACAAGAAAATTGTTAAAGCAAATAAGAACAAGAAGGTCATATATGTGATTGAGTTTATATACGTTATATGATATAAAGACAATTAATTACCTTAGCAAGTTAAATAAAAATGAAGGAAGACTGAGGAAGATGTAAGGGATTAACAGAGATGTAAGAATGTTTGTTTTCCAGTTTGTTTTGTCCAAAACCAGCAAGTAACTGCAGATACAAAAACAGTGTTAATTTAGTCTAATGACAGTAAAAAACATACATTTTTACTGTAATTTAGCTCAATTTAAACAGTTCATAAAAATCTCCAACACCAAATTATATTATAAAGTCAACCCTTTACAGCATTTGCTGAATAACACAATTCCCAGAGTATAATTAACACAAAATCATTAAGCAATCCTCAAATTGATTGCTTAAAATTGAAATCTAATTTCAAAATATCCAGTTATGAAACAAAATTAAATCGAAAAGATTGAAGAAAAAAAACAACTTACATAGCAGCAAAAGAAGCAACCCATTTGAGAATTGAAGTACCAATTCCAAGGCTACCAAGCTTTACAGCATGATTGGCTAATTTCTTCACTGCATTTCCGACATCTTTCAGATCAGAACTAATCATTTCATTGGCTGAGGCGTAATCCGTCTTCATCTTCAGATAATTTCTATCTCCCCCAATCAGTTTATCCATCTTTTCGAACAAGTGATGTAATAAAAAGATTTGTATTTTAGGACAGTGATATGATAAGAACAGAGGACTATGCTAAATATATAGGGCAATAAATTGGAGATTTTATGTATAAGAATAATAATCGTTGAAGTTTGTATGGAACGAGGGGGCGCCACGTGGACGTCAATAATTTGGGTAGGTTAGTCATTAATTCCAGCTGTCCAATTTGGATATTATTATTATTAATTTATTTTGGGATACATTACCGACGTGAATTTTCCATATTTAGTAATTGGGCCTTGGGCTTTATTTAGTCCGTTTCTGCACTATGGGCCATGTCTGATTTGGGCTTATGGATTGAGAAGTTTATAATTATATCTCGTTACATTAGGCCCATTGCTTGTAAGAGGTGCAAAAATATTTTAAATTGTTAGATAATATACAGAGATATTTTTATTATACTTGTAATATCATTATATACATATAAAATAATTCACATGTACGGGTTCGAATCTTGATGAGGGAATGTCTATTTGCCTTCTCTACTGTGAGCCTGTCAGCTATGGGCAACCTAGACTGGTTTACCTCTCTTGTGTGGTTTGCAGGCTATTGCACAAGAGCGGGGTTTACCCAGTGCGCACCTAACGGTAGCGGCTGCGGGTTCCCTTGTCATCAAAAAAAAAATAATAATAATAATAATTCACATGTTCGATAAAAAACTATTCAAATTAGTGATATGAAGAAATTAAAAATTGTTATTTTAGTGGTTATTCTCATTCTCTTATGAATTAAGAGACAGTGACTCGATGATTAGACATGCGATTGAATAAAAATTAATTTGGTGCTTTTAGCATGTACATATTTATGTATTTTTTTAATTAAACAGTACATATATGATCTATTCAATGTCATATCGATAAATTAGTGTTCATTTAAATAGTTTTTATTTTAATTACAACTTACTTGTGCTTCTCTAATCCCAACATTTAATTAGTCTTTATTTTAATTAACAACTTAACTAGAGTGTATGATAATATCCCGACATATACCATAATTAAATTAAAGTAAGTATATTTATATATTTATATATACCATAATTAGGCTTATGGATTTGATTCCAAATAGGATTTGGAATAGAAATATATGAAATCTGATATAACAGTATTTGGTTTTGTTTAAACACCAAATAGGATTTGGAATAGAAAAACCCGCTTAAAAATCACCCCTACCTATATAAGAAGGGGATACGTGGAGCAATCTATAAAAAAAGAGAAGGAAAAAATTAAGGTTTTGGATAAATCTGAAACAATGTTTCCAGCACCAGACTCGCCGGAGATGAAGCAGTTGAAGACCCACGTGGCAATGTTCGCAGCTTTGGTAGTTGTGATTCGCGTCACACCTTACATTCTCCGGTTCTTCTCCGATCAGAAAGAAGAACTTGCACTTGAGTACTCCTAGTTTTGCCTGATCAGGTACCGAATTGAATCCTTTTTTGATTCAATCAAGATTTGTATATAAATATTTGATTTATCAAGTTTTCTCCGGTTAATTTCCTTGTTATCAATTTGAATCTTTTCCTATTATTATATATGAATTCTTATACTCCATTATTATTATTATTATATTAGAAACAAAATAACAAAAGATTACACAAATCTTTACATAGGATCTGTCTGTGTACCAAAAGTCCTTCGTTGTTCTAATTCTGCTTTCCTTTGGTTTTCTATTGCAGCAATGATCTTGAAGGAGAATGGATCAAAGAATCACAAATTATATATAGTTTTCTTCGTTTTTTCTGTTTTTTTCCCTTTATTTTCTTTTGAATTCTTCAAATAGTTTTCTTCGTATTTTCTGTTTTTTTCCCTTTAGCTTGTTTTGAATTCTTCAACATTAATGAAGTAGTAGTCTTTTTTCTTTTTTTCTGGTGTGTAAAACTCCAATTAGTATTTGCATTAGAGTTAATTAATTTTTATCTTTTTATGTTTAGTTCCAAATACTTCTTATATTCGATCAAATATATACTTGTTTGGGCCGAGTGTTATAATTTTTAGGGTTTAGGGTTATATCGAAATTTCAATACGATGAATAATAATTTAATAACCCTTATAATCATACGTAATTTCGAAACATGTGAATATATATATATATATGAGACAAATTCATAAATAAAACCTTTAAAAGAAAAAAAATTCATCTGAGATAAATTTGTAGCCTTTTGCTAATAATGTACGGGCGACCCAATTTTAGCCTAAAGTAATTGTTAATTAATTTCATGATTTCGATATTTTAACAAAAATATGTTGACTACAAAGGCATGCATGTTGTAATCACCATAAATATGAGACCCAAATCAAATATTTTAGCATTATGAAACAAATTTAACGACGCATGCATTTCACGAGCAGAGTTCTATCATTTTCTCAAGAAAATGAGACCAGAAATACAAAAAAAAAAAAAATACATGGAATTGGACAATTTTTGCAATTGGAAATTATGAGACTGCAATTACAACAGCCTTAGAGGATAGGAATATCATAGGATCAATGTTGTAATTTTCTGAAGATTTTAATATTTTCTTAAGTGGTATTAGAAGATAGTTTGTAGGCATTTTAGAAGATAGCCTTTTGAAATAATTTTGATCATGTTTGTTTGATGGCTACAAGAGAACATAATTTCGTGACTTTTCTTAGCTACCATTTCTTTCTATTATTAATTTAAAAAGAGATTTTCTAGAGATGATTTCTTAAGACTTAAATATGTGAAAATTAAATGAATTTGAATTACTGAATTACAAAGTCTTCAATTTGTTGACAAATTAATTAAATTGACTTTTCACTATGAGAAAAAACATGCATGCATGTACACTTATTTTCTTCATTGTAAATAAAGTTGATAGCGTAATTTTTTGACAAAATAGAATTACAATATGAAAAGATGAGCAACACAAACTTGTACTTTTTTTGAGTTAAATAAATTAAAAAGAATAATTAATCAATACTTAGAATTTAATTTGGTAAGTAAGCTATCATTTTCCATAAAATGGCCACGTAAAAAGCTTATAATGAGAAGTAAATGACACTAAATTTAATTAACTGTTGATCCATATCTGACAAAATTGGCATCATCTTGAATCTTCAGAATTACAAAACCATCAAAATCAAATCTCATATTATGATTAATAAATGACAATTTGACAGTTGGGTTTTGGGAATTGATTAAGATTTTGGGGAAAATTTTAATTTAAAATATAGACCAACCCCCTATACGTGGTCCAAATTCTAAAGTCAATAGCTTGTTCAGAATGTTTCTTTAATTTGAATTTTTATGTATATAGTAATGATACAAAAAATTACTACTACTTACCTACTAGCAGCAGTTGAAGATTAAATAATTGAAGTAAAAATATATAAGTTAGATGTAATTTTTATGATGGATCGATTTTAATGGAGTCAGTTATTATTTATATTTGAATGAAGGAGATCTAAAGACCCTATTTTTTTTATCTAAAAATCAATAATGAACAAAATCGAGATCGATCCATAATAAAATTTCACAAATAAGCACCCATGATTTGTGATTGTAGCATTCTCACTAGTCACTATAGGTCATATTTTTTAGATAAAAAAATCACTACAATGCCAATGATACCATATTGGTTGTATGCAGAATTATTCTTAAAAATGAAAAGATTATCTTGTTTTATGAGTTTGTTTTAACTGTGATAATATATATACAAATATATAATATATGTCACAATTAATTTTATTGAACCCAACGTAGCATAAATTTTCTCCAATAATTTGCAAATATCACTGGATAACTATGATAATTTTAAAGTTATTATAGTAAATTAATGCAAAATTTATAAATTATACGCTAATACAATCTTCCAGCACTAACATCCACGTGTGAATTGATCCTAATCCCAATACAAATTAAATCTAATAATATTCAGATTTCAGCGTATTTTTTCTTGTGTTAGTTAAGATACGTTGACATTTTTTCTCAAATGTTAATTCAAAAATTTCATGCCTAATCATTATCTACGTCACGCTGACGTACGCTTCAGGTAGTGTCGTGATCGTGGCACCACAAGATTATTTTACTGTTCATGATCGGGTTTCAACGGCTGAGATTATGCTTTGTGGCGGCTCATTTTTCTTTTATAGACCTTTTGAAATAGAAAACGCATTTTTAAGTTTTTAATTATTCTGTTAAACAAGTAATCGCGCTTTGTCGGGATTTCTATTTCGAGATTGGGTTGATTTATACACCTAACTTTGAAAATTTTAATGCTCAATTTTTGGTTTTAAGTATATCTAGTACTTATGCATGTTTTAAAAATAGTGATTTTTTTTTGTGTAAATGTTGATTAAAAAAAATATGAAACAATAGAGATCTGTTTATATTATTTAACCATTAATAAATCTAATTAATTTCTTCCCTTGCCTCCTATGTAGAGGCAGTGATACTTTTTTAATGTAATAAATTTAAAAAATATAAAAAAGTTGATTAGCTATAACAGGTCAAATGGTCAAGCCCTTTAATCCTAATTGAAGAAACATGACGAAAACATTAGATATTGCATCAACGAAAACGAAAATTATGTATTTTTATATTAATGATTGTTCATCTGTTTTCCACGTATCCTTCTAGAATCAATTCTTTTCTTTCTATATTATCAAGTATGAAATCATTAAGATCATGATTTAGAATTACATGAACAATCATCAAATAGTATATCAATAAGATTTTGCTTAAACATACTAATAAATAGTATTTACATATTACCACTAAATCCCATAAAAGAATTACAAAATATTGATATTTGATATTCATAATATATATTGATGTACATAATAGTACATTATGATAACAAATAATTTGTTATATGATTTGAAGAAACAATTTTGATGGAATATGAACAAAATTAAAAAATTATGCAGCTTCATATAATTTTTCTTTTTTTACCAAATCCTAGTTAGCCTACAAAATACTCTTTCCTAATTCACACCATATTGAGCTCACTTTTCTCATTTGTAAGCCTTACGTATTATCTTACCACGTGTCACTCTCTCACATCCTTAGCTCACCCACCACCCGTTTATATATATATACCTCTTCACCATTTCAATCATCTCTCATTTTTACACCATAACAGAAACAAAATTCTCCCAAAATAAACACAATATATACAATGACAATGGTGAACAACAATCACCCCTTAACTTCGCCGGAGAAAGACATGAATCTCCGGCGTAGCAAACTCGGAGCTCTCCTCTCCTCCGATCAACCCACTGAATCCAACCAATACGACGCCGTCGTCTTCGATAATTATCACCACTACTCTCGTCGGAACAGTGACGCCCCCACCGGCGCCGCAACACCACCCACCTACCCTACCACCCCCATATATTACTCCAATCCAAACAGCGCCGTTTCATCTCCGTACAATCCCATGTCCCCATGGAGCCAACACTCACCCTACATCAATTCCCCCTGGATCCACGAACCCACTTACGAAGACGAAGAATTACTCGATTCGAATATCAATACGTTCCCCAAACACGGCCTTATCGGGTCCCTTCTTCGCGAAGAAGGCCATATCTATTCTCTAGCAGCTTCCAACAACTTTCTCTTCACTGGGTCTGACAGTAAAAACGTGAGAGTATGGAAGAATTTGAAAGATTTTTCTGGGTTCAAATCCAGCAGTGGATTTGTGAAAGCCATTGTTATATCAGGGGAGAAGATTTTCACAGGGCATCAAGATGGGAAAATTAGGGTGTGGAGAATGAGTAGAAATAGAACTTACAAGCGTGTTGGGAGCTTACCCACAACTCGTGATTTGTTAATGAAATCAATAAACCCGAAAAACTATGTCGAAGTAAGGAGAAATCACAATGTTCCGTGGGTAAAGCACTACGACGCCGTTTCGTGCATGAGCATTGATTCCGATCAGGGTTTTTTGTACTCGGGTTCGTGGGATAAAACATTGAAAGTGTGGAGAATTTCAGATTCAAAGTGCTTGGAATCTATTTTGGCACACGACGACGCTTTGAATTCTGTAGTTGTCGGTTTCGACGGTATTGTCTTTACTGGTTCCGCCGATGGGACGGTGAAGGCGTGGCGGCGAGAGCAGGTGGGGCGGTCTACGCAGCACGTGCTTGTGGATACTTTGATGAAGCAGGACCACGCGCTGACTTCGTTGGTGGTGGGTCACGCGCCGGGAGCGGTCTATGCGGGGTCCTCCGACGGTCTTGTGAACTTTTGGGAGCGTGGGAAGCACTTCCTGTCTTACGGCGGCGTTTTGAGGGGGCATAAGGCGGCGGTGTTGTGTATGGCGGTGGGGGGTAGTTTGGTTATGAGTGGTTCGGCTGATAAGAGTATCTGCGTGTGGCGGAGGGATTGCGGTGGCATGCACACGTGTGTGGCGGTGCTAACGGGGCATGGTGGGCCGGTGAAGTGTTTGGCGGTGGAGAAGGAGACCACGGCGGTGGAAAAGGAGGAGGAAGAGAGTGATGAGAGGTGGATTGTGTATAGTGGGAGTTTGGATAAGAGTGTTAAGGTTTGGAGGGTTTCTGAAAATTCTTGTGGTGTGATGCAAGAAGAGTGAGAACACGCGCCGCCGTAGAAAGAAGACAAGGAGGCGGCGGAGTACGCGGGTTCACACATATGTATGAGGTGAATATTTTTCAGGTGAAATGTTTGGGAAGAGACAAACCGTCCAAAGGGGACATTTGGGGTCCATTTGTATTTATTATGGAATCTTAGGGGCTAAGGAGAAAAGAAAGAAAGTTGTTTTTTGTCTTTTGAGATAGAATTTAGTTTATAGAATTAGAAGCTTTTGAGAAATGAAAAAAAAAAATGAACTTGTACATAAATCAAGAGTTTCACTGATTTGTTTGTTTGTAATGTATATTGGAGTAACATTTTTGTGAGCTTTTGAACTTTTTAGCTTTTGTAATTCTAAGTATGAAAATATAAAAAGTGATTGTTGTGAAAGTTTGAAATGCTTCAAATTTCTATTCAATGTAGAATTGTACATATAATTTGCTTTATTATTTCATTCAAAGTTTATGTTGCTTACATGCTTTTGGTTAGTTACATACGTGACGGCATCTTTAATTATTTCTTCGAAACTCGGTTCAAATTTGAATATTATTAACAAGATAAAACACATAGAAAGTAGGGTCTGGCACCCTATGCTATGAAAAAAAGTGTTTAGAATAAAAATCTTGGAGAAATTATATTTGTTCAGCATGTTTCGTAAAAATTCTTTAAAAAAATCTCCCAAAAGTACAAATAACATAAATTTTTTTTTTTAATTTTACTATTCATGATTTAACAGTTAATACAATCAATTAAAATAGTTTTTCCGACTATCTTTCAAAGCAAAAAAATAATTTAATTACATATTCCAATACAAAATAATGCAACGTTTAAAATAAGATCAATTGTGACTATTTTTGGACGTCTAAATCAACGAGTTTGACTAACCGCATTTAATAAAAATTATATTTAAATACCAATTCCAACAAATTTTTAACAATAAAAAATATATCACATCAACCACAATCATTACTTATTTTTCTCTTAAAAATCTATCTTCCAAATCACATTTCTCATTTTTACCATGGAAAAAAATTATCGGAGATGGATATGCCATCCATTTAGGCCCTAATTTTCAAACTCAATATGTGTTTGAATTAACTGAAATCGACTCAATTTATTTAAACTTTTACTTCAAAACATGTGCTCCTTTTAAAATACTATGTATCATTTTAGATAATTTTGACAATCTTTGTAATGAAGTTAAGAATGATGTCTTAGATATATCTTGGTCAAACTAGACCTATAATATAGCTAGATGGCAGAACAAAAGGGTCGGTTCCTTTTCTTCATATCTTTAAGAATTAACTTCAAGTTTCATTAAATTTGGTCATCAATTGCAAAGACTTGTACAATAAGTTCTTAATGAAGAAGGTTATATATAGCCAGTCCTTCAAAAGTATAAATTAAGTATATTTGCCTTAATTTCCACTCATCTTCTTTTGATCTATAGTCTCATTTAATTTTTGTGCTATTTGATCGGATTGAAATCGTGTATAATTCATTTATATTATAACAATCACACAACAAATATGGTTACACTTATATGCATCTCGAGTGCCTAATATTTGTAAAATATTCACCCGATAAAGGCCCAAAAAAATTTATACATAAAACTTGATACATATCCAAATTTTACTATTAAAGGCCCAATGGGCGGAATTGATCAGACCAGCTTCTCTTAAATACTAAGTCCAATTACAAAAACACGCTAAAAGGCCCAATAGTTTTAGGGGAACTTCCGGGGCCCAACTCAAAGGCCTTTTGCCACTTGTTTTATTGGCTTATTAAAATAATAAAGTGAATGAATTAAAAGAAATTTTGACTAACATAAAAGATACATTCTTGAATTAAAAACAAATTAACTTGACTAGCATAAAAGATACATATAAAATATTTTAAATTGTTAGATAAATTAATACAGAGAATATATCTTAAAGCGATTTAGAAGCACAAAAAAAGGTTTTATTATTCATACTAATTAATCGTAATTAAATAAAACTAAAATTTCACAATTCCCTAAAGAGAACTTTGATTGGTAAGAATTCACATGCTATATATCTATCACTCTGCCGATAAACATGTCACATGTTTCGAAATTACGTACGATTATAACAGTTATTAAATTATTATTCATCGTATTGAAATTTCGATATAACCCTAAACCCTAAAAATTATAACACTCGGCCCAAACAAGTATATTTGATCGAATATAAGAAGTATTTTTAACTTAACATAAAAAAGATAAGAATTAATTAACTCTTATAAAATAATTACAAATACTAATTGGAGTTTTACACACCAGAAAATAGAAAAAGGAAATAATTGAACTACTTCAGAATTGAAAAGGAACTAAAGGTTAAAAAAAACAGAAAAAACGAAGAAAACTATATAATTTGTGATTCTTTGGTCCATCCTCTCCTTCAAGATCAGGCTAGGCTGCAATAGAAAACCAAAGGAAAGCATAATTATATTAGCACAACGAAGGACTTTTGTGTAATCTTTTGTTATTTTGTTTCTAATATAACAATAATAATGGAGTATAGTATAAGAATCCATATATATATAATAACAGGAAAACATTCAAATTGATAACAAAGAAACAGGAGAAAAGCAGAAAACTTCATGAATCAAATATTTATATACACGTAAAATTGAATAAAAAAGGATTGAATTCGGTACCTGAGGCAAAACTAACTAGGAGTCGAGTGCAAGTTCTTCTTTCTGATCGGAGAAGAACCGGAGAATGTAAGGTGTGATACGAATCACAACCACCAATGCTCCAAACATTGCCACGTGGGTCTTCAGCTGCTTCATCTCCGGCGAGTCTGGTGCTGGAAACATTGTTTCAGATTTATCCAAAACCTTAATTTTTTCCTTCTCTTTTTTTATAGATTGCTCCACGTATCCCCTTCTTATATAGGTAGGGGTGATTTTTAAGCGGGTTTTTCTATTCCAAATCCTATTTGGTGTTTAAACAAAACCAAATACTGTTATATCAGATTCCATATATTTCTATTCCAAATCCTATTTGGAATCAAATCCATAAGCCTAATTATGGTATATATAAATATATAAATATACTTACTTTTATTTAATTATGGTATATGTCCGGATATTATCATATACTCTAATTAAGTTGTTAATTAAAATAAATACTAATTAAATGTTGGGATTAGAGAAGCACAAGTAAGCTGTAATTAAAATAAAAACTATTTAAATGAACACCAATTTATCGATACAACATTGAATATATCATATATGTACTGTTTAATTAAAAAAATACATAAATATGTACATGCTAAAAGCACTAAATTAATTTTTATTCAATGGCATGTCTAACCATCGAGTCACTGTCTCTTATCTCTTAATTCATGATAAGAGAATGAGAATAACCACTAAAATAACAATTTTTAATTTCTTCATATCACTAGTTTGAATAGTTTTTTTTAACGAACATGTGAATTATTTTATATGTATATAATGATATGACAAGTATAATAAAAATATCTCTGTATATTATCTAACACTTGCTTCGTTACAAATTCTAATCCAAATTCAATTGGAGAAAATTAAATTGTAATTTACTAGATAAATGACTGAAAAACACGAGTGAAATATCAATTGATTTGATCACTTAAACATATTTGAATTACTTACAAATACAATATATAATATATATATATATATATATATATATATATATACTTATTAGAGAGGAGAGGATGATGTGATTTCCAGTGGCATTGTCGAGAATAGGTGAACTCAGCAGGGGGCAAAACGGTCCATGAGCAATAAAACAGTAGTTTCAGACATAATCTCCTCATTTAAGGTGGCTGAAGAAGAAAAAGAAGATTCATGTTTTGTCATTTTGCTTTCTTTTTCTTCTACTTCTGCATCTTTCTGAAGATTCCTTTTATGGAATCTTAGTGGAATCCTGACTCGAATCTTTGCTCTTAACTTTGTTAACTCTCCCATGCAAACATCACTTACAGCAGCCATTTAAAGAAAATAATCAAATATATATATATATGTATGTATATATATCTGCTCTCCTTTTTTTTTTTTTTTTCTTTCTTTCTGTAATATATATTCTTTTGTATAATGAAGGTGCAAATATATGTTTTCCTTCTCTAGATATATATAGGGCAATTGGAATTGTGTGGTTCAATAAAAATATCAGTTTTATGGTCCCATTTACGACTTACAATTTACAAGGATATTCCTGGAAATTGATTCCCATTATTTTTTTTTTTGTTTTTTTGCAAAGATATTTTTAACAAGAATATTAGTATATTCTGGATTTTTCTTCTCTCATTATTCCACTAGATGAGCAAATTGTAGCTCAATTTTTTTATTGGAAAACTTAAACGTAATTGTATATTTTTACGTTCACTCACTTTGTAAATTACATAACCTAGAATTACCAATTAGATTGCCATATTTGAGTATATTCTCAAGAAACACATCATATTATGATAGTGTTGATTCTACAAACATTTTTCAAACTCTACGAACTATATACTAATACTTTATTGTAGAAATAAATTGGAAAAGTGGTTAGCATGTAGTATGTTGTTTATTTGCATAAAAAAGGCGATAATAGAGTCCAAAAATAATTATACTTTAGTAATTATTGATTGATATTATGTGAGTTGTGGTTTAAGCTTAGCCATTCATTCATTGTGGTTCTAGAAGACTAAGACAAAACACTTCAATTGGCATTTAGAATAAAACACCTCGAATTTCCCATGTGATAATTCTTGTTTTAAAAGAAAAAAAAAGGTAGGTAGATATTTCTTGACATGTCAAAAAGTGTGGACTGTGGAGCTATCATTAATCAATTACAGATTACTTTCATGATTCGTATACTATACGTTCAAAGCAAATACACATGTGGGGGTGTAGCTCATATGTTAGAGCGCTCGCTTCGCATGCGAGAGGCACGGGGTTCGATTCCCCGCACCTCCATTTTTTTAATTATCATTTTTTTTTGTTTTTCCAAAAAAACAAAAAACATTTATAAGTTCTTTATTTATTAAGCACTGAATATCTCCATGAGCTTCTTAATCTGCATAGCTTTTTTAGCCAAGCCACTTGGCGACCAGATTGAGCTCTTACATCTTCATGAGCTAATTATTGTTAATTTATATTGATACATGAATATCACAACATATATATATATATATATTACTTATACGAAACTCAATTAAATAAATAAAGTTTTATGCTTTTTGGTGGGCACAAAAGCAATTTGGAAGTTATGGGTTCTGGAAATATCAGTGGGCTGATTATTTGATGTATTTAATTACAAGTTATCAGTTTCTGTGTGTCCAAAACAGCAGCTTGCAAGTGGGATTCCACCTAGATTCTGGGCTTGCCGACGGATTTCAGCTTCAGCAAAGCCTGTAATATCATGATCAAAGCCTGTAATATCTCGAACGTCCTTTCAAATTGTTCCCTCAATTTTTCGACTTGAACATTTTAGTCCTCAAACTAAATGAACTTTCTTTCATACAATCGCGGCCGTCGATTGTATGATTTGTGATCATATAATCACATATTTTTCCTATCGATAAATTGATTCCAATTATTAACAATATTTTAAGTGACTTACTTAGTAATTAATTTCTCATTCACCCGAAATCGGATTTGAGTAATTAAATACTCTAAGTATACGTAAGCCACTCAAATTCGTGACGACGAAAGTTGTTCGCATCAACTTTATATCCAACAACATTAACTTTAAAAGTGATCATTAGATTGTCTTAATTGTGATTTATGACCTTATTTTCTATAGTTTCTTATTACGTGTATTGGCTTCTTGAGATAGCTAACTAATGTAAATTCAATCATTCTTTTTATTGTTTTCTTGATATGCTGCTGATAAGCTATACAAGAAACAGAAAATTAATTCCTATATGAATAACTTCTGTGTTGCAGTATGTCAATGCTGAGTAAACATGCATACTGATATTAAGAATTTCTAAAAGAATCTTTTGCTAGGAATATATTGTTCCCAATATTTGATTCTATAGATCCATGCAGAATGTAAGAACAATAGATACTATATATTACTATCCAGGAAGAGTAAGACTAGATACTGCAGATCGAAATCCTATTCAAGCTTATACGATGAGATTATTGTTTCGGAGATTACAAAAACTGGACTAATCGGGCTCATGATACAAGAATTTATAATTTGTTTCGATCTGTGAAAAATTCGATAGTCATTCAGTGTTCATCAATGTCACAATTTTTACATGCATAAGTTTATTATCACTTATTATTACCAGATGGATTAATTTTGCATTCTTATTTCTTCCATTGACATAAAAGACATTAAATATATATCGAAATGATCCCATTATGAAACAACATATATTACTTCATTTTATGCAGAAAAATCAATTGAATTCTACATTCAATAGATATAATCATAAACAAATACTATAAATCAACCAAATCCTTCTGAAAACACTTCACAGTTCATTCCTCCTCTTCAACAAATGCTTCGATTCGAAGAAGCACAAACCCAACAGCAACACCAACAAGAACAAGCCCTGGTATAATGGCCGCAATCCTGAAAATCTCTCCAATAGCATTACAAGTCGCCGTCAGAGCACCGCCGCCGGTGCCGGCGCCGCCGCTCCTTGATGGGTTTTTCAATGAGCTAACAATCTTTGCAAAAGATTGTTCAGTGCAAACTGGAAGACCCAATGAGGCCACATTGTTATGTGCCTTAAGCCCACCAAATGAGTTCAATCCACTTATGTACTTCACCCTTGTTGTCCTCGGAGACGATCTGCTGGGGCCCACAACGGCGGCGGAGGCGGAGATTGTTGCCGGAGATATGGTGGCTGAAGCGGTTGCCATTGTTAACCTGTGAAGATGTAAATAACAGGAAGAATTATTAAGGGTTTCAGTCGGAAATTGATGTACTACAAAATGTTAGATTTTAATCTTTTTTAAGTGGATTTAGAAGTAAAATTTTACCTGTTTTGTGATGGATTTTGTTGATGAATGAAGGGATGATAATGAATTGGTGGTGTTTGTATGGGAGAATGTGGATAAGGTGGTATAGAGATGGTTGGTTGACGTGAAGATGGGATGAGCCTTATTTTTGAAGATTGAATTTTAACCTTTAAATAGTGGACTTGAAATAGACGTTTGATTTGTCTAAAGAAGAATGGATTATTCTACTAAGTCATTAAATGATTGAATTATATTGTGTCACATTTTATAAATTCAATAATATTTATGATAAGGTGACAAAAGATAATAGACATTGAATATATTATGCTTGCAAGTATTTTAAAGTACATTTGGTGTAATTTTGATAAAACACGAGTAAAATAATCACCTCAGCGGAAAAATAGTACTAGTAATCTCATATTAAGAGAATTAAGTTAAACAAGATTAATTATAATTAAGCTAACATATTATTTAACACTAATAATTGTTAAGGAGCCATGTACGTGTGCTTAAATGCATTCTAGTCAATTTCAGGCATAAACCCATCTCGACTCCATAAAGTAATTTTGGATTATTCAGTCATAATATTCAATCAATATTAAGGTTAGAAAATCAAATTTTATTATATTTTTTTCTTTATTTTGAATTTGTTAAGTAATGTTTATCAGTTTCTTTTCCAGTGGACGAACAAAATAACTCCACATTATGCATGAATCCTACTAAATGGGTCAAACTGCATGTACATCAACTGGGCCTGGACTTCAATAAACGGAACAATATATGGGCCTACAAAATTGTGGGCCAAGTAGAAATAAGCCCATTTAGAAAATTAGTCCAAATTGCGGTTGGAGAAATGCTTCGGCCATCACTAAAAGCGTGCAGATATGTTTAAAGTCGTGTTTGCATGTGAGATGTCGTTTTCTTCAAACAGACGCCAACTTCCATAACCGTTTTAAGGACATGATCCACCCCTTTTGCTCTCCTCTCCTAACTTTCATTTCATTAAATTGAAATAAATACCAAAAAAATTCATCAACTTTTCCACATTTAATGCAAAAAAGCATAGTGAATACGTATAATCGAATATCTTGAAAATCCCTTCTTCATCTTTGTTTTCTCCGTCCTTATTTCTATTCAAAAGTTTGATTATTTATTAATAATTACGGAAAATCAAATTCAATTGAATTTGTTTATCAATTGAAGAACAAGAAGATAAGGGAAAGGCCCTCCTTCCTGGATAAATTTCGATTTCAGTGAGTTTCTTTAATTCATCGTAAATATATTTTATACGTTTGAATTCTGTTTCACGTCACATCTTGATTATTTTTTTTCCTTTCAATTTAGAATGCTTTTATGATCGGTTCTAACCACCTTTTTCTGTTTTTTTTTTCTTTTTCTGGTAATTTATTGTTAACATGTCAAATACATCATCGATGATTCATGGAGATTGGAGCACATATGATGCAAGAATTTTTAATACGAATTGTCCCTTTGAAACAGAATTAAAAACCCATTTTCGAAATCGATTTTTAACATTTTGTCTTGTATTTTCCTCTGTTCAGCTAAGGAAGGAAATCAACAACCATTGTTCTTCACAACTTCAGCAACAATGGTGGGTCAAATTACACTTTTGCTTATGATGATGATAATTGGGGTTTACTCAGGAGATACAAACCCTGTATTTAGTCCATGTTCAGATGCAAAAGTTAAACGATTTGATGGATTTACATTTGGTCTTGCATTTGCATCAAAAGATGCATTTTTTCACAATCAAACTCAGCTTTCACCCTGTGATAGTCGGCTTAGTCTCGTTGAAAATGCTCAGTTGGCTGTTTTTAGGCCAAAAGTTGATGAAATGTCACTGCTCACCATTAACAGCTCCACATTCAATCCAGTTAAGCTCTATTTATATTACTTCATCTTGTTTTTCGACTCACATTTAATAATTATATCATCATATGTTGACTTGTAGATAGAGTTTGGAATGTGGGATTATTCTACTTCGTGCTTTACTTTCTCGTCCTTGGCAAAATAGAAGGTCTAAACAGATAATAAACATGGTTGAATTTTAGTGATTTTTTCACACTTTTTGCTCAAATTTTCAAAAATAAGATCATTATTCTCAAACATGAATGCTGAGGATATGTTTGGAACTTGTGTTTTACATTATATGCTACTTATTTTCTTCACCAAAATCGAAGCTCCAAAATTGCATAATATGCTAATTTATCAGCAAATTTTCCAATGTACTCAGAGCAAATCAGGTGGTTATATGGTAGCATTTGCTGGACGACAATATGCAGCACGATCACCTCCTGTATTTGTAGCAGACGACACCCACACTATAACAAGCTTTACCTTGGTAAAAAAAAAAAATCCAAACTTTCGAATTTTGTTCCTAAAACTGGGATTAATATGCTCAAAAGTCTCGTTTTACGTTTTTTTTTTTCAGGTTCTTGATTTTCAAAAGGGTACCCTTCAGAACTTATACTGGAAAAAGTTCGGGTGTGGATCGTGCAATGGGACCGGTTTCGTGTGCATAAATAATAATAGTGATTGTGCAGTTCAGAATTCACAATGCAAAGGCAATGGGGGGTCTATTGGGTGTGATTTGGGCATACAATTGGCTTTTTCTGGTACAGACAAAAATGATAATGTGTTCAACTCATGGTACGAGGTTGCGAATCTTAGGCAATATTCTCTCTTTGGATTGTATTCTGATATTCGTGATTCTCTTACCAGTCCGTTTAAAAACTTGTTTTGAGGTGTAATGTATGGATGTGTATAAGAAGTATGGTATGTTATAAAGGTCTTTGTCACATGAATATACTATGTAAAGAGGAAAACAAAGTATACTTTACACTTAATGCTTATAATACAAACAATAGTTGTTTCAAATCCTATTTGGTTCTCTTTGATTAATTTTGAATTCGATCATTGTTTCTACGGGTTAGTACTGGTGCAAGGCACTTATTTACCAATGTTAAGCATATAACTCAAATGTGTATTGTGCAAAAACCTCAACTTGTATTGATTAGACCCCAAATATGATTATTCTAAGCTGAACAACTTGTATTGTGCAAAAATCTCTTCCATTGATAGGGATTTAGATGAACGAACACCGAAAAGTAAGACAAATCGAGGGCTCAATAGAGGAGGTACACAAATTTGTTTCATTTTAAAACCTCCCAAACCATTCACACATAGATCTCAAGTGAACTACTTAATTAACATCAACAAATATACATACTTTCGCAAGTGGGATGGCTGTCACACGAGTAGTCCAAGTAATTACAAAATCGAGTAGCCAAATATACACAAAAATGGCAACTTTACAGAAGCTACGTTTACATTTTGTACAGAAGAATAGAATCGAGAAATGACCATCATGACTGAATATGTAGCAAACACGAACCAAATATAATCATCTACGAATTTGGACATTTACCTAGCACAAATTGGTGCAAAAGATGGAGTCTTCACATAGTAAGAAGAGAACAAAATTCAGTTCTATATAAGCTATGTACGCATCTTTCCATGGATATCCGCCACAAGATCACGCAATTCGGGGAAAACTGATATTAGAACAAGTTCTAATATGCCATAGCCAAGTTGCTTCAAACATACTTCTGACTGCATGTCATTGATAAAATAAATAGTAACTATTAAGGAAAATAGAAAGAAAAGGCAAAAATATCCGCAATATAGACATATATGTGCATATATACACAGGCTCATTTCACAAGAAGTGTGTCAATGGAAAAACAAATATATATATATACATATATTTACTTAAATCGGAAAAGTGCAGCCAGTATTTCTTGATACGAGCTAGGTTTGAGGGGTGTGTTCACCTGAAGAAAATAGTAGATATCTCTAGCGCAACGTCTGTACTGTTTATGCCCAATCAAGCTGACCAAAGTGGTTGGAGCACCATCTGCAAGTAGGGAAGGATTAGATTTTTAAATTATCGAGGTAATAAATAGCAAATAAATAGCAACTTTGGCAAATAAATAGCAAGATACTCACTGAAAATCATCTTTTTCACATCACTGGCTCTGCGAGCAGCTTCGAGCTGTTGTTCAAAAGACCCTGGTGGAGTAACCCCCTTTCCAGTAGCTTGAGAATCATTTGGTTGACTTTGATTGCGCAATCGTGTAAAGAATATTCCATCAGGCCAGAGAACCTAGTCATAATAAGCCAATAATCAGAAATCAGCATAATAGCTACTTGAAAACATAACACTCTCTTATTACTGCACTTAAGTATCATTAGCCAAGATAAATATTCAAGAATAATGAAATGCTGTGAGCTCAAGTTCTCAGCAGTGATTAGTATGACAAAAATAAATTTCTCTTCTATTCGTGCTACCAGTAGATCAAGCATTATCAAATCCAAATATTTTAGTTTTCAGGCTGTAGCAAATCAATAGCTTAACAAAAGTACAAGTAGGAAGTCGTAACTTACATCTTGGATCCATCGAACCCCTTGGGCGATAACATCCTCTTTACGCAGCCATTGGATTTGCCTCACAAGCCAATCATCAATGGCATCTTCCATGACCAACTGCAATATTTGCTTTGATATCCAAAAGACTTGTCGCCTACAATTAAATAAGGAAAAAGTGTATGGATTGAGGCTTAAATGTTTATCTGCACGTAACAAGCATGGTTTTCATTTGTAAAACAGATCGGTTCCATCGATTTGTAACTACAGATAAAAACAACTCTAAACAAAGAACCCCCCTTGCTCATTGATTATTACTGGTTTTGTGGTGCTAAACAACTCGAGAATACAAAAGTGAAAAAAGGAGTAGCACCTTAGCCAGCCTCGTCTTTTGAGCTGAAATATGTTATCAACCAAATTCAGAACTGGAACACTTAAATTCGGCGGTGACCACTGCAAGCAACAATTAAGCTCAATAAGAGCAAGCATAATTATGATAATGAAACAGTGATAGAAAGTTTCTAATTTCCTATGATACTAATATGTAACTATTGGAAATTGGAACGCCACTTAGGTCTTCCATGTCTTGTGAAGAATAGAAAGAGAATATTTGTGTATGTGTGACGTGGATTTAATAAAGTTGAAACCTATAATCCCGAGAAACATAGATCCTCAAAAGAAACTATTTGTAGTAAGTTAGAAGAAGTCCAAAAGAGATCGCCCACAAATGCATAAATCTAATGTCAAAACTCAACAATAAGATGATATCCTAAATAAATGCAATACACGCATGCAATGGCACACACACAGTGGCACTAAAATAAAAGAATCAGATTAGCCACCTAATACGAGACTCGGGAAATTACTACTAAAACAACAGTGTAGAGCATTAGGGGTGAAGGACCAATGAATGAACTAGTGGTGTGTTTGGATCGGAGGATTTGAAAATTATGGATTTCAAATTCATCGACAAATCCATTTAAGTTTGTTTGGACGAATTCATGTTATGATGGATTTCAAATCCTTTGGCATTCATTTTAAGCTATTTTCTCCACAACTTTGGTGGATTTCAAATGACTCCATTTTAGGTGCCATTTCAAATCCCTCCACCAAATCCCCTCCCCAAATCCAAATCACTCGATCCAAACACACCCTAGGAGAAAAGTCAAAACGAAAACACACTATGAAATACACAATACCTCAGGAGGCACCCCCGTTAGATCCTCTTGAGAGACAGATGTTAAGGCCAGATTTGACTCCAGATGTCTGCCCACAGAGTTTGATTCAGATTTCAGCATTAAACCATAGACTTCCTCAGATTGCAAATGACTGACATCTTCATCACGTCTAACAACCCCTTGCAGAAAACCCTTTGAGTTCACCTCAGAGTCTGATTGCTCTTGGGCTGCAGATCCTACTTCCCGATTTCCATGGTTTACATCTTTATTGCCTTCCTCATCAGAGAAACTGTTAAGGGATTCTGAAGTACTTTGCCTCATAGCCAATTTGTTTATATCATCAGCATTCCAGGACAAGTTTCTTCTTGTAACTAAAGAAGTTGGTTCAGTAGAAGACGAAGGTGAAGCAGCAGCTTTCCACAGTAGGCCATCAGAAACTCCTTTGAATTGGCGTACAATATCATCCACAGCGTCATCCACGTTAACTGTTTTGGTCAGGGAGAGTTCATACTGATCACTACATTTTCTGAATTCATTTTAAATTTACTTTTGAACAAATATCGAAGACACAAGAACAAATAAGTTAAGCACCCTTGCAACTGAAACAATCGATATACTCATTCATTGATAAATTCTCCAAACAAACTTCAGCATATAATTTTGGTGATCACATACAAAAGAGGTACAATGAGTATTAAAACATCAATGTTGCCAAATGCCATGACTGTTACAGTAAACAAATAAGTTGAATTCAATCCTGACAACTAAATATCCGTAGAATATGAATGGACCAAAAATATATTTCCAGTTGAATATACATAAAATTTTATGTCCAAGAAGAGAAGACACGCACCTGCCAGAGTCTTCATCACAGAAGATGATTTCCCAAAAGAGTAATTCTTCATTGATGAAAAACAACAAATTAGTATAGAAGACAATGTACTGGATATGCTTTTTAAAGAAAAAGTAAATGCACACCTTGGATGTGGCACTTAGAAAATCCCATACTTCATGTTGCTCGGCAACATTGGCAATTGACAAGAGATCCTGGTAAACAGCATGGTCAAAACAACAAATAAGAATATAGGTGTACTGCCTAGGAGAGTATAGGAAACCATACTTGAAGATATTTGTCAAGCTGAACACAGCGCTGATGAACAAAGGCATCCTCTGTACTTGAGGAGAATATCCTTTTCGGAGGCAAATGTAATGTATAATTGGGTATGTCCTTAAGATGCCTATGCAATCTCTCAAAGTTCCGGTATCTGTTTACAGAGCACCCAAAAGAAGAATCAGCTATGCTTAAGAACAAACTAGAATCCTGATCCAATCAGAATACCTTCTCATATTAATGAAACCAGAATTGTTCGAAAGTAGATCAACTAAATGGCATGACATGCATATCATAACTAGCAATATTTTTCATTCAAAAATAGAACCCATACCTTCTTTTCACAAACCAAGTGTTGTTCTCAGCATCAGTGACAGCAATTGAGTAAACTGCAAATGATTTTGAGCCAAGTTTCTCGAAGTATGCTCCAATAACCTGTTGAATAAAAAATCTCAAATCAGCCATAGCACAGAAAAGCATCAGAAAAAAGTAAATGGTGACAAAAATAATCATTAATCTCAAGCAAAAACATTAAATCATAGATACTCATGCAATATAATTATTTGTGCAGTTTAACATAAACGAAATCTTTTTATAGTTAGTAACAATTCAGTTAGCATATGACTATTGCATTGGCAAAAGTTATTCTGTAACATCATTTAAGAGTAGAAGCATCATCTCGGGAAAAAGGAATGAATGATATTCTTGCATTGCACATTATAAATCTAGTCATAATTTATAAAGCCAACAAATGTAATTGGTGGTATTACCCGACATCTCAGCTTTGGAACATGCAGCCCTTCACGACGTATTACCATGTCCGAACTGCTCTTCAGGCTATGTACATTAAGTTTGTTAACATCTGCACTATAGTATTCATTAATGATTGGTGCACTGCCTTTATCAGAAAACATATCTTCTAGGGTCGACTGAATTTGCAAATCAGAAGTGCTGTTTGATCTCTTAAGCTTATTTCTATTTTCATGGGTAACGAAAGCAGTATTCTCTAGTTCATGAATCGTAGAGCTTCCAGTGGGAAATAATTCCATGTTAAGATCTTGGAACCTGGTTAAAGCATCATTTTTTAGATCCGTGGGTCGAGTATCCTGTTGGGGCCTCAGTGGTAGTATCATAGAAGACTTGTCTTCTATTCCCATATATGTTTCAGGCTTCTGTTTTGGTACTTCGCGCACCAAGTCTTTTGTAAGCAATGGGATGCTCGATGAACCTGTAACTTGTGCATGAATCCCAGGAGCAGCCTTCTTTTCGAGTTTCTTTTTGTAGTTTCTTCCTATTGTCCACATGTTTTCAAGATTTTCAGGCATTAGAACTTCTGTTCTTCTCTGGGTTGCTGCATCAAACGGTTTAGCCCAGTCGGCATGTCGTGAGTGTATGAGCTCCTCCTGCACTGAACCAGATAGAGGATCACCCGAGCCACCCGATGCTAGTACCCTTGTATGATCCGATTGAATCAAAGCCAAATCAGTCCCTCGATTAAAATTAGATTCACTGCTCTGAACATGTCCTCCAGAAGCTGTGTGCCCACGGTTATGACCGTCCACATTAGATGATTGGTCAGTGGCAACATCTTTTGACCCTTCATTGTTGCAGGCAAGGATAATACATTCAATCAACTCATTAATATACCTAGAAATAAGAAAAGACCAAAAAGAGTGAGATACCTGACTGCCATAAGAAACAACAACTTGACTTGCTATTTAGGAAGATCTAAAAGAGAGGGAAAGCCGTGACTCGAGCATGAGAAATTAAGAAGACCTTGAACTTTGACATCTAACTAAAAGAGTGATTCAAATGCGGACTACAGAAACAATAATACCATTTAAGATGATGATCCATTTTTTTTCAATTTTCATTTATTACACTTCTAGTTATTGTCATTAGTGCATAGAACCACTTATGTTTTTTATGAACACAAGAAAGATGAATTTCATCCAGCGATCTCTTTCTGCGTGATGCCAGGCATGATGCCAACATAAACCCTCTAAAAGGAAAAGCTCTTTATACAAAGAATAAAACTAACTGGGAGTTTTTTCTTAGGAGAAAGCAGACTTGGACGAGATATCATCTTACCCTGGACTTGCGAAATTCATAATAGGTTGCACTACCAAACAAGTTAAGAGTTCACGGGCAATGCATCGAACTAAAGGGCATTGAGCTTCTCTTGGCCTTAGCACAACAGCTATAACTCCACCCACGAGCCGCTGAAGAACCTATATATGAATAAGTGTTAGTTATCATGAAAGCTAACCAAAAGAAAGGAAAAATTAGTTGGGAAACACTTCATTCTGAAATCAGAACACTTCAACACCTTGTACTCACACTCTGGAGATATCAAAGCAGGGTGAAGCTCTTTAGAGGCCAGGAGATGGTGCTTCAATCTTTCATCCCTTTCTTCAGAAGACAGTGTTCCCATAACATCCACACCAATTGCAGCCTGGTTTCTTCTGAATAAATCGAGGTGATCCCCTACAAGGTCTACTAAATCCCTGGAGAATTGGAGAAATAAGGTTCAATTAATCATACATCAATTATATAACTCGCATTATTTTACAACTTGCTGAAGTGCAACCATATTTTAAAGCAATCTCAAGTACAAAAATAGATGGGCCATGATACCTTGTCAACAGGTCAACAAGGTTTAGCTCTTTGATTCTTCCAGATACTTCGCCAAGAACATCCATGAGTATAGCATGTATAAGCTCCGGCGCCTCTTTGTCAGGCGTAATGTCCGAGTACCACAAATCTGTGACAAAATCATGTAAAAGTTTCTTCATGAAATCCTCCATAGCTGCTTCTACAACGGGTGAATCTATTTTCCTTTTCCATTTTTGTGGCGGAGGCAGGGTAGTAAGACGAGAATCATTCACGGATAGCTGCTTCTTCTCTAAGTACGACAAGTAGGACGTTGGTCTCGTATTTCGAACCTTCCATCGGAACTCAACCTCATTACATAATATTCTTAGTCCAGCAACCACGAGTATGGCTATAGGAATATTCATTAACATGGATTTACTAGTATCTGCAGTAAACATATATAATCAGAAAACTGATCAGCAATATAAAATAGGCTCGAGAACAACTTACGTGCAGATAAAGGTCCCACCAAGATAGAACAGAAGAAGTTTTTGATGGCTCGTCCCAATAGGCCAGTACAATTAATCTCAGTTATTATTTAAAAATAATAACCACATTTCATCATGATTAAAACAGCCCATTTGAAATAATACAAAGAAGAACCAATTCAGGTAGTTCACATTCATCTATACTGTCAATCAAATATTACTATCTCATTTTCTAACTCAGGTATTGCCTAATTTGCACAACTAACTAGCATCCCCATCATCCAATGCCATAAGTTTCGCACACATGTAACACGTAAATCAAACCCAAAGCTAATCCCCTGTGTAAAGTAAATCTAAAACAAACAAAAAAAAAGCCAAAAACTATATCGATACAATGCAAACTCGATGATGTACTTCAATCAAACACCAGACTATCATTGCAATATTATGAAATTACAAAGCAACATATAATCCATAAACAATAGATACCGAAATTCAGTAACCCCAAAAAGGAAAGGTAAAGAGCTTACGTGTCAAAAAGTAAGAGACTGCGAATATAAAGAGAATCCACCACACCGTTCGAAGCTTAGCTTCTTCAATTAGATCTTGTACACTCTCCATCGCCGTCTTCTTCATAATTAAATTTCGTTTCCTCAACCAAAACTCAATTCGAGTACAAAAAATTAACAATCCAATTACCTAAAAAATTGAAACACTAAAAATCAAAACAAAACTCTCGAACTTTCGACGAATTTCAAACGTAGAACAAAATAATCTGCAAATAATTTAATCTAAACAGGTAGGTCAAATAAAATACGATGTGTGATCGTCTCTCTGCTGGACTCTCTCTCCTCACTCTCTCTCTATTTTTATTTCTATTTACAAATATATATTAATTCTCGTTACACTGGTTGTACACGTTGCCGCTAGCTATGTATTGTTGTACTGTTGGGCCTAATTGACGAATTTACCCTTGGTTAAAACTATAGTTGTTTATGCACTTACCATAAAAAATTATAGTTGTTTGTGTCAATAATGTTTTGGCTTTAGGCTAAAATTAAACTTTTTGGATTTAAGGGAGATATTTATTTAATTCCAAAAGGTAATTTATTTATATGATTTAACTTATTTTTTAGTTATGTATTTAATTAGTTTTTTTATATCTTCTTATAAATTAAATATTATATTATTGGATTGTTGCTCTTGAAAAGTTGTTATTTTTATCTAAAAATTGGACAAAGAATTGTGGGTATAATTATTAATTGTATTCGATTTAATTTTTGAGGTGTAGAAATATGACTTCTCTTATGGCCATGGGTTTAGTTCTGCAAAATTACAAGCAAATGGAATGTTAATTATATCTCATTATTTATTTTTTAAAATTATTTATGATACAGGTAAAATATTCACTGGCCCAACGAATTACGTATAAGTTATAACTTAATACTTTGGTGGGCTGACTATGGTTCAGGCCCAACGAATTACATATAACTTAGTACTTTGGAGTTTGGTGTGCTGACCTATGGTTCAGGCCCAACGAATTACATATAACTTAATACTTTGGTGGGCTGACTATGGTTCAGGCCCAACCACTTTGTTAATTAGGATTATAATTTATATGTAGTTACGTATTCTCAAACCTATTTGGAAAAAGCGCCTGTTGTAATCCTACGCCGCGTCACACGTTTCTATCTACGGTCCAAATCCGTCTGCCAAATTCCATCACAACCGTCCGTCAGATAATATCATATACTGATATATTTCCTTTTTTTTTTTTTTTTTGATAAATATCTGATATATAATGATATTAAACTAATAAAAAGCCATTAAAAAATATCTCATCCTTATCCATATAATCCAGCAGTACACTTGCACTTTTTTCAAAGAAATCTATTCAAATATCCTCTTTATAAACACACACACAGAGATTCAGAAAAATAGAGTATTATTGTTCAATAAATATACAAAAGAAGATGATTCAAACGGTGCCGTTTAACTGTTCTTTGAGCTCGTTTGTAGTTGAATCAAATGGAATTCCTTCAAAATCAGCTTCATCAAGAAGTGCCACCATTTGTTGCTCAAGAAACAGTTATATCCCAAAGCTTGAGCCTTTTAGCAGAACTAGGATCGATAGATCTTTTAGAGAACCTCCTTTGATTCAAAAATCTGAAAATCAGATTGCTGGTAAGCTTCTTCGTTTATCCATGTTTTTATCGTATGCATAGATCTTGACTTGATTCAGTTTAATTTGTTGATCCTTTTATTCCGATTTGATTTTTCAGATTATTGTTCGACGCTTGAAGGAGATGATTCATATAGCTGCTGGCAGGCCTATTTTGAACTCAAAGATCTCGAAGTAAGTTTCTTTGCTAACCAATTTCATTAAATTTAAAGCAACATTTTTATAAGTTTACTTGGATGATACATACTTTTGTTGGAAACTTCAAATTTAAGCATACTTAAATAAAACATCAAGGGAAGAAATTGAAGAAGTGAACAAATTTTCGTAGGAAAAATTACACACAGACCCTCAATTGTTTTGTAATTATCAAAAATCCCCTGCATTTTTTTAAAATTACTAATTCAACCTATAAAGGGGTCTATTTGTAATGTTTACAATAATGAAATTGTTAAAGTTTTTAAATACAAATGGGTAGTAATTGTAAGAAAGGCCTCAACATGATAAGACTTTATGTAATTTTCAGAAAGTGAGGTTTTTTCGGTTATTAATGGTTCTTTTGTCACTTGTTTGACATATTCATGCAACATACTATATAATTTGATGATTATTTCATAAGATTAACTATCGATTTGGTAATAATATTCAGAAAGAAGCCCCTAAGGAGGAGGTAGAAAGGCTGATAATCGAATCAGGCGGTGTAAAATCACTGATCAACTGTGTACACGGCGTTGCAGCCATTCACAAAGCGAAGAAAGAATGTAATAACTCACTAAAGCATACGAACGTTGAGAACAAAGGATTAAACCCTTGTCCAATCCCTGATGGATTACCGAAAACAGCACAAGAGCTTGAAGAAGAAGAGAAAGGTAGAATGCCAGATTCGCCCTTCACGAGATTGCTTAGAGCTAGAGGAACACATCCTGCTTGGTATTCCCCTGCACCTGATCACGAAACAGATTGATAATATGATATATGTAAGAACGATTTTAACTAATGTAGTAATTAGATTTTTCTGTTTTGATTATGCAGTTGTGATTGTATAGTGATATGTGGATTATAGTTGTAATGTAATTTGGTATATATGATAGCTTGTGATAAAGTTTGTAAGTGTGATAAAAGTATTGCCTTTGTGTTGAAAATTACTACTCTTTCTTGCTGTGAAATGGATCAAAAACACATTTATTACCTGTGGCTTGAATGTAATAATCGCGTTTTTCAGTTCAATAGCAGTAGAGTGGAAAATGTGATTTAGAGACTCTGTTTATATGTTTTGCAATGTAAGTTTGAGACATAGTTTGATGTTTGAGTGAGTTTTTCCCAGGTAATGCCTTGGAGTTGTCTGTAAAATTTGTTTTGGTTTATGAAATATGCTAATCTTTACTAGAATATAGTTGCATTGAGTACATAAAATAGAAAAAGATGTTAAATAAAGCTATAAATCTAGTTCAACCCATAATTAATTTTCTGATTTTAATAAAAAAAAATTGGCCTAATGCAGAAGCATCAACTGATAACAGAGAAAAAAGGGCAATATATCCACTTGCCAATTTTTTATCATTCTCTATTTTTAGCATTGCTATGTCGAAATATAAGCAAAACCTCCTATATTTTGTGTATAGAATTCATATAGACCTTCATAATCCTGTGGAGCTAAAAAACAGAGCCCGTAAAACACGACAATACATTCATTTCTACCACAAAATATGTCTCCACCAATCCCATATAACACCCTCTGTTCTTTTTTCAATACTCGAATCTTACTATAAGCGGCCTTGGGCTTGTCCAAGGGGTCAAAAAACATGAAAATCCCTACAAAAATGAAGTCCCTCAGAGGCTGCTACCTCTTCCTCTGTTTTCTTTCATTCTCTCAAGCAATAACAGCAATTCCCATTTCACATGTTCACCTTTCGGGTTTCAAAACCGAAATTCGAAAGGAGTTCGAAATTACCAATAACCACACTTTTGCCAATTCCAGGCTCAAGAAGGCATATGATGCCCTCCAGGCCTGGAAAAACGCCATTTATTCAGACCCATTGAACCTTACCAGTAACTGGAATGGACCCAATGTTTGTGAATATACAGGGGTCGTTTGTGCACAAGCACTCGATAATCCTAGCATCACTGTGGTTGCAGGTGTAGATTTGAACCATGGAGATATTGCAGGGCATCTCCCTGATGAGCTTGGGGATTTGACCGATATTAGCCTTCTCCATTTAAACTCCAACAGGTTTTGTGGGGTTGTACCTGAGAGT
The DNA here is from genome assembly GCA_963669365.1 of Verbascum thapsus. Classification (NCBI taxonomy): domain Eukaryota; kingdom Viridiplantae; phylum Streptophyta; class Magnoliopsida; order Lamiales; family Scrophulariaceae; genus Verbascum; species Verbascum thapsus. The sequence goes on from OY770106.1 coordinate 23,774,678, forward strand.
ATCAAGAAGTTGAAGCTTCTTTACGAGCTGGATTTAAGCAACAATCGATTCGTGGGTCCTTTTCCAAAGGTTGTTCTTGAACTTCCAGGCCTCAAATATCTTGATCTTAGGTTCAATGATTTTGAGGGTGTATTGCCTTCAGAGCTTTTTGACAAGGATCTTGATGCCATATTCTTGAACAACAACAGATTCCGTTCTAACATTCCTGAAAACTTTGGAAACTCACCAGCTTCAGTTGTGGTGATGGCCCATAACAAGCTAATGGGGTGTATCCCAAGCAGCATTGGCAATATGGCTGGTAAATTGGACGAGATTATTTTATCGGGCAATGATCTTTCAGGGTGTTTGCCTGAAGAAATCACGTTGTTGAACAGTACAACGGTTTTCGATATCAGTAAGAATAAGTTTGTTGGGGACTTGCCTCAGGGTATGGAGTATTTGCAGAGTGTGGAGATTATTGATATTGCGAAGAATAAGTTTAGAAGCAGAGTGCCGGAGAGCGTTTGCTCGTTACCAAATTTGAAGAATTTTACGTTTTCTTACAACTTTTTCGATTCTAAGGATCCAACTTGTGATCCAAATTTATTACCAGGGCTTGTGTTGGATGGAAGAGAAAATTGTATTGAACAGGAGATGGAACAGAGATCTGAGAAGGAATGTCGTATTGCTTTGAGCAAGAAAGTGGATTGTAGTGCTTCGAATTGTAGAGCACCCATGAATCATGGAGCTCCCAAGCCAAATCCACCTAAAAAAGATACTCCGGAGAAGCCAAAGCAAAAGCCTGAAACTCCGGAGAAGCCAAAGCAAAAGCCTGAAACTCCGGCGAGCTCGCCGGAAGAAGAAAAGCCGGAAAAGCCGAAGAAGAAGCCTGAAGATTCGCCGAAGGCCCCGAAAGAAGATAAGCCGGAAAAGCCGAAGAAAAAGCCTGAAGATTCGCCAAAAGAAGATAAGCCGGAAAAGCCGAAGCAAAAACCTGAAGCTCCGGCGAAGAGTAAGCCGCTGGTGAAGGCGCCGTCGACACCATCAGCGTCGCCAAAGCCTGAACCAGCTCCCAAGCCTAAACAGCCACGAACGCCTAAGGCTCCAGTTTCAGCTCCGGCGCCGGAACCAGAGAAATCAGTCCCACCGACGGTGGGTACATCGTACAAATCACCTCCGCCGCCTGTTGCTTCACCTCCTCCTTCGGTTCAGTCGCCACCACCTCCACCTCCACCCATCAGCTCACCGCCGCCACCGCCAGTGAAATCATCTCCACCACCTCCTCCACCAGTATATTCACCCCCACCGCCACCACCCTCACCAGTCTTCTCCCCACCGCCTCCAGTCCATTCTCCCCCACCGCCGGTCCATTCTCCACCACCACCGCCGGTGTTCTCCCCACCACCTCCCGTCCATTCTCCACCGCCACCTGTCTTCTCCCCACCGCCTCCGGTCCATTCTCCACCACCACCTCCAGTCCATTCTCCACCGCCACCGGTCTTCTCCCCACCGCCTCCAGTCCATTCTCCACCGCCACCAGTCTTCTCACCACCACCTCCAGTCCATTCTCCTCCACCTCCGGTCTTCTCTCCTCCACCACCGCCACCTCCTGTCACTTTTACTCCATTCAAACTGCCGGATCATCTGGGCGCCAGTTACAAATCTCCTCCACCACCAGCAATCCCAGGCTATTAAGAAGCACTATGTTTACATCTTTTTGTTTTCCTTTTCACGAGCATTAATCCAAAAGATAAATGTACAAACTCACACTTTCAAAATCTGATCTTGCCATGTTTGTAGGCATTATAGCTAGTTTAGTCCAATCTTCCATTGAAATACATTTGAATCCATTGATCGGACTAACGTATTATTCTTGATATCATATTTGAATTATATGTATGACCCATTATTTATTACATGATGAACATTAATTATGAGCTAGAACAAAATCTAACTTTCATTATGGTAATTAAAATTTTAAAAACAAGAACGAAAAACATAAACAAACAAGCATTATGTGTTCGAGCCCATTTACAATAGTGATTGCAAAGTTAGATGGATCAATCAAGATTCAAACCACAAAATTTTACATTCGAGTTTGATATTATTTGATTAAAATCCTCAAAACCACCTCAAATCGCAATAAATATTTGTTTAATTAAAGGGTATATTTTTAATATTATTTAGTAACAGTAGTGCAATTTTTTTTATCACCAAGACTTGGGCTTATATCAAGATCAAATTATTGGGCCTTATAACTGGTTAGTATAGAAAAATAATGATTGGGCTTTTAGTGGGCCTCTTGTTATCCATAAATTCTGTATTGGCCCATCTTGGCTGCCTTCAAGACGACGTCGAAAAGGGGCATTCTCGATTCAAAATTGACAAACCAAAAATCCCCCAAATCAGTTGATATTTCAGTTGAATCGATAATCAGGAAATAATTAATTTTGTCTCGAAATTTGCACTAGTTATTAGATCTACAATGGCGGAAAACTCGAAAAAGTCTTCGGACTCGGAAAGAAAGTCGGAAATTGAGGAAGAGCCAACCGGCGCCGGAGAACAGCCTTCTCCGGTTGTCGGAGGTGGCGGTGGATGGGGCGGTTGGGGTTTTTCTCCACTTTCGTATCTTTCAGATCTTCAGAAAGCTGCGACTGTGGCCGCTGAAGAGATCTCTCGTAATGTATGTGTCTTTTGATCCTTGAAATGGGTATTTTGTTTGAAATGGTTAGACACCCAGACGTTAATGTTCGTACTTGGATAGAGTTATGTTGAGATTAATGTTAATCTTGTATAGAAAGTGATTGGTTATAGTTCCCTGAAACAGTGGAGTTTATCTGTTGTTGACTGAGGTAAGCACAGTTACCTATTTTCCTTTTCGGAAATGTATTTTGGAGCTGGAATGATATTTGTCCCTAGCCTTGCGGCCCTTGCCACCTGGCTATGATTTAGTTTTATTTTTGACCTATTAGTGATCTCGAATTTCCTGATAATGGGCTTGCTGCTAATAGGTTATGATTCTCTCTGTGTTGTCAACTCACTACTCATTTTCTATAGTGGCATATTATTTGGAACTCTTAAGAGTATGCATCTTTAATGTTGACAGGCTATTCCTTGAGAATCTGCCATAACTTGGCAAGTAAATGGACATTGAAATGTGCTCTTAGAATGATGACGCGATTCTGAGACACACCGAGGGAGAAAAAAGACATTATACCTCTGACTTGACAATCACCAAATATGATATCGAAATGATTGTTTCTTTCTTTGATCTAGCCACTTCTGTTATGAATTCCCAAACAAATGTTACTTCTGTTATGGATATAGGAAACCTAATGCATAATACTTAGATCAATTCATGTGAATTTCTTGGGTGGAACTATTTGCTGTTTGTTTGAGCTGTATGCTTTTGTGAATGCAGGCTGTTGAGGCAGCTAAGGTAGCAGCAAAGAGCATTTCGGATACTATGGCTGAAGATTCAGAATCTTCCAAGGAGGATGGTACTGACGTGTCTGCTGTAGAAGAGGAAAGTGAAGATGAGAATGAGTTGCGGCGCAAAGCAGCTCTGGATAAGCTAGAAAAAGCCAGCGAAGAATCCTTCCTTAGCCAGGTAGGCTATAAATTTGAGATATTATTTGACTGCATCATCATTTCTCTCTTGCCTTCTCCCCTTTCCCCTTCTCTCTTAACATTCACGGCTATCTGTTCTTCATTCTGTTTGCTTTACCATTTTGCAAAGGTTTCAGTGAAATTGCTCAGAGACATGCAAGTTACTATTGGAAAAATATATATAATTTCGAAATTTACATTTTCTCGCTCTATTTTTCAATTCCGACATACTATATGTAAGTTTCATGCATTCACGCAGGGTTTGAAGGTTTTTGATACTTCAGTAGATTCATTTGCTTCAGGAGCTTGGCAAGCACTCGGAACTGCACTGAAAGGGTGAGTCACTTTTGTTCACAAGTATGTCAGACAGTAGCAAATTTGTTCAACATAGTTGCCCATGTATCGGTTACAGTAACTAGTAAACTCGAAAAGCTGTTGAATTGGAGCTAAAGACTGTATTGTAGTGATCATGCTTGCATTGCAAGCTAGTTGCTTAATTAAGTTTGGAAGGTTTTTAAGTGGGAACATGGAGTGCTACTCTCTTGCTACAGTAGCTTACTAGGAGCATTGCAGATGGCTGATCCTGGTCACTTTTATTTCTTCCAGGATTGAGAATAAAGCTTCAAATTTAGCTGAATCAATTCAACATGGTGGTCTACCTGCGCCAACTGGTTCTGTGGCACCATCTTTGTTAGAGGTTACTCAAGCATCATTTTTCCTTTTTTACTTTCCAGAGTCATAACACAATTTCTTAATCTTGCTTGTATGATACAGACTGGAAAAGCTTTTACAGCAAAGGGTATGCAAGTGCTGGAGCAAGTAGGAAAAGAAACTATGGATCTTTTAATTTCAGAAACTGGGATCCTAGCTGAGAAAAAAACAGATGGAAAAATAGATGAAGATGAATTATTTGAAGAAACTACATTTGATAGATGCTTCTATATCTATGGAGGTCCAGAGCAGTTGGAGGTTCATATTACTTTCAAAATATTTATCTCTATATGCATTTAATCCTAGATTGGTTCTCTTCAGAATTTCAGTTATGTCATGTTGTCTTCAGGAGTTGGAGGCATTATCCAACCATTATGCTCTATTATATACCCGGCGGAAGGCTAAACTCTCTTCTGAAGAAAAATCTATCTATGATGGAAAGCTTAAAGAAGTTCAACACATTTTTGACTTGGGTGCTGAACTTGATGGAAATGTTAAAGGGAAGAACATAGAGGCTGGAAATGATGACGGAGCTGATGAATTGCAAAAATTACATGATTCCAGCATTCATAAAGCTGCTAAATTGGCTGCAGGGTAAATTTCCCTTGAGGTTTCTCGGTTATTTTAGTGTCACAACTCTATACATTGTAGTTTCAAAATCTATTGGGCTATAACAGTCTTTTATCTTTTGCAGTTTTGCTAGTGTTTTGGCTGGATTGGACCCAAATGACATAATTCAGAGAACTTCTGGAAGACTCGATACTCTTCATTCAGAGGGTGTTCATGTATGCAGATGAGTTATTTTAGTTACTGCAGAAACATTTATTATTGATTATGAATTAACAAGTTCTGGTCTTGTACTACATTTTACATATTACTTATGTGAAGGTCTTGTAGTATATATGTATTTAATGCAACACTTGTGGCTGATCTTTGCAGAGGCTTTCTGAAATGTGCTGTTTCGGTGTAACTCAACTATTGATGCTTGGGAAGTCGATCATATCCAGCTCAAACAAAGTGCAAGATCAAGAGATTGAGGAAGAAACAATGGGGATTGATTGGCCTGAGGATTCTGTTGAAAGAGCAATGTTAATCAGAACAAAGACACAATCCATGACTGGAAATATGGAAGCAGTTTTCAACAGTTTCATTACTGGTAACGTTTATCCTGTATTTATTTTTGTAGTTGGTCATTTTACATCTGTTGCAAATGAAAAATAGAATCTGAAATTGTTTCGTATTTTCCACCTTGCCAAACAATGGGAAAGAAAGAACGGGATGGGGGTGGGGTTGGGGTTGAGGGAAGCACACAATATCAAAATGATGTGAGTTTATTATATCATTTTGGCAGCTTTAGGTTAACTCTCATCAATTCGCTACTATTACAGGGTTTTGCCCCATCCTGTTTTTGATTTGTTATGACTATAATTTACAGGAATAGAACACAAAATTTTCTTTCCTTAGTAATAATCTTAGTTTCACTTATTTGCTCAGGCATATCAGATGTAGCAGAAGCATACATAGCAGCCATTAAAAGTGCTGCTTCTGATTCACAAGAAGTTGTTCCTCAGAAATCAGTTCAAGAGAAGGCCAATGCATTTACAGAACATCTTCGTGCTGATCATAGCACGGCCGTGGGTAAAATGCAGGATGGTCTACAATACTTAACTTACGTGGTTCTTTCTACCTCAATGCCTGCTGCTTGAAAGTTAAACAATTTCTATCTGCAAGTTCACACAGATAAACAATTTAGATGGTTTTATTTGTAAATAATTGTTAGTCTCTTATGGTTTACCTTGTGTTAGGTTAAGATAAACGAAAAAAAGCAATCGTATTTGCTGTTTGCCTTCTCTATCCCTGCTGTTTTTTTTAAGGGAAGAAAATACGTTCAATAAGGCTTGATGTCGTTTTTGTTTAAATTGTCCGAATTATTGTTTTCTCTTGTTTTTTCCCACTATGCTTTCTGTTTGAAATTTGAATTATTGAAAAAGATGCTGTCTCTGGTTATTTATGGTGTTTTTCTTAACAGATGTTATTTATGGTATTTGTGAGTATGAATATGATTTTTGAGATGTAATAAGGCATTGTTTGGGTCTAGGATACTCAATGGAAAATTTAAAAAAAATGACAAAACAACTTATCATACTAACATGTAGGTTAGATTATATAAAACACATCTTGGCAGTTTCTATTTATGAAAAACACCTCCACAATTGAGTAGTTATCACTTCTGTTAGTATTTGACTGTGTGTGTAAAAATTGTCTTTCTAGTTAACCAGCAGTTACCATTTCCAGTCAAATTTTAAACAAGTAAACCATCATAAGACTTCATAATTGAAAAGCTCAGTGAGCCAGTGCAAAACAAACATCCATTTGTTGCATTAATTGAGCTGTTTGTAGACCATAGGCAAAATTTTGAAACTCGAATTTCAGAAGTAATTCTTGGCTGATAGTTGAATATAACTTGCATCCATACATTACAAATATTTACTGGGAAAAGAGTTCAAACATGATGCATCAATGTTAGCTATCGACACTTCTAACTAAAAATAACGACATTCTGATCTTAATTTGTTACCCTTCTTTCTGATCATCTTCATAGGCAATTTTGTCGACATGATCGCCACTACTTTTAACAATATCATCCTGTGCAGCTAATTGTACAAGATACATCACTAGAAACCATATTAACTCAATTTTCATGGACATCAAGCTTTTGATGATTCAAGTTCACTGCCTTATCCCATTAATTCTTTCAACATGTACATCAAACTCAACATCAGTAGAAGGGAAATCTTATACTGTTTCCATGCCAGCAGGCATTAGATCTGCTGCTGACGTGTCAATTTCCATATCGCCACTGGAAATCTCGATTTGAGGTCCATTATTATCCCCATCATCTAAAACTCTATCAGGGCTGTTTTCTGATGGCTCTGTATTATGACCAATTTGCCCGTTCAACTGCATCTGTACCCACACCGCTAAAGAAACAGCATGGTCACGAACTGAAGAATCAAATGGCAAGCAATGTAGCATATTAATCAACGCCTTACTGTACTGAAACATGCTCACAGACGGGGTCACAGACCCTTTATCTCGATAAAATTTGATTAATTTCAAAACGTGCTCGCACAAATTCCCCATTTTAGCCCAACTACAATCACAGATTGCATATTCTGAACCAGGGTTATATACTACATGAGCTTTGTTTTGATCCTTCTCGTCATTTACTTTAGCAAATTTACCTTCTTCGATTATATGAGCATCTGGGATTTTTAATGATTTTCTCCAGGCTGTGGGCCCACTCAGCCATTCATCCTTCCAGTATCGAGTAAAATCTTCTCTCCCTGAATACTCATCAAGCCAAAAATAAGAATGAACTTTGGTGACTAGCTTATTAACTAGCCAATCAGTACGCTGGTACACGGTTTCGTCTTTTTCATTCAATAACCTGACTTTTAACTGGTTGTGATAAAGCTCCATTGCTGAACTGGTCTCTTGGCTGGCAAGAGGAAGAGCTTTTAATGCACGTGCCCACGTACCTATCAGAAGAGTATTAGGAATGAAAACAAACTTCGAACTTTTGAGTCTAATTATAAGTTAGCATCAAAAGGTTAGGATGATAAAAGGGTTGAATAAATGTAGGTTGCAATTCAAATGACCAAATTATAAATAGACATCATATATCAAAATTTCGATGATAAAAAACTCACCTAGCTTTGGATACCAAATTGCCTTGAAGTACTCCAAAAACTCGGCAGCATCTACAAAATCTTGAAGAAGATCATCAAACACGTTAGCAGTTTCAGGTCCTTTGCAGATTTTGTTAACTGCCTGACCAAGCTTTTTTGCTATTTCACCGCGCATCTCCATCTCTGAACATCTCTTCATCAAATTTTTAAGCCATGCATGACGAACATGCCAAAAGCATAACAGCACTGAGCATTGGAAGACTTCACTACAGACAGCAAAAATTCTAACAATCAAACACTTGATACTGAAACAAGACACAAATGTTCGAATTAAAAGCACTACATTGTCTGCAAAAACCCCTTAAGAAAGTGCAAATGAGTAAATACGAAACAAAACTGATTTCAGATGAAAGGTTGATCTGAAACCTGATTGCTACAATATCCGCCAAGGGATCATCCACAATAAACCCCGCCAATTTCCACGTAGGATCTTTTGCACGAACTCTATTGTAGAGGGCCCGCGTCCATCTGTGTGTATCTCCACTTGCAAAGCCAGGGGTGATTATCCAAGCTACTGGGATAGCCTTGTTGTCTGAGTTGAACACAACAAGACTATGAATAGGATACTGGATTTATGAAACAGGAAAATCAAGTAAGCTGTAAAGACTTTAGTAATATAGATACATGGGCAAACTCAGAATGATAACGAAAAATTGCTCCTACCTTCAGTTTATTCGAACCAAATTTCGAATTACAAGCCAATAGGCGGCAATTGCCAAACCGAATCATTTGCTGCAATTGCCACTCAGTTTGAATACCGAGGACAAAAGGGTCAGAATCAGAGAAATCTTCATAAAAGAAAACGACATTTTGGTGGCTTTCAACCCACGTGTTAATGCTAACAGCATCCTCTTCATCAAGCTCATATGTAGATCGTCGAATACTCCTCTCTTGTCGACGAACATATCTGTGGGTCAAAAGGTCATCTCTATTACATGGACCACCTTGTTTCTCCACTGATTCATTATGTCTCTGCATGATGGTTTCCACAGAGACCCCAACATAAAGTAGAGACATCACACGTAAACGAAGCTCTTCTGAAATATATGGAGCATACATAGCACGTGTCCCTACAGCTTTCTTGTCCTGTGGGCCATGGCATGGCAATCCTTTCTTATCAATATGCTTATCTTGGTTATAGATTATAAGTGCCACTGACGGTTCTGCAGTTAAACGTTTAACAATAAAGTGGCATGTACAACCCCTCTTTGTATTTGGTCGACCGGCGGATTTATTTTTGGCCACGTAAGTAGTCCTACTAGGACGTACAATACCACCTTGTCTATGATCGTCGGGACCAAATGAGCACCAATATCTATTGAAATCAGTTAAAACTCAGTTTATTAAAAGAATATAAAGTGGTTATTGACTACTAATGACAATAACATTAATGAAACGGATCAAACCGTACAAAATATATTCAAGAATTCCATCAACTTTAGGTTTGTAAGACGTCTTCTGTGTTCGTCTTCTTCTTGCCTCAACATGGAATCTTGTTGGGCAGTCTTTATTATTTGATTCCCCTCGAACAAAATCATCTACCCTGGCGAATGGGATTAAAGCGAGTCTATCAATATTGTCACGCCAACCTTCCACCTTGGACCATACAAGATCAGAGGAAGCGAATTCCAAGGTTGGAGGGTTTTGTACTGGTAGGGCGAGAATCTCATCCCATCTAGCCATCTGCAATACAAGAAACAAAACAATACTATTAACCAAGCTGATATGAATACCGGGTTAGTACTATAATTTAGCTTCAAAAGTAATTTAGCCAGGCGAAACTTTCACTCACAATTCACAAAACATGTAGAGACACACTGCCTTTGACCCGAAAATAAAATCCATAACACAAACTAATATATTCTGAACAAAAGCTTCATCAAAAGGCATCACTTGCAAAAGGCTATTGCAAACAACATTAACACGGTAACCCAACTCGTCTCTTGGGGCATAATGCTCTAACGAAAAATACTGATAATCAAGCATCTATTGAGGCTTAGTGTTATTTCAGCTAGGATCATGCATGGAATTTCTCTTTTTTTATATTTGACAACTTTGATAGTCACACAGGTTTTAGGAAAAAATTTGGGCTTATGAATTATTTGTTAGCTCAACATATTGGCAACATCTTAACACCAAGATAAAACAGTTGCCTGGAAAATAACCCAATACCATAACCAAATAAAAATAAAGTTGCAGTAAGGTTTCCACAAGAAACCATAAAAAAGAAATTCGCTATAGAACCAATACAGATATATAATTGGAAAAGGAAGCACAAATGATCGAAAAATGAACTCCAATTAGCAAAAGAAATTGTAAAAAAAATTAAAGATTAAATTTTTATCAACCATAACACATTAACGTTTCCTTAATTTATAGACGAGATATCAAGAAATGAAATTCAGAAATAAAAGGGGGAAATTGAAAGTGCACATACCTTTTCGAACTCTGGACGTTGAGCTGTGAATGTATTGTGGGGTTTTGAAGTGAAAAACCCTGATTTTTTTCATTCTCAAATTAAGGATTGGGAAATTATGAAATAATAAATGAGGATTGGGCTTTTGGAATTTTGGGCCAAAGTGTGGGTTTATTTAAATAATAATTTAGATCGAAAGTATATGGGCCTATTTATAAGGGCTTCGGCCCAAATCACAATATTGTACGATTTTTTCTTTTCTTTTTTTATTTTCTGATTTCTGCATAAGATAAGTTGTATTTCATATGATTTCATATGCACAAACTTTTTGCATAAATATGTGTATTTCATATGATTTTAGTCACATTAAATACATATAAAAATATATTTTATGTAAATATGTTGTGTGTGTGTATATATATATATATATATATATGCAATAAAGTAGTATCAACGTATGCATGGATACTATGCATGGAAATGTCCAAAATGGTTTTGGATGCATGACGTGATGGCGTACGTATATTTAAGCTTTGGAAATTACAACAAAAGCAATAACAATAAATAAAAAGTGAAGTTGATCGTTGGGCTAATATTTTATTATTGATTCTGTTTTTATTCAATATTATGTATTATTAACACAAAAATGGACCAAATCATTAACTAATAGAATTAAATTTAGGATGAATAATCTAAATCAAAAGTATGAAATATTCATATTTATTAATTTATAAATTTAAAACTCCAAAATCCGCCCAAAAAATTCGAATTCTAAAAACATCCAACAAGAAACAACAAGAGTACAATCAATATATAAACACCAGATTATTACAGGCTTAATTATCGTCTCATCAGCCATGGGAGAACTTGACCCAGCTTTCATACTACCCCTCGATCACAGACCCAAAATCCACACCATCGAAGTCGATAACATCCCCCTAATCGATCTCTCACCGTTAAAATCCGCCTCACCAGACTCATCCAACGCCCTGGATCGCTTAGTTGCAGAAATAGGTAACGCGTGCGAGAATTGGGGATTTTTCCAGGTGATCAATCATGGCGTGCCTTCAAAATGCCGAGAAAAGATCGATTTAGCTGCGAGAAAGTTTTTTGCTCTGCCGAAAGAGGAGAAAAGGAAGGTGAGCAGGGATGAGGTGAGCCCTTATGGGTATTATGATACTGAGCATACTAAAAATGTTAGGGATTGGAAAGAAGTTTTCGATTTTACTGCTCAGAATCCGACGATTGTTCCAGCTTCGCATGAGATTGACGATGAGGAGCTCAGAGAGTTCATCAACCAGTGGCCTGATAATCTTCCAGAACTGAGGTTAGTGTGATTTGTTAGAAATTATAGTCATTTTAAGGGAGTTTTGGGATTTGAGTCCTGATTTATGCGCTATACATATGATGCTTGCCATTTGATCATGGAAAATTTTAGTTTGGAAATTGATATATTTGAACCAGTGTAATTCAGTAATACTCAACATGTAATTGTTCATTTCTTGTCAGCAATTGTTGGCTGTTTTTATGAATTACACTTGCGCTCGATCAATCTAGACTCGATCTAGAGGTTAGTGACTCATCACAAATTTAAGTGATTTTAATGGATTTTTGGGATTCAGACTGCTATACATGTAGATTTTTATTCGACACGATTTTCGCCAATCAATTGTAATTCACCAAAAAAAAAGATGAATAACTCTTGAATTCGATTCAACCAAATTCGAGCTAGAATTTCTTAACTCAAGGAAGATTTGCATCATGTATATCAGGGAGGCATGTGAATGGCATGCTGCAGAAATGGAAAAACTAGCTTTCAAGTTATTGGAACTCATATCATTGAGCTTGGGATTGCCTAAAGATCGGTTAAATGGCTACTTCAAGGACCAAACAAGTAGGATCAGGCTAAACCACTATCCACCCTGTCCTGAACCTCATTTAACTCTTGGTGTTGGTCGACACAAGGATGCTGGTGTTTTGACCATACTTGCTCAAGATGATGTTGGTGGGCTCGAAGTGAAGAGGAAATCCGATGGGGAGTGGATTTTGGTTAAACCTACCCCCGATGCTTATATCATCAATGTTGGCGATATGATTCAGGTAAAATAAAACGTGTTTTTTGATCGATTACTATCATTACAGTATACACTATGTACACTAATCATGTGATCAGTTCTGTCAAACCTGTTATGGTCTGAAAAATACTTGTGGGATTAACATGAAGTTCCATTTCTAGATGGTTTTGTTAGCTTACCATAGTTACATTTCTAGATGGTTTTGTTACTGTCTTCTTGCTTACCATAGTTACATTTCTAGATGGTTTTTGTTACAGTCTTCATGCTTACCATAGTTAGATTTCTAGATGGTTTTGCTACTGTCTTCATGCTTACCATGGTTAAATTTCTAGATGGTTTTGTTATTGTCTTCATGCTAACCACAGTTACATTTCTAGATGGTTTTGTTACTGTTTTTATGCCTACCATAGTTACATTTCTAGATGGTTTTGTTACTGTCTTCATGCTTACCACAGTTATATTTCTAGATGGTTTTGTTACTGTCTTCATGCTTACCACAGTTACATTTCTTGATGATTTTGTTACTGTTTTCATACTTACCATAGTTTAGTATATGGGATTTCTGTATGTATAGGTTTGGAGCAACGAGAAGTACGAGAGCATAGAACACAGAGCTATGGTGAATTCCGATAAGGAAAGATTTTCAATTCCTTATTTCTTCAATCCTGCACATTACACTTGGGTTGAGCCTTTGGAAAAGCTGATAAATGACCAAAATCCTGCCAAATATAAAGGGTATAATTGGGGCAAGTTTTTTAGTACACGAAATCGAGGTAATTTCAAGAAGCTTAATGTTGAGAATATTCAAATATCTGATTTCAGGATCTGATGGAATTTGCCTTTGTGTTTAGATACTTTCACTCTGTGCTTGTAGAATCAAAGCTTTGGCAGTGTGTGATGAGCAGTGTTGTGTATAGTAAAATGAAATTCTCATAAACAATGTCTAAATTAAAATAAATGTTCTCTAATTTATCTCTTCTTAGTCTGGTATTGATGTGGAATGTGAATGGTTAGATATTTAGATTAGACTAAATAATGGAATTTATATAAAATGATTTAATGGGGCTTAAGGCGACAAGCTACCTTGATGGGCTTTTATGAAAAAATATTTAATATTGTGTAGGGCCATCATACCCGTGTAAGAAAGCTGTGAAACGTAAAATGTACTTTTTATTACAGTAAAATTCAATGGGTTTTTCTCAGAAAAAGCAATTGGGTCTTATATTCGAAATTAGTGTTTACATTATATTCTATTTCTCCAAAGGTTAAGGAAAACTAATGGGCCTTCATCGAAAGGAAAAAATACTAACTTAGGTAGATCATAAAGCACAATAAAGAAAAATATAATTCCTTGACTTTCTATATATCTGTATAAGAACTTAACTATAAAATGAATAGTTATATATGAAACTTGTCATCATCAAAATATAACTAGATTAGAGTGTAAAAAAATCAATTCAATATTTATCATAGCAATCAAAAGACTATAACGATGAAATAACTAAAAAAATCGTGTATGATAGACGCCACGTGAATAATTTTTCATGGGATAATACTTGGTCAGTTGTGAACTTACGCGTAATGGAGTTTACTCATATGGTATTCTTGTATCAGTATCTTTTCTTCTAGAAGTCTCATAACCTCTGTTTCATGAGTAATTCACACGTAATATATATATTATAATGATATATTTTGTTGATCATCGTTTTCCACTTTCTTGATGTTGGGAAAGAGTGACACTCACTATAATGTCATCGGCGCAGCGGAAGTGATAAAATTCTTTTTCCACTAACTGGATAAAAATGGGATAAATCAAAAGATAATAAATGTAGAGTGAACCGGGCGAGAAAAGAAAAATGAGACACGAGTTTTACGTGGAAAACCCAAATCGGGAAAAACCACGGGACCGAAGTCGAAAACCTCCACTATATCAATAATGGGCTTACACAAATTCTCCCTATACTAAATAGGGGATAACCGAATCTTCAAGAGTGTATCTCTTGGATTACAAAATACATCAAGTTTAAAAATTTGGAATAGTAATAGAAAAATGGAGTATTTTTCTCTCGTATATTTTCTCCTTACTATTTTCACTCGTCACTCGTATGAGTGGATTTCTCTCAATCTCACTAGATTGGCTCTCAATTTTCTTCTCAGATCAATCTCTCTTCTGCATTTTGACCTGAGGGAATGAGCTCTATTTATAGGGCTCTTGCATGGACATAATGATGATGGGGAGGATGGAAAAAGTCAGTTTCGAAATTTACGGCAAGAAAAACTATAGCAAAAGATGGGGCAAAATTGCAAAATTGGTACCTCAAGTTGGCATGTACACGAATTTAATACTCTAAATTGGACCACTTGCAATTTGGGACCCGGGTGTTCACGAGTCGAGCCGGCTCGCGAGCTCGGCGAGCCGGCTCGAAAATAGCTCGACTCGAGCTCGAAAAAATTCGAGCTCGAGCTCGAGCCTATCGAGCCGAGCTTTCTATCGAGCCGAGCTCGAGCCTAAACATGCATGTTCGCCAGCTCGCGAGCCTGAATAGTAATAAAAAAAAATAAAAAATAATAATTTTTAATTAATATATATAAAAAACTAAATATTTATTAAATTTTTTTATATAAAATGATATATTATAATAATATATTTATAAATAATAATATTGTTGACTTTAATTATAACTACATTTAATAATATATGAATAAATATAAAATTAATTAAATATTTTTATTAAAAAAAATTATAAAAAAATATTTTTTTATAAAATATATTTTTTTTTTTTAGCTCGAGCTAGGATCGACTCGGCTCGAGTCTGGCTCGAGCTCATATTCCTGGAGCTCGTCGAGCTCGAGCTCGAAAATTATGGCTCGAGCTCGAGCTCGAGCTCGAATTTTTTGGCAAGCTCGGCTCGAGCTCGACTCGTGAACACCCCTAATTTGGGTACCATATGTTCAAAAAATTGGCAATTTCAATACAAATTTCGCCGGAAAATTATAAATTCGCCAAAAAAAGTCACGTGCCGTGTCACGTGACTCTCAATTTGGGGATTTCTCTCTCAATTTGGGGATTTTCTAATTTTTCCTCCAAAAATCACCAAATTACAAGGAATTTTTTAATTAAACAAAAATAAAAAAAGACAAAACAATCTGCCATTTCTTATTAACCCAAAAAAATCCTTAAATTTCATCCGCAATCGCCACCGCTTCCTTGACTGGAGCACCGCCGTCTTCCACCGACCCGGAAACCTCCACGGCGTCATCACCGCAAACCCTAAAATTGTCGAACACATGCTAAAAACCCACTTCGATAACTACCCTAAAGGCCCCCGTTTCATCACCCTTTTAACAGATTTTCTGGGCACTGGGATTTTCAACAGCAATGGTGAATCATGGAAAATACAACGAAAAACTGCGAGTTACGAGTTCAATACGAAATCTCTGCGGAATTTCGTCATGTAAAACGTAGCGTTTGAACTGAAACAACGGTTAATTCCGATTTTCGAGAAATCGGCACAAAACCACGTCGTTTTGGACTTCCAGGACATTCTTGAGAGATTTGCTTTTGATGCAAGCTTTTGATGATGCTGCAAATTTAAATTCTGGTAGATTTATGTATGCATTTCCAAGGTTATATAAAATTAAGAAGCTTTTCAATATGGGTTCTGAGAAAAAATTAAGAGATTCAATTGCCACTGTGCATCGATTTGCTGATACGATAATACGAACCCGAATTGAAGAGATGAAAAACGACGAAGATTTACTATCAAGATTCATACGAGCTGAAAATAATCATAATCATAATAATAATTCAGCTGAATTTCTTAGAGATACTGTAATAAGCTTCATGTTTGTTTTGTCTTTTTTATTTTTGTTTAATTAAAAAATTTCTCAATTTGGTGATTTTTGGAGGGAAAATTAGAAAACCCCCAAATTGGGAGAAAAAATCCCCAAATTGAGAGTCACGTGACACGCACATGACTTTTTTCGGCGAATTTATGATTTTTCGGCGAAATTTGTATTGAAATTGCGGTTTTTTTAAACATATGGTACCCAAATTGCAAATAGTTCAATTTAAAATATTAAATTCGTGTACACGCCAACTTGAAGTACCAATTTTACAATTTTGCCAAAAGATGGGATACTTTGACATTAGGAATTCTTCCAAAATAAATGTGAAGAGACATTTATTTCATTTACTGTACTTTTTCCATTTTCTTCATTTGTACAGTAACTTCATGCTTATTTTCAAAGCATTTACTGTAGTGTTTTTGCTTTTCTTGTTGTCATTTTCTTTCTCCCCCACATGGATGGACCCCAACACTTTACAATCTTGTATTAATTAATGAATTTTTAAATTGTCTCATATAATCCAAAATTGAATTTTCTATTTAAAATTTAATAGTTAACTTGATTAGCCATTTTGACTGGAATTTTGGAGAATTTTTGTTCATAAGTTACATAATATTTTGTAAAAATATTATGATATTGAGTAAGAATACAATAACATATAAATTCATCCAAAAAAATTGTTGAATTCACAGAGTTTGACCGTTAAATTTTAAAACAAAATTTCAACTTTAATTAAATGTGAAAAAATTATAATAAATACGATCAAAAGTAAACTTGAACTAAGATATTAACTAAAAAACATTTACCCCATGATAGTTACTTATACCAGACCTTTTTTACATCTTTTGATAAGAACTTATTCCTAACATCACCTGCACAAGTACCATACTTTGAAAATGTGATGCCATAGGGCCTAGGGGTATGGTGAAAAATGTTAGCTAAATTGAGTGACGTTAACAACAGATAAAATCACAGTTTTAGTTTCATAACTATTTTTTTAACTTTTAATCTAATTTGTTATGTAATTATTAAATTGTGTCTTATAGGTTTATAATTTTTGGATAATTTTATATTTGGTCTCAAATTAATGTGAGCTTGAACTCGAAATGATGAGCTTATTCAACTTTGAGCTTGGGTTGAACCCAACTAACTATGAAAAGAGTAATCTTTTATTTATATAGATTATATAATGAAATCAATATATATCAATAATCGGATTTTTTTAAACGTGACCATTAAAAACATCTTGCATAATCTCAATTCGTATCCATGTAATTCGGCTTGTTAATAAGTGGGGATTTGCCCGAACCCTGACCCGGACCCGATTATGACACTAAGTAAGTAGTTCGAGTACGGATCTAATTTTTACCCACGGGTATCTTATTCGAATATTACCCGGATTTTAACATTTGAAAATACCCACGGGTCTATACCCACCCGAGTAATACCCGAAGTTTACCATGGGCGTTTGCCCGATAGGGACCCGACTCGTTGAGTCTAACTTTTTTGGACCCGTCAGATATGCGATCCGGTCCGAGTCGAGTCCGAGTAAAATATTTTTTACGGGTATTTCATTGATTTGAATTTGTGTATTTCCTTACATGCAATGTTCTACATTATAGATTATGGCCTCCAAAGTCTATTGAGCTTTAAATGCAATTTAAAACAATTAATCCTACCACAAAAAACTCATCCTTAGCCTAGACAAAGCTATATTGTACGAGGGGGATCGTAAAACCTTATAAAAGAATAGTTTACGAATCAACTCAAGCCCACCAACTATACTACACAAAAACAATTCAGCCATGGGAGAAGTGCATCCTGATTGCATCCCAGCCATCGAAAACCAGCCCATCGAAGCCGTAGGAATCCCAGTAATCGATCTCTCACCGTTGAATTCCCTAGATCCCGTCCCAGATTCCCTGGCCCGTTTAGTGACCGAAATAGGCAAATCATGCAAGAATTGGGGTTGTTTCCAAATGATCAACCATGGGGTACCATCACAAGCTCGTGAAAAAATTGAATTAGCATCAAAACAATTCTTTGCTATATCCAAAGATGAGAAGAGAAAAATAAGCATGAGTCCGGACAACCTTGTAGGCTATTCCGACAAACAAATCACTAAGGATATCAATGACTGGAAAGAAAGTTTTGTTTGTACTAAAAAGGACCCGACAATTATACATGCTTCAGATGATCCTGATGACCAGGAGTTAAGACAGTTGCATAATATCTGGCCTCAGTATCCTCCCCAACTAAGGTATAAATAGAGTTACAATAGAATCTAATGAAATCATAACTACCAGATAGTGATAAAAGATATGATACGATAGGTATAATCTAAATTAATTATAGATATTATCTAACAGTTTTGTACTAAAAAGTACTGAAACAAAAACGAAAGGCTAATAATAACTTACTTTTGCAGAGATGTGTGCGAAGAGTACGCTACAGAAATGCAAAAACTGGGTTGCAAAATACTGGAACTAATAGCATTGAGCTTAGGCTTAGAAAAAGATCGTTTTAATGGCTTGTTTGATGAGCCAACTAGCTTTACGAGGCTCAATTACTACCCGGTTTGCTCGGGTCCTGAGTTTGCTTTTCGTATACACACGGATGCTGGGGCATTGACCATCTTGGCTCAAGATGATGTTGGTGGGCTTGAAGCTAAGAGGATATGTGATGGAGTGTGGGTTCCTGTCAAACCTACTCCTGGTGCTTATATTATCATTGTTGGTGAGCTAATCCAGGTATTTTCATCAACGACGAGTTTATATGATATTTTGAAAAATTCTAGTTTGAACTCGATTTGGCATAACTTAAGTATATTTTATAAA
The DNA here is from genome assembly GCA_963669365.1 of Verbascum thapsus. Taxonomy (NCBI): domain Eukaryota; kingdom Viridiplantae; phylum Streptophyta; class Magnoliopsida; order Lamiales; family Scrophulariaceae; genus Verbascum; species Verbascum thapsus. The sequence continues at coordinate 23,793,906 of OY770106.1, forward strand.
GAAACTGAATTACACTTGTTATGTGTGATTGATTATAAGATAAGTGAATTATATGAACCTTGATGTCAAAAATATTAGCGTACTTGTTAGTGTATTAGATATATGAGCTTTGACCCATTTTCTCTATAGCTTAGGGCTCTAGAATACTTGTATTTATATCTCATATTGTATATTGTTTTGACTCACTTTTACACAATACAGAGAGTTCTTGTACCTTACACCCTAAGAGCTGATCTAACATATTGGTTCTACCACCCTTTGATACTCCTTCCTGCCTGTTCATACGCCTTATCAAATGTTCTTCATGTTCAATCTTTATCTTACAATCTTTTATCTGTCTGTCAGCTCTGTCAAAAGTATTAACGTACCAAATCCATCAAAGTCACTTAATTTCAGTATTTTCGTTTCAAATCAAAGGTCGTTTCTCCTTAAATTTGGCGCATATTTGTTCCATCTTTAACTATAATGGCACTTGATATTCGAGAGTTTTTTTACAGATTTGGAGCAACGACAAGTACAAGAGCGTGGAGCACCGTGTTAAAGCGAACACTGAAAAGGAAAGGTTTTCGATTCCATTCTTCGTGAATCCTTCACACTACATATGGATAGAGCCTATGGAGGAACTTATTAATGAGCAAAACAAATCCATGCACAAGGGATATCGATGGGGAAAGTATTATGTAACTCGAAAACTTCAGCAATTTAAATGACGATATCGATGGATGCTGGAAATTGTTGAGGAATATTGTGCCATATAATACAGCTTGATCTAATATAAATAAATAAATTGCCTAAGGTTTGCTGTGTTTGCCATATGTTCTATAAGAAGGCTGGTGTATAATAAAAGATGTGATGTAAAATAAAATAAGAAGGAATAAATGAGAAGCAATATTATATTTTTGGTCCGGTAACTATATTTTTTTGACATTTTGGTCCTGTTTATTCTATAATTACACATTTAGACTTTAGTCCAATTCAAATTTAGTCCTATTTTGCTAATTTATTCCTAACATTTGGTCATGCTATGGTCAAATTGAAAAAAAGTGCATTTAGACCCGATACATACAAGTATTGTTTCGTCAAAAATGTTGAAATTAACATAAAAATAGTGTATTATGGGGCTCACATAAATCATTTCACATTAAAAATCCTATCCATGATTTGTATCATTATTTTTCCTTCTAGAAGTCTATATCTAATTTCCATGACCTATTCTTTTCACTCTTCATTTTCTCGACTTTCTTACACTTGACACTCTGCAATTTGTTGGGAAATTGTTACATGAAATGGTAGAAAATAATAGTAGCAAGAAAGTATTAAAAAATATTAAATCACAAGAACCCAATTGGAAAAAGTTAACAATAATTGAAGTTAGATTGTTACATCTTCATTCAAAAATCTTTTACTTGTTACTAATAATAACTTGTCCCAAACTTCATTACAACCAACATTACATGCTTTCAAACTAACCAATGAGGACATGCCACGTCAGCACGCTGTCTTGATTATAAAACGCTCATCAGTTCATTAGTACTCAGTACAAAGTGAAAGAAAATTTACAACCCATAATCCAGCCATGGGAGAAGTTGATCTTGATTTCATCCAGGCCGTTGAACACCGGGCCAAGCCTCAAATCCTTGAAGCCGAAGGCATCCCACTGATCGATCTCTCACCGTTAAACTCCCCGGAACCCGACCCAGATTCCCTAACCCGTTTAGTGTCTCAAATAGGCGAAGCATGTGAAAACTGGGGATTTTTCCAGGTAATTAACCATGGGGTTCCATCAAAAGCTCGTGAAAAAATCGAATTAGCAGCAAAACAGTTCTTTGCTTTGTCCAAAGACGAGAAAAAAAGAGTTAGCCGAGATGAGACCAACATTTTCGGCTATTCTGACCATGAGATTACGAAGAATGTAAGAGACTGGAAAGAGGTTTTCGATTGTACTATAGAAGATCCAACGGTTGTATATGCTTCAGATGAGCCTGATGATGATGAGCTTAGAGAGTTGAGTAATCAGTGGCCTGAAAATCCTCCAGAACTAAGGCAAGTTTATGTATTAAACTAATGTAAGAGCAAGTTAAATATCACCCCTGTTTTTCGAGTTGTCTGAATCTAAACAGGGGCGTTTTCGTATCTGCAAAAACTTCAAAGGGCTTGTGATAATTTCTAACTTTTAATTTGAAAATTTCATGGGCTCGAGGTAATTTTTCGATAAGCAAAAGAACAATCCCTTAAAAGTGATTTGTTTTTGCAGAGAGGTATGTGAAGAGTACATTGTCGAAATGCGAAAACTGACTCATAAGCTACTTGGGCTGATATCATTGAGTTTAGGCTTAGAAAAAGATCGATTAAATGGCTTGTTTAAGGACCAAACGAGCTTTATGAGGCTCAATTACTATCCAGTTTGCCCGGCTCCTGAGTTAGCCCTTGGACTCGGTAGGCACAAGGATGCTGGTGCAATGACAATCTTGGCTCAGGATGATGTTGGAGGGCTTGAAGTTAAGAGGAAATCTGATGGAGAATGGATTTTTGTGAAACCTACTCATGCTGCTTATATTGTCAATGTTGGTGACTTAATTCAGGTTAGTTTTCGACGTTTAAATTTTGATTTAATCAAGGTTATAATCTTCTTGAAACTTGTTATGGTATCTGTTAAACATAGGACAATCGCCATTACTAACAATGGTTTACAGAGAATGGAATTAGTCTATTGATATGAAAATGGTTTACAGAGAATCAGAATTTGCAGAGTTCTGCAGATTATAGATACATAATCATACACAGGGACGAAAACAGAGTGTTGCATTTTTGGTGGCAAGATAGATACTTTAACTTCTCAAACGAGCAAATTTAGGATTTTTAAAGGGTCCAAAGTTTAAACTTTTGAAATTTCCTCGATTTAGATACAAAATATTGATGGGATCATAATAATATAACTTGGGATTTGAGTGTATATACAGGTTTGGAGCAATGATAAGTATGAAAGTGTGGAGCACAGGGTGACAGTTAATTCTGAGAAGGAAAGATTTTCGATTCCATTCTTCATAAATCCTTCACATTACGTATGGATCGAGCCTCTGAATGAGCTGATCGAAGAACAGAACCCGGCCAAGTACAAGGGATATAACTGGGGAAAATTTTATGCAACTCGAAAACTTAGCAATTTCAAAAAACTCACTGCTGAAAACATCCAAGTTCATCACTTCAAGCTTTAGACAACATGTTTCTTTTTGGTATTAGTATGTGTTGTTATTACTAAGATGACATGATTCATGTAATAAAATAAAATTTGCTTATCTTTATGAGGAAATTTCGTCGAATCTGATTAAGATATTGATGAATTATTCAAAGATTGTTTTTTTTTTTTGTGTATTATATAATTTATATTTAGCCATATCAGATTGCTAGCAACTGGACTAAAAAATGAATGAAAAGTCAATTTTTGGTGAGGAAAAATGACTCAGAATACCCTGTTTCTTGGAGGCCTGCCTGGCAATGATATGTCAATTAAGCATCAATAATTTGTTTTATGATGTAATGTTTATGGTTAAAATAATAATGATGTCCACTGACTCATTCAATATTTGATTATTTTTTCCATTTCCCATTTCCACATAATTCCTTATATTGCAAGAACATTTGAAAAAAGAACAATAGAGAAGTTTATGCTTATGTTATTCTCCATTCTGCAACATTTTACAGAAAAGGCTCTGTTTTTGATGAAAACTAGATGTTTTTTTCAGACATACACAACTTAATACGTAAATTCTTAGCTTTAAATCCTTCAACCCAAATGAATATTTGTAAAATAAATGGTAAAATTATATAAATACACCTTAGAGTGAGATTCTATTTACAAAAAAAATACTACGAGTTTGAGAAATTAACAAACAAAATAAATCTTCCAGTACTAAAAACAGACATTATAATATAAGCATTCTGTTTTTCGAGTTGTCAAGTTCGATTATCTTGATAATTTGCAAAATTTCATGATAATAACTTAACAATCCCTAAATAAGAAAATATACTAATAATTACCAGGAAAATCCACATTAACAAAACTCTGTATAACTTCACATAAAGAAAAAATAAATTGTATACATATATATATATATATATATATATATATATCATCATCCCATCTCGTTCTTGAGATCAAAAGAAAATGTACAAGTCCAACTGTACAAGAAGCTTCTCTATCTCTCTCAGACAGACATATATAGATGGAAAAAAATTAAATAACCCAACTATACAAGAAATTTCTTATATCAAATACACAAAATGAACAAAAAAAATGAAAAAAAAAAATCAAGGAAAAATACCGAGGTAAGGAATTGGAGCTACATAATATGCTGTAGAATTTATTTGATTAATAACACAGCCAACAGCTTCAACAAATACAAGCATAAATTCTACTGCCAGCTTCAGTATTCCTATGAATAATTCCAGCCTTTGAATTACCATCATTTTCACAAAATTTAATTTTTTTTTCTTCTATTTTCCGCGTCTGGTTTATAAACAAAATAGATGCAATTATGGGTATATATATAGTTTCCCATATTAATGGATTTAGATAAGAATGAGTCCAAATTAATATGGCTTTTTGAAATTCCAAGGGACGAAATATAATAAACCTCACAGTCTTCCACCTCATTAGGAAAATCAGAGAAATAAATATTATATAAATTCCCACAACATTTAGATATGATATTGTGATATGGTCAAATTTTGAAATGAATAAAATGCCTTTATCAATTATATAAAATTCGCATTATTGTACAAACTACAAACTATATTGTATAGATGGCATTTTTATATTAGCGGAGTGTTATTAAATTACAAATTATTTTTTATATAATTAGAAACTTCTCAAAACTAATTGTTATTGAAAAATCATCCAAATAAATATGTAGACAACTATATAATTATTGAGCATTAGCAGCCTACAACATGTTGGTACGTTAAGATAATGATTTTATTTATTTTGATATTATTGACTATCTTTCAAAAATTTGAATGCGACATTTTTATTAATAATGAATAAGGTCAATAAGTGGCTTATCCATATATTGTTAGAGTACAAATAAATGTGTTTATTATTAGGATAAAGCATATTCCATATCAATTAGAAAGATTGTTCATACACTTATCAACATCTTTTTTATGTTATACTATTGCAAATGGAAATGCAATATTAGTTATTTTATTCAAATGGTTCAATATTGATATATGCCTCCACATATTTTATTATTAATCATTGGTAAGTGGTTACAAATTATAGCCCATTATTCAAGTGACTTGGAATATACTATTTTATATTAATCATTTAGATACTTTTGTAAATAAACCTCATATGGGATAAAATATCAAAACTCTATACTGCAATTGCAGCATTTTTATTATAAAAAAATAGATAATAATACATGTAAAAGGTCAAACCATGTAAATAGTAAAATTCTTTTTGGTGTGGTCCAAATATTCAATAATTTAAGGACAAAGTGCACTTCACCCCCTCAAAAAATGTGTATTTTGTACTTTCCCCCCTAAAAACACAAAAAAGAGACATTGCCCCCTAAAAATTTGATATATGCATCACTTTGCCCCAATTACTATTTTCCGGCAAAATTGTGATCGGAAATTATTTAAATGATTTTTCCGTCAAGAGCATTACCATCTTTACTATTTTTTTGTGATTCTCTCACATGCATGACTTTGAGCCAAAATCATAGTACCTCTCTAACATATCATCTTAGAGCTGCAAAATTTTCATCATGATATCATCTTGCATATAAAGAATGGTAGAAAAAGCTTATCAGAATAGGAACTCACATCAAATGCATGATGAGATCATGGTGAGTATTTTGCAACCCTAAGATGATATATTAGAGAAGCACAACGATTTTGGGCCCAAATTCGGATATGTGATAGAATCACGGATAAATGGTAAAGACGATAATGTTTTTTACGAAAAAATCATTTCAATAATTTCCGATTAAATTTAGCCGGAAAATAGTAATTGGGGCAAAGTAATGCATATATCAAATTTTTAGGGGGCAATGTCTCTTTTTTGTATTTTTAGGGGGGAAAGTGCAAAATACAAATTTTTTGAGGGGGTGAAGTGCACTTTGTCCATAATTTAATCTGGTAATTGTATATATAATGTGTAACAATAGAGGCCCATGAAAATCAGCCCAATATAAGAAACTATAAGGCTGGGCCTATAGGTAACCATACTACCACAGTTCTGAATATTAATTGGGCCAGGCTTGAATTACTTTCGGAGGTGTCGACGTGTCAGTTTCAGGGACAAAAATGAGATTTGAATTTCACATGTTTGTAAATATTAGAAAAAGAACCCTCAACTATACAAATATTACAAATGCACCTCTTCACAAATATAAACATGATTAAATTTCATTATTGTAAACTCACATAAATCTAAGTTTTTTTGTCTGTTATTTTGGATTTGGAATGAATCGGGCTCAAATAATTATGATTTTAATTTTAACACCAAAGACGTGATTGGTATGAATGAATGGAATTGAGTGGGAATGGAATGATATAAAAAATGAAATTAAAATGGGAAATGAATGATATTAATTTCATAAATACTATGATTGGTATACTCAAGGAATGAGAAAGGAGTTGAATTATTATTCATTAATTTGTTCCAATCAAGCAATTAGTGATAAAAAAATGAATTTGAGAAATGTAATCTTTTTTTAATATATTTTATATGTTTTGTATACGAATATTTGTGTTATTTATTAAACTTGAATACAAATTTGTATCCAATATAGTTCTTTTAAATTTAAATGATGTGAGATTTTAAAACTTTCATTTAAAGAAAAATAACAAGAGACACGACGAAAAAAGTGGAGAAAGCAATGAAAGACGGAAAAATATAGTCTATATAGATTTTAATTGAATCATCTTCCCAAAATTATAAGGGTATATGTGATATTTTACATCGGTTATACAATAAATGTAAAAGAGTTTATAAGTTGATAACTTGGTAATTGGTATAATGAAATCCTCAATCAATTACATTTTAGTAGAAATTTATTTTATTTAATTTCTTGAATAATAATAGTACCAATATAGCTTTCGTCTCAACTTTTTTGATTTTCTAATATTATTAAGAAATTGAAAAACATATTTTTTTGATAATTATCATATTAATATATACAATAAATTGTATAAAATATTTAATAATTTACAATAAATCAATTGAATTTTTTTAAATAATATGATTGTAATTAAGAAAATTGATTTATCAATTCTTCACTCAGTAAATGAATAGTAATTTAGTCCAACAATTATTGTCTTTATTTTGAATTTTTGGTATGAAAATCTTGAAAAATGGGTTTTTAAGATAAAAAATATTTTCATAAATGTTTTTGGGTGCAATAATTTATTTTAGGGGGATTTTGTAAATTTTTCTAAAAATTAAAATAAAGGTTGGTATTTGAAGTTTGTAGATTAGTACAGAAGAATTGAAAAGGAAAAAAAAAAAGCTACATTATTTTTTGTGACATTAAGACTTGTCTGTGGACCTGAGTCCAAAAAGGAAATTATTATTATATATATTAAGAAAACTTTACTTTGAACCCAAACGTGGGGCCCACCTAAATCCAAAGGCCCACGGCTCAACAAAATTCAAAATATGTAGCCGTTTAACTCCATTCCATTATTACACTTTCTCTCTCTTTTTCCCCATTTTATCTTATTCTCCAATTTCAAATTTCAGATCTCATCTCAGCCGTCAATCTTTACTCCTCTCTTTTAATGCACAATCTTGAAAACTCAACACAGAGATAGACAAGAGAGAGAGAGAGAGAGAGAGTAGAGAGAGACCCTCGTACTTCAGTATAATATTGAAGAATTCGGGCATGATTTTGGTTCAAGAATTTCACTGAAAGCAACAAAAATTAGAAACAATTTCAACATTACGTGGTGTTGGAGTTCTTTTCCTCACTTCCTCTGTGAGGTTGGCATTAAATTCTCCATTCTGTTTGAAATAAATTACTGTTTTCTTTTCGTTTATTGGGGGTTTCAAGATTTCCCCAAGAAACGAAATTTGAAAATTTCCTTTCTGTTGTTATTTGAATAAATTTGCATCTTTTCTTTGTGGGGGGAGTCACAGAATGTTAAGGGACTTCAAATTCTTGCGTCGAAATTCGGGTAAGAACCCTAATGCAGAGGAAGTTGAGAATTTGCCTGTAAACCCTAACGATACTTTGAACCCTCATATGAACAATGACCCTTCAAGACCCCCTTTGAGTGCAATTCAGGAACCTCCGAGAATCCCACGTGGCATCTCAGATCAAGAATTAAGTACCTTTAAGGGTAATAAAGTTGATAGAACACCCAGTAAGCCGAAAGCTAAACATTCAGATACACCACCGTTTCGCACTCCCGAAAAACAGGGGGCAATGTCGAAGAACCGGTTTAATTGGGCTCAGAAAAGTGAGTATGCTTCGACGAATGGTGTTGTGGATTCGAAGGACGAGCGAAGAATAGTAGCAAATGTGAATACTCCAGGTTCTGTTAGGGCAGTGGGGAGAAATAATTTGAGTTATTCTGAGTGTAATTCGACACAAAACACGCCAACGAAGAGTGTTAGCAAGCCTCCAAATCAAGGGTTTGGTTTAGCTAGTGGTTCTAGGTCTATAATCAATTCAGGTGCTCGAATGGCTAACTATGCTGCATTGTCTAAAGGGGTTCCAAGTTCTTGTAATCCATCCACTGTTGTTAATACTGTTGAGGTTCCTTATTTTGAACTCAAGGAAGATCAATCATTCTGGATGGAACACAATGTGCAAGTAAGCTACTTTATTTTATTTGTCGTTGCATGCTAAATTGGGCTATTGTGATCTAATATTCTAATTTTTTGATGTTTTTTAGGTTTTGATTCGTGTAAGGCCACTGAATAGTATGGAGAAAAGTAGTTTTGGTTTCAGTAGGTGCTTGAAGCAGGAGAGTGCACAAAGCATCACTTGGATTGGGCAACCCGAGACTCGATTTATGTTTGACCATGTTGCATGTGAAGCTATAGACCAAGTTAGTACAATTGTTTATTTGCAATTGAATTGTAAAATAGAGATGGTTATTATTTATTAATGCTTTTGCATTTGCAGGAAACACTTTTTAGGATGGTTGGATTGCCTATGGTGGAGAATTGCTTGTCTGGATACAATAGTTGCATGTTCGCGTATGGCCAGGTAATGTTTATAACATGTATATGTTGCCTTTTATTTTGTTAATATGATTAAAATAAGTTTATCTTAATTATAAAATGTGAATTCACTTTGATTCTTGGTTAATGTAGACGGGTAGTGGAAAAACTTTTACAATGCTAGGCGAGATTGAAGGACTAGAATTCAAGCCTAGTCCGAATCGTGGAATGACACCTCGCATATTTGAATTCTTGTTTGCAAGGATTAGAGCGGTAAATTTGACTATCTTTAGTTGTTTTTTGCTAAGCCACTTTCTAATACGTGCAATTATGTGACACTATTACACATTTCTCTTGTAGGAGGAAGAAATTCGGAGAGATGAGAAGTTAAAGTACAATTGCAAATGCTCTTTTCTTGAGATTTATAACGAACAAATTACTGATCTTCTTGATCCTTCATCCACAAATTTGATGGTAATTCAACTTTCTAACATATGAATTTGCCCATCAGGGTATTATACAAATATACATTGTGTTCTCATATTTGTCGTTTTTATCTATCAGTTGCGTGAGGACATGCAGAACGGCGTGTATGTTGAAAACCTATCAGAATTTGAGGTCCACACTGTGGGAGATATTCTTCAGCTTTTGACTCAAGTAAGTATTCTTTTAGCCTTTTTCATCTTCTTGTTTACTATGATTCACATTATTTTTTTAAAAATTTTGAGATTATATGTTAGGGTTCTGCAAATAGACGAGTTGCTGCTACAAATATGAATAGAGAAAGCAGCCGATCGCACAGTGTTTTTACATGTGTGATCGAAAGTAGGTGGGAAAAAGATTCCACTACTAACTTTCGCTTTGCCAGACTGAACCTTGTAGACCTTGCTGGTTCTGAAAGGTATTTAAATAATATTCTAACTTAGTTCTTATATAGGAATGCATCTTTTTTGCTAATTACATCATTTGTTTTTGCTGTCATAACAGGCAAAAATCCTCTGGTGCTGAGGGTGAACGTTTGAAAGAAGCAGCAAATATTAACAAATCATTGTCAACTTTAGGGTATTACAATGGCTGTCATTATTTCTTAAATACATTTATTACAAGCATTTCGTTTTTTTTCCTATCAATTTTCCGTTTTGGATCAATCTAGCAAGTTAATGTGTTATTTGGCTTTGCAGTCATGTAATTATGGTCTTAGTGGATGTTGCACATGGAAAACCAAGGCATATTCCTTATCGAGATTCAAGACTGACTTTTCTCCTTCAGGTGCATGTTTTTAGATTTCTATGTAATGTATTATTGCAAGATCTATATGATTATTTTGTTATGTGGTTAAAATGAAATGTAAATACAGGACTCTCTTGGTGGAAACTCGAAAACAATGATAATAGCTAATGTCAGCCCATCTATTTGGTAAGTAATATTTCTAAATTCTAGAAAATCATATATTTAGGCACGATTTTTCATTTGGTTTGTGTGATATCAATATGAACGTTATGTACAGCTCTGCCTCTGAGACGCTAAACACTTTAAAGTTTGCTCAACGAGCAAAGCTGATTCAGAACAATGTAAGCTTTAGTTTCATCCTCAGTGTTATCTAGTTACTTTACATTGATAATCCTAAATTTACTTGCTTTTTTGGGTTGATCTTCATTTTACAGGCTATCATTAATGAAGACACTTCAGGAGATATCATTGCATTAAAACGTCAGATTCAATTGTTAAAGGTCAAACTAGTTTCATATGTTTTTCACAGTGCATAAATTTGTTCTAGAACTAACTTAGAACTAAAGCTTGTAATTGCCTGTTGGAACAGGAAGAGCTTTCTGCCCTTAAACGTGAAAAGATCAATCGATCATTATCCTTCGGGCAGACATTTGATATGGATACAAGAAACAAAGACGAGGATGATAATGATAATAATCCTAGAGTGTCTTGTAAACAGGTCAGATAATTATCTTGTTCTTTATTTTATAATTTTACCACTTTATTACTGAAAATAAACTTCAAAATCTTTTTTTATTGCAGTTACAATCATTGGAAATTACACTTGCTGGTGCAATACGGAGGGAACAAATGGCAGAAACTTCGATTAAAAAACTTGAAGCTGAAATTGAGCAGTTGAACCGTCTGGTAAAAAGTTTAAACTGTAAAAAATTTTGAAAATGAATTAAATTTAAAACATATTTTATTCTTGAACCACATTGTTTCGCAGGTTAGTCAAAGAGAGGAGGACACTAGGTGTACAAAAATGATGTTGAAATTTAGAGAAGACAAAATTCGAAGAATGGAATCTCTTCATGGTGGTACATTGTCAGCTGATGATTATTTACTTAAAGAAAATGAATCACTTTCAGAAGAAAATCGGATTTTAAGAGCAAGACTCGATAAAAACCCTGAAGTGACACGCTTTGCCCTCGAAAATATCAGGCTTTCAGAACAAGTTCGACGGTATATTTGAGACACTCTATTTGACTTGTGATGAAAAATCCCTGAGGGTGTGTTTGGATTGAGTGATTTGGATTTGGGGAGGGGATTTGGAGGAAGGATTTGAAATGACACCTAAAATGGTGTCATTTGAAATCCACCTTAATTATGGAGAAAATAGCTCAAAGTGAATGTCGAGTGGTTTGGAAATCCATTATAACTTGGATACATCCAAACGAACTCCATGGATTTGTTGACGAATTTGAAATCCATAGATTTCAAATCCTTCAATCCAAACACACCCTGAAATGATATGCTTGATTTTTATTTTTATTATTTTTTGCTCGAATGTGTAGCTTTCAAGACTTGTATGAAGAAGGGGAGAGGGAAATGTTGATGACTGAAGTATCTGAACTACGAAATCAGGTACCTTAACTACATTGGTGTGAGGTATTTTTCATGCTTCTCGAATTTATTCAAATCCTTAATTACCTTTCTTAAAACTGTGACAGCTTATATGTTCATTCGATGGAAATTCAAAGCATCATAATCATCTTGATGAAAAGGTTGGAGGACATTATTTAACTTAAGTAGTTTTTTTACTGGTTTAGCGGAAAGTTTATTAGGAGCAGAAGTATGATAATTCCTATTTCTATATTGACACAGGTTTCTAATCAAGGTGACAAAGAAAATGATTTACTTAATAATGAGGTTAGATTTTCATACTCTTGGAATTGAAGTTTAGGCTTCCCAGAATTTTATTTTGTTTTGATTTTTAATATGTGTTTCTCTATTGCAGTTGGAAATAACTCTTTCTGATTTGGAGGAGAGCAAAAATAAACTAAACTGTTGTCTGGAGGAAAATGCAAAGCTCCGAGGGTAAAATTTTAAGACTCATTTGCATTTTAACCTGGTTTCTTCGATTCTTTATGATCTCATCAATCATCATAGAATTTTAGTTTTTTATTTAATTTTTGCATGGTAATTTTCTGCAGAGAAATTGAGAAATTACATGCGTCATTGAATGCCGTCACATCTGCAACTCAAGAGCATAATTGCAGTGCAGAAGTCATAAAGGTACATTATGCTAATATTAATATTAAAAAGATCAAAAGAGGCACTAAAGCAGATAGTTTAAACTCGACATGAAAGTTTGTACTAAGAATGTGCTTCCAATAGCATTTTTCTTTGATCGTATTTAAAGTTGTGATGAACTGCATTCTAGTTATTTAACTGACGTTTAGAGACTTAATTTTCAGGAATCCATAGTGGAAGTTCCCCTTTTTGATAATCAGTCTATGAAGATCACTGAGGGAGAGAATGACCATAACAGATGTGAAAATCTTATGAAGCATGGAGAAGATAATATGGATTTACAACTCGAGTTGGATATTCTGAAAATTATTCTACAAGAAGAGAGATCGTACCGTGCTGAAACAGAGGAAACAGTTAAGTCTGTAAACGAAGAACTTCAGTTGTCAAAAGAAATGGTTCTTTCTGTAACCAAAGAATATGAAAAGGCCCAAGAAGAGCTTGAAAAAGCACAAATGGTTATCGAAGCCATAGAATCCCAACAAATTATATCAATTAACGAGATTGAAGATCTCAGGAACTGTAATGTTCGTTATGAAGAACTGTTAAACGTAAAAGAGCTTGAAATTTGTTCTTTAAAGGAGAAAGCTCATAGCCAAGAATTTAGAGATTTCTCATGTAAGCATGCAGAGAGTGAGGACTCTCCATTAGAGGCAAAGTTGAAGAAAATGCACGAATCTCTTGAAAAGGCTAGGAAACTGAATAAGTGGTATCAAAGTGACCTTGTGTGTCAAGAATCGAATGAAGAAGAAATGGAGGAAGCCCGTAAACAGGTTGAGGCAGAAACTGCTGAGGTGATTGTTTGTTTGCAAGAAGAGCTTTCTGTTCTTCAACAAGAAGTTCAAGAAAGTAAGAAAAATGAGATCGAGACTAGAGATAAGTTGGCCGTGTTGCAAACTGAAATGAAATCCGTGCAGGATAATTTACTTTTAAGGAGTGAGGATAATGCCAAATTAACTGAGATGCTTGAAGACAAAGAAAAGCAATTGAGAACACTTACGAACGAATGGGATTTGATAGGCGGTGAAATTGAAGGTATTCTATGCGGTGGGCATGAGGCTTTAAAAGATGTTTTTAATCAAATTGATGGTATTTCCAGCTCGATCCCGCATGTTAGAAGCTCGGTTTCTGAAAAAATCGGGAAAATGAAAAAATATATTTCTGAGAAAGAGTTATTGATTGAAGAGCTTAATCGATGTTTAGAGAGTGCAGTTGATAGGAAGGATGATATGGAATGTATGTTGAGTTCTTTGAGAGGGGCAGCTATGGTAATGACTGAGACACACCAACAGGAATGCAGTGAGAAGGATAAAAAGATTCAGCTTTTAACGTCCGACTTAAATAATAAGTCAATAATTGTTGCAGAGCTTCAGAGGTTAATTCAGCATGGAAAATGTGAACTTGAAAAGGCATCTTCTTATGCAACAGCTGCCTTTGTCATTGTGAACAGATTGTGGGAATTGAATTCAAACTATCAGGATGATTTGAAGGATAAGGATAGCCAGCTTAGAGAGTTTCGAGAAATTATTACGCAAAAAGATACCATTCTTCATAATCAGGCTTCTTTGATTGATGAAGCAGATAAGAAGAATCGTTCTCTTCAAATGGAGATAGAAGCATCAGAAGAAATTTGCAGTAAACTAAGAGACCAGCTATCGAAAGACCAAATAACTTGGCAAGATGTTCAGGTAAAGATAGAAGAAAATGAAATCTTCGAAGCCACGGAAAAGCTTAAGGAGCTAAATTATGGAGTTTCAGCACTAAAGTCATGCATGAATGATTATGTGAATCAGAGTGGAAATCTTCAGAAAGATAAAGCTGATGAATTTCCATCATGGGTATGTTTTATTCAAATATTTCTTTAAAGTATAATTACTTTTCTTTTTTTTCTTTAACAAAACGTTGATGTCCAAAGACTGGTTTTATTGGACAATTGAGTTACAACTTTAATGTTGTTGCAGACAGGTACCAGAATAGAGGAAGACATCAACAATGTGGGCTCATGTAATAATGCGAAGAAATGCATTACGAATGACAATAATTTGGCGTGTGAGAGTGTTCAGAAGAGTGTGAATGGTCGAGATGCTACTCTCCTAAAGGCCGAGATAGAATTTGCCCTCAAAAGCTTAAAAGAAGTGCAAGCTGAGATGGCTAAGTTGCGTTGTGAGAAAGAAGATATCTTGGCATCTGAAAAATCTAATCGGAACAACATCGAGTCTTTGATGAATCAGGCTGTTCTTCTTCAAAATGTTATAAATGGTTTTGAAGGTGAATTTAAAATCAAAGTTGATGTTTTGAATTGTAAGATAAGGAAAATGGAAGAAATGGTACAAGAATTTTCCACTTCCTGGTTCCAGCAAAGAGAGGTAGGACATTTATTTCATACTCTGATAATTTTCTACAACGATATATACCTTTAGACAGTTTTAAAGGCTATTGTCATATTATTGAATTTGAAATCCCATTTTTCTGCAGTTGCTTGAAGATGAACTTGATGATGCTAAAATGGTTGCTGCCCAGAAAACCATTGAAGCTTACTGTATTTTTGAGAAATTTGAAGAGGTACAGGACACTGTTAAGGAAGCAGATATAATGATAAATGAGTTGATGGTGGCTAATGAAGCCTTGAAGCTTAAAGCACATGATTTGAAAGAAAAGGAAAATAACTTAACCAATGAGAGGAATATCCTTACAGAACAAGTCCAAAGCTTGAAACTCCGCAATAATCTGAAAGATCAGAGTTATAGGTCACTGGAGAAACAATATGACACAGATTTTGCCATCATGAAGAGGATGATTATAGAACTAGAGGATATAATTTCAGAATTCAAGACCTCTTCGATGGAAGAATGGATCTCTGTAGAATCCGATATCCTCAGTGTAAAGTCCGAAGTCAATGAATCGACAAAACTGATTAGGACATTGCTTGAGGATGTCTGGTCGGAGATTATTGTCAAAGACTGTGCTGTGTCTGTTTTTCATCTCTGTCACATGGGAATCCTTTTAGAAACTGCCAATGGGCTGAATGCAGAAAATGGCCTTCTTCAAAATGGTTTATGCGAGTCAAACTCGATCGTATCTGAACTTCGTGAACAGAATTTGAAATCAAGGAAAGAGCTTGAAATGTGCAGAGCCCTGAAAGGGAAGTTGTTAGCAGATATCAAGAAAAGTTTCGATCGAATATCAAGTAAAGTAGATGAAGCAGGGGAGGTCACACTTAAGCTATCCTCTTTTGAAAAGAAGATCGAAAATTTACAGAAACAGGAAGAGATGATGTTGCAAAGGTCGAACGATATGGGATGTGAGCTTGTTTTGCTTATGAAGGAGCTTGATTTTAGCAACAAACAATCATTAGCATCAATTCAGGATCAAGAGAGACTGTTGAAAGAGAAAGATGAACTATTTCAATATCAGGAGGAAAATTTCTTGATAGAATTGTGTGCTAAAGATTTTGAATCGTTAATTTTATCAACTGAATTAAAACAGACGTCTCTCCTGAAAACTGAGGTAGAGAACAGTTTCATCACTGCCCTTGAAGATTTCAAGAAGGATATAGTTTTCAAGAGCTTAGATGCTGTTTCTGGTGAATTGATATTGCTCGATAAGGAATCTCAGTATGAAAAATTAATGGAAGATTATAAGACGAAGGAAAAAGCTCTTAATTTTGAAAATCAGAGACTAAGAGCTGATTTTTCAGCTTTAGAGGAAGATTTAAGCTTGGCAAAGCTGGAGATTAAGAACCATGAAATTTCTCAATCTGTTGTAAAAGATGATGCCAATGCTCTAAAAGAAGAGAACCTTTTCTTGAGAAATGAACTGAAAAATCATGAGATTAGCAAGTCCGAATACTTCAATGCTTTGAATTTGAAAAGTTTGAAGAATGTTGTTTTGGTAGAAAATTTAGATGAATTAAGCTGCAAAACACTGAATCTAATCAACGAGAAATTCATTGAGGTGGATGATAAGTTTCAGATAATAGTTACCGAAATGAAAAAGCCATACAAATTCTTGGAACAGTTTGAGTATTTGGAGAATCTGGCTATGCAGTTGGATTCTGGAATTGTCTTTCTCGAAATGGAGCTATTAAGAAAGGACGATATTATGAAGGGGCTATTATTTGATTTGAGTTTGTTGCAGGAATCTGCATCAAAGAGTAAAGATCAGAAAGATGAATTGGACAAAGCTGTTGCTGAAAGTCGTATACTTAAAGCTCAACTCGAAGTAAAAATGGCAAAAATATCTGATCTTGAATTGGAAATCGCGAAAAATCACGAGATAATAAATTCGATATCTGGCGAAAACGGTGAGCTTTTAGCTGCTTTGAAAGCAAGAAATCACATGGAGAAGGAATTAATAGAGACAAGGATGAAAAAAGAGAGCTTAGTGATGGAAGTTGCTGAAATGGAAATGGCTCTTGCCCGAATGAGTAAAACAACTGAATCGTTAAAGGACAAATTGGATGCTGCCACCTGTCAGATTGATGACATGGACGGCAAAGTTTTCACTTTGACCAAAGAGCTTGAGATGGCAAAAGCTCTTGCTGACGAAAATGAAACACGTGCTATTGAAGCTCAAGAGGCAAGTTTTGTCTCTTTTTTTTTTTTGGCTAATGGCAGATAGTCATCTAATATGTTTGCTAATGCCAGATAGCTGAATTCCATAAAGTCCATGCTGAAGAACGGGAAGAGGAAGTGAAACTATTAGAGCGGTCCATTGAAGAGTTAGAATGCACTATAAATGTACTCGAACAAAAGGTATCCATTTCTTAAGTGCTTTATGTCATTTATTTATTCATTTTTGTAATCATTAATTTTCATTGACATAATTTGCACTTGATAAGGTTGACATTGTCAAAGGAGAAGCTGAAATGCAAAGACTGCAGAGAGAGGAACTTCAACTGGAGGCTCTTGCTGTCAAAGAGCAAATGCAAAACGTCGAAAGCAATGATTGTGAGATAAAAAGGTCTGATTTGTTGTGCATTAAGTATATCGGTTGAAAAAAAGTGCCCTTTTGTAATTATTTCTGAATGTTTGAAGTCTTTGTATTCAGATGTCTCGAGGAAAAAGAGAAGAAGCTTCTAGAAGCATGTCAACGCGTACAGCTTCTAGAAAAGGAAATAGCTATTAGAGATGGAGAGGTAAAAAATCTTTTTTCAATTAACTCGATTATTTTGAATCAGCCCAAAACATGCCAAATACTTATCTAATTATCTTTTTTACAGATATCCCAATGTAAAGCTCATATATGTGAGCTAAACTTGCATGCAGAGGCACAGGCTCGTGAATACAAGCAAAAGGTAGGACTAATTCTTATGCAGAGACAAAAAGAATATATATTTTTGGTAAAATATTTAGATTAACCTTAATTAAATGGGAATATTAATTATGAAAAACAGTTTAAGACGTTGGAAGCTATGGCAGAACAAGTAAAATCTGAAGTCACATCCACACATAACACAAATTCCTCTTCAAACAAATTGGAAAGAAATTCTTCAAAGCCTCGAGGCTCAGGCTCGCCTTTCAAATGCATTGGATTAGGCCTACAAATTAAATCTGAGAGGGACGAAGAAATCACTGCTGGTAGACAACGAATAGAAGAACTTGAGGGCCTTCTTGCAAATAGACAAAAAGAGGTACCATATTTTTTAATTAATAATGAAAATAGGAAACAGTTGATGAAATATTCTCACTGGAAAAATGGCTTCATTTTCTTTTATGCAGATATTCATGCTTAATGCAAGATTAGCTGCTACTGAAAGCATGACTCATGATGTGATTCGTGATTTGCTTGGTGTAAAAGTGAATATGAATAGTTATGCGGTAAGTATGTTTTAGTTGTTTTGAAGCTGAAGAATTAAGGGTGTGTTTGGATTGAGTGATTTGGATTTGGAGAAGGGATTTTGAGGAAGGTTTTGAAATGACACCTAAAATTGAGTCATTTGAAATCCACTGTAGTTATGGAGAAAATAGCTCAAAGTGAATATCGAGTGATTTGAAATCCATTATAACTTGCATACATCCAAACGAACTTCATGGGTTTATTGACGAATTTGAAATCCATAGATTTCAAATCCTTCAATCCAAACACACCCTAAAGTAGTTTGTATGTTGTCCAAACTAGAAAATTATTGAAAGATAAATGTGCATAGGCATGAAATAGCACCCTCATTTTCGGTTTTTTTTCTTTCTTTCTTGTTTCAGACTTTAATGGATAATCAGAACCTTCACTTGTTAATGGAGGAGGCTCAACACAATAATGCTGAAGCTCAAGTTAAGGTATACCATTTCCTCCTAGCCCAAGTTAGCATCGTCCCTTGTGAAAATAATGTCGGATTTTACTATATCATCTGTTAAACTTCTCTTACAGGATCAAGAAGTGGTTAATCTGAAGCAACAGATAAATGAGTTCGTTAAAGAGAGGAATGGGTAAATGAGATGGTTTTTAATACCTTCTGTTAAAAGAAAATTACATTGTTTTAATCCTCTAAATTAGCATGTTTGAAATATTATTTTAGATGGCTAGAGGAAATAGAGAGAAAACAGGCTGAAATGATGGCTACACATGTTGCATTGGAAAAACTACGTCAACAAGATCAATTGCTTGCAAGTGAAAATGAGATGTTAAAGGTAGAAACTAGAGTACAATGTATATATACTCTTCAATGCTGCATAAAAACTTTCTTGTTTACTAATACAATTTTTTCAGATGGAAAATTTTAATAACAAGAGAAGGGTGAATGAACTTGAAACGGAGGTCAAAAAGCTATCGGGCCAACAGAATATCCATCAACGCATCCATCATCATGCGAAAATTAAGGTAAAAATAATTAAATTTTGGCCTATTTTCTTAAAACTTTTATATTTTATATAATTCTTAAAATCTTTATAACAATTTGACAGGATGAGAACAATTCATTGAGGTGTCAAAATGAAGAACTTGGCATTAAACTGAGAAAAACGGAGGCTATTCTTTCACGTGTTAAGGACGAACTGGCTCAGTATCGTGTAGCTAATGGGAAAACCCCGTGTATTAATTTTGATGAGGAACAAAAATTGGACGTGAAGTTGAAGGTTAGTGTATAACTGGATAAGGTTAAGTTACATATATATATATATATATATATATATTCACATACATATAGAGAAAAAAAATCTAAAAAGCCATGTTTTGTCTGAATAGGAAACTGAAGAGGAAAGACTACAGTTAGCTCAGAAGTTACTTGGCTTGTGTACTACTGTATTAAAGGTCAGATATTATATACCAAATATTTTTATTTTTTCGGTCAAAAAATATCTGAAAATCTTATATAATAGTTATTTTATCTACTCTATGAATTTGAATAACAGGCTGCTGGAATAACAAGACCAATGTCTGAGATAAATTTATCTGTGGCTGAAAATGCACTAGATCAGCTGAAGAACAGGGTTATTTCTCTTGAAATGGAACTTGAAGATGTAAAACTCAAGGTAAATAATTATCGGGATTTTTCATATTGGTTTCGTATTTTTTTTGTTAATCTTGTATATTTCTTAACTTATTGATGTGTATGTAAATTGTTTTAGAATCGAATATCGGATGAAAGAATCAGATTGTCTGAACTGAGACCACAAGCGTCAATAAGGGCTGATGAAAATGGCCAAGTTCAAAATCGAGTTTCTCAAACTACTCCATTTCATTCTGCTTTGGATCGATGAAGGGGTTAGCCATTTGCTAACAGATTTAAGTATTGTATTTTTTGCTCTGTGAATAATTGTTTAGTTTGTATCATCATGTATATTATTTTGTGTATATTAATAAGAAAAAAAAAGAGCAGATTGTAAAATGATTCCATAATTATACAATATTATAATCTGTATTATATTTCCTATGAACCCAACCCATGTTGATTGGATTATTAAAAGAATTATTAATGTTTATGAATGAATACTCAATCTTTATAAATTGTGATCAGTAAATATATCAAAGAAATAATTTAAAGTATTAATTTTAAAAAGTTTTGTGATGTGGGAATGCACAATTTATGGTAAATTATTTTTCGAATCGATTTGGCACATTTTAGTAAGATTAGATACCTGGTGAATGATATAGGTTGGGGTCGAGTTTTTTTTTTTTAACCTAGTTTATAAATGAATTTTTGTTATTATTTCAAATATTTTGTAAGTAGAGTTAAATCTGAAAAATAATATTTTCTTGGAGGAAAAGTATTTAATTTTATTTTTGATGTGCTTGCAACAATATATAACTTCTAAAATCTTTTATCTGCATCCATTTACTTAGTTTGAGGGAGCAAAGTCAAAATTCACTCTCAGTTCAGTAACTCAAGCCCACAAATATTTCCGACTTTCTCTCTCTAGTTATAGCGACTTTATACAATAAAAAAGAAAACCCGAGTTTACACGTTTTTAGTTGGAATAGCAAATAAGCGTTTTCCGTAAACCCCTAAAAGCTCAAATTAGCACACATATTCCAGTTACAGCAGCTCCTCTGGTTGAACCCACATATTTATTCAAGAGGAAAGATGGATTCTTTATCATCTTTAAACTCAATCTGCATTGATCGTGGCTGCTTTGTCAAATTTCAGGTAAACACTCACAGATTCTTGACCGTTTTTCTTGAAAAAACGATTTTATATATATACATATATATATATAATTGATTAAATATTCTTTCTTTTTTGGCTATGAAAGCTGACAGCCTGACACTTTGGGCGTTTGGGTTGTGAATTTGTAGGATTTATGATGTTAAATGTGATTTACTGCTAATAAACCGGTTGAATTGACACTTTTGAGATTTTGAGTATGAGTTGCGGAATTTCGGGATAATGGTGAGTGATCAATTTACTTTTTGTAGGATGATATCAGGATTTCAAAGCCCAAGATGCTTTGTGTTAGAGCTTCTGTTGCCACGTCAACACCACAGAGCTTACAACGTGATGAATTTACGGCCCGAAAATTCGAAAAGTTTAGGATTGGTGTGCTTGGTGCCAGTGGATACACTGGCTCTGAGGTATAATTCATCCCTGTATGTGTGTGTGTATATGTGTATATATATATATATATTGTTAATTTCGTCTTTATGTATAGTTTTCTTGATTTTAGTTTCTCGAGTTTTAGCTCTAGTGTCTTCTTTCTGTGTGTGCAGATAATTAGGCTGCTTGCAAATCATCCCAACTTTCAGATAACTCTGATGACAGCAGATAGGAAAGCTGGTCAATCGATTGGATCAGTTTTTCCTCATTTAGTAAAGCAAGTATGTAGATTGTATAGCGATTATGAATGAAAATCACTCCGTTATTCGTGTTACATTTGTTGTTTATTGTACTCTGTATCTTGTTATTTCATTCATCGGGTTCAGATATCATAATTTTTCTCGTTTTTCCTTTGTTAATATTTTGAAACTTTTCATTACATGTGATTTTACAGGAGTTACCCGATATGATTGCTGTAAAAGACGCGGATTTTTCCAATGTGGATGCTGTGTTCTGTTGTTTGCCTCATGGAACTACACAGGTTTTTTATTTAAATGTCAGAAATTTGCAACTAAATTAAATTCTAACTTGAGACTTTCTTTTCTCCCCTGTTTTAGACATTTAATAATGGAAATTTCATGATGATTGCTATCTGTATATTGAAGCATCAATTTTTATTTTGGCAGGAAATTATTAAAGGTCTCCCTAGTAGTTTGAAGATAGTTGATCTTTCTGCGGTATTTACAAAATCGAAATTTCAAGTTTAAGAATACTATTCCTGCATTATATCATTCACAAATTTGATATTTTATGTAGGACTTTCGGCTCCAAGATATTGGTGAATATGAGGAATGGTATGGTCAGCCTCATAAGGCGCAAGAATTACAGGTTGGGTTTTTCTTATGTGATCCAAATGATGGAAATTTTATATTATAAATATAAATTTTCTCTATTAATTTCTTTTTAGAAAAAATATTTATTTATTTGTTATTTCTTCAGAAAGAAGCTGTATATGGCTTAACGGAGGTATCTAGGGATGAAATCCGTAATGCACGCCTGATTGCAAATCCTGGCTGTTATCCAACTTCTATTCAACTTCCTCTTATCCCCTTGATTAAGGTTCTTTATTTTTTCTTTACCTTTTTCGATATCTGTATAGTTTCAAACATGGGATAATTAACATTTTTTAAGAGGCAAAAACTAAAACCTTCATATAATATAATTACCAGATTCGATAACCCGAATTAAGCTGTGGTTGCAGGCCAATCTGATTGAAGTTAAGAACATCATCATTGATTCAAAATCTGGTGTTAGTGGAGCAGGTTTGAATTATATGAATTATGAACAAAACCCTTTGCAATAAAAACCATGGATAACTAACATTTAATTCTTGTTTTTATACAGGACGTGGAGCTAAAGAGGCAAATTTATACACTGAAATAGCAGAAGGGATACATTCTTATGGTGTAACCAGGCATCGACATGGTTAGTAATTGCATTTGCTATCCCTTCTTGTTCTTATGAGGCGAAATATTAAGTATTATGACCAATTTTTTTAAACTAAGGCATGATATAATCATTATATTTCAACTATTTGGAGTAACATAAATCTCATTTGTGATTACCAGTGCCTGAAATCGAACAAGGATTATCAGAGGCGGCAAAATCGAAAGTTACAGTTAGTTTCACCCCACATTTAATGCCCATGGTAATAACTGTTCTAAGATTTTATGAACTTTAATACATAAAGTTATGATCTTTATACTCGTTTTCGTTATATTCAAGAGTCGGGGTATGCAATCGACTATATATGTGGAAATGGCCCCTGGAGCATCAACTGAGGATCTATATCAGCACCTAAAGAACTTTTATGAGGTAAATAAACTATTAGAAAATCATTATTTCCCATCATTAATAGACTAGTAAAAAATCTTTGTGCCCATTATTTTTACAGAAAGAGGAATTTATGGTATTATTAAAGAAGAATGAAATCCCTCATACTCGACATGTTAGAGGATCAAATTATTGCTTGATGAACGTGTTTCCTGATCGAATCCCTGGAAGAGCAATAATCATCTCTGTCGTAAGTTCGATTTTCCTTATATTTTCAGCACATTATCCTTTTCGATTATCTGAAGAGAAAAAACTCGTCTTTTTTATTTTTCGTTATTTGTTGGTGCAGATTGATAATCTTGTTAAAGGAGCTTCAGGCCAGGCTTTACAAAATCTGAACTTGATGACTGGAATTCCAGAGAAAACAGGGCTACTTTCTGTGCCTTTGTTTCCTTAGAATGGTATATTTCATTAATCCTTGTGGTTTTCAAATGACTTTAAGTTTTAATTATATTTAGTTCACTTAAACCTGCATTCTGTTGTAATAAATATTTCAAATGCATTTTCCCCTTACATATGTCCAATTATCACAGGATTAATTACACTTAGCACCCTGAGGTAAAGCCTAATTATACAAAAAACCCTTTTATATTTTGCAATTTCAGCCACACCCCTCCATTTACATGACCCCAAACAACATTTTTATTGCAAAAAATTAGAAAATGACAGGAAGTTAAACAAATGTGAATGGACAATTTTGCCCTCCATCAAGTAGGAAAAACAAACAGGAAATATTTTCTTATAACGATCACATAGCATAAACGATTTCTCCACTGCTATCGATATCAAGATCATGATCACTCTCGAGATCTTCATCCATATCATCGTCAATATCAAGACTATCTGTGAGATATTGGTTAAGGTTGTTTGTCCCAGCAGCCGGGATAGTAGCCTCTGTTATTATCTGCATAATTTCAGCATCACTCTGCATAGGTTGATCTGGCTCTTCAAACTGATTGTTCATCGTGTTTTCATCCATTAGATCTGAAGGAAGGTTCTTTAGAAACCATTCATGGTTCCTTATTTCATGCATTGTGATTCTCTGTTAAGACATAAAAATATGCATTATAAAAGTGAATCTAACGGTTCACAACTCTTTAGGGTGTGTTTGGATTGAGTGATTTGGATTTGGGGAGGGGGATTTGGAGGAAGGATTTGAGATGACACCTAAAATGGAGTCATTTGAAATCCACCGTAGTTATGGAGAAAATAGCTGAAAGTGAATGTCGAGTGATTTGAAATCCATTATGACTTGGATACATCCAAACGAACTTTATGGATTTATCGACGAATTTGAAATCCATAGATTTCAAATCCTTCAATCCAAACACACCCTTGGAAAATTTGTAAACTGACCTTTGCAGGGTCCGCTACAAATATCCTTGAAATCAGATGACGGCATTCTGGAGATATATGAACGTAATCTGGGATTGAGTATTGGACGTTCAGGATTCGCTGTGAAAACGCCAACATTTTGAATAAGTACTTAGACAAAATAAAGGGTTAATTATATAAACGAGATTCGAATATATATGTATATATATATATATACATGTATCGTTTTTCTGAAGTTTTTGGGTTCTTCGGGGTCCTCAAAAGGGTACGCGCCAACCAACATGACGTATAAAGTTACTCCACAAGACCAAACATCTGCAATCTATACAAGCATTGTAGTAAAACATAACATTAGTCACAGGTTTCATATTATTGCACCATTTTGGGATATGAAGAAGATTATATATATATACACCTTTCCATCATATTCTTTCTTAAGCAACACTTCAGGGGCGATATACGCAGGGGTACCAACTGTCGATTTTGGTTGTGAATGAAGCACGGAGGACTGTAATATTACAACATAAGTTATACAAAATATGATGTACAAACGAAAGAATTCGATTCCATTTCTGGATTTAAATCTATATAAACATACCTTGGAATACCCAAAATCACAAATCTTCAGTCGAGGAGCTGGGCTACCGTCTAGTAACGTATTCTCCAGTTTCAAATCTCGATGGCAAATTTGCTTAAAAATACTCAAACAATGGACAAATTATTAACACCAAAAACGCGATATATAGTTTGTAAACGAAAATGACAAAAACAGAGAGAGTTTGATCGAGTACCATAGCATGACAGTAGCTCACACCTGATATAAGTTGCTGGAAAAAGAACCTAGCCTATACACAAAAAGTTACAAAAAAACTACATTATTCATAAGAGATGAATATTTTTCAGACCAAAAATATTAATGTTTGTGTAAGATTTGTACCTCGTCTTCACTGAATCGACCTGCATTGCATATACGTTCGAAAAGCTCACCTCCAGAGGCGTATTCCATTACAATGGCCAAATGGGTTGGTGTTAATATGACCTGGATATTATGATTTATATGATGAATGTTGATCTTCAAAAAAACTGGAAATGTGAAGAGATTTGGAAACAGGGTTCTTCTTACCTCCTTAAACCTCACAATATTGGGATGCCTGAGAGATCTGTGGTTAATGATTTCTCGTTGCACATTTTCATCAATCTGTGTAAGAACAGAATGAATCAAACGACAGAAGATAAATTTCCCAGTAATAATCAAAACAAAATCACACCAAAAATCCTCCTTTACTTCATTCCACACACATTTCAATCTCAAAAATCAAAAACGCCAAAAAAAAAAAATCATAAAAGAGTGAGATAAACTAAAAATACCTTCTCACCCCTCTCGATGTACTTAACAGCAACAAGCTCATTCGTTTGTCGATCT
This sequence comes from Verbascum thapsus, assembly GCA_963669365.1. Taxonomy (NCBI): domain Eukaryota; kingdom Viridiplantae; phylum Streptophyta; class Magnoliopsida; order Lamiales; family Scrophulariaceae; genus Verbascum; species Verbascum thapsus. Next base: position 23,820,225 of record OY770106.1, read on the forward strand.
CTCATGAGTCGGGCCACACCAAAATTACCCGACCCGATATCCCTAACAAGCTCATACCTATCATTATCATGCATAATCGGCATATCCATACCCGTTCCGATCACCACAGCTAAACCCAGAATTTCCCAGCACAAAAATCTTTAAAAAGAAGTCAAATTTTGGTGGGTTTTAGCAGCATGAGCTCGTGAAGAACTAGTTCATATAAACACATCAGACACAACTAACACCAATAATTTGGCCACAAATCTTACGGCTTTTTCGATCGCAGTGCGTCACTTTATTGGAAATATATATTGAGGAATTGTATATACTTTATACGTGTACGTATAAGGAAGGTGCTCTCGTGAAGTAAACTACCTTTTAGTTTGTGCAATATTAATTATTATGGCTCTTCGTTTTCTTCTTTTTGCTTCCAGACAGAGAGACACAGTATTTGTTTATTCATTTATTTGCTTGCAACAAGAGGCTATTATTTGCTCTGCGGTGCTGCCATTTAAATAAGGTTGTTAAATGACCGAAATGACCTTTGCTATATTTTTTTAATATTCGGGTTATTTGGGTGGTGGATAATTTTTCTAAAAATTTGGGTTGGGTTATATTGGTGGGCTTTTGCCTAATTCTTGAGCCCATCAAAAATAAAAGTTCGTCTTAGTATTTATATTTCTAAAAACTTAAATAAAAATTGCATCAAGGGTAATTATTTTTGAAAGTATTCAGTTTTGAGTTAAAATTAGTTATGAAAAGTTTGTTTGATCTCAATTACTATTTTAATTTCGATATGTATTTATAAAAAAATTATTTAGTGGTTAAGAGGTTATACTATGATTTTATACAATATTCATATTCAAATTGTATTTCGAGATTTTGTGGTACTTTTTTTTATCAAAGTGTAAAATAAAATTTCAGTCTTATCGTCTAACGCATTCATAGTCTATAAATCATAATTGGTACCATTTAGAAAGGAATACATACCATGTGATGTGGATTTAAGATTTGAAATTTGACTTTATATCGACTAGATTTGTAAGAAATGTTGAACTTTTTTATAGTTAAATATATTTAGTTAATTGGATAAATTTTTATAATTTGATAATTAAAAGCACAATAATGTGAGAGACATTTTTTATACGTTTTATAGTTTAATGACCTTTTTGATATATTTATTATTTTAGGGACCTAAATGAAATAAAAACAATAATTTACAGCTACAAAATATATTTTATCTTTTTTTACTAACATAAATGTAATTGTTTGTGTATCAAAATAAAAACGGGTCATCTTTTACTGAACCCAGACCCAGTTTATCCAATCAACAGAACGGTCGGAGCCACCAGTTTCCGTCGGCGGCGAGCCGTATCTCCGGCCTAAGCAATGCTTCTGAGCTTCCATCACTACAACTACCAATTTACATCAACACACAACCACCACCACAGCCACCACCGCCGCCGTCTCTCCGCTCTCTTCCTCCCCTCGCAACACTACCCAAAGTTCCCACTTCCACTCCTTTCCTCCTCCTCCGCCTCCGCCATTTACACCGGACCTCTACTATCACGCCTATCAGAAGAATCAACTGAAAATGATTCTGAATTCTTAGGAGATAAAGAAACGGAAACTTTCAATTTTGATGCCTCGTTTGATTCTACTGAGTTGAAACGGTTTGACTCGCCTCCGGTTGAGGTGAAGCAGCTCGAGGAGCTTCCAGAACAATGGCGGAGATCGAAATTGGCCTGGCTTTGCAAGGAGCTTCCGGCGCATAGGTCAGGTACTTTCATTCGTGTGCTCAATGCGCAGCGGAAATGGATTAGGCAACATGATTGCACTTTTGTTGCCGTTCATTGTATGAGAATCCGCGAAAATGAAGCTGCATTTAGGGTATGTTCTTCTTTTCCTGAATTGGTACGATTAATTAATTACAAGTAGGCTGCATTCATACTGTTCCCTGATTCATTTACAGCACTAATATGAGTAGCTTTCTGGTTTGATTTGCATGGTTTAGGTTTACAAATGGATGATGCAGCAAGATTGGTTTCGATTTGATTTTGCCCTAGCTACCAAATTAGCAGATTACATGGGAAAGGACCGAAAATACTTGAAATGTCGTGAGATATTTGATGACATAACTAACCAAGGTCTGATTCCTAAAGAATCCACATTTCATATTCTGATCATCGCCTACCTTAGTTCATCTGGTTCAACTTGTATAGATGAAGCATGTAACATTTACAACCGTATGATCCATATGGGATGTTACAAGCCTCGTTTAAGCTTGCATAATTCGCTTTTTAGAGCTCTTGTAAGCCAAAAAGGAGTCTCTTGCAAACATCATCTTAAACAAAGTGAATTCATTTTTCAAAATCTGACAAATTGTGGGCTAAAAATACATAACGATATTTATGGCGGGCTTATATGGCTCCATAGCTATCAAGATGTGATAGATAAAGAAAGAATTGCATCATTAAGAGCGGAGATGAAATCGAAGGGAATCGAAGAAAATGCAGAAGTGATGGTGTCGGTTTTAAGAGCTTGTGCTAAGGAAGGTGATGTGGATGAAGCTGAAAGAACTTGGGCTAAGATTCTTTCGTCCAGAAATAAACCTCCAACTCAAGCTTTTGTTTATCTAATGGAGGTTTATTACAAAATTGGGCAACCAATGAAATCTCTTGAAATGTTCAGGTGTATGCAAGAACGAAGCTTATCCAATGTGGTGGCTTATTACAAAATCATCGAGATATTGTGTAAAGCTCGAGAGACAGAACTTGCAGAGTCTTTAATGACAGAGTTCATAAACAGTGGGATGAAACCGTTAACGCGATCTTTCATTGACTTGATGGAAATGTATGCGAAATTAAGCTTTCACGATAAAGTGGGGTCCACTTTCTTCCGATGCCTCGAGAAATGTTCTCCGAATCAAACCATTTACAACATGTACCTAGATTCTTTGGTGAAAACCAACAGTATTGACATGGCTGAACAGATTTTCAACCAAATGCATGATGACGAGGCAATTGGTGTTGATGCTAACTCGTGCAACACGATCTTGAGGGGCTATTGCGCATCTGGGGATTTCATTAAAGCTGAAAAGATCTATAGTTTCATGTGTGAAAAGAAATATGAAATTGAATCTTCGTTATTGAAGAAGGTTGAATATGCCATGAGATTAAGCCAGGAAAAAGTCAAAAAACTGAAAACCCTGAAGCTTAACAAAGAACAGAGGGAGATTCTTATAGGTTTATTATTGGGGGGATTAACGGTTAAACAAGATTTGAACGACGAAAAAATGAGTTATTCGATAAATTTTGTGTTTAGAGAGGATTCCAAGATCCATTCTTTCTTAAAAAAACACATATACAACATGTTTCATGAGTGGTTAGATAGTAAATTACTGCTTGATGATTTTCGTTTAAATCAGTTTACTACAATATCTCACTCTTATTTCAAGTTCTATGCAGATCAGTTTTGTCCTCAAGGTCAACGCGTAGTTCCAAAGCTAATCCATCGATGGTTGACTCCTCGAGTTCTTGCATATTGGTACATGTATGGTGGTTATAGGACATCATCGGGTGATATTTTGTTGAGAATGAGGTTTAGTAAAGAGGATGTTGTAAGAATGGCTAAAACATTGAAGTTGAAATCGTTGAATTGTCGGGTAAAAAGAAAAGGGGCGGTTTTTTGGATGGGTTTTATTGGAAACGAGGCGATTGAGCTTTGGAAAGTAATTGAACCCTTTGTGATTGTGGATTTGAAGGAGTATTTAGAAGCTGGAGTTGAGTATACAGATGGTATGATTACACATTCTGATGGAAATGCTTCAGATTATAGGGATAATGAGAATACACTTAATCTCATGTGATGTTAGATGGAAGCTTTTTAGATGTATATAGTTCATGAATATGAAATAAGTTGCTATTTTTTTTTTCAACTTTTATTATGTTATGAATGAAATATGTGAACTTATATAAGGGTTTGTTTGGATGGAAGGATTTGAAATCTATAAACTTCAAATTCATAGACAAATCTATTTAAGTTCGTTTGGATGAATTCATGTTACGATAGATTTCAAATCCCTTGTCATTCACTTTGATCTATTTTCTCCATAACTACGGTGGATTTCAAATGACTCTATTTTAGTATTATTTAAAATCCTTCCATCAAATCCCCTCTACAAATCCAAATCACTCAATCCAAACACACCCTAAGCTTCGTTTTCAATGTGATCTGTTTTCTTTGTTTCTTTTGTTGGATTGGAATGGAAGAGCATGCTTTAGTGAAGACTTGTAATATTTATACTTATTGTAAAATTTCGTAAGCACCTAATCAAAATTATGGGCTGAAGATATGAGCTACTGGACTAGAGAGTGTGACAAAGCCCAATTTATGTTAAGTTGGGCCTTGAATTTTGAACACAAAAATATAAAAGGAAAAAAATATTTTGGTGTTTGTAAAGTTTTATATGGTTGTCACAAATTATAATTTTCCTCTTTTTGGCCCTTGATTAAAAAATCGTTCGGGTTTGTCGGGTCAGGTATTTTCTTCATTATAAATTAGATAAAAATAAGAAAAAAGTAAATATATATATATATATATATATATATATATACTTAGTTCTACTATTTGAACCACAAGAAAAATATACAAACATTACAAAAATGATTTTTGTGAAACAAAAAAGAAATTGATTGCGCTATCTATAAATAAGATTTTGCCAGCTAAAAGTTGGATAGATGAAAAAGAAGTCTAAAGAAAGCACTTGAAAAAAAACAAAAATGTAAAAGGCAAGTGATTATTTCTTGTGGCAAACAGCAAATTGATGATGGCCACAAACAATTGAACTAGGACCAAATGATGGTGGCGTGAGCCTAATGGAATAAATATTTATTATATTTCTCATTTGTTTTCAACCAATTCTCTTTTTTAATTTGCATTTTAAAAAAAAATGAGAGGTAAAATAAAATAAAATGTTGAATTATTAATTAATTTATTCCAAAAAATAAATTTTTTAAATAAATAATAATAATAATAAGACATCAAATTTTATGTGTTTGACAGAATGGGAATCTTTAGAGAGTGGCTATATATTAGAAAACACAGCCGCTCTATATATATGCGGCGAACCGGTTTTAATTACTAAACGCCGGCACTGCCACGTGTCTTCCGGCCCCACTATTAAATTATTATTTTATTTCTTTATTGTTTTTTTTTTTGTTTTTTTTTAATTCTTGACTATTAGAATTCATTAATTCAATAAGTCATGGGGCATGCTTTAATTATTTTGTCAAATTATGAGTAAGACCAATTTGTCCATTTACTTGCATAATATTTACTCCCATATTCTTTTTTAATTGATAAGATTCCCAAATTTATTCTTTTACTATAAAACCAAAACACATCAACTTCAACAAAGAATCATTCCTCACAAACCAAAATCAACAAACTTCTTGAACAAGAGTTGAAATTGTTGAATGAATCAATTGCTTAGAAAGGTTCATGATTGACATTAAAATGTGTGCCCCAACAAACAATTATTTAAATCATGGATTCATTTTATATTGGATTTAGTTTTTTTAGTTAAAATTTGTGTATATGTGGGTAGAAATTAATAAAATGAGTTATAAAATAGTCCTTTTTTTCTTTCTTATCATTTTAACCATTTAGATATATACTTATTACACATAAAGACCATTTAAAATATTACATAATCATCAATATTCAATAGGAGGATATACAATTTTCGACTAAAATTTATTCGGATTGGTTCACTAGTCATTAATGATCTGGATATCTATGTCGATATGATTTTCATACACCTTTTATAATCGATGATGCTAATTGCTAAATGAATTAATCAAATGGATGATTTCTTGCATTAAAATTTATTCGGGGCGGTTCAATATTCATTAATGAACTGGATATTTATATTGATATGATTTTCACTACACCTTTTATAATCGAAGATGCTAATTGCTAAATATATCAATCAAATGGATGATTTCTTGCATAAATTAACTTATACCAATTAGTCTTCCAAAAAGTAGACCAAAAATGAAAAATAAGTAAAATGACAAAAATGCCCTTGAAAAAAAAGAGTAAAGTACATAAGAAAAGTGGGAAAGATTCTCATAGGAGGTGGTGGGAAAATAATAGAACAAAGAGATACCCTCCTGAGAAAGTGTCTCAAAATCACGTGAAAGATGCTGTGCTTCTTTTTTAGTGATAGGTATTGTTTGGTGTCTCATCTTCCAATTCAATTCATTTATTTAGGTATCCCTCACCAATGTTTTGAAACCCAACCCGGTCATCGAACTGGAAAATTGACCGGGTCATGGGTCACTGGTTCAACCGTTGGGTCAATACCGGTCGAACCAGTGATGTCATAATTACGCAATAAATATTAAATAAAATACTAATATTTATTATAAAATTTTAAAACATAAAAATTTTGATATTTCCTATTTTCAAAATCATTTTTAGTTAATATATTTATATCAAAATCATGAAAAAAAGCAAAATTATGTTCAAGTGATATAATTTTCGAATTCATGGAACAAAAATCAAATGTACATCACAAATGACATAATTGCTACATCATTGTATAATAAACCAACAATTTTGAAGAAAAAACTTAAGAGCTTTAATAATTTACAAACCAATAAAAACTAAAACGAAAAAGACTAGAGTTTTACAAATAATATATTTTGATTTGATTTGATTCGTTCGAATGAAAGATTTTCTTGAGAAATTTTTTTTGAATCATGTTGAATGAGCAAAATAATAAAAGGTTGGTGATTTTTTGCGAAAAAATTAAGTTTTAAGCTTGAATTTTGGTATTTATAAAAACCGAACGGTTCGATTGACCCGGGACCGATTTTACCGGGTCACCGGTTCGACCGGTGGGTCGAACGGTTTTTGACCAAATTGACCGGTTTTGAGCCAAAAACGGTTTTGTGGGTCTGACCGGTTCGTTTTAAGGACCGGTTCCGGGTCAAACCGGTTGAACCGGGCGGGTCGGGTTGGGTTTTAAAACATTGTCCCTCACATTATTTTATATAATTTGGATCCAAATTTCAATTACCAAGTGAATATTTGTTATTTTAGAAAAATTCTATATTATATCAGTTTTAATAGAGTCAATTTAGTATATAGTATATTCTATTGAATGATTTAATATAACTTATTCTGATTGTGTACATTAAATCAAATAAATTTAGTGTTTTTATATTAATGTAATTATTTAAAAAAATTAATTAAGAAGGAAGGAATTGCTTGGAAGTTGGAAATTAAGATTTTTTTTCATTTAGAGGGGTCCAAAAGTAAATAACTAATAAATTAGAGAGATTCATGGAATCTAACGGCTGAGAATAATAGAGAAACGTGGCATGTTTATCTCCGTGTATCTAGACAGAATAGAAAAATCTGGACCCAATGTCCCGTACTCGGTCCCACCAGATTCCTTATCTCTAATTGTACCACATGTATTGATTCAAGGTACAATTTTTTTAGTACAAAACTTGTTTTCTTAAGTAAAATAATGGAGGAATAATACATATTAAAATGCCTTGTTGAAAAAAATTAAATAACATGTGCATAGAGGATCTTTTCATTTATGTATTTATTTTTGGTTGAAAATAATTAAGTGTAACATTGTACACCCGCCATCTTTCAAATTTCTTCACATTCTTATTATCATGGGCTTTTTTATATGAATGGACAACTCATAACTTTATAACACTTTAATGAGAGACAAATGAAATTTGAAAAATTAAATGAATTTTTCTATTAGTTTAGCTAGATTATTGCCCATTATTTTTTTATATAATCTCTAGAAGAATTATGAGAAATAAAACACAATTACCCGCAAAATAGAATTTACACATAATTTACTACACATGTCTACATATTTATGTTACCATGTGCATTGTCATGATATTATAAAAATGATTTTTTTTTCCATAAATTGTCATAATTCACAAACTAGATTGCAGCTGTCACCCAAATGCACCCCTATTTTAATTTGACTTTAGTGCAATATTATTTTAGCATTATCATTTCAAATTGAATGTTTTCAAAGTTTTTAGTAACAATTCCTTTCATTCTTTTTTTTTTTGGTTATAAAATTGCATATAGATTTGAAGATTTATGATTTACAATAAAGTATTTATTTTAATATATAACGTGTGTATAGGTGAAATTTTAGTGCTTATTTTGGTATTTTGGAATAGGAAGAAAAGCGTGTGATTTTATGGGGATCTTAATGCGGAATTTTGGTATATATTAATTCTATTTTGACTCGATATTTCGCAATTCTAAATCTCTATTCCATTGGAGTTATATTATGTTTAGAATTTTTCAACACGGTGTAATTTGGAAGATCCGAAATTCCGAATATCACTTTTTAAAATCGTTACGTAATGCTTTTTATAGCTATTGTATTATATTTTTTTCCCGATATTTTTGTAATAGAATCTATTTGTGATGTATATAAAGATTCTTTGAATATAATTTATAATATTCCTCTTAATTTATCAAAATAGTCAAGAAAATAATTAATGTACAAGATATAAATGTAGAGAAAATCATGTGGTATCAATTTAATGGGATTCACTTGTTAACTATATTACATGTGTCAATATTAAAATATTGTTTCATCTAATAATTATAATAAATTTTTTTTTTTTTTTAAATTATAATATATCCCCGAAATAAAATATGCGACGACTAGAAAAAGACTTTTCCAATAAGCCCATATTTTCACATCAATATATATATATATATATATATATAGTATATATAAAGCAAATCATCTCTCCAATACAGCCATTAGCCATAATACCCTCTGTAGAAACTCGTGGTTGTTTAACAGAATCTTTTCGCATTTCAATCAATCTTCATCTATTTCTCTCTCTATTCACACTGATTTTCATACCAATATATTAATTTATCAAACCTATCAGAACGAGGAAATCAACGGTCTGCATAAATATGAGATCGCTGAATCCACCGGAACTCAGCTTGGATTGTACGCTTTCATCGGATGTTTGCGTTCCGAACATAATCGGAGGATTTATTATGGATTTATTCAGGATTGAGGACGTATCTGAGAAGATTTCGAAGCTCGATCATTGCGTTAATCGTCTGCAAGATGAGATGAAGAAGATCGAGGCGTTTAAACGCGAGCTGCCTCTTTGCATGAGACTCCTTAACGATGGTGAGATTTCTTCTTTATTTTTCCGTGCAGATTTACGTTTTCGTTGATAAGAAATGTTTTATCGAGATCGATGTTTTTTCCCTTAAAAGTTTTGTGATTTTCCTTTTTTATAGGTTTTCAGCTTTTTAATTTCGTGAAAATGTGTGTATTTGATTGATAAAGAATAAAAATATTATTTACTGATATTTTAGGTTGTGATTTATTTTGTCGCAGCAATTGTGATTGTGAAGGAGGAGTTAGCAAAGTGCAATAAATTAAAACCGGAGCCAGTGTTGGAAGAATTCATACCATTGAAGGCTAGCAGTACTGAGGAGAAAGATGAGAAAGTTAAGGATAGTGAAGAAAAAGATATTAACAAAGATAAAATGAATTGGATGAGCTCTGTGCAGCTCTGGAACTCTGATGATCATAATAATTCTCCAAATACTGATGCCAGCAACAATAAATCAACCTTAAAATTGGATAACAATAAGAAGGTATAACAGATATAACAAGTATTTGTTAATTTTAGAAGGATGTTTTAATATGGTTTCTTGATTATGTGTGCTTATGGATTTGTTCTGTTTTCTTGTTTGATTGAATAGCCAAAGGAAGAAGAAACAAATCCACCTCTGATGGACAGTTTATTTCCAAATGTTAAAATCAAGACTGAAGGAAGGGCATTTGTGCCTTTCAAAGGAAGCATTAATCCTCCATCGATGACAGTAGGAAAGGAAGAGAAAGATGAATTGCCAGGAAAACTTTCCCTTTATATGCCGGAGATCAAGCATTCAAGGGAAGAGATTAGTCCTATTGGTTTTAGTTCAAAATCTAGTTTTAGCAGAATAGAGACCTCTTCTGCAATTAATTGTCAATTGAATTTGAAGACTGGAGAACAGCAGATTTCGAGGAAACAAAGGAGATGCTGGTCACATGAATTGCATCACCGGTTTGTTAGTGCACTGGAGCAACTTGGAGGCCCTCAAGGTTTGAAACTGGCATAACACTTGTTTTTTCATTGAAAATTCTGGAATTTTTTGCTGAATTTAGATAATTTACTATTTCTTCGGATCAGGAGTAGTTGGGGTAATGGTTGTTTGAATTGATGATAATTTTGCTATGATTTGTTGAAACTGCCCAAAAAAAATGTGATTTTTTTGAAAAGTCTGCAATTTTTTTTGTTTTGAAATAGGTAATATACTATCAGTTCATATCAGGAGTAGCTGGGATAATGGTTGGTTGAATTGATGATATTTTTGCTAAGAATTTGTGTTTGGTCTTTTTTTTTTTTTTTGGATTTCCTGCAAACTTTCATGTAATTCCACAGCCTAAAACGAGGATGAGAGTTCTTATACTGATATCTTAAATGATGTTATTAGAATTACCCTTTCTATTTGTGTTTTTTAAAGATGTTTTTATTGCTCTCTCATTTTGATTCTGTTCTTTGCTTTGCAGTTGCTACACCTAAGCAAATCAGAGAGCTTATGCAAGTAGATGGTCTAACCAATGATGAAGTGAAGAGTCATTTACAAGTGCGTTTAATTTCGAATATCTCCTACTTCTTCATATTTGGTTCATAGAAAAAAAATTGATGCTTATGTTCTTTAATTTCGTCTAATTTCAGAAATATCGCCTTCACAAACGAAAATCTCATACTAAAACAAACACATGGATGTCACAAGATCAATGTGGTGAATCCTCAAAGCATGGCAAGTCGGATTCCCCTCCGGGCCCACTTCACTTAGCAGAATCTCGGGGTTTTAGAGATGATTGCATGGAGGATGAAGATGAATATGATTGATATATAATTGTCAACCATGAGTTTTGCAGATAAAAAGAGAGGATTTTGATGATTATAAAACTTCATTATACGAATACATATAAAAAGATTTTTGAGGCAGAGTTATGTGAAAATTTTGCAGGATTAGTCTTGCTATTCGGCTTTTTCTTTTTTTTTTTGATGAATTTTTGTTCTTTCGTAATAAGGGGACTTCAAGTTAAGCCCCTTCTTCTTGAATTGATGAGTTATTCAATTCGTTTTTTGGCCCGTTGATTCAGAATCCGTGGCCTTTGAGTCATTTGCATTAGAATTCACTCAGGTTTATAGATGAGTGTATTCTTTGAGTTGAATTTAACATTTTTTAAATAATTTCATTATTGTTGTTATTTTGCAATTTTTGTGGGTAAATAAGTTGTATTCTTTGAAAGGGTTTTATTTTCTGAGAATGTAGAGGAAAATTTTGCGTGAAAGAGATGAGAATGGGATATGGCTTGTAAGATTGGACAATATACCAAATATTAGCTTTTGTCTACCACAAGGAAAGGTTATGGTCCACTGATAATAAATGACACGATTCGTTTGTTATAGCCTAATTATATGATGATTATTATTTATTCCTTCAAAAAAGAGAAAAGAAAATGAATTATTAATTTCACGAAGCAAAATTGGGTTCAATTACAAACACTAGAACTAATAAGAAAAATAATTAATATAATTGGATTCATTGTTTTTTTTTTTTTAAGTTCCAAATATAATAGGGTTCAGTGTTCAATAGATCTCAGTCTATAATTCTTTGAATACTTGGCAAAATAAAGTTAAGTAAAAATTCTAGCCCAAATTAATAAAATAATTTTATGGCAAGAGTTTTCATACACTTGGTAAAGAATCTATGGTATCTTAATTTAAGGTGACTAAATCCAATTTGAAGTAGACGTTTTTGGTTGTGTATCAATTTCATGAAATGATCTCTATTAATTAAAATTGAACAGCTCATGATGCAAATCAATATTTAAATATTTCAAAAGTTTGATTAATATTATTGTATGGACAAGAGAAGATATTGGGCAAGATTTGTACTTATCCCATCTAAGATTATTATTAGTATAATTTAATTATTGCCGCCGCATAATTAAACTAATCAATCAGTGGGTAGAAGTCCAGGGATTTAGGTTTTAAAATTGTTTGGCTGACAGAAAATAATATAATATAATCATAATTATAAAGAATAGTTGTACTATATTTAGACTTTTTTGATGACCCAAATGTTCTTTCACCATTTGTCTTGAAACTAAAGGCAGTGTTTGGGAATCAAAGATTATTTTATTTTATTTTGAACAAATGGTAGGAATCTATATACAAAGATAGAATATTAAAATAAATATATGTATAAGTGTAAAGAATGGTTCACAGGTAGACAAGGATTAGAATCTTGATTTGTTCAATATTCCAACTAGAGAACCTCTGTTCCATAAAGTTGGTTTCAATTGGTTTAATTTCGACATTCCTCAATCTTATTATAATATAATATTATTGCACATCATTATATGATAGAAATTATAGCTCGAAAGGGAAAAAAAATGAAAAAAAAAAGAACCCATATAACTTCATTAATTTTATCTATTTCATACCTAAAATAAAAGATTTTAAAATATGATATTTTAAGAACTAATAAACAACAATTTAAATTGCTTGCTTATCCCTATTAAGACTTTTACAACTTTTGGTAATGTCCATTTCACTCTTGGTTTTCTAGATGACCTATATATTTTTTCACCCTTAATTTCAAGATTTATAATTTTATTTTAATTTAATGCACTAATGACGGTCATTTTGTGTGTTTAACGATTCTACTTTAGTTTAAAATCAGTCTTATATTAGTGGTTGAACTATTCAAAAACCTTATTGAATCAATTATCAAAGTAATTGACTTCATAAAAGTTTATAAGTTTAAAGAATAGCTATGGCCGGTACCTTATCAAAATGAGCACCTTTAAACACCTTTCAAAAGGTCTTTTTTTTCCTTAAAAACTTTCATTTTGTCATTTTAATTTCACACTTTTAAAAAAAATATAATGTGTTTTTTAGGAAATTTTTTACAACATATCTGGTCTAATATAGTCAATCTATTGTAATTTATTGAATTCAACAATATGAAATTATTTTAATATAACACTTATCTATCCAATAATTTATAACAGATTGATTCAATTGAACCAAATTGTTACAAAATTTTAGATATGCTTTGATGTTTATCCAAAGTGGTTGACAAAATAGTCCCTTTCACAAACAAAATTATGGAGAGAGAATCTTGAAGACAAGATATGATAAGTGAGCCCACCTTGATAGGTCCCCATTAAAAGATGGCAAAAATGTTAGGTGAAATTGTTAAATTTGAGTGAAAAAGATGGAACCACCTAATTTAGCTTTTCATTATATTCAAGGGTTCTTTTTATGGTTCACTAATTGGTTGGATTCCATCTTCAAAGTTAGCCAATTTCATCAATTTATTAGTCAAATAAAGAATCTAATACTATGCAACATATGATTCTTTATGTGGAAGATTTGTTTAATAGTAAATATTCTTCCACTTGATCTCTAATCCTCATCATCTAGTCCTTATAAATGTTTCCTATTAATGGTGAGATAATGATTCCCAAAAAGGCCTTCTTTTTAGTTTTTATTACTTTGGCTAAGCTTATAAGTTCTTTTAAACATCTTATAAGATGTTTGAGAGCTTCTATGCAAGTGTTTGGATAATTTTTTTAAATAAGATCTTATAAGACCCAAAAATAAGATGTTTGGGTCTTATAAGCAAATAAGAAATAAGTTAGCCAAACTCAACTTATTTCAAAATCTTAAATTTTTAATGTTGTTTATATTGTTAAAAACATAAGAACCTTATCTAATTTCCTCCTTTCTAACAATATCCTTCTCCGATTTTTATTTTTTATTTTTAAAATTGCACAAATTCTTTCTTATAATATTTGAAAACATCTTATAAGCCCAATAAACTTATTTTATCCAAACACTTGAGAGCTTATTTTTTAAATAAGACCAAACATCTTATAAGCTCTTAAAACATCTTATAAGTTGTTACAACTTATAAGATGTTTTAAATAAGCTTAGCCAAACGCCCTCTAAATTGGATTGATTGAACTTATACGCGAATAAATGACAATAAATTTATGTTTATCATAAAGTTCATACAATGGTGAACCTTATTTAGAAAAAAAAATCTTAATATATTTGAATATAAATAAGATTACAAGGCTCATAAAATGCTCGAAATGATAAATTCGGAATAAGATAGATCAAACTTAAAGGTTTGTTAAGATTTTAAGAAACAAATAGGGATACTCTATCTTGTTTTCAAATAAGCTCCTAAAATCTTATTGAAGTAACTTATTGACAATATTCGCAAATACCTTCATGTATTTGATAAACACTCATAATAATTTGTACAAAATACCATCTTAAGTACCAAAAATTTCCAATACAGGCCCATAAACTTTGGACCTTATCCCAATGGCCCAATTCAACCAACAATTTGGGCCGTATGGTCTTCTCAACATTTAGCCCAACAATTTGGGCTTGCCCTTTTCCTTTTACTTATGTTCAGCAAAATCCATGAATGAAACATTGACAAAATGGATCTTTTACTCATCCCCCGAAGCTGAAACTGAAGATGACAATAAGAAAACTGAATTTTAATCAAAATGCGAACCGTGAGATTTCGATTAATAAACCAATGATAGTAGCTTCATTTTATTGTATTCAAAGAATATGGTTTGCCTGTTTCTTCAAAAAGCCCTCCAAGCTTCTGTTCTACGTGATTTTACAGTCTTCAGTTAAAAATTCCCAGTTTGATGGATCTTCTTGAGATAAATTATAGGCCATGATTAACCATAAACGATACTATCATAACTTGGCTCATTAGCTCAGTTGGTTAGAGCGTCGTGCTAATAACGCGAAGGTCGCAGGTTCGAGACCTGCATGGGCCATTCTTTTTTCTTTCTTTTTTACATTTTTTTTTTGCTACTTTATTATATTTTACTCATTTGATCTGTTTGCGATGAAATTAGATTTACTAGTTTCAATATGGGCTACTCTTATAATGATTGTTTGCAGAAAAATACATTTTTGATTGTTCCTACTTATTATTTGCTTGTGTCCCATATACTACCTCGGTATATAAAACCCAATCACATTCCAGTTATTTCCTTAATCTAATCCTTGTCAAAGCCACTTAAGAACTAGTGGTATTAATAAAATTGAAGTGGCTCAATCTTTGTCAGTATTCTTACATTTATGTGCATTGTCATAAACCATGTTCATATTTCTTTAATACAGCATTACCAATCATAATATACACCTGATTTCCACTTGCAGACATTAGTTTACGTATGTCAATGTATATGTTGACTTTGAAGTGATTCGTCGTGCTTATTGTATATTTATGTTATTAATATCTGTATATCGCTCGATCGGATTTGTTACTGCACGTGCTTTAATCTAGTATACAAATAATCGCAACTAAGTGTGGCTAGATTACTACAAGTTGATCAAAACAGACAAATTCAGTATGATATATAGACAATAGTTCATAGATATATAGACTATAGTTCATAAAAAAACAGGCCTAGATTACCAAAGTGCAGTTTTCAAATGTTTCCTTCTGCAAATCTCACATTAACAACATATATTCTATGAAAATCATTAGTCAAAGATGCATGTGGGAAAATTACATGATATAAAAATCATTAACAAGTACAAGGTGGATGTATGCAGCAATATACAATCTTGTTTAATATGTTAATGGATGAATAAGTTTCATCTCAATTAGGTCACCTGAATATAGTGGGAATTCCACTTCCAAATCCCACAAATGAATTCCATTAAACAATCCAAAGTTGTTGTTATAAAATCAAGTGAAAATCCTATTCACCTTCATTATAAGCAATATGGATCACAAAACATTCAGTATTGCTGCATTTTTCTGCATAGTTTTGTATTTTGTGCGTTATACAAATGCCGGGTCGGGTGGTAATTATTACGATAAATACGATGGGCCGTTAAGTTACAATTACTATGATAAATCTTGTCCTAAACTGCCTATGATAGTCAGATGGGGTGTTTGGGCAGCCTTAAAAAATGACACCAGAATGGCTGCTTCTCTGCTTCGTCTCCATTTTCACGATTGCTTTGTAGATGTAATAATTCATTACTAGTTTTATGCTTCTCATTTGAATATTTCAACTACATTTCACAATGGATGTATCGATTTCTATTGTATTTACTCTAATATAGATATACTATTTGGTGTAGGGATGTGAAGGTTCAATACTTCTCGACGATACTCAAGATTTCAAGGGCGAAAAAAACGCTTTGCCAAATCGTAATTCAGCTAGAGGTTTCGATGTTATAGACAATATAAAGGCTGATATAGAAAAATCTTGCCCCTCAATTGTGTCATGTGTTGACATATTAGCACTTGCTACTAGAGAGGCCATTGTTATGGTAATTGGCATAGTTATATGCTTATAAGTTATAACAATTTTTTTTTTTTTTTTTTTTTGTGTTTATGGGATTATAATGAGATTGTGAAAATTGAAATTTTTTGTGGTTTGTGTAGTCAGGAGGGCCATTTTGGCCTGTTCTATTAGGCAGATTGGATGGGTTAACTGCAAAAGAGAAATCAGCAAATGAACAATTGCCATCACCTTTTGAGCCTCTTGAGAATATTACTGCAAAATTTGTGGCAAAGGGTCTTGATGTGAAGGATATGGTAGTTCTATCAGGTATTTTCTTCATTCTATGGCTCGTGGAATATGACGAAAATACCCTTCTAGAATTTGGTACCAAATTTGTATCACATTCTTTCTCAATTCTACTTATAACGACCCTTGCAAAATGATCAAAATACTCTTGCATTGAATATCACTATCAAGTAGCTAAAACGTCTTCATGTGTTAATATGGTAGTTCTATCTGTAATTTGGAAAATGACCAAAATACCCTTCTAGTGTCTATACTCAAGGTCCTTTTAAGACAATTTTTTTTTATTAAACACAAACCTTTATATTTTAGATTTTGGGGTGGCAAATGTCAAAAAAATTAAATTTTTAGAGCGTAAAATATCAAAAAATTAAAGAGCCCGATCTATTATAAAATCGCTTAGAATTATCTAGCTGTTGTTATATTATAGGTGATTTTGTCCTTCCATAATGCACTATTCTTTGTCCTTCTAAAACAATTTTCATCTATAATTCCATTCCAACTTACTTTAATGAATTTATCTATATATTTGTAACATTACAGGTGGGCACACAATTGGTTTTGCTCAATGCTTCACATTCAAAAGGAGGCTATTCAACTTCAAGGGATCTGGAAAGCCAGATCCTTCTCTAGATTCCTCATTCCTATCAAACCTTCAGACTACTTGTCCAAATGTTGATAATTCTAACACTAATCTAACTCCTTTGGACACTCAAACCATATCAAGATTCGATAATTCTTATTACAAGAACGTTATGAACAATACGGCCCTTCTCGAATCTGATCAAGCTTTAGTCACTGATCCCAAAACTGCATCAATGGTGAAAGATTATAGTAATGATCCAATTCTCTTTGCAAAAGATTTTGCTGCATCAATGGTGAAGCTTGGCAAGATTGGTGTTATTACAGGACAAAGTGGACAAGTTAGAAAGAAATGTGGCTCTATAAATTAATATTTGAGCTATATGTAACAAAATTAAAAAATAAATAAAACCCATTATGTATATATTTTTTTTTGTTGAAAATGTAAGTTATGAAGTTGTATGATATGGGGAATATTCATGAAAAAGATTTGTGTTTGGAGAATGACTTGGTGATAATATTAATAAATCATTATCTAAATGGTGGGTACTGTGGAATTATTACTTAATACATTTGTGCTTAAAAGTTGATTTATTTTTATAACAACAAAGAAGTTTATTGTTTGATCTGTTGAAACTTGTGTTAGTTTATTGTGGAGTGCTCCATGCTTTGTTGTTACTTGTGTACTATTGAGTAATTTATGTTTATTGGTCTTTTTTTTTAATTTGGTTGAATTATATATGTACTATTTAATATTTATTAGTAATATTCTCGGTCACTGTTTCTCTATACTGTGATTGACGAATATTTTAAAAGGTATCAAGATATCTGAGTATAAATATGATTAAAAATTATTTGTACAGTAAAACCTATGTTAGAATCATCTTCACAAAAATTATCATATAACTCTTATATTCGGAATTCGATAACAATAGCTCAACACTCAATTGTATTTATATTAGCAATAATAGGTATATATCTTGGTAATTATGCTATATATATGTATGTATATACTATTTCTATTTATTAAAAAACAAAAAAAGAACTAGGGAAAAAATAGTTGAAGCATGGGACTCAAGAAAAAAGAATAAGAATGGGAAGCACAAGAAATCAATAGAAAAGCGACAAGCAGAGCTTTGATTCACAGAACTAATATGAAAAGCTGTTTGGGATTTTATTTGATTTTGACTAAACCTTTGTACTATATTCAATATTTCATCCAGATTTTTTTATGTCATTTGACCATCTAATACTCTGCATATTTCATATATAAATATAATTCTATTTGCAATGATTATTTATCCAAACAATTTATGGCATATCTAGTTTATACACCACACTCATTTCACAAATATTTCATAACATACGAGTATATTTGACCGATTTTTTTACAATTTATTTCACAAATATATGATAAATAGCATACTGAGTATATATTTAGGGTTTATATTTGACCGATTTTGTTATAGATTTTTTTTATAACTTATAGGCATGTAAGCTATAAATCATAGCATAGAATGACCCAAGAATTACTGTCTCCAAGACACATATTCTCTTCTTCTTTACACTGAGATTCTTTTGCCCTTTCTGTATTTTTGCCTGACAACTTTGTTCCTTTCATTCGTTAGATCTTCTTCTTGGATTTTAGAGTTCTTTTAAGTAAATTAACTCATCATTTTACAAATAATAATAATAATAACTTGAATGAGTAGGCAATTTCAATTGTATTAAGAAATACATGTTTTTGCACCATAAGAAACTCAATTTTAATATAAGTGCATAATTGGATGAGAAAAAATGACTTGAATCAATAGGAGATTGTCTTATAAAGTCTACATATAGTTTGCACTTTTTGACCTTTCATAAAGCAAAATTTTTGGCTATAAGGCTATGTACATTAGGTAGGGAAATTGGGGGGAAATAGAGGGGAAATGGAAAGGAGGGATTTAGTAGGAGGGGAATTAGGTAGGGAAATATTTTGGAAGTGAAAAATTCACTTTCAAGGAAAAAAATGGCTGCCAATGGGACGCTGCCAAGTGGCAACATCCTTTTTTCTTTTTCCTCATTTTTTATAAATCGTTTTTTTTGTATTAATTATGCAAAATTAAATTTTTTTTTTACCATAATTTTTTTTTTGAAGCTCTATGAATAGAGCCTAAGTTTGTCTCATTTGGACACCAATTGTTTTTTGACATTTTTACACCATATTTTCAAATTTGAGGTTTTTTTTTTAGGTTTTTACTCTAAATTTCAAATTTTCTAAGTTTATCGATGTTTGTTGTGTTTTTCTTGTACATTTTTAATAATTTCTGAGTATTCGGTTTAATTGTAACTATAAAATTAATTATTAAAATTAGTGATGTGGATGAAAGAGAAAGTAAAAAAATTTAAATTGACTAGCTACTGTGGAGTTGAAAGGAATGTGATAGGGAATGTGTTGGGGAATCTGATGTGGCAGGGAAGAGAAGGTGAAAATTTGACTAGCTGCGTTACATAGCCTAAACAAAAGAAAAATTGTGAGGTATATATATTAAAGGATTAGTAATCATCTCAAGTGCCCATCTACAAAGTTTAATCATTGTTATCAATGATTAGTAAAATTTGACCAATATATTGTTGTAATTGACCAATATTTTTATTTTTCATTTAGTAAAATTTGACTATTTTCTTAGTTTTATAGAATCATAAATAATTTAGCCAAACCTTCAATATAGTTGAATTAACATTAAATAATAATATTC
Organism: Verbascum thapsus; assembly: GCA_963669365.1. Lineage (NCBI taxonomy): Eukaryota > Viridiplantae > Streptophyta > Magnoliopsida > Lamiales > Scrophulariaceae > Verbascum > Verbascum thapsus. Next base: position 23,840,283 of record OY770106.1, read on the forward strand.
AAAATATTATATTTGAAACTTATATGAAACTTATAGTTCAAATATTATATTATATAGAATATATAATGTATTTTATATTTACTTTGCAAGTATAGTGATTAGTGCACCTTTGTTTAATAACCCGACCCGCCAAAAGAGAACTTTTGGCTTCAACTTCTCATCACTTTTCTTTTCCACCGTTATGTCAAAAGTTAATTCAATCAATCGGGGCTCCGACGGGTCATATTTAGGGCCTTTAGCCTTTTTGGGACCTTCGGATCTTTTAACATACTAATCCTGTCAAATATGGAGCTTAGACATAATTGTGTTTGTTAATTTTGTGATATTTAGATGGAAAATTATATACATCTAATCTAATATATTCAGTGTTTTATGGACCACATATTTCATTCACTTAGATTGTTTTTTTTTCACACACGCATATGAAAAATATACCCCTTGTACAAATGCGGGCTTGTACCGACAATGTATTTATTATTTGTATAGAAATTTTATTTTTTTTAAATGAGATAAAAGTAGTATTTTGTTAAGATTGTGGAAATTCGAGGAGTAAATAATTATAGTTACATCCAATAGAATCTCAAAATTTACAATCTTTTCAAAACAAACACGTCCTATGCGAATTTAGGGCGAGATCATAACTGAAATAGTTACCATTATTAATACTATCAACTCGAATCTAAACTCAAGCTTTGAGCCAAAAAGTTCGCAAAAGTACAATTTTTACGTAAAAACACACAAGTGTAATATCAAGTCGAACTCAAACATCAGTTATCTCGATTTATTATCTCGATTTATTGATTGCATAACAACTAATGATGCCACATCCAAAATCGGAAATATTATGGTCTCAAGTCCCTTTACTACACTTGCCATTTTTAAGCTCAATTCAATTCCATGTCTAACTATTTCTAGTGTTATCAAATCCTGCAACTTTTATTGCACATGCACGCTGAAAATATATGATTCACATTAAAATGAAATTATATTAGGTGATTCTATAATGTGAAAATTGAAATACAAGATGAATTACATGTCAATTTAAAATAAAATTACTAAAACGGGTATAATCGAGTCGAATTTTTTCTGGGTTCTCAATCAAATTTTATGAAACAAATTAATATATACTTTCAACTTATTGAATGAATCTGATTGTGAACAATGAAAGTTCAAAATAGTCGGTTGAGCAATTAAGTTAATTAAATGAAAATACTATCTACCATTTACAAAAGAAATCAAATTAGAATTATTGTAATTCATAACTAACTGTAACAATTATCTCCAAAAGTCTTGATGGGGTTATGGGATATGACTTGTTATAATAATAATGCTTTAATATCTAATAAATTTAATATTAAATTTTGAGACAATCGTAATTATCAATCTATTAAAATTTACATTAAAATTATATAATTACTATGGTTCTTATACTTTTTATTGCAAGTATTTTTTTTTTCTTTTTTCCTCATCAACTTAATTTTTTCCAAGCTTTCCCACTTGCTTTCCGAGTAACGAGTTTAAACGTACAATTTCCTTCAGTACTCTTTTCACTTGGTTTTATTACAGTCTATTTCTTTCCTTCATCCTAGTTTTTCACTTCTCAATAAAGAAATTTATATCCTATCACTTGAGTACTTGTACTACCCTCTCAAAACCTCCATTAAAATCTACATTTTCTTACAGTCTTTCATATCCAAATATTCTCAAAAAAAGCCTTAATAATTAACCATTTTCTTACATTAATTACCCTATTTTTTTTACTAATCAATAATTCAGAAATGTCAAGTCCATTATTGGACCCTTTACAGCAACCACCTCCAATGGAGATGACCCAGCAGGCATACCCGGCCCATTCGGGTTACGGGTCGGTTGGACCCGTTATCGGAGTTCTTGCGGTCATAACTGTATTGGGTGCTATAGCTGTGATGATTGGGCGGCTTTGTTCGGGTAGGGGCATAAGGGGTCATGGGAAGTACGATTTTGAAAAGTGGGTTGAGACCAAATGCGCTTCTTGCATTGATGGACGGGTCGACCCGCCTCCGCCACGTGTGGTGGTGCAGCACCGTGGCAGCGGTTCCTCCGGCGAAGCTAGGGCGGTGGCGCCGCCGCCGGAGGAGAGAGATGAGGAAGCTGCTAATGGAAGTCATCAACGAGAGTAGAGCTCAATTTGGAAGTTATTTTTATTTGAATTTCTATTGGGGGATAGAAATTCTTTGAGTTAGTAAATCTATGATTTTATTTTTATTTTTATTTTTTTTAATTAATATGATGAGAAAAATGGGCATTTCAATTCATTGTCCCATGTTATTATTAATATATCCTTGAAGAATTGTGAGAGATAAAATAATTTGTTGAAAATTCCCCCTATGAATTAATTAAAATGATATATGCCAATGGGTTTTTAGTCATTGTCCAAATTAATTTTTAATTATTTATTTTGTTTCTAAGATTTATAACAAAACTTAGAATTCTTGTGTATCTAAAAAAATAAACACTCATATACCATCTACTTGCACTTAAATATTTGCATACCCAATTTAGATAGGTAACTATAAATTTTTTTTTCAAAAAAAAAAAAAAAAGAGGATTTAGAAGCACTTAAGAAGTTGTTGAAACTTCTAGGTTGTAATTATTAATAGTTAAAGCAATTAAATACAAAGTTTCTGTGAATGAGTACAAGGATACTGTTATTGGAGTTTTCTTACTTGGTACTTTCTGAGGACTGGGGGTGCTCTAATTCATAATATTGTCCAAACAAAGATGTGAATTAATACTTGTACTTGATAGACCAAATCAATGACTATATATTTATGTAAAAGGATCCATTTAGAATTTATATGAGAAAAATAATTAATCTTATACCTAAAATTTACAGTCTTTATGACAATTGTACTCATGAACCTAGCAAAAAAAAAATTCATAATAATATTAATGCCATTATTGTATTTATCTTTTTAATCATAATCGTTTTAGATTATTTTTCAGTTGTCTATACAAATCCACTACAAGTAAAAATGGGCTCGTGAGATATAGCCTATACTTTTAATTCTTTTTTGTTGACACTAAAAATATCATTAAATATATAAATATATATATAGAGAGAGTAAAATTGATATAAAATTGATGAGACTTTAGGACCTAACAAAGAGGCTAAGAGGGTAAAATTGTTGATTGGACATGTATGAGTCAATCTTGCGTGGACTCAATTACATTATTAATTCTTCAAAAGTTTAGTAGGTATAGATAGTAAAAAAAAATTTATATAGAAAATATTTGGTATATGTAACACTAAACATATTAAATTAGATAAATTTTATTTTTTTTTCTGTATAGAGTATGAACTATAGTAGCAAATGAGTTGAGAGTTCTATGGCTTGAATAAGGTGTGATTTTGTGATCTTTTACTAATTTTTAAGATTTGTTATTTAAAGAATTTTAATAATTAATGATTTAATTGTTCTTACATCGTTCAAATCAGTCTATATTACATTATTCCTTATATTATGGATAATTTTATTAAATATAAAAAAATGGTTTTCTATAAAAAAACATTTTTGCATCATCTAGTGCTCTGTTGACCTAACATGCAATGGCATAAATTATTGTTTGCCATTCAATAATCGCATAGTAATATATGTCCAATTATTGGTCTAAATTAATAATTCGAGACGTGGTAACAATAGCCCTACAGTAATATATTTACAATTATTGAACAAGACAAAGACACTTTTATCAATTGGCCTGCATTAATTTCCGACATTTTCCAACAAACTGTATTACCAATTATGATGTCTTCATATTAGTATAAGCAAATAATTATTTTCAAATATGAATGTAAATTTATATAATCGAATTGAAAAATACTTTTCAGTGGTATATTTCAATTTCGTAGTGCAATTCTAAGTAAGTTTTATATATGAATTAAACTCTAATTAGTTTGAATAATGTTATTCAAATTAAAATTAATGCCCAACTAATTATCGATTGCTACAATATATATAGACAAAATTTGTGGGTTCAACAAGTAATTAACTAATGCCCTATGGCTAGTATTCAATAATAAAAATATAAGGGGTTGATTTGGAATTATGGAAACAATGAAGGGCATTCAACCAAAAGAAGAAGAATAGCTAACAATACACACGCGGCGCAGATTAGCGGGGACCAGCTCACGAAAACAAAATGCATTTGAATATAATATAGAAACGTCTCGATAGTTCGAATTGTTTATAAAGCGGGACTTAGGGTTTTCCATTCTTATTTTCTTCATCTTCTTCATCTCATAGCTGTACATACGTTCAAGTGAGAAACAGCTATGGGTGTGAGGCCACGATGCTTTCTGGACATAAGCATCGGAAGTGAACTGGAAGGAAGGATTGTTGTGGAACTGTACGATGATGTTGTTCCCAAAACTGCAGAGAATTTCAGAGCTCTTTGTACTGGAGAGAAAGGCATTGGACCTAACACTGGTGTTCCTCTACATTTCAAGGTTTTTTTTATTTCCTTTTTTTTGTCAGTTTTTACACTGATTCGTGGAAATGTGTTTGATCTTCTTTCTGTTTTGTGAAGTGGTTTTATCTTTTATTCGATTGATCGTAGCTGAAATTAGGTCGAATACTGTTTCATCTGTTTCGTACAATTGTTTATGTAGTGATAGTTGATTGTGGTGGATTACGATTTTTGACGTTTTTGTTGGTGCTAGTTGTAATTGTTGAAGATTGACACCTGTACATGTATTTGATCTTCTTTCTGTTTTCTGAAGTGGATTTATATTTTATTCGATTGATCATAGCTGAAATTAGGTTGAATACTGTTTCATATATTTTGTACAATTGTTTATGTAGTGATAGTAGATTGTGGTGGATTAACGATTTTTGACGTTTTTGTTGGTACTTTTTATAATTGTTGAAGATTGAAATATGTACATGTAGATCTAATAAATCTTAGATGTTTTGTTCTTTTTTTAAAAAAATTATATAAAGGAATGTCGAGCTTCGCTCTTAAAGTCTTGTCGTCTATGTTAAGCTCACTTGTTTCCTGGTGTATGTATGTTTCATCGGTGTATATGGCTTTGCTGATGTTGATGACTTTGGTTTTACCATATATTGTCATGTGGATTTGTTTATTTTCAACATATTTTCTTATTATGGTTTTACGTTCATTTTAGGGTTCGCGCTTTCATCGTGTCATAAAAAGTTTCATGGTACAAGGTGGTGACATTTCTGCTGGTGATGGAACTGGAGGGGAATCAATTTACGGTCTGAAGTTTGAAGATGAGAATTTCGAATTAAAACATGAAAGGAAGGGCATGTTATCTATGGCTAATGCAGGACCTGACAGTAATGGTTCCCAATTCTTCATCACGACTACTCGTACTTCTCATCTGGATGGAAAGCATGTCGTATTTGGGAAGGTCATTAAAGGCATGGGAGTTGTACGTTCTATTGAGCATGTGACCACTGTCGAGAATGATTTTCCTACTGTTGATGTTGTTATTGCTGACTGTGGAGAACTTCCAGAAGGGGCAGATGATGGGATAGCTAATTTCTTCAAAGATGGTGATCTGTACCCTGATTGGCCAGTCGATCTCGATGATAACTCTAGTGAGCTCTCTTGGTGGATGACAGTTGTGGAGTCAATCAAGGGATGTGGAAATGAACATTTTAAGGTAACACTAGTGCATAAATATTGGTTGATGTTAGCTGCTTAGCTGGATCTTAAGTCTATTTTGTTTGGTCCTTGTGATACATGACTGTCTCAATTTCTGCAGAAGCAAGACTACAAGATGGCTCTCCGGAAATATCGGAAAGCTTTGCGCTATGTTGACGTTTGCTGGGAAAAGGAGGGGATCGAGGATGGTGGTGAGTATATTCTCCATTATCTGAGTCAAAGATACAGCATTGACTTTCGATAAAGTTCCAATGGTTTTCTCTGAATATTTGGAATTTGTCTCATTTTTGTCATTTTGTTGTTATATTTTCGTTGGCAGATACGAGTCAACATTTGAGAAAAATGAAGTCTCAGATATTTACCAACAGTTCTGTGAGTTCCTTTTTATGTTTCATGTAATATCTAATGTTAAAGTCATTTTTCTGACTGTGGCCCTTGCATGGATTCCGATCAATGATAATATTAACACTGAATGCAAAGTGGATATATTTGTCTATATTTGTCAAATAAAAATCAGTGATCGTTGAATTGCTTTCCATATCCTGAAATGTTAAGTCATATCTGATATGGATTTAATGCTGTAATAATCTTAGGCTGACTGATATGATTATTAAAATTTTATAGTCTGTCAAGATTATTAACTAGACGTCTTTTCAACTATGCTTCTTGTTTCTTTTGCACTATATACACCGTCAATGTTGGTCTTATGAATGAATTGTTGAGGAAGCCAAATCATCATTTGAGCAATTCTTTTCGAAAAGTTGTACGTTTATATTTAGTTTGGATAAATGAATAAAGTAACAATAATCACATAATAGGTAACTTTCAATAGTACCTATAGTAGTTTCCATACATGCAAGCAATTTATAAAAAACGTTTAGTGAAGTTGTACAGCACGTTCTTTCTTGTTATATTTGTAATGAGGCCCACACACTGTAATGAGGGTACTCATTTCGAATGATGGTAAGCTTTTAACCTTAAATGCTGTATCTATTAAATCATCTTGTTTTATACCATAACTGTTTCAGTTTCGTTTGGTAAATAGATGTTCCAGAAGGTGCAATTGTGACCTCTCTTTTAAAAGAGTATTGATTTTTCATTGACTCAGGCATGTAAATTATCATATGGTCTTATACTTGAGAAATCCAGTTTTCGTATAGTTCCGAAATATTTCCTTCTAATAAATGATGTATTACACATTTTTTCACAGGCTTGTAAACTGAAATTAGGAGATTTGAATGGGGCACTTCTAGATACAGACTTCGCGATGCGTGATAATGAAAACAATGCGAAGGCATTGTTCCGCCAGGGTCAGGTGGGTTTCTCATTAACTTTAAGCTAGTTGCCGCATTAGGATATTTTAGGGTCTTTAAGTATTTCGTTGATAAGAATTTCAGTTGAAATGCATTTTCTTATCATATATATAAATTCTATCGAACCCTGATCATGTAATTGCAAATTTTATGTTACCAAAAAATTGCTAATATTTGATTAGGAGTTGGAATAGGTGAAATTGGTTTTCTATAATTGGTCATGCCATGTCTGCTCTTGCTTCAAATGGAGTTTAATTTATTACCGATGAGGTCTTTGTTACATCCCTCTTCCTAAGATACTGGTTATACCTTCTTATACATCTATATGATTTGTTTATATACTATATCTCCATGAATTTTACATTTGTAATCAAATTACATTTTTAAAGTAACGACCTCATGTATTCCCGTTAGTGCATAATCTAGCATGAATATTTTTTTTGCCTGTTCACTTGTGTTATTTGATAGTCCTTTTAACACTTTGGATATCTGCTGTATATGTCTTTGCATTTTTTTAGTCTAATGTGTGTACCCTTTTTAAATAACCAGGCACACATAGCTCTTAATGATATAGATGCTGCAGTAGAGAGTTTCCAGAAAGCACTGGAATTGGAGCCAAATGATGGTTTGCTACTCTCTCTCACAAACACACACACTATGTGTATTTCCCTATAGTAAAGATAGAAAAAAATAGGAAATCTCGTGTTTCCTCTGCTAGCGAGACACATAGCAAATGAAGTCACACACATTGGCTTTCCTCAGTCCTGGTCTAAATACTTAGGGGCATAAAAATGTTTACAGATCCTTTTTCTGCTCGGGACATACTATAATTCCAGATAGTATTTTTTCATAATTGAAGAAGGAACAAGTAGTATATATGTTTTCTGGACTTCTCCGAGATCTTCTAGCTCATTTTGTGTTGGTTTTGCTGTAGGAGCAATAAAAAAGGAGCTTGCTTCTGCAAAAAAGAGAGTAATGTCTTGTTTAAAATTTCTTCTTGTTAATTTATACATACACTTGTGCAGAAAGCTTATTTTGTTTCTCTTGTTTCATGGTGTCTGAAATAGATTGCAGATAGACGTGACCAGGAGAGAAAGGCATACGCCAAAATGTTCCAATAGTGATTGAGTAAGAAATAATGGTCCTCTTTTTATACTGATACTTCACAAAGATGTTTTTTTTTTTGACATGAGGAGCAAATTCCTGCTTAACTTTACTAAGTACCCATCCTCTAATAGACCGTTTCCTTTTTATTTGATGGTTTGATTCTAGGTGAGGTCAATCGGGTCAGGCCTTTTTGTTGTACTCAAAGTCACCTGGAAGGGGTTACAATATCAAATATTGTGGTTGCAGGAGAAACTTGCAGCTCTTAGTAGGTACTTGGAGACTTTACCAATCTATTATGTTAGATGTCTTTTCATAATAATCCAGTGTATACATATAACTTAGTTATTACTCATTTGTTTACATTTGAAATGTCCCAGGTTCTTCAAGACGAAATTTTGATGAAAACCAGACCCCTTCTGGATAAATATCACTGTATAAAATTTATGCCTGGACCAGTTTCTAATTAAGGACATTTTCTGGAGACAAGAAGCAGTATAGCCTTTGTGGTCAGTGGCGAAGCTTTCACTTATGTGCTTGTAATTCCATTGAACTATGTGAACATCTGACTATGTCATTTAATTTAAGGACTTAATTTATGCTGATTAAAATTCTCCATGATGGATATTTTGATTTACCATATTGAGGAACCCTGATCTTTAGCTTTGTCATAGATGGTACGGCTACTGGTAAGTTATGAGGATCTTGGCCCCTCAAAATGCTCCATCTTTGGGAATTGGTTAACTTGGCCAAATGGGGAATAGAGAAATGGGATTTGGCCAAATGGGAAATAGAGAAATGGAATATAGAAAATGTATTTTATCAAAAAAAAATTACACAATTGGGTCATCTTGGCCCGGCCCAGAAAAAAGTTTAAGTGGCCTGAGCTGGGTCGGATGAGGCCCATCATGTCCGACCCGGGCCCATGATGGGATCAGCAGTGAAAAAATGGCATGGCTCAGGCCCATGAAAAAGGACTGGACCAGGCCCATCATGGCCGACATGGGCCCACGATGGTATGGGCCGTGAGAAAAATGACCTGACCAGGCCCACGAAAAAGTTTAGGTGGGCCTCGACTGGGCCGGACCAGGCCCATCATGGCCGACACGGGCCCACGATGGGATGGGCCGTGAGAAAAATGGCCTGTCCCAGGCCCACGAAAAAGTTTAGATGGGTCTTCGCTGGGCCATAACCGGCCCATTATGGCCTATACGGGCCCACGACGGGATGGGCCGTGAAAAAAATGGCCCATCCTAGGCCCACAAAAAAAGTTTAGGTGGGCCTGGAATGGGCCATAACAGGCCCATTATGGCCGACACGGGCCCACGATTGGATGGGCCGAGAAAAAATAGCCCGGCCTAGGCCCATGGAAAAGCTCAAATGGGCCTAGGCTGGGCCGGACCAGGCCCATCATGGCCGACTCGGGCCCACGATGGGATGGGCCTTGAAAAATAGACCATCCCAGGCCCACGAAAAAGTTTAGGTGGGCCTGGGCTGGGTCATACCAGCCCCATCATGGTCGACATGGGCCCATGATGGGATGGCCCGTGAAAAAATAGGCCGTCCCAGGCCCAAGAAAAAGTTAAGGTGGGCCTGGGCTGGACCATAAAGGGCCCATCATGGCCGACACGGGCCCACGATGGGATGGGCCGTAAAAAATGGCCCAGCCTAGACTGACAAAAATAATTTAAGTGGGCCTGGGCGGCCTGACCTTTCCGGACTGTCATTTTTTTTCACGGGCCGGCCCATTCCAGGGCCACTTAAATTTTTTTGGTGGGCCGATCATATAATTTGTTTCGAAAAAATATATTTTTTTTGTTTAGACTAATACACTATCTTTACCATTGGGCTATTGGGATATACTCCCAAAAACAGAAATTTGTAAAATACATGTGCTGGGTTGGATCATCGTGGGCTGGGTTGGCCCACCAAATTACATGGGCCGGCCCAGCCCATAATGGCCAACAGGTCGTTGGCCAATGGGCTGGGGCAACCCTTTTGATATCTTTACCTGTGGGTACTATTACCTACTTATGGGTAATGTACTTAAAAATACTTAATTTTTACCTTTTGAAAATGCCCACATATTCTTAATCGAACAATACTCAACCGCGAGTCTTAGCCTACCCAAACCAAACCAGAATTGTACCCGATCTATCAGATCCAACAATTTTTTACCTGTCTTGGTATGAGTGAAAATTTGCGGGTGTTACACAGATGGTGTGGGTCATATACTCGCCCATTGACAGCCGAAGTTGTGACATAGCTCAGAGCAAATACAATGTGAAACAAATTTAACAAACAAGATTTTACAAAATTGTAATCGATCAAATATTACTCTGATGTAAGTCCGATGGAGATTGATGGAATCAGCGGTTATGGTTGTTGTGCTCATGAGTTATAATTATCGACTCCTAGATCCCTCAGTGCATCAGTAGCAGCATCCTTGCAACTCTTGTGGTTTCTCTTTGCTCCCCTGATTAGTTCCTCAATACCATTAGCTATTAAAATTTTCCTGCACATCATAAAGAGGCTTAATGCTGATTTCTCAAGAAAGACTGCAGTAACACCTGAGGACTAATAGTTTTGTGGGATTTACCTGTTTTCTGGATTTCTGGCAACAAGGTTCCTGATCATGAAGCAGGAGTTCCTTTGTAGTTGATCAGATTGTGGAAAGTTATGCATAGCTTGAATCGCAAGGTCTCCTGCTCCAGATTCAATTGCACGAGCTGCATTCTCTGGGGATCTTAAACACAGAGTACATATGATGAACATCACCTGTCCAACAACAGATATAATGTTACTGGAATCTACTGCTGATTCATTTCACCCGCTCAAGTTTTATAAACGGGGCAAAGAAAAAAAATTAATTTATGGTATAAATATTAGTCATCTGATTTATACCAAACTATGTGCTTTACCTCTTGCAGCACCGAGGGATCATCAGAGAATCTTGCTGAAAGATTTATAAGCTTATCTAGGCCTCCCTTCTCAATAATAGTGCTCTTATTCAAATCACTCCCTGCAAGCTAATTAAGTACCCATGCACAAGGATTTTCAATATTCAGGGCAATGAAAATAAAAGGAAGTTGAATATTAAGAACATGCTATAACAAGATGTTATGCAGGTTGCTAGAGAGGTTCTCCTAGAACATTTTATCAAAAGGTAGTCAGGCGGTTAGGTACACCAGGCATAATCATAGTTGGAAGACAAAGGTTGTTGGTAAGGTGTCATGCAAAATATACTAATAACTTATAGTATTTACGCACATTGAGATAGGCAAGTTGAACAACCAAGATTGTTCTTAGAAATTCTACAAGCGTTCAGAGTTCCATAATTAAATGCAAACTACCATGAATAATTGAGCATGCTTGTATGGTAGCATTTGAAACATTCCAATACAACTATTAACAACAAAATTAAATCAATATAACATCAATAATCCAAAAGGCTAGTCAAAAATACTGGAATTGACATCAGATAGAAATACAATCATCAACACTAGCAGTACTGACCTAGAATAAAATAGATAAAGCAAGGCGCAAGCTATGTAATTATTATTTCAATGTGAGTCACCTTTGAGTTAGAAAAGAAAGTTGTTTCAAGATCACTTGATAAAGTCATAAAGTAGTATACTTTTCTATTTGATATTTCTTAAGTAAAAAATTATGATGGCTGTAGATCAGATAAAAATATATTGTTGACACTGATAACAAGTGAACTTTTGTTTTTGAGAAAGAGTATAGAGGAGACCGCTCATGTCATGTATAGTGAAGTTCAGATTTGCACCTTGGCCAACAAAGTGCAGCAAGCTCTTGCCACAGCATCGTTACCCTGTACACCACTATTATCAAGACACTGGAGAACCACATCTATTCCCCCACTTGACGCAATGGACCTACAGATCTCATCCTGCAATGATACAGTTCTAAGTAAATACAGATACCAAAAACAGATGTATATTTTTGAGAATCTAAGAAATTAATTATTAGTAATTAATTTATTATTTTTTCTTATATCTTGAATATTTTCCTTAAAGATCGGATTTGTTGAGAAAATAACCCCAGATCAATAGTTATGGACTTATGCCACATGCTCTATACTTCTCCTGATGAAAACACTGATTATTAAAATCCAAACTTATAACAGATAGCTTTGGTACAGAACCGATAACCTGATTTCATTTTCATGATAAATATTTTCTTTTAACCCTTCTCCAGCTTGTCTAGAGGTGGGAGGAAAATTACCAGTAACATGAAGTATTGGAACACCATATTTGATGTTAAAATAAATGAGTAAAGTATTCTATGTTTATTCCTTCTTAACGGTAGCTCAACAGAACAACATGAACAAGAACCAATTGAATTGTTTATTCAAAGAACCTTCAGCCTTTCCACTATATGAAACACGAGTCAGTGACCTAACATATGATGCATTTCAACTCTTTTTGGTGGTAAGTGAAGAACTTACGTTGACAGCCACAGCCTTCAAAGCAATGCTAGCTGATATTAGACAGGGTGGTGAATTGAGCACTTCACGAAGTGAATCCACTAGAACTTCTGCAATTCCTAATTTTGCAAATTTTCGAGCATAACCGAAAACCTGCAACTTACATAGTTAGTTTAGCGTGACCGTAGATGTGACTATGAGGATAATAAACGATATCATGATCTATTTAATCACTAGATATTAATGCCATTGTTTCCAATATTATCAGACAAATTAGGCTTTAGATATGCAAAGTTATCAATACTTTATCAACTTGATGGTTCTTAAATGTTTACTCATAAGTGAAAAGTAAACCAATCAGTGGGCATCATTCACCATACGGTACAGTTCATCAACTACTTTGGCAAGTTCATTTATCAAGTTGACTTACTTGTGAGGCTACAACACGATTGTCGTCAGACGTTAAGATTACTCGTATTGCATCATATATGCTTGGAATGCTCCATCCGTCATGTTTTCTCAATATCTGGACTATCAGCTCATCAATTTCCAAGTCCATGAATGACTCCTTGAGAACTTCATTGCCAGTAGCAGCAGCACTGACCACTGAGAAACAACCATCCAATATTTTCACAGTTTCTCTATCATTACTTAGTATATCTATGACTAGCTTTGGGCCAGCATTCTCCCTGAATATTTCAGAACTTTGAAGATCTGCACACAACAACAATTAAATTAATAGATATTGATAGAATATTATATTCTCTAACAATCCCTAAATATATTTGACCTATGTCCTCTTGAAGTTAAAAATGGCAAAGCAGAGGTAGCAATAGCAAAAAATCGTATTAATGCAATCCTCTAAATTATTGCAACTCCGTTCACATGAAAAGTTGGTTATGATTCACTTTACTTAGTTAATTCCTTCCGGCAGTTAACTTTTGAACTCAAACTTTCAACTACCTAAGGTGCATAGCATGCTGCATGATGCTACCAATATAAAACTTAAGAAACATAATATAAAAAGTCGTGCCAAAACATGCACATGCAAAACTGCACCAGGTAGTCCACATTTACAAGCTAGAGTCAAGCATCGCAAGTGATATCAGCTACTCCAAAAGTAATAATGGTTGTAATGCTCTTGGATCCACGTAATTCGGCTCATGAAATAGGATTTAATGAATAAATTCACTCAAATTTTGAAATGAAGTATCTATAATTCCACTTCTCAAAATTCAATTCCTCGATATCAAACACTACGTCATTAAGTAATATACCATGAATAAGTAAAGCCATTGCAACCATTCCCGAAGCTAATCCCGACCTAAGATCGTCGCGTAGATTCAGACAAATAGAAAACACCAATTCCACACCACCATTCTTCGCCGCAATGGCCGCATTTCCTGACTCTTTATCTCTGCATAAAACAATCAATTCATCCAATAATTTCACAATTTCCTGCAATCTATTCTCCTCTTTCAATTTCCCCAAACACTCGATCACAGGATTGCTTTCTCCCGGTGCGCAAGTCACAATACCTGCAATGCAAAATCAAGTGAACAAAAAAAAAATAGAGCGTAATTAGCGCGTTAATCGGAAGAGCCTAAATAGGAAGATAGATTCGAAATAATTGGATCGGAAATACAAACCGGAGAGATCGACGTCTTGTAGAGTGAGGGTCTGGATGGCGTCCTCTAGAGCTTCGATAGGATCCATGCCTAGGTCGTCTATGTTTTCCTGCACCATTTCGTCAAACGCTTTCTGTGATATTGTACGCGCCGCCGCCTTCGCCGGAGCCATCTCTCACCGCCGGATCTGATGATCGGAGCTACTGATGCAATTACCGCGCGTGTGTTTGAGAGAGAGAAGCTGTTGCGGGAGATATTTATGATTTAGAAATTTGAAAATACTAACGCTTGGGTTGGGTATGTAGAGGACGATATGGGCTTATACAGTTGGCCCATTAGTGACTTCTATCTATCTTTTAATTACGGCCCAAGTTATTTTTGGGCCACTAGTAATTTATATTACTTGGGCCATAGGCCTATTTATTAAGTCATGGTGAAAGTGGTCTATCTATGCTGTAATTGTGGCCCAAAATCTAGGATTAGTTTTTTTTTTTAAATGGTATATTATTACAACTTTGTAGTTAAGATTGTTGATCACTTTGTTTTGGTATATTTTATAATTCTCCTATTCGTATAACAGAGAGTTTTACGTAATTGAACATGGCAAAATTCTACACTATGTAATAATTAATCATTTATTTATTTGTATATAAGATTATTCAATTCGATTACGCATATATATATGTTCATAGTTTCATCATTCTCCGTAATATAATATTTGCAAGGTGCATAATTACCCAACTTGAAAACTCAATAATGTACTTTTTATTTCCTCAAAACAATTATGGATTTCTGCTTTCTTTGACTAAATTCTACTATCCCAATTGAAAATTCTTCAGTGTGGTTGACAATTGACATTATAAAAGCTAATAAAAATCAATTGAAAATATGGATTGAGAAAAACTTCCTAGTCAAGTGTCATTTTGATAGTATAAACCCTCTTTCTTCTTCCTTTTACTATTTACTTACAATTTTTTCTAATTTTACATCTTGGGCCTAAAAATATACCACAACAATAAATAGGCTGTAATGGGATTTTAACTAACAATTAGGGCAACTTGCATTCCTTCTTAAATCATTAAAGACGTGTAAACTCAACTAATTCATGAAAATCTAAGTGGAAGACTATGAAATTTATCCCTAAAACGAGAAAAAAAAATTTAGCAAATAAATTGAACTTTTCTTTTACATATTTATCAATTTTGACTCGTTCCCCCTAACCATAACTATAAGAACCCCCAACTCCTTCCACCATTAAGCACCAACAACATTACTTTCAATTAATCATATTTGTGATTGATAAAGAAAGTAATTAAGCATATTAATCACACAATCATGTCTCTAAAATATGCAGGAACACTTGTTCTTCTATTAGCACTTTCCATGTTTAGCATTGCAATGGGAAACAAGAACTGGAGCACCACTGCAGCAAACTGGAACTTCACAAATAACAACTTTTGGGGATATTGGCACAAAAACGCTACTCATGGCCCCAACACTTTTGTAGTTGGTGGGTCGGAAAATTGGCATTTCGGGTATAATTATACCGAATGGGCTATCAAAAACGGCCCTTTTTACTTGAACGATAAACTAGGTAATTAATCGATTAAGCTTCACATTTCATTTCATCAAGTTTAATATATATAGTTAATCTAATCTATATATGTTGTGTGTGAATGCAGTGTTCAAGTATGATCCACCAAATGATACCACATTTCCTCACAGTGTTTATTTGCTACCAAATTTTTGGAGCTTTCAAAACTGTGATCTTAGAAGAGCAAAGAAAATAGGAGAGGTGACTCAAGGGGCAGGTGAAGGGTTCGAGTTTGTGTTGAACAGATGGCAACCATACTTTTTTGCTTGTGGCGAACACAACGGAATTCATTGCAAGACGGGCTTGATGAAATTCGCTGTATGGCCGTTGATCCGTTGGTATAATTAATTTAACTTAATTTAATTACTATGAAAAGAATAGTAAATTCTAAAATAATGATAGGATTTGGAAATCGTTTCTATTTGAATTTGTATTGTTAATCAGTGTGCTTGTACTCTTTAAATTTTTGGTTTGATTGCTTCAGGATTGTTGTATTCCATTGAATAAAGTTTAGTAATAATGAAAAAGTATTTTTTTTCCCAGTTAGTAATGCATGGCAAAGTTAAACTTACTTTTATCCTTTCGATTCTGCTCATCTTGATGATAGCCTTTGATAAAGATCTTCAGCCAAAACCTGCTTCAAGCTCTCCCCATGGTAATAACACAACTTCTCATTCTCCAACACTCTTGGAGATTGCCCATTCTCGTCAGGCTCTTCGCTATTTGGCACAAATTATGCAACACACAACATGCAACAATCGTTTGAAAAGGTTGAAATGGACAATATTTAGTCTTGCAAAATCTTCAACCCCCCTTTTAGCACCCAATTGCCACCTCAACCGCCCTTCTCCACTTCATTAACGCCTCATCAAATGCATTCTGTGGCGGATTATCTGTGCTGTTATAACTAAACGGTGTAAGCAAAAACGACAGCAAAGGAAAACAACAATCCCCAACTATATACGGCCTCACAGGCTGCTCCCTAACGCTAAACGCCTTATCCCAAACAATATCTCCCAAAATCAACCATTTTTTGGGCTTGAGAGCATTCGAAGGATTGAGCCATTTTTTGAGGTGATTTTGAGCTTGTGTTGGAGTAAAGACGAAACCCTAGAGAGAGAAAATGGTGAGATTTGGGGGAAATTAGGGGTTGCAGTGATTGGTGGGATTCAGGGGGAAGGGGAAAGAGTATCCGACGTCGTATTGGCACTACTGAAAGTGGGAGTGCTGGAGTGCTGGGTTTAGTGGCCACGTCACTGGTTTTTTGAAATTATTAGTGTGTTTTGTAACTTTGCCCCCAAAAAAATAGTATCTAATGCACTTAACACCCCAGATGTTTGCAAAATAGCGTTTTTGCCCCTTTAATGTCTAAATTGTTTGCTAAGTGTCTCTTAGGAATATTAAACCAAATCGCTGAACCGCTCAAACCAACCGCTCTATAACTTAAGTTTAAAAAAATTGAATTTTTGCAATTTTCAGATTATTATGAATTGCAGAAATTGCGTCCGATCGCATTATATATATATATCATTTAATTAATCACCACTATATAATACTCTAACACGTTTTTGTTTTGTTATTTGTTTTATTTCTACTCAACTATATATAATATGTGCTTATCAAATATATTACACCTACCAATTAAAAAATTAAAACTAAATTATCTTTGAGAGAACACAATGAATTATACATACAAAGACATTTAATTGTTAGATAGAAACCAATAAAAAATTATCTGTAAGCATTTTGTCTCATATTTGATGTTATTGTTTTTAAGGGAAAATTACAAATACCTCCCCTAACTAATGTCGTAATTCCAAAAAATACCCAAAAATGACCATAATTACAAATACCTCCCCTATTTTGTATTTTGCCTCCCCTGCCCGTTTTTTTGCCTGCCCGAAAGAGTGAAAAGACCAAAATGCCCCTATAATTTCTGATGAAAAAAATATAAAAAAAACAAACAAATAGTAAAATATGAAAAGACCGAAATACCCTTAACCCTAATATGTTTTTCTCTCTATCCTACTCCTCTCCACAGCCGTCTCTCATTTTTTCAGAAGGGAAAACTCCTTTCTCCATTCCAATCTCACTGCAAATTTGATTTATCTAATCTTCATCTTTCTTTCTACATCTTTCACTCTAATCTCTCAGCTAACTCAAGCATTTTCACTTTCTAATCTTGAGTAAACCTCGTGCGAAGTTCAACAGATTTATTGAAGCTGTGTTAATGGCGGTTTAGGGTTTTTTTCTTCTCATTTGTACTCAAAGAGTTCGACGTATTACCACATAGAAGAGGTTTCAACAATCTAGGCTGCTTTGACCTCAAATGGGTTGTTGAAGGAACCAAGAGAATGTGATTTTGCAATCGAGATGGGAGATGAAGAGTTCTGGGTTTTGGTGGGGGTGACCTTGAAATGGGAGCTGCGTAGAGGCGAGCATTGGGTGGCGCTGCAGGAAAATGAGTAGTTTTGGTGGTGTAAGTCGTAGAAGCGAAGACGACAAACAACAAAATTTCCCTCAGGATCGAATTTTTAGTTTCTTGGTGGGCTATTTGAAAATAGATATTCTGAGCATTCATCATCTAGTTTCCTAGTTATTGTTTGTAATTAAAGGTTAATTTTTTTGGAAAACAAAAGATTTTTGATTGAATTTTCATCTGAAAGAAAGTTGTGCCTTTAATTTGTTCTTGGGATTTTGCTTTTTGATGCAAACTTGTGTTCTGAAATTGATCTGGGTGCCTTTGATTTCACAATTCCTGCCGATGGTGGGTCAATATTCTTAAGGTCAGCTAATAGAAATGGAAATGGAAATGGACATGGTCATGGGGTTTGGGGTTTCGTGTGACGGTGTGAGTATCGCGGTGTTTGTGTTTGAGGTTTTTATATGTATTTAGCTTTGTTTTCGTTAGTAACGTATTTGGTAAATTAATTCTTGATTTTTTGTATGTGTAACTTGAGTATGATTATTTAAAGATCATTTAATTTCAATTTATTTGACATGTCAGATAAATTTAAAAATATTTATTTTTATATTCGATAAAATTTGAAATTTAACAAAAGTATTAAATTAGTTTAAATAATTAAATAGATATACAATCAAATGATACTTGAATATAATTTTTTACATCGATAAAAATTGAAATTAATTTAAATAATTATTTACTCAATGATACTCTATTAAAGATCTAGAAAAGTGAAAGTTATAACAAAAATTACTAGAATAAATTCGTTGACCGAACTTTAAAATTTGTTCACCCCCTCCAATGTCTTTTTTTGGTTTAGTAAAAAATATTACATTTACACCCCTGAGGGTATTTTCGTCAAAAAATATATGACATTGGATGACGTCACCAATTGATGACATCATCAGGGGTAAAATAGGAAAACCACAAAAATTTATCGCTGACATCAGCAAAAAGCTGACCGAAAAACGGGCAGGGGAGGTGGAATACAAAATAGGGGAGGTATTTGTAATTATGGTCATTTTTGGGTATTTTCTGGAATTACGACATTAGTTAGGGGAGTTATTTGTAATTATCCCTTGTTTTTAATTATTCATTAAAAGTTTATGAGCATTATACTTATTATGATGTCATGTTAATAGAAGTATCTGTTCTTTTTTAAAATTTAAACAAGTTATTTATTGATAAAAATAGGTGAAAATTTTGCAATAAAAAAAAACTTAAATTGTGAGCATAAAATCAAAGACATAATTGATAGTTAAGTAACCAACAAATATTTACTTAAAGGGCCAATGTTTTCGGACAAACAAAAAATAAAAAGACGTACATACATATAATTATTTTGTTGATATCTTTTAAAGCAAGGGGAGAAAATATATATTCTTGAAAGTGTAAGGGCTCAATTTATAAATCCCCAAATTATGGAGTTAATCATTAGAAATTAGAATACTACGTATTTGAGTTGTTTGAAAATTGAAACCAACGGATCCGGGTCGGGCGAGATTCGGCGAGTATAAGGTGCCGAACGTCGTCGCTTTATAGAGTACAAGAAATCAAATAGAAAAAGGAAATTGGAGATTTATTAGGGTTTCACTACCTGAGCAGGGTAAAAAAATTTGAATTGGGAAACCAAATTCTTGAATTTTCAAGATTGTAGATAGTGATTTGCAGCCATGACAGAGGTATGATCCGAATTCTTCTCTTTTTATCACTTGTTTCTCGTGAAAATTTCAATTTGAACACCAAAAGATTCCATATAAAGATGACGCATTTAGTTTGCAAGTTCCACAGCTGTGTTTTTTGTGCTGATATATATTTAGTTGTGCTATTATCAGATTAAAAATCTCGAATGGCTTCTTTAATGGATTAAAAGCACAAACTAGATCATATTTTTCTAGCTGCGATTCTTTTTGAAAGATTAGCATATCATTCAAGGGGGGATTCTATTTAACTTCAAGATGCTATATTCTTTGAATTTCGAATTCATATATGTTTTATTTGTGCTACCACAATTCTGGGTGAGAATGAGAACATTTTTCTATAAGGTATACGTCTGAATTATACGTCTTGTTCCACTTCAAATCCGTTTACAAATTGTATTATTCGAAATAAGACGAATGGATTATGGTGTGCTTTCACGCCTCTCCATATTTGTTGATCTTTCTTGATGCATCAGTTCATTGCTCCCCTTCAATTATCTTTCTTGTTCTATATCTCTTTTTGCTTTCCTTATATATCATATAGTTCACATTATCTGAAATTATATTTTTTCCATTATACAGTACTGGGTCAGTCAGGGCAACAAGTGGTGTGACACCTGCAAAATTTTCATATCCAACAATCCTGCTAGCATTAGAAATCATGAGCTTGGGCAGAAACACAAAGATGCCGTTACCAAGAGGCTTAACACCATGCGCGAGGATAAAGCTAAAAAAGATAAAGAACTAAAGCAAGCAGCTCACACTCTGGAACAGATAGAAGCTGTAAGTACTGATATCTTGTTTAGTATATAAGACTAGCAAAGGTTACCATTACTTGATTTTCGCATACTTGCTGACCTTTATGAGAGAAGCATGTCTACATTATTGTGTTTGAATAGAATTCACTATATGACTATCCACTTTCTTGTGCTTGTGCTCCATATACATATAAGTAACTTTATAGTGGTAATTTCCCTCTTACAATTGTTTTTTATCTTTAGTTTAGCATTTCTCCCATATACTTCTTTCACCTTCCTTTGGGCCGTGGATCCCGGGTTGTATGAGCGTCATTAGACACATTTATTTGGCATATGTTGTAATATGATATTCTTAGCACGTCCTGGGCTGTAACCTATTCACATTTTCATCATATAAACCGCATGATGAACTTCCTTTATGTCCCTTGAAAGGCAGCCCATTTAACTTCTTTTCCTTGATTGCATGGCAAGATATTTCCAACTCATTCAATTTTTTGATCTATGATTAGAAAAATGAAATCAAAGAAATGCCACGTCCAATAATATTTTTTGCTATCCACATAATGATCTCAAGAATAATTATACAAGTGATTATTTTGGTATTCCACCTCTACCTCAAATGAAAAACCTGAGTTATTTATCTATTTACGTTTATATCTCCAGTGAGTATATAATACCATCTAGTTTTCGCTGTATATTCTAGTTCCCTTACTACTACTATTTAACATTTTTCAGAAAGCCAAGCGCAGCTATCAGAAAGATTTGGCAACTTTTCGTGAGGCAAGAGAGTCTAATGCCCAAGCACTTGTTGCTGAAGAAAATGATCAAGGAGCTGGTGACAGTTCCACTATGTCTGGAGGTGTTAAATTGGTTGCTTAACTTTCCATATTAGTTTTTTTATACAACGCAACTCTTTTGGTAAAACCATAGATTGACCAACATTTCATGACTGTTTTTCTTTAGATTATTTAATTCACTTTTTTCTCCGGCATGACAGATTGGGAGTACGAGGCTTCATCAGGCTACTACTACAACCAAAAGACAAATTGTTACTATGATCCTAACTCTGGATTCTACTATACGGATGCTTTAGGTATACACATTTTTATTTTCTCTTTAATATCTTCCTGAAAGATCTTTCATGTGCTTTCTGATAGGTAATTACATAAACAACCTGCATGAGAGCCCTTACTACGAAAAACGCCCCGAGGTTTGAAAAAAACTATCATATCATAATCTTCCCGACTGTGAAAAGCTCTTACAAATTCACCCCCGTTAAAAAGCAAAAAAAAAAAAAAACAGATTACAGTTTCACCATGTTTTTTATCTGTCAAAATCTTGGTGAGGGATCTAACAGGGGGCGTCTTGCTAATTTGCAAAACTTTAGGGGTGTGCATGTAATTATCACTTTCTAATAATATGTCTCTGAAATAGGTAAATGGGTAACACAAGAAGAGGCACTTGCTGCAACTCAAGTTCCTACAGGATCCAACCCGAAGAAGCCAAGTTTCGGGGGGCCACCATCATCATCAGCTGTTGAGACTAAAAGTGCTTCAACTTCTGAAAGTGGCCCCCCGCCTGGACGTGTTGTTTCCACTCCACTAAATCCAACGAGACCCGTTAAAGGCGCCACGTCATCGGTTGCCGTTAAGAGAAAAAGGGCAGACGAGAAGCCAAAAGCTTTGTCTAAAGAGGATGCAGCTGCCCTTAAGGCTCGGGCAGCTGCTAGAAAAAGAGTTGAAGATAGAGAAAAGCCGTTGCTTGGTCTTTATAGGAAGTGATATTCGATTGTTTTCGTACTTGTTTTATGAGGTAAGTTATTTTAGGATCATAATAATGAATTTTGTGTTACTAATGTAATAACTCTGTTCTTTGATTTTGCCACAGAAAATGCAAGAAATGTAGACAACATATGCAAGGGACAAAGAAACTTGCAGAAGACAAGGTTAATGAAAATACTTGTGCTCTGAATTTGTACTATGTTTTAACACTTCTTGCAGTTTGTTTGTAGTTGTGTGGATGAGGAACTTTTGGTATCCTAATATTTCAGTTCTCCAAACTAAATGACATTTTGCACTATTTGTTTACCAGTTTTTTAATTCTCATCTGAAATTTTCATTGGCTCAATAGACTCAATACAGTTTCATTTTACACCTTTTTAATGATGAAATATTGATGATTTTCATTCATTTTCTCAATCAATGGGAGTCTTTGGAAATTCTAAAATTAAGTGGTTATTGAATTATAGCTTAAAGTAATCTATTTATGAGTGTTTCCGGATGCTATTTTTTATTCTAGATCTCTAAATTTAATCATTTTATAGTTATAATCTATAAGTTGGTCATGGGTGCTTCAAAGTGATTATGATTTTTTTTTAAATGGACCAAAATTATATTTTGAACACATTAATCAATTTTTTGCAAACATTGCTCCAGTGCAATTTTTTTTTTTTACTCTTTCCACTTATGTTTCTAAACACAATATTTTTATTATATTTTTTAACTAATTGGTGGGGCGTATGTACCTATAGATCGTGTTTGATCATCCTCTTAAATTTCTATGATGACCGTAATCGAATGTCAACTTGTTCACACTTGATTTTGATTTAATTCAACTAGTCAAACAAACACACACATATATATATATATATATATATATATATATATATATGTTCTCAGTGTCAGTGAGAAGACCCGAGTCAAGTCCACCGGCTAAACCACAAAATACACTATATGGTCTTATTTGACCTCATAAATTAATAAAACAGTCCAAATAAAGTTGTAAGACTTCAATTAGCCAAACAAAGAACAGAAAAAGCGCTGTCAATTATTTGTTACATTGAGTGTTACTCTGTAGGATCTCCATTAATAATTAATTAGCAACAAATTATTAATAATTAGAAACAAGTAGCAACTAAACAACTAATGTAATAGCTACAATATATATATATATATATATATCACTAAATCTCTATTCATCATGGAGAATAAATCTCTATTTCCATGGTTTAGACTTTAGATAGACATTAAATTATGAAATGAAAATAGAGTATGGTCTCCACGTTTGTGCCTTCAGAGTGTTGAATAATCAACTTTGATGTGATCAAAGTTGATATTTAGCAAAAGTTGATGTGATCATGATTATGACAATATTTACTAAGATATGATAATTTTTGAACACTTTAGATGTCTATTTTAAGGGATAAATGCAAATAACCCCACGTGAAATATTTTATTAGCTGAAAACCCCCTGTGAAAAAAATATAAGCTAAAAACCCCCTGTAAAAATTTTAAATTGCATAAAACTCCCTGTGAAAAAAAATTGGCTAAAAACCCCCTGTGAAATTTTCAAATTGCATGAAACCCCATGTGAAAAAAATATAGCCTAAAAACCCCCTGTAAAATTTTTAAATTTATAAATTAATTAATAGTACTAATAATCAAATTTTAGGATATTAATTAAACTTTATCCAATAATTAATTTTTAATGTAGTTATATTTCGTAATAGTAAAATTTTACAAGGGATTTTTAGGTTATATTTTTTTCACAGGGGTTTCATGCAATTTGAAAATTTCAAAGGGGGTTTTATGCTATATTTTTTTTACAGGGGGTTTCATGCATTTTAAAATTTTCATAGGAGTTTTTTAGCTTATATTTTTTTCACAGGGGGTTTTCAGCCAATAAAATATTTCACGTGGGGGTTATTTGCATTTATCCCCTATTTTAAAGATATCCATATACATTGAGTAGAGCTGCAAACGAATTTGGTAAGCTGATTTGACAATAGTTTAGCTAACCAATAAATATTTACATTAACTTGAGATCAGATTTGAAAAAATCTTCAAATTAAATTTAAATTTTATTAGAGATCGATTCAAGTAAACCCTTATAGTCTATAAGACAAATATGTTCTTTCTTGCCCCGAATTCAACTCAAAATCTGGCATATTGTGGCCCAAGAGACGATGTAATTTCACATATACAACCTTAAAAATAATATTATTCAATATATACAAATGAATGATTACATCAAGTCTTCTAAATGAATTATAAAAATGGAATTATCTGTAGACTTTCAAACTTTTCCAATGACCCAATAGTATACTGAATTCCACTCCTCACTTATTGACCAGTTAACGTTGACGGCAAGCTGATTTTTCTTTTTTTCTTTTCTTTATTAACATCGTTCAAAAATACAAAAAAAAAAAACTCAAAAATCACCATATCAAGAAATTAAATTTTGAATTATAAATTGTCAAAACTGAATTTATGATCCATCAGCTGGCATCATTAACCAAAAATAATAATAGTGATTTAATTTTTTCAATTTGAGAAAGGCTAATACATGTGATTAAATGATTTTATCCACCATTAGGCTAATGAAATTCATGTATCCTCCTAAATCCTAATCACTGGTTGAATGGAATATGTTCCCATGGAAAAAGTTAAATTAGTTAAAGGGGAAAAATGACGCAATTAAAAGGTTTTTGTTGAAATATTTTCATGCATTATGATTTATGACCACAATTTTCCCTTTTCTTTTTTTTTTTATGACAAGGGAACCCGCCGCCGCTACCGTTAGGTGCGCACTGGGTAAATCCCGCTCTTGTGTAATAGCCTGCAAACCACACAAAAGAGGTAAACCAGCCTAGGTTGCCCATAGCTGACAGGCTCACAGTAGAGGTTCATCTTTTAGATGCACGAATAACTATTGCTTTATCAAATAGACCCTACTTAAATCATGCATGTTTCTCCCTGATTTTGTTCATTTTATGTGGTTTAATTTGGACAACCTTATTTACCTATAAAGACAAAAACAGAAAATTCGACAATCTGAAGTAGAAGAAAAGGTATAAAATCAATTATCAAGTAACTATCTTTAATTAATCAGTATTTATGAATTGTTGCATAGAAAATAACACATGTTGATTTAAAATGGCCCCATGAATCATGATATGCAGTAAGATTATTTGTTAATTATCTTACATGAAATTAATAGGAAAAAATAAAAATAATTCATAAAAACGTCCGTAAGGCAACACATAATAGTGATAATTATTAGGAACATAACAAATAATAAAACCGTAATGCCATATTCAAGATTTCGTTTTCTCACTCATTAACATAAAATATAAACTTATGCTATGCCACTAATCATATACAGTCCTAAAAGACGTGCGTTCAAATATTCAACAAAATTATAAATTACTTCAACAAATTGGATTCTTCTGATCTCAACAAAATTATAATGCATAATTGAAATTATTAAATACAATATCAAAATGTAAAAGTTCCTAAACTTAGCAATCAATGAAATAAAAAAGGGCCAAAAAGTAAAATAAAATGAAACCCGTATACAAAATACTGATCAAACAAGATTAATACAATTAAAACCACATATTATAAGAAATTAATCTGAATTATTATATATTTTTTTCATGCCCGAGATGAAGAACTTGTAGAACTCAGCCCTTTGGATATTTCAGGATTAGTAGGATGAAACCCTAAGCAACCCAATAATCCCTGTTTATATGGCAATTGAGTTCTCTTCTTCATTTCCTCGGAAACAGCTTTATTTACAGTGTAATGCAATTCATGAGCTGAAATGGGCGGCCCTGATTTCGTCCTGGATACTGATCCAACGCTCTCTGTTGCCCTGAAACTTGAATCCTTCGAATCATGATCCTGACGGGGTTTTTTCAATAACGCATATTTCTTCATCTGATCTTTATCAGTCGCCCTGCTTTCTGATGCACTTCTGAACAATAACAAGTCCTTGATCTTCCATTTTTTGTACCAAAATGAAGAAAAAGATGAAGTAGATGAAAACAGGGGATTATTTTTCACTGGTTCTTCATGGGTTTCATTGTTGAATAAAAGATTTGAAACTCGAAAAGGAGATAAAGATCTAGTGTTCTTTTTATGCCTTGAATTTGAAGAATTTGTTCTTCCTCTTGCTCTGTTATCGTTTTCGTGAATATTTTCATTTCGGGTTTGTTCCAGGGCCACTGCAAACGGGTCGAAATCTTTCTTCCGATTTCTCGGCGAAAATGCGCCTCGAAAAATCTCCCTGGGCGATCGTGGCGATTTCGGCGAATCCAACGGCTTGTGTTGATCGTACTGAAACCTGGGTGGCGGTTTCAACGGCTTGATTTTGCCGTCGTCGAAGAGTTCATCAGCTGGGAGATAATGATCTCTCTCCATCTGCCAGCTGAAATCAAATGCGAAATCCCTGTCATCCAGTTCCTCGGCGGCGTCGCCGTAGTTGGATGACGTGGCGGTGCTGACGTGGCCTTCTTTCGATTTCGGGATCCCTGGTTTTTCTTCCCAGTGGAACGGAACCGCCGAGGCGGAGGCGCGTGTGGGCGTGGTGGGGGCGCTGTAGAAGAAATTGTCGAAGCGTTGGGGGCTAGATGGGGCGCTAGTGTAGGGTGTAGTACACGCGCCGCCGTAGGAGTTGAAGTCTTTAGGAGGTGATGGCATCATGGTTTTTATGTCCATTTTTAGTGTGTAATATTGAATGGAAATTGGAGTATGAGTAAATGTGAAATGGAGATTGTTATATAAATGTTGGGAAAGGAAGGGTAGGGGCCAGAGGGGGTGGTATTATATTATATGTATTGATGATTTTGTCTATGGATTTTTATGTGGAAAATAAATAACTTGATTGACATCTCTAACAACTTGTGTTGTGAGGACAATTTTGCCCCTTCTTAGGATTCCTTAATTAAAATAATGGTTATAACTTAATTGATATAAGATATAATGATCAAAATAATAAATAGAGAACCAATAGTAGAAAAGGAAAGATATAAGAAAACGATTATATTATATTGTATACTTGAGTATCTATAAGAATAAGGGCATATCAGTCTTTTTGGCATGATATGATTAGATTTTAATGCTATTAAAATTAATTTTTAATTACCGTCGGTTATGTAATCTAACTTTTCCTTTTTTCTGGTTTATATTTAATTTTTTGAATTATACAAAGTTGGATAATACGATCTTGACATTAAATTGTTTTAAATATAATTTTCAGTTTTATTTTTTAAATTTAGTAATGTAAATTGAATTTTCAGTTTTATTTTGTAAATTTAGAAATGAAGATGACGAAGTAGATAATCCCATCATGATATTAAATTGCAGTCAGCCTTGTACAGCTGCAAATGTGGACGAAAAGTAAGAACTGGTGATTTCTAACACCTAAATAACAATATATCCGTTTTCAAATGTCCCACGTTACACACTTTCCTTATTTTATTATGCTGCAATAATATATAATTTATTTTTACTATTAAATATTTATGATTTTCAAATGTAAAACTCACAATTTTTCCAAGAATATTTGTCACACCACAGTGTATTTCCATCCGGGTTGACCCAAAAATGCCCGAGTCATGTCATCGCCCCACAGAGAATATCGAGATTCTTTACCTGTATTCATTTAGCCACAGGACTAAAGCTAGCTAGAAGCATATTCAGACGCGATAAATAATACAGTACTAATATAACCTGAATAGTGGTTATGCAACATTGGACTTGAAATCGGAAGAAATAAACCATTTTTACTGTTTATTTAGTATAA
This sequence comes from Verbascum thapsus, assembly GCA_963669365.1. NCBI lineage: Eukaryota > Viridiplantae > Streptophyta > Magnoliopsida > Lamiales > Scrophulariaceae > Verbascum > Verbascum thapsus. The sequence continues at coordinate 23,868,551 of OY770106.1, forward strand.
TTATCGTATATTCATAAAATCAACGCTGATGTAGAATAATCAACATCTTTCGATTTTCGAATTTCAACATCAGATTTATAAAAAATTACATATTTGACAGGCATTATTCAGGCCAAGAAATAAAATCACATAAATAATATATATAGTTCACCTGTCATAATCTTTTGTAGAATGATAAGAGTTATCACTTGCAGGCACCCAATTCTAATAACGTCGATTTCACCTTTTTACTAAGCCTAAAAAAGTACGAAAAAATAGCGAGTAAAACACTAACGTACTATTATAACAAGCCCCTTTGATGTCAAAATTTCAAATATTAAGTCTTAAACAGGAAAAAAAAAAGATAAATAAAAAAAGTCTCAGGTAATATTCAACCCAGCTACAAAATTCGTTTTCCCACATAATTCCGGGTTTGGATATAAGTATAGTGTCCTGATAAGCTCATTGATACAAACAGCAGGTCTATCAAGTTAGCTGACTGGTTGCTGGTGGTTACCGAGACCGTTTGAAGATGCTCCATAGGGTGCACCTGCACCTGCACCAGCAGCATATCCATATCCATTGTGACTCTGCCTTCCATAATAGGGTGCACCATTCCATTGATTATTATGATGATCCCCTCTGAACTGCATGATAAATAGGGAAATATGATTATAGCTAGGAAGAATACAAGAGAGTCGATTTAATGAACAATTTTTCGCTTGGTTAAATCAAGATAACTATTAGGAGCTAAATTCGACCAAATTGCTTTGCTTAAGCTCGACCTTGCTGAGCTCGACTAGAGCTCGGGATTAAATAAATAAAAATATTATATATTATTATTAGGTACATATGATATATTTAACTGTGTTTTTCATTAAGAAATTGAGTATATTATTAAATATATCATGAAAACTATTAAATATATCACTATATATAATACTGAATACATTATTATTGTCTTGGTTCATAAATAATTGTTGAGCTCGCGAGCCTTTTAAAGAGGTATAACTGGGCCGGAGCTTGACTCATAAAAAGTTCAGCACTAGCTCGAAAAATCTAGATCGATGATGTCATCTATTATTCAGCTGTTCTTTCAATTTTAGCAGTAAGGATTTTTTTTTCCAAAAACAAAAATAGAGAGAAAATGCATAATAGCGACTTTCTTATACAGCTCAAAGCTGGAATTACCAATTAGGCAATTACAGAGCAATAATTGAAGACTGAAAATGTACCTGCTTGTTTCCCATGTTGCGACCCCAAGAAAGACGAACTGTCTGCTTGCCTATAACTGCACCACTTAATCTCTCAATTGCATCCTCTGCATTGCTTCTGTTCAATGGAAGATCGAAATGTTCATGCCATGGTATTTTAATTATATGTAAAACAAAGATTAAGCAACTCCAATTATAGCAAGGACGAGGAGTAACATCCAGTATAGCAACAATTTTGAAATACGCATGCTTGTATCATATATCCACAAGCTTTTATAATATATATAATATTCATCACTATATAGGAATGACCATAAATAGCATTTAACACTACGTGCTGAAGTTTAAGGATCCTTTAGATGAAAACTATGTACATATTGTTGAGGCATTTGTTATCAGCCTACAAAACGGCATTTCTTTTCGATCTTTGTTCAAAGATTTGAAGGGAAAGAAAAATAAAACCATCAAATACAAAAGATCAAGTTTGGTTGTGAGGGAAGGAAAGGATGGATGTGCTGGAGCTTGATATATGTTTTTCTAGTTTTCTTCACCTTTTGTGACAGTTTTCCATAATCATTTGGCATTTTCCCTCAAATTTCTTTTCAGTTGTATTTTCTCTAAAACCAAACTACATTTTCTTTTATTTTCCTCTCCAAAATGTGTTGGTGCATACCAATTAGGAAACCTCTCTTTGCTACTAGACAAAAGGACGAATTTTCTGTCTCCTAATCATTTCAAAACTGCAACTATCTGCGAGTAGCTAATCTAATATTTATTTTTGTTTCAATCAATTCACATCCATCAAAAAGCATTTTCGGGATTATGATGTGCAATACGCTTAGGTGAATACCCAATTTCTTATTTGACAACATATATATATATATATATGTGCTTTCTCATAACCTTTTCCATAAAAGTGTCTATGTCATTGGCAATGATATATCTATATAACAACTTCAACCACATCACTGACTTACCTGTCGGCAAATTGTACAAAACCACACCCCTTTCCAACTGGTATTTTTACAGAGACAACCTCACCGAATGGAGTAAAAGTCTGTCTTAGCTCTTCATCAGTGACATCAGAGTCGAGTCCTCCCACAAATATCTATAAGAAACATGACTGATAGGAGTTAATGATTTTAATTTTGCATAAATAACTTCTAAAGAGGAGCAGGACTCACTGTCGTGTTAGATGAATCATTCTCAGCCTGACCTTGGGGTCCCCCGGACACGACCACAGCTAAAATGTCGGAAATAATACTAAATTAGATCATATTAGAAAGTCTACTTAACAGAGAAACAGACATATTTAATTCAAAGGACATATTACTAATGCAAAGCAAATGAAAAGCTAAATTAGGAAACTTGTCATGCCATAGGCATTTTTTTAATACATAGTATCTAAAACAGAATTGTATTTTGCACCTTGTGAAGAAAATTGTTGATGTGGTGAAGCTTTCTTGGGGGTTGCAACACCAACTCGCATAGGTCTACTAGAACAGTATGCACCATTCATTTCAGTTATAGCTCGAGACCTCTCATTTTCATCGCCAAACCTAACAAAGCCATAACCTTTTGAACGGCCACTATTAGGGTCAACCACCACTTTTGCACCTTTAACAGATGGATAACGACTAGCAAAGGTATCAAGCAATAGTGCATCAGTGACATCAATAGCCAAATCTCCAACAAACACTGATAAATCAGAACCAGTTTCAGGGCGCCTATCACCACCGCTAAAAGCTGCCCAATTTAAGCGGAAAGGTTGCTCTGTATTTGGCATCATGGTACCATTGTAGGTTTGCAGAACCTTTTCTGCTGATGCATGAGAATTGAACTCAATAAATCCATATCTCTCAGAATGACCGGTCTGCTTATTGCGGATTATCTTCACTGAAGCAACCTACTTGTTTGGATATCAGAAGTCATTTAAATGTAAATGTAGAATACAACTTTTGTATAAAGCTTGGTTTCCAACACTTTTGAGAAGTATCGAAAGAAAAATTGCAATCTTCACCTCACAAATTATACTGCATTCAGATGCTACGTTAGGTCAAGTTTAAAATTTCAGCCATACAGTGAAAAAACAATTATAAAAGTATTATACAGTACCTAGAAACTTTTTCTAAGTCATTATAGAATCAACATTTATAGCTGCGTTCATAGAATTTCACAATGTGCTAAGATAAGTTCTCAAATAAATTCTTTATTGAATCTTAAGGAAATTAAATTATATACAAAAGAAGAAATTTTCAGAAAGTCTACAAGTTATATCCTTTTGTAACCAAACTTCAGATATATAGAGATTATCATAAAGAAACTTTTAGCTCTTAAAATTTTGATAATTCCATCTAATCCTTGGAAAGATCTCTGAGGTGTCTAAGTTTAATTATAGTCTCTATAGCTTTCCACAATCATTTATATCTTTGATAACATTACCTCCAGTTGAGGAGTCATTTTCGAGAGAGCTATTAGAAGGCCTTTTTGTTCTAAAGTTGGCACAAAATTTTCCCATGAATAGTACGTTCTCCAATCATATCATCTTCTCATCTCCACTTTCATTTAGATATCAAATCAAATCTAATTACCCTATTCTGTAATTCTTATCAATCTACATCTTCTACTTGAGGCGGAAAAGAATACAGATCAGCACAAATTATTCAACAGTAATTCACTTCTTAAACTTACTTCCAAAATCCTACGGTTAATCTATGCACAAGGTAAGTACATATTACTACCAATTCAAACCAAAAAGACATTAAATCTCACAAAACACAAACACAAAAACAAAAAAATAAAGAAACTTTGAATTACCTCTCCGGCTTGAGAAAAGCACGATTGCAAATAAGCATCATCCATCCACTGCTGGAGATCTCCGATCCAGATCGTCTTATTATCTTCACCGGAGCTCTGAATCTGATTATTCTGCTGCTTCGGCGGCGTTTGATGAGGCTGATACTGCTGCTGCTGTTGAGGAGGAGGCTGGTAGTACGGCACGTAATGCTGATTGTACATCACGTGTTGTTGCATCGCCATGGCCGGATACTGCATCGCCATCCACTGCTGCTGGTACTGCTGCTGCATCGCCAACCATTGCTGGTGCTGCTGCATCTGTTGTTGTTGCTGCTGCTGCTGCTGATTCAAATCTCCACCGTTCATCTTTCCTCTCTCTACAATCAAAAATCACCTCTACCTTGCAAGCTCAGAGTTTTCGTGAGAGTAGAGAGAGATAACCGTCTAGAGAGAGAGAGAGAGAGAGAGAGATTTGTGAGAGCGGCTGGCGATAGTGTGTATGAAGGATCTAGGGTGGGATTCAATTCAACGTGTGGCATCGTATTTGACGTCGTTCAATATGAACCGTTAGATCAATTAATAAAGGTTTAATATTGGCCGTAGAGTTTAGATCTGACGGCTGGATTTGTGTACACTTCGTATAAGGAAATTTCCATGGCAAATTTGGAATGTATTTTTTCTCTGTATATCAGAAATATATATTGTAAAATTAAGATTTGTGTTTGAAATATATATTAGAATAAAATTCACATTCTTTAGAAAAACCCACAAACATACAAACAGAATTTTAACCAATGTTCTAATTCTAGAACTTACACATTAAATTCACAAAATTTATGATCGAATATTTCTCGATCAATTATATTTCAACCAATAATGACTATCCTATTCGTCTCATTTTTATACATTCTTTGCTCATAAAATTCAAATGTAATTCATAATTCAAGTGAATCACATTTATCATATAACTATTACAAGATAAATGTATTTTAAACTTGACTTTACTATATTCAAATTAGAATTTCCCAATTTTTGCAATGGTTCATACGACGTTGCATGGGTTACTGTACTAAAGAAGACTTTGATAAGGCCTTAGTCAAAAATGATGAGATATTTATGGCCATCATGTCACATTTTTATTTTTAGCAAGTTGATTATGGGAAATTTGGTATAATTTTGGTCAACAAAAATGGTTTGGTGAAAATATGATTGAGTTAGAGATAAGATGTGTAGGTAGGTGCATCAAACCTCCAAAATATTCCAATGATTGGTTTAGATTGACCATAAAATTTGACCTTCTTTTTAATTGTAAGTTCATTAATTTCTGAAGAGACATTATATCTTCTAACAGTTTTTAAGATTTTTGAAGTTTATAACATACAATATGCTCACTTAATTAAACTAATATTAAGATACCTCAAATCAAGTATTTTACATCTAACTGATATTTAAGGAAAACAACTCCAAACACCATTTTTCTACTATAGTAATCCAACGATAAATGGGTATACTATATGATAATATATCGTAATTTCACTTTTTATTATCATATTCAAATCCAATGGTTCATATTCCAATAACTTACAAATTTATTGGATTTATTTAACTCTTAACTCAAAAGTGTTTCTTCATGAAAAAATTGCACTTTGCCACTGTACCTTATTATAAGGGGCTACCAATGCAGAAGTCCCCAACTACACTTGTAATCGGGTCCGTGAACTTCCGGGTCGGATCCAGTCGGGTCTCAAATCATCTGGGTCGGGTCCAATCGGGTCTCAAAAACCACTCTTGCTAAGCATTTGGAGTTTGAAATTTTCTAAAAGCTTCTTCGAGTTCTTTAGAAGTACCCCTTCAAAATTTCAACAGGAGATAGATAGATGCCCCTGTTATCTTCTGCTATTCAAAGAATAAACGAATATATAAGCTAAGCTAAACAAACAGAGCTTTATATACACATTTACAACTTGTAATCTTCGTTTAAATAGCTTTCGTAATGTGTTCCTTTGAGTGTATTCTTCACATCTTCCCAATTTTCAACCTGTGATGATAATGACCCTTTGTGTATCTTCACCTGACGACTCTTGAGGTCCACTTTTGGAACCTTCAAAAAATCTTGAACATCTTCCAATTTCTGAAAGGAAAAGAAAGAATCTGATCATAATGAACACAGAAAGATTCATTTCTTGGTGGTGAAATATTGGAGTATCTTACTGTTTGATTCTTTATTACATCCTCGTAGTATAGGATGATATGTCGAGTGGTCTTGAAATATTCCAAGGATTTTGTAACCAGACCATCCACTTGCTTCAGATTTGGTATAAGCAACGTTGTGTTGATAGTCGGTTTGTATTTAGCAAGTATTTCAGCCTGCACCAGATTGAAATGAGATTAAATCCTCCTCATATTAAGATTGTTTAAATGATTCCGAGTTACAACCAATTTCAAATCCTTTGAAACTGATTTTGAGTTTTTTGTTTTAATCCATTTCTCAAATCCAAATGCATACATCCAAACACCACTTTAGGGCGCGTTTGGACTGGATGATTTGGAGGTAAGGTTCATCGTCATCAAAACCTTACCTAAACTAGGATGAATTTCAAAACCTTCGCCATCAATTGGAATAATTTCTTCAATTATTATGACTAATTTGAAGCCAAATCCTTCCAAAGACAACCTTTTACACAACTGAATAGTTGAACATGGATATAAGGATGCGTGAGAGAACGAACCTCGTGAGTTGAGTGCACATGAGATTTGTGGGTCCCGTTTAGTGGCTTGGCATTTTGATCATAAGAATTAGCAAGTATGGAAACCATACGTCGCAACAAGTTCCTTCTGAAAAGGAAAATTGCTGAAACTCCTCGAGAGTTGAAGTATTCCACTATTTCTTCATGGTGTTGCATTAAGCCCTGCAAACAGGTTCTAAAGTATAAGAAACACCATGGCTACAGAATGAGTGCATTATTTGCCTATAATGTCAATATATTGGCATTCATATAATATGACTATTCTTAACATATACCAAACACATGCTTTAATTGAATAACTATATTGCCAATCATCGGTCTAAGAACTAATCCAAATGCAAAAATCTCAGGCCCAAAAACAGGTTGATGCAAATTTGTCATAATAATGAGCCAAGAACAGATGTGGGTTTAACAATCATTATGATTCTATTGATGATTCATTATTAAAATCAGAGCAGCATTGGTAAGTCTCTAGTTACTACAGATGAGAGCCAAATCAAACTTGACAAAGCTAAAATAAACAATAAGCCAATAACATCACAAAAGAGCTACTTTCAGTTCTATTAACATATACAGTGCTCACCTGGTTAAGCATCCATTTCAATCCCACAGCAGCAGTACACTCATTTTTCGAGGCGCTTGTAAGAAAATCAAGATTATAAAGTGTATCCAAAGTTTCAACGATAGTTGAAATGTTACTCCTTCGAACCTTAACTGAGAATATCTCACCATTGGAGCTTATGTTCATATGACTATTCAATAACGTCTCAAACCATCCACTCCCAGATCTCTGAGTGGACAAAATCGCAAAGTATCGTACAGGATTACATGCACATTCTTCCCTAATCAAAAACCAGGGTCATATCAGTTAAATCCAATAGTGACACAAAAGATTATTATCCAGAAAACAATATTTATTACCTGTTGAAAGTCTTTGGTTTTGGGAATTGTAAATAAGGTTTTTCTGAAGGTTCGATGTTAGTTGCTTCGCAAGGTTTACCCACGACTTGAACACTCAATAAACGGCCATTTGACCGTCCACCAATTTGCTTAAGACAGACTGAACATATATAAACTCCACATACCATCACAAAAATCAAAACTGCCATCCTTAATACCAGTGGATTTTTCTTTGGGGGTTTTATGACTAAACCATCCTGAAACTCAACACAAATATTAAGGTAGTAAGGAAGAAAACAGAGCACAAAATACAAAAGTAAAAATCCTACAATACAACTCTCTTAGATAAATCAAAGTCAAGAACAGAAGTGGTAAAGCAATAAGGCCTAAATTGATGTTCAAATTAAATCAAACCCAAAGAACTGTAAGCATCTGCAAGTGAATATCAATCCTTTCAAAGAAATTTGAATTCAATCTTCATAAGCCCTAATCCAAAAAATAAAAGTAATAACACTAAAACAGATTATTTCCATTAACAGCACAAAACCCAAAGATGTGCGGCAAAAAAATTCAAATCTTAATTATTCAAACACCAGATCAAGAAATACATAAATATAATTAAGCGTAACTAAGCAATAATAGAGGAATATTTATCGACACAAAATTCAGAAAAAAAAAATTAGGGCACTATAATACCTATCAAGAGCTCAAATCAGCTAACAAGGAAATAAACACGGGAAAAATAGAAGAAAAATACGAACCTTGGTCAAGAAACATAGATCGTCCGCCATATTTGTTTCAGTTTATACCCAAAAAAAATGGAGAGCTGAGATTCAGTTCTTCTTCACCCTTTTCTTTTTTGATTTATTCATTCTAGGCCTTTGTTTTTTCAAATGTGAGTAAAAATTCCATGCATAAATACGTGTATAAATATGAATCTATCGATAGATAAATAAATAAATAAAAATATTAATCCCTAATCTATGTTCCTCGTGATTCGTGAAGAACAATATGATTGTGAAGACCGTTGTCACGCTCTCTTGATTTATCGTCAGAATTTACATTACATCTCTCGTTAAATACGATTAATATTCTCTTCATAAAATACTATTTCTGTTTCTTGGATTGGATTCTGATGTGGACAAATTGGATTCTACGGATAACCTATGAAACATTGAAACGACACCGTTTTATTCGCTTAGATTTTGTCAATCATTGTGCTGTTTTTTCATAATTACGGATTTTTCTAAATAATCACAACTAAGACTACCAAAACAGTTTGAATTTTTAATGGGATTACCTAAGTTTACTCTTAATTTTAATTTAATCACGAAAATGGCATTGATTGGTAATAATAATATTGAAGGGAAATAAATTAAGAAATTATTAGATAGATTTTGTAAGATTTGTTCTTTTTTCTTTGTAATTTTGATTTGAGTTTAAATAAACAATTTGAACTTATTTGAATGTATATAAATAAATTTTGTTTTTTAGTTTGATTATATTTATTTTGAACCGTGCTTGAACATTAATGCGTCTTTAATTTGTTTCAGAACTCATTAGATTAGATCGTGCTAAAAAATCACTTATATATTAAATAATTTGGAATGTCGATTCACGGAACATTTTTTCCAAATGAGATTTAATTTGCTAAGATTGTCCACATCTTTATTTTCTTATATAATACAGCTCAATATATATAATAAATTCATGGTATTCATCCTAAAATTCCCTATTTTAGCTAAATCATTGACCAAATTATATGCTACTCTATTCCTATTTCTTTTTATAGAGTGTTTGGGTAAGCTTATTTAAAACATGATATTTTAAGAGCTTATAAGATGTTTGGTCTTATTTAAAAAATAAGCTCTCAAATGTTTGGATAAAATAAGTTTATTGGACTTATAAGAAGTTTTCAAATGTTACAAGATATAATTTTTGCAACAATAGAAATTAAAAAAATTCAGAGATGAATATTGTTAGAAAAGATAAAATTAACTAAATTTGTTATGTCTTTTAAGAATATAAACATCCCAAATCTAAAATTTTGAAATAAGTTGAGTTTGGCTAACTTATTTCTTATTTGCTTATAAGACCTAAACATCTTATTTTTGAATTTTATAAGATTTTATTTTAAAAAATTATTCAAACACTTTCGTAGAGCTTATAAGCTCTCAAACATTTTATAAGATGTTTAAAAAAACTTATAAACTTAGCCGAACACCCTCTTACTACATTCCTCTATTTTATTCACTCAATTTAAAAAGGCATTAATCTTTTATGTTAAAGGAATTTAAAAACAAAAGAGCACGCATGTAGTGATAATTATAAAACGGCAAAAGTGTCGCAGGGGCCCACTTTTGAATGTTCATTTATCTAATTAAAATATTAATATGTGGGCCCCACGTCTCGCCGGATTTACCGCCTCTGTGTTTTTGACCTATGTTTTATTGTAATAATTATTATTACTTTGTTGAAAAAATAATCATAATTATTACTTTATTAGTAAAGCATTGAAATCTTGATTCATTGTAGACTTTGTACTTTTATAGAGTTAAATTAAATTCGATTTATATACCTTTTATCATAAATGCGTTTGAATTTATTATAGGATAATACGGAGGAGTCTGTAGTTTAATGGGCCACATGAAGGCCCAAAACTTTTCTAAGGCCTAAATATTGGATTTCAGTTCTGTGTAAAGGATTTTGTCAGACGTACAAGGCCCAAAATATGGTCTTATTGGGCCTTAGAAAATTTTAAGAGTTGAATATTAAAAATTTCATTGGGCAAAAAGTGAAATTTGTGTAGAGTAGAGGGGGTATTATTTTATTTTCCAACTCCTTAAACCATCTTCTATTACGCATCAAAATGTTTATAAATGTTAAATATCACTCAATAATTGTATGTTTGAATTACACGTGTCAATCATTTACAGATATGAAATAGAAGATAAAACATGATTTGAAATATAAAATCTCATACATAGCTTGGTGGCTGTCACCCAAAATAATATTTTTATTCCACATATGTAATTCTCATATGTATGTATTAAAAGATATTTAATATGTGTAAATATTTTAATATATATATATATATATATATATATATAACTACCGGTCTACCCCTACAGGAACCTCAACAGTTTCTCTATCTACAACATCAGATGGCTCAAACTGATTTTCAATATCCCCTCTACCATCTAGGTGTTCTAAATAAATTTCAACTTCATAGTTACTAGGAATGTGTTTTTTAATGGCCAAAACATCAAGATCTTTATCTAAATATCTACCAATATTCATTGTTTTTCCAAATTTGTGCCAAAATCTAACACTCCCTCTAATATTGTATCCTACTTCTTCTGCAAATCCCCACATCTCAATCATTCCTAACTTATCTATATCAGCAAAGTCAAAGTACTCTACATCTCCACCAATATACTGCTTAGGATTATGTTTCATTACACCATTGTAATATAACTTAATTGTAAAACACTCATCATCCCTCATTACACCTTCATTAGTTTTAGTTTAGTTATTATGTGTTCAAAAAATACAAACACAGAAACAAAAAAAAACACAGTCAATATCATGAATTAGTAAAACACAAATGCATAACATCAATTCACACATAAATGTACCGTAATTAGGAGTAAAGTCCAGTGCATGCGTGCTTCTTCTGGCCATACTACAATTTCAGTGAAATGCGATTATGTTAGGGTTTAATAAAAATGGGGATTTTTCAAAATCGGGACTAAAATTGAAGGAATTGACATGTACCTTTACGATTTCGTCTTCTAACTCACAGCAATTGAAGAAATAATAAAGCTTTGATTCGAACTCAACCCTAAACTCAGCTGCGCTTCGAACTCGGTGTGACAGAAATTACTAATTTGCAGAAATTACCTTCGCTTCGAACTCGGTGTGACAGTAAAATGAACAAACCTCACAAAGAAATTCAAAATATGTTTGATTTTCGGAGTTGTAGGCTGATTTGCGACTTGAATTAGGGTTGCGACTTGCGAGTGAGATGAAGTGAAAGCGAAGAGGAGAAATGAAAGTGAAATGAAAGTGGGATTTAGGTCAGACGCGATTTTACCCCCAAAATCGTTCTCACGTGCGCTTCACACGGTCGAACCGTTAGGATTGGACGGCCAATTGACGGTATGGACCAATTTTGTCAAAAAGTTGTAAGTTTAGGGACTAAATTGACGTGCGCGGAACAAGGGGGATCAATTTTGCGATTGCATGCAACTAGAGGGACGAAAACTGCATTTATCCCGATTATGGACTATTGTGTAAAAGTCTGAAAATATTGGGGCAAAATAGCAAGACCTGAAAAGTTGTGAGTGGGGGGCTTTTCGCCCAAAAGTCACAACTCTTGGACATGTTTGCAATTTCTAGAAAGTTGCATCTCTTAGCCCACAACTTTTCATTCTTTATAAATAGATCTCACATGTTGAGATTCAAAAAAACATTCATACATTCTTTTATTTCTCTGCATTAGTCATTCAAAAATCGAAAGTTCTAAACAGAAATTAGTTCTTCAGGCTTAGAATTTTGGAGTGGTCTTAATTCTAAGACGCTAGTCATTGTATCTTGGGACACAAACGCCACATTCCGTAACCACCGAGAGCGGAGCGTGATTGTGTTAAGGAAATCGGGTAATCCGTGCCTGGGCTAACCAATTTCCATAAACACAGCATCCATTTTTAAACAACAATATTAGGTCCAGCCAAACACCTTTATCTACATCATCTATGAAGATTAATGTGAATAATTTGTTCATATCTTCAAATAGCCTGCAAAAACATACTCATAACTTCAATCTCAAATCCATTATCCCATTCATCAATGGCTGCAAACTCCGACCAAATCCTCCACGATTTCCCCTTCATTCTCAGACACTACAAAGATGGTCAAATCCAAAGGTTTACAGCACTAGACACAGACGTTGTTCCCGCTTCAGTTGACCCAGAAACCGGAGTTCAATCCAAAGACGTCAACATCTCACTGGAAAACAACGTTTCCGCCAGAATTTACCTGGTCCGGCGAAAAAACTTCCCCTCGTTGTCTACTATCACGGCGGCGCCTTTGTGATCCAATCTGCATTCTCCCCACAATACCATAAGCACCTCAATTTGTTCGTAGCCAAAACCAACGTTATAGTTGTATCAGTTAATTACAGATTAGCCCCTGAGAACCCACTTCCAATTTGTTACGAAGATTCGTGGGTCGCTCTTAAATGGGTTGGGTCGGGTAATGAAAACTGGATAAAGGGTTACGCTGATTTGGATCGGGTTTATCTATGCGGAGGCAGTGCTGGTGGTAACATAGCTCACCACATGGCAATCCGGGTCGGGTCAGAAAACCCGACGAGTTTCAATTTACGTGGGGTTTTCCTAAATTACCCCTACTTTTGGGGCGTGGATCCGATTAAAGACAAGGCATTGGATTCGGATCTTGGCAAGAGTTTTATGGATAAACTTTGGCTTTACGTTTGCCCGAGCATGAAAGGTTGTGATGACCCGTGGATAAATCCGGATATGGATCCGGGTCTCTCGGGTTTTGGGTCGAAAAGGGTTTTAGTTTATGTTGGAGAAAAGGATATATTCAAGGATAGAGGATGGGATTATATGAAGGCATTAAAGAAGAGTGGATGGGATGGAGATATTGAGGTTGTTGAGGTTAAAGGGGAGGATCATATTTTTGGTGTGCTTTTTCCTTATAAAGAAACTAGTTTGGATATGCTGAAAAAAGTGGCTTCATTCATCAATTACTAGTCATTACTTATGTAGAAATAATGTATCATCTTGATTTATATGATATTTTTACGCTAAATATGCGAATTTCATGTCATCTTACGATAATATATAGCTAATATATATACTATGAGTATGCTCATTTGTCGATACTCATGAAAAATGATCCGTTTATTAAATGCCTGTTGTTAAACTATAAATATCGCAAATTGGAGACAAATATCAGCAATTAGGTGAAAAATAAACACCAAGTATTAAATGAACAATCTACCCCTGGAAATGGCTCTTGATAGTTTGGCCGAAATGGTTGAGTTTTAAAAAAATCTTATTACCATTAGTCAATGCTTCAGAATTCACATTTATGTAAGATTTTTTATAAAAGTAGGCATTGATTGGGACTCCGATACTTCAAATTGAAAATAAAATTGTCTGAATAAAAATCCACCACCCCTAATGATCTTTTAACCAAACTACTAAATGGGTCTAAATGCAAAATTGATGATCTCAACTACTTTCGTCTCTACTGTTGAGGTCCACATTCTTGGAAATTTCAATTCAAACACCACAAATCAACGTCAGCTATAAAGTAATTCACCATACATCCCAAAGTATCTCTTTAAATAGCTCCAAAAACCCACTTCATTATAACCACAAACCCTTCAATTAACAAACCCATTATCCCATTACTCAATGGCTGCAAATTCCGATGAAATACTCCATGATTTTCCCTATTTCCTTAGACATTACAAAGATGGCAGAATTGAAAGGTTCACAGGCACCGATGTTGTTCCCCCGTCAGTTGATCCAACTACTGGTGTTCAATCCAAAGACGTCGAGATCTCACCGGAAAACAACGTTTCCGGCAGACTTTACCTGCCGGCGAACGCCGATCCGGCGAAAAAACTCCCCCTCGTTGTCTACTATCACGGCGGGGGCTTTCTAATCGAGTCTGCTTTCTCCCCACTATACCATAAGCACCTCAATCTGTTAGTTGCTGAAGCCAACGTTGTGGCTATATCAGTAAACTACAGATTAGCCCCTGAGCACCCTCTCCCAATTCCATACGAAGATTCATGGGTTGCTCTAAAATGGGTTGTTTCGTGTAATGAAGAATGGATCAAATCTTACGCTGATCTGGGTCGGGTTTATCTATGTGGAGACAGTGCTGGTGGTAACATAGCACACCACATGGCCATCCGGGTCGGGTCAGAAAACCCGGATGGCATCAATTTAGGTGGGGTTTTCCTAAATTGCCCCTACTTTTGGGGGGTGGATCCGATTGGAAATGAAGTAGTTTCCAAAGCTTTTGTGGATAAACTTTGGCTTTACACTTGCCCGAGAAACGGCGAAAAAGGGTGTGATGATCCATGGATCAATCCGGGTATGGATCCAAAACTTTCGGGTTTCGGGTCTAAACGGGTTTTGGTTTACGTGGCTGAAAAGGATGTGTTGAAGGATAGAGGGTGGTATTATAAGGAGGCATTAAAGAAGAGTGGATGGGATGGAGATATTGAGGTTGTAGAGGTTAAGGAGGAGAATCATGTTTTTGGTGTGCTATTTCCTGATAATGAGAATAGCATAGCTATGCTCAAGAAATTGGCTTCTTTCATCAATAGCTAGATAGATCATCATTGCCCATGCAGTATGATTATTTCAAAATAGTATTTCGTTTTGTATTATGTTACGCTCTAATGCATAAATAAACTATGTTTCATATTGTATTAATTGATTGCATATGATGATATGATATGAGACACAAATGTGATAAATTTATCATAATAGGTAACTATATAATAATAGCTTGAGTAATAGATGAGAGTTGTGTTTCCATTAGGATGAATGGTAAGCTATATTGGACTAAAAACTATAGCTTATATCAGATAATTAATTATACATTTGGCAATGCAAAGGACGATAGAACTATATAACTTTTAGCACACATATATATAACATGGTGAGAATTTAAGAACAAAGAATCTGAAACGTGTTTTGAAATGAGAATGGGGGCACAGATTCTTGATGCAATTCATGGATATATAATATACAACACTTTATGAACGTGTAATATGCACGTGAGAAGGAATGAAAATATTATAATATGAAAAAAGAAAAGAAAAAAAGCTTCGAACCTTTACAACCCCTCTTGTATTCTCTGTCATTATCTTGTATATCTTTAACATGAGAATTATATAACTTTTCGATTTGTCAGAAAATTAAAAAATCAAAAACATATCTATTATCAATATAAATTTTACTATAGACTATAGTTTATTAATGGGTAGTTTTGTCAGCTCATAGGAAAAATTAAGGGTGAAGCTCATGAAAATGAAATAATATTTGGAGCTCCAAAATCAATTCTCAATACTCAAACAATTTGTATGAAATTGACAACCAACCAAACAAAATAAGGTAACAACCACAAATACATCAACTCTAAAATAAAATGTCCATAATTGCTTATTCATACAGGCATTAGTGAGATATATAATTATATATACACACATCTGCTAGTATGATCACAAAGAAACTTAATTTGAAGGAAGACAAATGCACACAATGAGGCACGATGTTACGTTTATTCGTAATTCCATATATATATGATGAACGCACATGACGAGTGGTATTTGTCCTTAAACCTTGTGAGGATAATTTGTTACCTCTATCCATCAAAAGCAAGTGGCAATTAGATCAAAGCCACCGTGCTTTAATTTTCTCCTGATTCATAGCCAAATCTCCTGTTAAATTATGCATAAACTGAATTCAAGAACCCATAAGCAACAGAAATCGACGTCAACTATAAAGTAGAATCAATACCATGCAAATAATTCACCATACATCCAAAAGCATCTTTCCCAAGACTCACCTTTTCCATCTTTAAATAGCTCCAAAAAACCACTTCATTCTAACCACAAACCCTTCAATTTACAAGTCCATTAATCAATGGTTGCGTGCAGCTCCGATGAAATCCTCCATGATATTCCCTACTTCCTGAGACATTACAAAGATGGCAGAATTGTTAGGTACGCAGGCACAGATGTTGTTCCCCCGTCACTTGACCCAACTACTGGTGCTCAGTCCAAAGACGTCGAGATCTCACCGGAAAACAAAGTTTCAGGCAGACTTTACCTGCCGCCGAATCCGGTGAAAAAACTCCCCCTTGTTGTCTACTTTCACGGTGGGGCCTTTCTAATCGAGTCTGCTTTCTCCCCACAATACCATAAGCACCTCAATTTGTTAGTTGCTGAAGCCAACGTCGTGGCCATATCAGTAAACTACAGATTAGCCCCTGAGCACCCTCTCCCTATTGCATACGAAGATTCAGGGTTGCTCTAAAATGGGCTGTTTCTTGTAATGAAGAATGGATCAAATCTTACGCTGATTTGGGTCGGGTTTATCTATGTGGAGACAGTGCTGGTGGTAACATAGCACACCACATGGCCATCCGGGCCGGGTCAGAAAACCTGGATGGCATCAAATTAGGTGGGGTTTTCTTAAATTGCCCCTACTTTTTGGGGAAGGATCCGATTGGAAATGAAGCAAATGAACCAGATTCCAAAGCTTATTGGGACAAACTTTGGCTTTACACTTGCAGAAACTGCGAAAAAGGGTCTGATCATCCATGGATCAATCCGGGTATGGATCCAAAACTTTTGCGTTTCGGGTCTAAACGGGTTTTGGTTTATGTGGCCGGAAATGATTTGATTAAGGATAGAGGGTGGTATTATAAGAAGGCATTAAGGAAGAGTGGATGGGATGGAGATGTTGAGGTTGTGGAGGTTGAGGGGGAAGATCATGTTTTTGCTGTGGTATGTCCTGATAAAAAGAATAGCAAAGCTATGCTCAAGAAATTGGCTTCTTTCATCAATAGCTAGATAGATTATCATAGCCTATGCAGTATGATTATTTCAAACAATGTTTCGTTTCAGTATTATGTTACGCTCTATTCTAATGCATCAATAAACTATGTTTCATGTTAGTATAATTGATTGCAGATGATGATATGAATATGAGAAATAAATGTGATACATATATTCATAAGAGGTAACTATATAATAGCTTGAGTAATAGATGAGAGTTGTGTTTCCATTAGGATGAATTCGTAAGCTAATGGACTAAAACTATAGCTTATATCTGATGTTAATACATTTGACAATGCAAAAAACAGAGATAATTATATAACTTTTAGCATACATATATAAAATGGAAAGAATTTAAGAACAAAGAATCTGAAACGTGTTTTGAAATAAGAATGGGGGCACATATTCTTGATACAATTCATGGAATATGGATAAATAATATACAACACTTTATGAACATGTGCGATATGCAGATGAGAAAGAATGTGAATATTATAATATGCAAAAGAAAAAATTCTTCGAATCTTTACAACCCCCCTCTTGTATTCTTTTTCATCATTGTGTACATCTTTAGCATCTTTCAATTTGTTAGAAAATTAAAAATATCTAAAACTGTAAAAAAAAATGAATATCTTTTATCAATATAAATTTTGACTTGTGTTTATCAATGGGTAATTTTTTCATCTGCTGCAAAAAGTAAGAGTGAAGCTCATGTAAATGGGAGCTCCAATATCGATTCTCAGAACTGAAACAATTTTTTGACCATATAAAATTGACATCCAACCAAACAAAATAAGGTAACAAGTAACAACCATTAAAACATTAGTTCTAAATAAAATTTCGATAATTGCTTATTCATAAAGTATATTAAAGGCGTTAGCTATATACATTATATATACACATCTGCTAGTATCACAAGAAACTTAATTCAAAGGAAGGCAAATGCATGAATGCAATGAGGTACCCCATTTAGAGGTTACGTTTATTCGTAATTCCATATATATGACTAACCTTGATAAACTCGTCAAGTAGAGAAAACGCCAGTGGTGTTGCGCTCTCCGGAATAAATATCTGCAGAAAAATAGCACACCGACAATTCATACCCGTCTAATGAAACATGATCATAGGAAAATGCCAGTCATAAACATCAAAAGCTGGCTAAATCTCATGCAATATGCATCAAAAGAAATTAACATAAGAAAAAGTATTTTGCACATCCATTGTATCACCACAACCGTTGCCACATCAAAATCTGAACCAACTTACAATTAGGCCTCACATAATTGTAATTACAATATTACTAACTAGTTGGCCAAGTTGATCATAATAAAGCATTTGAAATTCAGGTATTGGCTGTATTAAAGAACCCCTGTTTTATTTATTTGAGATAATTAATTCTCTGTAAACCTACATATTCTTCTAAATTCTAGAATAATCACCATCTACTTATCCATTTCAATCATCAATAAGGAACTCTATGGCTCACAACTCTGATGCTCATCTGATATCAATCTATTCTTTATCCACTCGTTTCTCCAACACCAACATAAAACCAAACTTTTAAACTCGTCAAAAACAGGTTTCTTATACACCTCCAAGATGCTCTCTCTTTTAAACACCAACACAAACAAAAATTGAACCAATAAGCTATAATTTTCAACTAAATCTCACTCGCCACAACATCTAGCTTAAAACCTTCAAACAAAACCAACAATCATCATATAAACAAAAAACCTACAGTCGACAGTGAGAAAACCGTACAAATTGAGATAATCGGAGCGGCAAACAAGACAGTTCCATCCAAGAGCAGAGTATAGACGGATTAAATCCTTCAACTGAACATCATTAATCGAAATCCACGCGAAAACCACGATTATTCCCTTCGCTTTAAATTCATCTCCGCGATTTCGCATCCAATAAAATCTTCCCCCGCTGTTCATCCTCGCAGAGTGAGAAAATTGAGTCCGTTGTGGTGGATAATGGATCGCCTAGTGGATTGCGTATGTGCCAGCTCAGAAAATACGCCACCTTGGCGCGTTATAGTATATTCACCCGCTTATCCTCCGCCATCACGTGACAGGCTCGTGACGTTATGTGTATATTGGGCTTTGGGCTGAAACATTGTGTTGTGATTTATTTAGCTTACTTTGGAAATTCAGCCCAACTAATAACAATATTGTTAACTTCTCAATTTTTGGGCCTACATTATAATAATTATCTTATTGGGCCAATATTTCAGAAGCCCAATTAATCTTATTTGTTTTTTAGTTTTTTTAAATGGTTTTCTTTTATTTTATTTAAACTCTCTTTAAAATAAATGGTCATTTCAGAGTGGAATACAATAAATTCAATGTTGTAAACACTTCTAAAGCATTAAAACTAACTGTCTCACATAGATAGTAAAACACCAATTTTCTCATTCACAAGACAACAAATTCTTATACAAGAGATTGTAAATTTGTGAAGAGATAAAGAAAAACAACAAGCTTTAACAATAAAATGAAATAAAAATCCAAAATATGATGATGTATTGTTGTTTTCATGTCAAAATTGTAGCTTTAATCTACTATTCAAGTTTCGAAATCGAAATCCATAGTTAAGACTTAAGAATATGATAAGAAAACTATAAAGCCATAGTGGTCCATTTACTCTTTTAAAAAGTTCTTACATCTAATATTGTAATATAAATTAGTTCATTTTGTAATGGATTGCACAGAAATCAACGATCTAGAAGAAGTGAAAGTGCTGAAATTCTTATGGGGAACAATGCATCATAATCAGAGATCGAGTTTTGTAAAGAAAACTAGAAAAGTTTGTGTTTTGTTGAAATCAAGAAGGATTAACTTTAGAGAAATATTCTGTAATATCGAGTATATTATATGTTTATAGAAATAATTATTATATAAGAATTAGTGGCTGGATAACATATCATTTATATCACACTAGACAATATAATATAAATTTCCCCCCTATCGTATGTATTGTTTTTATATGTATATATAGCTACAACATTCTTTTTTCACTCTTTCTCATTTGTTGTTATGATTAATTTAATTAATTAGTTAATAATAAAGTGCATCAGATCCAAAGCACATGGAAAATCAGTTGACATCCACTCCATCACGGCACGTGCATATCTACACTTCTTGTCTAACACTAATATCTGCACAAATCCATATTGCTTTACTATACACATTCACACCCCTTTTATATAACTATTAAATAAATTAAAAGAACAATTTACTATATTATATTTACACTTATATATAAGTATTTGTTGAGTAATTCTCATGTAAATAAATTGAATTTGTTTTTCATCAATTTGGGATGCTTCAACTTTTTTAGTAGCAAATTCGTTACGTTTAATTCTTTGATGAATCGATTTAAAAAGAATCTGAAGATAAAATATTCTTGACTTACATTATTTTTGAAATATATTAATTGAAATAGTGGACCCGAAATACCAATTTGACAAAGGTCTACTTTATAATGCGTATCAAATTATTAACTATGGTAACACATTAATATTTAAGTTTATTCCAAATATATATCAAATAAGCTAGCTTTGTATGAATGAAATATGTTAGTACGAAAACAACTAAGTATAAGTGAAAGCATATGAAAAATATATTTTGTACCTGAGAAGTTTGGAAACGTGCACATGCATACTAGGACCAAGTCGTTTGCCCATCTGACAGGGTGAGCATTTTGGTTTTCTGCATCTTATATTATTTATAGTTCCCATATTAATTTAATTTTGAGCACGTTATATATATATATATATATATATATATATATATTTGATATATAATTCTTAATACCGTTCATTTATTCTAAATACCAGGGTCAAAACATATAGTCTGATTAAGTACTAGCAAGAGAAATATATTAATACAGTTGTTTTATGTTATGTCTTATTATAACTTATATATCCAGATAAAAACATTCAGAGGCTTTGACACCTCTGATTGTTTGTACTAAAAAATATAATTATAAAATACAATTTTTTGGACGATTTATATATATACAATTTTGTTTCCTCCTATTTCCTAATATCCCAATTGCAAAAAAGACACAGTTTTCAATCAAATTTCTACATCAATTCACATGGCCCATATATAAATATACAAAAAAAAGAACATGAATGCACACACACATACACGTTTCTGTGTGTGTTTGGCCCACAATCCATGCAAGCAATATGAAATTCACTTTCTTTCCAATTGGAATTATGCAATAGAATGGCTACAAAAATCATAAGGAAACCAACAAAAACAAACATATATACACAAACAAAACACCCTTTTCAGCATCAAAGAGCAAAATAACAAAACCCATTAATCTTCTCTTTCACTGAACTCTCTGACAAATACAAAGATCCCAAGAAAGCAAATTTTTTCCCACCTTCTTTACATAAATTTAGAAATTTCTATACAAAATACAACCAAATTATCTTTGAGAAAATGATAATAAATACCCTCTCTTGAACTGGAAATTTAATTTGAACATTGAAAATAAATAAATCAAAAGATGCCCTTTTTCTTTCTTTTACTTTTTTTAGTGGTATTTTCAATTTAAGGCCGTAAACGAACCCACTGGTACTTCCCCTTCAATGGAATGTCCTTCACTATATCATAGTTGTACCTGAAAAAAGGTACAAACCCATTGAATCAAATCATTACCCCTTTCCATTTTCAGTTACGGGAATAATCAATTGGGCAACGCTAAAATGAGCTGGGTATATACATGTTGAGGGGGGACCGTGTTATCGTGCGCACTGTATGTCAACACATGTAATGATTGTATGCATATGTGAAGGAATTATGGATATGTACTAACTTTTCAGCAAATCGTTTTTGTTCGCACTTTTCTGCTGCCGTGAAAAACTCCTCCAGCTCCGCCGCCGACGGCATTTTCGCCGATGAAATTTTCCGGCGAGGACTAATCTCCGGCGGGGGAGATGGTTTGTTCTTTGACTTGGATGATGGGTTCACTAACACTTCCTCTGAGTCTCCACAAAGCTCGCTTGTTGGAGTTGTTTCTCTAATGATAAAGTAAAACGCAAAATTCAAAAAAATATGTCCAGAAATGGAAATAAAGGATATAAATAAATATGCAGATCAAACTGTGAAACGTAAAAGAACTCAATATAATCATATAAATATGAACAGTGATGATTATTTAAGTATAGATGTTTTATTTATTTTTACATGTATACAAATATATTCACACATTATTAATCCAGTAGATGAAAATAATGAAATTAAACGATGAACAAATATATTCATACATTATTACTCCAGCAGATGAAACTGAAACGATGAAGAAATAGAAACAGCACAAATATATTCACCTGAAAACGCCATTGATGAACGTGGAAATTCTTTCCGTTTCAACACCTTCCGACTTCTCATCAACATTCTGAAAAATTGTATGTCCAAAAAACACTAACATTTCTTCAAAGGAAAGAAAAGAGCTAAAAAATCTTCAGAAAAGCAAAGTTCAACAAAATACTTCTTCAGAAAACCAAGTTTGAATTTCGATTTTTCACCTTCAGATCTGGCGATCTCAAACTCTTCTTCACGAAGTCGTCGTTAAACTCATCGTGTTTATCACAACCGGCAGTCCTAGACGCCGCCGGCGACACTGAATTCTCTGTCAATTTCACGTCGCTACAGTACCCATTTTCAAGCACAGCGTACAACTTTCTTTTCTTACCCGAAATCATATTTCCCTCCATATCTCTACTCTTCATCGCCACGCTCTCGCATCCCTTCATGTATTCCTCCATCTTTTCTCCTACATATATATATATAACCTATATATGAATATATATGTATATATGTGCGTGTGTGTGATCAAAATTCAAAAGTGAGCTGCAAAAAAGTTGAAAGCTCAATTTCTTTTCTAAACCTTTCAGTACTACAACACACTCCCACTACTACTGCTATAAACTTAGATCAGAAGAGAGAGTAGGGGCAAAACTGGAAAATTCGACAGAGATGCGGATTTGATCGGACGGTTTAGATTAAATTAGGCGGTTACCGTAACATGTGGTCCTGACTCCGTTAACGGTGACAGGCACATGGCTATGCCGTTAAGGACTTAACAGAGATTTTTCAAATCGGGATAGTAACGTTAAGTGTTGATCCGACCAATGGCGCCGCGCCACGTGGAGAGTAAGCTGACCGGTGATAGCCGGTAGGGCGACTGGGAATATTGTAATGACTGGGATTTTGTTAGCAGCATAACTGAAAATCACTGCCACAAATATTTCATGTGGTTAGTTATGTTTTTTGTCAAAGTACCACTAAGTTTTTTGTTGCATTTGTTTTAAAACTAAATTGGATTTTTTTTCTTTTAAATTTTTAATTCAAATGTTTGGATTAATTTTGTTGTTCTTCAATGTGTATTTTAGTTGTTTTTTTTTAGTTTTGGGTGAAATTTTCGTATCTTTGATGTATGAAAATATGTTTCTAATTGATTGAGTGAAAATAATATTAAGGGTGCGTTTGGATCGATGGATTTGAAATTCATGGATTTCAAATTTATCGACAAATCCATTTAAGTTTATTTGGATGATGATGGATTTCAAATCCCTCGTCATTCATTTTGAGCTCTTTTCTCCACAACTACGGTGGATTTCAAATGACACACTTTTAAGTGTCATTTGAAATCCTTCCTCCAAATCCACTCCTCAAATTCAAATCCATCGATCCAAACGCACCGTTATAGAAATTAGAGAATATATTGGGATATACAGTCTAATGCATCCACAAAAATACACTTAAAACAAGCCTTAGTTTCATATCAAATACTAATTACAAATTACTTATATACTACATTCGTATAAAATGATTAACTTTACGTATTTACTTAGTTATGCAATTAAATAACATTTAATTTGCATTCAGAATTGTACAAATCACAATAATTTAGTAATTAAAGAAATGAATAAGTATCCATGTGAGAAGTGCAGTTAATTTAGAGTAGCTGGATTGCCTTTAATGACATTTTTTGCATTAAATTGAGTTAGTTTTTAATTAATTGTTCAGTTTTTTCTTTTCTTTTTTGCTGATTCTATTCTCATATAACATAGATTTTATTTGCATTTATCTCACCAAAAGCCGTCAGATTATTTTTCCTTTTATAGTTTTGAATTGAGAATTGATATACAATGTATTTGATATTCATTCAGTTTGTAACCTAACAATATTTCAGTATTAAATATAAAATTAAATATCTTTGTAGGCTGATGGATACTTCAATGTTAAATATTAAATATCAATTAAATATTTATATGGCTGATGCTGTGATGCATAACATCGTTTAAGAAATCCGAGTATTTTAATTAATTAAATTATCAAAAAATTTGCAGTATTGCAAGTATGGTTCAAATTTTTGAATTAAATAGATTATTAAAATAATAAGGTGATTATTTGAAGCTAGATTTTATAGGTGAGTTATGAATAAATTATTAATATGGAGTAAATGAAATTTTACAAGTGTGGTTCAAAATAATTGAAGGAAATAGATATGTTCAATGAAAATGTGCTTCAATAATTAATGTGCAATTACAGTTAGTCCAATGGAGTAGCCAGATATGTTAATAATTTAGTTCAGACAAAATAATTTTATTGACTGACTGAGGCAATATTGTTAATTTCAATAAATTGTGTTTTTAGAAAGTGATATCTTATCCCCCTCAAGTTTTCAGAATAATTATATATTTTATATTTACCAAATAAATGTCATTAAGCATTTTTTACTTTCATAAATATTTTGGGAAAATTTTCATTTAAGAAATTAGGATTTAATTAAGTACTACTTCACAAGAGTAAAGCAAATATTTTATGCTTTCAATAATAAAATCATATTGATCTACACTAACATGCTAAGAATACAAACACTTTACCAAGGGAAAATTAAAGAGAACTTTTTTGGAGCAATTTTGATAACAAAATAGAAAGCGATTTATAACCACAACATTAATTACCATATGGCTGTAGTCATAAATTCAAAAGTTTTAATTTAGAAAAAGAAAGAAATGTTACCGACAAATAGTTATAGAGAAGAAAAATACATACCACGAGTTAAAAACTAAAAGTACATCTTTTTAGGAACACATTTCTCATGCCTATAATCAAGTTAGTAGAATCTAATAAAATATTTCTCATATCACGAATTTAGTAGAATCTACATGGAACACAAATTGGACCTATGGTAATATATATATATGGACCCAAATTGTAATCCCTAATTATGTTCCTATATGTCAGCTCAAACCCGGGAACATCCACAAAAAACGTGTGATTAACCTACACAAGAGAGATATGAATCACAATTAGTTACATAATAATAATAATAATAATAATAATAATAATAAGACCTATGGTAAACACACACACACTACAATTATGATTATACTAAAAATTTAAGATTAATCAACCACATGTAGGATACCAAATGAATCTGAGGTTTACAACTTGTAAAAAACATTGGATACCCAAGTTGAGAAAAGAAAAAGAGATGGGCCCATATTCCAAATATCCAAAACCCCCTAAAAACAAGGGTTATGTCCTAAGTTTTAATGCTTCTGGCATTTGCAGGGGGGATTGGGATATATATATATATATATATATATATATATATATATATATATATATATATATATATATATATATATATATATATATATATATATACTTGCTATGCTACACCAATTTCAGGTCTTAAATGAAGGCCCCATCTAAAATTCAATATTTTCTTTTCTTTTGGGGAAAATCCAATTTCTATTATATTCAGAAAGAGTGTCCTCCATTCTATAATTATTTCTCATCTCATACTATAAAAGTGGAAACTTTGGTATCCTTCATTTTAATTGAGATAGAACATATTATATATTTTTTGGTATAAACCCATAACGGTTTAAGGAAATAAGATTTTATATGTACAAATTAATTTAAATCCTTATCAAAATCCAAGAACCAAACATAGCCTTAATTTATACTAACCTGAGTAGGTATCACGCTAGTCTCATTTGCCTCGACTGTCCATGCAGCAATTCATAGTATTTTTTTAAAAAAGAAAATGAAATTTCATATAGAAAAAGACAAAAATTGCATTTGCCTTACCTACTATAATCTGGACTTGGTATTAGGTGGATTGGACCCAAACCCAATAATTGGGTCTAGACTTGAACCCAGCTCAATGGGTCTCATGTATGGGTCTAAGTTTGGGTCTTGGTCTAAATCTAAAAAGTTTAAGATGAAAAAATTGGGCTTCCGGTGGGCCCAAAATGAAAAATAAATCTCGCTCCTTATACACATTGGGCTCATGAAAATAGGCCATTATAAGCTAAGGCCCAGTATTGTGCAGTATACACATTGGGCTCATCACAATAGGCCCATTATAAAGCTAAGGCCCACTATAGCGAGATTTATTTTTGTGTTTGGACCCACCAGAAGCCCCATTTCATCTTCAAGTTGTGTTTCAAGCACAATTTGAAATTTCATTATAAATCTACGGCTCATCGACATACTTACTTAACGTGTGTTTATGATGTGTAAATGAAATTACAGGTATCAAATATTTAATCACATGAAATAGAAAATTGAACAAATTTTTAGAATAAAAAATCTCATCTCATCCAGTGATCCAAAATTAATAATGGTTTATACAACACAAAATATTTAGCAATTCCAATACGTACAACGACTATTACCATGTGCCTTCAATTATTAAGAGATGAAATATGAATTTTAAAACAAACACAGTAGCATACTTTTTGTCACACGCGTCTAGAAGGTGAAATTTGAATTTTGAATAAAATTCTATGAATATTTAATAAATACGACACAATGAAATAATATTTTTTACATCAAATACAACTGTGTAATTCCGATACTAATTAATTTGGTTCACCTAACGCCATAAATTGTTGATTATCTCAACGTATCCACACTCATCAAAAACAAGAATATGAACTGGCATTACATTTCAACATGTATGAAAATCAATAGTACTTTTTTTTTTCACTTGGTTGAAGAATAACATAATTGTGGGCATAATAAGTCATAAACATTCTCAAATAAAAATAGAAATAACTAAAAATAATAATAACAATTGAAAAAAATAAGAGTCAAAGAAATTATTAAAATATATCAAATAGTAATAATAAGTAAAATCAAGCCATGTAAAAGAAATGTTCAAATTTAAAAATACGTGCAAAATATATAGAACATATATGACAAGATACAGATAAGACTGAAAATAACTAAAAATGAACACACGTTGCCAATTCATAATAATGGATTTTTACCGAGAATACTGAAATAAAATTTCACTCGTACAAAATTAGAAAAAAATATAATAAGGATAATTGAATTAAAATTTATAAGTATTTAGGTCATAGTATGCTATATTTCCACTATTAATGACGGTATTTTAACTATTTTGAGCACAAAATTGGAATAAAAAATCTAATACTATTAAATTAAAGTTGGCTTGTGGTAATTGCCTTCTGTATTTTTTTCCTTTTTATTATTTCACACACATATTACATTAATAATACATATTATATATATATATATATATATATTGTCCAATATTTTCATTTTATTATGTGTGTATCTGAAGTTCAAGTTAGTGAAAAACCTCTGCTTGTGAAAGAGAGAAGAGAAAAGTTAGGACACTCATAAGACACAAAAATCAAAAGAAAATTGTTCATCTTCTGAATTTTGCCACCAGACCCCTCTGATTCTCAATCCAAGGTTTCTTTTTATGGATAGTTTTTGTTTTCCTGTACTTGTTTGTTGTATTTGCAGGTTATATTAATTATTTTTTTGACTGTATACTTTTTGTATATGTTTATGGGATGTTGTTTTTCTTGTAGAAAATGAAGAATAATAAGAAAATGCAAATAGAAAGCACAAAAAAAAGGAGCTTGAAAAAGCTCAGAAGCCTGAAATCAAAGGGTAAAGAGGTGAGAATTTTTTTTTTCAATTTTTATGTGTGTTTTGGTGTTTGGATCTATGGCTGCCTCTTTATTTTGTCATTTTTGAATTGTTTGAGTTGATGCATGTTTGAATTTATGTTTTCTGCTGTTGTATAAGTTGATGCCATTGAGTTTTGTTCATATAGATTTGCCTTAGATGTCAATTTTGCAGTTATTTTTTGTAGGTTATTCTGGGTTGTTGGGAACGATTGTCGAATGGCTAAACCCTAATTTTTATCGAAAACTCGGAAAGCGTGCAAATTTTATTCGTTTATAGACATATGTAATTACATTTAATAGCATTGCGTTCATCCGTGATTTGGTTTCTAATTCGTAGATATTCTTATTAGATCTGATGTTACTCTTTTAGTAATGCGTTTTTGTTTAAACGAAATTTGTAATGCTCAAAACGCTTAATTTTTGGGGAAATATAATGGTTTCACAAAAACGTTTTCGTACTTACTGTTATTGGATCAGTATGTCACTATCTTATTTCAAGTCTTTTCGTTTGAACGAAAATTGTTATGCTCTAAACGCTTTATGATTGAGGAAATGAAATGATTTTCGGAAAGTTTGTTTGTAAATCTTGAACCTTCGAAACTTTGTAACTTCTTATAGACTTGTTGAACTATAATTTTGTATTCCAATCAGTGGCCTACAGTTTGAATAGAGTTTCTTATAGTGTTATTCAATCACGTTTCACTGACATTGTTATTTTCTACGTTCAAACGTTTAGGTCAATATATGTAAATAATTTCCAATTCAAACTCAACTTTTTCAATATATGCAATTTTTAATTCATCTGACTAAACTTTTTTTTTTTAAAAAAAATTCTTGAACAGGTTTCCTCGGGTAGTTCCAAAAAACCACAAAGGTAAAGCAATACATTTGAATGAATATACAATATTCAGGTCACTGATTTTTATATTTTTTTTTTGTAACACTAAACAACAATTCACGGAAGAGGACCTGTTATGCTGACCTATATTACAAGTCTGAAGCTTATTTTAATGTCATGGAGCGAGCAGAAAGAGTGCTCTCAAATTTAGAAAATGAATTTCCTCACTTTCTTAAGTGTATGCTCCCCTCAAACGTTTCTCATGGTTTTTGGCTGGTATGATTGAATTTTTTCATCCCATTTCTAATGTTTTTTTTTTAAAAAAAAATAATAAAATTTCGGGTTGCAAAAATGGAGCTCATTCATTGTGCAAATGTTAATGGCAGCATCTCCCGGCAAAATTCTGCAGGGATAATTTGCCCAATCATGATACACCTATTGTATTGGTGGATGAATTGGGCAACGAGTATACAACGTCTTATCTCCTGGATAGGCACGGTTTAAGTGCTGGTTGGAAGCGTTTTTCGGTATCCCATAAATTGCTCAAAGGGGATGTACTGATTTTTCATTTGATCGAACCTTGCAAGTTTAAGGTATTTGTTGATTATTTTTGGAGTAAATTACATAACATCCCCCTTTCAAGGTTTGATAAATTACCATTATTTTCCCATCATTAACATCATATTACAATTCACCCCAGTTTTTTGCATTTTGTGAGTTGTCAATATGTGATTGGGGGCTCGTTTTTAAAAGCTTTGAGATTGTTACTCATAAATAGTGTATTTTAGGTACACATAGTGAGAGCAATTGACCCAGAAGTTGTGGATGCTGCACTTTGCCTACTGGATTTGGCTGTTTTGGCTAGAGGGACGAATAATGGTACATTTCGTTCTTGTTTTCTCGTTTTTGAGCAGTTCATTAGGAATTTTTCATACTTAATAATCGATATTTACATCTTGTCGTTTGTCTGCATGTTGTATTTAAAAAAGACAATAAGAAGCGTAGAAAGTGAGAGTTTCTGGATCATTTTCCTACAACATCAGAAAACATTAGAGGTAATAAACCAACAAGTTCCACCCTCAAATCCGATCAATCTGCAAGTAAGAGCGAGGTTTCTTGCTCCAAAGTTCTTGAAGGCGTGAATTTTTACATTTTTTTTTAGTTTCGTATATTTGGACCGAAAAATATTTGACTAATTGGGAAATGGTACTTGTAGGTTCTGAAATTACCAATTAGCCCCAGCCCAACGACCCCCGCTGCCAAAAGACAACATTTTTGCAAGACCATTCTCGGGAAGTTGTCACTTGTAGGTAACAAAACCTTCATTTGCTAACATCCCATTTAGTCAACCACAAAAGGCATCATCTTGGAGGGAAGTTTGTAACTTGGTAAAGATGGGATTTTTTTTTTTTTTTGACTTAGACTTGAAACATGAGAAGCTTCAAATTTGAAATTCTACAGTTTCGGATGGTACGATTTCGGTATAGAAACAACTTTGAAAGTTTTTGAACTACAAAACTCATAGAAAAGAGCTGAATATGATGAGGCTTAAAGGTGAAAAAAGATGAAAAAACTAAGTGAATTGGATGTCCATGTACATTTGGGGCGATATATGTACATTTGGTTGTCATTCTGTTGCAAATTTGTTTTGCCTTCTCAATTTTCATATTAAGTTGAACTTTTTGTGAAGTGTTTGCATAATGAAGTGATGCAATGGGCTTCAACACTTATATTCAAATGAGATGGATTTTTTAGTATTTTCATATTTTTTTCTTCTTCATATTTAATTAATTGTAACTTATCTTATCATATCATTGTTCGATATTAAAATCATCTCCAACTCACGCTAGAAACAACCCAACGCAATGGCGCAACTACAGTGCTTGCACTAGATCTGGCGCATCACTATTGTTGCTTAGATCTGGCGCAACACTGTAATTGCACCATTTCTGGTGCAACACTGTAGCTGCGCCATTTCTGGTGCAGATCAATTTTTTTTTAATTTTTTAGGTTTCCAATTTAGCCCTTCCTTTTTTGTTTGTTTTCATTTTAGTCCCTTTTAAATTTATAAAGTTTAAATTATTTATAATTTAGCCATTATAGGTTTAATTAATTAAAATTATAGCCCATTAATTATGTTTTATTCAATTATACATTTATTTAAATTTATAATTAAATTATAATTAGAAGTTCAACTTTAGTATTTTATTCATCAATTAAATAACATATATAATTTTTAATTAATTTTTAAAATATCGAATTGCAATTAATGTAATTTTTAATTATTTAATAATAAAATATTTCTTTTTTTGTGAATTTTATTAGCAAAGTATATTTTCAAAAGTATATTTTCTTGGGTGAAAATATACGATTAAAAATTTTAGGTTTTATTTGTGTGTTTAAGATGTGTAAATAAAATTACAGGTATCAAATATTTAATCACATGAAATAGAAAATTGAACAAATTTTGAAACAGAAAATCTCATCCCATCCAGTGATCCAAATTTGATAATCGTTTATACAACACAAAATATTTAGCAATTCCAATACAACGACTATTACCATGTACCTTCACTTATTAAGAGATAAAATATGAATTTTAAAATAAACACAGTAGCATACTTTTTGTCGCACACGTCTAGAAGGTGAAATTTGAATTTTGAAATAAAATTCTAAGAATATTTAATAAATACGACACAATGAAACAACGCCTTTTACATCGAAATACAGTTTTGTCATTCCGATATTAATTAATTTGGTTCACCTAACGCCATTTATTATTGATTATCTCAACATATCCACACTCATTACAACACAAGGATATGAACTGGCGTTACATTTCAGCATGTATGAAAATCAATAGTACCATTTTTCATTTCGCTTTGTTAAAAAATAACATAATTCTAGGCATAATAAGTCACAAATCACGATATTCTCAAATAAAAATAGAAATAACTAGAAAAACAATAACAATTGAAAAAAATAAGAGTCGAAAAAATTATTAAAATATATAAAATTGTAAAAATAAGTAAAATCAAGCCATGTAAAAGAAATGTTCAAATTTAAAAATACGTGCAAAATATATAGAACATAAACGACATAGTACATATAAGATTGAAAATAACTGAAAATTAATACATTGTGCCAGTTCATAATAATAGGTTTTCACCTAGAATCCTGAAAGAAAAATTTATCCGGACAAAATTAGGGAAAACATATATTGTGAAAAATCGAATTAAGATTTAAAAGTATTTAGGTCATAGTACGCTATATTTCCGCTATTATGACCGCATTTTGACTGTTTTGAGTATAAAATTGGAATAAAAAAATCTAATCCTATTAAATTAAAGCTGGCTTCTGGTAATTGCCTTATGTATTTTTCCCTTTTTATTATTTCACATACATATTACATAAATACTACATATTATATAAATATATATTGTCCAATACTATTATTTATTATATGTGTATCTGAAGAGTTCAAGTCACTGAAAAACTTCTGCTAGTGAGAAAGAGAGAAGAGAAAAGTTAGGACACTCATAAAACACAAAAACTTAAAGAAAACTGTTCATCTTCTGAATTTGTCCACCAGACTCCTCTGATTCTCAATCTAAGGTTTCTTTTTATGGATAGTTTTTGTTTTCCTGTACTTGTTTGTTGTATTTGCAGGTTATATTAATTATTCTTTTGACTGTATATTTTTTGTATATGTTTATGGGATGTTGTTCTTCTTGCAGAAAATGAAGAACAATAAGAAAATGCAAATAGAAAGCACAAAAAGGGAGAGCTTGAAAAAAAGCCCTAGAAGCCTGAAATCAAAGGGTAAAGAGGTGAGAATTTTTTATTTTATTTTTTTCAATTTTTGTGTGTGCTTTGGTGTTTGGATCTATGGCTGCCTCTTTATTTTGTCATTTGTGAATTGTTTGAGTTGATGCAAGTTGAATTTATGTTTTCTGCTTTTGTATAAACTGATGCCATTGAGTTTTGTTCATATAGATTTGCCTTAAATGTCAATTTTGCAGAGATTTTTTGTGGGTTATTCCAATTTTCATAAGATCTAAAGGGAATTTGTGTTCTGGGTTGTTGGGAACGAAAGCCGAATATTCAATACCCTAGTTTTTAGCGAAAACTTGAAAAGCGTGCAAATTTTATACGTTTATGGACAATTGTAATTGCATTTAATAGCATTGCATTCATCCGTGATTTGGTTTATAATTTGTAGTTATTGTTATTAGATCTGATGTTACTCGTTTAGTAATGCATTTTTGTTTAAACGAAATTTGTAATGCTGAAAACGCTTACTTTTGGGAAAATATATTGGTTTCACAAAAACGTTTTCGTACTTATTGTTGTTGGATCAGTATGCTACTAGTATATTTCAAGTCTTTTCGTTTGCACGAAGATTGTGCTCTAAACGCTTACTGATTGAGGAAATAAAATGATTTTCGAAAACTTTGTTTGGAAATGTTGAACCTTTGAAACTCTTTAACTTCTTATAGACTTATTGAACTATAATTTTGTATTCCAATCAGTGGCCTCGTGTTTGAATAGACTTTCTCGTAGTATTTTTCAATCACGTTTCACTGACATTGTTGTTTTCAACGTTCAAACGTTTAGGTCAATCAATATATGTAAATAATTTCAAATTCAAACTCAACTTTTTCAATATTCTAACAAGTGCAATATTTAATTCATCAATGGCATACTTTTATCATCTGCTTGATCCCAAAGTCGAGATTTTTATGAGACCATCTAACTTAACCTTTTTTTTATATAAATTCTTGAACAGGTTTCCTCAAGTAGTTCCAAAAGACCACAAAGGTAAAGCAATCCATTTGAATAAATACACAATATTCGGGTCACTAATTTTTAATTTTTCATGTAACACTAAATAGCAATTCATGGAAGAGGACCCATTATGCTGATCTATATGACAATATTGAAGCTCATTTTAATGTCATGGAGCGAGCAGAATGTGTGTTGTCTCTTTATGTCAAACTTAGAAAATGAATTTCCTAGCTTTCGAAAGTGTATGCTCCCATCAAATGTTTCTCATGGTTTTTGGATGGTATGATTGAATTTTTTGTCCCATTTCTAAATTTATTATTATTTTTAAAAAAAAATTCGGGTTGCAAAAATGGAGCTCATTGTGCTATGTGCTAATGCTTCTAATGGCAGCATCTACGGGCAAAATTCTGCAGTGATAATTTGCCCAATCATGATACACATATTGTATTGGTGGATGAATGGGGCAACGAGTATACGTCTTATCTTCTGGATAGACACGGTTTAAGTGCTAGTTGGAGGGGTTTTTAGATATCCCATAGATTACTCAAAGGGGATGTACTAATTTTCCAGTTGATCGAGCCTTGCAAGTTCAAGGTATTTGTTGATTATTTTTGTAGTAAATTACATATACCCCCTATCACACCCAAGTTTGATAAATTACCATTATTTTCCCATCATTATATTAATCATTATATTAGACTATCTCCAACCCACGCTAAAATAACGTGTATTATGATGGAAATGTGTTGGATTGTCTCTAACCTAGCGCCAAAACCTGCACCAGAAGTGGCGCAACTACAGTGCTGTGTAGGTTGTGATGGAAATGCGCTGGGTTGTCTCTAACCCAGCGCCAAAACATGCGCCAAAAGTGACGCGGCTACACTGTTGCGCAACACAGTAGCTGCGCCATTTCTGGACATCTCATTTTTATTTATTTTTAATTTTTTTAGGGTTTGCATTTCAGTCCTTTATTCTTAGATGGACAAAATAGAATATTCTGTAAGATTTCTTTTTGGTGCAGTGAATAATGTTCTTGGTTGGAATGGATTTACTATAGCTGAGCCAAATTTGTGTAATTTTTGCACTAAATTGGTGAAAAATGGGATTTTGGGTTGGAGATGCTCTTACAATTTCACCCCAGTTTTTTGGGTTTTTCGAGTTGTCAATATGTGTTGGGGGCTCGTTTTTAAACATCTTTGAGATTATTACTGAGCAATAGTATCTTTCTAGGTACAGATAGTGAGAGTCAACGACCCAGACGTTGTGGATGCTGCAATTTGCCTCCTGAGTTTGGCTACTTTGGACAGAGGGACGAATAATGGTACATTTCATTTTCGTTTTCTCGTTTTTTGGGGTATTTATTAGGAATTTCTATACTTAATAATCGATATCTACATCTTGTGTTTGTGTGCATGTTGTTAAAAAAGACAGTAAGAAGCGTCGAAAGAGAGAGTTTGTGGATCCTTTTCCTACACAATCAGAAAACGTTAGAGGGAACAAATCCCACCAATCTACAAGCAATGACGAGGGTTCTTGCTCCAAAGTTCTTGAAGGTGTGAATTTTTACATTTTTTTTAATTTCGTAAATTGATTAACTTACTTTAAAAAAAGTATATATTTATCTATTGTATACATACCATAATATTCTTAATTTTCTTAAATAACATAATATATTTTTTACCAAAATACTAAAATGTACTAATCAATGATCTATATTGATATTTCAACCAATTGCAATACTGTATAGTTACAAATTATTTTTATAGTTATATTTTTTAAGTTTGTGTATCTTAAAGAATTATTAGATTGATGTTTGACAATTATATAGTCTTAATTTATTGGTAATAATCGGAAAAATTGAACAATGTGACCAATAATTTCAGATAAATTTAATATTGTATCAAACTAAATATGTGTATTTATCCCTTTTGATTTACATGTAATCCAATCTTAGGAAAATAAATGATCGCTTTGGTAAGTCTTTGCCTCTTGCCATTATCAGCATCTACGGTCCATGGGCCACAAGTTGAAACTGATATTGGGCTGCTTAGCCCAATCAGAAAAGGAAACCTCATACTAATATACAGATTGGGCTCATGGCAATAGGCCCATTATAAAGATATGGCCCAGTATATCGAGATTCCATTTTCTTTTTGGGCCCAACAGAAGCCCAATTTCATCTTCAAGTTGTGTCTCATGCACAATTTGAAATTTCATTATAAAGCTTCGAACCATACACTTATTAAGGTATGTTTAAGATGTGTAAAAAATTATATGTATTAAATATTTAATCACATGAAATAGAAAAAGGAATAAATTTTGGAATATAAAGTTCCATCCCATCCAGTGATCCAAATTTGATAATCGTTTATACGACACAAAATATTTAGTAATTCCAATATAATGACTATTAGCATTTACCTTCACTCATTAATAGATGAAATATGAATTTTAAAACAAGCACAATAACATAGCTTTCGTCACACACGTCTAGAAGGTGAAATTTGAATTTTGAAATTTTATGCATATTTAATAAATCCGGCGCATTGAAACAATACTTTATACATCAAATACAGTTGTATAATTCCGGTGTTAATTAATTTGGTTCACCTAACGCCATTAATTATTGATTATCTCAACGCATCCACACTCATTAAAAACAAGGATATGAACTGGCATTATATTTCAACATGTAAAAATCAATAATACGTTTTTTTTACGCTTCGTTAAAAAATGACAGAATTGTGGACATAATAAGTCATAAACCACAACATTCTCGAATAAAAATAGAAATAACATAGAAAAATAATAACAATTAAAAAAAATAAGAGTCGAAAAAATTATTAAAATATATAAAATTGTAATAATAAGTAAAACAAAGCCAGAAGTGTTCAAATTTAAAAATAAGTGCAAAATATATAGAACACATACGACAAGATACAGATAAGATTGAAAATAACTAAAAAGCAACACCTGATGCCAGTTCATAATAAAGAGTTTTTACCGAGAATCCTGAAAGAAAATTTTATTCGGTCAAAATTAGTAAAATAATATAATGTGAAAAATCGAATTAAGATTTATAAGTATTTAGGTAATAGGACGCTATATTTTCACTATTATGGCCATATTTTGACTATTTTGAGTGCAAAATTGGAATAAAAAATCTAATTCTATTAAATTAAAGCTGGCTTGTGGAAATTGCCTTTTGTATTTTTCCCTTTTTATTATTTCACACACATATTACATAAATACCACATATTATATATATATATACTTTCCAATATTACTATTTATTGTGTGTGTATGTGAAGTTCAAGTCAGCGAAAAACTTCTGCTAGTGAGAAAGAGAGAAGAGAAAAGTTAGGACACTCATAAAACACAAGAAACTAAGAAAAAATACATCAGATTGACTGTTCATCTTCTGAATTCTGTCCACCAGAGCCCACTGATTCTCAATCTAAGGTTTCTTTTTATGGATAGTTTTTGTTTTTCTGTACTTGTTTGTTGTATTTGCAGGTTATATTAATTATTATTTTGAATATATATTTTTTTGTATATGTTTATGGTATGTTGTTCTTCTTGCAGAAAATGAAGAATAATAAGAAAATGCAAATAGAAAGAACAAAAAAGGGGAGCTTCAAAAAGCCTAGAAACCTGAAATCAAAGGGTAAAGAGGTGAGATTTTTTCTCTCCAATTTTTATGTGTTTTTTGGTGTTTGGATCTATGGCTGCCTCTTTATTTTGTCATCTATGAATTGTTTGAGTTGATGCATGTTGAATTTATGTTATTTGTTGTTGTGTTCATTGAGTTTTGTTCATATAGATTTGTCTTAGATGTCAATTTTGCATTTATTTTTTGTGGGTTTTTCCAATTTTCCTAAGATCTAAAGGGAATTTGTGTTCTGGATTTTTGGGAACGAAAGCCGAATGTTCAATGCCCTAGTTTTTATCGAAAATTTGAAAAGCCTGCAAATTTTATTCGTTTATGGGCAGATGTAAATGCGTTTAATAGCATTGCGTTCATCCGTGATTTGTTTTCTAATTTTGTAGTTATTGTATTAGATCTGATGGTACTAGTTTAGTAATGCGTTTTTGTTTAAACGCAATTTGTAATGCTGAAAACGCTTACTTTTTGGGGAA
The DNA here is from genome assembly GCA_963669365.1 of Verbascum thapsus. Taxonomy (NCBI): domain Eukaryota; kingdom Viridiplantae; phylum Streptophyta; class Magnoliopsida; order Lamiales; family Scrophulariaceae; genus Verbascum; species Verbascum thapsus. The sequence continues at coordinate 23,906,565 of OY770106.1, forward strand.
ATATAATGATTTCACAAAAACGTTTTTCATGCTTATTGTTGTTGGATCAGTATGTTACTAGTATATTTCAAGTCTTTTCGTTTGAACGAAATTTGTAATGCTTTAAATGCTTACTTTTTGGGGAAATATAATGGTTTCACAAAACGTTTTTCATACTTATTGTTGTTGGATCAATATGTTACTAGTATATTTCAAGTCTTTTTCATTTGAACGAAATTTGTAATGCTAAAACGCTTACTTTTTGGGAAAATATAATGGTTTCACAAAAACGTTTTTCATACTTATTGTTGTTGGATCAGTATGTTATTAGTATATTTCAAGTCTTTTCGTTTGCACGAAGATTGTAATTGTAATGCTCTAAATGCTTACTGATTGAAGAAATAAAATAATTTTCGAAAACTTTGTTTGGAAATCTTGAACCTTTGAAACTCTGTAACTTCTTATAGACTTTCTCGTAGTATTTCTCAATCACGTTTCACTGTCATTGTTGTTTTCAATGTTCAAACGTTTAGGTCAATATATATGTAAATAATTTCAAATTCAAACTCAACTCTTTCAATATTCTAACACGTACAATATTTAATTCATCAATGGCATACTTTTATCATCTGCTTGATCGCAAAGTCGAGATTTTTATGAGACCATCTAACTTAACCTTTTTTTTTTTTTTATTCTTGAACAGGTTTCCTCGAGTAATTCCAAAAGACCACAAAGGTAAAGCAATCCATTGGAATAAATACACAATATTCGGGTCACTAATATTTATATTTTTTATGTAACACTAAACAGCAATTCACGGAAGAGGACCAGTTATGCTAATCTATATGACAATACTGAAGCTCATTATAATGTCATGGAGCGAGCAGAAAGAGTGATGTCAAACTTAGAAAATGAATTTCCTAGCTTTCTAAAGTGTATGCTCCCCTCGAATGTTTGTCATGGTTTTTGGATGGTATGACTGAATTTTTTTGTCCCATTTCTAAAGTTTTTTTTTTTAATTTCCGGTTGAAAAAATGGAGCTCATTGTGCTAATGCTTCTAATGGCAGCATCTCCCGGCAAAATTCTGCAGTGATAATTTGCCCAGTCGTGATACACCTATTGTATTGGTGGATGAATGGGGCAATGAGTATACAACGTCTTATCTTCTGGATAGACATGGTTTAAGTGCTGGTTGGAGGGGTTTTTCGATATCCCATAGATTACTCAAAGGGGATGTACTAATTTTCCAGTTGATCGAACCTTGCAAGTTCAAGGTATTTGTTGGTTATTTTTCGAGTAAATTACGTATACATTTACCATTATTTTTTGCGTTTTCCAAGTTGTCAATATCTGTTTGGGGCTCGTTCTTAAAACAACTTTGAGATTGTTACTGAGCAATAGTGTCTTTCTAGGTGCACATTGTGAGAGTAAAGGACTCAGAGGTCATAGATGCTGCACTTTGCCTCATGAGTTTGGCTGCTTTGGCGAGAGGGACGACTAATGGTATGTCCTTTTCGTTCTAATTTTCTCATTTTTGTGCTGTTTATTAAGAATTCTCCGTACTTAATAATCGATATTTACATCTTGTGTTTGTCTGCATGTTGTATATAAAAAAGACAATAGGAAGCGTAGAAAGAGAGAGTTAGTGGATCCTTTTCCAACACCATCGAAAAACATTAGAGGTAATAAATCAACAAGTTGTATCCACATAGCCCATCAATCTGCAAGTAATTTCGATTTTTACACTATTTTTGAATTTCGTAATTTTGGACCAAAAATATTTCATTGATTGGGAAATGGTAATTGTAGGTTCCGAAATTACCAATTAGCCACAGCCCTACGACCCCAGCTACCAAAAGACAACATTTTTGCAAGACCGCTCTCGGGAAGTTGTCACTTGTAGGTAGCAAAATCTTCATCTGCTAACATCCCGTTTAGTCGACCGCAAAAACGCATCATCTTGTGGGGAAGTATGTAAAAAGTTTCTCAAGAACTTGGTAAAGATGGGATTATTTTTTTTGGACTTAGCTTTGATGCATAAGAAGCTTCATACTTAAAATTCTACATTTTCGGGATGGTAAGATTTTGGTATAGAAACATTTTTGGAAGTTTTTCAACTACAAAACTCAGAGAAAAGAGTTGAAAAAACTAAGTGAATTGAATCTCCATGTACATTTGGGGTTGAGATATATATGTACATTTGGTTGTCATATTTGCGAATTTGAAATTTTCCTGCAAATTTATTATGCCTTTTCAATTTTCATATTAAGTTGAAATTTCTATGAAGTGTTAGGACAAGTGAAGTGCTGCAATGGGCTTCAACGCTTATATTCAAATGAGATGAATTTTTGAGTATTTTCATATTTTTTCTTCTTCATATTTAATTAATTGTAACTTATCTTATCAAATCATTGTTCGATATTTAGCCAAAATGTATATATGGGCTTAACCATCTCCAACCCAGCGCCATAAATAACGCAACTACAGTGATGCACTATTTCTAGCGCAGCACCAAAAATGACACATCTACAATGCTGCACTATTTCTAGCGCAGCGCTGTAGCTACGCTAATTTGGGCACAACGCTTTTATTTTATTTTTTAATTTTTTTAGAGTTTTCACTTTAATATCTTGGTTTTATGTTTGTTTTTATTTTAGCCTCTTTTACATATATTAAGTTTGAAGTATTTTTAATTTAGCCTCTTATAAGTTTAATTAGTTATAATTATATTATATTTATTATATTTCATTCAATTATGCATTAATTTAAGTTTATTATTAAATTATAAATAAATATTTTATACTCTAAATTATATAAAATGTATATTTTATTATTAATTAGTTTGAATTATTTTTAATTTAGTCCATAAAAATTTAATTTGTTATAAATAAATCATATAAGTTATATTTAATTCAACTAGAATAAAATATAAATTTTATAATTTAATTTTAAATAAAAAATATACTAAAAAGTGTCTAAAATTGCATACTTTTATAAACTAAAAGCATTAATGCGTTAAATAATTGAATATCGAAACGCAATTAATATAATTTTTAATTATTTAATAATAAAATATTATTATTGTGAATTTTATTAACAAATTATATGTTTAGGCTTTATTTGTGAAAGACTGTAATATTATAAAAAGTATGAAAAATATAGAATATTCTCGTAAGGCCATCTCCAACCTAAAAATACATTCTGCACCAATTTGGCGTAGCTACAGTAAATTCACTCCAACCCAAAACACTCAAATTTATCGAATCATATAATAATATCTCTCATGTCAATAATTTTATAAAAAAAGTTTCAGCCCATTACCTACTAGAGGCAATATAATTATAAGTATCGTTAATGGGCCATAATAAATAATAGAGAAAAATATTTTATTTAAAAACACTTTTTAAATGGACTTTTGGAAAAAGAAGTCCATTCGTAAAAATATTAGTTGTTTGGTAAAAAAAATTAAATGAACTAAAATAAGCCACTTCTTCAAAATTCATATTAGTAATTTTTGAATTTTTTTCTTTCACCACTTTTACGATAAGTTATATAAGTAGTTACCTATTATAATTTCATCAAACAATTTATCAGTTTACATTTTTAAAAGCAGTTATTTAAAATGCCTATTACACAAATGAAATTATAATTAAAAATTGAATCCAAACATAACCCATTAATCGTACCTAGACAGCTGACAGCCCTTCTTTCCGGAAAACCAAAAAAATGTACATATACAATTAGATTCGTCTCATATATACATATATATTATACATATAATATAATCCATAGAGACAATATATATAAAACTCAATAAAGTTGAATTTGAATCTTTAGAGGTGGGATCCACTCAAGGGTTTTGGGAGGGAGATTGAAGGTTTATAAGAACCCAATCCATCGCCTTCTTTTTCGTCTTTTTGTCTCATCATCTTCTATTCGATTCTTGCGCAAACAAGAACAATAACAAAATCGAATTAAGGTATTAAAAATGGTGATGCCAAAGAAATCAGAGTATGAAGAGAACAGGCAGAAGAGGCTCGAAGAGAACAAGAAAAGAATGGAAGAACTTAATCTCAACAAGCTTGCTCAAGCTCTGCATACCCCAAAATCTTCTCCTGTATGTATAAATTTGAAATTAGATCTACGTTTTTTTTAGTAAAATTATGTTTTTAATGGATTTTTAATTGAGAAATCAAGTGGGATTTTTCTGTTGATTTTTTTAACAGATGAAGAAGATGAAACCGAAGGTTCAGAAACAACCGTTGGATCCCTCTGCTGTGCGAAGATCTAGCCGTGTGGCTGATTTACCTCCACGTAGCTACAAAGAAGTCTGTAACTTTTATCTCTGTCCCTCTTTCGATCTCTCTCCGCGCGTATATATGTATATATACAGTGTATATATGTATATATACACAACAGGGAAAATCATAATATTAGTGTCATATGATAGGTCCATTTGCAATTTTAGTTAAGAAGTTGCAAAATTAGTCACATTTTTAAATGCGTAAAATGATTTTTTTTAAACGGATGAGACTAATATTACAGTTTTCTGTACACACACACACACACACACATATATATATATATATATATATATATATTTGTATATATCTACATACATGTGCATATGTATGTATATTTCATGGTTGTGTAAAGTGTAAACACATCAATACTTAATTGGATTCATTTTATCCTCCTTTTGCACCGAGGGCAGCAAAAATTTCTCACAATTACTAGCATATTTGCTATTGAGTTATTATCTCTGTTTTCATTGTTATGGAAATACATGTATTTTCTTTTCAAGCTCGAAAACCACAAGAAATACAGTTTGAGTATCGATTTATCTTTACACGTTTTTTGGTTATTGATAGGTCCCAATAGAACCCAAGGGGAAGCCAAGGAGGTTAGTGCATAAATTACAAGCTAATTTCATCATATCATATGATAAATATAATTCACTCACTATTCTGAGGTTTTCATTTTTTGATCTTCAGTTCTGGTTATAAACGACGGGATTTGTTGAATAGAGTGTATGCAGCAGATGAAGATAGACAGTATGCTATACAACGAGCGGATGATCTTCGCTCGGGTTTAGATCAGGATGTCCCAAGCTTTATAAAGCCTATGCTTCAGTCACATGTTACTGGTGGATTTTGGCTGGTATGTTGATAATAAAGATTTATTTGATTTTTTACATATAGATTATGAACAAAGAGTACGAAATGCAATGAGCCTAATATACAAAGAAACTAAAGTTGTGTTTGGTTTAATGAATTTAAATTTGAAGAAGGGATTTTATCTTACTCAGGAATTTGAAATCCGATTTTTTACATATAGATTATGAACAAAGAGTACGAAATGCAATGAGCCTAATATACAAAGAAACTAAAGTTGTGTTTGGTTTAATGAATTTAAATTTGAAGAAGGGATTTTATCTTACTCAGGAATTTGAAATCCATCATAACTTAAAATCGTTCAAACAAACTCAATGATATATATTGACGAATCCAAAATTCATAATTTTCAAATCCTTCAATCCAAACACAACCGAAAGCTAGCAATGTTGGATCAATTCGAAGCTCAATTAAACAACTGTGAGCTCTAGGAATCTGAAATCCATTATAACTCAAAATCATTCAAACAAGCTCAATGCATATATTTGACGAATCCAAAATCCATAACTTTCAAATCCTTCAATCCAAACACAGCCTAAAGCTAACAATGTTAGTTCAATTTGAATAGGGTCTCCCCGTCCATTTCTGTAAAACGCACCTTCCAAGTCATGATGTAACCATCAATTTAGTCGATGAAGAAGGAGATGAATCTCCAACTAAGTACCTTGCTAACAAAACGGGTTTGAGTGGGGGGTGGAGGGGTTTCGCCCTCGAGCACGATTTGGTTGATGGTGATGCACTTGTTTTTCAGCTAATCGAGCCAACAACTTTCAAGGTATAGTATTTCCTATCTTCAACACTTACAATTACAAGTCATTTGATTCAATGTGTTCATATTCTTTCTTCATCATTGCATAATGTATAAGTTTATGAATAATTCGTTTTAATCAAACGATGAAAACGTCTCTATTTCACATTCCAGGTTTACATAATAAGAGTTAACGAACCTGGAGAAGGTGATAATTAACGACTTCCCGTATTTTCCCTAAGTTGATTTGAAGATATACTTCAACCAGGTATGCTTTAGTAGTATCATAAAAGAATAATAGGGACCATATCTGTATTTATCTATCCTAAACCAACTGTTGTAAAATATAATGTCATTTATATAGTCTAAATATGTCTTTACTCTAAATTCTCTTGTTACATTTCTGCAACTATTTGAGAAGACTTTACAAAATGAAGAAGGCTGATATAAACTGATGGTTATATACTTGTATCATCTTCATTTTGCAGATGTCCAAGTTATTGCCACTTTTGTAGAGGCACATTTTGACAAAGAAGGGATTAAGGAAGAAAGATAAATGATTGTATTACTGTTAATAGGAGGGATAATCAACCAAAATTCTTCTGGACCTTGAAACTGATTATTGTATGTGACTTGTTTGATGGATTTTTAGTCTTTCACATATATATGAACTGGCCTAAACATTAACTCATATTGCAAAAATATGATACATTTATGAAGTAAATGCCTTTCTGAAACAATGAAGTGAAACATAAAGCACTCAAATTGTTATTACAGATTGTATAAATGATTGAGAAGTAGCAAACAATTCCTTATGAATCCTATTTGTTTCTTATGTAAGCAACTTTATATATGATAATTGCAAGATAAATTACTTGGTGAAGAATTACTCTGACTGTTGTGCCCTCATAATTTTGCAAGACGATGACTAAATGTTGGATCGATGCAGACAACAACCTGCAATATTTTCAATTTAAATTTCAAATCATAAGCCAGCAATCTAAGTTATTAATTTCATAAAGGAACCAGAAAATAGATAAATAGTAAAAGGATATATTATCTACCTTGCCAACACTTTTACCAGAATGAAGATAGTCAACTGCATCTGGAACAGAATGAACGCCCAAGAATTGTTTGGGGTCTAAAGCGATCTGTTAGCCATGGATGAAACAGGTTGCAGCGTGATGAGTCGGAAAGAGTTTATATGAACAAATATAAAGCATAGTTTTTTTACCTTGAGCTTCTTTGAGGAGTAAAGGTCTACTAGCTTATCAAGATGTTCTTGCCAAAGGTGAGAATATTGTACTAAGAAAAAGCCAGCCTGAAAATTTTAAATTATCATTATAAATCAAAAGGCATTAGTATGACTGAAATTACTTTTGCAGTATCCATTCGCATAATTAATGTATTCACATGAGTAAATCAAGCTTGAAGACTTTTAAATTGATGCACAGGATACAGAAAGGTGATAAACATAAAGGATTCCAGAAGCATGAAAAGTGTCAGAATTTTAAGTTAAGGATAATTATAGGCACAATCCCTTGTTATTAGGTAATAACAACGAGCCATGAGGTTTCACAAATAACCAAACACCGTGTCAAATCTGACAACTCAAAAACAATGGGGTAAAATTGTTATATAACTTTTTAACTGACATGGAAAGTTATGATAATTTGTCAAATATAAGGGTGTATCGTAATTAAGGTCTCTTGCAAGAATTATTTATGTAATTTACCCTGTAATTTATTGAAATTGAAGTCAATTACAGTAGTGCAATGTAGATCACATACCACTGTCTGGCTCTTAAACAGAATCTTTTCAGCTAATCCAGTATAATTTCGAGGCTTCCACCCTTGTTCTCCTTGATACTATAATCATATAAGTTTACATTATGATATGTTAAGAGATTGAATTAAGAGATCAAGTAAAATAATTGCTTTGATTATCCATAAACTAAACTTATGGCTTATAGACAATGGCAGATGCCAAAAAATGATTCCCAAATTGTATGTGTGTGAATTGAAAGTCGGAACCTGAGATATCATTCCAATCACAACAAGACGTCCATAGGTTGCCAAAGCATTCAGGCACAGATCAAACATATCACCGCCAACAGACTCATAAACAATATCAACACCTTTAGGGAACTCATTCTTTAGAACCTGGGAAGAAAAGAGAGAAAATATCATGATATAATCATTAAGCATTTTATTCGGATGAAAACTAGGGTAATGAGAGTTACTACACTCAGTACATGTTCTGAGATTTTTGTTAACGTTTTTTCCCTAGAGTTTCATAATTTATTGCAAATTTATTTAAAAAAAGTGAGGAAAACATGCAACTCTTGGTGCATATGGTAGTTAAATGAAGGTGGTTATATCTCAATTCTTGAGAATATCTGATTTACATATTTCATGCTCGATGGAACGAAAATATAACTCATATCACATTTTTTATAAACAATATAAGGCCATAACTAAGTATCATATATTTCTTTCATTTAGAGAATAATCGACAGTTACGGAAAGAAAACACATTTAAGTTGAAAAAGAAAAATAAGAGGCTTGACGACTGAAACTTGAAACTTTGAAGAACTTGATCATTCTTGACCAGAAAATTATTCCATCATTGGATAGGGACAACCATGCAGACCAGGCTGCTAAACTAAAAGAATTAACAAGTGAGATTGAATTCATATGAGATCAGCGTAAAGAGAATCCCTAGTTCTAAGGAGTGTTTTTCTTTTCCTTCATACTGAACTTTATTTTGGAATCATCATGTTTGATATACTTCCGTAACATATCTGAGAGGTGTGCATACTCCCAGTGGGAAAGCCACCAGAAAAAGCTAACTAGGAAATTTCAAATAGCATTAATGTACTACACATCCGAGCATAGCTTGCAGTTCACTGTGATGGGCTGTCAATCATTGCCAGGAAAAGCCATGCCCTCACACTTGAACAGCAGAAGTAAAATGTGTAGGTTTCATCAAGATGAATGAAATAGATTGGAATAATAAAAATACAACCCAACTGCAAAAATATATATTATTAAGGTTTCCTCATTTCATCTGCCCATATCCTCGCAAACTCGTAAAGTTAATACAGGAGAAAGAAAAGGAAATAAATCTCAACACACAGAATTCTCATATTTTCTGCATCATTGTCAATGACTTGATTCACTCTAAAGAGTTATGGGAAGATCAGGATAAAACGTAGAGGGCAAAACTAAACAGAAACTTCACTCTTAATAAATAAGAGCCAGTTGAGATTTTCAAGATTCCATTTCTCTATCTCCTAGCCACACATGCATTGTAATACTGAAAGAGGAAAAGCATATATTTTCAAAAGACGTACACTTTTGATATTTTCTGATTTATAGTCGATGACTCGATCCACTCCCAAATCCTTCAAAAGCTTGGCCTTGTCTTTGCCTCCACAGGTTGCAATGACCTTATTTCCAGCTAGTTTTGCCAGCTGCACAACGACAATCGATATGGCTTAGGAGAGAGTAAATAAATAGACTGGAATACTGCTTCTTAAAAAAAATGAACTAAAAAGGCAGTATACAGGCCACAAAGGAAAATGTCAAGACAAAAAGCAAGGCCCTTGTTTTCAATTCCCTACAAATTCATATGACACATAAATTATGAGTTTCAGAAGGGCACCCGGGCACAGTGACAAGATGCTCCTATGCAAAATGGCATAAAAAGCACAAAATATGGGAGGCTTCTCCCTATTTTCTGCTATATAGTTGTATTGTACCCTCTCTACACCTCTTAGTGTCATGAGCCTCACGGGATGAGAATTTCCTTATGTAGGAAGAAGAAGAATAAAAAAGACAGACCAGCAAGGGCTTCAATTGCTTCTCTGACTCAAATGGATTGCGCATCATTGTGCATTGCTGCCAACATGCAACTAGTAGAAACTCTTAAATGAAATATATGGCATCATTAAAAAATATACCTGGACGGCAAATTGCCCTGTCCCTCCGGCAGCGGCAGTGACAAGAACTGATTTTCCTGAGTCCATTTGTGCTGCCTACAGATTAACAAACAGAAGAAGGAATTATCGAAATCATCCTCGCGTAACATTCAAACAATGAAGCCTGTAAATGAAAAGAACTGATCTATCACCAAATCCACTTTCCAGACAACGTTTCAATTCATTACGAAGAAAAGGGTAAAGCAAAGAACTGAGGAAGGAAAAGTAGATATCAATCAGCAGCACTGAATACCTTTTCTAGAGCTATGGATGCTGTTAACCCAGATGTGAGCATAGCAACGACTTCTGGATCCGGCCTTGCCACGGGAAGGATGTGTTTTGCGGGTACCTAAATTAAAGAGAGATGTATATGATTATTCTTATCCTCAGACAAAAATGAATAGACTCTAAAAGAACGGAAAGAGGAAAAATATTGTCATATTCAGTCAAAAAATTGGTTTACCATTGTGAATTCAGCATAACCTCCATAAGTCATAATTGCAGCTGGAGTACCAACTTCTAAATGTTTAACCGAATCGCCTATAGCAGCAATTATCCCAACAGCCTGCAAAAACAAAATCAACTTTGAACTGATCTCTGACATTCCTGATTCAATATAACAATTATAGGAAAAAGAATTACAACTGAGAACAGAGCTGCGATATGATGACACTAGTTTTAACCAAAATAGTTTCTTCGTGTAATATGACTACCAGATCCTACCAGATATAGAGGGACTAAGGGTAACTAGAGCCACCATGAAACTCAAAAGAGGTAAAGGTAACCAAGAAAGACAGCTTAATCCGATCCACAAAGTATAAGCATCTGCCTGAAGATCGTGTAACACCATAGCATGTTTATAAGGCTTCAGAAAGTCCTTACTCTATAGCATCAGTTTTGTCTATTCAGCATTTGGAGCAGCATGACGAATTACATCAAGTCCTAAATAAAGCTCCTTTGCCTTTAAGCTTCAAAAACTATATATATATATATATATACACACACAACAAAAAATTCAATTTTAAAATTTTTCCTTACCTCGAAACCAGCATCAAATGGAAGGCGGGATGCAATGTCTGCGCTGCTCCCGCTAAAATACCTTCCAGAGCTAAAATTCACCTGTTAAAAAATACCTATTACTAAAAATGTGTCAAGCTAAAGACACATATATACTCGTCACCGCAAGTAGTAGCCCTCAACTAAATCAAGTTATGTTTGATGTCAGTTCATAATTTAGCCAAGGATATATTTATGTGTAACTAAAGTTGAAGAGGGTGATGCACAAGAGAGAGTGGATACCTAAGGCATTTACTTATTCAAATCAGACCAAAAAAAGAAGAAATGAATAATGGCAATAAATATGAGAAACAAACTTACATCACTGGCATTAACTCCGGCATAGATGACTTTCAACAGAACATAATTTGGTTTAAGTGGAAGCCTCAAAGAGGCTCGTACTACACTCGTAGCGCTACGGAAATTCTGACTTAGAGTGTGAACAATTCTAAAGAACAAGATCAAAACAACATAAGTCAAGATAAAAGATTAAATCAATGACCTGGCAAGAAAAGCAGACTAACTGACAAATTAATCATAATAGACTACGGATGCAAACTCACTTTTAAATACCTAAAATAATACCAGCAGAAAACAGGAAGTAATTCAGATTACAAAACAGGGGGGAAGGACAAGAAAGATTGATGTTTGCAGAAAGCAGAATAAGTGTTGAGAACGACCTTCCTTCTTCTTGGGAAATTACAACAAAATCTTAATAGAGTCATCAATTACCCTTCCGTATCTTTACAAATTTTTGTTTTATCAATTATCTTTTAGAAATTCAGTTTGAATCATGAAAAAAATTATAAGAGAGCTACCAGAAATTATAATCACACTGACAACATAAAATTAGGGGAGATTAGGGTTCATATTTTTTTCAGTCCATTTCATGGATATCACAATTCATATGGATTAAGCCGGCGTCCTTATATTCGTCAAATAGTTTGTGGATTCCAAAATTTACAAGGTAAACCCAGTTTATTATAGTCTTTCCTGAGGAAACACCTGAATATGTGTTCACTTACATCTTCTCAAAACTTTCAGGGATTTGAATATTCACTGAGACCACATCTGCAGATTTTCTCCTTGAACTCTTGGGTAAAATACGATATTTTTCTTCCTCTTGAGGAGTTGGCCAATACTCCAAGCCCCTTCTGTTAGATATCCACAAACAAGATCCAGCTTTACTTTCATCGGTGATAAGCTCAAAGGCCCCTACATAAGTTGGAACTAAAAGATCAACCTAAAAGCATAGTTTGAAATACGAAGACCAAGAAGTCTCTCCGCATATATAATGTGAAATATTTAAAAGTACAAAATTATATAACATGCTTGTTCTGTAAATGAAACCGTTTTTTCTGAAAGCACAAGTGTAAGGATAATGAGTATGACAATCATTCCACAAATATCATTGACATTGGACTCCAAATGTCAACTGGTTCTTTGTCTGACCTTCCTTGTGGATCATGTCGGAATGTGAAAAAAGGGAAAAAGAAAACAAACAGCCTCGAATGTGAAAAGCATCCTAATAGCCGTGTCCTCGACTCATTTCCGAGGAAATTTAAAAGGAAATTGTGCCTGCAAAACTTTCAAACTGTGGCTCTGGAAAATGAACTTGAAAGAAATTACTAGTCAGGCATACTTATTCACACTGTGCACTATAGAGTTAAATAATTTAGTTATAATATAGGAAAGGTAAAGGGACAGATAGAGAGCGATTGAGAAACAAAGAACAAATAGCCGAGGGATTCATCCTGTATGCTTATTAATTTGCAAAAATTAATTTTCATTTTCCCCTGGCATCAGTTCCACGTTCTGAAACTTCCTGTCATGAGCTTTTCTCTTTCGTTGGAAAAAAAACCCTAAGTGAAGCTTTTGCAAGCATATATGGCATAATATGGGTCAAAATCACACAACGAACAAATATTTGGATATATAGCAAAATTTAGCTTTCTAACTAAAAAGTGAGTGCATATTGTAAAATCTCACCTAACCATATTGTTATATCCTTTTCCCCTTCAAACCAACCATACTGGTAAGAGTTTTAAGTTCTTTGATATAGTGGAAAGAAAGAGAGGTTTTGGGATGAAAACGTAGCAAGAAGAGGGGATATGAGATTGCAGGTGGATGTTATGAAATGGAAGACTGATTATCGTCATTCACTCTGGGTGATTCCTGAATCATGTTATAGTGCATATGTATACCAATAGGAAAACCTCACAATTAGCCAATAATGATTAATGACACATAAAACAAAGGTAATCAAGCTACTTTTCCTTTTATTTGTGGAAATAATATTCTGTGGCATTCTAAAGTTACTCTAAAATAGTTGGGACAAAAGAGTTCAATTTCTGTACGATATGATCAAATAAATTGTGTAAAGATAAGGCAAGAGATGACAATGGCCTGCATGTTTATTCCTCAACAAGATTCATAAGGCGACACAGCGGAAATGACAGTCAAAACCTCAATAGTGCATAATAAAAAATTAGTTGAAGAAACATTACCTTTGATTGCCATTTCCATAGGTAAGAAGCCCCCAATCCTATCAATAAACTTAGGATCCACTTTTGAGGCCAGCTCGGTTTGAATAAACTGCAGAAGATGATAGTTGGAATATAATCTTTGAGATACACAATAATCAGTCTAGCAACCACAGTAACATCTCCATCAGAAGCTATGGTGCATTCCAATAGAGTGATAAAACTTTCTCCATTAGGATGACCTTGTATAAATTGTACTTTATAACATATTTCTAGTTTCTTCACTTGAAGTTTCTTGTTTGATAGTTATCTCGTTTTCCTTTTGTAGCTAGATTTATAGTATCTATCTGTTATATGGTTTTGGACTTTCTTGTAAAAGAAGTGGGAAAGCCTAATGGGTCGAGATACTTTAGATGTAAGAAGACACAATATTTCTCAAGTTTTAGATCTAAGTGATTCTCTGGGGCCAAGAACAGCTAACAAATATGTCCCTAAGGATACACTTTTCAAGCCGTTCCGCAGTCACCAAGAATACATTTGTACATAGGTTCTCAACAGCATGTTAATTTGGCTTTGAAGAAAGAGAGCGTGCTGGATGGAGAACATCCATTTAGTAATAAATAAGTTGATAAAACATGTGTTCATTCAGCTGCCAAATCTCCTTTGTTAAATATGGGAAATATTTGGTGTTTCCTATCTCTGAGGAAGAATTCTAAGAAAACGATAACCTAAAATACAGCTTACCTCAGGGCAAAGAACATTAATACGGATTCCTTGACGCTTGTAAGTAACAAGTGATCTGGTGAATAGAACTACTCCACCTATGAAATTTCTCATTAATCAGAACAAAAGGAGTATTGGCATGGAGACAAGTAATATGAAACTAGAAGACTACGGTACAATGGTACATTAAATATTGCCTATCAAAAGCAAAGTGTGAACACCTTTGGTGCCAGAGTACACAGGGTCAGCAATCATTGGGTATAATCCTGAGGCAGAGCCCACATTAATGATCACACCAGGTCTTTTAGCTTGTTGCATCGCTTGAATCTAAGCAATAAATCACAATTAGTATTTGAAAATCACAGCCTGAACAACCATAAGATTCCAATTAATATATAAAGGCAAAATAAAACAACAGCTACTCTGCTGATTCTTTTGGATGAACTTCACAATTTTCTCTGCATAGTTCAATCTAATAAATAAAAATCAGAAGGAAAAAAATATCATTCAACTACATCCATATATAGAAACTAAAGAATCCAATAAAGTCAATTATCCACACTCGTGACAACTTTGATTCAAATTAAAAAACGAAAGCTATTGAACAAAACTTGAAAACTCATACCGCGAGGCGAGTGGAATCAATAACTGCAACAAGGTTGACGTTTATAGCGTGTCGCCAAGATTTGGAACCGTCAGTCTGATCCTTATAAAATGGTATCGGAGTTGCGATCCCCGCACAGTTGATACATATATCCAATCCTCCATACGTCTCACTATGCTTCTTGAAAGCAGCAGAAAGTGCATCTAAACATAAATATCTACTTCAAACCCTAATTCCATAATCAAGATTAAATCAAGCGCGTTTACTTAACGAAATCTGAACATCTGTTTACTTACTTCTGTCAGTGACGTCGCACTTGATGAAAATCACCGCAGGAAATTCCAGATTGGTGTGAAACTTGGAAACTTCTTTTTCAGCAAGCGATGCAGCTTCTTTACCTTTGTCTTCAGAAAAATCGATGATGGTGATGAAAACTCCTTTCTGCGCGAGAGCAAGCACCAGCGCTCGGCCGATGCCCGCGGCGCCGCCGGTGACGATAGCTGAGAGGCCAGGCCTGAGCTCCATTAGTTTCCGATCGGATTCTTGATTTCACTGTTGACTCCGGGATAAGATGATCTCAAATTTGTTTTCTCAATATTACGTGAGTAGGGTCTTTTTATTTTGATAAAGCGCCAGTGTGTACGCTTTTGCTTGTGTCGTTTCGTGCGTGTATTTTCTGACTTTTATTTGGCCGTTAAATTTATCTTCTTCGATGTTAGCGCCTAGGACGGTGATTAATTATGCTGCCCCAATTATATTATTTCCTTTTTGGTAAATTCTTCTTTTTTCCGATTTTTTAATTATAAATAATTGGTAATACCCTTGTATGGTTAGCAAATTTGAAAGAATATTCATAAATTTATTGTTATTTATTATTAGATTTGATATTCACCAATTAGAAGTTGTATCATTTCGTCTCAGGATTAACGATTTATTTTGTGATTGATCTTATTTTTTATTGTAATCATTTTTAAAAAAATCATATTTTGGTTCTTCTATTTGTATTTACATGTGATATACACGCTCACATAACATATTATGAAAAAGTATATCCACGAAATAGTAGAAGTAAAATATTTACGATATTCATGGCCAACATTAAATAGTGTTATTTTAGTAGTACAAAACTTTAATAAATAGTTCTAGTTTTCTTTTAACTAACCTAGAAGTTAGAGTAATGAATGGAATTTTCGGACTATATGAGTAAATTAATAATCAATAGTTCTAGTTTTCTTTTAACTAACCTAGAAGTTAGAGTAATGAATGAAATTTTCGGATGATGTGAGTAAATTAATATAAATTTCCAACTAGTAAAGAGTACGTTTTAGATTTGTTTTTAATTTAAAATAATGAATAATTAATTGATTACATATAATATTTTTTAAATTTTAGACGAAAGGGATACCCTATTCTAATAAACCCATACCGTTAGTTTTTTAAACATATGTTAATATACTTTTGAATACTCTAAAAAAAAAAAAGAATGTTATGTACTCTACTCCAAAATTTATAAATATAAAGTTAATTGTACTAAAAAAAACAAATCGTAACTTGATTACTAATAATATTTGTCATGGGCATGGGCCATTGATTCAACTAATAATCATGCTAATATATATCACGAAGATCAATTTAAACCGTTCTTAAACCTAGGTGATATTGATAAAACATTTACGAGTTTATATGTGTAGAAATGTGATTTGCACAAAAGTATAGTAGATTAATCTTACTTACTGACATTCACAATTGCATAAATCTCAAAATGATTTATGTGTATTGTGTTTGATGATAGATTATAGCTCAAGACAGATTGTATTACATAAAATATAAATTAAAACAACCGTAGTATATTTAGTGATAGATTATAGCTCGAAACGGTTGTGCTATATAGAATATAAGAGAAAACAACTATAATGGGTAATGGATTAGGATTTTTTTTTTAAAACAAAGCTTAATAGTTAATACCATTTAAAAAAGAGAATATAATATATGTACATTTTACATAATTAATAAATTGTATATATGAACCATATAAGTAAGATATTGAGATTTATATTTGAACCTTAATCAAAAGTCAAAAGGTGATACAAAATGATATAATAAATTACTTTTAGAGCAATAATATATCTGTCCACCTATTAATTTCACATATATTGAATTGCACACAATTTGTTAGATAACTTTAAAATCTAAATTTGCAATAGTTCTATTGATTACTACATCAATATTTTTAAAAATTACTTAATCACAAATAACACAATATCTTTTAAACAATTTCATCCCAATATATTTTTAAAAACACAAGTCATCACGTAAGAGGTGACCCATGCCATGCGTGTTTAAGCAAATCTTCTCATCTATATAATCAATTATCATGATTATTTATTTTCATAATTCGTGTACAACACAATTTGCACAATGTACAAAATAACCGAAAAGATTCTTATCATAGTCAAAGATTTAACAAAAACGAGAATATATACAAACTAAGATAACGATTTAATAATACGAAATATATTACTGTTAGTTATTTTGCTCCGATTATATACCACAGTCTTTAAATTTAAATAAACAACTAAAAAATCAAATTCAATCATTAACACGAAATCATTCTCAATTCCAAGCACAGCTCATTATCAAATAAGTCTTCTAAACCCTAATTGTTCTTGATCGAAATTCAAATTTATTTTTTCTCAATAATTTTCTGTTTATATGATCTGAGTTTCCGTTGATGGAGGTACTAGCCTCCATCAAAACCAGATTGTTTTTCACAAACCCAAAGGTTTTGAAGAAATACCGAAAAAGCTCGAATAGTTGTAGATATAGGTTGTGATGTTTTCGTGGAGTATATCTAAATCCGCCGAGGCGATGTTCTCGCGGTGGGCGATTAAAAGGATTTGTAAATTTTTGTTGAAGAAGAAATTGGGGAAGTTTATACTTGGAGATATTGATCTGAATCAGCTTGATGTTCAGCTTGGTGCAGGCACAATTCAGCTCTCTGATCTTGCGTTGAATGTTGATTATATAAACGAGAAGGTGCTAAATTTGTTTGATGCTTGTAACGTTAAGATGTATTGTTTTCGTGTACTTTCGGTTTGTTTTTTTAATAGTTATTTTCATAACGTTTGGAATTCTGTATGATTGTCGGTTCTTGTCTGCGGTATGATGTATTGGGTATTGGATTATGAGTTTGAAGGGAGATCAATTTTGAGGATTTAATTATGTGATTGAACATGTTGAGTAGGTGATAATAGGATTGGATTCTGATCAAGTATGCACCTCGTTAGTTTAAACGGGGATTGATATTGAGTAGTGTCATGATCAAGACTTAATGTTTATAAAATGATAATACGACTTAATAAGTGGATATGAAACGAGGGAGCAAACGACATTGTTTCAGTTAAGAGTTTTGTAATTCAGTTAGAGTTGTTAAATTAAAGCCAATGGAATAATGACAGTGTAATGATTAGTTAGCATAATTAGTTAGTTTCTTAATGCTCATGCACGAATAACAAAATTGGAACGGCTTGTAACAGCGCTTGAGAAATTGAATGACATTAGTTCTTATTTTCTCCCTTAGTGTTTCTGTCAACCATCTCCTTTTCCCTTCGAAAATCTATAGCTTTCTTGTTAAAATTGCTGGAACGACTATGATTCAACTTGACTTGAATCATAATTCATAACAAGTATCTGATTATGCAATTGTGCTTCTTAAGTCGGCGAATAATGGCTATGACAGGTTATTAGCTGAAATAGTTATACTGATTTCACTCTCTTGTACTATTTTTTCAGTTTGGTACAACACCAGTTATAGTAAAAGAGGGGTCAGTGGGGTCGCTAATGATAACTATGCCTTGGAAGGATGGTGGTTGTCGAGTTGAGGTGGATGAACTTGAGATTGTTCTCGCTCCTCGTCGGGTGAGGATTTCTAAAGATGAATTTGAAACTTGCAGTCGGAGTAAAAATGGAAACAATATTTCTAGTCACGGTTCCAGAAAAGTAGAGAATGAGACTGTGAACAGTGCACCTTCTGTTGATGTTCATGAAGGAGTTAAAACCATTGCTAAAATCGTAAAGTGGTTACTAACTAGCTTTCATGTGAAAATTAAGAAACTAATTTTAGCTTTTGATCCACTTCTAGAAGAAGAAACTAAAAGAAGGTTAAACACAATATTGGTGCTTCGGATTAGTGAAGCAGAGTGCGGAACACATATTTCTGAAGATGCTTCTTCTAGCAGTTCCACCACAGCTCATAATTTTTTAGGTTTAAGTCGGTTAACAAACTTTGTAAAATTTCAGGGAGCAGTAGTTGAATTACTTCACGTTGATGGTCTTAATAATCAGTCACCACCAGAAGGTTCCACCGAAACATCTCTTGCCAGTTCGTTTTGTGGTTGTGATTCATCTGGTAACATGACTACAGTAGTTGCTGGAGAAAAGGGAGGTTTTTCAGGAAATCTGAAATTAAGTATACCTTGGAAAAATGGCTCATTAGACATCCGCAAAGTGGATGCAGATCTTCACATTGAGCCTATTGATATAAGACTTAAACCTAGAACCATCAGATGCTTCATCTATATGTGGGACCTATTTAAAGGTAGTGGTGAGGAGAGCGAGGACCCAGTCCATCGTGGATCATCAGATAGTTCGTCAACGACAAACTCTTGCATGCTTCCTTCTGACAAAGGGCTATTAGGCAATGCAGGTTTTGTTACCAACTCCTATTTGGTGGAGAAAGAATCAGTAAATACTCTGTTATCCGAGTCACATCTTATATCAGATTGGGTAAGCAGAAGCCAGAAAGACAGTAATGAAGAACCAGACTTTGGGGCGAGGTTAGTTTTTTCTTTTTTGATATTCTAATTGTAAATTGTTTGAGGACAGAAGATGGCACTTATTATTTTTTTTCCTGAAAACCAGACAACTAGAAAAAAGGGTAAATACAATGCCCTCATCAATTAAAAAACGCCCGCCCTATTGAGAAAGTTGAATAAAAACAATACGGCATTTCGATCAATCACCAAGTTCATTTTAGTTTTATGATTGCATTGATATATACTTCTGTAGGAGATGCTATTAGACAATTGATAAGTTCACTTATTGGCACTTCAAAACTTAGAGTCCTTTGCTCGCACATAGTTCAGATGGTTCAAAGCGATATTGCTCTTAGTTTTCGAGCGGGAGTAATAAATTTCTTTTATTTTCTTTCTATATAATTTTCATTACTCTAGTTTGCTTTAAAACTAACCTGAAATTTTTCCTGTTGTTCATCAATGATTTTATGCAGTGTGGACCAATTTTTTGAGTGTTTCGATGAACTAAGAAATTCACAGTCAGCCTTAGGGAATAGCGGCATGTGGAACTGGACTTGCTCTGTGTTTAGTGCAATAACTGCAGCATCCAACCTTGCATCTGGATCTTTACATGTTCCCTCTGGTATGTGATTTACTGCTTTTAGCGTCACATGCAAATGTGTACTGGTATACTGAATCACAACTTTCATTTCATCTCATAAACTAATATTTTTCCCTTCACCTGGGTGCAGAGCAGCAGCATGTTGAAACCAACTTCAGTGCAGCCATAGCGAAAGTATCTATTCTTTTGTCCTTCATTGATGAAGACCAGAATCATTCACCAGAAATGAAGGGTGATAAGCCCAAAACTGATTTTGATATTCATTGTGTGTGTGCGCAATTTGAGGGCGTATCTCTACTATTAGAGGTAATTACATTTTGATTAGATTTTTCTCTACTTTTTGTTCCTTGTTATTCAGTAACTCCATATTTACTCGAGTATCGTAGTGTTTTACTCCATTAATATATAAATGTTGCAAAGTCAACAGGTACGTACTCGAGAAATGAATTTTGAAGTGATAATGCAACATATCCAACTAGTGGATCACTTGAGTCCCGGAAATCACTTGATGGAACATAAGGGGCATGGTTGTAATGACTATTCTGAAAATGAGATTGCCTTGATTCAGCGAATGCAAGATGGAGTTCAAGGTGCTCTTCTTACTTTTCAAAAGTCCAACAAAGATCGTCGAGCACACCACCAGGTCGATTATTCTGTTGATATTTCACTAAGCATCCAGGAAACTGATGCCTGTTGTCACATGACAAATGACAAAGGTATATGTGGTAAAGACACCAGTGTGACCTTGCTCAAAACTGCAGGCGCTAGTCAGTGCCATGTCAGGGTAAATACGGATTCTTCTGATAGCTCATCACGGGGACCCACATCTTTTTCCTTAAAGCTGCCCCCTTTTGTTTTCTGGGTGAATCTTGATTTAATTACAATGGCGGTAGAGTTTCTGAAAGAAATGGAAAATTGTATTGAAACTACTCGTCCTCGGAGTGGTTTCGTACCAAGGTCAGAAACTAAGGGTGGCCAACAGAAAATTTCATGCAGACTGTCTAACAATGTATGGACCAAAAAGAATCTGGAAATTAATATATTCCTACCAAATGCTAGGGTAATACTCTGTTTCCCTCTCAAGGAGCGTAGTCTTAGCAGCAGCTACTGTTATTGCAACCATTTTATTGCTTTTGACTTTATTTCACCAAAAATTGGAGGAAAAGATGTTCGATTCGCTAAGCCGAAATATGTAGACAGTTCCAGTAAGAAACATGCTGTGGCTGCATCATGCTCTTTGAATCTGAATCTCGGCGACTTTTATCTCTTTTTTGTTAACTCAGTTTTCACAGACACCATTGTCGGAAGGGAGACCTTTTCCAGACAGAATACTAGCTTCTCTGCTGAGAAGATTATTTCTATTTTGAATGAACCTGGTTGTCTGTTTCTCATTAGTATGTTTTGGCATGATGATCCTGCGACTGGTCCTTGGATAACAAAGAAAGCCAAGATTTTGGCATCCTCAGAGAACAGTAGTAAAGATAAGGTTGTAGGAGAAGACTGTGAGTTTGCCTCTGTAACTACTGTCAAAGACATCACAGATTTTGATAATCGTACTCGACTAGAGATATTATCAAGCTCTCAATTTTTATTGCATGCACAGTTACCTCCTGTTACAATCAATCTAGACAAATCTCAGTATGAGAGCATATGTGGCCTCCTAAATCAGACGTTTGAGCATTTCTCTTCCATTGTTTCTGATTCAGTCAGAACTAGGGAAGAGCCTGCTGCATTGCAATCATCGGTTCTGCTGGAATGCAACTCTTTAACAGTTTCCTTTGCCATTGAACCAATAGGAGATGTTAATAGCTCTATACACACGGAACTTCCAGGTTCTTGGCTTAGTCTAACTCTCCAAGTGGACAAGTTTGAGTTAGTTTCTGTATCAGATATTGGTGGAATAAGGAGTGCCAACTTCCTATGGGTGGCCCATGGTGAGGGCAGTTTGTGGGGTTCTGTTACTGAAGGTTTACACCGGGAATTCCGTCTTATATTATGTAGCAACACTGCAATGGGACGCGGTGATGGAGAAGGTTCAAATGTATTATCGTCGAGGTATTCAGGTTCTGACATTATAAACTTGTGGGATCCAGAGAGTAATCATAATTTTACTTCAATTACTGTCAGGGGGGCCACTATTGTTGCAATAGGGGGCCGCCTTGATTGGTTCAACACAATAGTATCCTTTTTCAGTCTACCATCTTCTGAATCTGAGCAAGCAGGTGATAAAAGTCTGAAGAAGAGTCGTGGATCTTCTTTCATTCTTAATTTGGTCGATGTCGGCTTGAGTTATGAGCCATACTTCAAAAAATCGGTGGCTAATCTAGGTTCAGATCTCAAATGTTCTGATTTGAATGCCAATGAAGCAAAGGATGAGCTCTGTTTTGCTAGTCTATTGGCTGCATCTTCCTTGAAATTTTCTAATACAACTGTGGTTGACTGTACAGCTGGGGAGTACAAAATTAGACTGCAAGATCTAGGTTTGCTTTTATGCAGAGTGTCTGAATCTAAGTTTGTTTATGATACTTACAGTGTAGAACATCTTAGCAGAATTGGCTATGTGAAAGTTGCACAAGAGGCAAATGTTGAAGCACTTTTAAGGACAAACTGTGAGAATGGCCATGTGTGGGAATTAGACTGTGTGGAGTCTCACATTATGTTAAATACATGCCATGATACAACATTTGGGCTAATTAGATTGGCTACTCAGCTCCAAAAGCTGTTAGCACCCGATATGCAAGACTATGTTGTACACTTGGAGAATAGGTGGAACAATGTTCAGCAGGCGCAAGGGAACAGTGAAGATAGGACCTTAGGTGATGAGGTATCTCCATCAGTTACTCAGACACAGATGTCAAGTCTAGATAAGAGATCCAAAGTGGGGAATTTGATGGATGAAGTACTTGAAGATGTCTTTCAGCTGGATGGAAACTCCGATGGACAATCTAAAATTTTTGAATCACTTCCTCACACAGTGTTGAGTGATAATTTTCTAGTAGCTAGTGGGGCTTCATCAGCAGAAGAGAAGATCCCAGACTTTATAGAAGAATATTTCTTATCAGATCTACGCCCCCTCTCAGAACTTGTAAAAAGTCCGTCATCTGACATTAATTTTTGCAAGACTGGTGCTGTTTTAGGGGATCGAATAGGAAATGGCGGATGGTATGCTAATGCCCCTTTAAATTTTTTAGAAAATCACGCTTCAAAACTGGAGCACACTAATGTCCAGAAGCTTCTATCAGTTGAGGACTCTACAAGTGATTCTGAACATTTAGATGTTGGCAAAGCTGAGGGTCACATACTCATTAAGAATATGAATGTCAATTGGAGAATGTACGGTGGTTCTGACTGGTCAAACTTTCAGAATACTTCTCAGCCTTCTACAATGACTTGTGGGAGGGATGCAACTGTGTGTTTAGAACTTGTATTATCTGGAATAGGGGTTGACTATGATGTTTACCCTGATGGTGAAATATGTGCATCTAGGCTTTCTCTTAGCATTCAGGATTTATACCTGAATGACAGAAGTGATGACGCGCCATGGAAGCTGGTATTAATTGACTATCTGAATTTTCAATGCCCTCAATTTTTTGAAGTACTATTGTCTGATTTAAGTTTGGTCTGATTGTAAGGTACTTGGATATTATCAATCAAAAAAGCATCCAAGAAAGTCATATTCGAAAGCAGTAAAAATAAATCTAGAAGCAGTCAAACCAGACCCCTCAATTCGTATAGAAGAAAACCGGTATGCTTTTCCGTTTTAATCCCCTTCTATGCTTCAACAACTTTTAGCTATATGAAGGAAATTTAGCTTCATGAGAACAAACCATTTTCTATATGGTGATTTTGTTATGTATTTTGTGTGTTCTCTCCAGGTTACGCATTGCTTTGCTTCCTCTGCGTTTGCATCTTCATCAGAGCCAACTTGATTTTCTCATCAGCTTCTTTGGAGGAAGAACATCAGCTGACTCCTGCCCTGGTACTCCCGCGGCTTTAAGTAAACCAGGGGAGCCATTTCAGAAGAGTGACGATATACAGGGCTGTGTCATTAGTGAGGAGGCATTTCTTCCTTACTTTCAGGAAAGTTTTTGTCTAATTTATGGACCTATTCAAAGCTTAATGGGTGGCTATGTGGACGCCCAATCAAGTGTTTAAATTATAGGAACATGAATAGTGTTATCTTAATTAGCAATGGTTCTTCCTCTGCTCCGTGATCAATCCCATTCCTACTTACTCGCTCATTTTCTGTTTTCTTTCTTACAGAAATTTGATATATGGCCTATGTTGATTCGAGTTGATTACAGTCCTTGCCGTGTTGACTTGACTGCACTGAGGGGTGGCAAGTATGTTGAACTTGTTAACCTTGTACCTTGGAAGGTAGTTTTCTTATTTCTGTTGGCTTTTAATCTGGTATCTTTGACTAACTTTTGGAGAAAACAAACACCTGCTAGACCCATTGTCATGCATAGCGCTGCTCTTGTTTACTTTGCAAGTTTCTCCAGAATTTTCTATTGATATTAATTTTAAAGAAATCAAACTTTGTATTAAAGATTGCTCTAGCTATTTTTTTCCTGGAAACTACAACTAGCGGCATTATATTTAAAGCATGTATAATGGATATCTTGCATAGTTTTTATTTGAGGGTCGGGCCAGTAACGCTTCCTACAGGACAAAATCTCTAAATTTTTTAATCAACTTGACCGTGTTCACTGATGTGCTTCTTTTGATTAATCATTATCCCATTGGATATGCTCTTCTTTTCTGATGATATAATGTGCCATATAGCTCACTGGTCGTCCACACAACAATTTCTGAGATTTAGGTATTGAAATACATCTTTGATGACTTCTAATGCAGGGTGTCGAGTTACAACTCAAACACGTTCAAGGAGTCGGTCTCTATGGCTGGAGCAGTGTTTGTGAAACAATATTAGGAGAATGGCTCGAAGACATTTCTCAAAACCAGGTTTTAGCTAAATCTAACTATGTTTCTCTTTCTTATGAATTCTGATAATCCATAAATACCCGAGAATCAGACTAACCACATATCTACAGATTCATAAATTGTTGAAAGGCCTTCCTCCAATTAAGTCATTGGTTGCTGTTGGTTCTGGGGCAGCTAAGTTGGTGTCCCTGCCTGTGAGAAATTATAAAAAGGATCATAAGTTACTCAAAGGAGTTCAAAGAGGTAAACCATTGCAACAGACATGTCTGATCTATTAAATAAAATTTTTAAACCACGAAAATTTAAAAATTAACAAACTTTCATTTCCCGAGACATCCTGCAATTTTTCAGTTGCTCTCTTTTGATTTTTTTAAGGTTGTAAATGACTTGTTATTATAGGTACATTTGCCTTTCTTAGAAGCATTTCGCTGGAAGCCATTGGGCTAGGGGTACATTTGGCTGCTGGAGCTCATGACATCCTCCTCCAAGCAGAGTATATTTTGACCAGCATCCCACCCTCTGTACCATGGCCAGTGGAAAGCAGTATGGGTACTAATGTGAGGTCAAATCAGCCCAAGGATGCTCAACAAGGAATTCAACAGGTAAAATTGAATTGTTGGTTGCTCATTATGATGCTATTTTTGCTTTGCTTTTGATTTTTCTTGATTTTATTGCATACATAAAAACAAAAATAACTTTTTCACGATTTGCAAATATAATAGTTTGGCCTGAAATTATACATAATTGTTACTGTACTGTTTCTTTAGAGCGATAATCAAGAATCTGATCAATTTTCTTCCAAATGTTATTGAATATTCTTAAACAATATACACAATTTAAACATTTTAAATTCAGTAATTTTTAACTTGTCGAAAGAACCATGTGATGTATTGGCTCAAAGATTAAACGATTCGACTTCCAAAAATTTCCTATTGTAGCGAAATGGGTTATAATTTTGGGTACTTTTCCACAGTTACTTCTTTAGCAGGCAATATTTTTCTGTTTTTGTTGCTTTAAATAAATATCTGAATTTATCTATTGGCAGGCTTGCCAGAGCATTAGTGATGGTCTCGGTAAGTCGGCTTCTGCCTTAGTACAAACCCCTTTCAAAAGATATCAGCGTGGTGCTGGTATGGGATCTGCTCTTGCAACTGCTGTGCAGGCTGCTCCAGCTGCAGCTATAGCCCCTGCTTCTGCTGCTGCACGTGCAGTTCATTGCGCTCTTCTTGGCTTTAGGAACAGGTACATAATCCTTTTGTGCTTTTTGTGTCTATTTTTTTTATTTCGTGCTTAGTATTCGCATGAATAGGTATATATATTTGCAATTTGTTTTAATTTCAGCCTTGACCCTGAGCGTAAGAGAGAATCTGTGGAGAAACACTCGGGCAGGACGCCTCGGGATTCCATGCAATAGTAGTTGTGCGACAAAGCAGTGTGACTTACAGCTCTTTCAGAATATACAAGCCTTCTTAAGCTGCTAAGGTAATTACCTAATGGAAAGATGTCCAATCTGTGTAGATAATTTCTCAGGAAAAAGCAAAATCAAAGCATGATAACAGAGTTAAAGCCCAGAGTGGATATAGAGGAAGAATAATTTTATAGAAAAGAAAAGAAAAAGTATTTTCTTTATTTTGCATCATCTTTTCTAACAAGACAACTTTTCTTAAGATTTTTAAAATGCAATAATTTTTGTCAAAATGAAATGATTAAATGTGTTAAAAAGTTATCAAAACCTAGTTATAAGTTTGCTTCCATGTTCTAAAACCAACCCCAAAGAAAATATCTTCCCACCTCAAATCTGAATGAGCAAAGCAAGCTAATGGTTTCAGTTATTCATGAAAGCTAAAAAACAATTGCTCTGATAAATAGTTTACTATCTTGCTTGCATGAAGTGCTATTTTTTTAAGAGGTCTTTTCAGTGTGATGCCCATAATTTTTATAAATACAAATATGGCATAATATCATGAGTTTTCGAACATTTTAGTAGCCATCAGATTTGTGCATCCAAGTGCCACTTAGACTTAATTTTTTGAACCAAAAGCACATTATTTTACACAGATAAATCCCTGTTTTGAATTGTTTCAATTCTTTCTATTTCACCGAAAGAACGAGCCTATGGAATTCAGCACTGAATTAGATAAAATATACCTGCTTTAGTATATAACAGGGATATGGTATAACTTATGCTCATAGATGCCAACTGTTAAGTTCTGAGTAATTGTGGTTGATATTAAATAGAACTAAACATCACATATTGTGGGTTTAAATTTGTTAACTTGTTTTACCATATCTTTGTTTTCAGGTGTACAGATGTATAGATAGTGTACAGATAGGACACTTCATTAAAAGGGATTTTTTTTGTTGTCAGAAGACTGATTTCTGTAGATTTTTTTTTGTAAATAAAGCTCATTTATTTGAATTTTGTTGAAATGTAATTATGATTGTCGTAATCTTTGTTTTTTCTCTTGTACACATTCTTTATTGTAACATATTCTCTCGTATTTTCCTAAAAAATGTAATTATGGTTATTACATACTAGCTTCTGCTGTAATATATATTCATCGTAATACAATCTTTTCCAGTGATTTTGCAAAGCAAAGCATGAATCGTCGGTTACATTCACAGAGACGTGCAAAAGAGCGTTTGTATACTGTGATTTTCCTGTCTTTTTTTTTTTTTTGAACATCACATCATTTTCTCCTTATAAGTGACACTTTTTTTATACTAGTTTGGCACATCTATTACAACATTTGCATGTGCAGTACATATGAAACTGATTGTGAATCTTTATGATATCCAAGTGTGTGTCTTTTTCATGTACAGCACATATGAATGGACTTATTAAAGTTTTATTTATTTTTTTGTAAACTGGATATATATATATATATATATATAACTTTCTAAAAGTTGGATCAATATTTAAGTCTGTTTCCTAGCAATAATGCATGCTATCCTCTTTACTTTTTTTATTTGGAGACAACAATATTAGTGGCCTTCACTTTCCCACGATTTTAGTGGTGTTATAGTAATATAATACTAATATTCATTGACTTGACCATATTGATTTCAGTCAAACATGTTCTTAGCTTAGATTTTTTAATAATGATGAAATTGGGTCTAACGTGTCATTAGAGTAATTAATGATACTTTAGGATTTCAACATAAGGTGTTCAATATACATTTTTGAATGAGTGACATTTCAATTATCATAAATATTTGATATAATGGTACAAGTTATATTTCCTCAACTACACACATTTCAATATTTGATATAATGGTACTTAAGTTAATATATATTTTTTCAAATTCAAGAAAGATAATAACCATCATGTAACATAGACAGCCAACAGTAAATGGGAAGTTGGAAACTCTCCTCACAGTTTATAAAATGATAGTTCACCTTTAATTTCATTTATTTAAATGCATTTTATTTGTATAAATATTTTTCTTAAATACACAAATGGCCTAATTTTATATATTTGACTACATATAAATTAATAAAATGAAAAATAGGACAGAATTTTAGAATATAAATTCCAACGTAATTTCAGGAGAGGAAAACAAATACCAACAGTCATTACTCATTACTACACCACTGAATCACAAGAATCAAATTACACATACAAATTATTACATTGAAACATTTGTACAAAAATAAAACATAATTAACTGCATACATTTGACTACATAAATAAATCCCACTAATCACCAAAGAAGAACAGAATGAGGGATCAAAAATCAAACAAATCCATCATATCTCTACATTTAACCCAAAAACAGACATTAAAATTCTCTAACATTACCAGAATTAAAAAAAAAAAAAAAAAATCCTCCACAAGACCAATGAAATTCCCATCAGAAAGACCCTGTAATAACACAGACAAAACAATAATAAAAATAATCAAAATCAACACCAAGAATTAAATTCAAAAATTTCACAAATAATCAAATGCTAAAAAATGCTACAATATTTTCAAACTTTTGATAAATTTCTCACCTTTAAAATTACCAAAAACGCCCTCGAAAACGATATCCGGGGTCTTCATTTCATCTATACTCTCCAAACCTCCATCCATATTATTGATCTTATCAGATTTCTTGTGTAAATTATGTGATCTCTTAAGACCAAACCTCTCCTTCCACCTGCTTGTACCTTTGGCTAACCCTGGTTGTACATCCTCATAATCATCATCATTATCATCACCAGCAAGAAGCTCATCTTTAAGTGTTGTAATTTTAGTGTTATTTCCTTTCAATGGCATCATTTTTCCCTTGAAAAAAAGCTCATCAGCAGAAATCATACTGTAATTAGGGACCGAAAACTCGAAATCTGAAGAAACTGGGGCCTCTCTATAGCTGTTTTCAAGCTTAATAGGCTGTTGAGGGTCACAAAAATCATTTGAAAATGATATTCTTGGACCATTTAAACATGCCATTATTAAGAGAAATTGTTTGGATTTGTTTTTGGTGTACTGTTTTAAGTTCACATGCAAATGTGAGAGCCCTTTATATAGGAGGCTGTTTTTTCATGTGCATGTGAGGGTTTTTTTTTAAAAAAGAATTGTGTGGAAAAATGGTAGACTTGGAAAGAAATATAAATGTTTTTTTCTTTATGTGGCTTACTATTTAGTTATTTTTATAAGTTTGAAAGACAAAAAGGCTCAATTATAGGGGATACTATTTATATAATAATCTTCATCAGATCTATATGTATATCATGCTGAATCATGGTGGATAATTAATTAAATTTTTCCACTTATTTATGTTTTCATGTAATTTTATAGTTTTCTGAGATGCTTTTAAGGAGTATGAACTTAAGGTGCTCATATAGTTTATTTTTATTTTCATTGTTTGCTAATTGTCTTGGAACTTGAAGTCCAATTAAAATAGACTAATTTATATATATATATATATATATATATATCCATTGGATTTAGACAACATGACAATCCCTGCACCAAATGTCTCTAATGCCTAACCTATACATGTTTAGTCATTACATGAGCTATATATTGACCAGATGAACATATTTCTAATTATCCTTTTGAAAATTATGGTAAAAAATAAGACAAATAATGACCTATTTTGGCAAAATATATATACAATATAATATGATTAAGGATGTTATAATCTATATCACTTTTGTGCACTCAAAGTCAAAGTGATCTAATATGAAGAGTAAGATCCAAAGTTCTGAAATATTTCTCAAATCAAGCATGCAAACACCATCATATTATATATTATCATCAACCAGTCAATAGATTTGGCAAATAATTTGAATTTTTTTAATATTTTTTCCATGATAATTTCATTAATCCACAACCTTCATCTTTTCATCAGTTATGATCTATTGCCACCTCAAAATCTGATCCATGAAATACATATACAAAATACTCAAAATCAAGTACAATTTCATAAAATACAATGCAGAAAATTGATGTAAAATAAAATATCAGAATGGATAATGTTCAATCCAATTAAAAAACACACTTTTTTCTAGGGGGGTTATATCCAAGAATATATTTCCTACCACATGCAGTAAAAAACATATGAATTTTACTTATTTTAAAATGTGCAGAAAAAACCTGTTCCCATGTGATTTCTTCTTTATTAGATTGCAGCATAAGGCACTATTCAGTGTTCCAAGATGATGCATAAAAATTTATTGGTAATTGATATTATATATATATATATATATATATATATATATATATAATATTACACTCTATTTTTGGACATCATCTGCTGAAAATCTAAGGCTTGGCAATAAGGCAGACAGGAAGCAGAAGGGATAATAAATTAATAAATAAATAATAAATATTGCAAAAAATACAAATTTCTTTTCTCAAGTTTTTTACATACTAATGTGTGTGTGTGTGTGTTTTCTTGATCTCTATATTCACTCTTACTCAGAAAAATGTAATCCCCATACTTGACGGTCACAAGGCTTCTAAATGAAGGAAATACAGCAAAGTAATAATATCTACAAAATAATATTTATTTTCAGCATTATTAATTATTTATGACTATTTATAACTTCCATGCACAATTTGGTCATAGAAAATACATATAATTTCCCTCACAAAGCTTCTAATATTAAACTAACAAAGCACTTTTTGTTGCACAAAGGAAAAAGCAAGAAAGATGGTTAAAATTTGTGTGATTTACAACTTATGAATCCTATTTATTTAGCACATTATATATATATATATATATATTTTTTTTTTTGAAAGCTAGCGTACACTGGAAGTAGGAGAGAAAAGACAATACAATAAAATTGTTCTCATATATATTTCCTTAATCTTTTCACATTTTTTATCCAACTTACACATCATGACCTTATAATTAGTCTTAAACAGACATTTTTCAAAACATTTTTTTAAACCCATAATGTTTTTTTTCTTCTTTATTTCGACACATTATTTGTCGTTTTGCTAATATTAATAACTCAAATAATAACTTTATACACATTATACTTTACCACAGCTCACGTTGGATGGGGAGTTGTCGTCTTTAAATTAGCCAAACTGGCATCAAACTCCCATAAGCACATGCCCAGTTTTCAACACTTCACTCCCAAGTATGACCCACAATTTGACCAATCTTACATATACATATATATATATATATATACACATAATAATTTGTAAAAAAACAACTTTATATATCTATATATATAACTATATATACAAGATGTAGGTAGTCATTTGAGAGTATGGCAACCCCTGATCAAAATTCTTATAAGGGCATTTTAATTTTGGTCATTTTACAACCCTTAAACTTCTATTACGTATATATGGGTATGTCTCAGATAATCTGTAACTCAAACATCAATAAAATAAAACTTATTAATTTTAACTATACTTAATACAATATATATATATATATGATTGTGATGAAAAAAGATTCGAATTCTTAAAAATATGAAGCTCACATGGTTAATACTGTTTCTTGTTTGGATTAGTCAATGGGTTTTTAACAGGTGGCTGATTCCCCTCATACTAATCTGCTAAAAAAAATTACATGAGGAAAATTGACCAAAACTCTCCATCAAAAGGTGGAGAAAACTTAGCATTATGCTTATTTTGGTCTCCCATCTATTATACAACCTTTGTCTTTTTACTAATTATTTTAAAATCTTTTTCCTTTTCTCTCGTATTTTTGTTCTTTGGCACTATCTGCTATGCTGCATCAAGAATTTTTATATAAAGGGTACTTTGTATTTTGACATATTTATTTCTATGGGTATTAAGACTTCTCATGGTTAGTTTTAATTTTTAGAGCAAATGAATGTTTATATATCGTGACTAATTAGGGATAATGGGATAAATATGCAAAAAACCCTATTGGCTGAAAACCCCCTGTGAAATAAATATAGGCTAAAAACCTCTTGTGAAATTTTTTCGTTGCAAAAAACCCCCTCGGTCAGTTAGGTGAGCTACACGCGCAAAAAAAAACCTGACCGAGAGGGTTTTTTGCAACGAAAAAATTTCACAAGGGGTTTTTAGCCTATATTTATTTCACAGGGGGTTTTCAGCCAATAAATTATTTCACGGGGTTTTTTTTTGCATTTATCCCTGACTAATTATTGCATGCAAAAAAGATTTTAGTTCAAACCCGATTTAAATGCAAATTGAACATAAACAGTTTTGCGTTAATATGGAGTGATTTGGAGAGGATTAGTTAATTAATATGTTAGATAATTTTACGAAGTAATATGATATCATTTGGGTGTTTCTATTAACCATAACTTACGTTTTGTAAGACAAGTTTTGTTTTACAATTTACTTTGCTTAGAGATGGTGTAATTTGTTTCTGCATGAGTTTTTAATAACTGAAGCTTAATTTCCAAATATAACTAGTAAAGGTTAGACGTAGTTACGTAGATGACAAGCTTCACCACATGGATGTAGATGGCAAACTCATTAAATATAATATTCAGCCAGACTCATATAAAAGGTCTGAAAATAGTCAAAATATTTCACTTTATAAGAAATTAAAAAGATACCCTGGTATTAACCCTTTATCAACAGAGTACGAAATCATATGTATGCCACATTCAAGTGACTTTGTATGATTCAAGAAAGCTTTTATAAAGAGGATTTTACAAAATGAAGACGTGTATGTATGTGGTTCGATATAAGCTTTTTCGCCAGCCAAAAGACGAAATTTGAGTAAATATAACTGAATAAAAGGAAGAGCCACATTGTCATAAATACATAACCACACAAATACAAATACAAGGGTTTTCGTTAGTTTCTACATATTTATATGATTTTCAACTTTACAAGTAACAAGTTTGTTTCTGTATTTGAGTAAAAAATTTAAAATTTTCTCGGGAATTGTGTACTACCAAAATTCAGGTGAAAATGGTAGTTGTTTGTTTATGTTTTTAAAAATAGGTTGAAATTTGTGAAATATGTCAAATCAATATTGATAGGTTGATTAATGATGTGTAGAATGATTATTTTAGTTATGTATATAATGATTATGTGAATAAAAAATAAAAAATTATAATAGAGAAAATGAAATAATGATTGATTTAATTGGTAAATGTGTAAAGTGTTGTATATATGATTGATAGGTAGTTATATAAGAGATTGAAAAAGTAGAGTTGAAAAAGAATAAAATTTGGATGAAAATTTGGTGTGTTAAGTTTATTTAGAATTTTGGGATTTAAAAACTTGAAAATGAGATTTGAAAACATAAACAAACAAATAGGTTTTCTATATATGTATTATATTTAGGGGTGGCAAATTGGTTCAGGAACCGTGGGTCCAACCCGACCCAATTAGTTTTGGGTTTGGATGGATCTTAAAAAAAAAGAATTATGGTTCCAATTGGTTTTGTATTTATTGAATTTTCAAGACTTCGGTTTCTTATGGTTTTTGATTGGGTCCAAATTGGTTCCAATAATGGGCCTATTTTGGTTCCTAAATGGATCCAATTAAAAAATAAAAATAATTCTCCATTTTTTCTTTCTTAGACCCAATTGGTTTTCTTTATTTAAAATTTCACTTGTAGAGAATATGTGATTGCTTAAGAACTAAACTCATACTTGTTTTAGTCATTTGAACTTATACTTTAAATAAATTTTTATAATAAGATCAAAAAATTATTTTATATTATTTTTAGTCATTTGAGCTTTTTTATTTTTTAATATATATTATATTTTTATTATTATATTAATAAATATATATTAAATAATTAAAAATAAATAAAAATATTTGGCTCGGCTCGAGTACGGACTCGAGCTCGCGAGCTTGGGCTAGGCTCGAGCTCGAACCCATGCTCGCGAGCTCGAGTCCGAGCTCGAAAATTTTGGGCTCGGCTCGAGTTCGAGCTCGTGAGCTTGGGCTCGGCTCGAGCTCGAACCCATGCTCACGAGCTCGAGTCCGAGCTCGAAAATTTTGGGCTCGACTCGAGTTCGGGCTCGAGTTCGCGAGCTTGGGCTCGGCTCGAGCTCGAACCCATGCTCACGAGCTCGAACCCGAGCTCGAAAAAAAAATTATATCCTTAATTTCTCTACATTAATTTTTTCGTTATAAATTAAAATACATTAGTTAATAATATATTGATAAACCTCAATTATACGTGTTTTTTAGCCTAAGATTAGTCGTTTATATATCATTTTATATCATGATTTATACCCCATATGCGTTTAATAGGTTTGTTACATGTTCGTAGGAAAAAATCATTAATTTCGAGAAAAGGGCGAAAAACGTACGAAAGGAGGTAAATTGGCAATGCTTGGAAATACAATCGTATCTTGGGCTACAAACCTCCATTATTAATGAGCCTTATATGATTAGAAAGCTAAGACAATTACCTAAAAGTCTTATGAAGAGGACAAGATCCGGTTCAAACGTTTGAAGACTCAAAAGTTATAAATACGCTTTGTTCCGAACCAAATGGCGCAGTCCTGGTAAAACGATCATAACTCGAGTTCTACAACTTGGATTGGATCCAAATCAGTGGGGTATTGAAGCTAAGACATAGAGCTACAACTTTGTAGAAGATCCCAAAGCCAAATTCGGACTGGAACAACGGCATACGTACGCCGTGTTAATTGGCGTTCAGACAACGAAGGCAGAAAGTTTGGGGCTAAATCGGCGTACGTACGCCCATTTGTACGGCGTACGTACGCCGATTTGTACTGCGTACGTACGCCGCTTTACTCGGCGTACAGACGCGCGTTAGGTTGAGTCTAAACGCTGAAAAAGCCCATATTCGGCCCAACTTCGGGTTTATGTTCTAGATTAGGTATAAATACCCCCTCCAAACATTATTTTAGGGTTCGAACTTTATTTTCTTGAATTGAGTTGTAAAGATTGGAGATCGAGAGACGAGATTCAAGATTTTTGTAGACAATTTGATTCGACAACGGGTTTAATCGAAATTATTTTCTTTAATCTCTTTTAATTCTTGTCGTTTTATCATGTTTACATTATTAATTGTTTATCGTGCTTTCGTATCTATGGAGTAATCCATCTTATTCTGGAACCGGGAATAGCCCGATAATATGTTATCGATATAGATTATAGAATCGTTGATTTTACATCGCGTATGCTTATGATTTGAATTCTTGATTATTAATGCTTGTGAATTTGCTGGCCACTTATTTGCATGTTCATAGATATTAGGTGAAAATTCTGAAAGGTGACATCTATATCAGAACCCTAGAATTCAAACCTAGGATCCTAAATCACGAAAGTAGTTTTAGGTCCTTTGAGGAATCGATACACTATCATAGAGATTAATGAATCTGAGTTTAGTCTAATCATCACGAAAGTAGTTGATTAATTATCTTGGGTAATTTGTTATACTTCGACAGAAGATAGTAAGTACAATTGGATAGTGTCCTTCATAAGTAGCGATAGTAGTTTCATTGGTAATATAATTGAGTCAATAATGTTTATTGTGGTGAACCCTGAGTCCGGAATTTCCAATCATATATAACTTAAATCAATTTTCTTGCTTTCTGTTTAGTTTTCTTTACAATCTACCTCGTGTTTTTGTTAGGCTTAGATTACTGATAATTGATAGGCTAGTGCTTGATTATTCGGTCTTCGTGGGAACGATATCTTTTGTACTACACCGAAGCCGTGCGCTTGCGGTTTAGGCACATCAAGTTTTTTGGCGCCGTTGCCGGGGACTTGAATAGTCAATATTAGTTTTTATCAGATTTTAGTGAGACTAAGCCGTTTTTATTTTTTATTTTTAATTTTCGTTTTTAATTTTAATTTTTGTTTTAATTTCAGGATTTTGACTTCTCTTGTATGCGAAGTAAGATCGATTTCGAACCTGATCCAGAAATCGAGAAAACTTTTTGTGCTAGGAGAAGACAACAAAAACTAAAACAAGCTCACCTGAAACAAATAACGATGGCTGAAGAGAATGTGAATGTAAACGTCAACGCAAACGCTAATGCGAATGCAAACCCGGCTGCAAATGCGAATGCGAACGCGAGATGTCTTAAGGATTTTGCAGCGCCGAATGCACAGACACTTCACTCCAGCATCGCCAGGCCTACTGTAGAGGCCAACAATTTCGAGCTCAAGCCATCCCTTCTGCAAATGGTTCAGCAGAATCAGTTTGGGGGTGCACCTACTGAAGAGCCAAACCTCCACTTGTCCATGTTTTTAGAGTACTGCGACACTCTGAAGATGAACGGGGTTTCTCAGGATGCTATCAGGCTGAGATTATTTCCGTTTTCACTGAGAGACAAGGCGAGAGCTTGGCTACACTCTTTACCATCGGGCTCAATCAGAACATGGGATCAGCTCATGCAATGCTTTCTAGCGAGATACTTTCCCCCGAGCAAGATTGCACAACTGAGGAATCAAATTACGACTTTTGCTCAGAGAGAAGGTGAATCGTTATATGAAGCTTGGGAACGATTCAAGGATCTTCTCCGACTGTGCCCACATCACGGGTTGGAGAAATGGCTTATAGTCCATACATTCTACAATGGGCTGGTTTACAATGTAAGCATAAAATCGTAATTGCCAAGATCTTCAACAATATGATTTTCACATGTAAGCATAGATCGAAGAAACATACCTTGATCCATAACAAGATTCGTAGTAGCGGAAACGATGAAACGATTTATCTCCGGAATTGTATTTCTCTCTCTTGACCCCTTTAGACTTGAATGATTTTCTTGATGGATAGAAATATCGTAATGGGTTGAGAGAGGATCAATTCCTAGGGTTTTCTTTATATAGACCCACCATCAGGGTATTTTAGGAATTTACCTTTTCTAATCCTTAACCAATTAGAATTACCCTTATATTATTAAACTACATAATTGATATAAACGTGGGCCATAATAATAACAACCCACTAATGGGGAACGTGGGTTTACATTCTCCCACTTGGCCCATGTGCCATTATATATCATAAAGTTTAATAATAACCGTAATTGCGCATAGTATAGGGTAACTCATCATTATATTGGTTAAATCATAAAGTCACCATTAAGCATGACAACCAATAAGGATCATAGCGGTTGTACATCAATTTGTCGACATAGTCCCTTCTATGTATCACAATACTAGTCTCATACTCAACATGACACGTAATAAGGTATTCAATAACGATCCAACATAATGTCTTTGTCAGAGACAATATCTTGTTTCACATAATGCATTAATGTATATACTAATCATAAGAAACAAGATCCATATATCCATAACAGAAACAAAATAAATGAGCTCAGAGTGTCAATCACATGATAACATAAAACATAAACAACTTTAACGATGACATTCAATAATCCCCATTCTTTCGACATGTTCAGTAAATGTCTTAGGGGGCAATCCTTTTGTCAACGGATCTGCAACCATAAGATTTGTGCTAATGTGTTCGATTGACACTCTTTGTTTCTGAACTTCTTCTTTAACGGCAAAGTATTTCAATTCCATATGTTTAGCACCTTTCGAATACTTGTCGTTTTTAGAAAAGAAGACTGCTGCGGAGTTATCACAATAAATTTTCAGCGGCTTGGCAATAGTGTCAACTATTCCAAGTCCCGAAATAAAGTTTCGCAGCCATAAACCATGAACTGTAGCCTCGAAGCATGCTACAAACTCAGCTTCCATAGTGGATGCAGCAATGACAGTCTGCTTCGCACTTTTCCATGAAATTGCTCCTCCAGCCAAGAGGAACAAATAGCCGAATGTGGATTTTCTTGAGTCCACACATCCGGCAAAGTCTGAATCTGAATACCCAATCACCTCGAGGTGATCAGATCTTCTATAAGTAAGCATATGGTCTTTCGTTCCTTGCAGATACCTCAAAACTTTCTTTGCAGCTTTCCAGTGATCTATTCCCGGATTACTTTGATACCTACCCAACATTCCGACAGCAAAACTGATGTCTGGTCTGGTACAGGTCTGTGCATACATCAAGCTTCCAACAATGGATGCATAAGGAATTTGTTCCATCTGATTACGTTCCAATTCATTCTTTGGACATTGATTGAGACTAAATTTATCTCCCTTCTGAATTGGAACGACACTTTTAGAGCATGTGTTCATTTTAAACCTCTCTAGAACTTTAGTAATATATGCTTTCTGAGACAATCCCAACAATCCTTGTGACCTATCACGAAATATTTCTATTCCTATCACATAGGATGCCTCACCCATATCCTTCATCTCAAAGTTCTTAGAGAGAAATTCCTTAGTTTGACGTAATAAACCAAGATCATTAGTAGCTAGCAAGATGTCGTCAACATACAAAACCAAAATTATAAACTTACTCCCACTGATCTTCAGATATATACATCGGTCAACGATGTTTTCATTAAATCCAAAAGATGTAATGGTATCATTGAACTTAAGATACCATTGTCTGGAAGCTTGTTTAAGCCCGTATATTGACTTCTTAAGTTTACACACCATATGTTCTTTTCCATCAACCACAAAACCTTCAGGTTGATCCATAAAAACTTCCTCATCTAAATTCCCATTCAGAAAAGCAGTTTTCACATCCATCTGATGGAGCTCTAAATCATAATGAGCAACCATTGCCATAATAATCCTTAAAGAGTCCTTTTTAGAGACAGGTGAAAAGGTCTCTTTGTAGTCGATACCGTCTTTCTGAGTAAAACCTTTGGCAACGAGTCTAGCCTTGTGTCGTTCGATATTGCCATTTGAGTCGCGTTTGGTCTTGAAGACCCACTTACAACCAACTCTTTTACAACCTTCAGGCAATTCAACAAGGTCCCAGACTACATTATAATCCATTGATTTTAGCTCTTCTTTCATGGCATCTAACCATTTAACGGAACTCTCACTTTTTATGGTTTGTGAAAACGAAACTGGTTCATTATCGATTCCTAAGTCGGATTCCGACTCTTGTAGATAGACCACATAATCACCAGAAATTGCAGGTCTCCGTTGTCTTACAGACCTTCTTAATTCAATTTCTTGTGGTTGATCTATCATTGGTTCATTGATAATAACTTCATTATGTGGTGTTTGGTCGTTAATTTGTTGTTCTTGCAAATCATTAGCATGATCAACATGTACAGGAACAACAACTTGAGAAGAAGGCAAATGCAAAGGAATTTGCACTCTAACTTCTTGAATTTCCACTTTTTGTGTCTCTAAACTCCCACTAACTTCACCATTCTCAATGAACCTAGCATTTCCAGTTTCAACAATTCTCGTACTATGATTAGGACAATAAAATCTATACCCTTTAGATTTTTCTGGATAACCAATGAAGAAACCACTGATTGTTCTTGAGTCCAGTTTCTTTTCATGTGGATGATGTGCCTAAACCGCAAGCGCACGGCTTCGGTGCAGTACAAAAGATATCGTTCTCACGAGGACCGAACAATCAAGCACTAGCCTATCAATTCTTCGTAATCTAAGCCTAATAAAAATACGAGATAGTTGTAAAGAAAACTAAACGGAAAGCAAGTAAATTGATTTGATTTGTATATGATTGGAAATTCCGGAATTAGGGTTTACCACGATATATATTATCGACTCAATTATATTACCAATTAAATTACGATCGCTACTTATGAAGGGCACTATCCAAATGTAATCACTATCTTCTGTCGAAGTATAATAACATACCTAAGCTAATTAATCAACTACTTTCGTGATGATTATACTAGACCTAGACTCATTGATCTCTATGATAATGCATCGATTCCTCAAAAGACCTAAAACTACTTTCGTGATTTAGGATCCTAGGTTTGAATACTAGGGTTCCGATATAGATGTCACCTTTCAGAATTTTCACCTAATATCTATGAACATGCAAATAAGTGGCCAGCAAATTCACAAGCATTAATAAACAAGAATTCAAATCATAAGCATACGCGATGTAACTTCACCGATTCTATAACCTATATCGATAACATGCTATCGGGCTATTCCCAATTCCAGAAAAATATGAATTACTCCATAGAAACGAAAGCACAATAAACAATTAATAAAGCAAACATCATAAACGACAAGAATTCAAAGAGATTAAAGAAGATAATTTTCGATAAAACCCGTTGTCGAATAAACTGTTTACAATCGTTCTTGAATTTCGTGTCTCGATCCCCAATCTTTACAACTCAATTCAAGAAAATAAGGTTCGAACCCTAAAATAATGTTCGGAGGGGGTATTTATACCTAATCTAAAACATAAACCCGAATATGGGCCGAATATGGGCTTTGTACGAAACAGCGCCTGTACGCGATATTGAACGGCGTACGTACGCCGTATAAAACGGCGTACGTACGCCGTATAAAATGGCGTTCGTACGCAAGATGATCCAAACTTTCTGCCTTCGTTGTACGGGCGCAAATTAACACGGCGTACGTACGCCATGTATTTCATCCGAATTTCGCTTTGGTGTCTTCTACAAAGTTGTAGATCTATGTCTTGGCTTTAAAACCCAACTGATTTCGATCCAATCCAAGTTGTAGAACTCGAGTTATGATCGTTTTACCAGGACTGCGCCATTTGGTTCGAAACAGAGCATATTTGTAACTTTCGGGCCTTTAAACGTTTGAACCGGATCTTGTCATCTTCACAAAACTTTTAGGTAATTGTCTTAGCTTTCCAAACATATAAGGATCATTAATATTGGAGGTTTGTAGCCCAAGATATGATCGTATTTCCAAACAACGCCCATGTATCTCATTTCATACGTTTTTTCGCCGTTTTCTTGAATTCGATGATTTTACCCTACAATCATGTAACAAACCTATAAACGTATATGGGGCATAAATCATGATATAAAATAATATAAAAATGACTAATCTTAGGCTAGAAAACACGTATAATCGAGGTTTATCAACCCCCCCAAACTTGCTTTTGTTCGTCCTCGAACAAACGGTAAACAAAGAAAACAAAAAGATAAAATAAAGATAAACTCATTTTCGTAGAGCACACGATTGCACTTAGCATGTGCAACAAGCCTTTAAACCTTTTAGTTACCCCAAAAGGACGAGTTATAGTCTCGTGAGGGTTTGCAGTTTGATATACCCACAAAATCTATGATATTCAAGCTAAATTCATATAATACAATTTATAAAAATCAACAAAAGACTAGTGGCATAACTTCATTAACAATTAATCTCAAAAGTATGTACATATCTCTCAATTTTACCACATATTAACACTAAGAGTCGAATTAACTTCAAAAGTGGTGCGTGCAATCATAGGCATTATAGTCGAGTGGCATCCTTATCAAATTTTGGATATAATCCCCACTTTTATTAACTTTCAAATTCAAAAGGTATACACACTTCAAAACTAAAGCTTTTCAGATTTTTTTTTTTTTTTTTTTTTGATTTTCTACACAGCACGCGTGGATTTTTATTTAGCTCATTAGACCATGTGCAATGTTTGTTCCCTTAGGCTTTCTATGACACCCATGTAACGAGTTTTGGGTCAACGACTCCGAATCTAGATAGCTTTAGGGCGTTAAGTGTTGAAACACTCCTTTTGGACTTAATCACTCGAGTGTCAAAGGCCACGAAACAAACTAGGTCTTTATGTGAGTTAGATTCACAATGTCATTATAATCCAACACAAAAGTATCTCTATACCTTATGAAAATTTTAGTTAAAATCCTTGGGAATTACTCCTTAAGTGTCTCAAGATGTAGCATCCACTCAACTCCTCTCCCATAGATTGTGTGTAAATATCTAAAGAAGTAAATCCTAATCTTAGGTCGACATGAGCAAAAATTGAGATATGCTTATTCCATTAGTCCAAATTATACATTGAAGTCATGCCATCTATCTTAAATTAATTCTAGCAAATTGTACAATTTGACAAGCTAAAACTCATAATAGAAAAAAAATAAAGCATGCCCTATGAATAGCTCAAACTCCCCCAAACTTAAGCGAAACAAACTCATATGATATATAAATATGCTAAGTCGAATTCCACCCCCAAATTTAAACTATACATTGTCCTCAATGTTATCACACATAAGTTGTGGGAAAGGAAAACTTAACCTAACGGGATGTTGAAAAACATGCCCGAATACCAAAAGAGAATTTGCGTTCCAAGTAAAGGTGTTGCATCGTCTTTATCATCCAATGTAAGCTACTCATGTACCTTGTATGACAAAACAAAAACAAAGCATGCAAAGATTTTTTTTTTTTTTTTTTTTTTTTTTTGTTAAAGAAAAAAAAAACATAAAGAAAAAAAACAAAAACAAAAACAGAAAAAAGAAAACACTTGGGTTGCCTCCCAAGAAGCGCTTGTTTATAGTCATTAGCTTGACTTTACCATGTTAACTCAGCTTTGTAGATCCCAAATTGGACCCGACGACTTAGCAACTCTCCAATCGACTTTAGAATCTTGATTTCTAATTAAAGAAACCTCATGTGCTTGTCGAATAGAAAACTTAAATATCCCTTTTTTGAGTTTTCGTCGAGGAATCTTTTTATCGTGCGAAACTTTAATACCTTCCTTGTTGATCCTTGCACTCTCATGCGCATCAAACTTTAACTTATCTGGTTCACGACGTCGAAACTTTCTTTCCTCTTTAGCTATGTTTGGTGTCAACGACATATTTTCCTTGAACATTCGAGCAATATCAGCGTTAATGGTGTCTTCCTCCTCGATCGAGCCATCACTCACCAGTCGTGCCTCGAATGGATCCTTATAGTGCTTCCTAGCAAGCTTGTCTTTGATTATAGCTTCGTCAATCCTGTAACAAGAGTTCTCGATAGAGCAGTTAGCAACAGATTTATATAGACTAAAGTCAACTCTCTCATCCCCAATATTCAAGGAAAGCATTCCATTTTTAACATCAATAATAGCTCCTGCTGTGGCTAGGAATGGTCTACCAAGAATAATGGGGATTCGAGAATCCTCATCCATATCGAGAACAATGAAATCTGTAGGAATAAAGAACTTACCAACCTTGATAGGTACATCCTCTAACACACCTATCGGATACTTAACAGAACGATCAGCTAATTGCAAAATTAATGTCGTAGGTTTTAAATCATTCATCTCTAACTTCTTCGCCATAGACAATGGCATGAGACTAACACTAGCTCCAAGATCACATAAAGCATTGTTAAAACTCATATTACCAATTACACAAGGAATTGAGAAACTACCGGGATCTTTAAGTTTTGAAGGTAATTTATTTTGAATTACAGCGCTACACTCCTCAGTTAAAGCGATAGTTTCATATTCCTCTAGCTGTCGTTTGTTAGAAAGAACTTCCTTCAAAAATTTAGCATATGTAGGCATTTGTGCAAGTGCATCGGTGAATGGAATATTAATGTAGAGCTTTTTCAAAACTTCTAAAAATTTTCCAAACTGTTTATCGAGTTTTGCCTTAGCTAATCTTTGGGGAAAAGGTACGGGTGGTTCATATGGTGGTGGAGGTACATAGACTGGTTCAGTTTCGTCATTCGTTTTGTCTTTTGAGTTGTCGGGATTAGACGTTTTTTCAACCTTATCAGTTAACTCAGTTTCACTCACCCTAGTAGGCATCTTTGGACCTTCATAATCGGTTCCACTCCTTAAAGTAATCGCATTACAATGTTCCTTCGGATTTGTCTCAGGTTGTCCGGGAAAAGAACCGAAAGTCCTATTCGAGTTACTAGCCTGTTGTGCAATTTGAGTTTCTAGCATCTTATTGTGAGTTGCTAAAGAGTCTACTTTTGTTGCTAGTTGCTTAATTGCATCATTTACTATCTCGTTTTGCTTAGTCTGGGCTACTACAAAACTCTCAAGTAGGGACTCTAGGTTCGATTTCTGTGGTGGAACAGGATTATAGGGATTCTGTTGAAAACCAGGTGGTTGCCTAAAATTAGATTGTAAGGCTGCGTTTTGAGTCGGTTTGTACGAAAAATTTGGGTGATTCCTCCAACCAGAGTTAAAAGTATTTGAAAACGGGTCGTTCTTTTGGTTGAAGTTATTCACAAAGTTGGCTTGTTCTATAGAGGGATCGTTTGGTACACTAGCTAATTGACACTCTAATGCAATATGACCAACCATACCACATATTTCGCACATAGGGGGTGGGGTAGTGACAGAATTGACATGCATGTTCATGGAATCCAATTTCTTAGACATGGCTTCTACTTGTGCAGAAAGTAAAGTAATAGCATCAAGATCGTACTTACCTAGTGTCTTCTGTGGAATCGATCTTTCGCTTGACCACTGGTAGTGGTTCAATGCCATATCCTCGATTAAGTCGTAAGCTTCATCGATACCCTTATTCATCAGCGCTCCTCCAGCTGCTGCATCGACTGACAT
Source organism: Verbascum thapsus (assembly GCA_963669365.1). Classification (NCBI taxonomy): domain Eukaryota; kingdom Viridiplantae; phylum Streptophyta; class Magnoliopsida; order Lamiales; family Scrophulariaceae; genus Verbascum; species Verbascum thapsus. Next base: position 23,951,426 of record OY770106.1, read on the forward strand.
CCTCGTGGTATAAATCAGCCCATTATAAAATGTATGAACTATGAGCCATTTCTCCAGCCCGTGATGTGGGCACAGTCGTAGAAGGTCTTTGAATCGTTCCCAGGCTTCATAAAGTGATTCACCATCTCTCTGAGCAAAAGTCGTAATTTGATTCCTCAGTTGTGCAGTCTTGCTCGGGGGAAAATATCTCGCTAAGAATGTCTGCATCAATTGATCCCATGTTCTAATCGAACCAGTCGGTAAGGAATGTAGCCAAGCTCTCGCCTTGTCTCTCAGTGAGAACGGGAATAATCTCAGCCTGATAGCATCCTGAGAAACCCCGTTCATCTTCAGAGTGTCGCAGTACTCTAAGAACATTGACAAGTGGAGATTCGGCTCTTCAGTAGGTGCACCCCCAAACTGATTCTGCTGAACCATTTGCAGAAGGGATGGCTTGAGCTCGAAATTGTTGGCCTCTACAGTAGGCCTAGCAATGCTGGAGTGAAGTGTCTGAGCATTAGGTGCTGCAAAGTCCTTAAGACATCTCGCATTTGCATTCGGATTCACATTTGCAGCTGGGTTTGCATTCGCGTTAGCGTTTGCATTAATATTTGCATTCACGTTCTCTTCAGCCATTGTAACTTGTCTAAGCTGAGCTTGTTTCAGTTTTTGTTGTCTTCTCCTAGCACGAAAGGTTTTCTCGATTTCTGGATCAGGTACGAAATCGAGCTTACTTCGCATACAAGGAAAAATCGAAAACCTGAAATAAAACAGAGAAATAAAAATTAAAAACTAAAAATAAAATAAAATGGCTTAGTCTCACTAAAATCTGATAAAAACTAATATTGACTATTCAAGTCCCCGGCAACGGCGCCAAAAACTTGATGTGCCTAAACCGCAAGCGCACGGCTTCGGTGCAGTACAAAAGATATCGTTCCCACGAGGACCGAACAATCAAGCACTAGCCTATCAATTCTTCGTAATCTAAGCCTAATAAAAATACGAGATAGTTGTAAAGAAAACTAAACGGAAAGCAAGTAAATTGATTTGATTTGTATATGATTGGAAATTCCGGAATTAGGGTTTACCACGATATATATTATCGACTCAATTATATTACCAATTAAATTACGATCGCTACTTATGAAGGGCACTATCCAAATGTAATCACTATCTTCTGTCGAAGTATAATAACATACCTAAGCTAATTAATCAACTACTTTCGTGATGATTATACTAGACCTAGACTCATTGATCTCTATGATAATGCATCGATTCCTCAAAAGACCTAAAACTACTTTCGTGATTTAGGATCCTAGGTTTGAATACTAGGGTTCCGATATAGATGTCACCTTTCAGAATTTTCACCTAATATCTATGAACATGCAAATAAGTGGCCAGCAAATTCACAAGCATTAATAAACAAGAATTCAAATCATAAGCATACGCGATGTAACTTCACCGATTCTATAACCTATATCGATAACATGCTATCGGGCTATTCCCAATTCCAGAAAAATATGAATTACTCCATAGAAACGAAAGCACAATAAACAATTAATAAAGCAAACATCATAAACGACAAGAATTCAAAGAGATTAAAGAAGATAATTTTCGATAAAACCCGTTGTCGAATAAACTGTTTACAATCGTTCTTGAATTTCGTGTCTCGATCCCCAATCTTTACAACTCAATTCAAGAAAATAAGGTTCGAACCCTAAAATAATGTTCGGAGGGGGTATTTATACCTAATCTAAAACATAAACCCGAATATGGGCCGAATATGGGCTTTGTACGAAACAGCGCCTGTACGCGATATTGAACGGCGTACGTACGCCGTATAAAACGGCGTACGTACGCCGTATAAAATGGCGTTCGTACGCAAGATGATCCAAACTTTCTGCCTTCGTTGTACGGGCGCAAATTAACACGGCGTACGTACGCCATGTATTTCATCCGAATTTCGCTTTGGTGTCTTCTACAAAGTTGTAGATATATGTCTTGGCTTTAAAACCCAACTGATTTCGATCCAATCCAAGTTGTAGAACTCGAGTTATGATCGTTTTACCAGGACTGCGCCATTTGGTTCGAAACAGAGCATATTTGTAACTTTCGGGCCTTTAAACGTTTGAACCGGATCTTGTCATCTTCACAAAACTTTTAGGTAATTGTCTTAGCTTTCCAAACATATAAGGCTCATTAATATTGGAGGTTTGTAGCCCAAGATATGATCATATTTCCAAACAACGCCCATGTATCTCATTTCATACGTTTTTTCGCCGTTTTCTTGAATTCGATGATTTTACCCTACAATCATGTAACAAACCTATAAACGTATATGGGGCATAAATCATGATATAAAATAATATAAAAATGACTAATCTTAGGCTAGAAAACACGTATAATCGAGGTTTATCAGTGGATTATATATTCTTACTTCCGCTGGGCAACCCCAAACATGCAGGTGCCTTAAACTGGGTTTTCTTCCCGTCCACAGTTCAAAAGGTGTCTTAGGAACTGCCTTACTAGGAACCCTGTTTAATAAATATACAACGGTCTTTAAAGCATGCATCCACAATGATTTGGGTAAAGATGAATAACTTAACATACTCCTAACCATTTCCATCAAAGTACGGTTACGCCTTTCTGCAACACCATTTTGTTGCGGTGTTCCTGGCATTGTGTATTGAGCACAAATACCACGACTTTCTAGAAATTTAGCAAATGGACCAGGGCACTGTCCACTTTCATCATATCTACCATAATATTCACCACCTCTATCAGATCTAACAATTTTCACCTTTCTGTCTAATTGTCTTTCAACTTCATTGATAAATATCTCTAAGGTATGTACCGATTGAGATTTATCATGCAACAAATAGACATATCCATAACGTGAAAAATCATCAATAAAGGTGATAAAATACTTTTCTCCACCAAAAGATGGAATATCAAAAGGCCCACAAATATCGGTGTGTATTATTTCAAGGAGTTGTGAGCTTCTTGTGGCTGTTTTCTTAAGTGTGTGTTTTGTGTGCTTACCCTTAATGCACTCAACACAAACTCCGAGATCAGTAAAATCTAAATTGGGAAGGATTTCATTCTTTACCAATCTCTCGATTCTTTCTTTGGATATATGACCCAAACGTTTATGCCACAAGTAAGCCGACGATTCATTACATAATCCACGTTTAGTTCCAACATTATGATGCAAGGTCAAAAGAGTCTCAGCGAAAAGGGGATCAAGTTTTAGTTTGTATAAACCATCACAAAGAAAACCAGAACCGATAAAAAGATTTTGTTTGAACAAACTAAAACATCCGTTACCAAATTTAAAAGAGTATCCAGCTGAATCGAGTTTCAACAACGAAATTAAGTTGCGAGAAACAGAAGGAACATAAAAGTTTGAAAAGATCTAAATGATGCCCAGTATCTAAAGTTAAACGGTAAGTCCCAATGGCTTTAACTGGGGCTTTGACTCGATTCCCCATGAAAATAAATTTTTCGTTTTGGCTTATGGTTTGGGTCGTAAGAAATCCTTGCATCGTATTTGAAACATGAGTGGTACAACCAGAATCAATCCACCAAGTATTATAAGGAACTTCAGCTAAATTTGATTCGAAACATACTAAAGCACTAGGCTTACCTTGCTTTTCGAACAATGCCTTACGTTTCAAGCAATCTTTCTGATAGTGACCGGTCTTTTTACATAATCGGCACGTATCACTGCTTAGTTCCTTCTTCAGTCTTGCTGCAATATTCGTCATTTCAACGATATGCTCATGCATGGTACGAGAACCATCGAACTTCATGGTGGTTAACGTACCCATCAGTGTCCCAGCAAGCGACTTATCAGCCGACTCAGACTGGGAGCTTTCTTCCACATACTTCATAAATTCCTTAGCACTTTCAGTTTTCTTAATTATGGACTTGATGTTGTTTGCTACAGTCATTCGCATGAACATAAGGCTCAGTCTGTTGGATCTTTCTCAAGCTTTATGAAAAGATCGATCCTCAGTGCTGCTAGAATCAGTAAGAGCAGCGGGTTTCTCACTTAGAGTGCTAAATCAAGATCCAGAACACCGAGGTGAAACTGAACTTGTTCACACCATTCAGAGAAATTAAGCCCATTAAACTTAATAACAGACTCAGCTTGAGAATGAAGAGAAACGGGGGCAGATGCTGCAAAACATAATATATGCTTACACTTTAATGCTTCGAGTAATAAACTTAATCTGTATTACAGATTCAGAAACATAATTGTACATGAGCGTATATTGTAGAACACCTTTGGGTGAAACGACAACATACGATAATCAAGCGTAATTGTAGTTCACCTTTGGGTGAAACAACATAATAAAATTAATCTTTAATACAAATTTATAAACATGAATGTATATTGTAGATCACCTTTGGGTGAAACAACAACATACAATAATCAAACGTAATTGTAATTCACCTTTGGGTGAAACAACAATGTTCGGTAACTTAAACATAACATAATTGATGCTCAAATAGTTTCACATAATTGGTAATTAACATTCACAAATTAGATATATTCGCAATCTTTGGATATACTAAAATATCTAACCGATCACATCAATTCACCACGATAATGTTCATGAATTATAAAACGAGTAATCAACCTTTGGGCGATCCAATAATATTTTATAACCATGAACTTTATTGAATATCATGAAGACATTCACTTGATAAGCATCACATAAGTCGAATCAAGAAATTTATTCAATTCATATAACATAATCAAATTTCTTGCTTTCGATTAGTAAAACACAAGTAGATCATAATTAGGGTTTCACTTGATGAAACTCTATTTTGTGTGCAAGTTGTAAAACATACTAAGAATTCACATCTCACTGCCATCACATAAATCCATACATAAACCCATACATAAACATATATACATATAATATATATATATATATATATATATATATATATATATATATATCTAATCATGCAACAGATAACGAAAACCATTAACTCATACAATCACCATAATCTGAAAATTTCAGCATGAATTATATCATCTTTATATATTACTTAATCATGCAAAGTCATGCAATTTGTTTATAGAAAACCGAAACAATATTATGCGATTAAATTTAATTCAAAAACATGATCATAAAATAAAACATTCATGAATAATATTTAATCGATATTCACATAATAATATTCGAAAATCGAATCGATTAATTCGAAATCATAATTATAAAAAAAAATTGTTCATGAATAATATTCAATCGATACACACATAATAATAATCGAAAATTGAATCGATTGATTAAAGGAAAATCATATGTTTTCAATCAAGGCTCTGATACCACATGTAAGCATAAAATCGTAATTGCCAAGATCTTCAACAATATGATTTTCACATGTAAGCATAGATCGAAGAAACATACCTTGATCCATAACAAGATTCGTAGTAGCGGAAACGATGAAACGATTTATCTCCGGAATTGTATTTCTCTCTCTTGACCCCTTTAGACTTGAATGATTTTCTTGATGGATAGAAATATCGTAATGGGTTGAGAGAGGATCAATTCCTAGGGTTTTCTTTATATAGACCCACCATCAGGGTATTTTAGGAATTTACCTTTTCTAATCCTTAACCAATTAGAATTACCCTTATATTATTAAACTACATAATTGATATAAACGTGGGCCATAATAATAACAACCCACTAATGGGGAACGTGGGTTTACATACAACACAAGGATGTCAGTCGATGCCGCAGCTGGAGGGGCTCGAATGAATAAGAGCGTTGACGAAGCTTACGATTTGATCGAAGACATGGCACTGAACCACTACCAGTGGTCAAGCGAAAGATCGATTCCACAGAAGACACCAGGTAAGTACGATCTTGATGCTATTACTCTACTTTCTGCACAAGTAGAATCCATGTCTAAGAAATTGGATTCAATGAACGTGCATGTTAATTCTGTCAATACTACACCTCCTATGTGCGAAATATGTGGTATGGTTGGTCATGTTGCATTAGAGTGTCAACTAGCTAGTGTACCTAACAATCCCTCTATTGAACAAGCCAACTTTGTGAATAACTTCAACCAAAAGAACGACCCGTTTTCAAATACTTTTAATCCTGGTTGGAGGAATCACCCTAATTTTTCGTATAACCCAAGCCAAAACGCAGCTCCACATCCTAACTTTAGGCAGCCACCTGGATTCCAACAGAAGCCTTACAATCCTGTTCCACAACAGAAATCGAACCTAGAGTCCCTCCTAGAGAGTTTCGTAGTAGCCCAGACTAAGCAAAATGAGATAGTAAATGATGCAATTAAACAACTGGCAACTAAGGTCGATTCTTTAGCAACTCATAATAAAATGCTAGAAACTCAAATTGCACAACAGGCTAGTAACTCGAATAGAAATTCCGGTTCTTTTCCTGGACAACCTGAGATAAATCCGAAGGAACATTGTAATGCTATTACTTTAAGGAGTGGAACCGATTATGAAGGTCCAAAGATGCCTACTAGGATTAGTGAAACAGAGTTAATCGATAAAGTTGAAAAGGAAAAAACGTCTAATCCCGATAGCTCAAAAGACAAAACGAATGAGGTGAGTGAGAAAGAGCCAGCATATGTACCTCCACAGCCATATGAACCACCCGTGCCTTTTCCTCAAAGATTAGCTAAGGCGAAATTAGATAAACAGTTTGGAAAACTTTTAGAAGTTTTGAAAAAACTTTACATTAATATTCCATTCACTGATGCACTTGCACAAATGCCCGCGTATGCTAAATTTTTGAAGGAAGTTCTTTCTAACAAACGAAAGCTAGAGAAATATGAAACTATCACTTTAACTGAGGAGTGTAGCGCTGTAATTCAAAATAAATTACCCCCAAAACTTAAAGATCCCGGTAGTTTCTCAATTCCTTGTGTAATTGGTAATATGAGTTTTAACAATGCTTTATGTGATCTTGGAGCTAGTGTTAGTCTCATGCCATTGTCTATGGCGAAGAATTTAGAGATGAATGATTTAAAACCTACGACCATAAGTTTGCAATTAGCTGATCGTTCTGTTAAGTATCCGGTAGGTGTGTTAGAGGATGTACCTATCAAGGTTGGTAAGTTCTTTATTCCTACAGACTTCATTGTTCTCGATATGGATGAGGATTTTCAAATCCCCATTATTCTTGGTAGGCCATTCCTAGCTACAACAGGAGCTATTATTGATGTTAAAAATGGAAGGCTTTCCTTGAATGTTGGGGATGAGAGAGTTGAATTTAGTCTATATAAATCTGTTGCTAACCGCTCTCTCGAGAACACTTGTTACAGGGTTGACGAAGTTGATCAAATGAGTAAGGACAAGCTTGCTAGGCACCACCATAAGAATCCATTAGAAGAACGACTGTTGAGTGGTGGCTCGATCGATGAGGAAGATGAAATTATCGCTGATATTGCTCGAATGTTCGAGGAAAATCTGTTGTTGACACCAAACATCGCTAAAGAGAAAAGAAAGTTTCGACGTCGTGAACCAGATAAGTTAAATTTCGATGCGCATGAGAGTGCAAGGATCAACAAGGAAGGTATTAAAGTTTTGCACGATAAAAAGATCCCTCGACAAAAACTCAAAAAGGGGATATTTAAGTCTTCTATTCGACAAGCACATGAGGGTTCTTTACCTAGAAATCAAGATTCTAAAGTTGATTGGAGAGTAGCTAAGTCGTCGGGTCCAATTCGGGATCTACAAAATTGAGTTAACATGGTAAAGTCAAGCTAATGACTATAAACAAGCGCTTCTTGGGAGGCAACCCAAGTGTTTTCCTTTTTCTTGTTTTTGTTTTTGTTCTTTTTCTTTTTTTTTTATTTTTTCTTTTTCTTTTCTTTAACACACGAAAAAAATATATTTGCATGCTTTGTTTTTGTTTTGTCGTACAAGGTACATGAGTAGCTCACGTTGGATGGATAAAGATGTTACACCACCTTCACTTGGAACTAAAATTCTCCTTCGGTATTCGGGCATGTTTTTCAACATCCCATTTGGTTAAGTTTTTCTTTTCCACTACTTATGTGTGATTGATAACATTGAGGACAATGCTATAGTTCAAATTTGGGGGTGGAATTCGACTTAGCATATTTATATATCATATGGGTTTGTTTCGCTTAAGTTTGGGGGCGTTTGAGCTATTCATATGGCATGCTTTATTTTTTTCTGTTATGAGTTTTAGCTTGTCAAATTGTACAATTTGCTAGAATTAACTTAAGATAGATGGCATGACTTCAATATATAATCTGGACTAATGGAACAAGCATATCTCGATTTTTGCTCATGTCGACCTAAGATTAGGATTTGCTTCTTTAGATATTTACACACAATCTATGGGAGAGGAGTTGAGTGGATGTTGCATCTTGAGACACTTAAGGAGTAATTCCCAAAGATATTAACTAAAATTCTCATAAGGTATAGAATTTCATGGTCACATTTACACTTCATAATGTGTGCTTTAAATTTGAAAATATTGATGTGTTGGATTATTATGACAATGTGAAGCTAACTCAAATAAAGACCTAGCTTGTTTCGTGGCCTTTGACACTCGAGTGATTAAGTCCAAAAGGAGTGTCTCAACACTCAACGCTCTAAAGCTATCTAGATTCGGAGTCGTTGACCCAAAACTCGTTACATGGGTGCCATAGAAAGCCTAAGGGAACAAGCATTGCACATGGTCTAATGAGCTAAACAGAAATCCACACAAAAATGTGTAGAAAGTCAAAAAAATTCTTAAAAGCTTTGATTTTGAAGTGTGTACTTCTGCCTATAAAACTTAGTGGCTTTTGAATAATTGAAAGTTGATAAAAATGGGGATTATATCCAAAATTTGGTAAGGATGCCACTCGACTATAATGCCTATGATTGCATGCACCACTTTGGAAGTTAATTCGACTCTTAGTGTTAATGTGTGGCAAAATTGAGAGATATGTACATATTTTTGAGCTTAATTGTTAATGATGTTATGCCATTAGTCTTTTGTTAATTTTTATAAGTTGTATTATCTGGACATAGCTCAAATTTCATCGATTTTGTGGGTACATCATCTGCAAACCCTCACGAGACTATAACTCGTCCTTTTTGGGTAACAAAAAGGTTTAAAGGCTTGTTGCACATGCTAAGTGCAATCGTGTACTCTACGAAAATGAGTTTATCTTTAGTTTATGTTTTTGTTTTCTTTGCTTTACCGTTTGTTCGAGGACGAACAAAAGTAAATTAAAATACATTAGTTAATAATATATTTTACATATAAATTATTACATTTATATAATATGATTGAAATTTTTATAAGAAAATTATAAAAATATAATGTAATAAGTTAGTTAGTGAACAAGAAAAAAAAAATTGTTTGCATTATATTGGATTAGTTGGTGAACAAGAAAAAAAGATTAGTGATTAGTATACAAATATTTGCATTATGTTGGATCCATAAGTCACCAACTCACTAATTGGGTCTATTATGGTTCTATAATGGTTCTTTTTGTATAAGAACCATTTGGAACCAATCAAAACCAATAAGGACCCAATTCATATTGAAAAGATATATTGGTTTCTTGTTGGTTCCGACTTATCTTTTTTACAAACCCAATTCGACCCAACCCAAATCCGATCCGATCCACCCATTTGCCACCCCTAATTATATTATATTAGAAGTCGACTGGTTTGTTTGGTTATATGATTAATATTTCATTAATAGATGCTCACTCTCAAATAGCTTCTCGAATTCAAAATTAGAGGAGCCCAGGGGTGTTCAAAAGTTGACTCCACTAGTAAACCAAAAATGAACATTAAGGATTTTATAGTCAAAATTAAAATTTGAAGGTCTAAAGTGATTCTGACTATAAATATGAGGGCCAAATTGATATTAACCAAAAGTAAATTGAATGAAAGTATCCGCAGAGTATGAGGCGATAAGTGATATAACCCGAAATGACAAGACCCTACCCGTTCAATACCGCCTTTCAGTAGGGTTTATCACTCATACCAAAGGTTGAAGCTTCAATTTCGACACCAACCAAAAATGGCGTCAATCCTCAGAGTTCGATTTTGCTACACTATGGCGTCTTCTCTTTCCAAGGTTCGTCCTTCTCTCTCCTTCATTTCGATTCCAAAAACCCTAACTCGAAATCCCTCTTTCCCCGCTATCAAAACCTTTTCTACATCTGCAATACCTGACGATTTCCAGAGGGTAAATCCGCAGCCATCAACTCCGTCCTTCAATTTCAATCAGAACCCTGATAATCAGTGGGCGTCGCGTAACAATGATTTCGGAAACCCTAGTAATCAAAGAAATGGTAATTTTCAAAACCAGAGCTATAATAGTGGTTTTGGTAATAGTGGTGTGAATCAGGGTTATCAGAATCAAGAAAATTTGAATTCAGGTCAGGGTTATCCTCAACGTGGAGGAATGAACCCTAACCCTAATTTCCCCAATCCGGGGTCTCAGCACAACCAGAATTATCCCCCTCCCAGTGGAAATGTTAGCCGGTGGAATAATAATAATCAAAATCAAGGATATGTGCAAAACCAGAGTCCGAATTCGGATAGAAATTATCCTCCCCAAGGAGGATTTCAGAACCAGGGCTTTCAGCAAAACCCTGGTCAGAGCCAGAATTATCCACATGGAAGTGCAAATCAGGTTCAATGGGGATCGCAAGCGCAAAATGTTGCTAATAATCAGGTTCAGAATCGTGGACAGGTGATGAATGATCACCCTTCATCTGATGTTGTTGACTTGTTGAGTCTGTGCCGCGAGGGTAAAATTAAGGAAGTGATTGAACACATGGATCAGGGCGTGCGTGCGACTGCAGAGTGTTTTAGCTTGCTTTTTGAGTTATGTGGGAAATCAAAGAAATTTGAGGACGCGAAAAAAGTGCATGACTATTTCTTGAGGTCTACTTTTAGGAGTGATCTACAATTGGTCAATAAGGTACTTGAGATGTACTCTAAGTGCGGAAGTATGACTGATGCGAGAAGAGTTTTTGATCACATGCCCGATAGGAATATGGATTCGTGGCACTTGATGATTTATGGGTATGCATTAAATGGGCTGGGTGATGATGGGTTGGCATTGTTTGAGCAGATGAGGAAATTGGGTTTACCACCAACCGAGCAAACATTTCTTGCTGTTTTAGAGGCTTGTGCTAGTGCTGAAGCTATTGAAGAAGGTTTTATACATTTTGAGTCGATGAAAGCTGATTATGGGATTTCTCCTGGGATTGAACATTATTTAGGACTTTTAGGCGTTCTTGGCAAGTCGGGACATCTTGCTGAGGCCGAGGCGTATATTGAAACTCTTCCATTTGAACCCACTTCGGTTATTTGGGAGGCATTGATGCACTATGCTCGTATACATGGAGATATTGAACTTGAAGATCGTGCTGAAGAATTAATGGTCATTTTAGATCCTTCAAAGGCTCCCACTAACAAAATCCCAACTCCGCCTCCGAGGAAGCAATCTGGGATTAACATGCTTGTGGGTCGGAACAGAATACCCGAGTTTCGTAACCCTACCCTTTATAAAGATGACGAAAAGTTGAGGGCTGCAAAGAAAGAACAAGCTTATGTGCCCGACACTAGATATGTTCTTCATGATATTGATCAGGAGGCTAAGGAGCAAGCTTTGCTTTACCATAGTGAGCGTCTTGCAATTGCTTATGGTCTTATTAGTACTCCTGCAAGAACGCCTCTTAGGATTATTAAGAATTTACGTGTATGTGGTGATTGTCACAATGCTATCAAGATCATGTCCAGAATCGTTGGGAGGGAGTTGATTGTTAGGGACAATAAACGGTTCCATCATTTCAAGGATGGTAAATGCTCTTGTAATGATTACTGGTAAATTTTCCGATGGTCAAATACTGGCGATGTATGATTGTGTGGTGATGATGGTTATGGCTCCAGGATGGTTAGTAATCTGCTCTTCTGTTGTGATGATTATTAAGTATTTACATGATGAACATAGAGATGCATATTGTTCCATCCCTTTGTGAATCTTCTGCCAAAGTTAATCTAGTTCTTATTATGTATTTCTTGTTAGCACTGAAATTTTAACTGTAATGGATACTTAGTTTTATTATGAGATGATATTGCTGCACAAGGATGTTTCTTGGCTATTATCCATTTGCAAGTTTTCTATCAGTAGATACATATTTCATTCATCATTCATTTCATGAGACTAATAAGTAATCATGGTACGAGTCATCATATTCACGAACTCATCTGAGTCGATCACACCATCTCCATTCGTATCCACAGCTTGCACCATTTTCCTGCAATCTTGCAAACTACACCTTTCTCCAAGCTTTCTCAGCAATTCATAAACTTCATCTACTGTTATTTTTCCATCATTATCTTTATCAAAAGCCCGAAAAGCACGATGCAAATCCATTGTTTTCACACCACCCCCTTTCTTTTGCACCTCCACAAATTCATTAAAATCGATAAATCCATCACGGTCCAAATCTGCAACCTCAAATATCTTCTGCACTTCTCTTGTAAGAAGGGTCCTTTTGCCCAAGGCTTTTAGTATAGCTTTGTACTCATCTGGTGATATTTTGCCATCTTTATTGGAATCAAATTTGTTGAATACTTGCTTTAGCTCTTCCATTGTTGGCAAGTATATAGGAAATAAGCCTGAGTTTTGTCTGTCCCTTGAAAACATTCTTGAAGGTTTTTTCAAGAATTTTCTCTTTGATAGATTGTATTGCATGTTGAGAAAGCTAAAAGTGGACATCATTTTGTTTTGGGTGAAGAAAGTTTGAAACAGGGCATCAATATATAGTGTCTAGAAGGGTTTTTGTTTGTCTCTGTTTTTGATGCTTAAATTGTTATGCAGAAAAAGCTTTATTCCTTGACTGGCTTGTAAATCACAGAATCAAGATTCCTATGTCTTTAGAAAAGAGGATTATAGTGCAAAAGACTGTAAAAAGAGAGAATACATGATGCTTACTTGATTCTGTCTTTCAACAACTTTTCCTAAGGGTCATCTTTATAAATACCAAGTATTTTATTTCGACTTTTCGATTGAATATAATAAGTTAGGATGAAAACTGAAAAGTACAACAATGTTACATCTAAACGAACATTTTCTCGAAAAAATTCATGGGCTATAGCCTATACATATATCTTCTGCACATACCCTGCAATGTTTATACATATATCAGGTTTCAAACCTTGGTCGAAATCTACAATCAGAGTTCCATAGAAAAGTTGATGAAAGCTAAACTCAGTAAATCAAACATTTTCTGCAGCTAAGTTGATTATGTGGTGAATGATAGGTCCATAAACTCATCATTTGGGATGTATTTGAAGGGGCATTAGAGCTTGAACCATAGTTTTATGAGGTAATATGTATGAATATAAGACATGCAACTATGAGAAAGAGACACCTAATGAGTATGTTGTAGGTTGCATGCTAATTGGAGAAAGGAGACTCGAGAAACATATAAACAAGCCTCAAACTCCGATTTCGTTTTCAGGACAATTATACAATTATTGAAAACGATGTGTGCATTTAACGTCATTTTCTAAGAGAATAAGACCATGTGTATTAATCCCCTACTAATGTTAATATACGTTCAACGCATATCAAATATCCCGAACAAATTCAAAAAAATATATTATAGACTTTACAATATATTTATATACACATATTTTTGAATTGATAAATATTACTATACTATTGTCAATTAGAAAATAACTGCAAATGCGCCTGTAGCTCAGTGGATAGAGCGTCTGTTTCCTAAGCAGAAAGTCGTAGGTTCGACCCCTACCTGGCGCGTGACGTCACACTTTTTCGCTCATTAAGATCACGAAATAGACTCTAGCGGTCTAGCCCATGGGATTTTGAAATTTATGTGCTTTGGTAAAATGGGCCGGGCCTAAGTTTATAATCTAGCCCATTTAGTTTTGAATTTGAGATGCTTGGGCCAAAGTCCATTAGCCTAAGTTTACTAGTCTAGCCCATTTTGTTTTGGATTTGAGATGCTTGGGCCAAACTCCATTAGTCTATCTCATTAGATTAGGCTATTGATCAAATCCTTTACCATTGTATTAGACTAAGTCCCAATAATTGTTGGAAAAGACTCTTATGCATGGGATTTATCAGATCATATCCGCACCATATCAGATCGAGATCTTCACCAACAGCTTCCATATCTTTATTTGATGTATCTCTATCCATTAGCTTAGTATTATAGTTTATTTATCACTATCCATTAGCTTAGTATTTTAGTTTATTTGGATTGTCTCTTATATATATCATGTACCTCCTTTACATATTTCTTGAATAAAATAATATATTCCAAGTGTTTATTATGGTATCAGAGTCATGGCTTCTAGCCTTGGTCTCTCGATATTTCACTTCCGTTGCCGCCATCAAGTCGTCGACCCCGTCCGACGCACCTATCTATTTTTTTCTTTTTAATATACATTATCTTGTGTTTTGCTTTCGCTATTTTTAAGTCTCCGGCCCCGTCCGGCGCACCTTATTTTAGTTTAGTTTTATTTTTTATGTTATCATCGCTCACCCTTGACAAATAAGGAGTTTGAGTTATTGTTACTGCACCATCTAGGTGCCGCCGTTTTTTAGTTTTTTTTTATGTTACGAGAGCTTGCCCTTGAAAATAAGGAGTTTGAGCCCTTACCGCAGCCTCTGCTCCTATACAACCCATTCCACCACAAACTTCCTCCATCTCCAACCCTTTAAACCAAATCCACCATTTTTTATCAATAAAATTAAACCCCAAAAACTACCTATTATGGCGTACACAACTCTTGCCCCTCATTAAGGGCCTCAACCTTGTCGGATTTGTTGATGGTTCAAATTCAGCACCACCCAGATACATACACAGCCCCGATTCAGATTCACCAACCCCTAAATCCGCTTTCCTTCAGTATGAGCAACAAGATAACTTGCTAATGAGCGCCCTTATCAACTCCTTAACGGAGGAGGTCGTCAGGCTCGTAATTGGCGCCTCTTCCTCTCGAGAAATTTGGCTTACGCTTGAACGTGCTTTTGCTTCACCATCACATGCCCGCCTCATGCAACTTCGTCTCCAATTACAAAACCTAAAACAAGGAGACTCTTCTATTCAGTCCTTTCTCCAACAAGGGAAACTCATTAGCGACGAACTTGCTGCAGCGGGTCATCCTTTGGACTCCATGGATTTTAATCTCTACATCTTCAAAGGTCTTCGTTCTGAATTTAAAGATGCAGTCACAACACTCACCGCAAAGCCTGAACCCATCTCCTATCCGGACCTCCTTTCATTCCTTCTCACACAAGAATTTCTCCATGATGACGCTCTCTCTACCCTAACTGTCAATCCCTCACCTTCCATAGACAAAACCCCTCCATCCGCAAACCTATCTCACCGTGAAAACATCCATTCGCAGCAACGTGGCGGTTACCATAATCATCGCGGGCGCGCTAGGGGCCGAGGTTATCGTGGACGCGGACGAACGGGCGAACGCTTCTTTCCACCCTCTTATCACCATTACCCGACTTATAATAACCATTCATTACCATACCACCAAACCCAACCCTACACATCGACACCACCATCACATCCGTATAACATACCCCAACATCACTATCCTTCCCCAACAGCTCATATGACTTACTCCGCCCCACCTCAGCCCGTCACGTGGTTTCCTGACACCGGCGCCACACATCATGTGTCTCCAGACACGAATTCATTCACTTCAACCGAATCGTATAATGGTCCTGACCAACTTCATATAGGTAATGGTAATGGTCTTCCCATACACCACACTGGTAAGTCCTTTATCTCAACCCCCAAAAGGCCTCTTAATCTCTCTGATATTCTTCATGTTCCATCTATATCAAAACATTTACTTTCTGTACAAAAACTTTGTGCCACTAATGATGTCTTCTTTGAATTTCACCGTGATTTTTTCGTTGTGAAGGATCGGACCACCAAGCACATTCTAATATCCGGCCCGAGCAATGATGGTTTGTACACCCTCCACCAACACCCTACCTCTTCTCCGTCAGCTTGTCTTGCCACTCGTGCACCAGCCAAAACATGGCATCAACGTCTTGGTCATCCACATGCTCGTGTTTTCAATCAAATCTTGTCTCGCAACAAACTACCGTGCTCCACAACTGCAAATCATTTTTCTTGTCACGCTTGCCCTCTTGGCAAATCCAGTAGATTACCCCTCCCCTTTCTGTTTCCCGTAGTAATGAATTTTTAGAACTTATTTTTTCCGATGTTTGGGGACCTTCCCCTTATTTGTCTTCTGATGGACATAAGTACTTTGTTATTTTTTGTTGACAATTTTTTTAAATATATTTGGTTTTTTCCCCTTGCATGCAAATCTGATGTTTTTTATACTTTTCAGAATTTTCAAAAATTAGTTGAAAAACAATTTGACAAGAAAATAAAGGCCGTTCAAACAGATGGCGGCGGGGAATTTCTTCGCCTTAAACCTTATTTCGCATCTCAAGGCATTCAACATCGCATAACTTGTCCCCATACTCATGAGCAAAATGGCAGTGTGGAGCGTCGTCATCGCCATATTGTTGAAACGGGTCTCACACTCCTTGCCACTGCCGCCGTGCCTCATCGTTTCTGGCACTTCGCTTTTACTACGACAGTTTTTTTAATCAATCGCATGCCCTCCTCCGTTTCTTTTTCCTCAAGTCCATATGAAATTGTTTTCAATAAAGCCCCGGATTACTCTTTTTTAAAAGTCTTTGGTTGTCTATGTTTTCCTCTTCTTCGTCCCTATAACAAACATAAAATGGATTATCGTTCCACACCGTGTGTTTTCCTTGGCTACAGTCCCTCTCATCTTGGATATCGTTGTTTAGATCTTACTACAAACCGCCTATATCTCGCTCGACACGTCCGCTTTGACGAATGCTCTTTCCCTTTTCGGGAACAATCGATCCTAGGGCCCCCTCCAGCGCCTCCATCCTCATATGTTGGATCATGGGTTACTTTCCCATCTCATTTTCTCCCTTACCAATCTGTTGCTCCTTCAACTATCCCCCACACACCACCTTCTCTGCCCCGTCCTATTCCCCTTTGTCCCACCGCACTCGAACCCACTCATGTGTCATCCCCTACACCACCTTGTTCCTCTGACGATCAACACACCTCGGTCCACCCAATGCGACTGCGCGCTTGACCCCCCAAACCTCCGTCACGTTTTGCTGTTTTATCACATATATCTCCTACTTCACCAAATCTAAACCCTCTTGAACCAACCTGTTTCACCACTGCCAACAAAGATCCACGTTGGCGTAAAGCTATGGCGGAGGAAATTGATGCGCTGGTCAGTAATGACACTTGGTCTCTAGTACCATTCACACCTGATATGAATGTCATCGGTTGCAAATGGGTATTTCGCATCAAACACAAACCTGATGGCACCGTTGAACGCTTTAAAGCCCGTTTAGTGGCCAAAGGTTTTCACCAACAAGAAGGCGTCGACTTTACTAAAACCTTTAGCCCAGTTATTAAACCAACCACCATACGCCTAATTCTCTCTCTTGCCTTATCCCGTGGCTGGACTTTACGCCAATTAGACGTCCGCAATGCTTTTCTCAATGGTTATCTCGATGAAACAGTGTTCATGACGCAACCGCCCGGCTTCACCGACTCCACTAAACCATTTCATGTTTGTCGCCTCAAAAAGTCACTTTACGGATTAAGACAAGCACCTCGTGCTTGGTTTCATCGTCTCAAAGTTTTCTTACTGCAATATGGTTTTGTCTCTTCACAAAATGATTCATCTCTTTTTATCTACTCGCATGGTACTGAAATTATTTATATCCTAGTCTACGTTGATGATATTCTTGTTACTGGTAACACCTCTACTAGTGTTGTAGAATGTATAACATCTTTGGGCAGGGAATTTGCACTTCGTGATCTTGGTGGCATCAACTACTTTCTCGGTCTTGAAGTCGTCCATACTTCGGACGGTGTTATTCTTTCTCAACGCTCTTACATTCGCAAACTATTGGATCGTGCACAAATGTCTGACTCAAAAGGCGTCCGCACTCCTATTTGCCCCAGCTCTAATCTCTCCAAAACCGATGGTGTCCCGTTCACTGATCCTTCTAAATATCGTGCCATTGTCGGCGCTCTTCAATACCTCACTTTAACACGACCGGACATTGCATTTGCTGTAAACAAGGTCTGTCAATTTATGCATTCTCCTTCTGAAGCTCATTGGACTGCTGTCAAAAGAATCCTCCGCTACCTCAACACAACTGCATCTCTTGGCCTTCACTTCCGCCCGTCCCCCGTCCTTCAACTCACTGCATTCTCCGATGCCGACTGGGCTGGGGACCTCGATGACCGCAAATCTACAGGCGGCTATGCCATTTTTCTAGGACCGAATCTGATCTCTTGGTCATCTCGCAAGCAACGCACTGTGGCTCGCTCCTCCACTGAATCTGAATACAAATCTCTTGCCGACACCGCTGCCGAACTATCGTGGCTTCACTCCCTCTTGCACGAACTCCGCATGAACCCAACGACACTTCCTACTCTTTGGTGTGATAATATTGGTGCAGCCTACCTATCCAAAAATCCCGTCTTCCATGCCCGTACGAAGCACGTCGAAATTGATTTCCATTTCGTCCGAGACATGGTCGCTAGCAACAAACTCTCAGTCCGTTTCATTTCCACGGACGATCAACCAGACATAATCACAAAGGCTCTTCCTATCTCCCGTTTTGAAGTCTTACGCACCAAGCTCAATGTTTCCTCTCGTCCACCTTGAACTTGCGGGGGCGTATCAGATCATATCCGCACCATATCAGATCGAGATCTTCACCAACAGCTTCCATATCTTTATTTGATGTATCTCTATCCATTAGCTTAGTATTATAGTTTATTTATCACTCATTAGCTTAGTATTTTAGTTTATTTGGATTGTCTCTTATATATATCATGTACCTCCTTTACATATTTCTTGAATAAAATAATATATTCCAAGTGTTTATTAGGATTTATATGTATAATTCGGTTTTCTTTTAAGCTCCAATTTTTTTTCTGTTTCAAAATTGTACTTAAATTTCATGCAACTACTAGTAGAAACTTCACTTCATGAAGCTTCAACTAATTCATTATAAGGCGTATGAAGATCCTAAAAAGATAAAACAATTCATTTTTGAAAGCTTATAAATTCATCTTCTACAATATTTAAAAAGACATTTTTAATAAAAACATTATAAAATATGTTGAGAGCTTATAAATTTGCTATCTCTTATTGATGGGTCCCCAAATATGATCAGGGGTATTACGGTAATTTAATAAATAATGGAAATAAAAATAGTATTAATATGTTTTCTTTGTGGGCCTCCAGCCGGGCCCAATACAAGCGAGCCCATGACCCAGCTAGAATCTCTATAAATACCATCTTGATCAGCTAAACTGGCCAGAATCGGGTTTACACTCTGAGAGCTAGAATTATTGAATACTCTCTAAAATCCACGAGATTGAGGAGTATAATAACTACGAACTACGAAGAGGCTTGATCCTACCTAAGTAGGTACGTAGGCAGCTCGAAGTAACTGAGCACAGCCCCACCATCCAAAAATACCTTATCTGGTCTGTCGTGAGTCGGGTCGGATCCCAGGACCCCCCTAAGGGGGTCCGCCTCCACGAGCGGACCTCTTTAAGGGGGGTCCGCCTCCACGAGCGGACCTCTTTAAGGGGGGTCCGCCTTCACGAGCGGACCTCCCTAAGGGGGTCCGCCCCCGCACGGACCCCTCAGGGGGTCCGCCTCCATGAGAGGACCCCCTTGAGGGGGTCCGCCTCCACGAGTGGACCCTCTTAAGGGGTCCGCCTCCGCGAGTGGACCCCCCTAAAGGGTTCCGCCTTCACGAGCGGACCTCTCTAAGGGGGTCCGCCTTCATGAGCGGACCTCCCTAAGAGGGTCCGCCTCCGCACGGACCCCCCAAGGGGTCTGCCTCCATAAGAGGACCCCCTTGAGGGGTCCGCCTCCACGAGTGGACCCTCTCAGAGTGGACCCCCCCTAAGGAGGTCCGCCTTCACGAGCAGACCTTTCTAAGGGGGTCCGCCTTCATGAGCGGACCTCCCTGAGAGGGTCCGCCTCCATGAGAGGACCCCCCTATGGGGGTCCGCCTCCGCGAGTGGATCCCCCTAAGGGGGTCCGCCTTCACGAGCGGACCTCTCTAAGGGGGTCTGCCTTCATGAGCGGACCTCCCTGAGAGGGTCCGCCTCCGCACGGACCCCCCAAGGGGTCCGCCTCCATGAGAGGACCCCCTTATGGGAGTCCGCCTCCGCGGGGGGTCCGCCTTCACGAGCGGACCTCTCTAAGGGGGTCCGCCTTCATGAGCGGACCTCCCTAAGAGGGTCCGCCTCTGCACGGACCCCCCGGAGGTCCGCCTCCATGAGAGGACCCCCTTGAGGGGGTCCGCCTCCACGAGTGGACCCTCTCAGGGGGTCCGCCTCCGTGAGTGGACCCCCTAAGGGGGTCCGCCTTCACGAGCGGACCTCTCTAAGGGGGTCCGCCTTCATGAGCGGACCTCCCTAAGAGGGTCCGCCTCCGCACGGACCCCCCAAGGGGTCCGCCTCCATGGGAGGACCCCCTAAGGGGGTCCGCCTCCGCGAGTGGACCCCATTAGGGGGTCCGCCTCCGCAAGAGGACTCCCCTAAGGGGGTCCGACTCCACGAGCGGACCCTCCTAATGGGGTCCACCTCCGCGAGTGGACCCCCTCAGGGGGTTCGCCTCCGCGAGAGGACCCCCCTAAGGGGGTCCGCCTCCGCGAGCGGACCTCCCTAAGGGGGTCCGCCTCCGCACGGACCTCCAGGGGGTCCGCCTCCACGAGAGGACCCCCATAAGGGGGTCCGCCTCTGCGAGTGGACCCCCTCAAGGGGTCCGCCTCCACAAGCGGACCTCCCTATGGGGGTTCGCCTCCGCACGGACCCCTCAGGGGGTCTGCCTCCATGAGAAGACCCCCCTAAGGGGGTCCGCCTCCGCGAGTGGACCCCCTCAGGGGGTCCGCCTCCGCGAGAGGACCCCTCTAAGGGGTTCCACCTCCACGAGCGAACCTCCCTAAGGGGGTCCGCTTCTGCGAGCGGACTCCCCTAAGGGGGTCCACCTCCACACGGACCCCCCTAAGGGGTCCGCTTCCGCGAGAGGATCCCCCTAAGCGGGTTCGCCTTCGCAAGAGGACCCCCCAAGGGGTCCGCCTCCACGAGCGGACCTCCCTAAGGGGGTCCGCCCTCCATGAGATGACCCTCCTAAGGGGTCCACCTCCGCACGGACCCCCCATAAAGGGTTCGCCTTCGCGCACGGATCCCCTAGTGAGGTCTGCTGCCCGAGCCCCTTGATACCTCTCGGGATCGGCATCGTGTCACCAACCTTCAGGGCATGTTTTTCGACTCTTCGGGTTCACCTATCCGTATGCACACGCGATACAAGTCAAGGAGGGAGAAATTTCACCTTGAGAGTCAAGTTGGAACTCACCAGAGCTCACCACCTTCAAAAGTTAAAGGGGGAAGGTTCATAAAAAGAAACAATTCTCATATTTCCGACTTTCTACTCCCGAGAGCCCACGCAATCGAGCACTCGGGAGTGGGGGGCATATGATGGGTCCCCAAATATGATCAGGGGTATTACGGTAATTTAATAAATAATGAAAATAAAAATAGTATTAATATGTTTTCTTTGTGGGCCTCCAGCCGGGCCCAATACAAGCGAGCCCATGACCCAGTTAGAATCTCTATAAATACCATCTTGATCAGCTAAACTGGCCAGAATCGGGTTTACACTCTGAGAGCTAGAATTACTGAATACTCTCTAAAATCCACGAGATTGAGGAGTATAATAACTACGAACTACGAAGAGGCTTGATCCTACCTAAGTAGGTACGTAGGCAGCTCGAAGTAACTGAGCACAGCCCCACCATCCAAAAATACCTTATCTGGTCTGTCGTGAGTCGGGTCGGATCCTATCCCCACGTGATCTTCACGTGACCTATACTATTTGATCCCGCATCACTTATTTAATTTTATCACTTTCATCCCCACTTCCAAGGCTCACTCATACAGTCATCTATATTTATCAGCCAGAACATGAGTAATTATATTTTAACTAAGTATTAACAAAAATTAAATGAATAACAAAAGTATTGAATCATATTTTACATTCAGAAATCATGTTTTCAACTTAATTTCCATGTGATTCTCGTTGTTGTTTTGAATGGATCACAATTATATAAAAAGATTAAAGTGAACGAGTAATTAACAGTTCGTTTTTTGTGAAAATGACAATATATGCATGTTAATAGTTCTAATAAAAACTTAAAAAAAGTGAAAGAAAGAAGAGAAAAAGATGATGCCCACTACTATGGGTTGATAAAATGAGTAATCTACATATTATTAATTAACATAAAATAATATTCACGTGAGTGTATATTGTTTTATAGTCGAACAGTGATGTGATTTATTGTTTCCTACTTTCCTTTTTGATATTATTAGTGTCGATTTGTTACTTCGAAATGCAATGATTGAAAAATGCTATTTATAAATACTAAGAATAAAGAACGTTTTCTTGTGTTATTAAGCAAATGAAAATGACAGAATATGGGTTGAAAGAGTGGCTTTCATTGGGACATACCGACATATATAATATCAATTTGTCTAATTGTCTAGGAATAGTGATTTCCATGCCAATCCATGTACATAAATAGTTTATATAGTTAGGGTTTAATATTGATTTCAAACTCAATACATGTAAAGAAAATTATTTTCATATGAAATTAAATTTTAATCAAACAATGGGATGAAAAAGTTATTCAAAGTGTATAATTATTTCATTGGAATTGATCTTTTATGGAATCAACTGTCTATATATCAATGTGATGAGTTGACTAATCAATCATTCAACACATACTTTCTTATTTTGAATATGTAATATGAACAATGAATCTTTACGAAATGATATACTTACCAAATATGATATTCGTGAATATAAAACATATATATAGTTTATTAGTTCCCAAATTTTTCAAAATATTAATCGAGTAACGGGTTTCCTTCCGATTTGGGAATACAATAAACTTTAAATTTTTTATATATGAAAATAATTATAAATTATATTAAAATTAGACACAAAGAGATGACAAAGATGGAGTAAACCTGTCTGAATCTTAGGATCCAAAAGGACAAGGTCCACAAATTATAAAAAGCCCAACACAATAACACACGTGGAATATTTTTTTACTATATGAGCACATGTTAAATATGCCTCTATTTATTTTAGTATTACGGCTATTCCAATTTGAGCACATGTCTTTAATTATTCCGAAGAACGTGCGAATTAGAACTGCCGTAATTAATACTTTATCCTCATGTTAGAGTGCCCGACGTGAAAGCATCATTAAATGTCATCATCGATCAGGTGGTATATCTCAATTGGGTCCCACTTTTTTTTCCTCTCAATATTCTAAGTATTGTCATAAGTAGGGGTGTTCTTCGGGTCAGTAATCGAAATTTCGGTTCGGCCATTTTCAAAATCGAAAATCGAACCGAATTAATTCGGTTCGGTTCGGTTAAAAACTGAAATAATTCGGTTCGGTTCGGTTAAAAACCGAAATAACCGATTTTTTATTTTATTTTATTTTTTATTTTTTTAATTTTTTTTTTTACCTATTTTTCAAATTCTAAATCAAAAAGGAAAAAATTTGAAATAATTTCAGCTGATGGAGATTGAACCCGTGACCTTCATGAGAAAGGTCAGCATCTTAACCACTAGACAACAATGGAATATTACTTATTTTTTATCAATTATTATAATTTAATAAAATTAAAAAATTCGGTTTTCGATTCGGTTCGGTTAACCGACACTACAAACCGAAACCGAACCGAAAACCGAATTTTTAGAAAATTAAAAACCGAAAACCGAACCGAAATTTTAAAAACCGAACCGAATTTTCGGTTTTCGGTTCGGTTCGGTCGGTTCGGATATTTTTGAACACCCCTAGTCATAAGCATTATTCTTTGTGTAACAAGAGGGCTTAAGTTAAATATTCTTGAATTTGATTCTATTTCAGTAAATTAGCCAATAGGAAAAATTAATTTTGTTACACTATTGTAATATTAAAATGCACCAAATTTAAATGTTTGTTGATATCATCTAATTTCACTCCAAAGCTAAAAGTAAATACAATTTTTCTTGGGTATCAAATACTTGTTCATTAATTGGAAAATTCATAGCAATGTAACATTCATAAATTAGAATTTAGAGCAATTGAAATAATTACTTTTAGGTACTATAATTTATGCCACCGATTCCACTATCCAATTTGGTTGTATTTAGTTATACCAACTAATATAGGCAACGTATTATTTAAATTATAATCAGTAACACATCATGGTTCAGTAGACAAACAAGCAATCTTGAGTTTCTTACAACATTTTCCATAAGAAAATGCAAAAAAAGGTAATTTTTCAAATTGCAAATCTTCTATTATTATAAATTTCTACAAAATATTATGACTAACTAACTATAAACAGAGAACAAGCCCAAATCTAAATTTAAAAAAAAATTCAAAATGGGCATCCCCTGTTTAAAATAAAAAAGAAAAAAATAATAAAAAGAAATGAAGTTCATTAAATTGACAGGCTATTCATATTCCCGCCATTAGCAGAATCCGATGAATCGCCATTATTATTGAAATCCATCATCATCATCCACTCTTCAATCTCCCCTTGTCCGATCGTTAAATCCCAAATATCCTTCTGATTATTACTACTAACACCTGACCCATCTCCAATTTCCTTATTTTGCAAAGATGAACTACCTTGATGACGCGCCGTCCTATCCACGGCGGCGGTAGTAGCACCGCCGCCACCGCCACTGCCTCCGGAGGTGTAATCCGCGAATGAAAAATTAAGCTTAGCTCTGGGACCACGAAACTCAATCGCCGCCCTATCGTAAGCACGCGCCGCATCCTCAGCTGTCTCGAAAGTACCCAGCCAAACACGCGCCGCCTTGCGTGGGTCCCTTATCTCCGCCGCCCACTTGCCCCATGGCCGTTGCCGTACACCCCTGTAATTCTTCTTCTTCCTCTTTTTTCCCAACTCGACATTATTGTCACTACTTACACTAGTTTTCTTTTCTTGATCATCGAAAAAATTGCAACCCAAACAGCCCTTAATCCTGCAAAACCTGCAAGTCTCCATATCTTCGAAACCAGAGGAAAAATTGAACTCTGTGTTTTGTGGGATTTGGGCATCGTTTATGACGTTTTCTAACGCCGCCACCATGATCGAGATTTCATCTTCAGCTGTGAGACGTTGTGGAGGGGTTGAACACGACGCCGTTTTGGTGTGGCTGATATTATTACTACTACTGCTGCTCTCTTGCTTGATTCTCTTGTTTGACTTCTGCATGTCTTGAGATGAGCTGACTTTGGTAAGAGCTGCAAAAATGTTTTATCTGAAATTTTTTGATGGAGAAAAAATAAGTCAAAGGGGGGTTTATATATGTGAGTTTTTTGAATAATAGTTCAAATGCCAGCTAAGAGTCTTAAACGCTAGTTTTACACGGGGTGGTTTAGGCTTTATAAAAGGTTATTTATTGTTGCACGTTGGGAAATTGGGGGTGTGGGAGATGACGTGGCATGTATTTTGGTGGATGATTATTATTATTAATTATTATTAATTATTATAATAATAATTAATATTTTGAGTTGGAAAGGGTGTTTACACTGTGATTTTGATGGTCAAGAGGACGGTTCAGGAGACAAGATAACGTCATGTCTGACAGAAGCTAGACCCTGCAAGATTGATTATTGAAAAGAATTATAAAAGTGACTTAGCCCCAATGGCCCATGTCCACCAATTAAAATGGGCCGAATAGTTTTTTAATTTTAAAGTAGGCTTCTTAAATCTTATCATATTTATTATTAATTAATGATTAAGGATTTAAGGGTGATTCTTTGGTCAACTATTGAAAAATAATCCTCATAAAATATACTAATACATGATATTGTATATCAAATATGTACATATTTTATCATGAATTAATACATTTTGTGGTTGTTATTTTTTCAGAGTCGGACCGATCAAAAAAAAAAAAAAACTTTGTAACTCTTTTAAGAAATATTTTAAAGATGACAAACTTAAACATTATAATGTATTGCTTATCAACATAAAATATTAACTTTTTGAAATTTCAATTCATAATTCACGTTTGTGTATTTAATTAGCCAACTTTAAAAAGTCGAAATATGATAATTATATAGTTATGTGTGTATATTTTGCTAATTGTTTTTTTCTTAGTACAGCGTGGGAAGGGGACCAACCGGCCAAGATAAGAACTTTATATATCAGATTCCTGGACCCGTTCGAAGTCCACAAAATATAATATAAATCTCCTAGTATTGGTCTTTTCCTCCATTTGGAATTAGTGAATTAGACATGTTTCTCCCTTATTGGCCCAAAAATATATACGAGGAAATTGGAAACTGAATAGCCATGCCGACATTCAATAATTTTATATAATACTCCAAATGCTTCTAAGTTTTACATTATCTCATAGATGACATCATAAAAAAATTTATAACACATCGGTTGAAATCAAAATAAATAATAAAAAAAGTTGAATTATACGAAAAACGACTCAATCTCAACGATTTCGACATAATAATACTACAATAATATTCGCCGCTTACCAATATCCTACCTATGGTTGCTCTCTTTGTTGGTTACCAATATCCAACAAAAAAAAAGCCACTAAAAATAAGTCACACACGTACCTCCAATTGTGTGTTGTATGTCATATCAAATCTGTTAGACCCAATGTGACATAAAAAAATTCCCGACCTTATGTATCAAAATTGACTATCATTTCTCTTCTCTTCAAAGAAATCCAAAAACTTGATTCAATCGAATTTATCTGAATTCATTCACTTTGTATTGAATTATATGATAAATTTAATTCAATTTCTTCTTAAGTTAAATTAAGTTATGCGTGATCATAGCCTAAACTTGATTTTGCAAACTTAATTACAATTTACTTGTCTTGAAATTAATTATATGATAAATTTAATTCACTAGATATATTACTTTGATAAATTTAATTCACTAGATATATTACTTTTTTTTCAAAAAGAAATATTTTGACCGGTCACTCCTTGACCGGGAGGTGGTTACACCTAGAAGAAAAATGATCATTTATGAGCAATTCTGAGCACATCATGGTGACGATACACGCACACGACACACTTGGTTTAAAACATTAAATAGTGAAATGAAGCATGCTGTTGACTTGTATAAAATACACTATTAGATTTTGAAGTCAAAGCTTAGGAAGAAACACGGTCTATACATACAAAGAGAAAGTCCAATTATTCAACAATTATAATATAGTCAAACCTCTGAATTAGTATTTGCCAAACTATTCATATAAAATATTATAGGAACTAATAATCAGGATAAACATTCTCTGGGCCACGTAGGAGGTCCATATAATATAATAACAACCATGCTAATCTCACAGTATCTGTGAGATTAGGATGTTGACAGCCGGTAGAATTATAAGAAAAAGGCTTTTTACAAAAAGCCCATTTTAATTTTCTTTATTTTGTTTATTCATCCTTTTAGGATTTATTTTGATATATATATATATATATCTATTAGGATTTATTCATCCTAAATCCTAATAGATAAAATTATACTATAACTAAAACTCTTATTTTAACGTAGGGGTGAAATTTTTACTCGATATTCGATACTCGATTCGAGCTCGATCGCTAAAAGCTCGGTTCGAGCTCGGTTCAACATTTTACAAAACCAAACTTGAACAACTTTTTATGTTCGACAAATATTAAAGCTCGACTCGAGCTCGGCTAGATTAGCAAAAAATAACAAAAATATGCACAAAATATTCAAACTACTCGAGCTCGACTCGTGATCGGCTCGATTAAAGCTTGTTTGAGCTCGACTCGATGAACAATCAAATCAAGCTCAAACACAACTTTCAAAGCTCGATTGTAATTCAAACAAGCTTGAACACCTATACGTTCGGCTCGACTCAACTCATTTTCACCCTTATTTTAACGTATTTGATGATCACTACAAGAAAATAAAACAGCCTACAATAAATAAATAGTACAAGAGATGCTCAATTTTAAGGTGCATTTTTTAGGTTTTTTTTTCTTACGATGTATTGAATTTATTAACTTTATTGAATTAATATTTTAAATTGATAAATTTTAAATTAATAAATTTTCATAGTTCGTTAATCTTAAATTACATATTTTTTCATCTATTCTATTATGATATTAGTTACATAAATTTACCAAATATGAATTTATGTTCGTTTCGTATTTGAAAAATATGAAATAAATATAATTGCAATTTATACACCTACTAATTGCAAAAATAGATTAATATTCATTATTTATCAGCTGATTTTTACTGACAATTTATATATCATTTAGTGATAACACACAGTTATAAATTACTATGTTTATTGTCAGCATTTTTTTCTCAATGTATAATTTTGAATAACTATGATAATTTCTTTGTCATAAATGCAAAAGTGTAAATAAAGTTAGAATATATGAGATTAATTATGAAATACAAATAATATGGGTTCCTTAATTAAATAATAATAAAAAACATCCTGCAACCTGCCCAGCAGGTTGCAGGTTTCTTCCAGCCACAAATTGTGGCTGGAAATTGTCCGTAAGGTTTTTAAAACCTTAGGAAAATCTTTTTCCATATTTATATAAGAAAATAATCGTACTTATCAACTAAGCTAATTATTTGTTCTATTAATGACGCAATTAAACCATTAGTTCACTGCGGTAAATAACTAAATAGTAGGGATTAGAGGTGGGTATTGAGGTTTAATTATACAGGTATATTTAAATTACCATTAGGATGAAAAATGAAATCAGAAAATTGTGTCAAATTTTGAGGTATTTATAATTGAGTAAACTAACCTTTAGTAGAAGCAAGCATGCAAGGAATCGGACGAAATTTCCCCGAGATAAATTACACTCTTCGTTAGAAGCATGACTCCAACTAGTCATCATCTTCGAATCTACGAAACAAGATCTACAGGGGTTATTTATAGATCTTTAATCAAGGGAAAAAATTTAAAATAAAACAAGCAAGTAGATGAAAAATTCTAAGGAAAGTGATTATTTTGTGGATCACTTTTTTTATCCTAAGGAGATTTACTTTGCGGGAAAGAACAAGCTTCACAAAGATATAACTTAGTAAGGATACAATTGGCAGTTGAGTGAATAATTGAGCATAATTTCAAAACAAATATATATCACCTGATCGTATATCTTCCCCAACTTGTCCTCTACTTTTAAGCTGTTTCATGATCATTTGCACATATAAGTTTCCACCATTAAATGTGAAAAACGAGCAGGGTCAATAACATCCTATTGAATACTTAGTATATTCCTATATAGTGTGGCTCCGTCAAGTTCAGACTTCACATGAGTAATAGCTTAGGAACAGAAACCAGGAAAGTAATTTAGAGAGAAAAGACTAATGTTTAAGCCTAAAATAGCTCTGAGAATTGTTTGGAAACTGACCTTGATGATCTTATGACCAAAAATGGAAATAATATAAGCCGAAGTACAAGCAAAGACAAAGCAAACAAACCAAAACACACACTAGCAAAAAGAAAATAGGCAAATCTTAGTGCAGGTGGCTAAATCTGTGAGAGTGTAATTAGAATATTCCAGTTTCAATCTTTCACTGGGATTCCATGACATGGTCAAATACTCGCTAGCTCAATCATTAGTTGCATGACAAGTAATGTAAGAAATTTTTGATCTGTTAAGCAGAGAAAGAAAGTTAAACAAGAGTATGGCTAACTTTGTGTATTTTCATGATTTTTGTAATTTCATTCTCCTGTTTATTTCTCTGGCGGCGAGGTCAGTGATCATGAGATTTCCAGTTGGGC
Organism: Verbascum thapsus; assembly: GCA_963669365.1. Lineage (NCBI taxonomy): Eukaryota > Viridiplantae > Streptophyta > Magnoliopsida > Lamiales > Scrophulariaceae > Verbascum > Verbascum thapsus. Next base: position 23,981,391 of record OY770106.1, read on the forward strand.
ATTTCTGTAACAGTATAACAGACTGCTACTCACTGGTTCATGCACAAAAATCTTCCTATAACTTACAGACGACAAAAAGTTCACTATGCAATGTATATCAATCTTCTCAAAGGTTCAAGCACAAGCACAAGCACAAGCATTATGATCAAGAGTAGTGCAAAAAATATCGAGATTTCCCTCAAATTAAGCGTCGGATAATTCAGCTGAGAGAAAAAATTGCGGAAAGAACACTGGTTCAGAGTATATTATTTGTATGTGTTGATGTGTATATAATATGAGTTGGAATAGCTATAATCGAATTAAGTTCCTAATATTTGTCCAATTCCAAACTCCAAACAGAACCGATTCTTCAAACAGTACTCGTTTAGATGAAATCAAAATGGTTAATGAAGTTGTACACTCTTGCATGTGATTATCACTATGAGAAGTTGTTAGCATAGCCAGTTGAATCATGTCATGATAAGAGCAGTTCAGGTGAATCATTTTCAGATTTAAGAAACATTTTCAATTAAACAAACACTCAAATGCAAGTCAAATGCACTTCACGAATCAAATCAAATATGCCTTGCCTTGAGAGTGCAACTTATGCAGATTTCATCCGCCTCACTTATTTTCACATTTTCTCGAACAGATTGCAGATATTACATCCAACTATATAAAATAATGTCGTCAGTAGTAGATTTATCAATATCCATATGCATTTGAATGAAAAGCATATATTGAACTAACCAACATTTATTAATACCACTAAAAACTCACTTCAGAAATCACCATGCATCCATCCAACAACAAAATAAGCACTATAAGAAATCAAACAAACAAATTAAACAAACGAATCTATATATACATGTAGAAATCTTACACGAAAGATGAATCGATCAAAGAAGAACCTCGCAGCAACAAATGCAAAAGCGAAGTACAACGCGACGATGAAATGCCGAAAACTATTGAGCAACCAGATCGACTCCATGAGAGGATTGAAATCTCAGTTAAACGAAAACGCATCAAATCAATCTGTGGATTAAATGCAAAGAAAATCAACATGCATAGGGTGAGCAGAGTGGTATGATGGATGGGCTTTTTTGATATAACCCCCGAGGTATGTAGCTTTGGCAAACAACCCCCGAGGTTTGAAATTTTGGTAAACAACCATTTCTGGTTAGTTGACCGTTAGTCAACAGTTAAGGTCATGGGCAAAATTGTAATACAATAATTCCAAACAAATATATTAATTTTCAATGTATTTATTTGGAATTATATTGAAAATAAATACATATTAATTTTATTTATTTGCAAAATTGTAATTTAATAATTTCAAACAAATATATTAATTTTATTAATTTGCAAAATTGTAATTTAGTAATTCCAAACAAATATATTAATATTACATTGAAAATAAATACATATTAATTTTATTAATTTTATTTATTTGCAAAATTGTAATTTAATAATTCCAAATAAATATATTAAATAAATATATTAATTTTTATTTATTTTATTTATTTGCAAAATTGTAATTTAATAATTCCAAATAAATATATTAATTTTATTAATTCCAAATAAATACATTGAAAATTAATATATTTGTTTGGAATTATTAGATTACAATTTTGCCCATGACCTTAACTGTTGACTAATGGTCAAATAACCAGAAATGACTGTTTACCAAAATTTCAAACCTCGGGGGGTTGTTTGCCAAAGCTACATACCTCGGGGGGTTATATCAAAAAAGCCCCTGATGGATTGGAGAGACAAAGCGGCAAACCAAATTCATTTATTTGAGTAATCTTTACGTTCTCACAATCTTTGAAAAAAGTGTTCAATTTTTGAAAAAAAAAGTTTAAAAAAAGGTATTAAATAGTAATTAAAAAAAAAGGTATTAGAAAGTTAAATTTGGATTTATTTGTAACAAATGCTATAAAGCCAAAAAAGACTTATGTACTACTTCAATAAATTTTGTGATATACTTTTGCTTTTGATAAGATAAATTTGTACTTTCTCTTTTCATTCATTATTTGTCTCTAAAAATCAAAATTGATTAAATTTTAAAGTTATAAAAATTGTCTCAAAAATTGATTAAATTTTTTTTAAAAAAACATAGCCTCATTAACATTTATCAACAATAAATGCTTGTTGGTATATATTAATTTCACATTTATAGCATCCTTAAAAATTGGGTAATTTGGATGTTCTATATCCTTCTGAAAACATCACATGATGGGCCGACCAAATAACATTAGCTTCAGAATTAGAACAAAAAGAGGTGGTCAGAATAGAATTGTAATCTTTTCGTAGGGCCCACCAAAAATAATTTGTGCACCTGAAAAAGGTTACGTTGGCCCAAAGGAATTTCTAATTTTGTGCAGCCCATTATATCAGTCAATTCATTTTAGGCCCATTGATGCTGACCTTCACTAAACTAATCATATGTTCCAGAAATTTTAGTTGGAATTTGATAATATTCAAAATTATATTTGAATATTTTGGGTCTGTGATAGATTTTTTTTTTTTTTTATATTTTGATTGGTAATATTTTCTTCATTTTAAATTTATTTCGTATTAATTTTTTTTAATTATAGACGATGTCTAGATATTAATAAAGATTATGGCCTTACTAAATACTCAAAGTTCTATTTCTTCTTAGTGTATGGATTTTTTTTTGGTAATCAAATAGAAGGTTTTTGCACTAATATATTTTCGATAATTATAAATTTTCCCTAGTTTATAATTTAGACTTGGAAAACTGAGTTATCATTTATGGGATGAATTTTTGCTTTATTTCATCAATATTCTGTGAATTTAACGTTATTTAAATCACGAATATTTTATAAAATTGTCGATTTTGTGCATTTCATCGTGAGAACTTTACAAATATGAATTTTTTTTTAACAAGGAAAAGAATATTCATACAAGCAACATGAACTAAACATCAATCTTGAAAATATCAACTCAGAGACATATTCTATTTAAACATCATTAATTATCATTTATTACATCTAAAATACAGGCCAAATTACAACTAAAAAGCTACATATTTGTAAAAATAAATCCCCAATAGTATAACACTTACATAAATCACCCTGATAAAAAAACATAGGGTTTTGGGGTGTACAAATTAAACTTATTTACTTTGTTAATTAATATTATTAATTAATTATTGTCATTTCTTTCCTAAATTGAGCTAAAATTTCTGCTAAAGGCTGAATTCACGATTCTCGGGCTCTTTCCAAAACCGGGCCGGAAGCCCATTATGAGGAACCGGAAACGGGCTATACTGTACCGTACATCCTGGGCCCACCACTTGCCACCTGTAAAATAGCAATTAATTAAGTAAAATAAAATAATATTTTAATTTTAAATAAGTAAATAAATTTAGAGAAAATGACTTAATTATTTAATTTACCTAAATTTTGTCACCAGATGATGGATCATAATCAATATCTCGAGTTTGGCAAGTTCATTTCCAGGACATGCGTGGGCCCCATTGCCAAATGGCACAAATGTATTGGGCTTAGGAGGAACCTGAATCCGACAGCCACCACAACAATTAATAAAAATTCTATTTTTATTAATTTGCTTTTATCTAGAAAATATGGATTAATAAAAAAGTATTTAAAAAATAAATTAAAAGATATATATATATATATATATTATTATTAGTATTTTTCATACCTCAAACCTATGTGGATCAAAATTTTGAGGCTCATTAAAATATTGAGGATTGTGGTGAATATTCCTGAACAATGGCATAACCTTCCAACCTTTTGGAATAAGATAACCTGCCAAAACAATATTGACATATTATATGTTACTGTCACCAATTTCAAAAAAAAAAAAAAAAAGGTGGGCCCAATAAATAAAAACCACAAAATCAGAAAAATGTCAATTATGTAAAAAATAATTAAAAAAACTATTGTCTTTCTATGTTTTTTAATATAATTTTTTTTTAAACAGGATGAACTCTTACCATTATATTCTACATCAACCACAGCTTCTCTAAATGTGAAGGACACAATACTAGACATCCTTAAACTCTCCAATATTACCTGAAAATAAAATATGTAAATTAATTCAATTTGATGTCAAAATAGTGTTCAAATATATAGTAAATATATATACATATATATATACCTTATAAGTCAGTGGCATATTTCTAGTTTGAGCCCATGTCAAGTTTTTATTTCCTTTGTCATTTGACAGATAAATTGCTTTCTGTTCAACCTACAAACATGATAGATTATATAAGATCATCCCAGATAATAAAATAAAATAAAATAAAATAAATAGTAAATTTATTTAATTTATTACATACTTTAACAGCTTCCAAAAGTTTAGGATCTTCATGAAGGTATTTGAGGATCCATGTTAATGCACTAGCTGTTGTGTCTTGAGCAGCAAATAATACTCCTATTACATTATCCGCAATTTGATCATCACTTAATATCATCCCTTTTTCATTCTTGAAGTTTAAAAGATGCCCCAATAAATCATTCTCCAATAATTTCTTCTCCTTTCTGTCACATATTATTTCCTCAAGGGTCTTTTTTAGCCTTTTTCTTGCCTTTTGTTAATCATCAATAAGTAGATTTTGTCAGCTTATGTATATATCATTACATATATTATATATATATATATAATATAGTAAATAGAGATAAGAGTTTTACCAGCAAAGCTTTGTGATATGCAGTTCCTGGTAGGTTTGTGGGGAAGGAATTATAGCCCTTATCCAATATTGAATAATTCTTTTTTAGCTCTTCTTTGTGTTTTATTTCCAACTGTCCAAAAATAGCTAAAATCCCCACTTCAAAGGAGAACTGTAGAAGACCATGACATATATCAGAAATATATATATATATATATATATATATTAAAAAGTAAGTAAAAACATTAAAAACCCTCCAAATATTTAACAATTTTAACACTTAATATATATATATATATATATAATCAAACCCTATATTTGCATACCTTCTTCATTCCTTGAAATGTATTAGTGACATTCTCATTAGCCCATGAATTCAAGTTACATAAGGCTAAGTCTTCAATTGTGGGGATTAGTTTTTTTATATCTTCAAGAGATAATGAGCTTTGTACAAGCTTCCTAATATGGCTATGATAATCCCCTTGGTGAAAAAACAGTGCATATGGGCCAATCATCTTCTCTTTGCTCTTTGGGTATGTAGGCTTAAACAAGTGTGAATTTGTAACTAGAACGAATCGAGAGGCTTCTGGGCTAGCTAACATAACACAAGGGCATCCAAGAATTCGAGTTTTGAATATATCTCCATATCTGCATGATTCATCATATTATATAAGATTATATATAGTTTTGAAAACAATTTGAAAATGAGAATTTTGATCATATATATATATATATATATGTTACCTATTTTGCTTGTCTTTGAAGAAGGTATTGGGGTCTTTGGAGTATAATTGAAGTGTCTCTCCTATGTAAGGATAACCCATTGAACCAGGTGGTAGTTTTGGTGTTTGTTTGTGTTTTTTGATCTTTTTTTTGGATATATGATAGTAGAGAAGAGTGGAGAGAAATAGGAGGATGTAGATTATTGTAGTGGAAAATATTGATTCCATTGAGATTTAAGGGAATTGTTTTTAATTCTTTTTGAGCTTCAAATATGATGGATTTTTTATGTTTTACAAAGAGATGTTTGGGGATCAATGAGGGGTTTATTGCTTATATAGAGCCACAAGAGGGAAGTGGGATGGTGACATATCATGAGTTTACCAAATGTTAGGGGTTAAGGGGATTATTTACGGCGGATTTTTTATTTTGAATTCACATTATAAAGTAATTCCTAATATATATATATGACATTTTTCGTGTATATATGCAATGTAACACAAATGAAATGCTAATTATAATTATCGTGGCAAAATACAAATAACCCCCACGTGAAATATTTTATTGGCTGAAAACCCTCTGTGAAAAAAAATAGCCTAAACACCCCTGTGAAATTTTCAAATTGCATGAAACCCCATGTGAGAAAAATATAGCCTAAAAACCCCTGTAAAATTTTCAAATTGCATGAAACCCCTTGTGAATAAAAATATAACCTAAAAATCCCTTGTAAACATTGAAAAAAGTTTACCACTACGAAATATAACTATATTGAAAATTAATTATTGGATAAAGTTTAATTAATATCATAAAACTTGATTATTAGTACTATTAATTAATTTATAAATTTAAAAATTGTACATGGGTTTTTAGGCTATATTTTTTTCACAGGAGGTTTCGTGCAATTTGAAAATTTCACGGGGGTTTTTAGGCTATATTTTTTCACGAGAGTTTTCAGCCAATAAAATATTTCACGTGGGGTTATTTGTATTTTACCCTATATATATATATATGACATTTTTCGTGTATATATGCAATGTAACACAAATGAAATGCTAATTATAATTATCGGGTGATTTTCATCACACAATCCATACAAATCAATAATCGAAATTGAATCGATTCAACATAAAACAAACCGGGGACATGGCTTTAACCCTATTTTATTGAAGGGGTAGATTTATGGTTATCAAATGTTGATATATATGAAATGGACCACTTTTACTATTCACATGCATATGTGAACAAAATTGTATGGTGTGAATTAGAACTATATGAGAGACAGATTGCAGGAGAGATGGCTCGAGAGCTTTTCTAGTGAAATCTTTTTTTCTGTAGCCAGATTAGTCAAACAAATCTAGTCCCATCATAGCAAATATATCATGTTCGTTGAATTAAATATCGACTGTTATGATGACATCATTATATTTGTAACGTAATTGGTATATCTTCGAATGAATAATTGATCACAATGTAAGTTTAACTAGTTGGTTATTATTTTTCCATGTATAACCAAACGTGGTGCGATTTTAAAATACTATAGTCACTAAAGAAAAAAAAAATTAATTTATCTTTTCACATAGTTGATTTTTGTAGGATAAAATATTGGCAAACTTAGAGATCCATATATATAATTTAGAAATTGATGAACTTGGCCCGCATGGGCAGCCTAGTTGGTCACAGAAGGGTGAAGTTTGGACAATGACCAAGGATCGAGTCCCACCAGCGACAGTGTGGGAGCAACCTCTCAAGTGATGGGGGGCTCCTTGTGCGCAGTGGGCACTGGTCTAGCCCCTGCGATTGGCTGGGTTACCATGATTTATTCTTCCCATAGCTCTGTCGGGCCGGGGCATGGAGGGCCCTTGGGGTTGGGGATTCAACCTTTTGGACAATAAAAATTGATGAGCTTGACTAAGTTAGATATTGCATAATGTAATTATTGCTTTAAGCCAATAACCCATAATGGCTATGCCTAAGGAGTTTCTATTCCAAAAGCATGCTTAAAGTTGCAATTATCAAAATGTCGGGATTTGTTTATCTTATATATATAGTACGTCCCACAAATTATTACAGTACTATTGTTTTATTTTTGGTCACTAGCTAAATTCTAAGTATCATATTCTATACTAAATCAATTTTAATAAAATTTGTTATGTTGGTTTTAATGAAATTGATTTAACTGTGATATTACCAAAATACTACACACCGAACAATGAAAAGAATGATGTTAGGGTCCAATTGGATGGCATATCCATCTCCGAGAATTTTTTTTTATGATAAAAATGAAAAATGTGATTTGGAAGATGAGATTTTTAAGAGAAAAATAAGTAATGATTGTGGTTGATGTGATATGTTTTTTATTGTGAGAAATTTATTTAAGTTGGTATTTAAATATAATTTTTATTAAATATGGTTAGTCAAACTCGTTGATTTAGACGTCCGAATATAGTCACAATGGATCTTATTTTAAAGGTTGCATTATTTTGTATTAGAATATGTAATTAAATTAATTTTTTGCTCTGAAAGATAGTCGAAAAAACTATTTTAATTTATTGTATTAACTGTCAAATCATGAATAGTAAAATTAATTTGTTGAAAAAAAATCAAATTATTTGTAATTTTGAGAGATTTTTTTGGAAGAATTTTTTTAGGAAATGCAAAACAAATGCATTTTTTATAACTTTTTTCTCCAAATATTTTTTTCGAGGGAAGCGTGGCCATCCAATTGGCCACTCTGCTTCTGCTTCCCATAGTTTTGATATAAAAAAAATCACTCACAATAATTGATTTTAATGAATTTATTACATATAAAATTTATAAATAAAAAAGCGATAAAAAATCATTGATGTTAAAATAATGATATATAATATTTTTCTAATTAGATTGATTCATCAAAATTGACTATCCATAGAATTTTTTCCTTAATTCTACTTATAATAGCTTATGAGATTTGCATGCTCCAAATTTTCCTATCCCTAATTTGACTTAAATCTAAAATCACATGACAATTAAGCCTTAATATCGAATCTTAAAAGCCGGCGGGGGCCTATTAGTGCGATCCAGCTCAGCCACATGATCATTTACCCGTCTGAAAGTTTCTAGATCCAACGGCCGTCCTCTATTGGGCCCCACCATCGTTGATTGACGCATGTGAATCTTCGGGGACCATCCAACCGTACTTTCTTCTATACTGTAGCGTCGTCATCGTATACCAGTCCTGAGCAATAGAAAGGCGACACGTGTCAGAGGAAGTGGTAGTGTGTGGGCTAGACCAAGGAAACAAAGAAGCGTACAGTTACCTGATTGGGTAAGATGTCGGCTGGGTTATGTTTCTGATTATGGTTAGTTTGGTCCTAAGCGTCTACTGTTCAGTGCCCTGTCCTTATGGGGAATGCTAATATCATCATCTTTGATTTGATAGATAGAATTAATTTGACTTAAGTAAATTTTCTTTCAATTTAATTTATTAAAATTAAAATTGAATAATTTTATGTGTTCGATAAATTTTGAAATTCGGGTCGAGATCTGTTTGATTAATTAAAAAATAAAAAAAACATATACAAAAATAATTAAATTAATTGAGTTTGACGCGTGTCAGCTTGATTAACAATTAAACCAAGATATAATATTTTTGAAATTAAATTGTCGTTCAATATAAGCTTGAACGATAATGTGTTCTATTTAAGTCGAATCTTTTAAACTCCTGCTAGTAACAATATCATGTCACTTCTTCGACGTACAAAATTTGTGAATATATTGGTCCGTGTGGAAATGATTTAATAACAAAAAAGGGAAAAATATTATATAATTGAGAAAAAAAATTATTCACATAAAATAAGAAATGGTGTGAGATCTTATATTTTGGAAATTATAATTCGTTTACATTGTATTTTATTTGTATTAATTTTGTATGATAGTGGTTATGTAGAAATGTGGTGCATGTATAAAATAAAATATATGTTGAATACAATTTTATTGGATTCAAATTATAGTGATTAAATACACAATGAATTACGTTAACTTTTACTATGTTACAATTGTGACTTTTAGTGATGAAAATGAATTTTTCCAAATTATTATTATAAATAAAATTAGTGATATATATGTAGTGCCGACTTAATATATATATATATATACCTTATAGTATCCTAGGTATATAAGTCTGATATCTTTTACAGGCTGTGAGACGCAGTAGCTAAAACACGGCACGACGCTGAATTTCAGTGGGAATCACAAATTTCCATACGTAACATTTATGGGTGCACATTATCAATTTCATATAGTTTTTTTTTTTGGCTGTGAAGATTATTAATGCATAGTTAAAATCAACACATTAATCAATTAATTATTTTTTTAATCAATTAATTATTAAATGAAAAGTATAATATCATTGAAGAAACAATTCAGAAGAAATATTGACAAATTGAACAATATTAATCACATTTATTTAAATTTTTAGTTTTTGAATGCTATAATTGGGCTGGCAGGCAGCCCAGAAAGCTGCCTCCAAATGAGATATATGCTAGTGAAGTTCGACTCCAAATTATAAATGTCATAATTCATAATTAGCAAGCCTAACATATAATAATACTCATCATATTTATGTAATCATAAGAGAAGTATGCCCAAAAATATTTAATTCGTGTGTTATAACTTATATGTACAAATAAAGTATATATACAAAGAATAAAATATTCATGAGATATACAATATAGACCGATATCTATAACCAAAATATATACATTCTCAATAATTACTGAAAAATATATAGTTACCTCGTTATTACTTTTGTTAGAAAAAATATTGCCAATTATATACAAGTGGACAATGGCAACACGTATGCCTCTTCTCATGTGCTTCTAGAAGCATTTTATGTTCTATTATCACTCAACAAATTTATTATATTAGTAATAAAATATTGAATATTACTATTAAAGTTGTCATTGGTTCTAAATTTTTATTTATAAGAACTCTTGTTTTGTCTCAATATTAAGCTTTACATATTTACAGTGACAATATTTGCATAAAATTTCTTATGAGTAAAAAATTATTGTCGTTATTAATAACTAGTGTGTAACCCGTGCTACGCACGGTAGTTTAATTTTAAAAATTTATAAGTCAAATATATTAAAATATATATATATATATATATATATATATATTTCTTTTGAAAATTAATACAATATAATTTTATTTGAATTTGAGCTGAACAAATGATTTTTTATTTAGCACAACACTGAAATTCTTTTAATAAATATCTTTATTAAAGCAATATTATTATTCTGTGCATCACAAATGATTATAGACCCCACTAAAACTAAAATCAATATATTAATTATTTACATAAATAGGCTAAAAAAAAGTGAAAATTTCTATACAGCATTTGATCAACTAATATAATGTAGTCAACTAATACATAAATTTTATGATTCATATATACTAACTTGAAATGTTTCATGCTTCTTGAAATAATCAATCTTAAATAATATCTACACAAAGGTAATGAAACATTATAATGATCCCACTTTAAACACAGTTAAGAAATTATTACTAATTTTTGTCTCAACCATCAATTAGTATTGCTAATCACATGTTCTAAGTTAGAATTTTAACTATTGGCCATTAGAGCAATTAACCGTGGAGAAATTAAATTACAAATAACAAAGCTACCAAGTCTAATGTGATGAGTTCTGACTCAAGCTACATATATAATTTATTGAGAAAAACATGGATTGATCGAGAGCTACTATAAATATACTCCCAAAAGATAAAAAGATGTTGATCAATTTACCTTTTCATATATTTGTCAACAAATTTGATATTATTTTAGCATGTGTATTTATCTGAAATAGCACCACAATATCCTGGGAACATTATGTGATTATTACACCAAAAGCGTTTAAATCATATGAGAATAGTATTATCCAATAACTCACAAAATCAAGAAATAACATTATGAGGAAAAAATAAACTCTTACCCAGTTATAGCTCGAGACTTAGTCACCCTGATGAAAAAATAAAATCGAAATACCTAGCAGAATAAAAATATTTAGTAGATAACAAAAACACTATCAACAATGATTTGATCAACCATGATTTGATCAACCATGGACATGATTTGATAAAATAATTAATTAGAATAATGTATGCATAATACTAAAAGAGAGCAATATAAAATGATTAATACCTCAGCCAAGCGTATATCATTGCAGCACTTAATTGAGAATTTCTTTTATGCATGGAACAATATTCTTAATCGAAAAAAGAAACAGGGATTAGTGAATAATTTATAAAGGTCTATAACCATATAATAGTTGAATCAAAATAATAATAATAATGCCTAAAAATTTAAACTTGAAGAAAATTATTTAGATTAAGAAAAACTAAATAAAGATTCATGAGTAGAAACAAAACTATAATTTACCTTAACCATAAAACTGTTTCACGATCCTTATTAAGAAAACAAAATGCTAAATGATGAGCACTTCCTAAATGGATTTAAGACTTTGTATATTACAAATTTAAATGAGCACGGTTTTATTTTAAAGAAGACACAATAAAAATGAATTACAAAAAATACAAATGTGATATTGAAATTTGAAAATCAAATAACTCCTACAGTTAGCGGATTCAAATTAGTAACTCCAAGTTTGAGTTATGGTAGTGGGAGGTTGAAAACTAATAACTAACCTATCTTTTTATTTTCATCTATAGTAACATGTTGTGCATAGCACGGGACACACGCTAGTATTATATTATGTAACGTTTTCTTTTAATGTTCCTGAAATTATTGTAATTTTCTTTTTATTTAATTAACGGCGAACGATAAATATTTTTTAGTTTTTAGTTTTATAAAGTCAAATGACTTAAAAAACCATCAAATCGCATTGCACAAAAATATTGTGCATCACTAAAACAAAAATAATAAAAATACGTTAAAAATTTAGAATGCAAATTTATTACATAGTTATGTACCATTTGACAGAACTTCACTAATCGACGGCATATCCTAAATCCATTTGTTTATATGTACCTGAAATGAAAAAAGAAAATTAAATAGAAGAAAAAAATTAAAATGTATTACTGAAATGAAAAGCAAAATGATAATGATATTAGTTCTCAATTATTTTAATCAATAAAAAATAACATTAATAAGTAATGTAGTGAAATTTAGTACGTGAAGCCTATCTATACAGGTTCGTTCACATATAGACTTGAGGTGCCAAATTTTCATATATAATTTGGAATATTAAAATATAAATTCAACCAAAAGATAATTTCTATAATATTAAAATCATAAATCAATTAAGTTGTTTTTTATTTATAACTTGTAAAAAATGAAAAATTATTTCCAATAACAAAAATTATAATTATATTATATTATTAAATTTTCTTTTTAGTTCTCATAAAGAAACTAAATTTAAATTCAAAATTTAATCTAATAAGAAAAGGAAGAAGGGAATCAAAAATAGAAATCGGAGATTTGTTTTCAACCTTCAAAATTCAATATTAAACGTTTTTATTTGCCACATTCATAATCTAAAGTTTTCCCCAATTTTATTAAATATATATATATATATATTAAAAAATGATTATTAGTACACTCCTTTGCACATGTATATTAAAAACAATTATTAATATACAATAAATAACAACAAAAATAATACAATAAAAAATAGTACACAATGGTATTAACTACAAAAAATAAAAATTAATGGAGTGAAATGATTACCTCAAGCATATATGTATAAGTATTCCATTGCTCCATTCATAACTACACATCACCAAATAAAATATGGACTAATAATTTCAATCATCTAAGAAATTCTCATAATGTCATTAATGTTTAATAAGACTAAATTAAATGAAGAAAATCGAACAAAATTGAAAGCGTAAAATTCAAAACTATTGAAAGATGAAAAATAAAGAACTAATAAAATAAATTACCTCACATCAAATCAAATTCACTTTTGTAGATGAAAAAATTAGTGAACATGGAGAAATGTAAAATTGATTTGTGAAGCAGAAAAAATATGGCATAATTTATAAGTTTTTAGATTAAATGAAAATAATTTATATATGTATCAGTTTCCTTATTAACTGCATAATTCCATCAATTGTGGAATGCATTAATATGTAAATTTAGCTAATATAAATTAAATATTCCTATTAATTAAGTATTTCGATTTGGTAAGTCAATTTTAAAATAAAGTTTAAAATTTAAATTTAAGCCTAATGTGAACGTACTTAATTTAGACCATTCTTTATTTAGATATGCTAAAAATTATACATGGTAATAAATTTTGGTCTTTCCATTTGGTTGCAACTCTTGCCATTTTGGTTGCAAGTGAATGTAATAGGAAAGTAATTTAATTTAATTATCTAATTTAAGAATAGTAATCAATCTTAAAAAATTTAAACCAACCAATAAGGATTTTTCATTTTATTAAAAAAATTCAAAATTCTAGAAAATTAGGATTAAGGATAAACTGTGCTATAATATAGTAGAGGATTAGTTAATAAATTTTTAGTGATAATTCAATGACAATATTTATAATAGTAACTGTACATCACTAATTATATATAATAAAAAGCAAAAATTATTGTCACTCAATATATATGATACCAAATTTAACATTATCGCTTTACCTTTTTATCAATAATATTATTTTTTGTTTTATAAATATGAATTAAGACACGTGGGTGTTTTTACAATTAAGTGAGATAAAATATAATGTAGGTCAAAATTCAATCATTGATAAAAATAAAATCAAAGAAGGTCCCAAAAGTCTTTACTTTCTCGATGTTTTGTGGTTAGGGAACTTAAAAAGTATGGATCACTATTTATTTAGTCAATAAAATATTAATTTTTGGGATATTATTTGTATTTTTGTGGTGTAAATTGCCATCAAAAGATAGTGGGATTTGCAGTATCTTTATAACATATCTTTAAAAAGTGATAAGAATTTTTTTTTCTAGATTTATTTGTATATGTGGCCTTTATTTATAGCCTTAGAATTTTTTTTTTAATCATTTGAAAGAAAGTCAATAGTTCTTGCTCTATCCATTTATTTAACTTTTTCCAATATCGAATAGATAAATCACAAATGCTACACTTGTGATGGTAACACTTGCATGCCCCTCAATTTCCTCCAAAAATATATTCTTATGTATCTAATGATGATGATAATGATAGAAATCTACTAAAATATTGCTTATGTGTATATAAGTCAAATTAGTTTTACATCTGTAATATTAGGATATAAGTCATAAAATTTTTGTAGTTCCATCCAAATCTTACAAAGATTTCTTATTTGATTGCATCCAATAGTTAACATGGATTTGTTTTTTTTAAATAGTTAACATAATAAAGCTATATGGTTTTAAATTAATCTCACCTTTGATAAGCTTTTAACAATCGCAGTAACAGAAAATTTTATATTAGACTGATTTCAAGTTAACGGTTTAGATTTTATCGTTGGATTGAGGATATTTTTGTAATATACCCATATTAAATTATTAAATTAATCTGATTTTATTGAAAAACAACTTAATATAAAATTATAATATTATCATGTATAAATTGATAAACAATATGGTTTGAACAATGGAGTCAACGGTGTAAATTAATGAAGAAATAGGTGAGAAGATCGAAATCAAAAGGATCTAGAATTTTCCCTAAAAACAAACAGACAGAAAATGATGCCAAAATCTGCCTAATTTAGCCAAACAAGGGATAATTATCACACTCCCTTTTGATTCCATTTTTTGCATAAATGCGGCTAAAAGTGAGAAATCATTTCCTTCTTTTTCTTCTTTTTCATTTTGTTTATTTTTTTCTGTCTTTTTTGATAGTCCCACTTATTTATTTATTTTTAATTTTAATTTAAGATGGTGAGAGGGCAAAACAAGCTTGGGGGCTATGATATAAATATAATAATGGATTATTATGGCTCGCATGGGCAGCCCAGTTGGTCGCAGAAGGGTGAAGTTTGGACAATGACCAAGGATCGAGTCCCACCAGCGGCAGTGTGGGAGCAACCTCTCAAGTGAGGGGGGCTCCTTGTGCGCAGTGCGCACTGGTCTAGCCCCTGTGATTGGCTGGGTTACCATGATTTATTCCTCCCATAGCTCTGCGGGGCATGGGGGGCCTTGGGGTTGGGGATTCAACCTTTTGGACAATAATGGATTATTATGTATATTTTATAATTTAGATATTTAATTCATCATTCATATAATTATCAATGTAACATAACTTTAGGTTTTGAGATGAATTATCAATAATCCATCATGCATATAATTATCAACCTCCTTTATTGAGAACAAATTCAAATCAATATTGAATTATATATTATGGCTTTTATAGTTGAATTATGGGGTGAGTTTTTTTGTTCTTGTTATGTCTTAATCCCATAAATTTGATATGAAAAATTGTCAGTTATTGAAACCGACGAATGAATGAATTTTCTTGCATAATTAGTTGGGATTTGAAAAATAAGGATGTAAGATTTATATTTATATTGAAATATTAGCTGTCTGCATGGATTTTATGGTTCAGTTTTTAGCTACTATATCTTTGACCAATTAAAAGTAGCCAAGAATTTTTAATGAATTTTCATGAAAGAAAGGAACATGTCATAAATGATTGAATTTGTGTTGTTGCGGAAATAGGATTTTAATAATAAATTCCATATAATATATAGATAGAAAAGAATATCTAATTTTTATTTTTTTTTTAAATTGGTATATGTTGTCAACTAAATATTTATGGTGTTATCGATTCTTAATACAGTAAAACCTCTATAAATTAATACTCCATAAATTAATAAAATCTCTAAAATAATAAAATCTTCCGGTCCCGACTTGGGCCTTTGTAAAAAATCATCAAATTCGATAAGATAATAAGATAATAATTTTTCGGAAAATCTCTTTATAAATATTAGGTCCCATTAAAACTCTAAACTAATAATTCATAAATATTACAATTATAAATATTGAGATTTATATAGTATATGTTTCATTCATCATGCATGAATATATTTAATTGACTATAATAGTTATTTAAGTGCAACGAATTAATGTAAACATGTATATTTAAGTAATTCCAATGAATTGATACATGCGTCCATGAATATAATAGTTAATTGTATACACTGAATTGATATTATACATGAATATATTTAATTAGTTAAGATGCATGAATATAATCAATGACATATATGAATACATTTATTTTCATTACATATGTACTAAATTTGCTGAATTTAAAAAGTCTCTCTTTTAATTAATAAAATATTAATTTATCGATATATTAATATTTCTCTAAATTAATAAAATTTTATGGGCCCAAAGTTATTAATTTATAGAGGTTTTACTGTAATAAGAAACAAATTTATTTTTATTTACACTAGTGACGTAAACCCATCGGCTTCAGTTATTGCGTTTGTTTCTGAATCACTACCGAATTAACATCGGGCTTTTGTTGTGTCTTATCATTACTGGACTAACAACTGCGGTATTTTGGGCTCGTCTATGATGAAATGGGCCTATTTCAGGCCCAATATTCACTTGCAATTTATCCAATCATTTGACTAGTCAAGTTAATAACTAGAGTCATATATTTCAATGGTGATCTCAATGACCCCAAAAAGGGCCCAACTCGAGATAAATATATACATATATAAAAACATTAAACATTAGTAAAACTTCTATAAATTAATAACCTTGGGACCATTAAATTTTATTAATTTAGAGAGATATTAATATATCGATAAATTAATATTTTATTAATTAAAAGAGAGACTTTTTAAATTCAACAAATTTTAGTACATATGTATTGAAAATAAATGAATTCATATATTGTTTCATTGATTATATTCATCCATCAATCAATTATTTGTAACTAATTAAATATATTCATGTATAATATCAATTCATTGTATACAATTAACTATTATATTCATGGACGCATGTATCAATTCATTGGAATTACTTAAATATACATGTTTACATTAATCCGTTGCACTTAAATAACTTTTATAGCCAATTAAATATATTCATGCATGATGAATGAAACATATACTATATAAATTTTAATATGGAAATAAAATAATTCATAACACCCAACCATGTTTTCGCATATTTTAGCAAATTACTATAATATTTATAATTGTAATATTTATGATTATTAATTTAGAGTTTTAATGGGACCTAATATTTGTAAAGGGATTTTCCGAAAAATTATTATCATATTATCTTATCGAATTTGATGATTTTTTTATATTGTAAACAAAAGATTATTAACGCTCGCCTGCAGCTTGATAAATAATTCGAGCTCGAACAGAATTAGCCAACTAAGAACAACAATAGTAAACCATATTAGCAAGAAATTTGGGACAAAGTGCTCGTATTATTTATAATATTAAGAACAAAGTTTAACATTAATGTATTGTAAGTCAATACACACAAATAACTACTAAATTAGACAATCAAAAACAAAAATAAAAATATCAAACTAAGAAAACAAACAAGAAAAATCAAAAGACTAAATCATAACACAACATTTGTACACAAATTGCTCTCATCTCAATTTCATGTACAAAAGAACTTATTCCCCTTTCTCATCATTTCCATAGTTATTTCCCCATCTTTCATGGCCATATAACACCACTTCAAAAACCCATTTTTCTCCTCGATTCGCCCGTAAAATGACCATTATACCCTCGAACGATCAATCTTCATTCTCTTCCCTTTCCCTCAAAACCGCGCCAAATTTTTCGACCAACAAATCCACAACCAAAGGAACCAAATCCTCACAAGGCACAGCCTTTCTATAAACATCTCCCAAATGTGAGTCACTTCCGATTCTACCCCCGACAAAAACATCTGCAGCTTCGGCCATTTTCCCGTCTTTTCGGGTCAAACATCCCATAAACCCTATATCTGCAACTTGGACCTGCCCGCACGTGTTCGGGCAGCCGGTCCAATGCATCCTGACCGGTTTCGTAACAGAAACGAGCCTTTGGACCTCCTCGGTCATCTTTAGTGCACGTGCTTTAGTCTCGATTATAGCCTGCCCGCAGAACTGGTTGCCCGTGCAAGCCACGAGCCCTTTCATGAGGATAGGCGGGTCAGGGCTAAAACGGTCATTTAACAATGGCTCGTTTAGAAGGGCTTCGATTTTCGAGTTTTCGATATTTGGGATTATGATGTTTTGCTCGACCGTGAGCCTGAGCTCACCCGAGCCGTAGGTATCGGCTAGCCGGGCTAGCTCGTCCATGTCATCGGCTTGAACACGGCCCACCGGGATGTGAATACCGAGAAAGCTATAGCCTTGTTGTTTTTGAGGGTTAACTCCAAAATAGTCTCTTCTAAGCCATTGGCTTTGGACTAGGTCTTCTGAGGATGATCTTTCCAAATGATGATGAGGCATTCTCTTCACTACTTCTTCTCTAAATCCTTCTATGCCCTGCATTAAAAAGCCACAAGTTTATATATAGTTTTCGATTAGATTTAAGGTAAATTTCGTATACGCGTCGAATTCGACATAGGTATCTTTATAATACAAACAATCATAGTATTGTCTAGGGTGAAAATTGAACTAAACAGCTCGATACTCAACTCGAGCTCGATCGCTAAAAGCTCGGTTAGAGTTCAGTTCGAAAATTAATCAAACCAAGCTTGAACAACTTTTTGTGTTTGACAAATTTTGAAGCTCGGCTCGATTAGTGTAAAAAAATAAAAAAACATGTACAAAATATTCAAACTACTCGAACTCGAGATCGGCTAGATTAGAGCTCGTTTGGGCTCGGCTCGATGAACCAAGCTCAAACACAATTTTCAAAGCTCGATTGTAATTCAAACAAGCTTGAACACCTATGCATTCAGCTCGATTCGACTCATTTACACCCCTTAATCTGACCCGTAAATAAAACGATACTTGAATTAGTAAGATTAGCATAATATGAATGGCAAAAAAGAGAAGCTATTAGTATAACTCACAAGCTCATCAATTAGCCACATCATTCTTGTTTTTTGCCTATTTCCTCTTGATCCAAGATCTCTAAAAGTCTCCAATATAGCTCCGCAAACCGGGAGTATATCATCACCCGGGACCCACGCGTCGAGCGGGATCGCCTCAGCACATCTCTTCGGGCTGAAAAATCCGCCCACAAGAAGATTGAATCCAAACCGTCCATTCTTAGTCGCCGGCATGTACGCAAGATCGTTAATGTGTGGATGCTCATAAAGATCGTGCGATCCTATAACACACACATTCCATTTCCTCGGCCTACAAATATACCCAAAAACGATCATTTTAACAAATAAAAACTATGAATACAAGTTTTTTTTGTAAAAAACGACTAAGTGTGAAAACTTACAAGTTGGTAAAACTCGGATTGCCACGAGAATTGGATGTAATATATTGCGAAAGCAAATTATTATAAGGCCTAGTATCAACGATTTCATAAGGGTCGATACCCGCAAGAGGATTCCCAACGGGATTCCTCACATTATCCATTCCACTTTGTAAACTTGTCAAACCGACTTCATCGAGCCCTTTTAGAATCTCGGGCACATCGGGCAGCACGACCCCACGAATCTGCCAGTTTTGTCTTGTGGTGACATCAGCACACCCGTCTTTACCGTATTTCCTAATAACGCTAGCCAAATAACGGGTTTGGGCACTCGTTGTGACCCCGTTGGGCAGCTTAAGTCTCATCATGAATCGACCGTCTGATTATTACAAGTTAAAGACAAATCAAGATTTAGATAGTAGGAATATGAAGAGAATCTGAGATTGGTTATTACATCAGATTCCTTAAATATGAGATTCAGATTCATGTTATAAGTATTTAGCCCTTGATCTTTCGACTTCCCGATTCTATTGCAGTTATTTAGTGGGACCCACGGAAGTGGAATCGATGGTCGCGATTATTCGAGACTTGGAGTTTTTGGATTTCACAATGTAGCACTTATATTCAAATGGCTAATTATAGTCATATGAAATCTGTCCAAGTTATAAAGTTTTCAGGTACCAAAATTTCGTAGTTTATGTGAAATGCTAGTATGCTACATGTATAAAACATTTCCTAAAATTTGCCTATGAATGAATGATAATTGGCGTGTGTGTATATAACTACATATATGTGCATAATAACACTAACGAAACATGTATAAAATTGATCGATGTAAAAACACAATATGCAAATATGATCTAAGCGTCCAATTATTTGACTTCCATAAATCTTCAATTTTATCAAGATCAGCATCCAGCATAAAAAGTAAATAATCTTTTTAATTAATCCCATATTCTTCTCTATAAAGATCTATAAAAACAATACAAATCGAAAGAAATTTTGAAAAAAGAAGATAAAATTGTAATGTTCTAAATATAGAGATTGAAAAAACTTACAGTGTTGTTTCCTTCTGTGAAACAGACCAAGCCACTTGAGCCTAACATCAATATCATCTTTAGTGAGCTTTGATTTTTCGATCTCTTCAAGTGGGATTTTAGCAAGCTCTTCAATCCCATTTTCCATGAACAATTTCATTGGCTCTTGTTCTATCTTCACCTTTTCTTGAGGATTTATACCTCGTCTAAACTTTTCTTTAAGCACAAAATACCCATCCTTCTCTTCAACTCTAGGCTCAAGCCTGCTTAAATCAACTCCGGCAGGCCCGGCTGCCGGCGCCGCCGCAGTCTGCGGTGGCGTGGCGTGGAGTCTAGTGGCTTTGGATCTACTGCTATAGTTTGGCAATGATGGTGTTAAGAATTTGACAGAAAAAGATGACATGATTAGTGGTGATCAAAGAAAGGGTCTAGAAGTGGCTTAGCTCCGGCGACGGCGGCGGCGGTGTGGTGGCGGAGGGAAGGAGGAGGAGTGAGATCATTATGTAGTGGGGAGAATGAGGCTTTAAGAGTTGTGTGTGATCATGTTTTGGACTCTTGAATGATGCTAAAGGTCATTTTTTTTATGTGATTAGTTGATAATTTATGTCTTAATTGACGGAAATAGCCTTGGATTAGTTAATCAATGAAAGGGTGGGGGCAAGTGGGTGTCCTTAAAGCTCAGAAATAAGTCATATTTGGTGGAGAAATTTTATATTGGATTAAATTTAATAATATATTAGAAGAAATATAAATATACAATAAATTTGAACAGTATTCTATTAAGTCGACATAGATATCATATAACCATTGGTGTGCCACGTAAATGTGCGGCAATTGCGGGGGTATTTTGGGAAAGTTATATAAAATGAACGGAGACATAAATTGCTTGTGGCGGTGGTGACTGGTGACGCTTGGAGGGAGATAAGAATCCTCTACTATATTATAGCACAATTTATCCTTAATCCTAATTTTCTAGAATTTTGAATTTTTTTAATAAAATGAAAAATCCTTATTGGTTGGTTTAAATTTTTTAAGATTGATTACTATTCTTAAATTAGATAATTAAATTAAATTACTTTCCTATTACATTCACTTGCAACCAAAATGGCAAGAGTTGCAACCAAATGGAAAGACCAAAATTTATTACCATGTATAATTTTTAGCATATCTAAATAAAGAATGGTCTAAATTAAGTACGTTCACATTAGGCTTAAATTTAAATTTTAAACTTTATTTTAAAATTGACTTACCAAATCGAAATACTTAATTAGTAGGAATATTTAATTTATATTAGCTAAATTTACATATTAATGCATTCCACAATTGATGGAATTATGCAGTTAATAAGGAAACTGATACATATATAAATTATTTTCATTTAATCTAAAAACTTATAAATTATGCCATATTTTTTCTGCTTCACAAATCAATTTTACATTTCTCCATGTTCACTAATTTTTTCATCTACAAAAGTGAATTTGATTTGATGTGAGGTAATTTATTTTATTAGTTCTTTATTTTTCATCTTTCAATAGTTTTGAATTTTACGCTTTCAATTTTGTTCGATTTTCTTCATTTAATTTAGTCTTATTAAACATTAATGACATTATGAGAATTTCTTAGATGATTGAAATTATTAGTCCATATTTTATTTGGTGATGTGTAGTTATGAATGGAGCAATGGAATACTTATACATATATGCTTGAGGTAATCATTTCACTCCATTAATTTTTATTTTTTGTAGTTAATACCATTGTGTACTATTTTTTATTGTATTATTTTTGTTGTTATTTATTGTATATTAATAATTGTTTTTAATATACATGTGCAAAGGAGTGTACTAATAATCATTTTTTAATATATATATATATATTTAATAAAATTGGGGAAAACTTTAGATTATGAATGTGGCAAATAAAAACGTTTAATATTAAATTTTGAAGGTTGAAAACAAATCTCCGATTTCTATTTTTGATTCCCTTCTTCCTTTTCTTATTAGATTAAATTTTGAATTTAAATTTAGTTTCTTTATGAGAACTAAAAAGAAAATTTAATAATATAATATAATTATAATTTTTGTTATTGGAAATAATTTTTCATTTTTTACAAGTTATAATAAAAAACAACTTAATTGATTTATGATTTTAATATTATAGAAATTATCTTCTGGTTGAATTTATATTTTAATATTCCAAATTATATATGAAAATTTGGCACCTCAAGTCTATATGTGAACGAACCTGTATAGATAGGCTTCACGTACTAAATTTCACTACATTACTTATTAATGTTATTTTTTATTGATTAAAATAATTGAGAACTAATATCATTATCATTTTGCTTTTCATTTCAGTAATACATTTTAATTTTTTTCTTCTATTTAATTTTCTTTTTTCATTTCAGGTACATATAAACAAATGGATTTAGGATATGCCGTCGATTAGTGAAGTTCTGTCAAATGGTACATAACTATGTAGTAAATTTGCATTCTAAATTTTTAACGTATTTTTATTATTTTTGTTTTAGTGATGCACAATATTTTTGTGCAATGCGATTTGATGGTTTTTTAAGTCATTTGACTTTATAAAACTAAAAACTAAAAAATATTTATCGTTCGCCGTTAATTAAATAAAAAGAAAATTACAATAATTTCAGGAACATTAAAAGAAAACGTTACATAATATAATACTAGCGTGTGTCCCGTGCTATGCACAACATGTTACTATAGATGAAAATAAAAAGATAAGTTAGTTATTAGTTTTCAACCTCCCACTACCATAACTCAAACTTGGAGTTACTAATTTGAATCCGCTAACTGTAGGAGTTATTTGATTTTCAAATTTCAATATCACATTTGTATTTTTTGTAATTCATTTTTATTGTGTCTTCTTTAAAATAAAACCGTGCTCATTTAAATTTGTAATATACAAAGTCTTAAATCCATTTAGGAAGTGCTCATCATTTAGCATTTTGTTTTCTTAATAAGGATCGTGAAACAGTTTTATGGTTAAGGTAAATTATAGTTTTGTTTCTACTCATGAATCTTTATTTAGTTTTTCTTAATCTAAATAATTTTCTTCAAGTTTAAATTTTTAGGCATTATTATTATTATTTTGATTCAATATTATATGGTTATAGACCTTTATAAATTATTCACTAATCCCTGTTTCTTTTTTCGATTAAGAATATTGTTCCATGCATAAAAGAAATTCTCAATTAAGTGCTGCAATGATATACGCTTGGCTGAGGTATTAATCATTTTATATTGCTCTCTTTTAGTATTATGCATACATTATTCTAATTAATTATTTTATCAAATCATGTCCATGGTTGATCAAATCATGGTTGATCAAATCATTGTTGATAGTGTTTTTGTTATCTACTAAATATTTTTATTCTGCTAGGTATTTCGATTTTATTTTTTCATCAGGGTGACTAAGTCTCGAGCTATAACTGGGTAAGAGTTTATTTTTTCCTCATAATGTTATTTCTTGATTTTGTGAGTTATTGGATAATACTATTCTCATATGATTTAAACGCTTTTGGTGTAATAATCACATAATGTTCCCAGGATATTGTGGTGCTATTTCAGATAAATACACATGCTAAAATAATATCAAATTTGTTGACAAATATATGAAAAGGTAAATTGATCAACATCTTTTTATCTTTTGGGAGTATATTTATAGTAGCTCTCGATCAATCCATGTTTTTCTCAATAAATTATATATGTAGCTTGAGTCAGAACTCATCACATTAGACTTGGTAGCTTTGTTATTTGTAATTTAATTTCTCCACGGTTAATTGCTCTAATGGCCAATAGTTAAAATTCTAACTTAGAACATGTGATTAGCAATACTAATTGATGGTTGAGACAAAAATTAGTAATAATTTCTTAACTGTGTTTAAAGTGGGATCATTATAATGTTTCATTACCTTTGTGTAGATATTATTTAAGATTGCTTATTTCAAGAAGCATGAAACATTTCAAGTTAGTATATATGAATCATAAAATTTATGTATTAGTTGACTACATTATATTAGTTGATCAAATGCTGTATAGAAATTTTCACTTTTTTTTTAGCCTATTTATGTAAATAATTAATATATTGATTTTAGTTTTAGTGGGGTCTATAATCATTTGTGATGCACAGAATAATAATATTGCTTTAATAAAGATATTTATTAAAAGAATTTCAGTGTTGTGCTAAATAAAAAATCATTTGTTCAGCTCAAATTCAAATAAAATTATATTGTATTAATTTTCAAAAGAAATATATATATATATATATATATATATATATATATTTTAATATATTTGACTTATAAATTTTTAAAATTAAACTACCGTGCGTAGCACGGGTTATACACTAGTTATTAATTATGGATCTCTTGGCAGTACGTAAAGGTTTATTGTGGGTCCCTTGTTCATTAACCTATAAAATAAATATTATTTTTACTTATTAAAAATATTTATCTTTTTATAAGTTTAATTTTATTATTTTGTTCCCTTTTCTGTCTAAATACTAATTAATACTAATCAGAGCCAGCAGCACTCTTCATCATTAAGGTTCTAACTTCTATCTACAGTAGAAACTCGATAAATTAATACTCGATTATTTAATAAATTCTCTAAAATAATATTTTTGGGCGGTCCCGACTCGGGGATAGGGTGCTAAATTAATAAACTCGCTAAAATTATAAGATAATACATTTTTGATAATTTCTATAGACCCCATATAAAATATAAATTAATAATTCCTCATATACTACATATTACATGAATGATTTAAGATGGGAAGCCATGTTGTGAGTATGATTTGTTTAGGAAAAAATGCAAAAAGCCCCATATGTTAATTCAAAAATGCAAAAAAATCCATGTGTTAGTGAAATACGCTGAAAGGCGCACCTTGTGTTATTCAAAAGTCTATAAATAATACCAATTCTGTTAGAAGTTAACATGATTGTTGTCCACGCGCTGGTGTATTAATATGAAGTTTTAAGTTAAAACCCTTTATTAATATGAAGGTTATAATGGGCATTGCAGATTAAAAATTAATAGCGTAGAAATCTTTGACGAAATGAGCACGCATGTATTATTTGCAGACTTTTGAAGAACACAAGGTGCCTTTCAGCCTATTTCATTAATACATGGGTTTTTTTGCATTTTCGAATTAACAGGGCTTTTTTGCATTTTTCCCGATTTGTTTATGTTAGCATATTTTGATCTTGTATTTATATAGATTTTTTTTAATGTCCATAAAGTGATACATATTGAACCAACATAATAAAGTGGGAGATTAAATGGTTCTTTGATATATGTACATGCATTGTACAATAATTAAGTGAAAATTTGAAAGGTGTTTGTAAATTGAGTATTTCACTATAAATTAATAAAATATTAATTAATATATAAATTAATAATTATTAATTTATCGATTAATTAATAACTCTTTTAATTAATAAATTTTGGTGGTCCCATGAGTATTAATTTATAGAGTTTTTACTGTATTATAGTTTTTATGCTATATCACTATAACCTACTTTTTATTATTGTTCTATCTATAAATAAAAGTGCAAGCTTTTACGCATTTTGTATTATATGAGTATAATATTTGATTTATTATCGTAGAAGATATAATGTTGATATTTTGTCTTTGAAAATTCTTTTTTTCATCTAGTACGCATTAGAGGGTTTTTAACGGGAATTAATATTGGATCGTTGAATTATTATAGAAATTCTATTATTTTTTAAATAATTTGTAATGAAGAGTGGAATGTCAACCGTATATTTTGAATTCTAATATCATTTTCATTTAATACTTATAAAATTAATGGAGAAGGACTAACCGATGACAATACAATAATTCACACCATTAAAATAATACATAGTAGTTGACCAAAAGAAATATTCTAAATTCACTATGACATCGAATTTATGAAAATTGAATATAAAATTCAACTGCCATTATTAATTGCATGAAAAATAAAATAGAAAGTGAAAATTTGATGGGTTGCCTTGCCTCACTAGAAAGTGAAAGGTCAATTCTTTTCACAATAATCTTGATGCAGTTATGCAAGTTGCCTATTGATAATTTCAACTCTCTTTGTTACTATGATTGAAATCCATCTTTTTAATCCTAAGATAACAATATATTTTTTCTATTTTCATTTATCTCAATTATTATCTTATATTCACATTCTTTTAGATGTATCAATAATATCATTCAATTTATACTTCATCGTATTATATGAGGAAGTATATTTAATTATAATGTAAAGAGGTCGAAAAACAGAACTCAACCTATACAAATATGACTTCAAATTTGGCGCACGGGTTGTTTTCTATGTGATTCTTGAAATCAGAATCTATGTTGAATTGATACAGGCCAATTCAAATGACCCGCAAAAGAGAATTGGAGCGACGCGTGGCAGCAGATGATTGGGACAACTCAAGAAGACAACATTAATGACAAATTAAGCTTAATTAGGGTTTAATTCCAAATTAGAGGGTTAATTGAAGAATTAGTTACTTTTCCATTTCAGACTTTGTTACGTTCCATTTCCATTGTCTCTTTCCTTTTCTGTTAGACGCGTTAGTGGAGAAGGATTCCTTCCTCTCTATCAAACAACAAACATTGTATATAAGGGGAGAATTATGAATGAAAATGGCAAGCAAGTTTTGTGCCAAGTTTATTTCTTTTCTCTTGAATTCTGATAACTTAGGGTATTTGTGTGTTGAGCTATCTCCGGGGTTGATTCAAGCATTCGACCCCCAGAAGTTCGACGGTGAAATCTCCCATTTCGATACTGAACGTATCAAGTGGTATCAGAGCCGTCGATCCTCGGATTGATGGAGCTGAACCATTACAATGGCAGATGGAACAAGGAGTATGGATGTGCGTAGGGAAATGGATGGGCTCAAGGAGCAGTTACGAACAAATTCGGATGAAACCAGAAAATCGATCGACGACTTGAGAAATATGATTGCAGCGCTGGCTTCATCGGTCAAGGAAATACGAGGGGAACCATCGGGAGAAGCACGACAAGGGCTGAATATGGATGAGCACGAAGGGGAACGTAGCATGTATCAAAGGAATCATTGGCATCAAATATACCAGGCTCCCACTCGACTCTCACAGGTCGAATTCCCTAAATTCAGCGGTGAAGATCTGAGGGGGTGGATTTACAAATGTGAGCAGTTTTTTGAGGTTGATGAAACACCACCAGATGCTAAGGTAAAGATCGCCGCCGTTCATCTCGAAGGTAAAGCTCTTCAATGGCATCAAATTTTTGTAAAGAATAGATTGACTAGAGACTTACCTCATTGGGGGGAATATGTGAGGGCTCTAAATGAACGATTTGGTGCATTGTTGTATGAGGATCCCATGTCTGAACTAGTTAATTTGAAACAAACTAAGACAATCCAAGAATACCTAGATAGGTTTGATGAGCTAATGAACTGTGTGGAATTGCCGGAACCGTATGCTATTAGTTGTTTTTTGGGAGGATTAAGGAGTGATGTTGCTATACATGTGAGAATGTTTAAACCCCGGACCTTACAAGATGCTATTAGCCTTGCTAAACTTCAGGAACATGCCAACAGCTTAACGGCCAAAATACAGACCCCGTCATCATCTAATCGCTTCATGTCACACAAATATCCATACACCAATCCACAACCCCAGCCACATCAATCAACTCCCCAACCCAACCAGACCCATACATCTGTCCAGCAACCTTTTAAACCCAACTATTTATCTCAAAGAAGTTCTGCACCCCCCATTATCAATTCCCGAAAATTAAGCCCCCAAGAGTTGGATGAGAAGAGAGCCAAAAACCTATGTTTCTGGTGTGATGAAAAGTTTTTCCCTGGCCATATGTGCACTCAGAGAAGGCAACTGTATGTTTTGGAAGTTCCCGAAGAAGAGGAAACTGAAGATGCGATGGGAGTGGAGAAGGAAAGCAATACGTACAATCTGGAGGATACCACAGTGGAGAAAAATAATCATTCGGGTAATTATCATGTATCCATGAACGCCATGACCGGAATACATGATTTTCGAACCATGAGAGTAGTCGGAGCATCCAATGGCCACCCTATACATATACTAATCGATACCGGGAGTACACACAATTTTTTGGATATGAAAACGGCAAAGAAGTTGGGGTGTAAATTGGAAAACACCAAACCATTTCCAGTGGCAGTGGCTGACGGAAGTAAAATTTATAGTGCTCACACATGTCGAGAGTTCACGTGGCGAATGCAAGACATAACATTCACTACCGAAATGATGATTTTGCCATTAGGGGGATGTGAAGTGGTGCTCGGTGTGCAATGGCTGGTTACTCTTGGTAACATTAATTGGAACTTCAGTGAGCTCAAAATGGTCTTCACGATTGATGGTAAAAAGGTTTCATTGAGAGGTAAACAACCCCCAACTGTTGAAACCATAAATGCCCAGCAAACGCACAAAACTCTTCAACAATCTGCCCAACTTTCACTTATGCATGTCGGATTTATTCACCAAAAACTCGAACCATACGATAACAATCAGGTTGGAAAACAGCAGGAAGATAAATACCCGAACAAACCTGAATTGGTTTTGGATCGTCATCTTGTACGTCAAGGTCACAAAGCAGCAATGCAGGTTCTGGCTAAATGGTTCAACGCTTTCAGCGAGGACAGCACTTGGGAATTTCCCAGCAACATCAGACGCCAATTTCCTTCATTCAATCCTTTGGGACAAGGATTGTTGAAGGGGAGGGTATTTGATACAGGCCAATTCAAATGACCCGCAAAAGAGAATTGGAGCGACGCGTGGCAGCAGATGATTGGGACAACTCAAGAAGACAACATTAATGACAAATTAAGCTTAATTAGGGTTTAATTCCAAATTAGAGGGTTAATTGAAGAATTAGTTACTTTTCCATTACAGACTTTGTTACGTTCCATTTCCATTGTCTCTTTCCTTTTCTGTTAGACGCGTTAGTGGAGAAGGATTCCTTCCTCTCTATCAAACAACAAACATTGTATATAAGGGGAGAATTATGAATGAAAATGGCAAGCAAGTTTTGTGCCAAGTTTATTTCTTTTCTCTTGAATTCTGATAACTTAGGGTATTTGTGTGTTGAGCTATCTCCGGGGTTGATTCAAGCATTCGACCCCCAGAAGTTCGACGGTGAAATCTCCCATTTCGATACTGAACGTATCATGAATCTAAAGGTATATAACGCCTGCCTTTGTGTCATTCCAAGGGGATATATTTTGTATATTTTGAGCTCGTTTTCGCCCCTTATGCTTTTTGGCCTATAGGATTCCCAAATGGGTTCGTGTTTTGAAGACTTGAATTTCAATAAAACAGCAGATGATAACGCCTCCAAGCTTAACTTGTCTGATCTGCACATAGATTACCAAACTTGAGTTCACAAGAACAAAGAGTAAAACAATCAGGCTGCGTTTGGATTGGAGTTATTTGAAATCCTCAGCTCCAAATGTTCAATCCAAACGAGGCATTAGAGAGTTTCTAAAACACAGCAAAACAATGAACTAAGGGTGTGTTTGGATTGAGTGATTTGGATTTGATGAGGGGATTTGGAGTAAGGATTTCAAATGACTCTAAAATGGAGTTAATTGAAATCCATTATAACTTAAATTCATCCAAACAAACGTTAACGGATTTTTTGATGAATTTGAAATCCATAGCTCAAATGCTTCAATTCAAACATACCATAAGATAATTCGCAAAACGCTACAAGTGAGAATTAAAGATGAGAAATCGATGCATTAATGTGCAAATCAACGACAACGAAAACACTTTCACACGCAAAATATGTATATACCTCAAGAAAATCGATTCCATCTCAAAGCACCCTCTTTCTCTTACATATATATGATATATCGTTTTCGAGCCATTAGTGCATTTACAGGGGCGTTTTCGAAATTCAGGACCCTTTTCATCTTTGTCTTGGATCTTTGTTGCCAAATATATGCATAATCGACACGATGAATGAACTGCAGACATATCAACAAGGGCCAAGAAAGAATCGGACGGCCCCTCAAATTTCCACCTAAACAAATAGACACTAATATGAGAAAATTCAACATATTAAAAGTCATCCATTTAGTTTAGTAAACTAACACTTTGAAATCTTTGGTAAAAACGAAATTACAAGAAACGGATAGTATTACGCAAACCTTAAAGATTCATTATAAGCAATGGGATTTTCAGCAAGATATTTCATTTTCTTAGCAACAAAAGTGACAACTTTCACTTCCTTGATATGCAAAAATGAACCAGGAGATGGAGCAAAATCTTCGATATTAGGGGCGCCAATAACAACGGGAATACTACCTACGAAATATTATCAATGCCCTTTGTCAAAAAAAAAAAACGCTCATAAAATTCCGAAAAACGTATCACATATATAAGGTGTAATAAGAAACGTAAGATTGTTACCAGCTACAAGAGACTGGAAGAATTTTTCGGTAACATAATCCTCCTCATTCGAATTCTCAAAAGCTAAGCTAAATTTGTACTTCCTCAATGCTTCAACTTTTTTCCACTGAAAATATGAAAAAGAAAAGACCTTCATACAAGTCCTGTTAAGCTATTTTTTGTGTGTTTATATGTTTGCTTATCAGCATTAAGCTCCAAGCAATTTATTTTTTCACAACTTATTAACAGGTGGGTTTTTTTTTTCGATAATTTCAAAAAAATATAAACAATAATAAACGGAGAATTCCAGTTCAAATTCAAGTTGCCACTTAATACATAACCGAAGCCAAGCGATATAGAGAATTTACTCTAAGGATGTGTTTGGATGGAAGGATTTGAAATCTATGGATTTCAAATTTATCAAC
This sequence comes from Verbascum thapsus, assembly GCA_963669365.1. NCBI lineage: Eukaryota > Viridiplantae > Streptophyta > Magnoliopsida > Lamiales > Scrophulariaceae > Verbascum > Verbascum thapsus. The sequence goes on from OY770106.1 coordinate 24,013,009, forward strand.
AAATCAATGAAGTTCGTTTGGATGTATCCAAGTTATAATGGATTTCAAATCACTGGACATTCACTTTGAGCTATTTTCTTCATTAACTACGGTGGATTTCAAATGACTCAATTTTAGGTGTCATATCAAATCATTCCTCCAAATCCCCTCCCCAAATCCAAATCACTCAATCCAAACACACCCTAAATTGATATAAAATATTAAACTGAAATTTCCCAAGCTTATACCAAAACATCGAATAAATCTCCCCTCTTTCATCACGGTTCCTATGGCAACTACCATAAGAATCAATTTCGACACTTGTATTCTCAAGGGCTACCAATGCTTGCAAACGAAAATTTCGAGCTCCACAATTAGATATGAAAGCAGCAGCAAGAGCATTTTCGGTCTTTGGTTGAACTGGAGCCATTATATCATATTCAGCCCATGAAAAATACCCCACGGGCACATCAGACGAAAGGCTGGTTGTCATTACAATATCATATCCTTTCCTAAGACAATAAGAAAACAAATCGGTTATCAAATTTGTACAATGAGGAGTAAAGTATGAATAGTAGACAAGTGGAAGCTAGCTGAAAACCATAAGGGTGTGTTTGGATTGAAGGATTTGAAATCTATGGATTTCAAATTCGTCAACAAATCCATGAAGTTCGTTTGGATGTATCCATGGATTTCAAATCACTCGACATTCACTTTGAGCTATTTTCTACATAGATTTCAAATGACTCTATTTTAGGTGTCATTTCAAATCCTTCCTCCAAATCCCCCTCCCCAAAATCCAAATCACTCGATCCAAACACATCCTAAAACATAATGAGGAGAATCAAATATGGTATAAAATTTTGTCAGCATTCTACAAGACGAGCTTAAATCCAAGTGGCACCAAGGAGTTTATTAAAAGTCTAAAATCCCAAGTCTCTATAATTTGCAAGCATTTATGACACAATTCAAAAATTAACCAGTTTTACATCCAAGTTGCTAAATATTGATCCCTTAACAACAATTTCCAAATTCTTAATCCAAAACCACATATCTGAATCAAAATAGAATGTAACCATTTTATTCATGAGAACAAAAAATTACCCAGAATGTATATCGTGATTTATCGCTGGCAACTAAAGGCAAATTTACTTTCAAAAGCTATAGATATAGTATTAAGTATTAACCGAAAAAGGCACAACATTATGTGCTTACCCACCGTCTTGCCACAGTGATATTATTCTCAGGATAATATGTAGCTGCTTCCATAGACCTAAGCACACTAGCACTACCAGGGTGTTGACGAAGCCCAAATGCAGCATCAGGCCTTTTACCAGATAATACAGTAGCAAACTTACATCCAACAGCACAATTTTTCCACTCCTACAATTTTTACTATAGAGTTTAAAAAGCGTAATGTTGCAGTGTAAAGCCAACGAAAGGATTAATGAATTGAACATAAATTCAAGAAAATCAGTCATAATTTACATTTTAAATGCTTTAAAGCTTCAATCTTATCCAAAAATTTTGGTAACCAACATAATGAAGTACATTCAGAAAACTGACGGCATTGAGCCCTGTATCCTATCATCTTTCCCAGAAAATTTAATCAATAATGTCAAAATATAGGTGCAATTGATAGGTATAGATGCAGAAACAGAAGAAGATTCTCCGATGAAAATATTTTCAAGAAAGCCGTTATTCTTTCACTTTCCCCAGAACAATTAATCAATAATCTCAATACACTCCAACACAATTTGGCATTGTTATCATAAATGATCACAGAATAATTATTCTCCTTTACAAAAATGTCAGAAAAACACAATAATATGCTATAAACCGAACAATACTTCTCATCAAAAGGGATTTAACAATCCCCACTAAAGCAATATAACACAGAAAACTAAAACTACCTCATAAGCTCCGTGCACTAAAATTGGGTCTCTTATAAAATCCCTGGAATAAGGCACAAAGTCCTCCTTCTCTAACCATGCTTCACAGCTGTTAGAGTCAAAACCCATATTCTGACCCGAAACGGCGTCGTCGGATGTCCACGACGGCGATGTCGTTTGAGTGAAATGGTAGAAAGCTTCCGCCCATGAGTTTACCAGGTTAGCATTTTTAACCATATCCAGTCTGCCCAAAAACGCGATCTCTCCTAACACCACTAAGCCCACCAAAATTGGCAGGAAATTGGACCATTTTTTCTTGTTTGGATTTGAATTTGAAGAAGACGATGATGAATAGGAGGTTTATGGCATATCTGGATCAGGTATGTCTAGAGATTTCCAATACTGTCTATGGTTAGAAGGACCCATGAATCTGTCAAAGGGAAAACAGATTTAAGTCCACAATTTCGAGTGTTGTCTAGAAATGCTGAAGTAATCAAATATAGCTCATCTCTTTGTGGATATAGAGAGGCTATAGAAGCGGAGTAAGAGCTCTGTTTCTGTTATTTGATGTGATTCAATATCTGGAAATTAACCCCTCCATGTAAGCAATGAAGAGTTTTCGATGAAGATGGATATTTGGATCCCGCCTATATTTTGTGTTATTATTTAGGTTCCCCATTTTTATTTTTTGGGGTATTTGACTTGTATAATTTTGGTAAAATTACTTTTAATCCCTCAGTAGTTAATATTATCGCTAAAAAAGTCCTAAATGTCCTGATTTTATACATACTTACATGTTTATTTGGTTCATTTTCTATTCACAAAGTAAATAAATGGCTTGAAATGAGCTCAAATTGAAGAATTGTTTAATTTTGAGATTGAAAACATGAATTTGCACAATTTACTCTTTAAATCGATTATGTTTATTGTTGAACTGATTAGATGTGATTATTTTTTCACCAATTTTCCCTCAGTTTGACCTCATTGCATTAATTTTTGGACGAGAAATAATGTCAGGGATCGAATTTGTCTAAAATAGAAACGTTTAGAAATAGGATCAAAATAGTGCGAGTTGAATTTTACAAGTCAAAAGTCAATAAACTTCTAACGAATTTTTCAGCGCTTCTCGTCTCATAGACGAATTCTTTTAGAATTTTTCATCATATTAACCTATCAGATCGTCTTCAAATATACAGGTACAATATCATTGGAGAAAGAAAATACAAATGTCATTGCAAATTTCATGAATATCATTAGCAAAGATTACATAGATACAATATATAATCAAAAGAAAACTCAGATACATGAATACAAGCCAGAAGAAATAACATCGGGACCTGCCTGTGAATATTGATCAATTCACAGATTTCATTTATGCACAAAATTAGGATAATCAGCAAAATGTAAACAAAAATAACATATAATCACAAGTCATACACTATACTACAAAATGGCTTTAGAAAAGAACAAGAAAAACATGACATTGAGAATACATCATGCCATTTAGAAGACAACCCATCAAAGCTGTATAATATGGTAAATTTGCAGAAGAGCTATTCCACTAGATATTCATAATTTGGTGTCAAAAAATATATACATCATGGCTAGTTAGCAATCGACAAACCCAGTAATAGACTACATCCACCTCACATATTGAGACCATGAATCCTAAAATTCACCTATATATTGGGCATTTACATCTCATCCATAATGCCTAATTCAAAGGAAGTGGAGAAATACTTTTTGTTCTTAATATTTTCTTTTACGACTACATCTACATATTATCTATAGATACGAACAAATGAACTCATGCAAGTGGAAAAGTTTCAGTTCCTACCATTCCGGAAACTGTATGTGCTTGAAAATTTAAACCTTCATATAATAGCATCCTCTGAAATCACCTGGAATCAAAGTTCTCAAGGTTTTCATATTCAGATTTATGATGTGCTGAGTTCTTGACCATGAGTAGAGATATTGATCACCGGAGGGTCTGTTGTGGGACATTTGTTTGAAGGCACAATCTGAGAAAACATGTGCATGGGTCAACAACAAATTTAATATTTTATTGTGCATAAAATGAACCGCTAACAGAAATCAAGGCTAGAAATTACTTGATCCAGATTTGCACTATCCTCTAAACTTGTCCTGGGCCTTTTTGCCCGAGACTCGATATTTGTTCCATTCTGATTGTCATTATCCAAAAAGTTCTGACCAACACCCTCTGCACGAAATGCAATAATGTCAAAATTTGAAAACAAAACAAAATCATTACGATGAAGTATCAACTATCCTCAAGTATGTTTCTCTAAAGGAAATGTGAAGTATATACATATACATGCACACTAAATAAAATCCATATCTGCAAAGGATGTTCGTAAGGAATTAAGGATGCCCACCTAATAACAAAGAATATGGCCAGTGATTTACGAGGAGATTAAATTACCTCTTCTCGAGTCGCATACATCACCCTGTTGTGGATTATTGTTAGAAAATTTGTCTGAAAGTGTTGCTAATCCATGAGACATTACCACTTCACCATGTTTCTCTGTATTGCAAAGGTTCAAAAATTCCGGCATATAAGATGATGGTTGGGAGCAGTGCGATCCCATACGTTTGAAACGATAAGTACGTGGATTCTTTAGTGGATTGCCGGAATCAGCTGATGTTCTGGAAAGAGGCTCATCAATTGCATACATAATCTTTTGCCAACAGCCATTTCGTAAAACGGTAAACTGGTTAAGACAAAGAAACGTACATGAATACATATTTACCTATGCAATCAGAAAAGAGCGTCTAAAAGAATAACCTGCTCAGTAGCATTACAAACATTCATCAACTGCTTTTGAGATATATTTGTGTCCATCTGGTTCTTCTCTGAGCATTGTGCAAACAAACCCTTTGACTGGTGAAGCTGTTTAACAAATGACTCTTCCAAACGGTTAAGATACAGGTTGTGCTTCTCATCTGTCCATGTTCTGCAACCAACCTGTCAAAAGGAGTGTGAAGATAGCATTAAACACACAAACAGAAGTAAAAAAGAAATCATGAACAATTGCATTTCAACATCAGAAATCCTAGGCAGATAAAGACCTAGCTAGGAGTGAACAGTGGCGCAGGTGGGGGGGGGTATTTATATTTTCTTTGTCCATTTGTGTTTCCCTGTTCTTTCTAACACAGACAAAAATCCGATTTGGATATATAGATTCCAAGTAGAAATGAAGTTCAAACGTCTCCCATACATGTTTCGGACTTATTTGACATCAAAATCACTGCGAAGAATTTCAGTTCAGTTATTTCCAACCACCAACACATTTTAATCTCACGGAGATTTTTCCTGCTTCATAAGCTGCAATCGAAACAAAAAAAAAAAGCTAATTGCATCCAGAATTGAATAGTTGACAAACTATACTTCTTCTCTCCTGTCATCTGTAAAACAATCGCACCACACCCCTTACGCTTTTACTAGCAGGACAACAGCTCAACAAAAAATCATATAAATCACGGCAAATTCATACAAGATCTACTCCAAAATTCAATCAAGATTTACCTACATAAACTCCACATCAAATCATGAGCACCGGATCACCTACAACCTAGTTACACACAACCACTATAGTCTATACCGCACAGCCTCCAATTAGATAAACAGAATAAAAAACACATTATTATGGTAACAATCACAAAAATCGAGAACAAATCCAAAGATTTACCGGCATCACTTTCTCCGAGCAACGCAAAGCATCCTTGCAATTCTCAGCAGTCAAAGCTGACGCATCCGAGTCCAACCGAGCCAGCTCACCGTCGGAACCTATTTTCCCCGCCGCGGACGGCGACGGATCATCTAACCGGCGATTTTCTTCCATAAACCTTTCAAAACCTCCCTCTACTTTCCAAAATCTGAAGGAAAAAACAAGATTAGAGAAGAAAAACCGAAAATCGATAAAAGAAAGAAACCCTTGGCAAGAATTTCCCCTTTATAGAGAGAGAGAGAGAGAGAGGCGGTTAGAGGAAAGGAAAGCTCCACATGGAGACGCTTTTTACACTTGTCAGAAACAGCGTTTTGGGTGCCACGTCAGATTAACTGATAATATCTTCGGCCAATAGAAGTCAGATATTTTTCTCACAGGGCTGATATTTTGTCTTTATGCTCCACGTTTTTGTTCTGAGTACTTGTGCATAAAGTTCTATGGTCCCACTATATTGCACTTTCAATAAAAATTAGGGTTGAAGAAGATATTTTCCAATGTCAATTAAAAATTATTTTTAAAATTTGTTTGATTATTAATCGATTTTATTTTCAATTATTTAATATTTTTACGATTAATTTATTATTTTGTAATTAATCAAGTCCTTCGAATAAACCAGCTCATATAAAATTATATAATTAGTCTTCGGTCGAGTATTAAATAATTTGAGGCTTCATGTATATAGTTATAATTCACGCTGCATAAACTAAATTAGATTCATTAGAATCTCAATTTGGTTTTATATCAATAGCTTGAGTCTTGATTTGTTAGTTTTCCTTTTACCTTCACTTTTCATTTAATTAATAAATTCTTCTATGCCAAATCTTTATATTTTTCTCCTATAATCTCATGATTTGAATTTGAACAAGATATTTATAGTTCCATAATGTGATGACAAATTAATAATCCATGGAACAAACTAGAACAATTTATTTATGTTGCTTTCACAAATAAAAACTCTCACTTCAAGTTTTTGTAGGGATTATAAATAATTCTTTATAGATTTCTCCGAAATATCTAAGATATTCATATTTTTATTAAATATATAAGAAAATATTCATAGTAAGCACCATTTATAGACCAATAAGTCAATAAAAGTTTGTTCCTTTCCCTAGTATGCATTCCCATGTTGGGTAAATATAAAAAATGAAAATGAAAACCCCATAAAATAGCAACAATTTTGTTATGGGTCCATTTTATCATTTAAATATTACCAGTTGTGCTGATTTTTCTTTATTTCAATAATGATGATATTAACAATATTATCATCTAGTAAGCAAGTTGCCTAGTAGGTCAATGGAGCAAAATATCTTAGACCATAAATTTATTAAATAATTGTCTGCTTAGTCAATAAGTTAACATTTGGGGGCGAGTATAATGAAATTGATTTATAATTATAATTATTAATATGATTGCTGATAAGAAATACATATAAGTCCATCCACTTTAATTTGATAGCAAAAAAGTGAATTTATTTTATTTGTAAATGAATTTTATATATGATCGTACAACATCATATTTAGTATGAGTTATATACACAAAAACAATGTTGTATTTGCGGCGTTCATTATTGGTCCATGAGATTGGAATTATTGATGGGTTTTTTATATGGTTTGATTTTCCATTCCCCTTTTTTAATTCAAAAAGGGCCCAATAATTTTGCCACAAGAAATGTTATTGTGGGTCAAAAATGGAATTATTTTTAAGAATATATGTTTATATTATATTTATAGATAGTTCATTCTTTTGTAACATAATCAAAATTGCTATGTTATAGTGTTTATTAGAGATTTTTCCAACTTTTACACTTTTATGTGAAATTCTATCTTAAATCGAGATCATTAATTTCGGTCTACTAATGAACACATATTTCATACAATGGTGGGTGATGTGTGATAGTAAAAAATACACATCCCACATTAATTGTGTGATGATTTTTAGGTCGGGATTGCTGATCCCCGATTTAAGGTAGAATCATCACACTTTTATTGATATAATTATTAGTATAACGTACTTTACACATAAATAATTATTATGATTCTATTTTGACGTTAACGGATAAGAAGGATCATAAACTATATGATTATATTTAGTTTATATTGGGTCATACACGTGAATCGGAAGAATCGAATATCATATTTCCAATATATTACGTTAAAAGTGTATTTGAGAAATATTACTAAATTCGTTTCATGTTTTTGTTAGATTCCGAATCTAATACCCCTTCAATCCGGATGATCTAATCCGCAGATCAAGGACACATGTACGATAATATTTTATGTGTCGATTAAGTCTGTCAATACTAATAAGTATAACCATTCATTATGAAATTAGACAACTTTTTGAAATGATCCTCGTACCTACTTAAATAATAATTTCTAATTATGAGGCCAGTGGAAATTAATGAATTATTTTTGACTTATGAAGCTATTAGTTTTTTTATCTAATGCCCCATGGTCATGGAATGATTCAATCTCAATAGGAACTAGGTTTATGTGGGTGGGTATGTTGTTCCATGTCACATAATATACAAGAATAACAATTATTAAGAATTAAAACTGATGAAAAATAATCATTTTCACAACTAATTGTCACATACAATTATTTATACTAAATTAATATTCACAAATAAACACAAAATCTTTGGAGTTTGTTATCTCAATTGTGTCACCAAATTAAGATCTCACTGTTAGATGATTAATAATTTAGTTCCATATGAATAAGGTAGTCTCCCTATTTCTCTTCATTCTTATCTATTATAGGCTGTTTCAGAAAATATATTACTAAACAAAATTTGGAAATGAATATTGTACCAAGACAATTTGACTGCAATAATCAATTTCCTCTTATATTAATAATCAAAATTGGCCTTTTTTTATCTGTCATGCTCTTTTTTATAATTAATTTAATTGGATGTTGAAAGCTGGAATTAGAAAAATAGTCTATAATCGAAGGTTATACCAATTTTAAACCGAATATTATTACTAATAATAATAGCAAAAAAGATTAATTACATCAACCCCAGTTCATAGGGCAAAAACTTGTACCATAGTCCATGTACCACCACTGAAATCAGCAGGAAAAATCCAGAAAATCCAATTGTAATTTGCAACAAGAAATCAAAGCGACGGAGGCTAATTTTTTTACCTGCTAAAATTATGAATCACAATTTTACTTGTCGTACAGAACAAGCCACAATCTGCGCCCAATGCTTCAATTTTGTCTTCACAATCTCCGGATCTTCACCTAATACAATAAAAAAATTCACAATCACGTTACAGAATGCTTTACTTTATAGTTTATAGTTTATATCAATCGAATCGGTAACGAATATAGATATATATAATGAAATCGTGTTCATACCTGGCTCAATAATTGAGCTAGGGCTACCAAACGACGATGTAGACGAATCGCAATCGGAAAACGACGCAGAAGAAGATCGCGACAGAGTACTACCGTACTGCCTATTCACAGCGTGGTAGAACTCGAGTGCGGGGAAAGTAGACGACAATTTCGGATCCAAATCAGTCGAATCGAAGTTAAAACCTAATTCGAAGCAGGCGCGTAGCTCATCCAGGTCATCGTCATTGACGCTGCGGCCACGTCGGAGGCGGTTATTTCGCCGGCGATTTTTCCAGGCCTCGTCGCGCACAATGTCCGGAGACCACGAATTCTGCTTGCACAGCGGACCTGGAGCGCCGCGTCGGAGCCGGTGGCCAGATTCCGACATGGAGGTTGCGCCGCCGTAGGGTAGGAGCAATGTTCTCTTTTCGTTTTTTTAATTCAGGCGAGCGGGAATAGTGAGATTGTGAGGTATTTAAAGGAAAGGGGTCTGGACTCTGGAGGGTGAGTTGTGTGATACGAGGGTTCTTGTGGGCCATGGTTTTGCATTGAGTGGGGTCCACGCGACTTATCACCGCCCATGGTAACATGGTTTACTTGTTTTGTATTCACACTTTCTATGATCCTAGAATATTCTCTTTTTTTATTTTAATATTTTATATAAACAATTTTTTCAAAAAAAATTAAATTAATTTTTGAATTAAAAAAGATTTTTACTTTTTTTTTAACGGTAGATAAATTATTGTAAAGACCATTCCTATTTTATTTCATTTTATTAAGAACCCCGTTTAGTGCCATTGAAAAATTGCGATTTGGATAAGTATGTGATATTCTTTATTACTATCGTTTAAAATTGCATTTCGATCCTTTGTCATAATCAAAATTACTATATATTTCTAAACGTTTATATATGGTTATTGTGGTTAATTTTATTATTTGAAACTTTAGATAGTCAATTATGAAAATATAATTATATAATCTATTTAAAATTGAGTTGCAGTCAACATTTTAACCAAATAATAAGTAACTCCCGATTTGATTGTAATTGCCTACTATTTGAATTACAAACTTATGAATTTGCATTAATGAATTGTAACTATAAAACATCTTAATTCAAATGTTTTGGTTGAATCAATTTGAATTTGATTTGAAATTCAAATCACATTATGGAAATGGTAAATAATGTGAAATGAGTATTTGTACAAAAATAATTCTCCAGACTCCCAAGTTTACAATTCAATCAAAAAAAATATTATTAATATGTGTGAACATTAAAGATATATAATCTAATGATTGATTGGCCCCATTTAAGCAGTAGATAAGTAGGTAGCTATACATGTACCACCTCAATAATTAATTCCACCAAATCATTTAAATAGTAGACTGCACATCTTGGGCTTTTTGAAAGTTTGGTTCGGCCCATCTATCTGCTGGACTAGAACAAATGTTTTGGGCTCCCATTAGTTCATCCTAGCCCAAAATAATTGGGCCAATGAATGATAAGCAGATCCATATCAGCCTAAAATAACTATTTAGAAGTTATGAGCAGCCCAAGTTACTGGCCCAGTAATCAACCTTTTATAAAAACATTAAGTCCTTTTAAAGTCTTTTTAGACGTAAATTTACAATTAATAAATACAATTAACTGATTTATTATTCTTTAATCTCGATGGTTTTATATAAGCTGGCTGAAAAAAGTAACTTATTTTTGTGAAACAAAACATTAAATTAGAGGTCTATGGATCATATTATTTGATTTAAATAAACTATATAATTTATTTTTTAGTGTTTTTTTTTGATAAATTTAATTTTTTTAGTTCAATCAACAAAAGGAGAAGACAGCCGTCATCAACCAATCTGTGTAGCCTATATATTCACATGAGATTCCTAAAGACAAGACCCCAAACCTTTTTATGTGTGCGCAGTGCACACCCCAGGCGCACTCCAAAATAATGCTGATCAGTGACACTGACATACGCACGGAGCGCAGAGCATCACTGACCAAAACGCACACTCACTAAAAAACAAAGCCCATTGAAATATTATTATTTTTCATCTTGCGGTCTAGATTCGCCCACGTTACGCTTTCCTATTGGATAGTCAGTTACATCGGGAACCCAATCTCCACTCTGATTGGTCCACTTTTCGCAGTAAAAGTGGAATAAGGAAATGAAAATAAAATAAAATAAAATGGATTTAAATAGGCGAAGGAGCAAAAGACACTTGTCGATTCCAGCACCGGCGAAGAAGAAGGAAACGACACCATCTATCTCTCTCTCTCTATTAAGGTAAATCCGTCTCTTTTGTTAGTATCTTTCTATTCTCTCGAAATTCTATTTTTAACTCTCTTTTTTTATTGCTCGAGTAATTTTACCTAAGAATTTTGGACGAAATTAATGTTTTTTTAGTTTTTGGAGTTATTTTGGAGAATGATCTGGAATTCTGGAAATCTTCTGTTTTGGAGTTTTTTATAGAAAAATTGTGATCTAAATAGTTTTGTCTTTGAGCTGCAAATTGATCTCTGATTAAGTGAAAATGCGAAAAAGAAAAAGAAATTATACCGATGATTTTGAAGAGGATCGTGTGTTGGATTTCCGAGATAATTTTTGCTTCGGAGCACACTCAAGTATGTATCGCTGTATGCTAATTAGTTGTGCTTTTAAAGCTGATTTAGTTACAAGTTTCTTTTAAGATCTGAAATCGGAGAAAAGCAAACTGGCTGTGACTGAGATCAACTATTGGATCTGCATAAACACGATACTTTATGTTTGATCTTAGACGGTCTTTTGATTAGAATCGAGTGTCTACCGTAGTATGATTAGGAGATTTCAACTGGTTGCTGTTTTGTTATAGTTTTGTCAGTTCTTTAAAGCTACGCATTCAAATGTTTGTAATATTTTATATTATTTCTACTCAAAATGTTTCCTACTCTTCCTTTTATTTTGTCTTGTGTTTTGTTCACTTCTGTCAGGTTACTGTTTTGCATCTTAAGTTTTTTAAGAGGAAAATTTATGTGTACAACTCTTTTCCCTAGAACAGTCAATTGAGTTTTGTTTCATCGAGTCACGCAGCTAGTTCTTCTGCAACTTTGGTACTTTTGTTCGGAAAATAAATAGTGTTTTAAGTGTTAAGTTGCTTTATACCATCTTTGCTGATATACTCTGGTTATAAATTTGGTCAGTAGCTAGTGGCTCCACTTTGCAAACGTGCAACAATGGGGTCTTACATCAACTTCAAGGATTTTGGGGTGCAACCGGATGTTAATGATGGGAAGCCAGCTGGTGATTATCCATTGGTTCGACAGTCTTCCATATTCTCCTTAACATTCGATGAGTTTCAGAACACTTTGGGTGGATCTGGGAAGGACTTTGGATCTATGAACATGGAGGACCTTCTCAAGAGCATTTGGACAGCAGAAGAGAGCCAGGTTGGTGCATCTTCTGCAGGTGGAGGCGATAGCCAAGTCCCGGATGGAAATTTGCAGCGGCAGGGTTCTTTAACATTGCCACGGACACTTAGCCAGAGAACTGTTGATGAAGTGTGGAGGGATGTGTTAAAAGAAACTATTGGTGTAAAAGATGGTAACGATTGTGGCGGTTCAAATTTGGGGCCAAGGGAGCCCACTTTAGGTGAGATGACATTAGAAGAGTTTTTGGCTAGAGCCGGGGTGGTTAGAGAAGATATCCCACAATCTGGAATGCCAAGTGGTGATAACTCTTGTTTTACCATAGGATTTCAACAAACATCTCGAAACCATAGGGTAATGGGCAATCAATTCTCCGAGCATGACAGCATTGTTGTTAATTCACCTAACTTAGGGGTTAACACGAGTGCTATTACAATGAGTGTTGCAATGTCTTCTCAGCAGCCTCAGCCACAGCTACAGCCTCTATTTCCAAAGCAAGCAACTTTGGCTTTTTCCTCACCTACAAACAATGCTCAGTTGTCTACCCCTGGAACAAAGGGTCCAATAGTTGCAATAACAAGTGCTTTGAACAACAATGTTGTCCAAGGAGGATCAACAATGGTCATGGGGGGATTGCGTAATGGAGCAGCAATTGCAGGAGTATCTCCTGGGAATCATCTACATTCAGATTCTATTGTAAAGAGTGGTACAGATTCACAGTCTGACTCACCTTCGCCTTATAATTTTGGTGAAGGCGGACGAGGAAAGAGATCGTCTACTTCTTTGGAGAAAGTAGTGGAGAGAAGGCGGAGGAGGATGATTAAAAACAGAGAGTCTGCGGCCAGGTCACGAGCTAGAAAGCAGGTGATTCATTTACAAAGATTCATATTTTATAGTTTAGTACACTGTTGATTTTCTTAAGTTGTTCTTAGTGTCAAAGAATCTTTATATCAGGGCTCGCTGAGAAGTCAATATCCTCTGTTTTTTTAATTTGAAAACAAATAAGTTCATCTCTTAAAATTGTTCTGTATGTTCTTTCATTGATGCCACAATATTTTTTGCATTTCGAAGTGAAATTTATCTCTGGTTTGCATGTTTTCCCAAGTATGCGGTGGATATATATGAATATGCTGGATTTTTGGAGCTGAGAATTTTTTTCTATTGGTAGATTAGTTGATTCATTCTGCCACCTCTAAATCGTGGACATCTGCATATATATCATCGACATTGTGCAAATTGAGATCGACCTACCATAGATATCCTGTGTTTTGTCTTCTTTAGAATTGTTTATTATAGATATTCTGGCATATCTCATAGTTTTTGTGACAATATTTTGATAGTTCCCTGAACATCTCTGCAAAATCTCCCACAGTTCAAATATATCAGTTAAATTTCTGTAACTTAATTCAATATCCTTTATCGCCTGCTCATCCTAATGAATAATCTTAATGATGTAACTGGAAAAAACGCAGGCCTATACCCTTGAGTTAGAAGCGGAAGTAGCAAAACTCAGAGAAATGAACGAAGAGTTACGTAAAAAACAGGTATATTTATTTTCCACAAAACAAAATTAGAACATATGAAGATCAAATTGAACACTCATGAACTTCACTCAACTTTATCATTGTCACTGTAGGAAGAATTCGTGGAGATGCAAAAGAACCAGGTACTCAATTTCAATTATTGTTTGAATTTCTTCAACTTACAAACATTAACTGTAATCCAATGGTTTTAATCCACTTGTTTTATATTATTCTATTTTTTTTTTGTCGACAGATCTTGGAGACAAAGAATAAGCCTTCAGGAGGTAAAAGAAGGTGCTTGAGGAGGACGTTAACGGGACCTTGGTAAAACTAGAACGCAGATTTGGCCTTTGTCTGTTAATAGGTTCAACGGCTAAATCTCAATGTATGGTAGGTAGGTTTATTTATAGCATACTGTTGTACATTATGGTGTCAATCATACTGTAAGCTTTACTGTCTGAATGATTTATTTTTGTTTCTTGTTTGAACTCCACTGGTTAGTCGATTAATGTGAACTGCTTAGTATTTTATCTCATATGCAGCTAAATTGGTCACTTTAGCTAGGTTTTAGACAAGCAGCTGTTTGCAAAACTTATTGGGTATTGATATATTCAGAACGTAATAGTGTTACTGTGTGTATGTGTTCGTTTCCTTTTAGGTTCGGGTTTTGAGTACCAAATTCACTTCATTTCAAATTTCAATTCACCAGTATCTGTAGTAATTCTCGATCACATATTACTTGAACGATAGGCTCTGTGATTAAAACACAACAATCAACACCGATCAAGGTTAAAAGACAATCAGTGATTCAAGTTAACAAGAATAATCAAACTTTCAATTCCAATGATAAAATAGCCAGCACAAATAAAAATTAAATGAATTCACATTAAAAAAATTATTTGGCAATAGTATTTGAGCCTATCAATTAACAGGCTCTATGAAGCAATAATGAAATTAAACCAAGTGGTAAATCTGTGTCAGTTTTTCTTGCTTCACTCGTCTCTTTGAATGCATAAGAGGCTGTCTGTTAAAGCTGAAGTCGAAGTAAGAGATGCTTTCAGTATGTTTAGAGCCTGTAAAAACAAAAGGATTAATTAATGTACTTAAACAACAGCAAAAAATACTTCTAAATTCTAACATATTAAAAGATAAATACTCACTTCTTTCATCCCAATCTCAATTTGTTTTTCCTCAATATCAAATACTGGTATTTTAAGGCTGTTGAGGAAGAAAAAAGTGGAGACTGTAGAGAAAGGCATAACAACCAAATCATCGGTTACCATAAACTTTGCTGGCCCGTTAACAAAACTCAACGCCCCATATTCATCTACAAATCTCAACTTCGAAGCTGAATAAGGCATAGCGAGAGTGATGTCTTCGTTGTGCGAGAATATTTGATTCTCGAAGAGATACTCTGGAGGAATCTGAGGATTAAGCAGAAAGCTTTTCAAATACTTGTTCTTCATATACCTTCCACCGTCTAAATTTCTTAGACTCCAGTATAAACTGTTTACACTGCCAAGAGAAGAATCGATGCCCAAGAGATGAACAGCTCTTCCCAATGGGATCACAAGCAAACCGAAGAGAAAGTTGATGAAATCTTCGTTTGCTTGAACAAACACGATTTTGTGGGTCGATTTTCTTATGACAGCTTTCACAATTATCTTCTTTGTTGTTGCAGATTTCCCAGTATATGGCAGATGGAATATTGCAGTAGCAGAGGCCATTTGCCTTTTATTGAAAAGGATGTTTGATAGTGGCGTTTGTGAAACTAGTGAGCCCTCGAGCAAATCTATGATCTGATGAGAATAAAAATCGAAACAAAATATGGTAAAAACGGTTCAAAATTGACACTTAATGCAGATTCCGAATCTATGAAAACGAGACTAACCTCTTTGAATCCAACGGTTACCGTTCTTATCTCGAGCTCACTTTTGTCTCTAATATCGAGACTGTCGAGAATTTGCTTGCAAACCACTACCAAACAAGGCCTAATCTGCAAATCATCAGTGATTAAGAAAGTTGTGTTTTCTGGTGTGAAAACTCCATTCTTGCCTCTAGTTTGGATTATTGAACTCTCTAGAACAATTTCTCGATCAAGAAACTTCTCACAATTGCACAAAATGTCATCTCTGTTAATGGCTACATAATTCGAACAAAAGCATTGACAAGTGAAGTATCTGATTGGCTCACTATCATCTAAATTGATTTTCAGTTTCCTACAGAGACTCGCAAATGAATTTCTCGCATTGAGCAGGATCTGTTTACCAGTTTCAGAACCGAAATGGCTGCTATCGAGATTCGATAAACCTCGATACAGAGTGTTCAAGCTTCCAATAGCAAGCGCCTGATCTGGAGAATTTTTGGCCAGTATTTTCACTATTGTTCCAAGCGGCAAAGTCAAAAAGCTCAACAAAACATCAGCAAAATCGTTGTCGATTTCAGCAAAGAGTACCTTGTTTTCCTCCTTGTTTATCACAACTTTCATGGTGAATTTAACTTCCTCTGAATTCGCCATAGTCTCTGTTGCAGTAATTTTTACACTGGAATAAGAACAAAATCAATGGCGCATATAAACCCTAAACCCTAACAATATATATACAAAAGACTCCTAACGAAGAAGGAAACTATCAGAGGCATAATCGAAATGATCAAATTTTCTTATTGATCTCAAAGGAAATATATAAAGTTTTGAATAAAATAAAATTAAATTCAGTTCGTCCTACGTGGAATATAAGTGGAATATTTAAATATATTTATAATTTATAATAATCATTTGAAAAGAAAAAAAAAAACAATTGAAATTAACAAATAACAATAACACGTTGTTATATTTGAGAATAATTAAACAGATATGGACGATTATTTGGGATATGAATTACAGCTCGGACATATGCTAGAGCCGCAGTATTTAAATTGGCCATCTAGATTGCTATAAAACGATGCCGTTCTATAGAGCTTACCTAAACACAAGTACAGAGAGAGAGAATTAGAGATGCTTCGAAACTTGGCCGGAAAACTTTCATCATCGGCGTTGTGCCGATCAGTTTCACGGCGGAGCTACCTGAATTCACCCGTCGAGTTGAGTCGATACATGTGTTCGAATATTTTAGCCGATACAATCGACCGGAGTTCCGATTCATATGCTCGGAACTCCGAAGCTATGGAAGGCTTAATTTCTCAACTTCACTCTCACATTCAACAGGTATCGTCTCTCTCTTTCTCTCTAATGATACACATGTATGATGTGTTGGATGTATTTCTTGTGCTGAGAATTTGGTGGTTTTTGGTGGAATAGGTGATGAATGGAGGAGGAGCTGAGGCTGTGAATAGGAACACAAGTAGGAACAAGCTCCTTCCTAGAGAGAGGATTGACCGGTTGATTGATCCTGGCTCTTCATTCCTGGAGCTTTCTCAGGTTTATTTTTTTTCCTCTGATTTCAACTTAAAAAACAATTTGATTTTGTTTGATTCAACCTGTTGGAATCAACCTGACCAGTAGGTTTTCGATTTTAGAATTCGATTTTATTTGAATATTATATTTGATACTCTATTGATTGCACAGCACCTGATTTCATGTTCTTCTAAACTTAGCTTGCTGGCCATGAATTATACGATGATCCATTACCATCTGGTGGAATAATTACTGGTATTGGTCCAGTGCACGGTAAACTCTGTATGTTTGTAGCAAATGATCCTACTGTGAAAGGTGGAACATACTATCCTATAACTATCAAGAAGCATCTTAGGGCACAGGAGATTGCTGCTCAATGCAGATTGCCCTGTATGTATCTCGTGGATAGTGGAGGCGCTTTTCTTCCAAAGCAAGCTGAGGTCTTTCCTGATAAAGAAAATTTTGGTAGAATTTTCTACAATCAAGCTCTGATGTCTGCAGAAGGCATTCCCCAGATAGCATTGGTTCTAGGTTCTTGCACAGCTGGTGGAGCTTATATTCCTGCTATGGCTGATGAAAGCGTAATGGTTAAAGGAAATGGTACCATATTTCTTGCTGGACCTCCACTTGTGAAGGTTAGTTGAAAACTTATGGTATAGTTCATAATACTTCATACTTTTTCTCTCCTCACCAACTTTAATTGTTATAAGAATCTATAATGGGCTCATTTTACATCAGTTTCAAGTATAGGATGATGAACTTTGTTCATATGTTTTGAGAAGCTATGCGCGATAGAATCTTTTGTAGGATTTTCCATGTGCCTAGTCTTTTAGAAGCAATAATTATGGGTTGTTTTAGTAGGCTGCTACAGGAGAGGAAGTTTCTGCAGAAGACTTGGGGGGTGCATCTGTGCATTGTAGAACATCAGGTGTTTCAGACTACTTTGCTCAAGGTAAATCTTTACCCTTTATCTGTATTGGTATTGGTAATTTTTAAACATGATTTGACTTTGCTTCATATAGGTATAATTGTATTTTTCCGCTTATTTGTGCATGTTGTGTATGTTGTAGATGAACTGCATGCACTCTCTATTGGGAGAAATATAATTAAAAATATACATATGGCTGGCAATATGGGTGGACAGCCACATACACTATCTGATTTCAAGGAGCCATTGAATGATGTGAAGGAACTTCGTTCTATTGCACCAACAGACCTCAAGCAATCATTTGACATTCGATCAATTATTTCACGGATTGTTGATGGGAGTGAATTTGATGAATTTAAGAAACTTTATGGCACTGTAAGGCCTTTTAACTTCGTTAAGCTCTGGTTTGCTCAATAAATATTTATTTTTTCCCTCTAATAGTATCTCGTTATTGTGCCTTCCGTTTCTTTGTGAACAGACACTTGTAACAGGCTTTGCAAGAATCTTTGGGCAACCTGTGGGAATTATTGGGAACAATGGAGTATTGTTCAACGAATCTGCTTTGAAAGGAGCTCATTTTATTGAATTATGTACTCAACGTAACATCCCATTAATCTTTCTTCAGAATATCACTGGATTTATGGTACATTATCCTTACTCTTATTATCCTCAGAGATTTAATTTCTCCGACACTTCTATCATATGTAGTAACTAAGAAAGTTGGTTAACTTGAACACTAATTACCTATGTTGCCATTGAAAAATCTCAAATATTCACAACATATACTTCCTTTTGTTGGGTGACTAAACTCCATTTTAGTTGCCTGTGAAATTCTTGTCACTGTTTCTCTTGATTCCACCGTCTTTTTAAGAGTTGGCTTCTATAGCCAATGGGTATATTTTTCTTATATTTACCCGTTTCGATCCTATTTGACGCATTTTCATTTTTAAAATGAGATCATGCATATGAAATCTCATTTTATGAGATCCTTTTCCAAACATTGCAGGTAGGCTCAAAATCTGAGGCCAATGGTATAGCAAAATCAGGAGCTAAAATGGTGATGGCAGTTTCCTGTGCCAAGGTCAGTCTTGGATATTTCATAAGTATTACTCATAATGCTTATGCTTGAATTATGAGCATATGCACCACGTACGGTGCAGTCTTTCGTCCAATGAGTTTTAAAACCCTGGAAATAATTACTTTTGTTACCTGTATGTATATCATTTGAATTCACTTTTCATTGTAATTACTAGTTTCTATTTTTACTTTCAACTACGATCTGTTTAGGTTCCCAAAATTACGGTTGTTGTTGGTGGAAGCTTCGGAGCTGGAAATTACGCTATGTGTGGACGTGCTTACAGCCCTAATTTCATGTTTTTTTGGCCAAATGCTAGAATATCTGTAATGGGTGGAGCTCAGGTACTCACCTATACTGCATTTAGCACTAAAACATTTGGCTTTAATCATCTTAAAAACCGTAAACATGTATATACAATCTGACATGACTCTCAATTAAAGGCACACCCCTCTTTTATTATATAATTACCATAAAACCCCTGGGGTTTTGTAAATTACTAAAACACGCTCCGTCAGATTTCGACAACTCTAAACTAGAGGGTCATTTTGCAATCTGTTCTGTGAAATTGTAATATGCTTTCACTAATAGCAAAAGTTGCAGTAATTTCTCAAACTTGGGGGTGTTTTTTCTCAATATAATCATCTCATTTCAAAACGACGTTCTTCAGGCTGCTGGCGTGCTATCTCAAATAGAACATGCCAACAAGAAAAAGGCTGGAATTGAAGTAAGATTTTCACAATATATTATTCCAACTTTACCCTTGATCTCATTTGAACTTATACACAAATGTTGTACAGTGGAGCAAAGAAGAAGAGGAGAAATTCAAGGCAGGGGTAGTTGAGGCATACGAACGAGAGGGCAATGCATATTATTCGACAGCAAGGCTTTGGGATGATGGTGTAATTGACCCTTCAGATACAAGAAAAGTATTAGGCCTCTGCTTAGCTGCTTCGTTGAACCGAAAGCCTGAGAGTACCAAATTTGGTGTCTTCAGAATGTAATGCTGCTGATTAGAGTATTTTTCGAGCCCGAAATGAGAACAATATGGCAATGGAAGGATTGTTGCAATAATAGAAAAGTGAGCAAATTTAAGGACAGTTAAGATTGGAGAAAGTTTTGGCAGCCAATGATGGATGTACTTATGTTTGCTGTTAGAAGCTTTGGTCACATATGATTTGTTTATTGGAAAACCATGTAAAGGGGAAAAAACGTACTCTTATTTTTATCTTTATTGAAGTTTTATGACATGTGAAGTCAAATGATGCATAAAGTACATCAATGTTCTTAAGAGTGTAAATATGACAATCTTAAAATTGTTAGAAATAATATAAATTAATTTGGCAGTGTTAATAAAATGGCGCCCATGGCCTAATGGATAAGGCGTCTGACTTCTAATCAGGCGATTGTGGGTTCGAGTCCCACTGGGCGTGCTCTATATATAATATCTTTTTGCTTTTCAATTTCTCATGATAAAAGACATGTCTGATGGGCTACTAGGACCGATTCAAAGCCCAAATTCAACTGCGGGTTAAAGCCCATATACGTTTCAAACCCAACCCAAATAATTTTTGGGTTTAAAAAAAAAATTTGGACCTACAGTAGAAACTCGATAAATTAATACTCGATTAATTAATAAACTCTCTAAGATAATATTTTTGGCCGGTCCCGACTCGGGGATAGGGTGCTAAATTAATAATTCGCTAAAATTATAAGATAATACATTTATGATAATTTCTATAGGTCCCATATAAAATATAAATTAATAATTCCTTATATACTACATATTACATGAATGATTTATGGTTTTTTTTTTTTTGAAAAATGATTCAATTGTCTTTTGTTTTTTTGTTGAAATCAATTTCACATTGCAAATCAATTTGCAATTGTCCTTGAATTATCCTTGTTGTACTTGTATAATTGCTAACATCCATTTTTACAATTGCCTTTGAGTGAGACTTGGATTATCCTTGTTGTGCATGCATAATACTCTTCGAATCTCGTCGGTCATTATTGTTTTTTTCACACCTTTATGATTAGAAGGCATGTCGTATGTGTATGATTTATTTGTGTTAGCATTTTTACTTGTATTTATATAAAAAATATTTTTTAATTATTGTACATGCATTGTACTATAATTAAGTGAAAGTTTGAATGGTGTTTGTAAATTGAATATTTCATTATAAATTAATAAAATATTAATTAATGTATAAATTAATAATTATTAATTTATCGATTAATTAATAACTCTTTTAGTTAATAAATTTTGGTGGTCTCAAGAGTATTAATTTATAGAGTTTCTATTGTAATTGGTTGTGTGCTATTTATTACTTGTTATTAGGTTCCAGATATGGTCCAACTTGGACTTAAATTAAACCCATATCCAAAACTGAAGAATGATGAATTTGGATTAATTACTGATGGGATCTATGCCAAATTGCCAATATGCATTTTGATTACATAATGGGTACTTTTTGGGCCCATGTACAAATTCAAGTTGGACCAAATCCAACTCAACCCAAGTTGAAACCATTAATTATTAAAGCCTTCTTTTTGGATCTATCTAGATATTAACTCATTTTGAAATACATTCAGTTAAACTCAACCCGATCAACACATTTGCTAACCCCTGGTTTTAAGGGATTCCTTTCTAATATATAAATTTCCAATGTTTGGCATAAGGGTGTTCACGAGTCGAGCTCGAGTCGAGTTGGGCAAAAAATTCGAGCTCGAGCCAGTATTTTCGAGCTCGAGCTCGACGAGCTGCAAAAAAGTGAGCTCGAGAGCCTGACTCGAGCCGAGTCGAGTCGAGCTCGAGCTCAAAAAAAATATTTTTTTTATAAAATAATAATTTTTTTATAAAATAATAATTTTTTTATAAAAAAATATTTTTTTAAATTTAATATTTATTCATATATTATTAAATATTTTCATAATTAATGTCAAAAATATTATTATTTATACATATATTATTATAATATATCATATTATATAAAAATATATGAATAAATATTTATTTTTATATATATTAATTAAAAATTATTTTTTTATTCCAGCTCGCGAGCTCGCAAACAGGCATTATTAGGCTCAAACTCGGCTCAATAGGCTCGGCTCGAGCTCGAATCGAACTTTTTTTGAGCCGGCTCGCTGAGCTCGTGAGCCGACTCGACTCGTGAACACCCCTAGTTTGACTTTGGCACATGTCTATCTCTTCTTTATTAACTTTGTGTTTTGCACGTAGAAGTCTCATTAATAGGCTCATTATTCTACATTGTAAATTTTTTTAAAAAAAAATAGTATCAAAATATAGTATATGCATGCTAAGGTGCTTTGTACTGATAACATTTATTGAGTATTAATCAATTGACCAACATAACTTTATCAAATTAATCCGATAATATATATTGAATCAATTAATCAACTCGATTCATTATAGAACGAGTTGTCATAGAGTGACCATAAACAGTATTGAGAAATACAATAATCAATCAAATACAATTACAATATTTTATACGTATAAATTTAAATTTACAAGAATCATAATTGATTAGTGTAAAATCATTCACGTCCCATTTAATTTTTATAATTGGATGATTCAATAGGCTAATATTTTATCAAAACAATCACTTTTTATCTAAAAAATAAAAATTAAATTGATTATATTGAAATCGACTTAGTATAAAAAAATTTGGGCACAAAACCATTCCATAATTATTCATGTTAAAGCTACTACTGCAGGACACAAAAAAGGAAAAAGAAAATAATGTACAATGATCACTGCAGGATGTACAAACTACAATATACTATATATAATATTATATATTTATAATCAATGTAATAATTACTTATTAGTTATTATTTTTGACTCGGAGGTCTTGACATATAAATACCATCGTAATTTTTTTCCTCGTATATATTCATATATTGTTCTAACGTCGTCAGTTCAATCTCAATTTTCTCCACCTAAATTCTTCATCTCTCTGCCTCACCCTAACCCACACATACTGTAAAAATCCCTAAATTTTAATTTAGTTTGTATCTAAAAAAATCACACCATAACAGTAGTGTAATCAAGACTCCAAGAACACTACTTTTGTTATCATCAATTTTGCTATTTTTTGGGTGTAAAAATTTCACAGTTCTTATCGACTGAATAAAGTTCGTAATCCTCTTCAGGTAAGTAATCTGTTTAATCGATAATCATTTGTATGTACTGAAATTCTTGAGAGGTTTCTCAATTGAGATGTTTTTGGACATCAATTGGATCTTTAATCAGTTTGCTGTTTAATTATTGAATCGAGAATGTTTGATGTTTTTAAGCTTTCTTTATTAGTCTATTAACTTCGTTGTTCTCTTGATCTATTGTTGAGGTATGATGTACTGTGCTGGATTTCCTATTGGGTTTCTTGAATTTTTCATTTCCTAATTGAATTATGTTTTATTCATTAAAAAACATGAAGCTCCTATTTTGTTCAATAGCCACCCTATATTTTCCCCTCATTTTTTGTTCTTTGTTACTTTGGATAGTTTTAATCACAATCTTTCTTGGTTCATTTGAGCCAAATTTTGTATTAGTTTAGGCATGGAAAGAAGTTCTTGATATTCACTAGTTATGTTGTTATAATCCACAATTATGACAATGTCCTATTAGTAATTTTGAATTCACCAATTTAGGATATCTTGATTGGAGTTGAGAAGTACTATCAAATGCAAAGTATCTCTACTTTCCAGTTTATGTCTATCTAAATGAATCAAATTATCAAATACGCTATAATTTAATAATTAAGAAAGCGTGAGGGCCCGATACCGCCAAACCTGCTCATTTGAATTGAGATTGGAAACTTGAAAACGTGTAATGAAAGTGCCAAAACGTGCAAGTCAATACTCGTGAAGACAATTGGTTAAATAAGCTCAATCCGATTGGAACTTTAGGAAATCATCATAATGTCCAAAAAACTTTCAGCATTTGATAATCAACGAATATTTTGTAACAATTGTCGCATTCATTGTTTTTAGAGTTTTACTTTTTGTCGATTTGCATATATTTATTAGTGTATATCCTTGAATATTCGATTTTTTTTCTCTTCCTGTGGCTGATCACATTCTTTTTCCTTAATATCAGCAATCCAACATTTATGTCAACTTCAAACACTAGTCTTTCTCTACCTACTCCCCATCAAAGTCAAACCACCTTGGACGGTCCTGTTGCTATTCTTTGGGACATCGAGAACTGTCCCGTGCCAAGTGATGTCCGGTCTGATGACGTGGCGGGTAATGTTAGAATGGCGTTACGGGTCCACCCCGTTATAAACGGGGCCGTCACATTGTTTTCAGCATACGGGGATTTTAACGCCTTTCCTAGACGTCTTCGAGAAGGTTGCCAAAGGACAGGTGTCAAGCTCGTAGACGTGCCAAACGGGCGAAAAGATGCTGCTGACAAGGCAATCTTGGTCGACATGTTCCTTTTTGCCCTCGACAATCCTCCACCATCATCCATCATGCTAATCTCGGGAGATGTCGATTTTGCCCCTGCCCTACATATTCTCGGGCAGCGCGGGTACACTATAATCCTCGTGATTCCTTCTAGAGTCGCCGTTTCGTCAGCTCTAAGTAACGCGGGGCGTTTTGTGTGGGATTGGACTAGTGTTGCTCGTGGAGAAGGGTTTTTGCCTCGGGTCCCGCGTGTAGAAAATAAAGGGTTTTTGATTGGGTCCCGCGTGCAAGATAATGTGGAGGCTCAAACCGAAGAAGAATCAATAGTGTATAGGGGGATTTCGCAGAGTTATAGTTCAAGAGAATTTTCGATCGTGTCACAATCTATGTCGGAATTTAGTACTAATTCGATATTAATGCTTCAAAAACCCGCAACTTCAAGTTCATGCAGCCTTCCTTGTGGTGACCAAAACGACCCGATATGGGTTCAACCAGGAGATTTGAATGGTTTGAAGGACCAAATGGTAAAACTGCTTGAATTGACAGGTGGCATTTTGCCTCTAAACCGTCTTCCAGCTGAATACCAAAAAACTTACGGTAGGCCATTGTATGTATCTGAATATGGGGCGTTAAAACTTGTAAATCTCCTTAAGAAGATGGCTGATACAATTTCTATAGAGGGAAAAGGACAAAAAAGGTTCATTTGCTTGCAAACTTTGAAATTGGAACCAAATTGTCCCCCGGTGATTTTGGCGAGGAGGGATAAAAAGGGAAAAGGGGGTCAAGAAGATATAATTGACTTAACTAGAGGTGGATCTTCTGAAGAGCTATCAGATGATATCGAAGAAAATGATGGAGAAAAGTCACCGGATAATTCTAAAATTATTGACGAAAATCTAAAAAAATTTAGATATGAGCTTCAAGAGATTTTGGTGAGCTATTCTTGTCGGGTTTTTGTTGATTCTTTTGAGGCGATATACCATCAAAGGTATAAAATACAGTTGAATTATTCGAGCTTTGGCGTGAATAATCTTGACGAGTTGATTGAAAAGGTTGGAGATGTTGTAGTGGTGGAAGATGAAGCAGATAGTAAAGGCAAGTTTATTGTTGCTGTTGGCCCTTAGGACAGAGATTCAGATTCAGATTCCGGTTTCAGTTTTGCGTTTGTCTGAAAATCGACTTCATGTCTGAGGTAGCCTTGTTGCATCTTTGTTAATTTTCTCTTTTGGCATGAAGTTATTTGATGTATCTTAACTTAGTGTTCTTGTAGTTTCGTGCAACTGATGTTTGTAGTGATGGAGATTTAAGGTTGCTGAATCTGACTTGTTATGGAGAAAAACAGGGGAATCTGTATGTAAATTAAACTTTGATTTCGATCTTTGACTTGTAAACTAATATAGGCTTATATTGGCGTAGTTATGGATCGAGCTTTTGAAGATTCATAATTATTCGATAACCAAATTTGGTGCTTTAACAGAGATTGTTTGATCTCGATTTGACTCGGTTTATAATGTATTAATTTGGTTTTGCTTAAATGTACTGAATTCCAGTCTAGTGATTTGGAATGGTGTGTTCTTCTGGTGATTTGTTGCTTATCATAACACTGGTAAGTGATGTGTGTTTAAATACACATCATACACAATTGAATCGAAATCAAATGTATTAATTTATTTTATGTAATAGTATTCTTTTTACTTACAACCTCTTTAACTCGCACTTATGATAATTGTTCGAATCGAGTTTATTTGACTCAAAAATACACTATTGGAGTTATTTTATGCTAATCAGACTTTAAATAGTATTTACTCATGTGGTGGATATTTTTTATGCATGTCGTGGTACAATCACGTCACAATTATCAAAGTCCGTTATGTGATTGCATCGAACTTAAAATCTCTACACCTCCTAATAATCACTTTTTTCCACATGTGACATACTTCTATTTGAAATGTGTTGATTATACAATGAACAAACTACATGCATTATAATATGCAATTTGTGCTCAACATAATTTTGAATGTTTATACTATCATCAAAACCAAAAAAAAGGCAAAAGAAAGAAAGAAATCAAATGCTCAATTCTCATACAGTTTGATATTATGAAACTCAACATCTGAGTTTCAAGTACAAAAAGACTACATTTTTCCTACTTTCATCTCTTAAGTACGTCGAAATATACAACGTTACACGTTGCAAAATCCTTCTTCCAAAATGACGCACCTTTTGAACTTAATTTCATCTTCTTCAAAGCTACAAGCTTTTCATCCCAGAAGGTTAAAAAAGTAATTTATTGTTCTATTCTCCATTCTTTGATTTATCTAATCCTGTATGAATCCATCATCCAAATAATTAATTATCAAACTTACATAGATGGGATATTGTTAAGTTGACTGAGGGGACCCACTTTCCAGTAAAAAGCTTCTACTACAATACGATCTCGATGTGCTCGAAGACGAAGCCAAACACCTCCCTTCCCCACTGAAAAAGACATTTTTACCCCTACTTTTTCTACCCCTACTCTCATTTTCTTCACATCCTTCATCCTCAATAGCCTCAATGAACTCACTATGTAAAGGGTCTGAACTTTCATATAAAAGCCTTAAAACTTGCTTAATCGAAGGCCTGGATGTCCCTTCTCTCTGAGTACACCATTTCACTATTGCTACTAAAGTTTGAAGTTGGTCAAAGTCAAAGGCATCGCCAAGATAAGGGTCTAAAAGCTCGGTTATTCTCGAGTCTGAAGATAGAAATATTTGGGACCATTCGATTAAGTTTTGGTTATCTTGTATTGCTCGTCTACCTGTAATTAGCTCTAGTAGAACGACTCCATAGCTGTATACATCGCTCTTTTCTGTTAGCTCTTGAGTTATTACATACTCGGGATCCATATAACCTGGAAATAGTGAACTTTAATTAATTTTAAAATATTATATATATATATATGTATATAGACAATTTGTGTTTATAGTTTGATAAAGTTCTCTCACCAGGGGTTCCACGTATATCGGTGTTTACGGGTTCAAAACAAATAGAGCCATCTTTTGAGGCATGTGCAAGGCCAAAATCAGCAACCTGGATAAGCAATAATATTCCCAATTGAGTGAAAACGATGATAAATTTGTTTTTTTTCTTCTAATGGCTAAAAATTAGAAACAATTAACTGAAATGATGAAATAGAGGTTCTTTCCTTTTTTTTCTTCTGTTTTATTACTGGTCAGAAGAGAAATAGAAACTTAAATTCATAAATTAAATACCTTTGCAACAAAATTTTCATCTAGTAATATGTTGCTTGACTTAATATCTCTGTGGCACAAAGGAGGGTTGCAATAAAAATGGAGGTATTCCTGCATACGAAATCGTCACCACAAAAAAAAGTGAATATTTGCAAATTGAAATACTATATTAATTAGGGACTCGTATAAAACAGCATAATCCCATAATTTACCAGTGCATTTGCCACATCAATAGCGATTTGGATTCTCATACGCCAGCTTAAAGGAGTTTTACCTTGTGCTGAATATAACCAATTAGGCACTAAGCAAAACAATCACGAAATTTGAAAAGATATATATATTACAAAACAAATATTGGACAACATACTGTGGAGATGATCCTTTAAGCTTCCATTTGCCATAAATTCATACATTAGAAACCTGTCATGGAATAAATATTATATTTTTTCTGGCATTGTAAATTGAATTTGCACGCCTATTTGATGCAAAAAGAAATAATAAAGTATAACTATTATAAGTAAAAAAAATATACAATAAATTACCTTTCATGCCTTTCTATACAGAAGCCTCTCAAGGCAACAAGATGCCGATGGTGTAATCGGGCAAGAAGCTCTAATTCTCTGCAAAAATCATCCTCTGCTTGCTCTGAAACTTTGCTCATTCGTTTTACAGCTGCAACTAAACCATCCTGAAATTCAGCCTTGTACACAATTCCAAATCCTCCTTGCCCGATAACGGTGCTAAAGTTGTTTGTAGCCTTCTTCGTCTCTTTGAAGCTGAATTTTCGAAACATACATGATGGGCCTTCATGTAATTCAGCATACAATAGACATAATCAGGATATATATATATATCTAATATCATAAATATGATTCAAAGAGCTTGTATGGTCCTTGAATTTAGTTGGGAGAACACTAAGGCTATGTGTGCGAGAAAAAGAAAAGGAAAATATTATGCATGCTTCAATTATAGTAATTTTTTTTTAATAATTTTCATTTTATATTCCGTTTCCTCGCCAAAACCCAAGAAGTAACTGAGCCTATGAACCATTTCATCACTTCAGAAGATAGTATGTTGTGCTTTGGTTTTGCACTTTTCCTTTTAATTTTACTTCACTCACCAAAATCTAAGGTTCAAACATAGCAAAAGAGAAAACCCAATAAGAAACTAGAACGTACCATCC
The DNA here is from genome assembly GCA_963669365.1 of Verbascum thapsus. NCBI lineage: Eukaryota > Viridiplantae > Streptophyta > Magnoliopsida > Lamiales > Scrophulariaceae > Verbascum > Verbascum thapsus. The sequence continues at coordinate 24,042,143 of OY770106.1, forward strand.
TGAAATTTTCTTGAAGGAAGGCGAATGGCTTTTGCAGAACTTTTATCATTTGTATCAGTATCCTCTAATTCTCTTCTTTTTCTACGAATGAGGATAATAAAGACTACAAGCATTGTGATAGCAAATGCTGTAACTGCAATACCAATGCCTGGAATCACTGTTAAGTGGTAGAGATGGCGATTTCCTTTCATAGGCACGTTCAAGGAAAGCTGTGTTGGACTATCAGCATTTGGTGAACCAGGTGATGCCTCGGGTGGAAATAAAGAAGGTGATAATCCTAAAGACAACCAGAAAAAATTATAATTCAGAGTCTTAGGGGTGGCAATTGGGCGGTTTGGGTTGGTTTTGAGTCGGTTCCAATGGGTTGGTTGTTAAATGAGTTTGGTTCTTAAATGGTTTTAAGGTGGAACCAAATTCAACCCAAAATGGAACCAAAATCAATCCAAAAGGGAACCAAGCCCAACCCGACTCAATATCTTACATTTTGTTCATTATAATTTAGATTATTGGCAAACGATTTGGGCCTAACTTGAACTTTAGTTGGACCCAACTTGGAACCAAGTTGGAACCAATTAGGAACCAAATAAAATTTTCTTAGGAACCAATTCAACCCAAATTGGGTTGGAACCGTGGTTCCGGATCCATTTTGCCACCCCTAATTCAGACATGGATATAGTCAAATGTTCATATGTTCACTTCATAAACAGCTAGAGATCTTATATAATCACATTAAAATAAAAAGCACTTCTTATTAGAATGGGATTGTGTATGAGCGCGAAGCTAATACCAATGTCGGATCGATTCATTTTAAGATTTATTAGAATGTTTTGGTTAAATAAAAGAAATGTCAACGCAAGATGAAACACTACAAACAAAAAGTTTTAACAAACACTTTCAGAAGAGTCGGTTATCAAATGGCTGCCATAAAATTTACAAGAATCCCATGAAGTTGTGTTTGGACCGAAGGATTTGATGAATTTCAAAATTCATCAACAACTCTATTCAGCTTGTTTGGATGATTTCTAAGTTATAACCCTTCTCTAAATCCATTCATTAAATCCTCATCTATCAATCAACCCAAACACAACCTTATAGAAAAGGTGCAGTACATGCATGTGCTGGCTTGTTAGCCATAGATGATAAATTAGCATACCTGGAAGAGTGATAAGACCTTGAACCCCAAAGAAACAGCTGGCAATCTCAATGGTTGAGTTATAATCAACTTGGCTTGCAATAGCAGCAAAAGTTGCATCTCTACAAGTACTCAACGTCACATTACCAACGGGCAATAGCAAACTCCGAAGATATAGAATACCAGAATTTAAGCACTTTCGACAAGTATTATCCTCTGAGAGTGGCACTTTGCAGTTTTCAATAACATCACTAAATTTAGGAGACTCCAGCATCTCGTTAACTGTTGATCGACCCTGGCATTCATAATTTACAGGTATTTTTGTCCCAAAGCCGCAAAAAATTGTTGCATTTTTTGTTACTCCATAGAGCTCAAATGTTTTGGATATGGTTTTCAGACAGATATCAGATAAATCTGGTGTAATAACCCCTAAGTTACTTGTTGTGTTTGCATATCGGGAGACAGAAATGGCAATTAAGGCATTAATGTAACGACAACATTTTCCTCTGTCTTCCTGGTTGGAGCATAAAGTGGCAGCTAGTGTAAAATTAGATCGACTCAAGTCCAATGGGCAATCTGTAAATGTTGTAGAAGAAAAGAATCAAATGGTAGAATATCTATGTTGAATCTTTCATAATTCAAGTTCAAGAGAAGATCAGCTGAAATTTAAAGATCATGATGAAAGATTATACATATATGGCTAATTTATTTATTCTGATAAATGCTATATATCACGGTTTTTATACCATCTTTTCTTCACCTCCCTTTGATTTGGAAAGTAGTTATTTACAAATCCATCAAAATCAATAAATTGCAATGGTTTATTGCCAAGATTAGGGGAGGAAGTATACGATGGTATAAAAACGGTAGCATATAGCACTGCTCAATCCTATTCTTTTATTTGTAATTTGGCATTTGAAGCACTCTTCAAGAAATCAACAACTTTTGCATAGTATCTATTACTCTAAACATTAAACATAACCATATTTTTATCAGTATTCATAGGCATGCACAACAATATAAACATGTTCCCCCCCCCCCCCAAATATACAACACTACCACCTTCAAGGTTCACCACTTTCCTAAAATCAGCACAAAAATTCCTTACTATTGCAAATGCCCAAAAAACCAATGCAAAATGTGAGTTATAATTAAATTCAAAACCAACCCATAAAATTAGCAAGTTCATTCAGTTCTCAGCTCATAAAACAACCAATATTAACAATCCCCTCCAAAGAAAAGAAATAAAGCAATAATCATAAAATTACAGCAAAGCAAGAAGCAAAAGGAAGTGGAAAATGGAGCTTACCAAGAGCCGCCATTGTTAAAGAAAACCTCATTTCAAGTAAAACCAGTGCTAGTACAACACCATTAAACTTCGCCCTTCCAAACATCGCCATTGAAGGAGAGTAAATTAACACATTGTTTGAAGAAATTGTTGAGGTTCTGAACAAGGTTGGGTGGGTTATGGTACACTTTTGACTAGTTGAGTACTTTTTCTTTGGGTTTCCTCGTAAATTTCCTAATCTTGTTCAGTTTAGATTTCCCTCACGTTTTTCGGAGCCCTAGATAGCAGGCAGAGTACTAGAATTGCTAATAATAATAATTATTACGGAAATTTCTAAATAAGATCCAATTCCACTTTCACTCTCTCTCTCATACTACCAAAAGAAAGAAGATGCTTGAAAAGGTTGATGCATTGTAATTGTTATGATATTGTTCACGAGTTCGATTTTTTTTAAAAAGAATTTGTATTGATCTCTTTTATTTTATTGTGAGCTTGTCAAAATAATTACTTAAATTGATTTAACTCGTGTAATTTTGTGATTTGCTGATTTTTAAAAATTTACAAAATATGCACACTAAAAATAGCGATTTTTATAAAAAAAGTATTTTGTTATCAAGAAAAAAAGAAAATGCTCAACAATGCCAATTCATTTGTAGCCACATATGTATGACTCATTAAAGTTGGTTTCATATATTGTTTCTTTTTTCATAACAATGTAATTTATATAGATATGTTTGGAAATACTTTTCAATTTATATGTTTTTTTAAAGGATGAATTTTATAAATGAAACAATTTAAATAAGTGTTTTTTGTCATGTATTATTACTGTTTTTTTTAATCTTTGTATCGTTAAACACACATTTTTTGATTTTTCAAAGGTAATACTCTGACGTAATAAATACAAATTGGTAGTTTTTAATTGTGGCGCATAGGCCTTAAAAAATATATAATAAAAAAAGAAAAGTCATAAGTTATGACGACTTAAAATTAAATACTTAATTTTCCAGTAAATTTGATATTTTACCAAAGAACTAAATCGAAATATACATTTATTATCATATAAGTAGCTTGCTTTTGTTTAGGGTACTTAAGAAATTCTTCATTTTCCTTATTTTTTCTTACAAACATAATATACTACAATCATAAAGTATTCTCCTATGTCATGTTCCATTCTTATATTGTTATCTTCTCATGCTATGATATAAAGTCAATTATTATTCCATGTGGCCCCTTTTTTCCTTTCTAGAATAAAAGAGAGGTTTGAATTACTTTAACTAAGGATTAAATAAATAAAAGTTTCTCAATTTTAAAATGCAATAAGATTGGCTAATCTCACTTGTTAAATGGGTAAAAAAAATAATTGAATCTAATCGATTGTTTGAATTTTATTAAAATTTATATTTAAATTTGAGTTGAGTCGAATATAACATGAAACGAGCTAATAAAAGTATTAAAGCAAGAATGATTATACTCGTCAGCATGGTCCATAAGCCCATGAAAATGGTCCACTGGACTTCTGATTAGGCCCAATAAATGAGATAAGGTAGGCCCAATTCTAGATTGGTTAAGGCCAGATGAAAGTTACGCAATGACCCAATTACCCATAGATAGAAATGACCCAATTAAGAAAGCTAAAGCGCGGGAATTGAATTTCAATTTTCATGTATAAATAGACTCACACTCTCTGTGCTTCCATCTCACCTTCATTTTTCAACCGAAAATTTGCAGAAAGTCGCCAGAAAGTTTCAGAGAGAGATCTAAATCGCTTCATTTCTGTAAGCAAATTCACGTTTATTTCACAAATACATGAGTCGATCTTCATCATATTTTCAATAGAATTGTGGATTTTTATTTTATTTTTATGGAACCCTAATTTAGTTTGATTTGGTGCAAGGTTTGATTTGTGATGAATTTTAATATTTCGATTTTGTTCTTCCTGATTGTTCTATTCGGTTATTCCGCAGCTCTTAAGGTAGTTCTTATGCTTAATCTTCTGTATTTGCATAATTCATGGCGGAAAATGCATATTTGTGTGTAAATGTCTTTCGCATTTCAATTGTTTTTCTACTAGGAAACACAATTATTGGTACGTTTTTACTTCTTTTTTTAACGGTTAGAGGAAGGATAAAGTTGCATCGAGACTTGCCTTGCAAAGTCTCATATGGCGGAAAGTGCTATAACTACACAGCCTTTGTAAGTATGTGAAACCTGTCCAATGTCATGATAAAATCAACTTCATTATAATAGACTTACGTTTTCTTTATTGGAACGTAGATGAGTGTATTCGAGTCATTCATCAAGAAGTACACACGTCTGCCCACTCACTCTGATTTAAAATAATTCCTATAGTTGATTTGTGTGTAACTTGATTTAATCAAAATTTTCCTTCTGAGCAACCTGCCATAATTGCCTTAAAAAATCCAACAGATTCTTAAATCAAATCCTACTGAAATTGTCACCATAATCATCAAAGATTATGTGACATCTCGTAATGGACTGACGAAGGTTTTCAATGCCTCGGGCTTGAAGAAATTCTGGTTTCCATTATCCCGAATGTGAAAAAATGGTGGAGAGTGACCATCAGTTGATGATGTCAAATGAAACCGGCGTTTAGTTGCTTCACTTTGAAAGCTTCTAAGGAATCTTCTGAAGGCATTGTCTATGAATGGAGATAATTAGTAGAAAATCAATGTTAACCTTCTCTAAAAGACTGACATCTTAGTCAAATATAAAATATTAAACTATCGGATTAGTTGAATTCTTAACTTACATATGGTAATGGTGGGATGGTGGCTGGATCATGTCCTTACCGTGCAGAATCACCTGCGATGAATGTAACATTGAGGTCCCTTGTTCTAATGAATTGTTTTCGGGATAATCCTGATCTGGCAACACCATGCAGATATAACTCTGTCCCATTAATTAGCATGACGAATACGTGTTATCAAGCAGATGGTAGAAGGCAGCCTAATTTCATTGCAGTAGAATTTTACAGGGTACTGTGCTCGTTTATTATGTTAGAAAATTTGCAGCATTAGTTCTATAGGACATGTTCTTTGTAATTTTAATCCCAATGTCTACTAACTTGCAAATTGGTTCATTACTATACTCTTCTTTTGTCATTTTTAATTCCAAATTGTTAAAAGACAAACATAAACCGTTAGTATGGTCAAGCTTTGCACCTCAATTTTACAACCCAATGCGAATATCGCTTCCAATTTATAATGGAGGAGACCAAAATTGCAAAATAAAAAATTGCATTTTAAGATCTAATTTTGCAAGTTTGTAAACAATGATACTAAGTACACGTAATGTTTCATGATGTAAACCTTGCAGAGAAGTGATGGAGGAGGAGCACCTGAAGTAGTTGATATGGCCAATGGTCACTAGTTTGTGGCTGCAACAGTATATCTAATTGCAAGGTTTGTAACTCCCGCATTTTCCTCTATAATATTTCGTAAAAATATTAATTCCTTTATCTCCGAGCAATGTTTTCTGGTCACAAGATTTCTTAGGTAAAAAATGATTAATAACTGCATGCGAATTTATAAAAGAACTTCACTTTATTGAGATTTAAGATCATGGTATGCAAATATTGCTCTTGAAAATATAAAGTAGAATACATGACTTTATATAGTAGCTTTGTTTGAAAGCGCGAGTTTGCAAGTAGCATCTTTGATTACTTTAACTACTAAGAGACCTCTCACCTTACTTCTGAAATTAAGTATATCTATCTTGCTATGGAAATCGTATTATCTGCATCACAGACTGACCGGTCTTTCTAACATTAGATTGCGGTTCACGAGTATAGTATAAGCTCAATTCAAATCCTTTATTACATAGGATTTGGCTCACTTGTACAATCAAGTGATTGTAATGGAGAGAAGCTAATTCTAATTTAATTTTCTCCTTTTATCTCTCTGCATAACAAAATTACTGGACTACTACTTATTTATAACACAAGTCACAAGGTATTACACAACTGTGCCAGTTGTAGTGACTAGTAGTGGTAATATGGTTTTGGAACCATGTCCCAACCAAACCCCAATTAGTTTTGGGTTGAGTTCTATGAATTTTGTTTTGTTTCTAACTTGGTTCAAGTTAGACCCAATTTTGATTCCTACTTGGGCCAACTCCAAATTGGTCTTTGTAGGCATAAGTGAAAAAAATATATAAGGGGGGTAAGAAATAAGAATCGGTTGATTTGAGTATGGTTGGTTTTTTTGGACTGAAATTGTATTCTAATGAATACAAAGTAAAATAAGTAGTTATTATTTGTGGAAAAGTTCTTTATTAACAAATAAATTAATTTTTATAAATAGTTTATTAAATTTAAGCACAGCAAAATAATATTCAATCAATTCAATTTATATTTATTATTATTAATAGTAAAAATAAGTATGAAAGTCTTTTCACATTGAATAGAAATAAATTAATTTAATATTTTAATCCGATCAATACATCTCCAATCATAGCTGAGGAAAGCGAAATGTTTATTAAAACGGCTTCAAGATAATGTAAGTAAGAATAATAATTAACAAATTAATTAACAGAGAATCAATATTTTTATATTGCGTAATCATCATTTTAATAATTGGAAATCTCAGGGCTCAAGGCTGAAAATTTCAATTTTAGGGCAGATAAGATGCCAAACCTGCAGCAAAAATCTTCAAACTTAAGCACAATTACCGAAACTAATTGCTTCCTTGATTGAGCCTAACCATGGGTTCACAATTAACATATAAAAAAACACTTTTGGGTCGAGGAATCAGCAAGGAATATGTCAAGCCCGTGATATGGTACCAAAATACAAAGACAGAATATTCCAATTTTTTAATTAATTTTCTAATAGTACATAATATTTGATATATACTCATATAGCCATATAGGTAAGCTATGCCTAATCACATTGCATGTTCAATGCACATAAGTAATTAATCTAGTTACGGGAAAATACAATGAAATAGTTCTTCTTGGGCTCAATATGGATCTAAAATATGTAAAAAAGATTGATCTAAAGAGTTCAAAATAACTACTTATTTATTTTTGGGACAAACAAAACCATATTCCTTTAAATTCCTTCTCTATCTTTCCTTCTTTAATTTGTGAATAAAAAACCAGATTGCTGAGTTGGAAAAATTAATCAAAGCTACACGCCTCAAAGTCATCTGTTCTATCAACATGATGATATCATAACAAATAGAACACGTTAATTAAATTTTACACCACCTTGATGCAAAGTCACAAACTTGATTGTTCATCACGACTGCCACGTGTAAAGTGGTCTCCATAATATATGTATTATATATTGAAAGCATTATATTTTTTGCTACTAATATATAGACCGAATCCACAAGCCAACTAGGCTTATTCCCTTTACACTCTAATCGTTCAATAGGAATTCCTTAAAAAATGAAACAGGAGAATAACTAAACTAGAAAATATGAAAAGTATCTCTAAAGTAGAAAAAGTTTATATTTCTCACTACCCTAATTATTTAATTTTAATTATATTAAAAGTTAGGGTAGAGTGAAATTTAATCAACGGTTGGGTTTCTTTATAGCCCTAGTTTCAGAATTGATTATTTTCGAGAACCGTACTCATTTGAAAAGATTTATTCTTTTATAAAAGTTATGATTATATTTATTTGTGTGCCATAATTGTGAATTGATATTCATCAAAAGAGGCACCTCATACTTATAGCTTTGCATATAAAATAGTTATTTCAGTAGATTATATGTAAGTCATAAATGTGCCACAAAAAAAATTCTATATATTCGAGTCCATATATAAAGTCTAATAGTGAATTATTAAAGTATTAACTTTGTTTATATATATTTTTAATAGAACATTATTTCATACAATTGTTAAATTTATATTGATATTCATTTGTAGCATAAATATCATTTTTAGAAAGCGTGCCTGAGCATATATTGTGTTGAGTAACTAATTGCATGATTTTATTCATCATTTGGGCAAACAAACTCTGAAATGGTGTAGTTTGAATTGCTTCAAGGAGGATTTGATTGAACTATTTTTAGGCTATTTTGGAATTTTAAATCTTGTTATAATTTGTATATAATAGATATTAGTTACATAGGTGATGTGTGTCAAAATTGCAATATTATTAAAGTAGTTCAAATATTATCTCTAGATTATAAATTGGCCATACGAGGTACTTTGCATACGAGGCAGTATGCATACGAGGTACTTTGCGTACGAGGTAGTTTGTATACGAGGTGCCCATTCAGAAAAAAGATGGGTCGGGTCATCATACGACCCGACCCGATAACCCAATGACAGATGGTCCATAGATATAATGACACATGGCAGTCATTTTCAGGTCCCAACCATCACATCATAAATAGTAACTACTTGAGCTTATAAATACCACTCTACTAGTTCATTTGAGGAGGGATTCTCTCTGAAAAATACCACATCATATTTTATACGAGGTACACTGATATAAGAGCTCTCTTTAATTTGTTAGAACTACGATAGACTTGATCCTAAGTAATTAGGTACGTAGGCAGCTCAATACACTTGAGTGCAGTCTATAATTTTCTCAAGAGATCGATTTGGTTCAAATTGACCCAACGAGATTTGAGCTAAATCATTTGGCGCCGTCTGTGGGAAACCACAAAAACTGTCGAACGAATTGACATGGAGAAGAAACACCATCGACTAGGTAAAGAGCTAAGGGATTCTACAAGAGATGAGCATAAAAAGGTCACTTGAGAGGTGCCAGAGAGAGTAATTACAATGACCGAGTTTGAGTTTGATCAAAGAATGTAGCAACAGTTTCAAGAGTGGGTTTCGAAGCTAACTACGGCTTCGAACATCGGAATTACCCATCCTCCCCCGAGTACCCCGAGAGGGCAATTCCCAAACTTGACCCTAATGGGGAACAAGGGGAATATCGCCACAAGAGTGGTACTCGGAGACGGCAATTCCCAAACTTGACCCTAATGGGGAACAAGGGGAAGATCGCTGCGAGAGAGGAACGAGGTGGAAAGTCTATGTACGAGATAGAAGCTACATACGAGATGAAAGTTACGTACGAGGTAGAAGCTATATATGAGAAGAAAACAGGAACCTCCAGGTGAAGTCACAAAAATCTACCTCTTGTACGAGGTAAGATTTACCCTAATTTGCCTCTCATACGAGGTGAAATTTATCTTATCAAAAATTTGCCTCTCATACGAGGTGAAATTTATCTTACAATTTGCCTCTCATACGAGGTGAAATTTATCTTAAAAAGTTGCCTCAAATATGAGGCACCACTTATCAAAAATTTGCCTCTCATACGAGGTGAAATTTATCTTATCAAAAATTTGCCTCTCATACGAGGTGAAATTTATCTTATCAAAAATTTGCCTCTCATACGAGGTGAAATTTATCTTATCAAAAATTTGCCTCTCATACGAGGTGAAATTTATCTTACAATTTGCCTCTCATACGAGGTGAAATTTATCTTACAATTTGCCTCTCATACGAGGTGAAATTTATCTTAAAAAGTTGCCTCAAATATGAGGCACCACTTATCAAAAATTTGCCTCTCATACGAGGTGAAATTTATCAAAAATTTGCCTCTCATACGAGGTGAAATTTATCTTACAATTTGCCTCTCATACGAGGTGAAATTTATCTTATCAAAAATTTGCCTCTCATACGATGTGAAATTTATCTTACAATTTATCTCTAATACGAGGTGAAATTTATATTAAAAAGTTGCCTCAAATATGAGGCACCACTTATCAAAAATTTGCCTCTCATACGAGGTGAAATTTATCTTGCAATTTACCTCTAATACGAGGTGAAATTTATCTTAAAAAGTTGCCTCTCATACGAGGTGAAATTTATCTTATCAAAAATTTGCCTCTCATACGAGGTGAAATTTATCTTACAATTTGCCTCTCATACGAGGTGAAATTTATCTTAAAAAGTTGCCTCAAATATGAGGCACCACTTATCAAAAATTTGCCTCTCATACGAGGTGAAATTTATCTTAAAAAGTTGACTCAAATACGAGGTGAAATTTATCTTACAATTTGCCTCTCATACGAGGTGAAATTTATCTTAAAAAGTTGCCTCAAATATGAGGCACCACTTATCAAAAATTTGCCTCTCATACGAGGTGAAATTTATCTTACAATTTACCTCTAATACGATGTGAAATTTATCTTAAAAAGTTGCCTCAAATATGAGGCACCACTTATCAAAAATTTGCCTCTCATACGAGGTGAAATTTATCAAAAATTTGCCTCTCATACGAGATGAAATTTATCTTAAAAAATGTGCCTCTAATACGAGGCACAACACTTGCCTCTAATACGAGTCAAAACATAGACTTGCACCATGAAGGTGGTCACAAAATGTGTCTCTAATACAAGACAAGGTTAAAAATCTCTTATAGGTCGAAGTGTCTACGTCGTGCCTTGTATACTCTACGACCTGGGGGACTAAATGATGTGTGTCAAAATTGCAATATTATTAAAGTAGTTCAAATATTATCTCTAGATTATAAATTGGCCATACGAGGTACTTTGCATACGAGGCAGTATGCATACGAGGTACTTTGCGTACGAGGTAGTTTGTATACGAGGTGCCCATTCAGAAAAAAGATGGGTCGGGTCATCATACGACCCGACCCGATAACCCAATGACAGATGGTCCATAGATATAATGACACATGGCAGTCATTTTCAGGTCTCAACCATCACATCATAAATAGTAACCACTTGAGCTTATAAATACCACTCTACTAGTTCATTTGAGGAGGGATTCTCTCTGAAAAATACCACCTCATATTTTATACGAGGTACACTGATATAAGAGCTCTCTTTAATTTGTTAGAACTACGATAGACTTGATCCTAAGTAATTAGGTACGTAGGCAGCTCAATACACTTGAGTGCAGTCTATAATTTTCTCAAGAGATCGATTTGGTTCAAATTGACCCAACGAGATTTGAGCTAAATCAATAGGTAATATGAATCCTTCAAAATTTTATATCATGAAATTTTATTAAAAAATTTAATTTAAGGACTTCATTCATAACAAAAAATTAAAAAATAATTACGATGAGAATGCGAAAAGTAGTAGAAGATTACATCTAAATTTTTTAATCTAAAGTTAGATCAATTGAAAGATGCCAACTCTTGTGACATCAAGAAGATATGTTGGGAGCCATGTCATTTTAGATTGGAGAAAACACTAAAAGCAAGACACTAACTAACTTTTTTCTTCTTTAAGATATATATATTATGAATTGATGATATACTTATCAGGTTAGGCTTCAAAAGATGCTACACATACCTAATGAAACAAGAAGTTAGGTTCTATTAAAGAGGTTAGAGTTTAGACTCTTCGCGTCATTTTCAATACTAATATTATGAAAAACTCTCAATATAATTATACTAATTTGAGTTGTATAGTTGCTCTTGTTAAATAACTACAAAATTATAATAAAAGATACGATTCAATAAGATAATGATATAATCTTGTAGTCATTTAACAGCTCTAATTACGAATTTACCACAATATATCTTAATTACAAAAACTAATTCTATATTCACATGTCTGCTAAAAAAATGGTGTAATTAGATGATTCCTTCAACTTTGATTTGTTCAATGTCTATATTCACCGACAAGTCGGTCACAAAATCTTGGTTCGATTTATTTGTACGAAGTTAAAGCCAAATGAAAATTGTCACATGTTAATACATTTTCTGCAAGAAATATAACAACTTGTACTACACAGACAAACATCTGCAACAGTACCGGAGGAAATTCCAAGAACATGATCTCCTATTCAAAGGTAAAGATTGTGATTTGTGAGGAAGTGAAGTTACACGTTTCCCACTTAATATAATTAATTAAGTTAATTAAATGCTAATCTCAATGCCTATTGGTACTTGCTAAGGATAAAATCTATCATAAATATGGTGCATTCATCATCACGTATTCACTAAGTGGTGGTGGGTATTTTTCATCATCCACACTTATATAAAAAAACACCAATCACCATGTGAATATGTGATAAATAAGGCACTAAAAATTGCTTTTGTTGTACTATAGATATTCTCATTTCCTATAAAACTTAGGTTAAGGCTAACTGATTTTAAGTAGACAATGAACTAACAACATATTTAAAAAAGAGATTTCAAGTTCGAACTTTATATATACACACAAAAAAAAAAAAAAAAAAAAACTCAAAATCGGAAGAGATCGCCATTGCTAGTTCCTCAAGTGCCTAATTTGTATTTGAGAAAACAAAATGAGAAGATAATTACATTGTTTACCCATCAATATTTTTTTAATTATAATTACATAAAAAAAATTAGTTTACCCATCTATATTTTTTTATTCTCATTGTTTACCCATCTATCTATCTGAGAAGATAAGATGATAAGAGACTTTGCAGCCCATGTAAGTCAAAGCAAATTGAAAAGGGACAAAACAAATTTCAAAATGCACAGTACAAAAGAAATATTTTAAATAAAAGTAAATAGCGTATTATTATTAAATATAATTTAGTAAAAAAAAAAAAGTATTGAACACGAGTAAGTAGAGGTGGAATGACAAGACGGCCGTGTGGAAGGAAACATAAGGAAGCAAGCACGAGGAAGAGTTGGCTAAGCTGGGGCTTAGCTGGGGGAGGCACACGTGCCGAAGAGCTGTGAGTCACGTGCAATCGTGAGAACTAAAGGTTGAACTGTTACAGCCAATGCTGCCCGGTTGACTACAGACAAACTTGGTCCTTGCCTTATTAACAATGATTCTATAGTCCTATCTCTTATCACATTACTATATATATAATTCCAAACTTTCCTCTTTTTTAACTTCTTCATTTATATATTAAAATTCTATTTTTATATTTGGTGCGCCGAGAGTCTACACTTGTTTTATGCACAACCCTACTCCACAATAATCATTGGAAATAAGAAATGGGATGAAAAAATAGTGGGGCCATTCTTGAGTCTTGACTATTCTCACAGTTTTTGAGAGATAAGAAATTTTATGCCAATTTGATTTCGATTGTTAGTTTATCTAGAATTAATGAAATATATAGGGGTGGATGATAAAAATTATTTAATCCCATGTATTTCAATTGGTTCTAGAGGTAGAAAAATATTTTATATTTTTTCATATAAATAATATATAAAAGAAAAATATTACATACATATATAATATTTTATGACCGGGTCCCAAGGCCTAAGTATGATAATAGATATGATTAAAAATACAAGAAAAGCTAATAAGAAGAGAGAAGAGATGAGGTGTGAAGGATAGAATAGATTCTATTTGCTCCAATAGAGTAATGCTGGTCCAAATGTTGTAGGGCCAACATAATCAACATCGTAAATTACTTTGGTGGTGGGTCATATATATTACAAAAATACAAAAGGGAAAAAGAAAATAAAATACTATATTATCTATCAGAATCAAGAACACTTGTTGGGGTCGAAAATAAATGAATAAAGTAGTGAAGAGAGATGAGATGAGAGCCTGTCCCCCCGCACATTCCTCTCTCCATCTTTGACCAGCTAGACCCCACTCTAATCAAACACCAAATATATAGACTAAATTAAAAATTTATTTCCTAAATATATATATATATATGCTAGCTGTGCTTCACTATTATTAGCCTCTTTGACTGTTTTAAATATTGATGTTTCTCATGTACCTTTAATTACAGTGATAATTAAAGAGTTGTTGAAATTTAATTTTTTCTGTATATGTATAATAGGTCATTAAGTTTTACGTAGAGATTTCAGAATATCAATTATTGTGGTTTCCCTACACTGATTACTATCAGGAAGCTTTTGACTATGACCTATTATAATTATTTGATTAGAAATATCCCCTCATGACTTAGTTTAGTATTATTTTACTAATTTTTATAAAAAAAAACCCATAAAATTTTAACAACATATGTATCATTGATTTTCATCATATTTACTTAAATTAGGCTGCAAGAAATTTTAATTTCCTATAATCATCTGAATGATGATTATTGGGGTTCTACTATGCCCTTGTCTGGGATCTTCCTAGCTTATTAGCACTAGTTAAATAAATTCATCTAACCCAACTATCTAGACTGTATTAAAGTATTGGTCAACAACGCCCAATGGGAAGTGTTCAAAGCTATTCATGAATGGTTATTTTATAAGAGATTGAATTTTAAAAAAGTGTTTTCTCTTGGAAATCTTCACCATAACATAAATGTTAGAACTCAACTACATTGAGTATCAATGAAGAGTTGAAACATTACCCAACTAATGTTCATTTACTATTCAATCAATGACTTTTTCCTGCTCACTTTTTCTCTATTTGAAGTTTCCTAAAATATAATTTTGGCTATTGGGAAATAGGATAGCCATAAATATATAGATGGATAATTGTTTTGTCACTTTCTCGCAAATTTGAAATTTGCTGAAGAATAACCCAGAGGATAATAATACAAATAGTAATTGTTTCTATCTTAAATTTGAATTTAAGAAGTGGGTAGCTGGACAATAAGTGTGTATATATAAGAGTAATATATTACAACTTATTAGTGCATATATATGTAAACCTTTCAAATTGATCCATTTTTTAAAAAGATTAACCCACGAAAAGTTAAAAACTTATGAACTTTTTAAAATAAACTTTGAACACCCACCCTTGTAATGCATATCAACAAGGGAAAAAAAGTAAAAACCAAGAACAATCAACCTCAACACAATAACAAAAATTGGACCCATTTTAATTTAAATCCAAGTGATGCAAACAGGAGTAAGATTTGAACAGCAAAAAAATAGTGGGGCTCATCCCCCCACTCAGTCCCCACTCACATTCCCCCTTTGACCATCAAACACTCACCAACCCAACCATGGTTAAATATTTCCCCCTAGTAAATAAACTAAACCACACGTGTGACGGATACATATAGTACAAACCGGTCAGAATATAAACACAGAGAAATGTCCCTCTGTTTCTATTTCGTTTATAACCCCATCGGCTCCTACAAACAAAGCGAAAGAGAATTTTGCAGTTTTCTCTCGTTTTAGAATTTACTCTTTCTCTAGTTCTTGTCTCTCTTTATATTCTTTCTTTCCTATTTTCCCCTTTTTAATATAAATTTAATCACAATACCCACATAAGAAAAGGAAAAAAACAGAGGGTGATAAGGTTGTAAGAACATGCCTGCGAGTTTAGAGCCGTTGGATATCGGCGTGCACATTCCATACCATTTCAGGTGCCCTATTTCATTAGAGCTGATGCGTGACCCGGTTACCGTTTGCACCGGTCAAACGTACGACCGTCCAAGCATAGAATCGTGGGTAGCCACCGGTAACACTACGTGTCCAGTTACGCGCGTGTTTCTCACGGATTTTACTCTTATTCCAAACCACACTTTGCGACGGCTTATTCAGGAATGGTGCGTAGCGAACAGATCTTTTGGCGTCGAAAGAATACCAACGCCTAAACAACCTGCTGATCCGATTTTGGTTCGTAATTTGTTGAATCAAGCCTCTTCTGGATCTACCTTCAGTTTGAGAGTATCGGCTTTGAGGAGATTGAGAGGATTAGCGCGTGATTCCGATAAGAATCGATCTGTTATTGCTGCGAATAATGCGCGCGAGATTTTGCTGTCGATTGTGTTCGCGGATGTAGATTCCGAACCGAACGAGATGAATCTCGAGTCGCTCGCGATTTTGTCGATGTTTCCGTTTTCTGAATCGGAGTGTATGTACGTCGCTTCCGATTCCGATCGGATTGGATATTTGGTGAATCTACTGTTCCATTCATCGATTGATGTTAGAGTTAATTCCGCGGCGGTGATTGAGATTGTTGTGGCCGGTATCCGGTCGCCGGAGCTTCGTGCTCATATTAGTAACGCTAACGGTGTGTTCGAGGGTATTGTTGGTGTTCTGAATTATCCTTTGGCTTATCCTAGGGTTTTGAAGATCGGAATCAAAGCGCTGTTCGCTTTGTGCTTAGTAAAGCAGCACCGCCACAAAGCGGTGACAGCGGGGGCGGTAGAGGCGTTGGTTGATAAACTACCGGAGTTCGAAAAGTGCGACGCCGAGAGAGCTTTAGCAACGGTGGAGCTTTTGTGCCGTATTCAGTCCGGTTGCGCGGCGTTTGCGTCGCACGCGCTGACTGTTCCGCTGCTCGTGAAAATCATTTTAAAAATCTCCGATCGCGCCACCGAGTACGCCGCCGGAGCGTTATTGTCGCTGTGCTCTTCTTCCCAGCAAGCTCAACACGACGCCGTTTCGGCAGGCGTGTTGACTCAGTTGCTGCTTCTGGTTCAGAGCGATTGCACGGAGAGAGCAAAACGTAAAGCGCAAATGCTGTTGAAATTGCTACGTGACTTGTGGCCTGATGATTCGATTGCCAACTCGGATGATTTTGCCGGATGTGACGTCGTTTTCTTTTGATTTTTATTTTTTTTCCCCCTTCAATTTAATCTCTTATTTTTTTAGGTAAAAATGGGAAAAGAGTAGTTTAGGATGAGAAAAATTAGATTTGGTACATAATAAAAGCTGGTGTGTGTATATACATATATATTTTTTTTTCACTAGAAAGGATTTTGTTTTAAGGAAATTATTGAAATTTTGAAAAATATGAAATCTATATTTTGAGCACATCTTAGTTTTATGGTTTCTATGTGCATAATTTCATGTTTTAGTTTTACCCGTTACACCTATGTTTTTGATATCGTACATATCATTTAGCACTGAATAAACTTTATCCCGATATATTCCATTATAAACTTAAATTAGGTGAATATTCAATTTTTCATATTACTTGGAGAGATTTTAGCGGGTTTATACATTAATATTCTCTATAATTATAATTTATATATAATAAATCTCACGAGTATTTCATAAATGACAGAGTCGCTTTATATTATATTACTAGTATAACTTCTTCTATTTGAGAAAATTTCTAAGTGTGCTCGTTATATACTAAATAATGATCTCATATCATCCACACCCTTTAATGTTTTGTATTTTTATGAGATACGTTTAAGTATTTTCCTCTATTTAATGAAAAGAGAAATTAAATGAAAGTGAATTCGAATTGTAATTTTGCCTTGTGGAACATAGAGAATAGTTTATCTACTATTTGAAACACTAGTACCAAAATGAAATAATAATAATAATATTTCCATATTCTTACTGTTTTTCACAATATATGGTAGAAACTTGATGATCTTGATGGTGGGCCTTTGTCCTTGTGGAGAAAAACAATGAAATAGATGAGGTAGACAAGATTCATCACACATAAAAGGAGAGTTGGAGAGGTAATAATAGAATTGATGGTTCAATTTCCTTTGACCAGAATTTATGTTACGAGTTATGGCGCATGCATACAAGACCACCCTAATAATGACATGTTTTATCAACCACTAAAAGAAAGAAAAAGGTTAAAGAGTTGCATGTGAGATGGGGTCATTCCAAATTTATAATAATATAAGAAATTATCATATTCAAAAATGATGGTGTTAGATTATGTATTTTGATATCATATTAGTGTTTGTTGATCAAAAAAATTACAAAAATATATACTATTATAAAAAGAAAGGCTTTTTTGTCTTACAAATGGAAGTTATTTTTTGTCATTTTTACGCATTTTGTCCTTTGTTTTTTTGGTAGATTGAAAATATAAGTGTAATTTTAAGGGTAAAATAGATATTTCATCATAATCTAGGTAGTTGTCATACCATTTTCATTTGCCAAAAAATACCCTTCACAGTTCACACTAATACACACAAGTGGTTAAAAATAGGGATAAATTTGTTATTTGCATGTAAAATTTAAAACATACGTTCTCCATCCACTATCTCATTATTCCACCCATTGTCCCACTATTTCAAATCACTATTTCTCTAAATTTTCAAATATTTATTAAAAAAAATTATAATCTTTATTTAAAATTAATATTTATTATTTTTTTTTTATTACACATAAAAATAGTCATGCACGCGAGTACCGCGTGCAGAGTCGCTAGTATAGAACTATAAGAAGGCTCGGGTTATATAAGTATCGGGGCTAAATATATAATGTAACAACATGTTAGTGTCATCCTACGAGTCATTAATTACAATAAATCTGATTTCTTACTTTTACCAAATACCCATTGATCCAATAACATATAAGGGATTGGATTATTAAACTGGTCCCTTGGATGCTTTTTCTTCTTTTTATCAATGAATTATTCTTCAAGAAAATTAGTTGTTTTCCAAAATAACATGTTTATTCAATAAATAATAATTCCCAAAAATATTAATATTCTAACCCTTGGAATTTTGGAATACTTGGATTTTTCTCATTTCTTGATTGCAATTTGCAACATTGACCACGTACTCATTGTCCTCCAAGTATGTAGATAAACAAAAAAAAAAGAATATTTTTGGGCAAAGAATTCAATTCTCTAGAATATTGAATGTGTTCCACAAAAATTCCCTGTTGTTTCATATTATATTATTTTCCATAGCCCATAATAAAGTATAAACCTTATATAGGCCCATGTGTCCAAAAGATCCATGTGCTCATTACGCATAATTTTTAAAACATGCTACAAATTCATAATTATAGCCCCATTCCCAGAAGCCCAAACTGGTTATGATGGGCCCAAATAAATTGGACATTATTTTGGGCCTTTAGCCCAAAAAGAGAAAAGGCCCAGAATAAATTTACAAGGGGGGTACAGAGCCCATAATATGTCATTCTGTTTTGTCCGTTTTATAATTAGATTCGATGCATTAGCATTTAATTCTTAGGGTGTGTTTGGATTGAAAGATTTGAATTCTATAGATTTCACAAATCTATTTAAGTTCGATTGAATGAATTCATGTTAGGATGGATTTCAAATCCCTTGTCATTCAATTTAACCTATTTTCTCCGTAACGTGTATTTCAAATGACTCCATTTTATGTGTCATTTCAAATCATTTCTTCAAATCTCTTCCCCAAATTCAAATCACTCAATCCAAACATATGTATTTGAAAATAATGCACAAAAGTAACTTGCTACAACAAATTCACACTATTTTCTCAATTTTACAAACAATTTCACTAATATCATGTAGAAAATTTATTGAATCAGATTATCATAACAAATAAACAAAATAATATAATTCTCGAATATAAAGATGAATTCTTGCCAAAATTAAAAACTTGATTGCCGATTCTTGTAATTATTAAAAACTGGTCAACAAAAAATTAAACCACATTAAATTAGAGTTATGAAATATCACCTAATCTCTATATTATATAAATATCAAATAAATCAGTCTTAACTTTTTTTTCCCCTTTTGGTACACTAAAGTCAAACACCCTTTTAACCCTGTCTAATCTTTTTGTATTTAACCCAAAACGCCCATTAAAATATAGTCAACAAATTCACTGTTTTCTTTGTGTTTTTTTTTTAATTACAGTGTGAAAGGCCAAATAGAAATCAGAATATCAGATTGTATTTAATTTAATTTAATTTAATTTAATCCATATAATTTAATTATGAACCCTTTTATAATGCCCTTGTCTTCTCATTTCTCGTGGGCACATATCTTTAATCTCTCTTCTTATTACATCATGTGAAACCGTCAGTCCACCATAAATCACCAAAAAAATAAAAACAAAAATAGAAACGCCTCTTACTCTCCACCTACTGCTTTTTCTCTTCATTATTATCGAAATTGAAGAAAAGCCGATTAATCGATCGTCGGTTCAATTGACCATCATCCTCGAAATCGAGGTTTTATTCTGAAATCATCTACTATTTTTGCTCATTTTTCTCATTTGATTTTTTGTTTAATTTCATTGATGAACTGGGTTTGCCTTTTTCTCAATTTGATTTAATGAAATCGATTGTTTTTCTCGGGAACGCATGGGATAAGATCGAAACCCACCCTTGAAAGATGGATCTGCAATTTTTTCTATATCTATATGTATTTGATTTTGTTCCAGTAAGTAATTAATTTGAAAAATTAGGTTTTAATTGAAGAAATTGGTTGTATTTTGTTGTTAGAACTTTAATTCTTGCGTTTCGATAACATCAAAGTTTATTTTGACTATGTGGTTGGTAATTAAGGATGAACTAATTGCTCAAAGTAGTTAATTTTGATGATACTCACAAAGTTTCAATCTTTTTTCTTATTATTGTACATTTCTACTATGTAAGGTAATTCCCTTTTCTTTGTAGAACTTTTTTACTGTATAGTATAATTGATATGTTCTTCTGATTCTTTGCTGAACTCTAGGTGAAGATTGCACTTAGTATATGAACTTGCATTCATTTATGCTTTGTTTTCGTTTCGACAAATTACAATTCTGCGCTATCTGTATACAGTTTTCGATTTACCTATGATATCTGGTATAGAGTTAATTCTCAATTTACTTATTATCATATTAGTAATCTCAGCTTTTACTTATTAACATTCAAATTTATTTGTCTCTTAGTTCTTGTCAATCGCACTAAGAGCAGTTTATGTTCATGAATTCATCAGTCTGTCTTTCTTTTTATTAGAGCTGTGATTATTTGCTCTCTGTTCAACAAGTTCTTCGTTGTATACTATACTTGAGGAGTTAATTATATTTCTTAAACCTCTGCAGATATACTGAAAATCTTCAGCATTTTGAAGCGTTCCTGAGATATATTCACCGATATGCAACGGCAAAGGAGTGCCCTCGATTCCTTTCACGAACCAATTGATTTGAACCAAGGATCTTTCCCTAACAACACTTCCATGGATAATTCACCATCTTCGGATAACATGATGGAACCAGTTGAAAATCGAATGTCAAATTACATTCTTGCATCTAGTGATGGAAATGCCAGTTGCACGAATGCTGCCAACAGTTGTACTCAGAGCATTAGCGGTTGGACCCGTGGTGAATCCAGCTCCAGCGCCAATAATCCGCAACGTGGGACCCACTCCGATGATACGAAAATGACCGTTGGATGGTCATCTTGCTCTGCACCTGATTTAAGTTCAGAAAACTGGCCTAGTCTCAGCAGTGCTAGTTTTATTAGCAATCAAGAGACTGGTGGATCATTGAATGTTCAAAATTACCCCTCAATTCGTGAGTCCCTGAATGTGACTTCAAACAATGATTTCCACAGAGGGCCAATAGTATCAACTGAACAGATTCCAACTTTTTATAATCCTTTGAGTAATCAAGGAAATCCTTCGGGTAGTTCTAGTACTTTCTTGGAACATAACGATGTGCCAAGTCCATCTTTTGGCACATGGGGTTCGTCTTGTAAGAGAAAGGCTGTTGAGGGCTCGTCTGGACAATTTTATCCTGGTTCAAGTTCGAGCTCTAACCAGCCAATGGGTAAGAACATAACGCGGGGCCCACTTCCCAGTTGTTTCGCCCCTCCTGGAAATTTAAATATATCATCCAGACAGTTGAACTTATCTCCAACTAATCACCCCGAACGGCTAAATTTGAGTAGTGAAGTTGGAGTGAGTTTAGCACCTCCTCGATTTCACCCGTCTTCAAGTAATCCAGTAATAGCAGAAAGCTCGACTAGAAATTTCACCATAAGATCAAATCCAGTTCCATATAATGCACCTTTAGGCTCGTCTTTGATGAATTTTGGTGCTTATGCTTCGCAACAGCAATCCCGAGTTATCCCGAACGCTGATAATTCATCAGAGTCACTGTTAAATCTGCCTACAAATCCAATTAATGCCGTTAATCAACCTCATTTACTGCATGTAAATGAGGCTAGAGGAACACATTCATACCCTTGGAGTGGAAATATAGGTTCACGAGGTGGCAGTTCATCGCGTTCTGAAGTCAATGTTCGAAGCTCACGAAGAAACAATTTAGAGTACCCCATGACTATTTCTGATCCCGAGACGAGAGACGTTGTGGAAGATCAAATTGATTGGAGTTTTTCTCCTGGACCTTCTAGAAACCGATCTTCCGGTTCTGGGGCCCGCCCCAGTTCGGGCGGGCAAGCTCCATCTGCTACTTGGTTGCCCCATCAGAATCAGAATCAGAATCATCAAAGGGTATCAGAATCTGCTCCTTGGATTCCTTTCCATCGTATGGAATCTGATTCTGGATCTCGAAGACGTCATTTTTCACCTTTTCCTTCGGCATTGCCCTCGTCGTCGGATGAGGGGGGTAGTAGTAGTCGGGCCCACGATCAGTTAGATCAAAGGGCAGCGGCGTTCTTGATGGATATGGCAGGGGATGATGTTAATGGTCGACGGGCTTTTTCAGCTGTTGAGAGCAGGCATAGACTGGTATGTGTTCTGACATGTCTTTTCATTCTGAATATTTGTGCTAGTTTTAGTATAAATTGTGAGCAAGCTAGTTTTGGAAATTTTCTGAGGTAAAATCTCTTTTTAACATTCAAGTAGCATAAGGAACTTTAAGATGGCTTGTAAACTGTTAGTAAACTCGATGCCATATTGTTTGGCTTTTAGATGTTGAGGTAACATTGATAGTTCAAATTTCGTGTCAAAAACTATTATGGCCCCCAATGATTAAACATAGAACTAGTTGTATTAAATTACCAACCAATGAATCCTTGTGCAAAGTTTTGTTGGAATATGTTGGATTTTTTTACTGGAAAATTGCTACCCCTGTTTTTGTGCTGGCCCTCATTTTTGAAATAATGTAATCTATTTTTCTCTGTGTAAATGCTCTTGCTTGCTGATTTACATTTCTGAAGTCGTGTAGATATTGGGTTTCATGCATATGTTGCTTTTGATTCCTGATAACCCTGTTAAGAATTTAAAATATTGCCAGTACGTGTTATGAATCATTTACCTAGAACCAAGGTCATTAGGCAAATCGTGCAATTCGAGTCTGGGTTAATTAAAATCAGATAGCATTTTAACTTGTTTCTCTATGTTTTTGTTAAATATCTTCAACAACAGGTCATTTTTGAGTCAATTTTTCCTGATCACACGGTCTATCTTTGATAAATACCAATGCCTCAATGTTAATCGTGTTAGAAGAGAAAAAATTATAAACTCTAATCAAGGTAGAAATGTAAATTTTGATATTTTCCATTCGTTATTGAACAGATTCGTCAAGTCTTGAATGCCATGCGGAGGGGTGTTCACCTACAGGCCGAGGTTTGTTTGTGATCTTCTGATGATGAAATATTATTATAAGTGTTTAATCATGAATTTAATAGTTATAATAATAGAAGAACATTGAACTTATAAGCTCCTCAAATCAAAACATCTTATAAGACCTTATGATGTTAAGGAAAACATCTCAACAAACCTTTTTAATTTCTTATCTTTATTACATAATGGTCATTGCTTACCCCTTAAAAGAACTTATTTTTTATGTAAAATCAAACGTCTTATGAGATGTTTTAAATAAGTTTAGGCAACTTGCCATAAAATACATACTTAGCATACTCGCCTTTATAAATTGTTCACCTCGATTATGTCTCATACCTTGGTATCAATAGAGCAATGGTAATTCTTTTTGGAGTTGGGTTCCTGGGATAATTACAACTATCAAAGGCAGTGGATCCCGTGCGGGTCCCGCCCACACGAATGGTTAGAATTGTAATAACAGCTCATTAGCAAAATTGATTCTCCCATTTCTCATTGTTCCTAAAAAGTTGGTTCATATTTTACTAACTGTGGATGCCAGCTCAAAACTTACATCAAATCCACCTGTGTTTTAAACGGGCAATATCTTGTTTTCAGGATTATATGCTTATTGACCCTTTTATAAATGGATTTGCTGAGTTACATGACAGACACAGAGATATGAGACTTGACGTTGACAATATGTCTTACGAGGTACTTCAATCCATTTAACAAACAGTCCTTTGGATTTTCAGATTCTTAGCTTCAAAAAAATCAGACAAAAATTCCTTGTACAATTGTTGTCAAAACTTTGACTTTGTGTAATAGGAATTGTTGGCTTTGGAAGAACGAATGGGGGACGTGAGTACTGGACTTAGCGAGGAAAAAATTCAATGCTCTATGAAACAACGCAAGTATGTAACAGTTGCAGTCTCGCCAAATATGGAGCCATGTTGTATTTGTCAGGTTAGAACTATATTCTCTGTTCTTTCCTATATACCACTTCTTATATGCCACCGATTTTTTACCTTAGTTTTGGTAAGAAATCACTTGCGATTAATTGATTTTAATTATTTGTTACATTTAAACTTTCTAACTTAAGAGGCGGTGAAAAACCGGTGATGTTAAAACAGTGGTATATAGCATTTATCTGAACTACTCTAAACCCTGATTAAGAAAAACACCGTGAGATTTGAAATTACCATAACTTCCCGTGTGAGTGAAAACATATTACAACTTCAAGCTTCCTTAACAAAAGCAAATCAAAATTTCACCCTCTTTTTTTTTTTTTTAAATTTGGGCCAAAGTGAAAGGTCTACATGTAATTATACCTATTACATGAACTCTTTCAACGAGTGTCGAACTGTGTAGACCAGTTTGTTCATCTTAGCAAGTCACTTCGATAGTACTCATATTAATCATCTCATTGGTAGAATTTATGACGCATTCTTATTATAATTATTTAAACATATATTCTTCATTTTCGTCGTTTTTCATTAGGAGGATTACATTAGTGGAGATGATATGGGGACATTGGATTGTGGGCATGAATTCCACACTGGGTGCATCAAACAGTGGTTATCTGTGAAGAATATCTGTCCCATTTGTAAAATGACGGCCTTCAAACCTTGAAGTTAATGGCGTTTTTTGGTGGAAAAAATACATTATTTCCCCGAAAATCACAAAATTTCTATTTTACAGTATCAGTCGAAAACGGGCTCTTGGTATTTTTACTTGTGATTTGAGATGCTTTTTCTCTTGATCATAAACTAGGTTGGTTCTGAAGAATGAAAGGGCTCATTTACAGGAAACAAGTAATGAAGGAGCCCTTGTATGCTATTTAAGATACTATAAGCTTAAAGACTTTTTTTTATTTATATTTTATTCATGAACAATTTCGTACTTCGAAAAATTGAAGTATTGGATCATTTTTGTTCTAAGATTCAGCTTGAGTTTGAGTATTTTTAACATTATCTTTGTTTTTTCTGAGTTTCTGCTTCTCTCTTGACTGGGGATCATCTTTTTGTGGTGAAGATTTGACTAGGAAAACTGTGGAATGGTAAATTAGGGTGTGTTTGGATTGAAGAATTTGAAATTTATGGATTTCAAATCCGTCAACAAATCCATGAAGTTCGTTTAGATGCATTCAAGTTATAAGGGATTTCAAATCACTCGACATTCACTTTGAGCTATTTTCTTCATAATTACGGTGGATTTCAAATGACTCGATTCTATTTTAGGTGTCATTTCAAATCTGTACTTCAAATCCCCTCCCCCAAATCCAAATCACTCAATCCAAACACGCCCTTAAAGATTTGTGTTGTATCAATGTATATGCCAATGAGTGTTATTATGTATATGGCAGTACAGGATAAAATACAATGAATAGAGAATTAGTAACTGGCAAAACTACATTGATTAATATTATTTCCATGGCATGTTATAAATGGATTATTTCACATGATAATTTCTGATGTAATTTAATAGTTTCAAATGAATTGCTACTGAGAATCTCGGTCTGAATCATATTCGAGTATTTGAGTTTTCAACTCAAAGTTTTCGATTTGAGTTGGTTCGTATTTGATAGCTTATTGTCGTTCATGTTTACTATTATATTATATATATTTTGAAATTTTCAAATCATAATCTATTCTTATTTATCTCGTCTCGACTTGAACAAAAACGAAGACTGTAAAGAGAAAAGATGACAAGACAGAATAGAAACTGAAGTGAAATTACTCGTTCGAACTCATATTATTATCTATTGCAACTAACAATTACACAAATCTAGAAAAATTATAAACTTTTTCTTGTGTAAAACTTATTTGTAAAGGGTCTTTATAACCATATCTTTAATTCAGAATTTCAGAATCAAATAGCCAAATTTCAGAATCAAATAAGTTTGTAAAGGGGTCTTTATAACCATATCTTTAATTCAAACCCTCATATAATCAAGTTCTAAAAGAATATCAAATATAGTTCATACATAAAATTGTTCATTTTCGCGTTCCCAAAGCTGTTGTTTTGCAGATAGGGCATAGGTTCTTCAAGATTAGCCACTGTTCGATACAGCTTGCGTGAAACTCATGTTTACAATCCAATATCCCAATATCGTCTCCACTAATGTAATCCTCCTGAGAAATATATAACAGGAAACAAAAGAAAAACAGAATTATATTCAGACAATATCCACTTTATAACATCAATATAAGCACATAAAACTCCTAATGTCTTATGTAAGTACTGTAATAAGATGTTACTAATGTGAAGAACAAGAAATAGTTCTAACCCGACATATACAACATGGCTCCATGTTTGTCGAGATTCCAATTCCTTCATACTTCCTTTGTTTCATGAAGCCCTTGATTTTATCCTCACTTAAACCTGTACTTACTTCTCCTATTTGTTCCCCCAAAGCCAGCAATTCCTGCTCAACAATATATTCTTACAACAATTACCAACATCATGAAAACCCGAAAGATTGATAATTAAATTGATTAAATTACCTCATAAGACATGTTGTCAACATCAAGCCTCATATCTCTGTGTCTATCGTGCAACTCAGCAAATTCATCTAGTAACGGGTCAAGAAGAGCATAATCCTGAAAAAAAAGGTTCCCAATTATGTACAAAAGGTTATAATAATCGTGAACATGGAGTCCCTGGACTAACTATAAGAATGACCTTATAATGTATAATGATAAAATTCGATATAAAAAGTGGGTTTCAAAATTAAAAGGCAAGTTAATGTTTTTTGTATATCTTTAGGGAACATATTGATCATTAAATCAAAACTAAATATGTATCTTCAGAAAGTTTTCAAACAAACCTCCTCGCGTAGACGAACACCCCTCCTCATGGCATTCAAAAGTTGACGAATCTGTTAGCAAAAGAAAAGAAAGTATCAGAATAGACAATTTCTTCCTATATTACAGCTACTAAATTTTTCGTCTTCTCATAAGTGATTTACTGGAAATATGAATGTAAAACACCCAATTAATAGAAACCATGTACATGCAAGTGATTAATCCTTCTATGAAGTCACATTATCTCGAATTAAACTATATAACTTTGTGATTTGTTATTTTTTTTCTTTGTCAATAAAAGAATATAACCACTATTATTGCTACATGATAGAAAATAGGCAAAAGTAGCATACCGGAGTATGATTATAAAAAAAAAGGAAAACTTGCATGCTCATGTCACATGACATACCAGTCTGTGCCTGCCCTCGAGATCAGCTAAAGAACGTTGACCAGTAACATCATCACCGCCCATTTCGATCAAGAACGCTGCTGGCCCTTGATCTGACTGATTCTGGGCCCCACTGGTCTCAGCTACATCCCTCGAGTTTGAAGCAATAAGTGCAAAGGGCCTTCTTCGAGTTCTCGAATCAGATTCCAATAATCTTTCATGAGTTTGCAAAGTCTGATTTCGTTGAGACATGGCCCGCAAACCCGAACTGGGCCCCGTCCGTGAACCAGAAACGGCCCAATCAATTTGTTCTTCAGAAACAGTCAGGGGGTACTCTAGATTATTTCTACGAGAGCTTCGAACATTATCTTCAGTAAAAGAACTTGACGAATTACGCCCTCTTGACCCTAAAGATCCACTCCAAGGGTATGGATTAGTTCCTCTAGCCTCATTTACATGCATTATATGAGATTGGCTAACTGTATTGGTCGGATTGGTGGGAAAAGTCAATTGCGCCCTCAACTCTGATGAATCAGTGTTTGAGATCATAGGATTTGATCTTATAGTAAAATTTCTAGCTGAATTTTCTGCAATTACTGGAACACGTGAAGATGGGAAGAAGGGACGAGCTGTTGTATTCATACCGACCCCACTATTTAAGTTTAACTGTTCGGAGAGATAATTTGGAGACAAATTCAACGGCCCAGATGATAAATTTGAATTTCCAGGATGAGGGTCCTGAATTAAGGTTGTCCCTGTCGGCTGGTTGGAGCTTGAACTTCCACAAGGGTAAAATTGTCCAGAAGTACCCTCAAGAGCTTTTCTTTTACAAGAGGAACCAAATGATGGATCTGATGTACCATTGTTCTCCAAAAGAGTACCAGATGAAGATCCTATATTATTACCATGGCCTGTAATTACATTCTGGGAACCACGATTTAAGCTGTAATTTTGCATACCACTGTTCATATTAGAAGATTGAAAACACCAATCTAATGAACTTTCATAAGGCCCAGAAGAAACATTCAAAGAGGATGACCGTCCACCTGTCATTTTCGAATCATATCCATTTTGAAGATTATTCAAATTAGAGCTGGATTCACCATTGTTAGCGCTATTTGGTCTATTAACATCCTCATCACTGGATACCAAAATGTAGTTTATAACTGGGTCCAGTGTGTGATTATCCGAGGCTGGATTATCCATCGAAGTGTTATTATTAAATGCTGCTTGGTTCAGATCAATTGGTTCAGGAAATGCATTAGAGGCACTCCTTTTCCTCGGCATATTTGTTATATATCAGTCGTATAACACAAATGCTATGGACTAGAGAATTCTTTTCTGACCAAAGGTAAATAGCTGAAGAGTTTCAGTTGATCTGCAGAAGAGAGTAAATAATTGTTTAAGCATAGTATATAACGGAAAATTTGGTTGAATAAAGAACAAAAAACTGCAATTATGATTATGCTTTTTGAGGTTATTTTACTTCAGAATTGTTAGAGACAATGCAAATTCACAAGTTACTGCAGGCAGGTGAAAAATTACACTATTATTCAGTAACGATTTACTCATCAATTCAATGAAGTATGATAAGGAATCATTGACTGGACTAGCACTTAGCTTGAAAAATTAAGACTTCGCTATTGGATTATTACCAGCCAGCTCAGAATTTTCGGTTATACATATAAAGAGATTTGCGTGCAATTAACAACCTTTGACGGAGAAACAAGATTAAACTTATGAGCAACTTAAATCAACTAATAAAAATTCAAAATTGCAGAAGCTTGGTTCATCAGAGAATATGATAATAAGTAAATTAACAGATAAGGCAACATCTTCTTTTGGTAGAAAGTGAAAAGATACAAAATTTACCCAAAGAAGGTGAAAAACTTGTTCAAGAAACGGAAAGCATGTTAGAAATTTTAAAGCAACATGACAAAGATTGCGACATTGTGAATAACACCAAAAATTAACTAATTTTACCTACATAAAAAAAACTCGTGAATTGAAGTTCTCAAAAAATTTATTCGACCTACTCTCCAACAAAACCCTGATACTAAATTTTATTTATAAAAGGGAATAATAAATTTAAACAGATCCCTATTTCAGGATTTTGGATATAAATCTGATTTAGCTCCTAAGAAAACAGTCAAGTTCATAACATCAGATAAAAGAAAATAGCAAATTCAGTTCATCAATTTAAAGTAAACAAGAAACACGTTACAAGAAAGAAAAAAATGGCAAAATATTAGAGAAAAACCTCCGATTAAACGACGATGATCGATTGAGCTGGGTAATCGCCTCTTCTACTCTTGTTTGAAAATTTAGATAAATAGATTAAAAGTAAATAAGAGGCTTTTTCAAAGAAATCAGAGCAAATAATAATAAATAAAAAAGAATATGTGTGTGTTTCGTGAGGGTTTCACATGTAATAAGAGTGAAAAGAAATACTACATGGGGGCGAAACAGAAACTGTGTGGATGCGTTGAGACAGACGGTAAGAAAAACACGTACACACACAAAAGAATGACTCACTGTGTTGAGAGAAATGAGAAAGAAGTGGGGCAAGCCGATATATAATTGTATTTTTAGTCCAAATTTAATCCGATTATTGAAAATTTGATGGAAAACGGATCATCGATTAAATAATTGAGAGAATTGCAATTAAATCGATGATGTTGAAATTGTAAAATAAATATTATTATTTTATAATATACAAATGTATGATATTAAGCCTTACTATGAACTCAAAACAAAATAAATAAACCCTTTGGGCGGGTGCAATTTTTTATATAAGGAAATTTTGTAGTGATTATCTTAGAATGTCTTCCGGGTAAAATTTATTTTTATGTAATAACTTTCAAACACACAAGTAAGTTAAACTAATTTAAATTGCTCAAAGTAGACAGACTCACAGTTAGTGGCTAAATCAGTCGAGTCGATTCTCAAGTTTGTTTGAACTGTAATCGAGCTTTGAAAATTGTGTTTGAACTTTATTTAATTGTTAATCGAGTTGAACTCGAGCTTTTAATCGAGTCGAGTGCGATAGTTTGATTACTTGTACATGATTTTGTTATTTTTTACTAATCGAATTGAATTTTAAAATTTATTAAACACATAAAGTTGTTCAACCTTAATTTGATGAATTAAATCGGGTCAATTTTCAACCTCGTGTAATGTAACTTTGCTTGACGGCCTCTTCCTTATTGGGCTTTGGATCAAACTATTTTTTTCTAAAATGGGCTTTAGATTTTTCAGCTGTGATGGGCTTTTCAATTAGTTTGATATGGGCTCCCAAATGGGTTGTATTTTTGGTACACTTGCCAATTTCAGTCACGTGCCTTAGTTTCATCGTTTTTGTCTCCATTTGGACAGAAACGAAAGTCTTAGAACAAAAATCAAGCAGAAGGCCATGAATTCCCGGGCTTTAGCTGCTTTGCTTTCTTCTTTAATTTCCCAAATCCTCATTCTCATTTCACTCCTTATCCCTCCCTCCAGTGACCCCCCTGCAATCACCACTCCATTTACCTCCCCAAACAACGCTTTTCAAGAATCGCGTTTCACTCTCCTCCACCATTTCATCGCCACCTCCGACATAGCCGCCGCTCTCGCCTTCCACTCATTCTCCAGGAAACGGAAGCGTGTTCAACAATCCGACGTCGTTTCATCACACGACCCAGTCGACTCGATCATCCCTTCGAACCCTAATTCTTTCCATCAGTTCTTCAGGATGAAAATTTCATCTTTTGAGTGGCTATGTGGCCTTCTCGAGCCGCTACTCGATTGCCGTGACCCGGTCAACTCGCCTCTCAATTTATCGATTGAAACTCGGCTCAAAATCGGCTTATTTCGGCTCGCCACCGGCGCCGATTACTCGGAAATTTCATCACGTTTCAGAGTATCTGTTTCCGATTCGAAATTTTGCGTCAAACAGCTCTGCCGTGTGCTATGCACTAATTACCGGTTCTATGTGGGGTTTCCGAGTCAAACCGAGTTGGGCTCAGTTTCAGCTCGGTTTGAAACCCTAACCGGCTTGCCTAATTGCTGCGGGATTATAAACAGCGCTAGGTTTAACATCGAAAGAGCTAATGGGTTTGATTCAATCGCAGCTCAATTTGTGGTAGATTCATCATCGAGAATCTTGAGCGTTGTAGCTGGTTTTCGTGGCAATAAGCTTGATATGCAAATCCTAAAATCATCATCTTTATTTACAGATATCGAAAAAGGTGCAGTTTTGAATTCAGAAAAACCCATCAATGTGAATGATGTAGATATACCTCAGTATTTAGTAGGATATGGGGATTATAGTTTACTTCCTTGGTTATTAATACCGTTTATCGATCCCAAGCCCAGTTCTATCGAGGCAAATTTCAATAAAGTTCATAGCTTTATGTGTGTTTCTTCTTTAAAAGCTATGGCAAGTTTGAAGAACTGGGGTGTTCTTAGTAGGCCTATGAAGATGGAGTATAAAACAGCAGTGGCTTGTATTGGTGCTTGTTGTATACTTCATAATATGTTGATTATGAGGGAAGATTATTCGGCTTTTTGCGATGAATTAGATGATCAGATTCTGAATTATCAGAATAAATTTAGTTTGGATGGAGAGTTTATTGAAGATAAGGCATTGGTTATAAGAAAGGCATTGGCTACTAGAGCTAAAATTTGATGATTTTCGATGATTTTGAAGGAGGTAAAATCGAATTTTTTTTTTTTTCCGGTGACCATTCATTTATTTGATTATTGTGTATAATCTTATACATATGTAAATTGATTTCTGAAAATATAGGAATTTTAATGGATCATTGAAATGCTGAAGTGGTTTTTTTGTGTAGAATGTTAGGATATTTGTTTCAAAATTTGCAGCTATTTCTATGCACCTTAGTGTTGGAAATCTTGATTGAGTAAATTGTGTTTAGCACGATTTATCTAAAGATTTAAGTGAATTTCGTATATCGAAAGTGGAATGTCTTTGGCTCAAATTATTCTACGTTTCGAGTAGATAAATTTAGAGTATTTAATTACTCAAATCCGATTTCGGGTGAATGAGAAATTAATTAACAAAGTGTATCACTTAAAACGTTGTTCATAATTGGAATCAATTTATCGATTGATACATATACGATTAAATGATCAACAAATCATACAATCAACGGCCGCGATTGTATGAAAGAAAGTTCATTTAGTTTGAGGACTAAAATGTTCAAGTCGAAAAATTGAGGGACCAATTTGAAAGGACGTTCGAGATTGAAAAGTTTTGGGGTCAAAACATAATTTATAAATGTTTTGAATGTGTGCAACTTTTGGAGGTTTGATGGAGGGGTGCTTGTCTAAAGGACATGACTCTCCTACAATTTATGAAAAGTTGTAACTTTTGTCTAAAGGACATAACCCTCCTACGATTTATGGAAAGTTGCAACTCTTGACTCAAAACTCTTCATTATCTATAAATAGACCCTCCATTTGTGGAATTAAAATACACCAAAATCATTTTCTCTTCTCTCCTTTTCTCCTAAATACTAATATGAGTATTTTGAGAATTCTTTGCATATTAAATGTCTAGAGATGCATTTAATTCATACGAGTCCATAGAGAGAGTTTGGAACAATATTTTGTTCGCTAGACTCGGGAATTTGTAGTGGTACTATTGCCGAGACGCCGTCGTTGTATCTTGGGAGACAATTGCCGTATTCCGTAACCACCAAGAGCGGGGCAATATTGTCTTAAGGAGAGCGAGTAATCAAAACTCGTGCCTCGACGTTTCATTTTGCATCTTCATAAACACAGCCCGTTACGCTCCTACTAGAATTTTTCCAACAACTTAAGACAATATTCGAGTGTTTCTTGAAGATGATGATATCCGACGGAAAGATGATGAAATCAAGAGAAGAATTTTAATTTCGTTTTATGTCATAATTTAAAATTTTATTTATTTTATGACTAATTCGTATTTGAATATTTTGTAGTAAAATTCAAACTGATCGAAGGAACTTTCGAACATCCGTGGTGTCAAAGATTCTATCAAATACGTGGAAGCTATTAAAGGCGAAATTTTGGTTACAAAACAAATTCATGAGATAAGTTCATTATGTGAATTATCGATTTTCGCTTGTTTACATATTATGTTGAATAATATTTTATCATTGTGATTTATTCTTGAGAAAGAATAAATAACTATGCTTGCTTAATATATGAAGCATGATTAAGATGATCATTTCTTGTAATCATGAGCTTGTTGTGAGCATGTAGGACATATAATATTTAATTATATTATATACTTATGATTTATTCTCGATAAAGAATAAATGTGTACATGCTTAGTATTACTTTATTTTGTGACACATATAAAGTAATGGTTTTGTAAAATTTCTTTCGGCTTATGAATAAATGCAATAAATGTAATTCTTTAGAATAAAACGTGATCACAATGAATGAAAAAATGCATTATTTAAATAAAATGATTTAAATTAGATGCATGTTCTTTTCGTGTGATGGAGACGTTTATTTAAAGAATAATTATTGTATTTTTTTAAGTTTTTGTTGTTTCATTTAGCGAAAGAAAATTGAGTTTGGTTTTAAGAATTTAAAACCAATGTTGTGGAATATCGTCACTATAAACCTATAAGGTTGCTAAGTGAGAATAATTCCAAATGTTTCATATTATGAAACGAACTTTCCCAAGAGAAGAAATAGAAAGGACTTATTGCAAAGTATACAACTTGGTCAAGAATAAAGAATGTTAATTATCGGAGTAAAATCGAGAAAGTCGATCAAACGTCCGAAATTAAATTCAAGAAAATGACTTTAAAGCTATGGAGAATTTGGTCAAACCAAATCTAGTGTTGGTGTACTGACAATAGTCAAAATGAAGATAAAAACAATTTCATTTCGAGGGAAAAACCACTAACGTGGTAAGATGAATCATGCTAGTGATGATCAAAGTCAATCATTGATTGACAACCCGAACCATGTTGATGGTGGGTGTTTGTCTAGGATAACTCAAACTATATAAATGATGGGTGATTATGTAGACAATATGGACCACACAAATGGTGGGTAATTGTCAAAACAAACTGAGCTAGACAAATAGTGGATGATCAGTCACTAAATCCAAGCTAGGCAAATGGTGGGTGGTCGAACCTCACGCTTCCGACTGCAGTATCTAACGCCTATTATGGAAGATAACTCAGCGAATGGTGGGTAGACAATGGTGATACGCACCGATATGAAATATCCGATAGTCCTAATTAAGATTAGCGGGTATTATTAATTGGCTAGATCTTGTGCCACAAACTTCGATACGTTATGATCATAAGCCGGCAATCGAAAAGGCACAAATTAGCACGTCTAAAATTAAAACTATTAAGCAGTGATCTTTAGTGGCATTGTCTCTATTGATTAAGAAAAAATCAAAAGAGAATATATGGATCCAATTGTATGCCTAAAAGATCAAATATACTGCATATCTGGAGGAAGGGCTTAAAGACTACTAGTTAAGAACGGACATAGTGGAAACCCAACCTTGTTGACTGGAGATCCCAAGATCTTGGTTCAATGGGACAACTAAATTATGAAAGTTCAGAAATGCACTTGGGGAGTATAATACTCTTGCCCATTCCTAGGATAATCAAGTGCAACCTACAGAGTGTAGCAAAAGGTTAAGCTGTGACTTTTAATGACTCCTAACTGTCTAAGTGTGAGACGCAACAAAGTGGGGTATGGTAGGATACTCTTATAGGAGGTCACCTATGTAAGTGTGAAGTGGGGCCGCTTCAAATTGAAACACTTATGAATCCAAGTGGTGTTCCATGGCCAAAACGGACCCAACCGAGAACAAAAATTGTTAGAGAAGTTATTGTGTGAGTATCATTGTCTTGGTTTACACAAACGGCTGACCAGTTCAAGACATCGCGTTCACTGGGGAGCCAAGTAAATCCGATGGTATTTCACTAAGGAAGGTTCAAAGCCAAAAGCTACCTATCCTGATGCAATAGATTTTCGCCCGAACTCTCTCAGCGTCTGCATAGTCTGCATCTGTGTCAGCATAGTCTGTTATGAATTAATTTCATTCATGGTGGGTATTGTTGGAAATCTTGATTGAGTAAATTGTGTTTAGCACGATTTATCTAAAGATTTAAGTGAATTTCGTATATCGAAAGTGGAATGTCTTTGGCTCAAATTATTCTACGTTTCGAGTAGATAAATTTAGAGTATTTAATTACTCAAATCCGATTTCGGGTGAATGAGAAATTAATTAACAAAGTGTGTCACTTAAAACGTTGTTCATAATTGGAATCAATTTATCGATTGATACATATACGATTAAATGATCAACAAATCATACAATCGACGGCCGCGATTGTATGAAAGAAAGTTCATTTAGTTTGAGGACTAAAATGTTCAAGTCGAAAAATTGAGGGACCAATTTGAAAGGACGTTCGAGATTGAAAAGTTTTGGGGTCAAAACATAATTTATAAATGTTTTGAATGTGTGCAACTTTTGGAGGTTTGATGGAGGGGTGCTTGTCTAAAGGACATGACTCTCCTACAATTTATGAAAAGTTGTAACTTTTGTCTAAAGGACATAACCCTCCTACGATTTATGGAAAGTTGCAACTCTTGACTCAAAACTCTTCATTATCTATAAATAGACCCTCCATTTGTGGAATTAAAATACACCAAAATCATTTTCTCTTCTCTCCTTTTCTCCTAAATACTAATATGAGTATTTAGAGAATTCTTTGCATATTAAATGTCTAGAGATGCATTTAATTCATACGAGTCCATAGAGAGAGTTTGGAACAATATTTTGTTCGCTAGACTCGGGAATTTGTAGTGGTACTATTGCCGAGACGCCGTCGTTGTATCTTGGGAGATAATTGCCGTATTCCGTAACCACCAAGAGCGGGGCAATATTGTCTTAAGGAGAGCGAGTAATCAAAACTCGTGCCTCGACGTTTCATTTTGCATCTTCATAAACACAGTCCGTTACGCTCCTACTAGAATTTTCCCAACACTTAGAAGTATCATTACATCAATTTGTATACACAGTTTTTGCCTCGGTAAGATGCAGTGGAATATATGTCTTTAAACTGCTTGGAACTCTTGACTTAGAAAGGTTGCATTATATATGGAATTTGAAAAACAAATATGAAAAATAGAAGTAACTATAACTGAATTGTGAAATATATGTACATTTGAAACTATTTGATTCAGTTTTGTATTATCTGAATCAATTTCACTATAGTTTGAATTAGAACCATGGACATGCTGAGAATTTCCTTGAAGCTCTTTAATTAAATGTTTCATTTATACATAAAGGAGCCTTGTAAAATGCTCAACTGTGCTCTTTTACTTTTAATGAAGCTGTAATGAGTTTATTACAGAACGATCTTGATTTGAATTTGAGCAAACCTTTATCAACAAGCATCACAGAGACTAATTGTGTTGCTATATAGATTTACTTTTAATTTTCCTTTAGAAGTGTTTGACTTTGCGAGTTGTTCCTAATAATGATTCCCTATATATATATATATATATATATATATGCCATCATATTATAAAATTTCTTCACATGAGATGTTAAAAACGTGTTCTTCTTAAAGAAATTTTGATATACATATATTAACATACACACATATATAATGGCATTTATTAATGAAGGATAATGTTGGCTTATGACGGGGTAGGTAAAGAGACAGAGAACTCTGAGTTTTGAGGCATCTTTTTTCACCAACTTTGGTTTTAAATTTGCTTTCTTCTCGACAACTATACCAAATTGACACCAAAAAAATCACAAGATACGATGCTACCCATATGGGTAGTGCCCTCAACCACACAAATAATGACATGTGTCCTTTCTCATGACTATATCCAAAACAAATTTGCTAACACCAAAAAATATAGTTCAATTTTATTCATTTGTTTTGATGATTTAATCTTGAAATAAAAAATGGATTGGATGCTACCCATATGGGTAGTGCCCTCAACCACACAAATAATGACATGTGTCCTTTCTCATGACTATATCCAAGACAAATTTGCTAACACCAAAAAATATAGTTCAATTTTATTCATTTGTTTTGATGATTTAATATTGAAATAAAAAATGGATTGGATGCTACCCATATGGGTAGTGCCCTCAACCACACAAATAATGACATGTGTCCTTTCTCATGACTAAACCCACAAGATGCATATGCATATAAACATGTCAAACGGGCCATAACGGGCCAAAACCGGCCGGCCCGTTATGGCCCATTAAATTAGGGGGCCAGGCCGGTCTGGCCCCCTAAGGCAAACAAGCCAGGCCTTAAGGAGCCAGGCCGGCCCCTTAAGGCCTGGCCGGCCTGACTGGCCGGCCTTAATAGGCCGGCCATCAGGCCTGCTCCATTTTCATTTATTTTTTTGGTTTTTTTTTGTTTTTTACCTTTTGTTTATTTAATAAATTATTTTATTTAATATTTATTATATAATTAAAAATAATGTATAATGTATTGATATAATTAATATATCATTATTATATAATTAGTAGTATATATAATATAATGTAGTGATTTTTTGAGTTTTTGTGAATTTTGTATAATATTTCAAATATTGAATTATGAGTTAAAAAATATATGGATTTAACTTTCTAAATTGAAAATCTATCCACAGTTGTTTTGTGTATAAATTATTTATTCAGAATTTTTATATATTTGCTTTGATTTTAATAATCTTCATGATGGTTTTTCATTATGATTATCTATTTTGATTATTTGTTTTGGTTTAATACATATTATAATCTGTGGCTACAAAATATTGTAAATATTAATATAATTTAGTTCGATTACTTATATATAATTAGTAGTATATAAATTATTAATTGGCATTAAATTAAAAAAAATTACAAAGAAATGAGAACTAAATATTGTAAATAAATCAAATCAAAAAAAAACCAAAAAGACAATTAATTAAATAATAAATTAAAAAAAACAAAAAAAAAATTTATGGGCCAGGCCGGCCCATTCCCTATCATGGGACGGGCCAGCCTGGCCGATTAAGGCCGGCCCCTTAAGGCCCGCTGGCCTTAAGGGGCAGGCCAGTTAAGGCCTGGCGGGCCTTAACAAGCCGGCCTTAACAGGCCGGCCTGTTAGGCCCGCTGTCAAGCAGGCCGGTCAACAGCCTGCTTGACACCTTTATTAATGCATACCCCTAAGGCCCTAATCAAAGTCTACCTAAATTCTCACCAACTTTATGGTCTAGTGATAAATAAATTAGTTTTAAGTTAATTTCATACTTCTAACTAGGGATAAAAATATGAGATATTTTCTCTAAAAATACTATTAACAAATCATATTCCGACAACATTGTACTATTGCAATCCTTTTCTTTTTCATGAAAAATAATCTCAACAAACTCATAACTCGGGTAGAAGCTCCAGGCTCCATTTAGCTGACCCTACCCAACAACTCCTATGGGCCCCACGAAACCACTCTATGAAGAATTTCACCAACTCCAAAAACCGGTTTCAAGAGCGGTTCAGCGTTTCCAACCACCCTGAATAAGAAAATGCCACCTGCCCGAACCGGAACGGGCAGCTTCTATATATCAACCTCCATTTCTTCAATCAAACCAAGAAAAACAAACTAAGAACAAGAAAACATATAGAAAAAAGAAAGAATGGCACAAAAAGGTGAATCAACTGAAAGCAGGCATCAAGAAGTTGGGCACAAGAGCCTTTTGCAAAGTGATGCACTTTACCAGGTCCCCTTTTTTTCTAAATACACATTTTATTTTATTTTTTTGGAAATTTACACAAATTTCTTAATAAACATTTATTATTATTTGTTATTTTACAGTATATTCTTGACACTAGTGTATATCCAAGGGAGCCTGAGGCCATGAAAGAGCTCAGAGAAATAACAGCAAAGCATCCATGGTGAGTTTACTTTTCATTCATCTTTATATTCTGTTGTTTAAATTATTTATTTATTTATTCATTATAAAATTTATGTTTTTTTTTTCGATTTATATAGGAATATTATGACTACATCTGCTGATGAAGGGCAGTTCTTAAACATGCTTTTGAAGCTGATCAATGCTAAAAACACCATGGAGATTGGCGTTTACACTGGCTACTCTCTTCTGGCCACAGCCCTTGCTCTTCCAGATGATGGAAAAGTATTTTTTTTTTTTATAATTCACAATTCTTTTTTTTTAATTAATTTAAATCTAATATTTTTTACTATTAATTATGCAGATCTTGGCCATGGACATTAACAAAGAGAATTACGAACTGGGTCTGCCCGTAATCCAGAAAGCTGGCGTTGCCCACAAAATTGACTTCAGAGAAGGCCCTGCCCTGCCCGTTCTTGATCAAATGATTCAAGATGTAAGTCTCCACAATCATCCTATTTTTTTTTTCTTTTTTCAATTTTCTAGATTTTAAAAAATGACATTATTGTAATAATTTTGTAGGGAAAATATCATGGGACATTCGATTTTATATTTGTGGATGCTGATAAAGACAACTATATAAACTACCATAAGAGACTTATAGATCTCGTTAAGATTGGAGGTGTAATCGGGTACGACAACACCCTGTGGAACGGGTCCGTGGTGGCCCCACCCGATGCACCCTTGAGAAAATATGTTAGGTATTATCGAGACTTTGTTTTGGAGCTCAACAAGGCTCTTGCAGCTGATCCAAGGGTCGAGATTTGTCAATTACCTGTCGGAGATGGAATCACCATTTGCCGTCGGATCATCTAATCAGCCTCGTGGAATTATTTTTTTTTAAATATCAAAATCGCATTTCACATGTTTATGAAAATATATTATATTTCTATTGTCATTTTTTTTTTCAAGTTGTGGCTTTGTATTTGTATCTTACTATAATTTGCACGAGCAATTAAACATATATTTGACTCTTCAAATGGAAAATATGCCATTTATTAGTGTTTCATACTTTGTTTGAATACTTTATTCCTTTGTTTATTTGTCCAAATTCGTTGGTGTTTTGAAATGTTGTCTTATCAGTCTCATGAATAACTAGACAAGAAACTAATAAGCACACCAATGGAGCTTGAATTAAATTTTAATATTATATTCTTTCTATACAAACAAACAAAATAAATTATATTTAACATAAACTAAAAGTTACTATGCACATAAAATAATATTTAGTGGACAACTTATTCACAACCACATTTACTATATAATAACTTTCATTTGAATGAAAACGACCTGTTATAAAATAAGTCTATTTATGCTTTCTATATTATAGATAGTGTTCAATCAATTTAACTTTGCACTCTGTACTATAATTCATTTTGCCTTTTTCATTATTTATATATGAATATAATTTGTATGAGTGTATTTTTTAAATAAAAGAAAAATGTGTACATTTATTTATTTATTTATTTTAATTCTAAATGGCTGAATGCCATGATTCGATAAACTCGGGCCAATTATTCTTAATTATTGGGCCATACATAAACTATATAAAATTTATTTTATTAAAAATGAATTTGTTTAGCCCATTATTATATATCAATAGCCCAATAAATTTAAACCCACCCCAAATCCAGTCCGAGGCCTAAAGCACCGAAAGGCATAACAGTAATTAACGTGGGCTTTAAGGTCATTTTACTATACACCAAAACCCTAATTCACTCCCCCAAATGCCCCCATAATATATCCCGACGCCTACTGTATATTCATTTACCCTCCAAAAACTTCCTCTACCAGTTAGGGCTAATCTCCGCCGCCGAGAAATAGAGAGAGAAACGCAACCACCACCGCAAACATGGCTACTCCTCTGCAGGAATCAGTCCAATGCTTCGGCCGAAAGAAAACCGCCGTCGCCGTCACTCACTGCAAGCGCGGTCGCGGCTTGATCAAGATCAACGGCGTTCCAATCGAGCTCGTTCAGCCTGAGATCCTCCGATACAAGGCTTTCGAGCCTATCCTCCTCCTCGGTCGCCACCGCTTCGCCGGCGTCGACATGCGTATCCGCGTTAAAGGTGGGGGTCACACCTCTCAGATCTACGCTATCCGTCAGTCGATCGCAAAAGCTCTGGTCGCTTTCTATCAGAAGTACGTCGACGAGCAGTCGAAGAAGGAGATCAAGGATATTCTGGTGAGGTACGACAGGACTCTGCTTGTTGCTGATCCGAGACGATGTGAGCCGAAGAAGTTTGGTGGACGTGGTGCTCGTGCGAGGTTCCAGAAGTCCTACCGTTAAAACGTTGGTAGATCTCATGTTTTTAGTATTACTATTATCATATTCGTAGTATGTTTCTTTTGGAACTGAATTAAACTTGAGATACTGAATTTGATCGTTTCAATTTTGGTGTTTGTTCTGTTTTGTGCTGGAGAATCACATGAGAGGGTTTTGAAACACATTGAATCAATAGAGGTTACTTTTCTGGTTACAATGATGATGATTATTGATTCAATTTTATTTTGCATAATTTTTCTTCAATTGTTAGTCGAATAATAGTGTTAGATTTTCTCACTTTTGGCTTCTTGAGACTTGAGAGACATATAACTTGCTATCACACAAGTCATGGATCCAAGACATTATTTTAGATGATTCAACTATGATATCATATCATTATGCTATTTGGACTATCTATCTTGTTGAAAATGTGATTCTACATCACATCATTATAGTTTTCCAGCTACTAGATTAAATTTGGTTTAAAGAATTGTTCTTATTGATGTCAGCTTGCAATTTTTCATATTTATATCTCAACATCAAATACAGATCGGAATGTGTAATAATCTTTCTTAATAGTTTGTTATATGCTAGTCATTTTAGTTTGAACTCTTATTAGTATTTCGTCCATTTTTTCCCATTGTTTCTTCTGTATTAATCTGGTTTTTTTGACACGATCCATAGAAAATCCCTTACAGCCACTTGAAAATCAAAAACATCCTTACATCCAAATTGGAAGAACAAAGTGCCACAAATTTATTTCAATTACTCACTCCATTTATTTACCATAGGAAAGTATTCTTGCTGCTAGTTTTCTTCCTCCTAATCAGTAACTTCCTCAGAAAACCAAATCCTCCGGCCTTCCTTTTGCCCGGGACAATAACCAAAGCCCCGTTTTTCTCATTTTTCATATATGCTTTTGGGGTCGAAATTTTGCCATCCCAGAGAGTTAAGGCTTTTTCTTCAGTTGCAGTTGTAGCAGAATTATCTTCAGATTGCATCTGATCATGTAAAGATAAACGTTGCTTTAACTTCTTACCGTTGGTTTCTGTGATTGAGACAACCTTATCAAATTCCTTTGCTGAACCGATTGCTTTTAGCTGATTTCCCAGCTTCAGGATCGTCTCTTCACACTCTGATAACTTAAGAGACGCCTTTGTTATCTCCGAGCCCTGCCAAATTTCGATAGTCATTTCTCAATAGTATGCCACAAGGATATATCTCAACTAGGGATGTCAATTTGGATTCATACATATATTTGGACCCAAGCCTAACTAAGTTTTCAATAGGTTGGGTCTTAACATTTTAGCATTATGGTTTCAATTATGTTGGTTTTTAATAATATTTGGGTCCAATTGGGTTTTAAATTGGGTCCAACCTATTTTTCAATTTGAGTTAGTAATTTACGTTTTACACTATACAATAACTCTTTAAATCGCTCTAAATCATAATGGGTCCACTTTGGGTCCTTATTGAGTTCAATTATAATACATATTTTTTGACATTAGCCCAATTGGACCCAATCCACTTTAAGCCCAACCACCAAACTCAACTCAATTGCCACCCCTAATCTCAACTGTTATACTAAATTGATGCTTAATTTGATCTAGGAGATTCTACTCTAGTCTAAACGTGTTTTGGTCGTGTGCCCAATTAGTTTAATTTTTACCTAACTAATCTCGGGAGTAGAATTTTCACATTAAAATAAAAGTTTACCGTTTGGAGAAGCTCCTTTTGATTTTCATTGTCCTCTGAGTAACGGTTGCTCGTTACACTGCTAATAAGAATCACAAAAGAAATACTCAATAATGTTAACGATGTATTATCACTTTTCATCAATCAAAAGGTTTAAAATATGAGATTTACCTTTCAAGCTGCAATCTAAGATCAAGACATGTTCCTTCCAATTCTTCACAATAATGCCTTTTATCATCCAATTCTACTTCAACAGAAGATAGTTTACGAACAACTTCATTTAGTTTAGATTTGGTAACACTTAGCTGAGTATCAATATCTTCATTAATCACTTTCATTTTCTCAATTTCATCTTCATTTGTTCTTTTTAAGCTTTCGAGCTCGTTTTTCAGACCTTCGATTTCCACTTGGGAAATTGAATAAATCTTTTCCATTTCAAACATAAGTTTTTGTACTGATTCAAGCTCGAGGGCAGTTCCCGGGCCGGCCCCACCTAAATGCTTCTCGAATTCATCTCTAACCGTACAATGATCTTGATTGGAAACACAGTTATCCATGATCCAATCAAGAATAGATGCCAAATGTTCTACAAATTTTTCAAAATCAATATTCTCTTCCATTAGACGGTTACAACTATGAACAAACTCATGTAAGACCGTGTTTGTTTCGCTGTTTTGCCATCTGAAAACACAGATTTTGTAGCTTGAAAGTTGATCACATTGCAAATCAAATCTATCAACAAGCTCGAGAATTTTTTCGATAGATTTCTCTAGGAATGACTTTGGAGGTGAAATCGGAGATTTCCAACCAATATAGCCACTAATAGGAAGCAACTTATCCGGCCCTGGACGTACAACGTCATCGAAACGCGCCCTTACATCCCCAAGAAGCTCATCTATGCTTCTATTTGAAACATCATGCTCCTCT
Organism: Verbascum thapsus; assembly: GCA_963669365.1. Classification (NCBI taxonomy): domain Eukaryota; kingdom Viridiplantae; phylum Streptophyta; class Magnoliopsida; order Lamiales; family Scrophulariaceae; genus Verbascum; species Verbascum thapsus. Next base: position 24,086,650 of record OY770106.1, read on the forward strand.
AAGATCAAGTTTCTTACAACCTCAACCCAATCACGGCGTTTGTCCAAAAACGAATCTTTCGCCTTATTTTCATCAACAGCAACAATTGCTAGTTTCTCCATTTCAACAAAATCGTCCATTAAGCTCATATCCGAAGCTCCAATCATTTTACACTCATCGGATACAAATTCAGACACAGCCAAGTCTAATTTCTCGATTTTTTCACGAAAAATTCTTTCAATTTCATCCTCTTTTCTAGCCAAACATTCCTTCAAAATCCCATTTTCTTTCTCCAAATCACACACTTGATCAATCAAGAAACTCACCTTCTTCTTCGTGTTATCGGGCCCCACACCAGGTGACCGTTTACGTGTAATAACACGTAATCTACTGCACTCTCCTTCTAACCTCCTTATTTTCTTCAAATTTTCCAAATGCAGCTTATTTGCAGCTTCAATTTCGTCGTTCTTTAGATCGATTTCCTTCTCGAGAGTTCGATATTCATATCTCAGAAAAGCATTTTCTTTCTCTACAGAGTCTAATCTCGACATTAACGCTTCGAATTCAGATTCTGTTTGAAACTTGTTGTTACTGAGATCCTGGATTATTTTTTCCTTTACATGAAGAGCTTTGCTAAGGTACGAACTCTCAACAGTTAGGCTTGTAAGATTTTTGCTCGTTTCAGACAACTTTTGTTCTAGTTTCTTGTGTGATTTCTCGAACTCTCTAGATGTTTCTATTACAGCATTATGGATCTTTTGTTCTTGTTCTTCACGAACTAGTTTCAATTGCTCCATAGTTTCCTTGAACGCAGTGTTTAAGTGGAGTAATCTTTCATGAGCTTCGTTGAGTTCTTGCCTTAAACGCAGCGTTTCATGTTCTGCTCTGTTCTTGTCTGATTAGAGATTTAAAGCTAGAAATTAGCAATGAATAATTAATGTCGAAACAAAAAAAATTCAAAAAAGAAAAATCAAAAAAATTACCTGCTGTAGCATTTTCTGCAATTTCTTCATAATTTTGCACTTTTGCGGAACATTCATCAAGAACTGAAGCCATCTTCTCGTTTATAGCTTTCAAAGAATTTTCCAATTCTACTTCTTTTACAATCTGAACTGATTGTACCTAAATAAATTATAATAAAAATAAATTGTTACAAAAAAATGAAATTTATATAAATTTATGAAGTTTTAGTGTTATCTTACTTCATTTTCTTCTTCTTCATTTGTTACAATTGTCTTCTCGGATGATCTTCTTCTCCATAGCCAAGTCTTTTGGTCCATCATTCTTTTTTCCAACAATTATTACAACCTCAAAAGGGGTGGATTAAATGCAGTAAGCAAAATCTCTGTGAATATGAACATAAAAAGAGTGAAATTCTTGTATTTATTTCTACTAAAGAAAGACTTGTCATAAAACTCCACCGACAACAAATGTTAAGAGAGTGAAAAAAACAGTGAAATAAAGATGAATTGGAGGGGTAAATTGAGACATAAAATCATGAAAGTAGAATTAGAGTTCAATTTTATTAAATATTTTTATAACAAATATTGTGTCATTTTCATTTTCATATAATATTTTTGAGATTTGGTGAGTTTGTTTGCAAATATACTCAATTTATTTCTGTGAGTTATAAATAAAAATTCAGGTTTAATTTGTACCTATGATGCATGGACATGGGACACGGTATACGGCGCACGACACTACACGAACACGGGACATGGCATTTTAAAAAATGTTAAGACACGACACAACCTCAAAACTACTAATAAAATGTATATACATAAATTAATATACATATATATGTTCATTAATTTACGTTAAATATATAAATCAATTTTTTCATTCTAATTTAAATGACTGGTTAGAGAAATAAACTATACGAATGACTATTGTACGTTATAAATTTGTATTTGATTTGAAAAGTTATATATTTGAAAGAAAAATAAATATTTCAGTTTTTAAAATCACAAAAAGTAAGTGAAATAACATCAAGTGTCACAGATAATGCATACATAGTAGACATATCCTCTAACTATATTCATTACAGTGTTTATATTTTATTTTTTTTTATTTTATTTAAGCAGAAAATTTTATTTTTAAATTTGACACGTGTTGGGAGTGTCGGACACGGTGTCAGGAGTGTCGGACACGGTATCGAGGAGTGTCGGACGAGTGTCGTATCCGATCAGGTGTCCGACACGACACGTTGTGATTTTTTGAAGTGTCCGTGCATTAGAGATTAGAGATTTGTACCAATATTAATGCAAGTCCAATTCACATGGTACAATATGTTTTGTCTCTTCCTGAAAGTGGAATTAGATGTCTAGGTTGAGAGTATGACTGGTCTTAACCTTTTTATAGATTTATTCAGTGATTGGGTTCTATTGTGAATTATGTTTTATTTTAATATGAATAATTATAATTAGTGCACATAAATATATGGGCTTGAGTTTCCACTCAAGTTAAAAAAAAATAAAGAACTAATTTTAATGATTAATGATCAATTAGTTTAATAAAGAAAATAAATATCTAAATTCTAAATTAAACTTCTTTTTGTTATTAAAAAGTGGGTGTGGAATTAAAGAATATTATATAAATTATACCACTAACAACATAATGATTTTGTCAAAGTTTCTTTTTCCTTTTCTAAAGCATAATCTTGTAACTTTTTTCTAGGATGGAATCAAGTGAACTTGGGGATAAGATTTTTTATCACATTTTCCCTTTAATTCTCTTTGTGTCACTTTCTTTTCTTTGTTTTTAACTTTAATAATTCTCATTTTAGAAGAAAATATCTTTGACTTTAAACCTAATTAGTTGGGTTCAAATAATATCTGGTATTGGACCTATATAAATTAGATGCCAGTCTTTGTGATTAAGTGGTCACATAATTGAAAATCTACAGATAGTTTTGAATCTTTGGGTCTAATATTTAACCTCATATAGCTTATATTAATAACAGTAATTAAAATACTTATGCAATTTTCATCCTTAATAGACTGCATAATTATAGAAATATAGTATAAAACAAAGCCCATTTGATCTACCGTTTAGAATTAAAGCCCAATCCTGATAATTCTCTCACCGTTCAAATTGCCTCGCTATTACGAATTTACCATTTCTCAAGCAATTTGGGCTTTAAAATTTTAACCCTACAATTTTCCTACTATGATTTTTTAATGTCAAAATTTTGTGATTCTTAATGGAATTAATTGGATCCTCCTTCAAAATACTATAAAAATGACTAAATATTTACTGTAATTAAAAAAGTATGATCTAAAATCAATCACATTGTGACGGTAAAATTTGGAACCACTGGGTGCATTAAGAACTCTACTATGTGGGAGGTGAAAGCTAGAAGTTCAAACTCTTGAAAAATAATTTGAAATAAAGTTCAATCTTATTTAAGTATGTAAATAGTATTATCATATTATAGAACATATAAGGTATAATATAATATCTAGAGCAAATTTAGTGTATATTAAAGTGATTTAAGTATGTCTCAAGTAGTTATCTTTATAATTAATCGAATTGAAATTTAAGGCCCAATTGGATGGCATATCCATATCTGAGAATCTTTTTTCATGGTAAAAATGAGAAATGTGATTTGGAAGACGAGATTTTTAAGAGAAAAATAAGTAATGAGTGTGGTTGATGTGATATGTTTTTTATTGTGAGAAATTTGTTTGAGTTGGTATTTAAATATAATTTTTTTTTAAATGTGGTTAGTCAAACTCGTTGATTTAGACGTCCGAAAATAGTTACAATGGATCTTATTTTAAACGTTGCATTATTTTTTATTAGAATATATAATTAAATTAATTTTTTATTTTGAAAGATAGTCGAAAAAACCATTTTAATTGATTATATTAATTGTCAAATCATGAATAGTAAAATCAATTTATTGAAAAGAGAAACGAATTATTTGTAATTTTGAGAGATTTTTTTGGAATAATTTTTTAAAAAAATACAAAATTAATGCATTTTTTATAAAAAAATTTTCCAAAATATTTTTTTTTTATAGAGATGAGTGGCTATCCAATTGGCGAAAAAAAGGTTTGAAGTATATATTGTTCATATTTTCAGTCCAAACAATTAAAAATGAATTGTACTGCCTGAAAGTATCACATAAAGAACCAATGAACCATTGACACAAAGAATAAATGTACATCAATTTCCAATATTACCCCCATAAATAAAGTTAACCAAAATACCAAAATAACAAACCCCAAGGAAAAATGCGTCATTTCAACCCCACTTCCCCATCCTGAAGTACAATAACCTTCAAATTCCAATCACTTTTAACCCCCCGGCACCTCAAAACGCTATCTAAACTCAAATTTCTCGCTCTTCATAAATTAGCCCTTCTAGAACATTCAATTCTCCACCCCCAAACATCGAACCCTAGGAGAGAGAAACAGGAACCACCGGTGTTTCTCCACCGTCTCGATGGAGATCGGACCGGAGTCTGCGGCCGCGGTGGCGGCGTCCGAGCTCTCGTCATCTTCTCCGGCGGCGCGTGTAGACTCCGCCGCGTCATCGATCGGTTCTTCGCCGAGCGATATTGGTAACGGCGGTGTGAATAATGTTAAGAATGATAACGATAGCAACGGTGTTAGAAGGTACAATTTGTTGGATGAAGACGAGGAGGAGGATGTTTGCCGGATCTGTAGAAACCCTGGCGATGCCGATAATCCGTTGCGGTACCCCTGCGCGTGCAGCGGTAGTATCAAGTTTGTTCATCAGGATTGCCTGCTCCAGTGGCTCAATCATAGCAACGCTCGCCAGTGCGAGGTTTGAAATTGTTAATTCAGCGAATGTTAATTGGTGAAGTGTGATAATTAGCACTTTATATTTGCAGATTGTTATTGTTGTGATTTTGTTTTCGTTTTTCTTTCAAATTTATTGATGATATTCTTCGGTGATATGATTTGTTTTGGGGAAATAGTGGGTTGACTTATTAGTTTAGTAGAATTAGTCTGGAAGAGTGAGATATTAGCTGAAAAAATGATTAACATCTTAGTCAGTGACGTACTGTTTCTTTATCCTTTCGATTCATGATTTTATTTTTTGTTGATTGGTTGTTTTCTTTTCTAGCAGGTATTTTTTTAATATTGAATGTCCCTTAGAAAGTTGTTAGGATTTATACAAGGAAGGCTATCTAGTCGACTGCTCGAATCCATAGCTTATGTGGAATAACGATTACATATCTTTCTTTGAATTTCTAAGAAGGCTGCTTCATCTTGTGTTAAAACTTATATTTGGAGTCGTACGCCACAGGGCTTATGGAGTTTTAATTCCAATTTACATAGTCTGAAAACAAGAATCATGTTATCTGTCTCTGAAGTAAAATGATAATTACAAACTACTTTATTGGTAACTGATTCCTTTCGCTTCACTTAAACCTTTAAAATAAAAATAAAGAAGTCCTTCGTTTTCATACAGAACTTCATGACCCCGGATTGATAGCTTTGGCAGCTGCTTGCCTCCTGTTCTCTTATCTGTAGGAAGTTTCTGCATCTATTGCTTCACCTTTTGGATTGTCAAGTTTTTATTCCCAGGAACTTTCATGTCCCATGGCTGACCTTCTATTGCTTTTGCAATCAATGCAGGTGTGCAAACATCCATTTTCATTTTCTCCAGTTTATGCTGAAAATGCCCCTGCAAGGCTCCCTTTCCAGGAATTTCTAGTTGGGATAGCTATGAAGGCCTGCCATGTTCTGCAATTCTTTTTACGCCTTAGTTTTGTACTTTCTGTTTGGCTTCTCATTATTCCTTTTATAACATTTTGGATATGGCGATTGGCATTTGTTAGAAGTTTCGGCGAAGCACAGAGACTATTTTTGAGCCACTTATCTACAACAGTCATTCTTACTGACTGTCTGCATGGTTTTTTACTCTCTGCTAGCATTGTGTTCATTTTTCTTGGGGCAACTTCTCTGAGGGATTACTTTAGACATTTGAGAGAGCTTGGAGGACAAGATGCTGATAGAGAAGATGAAGCAGAAAGAAATGGAGCCCGCATCGCTAGAAGGCAAGCTGCTCAAGCTAATAGAAATATGCCTGTTGAGGGGAATGGCGAGGATGCTGGTGGAGCACCAGGAATTGCTGGTGCTGGTCAGATGATCCGACAGAATGCAGAAAATGTTGCAGCTCGGTGGGAGATGCAGGCAGCTCGCCTTGAGGCCCATGTCGAACAAATGTTTGATGGGTTGGATGATGCTGATGGTGCAGAGGATGTACCTTTTGATGAGCTTGTTGGCATGCAGGGTCCTGTGTTTCATCTTGTTGAAAATGCATTCACGGTGGGTCTTTTAATCTTTCTTTTGTCCTCTTTTGCAGGTCCGTAATTGAAATTATAGTTTGTATTCTTCTTGAGTCTCCATTTCAAGATAGAATGTTGTTTATCAGCACTGGTTTACTGTATTGCTTCCGTGACATTGCTATTCTGATTCATGTTTGAGGGTTTGGGTTTCCTTGTTTGGCTATATTTGTCCAGTCAGATGCTTTCATGGGATAAATCTTCTATGCCCCTATTATTTCATGTCATTCACCTAGGTAAATAGCTGTCTGCAGAACGAGCATAATGATATAGTTTGTTATCTGTTGTCTTGTTTTTTTTTGAAATAAACTTGGATTTGACTTTTCTATTCCCTTTAATTTTACTATTTAACTACCCTCTATGACCATCCTGAATTTTTTTAGTGCGGTGAGTTTTTTATGTTTCTAAAGCCTTTTCTTCTTTTAGTCGCAGTATGAGCAATTCAATCTAATTATTCTTTCTTTCCTTTCTGCAGGTTCTTGCAAGCAATATGATATTCCTTGGAGTTGTAGTATTTGTCCCTTTCTCGTTAGGACGCATTATACTCTATTACTTGTCATGGCTTTGGTCATCTGCTACCAGTCCAATGTTATCCACTGTTGTGCCGCTCACTGAATCTGCGCTTTCTTTGGCCAATATTACACTGAAAAACGCACTCACTGCAGTTGTAAATCTGACATCTGATAACAATGAGAACAGTTTGCTTGGCCAGGTTGCAGAAATTCTGAAAGTTAATGCAACAGGACAAACTGAGGTGTCAAGCAATGGAAGCTTTATAACTGCAGTGGACCTCCTTAAAATGCAATCCATTGGGGCATCACGTCTCTCTGATGTCACTACTCTTGCTGTGGGCTACATGTTTATTATTTCTCTCATTGTTTTTTATCTTGGCATTGTTACCTTAATTCGGTATTCCAGAGGAGAGCCTTTGACCATGGGTAGGTTCTATGGCATTGCTTCTATTGCAGAAACTATTCCATCCCTTTTTAGGCAGTTTGTGGCAGCGATGAGACACTTAATGACTATGATTAAGGTTGCTTTCCTTCTGGTCATTGAACTTGGAGTTTTCCCTCTGATGTGTGGGTGGTGGCTGGATGTTTGTACTATAAGGATGTTTGGGAAGTCAATTTCTCAGAGAGTTGAATTCTTCTCAGTCTCACCACTTGCAAGCTCCTTGGTTCATTGGGTTGTAGGGATTGTTTACATGCTTCAAATAAGTATCTTCGTCAGCCTTCTTCGAGGGGTATTGATTCTGTCAAACTAATAATTACAATGAACATTTTTAAATAAACCTCTAAATATGTGTATGTTTCATGTAGGTTTTGCGCCCTGGGGTTCTCTACTTCCTTCGAGATCCTGCCGATCCTAATTACAACCCATTTCGTGATCTAATCGATGATCCTGTGCACAAGCATGCTCGTAGAGTTCTGTTATCTGTCGCTGTATATGGGAGTTTGATAGTGATGCTTGTATTTTTGCCCGTTAAACTGGCAATGCGGATGGTTCCATCTGTTTTTCCTCTAGATATTTCGTAAGATTGCTCTTGACATTTCTCTGAAACTATTGCTATGAATTTTGTTTCATTTTCCTGCGAATATCATCTATATCCTAACTTGTGGTTGGTCATCTTTTTTTTTTTTTTTTGACAGTGTATCTGATCCATTCACTGAAATTCCTGCTGACATGCTACTCTTTCAAATATGCATTCCTTTTGCTATCGAGCATTTTAAATTAAGACATACCCTCAAATCTGTTCTTCGGTATTGGTTTACTGGGGTCGGTTGGGCACTTGGTTTGACAGATTTTCTACTCCCAAAGCCAGAGGATAATGGTGGACATGAAAATGGGAATGGGGATGCAGGGAGACCAGATAGAGGACATGCACAGGCCGGCCAACAAGAACGACTGTTAGCCCTTGAAGAGGTAAACAGACACAGGAATGTGGTTGCAAACGCCAATCCTGAGGATGAGCTTGACAGTGATGAACCTGCTGATCCAGAGTGAGTTTTAATAAAGATCATTAAATCTTAGCGCTACATTGCAAGGATTCTTATGGAATGAACTATGAGTATTATGATTTGGAATCACTTATTTTCTCTTCTGCCCTTAAATGTTTTAAAAGATTAGGGGAACATGGTAAATCACATTCATTTGTTAATTACCATATAAACTCAAAGTCCACATCTGACTTGATTTCAATTAACTAAAATCTTTTCAGTCATATACGAATCTGAGTTTACAGTTATTTATTTCAAACCTACATTTTTCAATATCCTATTTGGTCATCGGTTGCCAACTGAATAACTGTTAGGTTTCCCATTTCAGCCTTATGCTTTTTAATTCTTGTTCTTTCAATGGAAAATTCTGTATGCTTTATTGCTCATTTCTAGTGAAATAGTGCTTCATCTCCCGCATGACGTCCCTAATGTATAGGGACAACCCATGGTGGTCAACATAGTGGGTTGATTATCTTGATGATCTTCTTTGGACAATCTGTTTTATATTCCATGGCATTATAGCTTTCTAGTGAATTGTCACTTAACAAAATTTGTTGCACACCCAAAATGCTGTTTATATTGTTGCTACTATTTTCTGTTTGTTTGTCTTGGTATACTGTTGTTTGAGACTTTGAGCAATTCCTTGTAAGAGCTTCTTGCAGAATTTTGATGTTTCCTCAAGCTACAGTTCATTGTAGCAAACATTGTTCAGCATTGGCTTATGTTGTCTGCTTAAATCTTTCAGCAGGTGGGCCTTTGTGCTGCGTATCGTGTTATTGTTGGTGGTGGCATGGATGACTCTGCTCGTATTCAATTCCACTTTGATAGTTGTACCCATTTCACTAGGGCGAGCACTTTTCAATGCCCTTCCACTTCTCCCAATAACTCACGGCATAAAGTGTAACGGTAATATATTAGTCTTCAACTCTATTTGTAGTAAATTTTTGTATAAATGAAGCTAAAATCTTTCTTTTCCATGTAGATTTATATGCATTTGTCATTGGAAGCTATGTGATTTGGACTGCTTTGGCTGGAGTTAGGTATTGCGTTGACCTCATCAGAATGAGGAGAACTAGAGTTTTGATTAACCAGATATGGAAATGGTGTGGCATTATTCTCAAGAGTTCTGCTCTCTTGTCAATATGGGTAAGAATATAGTTGGTTATATTTTGAACAAAATAACTGTCAAATCTCATAATTTTCGTAACGCTTACATTATCACATCTTTCAGATATTTGTCATTCCCGTGTTGATTGGACTACTATTTGAACTTCTTGTCATCGTACCTATGCGGGTCCCAGTGGATGAAAGTCCAGTTTTCCTTTTGTACCAGGATTGGGCTCTAGGACTAATCTTTTTAAAGATCTGGACTAGACTGGTCAGCAATACTCACCTATTTGTTTTAGTAGGTTATGTTGATCTCTCTCTCTCTCTATATATATGTAATCCTTTTGTATTAACAGGTAATGTTGGACCACATGATGCCGCTAATGGACGACAGCTGGCGTATAAAATTCGAAAGGGTAAGGGAAGACGGTTTCTCGAGGCTCCAATGTCTGTGGGTTCTAAAGGAGATTGTCTTTCCTATCATCATGAAGCTTCTTACCGCATTGTGTGTTCCATACGTGTTATCGAGAGGGGTATTTCCGATATTTGGGTACCCACTAGTAATAAACTCAGTTGTCTATAGATTCGCGTGGTTGGGATGTCTGATCTTCACCGTAATTTGTTTCTGTGCCAAACGGTTCCATGTGTGGTTCACCAATCTACACAATTCTATACGCGATGATCGTTATTTGATTGGTCGGAGGCTTCATAACTTTGGTGAGCATTCGCAGAGACAAGCTGATTCTGGTGGGCCTGCTTTCGAGAGTGAAGGTACTATTATTGTAAATGGGGGTGATGTGGATGAAAATAATTGGGAAGCGGCTGCAGATGTAGGAATGAGACAGAGGTATGTAGTACGTCAAGATGCGTAAATTAAAGTAGTCTCTCTCTCTCTCTCTCTATATATATATATATATATATATATATGAGGTATAAGGTATTTAGGGAAAGCTGGTTGAAGTACAACTGTAAGAAGTGGGGTGGTGTCAATTTTTGTGAATATGACTCGAATGGATTATCATGTAGAAAGCTTATATTTATTTTATTAATTTTGGTGATTGTATAATAATCAAAGAGGTTAACATAACTTGTGATTATAGATAGTATCAAATTTCGTTAGTGGATTAAGTTGTATAGGCCTCGGTAACTCATACATGTACATAACTTGTGCCAAGGTCCATTCTTCTCATTTTTCTAAAAAGAGGCATTGAATTTGTTTTCCTGAATTATGACTTAAAACTGTATAGAAAGGCACCTTATATTCAATCATTCGTTTACAAATGAAGTCGATGCTTCAAACACAGTCTAAAAAACAAAGAATGGGCCTTTATTTGGGTGATTGGGCACATATTATTGGGCCTTAAGTTTAGTAGTTGGGTCCAAGCTTTGGGCTTGGACATTATGTACAATTTAGATTTGGGCTCGTGTTGGGCCTATAGTTGGAAGATTGGGTCCACGCTATTGGGCCCAGATTTTGGGCTTGGACATATGTACAACTAAGATTTGGGCTCGTATTGGGCCTTCAGATTTGGGCCTTAAATTTAGTAATTGGGCCCAAGTTTTGAGCTTATACATTATGTACAACTTAGATTTGGGCCGATGTTGGGCCTTTAGTTGGATGATTGGGCCCATATTGGTGGGCCTGAAGTTTAAAAATTGGGCCCAAGTTTTGTGCTTCGACATTATGTGCAACTTAGATTTGGGCCCGTGTTGGGCCTTAAGTTGGATGATTGGGCCAATATTATTGGGCCTTACGTTTAATAATTGGGCCCAAGTTTTGGGCTTGGACGTTATGTACAACTTAGATTTGGGCCCATGTAGGTCCTTTAGTTGGATGATTGGGCCCATATTATTGGGCTTTAAGTTTAATAATTGGGCCCAAAATATGGGCTAGGACATTTTGTACAACTTAGATTTGGGCCCATGTTGGGCCTTTAGTTAGATGACTGGGCCAATTTTATTGGGCATTTATATCCAACAAAAAATTGGGCCCAATTACTACACATGGGCCAATAAATTTGGGCCTTAGTTAAATAATTGGGCCCGGATTTGGGCTTATAAGTTTCAATAAAATAATCCGATCGTGCCGGCCGACCCATGTAAACAATTTAAATGGGCCAAGCCTAGGCCGTAACACATATATGGGCCGGAACATGAAATAAACTTCGACGGGCTAGCCCGTCGTGGGCCCAGGACGACACACCCGCCAGTTTGAAAACACTAATCATTAAAGAGTCAAGCACTATATTGTGCTTTTACTGCAACATAAGAGTTATAGAATTATTCAACCACAAATAAACAAAAACCAGAGACTTCACAATCTCACACACAAACGGCATAAAACAAACAGTTCCCGCAGTGTCTCATAGTTCAGCACGAATACCAAAAGTTAATTTAGTTTTGTAGCAAACAGAATCTGAACGAAGTTCATTCGCTCAATGAGAGTGAAGCCAATTGGTCAGCAGGGCTTGTGCTAGTTTGCTGTTGAGAGACATTCCTGAGAACATCCATAGCTTCAGCAACCTTAGCTTTAAGAGCTTCTGGTGACTCCAACAAGTGCAACACCTCCGTCTGGTCCATTTCCAGAAGCATGCCTGTCACCTTTGCTGCCATCTCCGGCTCCAATTGTTCCACCAGTGGGTATAGATTTTCACCCAACATCTACACAAATCAAACACAATTCAAAATGTTAGCACTACATTACAATAGAAGCAATAACCAATAGCATAGGCCTTGTCAAATCCATTTTGGACATCAGAGAACAAATCGGGACCTATTGGAAATTCCAATTAATGAAGTCCCATCACTAGATCAACATAGACATTTTGCATATTGGACATCTCAACATTTGATCATTTATTTTGGAATTGGTTTCTGAAAATTGTTCAAAACACAGACCATCCCCAGCTGTTAAGCAAACACAATAAGTACATTTCTATAATGGATGTCAAGACATTTTACAATGCATAGCCAGAGTCACACAGCTGAAATGACCACGACAATCTCCAGTAGAAAAAATAAAACTCAAGCTTGGTAACTTTTTGGCACAGTATTGGGCGAAGACCAACAAGAAATTGATTCAGAAACAAAGAAAAATCCTTACCGTCCTTTGTTCGGTGGGTGAAGCATTTGCAAGGGCAGACGCCAAAGCTCCCACAGGAATTGGCTGGGAAATCCCCGCATCACGCAATGGCAAGCCACCCATATCATATGGGGAAGAAAGCATGCCTCCAGCCGCACCATCATGCATCCCACGCCCAGGAGGATAGCGATAGCCACGTCCTCTTGGAACCATCTGCACACAAGAATGATTAAAAAGACTAGAAAAGTTTCCAATAAAAAAACATCAGTCAAACTGACACAAACCTGATGCTGCATTACTGGAAATGGCTGTGGGCCTTGTTGCATTGGACCAGCATTGTTGCGCCTGCCACCTGGACGAGGACCTTGCTGACCTTGCTGGACCATAGGCATAAACATATTTGGCATGAGTGGTCCACCAGGCCTCATTCCAGGAACAAGTTGCTGTTGATATCCAAATCCAGGCTGAAAGAAGATAAGTTTAATATTACAAACATCTTTAATTAATGTACACTGCCCTAAGATCTTACCATTCAGGTTATTTCATAGGAAAAAAAATAAATTTACATTCAGTTGCCTAAAGTTAAGAGGATTGATTAAATTACACTTCATTGTGTAGTCTGAATTAGTATCTATGAAATTCTTATGATCATAATATATCTGCATCAACAGTTCAACACTTCTTCCCCTCTACAAGAACAGTAAATATTAAGGTTTATGTTATGCTCTGCCCAGTTGATAGGGGTGTCACGGTGTATGATGAGTGTCCCCTTATCAACATTTAAGCATGTTATATCAAACTTAACATAATTTTATTAAACCAAAAAATAGGCATGTGAAGAATGTAATTACTTGAGGAATTATGGCTGGTGGAGGCTGTCCATAGAATATTTGTTGCCCTAGACCAGGACCACCAGGGGCAAACATCGGCATGCGAGGAGCGACAGAAGGCACCATAGGAATTGGCCTCATTTGAGCAAATTGTGCCTGAATAAAATGATTGCAAAAAATCAACACTTTGATACTCCAAAAGTAATGCAAATCAGATAAGTTTATAGCTGCTTTGATTTAAATAAAATAAACAGATGACACTTAAATGACAAGCCATTCATGGAAGAATAATATCAAGATTGAAAACAAAATGCAAAATACCACAAGGCTGTAATTAGACCTTCAGTTCTTCAAATTGATCATCATAGAATCATGGATAATGCATCGGAAATATTATACACCTATAAGTACCTGTAACCGAGCTTTTCTATCTTCCTTTCTTTGAGCAAGCGCAACATAAAGAGGTTTGTTACCGATAATTTTGCCGTTCATTTCAGAAAGCTACAAAAACAAGCAAATGATTAAATTACTTTCAGTTTAACTCATTAACATCAAGAGCATGTGCAGTTCTAAACTCACAGCTTTAGAAGCCTCTTCAGGTGATGCAAATGCAATAAAGCCCGAGCCTCTGCTTACTCCTTTTGGATCTCTCATCACCTGTAGAGATATTAAAGTAAGTTGAGTACCTATAACTCACTGACATGATTAAATAATCAAATACCATTTCCAAAAAAAGGGGGAAATCATCCACCAACCTTGCATGATGTAATTGACCCAAACATGGAGAACAATTCCTTAAGATTATCATCACCAATGCTATCATCTAAATTTTTGACATACAGATTGGACCCTTGAGACTTGTCAACCGCTTCCCTCACACTCTGCTCAAAGCGGTTTTTCAATTCCTGTTCTCTCTCAGATTTCTTTTGGGCTCTCCCTACATACCATTCCTTGTCTTCAAATTTCTTGCCGTTAAGAGATTCAACAGCTTTAGCTGCATCATCTGCATTTTCGAAGTTGACAAATCCAAAGCATTTTGAGGTTCCATCTTCGTTTCTCATCACCACTGTACTGGTGATTACTCCATATTCCCCAAATATCTTCTTAACATCTTCTTCAGTTACAGATTCAGCCAAGTTCTTTACAAACACATTTGTAAACTTTGTCTTCTCTGCTGACATGTCCCTTTCCTGCTTGCGAAGGAAGGGCCCCACATACACTTGCTTTCCATTCATTAGCATGCCATTGAGCTTCTCAATAGCTTTCTGGGCAGACTCCTCACTAGCATATTGCACAAAGCCATAGCCCATAGACTGCCCAGAAGCATCTGTAGCCACTTTGCATGAGAGAATGTTCCCAAAGGAGGAAAATGTCTCATGTAGAGCTTTGTGGTCAATGTCCTTGTCCAAATTCTGCAGAAAAGTTGAATCTCAACCAGCGGAAGCAGTAAAGACAAGACTTAAAGAACTTATAAAATATAATAACTAAGGGACCTTTAATTTAAAGCATGTAACCAATCGGAAAGGAAAAGTTAGTGATTAGAACCTTGATATAGATATTTCCAGCACCACTTCTGCGTACACTGGGGTCTCTGTGAGAATACATGACCCTAATGGGTTTTCCATTGAGAGGAGTGAAATTCAGCGCCTCCAAAGCTCTCTCAGCTGCCATCAACATAATAAAAAGAACAGTCAGAGACGACAATAAGAGAAAGGGGAGAGTGAGGCCTGTATAGGTACAATGTTAGACATTTCAAGGAGAATAAACAGAAACAAAAGCAAGACGCTAAAACAAGCTCCCTTACAGGGCATACAAGCCAATGACCATTAATGAGAAAAATTACATGTTCAGTGAATCTTACTGGAGAACCAATTACAAGTGCAATATAGTTTGATGTATTAACCCTTCAAAGTTTACAATTAAAACCTACAAGTTGTCACATAATAGGCAATTACATAAAATACGATAAGGTCTACAGCTGAATAAAATTCAAGGCAGAAAAGCATGTGAATGTTGAACTGTAGAAAATTGAGATTATCATGTATAACTTACTGTGACACAGAACTAATAGTGAACAATTTTCTGCATAAACGTTGGTGTATATATGTAGTCATTACATAAATTAAATGTCTCAAATCAAAATTCATCGGCATTACAATAACACACATGGGAGGAGCATACATACACTGGTCCAAGGGTGAAATTCCTTCTCATACTTCGTGATGAGCAAAATAGCTCCCATCATGAAAGAGTAGCAGTCACTCCATTTATTGCACAACAAATCCTTTTTTTATTTTATATCTTGTTGTAATTTGTTTAACTCACATGAGGCGAGTTCTTTCTGAGATTATCCTAGGCAAATTATTCTTGTTTGCCTAAAGTGCAAGTATCAAAAAAATTCTAGTCAAATTTTTCCTGGGGTACTAACGACAATCGACTTTCTACCTCGCAAATTTCAGCCTACTTGCTAAATCCAAAACCTTAACATATATCAGTTTAATCACCAACACAATCTAGACAACCAACACCTCCACTGTTCAAAAAATAAAACAGGACCTATCATGTACCACCAAAAAACTACAAAATTCCCAAACACTTCCTAACGTGCAAATATTTGAGACATACATGATTGTCAGCTTAAAAACAATGCAACTCAATAAACCGACAGATTATACCAATGAAGAAAAGTAGAATACGAACCATCTTGAGGGTTGCCGTAGTTGACATAGCCATATCCAAGCGAGCGCTGGGTAGCCATGTCCCTACAAACCCTAACCGACATCACATCCCCAACCTGATTAAACAGATCGTAGAGTTGCGAGTCGGTAACGTTGACATCGAGATCTCCAACATATAGAGACACGAAAGGTGCCCCACCAGACGCCGCAGCATTAGCCACCTGAGCCTGAGGCTGAATCTGAACCTGCGCCGCCATTTCAAACCCTAGGTAAGCAGATTTTTTTCCTTTTCGAAGAGTTTTGTGATTTTTTTGTTTTTTTCAAATAACTTCCCTCTCCTCTTTTTATTATCAGAATCGAAGAAAAACAATCACAAAATACGATCTAATAACGTGATCGAAGGCGTAAAACAATTTTAGGGCTAATAATTTTGGGTTTTTTCGTAAGGTTTTGTAATTTTTTGTTTTGCGGTTTTTTAATAGAAAGAGGAGAGGGAAGGATGCATAGGTCGGAGATCCGACGAAAGATAGAAAGATCGCCGCCGGTAACGACGGACGGCGACCGGGAGTGGCGGAGAGAAAAAAATATAGGGTAAAAATATGGGAACTGCACACTGCAAAAGTCCGAAATTTTGAGGCGGCGCGTTATATAGGTGGCGTGGGGTGAGGGAATCACGTGTTTCACTGAAACCCTAGGGAATTTATTCTACACCGTCCATGCCCTAAAGGCATCCAACGGTTTGGATGGGTTTATTCGCCCATTAGTGTCACCCAACTGTGTATATCGAAATCGATTTTTTTTTTTTTGTGGGGGGTAAATAAATTGAAATTATTTTTGTATAAAATAATGTGAATAATAAAACGATGAAACTTGTCCGTGTGGTATATAGAATGGCATATGTTGCATATTTGAACTAACATAATTGTCCTTGTTGGACAAATTTTTATATACAGTAATTTGTTTTAATAAAACTTAAAAATAAGTCGATTTGAACCAAGTATATCAATATTCCTAATTATTAACAAAGAAAAAAGAGATAATTTATCCAACTCACCGAATTCTTCATTGGGTGATTGTATGTTCATTAAATCCTAAAAATTAGGTATAGCCATCTAAAATATTATTAAAAATCTCGTGTCTCCTTGTTTTTAAACTAAAATTTAATTGTCTACATAGTTATAATTATAAAAAAAAATATCATACATAATCTTCATATATTAAGGATAGTCTTAATATACCAAATTTATATTTACCTAGACCTAGCCAGAACAAATATAAATCTGCAATTGACGCGGTGATATGGGCTGGATAGCCCATTTACCATGAACCTATGGTGATAAATATAGGATCGGTATTATGGGCTTCAGGTATTGGGTCAAGCTGTGTTTGAACCCAATGTCGGCCTGTTATTAAGTAGTTCAATTATAACTTTTCTAATATGACCTAAATAATTTATAATTAAAGTTAGCATAATCGTATCAGCTTCTACTTTATAAAAAAACTTATTCGTTCAATCTTAAGTTGTCACAAGTTATAAAAACTATCAATAATTTGAAATTAACTTTTCGCACTGATACATATTTAAAAAAAAAAAAATGAATTACACTTATCATATAATTATCCACATATTTGGTGGTAGCCACATCCATTTTGTTTCCATTCTTTTGAAGTGTCTATTTTCTTGGAGCTTGAAGTTGAAGATATGAATTAACTTGATATTGAATGTCATATGATTTGAAAATAAATTATTGGTATTAGTATGCCTATGTATACCAATAGTAAACCTCCATATAAGATTTGATAATCTAAGTCTCATTCCAAATGAAATTTTTTATTTATACACGTGAAATGAAACACAAAATAAAAGGGTAATTTGCACATTGCACCATGAGAATAAGCTAATTAGGCAGTTTCCACCCTAAAATTACAAAAATTGCGTTCTCCACCCTGAAAATGCCATAAGTTTGGCACTTTGCACCCCGACTATATTTCAATTGATTTCTTGATGGGCAAAATCGGAAAAAGAAAAATAAGATTTCAAACAAATAAATCTTATTTTTCTTTTTCCAATTTTGCCCATCAAAAAATCAACTGAAATATGGTCGGGGTGCAAAATGCCAAACTTATGGCATTTTCAGGGTGTAGACCGCAATTTTTGTAATTTTAGGGTGAAAACTGCCTAATTAGTTTATTCTCAGGGCGCAATGTGCAAATTACCCCAAAATAAAACACTAATTTAGAGAAGAAAAAAAAAAACATTGTAAAGTGCCATTAATCGGATAGAACCTAATTTGTCAACTTAAAGTAATTTCCGATACCATTAAAATCCTTGCTTAAAATATTGTGATTCACCATTTATTGGCCCTGTTCAACTATGCCTATAAAGTAAACCACAAAATCACAATCCCATTCTCAGTCAAATATTCCAGCACCCCATCAATAATCCCTTTTTAAACATACATCCCCCAATTCAAGCCATTCTTCACTCTAAATTCCTCTTTACACATATCACTTAGACTCCTGTTACGAACTTTTTCTTCTTCTTAATACAAATCCCATTTGCTGGTATTTTTCTCGAGAAAATTTACAAATCCCACCAACATTTAGGTTGATAATTTCAAAAATTACTACAATTTGCAGGTAAAATCTATCCAAAAATTCTCATTGTGAAAGGCTTTTGCTTATCAGTCGGTGGGATTTTTACTCCATTTCCACCAAATTTGGGGCCCAAATTCAAATATCCCATATCAAATCATTACCCCAAAAAGCACAAAACTAAAAAAAAAAAAAAAAGTAGAATTTAGTACAGTACACAGCTCACCAGAGTTAATTGCGCCATAGCCCTCTCTTTAATTCCTCCATGTGAGATGTAAAACAAGACAAGAAACTTGATTACTTGAACCTTTACTCCTGCATTTCTAACCAAATTTATTCTCTCAGTACTTTCATCGAACACTTCATACACATCATGAAAACCAGTGCTAAGTTCATCGTTCTTCACCCCTCTGTACACAAATGCAACGGTGTACCCACCTCCTCCCACCGCGCGTGGGTTGTAATTATTGTTCTCTTCTTCATCCTCACCTTCGCTTTCACTCTCTTAACCACCAGAGAAGCCTCCACCGCCGCTAAATCCGCCATTAACGCGACCTTAGAATCCAAATCCCAGCTACCAAAACTTATCTCCGACGCTCTCCTCCACTACGCTTCAATGGACGCCTCCACTTCTGGCCGTATGTCCGCCGCCGAGATGAAATCCATCGCCGACGTGCTCCGCCGCTGCGCCGCCAAGTGTAACTTCCTAATCTTCGGTCTCACACACGAAACCTTACTCTGGAACTCACTCAACCACAACGGCCGCACGGTCATAATCGACGAAAGCGCATACTTAGTATCCAAACTCGAGGAGAAACATCCTTCAATCGAAGCGTATGACGTGCATTACTTGACCAAATCAAGCGAATTATACAATTTAATCGAACATTTCAAAGCGGAAATCGACAAAGAGTGCCGACCCACGCAAAACCTACTGTTCTCCGACTGTAAATTGGGGATAAACGACATGCCGAACAACATATACGACGTCGCATGGGATGTGATCTTGATCGACGGTCCACGTGGCCAGTCCAGCACGTCGCCGGGGAAAATGGCGCCGATTTTCACCGCCGGAGTTTTGGCAAGGAGTAAAAAAGGCGGCGATGCTAAAACCCATGTTTTTGTTCATGGAATTAAGAGAGAAGCTGAGATGATCTGCAGTGAAGAGTTTCTGTGTAGGGAGAATTTGGTTGAGATTGTTGAATCTTTGGGGCATTTTGTGGTGGGGAATATGAATCGCGATGAATTAGGGTTTTGCTCTGATTCCGATTCATCTGTTTCCCCTGATTCAACTTGATTACTGTTGCGGTGTTTGTTTATTTTAAGGTATACTCTAAAATGTGTAACATTATACAATTAATGTTGAATTATACAATATTAGCAAGAAATGAGCTTAAAGTTTGGGATTTTTCTTGCATTTTATTACATATTTTTCTTCTATTTTTGTCACAATTTACATTAAATTATGCATGCTTAGATCTAATGGTGTCCAATTTCTTAAATTCAAACAAAAACTTGAAAAATACCTTATTCAGTTCACTAGATTGTAAACGAATGTTAAAAACATCAAAAGGGACCTGAAAGACCTGTGAAGAAAGGAACTAAACATGGGCAACTATCGGAAAATTCTATATTGGACCGAGACCTTTGGTCCCGGTCATTCTCCACCACATATTTATGGGGTGGTGGGTGGTTCACACACGGGTGGGTGTATGTGAAAAACCACCCACCCACCCCATAAACGTGTGGTGTATATGGGTCGGGACCAAAGGTCTCAGTCCATGATAGAAACACCCGGCAACTATCAGCGAATTTCACGTGAGGTATTTGTTCTTGACCTTTATTAATGAAAAAGTCACGTGACTCACGTGAGAAAGCAACTTATTATTACATTCCCTTTTTGGTTAGTTATTTAGGGTTCTTGACTTCTTGGAAAAAATCATTATCAATTTTTTCCAAATGTGTCGATTGTAATATTTTTAATTTTTTGTGAAATTGTGGTTGATATTTATTTACATAGAAAAACAATTATAGAAGTTTTCAATCAATTTTAATTGTAGTCTTTGTATATTGTGTGATATACTTGTTAAAAATTAACGAGTTAAGTTTTGTCATTCTCAATATATATTTCTTGCTATACATTACACCTTAATCCTTTTTGACTACAGATAAATAAAAACTTAGTATAATAAGATTATTGATATTAATAAATAATAATGTTCTACATAATTCTTTATAGTTGTTTCTTGCTTCATTATGGTGTCAATTTTTTTTAATATCAAATATATGAAAATTTGCATTTTGATATGAAATTGTCGGTGAGGGAACATGTTGAATAAAGTTCAATAGTAGGAGCAATAAAAGAACAATATTAATATTTATTCATTTATTGAAAGAATTAAGGAAAAAAAGAAAACGAGTGTTGAAATTTATTTGGAGAAGTCACATGAATGCAAGTCGTTCACAAATTGTGTCTCCTTCCATTTGTAAGGTACTACGTTTGGTTATTGAAACATATCATAATGACTTTAACAACTGTGTCATACTTGGTGACTCTCGAGATTTGAGGTCTCGAAACGATTTACATCACACACTAATGTAATTATATGAATCTCAATTTTATATTAACGCAAAAAGTAAGGATTAAGATCTCAAAGAGATTATGAGTTAAAGGTGTCAATTATCATCTCAATAGCATCAATTTGATTCACCATTGTTTGTGATTTTTCACTATCCCTCCACCCTACTAGAGATTTGAGTTTTGTTCTAATGATTGGACTTAGATACTTTTTTGGCCCAACTTTTGTTTAATTCAATGGTGATGGATAAATCATGCTTCATGTTTCTCTTAAAAATTCTTACTTATCTTTATAGGTGTTAATTGACCATATTGCCCTTTGATCTAAGTCGAAATAAACGAACCAAATCAGGCCGAACCACTGAGTACGAAGTTCCCAATGTAGGCTCGGTAGTAGAGAGGGTAAGTACTAATCAATCTTACGTCATCGTCCCGTTTCCCAATGAACAGTACCACTATTTATAGGAAATCCACACTGTACGGACGGTACAGGTGTACGAGTACAGATCGTACACGTGTCCTTGATGCACGGACCGGATTTGTCGGGTCATTATTGTACTTGACTCGTACAACGAAAACACGCGGGTCTTGTAGTGTTTTGCAAATAAGATTAAGTTAGGGATTACAGATGCAATATTGATCCACGTCAGCCTTGCTCTCTTCACCCTAGCCATTACGGTTCGTAGATATGGCTCTCTTATTATTATATGGGTCGTACACAGGTTGACCCAAGAGCATACGACCCATTCTGTCTATACCACCCTTCATACAAGAATTTGTGAATATTGACACCCAATATTGATCGGTTGCAATCTGCTGCTCGGATACCAACTGCGCTTAGGAGAGGTATCATGAATCACGTCTAATAGTATTTTTAAAGATTATTATAAAAATCAAGAAATCCAAAAACTATTTCTCGATCTATAATTTATTGCGAAAGTTTCTTCGGAATTTTTAATACTTTCTTGCTCAAACTCTCTAGATACATGATTCATAAAAATTATAATTATTTATATAACGAAATTCATATACATTTCGCGTACAATTTTTCTTGTAGTGATTATGTAAAAGGAATTCATAATTCCTTAAGAACTATGAAGTACTATTGGGTAACTGGCTGAAATAAAATATATAGACGAAATATCTGCGGACCGCCGAAGGACTGCCCATTACGGGCTTATGAGGTATACTATCGGCCCAAACAAGCCCATTAAGAGCCCTTAGATGGGCCAATGTCCTAAAATCAGTCTGAGAAATAGTTTTAAGGCCCAGTATTGGTTCTAACTACAATATTCGAGCCCATTTGAGAAGGGAGATCCATATCTATTAATAAGTAACATTGCTTGAGTTTCATAGCAAATATGGATAATACGCAATTTATAAGGCATCAAATCACCGTCTTTTGAGTTTTGAGATTAGTCACTAATGTAATTAATTAGAGTTGATTAGCATTTTAAACAACATAAATCCACTACCTGCCAAAACCGAAAGAACAAAATTTGTGTCCAGTTTAGGGGTGGAAATAGGCTGAGCCGAGTCGGGCTTTGTAAGGCCTAAGCTTGGTATACTTTAAAAATGATAGGCTGAGCCTGGCCTATTACCCGTCATAGGCTTATTTTTAAGGTCTGGTCTGGCCTTTTTAAAGGCTTGATAAGGCATGAAAGTCTATTTAAAAGCCTATTTTACATAAAGGCCTATGAACACCAACTAACCTATTTTACATAAAGGCCTATGACAAATATTATGAAGCCTGAGTGTATAAAAAAAATTAACAATGTTAAGATTAGTAATAATCGAAGAGATACAAATTGCATGTTTAGGAGTCAAATATTTGTCCAAACTCAAAATTAAACACCTAAATAATGTGTTTGTGAAGACTTAGAGTACATCAGTGATGTGCCTAAACCGCAAGCGCACGGCTTCGGTGTAGTACAAAAGATATCGTTCTCACGAAGACCGAATAATCAAGCACTAGCCTATCAATTATCAGTAATCAAAAACACGAGATACGTTGTAAAGAAAACTAAACAGAAAGCAAGAAAACTGGTTTGAGTTATATATGATTGGAAATTCCGGAATCAGGGTTTACCACGACATACATTATCGACTCAATTATATTACCAAAGAAATTACGATCGCTACTTATGAAGGACATTATCCAATTGTACTCACTACCTTCTGTCGAAGCATAACAATTTACCCAAGTTAATTAATCAACTACTTTCGTGATGATTAAATTAAACTCAGATTCATTAATCTCTATGATCATTTCTCAAAAGACCTAAAACTACTTTCGTGATTTAGGATCCTAGGTTTGAATTCTAGGGTTCCGATCTAGATGTCACCTGTCAGAATCTTCACCTAATATCTATGATCATGCAAATAAGTGGCCAACAAATTCACAAGCATTAAAAACAAAGAATTCAAATCATAAGCATACGCGATGTAACATCAACGGTTCTATAATCTATATCGATAACATATTATCGGGCTATTCCCGGTTCCAGAATAAGATGGATTACTCCATAGATACGAAGAAACAATCAACAATCAATAAAGCAAACATGATAAAATGACAAGAATTAAAAGAGATTAAAGAAAATAATTTCGATTAAACCCGTTGTCGAATAAATCTGTTTACAATAATCCTTGGATCTCGTCTCTCGATCTCCGATCTTTACAACTCAATTCAGGAAAATAACATTCGAACCCTATTACAATGTTTGGGGGGGAGTATTTATACCCCCAGAAAGAAAGAAAAGACCGAAAATAAGTCATAAACGAATTTGAAACAGCGTGGAGCGCTTAAGCGCTAGCGCTTAAGCGCTCATCCCTGTCCTAGGCGCTTAAGCGCTATGCGCTTAAGAGCAACGTACAGTCTGATTTGGCCTTCAGTGTCTTCTACAAAGTTGTAGATATATGTCTTAGCTTTAAAACCCAACCAATTTGGACCTAATCCAAGCTCTATAACTCAAGTTATGATCGTTTTACCAGGACTGCGCCATTTGGTTCGGAACAAAGCGTATTTATAACTTTTGAGTCTTCAAACGTTTGAACCGAATCTTGTCCTCTTCATAAGACTTTTAGATAATTGTCTTAGCTTTCTAAACATATAAGGCTCATTAACATTGGAGGTTTGTAGCACAAGATATGATTGTATTTCCAAACAGCGCCCATGTATCTCTTTTCATACGTTTTTCGTTACTTTCTCGAAATTAATGATTTTTCTATACAAACATGTAACAAAACTATTAAACGCATATGAAGTATAAATCATAACATAAAATAATATAGAAATGACTAATCTTAGGCTAGAAAATACGTATAATCGAGGTTTATCAATCAGTGACCAAACACAACATAAATAGGAAAAGTAAATGTTCAAATTCATTTAAGGTTAATTGCTTTTTATGTTTAAAGGTTAAAAATGTAAAATACTATATATAAACAGGCCGGCCTGACGGGCCTATTAGGCTTTTTTGTAAGCCTAAGTCTGGTATTTAACTAAATAGGCTTTATAAAAAGCTTGAGCTCGGCCTTTTTATTAAACGAGCTAGGCCTGACCTATTCCCACCCTAGTCCCGTTCCAAAACTCATTTGGTGCACAAACGAGAACCCTTTTATCCCTACTCAATTGCTATCTCTTGACTCGATTTATCTTCATCACATAATCACATGATATCCTTTTATATAAGTATAATAACAAATAAAGAAGAAAGGAATAATCCAAATTCAAAAGATAATGGCTAATTTGCCAAACTAAGTCACTAAGATATAACTATATTAGGCAGCTTAGACAAGTGCCACTCTCCACCATATGCGGGTGTGCCTAAAAGAAATTAGAAAGAAAAAAAAAATCACCTCACATGGAAAAATCAAATGAAAGCTCCAATAACATGGGTATATCATGTAATATACATTGTCATTAACCAAAATAATACATCTTTATAGTCTATAAGCCACCACTCTCTTATGTTACGCACCAAACTATCTTTCAATAGTATTAGTTATTTTCGTGCACGTTAGATAAGGTTCATATGTATTTTGATTATATAAATTATAAATCATGAATCAATCTCATAAATATGAAAAATATGTAAAACTAACATACACATAATATGAATTAGGGAATGCAACTCTACAAGTTACGATTGTTTGCAATTATAATCCTACACGATTTGGTTTGATAAACAATCAAACTACTATTTGAGCTTATTTATTTAAACATGACGATTAGAATTGGAAATCCCATGAAATACTTTATATTATAATCAAGGAATATATAGATATAAGAGGGAAAAAAACTCTAAACTATAGAATATAGATAATATTTCATTTTATTGTTTAGAAATTTATAATGCAATTAAAGGAAAGATGGTTTGTTATTGTTGAAAAAAGATTCAAAATTATCTCATATGTTTGACGATAAATCTTGCATCGACGGGATTGTAAATCCAAATTTTAGTTTTGAAGTCTAAAAAGTACAAATCTTCATAATTATATTTTGGGAGTATTAACCCTTTGCAGTTTATATGACCTAAAATGCTATAATTATGAAAAATGTAATTTTTTTTAATTATTTTTCACATTTTAAAACGAGCATCATCTTTGCTAAGTTCCTAGATACACAACTCCAAATAATTATTTCACCAAAAAACTTCCAGAAAAGAAAACAAACAGAACCTTAAATTTGACAGTGAGGTGAATTCTGTTCAAAATCGGAAAATTTAGGACTAAGTTAGTTAAATCTATTAAATGGGGGACCAAAAATGTAATTCACCAAACTCAAACAATAAAAATACAAAACAAATGAATCCCATTCTCTACTGCAACCCAATATCACGTCCCTTATTCCGCCAATCAATCTCTCCCTCTACACTCCCTATATAAACCCGAACAACAATCCCAACAAAAAACAGAGGCTTTAATTCTTTCGTCTTCAACAATGGCTTCTCAAATCAAACTCTGTTTATCCCTCATAATTTTCTCCATTTTCATTCTCTCCTCAGCAGCACTCGACATGTCCATAATAACTTATGATCAGAATCACAACGTGGGACCCGAGAACGACGCCGTTTCGTTGTACGAATCGTGGCTTGTGAAGCACGGTAAGGCGTACAACGCCATAGGCGAGAAGGAGAAGCGTTTCGAGATATTTAAGGATAATTTGAAATTCATCGACGAGCATAACTCGGTCGATAGGCCGTACAAGGTAGGGTTAAACAGGTTCGCCGATCTGACGAACGAGGAGTACCGGTCCATGTTCGTGGGTGGGAGGCTAGACCGGAAGACCCGGTTGATGAACCGGAAGGCGAGTGAACGTTACGCAGCTAAGGGCGGCGATGAGTTGCCGGAGACTGTTGACTGGAGGAAGAAAGGCGCGGTTTCTCCGGTCAAAGATCAGGGCCAATGTGGTAAGAATTTTGTTAATGATTTGATTGTGATAGAGAATTTTTGTTAATATATTGTCTACGATGCACGGATACGGATACGGGGACACGGATACGATACGGATACGAAATATGAAATTTTTTAAAATTGTAGGATACGATACGATGAGGATACGATGATATATATTATAAAAATTGAATTATTTTACAATCCTCGTTAATGAATTTGATAATCAATTAGTTGTAATAATTACTAAATATATAAAACTTCAAAAAATAATAATCATAATATATGCAACAAAATGATCTAGCAGTTCGATTAATTACTCAAAATAGAAATACTAATTTTTGAATTTTATTTTATACGATGCATTTACTATTCAATGTTCATATCCAGCATAACAACAAAATATTTTAAAAATTATAAAAATATCCTTAAATATTAAATAATTTAGTTGAAGAAATTAAGGTGGAAGGAGATAATTCGATCATAGCTGTAGAAAAAAAATGAATTTTGATCATAATTGCACTGAAAAAAATTGCAACGAATAAATACCAAGTGAAATGAGGGTTTCTCGTTTCTAATTTAAATATCTTTCCAATTATTCATGATTTTTTTTATTAAACTATATTTTTAATTTGTAATTTTGAAGGAAGGCCACTAAAAACTAAAAAGAATGAAATTTTGACCAAAATGTATTAAATAATAATAAAAAAAATCAAAGCCGTATCCAAAACGTACCGGATACTTGTACTTTTCGTATCCGATATCGTATCCTAATTTTTTTATTTATTTTTATTTTCGGATACTTCAAAAACGTATCCCATACGTATCCACCCCGTATCCTACCCGTATCTGTATCCGACACGTATCCGATACTGCACGGGACGATTTTTCGGAGTATCCGTGCATCATAGTATATTGTGTATGTATGTGTATGTACTGTAGAAGAAGAGACCTAGTCATGGATTTCAATGGTGTTTTGACAGGAGTCAATTTGTTATGGCAAAAGTTAGAATTCAACTTTGCTATTTACAGGGTTCTATTAGCAAAAAGTTAAAATTAGCATTCCTTGAAATAGCATTGACACCATATGCAATTTCCAACTTCTCAACAGCTGGGCATATGAAGCTAATATGTGTATGACTATTAGAGTATCTTTATGTCATTATGAATCTTCTCATATATATATATATATATATATATATATATATATATATATATATATATATATATATATATATATATATATATATATATTAAAGTATTGCTTACTTTCCATTGAAGGGAGTTGCTGGGCTTTCTCGACTGTAGCTGCAGTCGAAGGAGTGAATCAGATCGTAACCGGAGATATGATAGTATTGTCAGAGCAAGAACTAGTTGATTGTGACAGGGGTTATAACCAGGGTTGTAATGGTGGTCTTATGAACTATGCTTTCCAGTTCATCATCAAAAATGGTGGCTTAGATACAGAGGAAGATTATCCTTACCGGGCTCGTGATGGCATTTGTGACAAAAGTCGGGTATTAATCCAAATCGTTATTTAATTTTTTCCGTTTGTGATTCAAATAAAGTGATTAGGCCGATTGGTTTAACTCATTCTCGTTTTCTTACATCTATCAGAAAAATGCCAAGGTTGTCTCCATTGATAGCTATGAAGATGTTCCAGAAAATGATGAACAAGCGTTAAAGAAAGCTGTTGCAAATCAACCAGTCAGTGTTGCTATAGAAGCTGGAGGAAGAGCTTTTCAACTCTACCAATCGGTATGTTTAACTTCTTATTTTTCCTTTTTTCCTGTATCAATATCTAACACCTCAGATATCTGTTCATTATACACTGCTTTCAAATTACAAAAGACACTCTCAATTTTGAAAAATTACAATAAACCCCTATCCTTGGACATATATTACAATATCAAACCCTATCAATAATAAAGAGTAGATTATGTTAGGAATATAATGTCAATGATGAATAATCGCACGAAAGAAAAAACAATAAAAGAACACGAATTGTTGACCCAGTTCGTCAAAACAATTTGACTAGCAGGATATTCACTATATTTTCGTAAGTTCAAGATCATGAGTTACAGTGATATTGGTGCTATTCATAATACAAAATACGTAACCCTAATATGAGAAATATTACGTAAATACTAAAATATCCCTAAAAAATACCAGTTGGATGGGCGAAAGCTGTGGTCCTATCTACAGGCTCCATAACTCAACAGATTATAATTTCACTCCATATTTTTCGAGTTATAATTTGTATGGAGGGTTTTATTTACCCATATTTTGTCATCTTTGGTTTAATAGACTCCTCAGCCTTTCTGGGGTCTAGTTTATTTGATATTCGTTTGTATCTTGCCATTGAATTCTAGTTGTTACAATCATCTTTCAATATTAAAAAATAGAAAGAAAAAAAAAGAGAGCTTTTGTATCAAATACACACAACTTTCAAAAGCATTCTAAATTTCATTTTGGTCAACCAACAGTATATATATTAGTGATTCAACCTTGTTTTTATTGAAAACTTGGATCTCTCAATACTTTTTTCAGGGCGTATTTACGGGGCTGTGTGGAACAAATTTAGACCATGGCGTCACAGCCGTTGGATATGGCACAGACAACGGTCAAGATTACTGGATTGTAAGAAATTCATGGGGCCCAAACTGGGGTGAAGAAGGATACATAAGACTAGAGCGCAATGTAGCAAATATCACTGAAGGAAAATGTGGGATTGCAATGGAAGCCTCTTATCCTATCAAGACAGGTGCAAATCCTCCTAATCCGGGCCCGTCTCCACCAAGCCCCGTTAAACCCCCTACTGTGTGTGATGAATATTACTCCTGCCCGGCGGGCAGCACCTGCTGTTGTGTGTACCAGTATGGTGGCTTTTGCTTTGGGTGGGGATGCTGCCCGTTGGAGTCTGCTACTTGCTGTGACGACCATTCTAGCTGCTGCCCGCATGACTACCCCGTCTGTGATCTTGAAGCCGGGACTTGCCTATTGGTAATGTTTTCTTCCGTACAATAGTTTTCAGAAATTATAATACAATTTCATCTGGATTTTAGTATATTGGAAGTGAATATTATGTGGTGATGTTATGTTATGTGATATGAAACAGAGTAAGGAGAATCCTATGGGAGTGAAAGCATTGAGAAGAGGGCATGCTAAGCCAAACTGGTATGGAGGAAGGAAGATTAGCACATGATTGGAGTTTGCAAGTTCATTTGTGCTTTTAGATTGATTGTTGTAAATAATAAATAATTAGCCTTTTCATTTGCGTTTTTAGAAATTTGAAGAATTCATGAAGTCTCCATTGTTGTGAACTTGTGATCTTCAAATGATCTGAATTTGTACTTTTAAGGTTAATCTAATAATAATTTAATCTTTCTAAGTTGCCTTGAATTTGCAAGAATCGGTTTAAGATGTCCAAAGCAGTCCTAAACGGGCTTGTTTCACAATGGGTCCAATGGGTCGGCCCGTTAAAATCTGCCCATTAGGGATGGAGATCCGCCCCCTAAAGCATGTGGGTCAAATCGGCTCGGATGATTTTGGCTCGTGGGGCAATTTGGCCCACCAGAATTATTTTGATTTTTTCAATTATTATGTTATAAATATATATTTTATTATTTTTATAATATTTAATATATAATATATATATGTGTATATATTGTAAAAACTTGAAAGACTTCATTTTTTTTTGTGAACAAATAATGTGGGGAAGTATTTTGGGTCGAGTTGCCAAACTCGCTGGTCGGCTCGACTGACTTTACAAATTAATAATGATTAATGATTGATTAATTTATAATATGTTAAATAATTATAAAGTATGAAAGAGAAAAAAGAATTAATGAGTAGGTAATTATTGATTGTATATGAAATAATAGACATATTGATTTAGATATATAGAATATTGAAAAAATAGACTTGATTTTTTAAAATAAGAATAACTTAATTTAAACGAATTAAAAACAAAAAATCATCTAAAATCTTAAAAATAAAACTTGATTACATAAATAAGTCTAAATATTTTCATAAGAGAAGCACAAATATCTACAAAAACGCATCTCAAGAAGGAAATAAAAGAAGTCGTGCATACAATAATAAATAGGGGAAATCAGAGAGGTGAAATTACGGTCAACCGTTCGATCCTGGCATTTGATTTGCACATCACTGGAGAGTGGAGACTGGACACGCATCGCCGTCGTTTAACCGAACCCCGGCAACCACCGCAACACGCTACCTTCCACCGCCCTATCTCCGATTTCAGGTAGCTGTAATATCATCGCTCCGCTTCTTAATTTGATTGTGTACTCGCAAATCAATTATTAAAGAACACTTTGGATTGTTTCGAGTATTTAATTGTTTTAGGTATTGGATGCTTCGAGATATGTATGTTTTTCCCCGTGCGTACTTCAGTAATTTGGACGAATTAATTTGTATCAGTTTATGACTTCATGAATACGAATTCGAGACAGGGAATTAGGGCTATTTGCTGCAAAATTTAACTACTGGCCATTTTCATATGATTTTAATTGAGACAGTGCTTTGTGGTATCACTTTCTGTAGAGAAATGACAAATACTTTAGTATGATCAGACTGCCAAAGTGTTAATTACTGGGTGTATTATACCCGTCATTCTGTAGGGAATTCAGGTTGAGTTTCAGTTTTGGAAAATAAGTCCTGCTTCATCATATTTATTCGCCTGATCTTGTGTATATATGAATGTCCACAACAAATTATGGATTTGTTCTAGACTTTTCTTTGGAAGCTTATAATTTAATTCAGTTGTTGCTTGATGGTTCCAATGTTTCACTAATTGTTGAAATACTAATCTCCTTGGAACTGTTGAAGGCTCTGGTAGCTGGAAATGAGTGAATCTCATGATTCGTCGAATCCACACGAGATCAAGTCTGCAGATATAGCAGTGTCTGCATCCATGGAATCTGCACCAAATAATTCTGAACATGACACACCTTCAAAATTCTCAGCTTCTGGCATCTCCACTTGGGCAAAAAATTTGAAAATTCCCCAGCCATTTGTTGGAGCACAAGATGAACCACAATCTGGAAGCTCAGGGAAGTCAGCATTTACACGTCTGACTAGTGGGCTTGGATTGAGATTGTCTCCTAAATCTCCCCAGTCGGATGAAGGTCCTGATGGAGCTTCACCAACTACTGCTTCAGCAACTACTACACAATCAGGTTTTATTGGAACAATCACAAAAGGGCTAGTTGACACATCAAAGAATGCAGTGAAGGCTGTGCAAGTTAAAGCTCGTCATGTTGTATCTCAAAATAAACGAAGATACCAGGTGCTTTCCTTTTCTCTTTGGCACTAATGTTTCTATAACTTATCATGAATAGGTCTTTTTTATTGCCTCGTCCCCCTCCAATACCCCCAATGGTGCTAATAACTCCTTCCATTACATGCTCAAACCATCTCTTCACAACAGGTTTAAGCTCATCATCGTTGACTTATTGCATTATTTTTTTTAAAAATGTGTTGAAACATCTTCTGAGATCGTTTATTGCAGCCATACTCTGCATATTTATGGTGTTACATTTGGCAGACCACTTGTAGAAATTGGTGTGTATCTCTGACAAGCCCCTTTTTTTACAGGAAGGAGAATTTGATCTAGATATGACTTACATAACAGAGAATATTATTGCCATGGGCTTCCCTGCTGGTGATATGAGCTCGGGCTTTTTTGGCTATCTTGAGGTACAAAACCAATTTATCTTAAGTTTGGCAAGCTGATTAAGTTGATTAATGCTAATTTGAACTGAATGGGGATTGTGGTTCAGGGATTTTATCGCAACCACATGGAGGAAGTAATTAAGTTCTTTGAAACTTATCACAAGGTAAGGGTTGCATGACACTGTCTGTAAGTCTCAGTTATAAGATGATAAACATATTGGCATAACATCTTGGTGTCACTACCTACACATTAAAAAATTATGACGCATTGTCACTTGATTTTTTGTCATTTTGCATGGGATTACTTATTCATTTAATATGGTCCAATCACGCAGGACAAATACAAAGTGTACAACCTTTGTTCAGAAAGATTGTATGACGCATCATTGTTTGAGGGAAAGGTTTGTGTTCTCTATTTTACCACATTATGTTCATAAACTAAATTGAATGTTTATAATATGAAAATGGTGTTAGCTTCTGTGTTTCTTGTCATTTCCCCTGGTTATTCTTCTGTTACTTCTGAGTCTTGCAGCAGGTGCCATTCTTCTCTAATTTGATAACGTGACTTGATCTGTTAACTGTTGTAATACCTTTTGTTTTTGCACTTTCGTGATATCGATTTAATTTAATGTACATAAATGTTGGCAAGTTATCTGGTATTTAATTGAGAGTTTGGCTTAGTGGAGTCTGGCAGGTATGTATCTTAAAGTATGTATTGCCATGTGATCATGATATCTTTTGTCTTTCCTCCTTTTACAGGTGGCTAGTTTTCCATTTGATGACCATAATTGCCCTCCTATTCAACTCATCATATCATTTTGCCGAAGTGCATATTCCTGGTTGAAGGAAGATATTGAAAATGTCGTGGTTGTGCATTGTAAGGCAGGAATGGCTAGAACAGGATTGATGATCTCTAGTCTTCTTTTGTATCTGAAGGTAAAATTGAACATGAGTTATCTTGGAATGCTCCTATGCTATTGGCAACCAAAAATCATGTAAACATTATTTTCTAGGGAATATAGTTTGATGTTTGCAATTTAATTACATCATTTTTTCTACTTTTTAGTTCTTTCCGACGGCTGAGGAGTCAATTGATTATTACAACCAGAAAAGGTGTATTGATGGAAAAGGGCTTGTTTTGCCTAGTCAGATTGTGAGTCCAATCATTTGATTTTGTATTGGAGAGCTTCACTAAGCTACTTAAGACCTTTTTGATATCTATGTCGTTTTCTTGCAGAGATATGTGAAGTATTTTGAACGCACTTTGGCATACTTCAATGGAGAAAACCAGCCAGGTCGTAGGTATGTACTGCTTAAGATTTATATCTGGATTTGGACTTGCTGCCTTTCTTAGAATGAAATCGGTGTTTTAAGTTTGGTAATAATAGTCTTTTCTTATTGTATATTATGTGAAAACTTTTGTGGGGTTAGACGAGGGATGTGAAAGGCTTCTCGCCTATGTATGTTAGATTGTTGATACCATACCGAATATCTCCATGCAGGTGCATGCTTAGAGGATTTCGGCTGCACAGATGCCCGTATTGGATCAGGCCTTCCATTACAGTCTCTGATCATAATGGTAACTTCAATTTCTGGCAATCAACCCATTTTATTAGCCATAAATCTATTTCATTTGGTTTTAAGTAACTTTTCTCAACGTAAATTATTTGAAGTTTTAACTATATGTATCATGTGTCCCTAATGACCGGTCTTATGTATTCTGGTCTGCAGGTGTGCTTTTCTCAACAAAAAAGCACCCAAGAACCAAGGATTTGTCGGTATGCTATCCTTCTACTAAGCAGTGTGTTCGATGAACTAATAATTTATTGAAGTTACTAATGAAGTGCTTAGGTAGCTCAAGGCATCCTTTCCAGCACCTGGACCTGTTTTATAACAATATGCAATCATTAACAATGATCCTCGCCTCTGGTTTTGAATATCAAGTATATAACTTAATAAATGGTTAATGTTTCCATAAATCATCAAATAAGCATCCAATCATGCGAAAATGAATGATTTATTAAAACTTTGTCACATTGATCCTGTGAATTAGAACATTTCTTGAAATTGGTGAAATTTAAAGGTCTACACATGTTTTCTGCAGCCTGAAGATTTTTGGTTTAGTGCACCAAAGAAAGGGATAATGGTATTTGCACTTCCTGGGGAACCTGGCCTGACCGAGTTAGCTGGTGATTTCAAGGTCCATTTTCATGATGGCCAAGGAGACTTCTATTGGTATAATAATATTAGCACCTTATTTTTTTCCTGATGCATAAGTACATCTCCTTCCCTTATAAAAGCCTGAGTAAGAATGGAGGATATGACATTGGCTTCTAACGATGGCATTTATATGAATTGTGATTTTCTTGATTGCCAGTTGGTTGAACACGACAATGACTGAAAACCGGAAAGTTCTGAACACAAGCGACCTCGATGGGTTTGACAAGGTATAATTTTCTCATTTTTGGACAAACTGATGTTTAGGCCACTGAGGCCTTTGGGTAGTGAGATTAGACTCGACCTACCCCACCCACCCCTGAAAAAAAAAAAAAATAATAATATCTCAGCCCCTTTGCTGATGATTTTCGTGGTATACCTGTTTAATGCAATGATATTGTCATCGATTACTTGAATGCAGAGAAAACTACCATCCCCGGGCTTCCAAGTTGAAGTTGTGCTCGTAGATTATGATAATGTTGCTGTTTCATCAACCCCTCCACCAGAAACTACTTCTAACGAATCTGCCCAAAACCCAAATTCCAGTACAATCTCAACACCGGGCCCCAGTCCATCTGAGGAAACTACAGCTGAAAATCACTCAAAGAAAGATAAGGAATCCGATGAATTTTCTGACAATGAAGCCGATGAAACAAAATCTGGGCAAACCGGTAACAAAACTGTTGATTCAAATCAAATTGCAAATCTGACCCATAAAACAGAGCAAGTCTCTTTATCAACTCCCGGTTCAGCAAATACTGAGCTGAAGAAGGAACCTGTTGGTGGAGCGGGAGTATCCAACTCGGTTGGGGAGGTAAGTGAGTTTAAGGCTATGGCTGCTGATGCTTCGGTTTTCTCGTTTGGAGATGATGAAGATTATGAAAGTGAGTAAGGGGAGTGAATGATTATGCAAGATCTTGTATATACATGTGGTGTTCTTTGCATTTGATTTCATTTATTTGATAAAAAAAACTATGGTGTTAGAATATGGTGAGTTTGATGATGGATATTGTTCAAATATTTTGTGTATTTCATCAGTATCATAATGTGAGAAACTGTACTATTAGAATGGTGTTATAATTTACTGTATGTTCCAGTTTGATTTTCATTTCATATTAGAAATGCATGTGTATCCAATTTGTGAGTGGATCCCTATAATATTTTTCATGGAGCCTGACGGATCTGATGATTTCTATTTTGTGAAAAAAGTTGAAATGTGTGATGAGGACAAATTATGCATCATGTATATATTTATATATATATATATATAGATCTTTGAATTGCATAAAATTGCAAAAGACTAAAAATGCTAAATAGGGTGTCATGATAGTATTGGCTTCAAAACACAATTCAAAATGATATTAGAGAGAAAATATATCAAATGTATTAACTTCCTCAAAGTATTATAATAATAATGATCAATTATATGGCATGAAAAGCTCTATTTACCCTAATTTTTTAGGGCCGGATCATGGCTCAGCCAATCAATTATTATATAATACTTATATTATATTGATCTAAAAGTTTAACTCCATTAGAAATACTTTAATATGGAATATTAGTTTTGCATCATCACAATCTAATGTAACATTCAATGTACCCTACTCTGCAGTTATTGACCCTAACTTCGCGATTGTGTTAGCAATTAAAAACGAAACGACTTTTGGACAATTATTACTATAAAAACCCCAAAACTTATTCAAACAAATTAAAAGAAGACTTAAGAGCATCGTACCATACCAAGTCAATTAACCAAAAATAAAAGGAAAAAAAACAACTAGAAATTAAACAATTATTTTTGACAACCATTATAGACTTGATCCTGATCCAAACGTCTTCTTTACGCGCTAGTTTCTTGACCGTTGGATTAAACGAAAGAATCCAGATTCTTCACAAATCCACACGTTTTGGAACAAGTTGTAAAGAAATAACTCGGAAAAAGCCTTTACAAAGCCCCTATTTAATCAATTTTTGCAGCGGGGAGAAAAAAATATCCCCAAAATTCAGAACCCTTTTCGAATTATCAACCATATATACAGATTAAACTTGAATTCTTCAATTTTATATTTGTTTAATAGCAAATTGATCCAATTTTTGTTTCCGAATAGAATAATACATTTGAAAATTGTTATATATATAAAGTCAGCATTATCCGGTGATGCTAAATCATAACGCTACAACCTCGTATTCTTTTGCTCCTATGTCGGTTTCTGGCATCCAAGGTCAAGTTCTCGAAGTCACTGGTATGTATTTCCCACATTTTCTACATCTTTTTTCTTCAGTTTTATGTATTTTTTGTGATTAATTGTGTTTGTGGATCTCAGTTGTTGGTTGTTACAAATTGAAAGACACAGAATGGATCTCTAGGCAAGATCCATACGTTTGTCTCGAATACGCTGGTACCAAGCACCGTACGCGTACTTGTACAGGTACGCCTTGTATACGTATGTCTTGATTTGATTCTGTTGATGAATCTTGCTTAATATTCTTTGTTTTTGTCTGAAATATGTGTAGACGGAGGTAAAAATCCTACGTTTCAAGAGAAATTCGTGTTCACATTGATAGAAGGTTTGCGAGAGTTTTCTGTTCTAGTTTGGAACAGCAATACTTTGACTTTCGACGATTTCATCGGCGGTGGAAAGTAAATACCTTTAATCCTTTAAAAGATCACATTATTTAATTTCATGTGTTTTTCGAATCTCCATTACTGATCTTGAAATATCTGATTTCTTTAGG
The DNA here is from genome assembly GCA_963669365.1 of Verbascum thapsus. Lineage (NCBI taxonomy): Eukaryota > Viridiplantae > Streptophyta > Magnoliopsida > Lamiales > Scrophulariaceae > Verbascum > Verbascum thapsus. The sequence continues at coordinate 24,123,865 of OY770106.1, forward strand.
ATACTATTGCAGAAAGTTCTATCTCAGGGTTATGATGATAGCACATGGCCTCTTCAGGACAAAAAAGGAAGGTATAGTTTGTTAAACTGAACTACATTACTCATTACATTCTCAGTTTTTGTGGGTCTAAGGTTAATATGTGTACAATGGTTTGCTTGTGTTTGTTCTTTGTGTCTTAAGAATGTCGATTTCTTTGAAGTGCTTACAAAGCTAGCTTTATGCTATGTTTTCTTACATGCTTTGATTAATGTATGAATAGTTGCGATAAAACATGGGACATTGTCGTTTTAAACAGTTTAACACAGAGAAAAGAATACAAACTAGATCTGTAAGAACTTGGATTGAAGAATTATCACTCATTTAGAACAGCATTGTTAGTGGTGTTACTCGAAATTAGGAGTTTACAAGTCTGAGGTTTGATATTTAGTTAGGGGGTTGAGACTTGAGATTATGTTATTACTTTTCATCACATTTAGCTGATCATATGTACCCAAACATGAATAATTTCGACAAAAGATTATATTTTATGATTAGCTGTATATGCTTGAATTTGCTTCATGGCCTAATAATACAGGCATTGGTTTAATATGAAGTAAATATATAAACAAGCTAATGTTTACATTTTCTTCTCTAGGCATGCTGGAGAAGTTCGTCTGATAATGCATTATTCCAACGCAAGTGTAAGCTTTATTATTGCCCTTTTCTTTCTTATAATCATTATAAAGCTATTTTATTGCATTTGATTATTATATTTAAAGCTAATTAAAAATATTTGTTTTTCAGAAGCCAGCAACAAACCATGCTCCTTCAAACCATGCCCCTTCAGGTCCACCATATGCTGGTATACCCTCACCTCAAGTGCCCCTATACTCTGCACCTCCACCAGTAGCTTCCTATGCTCCACCAAACTACTCGGCCCCACCTCATTATCCTTCGTACCCTCCTAATCCCTCAGGCTATCCCCCATCACCTTCACCATACCATCATCAGCCAGCTGCTTATCCTCCAGCTTATCCACCGCAATCCGCTTATCCCCCGCCTCTTCATGACCCACACTACTATCCTCCAGGTAAAAGTTTATGAATTTTCAAGTTTTTTTAAAGAGTAAATTAATAATGTGCGAGACCCTAATAACGAAAATGTTGGAAATCAAGAATGACCTTGAAAATCATATTTGATATGATTTAGATTAGGATCAAGATAATTGATGTAATTAGGGGTTGATTGAGAGATTTGATTGTGATTATCACTTGTTATTTCACCTATAAATAGAGTTGGCCATTGTAATTCATTTCTAAGAGAGTATGAAAGTCAGATAGCCCTTTGGGCATTATTTTGTGGATGTAGGCCAAATGGCCGAATCCCGTAATTTCCATAACTTCCCCTGTCATTAAAAACACGTTACAATTTCACCCATTGTCAGTAAAAGCATATTACCGTTTTACCCTTTTTTGTTTTTCGAGGAGTTGTGTTTTGATATGGTGCTTATCCCTTTTCTAATCTACTTGCTATTGAATTTTAACGCTAAGTTTTGTTGGTTTTTGAACAGGCTCATATCCTCAACCTCCTTATCCTCCACCACCGTTCTAAGGTGAACTTTCTTGTTACTGTTGGTGAAGAAAAGAAGAAATTTTCACCTCCTAATTCGAGTTTATTATACTTGTTAGTTATAGAACCCTTTCTTGTTCACATTCTTCTTTGAATCGTGTAGTTACTATTTTGATTCAATCATTTTGGTTTTTGTTGTTGAAATTGTTGATATGCAAGGAAATTGTTGATATTACTTTGGTTTTATATTTTGATATTGTTACGCATGATTATTTTTCGATTAAATGATTCAAGATCGATCCAATCTGCATCAGATAGAGAAATGATTTAGATCTTGCTTGCTACGTTAAAAGAATCGATACAAATGAGCTTTTGAAAATTAACTTAGGTCAAAGTTATCGAATAGTTTGATCCAATTTTGTACACAATACTCTAATTCAAGATTTCTTGCTTAACGACTTAATCGATAGAGAGTTTATTTTAGATAAATTATCAATTTATTTATAATTAGTTTACTTAGGGATGTTAATACGTATTTGGCTAATGTTGTGGTAATTGAGTATCAAACAGATCTTCCAACATTTATTTGGTTGATGGTACAATAATTATTATTAATTAATACTAAAGATTTGGAATTTGCAAAAAGAGGAAAATGATTGAGGATTTTTGAAAAGGTAGTTGGAGCCTGGAGGGCTGTTATTGACTTATTGTGGCAATGTTTCTAAAAATCTTGAGACAAAAAATGTGAAATGAGGGGCCACTTTTGACTTTTTACGAGAATAATGCAATAATTGTAGATGTTTTATTGTCGGTAATTATTGGTCAATTAGTAATTAAGCTGGATAACAACTGTAATAAAGCCACACATAACCTAATGATTATCTTCTTTTTCATGTTTAGTTGGATTGAGGTGGCATCCTTATAATACACCACTGCATCTGCAAAATTCTACCAATATATTTGCCTTAAAAGTGATTTGATTTGATGAAATTATTTGGACCAAAAAATATTTCTTTTAACATCAAGCACCTTTTTTACCCACAAAATATTTGCTAATTTAGTTGAAAATGAGTTAATTTATGTAGATATTTCTCATTCCAATATCAATTTAAATTTAATAAAAAAACCACAAGTCAAATTCTTGGTGCAAACTAGTGCACTGGGTTGAGTGGCTAATGGGCTATAGAGCCTGGACCAATCATAGTGGGTTGATTCTTATACAATGACAAACTCTTCACTAACATATTCAATAAGACAAAAGGATAGTAGGTAACTTATTGCCAAGGCTTATTTTCATTACATTCCTTATTGTCCACAAACTAGTTTATTACACACCCCACATAATTTTCTACTATGATTATTGTAAAAAAAAAAAAAAGTCATTTAGTTTTAAAAGATGAAAAAATGTGCCTAAATAGAGTCGAGATGGATCGGGTGAGACCAAGATCGCGAAAAAAGGGTCAATGCGGGGCCCACTAAGCCACGTCGGGTACCAAAAAAATCACTCAGGAAAAATCAAGGTTGTCAACCGACGAAGCGAATGCCAAATTGAAGACACATTTTTTAATGGGGTTTTTCATTGCTTCGACAAATACAATTTGAAATATGTTTACGATAAAATAAAACTAACTCCAAATCATTTATAACATTCTCTAGAATACACCATACAAAAAGATTGTTACATATGTGACTTAAATACAAGAAAAATTAACTCAAATGGGTTAAAATCTCAAAGTAAACTCAACAATATTTAAATTCTCATATGCATCAATCAAAAGAAAGCCACTTTTGGGAAAGTAGAAGAGTTTCTGATAGACAAATCTTTTCGTACTTTGAAGTTTCAACCAAGTTAGAAGCAACCAGTCTCTGCATAAATTACTTGCATCATATTAGTGTTATTGCAGGGTTGAATATTTTTTCATTATTTTCAAAATGCCCTTTTACACACCTGTAATAATTATATATATTATATATATATATATGTACTTTGTCTAAATTTGTTTCAGTTGTATATATCTTTTGCTTGCGCAGTGTCTCTTAATGTTGCTTCCATAATAGGTTGTTTTCGCGGGTCCGTGCTTGGTCTGTGTGCCTTTGCATTTTTCCCCGCCAATGATATATAAATTTTAAATTATAAAAGAGAAAAATTGATTAAATATCATAAATATTGGGACGTTAATGAAGTCCAATACGTTTTTATTTAATATTGTTTGAAATGTTATCAAGTTTCAAAAATTTGAGTTCAAATTTGGTTTAAAATTTGAAATATCACAAATATTGGAATATGAGTATTTAGAGCTCAAATCATTTGAATATTACATATTTATTGTCTTTTATTGTGGAACTGAGTTCGAAACTTCAAAATTTTACCGATAAAAAAAGATGTTCAAAAAATTTGAAGTATCCAAATTGAGAAGAAAATGAGTATCTTTATTCAATATACACAAAATGAATATTTTTCACTTTATTTCTCTATTTACGCTTACAAAGTGATAATACGAACATATAAAAGTCTGGCTACACAAAATTACTATTTTTTTTAATAGATTACGAGTTAAAAATGTTATTCTTAAGTGTATAAATTTAGAAAAACATTACCTTTATACAATAGTCTGCAAATTATATAAAAGAATTAAAAATCGAACCAATAATCAAAATTACACGAATCAATTGTTCGACCAACTATAATAAAATTGACACAAAAAATAAAAATGAAAATGAATATATATATTTTTATATAATAATGAAAATGAATTTTATAGTAGTATATATTACAAGTATTACCATAGTCTATGCATAAAGAAAGGACAAGCGTGAAACCCACTCTGATAAAATCATCCCCTTTATTATCTCTCGATCTCTGTTTTTGAGAACTCAATCCATCCTCTCAGTCCCCATTCAGATTTAGAGAGATAAAAATGCGTTCTACTTTACTTTTCTCTTCTTTTCAAGTATAATGAACATTCACACAGAACAACCAAAAACAGCCCTTCTAATCTTCTCAGATGACCATGGCTCATCTTGTTGATATTGCTCTTTTTTGCGAAGAACAAGAAGAAAAATGGGGTGAAATCGAAGAACAACAAGATGAAAATGACAGTGAAATCACATCAGATTTATCACTTTTCCCTCTGCTAGAGCAAGATTTGTTCTATGACGATGAAGAACTGCATTTCCTTTTCTCAAAAGAGAAAGAAGCGTGTTTTCAGGAATCACGCTTTTGCCTCTCTGTAGCGAGGAAAGAAGCTGTAGAGTGGATTCTGAAAATCAATGCCCATTATGGGTTTTCAGCCCTGACGGCTATACTAGCCGTTAATTATCTCGACAGGTTTCTTACAACCTTGAATTCTCAGAAAGATCATAATAAGCAGCAGCAGCCATGGATGATGCAGCTTAGTGCTGTTACTTGTCTCTCTTTAGCTGCTAAAGTTGAAGAAACTTATGTCCCTCTTCTTTTAGACCTTCAAGTACGTGCAAAATGGATTTGATTTTCAGATCTTTTATGGGTTTTTTTTTAATTATTATTTTTCATAATTTTTTTGTTCTGTTTTAGGTGGAAGGTACAAAATATGTGTTTGAGGCTAAAACCATACAAAGAATGGAGCTTTTAGTGCTTTCATCTCTAAAATGGAGGATGAATCCTGTGACCCCACTTTCATTTCTTGATCATATTATAAGAAGGCTTGGTTTGAAGAGCTATTTACACTGGGAATTTCTTAAGGAACTGTGAAAATCTTCTCATCTCTGTTGTTTCCGGTGAGTAAATTAACTGATTTTTCTTTCAAAAATTGGATCTTTAAATAAAGTAATATAAAAGATTGAATTTTGATAATAATACAAATTTTGTTTTGTTTTGATGATTATGTATATAAAAAGATTCGAGATTTATGCGTTATCTGCCATCTGTATTGGCTACTGCAACAATGCTTCACGTTATTCATCAAGTGGAGCCATGTAATGCCATTGACTATGAAAATCAGCTTCTTGATGTACTCAAAATCAACAAGGTTGGTAATTTCTGTCATTTTTATATTTTGATTCTTTATTTTAATATGTGATGATATCAACTTTGGTTCGTTGTGTTTAATATTAGATCATTTTAAATGCTACATATTTATATAGTTTTGTATTTGATTTCACTTGAGTCTCTTAAACGTGACCATGCATTATATTGATCAAAACGACATAAAGTGATTCTACTGGAAAAGATTAATGAATATGATGTTACCCTTTTAAATTTTCATAAATTTTGGATCCCATTACAAAGAAAATTAAAAGGAAAAAAAAAACATTTTCTAAAAATACTTTATTTATTAATTTCTGAAATTTCTGAATTTACAGGAGGAAGTGGATGATTGCTACGAGCTTATTTCAGAAACACTTTCAAAGAGTGGTTTAAATGGCAATTACAATCCTCTAAAGCGTAAATATTGGGAATTGGATGAATTATACATGAGTAGTGATAATTACTCAAATGATTCATGGGGAGTTGAATCAAGCATTTCTAGTTCTAGCGACGTTAAGTCTAATTGGAAGAAAAGCAGGGTTCAAGAACAGCAGATGAAATTGCCATCATTGAGCAGAGTTTTTGTGGATGCTCTTGGGAGCCCTCATTAAAAATCTGCCCATATTCTATATAATATATATATATATATATATATTATAATTAATATGCATTTTGGAGGTCAAATTTAAATTTAAATTATTGGGAAAATGGGTTTTAAAAAAAAAAGAAGAAAAAAGAAAGAGTTGGTATAAATGGCAGATGGCAAGAGAGACAGAAGAAATGAAGAATATCTGTACTATTTATTTCGCTATTTATGTTCTCTTTCTCTCTATAGTCTCTTTCAAGAGCAGACTACTGTTTTACTTTCATCATATGGACATATATTTATAAATTTTTCATCATTTTAAGCACTTTTTTATGTTAAATAATATTTGGTGTAATTGATCTCTTTCTATTTTCATCTCTTGAAATTCCTTAATTTGATAAATATTATATATTATTTGCACTATAAGACAGAAATTAAAAGAAAAAAGGAAAAAAAAAAAATTGTGGGGTTTGGTTTGACCTCGAGAGAAGATATCCTTTTTCTTTTAAAACCTAATTCCTCACCTAAATACCAAATCCCACATTAATATTTTCTCTCAAGATTTTTGTCCACACCTTTTTGACCTATATATATATATATATATTATAATATAAAATACTGTATGAAATATATATATATATATATATATGTGTGTACGTATAATGTATAATACGTATTATATATCATGTGTATGTGCGATGTGCTGTCTGGAACTGTCAATGCATGCATGCATGCATGAATAACCAACAACACTGTAATTCGATGGTGAAAAGGGAATTAATATTCATTTAAAATATTCATGTATATTTTTTGTTTGACAATTAAGTGGTACTTGAAATCACAATTTTATGTAATCAAATAAAATAATGAAAATTGATACAACAACTTATTGAAAATAAGATTTTCCACAATGATTTTTGTCGCAAGTTAAACATATCTATGTTTCTAAATATTGTTATAATTTTATAATGCCAGATTGGGAGGCGTGCTTAAAGATCACGTTCGGAATAGTGAGATTATATAATGTCAAAATATTATTTTTTCAGGAAAAGTATTATTGTAACAATACAATATTATTATGATCACTTGATAAGTACCATAAACAAATGTTAATATTAAAGGTACATATATATCATTTTTTTTTTTTTGGATGACGAGGGAAACCCGCAGCCGCTACCGTGAGGTGCGCACTGGGTAAACCCGCGCAAACTACACAAGAGAGGTAAACCAGCCTAAGTTGCCCATAGCTGACAGGCTCACAGTAGAGAAGGCAAATAGACATTCCCTCATCAGGATTCGAACCCGTGACCTAGGCCACAAGTTCAAATGCCCTTACCAACTCTATCATCAGAATTCGAACCCGTGACCTAGGCCACAAGTTCAAATGCCCTTACCAACTCTATTGGGGGTTGCCCCCATATATATTATTGTTTCTTGTTTATGTATATGTGTCCCAATTTAGCATGTCCATGCATATAAGTTGCTGACTATACCTATGATTGCAATAATTAAATTGTTGATGCATTATATAAATAATTAAAAAAAAATGATTATTTTTAATTCCCTTGTCTCTTTTGTTCAATTTGAGTAGTATGATGGGAAAAAAAGTCTCCACTAAACACTTGAAAATAAGTGCTTAATTTTCTTTTTCCCTGTTTGGTCAACATAAGACAATTGGATGGGAGACAAAATGATCACAACAGTGATTACTTACAGAGATTGACCAAGATCCAAACACCCCTTTTCATAATTATTTCTAACTAATATATTACCTTTTCATTTTAGTGGGTTTAATTATAATAATAATAATATAGTACAAAAAACCCAAATGTTGGTATAAATGGTGGATAAAAATTGATATTTCTTCTTGAGATAATAATTACTTATGTAATAAAAATGTTTATGTGGTATCAATGTTCACAATTTCGTTTTTATTATAGGTGTTCACAATTTCCCTTATAAAAGATCCCCATCAACATCAATATCCATTTTAGACCCTCTTAATCAGATATTGAATAAAATGTTTGAGAATTTTATGAGAATTAAAAAAAAAATAGATATCAACATCAATTTCCCTTTATTCACTTAAACTTAAGATCTTGTCTTTTTAGTTTTTACACACCATTAATTAGGATTAGTTACTTAATGTTACATAATTAATAATTTATTGATTAGACTTTAATATTGATAAAGTAATAACATGTAATTTAACATATGGGTCATATAATATTTTTTTACAAATTTAAGATATAATTATGTATATTGTGAAACTCCCTTAGCTTTATTATTATTATTATTATTATTATTATTATTATTATTATTTTCATTTCTTTTCTTTTTTCTTTTTCATTTTTTAGGAGTACCAAAATAAAAAGTTCACCTCTCCCCTTGGTCTTATATAGCATGAGCGTGCCAAAAGAGCCAAAACCCTCTTTTATGGCTTTTGTTATTTTCTCGTAGCTTTTTTCACGTGTTATATATAATCAAAAATTTATATTTTCTATAAAATAATATAAATAATAAATTAATTAGCTAGTACATGCGTGCCAACTGGCTGATTACATAATCATAATCTAACTATAATTCCTCATCCCCAAATCTTTGAGCAATATTATGGCTTTGTCATCATGCATTACAATAATTAATCATGCATATATATATGGTCTAACAAAAATAAAATTATATATATATATATATATATATATATATATATATAAACCTGAGGGCCAAAAGAATGAACCCAAAATTTCTTTCAGATTTTGGTATTATATATTAATTATCTTAAGTTTCAAACTCTCTAAATCATTTTCTATAGTATTTGCTTTATAATACGTATATGATTCGTCTTTCTTTTGATCATAAAAAGATTAAAGAATATTAAAAGTCAGAATACATTAACTAGTATGTATTTCATGTATAAATGAAGAAAAGGGTTAATTTGTATAAAGTATAACAGATTACTGATGAAAAGTTACAAGTTATGTACTGTGAATTATATTCTATCAATAACTTAATCTTATCAGATATGACCAGCTTATATAATAGACAAATTTTTACTTTGAAAACTTAGCACATATATAATTTAATTTAATTCAACTCAACTTAATATTTACAATGATACATTATGTACTGACGAAAAATGATTATAATTTCTTATTTACAAAATTGATATACATAAGTCTTACTGAGTTGGAAGATCAAACCTAACTCTCTTTGAAAAAATAAAATAAATTAAAAGCCATAATTAATATTAACACATAAGACTAAATTCACCTCTCAAAAGAATTTCAACATTCGAAAATGAAATATGTTTTGTTGTTTTGGTAATAATTTCAAGATTAAGTCAACTAAACATGAAAGCTGTTCCCTATAGAAGTCCAAACTATGAAAGATCAATAGCGCAATTTGTCCCCACACAATAATTGTTAAATAATATGATGATTTAAATAATACACTTTTTTACCTTTGTTCAGATTAAGATTTTATTTTTTGACCTGTTTTTTTTTTTTTTTTTGGGATGACGAGGGAAACCCGTAGCCGCTACCGTGAGGTGCGCACTGGGTAAACCCCGCTCTTGTGTAATAGCCTGCAAACCACACAAGAGAGGTAAACCAGCCTAGGTTGCCCATAGCTGACAGGCTCACAGTAGAGAAGGCAAATAGGCATTTTTTTTTTTTATTTTATTTTAATTTTATTTTTGCTTGTTATTGTTTCATTAATATAGCATAGTGGAAAGTAAAAGTAAAACCAGTTCATTGTGTTTTTTTAGCCTTTTTTTTTTTTCAATTTCTCCACTCTTTTTCTGTCTGCTTCCAGCTGTAAAGCTGTATGGGACAGAAAAATATATGCCTCTTTCTCCCTCCAAAATCTCATAGGTTGATTTTCCTCTCAATTTATGTCTTTTTTTTTTTTTTTTTTTTTAACTTCTAAAGTCAGTCAATACTCAATACCTTATAAACAAACTTTAACTAAAAACAACTATAAAATTGATAAGATCTTTCATTATATATGGTTACATCTCATATTATAAGATATTAGGTGAAAGCTATGTTTGTTTATGTTTTCAAAATCAATTTTCATGATTTTAAATCACAAAATTCAAAATAAACGTAACCCACCAAATTTTCATCACAATTCCCCTTTTTTCAACTCTACTTTTTCAATCTCCTATATAACTAACTATCAATCATATACACGTCACTTCACACATTTACCAATCAAATCATTTATTATAAATCATTTTTTCACTTTCTCTTTCATACTTTACAATTTTTTATCCATATTTTTTTTTATTTTTAATTTACATAATCATTATATACACCACTAACATAATTATTCTACACATCATCCATCAATCTATCACTATTGATTTGACATATCTTACAACTTTCAACCTAATTTTAAAAACATAAACAAACACCTACCATTTTCACACGAATTTCTATAGTACGCCATTCTCGAGAAAAATTTAAAATTTCATCCCAAAAACATAAACAAACATAACCTAAATATTTGTACGTGTCATTTACACCTCATAATAAAAATTCTAATAGAAGATTTCATTTGCCTTATAAAAAGTTCGTTTTTATATTATATAGGGTGAAATGTAGCTCATTAACTATTTATTATATGAGTGGTTTTCACCATTATACACCTATTATATTAATATTTATTATTGAATCAATTATGTTGCATTTGATCCAAACAAAATTATACTTGTTATAGTGAACTACGAGAAATACTACCCTTGAGGCCTTGACCATTAAAGTCATACTAACAAAAAAAATATTTGAACAAATATATATATGTGTTTATACTTTTTTTTTTCCTTTCTTTCTATTTTCTAATTGGTTGTGCCAAAACAAAAAAATAAATAAATCATTTTGATATAAATTTAGGAGTCAATTTAAAAATCAAAATGGGCCCAGGATCAAGTTGGGCTGTGTCAGTGGGCCTAGACGGATCTGAAACTGACCTCATTAGACTGTCTATATTGCCAATGCACACTACTCGCGTGAGCCAAATTATTGTATTTACTTCTCTTTCCTACATTTATTTTGTTCATTTCAAATTGGTATCCTAAGAACAAATTGTCCACAATTATTATATTTATTTCCAAAAACATTTTCAATCATATATGTCTCAAATTTTTTTATTATTGTCTGTCACGTGCACATCTGCAGTCCTTTTTGTTTTTTACGTATAATTTTCCAATAATTTAGAAGAAAAAAAAGTCAATTATGATTCATCAAATACTATGATTATATTTATATTTATATATGATATATATTCATAAACCCTTTTGAGATTTTTTTTTTATTTTTTTTCTTATAATAATAATAAAAAAATATATTTAAGTTTGTTCATCTGTACTATCTTAAAAGCATTTAAAAAATATGAATTTATGAAAAAAAATCGACCTATGTATTAAAGAGCTAGGTTAGCTATATCCTATCCCTCTATTCTCCGTGATGCATTAATGTTTTGGAAGCGTTTGAACAGAAGATGAGACAAAGACACAAATTGTGCCCACAAATGAAACTTCACTCTCTAGTATCTTCATGTCGGATTTTTTTTTTTTTGTATATAAACTAATTTTCACATAATAATTTTAATAGTCAAAGTTTGTTGAGATATAAATGAATTTTTCGTTGACTTAAGTATTATATAAGCTCACATTGTCAAACTATAATAAATTTCAATTATATAATATAAGATAAAACATAAAATTAGATTAAATTGCTGCCCAAAGAAATGAAGCATTAAAGACATTATAATGATACAAATTGATGATTAAAAAAAAATATTAAAAACCTCACAATTACTATATGTCATTTTTTCCGTGATAGAAGTTTCATGCATTAATAATCGAAACCCTGAACATAAAATGAGAAATAAAGGCTCAGAGACCTTATTTAATAACCAAATGAGCCCACAAAATGGCATTATATGTTTGCTCAATTTGAGAAAGGGGAAATGTTAATAAGTAGCAGATGAGAATAATTAAATGTGATGTAAAAAATGGTAAGTTCTTGTGGTGACTTATGAGCTATAAATTTGTGGTCCAAAATCTTTGTAAAATTAATAGGGTAAAAAGGAATAATTCTATTTTGAATTGAGTTTAATTGTCCAAAAGGTTGAATCCCCAACCCCAAGGGCCCCCCATGCCCCGGCCCGACAGAGCTATGGGAGGAATAAATCATGGTAACCCAGCCAATCACAGGGGCTAGACCAGTGCCCACTGCGCACAAGGAGCCCCCCTCACTTGAGAGGTTGCTCCCACACTGCCGCTGGTGGGACTCGATCCTTGGTCATTGTCCAAACTTCACCCTTCTGTGACCAACTGGGCTGCCCATGCGGGCTTGAATTGAGTTTAATGTATATATGCGAAGACCCAGAATACATGTTGAATTATGTCCTATAATACGTGAAGATGTATATATTATGCTTATGATGTAGAAATAAAATATTAATTTTTTCGACATTATGTATAGTGAAAAACATTACACTAAAAAAATAATTGAATTGGTTTATAGATAGTGTTACAAGTTGGATTTTAGATAGAAATTTTGCAGGTAGAACCTCAAGTGTCACTTTTAATGGGAAAGAAAAAGAAGACAAAAGAACTGTGGAACCTGGCTGAATTTCAGAAGAGTCAGAGAGTGAATTCGACACAACTTTTGTATAATTTATTATGAGATAAATGATTACACACATAATAAATTATGGCATACAATAGGATTTCAAGCTTTTATAAAACGTAGTTTTGCAATACAAATTGGTAGGGAAAATAAAAGCCAGCAAATGGGATTCTCTCAGCCTTATTTTTTTTTCTTCCTTTTTTTTAAATCGTTTTTTTAGTATTAATTATGCTAAATTAATTTTTTATTTTTTCACCATTATTTTTCTTTTTTCAAGCTCTATAAATAGAGCCTAAGTTTGTGTCATTTGGACACCAATTTTTTTTTCGAGGTTTTTACTCCATATTTTCATTTCAATTTTCAATTTGTTCAATAGTGTACTTTATTTATCTTTTTATTAATATTTTCTTGTACGTTTTCAATAATTTTAAAATTAATATTTTTATAAAAATAAATATTCTAAATATTTAATTAATAAATATAACCATAAAATTAATTTTTATTAAAATGAATTGTAACTATAAAATTAATTATTAAAATTAGTGATGTGGATGAAAGAGAAAGTAAAAAAATTTTAATTGACTAGCTGCTGTGGAGTTGAAAGGAATTTAGGGAATCTGACAGGGAAAAGAATGTGAAAATTTGAGCTATACATAGCCTAATAAATTATAGGAAAAAGGGTAAAAAAAAGTACCAATTTAAATGTGCTTAACCTCCAAATATGTGAATATTTACAATTGTGAAGTCTTGAAAGAATAACTCTAACGGAAATGGGCCACATCTATAGACGACCATTTTAAATATGGGCCTAGTATTACTTACGGCCCAAATTACCTGTACATTACTCGAACTAAAAAGTGGGTAATTGGGCCCAAGCTAGACCTGACCCAACTGGCTTTATTTTGGGCTACGTTTCTTTATAATATGCTAATAAATAGAAAAAAAAATCAAAACTTTAAATTGACCTTAGCTTGGCCCAAACCCAAATACAAAGCAAAAAACCACATACTAAAAACAAAAAACAAAAAAACCCTAGTTCAGAGTGATCGTATACAACCAATAACTCAAGGCTTATAGCACATATAGTATCGAAAACAACTTCATTATCTCCTCGGAAAGCCTCAACGAGGATCGAAGAACAATTATACATGCATTGGAAGCATCAAGCATGCAAACTGACGCAAGAATGCATGTGATTATGGGTTTTTTTTTTAATAGTTTTTGCATGAATTATATTACACTATACTACTTTTATATTAATGTGAATCATTTGCATGGGGTGAAATACAATGAGAAATTCAAATTGATAAATTATTTGTCGAATAACATGTAGACAATAACAAGCCATGATTAGCTTCATGCTTCACTTAATACAATGTTTTACAGAATAACAAATTGTTACAAACAAATAGTTTGCAAGAGTTTATTGAATGAAAATTCATCTGAAATTATTCCCTTATTTTTCTTCTCAATTATTCCAGTTCATCAATGGAGTATATGAAACCTTCATCTCTTGCAAACAACTCCAGTCCCATCACTCCAACTTCCACACTTCATGCTCGGCAGCTCCAAATTCGAAGTCCCAGTTCCCGCCGGAAATTCCCCGCCGTGAAACTTTGAAACAGCACAATCTGTAGCAAAAATGTTGGAAACTGCATAATCCCTTTCTCCTCCAAGAACAGGCATCGTCGATCCCATTTTAACCTTACTCACATAATCATTTCTGTAAGTTTGTCCCAAAACCCCGTCTACAGATCCACTCAACGAAAAGAATTTAAATCCCAATTCAAGATGGGCAAAGCAATCGTCCTTTGTGATCCCGTAATTATGAACCTTCGATTCATGTTCCGTAATCGGCACAACTTTAGCTGAGATCTTGAAAACGCCGTCAACTTCGATGGTAATGGCGTTAGCGTCGCCGTCTCTTCTGATGGCGGCGGAGGGGAGGGTTTGGGGCTGCCACGTGGCGGTTTCATAAGCGGGGAGGGTTATGGGCTCGCCGTCGAAGGAGAGGGCGAGGCGATCGACGGCGTCGTTCCACGTGGCGGTTTTCTGAGCTCCGATGAAGAGCTGGTGATTTCCGACGAGAATTGCGATGGATTGGACCCAAGTGAAGTCTCGTTTCATGTTTTCGTTTCTTTTTCCGATGAAATGGGCGTTAATTTGGAAGTTGGGTTCGGTTACAAGGCAGAAATCTTTGTTCTTCTTACCATGGAAGTAGAAAGTTAAGCCATCGCCGCCGATGAAACGAGGGTCTTGGCACACAGCTCCGGGCATATCACAATCTGCATTTGAAAAATGTAAGAAACTCAATTTAACATGGAATTTGTCTAAAGGAAAATTGCATGCATCAAAAGAGGAGTGTAATTGAGGACTTACTGCAGACTGGTTTGCAAGTGACGCAGTCGACTTGGCATGTATGAGGACAAGAGCTTGGGCATGTGTGTTGAACGCCATAACACTGGGGGTAGTTTGTGTCCCTGCATCTCTTTCTCCTCCCTGCAGCAGCATCTGAGGAATCGGTTGGAGGTGGAGGAGAATATGATGGAGGTGTTGGTACCGGAGATGATGGAGGAGTTGAGGTGGGTGGTGGTAATGTGCCACTTGGGGGAGGGGGACTCTGTGGTGGAGATGGTGTTGGTGTTGTAGGAGTTGCGGGTGGGGGACTCTGGGGCGGAGATGGTGTTGGTGTTGTAGGAGTTGCGGGAGGGGGACTCTGGGGCGGAGATGGGCTTGGCGTTGTAGGAGTTGCAGGAGGGGGACTTTGTGGTGGAGATGGTGTTGGTGTTGTAGGAGTTGCAGGAGGGGGACTCTGGGGTGGAGATGGTATTGGCGTTGTAGGAGTTGCGGGAGGGGGACTTTGTGGTGGAGATGGTGTAGGAGTTGCAGGAGGGGGACTCTGGGGTGGAGATGGTGTTGGCGTTGTAGGAGTTGTGGGCGGGGGACTCTGTGGTGGAGATGGGGTTGGCGTTGGTGGAGTTGTGGGCGGAGGACTCTGAGGTGGATATGGTGTTGGCGTTGTAGGGGTTGCGGGCGGGGGACTCAGGGGTGGAGATGGTGTTGGTGTTGGAGTTGTGGGAGGGGGATTTTGTGGTGGAGATGGTGTTGGTGTTGGAGTTGTGGGAGGGGGATTTTGTGGTGGAGATGGTGTTGGTGTTGTGGGAGGGGGACTTTGCGGTGGAGATGGTGTTGGAGTTGTGGGTGGTGGGCTCTGTGGCGAAGATGGCGTTGGCGGAGGGGGACTGTGTGGTGGAGATGGCGTTGGTGTTGTAGGGGTTGAGGGAGGGCTTTGCGGTGGTGAAGGAACGGGAGTTGGTGTTTGGGTAGGTGGAGGAGGAAAATACTGCGGTGGAGATGGTGGTGGTGAAGAAGATGGAGTCTGAGGCGGTGGAGATGGTGGCGGTTTTGGGGTAGATGGAGGAGGAGAATGTGGTGGTGGAGTGCTCTCCTCCGGTGGTGGTGGTGATTTTGGGGTAGACGGAGGAGGAGAATGTGGTGGTGGAGTACTCTCCTCCGGTGGTGGTGGTGATTTTGGGGAAGACGGAGGAGGAGAATGTGGTGGTGGGGTACTCTCCTCTGGTGGTGGTGGTGGAGGAGAATCAGAGTCAGGTGGTGGTGGAGCGGTGGAGCCGTCAGTGCAAATGGGTTTGCACGAGACACATTCGACAGTGCAACTATTAGGGCAAAACTTAGGGCAAACATGCTCCAAATTGTAGCAATGCTTATATTTCCCTATCAAACATCTTGCATGGCTTGGATTATTGGCTATTCCGGGTGGAGTTGTTGCCTCTCCTATTGCTAGTATTACCAATAGTAACACCCATATCAAATTACTTCTCAATGGCCTAGCCATTGTTTCAAATTTCTAGCTAAAAAGCTCAATTAAATAGACAATTATAATTAATCTCTTGTATTTGAATTGAAGTGCTAATTATGTGTATTTGTGATGGATTTGATATGGGCCACAAGTCCCATTTTATAGGAATAGGGAATGAGAATTGCTCCTAATATTTCGGATCATAATTTCATTCTTAATAAATAGAGTAAAGGGGTATGTTACTTTAGTTAATCATCTTATATTAGATCTTTTATGAAGTCAAAATGTATTTTCAGGTCTATTCAGGGTTTTTTGGACTTCCGACTTTGTTGCTTGTGAATTGAATTTGGCATCACTTGACCATGAAGTTGAAATAGTACTTTTCTGCACATGTTATTGAAAATACTTTATTTAGAAAGATTTTTGTAAAGTAACTCTAGAAAATTAATTGAAAAAAAATTAATTGATCCCATTTTTCGTTGTATTTCATAATATAACTGCATGGAAAAATATATAAACATTCAACTAAATATTGGCATGTATCAAATGATATGAAATATAATATAGAAACATTATATAAAGCAAATAATCATCGATTTTCAAGATTTTCAAATTGAATTTGGGTGGAGATTTTTTTTTTTGGCTTTGATTAAAAGGGTTTGATATGATTCATTTGTCAGCAAAACCAACTTTTACAACTATTACAGTGGATTACTTGTTATTTGACTTATATGACACATAAATAATGCTTTCACAGAAGGGACAAGTTCCCGCATTATAGGATCTCAAACATTTATTTAAAGTTAGGATATAATTGCATATCTGATTGTTAGTTCTTATGTTTCTGGCCCACTTTACTTGATCTATCTTATTATTGAGCCACATTCAAGCTAGGCCCATATTTCGAGATTTATTTGATATTTGTGAAAATATTATATCCCTTTGGGTACTTTAATGGACCTTCTTCCAATAGTTTCAGCCCTTCAACATGTTATGCAGCCCAATTATGGGCCCATACCAGTAAAACTTGCAGAAGCCTCAATGTGTGAATCAAAAAATTCAGCTCAAAATCATAAAAAAAAATGCAGCTAAAAAGGGAACAAAACGAGTTTAAAACGAAAGAGAAATCAGCATTAGAACCTAACTTAAATCTCAGATATATCTGTATTTATATCTATTATACAACAATTTACCAGAAAGGAAATATAATCCATTGCTTAATGACTACATTCGCCAAATAACTTCAACTAATCCAAAATTAATTTTCAGCTATAGCGTGTTTGATTGAAGATTAAATAACTTGTCATTTCTCACATCTATCAGTTGATGAGGATGCATCTAATGGGTGATCCTTCGGCACCAACCAATCTTAAAGGCAAACAATGCAGAGAATATAATCCCGCTTCAATATCATCTAGTTTCAGGCCTTCAACAAGGATGATTTCCTGAATACAAATGTTAAATTTCATTTGTGACCCGATAAAATAATTATTACATTGTATAGTTATTTACCAAGAAATATATATATATATATATATATATATATATAGATAACATATAAGGCTTACCTTGCTATCCAGAAAGACAACATGAGTCGGAACTGCCTCAACAGATGCAGCAACAGACAAATAATCAGTTCCTACAAGAAAGATGAACCATATGAATGTAACAATTTGATTCAAAAAAATGAAGCTCAGAAAGTATTCCAAGGAACATTCAAATTTTTTCCATCATCAACTAATATTAAGAAGGGGAAAAAATGAACTCAATCTTGATGGCTTACCCACTAGTTTGATTTCAGTATTATCTACAAGCCATTGTGCCCCGTCTTTCATGAATCCCACAAAACTTGAATCAAATTCCTTCTTGTACATGAGGCCCCTGAAAATGATTTATATAAGATATTCTCAACCCGAAACTTTTTATAGAAATATTGTGGGCACTGTATTAACTTGTTCTAAATCATAACCTAAGTCCAGATATTTACAAAAATATTGCTCCATATGTTTGTCAAGTGGAACTGCAATATACAGTCCATATGTAAGTATAGATTGGTAAAAGTAGATGGTGTTATGGCAATAATTTCTTTATAACCAGATGACTAAAAAGGCGATAATCTGAATCACATTTTGTTGATCGAATCCAAATATATGTAGTTTAAGCATCTTCAAGGCACCATAGCTCTAAGAAGAATTGAGTATACTATAATACCTGTCAGTGTTTAGTGTTCGGAAAAGTACTCTTTTTACTCCCTTAGGAATGTTTAAGGACTTCATAACTTCAGCTGATACATAGAAAATGGAAAGAAAATATACATAAGTGCCTTTTCAATGCTTGTTTTCCACATTTTTGCTCTCATAATACTAATAAATTCACTTATAATTTGTTATTTTTGGCTCAATACTAACTCACCTATGATCCAAATTTTCAAAATATTGTAACAGTTTAATGAAAATAGATACACATGCCAATTAGATGAATAATTCATACCAGTTATATTCTTGTCTCTTGGAACATCAACAAGTAATGCAGGGCCTGTTCAGAAACAGAGCATAAGGCAGCATATAAAGTAATTAAGTAACAAAAATTGTGAAAACAAATAGATAAAAAAAATGTAAAAAACAATAATTACCATTAAGAACTCTAAGGTCAAGAGTATCCACATCAAACCCTAGATCGAAGTAGCGATCGATCATATGCCCAGGCGCATCGACATGCGTACCAGCATGAACAGGTAATTTCATCTCCGAGAAATTATAGTCCGATCCGTTCTTCATATCCAACAACAGCGTCATAAATTTGCCAATACCTTCAGCAGAATCACCCACCGGCGTTTGAGGAGTGAATTTATGAGTAATATCGATTATTTCTCCACTTTCGTATACTTCTCTTCTCGGAGGGTTCGATTTTACATCACAGCTACCGGATACGACGCCATAGCCAGAAGGATATGCTTCTTCGGATGATGAAAGTGAAGATATCGCTAGCAGCTCAGCACAAATCAGTACAACTTGCAGAAACCTCATTTTCGATGCAAAGTTTGGATTTTTTTTTTCTTCTTTGTCCTTTCAAAGCTACAATACTGAGTTGAAAGCTACATATGCTAAGTTGACTAGTCACAAGCATATATGCTAAAGATGCTTGTAATTTGTGGCCAAAGTTTTTTAATATATTTTTAATGATTTGAATATATCCTTACATTGAATTGGATAATTAACATTATCGTAATGATTTTTTATTATATATTATAACTATTGATTATTATATAAAAGATTATTTGTGCATGCATGCCTGTTAAGTTTGGTATTTTTGAGGTTTGATAGAGTTTGAAGTTGTTTTGGGCCACTTGATATTGATATTGTAATTGAATGAATATAGTCCAATGGGCCTCAATTTTGTTGACCACATTTGATTCTATTTATTCTTATTTTATTTTATCTTTTATAAAGTAAGCCCAAATCCATTATCGTCACCCCAAATATAATTCACATATTATATCTATTTTTGAATTATCCTCAAATTCGGCCTAAACATATAAAATACAATTAATATATAGATACAAAATTTGCAGTGGTATATATTGCTGTGTCCAACTATAGAAAGCCAGCAAGCAAAAGCCCCACATCTCAAACTAATTCACACCTCATAATAAAAACCCCACAAACAGACCACATTTCACATTCCCCCCCCCCACAAAACATATCACATTTTCATCACTTCTCAAACATGCCTAAACCAAATCCCACTCTCTTCATCACCTTCTTCTTCATCCTCTCACTCGCCGCCGTCTCCCCATCTCTCTCCGCCACCTTCTCCGGTGATATCGCCGCCCTAGTGGCCTTCAAATCCGCCGTCAAACCGTCGTCCATCCCCTCCACCTCCTGTCTCGCAACCTGGAACTTCTCAACCGACCCTTGTGCAGTCCCCAGAATCACCCACTTCACGTGTGGCGTCACGTGCTCCGGCAACCGAGTCGTCCAACTCACTCTCGACTCACAAGGCTACTCGGGTCAACTCACCCCACTCATCTCCAAACTCACCCGCCTCATCAACCTCGATATCGGCGATAACAATTTCCACGGCCCCATCCCATCTTCCATTTCATCACTCCCAATCTTAAAAACCTTGATCCTCCGAGTCAACTCGTTCAGCGGCGTCGTTCCACGCTCTATCAATTCTCTTACCACCCTCGAAACCTTGGATCTCTCCCGCAACGCCCTCGCCGGCGCGTTGCCGAACATGAACTCACTGACTCAGCTAACTCGACTGGATTTGAGCTACAATAAACTCACAGGGTCACTGCCCAAGCTGCCCCCAAATCTCAACGAATTAGCTTTAAAAGCTAATTCTTTATCTGGCCCTCTCGCCGCATCGTCATTCACCGGGTTAACTCGGTTGATGGTGATCGAACTCAGCGAAAACTCGTTCTCCGGCACACTACAACCCTCTCTCTTCCTCCTCCCTTCTCTCCAACAGCTCGACTTAGCCAAAAACAGTTTCACAAACGTCGTCGTTTCGAAACCTCCATCAAGCGAGCTCGTGGCCGTCGATTTGAGCTATAACAAATTAGAAGGGCTCGTTCCGGCCAATTTCGGGGAATACCCGATGTTAAGGTCACTGGCGTTGAGTTACAACCGGTTACGTGGACCAATCCCGTGGCAGTACAGTAAAAAAGGGTCATCTATTCGAAGACTGTATCTGGACGGGAATTATTTGAACGGGTCACCGCCGGCAGGGTTTTTCGCCGGCGGCGAACCAGTTTCCGGTAGCCTGGGGGACAATTGTTTACAGAAATGTCCAGTTTATTCTGCACTTTGCTTGAAATCACAGAAACCTGTTTCCATATGCCAGCAAGCTTATGGTGGGAAACCAAAGTCTTGATCAGTCAATGTCTTCGGTTTTGGCTTTTTCTGCTGATTTTTTTTATTTTTTTATTAATTTTTTTTTGTGTATTGTAAGTACGGTTTATTTTAATTTATCTACAAGTAGTCGTAGGACAAATAAAAATATTAAATTTATCATAAGTACGAGCTTTTATATTTATTGAATATCACGTAACCACAGAAATTTCTCATTTAATAGCTTATAAGTTCATTATTACAAAAAGAAATACCCCAAATAAAAACCATCATAATAATGAATTATTAATTCATGCATATAATATTCAAAAAACAAATTTAAACATTTTATTTTAAACTCTATTTTTAGAATTGGATAATGTTTGGTGGGAGGTTGGTTCGTGACCTGGCGGATCACTTAAAATTAAGATATAATGGGATGTTAGTATTGAATTATAACAATAAATTATTTCAGTGCACCAAATTTACAAATAGGGTTCATTTCAACTATAACAATATTTCATTTTTATAAAGGTTTTGAGTCATTTTTGGCTACGTTGGATCATTAAAAAAGCACTTGAGTGGTGAAATTTATAAAAAGATTCAAAATACACTCAATAATTATGGTTCTACTATAGCTAGTAGTGCCTTTTGACTTTATAAAAATCTTTAAAATATATTATTGTTATTTAACCAATGGAAAGTAATTAAACCTTGGTAAAAAGAAAATAAATGTAGAAAAGGTTGGAAGTATTAAAGAAAAGCATGATGATAAAGTAGAAGTAAAGTTATCACGAATTTTGTTGAGGCTTGTCGGTGTGGTTCATGTTCTACGATGATATAATGCCCTATTATTGCATCCTTCCCAATCAATTTTTGGCCTTTTTTTAACTTTTGTTGGATTTTCAAGAGAAAAAGCGTAACAAAATTCAAGAAAATCAATTTAATAATGAGAAAAATAATATTATTAAAAATATCCCCTTTTCTAACATGTAATCATATTTTAAAAAAGTTTATGTTTGTTTATGTTTTTGGAATAAAATTTTAAATTTTTCTCGGGAATGACGTATTATAAAAATTCGTGCAAAAATGATAGGTGTTTGTTTATGTTTTTAAAATTAGGTTGAAAGTTGTAAGAGATGTCAGATCAATAATGATAGGTTGATGGATGATGTGTAGAATAATTATGTTAGTGTTGTATATAATGATTATGTAAATTAAAAATAAAAAAAATATGGATAAAAAATTGTAAAGTATGAAAGAGAAAGCGAAAAAATGATTTATAATAAATGATTTGATTGGTAAATGTGTGAAGTGATGTGTATATGAGTGATAGTTAGTTATATAGGAGATTGAAAAAGTAGAGTTGAAAAAAAGGGTAATTGAAATGAAAATTTGGTGAGTTAAGTTTATTTTGAATTTTGTGATTTAAAATCATGAAAATGGATTTTGAAAACATAAACAAACATTTAAATTTTGAAAAAAATGATTTGAAAGCATAAATTAGTACATAACTTAGACTCTGATAATTAAATTGTCTTCTTGAATATTTCACTAATTTTTTAGCTTTAAATAAAAGAAGTAGCATTTGTCAAAACAATTATATGGATAATTTTATATTACTTCGGAATTCAACCAACGTAGGGAAACAAACCTTTGGAGGTTAAGCGAAAAAAGCTAATGCGAAATTAGTACTTCAATAATAATAAAATTATAAATAATGTTATATATTGTTTTTTATATGATTTTAATTTTTCATATTCTTAAAATTTTGATAAAAAATAATTTGTAATTAATTTATTTTAATGAATTTATCATGTTCATATTTTTTGACAAAAAAAATTGGTGATGTTAAATTATATTTTATAATATTTTAATTAAAATATAATTTGTATTTGTTTGGGTGTCAGAATACTGATAATTCACCAACCAATTAATTTCCCAACAAAACAAACCTTTCTGTCACGAACTCGTAGTTCCATATTTTAAATAGGAGAATCAAGAATCTCCAAGTTAAACATACACTTCAATTTTATTCTTTCTCCAACACCCACCCCATTATTCAAAAAAAAAAAAATATTGAATTTGGTGTCACGGGTTATTCTTATTCGAAGGATTTTCAAACATTTAAATTTCAAAATAATTATAATCATATATATTGAAACTTATTCATTATACACACAACTATATTGTCACACACAATTATTCAAATAGTTGTATGCATGCGACCCTAATGAACATAGACATTATATGCTAATTGAATATAAAATATCACGATTTGCATGCCCATAAATGATTAAACACATAATTGATATATGATTAAAGTTTATGCCAAAACAAACTAAAAAACACAAAACCAATTATTAAATAAATTAAATATGCTGCACAAATTTTTTTAAAAAATGAGCATGGAAAAAAATAATTGAATTTCAACTAAAAAACAATTTCAATCGGGTTGTAAAGAATAAAGTATTGAGGTCCACAAAAATGAATGTTATTAGAGAATTGGGTCCCTAAACAAAGTACCAATGATTAGCTAAGTATTAGGTAACTAGGAAATTTATTTACCAAAGTTTAAATAATATAAAATTATATCATTAAGCAGTTTGTATAAATTTATAAATAATTTTCAGGGGCTTTCAACTGTCTAATTTTTAATAAATAATCCGCGAATATGTATATATTGTTATATGTTAATTGAATTTCAAGAGTCACAAAAAATAACCCAAAATTTAATACTAGTTGATTTGTGTTCGATGAAATTATTAAAATTTAAATTTATAGGTTTAATTATTGAATAAGATTATTAAGTTTGTTAGGCACAGTTTGTCAGATGATTTTATTAATTGCTTTTGGTAAGAAAGATTTCTTAAATAAACGAAACAAAGATATCATGTTAGATATGGGGCACATGCATATGTTTGTTAGCCGTTTTGGTTGGTGTAACATACTATGATTCCAATCAATCTTTTTTTTTTAATATAATGAAAAAGAAAATTTTAAATTTATTATAGAGATAGATTGTAATTTTATGAGGGTTCAAAATTTTAAATACAATCACCAAACATATTTATATCATTTATATCTTAGTAATTTTTTACTCGAAACAATTTGAGTTTTTGAATTAGTTTTGATTACAAATTTAAATAATGAAACTATTATACTTTGGACAAATAAATTGGATTTATTATTTTTGAAGTAGTGATTTTATAATCTTATTAATCATATTATTCTAATATGAAGATTATCTTACCAGCATTCATAATATTATTTACTGGCTCAAATCAACGTTTTTAGGTTAATAAAGGGTATAACCGTAATAAATAGAACATGATAAACATTTTGTATAAAATATAATGCCATTGGAATTTTGGAATTGAATAAAATTGGACTTTTTCTAACCCAACTCAATTGGACCGGATCAGCACAGATACTATAATGGGCCCGAGCCCAATAAATGGGCCAAGATGAAGCTTCAAAATGAGCCCACTTTTCAACTGAAATAAATAAATTAAACTTTCCGTGCTCCTTCTTCCCCAATTTATCTCTAACATAAACCCTAATGTCATGAATTCCGACCCCAATTCGACAGAATAGCTGAGTAATTAGTTATATTTTTGGTTCGTGAAATTCTTTGAGACATCTAATGGGGAAACCCAGTTCACGGTGAGCATCATTAGCAAATCTTCTTCTATTCTTTCACTTTTTTTCTGTATCAATTCGTCTATTCAAGTTTTATTTGTGATTGAATTTGCACTTTTTATTTTATTGATCTTCAGCTCAGATGATAAGACTCGTGCAGACCGTAAGTTCGAGAAGAAAGTGAATTTTTATGAATGTAAGTGTATCAACTTTTTAGTTCTAGTTATTGATTTGATTATACGTATTTCGTTAATTAGTAATTTCTCGAATTGAAAATACAATTTGGTGCATCATGCACTAGTTTAAACCACTGATATAAAATTCGTAAGTATTTTATCTGTTGTTTTTGCAGTGGTTAGAAGTACCGTTGCCCAAAAAACCATTACTAAGGTATTATTCTTCCACCTGCTGCACATATGAATATGATAACCTAATGGTGCTATTATCGCTCTTCATTTGACAATTTCCATAATGCGGATATACTGCATTGAGCTCGAGTTGTGTGTTTGTCTATTTAAATATCTTGTGCTCTATTGATAACTCATTAGACAATGCAACAATCTGTAAAAGCGTATTACAATTTCACCCCAAATTCGAAAAAAAATAATCACAATTTCATGTAATTGTTCATTCTTTTAATTGGGTTTTTATGATGTCTTATGAAGATGTAATTTTGTACAATCAGGAGAAACAGAAAAGGACACGAAGCCAACGAAAGAAATTGAAGGCATATGATCTATCTTCTCTATCTGAATATCTCCCAGAATTAAAAGATCCCTCAAAACCAAGACCTGTTGAATTCAAACTCAACAGTAAAACCAGAAATAAGCTAGTGTGAGTTTTCAACATTATTTGGCAGCTGTAATCCTTTTCACTTTAAGTTCTTGACATTTTTTTTTATGTTATTACATCTCAGGCTGAAAGAGGGTAATCAGTTGAAGACAGTTATTAATCATCCAGTTTTTCAATCTGATCCATTGGCTGCCATTTTTCAACATCTGCAGAACACACAGCCTGTTGTTGATGAGAAGAAACCCAAGAGAAAAGATGGTAAAACGGGCAAAACAAAATCAAAAAGAAAAAAGTCGAAAGCGCCAGGTCAGCAGGCAATGGAGATTTGATATTTGATTTTTGCCTTCTTCATTGACCACCATTTTTGTCCTCCGTTTATGTGGATTGGTCTATGTTGCCCCACGTAGTGATTATTCTACCCGTGGCCAATGGAATTTAGCTGTAACCAACTGTTTCTCTTGTTGATTTTCGTTACACGAGCTTATGGAATGTTTTTTTTTTTCGTATTTATCATCTTGTATTTAGCTCAGATGGTTATCTTTGGTTTTGCCATATATGATTAGAGCTAGAAGCTTTGTTATGTTCAATAGAACAATGCTTTCTTTTCGACTTCCTTAGTGAACAGAAGAACAAAGCATACCTGTGAATTGTGATTAGTCTTAACGAAACATTGTTATCGTGAATTGGTTTAACTGAAATACATAATAACACTTCTTTATTCCTTTTCGTAAACAGAAAAGGGTAGATTGATCGAAATAGTAATGGTTACCCAACAAAGGAAATTTGATGTCACAAAATTGCTATTTTTGTTGAGATATATGGCTCACTCGATTGTTGATGCATTAGGAACTATATTTTTGCCCCAACAGTCTGCCCATTGGCAACCTATAATAAAACATGTAACAAGAAAATCGTACGTTAACATCATATTCACATAATCATGTTACATTTATACATTATGAATGTGATTATCATTCAACACATATCAATTTGTGCATACTAATTTATAAACTACTAATAACTAAAAATCGAAACACATTACGAGAGTTTAATCCAAGACTTCTAATATCTCAGAATATCAAACTGAATAAACAAACAGGTACACCTTATCGGACCCATTTCCACATTAAGCAGCATTAGGAACAACTAGCTTAGGCGTCTCTTTTTTATCATTGATAAAATATTCCGACATTTTAAAATCAGGGGGCATGAAGAGCTTTTGACGTTCCCATCGACCTTTATCACCACGGTACAAAAATGGGTACTTGTTGATGCTCCAAAAGCACTTGGTGCACCTGGACCGTACTGTGTAAGCCCAGAAGAACCCATGGCTGTTAGGGGTGGCGTACAAGTAGCACCACCGCATCGGAAAAGCTATTTGCCGGAAAACAAATCGGAAAGTCGAGTTTGGCTGTAGTTCGTATAAGGAATCTCGCCGGCCCGGCGTCTGGCACATGTACCAGACTGGGTACAAACCATCGTTCGCCAAAGTTATTTCTACCTCCGGGAAGGCACTCGAAACGGCGGAGGGGATGGAGGAGTATAACACCACCAGCACAACCACCGTGGTGACGGTGGTGATGTTTTTCACGGCGGCCATGGAACTAATAATTGTTTTTGCTATTTATAGGCTTCTTAAATAAAATCCCTGAATTATTTTCCTTTTTATTTGAATGTTTTAAGTAAAATATTAACATCGCATAGGGAAAGAGACTTCTTCACTATTATTGGAAAAACATATTTATCAAAAAACGAAAAAAAATAATGTATTTTATTGTATATACATACGTCAAAAACTTTCATAAAGAGAATTTCCTTAAATATCACAAAAAACAAGAATTAATCAATTATCAGATGCAGATTGGAAAATCAGGACTGCAGTAAAAACTCCCACCAACACTGTACCTGATGGCACCACACCACCATAACTGCCGCCGCCGCCGCCGCCGCCGCTGCCACCATGACCGTGACTTCCGGCGGCCCTAACGTCAGTGCCGCCGCCCGCTCAGTCTCTTCTATCGCACAGTTCTTTCATCAACACCCTTCTATCGCCGCCACACAATATCCATCCCAAAGACATCACCGATCTCTGTTTTTTCCACCAATCTCTCCACTATTCGGCGTCTCTTCAGCAACTCACGACCTGTCGCCTTATCTCCTGGCGGCGCAGCCGCCACATCACTGCCGACGTGGCTCCCTCATATCCTCACATCGAACCCCAACCTCTTCTCTCCAAGACCTAGTAATTGCCACCTCATATATGAAACCCTAGCCGCCCCCTAATCCTTCCCAAACCCTAGAACATTAACACTAAGATAAGTTATCACCATTCATCATCATTGTAACCAACGTCACTGGATTTAACACGCAGCCACACAAACAGCCTCCAAACTCAAAAATGTTAAAATTTGATCTTAATTCAGGATATAAATCTAACTGCACAAAATTCATACCAAAAACAAAAAACTCATGTATCATTTTGTATAAAAAAAAAGTTTCTATTCAATTTCTCTTATCTAATTCTCAATATATTGTATCAACACAGAGTATAAACGTATACATAACGGAAATCTACGCAACTAGTGCATAAAACTGAGAATTGTACAGAAGATGAAGAAATCTGCATTGCGGCCGCCATTTTACCTTAGAATTCTCAGTTAATATCTTTCTGTCTTGTTTAGTTGAAAACTGAAGAAATGGATACAGATGAGATAGACAGAGAAAATGATGACGTGGCATATCCAGTGGCTCCCCAAGAAATCGCATTGGTAAAACTAAAGGTCGTTATTTACAGCTCGTGCGATTACTATAATTACTATAATGTGTGATTATAAAGTTATTTTTATCCAAATTGTAATGGAAATTCTCTATAGAATTTGGAATGTGACCAATTTAAGACAAATAGAAAATAATTAACACGCTTTTAACAAAGAGCATAGAAGAAAATGCGATTATATCTCATCCGTTTGAAACTGCAAAATCTCACTGTAAATCCCATCCACACTCCATTCTCACTGTCATCATCTTCTTCTTCACCTTCAAAAGTCCATTTGTAAATATATTCATAATAATGTCTACTTTTCTTCCTAATCCATCTAGAACACATATCTGTTATTCCTCATCTAAAAAATTCACGAAAAACCCATCTTCTGGGACTGTTAATTTCTTATCTCAATCTTCATCTTGGTTGAGACAGAGAGATGGCAAGAATTTTTTGTTGCGTAGAAATGAGCTTCTTATTGCACGAGCAGAAGATAAGGCCCGACTACCAAATTCTTCTACTTCGTCCATTAAACCTCAATCCAACTCGGATAATCAGCTTCAGGTTCTAGTTGTTTTATTTTCATCTTTTTTTTTTGCTGAATAAACAATTCGAAAAATCATATATATACTTATCAAGTGTCAGTTTAAATTAGCATTTTTTTGCTCCTGCAAATGAAGTGGAATTGGTGTTGAGACCATATGTGTATTGATCGTAGATGAGTTCTCTGTAATTTGATAATGCAAGAATATGTTTTTTTCTTTTCTTTTTTCATTTGAAGAAATTGGAAGATTAAACTAGGTACTTAAACTGGATGATATTTCCAGGACTTGAACATTACTGTTGAAATGTTTGGGTATCAATTTGTAACAAAATTCATCCCCATCTGATGAAGTAGAACAATGGCATAGATCATACTTTTGCTGTTAAATATCATAAAAAACTGTGGTCTTGTTATCCTAATTTTCCCCTTCCTTTTAATCATAAATGTAATCAAGCTAATTCTTAATCTCTGTTTACATTACTAGGATTTAAGCCCATCTGGAACATGTGATCCTTTATGTTCTGTTGACGATTCAAGCTCTGAAGATTATGAAGCCAATTACCAACCAAAGACAGATTTCCTGAAAGCTCTTGCTATTCTTGCAGCTGCTGGAACTGGAACACTGGCCATAAATCATTCTTGGGTGGCAGCAAATCAGGTTCAAGCCATTTTAGTTTCTAAATTTTCATGATTTTTAATTTCTCTCATGAATCGAAAACTCATTTAATGAAAATTTGATCGTTGGATCAACACTTGTTACTTAGGATCTTGCAATGTCATTGTTATTTGGACTCGGGTATGCTGGAATAATATTTGAAGAATCTCTTGCCTTCAATAAAAGTGGAGTTGGACTTCTGATGGCTGTTAGCTTATGGGTTGTAAGAAGCATTGGGGTAATATTTACACTTTCTTCGACTTATGGATAATAATATTATCTTATGGTGTGTTTGGATTGAAGGATTTGAAAACTATGGATTTCAAATTCATCGACAAATCCATTTAAGTTTGTTTGGATGAATTCATGTTATGATGTATTTTAAATCCATTGACATTCATTTTAAGCTATTTTCTCCACAACTATGGTGGATTTCAAATTACTCCATTTTAGAGTCATTTGAAATCCTTCCTTCAAATCCTTTCCTCAAATCCAAATCACTCCATCCAAACACACCCTTATAATATTTCCTTTTTGTGGATGTGAGGGTGGGAATTTTTTTCTTCTAATTATAATATACTCCGTACTTTTTTTTCTCTATCAAATTTAGTTTGAAGGTGAAATATAATGTCTTTGTTGCAGGCCCCTTCAACTGAGGTAGCTGTTTCAGAGTTGTCTCATGCATCTGCTGAAGTGAGCGAGATTGTATTTTTCTTGCTTGGTGCAATGACAATTGTCGAGATAGTTGATGCCCATCAAGGTTTCAAGCTGATCACAGACAATATTACTACCCGCAAGCCAAGAACTCTCCTTTGGGTGGTAAATGATTTTCAGATCCTTTTATTTTTGTCATGAGATTATTTACTGTTAGGAATATGTTAGAAATATGATGCCAATGAATAATCACATGAAAGGAAAAAAAAAACAATAAAAGAACACGAGAATTGTTGACCTAGTTCGTCAAAAGAATTTTGACTACATCTAGGGATGCTGCCAAGCTAGGATATTCACTATATTTTTCGTAAGAATGTTACAATGAGAATTAGGGCTATTTATAATACAAGATACGTAACCTAATAAGTAAAGGATTACGTAATGACTAAAATACCCCTCAAAAATATTTCACCAGTTTACAGTCCTTCAGGCTTCATAACTCAACATTTACATCTCTACATCAGTGGCCAGGACCAAACCCCGTTTGGACTTGAATTTTCGTTGTTGAGACATTGCCATTGAAAATGTCGATAATAGGGTATTTCGGTTTGTTTGTTAGAGATTGAAGGGAGCATAAGGGATTTCTCTTTTAATCTCAAACTGTGTAATTTCTAAATGCTTTATTATCTTGTGGTGTTTGATAATTGATGCGAATAACTCCAGGTAGGTTTTGTGACATTTTTCCTCAGCTCAATCCTCGACAACCTGACTTCTACTATTGTCATGGTGTCTTTGTTGAGAAAATTGGTGCCTCCTTCAGAATACCGCAAGTAAGTACCATTTACATTCACCATTTTGCTTCATATCAGGATTCTAATACTTGAATTTTTGCATGGAGTTAAATAGATTATTAACCGAAATTCATGCTAACATGAAAAAATGTAATATGTACATATTTCAAATATCTGTAGTAATTATGAATCTACACAGGATTCTGGGTGCTGTAGTTGTTATAGCAGCAAATGCTGGTGGAGCATGGACTCCAATTGGTGATGTTACTACTACTATGCTTTGGATACATGGTCAAATTTCCACATTGACAACAATGAAGGTCATTTCCAAAAATTTCACTTTCTTATTTTCACATGCCAAATATTTCACTAAATTTGTTCGTTTTATTGGCGACAGGACTTATTTATACCCTCGGCCGTCTCTCTGGCTGTCCCTCTAGCTCTCATGTCCCTCACTAGGTACATTTTCACTTGGGAAAACCGAAAACATTTCTGGTGTGTTTGGATTGAAGGGTTTGAAAACTATGGAGTTCAAATTCATCGACAAATCCATTTAAGTTCGTTTGGATGAATTCATGTTATGATGGATTTCAAATCCCTTGTCATTCATTTTGAGCTCTTTTATCCACAACTATGGTGGATTTCAAATTACTCCATTTTAGAGTCATTTGAAATCCTTCCTCCAAATCCCTTCCCTCAAATCCAAATCACTCAATCCAAACACACCCTTCAAGAATTTACCCAAAAAAATGATATTATTTTCGTTTATCCAGTGAAGTTAATGGGAAGGAACAGAATACAGACGATGTGTTGGCGTCTGAACAAATGGCGCCTCGTGGGAAGCTCGTGTTTTCAGTGGGAATGGGTGCTTTAATATTTGTCCCGGTTTTCAAAGCTTTGACGGGATTACCGCCTTACATGGGTATTCTACTTGGATTGGGCGTTCTTTGGATACTCACTGATGCCATTCACTATGGCGAATCGGAGAGACAAAGATTGAGGGTCCCACAGGCTTTATCGAGAATTGATACTCAAGGAGCTCTTTTCTTCCTTGGTATCCTTCTGTCTGTCAGCAGGTACTACACAAATACTTTGATCGTTATGTACTCTTTTCTTTCTATGATGTCTGAAAATTAACACAACTATGTGTCGTTTGAGTTTTACGAAGAACATCAGACAATGATAAACATAGATGTTGTGAATAATTGCATTGAAAACATTGATCCTGATGAACGAGTCGAAATTACAGGACTACAAATAAACAGTCAGTTTATTACAAAAAAAATCATTTCAAATTCCTAAATTGCCACAATCTTTGCAAATATTCAACCTTTTGTTTCTTATCATTCACAATAAAACTTGTCTTTGTTCTTATTCTACTATTTTTATTTCACTAGCCTGGAGGCAGCAGGTATTCTGAGGGAACTAGCAAATTACCTTGACACCCATATCCCAAACGTTGAACTTATTGCAAGTTCAATAGGAGTTGTATCAGCAATCATAGACAATGTCCCGTTGGTTGCAGCTACAATGGGAATGTATGATCTCAATTCTTTTCCTCGGGATTCAGAGTTTTGGCAGCTTGTAGCATATTGTGCTGGTACAGGTGGATCCATGTTAGTCATTGGCTCTGCTGCTGGTGTTGCGTTTATGGGCATGGAGAAAGTTGACTTCTTTTGGTATTTTCGAAAGGTATATATATATATATATAGAAAGAGTGAATTTTAAGCATTTTGACTAAAAATAAGTTATTTTGGTCGAGCTTGCAGATTCGACTTATGGGTCTAATTTTCTAAACTTAAGTGATTATAATCATAAGTTAGCAAGAGGGTGCATTAAACTGATTATGATATTTTTATAATATACTTATTTTAGACCTATTTTTAGAAACATTTTCCTGCAGCACCCTAATTATTTTCTACTTACAGTCATTTTGTTTGAAAACGCTCTTATAATGTATGCAATTGCTCGATATGACATGAATGTTCTTGATTTTCGATTATTTATGTTATACTTTGTCGTTTTTGCAGGTAAGTGGATTTGCATTTGCGGGTTATGCTGCTGGAATTGCTGCTTATCTGGCTGTTCATAATTTGAACATTTCCCTTCCGACAACTCTAGCTCATGTCCCATTCCTTTCTGGTTAGTAAATTAAAACTTGGTTTGAACTATTCGATTAAGCTAATAGGTAAGAATGAATTTTTTACTGGATTAGTGGAAATGTAGATATGTCGTATTGATTAGATTGTTCTAAATAAAGGGCAATTTTATTTGAGACGAGTTATATAAGGGTCCAAGTTTTGGGATCAGAACAATAGCCATGAAAATATAAGGTTGATCCCGTTATTGAATCGATTGAAATTGTGATGCTACGAGTGCATTAAATGTTACGAGATGACAAAAAGGCGGAATTTAATATGCACAGTAATGTTATGTTTTTTTTTCTCCCTATATGGGAATTTAATATGACAAAAATCGAGAAAAAAATATTGCAATGTGTAGACATTTTTTTCTCTTTTATTCAATGAAAAATAATTACGTACAAAGTCACTAGTTAATAAGAGAAGATACTTTGATAAAATATTTAGTTTGTATTCTTTGAATTGCATATTATTCAACTAATGCCCCATTGACTCAATTCTAACACTCAATTAATTGTAACACTCTAAAACAGTTGATAAACCATAGCACTTCCAACTCATACACCTCGGTTTATGAAAATCGAACATAACACATTCAAATATCCCAAAAAGTATTTACTTCTACTGAAAATGATGAATAATCAAAGACAATACAGGTAATAAACACACATCATTTGAATCAAAAGCATATGCTCAAGCTCCATCTCCCATATTCGTCGTTTGTTGTCTCAATTCTTCATCAGCATTCCTTAACAACTGATCCCATCCACTCCCACTACTCGTATCCAAATAATCATAAGGAACTGCAGTTTTTAAACCGGGTCGAATACCACATCGGGTCTCAACAATCCTAAACTCGAGTTCATTATCTTCATTCAATTTCTCTTCTAATTCATCCCAAGTAAACAACAAAGGGAGAGTAAATGCCCTCCATGGGTTAAAATCCAAAACCTTAACTCGCCCATCTCTCGTTATATACACATCGAACGTATAACTTTTTAAACCAAACTTGCCCTTCACATTCTCCTCAAAAAACTCTTCAACCATGGTTTTAACATCACATTTCCTTTCTAAAAGGGAAGGGTAAAAGTTGGTTACCTCTCGTTGGCATATACCCACAAGGAGTTCATTTCCAACAAAGCAACGAAACTCCATCTCGGGTTGAAGTGACGGGTACCATTTACGAAGCGCAAGGTACAAACTAGACGGTCTTGACGATGTCTTATTTGTGCAAGAATCATACGCATGACAAAGATCGTGGGCTATGGAATCAGATGATCGAAGTAGAAGGGCAAATTCGGAAAAACACGTACATTTGAGATTCCCGGTTGAACTTATCCAAGCGGAATCTTTAGGTGCACTCCAGTTAAGCTTCGGAAAGACGGCCCCACCTAGGATTTCGATGGATTCTTGAATCTTCATTTCGAGTTCAGGGAAAGAGGGCGGTGGGGTGGGACCCTCCGCTTCGTCTTCAGATCCCTCTGATGTAATAAAATCATCCTCTTCTTCGGGTTTATGGATTCTATTTGGTAATGCATCGTCGTTTGAGATTGAAAGAGGGAGAAGAAAGGGACCAGAATCGTCAAGAAGGTATTCGATAAAGGACTCTGGGAGCTCGTGTATTATCGTTTTTATCGATATGGATTTGAATTTCGGGTACCAGTCTTGAATCTGACACTTGTTTATGTCTTCTTCGTTCATCTCAACGGCCAAAGAATACTTTCCCTGTGAATGAATGAGAAAGTCCTTCCTTTATAAAGCTGATCACTTAAACAGCAAATAGTATAAAAGTAGCTAAATTTTGAGATGTGACAGTAATTTATGAAAAAAGAAAGAACGAATTTTGTTTATAAGCAAATATGGCGACAATTACTGAGTATGTATGATAATCTCCTACAAAATCAAATTTCTTAAGTGTTCGACATCAATACACATATAAGCTGATCCCACCTAAACTTTTGAGCTCTAAGTTCGATTAGTTCAATGATATGAATGAATCCCAATTTAAAAACTCATTTTCTGGCTTAACATGAACTTTAACCTCACTTGGGGTTATAATTTATTTTGGTATAGAATGGTTCATGCTTGGGTTCTGGTTTAGAATTTCATGAAACCAAACCCTGAAGTTTGGCTATTACCAGAACCAAAGTTGATCAGAAATTTCATTCAGTCTGTTGTAGTAATTCATTGAAGAATCTGTTCTTTTCCTGTGCAAGAAAACAAAACTGAAGCAAATTTTACTACAATATCAGACATATACAGTTCAAAGCTAAAATCTAGAAAAGGATACAGAAAGATATATAGAAGTGGAAAACCACAAATTTTGAATGTGAAAAATCAGAAAATTCTTCTGTAACCAAACCCGACAATCAAAAAATTCAATTCCAATAAAATGCAAAAGAGAAAAATTGGAACTACAAAATATTCAGTGATAATGACGAAGCATCTTAATCATAAGTACAGAGAAAAGATTGAAGATCTTACTGTATAAAATCACGCGTGCGCAGCTATTATGCTATACGATGGTTGAGATTATGCTATACGATGGTTGAGACCGAAGCAGGGCGCTACAAGGGTTAAAAGAAAGAGGACTCAAAATAACTTTACTATTTATAAAATATATTTTAAATTTTAAATTGATGATTTTTTTTATTAATTAGGACTCTAATTTTACACGTTTTGAAAGCAAATGGAACCAGCTTTAAGTTAATTAGATACGTCAAATTTTAGAAACAAATTACATTAAACATTTTATATGTAGTAAATAACACAAAGCGAAATTCTCCTTATACATTTTTTAATTTGAAGAACCGAAATAAATAGATATTTATGGAAAATGTTCCATTGGTGAATCCACTGCATGGCGTTGTTTTTGTTTTCAATTTTCGGTTTTCAAGTTAAAAAAAATGAAAAGGTGGGATTTCAAATTTTTATAGCTTTTTTTGTTTGAAGATGGAAATAAGTTTGGATGAGACGTTTAGGGTTGAAAATGAAATGTGTTTTGTTGAATGTAATTTTATGTGAATTTTTTGTACGACGAGAATCTGACGTATGTTTGAATGAATGTTATTTTGAGACATAAATAGAAATAAAATTATAGCATTGATGTGACAAAGCATATATAATTTGGATGAATTATATGCACTTATATCTGCAAGAAGATGTTTAGATACAACATATTTGGAATAGAAACATGAAATGACAAAAAACACCCCTTAGTCTCAAATAGAATCAAAGTTAAAGATTTCACAAGGTTATAATTCTTATCTACCAGTCAGAGAAACATTCTCCTGAAATCCCAATTTTCACATTAACAGAATGAAATGAAAGAGCATTTCAGTTTCAGTTCTTCTAGAGGCTCTATTAGAGACAAATTGCACAATACAATCCACAACCAAAAATAATATCCTCATTCTCATAATCACACCCAATGGGAAAAGCATTTTGAGCTATATGGCTTAAAATCGACTAAAATTTTCACGAATTAGTTACCATAATGGAAAAACCACTCAACTCTAAAATTTCCACAGGCTGATGAAGGATTAACAACCTTCTCTGATGGTTATCAGTTCTTGCTTTTGTCCTAGGATAGATGATAAGGAACCGAAAAAAATATTACCTGCAATTGCATCATATAATACGAGAGATATAAGTGCACAACCCTGTATAGATATGGAAGATGGGATACAACAAAAAATCAAATTGACCTTCAAATAGCAACATGGGAAATGCTCCCTCAAAGATTTCAGAAGTGCATGTCCTAGATCTAAGTTCACATTTGAGAATGACAAAATTATATTTTTTAGATAATAAATTATTGAGTTGCAGATCATATAGGTTTTAACACCTCTTTGCTTCGCCTAACAGACAGACTTTGAAGTTCGTTTAATATAGTACAGATCAAGTAGATGGTCTGAAGCAAGCATAGTCATATGCCATGTGCATATATAAAACAAAAGGAAAAATAAAAGATTTCCTCTTGCCTAATAGTGTTAGGAATCATGTTAAAATTTGAAATGTCTATACTGTAAAATAAACAAATTAAACAATTCTAAAGTCTAACATAAGTCATATTGATAGATGGTGGCAGTATGGGATTTTCTAAAGGTCTCTTTGCATATCATTGGACCCACAACTGCTAATCGCTAAACTACACTACTATACTATTTCAGATTTTTCCTCAACGCTACTGATTGTCTTTTACTTGTGGAGAACTTAGGAAGTTTTGTTGGACTCTAGCAAGTTTAGTTGAAACGCTGCCCTCTTGCAACAGTAAACGAATTTATTTATTCTTTATTAGCATAGCAAAATTTCTGATGCTTCGAATTTCACCTTTAAACCATACTCAGTTTCATTAAGATGATTACTTAGCTGACTGTTTTGGACATTTGATTTAAAAGCTCATAAACGTGGGAACATAATGAACAACACTTTCAGTTCTCATACCAATACATCAGAGAAGCTCTAGTATTTTATATTTTGTGCCGACAAAACGCTACTCATGGACAAGTATATCTACTAGACACGACCCATTTGCTTCATCTTTCATCAAGACAAACATAAACCAGCCGTACTAAAGAACTTTTATGAGCACATGCAAGACTGTGCAACTCATGACAACCACTCATACATGCACACAGACAAGTACACACACACACACAGAGAGAGAGAGAGAGAGAGAGAGAGAGATTGCAGCGTACTGAGTCTATTGAGTCTTCTTCTCCTTGTTTGAAGGCAATGGAATGTAGTTTGATATATTCTCATTAACTTTCCGGTATTGTGTCTGAGCTATTTTATATGCTATATTAAGCTTGTCATCAATTGGATTTTGGTACTTCTCGTACAATAGAGGCAGTGATAAACTAAGAAGTACACCTGTTTTAATAGCAATGCCAAATCACAACTCAGTATGAATGAAACAGAAAAGGCAAGGACATGGTTTCGGAGGATTCGGACTTACCAATGTAGACAAGTGTAAGAAAGTTGAATAAACTGCCAATGTAGGAAATGACCCAAAAGCCTACAGCAAGCTAACAAACAAAAGCCATAGCGGCACAAATATAACCTTCAATCAGTCAAAGGGCCATCACAATCAAGATCGATTATTAAAATTTAACATAATTGAAGCAAAATATTATACCTGACCAAAAAGTCTCAAGTTTCCACCAATCGCAATGTCATGTGCCATTGACAATGCGTAATTTACACAGACTCGCGCTTCATCAGCAGCCTTTACAACAGTCTCTTCAGAAACCTCAAAGTTAGGGAGAGGCGGCAGAGGTCTAAAGCCATGGAACAATACATTCGCTCAGAAACCATTTATCAACTAAGAAATTACACTACCACACAAGTTAACACCCTTCAAATAGTAGACAATCCTAATATCTAACCAAGAATCCAGGAAGACCAAAATAAATAAATAAAAAAAACTAGCACCAAATAAATTACAAAGTAAGACTGAAATAATTATTAGCCAAATTAGATTACACTAAAACATTAAATGATCTAAGAAAGTATTCATATAAACATAATAAACAAGTATCATTAATAATTTACCTATTGAGAAGAGACGCAGATTTAGCCCAAAAGAACAAAATTACTACGAGTGAGAACAGAACATTGGAAATAAATGACAGTAAATTGTATCCAGCTCTCTCGAATAGCAACCATATAGCAGTTGAAAACACAAGCAAAAGGATGCTCTGGCACGAATTCTTCCACAATAACACATCAGCAACTGCATCACAACAAAAAATACTTCACAAATATTAACACGAAAAATGAAATCGTCAATGTCATAAATGGATCCATAATCGGATTAAAACGAAAAACTATAATGCAACATATGCATGTACAATTACGACCAAAACGTGAATCATATATAGTAGGAAAGAATTGATTGTATGCATAATACCCGCACCACCGCCCAGCGCGAGATGAACAGAGAATCGAGGAGATTCTCCCATGGCGATCAGGGTTTAGGATAATCGTAACGGATAATCTGCTGAGTGTAGAGGGGATTCAGAGTTGAGACGAAAGGTAGGGAGAATTTGAAGGGTGAGATCATATGAATTTCGCAATTATACTTTCAACTTTCAAGTTACATAAAACTATATTCCAAATTTATTAATTAGTCCCCAAAAAGATGGTTTATTACACAAACAGCAAGAAAGTGGGTAAAAAGCAATATTAAGATAAACAATTGAGATTTGCAGTATGCTTTGCACGACTTTTATGTTCCCTTTATGTGTTGGTTAGCAATTATTAAAAGCATCATATTTTCATTTTTCCTTATATTATATGCTTATGTTGCCTCCCCTTACGTTGCCTATATAATAGTATCATGTGATTTTTTCTTTCATTTCTTAAATCTCAAAAGGCTTTTGAAATAGATTAACCCCAACTGCTACACACATATATAACCCAGGTGATAGTTCAAAACACTGTCTTAAAAATGCAACAATTTCCCATCTCAAAATTGCAAGACAAACATTAAGCATTATACAATGTTAAGCAAATCCCAGAATAATGGCATTTACCATCGATAGAATCGATAATGACAATGATAATGATTCTAACCGATTCTAATTTTCCTCATTATCTGAGTCTTCGTCTGATGATTGTTCCTTTTGACCTGCATTTGGTTCACTCTTTTTCCCTTTCTTCCTTTGCTTCTTCTTTTGGCGTTTCAAACGCTTCTTTGCTGTGCGTTCCTCAGCAGCTTTTAACCTTTCTTCTCTTCTCTGTTTAAACTCAGCTTCTGCTTTCCTCTTCTCGTAGTCAGCGTCCATCCTTGAAAGACGATCTTGTTCTTTTCGTCTCATTTGACGATACTGTCACCAGAAAAGGTTAAATAATGTTAAACATCAGTAGACAGCTAAACCAACCCCATCGTTGAGCAAAAGAAAGAATAGACATGGCGTAAATGAGAAACAATAATCGGCCGAACCCATATGCACTGAATATTGGAATTGCAATTCAGAAAAAACATAATGTGTTTTAAATATGGATAGAACACATGGTTGTATAGAACATCATGATTTACTCATATACAGGACTGTGTAGACCATCAACTATTTACTCATATAGAGGACAAGCCGAAGACAAATTATGTTTCTTTAAGGCAAGACAAACTCAAGTTCTCACACTGTCAATCAAATTTTCCAGAGTCAAAATCACTAGAATAAACACATTCTACATACTGTTTGCACACTTTCCTCTTTTGCATAATGGCCGGTAATAAAAGGTGAAATAGGAAGTCCTTCCTGACATCATTAGGGCTAGTCAATTCTTAACCATTTCGTCTTGTAATGTCATAGTTATTGATGAACTTGGTTCTTCTCATCAATATTGCAATTCTTCAAAATTTCTTTTGTTTCAATTTCTTTTTTGACTAGGTTAATTTCTTCAAGACGAAGAGAAATGAATAATCTCCTTCCACTTCCATTTTTCCCAATTAATTAGCTAGCTTTGCAATCAACTAATTCTGATTTAAGAAATGAGGTTGCAGTGAACCTTTTTAATAAACTACATATAAGTCCCTACAAATGTCTTAGCTTTATGGAATGATAACTACATGCGAATGAGGTTTTAATGGATATGACTTATGAGTTACACAGCCAAAAGCAAGGGTTTCTATAAGATGAGAAAGCGCTGGTGCAGTCATACAGGTAAAGTATTGTAGTAAAGTACCACATTTCTCGATGCAAGATACTTGGTTGAAGCTCGATGCACACTGCACATACAAATAACCTATGCACCATAAATAGTCGAAAAGGTGGTGATACATGTTTTCACTTTTCACAGCCATCAGTCTGCTCTAATTCTAAAACTGTCTATCATGGTATAAATTGTTATAAGTAAATAAACGGTCATCCATTCCTCTGTACCCATTAATCACAAGCTCATCCGGAACTTCAACAGTGTTTGCAGGTTATTGTTCAGGAGTAACACTGATAAATTCAATAATGAAAACCTTACACTGTCACAAACCAAATTAAATAAAGCAGGGAACATAGATACTTGAGGACATCCGGACATCAAATTCAATCCATATCATTAAACAGTATTGCGAAAACACAAGGCAAGTTCCCAACAACTAGGAAAAAAAAGGGCAATTGTTTACGCAGCAAGGACAATAGATCCAACTAAAAACAATAAGCGCTCAAAACTTCAGTATGATTTACTAGAATACCTGATGGAAGTCACCGGAGCCGGAACCAGCGGAACTACCGGAGGTATTATTAACGCGAACAGGTACACATTCAAGAATACGACGGAGCTTAATTTCTAGATCCTCGTCCTCGGGATTAGCAGCAGGCGGCTTGTACTCTACGAGAGCCGA
This sequence comes from Verbascum thapsus, assembly GCA_963669365.1. Taxonomy (NCBI): domain Eukaryota; kingdom Viridiplantae; phylum Streptophyta; class Magnoliopsida; order Lamiales; family Scrophulariaceae; genus Verbascum; species Verbascum thapsus. Next base: position 24,165,625 of record OY770106.1, read on the forward strand.
GGATGACGAAGAAGAAGACGCCTGCACCAGAGGACGCGGCGGGAGAGCAGCGGATGATGTCTTCTCCGCCACCGGAACTATCTGCAAGTCCCCGGCGGCGACTGAAGTGTGCCTTCCCGTCGATGATGACATTTAATTGTGAATGTTTCTGTAAAACCCTCAAACTAGGGTTTGCAATAAACTTTATTGCTACTAATTTGAAATTGCAATTGTTTGATGTGTTCTGCAAAACCCCAATTCGCTTGCTCCAATTGGGGCTAGTTTTACCTTTCGTTTTCTTTTTATGGTTTCTTCTTTCTAGTTTTCCGAGGAAACATTGCGCTTTTGGTCCCTACACTGTAGTAATATAATACTTTTGGTCCCCTGTGCTATGTATCGTACTTGATAATTTAGAGGGCGTTTTGGCTAAACTTATTTAAAACAATTTTATAAGTTTTTACAATTTATAAAATGTTTTAAGAGTTTATAAGATGTTTGGTCTTAATTGAAAAATAAGATAAAATAAGTCTATTAGACTTATAAAATATGTTTTCAAATGTTATAAGAGAGAATTTGTGCAATAATAAAAATAAAAAAAATTCGGAGAAGAATATTGTTAGGAAGAAGAAAATTAACTATGATTTTTATGTCTTTTAAGAATATAAACAACATTCCAAATCTAAGATTTTGAAATAAGTTGGGTTTGGCTAACTTATTTCTTATTAGCTTATACGACCCAAACATCTTATTTTTGGGTCTTATAAGATCTTATTTAAAAAAATTATCCAAACACTCTTATAGAACTTATAAGCTCTTTTAAACATCTTATCCCAAACATCTTATAAGATGTTTAAAAGAGCTTATAAGCTCCAAACACCCTATTAGTCTTGAATGTTCCATGTTAATGAAATTTGATGTTTATCTTTAACTTCTCAAATTGGGTTAAATGGGTGGAAACTCATTTCAAGAAGATTCTAAGCTTATATTTATTTTAATTTTTGAGTTAAAGATTTTGAAATATTCCAGAAACTGCGTGATGAGTACTAATGCGTGAATGATTATATGTGGTGAGTTTGTTTATATTTATAATACAGTTAAAAATTGTTAAGTATGTCATATAAAAGAATAATTGGTTGATGTATAAAACTTGATTAACTTTTTTTAAAAGAAAAAATGGTCATATATTTCGTTCAATAAAAAGTTTACAACATCAATAATGCAACATATGAGGCTATCTCTAATAATATTGTAATAAACAATTGAAGTACCAAATCAATATCACATAAGATAATTCATCTGAACGAACGAACCAAACACACTCTTATTTAATATATTAAACTATCATTTGAGAGAGAAGTTCAGAAGAGAAACTCTTGTACGAGAGATAACACAAAAAATTAAATAAAATACATCCTGCATCTAGACATGACTCTATCTCACTAGATCCGCCTATACCTCGTTATATTTGAAGGCGGGTATACATCTTCGAAATAGGGTGCTGCAAACCAATCCACCAACGAGAGTAGTGACAACATTGGTGAAGAAGTCATTTCACCAAGTCATTATCGATGGGTAAAAAGAGAAAAAAAATGTGACTAGGAATTTGAGATTGAAAAAATGAATTTGAAATATGTATTTATGTGAAAATGACTTAAGTAGTATAGATTTCATAATATTGAGATTCATTAAAAAAAAGTGACTTTTGAATGTAAACAAACATGGTCCAAGTGCCTTTTAAAACATAATCCAATATTAATTTCTTCAATTTTTTTGAAAATTCTCAATTTTTATAAACATGAATTACCCTCTAAATTGAAAAAAAAAATAAAAAATGGAGGGACTATATGTATACAGTCAATAAACATTTGTGGGCTTGCGGGCTATTTAAGGGAATTACAAATCCGCCCCACAATTTTGCCCCAATATTTTAGTCATTTTAACTTTTTACTCTTCAAGTAAACTTCCAGGCTTTTCGATCCATTTACCCCACATGAAATACGAACTGAGATTTAGGAATTAGGACTAAAATCTTTTCATCTATAGATCACGCTGCCAATTCTTCATCAGAAATCTTTCAGGTATGCATTATACTGCCCTACATTTTATGAAGCTTGAATTTATGTTCGCTTCTAGGGTTACTACTATTGTTAATAGGATCGATTTCCATGTTTAAGATGCGTAGCTTATATTGTCCGGTGATTTTGGTTTCTGTAAATGGCGAGGATGAAAAGAATTATTGGTTTTGAGCTGATATTTTGTCTATTTATGGATCATAACAATTAATTTCAAAAAGGACCAAAAGTTACTGGGATTTTTTTGAAAAATGTGTGCCAACTTGTTTGAACACTTCCACCCGACCTAATTATCTGACTGTCTTATTTTTCTTCTAGCAGGGTTTGCGTTTATATCCTCATTACTCCTGTTTTATGCTTAATTCTCCCCTGTTTATTTACCAAATTTAGTTGGTTCCTTGCTCATTTTGTTGCAAAATGGTTTGCAAAATTTATTGTATTTGGTTGTCTGTGTTTAAGTACTTACTAATATGTTCCAATTGGGTAGTGGTGTCTGTGTGAGTTCGTGATTTTGATGCTCTAGATTAGGCGTTAAGAACTTGTTGTATATGCAGATTGAACAGGTTGTTATAAAGTACGCAAGAACAGAAAGATATGGCTTCTAAGTTACAGATTCAAGGGGATGAATCAGTTCTTTTACGTGTCACTCACTCCAACATCAAGAGTTTTTCTCCTGATGTTCGGTTCTCTTTACAGGTTAGTGTCATTTCAGCAATCATGTTTCGTTGTCTGAAGCTTGATTTTCACTTTTTGTCTGTTACACATTTCTGGTGTCTTATTCCATTGTTGACAAACCTATGAAACAATATTTTTCACCGAGCAACCATAGCCTATGCCAATCTTTTATAATACAGACATTTTTTTTTATTTCTTTGTCGTAAGTTATTTTGTTGGTGGGATGTACTTTATGTTGACCGACTTGCATACAAAGACCATATACAGCTGTAGACTTAATTATCAAATATTAACATCTCAGATTTATAATAAAAAACTTCCATTGTTGAGGAAAGTTCATGTATGAGAATATCTGGAAATTGATCGAGAGAAGTCACCTTATTTGTATCTGATTGTGATGCTTGGGACTTACACCACTTGCCAGAAGTCGTGCCTATTGTCATGGCAGGTGGTGCGATGTCAACTAAAAAGACAAGATGTTAAGCAGATGATCAAATGAGAAATGTGTATAAATTTAACTGAAAGCGACACCGGCCTAAACCAAATATTGATATTTGGTGTCACAATATAGCATTTGGGACAGAAAATACTAATTATTCAACTTGCTTCACATGGGCTTGATGCAAAACTGAGTTCATCTTTGTTATCAGATGACAGTAGAAGCTGTAAAAGAAAAACTCTGGAGAAAGTGTGGCACTTCTGTTGAATCAATGCGCCTGGAGCTTTATGATGAATCAGGTTATAAAGTTTCAGAGCTAGGTGATAACACGAGAACACTTGGTTTCTATTCTCCGCAAGATGGGTTAGTTGCTATTAACCATCTTCTTCGTCAAGAACTTGGTCTTCCAACATCTGGATACTTATTGATTTGTGAATAATTCTATTCAGGACTATTATTTCTAGTGAAGGTGATTATTGGAAATATTTGTCGTGTTGGGTAGCTTGCGTCTTTTGGAAAGATTTTTTCCACTGATAAATAGCCAGTTAATCTTTGCAAACAATAAGAGCTTAAGGTCAACAATATTGTGACTTTTGTTAAGTTATGTAGCAAAAGCTTTTGTACCACAACCTAATAGTTTGGATTCCTTTAACTGTTGTTAGCCATAACTTTCCTCCTGTTTTGATTTTGAAACTTGTATTAAATGTCAATTAATTTGGTTATTTTTTTGATCTTTTATCAACTTGTGTTGAAACCAATCGGTGCATTTACACTGTCTTTGTTGCTACTGTTTTATGTCATTCTAATATTGAGACTTCTATTTGCCTTTGTTAGTTTCCGGTTGCACATCATTGATCTTGATCCATCATCTGTAACATCTGGTGGTTGGCTGGAAGATACATCCCTTGTGGAAAAATACAAAATTTCTGATGAAGCATATGACAAACTTGATGGTATGTCTTAATCTTTGCGTGCTGAAACAAAATGTTATCTTATACTCTTCTCAGGTTAAGTTTGGAGTGCATTCAGTCCTTATTCCTGCATTTATCCTGATATATTAGTGTAGAAAAGATGACTAATTCTTAGCTTTGGATGAAACTTTCATTTTCATGTTGCATTTAGTCTTCCAAATGACCAAATTCCTCCCCAACAAGTTATAGGAGAAACTGTCAGCCTGAATTTGATAGCTTTCCTGCAATCTTACCTATGAAACCTGTCAAGCTACTTGGTTTGTTCTATAGTCTTTATGTCCGATCTGTTCAAATTTACATTCACATTAACTATGCAATATGAATTGTCCTTCTTGCAATATTTGATTTACTAGAATATGCATTTAAGTGGCCAATTATCTCTTACTTGCTGATTACTTAGGCCTTACTTGATTTCCTTGCAAGTAATTGGATTATTATGTGTTTCAGGTACTTACAGAAAGTTCAAGGAAAAATTGGGACCTCAAAACTCAAATCTGGAGTCTAAAGTATGCATTTAACTCCTAGTTTTATCTGCTTAAATCCCGCTGATTCTTTCCAAGAACCTTGGAGTGTGATAGTACTTTTAGTTTGTTCAGTCTGAGCCTTCTTCCTCCTTAAAAAATTAGAGTGATTTACTTTGCTCTTTACTCCGTTAAAAGCTTATTGATTTTCTGTAGAAATTTGTTTGCCAAAGCTGATATTACGGGCTCTTACGAAGAATCATTCTGGAGTTTTTATTTTTAGTTATTATTTATAACCATTCCTGTTTTTTCTTCTTGTTATGTTGAAAATGTTTGCCAGTGTTACTACAATTTATTTTATCTTTTGCTCTGGATCTTTTACATGTTTTTTCATCTTAACATTGTTTTTTTTTTTTTCAGATTCCAGACAATTATATGGAGGATCTTTGCGTAAACATAAAGGTTGGTTGATTTGTCCGCTTTTTCTATCAGGCGGAGGTGTTTTTTTTCTTTATTCAAATTTGCATATGGACTAGTAAGCATACATTTCTTGGCATCTTTGTCCTATCCTCGTCAATGCAAGCCTAAAGTGGTCTGTTTACTTTCTTAGTTCTTATTTTCATTTATGTACATATTTACTTGTGCATGCGCTCTTAAAATAGAACTTTGCCTGATGCAATCATTTCAATTCTAAAATTGGTAAAACACTTTTGTAATTGTGAGTTTGGTTGACTAATTTAACTGAGATTCCAGGAAAATGTGATTAAAGCAACCGTATGGTAAAACCTTTCTTTCATGCTTACTTTGTATATTTGTTGTGATCCAAAATATGGACATAAGAGAAGGTAACTCACAACCCTTTGCTTATTCTTTATCTTAGAAGACAGAGTTAACAATGGATTGTTTGCATTCATAACCAAGTCAATTAGGAAGAGCTGAGGGAATTGTGCATAAAACTATACAAGGATAATATGACTGAAACAATTATGATCAAATGCTTTTGGTGTTTCAATTCAAACCATGTATTTAAATCAAAATCTCGCATGTAAATACTGTATCTGAATGATCCTGCTCCCACTTTTGCTATTAAAAATGAAATTTTGTCCAGGTCCATCAAATACTTTGGTCACTTCTCAATCCAGTGTCTAAATAGTAATTCCTGAAAATGCCCTTTTCAATTATACACATACCCGTTATTCTTAGTCCGAAGTTTCTAATTTAGTTATTTCTAAGGTAAAGTTTGTTTTTCTATTTCCTCAGTTCCAGCACTTAACTTTCATCTGCATGAGCTCTTTGCAACCTAGAAACATTAATGAAGGAAACCTCTTTGATTCTAACCCCTGAAGCGGATCGGCAGCTTCAATGAAGATCACTTGAATACTAAAATATGTAGACTGACCATTGAGTTTCCATAGTCTTCTTATCTATTCTTCACTGTTTTTTTCATATATTTCTTGTGATTTTTATATCTTTTACTTTTATGGTGTGCAACGATATTGATTATATTAGCGATAACTTTATTTGACTTTACTCTTTTTTTATATATGATACAGGTTGGAGATAGATGTCAAGTTGAACCAGGAGAGAAAAGAGGAGTTGTCAAATTTGTGGGTCGGGCTGAAACTCTTGCACCTGGTTTTTGGGTTGGAATTCAGTATGATGAACCTTTGGGAAAACACGATGGGATGTATGTGATTCTGAACTCCATGACATCTCTACTATTTCTAGAAATTAACCTCCACCAGTTTTCATAAACCATGGCTATATTATCATATAATATTATCATCATTTCAGAAATAAATCGACATAGAATAAAAATATTTTGTGGTATTAATCTGACAGATTGCATTTTTTTTGGCCTTGTGAGGTGCTTGAATCATCCATCATATTTAGCATTTTGTGCAAAATAAAATCGTTTAATGATGTCTTTGGATAAGGTCAATACCATCCTCTAGATAGATATTGTTCAATTAAATAAACTTTTGTGTAATCAAATCGAAGTACACCGACGCATTTGGATTATACTTTTATTTAATTTTCTTTTATCCTTTTTGTATTTATTTTATTTTTACTTTTGCAGGGTAAAAGGAAAGCGTTACTTTGATTGCCCCCCTCTTTGTGGTGGAATGGTCAGACCAGATAAAGTAAAGGTTAGTGCTCTACAACTACATGCATTAGTGTTTGCAACTTCTAGATTGTAATGAAACTCATGCAATTACTTGTTGGATGAAAATTTTAGAATCAGTCCTAAATTTTGAATGTTGTTGCTTATCTGAACATGAACCAAAACTTTAAACTGCCCTAATTAGAAGGTGGGAGGATGTGAACCGACTAAAAGATTTCAGTATTTTCAAGGATCTATACCAAATGCTTAGCCAAGAGTGTGACCTTTTTACATAAACATGCAAATTGGCATTTTCATGATCATGTTTATTACCCCCTCCATGTAAGAAGGTGATATTGGCTAGGTATAAGCAAATTAGCAAATCCCATTTCTATAATTTGAATTAAGTCCCAAATCTAAAAGTTTGACGGGTAGATTGAAGTGTATAGATCTGTATGTGTTGCGCATATACTTATTTTTGGCGATACAATTAAAAAATGGCTGCAAATTGAGAAAATTGGTATTTTGATTAGTAAAGAAGTATGTTATGAAGGAATGAAAAATCCTACTGCAGATTTGTTATCCATGTTTGATAAACTTTGTCATGATGTTGATTGCTGTATTCTTTGACATTCTATCAGGTCGGAGACTTTCCAGAACGAGATCCTTTTGAGGAAGAGGATGAGATATGAGTTACAACAGTGGTTAAATCTGGCATAATTTTGAAAGTATGATCTTTAAATATTCACTCATTCTATTTTCTGAGGGAATATAATTACTTTGATTGAGAGAGATTAACATTCAATGGATGATCATTGATCATTATCCATAGTGTGCATATCATGAACCCTACGTGTTATACTAAATCTTCTCTATTCAAATCTCATATACCTAACGTACGGAGATTCATAATTAGATTTTAGGTGTTTGAATTTGAATTAACTGACAAGTGAAGGAGGACAATTGGCCTCTCACTTCAACGGTTATCAGAAAAGTCGGTTGATGGACTGGCTAACTGCCAGGGTGTCAATATTAATATCTTTGTCTGTTTTCTGTAACCTATGATGAATTATTAAATTTGTCATTATCCAGCTCATCACTTCCGTTCCGTGGGAAAATTAACCAATCTATATCATTCATTCCCACACGCAAATGCTCAAAGCCCTTTTCCTTTGTTCCTTCTTATCCCTTCCCAATTTGTTTATAATAAATCAAATCGAATTATTTGTTTGAATTACAATTGAGTTTTAAAAATTATATTTTAATTTTGATTTGATTGTTAATCAAATCGAGTTTTAAATAATTTGATTATTTTGTACCTATTTTTTATTAAGTTGAGTTGTTAATCAAAACTTAAAAGTTAGGTTTTCAAACTCACTAGTGGTCAACTACCAACATCATATAGATCCCTTATAATTAAAATCCAAATAATTTAAGTTACATTTGGAATCAAAATGGGGCATATATGAAGTCCTAATCGTGTATAATAAATAAATAGGTGTTGCCCTATTTATCTTAGTCAGCAGCTCAAAACAAATTATTCACCTAAATCAACCGATAATGAGAAGAAGTGTAGTCATACCGAAATATAATACTTATATCTTATTGAATTGGAAAATAAATAATAAACATATAGACATAAACACATGTATAATAAAAAATTTCAATATAAATAATTTTCGCTCTACTCAACATAAATTAGGAAAGAAAATAAATAAGGAAATATAATTAAATTGTATATAAGTTCAAAAAATTTGAATTTCAAAATTAGTGTACAAATTTTGAAACAAAACAAATCATCAGAATATAATTTGGAAATTGCAATCTCAACGGAAAAAATAAAATCTCAACGACTAATAAATCAAGACGTATCCTCTCCACCATTAAAGCAACTTCCATAACGGCACGAGACACTTTCCTTCGATTTTCTAAACTACCTTATTTTAATTACGATGCCACGTGTCCATTCCAGCTGTATCTCAACTGCCTACCTATTATTATAACGCGGGGTAACTGTAACGCTCCTTTATATATAACTACTCCTTCCCCAAAACCAACTCATATTACATACAAATTCTATATATATATTTCCACATTTTCAGATTATTCGGTTGAGTTAGGGTTGTCTATGGCGGCGGCGGCGGTGGCGGTGGCGAAGGAAGCTTGCGATAAGATTAAGGGGCCATGGAGTCAAGATGAGGATGAGCTGTTGCGGAAACTCGTGGAGCGTCACGGGGCTAGGAATTGGACGGAGATAAGCAGATCGATTCCTGGTAGATCTGGAAAGTCTTGCAGATTGCGATGGTGTAATCAGCTCTCGCCGGAGGTGGAGCACCGCCCGTTCACGGCGGAGGAGGATCGGATAATTCTCGAGGCGCAAGCTAGGGTTGGAAATAAATGGGCGACGATCGCGAAGCTTATCAACGGACGTACTGATAACGCGATCAAGAACCATTGGAATTCGTCGCTGAAGCGGAGATTTGCCGGCGGCGGCGGAGGCGGAGATGAACCGCGATCGAAGATTTTGAGGCGAAGTGAGAGTGGAGATGTTTCTAATGGCTTGAGATTTAGTCCTGATCGGAGTATGTGTTTATCCGATTCCGATGTGAGCGATGCCGGTGATAATGTGAATTTATGTTTTCCGGTGGTCAGGAACGTGCCCCCGCTGGAATCTCCGCCGGGAATGTTTACGGCGTTGACACTTTCTCCGCCTGGAACAGAGGAAGATTCATGCACAAACAAATATAGTGAGAAGAAATCGTTATCGATTCCGATTACTCATCTCCGCCGCAGCCAGAGCAGTGAATTCTACGCCCCACCGCCGGCGGCGGCTGTTAGGGTAGAGAATGTGAACAAAAAAACGGTGTCGTTAGATCCAGAGTTAGTTACGGTTATGCAAGAGATGGTAAAGAAGGAAGTGAGAAATTTCTTTTTAGGACTTAACGGGGTTAACGGTGACGGCGGGGTTTTGAGTCCCGGAGTTAAACGCATTGGCATTAGCAAGTTAAATAATTTTAATTAATCGATAATAAAAGGGATTTTCTGATTACTGTGCCATGAGGGATTTTTGGTTGATAATGTGTAAATTCTGAGTTAATTTTTGTGCACAGCAAAACAGATTTAAGGCCTACAAGAACATAAATGGTAGATGGATCATTTTTTCCTCAAATTAGAACTGAATTTCAGTTTTCTACGGATGATTTTCTAACTTTTAGTTGATACAGTTTTTATATATATATATATATATATATATATATATATATATATATATATATATATATATATATATATATATATATATACTGTGATATAAACATCAACTATACATGAATCTAGTGGGCTTGGTTAAATTTGATTGGGCTTAAAATCCACATATGACCCACTTGGTTATTGGGTCAGATACTGTATCTCTAACCTAGAATATGGCCCAAATTGTAAGCAAATATCATTTTCGACCCTAAATGATACAATATGAAATATTGACTCATTTTTTGTCCTCAAATTTGGTACCTTTCACTATCACAAATTTCTTACCTACACAAATGACAATGTATAAGCCAAGAAATGAAGATAAGTACAACTCTTTCCAAGTCTTTGATTAAGAAAATACAATCCACCTAATTTTAACTCTCTTCAACGACGAAAACACGAAAAAACGAACAAATTTAACACACCACTTTCATTTATTTACTATGTAAAAAGATGTCTCCTTGTAATAATATATATATATATATATATACATGTCATCGGTATTCATGTTCAAGCTTCGAGTTTGCTCCCAGCAACATCAACAACGAATCTGTATCTAACATCGTTCTTTTCGAGCCTCTCGAAAGCAGTGTTGATATAGTCCATTTTGACAACCTCAATAGTCGAAGTGAGTCCCTTATCCTTACAGAATTCGAGCATTTCCTCTGTCTCTTTCATGCTACCTATAAAACTTCCTGTGATGGTTTTCCTCCCTACAAGACAATGTTATAAACAAGTTATGTAATATAATATAGTCTTTCCTATGTAGAATATGTCAATTCTTAAGACAAAATTTGATCTTCTGACAATTTGACACGAAGACAGTAGGTGGGCTTGTTCTAAAAAGAGCAAAAGAGCTAAAACTTTTGTTAACTTCTAGAATCGAAAACTTGCCTAAGAAGATTATTTTACTACTACTTCTAAAGTTATCTATGCACAACAAAAAACTCAACCATCATTTACAATTTAGCATTTCACAACCGATGATCTTACGATGGCGCTTATCATTCCTCCCGTATGTTAAAACATGCATTTATATACACTTCTATAGATGCACAAAATAATTATATTGTTGAGTTATGGAGCCTGAAGGACTGTAAATCGGGTCACAGCCACAGCGAGTCAGCTCTCGCTGATCCAACTTTTTGAGGGGTATTTTAGTCTTTACGTAATCCTTCTCCTATTAGTTTGCATATTTTGTATTATAAATAGCCATATTCTCATTGTAACAATCTCACGAAAAATATATTGAATATCCTAGCTTGGCAGTGCTCCCAGACGACGTAGTCAAATTCTTTTGACGAACTGGATAAACAATTCGTGTATTCTTTCATTATTGACATCATATTCCTAACATATATTGCAATGTACAAAGGCATAACGCATAAGCCCAAGCCAATCACAATAGTATTGGACCTCAACGGATAACATAAGAACAATTGTGATTGTCTAAGAGCTATCTCATAAGAATAACCCACACAAAGGATAAGATTAAAACTCACCATTCATGACCATAGGAGTAATAAATTGCAACGGAGTATTGATAACGCCCATCAAGATTAACTTTCCATCGACTTTCAACAAAGGGAGATACGGTTCCAAAGGATGAAAAACCGGTATTGTGTCAATTATATAGTCCAATGAATCAATCACCTCTTGCATTCTAGCACCATCCGAGCTGACAACATAATCATCCGCGCCTAGGTGGTCTAGTGCCTCGTCCCTTTTCTTGTTAGAAGAGCTTATGACAGTAACATGGTGGCCCATGGCCTTTGCAATTTTCACTCCCATGTGGCCAACCCCTCCAAGACCCAAAATAGCCCCTTTTTTGCCATTCTCTTTTAGCCCGAAATGGTTAAGTGGGCTGTATACTGTTACCCCTGCGCATAGTAGTGGTGCTGCCTGTTCTGGTGCTATCCCATCTGGAATTTTGACAACAAACCTGTGAAAATAGCAAATTTTCGTACTCATGTTATCAATTTGGAGATGTATAAAGATAAGGAATGATTATTGATTACATATACACCTCTAATTTATTCAGTAATAACCACGAGCCTCGTGAAGTTTTACAAATTGCCAAATACCCTTATGGTGTGTTTGGATCGAAGGATTTGAAAGCTTGGATTTCAAATTCATCGACAAATCCATTTAAGTTCGTTTGGATGAATTCAAGTTATACTGGATTTCAAATCCCTTATAATTCATTTTGAGCTATTTTCTCCACAAGTATGATGGATTTCAAATAACTCCATTTCAGAGTCATTTGAAATCATTCGTCCAAATCCCTTTCTCAAATCCAAATCGCTCAATCCAAACACACCCTTATCGAGAAAGTTATGGTAATTCGTGAAATGTCTACGTATTTGACCCTTAAACAAAACGAAAAAGATGGGTTACATCAATCATCAATGTGAAGCTTAATTTGAGAAGTTCATGAAATAATCTCATATAGATCAATTCGTGCCCCATATCTTAACATTATACAGAAGTAGTTGTGATGTGAGTTATACTTACTTTTGATCAACAATCATAGAACTAGCAAATCCCCCTTGAGTAGGTTTGCCATCGGTATAGACATCATTATACGACCAAATCTTCTTATTACAGTATTGTTCGATGTCCGATTGGCATGGATGACAGTTCCCACAGGATCCAACGATGCAGCCAATTCCAACCACATTGCCAGGCCTAAACTTGGTCACATTTGATCCGATTTCCACCACCTCACCCACCACTTCATGCCTATGTAACACCACAAATTATTACAAAACTAATATAAATGATAAATATATCTGAATTTCTGATTAATAATTATCTCGAGTAATTTTCTTAAAGGAAAAAAATTACACACAGATCCCCTCACTACTGTGTAATTACTAGAAAAATGCCTCATTTTTCAGAATTACATAAAGTTCACATCTTTTTTACAGTTTTACGATTGCAAATAATGGTTAAAACCGTATCATATTATTACATTTCCATTGCTAAATTTCCACCATTTTATGGATGCTTAATATAGCAAGATATTTATTTATTATGGTGGACAGTAAAGAATAATATTAGCATATAACACCAGTCTGGTTAAAAAAACATACTAATAGAAACAAACAAAATGAATATTAAAATAACACATAAAACAAAAACAAAAATATAGATAGAGAGATAAAAAGATTATAATTATATACCCTGGAACCATGGGATAATTGGACATGCCAAGATCATTCTTAATCTGATGAATATCCGTATGACAAATCCCACAGCATATCACCTTCACGTATACATCTTCATCCCCTATCTCTCTGTTCATGCAAACAAATTCAAACCCACAAAAATTATTCAACTAAATATTAAAATTAAAAAATCTGAACTGAGTTTTTGAAACATAAAAACAGAGTATACTAATAATAACAATGAAATAATACCTGAGAGTATATGTATAGGGTGATAGAACACCAGAAGGGTTTCTAGCAGCCCATCCATTTGTTTTTTTCTCCATTTTCAAATTGCTCATTTGGGGTTTTTGATGTATTTCAGTAAGTGAAAAAGTATTTGAGGAGATGATACAAATATATACATTTATATATAGATACAAAGGATTAATGGAGGAATTATGGTGACAGCAGAAAAGGAGAAGTATTGAGAACAAAAGGATATGTGACACCTCTGCACTAGTGGGGTTTGGGGGTTGGTGAACACTATATTTTATTTTTTCATAATATGGATTTTATTTTCTATTTACTCAAATTTTTAATTTTTTTTTTTTGAGATGAATTTGTGTTATATGTACACAGTTCTTTAATAAAATCAAGTGTTTTATTATGGCCCTACTTAGAGAATGTGTTTTGTTACAAATTTTAGAGATAAAACATTTGTTTTTAATTCAATTACCTACCACATGAAAAGGAAAAAAAAATTAAAACTCTAAAAACACAAGGGTTTTCTATTGTACAGTAGAAACTCGATAAATTAATACTCGATTAATTAATAAACTCTCTAAGATAATATTTTTGGCCGGTCCCGACTCGGGGATAGGGTGCTAAATTAATAATTCGCTAAAATTATAAGATAATACATTTTCAATAATTTCTATAGGTCCCATATAAAATATAAATTAATAATTCCTTATATACTACATATTACATGAATGATTTATGAATTTTTTTTGAAAATGATTCAATTGTCTTTTGTTTTTTTGTTGAAATCAGTTTCACCTTGCAAATCAATTTGCAATTGTCCTTGAATTATCCTTGTTGTGCTTGCATAATTGCTAACATCCATTCTTACAATTGCTTTTGATTGAGACTTGGATTATCCTTGTTGTGCATGCATAATGCTCTTCGAATCTCGTCGGTCATTATTATTTTTTCACACCTTTAAGATTAGAAGGCATGTCGTGTGTATAATTTATTTGTGTTAGCATTATTATCTTGTATTTATATAAAAAATATTTTTTAATTATTGTACATGCATTGTACTATAATGAAGTGAAAGTTTGAATGGTGTTTGTAAGTTGAATGTTTCATTATAAATTAATAAAATATTAATTAATGTATAAATTAATAATTATTAATTTATCGATTAATTAATAACTCTTTTAATTAATAAATTTTGGTGGTCCCAATAGTATTAATTTATAGAGTTTCTACTGTACAAAGTTTTATTTATTCCCCCATATATTTTGTTATTAGGCCTAAAATTATTGTTCTTTCGTGTACAACTTCAACTTCCCTGTGAGACAAATAGGGATAAGGGAGTTGGTGAACTGAATCACAGCACCAATAATGACTAAACAACTATAATGCAATATGCAATATGTCATAATATATATGAATATAAAATGATATATTTAATATTAATATATAATAATATATGTATAAATATAAATTTCTAAATATATTAATAAAAGTAAATCTATATTTTTTTTACTCGCTTGAACCAAGCTCAAGCTCGAGCTCGAGCCGATTTTAACTAGACTTGGTTTGTGAAAACCTTTTTACAAATTTAATTTTTGTTTGGGCTTTATTCGCTTTGAATGGGTTATGCTGGGTACCCGGCCCATCAAGCCAGAGATTTCGTTTGGTAGGCTTTCGTAGGCCCATATAAAACTACTTAGTATAGTGGATCAGGCCCATTAGACTTATCTTCATTAAGCCCATTTTTGTAGCCCAGATTAGTAATGGAATGTAAGTATGTAACCAATATATATATAAATATATTATAAACAATTAACGGCCATGATAAAATAGTAAATACATACATAAATATATATATATATATATATATGGCCTGTTTCAGCTCACTCTATATTTTATTTAGATAATTGTGTAATATTCTTTATTGCACGCATATATCCATAATTATATATAGTTGTTAAACTATAGAGAACGAAATTTTTATGATTTGAACATAAAAAATTAAAAATTATTTTTCTACATTTAGCTATAAATTTATTATACGTATTATACACGTGTAATATGAAGGTTCATGGGATTATGTAACAAAAGGATTTTGACAAGTGGGGGTCAATTTTTGTAATCTTTTTTTTGGATATTTGGTAATTTAGTAATTGTGACATAATTTGTTGGGCTACTAGAAAAGTCTCATTTCTCTTGTTCGTCCTTTCTTTTCGACGACTAAATACATTTCTCAAAATATCAAGACATTAATGAAGTCGTAACATATAATGCAATGAATGAGATTTATTATAAATATATATATTAATTGGGACTTTTGACAGTAAATTCACAATCATAGAACTAATTTTAAGACTCATCGTACAACTTGAATACGTAAATTAATTGTCCATACTGATGGAAAAATCATAGTCGTGATGGTTTTTCCATCTTGAAATAAAACTCATTTTTATTAGTGTGTGTTTTTATGGACCAATTTCACAATATATATTTAGAGATATATAGTAGAATTATATATTGTGGACCTGAACTCAAGTCACGAGTCATATTGTGACCCACGTAACTAATTAACATAACCAATCTCAAAATCATTAAATATATAAAAACAAAACCAATATTTTTATTACCACTTCTTGTACATCGGCTAAAATTAATTTTATTTAATGCCCAAAACGACACTTATCATATGTACATGGGACGAAATGTTGGGTCAATTTGCTCCAATAAGAAATGATGCCTTATCGTGGCATCTTACATATTCTCCGAATATGACAATTTTATACACATCCATTTGCATGGAAGGGAAAATGAACCTTTTGAATGTTTAAATTTTAGTATATATATATATATATATATATATATATATATATAGTATATACTAGTATAATATATATATAAGCATGCTGTGCATGGTCTTATAATTATTAAATTAATTATATAAATTTGTCAGAAGAATATAATGATTATTATCATGTACTATCAAATACATCAGGTAATAATTGGCAAAAATCTAAATGATATCAAGAAAAACACTTATTACTATACGATGATCTGAATCAATGTTTTTTCTGCGGCCGCAATTTTCTATGAATATTCTTAGGAGAAGTTAATTAGTTATTCATTACTGAGTTAATGATTGTCTAAGAATATGTATTTTTTATCAAATTTATAATCAAAGTAACTCAAAAAACTTAGGTCAAAATAGATATTATTATTCTATACGTCTCTTCATTTATAATAAGACAACCTAGTCAAATGAAAGAGTTGTGTAAGACTTGGTAGGAGATGGAAAGATGATATTTTCTTTCCCTTTTAACAAAATATTGGGATAAATTTTTACATTAATTGCTTTGTCTCCTGTAATATAATTGTTTTCTTCAACTCATTATAATCAAATATAAAAGAATATAATAATATTTTTTTTAATGAAACCCTATTACAAGTACTTCTACAATAACAAATACAACAAAATTATATTAATTGTAAATTAACAAATGAGAACGTTAAAACAACATTTTGTTTGTGAACTCATTGCAACCATTTCTAGAAATAAAAGGTATAACATGTTAGCTTTCTAATTGTGGGTAATATTTATATTAGTATTTCTTTTTGTTACATAGATTATATTAAAGAAGATCAAATAAACATATTTACAAGTAACTTATGGCAAAAAAGAAGTATGCCCCCAAGCTACTCCAAACAGTCTGCTGCACGTACTTAATCCCACTTAGTATGTTAATGACATTTAACTAACTATAATATAATAAAATTTAATATTAATAATAAAATGTAGAGTGTCAATGTCAATATTATTACTAGAAACTCTTAATCTCAATCTAACATAATATTAAAATTATTAAACTCCATCTAGCATATCATCAATATTTTTAGTCAAGGAGAATGAAATATACTGTCATTTTAATATCACTGATTTTCACCGCCTCTAAATTTAAAAAATATCAATACAATAAATTCAATTAGTTACAAATAACTTTTAAAATTTTAAAAATTGCATCACTATAGAAATTGTGTATATTCATATAATGCCATATCGACTTAATGTGTCTGTAGAGTTTCGCGTAAGAGTTGGCTACCACTTTTTCTCTTGTGTGGTTCTATAAAAGTTTGAAAACTGCGGCTCATATATTCATTCTTTAATTCTAAACCATAGAATATATATTACATACACTGAGATATACATATCAAGAAACCTAACTAGTAAGCTGCAAAAGCAATGGGCTCTGCTGTTCATTCCGATCATGAGCCTCTACAAAACGTCCACGTTTTCATGGTTTCATTTCCGGGTCAGGGTCACGTCAACCCTCTTCTCCGGCTAGCTAAACGCCTCGCCGAATCGGGCCTTTTTGTCACCTTTTCAGCACCCGAATTCGCGGGCCGGAGCATCCGAAACTCTAACAAGATAACCGAAGATGAGCCAACTCAATCGGGTCGGGGCTCGATCCGGTTCGAGTTTTTCGACGACGGCTGGGATTTCAACCACCCGGGTCGGAGTAACCTCGATTTGTACGTAGCCCAGCTGGAGCGCGTGGGCCGTGAAACGCTGCCGCGGATGATCCGTAAACAGGAGGAGATGGCCCGACCCGTTTGTTGCATAATCAATAACCCGTTTATTCCATGGGTGTCTGACGTGGCTGAAGAACTGGGGATCCCAAGTGCTGTGCTTTGGATTCAATCTTGTGCTTGTTTTTCAGCTTATTACCATTTTTACCATAAGAAAGTGCCTTTTCCTAGTGAAAATGAACCAGAAATTGATGTTCAATTACCTTGCATGCCCCTTTTGAAGCACGATGAAATTCCTAGCTTCTTACATCCTAGTACTCCTTATCCGTTTCTGGGCAGGGCCATTTTGGGGCAGTTCAAGAATTTGTCCAAGCCTTTCTGTATTCTAATGGACACTTTTCAAGAACTCGAGCACGAGATTATTGAATATATGTCGGCTGAAATTGGCCGACCAATCAAAACTATTGGCCCATTGTTCAAAATTAATACTGATAACTCAAAAGCAAATGATATTCGTGCTGATTTTTTCACGGTGGATGATTGTGTAGAATGGTTGGACTCAAAACCAAAGGGGTCAGTGGTGTACATTTCGTTTGGCAGTATTGTACATTTGAAGCAAGAGCAGGTGGACGAGATTGCGTACGGGCTTTTAAACGCCGGAGTTTCATTTTTATGGGTTCTCCGGCCGCCGCCGAAGGAACATAATCTGGCACCGCACGTGCTTCCGGCGGGGTTTCTGGAGGAAGCTGGGGATAAGGGGAGGATATTGGGGTGGGCCCCACAGGAGGCTGTCCTGGCCCACCCGTCGACGGCGTGTTTCGTCACCCACTGCGGGTGGAACTCGACGGTGGAGGCGTTGACGAGCGGCGTTCCGGTGGTGGCGTTCCCGCAGTGGGGTGATCAGGTGACGGATGCTAAGTTCTTGGTCGATGTGTTTAGGGTTGGGGTTAGGATGTGTAGGGGTGAAGCAGAGGGTAGGGTTGTTGGCCGGGAGGAGGTGGCGAGGTGCTTTAAGGAGGCGGTGGAGGGGCCGGAGGCGGCGGAGATGAAGAAGAATGCGATGAAGTGGAAGAAAGCGGCGGAGGAGGCGGTGGCGGACGGTGGTTCATCGTACAACAACATGCGGGATTTTGTGGACGAGGTTGTGTTGATAAGGGGCAAAAGAGAACATGAGAATTGACCGTCCATTTATTTACTGCCCCCACCCTCTTAGATTTTCACCGTTAGATTATTATTGGATATCAATTTTTTCATCTTCTCTAATCATAAATTTGATGATAGATCACTTAAAATTAATTAACTGTAATAGATTTATAACATTCATATGTTATATAAATCAAGAGGGGTGAAAAATCTATAATATTAAAATAGTTGATATATGACATTGTTTTCTATTAGTTATACTTAAATCTCGGATTCAATTAAGATGAAAGTTGAACCTCAACATTATTTATGAATTAAGTAATTACAATTGTTATTGCCATGTGATTATTTAAATAAATTATAATTGAGCTAGAATATTTTTTTTGGGAATATGTTATGATCTCTTTCAAATAAACTAGTTGCATTTCTTTCTATGTTATAAATTATCTATATGGAAGAGATTCAAATTTTATTTTCGTTGTATTGATGTATTCTGACTTATTTATCCAAAATTCTCCAAGAGTATATGCATATACAGTAGAAACTCGATAAACTAATACTCGATTATTTAATAAACTCTCTAAAATAATATTTTTGGCCGGTCCCGACTCGGGGATAAGGTGCTAAATTAATAAATTCGCTAAAATTATAAGATAATACATTTTTGATAATTTCTATAGATCCCATATAAAATACAAATTAATAATTCCTTATATACTACATATTACATGAATGATTTAAGATGGGAAGCCATGTTGTGTGTATGATTTATTTATGTTAGCATATTTTGATCTTGTATTTATATAAATTTTTTTAATGTCCATAAAGTGATACATATTGAACAAGCATAATAAGGTGGGAGATTAAATGGTTATTTCAAATTGGCCCCTTCATTTGATATGTACATGCATTGTACAATAATTAAGTGGAAGTTTGAACGGTGTTTGTAAATTGAGTATTTCACTATAAATTAATAAAATATTAATTAATATATAAATTAATAATAATTAATTTATCGATTAATTAATAACTCTTTTAATTAATAAATTTTGGTGGTCCCATGAGTATTAATTTATAGAGTTTTAACTGTACAAAGTAACCAACAATTTAGCAAAACAATATCTTATCTAGAGTGAATGAGTGATAAAGTCCAAGTATCTTTATATATTTAAGTACCATAAATTAACTATATCTATACTGATATTTTTATTATAACTAAAAATGATTATTTCTCTTTTATTGGAGTTAGATTTATAAATGTAATTATGATCTTTATTTCCTTGAAGAATATTTTGAACTTTAATTCTAGGGGTTTGGTTCTTTGTCAAATTGGATAATCGATTCAAAAGCAAGAAAATGTGTTTAGATTTGACAATAATGGTAATATATTTAAAAATAGATATATGTACATAAAATTCTCACATCTAACAGTCAAAACTATGTAATCTTAGTAGTGGTATTCAAATTGAGATAGCATAACATGATTATCACGTTGAATTTATTGCACGTTAAAACTCCACTATAAGTAGGGGCTTTTTTGATATAACCCCTCGAGGTATGCAGCTTTGGCAAATAACCCCCCGAGGTTTGAAATTTTGGCAAACAACCATTTCTGGTTAGTTGACCGTTAGTCAACAGTTAAGGTCATGGGCAAAATTGTAATCTAATAATTCCAAACAAATATATTAATTTTCAATATATTTGTTTGGAATTAATAAAATTAATATATTTGTTTGAAATTATTAAATTACAATTTTGTAAATAAATAAAATTAATATATTTATTTAATATATTTATTTGGAATTATTAAATTACAATTTTGCAAATTAATAAAATTAATATGTATTTATTTTCAATGTAGTATTAATATATATGTTTGGAATTATTAAATTACAATTTTGCAAATAAATAAAATTAATATATTTATTTAATATATTTGTTTGGAATTATTAAATTACAATTTTGCAAATAAATAAAATTAATAAAATTAATATGTATTTATTTTCAATATAATTCCAAATAAATACATTGAAAATTAATATATTTGTTTGGAATTATTAAATTACAATTTTGCCCACCTTAACTGTTGACTAACGGTCAACTAACCAGAAATGGTTGTTTGCCAAAATTTCAAACCTTGGGGGGTTATTTGCCAAAGCTGCATACCTCGGGGGGTTATATCAAAAAAGCCCCTATAAGTAGGTGTTTCTTTTGATCTTGTTGGCTCATCCAATGTTCATAATCATTTTTCACATTTCATTATAATCATTAAAATGTTGCCACATCAAATTACAAGAAAATATTTATTAAAAGCACCACGAAGTATATTTTATGTTCACAAATCACAGATATAGTAACTATTTTTCAATCTGAAATAATACAATTTTTATTTAGGTAAACAACTTCAACAATTAATATTACTTAATTAACTTAAGAATTAATTAATTATTTTTTTTAACACAAAAAACTTTGATTTGGATTTTTAACAAAAAAAAAAAATATGATTAACTAAATTTCCAGAATTTGTAATAAATAATAACGCAGGTCATTTATAAAGTATATTCTTTTCTTCCAAAAAAGACATTTCTATATTCATAAAAAAAATAACTATCAGCTATAACTTCTAATGCATGCAAATGCGTAAAGTAGATATAGGATGTGTTTGGATTCACTTTTCAATTATAAGTCCATTTGTGAAATGGGCTTTTTTCAAAAGGACATTTTAAATAAGTGCTTTTAAAAATGTAAAGTGTTTGGTGGGACTAATTTCTTATATAACTTCTCAATAAGTGCTGGAATAAAATTTTCAAAAGTCACTAATATGCACTTCTTCAAAATGGGCTTTTGAAAAAAGTCACTTATTCTAAAAGTCATTTGAATTTTTCACCAAACAACT
Source organism: Verbascum thapsus (assembly GCA_963669365.1). Lineage (NCBI taxonomy): Eukaryota > Viridiplantae > Streptophyta > Magnoliopsida > Lamiales > Scrophulariaceae > Verbascum > Verbascum thapsus. The sequence goes on from OY770106.1 coordinate 24,187,548, forward strand.
AACATGTTTGCAAATGGACTTTTATCTCCAAAAGCCCATTTGAAAAGTGCTTCCAAACATATCCATAAATTTCTTTCACGTTTTCAGTTTTCACTTAACTTTGTGAAGTTAAATAGAATCAGAAAAGTAAAACTAATGGAATATAAAAAATACATATCTAAATTAAAATCTATTAGGTAAATAATTAGGGCCTGTTTGGATGACTGTTTTTAAAGTGTGTTTTTGTTTTTCAAAAACAAAAATGTAAAAAAGGCGTTTGGTTGGGCTTGTTCTCACTTTCTGTTTTTGAAAAACAAAACTCCAAAATCTGCTATTTTGCAAAATAGGTTTTACCTGTTTTTAAGTTTTACAGAACACTTTTACACTTCAAACTAAAAAACACATCACTAAAACCCTCATTGAAAAAAAAATATTTTCTCTCTCCTCATTTCACTCCTCCTCAGAACGAACCGATCTTGTAGGATTCCCAAGAAATTCTTTGATTTCTTCCGGAAGCAGATGATTAATCATCTGCTTCTCACGTTCCGTGAATATCCGGGACATTGAGGAATATCCAGAAAGGCATTTCGGGAATCGGTCTGATTCTATCTCTGTTCCTTCCGTTTGAAGAAGGGAAGGATCCAAAAGAATCGATCTTTCTTTTAGTGGTTGAATCTCTCTTTGATTGATCAATGTGTGATATTCCGAATCCTCATTACTAATAGAATCCAAATGATCTCTGGATTGATCAGAAGATCCTTTCAGTTGGCTAGAATCCGTTACTTGAACGAAACTGGATCTTGTGGAATCATATTGAATATTTGACGATACATTCCGTACCTTTCTAAAAATCAAAACACTCCCCCTTGCAAAGTGTTCCCGAATTTTTATTTTTTTTCATAATAGTCAACCAAATAGGATTTCAACATTATTTATACTCCAAAATTGTTTTGATAAAACTGTTCTACAAAACTATTTTGCAAAACTTCAAAAACAAAAACAATCCAAACATACCCTTCAGAATAAGAATAGTAGTATTGTTATTGGTGCTGTTTTATACTGTTTAGATGTACGTGGAAGTGAATATAAGTCACATTCATCCACTGTAAAGTCCATATCGTGCCAAGAACATGCAATCATACTCTTCAAAGTAATATGACTCGACAATGATTGAAATAGTGAAAATAGTTGTACTCCCCCTTTATGTACTACTCTTGTTTACCTTGGATATATGTAAGAAAAATAAATTGCAAAGGACAATTATTTCTCATGGATATGCGATATAGGACAAATAATTCATGCTATTTTGAAGTACATTCCACTCACTTTTCTATTGCAAAAAATCCCTTTTCAAATAATGAAATAGTAATCCTACCTTTTATATCATCCATTTTTAATTTGATGTGACAGTGTATAAGTTCAGTCTTAAACTGTTATAAATTATGACTGTTATATCTATACAGGCAATGCTGACCCAAATTTATTTCCTCTATCTAGATTTTTTTTTTTTTAAATCAATTAGTAAACTCTTTAATTAATACTTACAATACTATTCTATTCATATACTTATAATACTAGTATTCTATTTTCCAAACTCTCTTTAGATGGAAATAGTTGTTACTCTTTAGCTCGTCTGATAAGGGTTTTACCCCATATTATATATCGATTACACAATCCTTTTTTTTTCCTTCCGAAAATCAAATAATATCGATTACTTGGTGCTTCTCTAAGCAACAAACAATAGTAAAGACCTTTTTATGCTATAACTCATATCACACGAGTTTAAAGGTTTTACCCCACATTATATACAGCTAAAAATTTGTATTTTTCAAGTTAAAACTATGTACAAAACAAGAAAAGAGTGTAGATAATGTTAATCTACAACACAGAATGGCATTTAGCATTATAAGCAGTCAATAACTAGTGAATTTTCCAAGGGAGCTGAAAAAAGCAAGCATACCTTCGTAAACATCTTCTTTTGCGTTTATGCTGAGAAGGAAATCTATATGACCATAGTTTTCAAGGTATAGCAAATCTGGTTTTGATGGCAATTCCTTAAGAGTATGCTGCACATCAGTAACATCTGCTAATGCATCCTTTCCCCCGTAAGCCATCCATATTGGCAACGAACTGGGAATGGCGCTAAGGTCAAATACCGGTGGCTTTGTTTGGCTGTAATATTTCAGATTTTTCCATATTCCATAGTCATACATAGCAAAAGTGCCTTTACGGATCACTGCCAACACGGTAGAATCAGAACTTCAGAGTTGGAATTTGATAAAGTTGGTGATATATTTGGATCAAGGATTTTAGTGGAAAAAGGAAAAAAAAAGTCGAAAATAAGTCACATATGAAGCAAGAGATCTTTGGGATAGTTACATGTATGCACTTCTCTTAATGGGTAGTTACCACGACACCCTATTATTTTGAAAATTACCTAGAGAGCCTGTTAGATTCTAACAGCTTGAAAAACATGAGATGAAATTATAATCTACTTTTTACCTAAATATGGTGAAATTGCAATATGTTTTCACTGACAAGGGATATTACAGTAATTTCTAATAGGGTCTTACGCAAGAGACGTGTATATAATTTAATCAAAGATATTTTTAACTAGTATATTAACGCAGCATAACATGCGACACATATGTATGTAGATTCATGAGCACAATCATTACAACCAAGACCCTAACTCTCTTTCACTTTGTCTCCCTCTCTTCAGGGAAGGATTAAACTCAAGGAAACTCGTAACAAGAAAGGAAAATTGCAATTTTTAACTTGTTTTGGAGCAAAGATTATGACAAGAACAAGATATAGAGTAGAAAGAGTGTACTTTGGAAGAGATGACGCATGTTCTTAGCCGATGTTGGATGCGGTTCAAATTCGAGATAGTAGTTTATCCGAGAGCTATTGAAGCAACAATTCTTCCCTGCAATGTACAATAAATTCATCAAAAGACAAGTAATGTAAAGCAATAGTGATACAGGATAAACAAGATTGTTTCTCAACACTCAAATTTGTGTTATAACAATCTCTGTCGCTGTAGTCATTAGTATTATGAAACATAGTAAGCATTCAGGACCTGTTATAGCACTAAGCAAGTCATCACAGTCTAAATGTCCATCACACATCATATCCATGATGCGAGTGCCCATATTACTGAAATCAAAGAGGAATTAATCAGAAGCTTAGAGAATAGCTTAATCAATTGATAAAAGATCAGAAAACTATTGAGACCTCTTGAAATTGAGTTCATGAATGCCCAATGCTAGAATTACCTACAACAAAATAATTGTTTTCAGTATTTAATATTAACATTTCCAAACAGGAATAAATTAAACAAAGAAACAAACCTCGTCAAGATGCATATTAACTAATCTGAGAACAAATCGAGAAGTGACATGTCCCAAGTATGATATAGGACAAAGAAGTGCAGCGGCTTCAACCATTTTAACTATATCTGGCTGAGTAAAGGCAGCCAAAGATATGATTGTCCCCTGTAAAAGTAAAACGAATTGCACATGATAATTCAACATAGCCTCATAAGGCCCATACACTATAATAGAAAAACGTAAGGTATCATGAGATTGAAGACCTGTGAATGTCCAACAACAAATACTTTGGAGTTGGTAATTGAATACACGTAATGAATCATTTCTCTCAGATCGTAAAGAGCCAGCTCTTGCCAGCTCCAGTCCCAGAAGTCCTGACATGAAGAGAAATCCACGAAATCGAATTGAGTGATAGCAATTACAAATAATAGCCATTATGAACAAAAAGTTCAGAGACCGTTTTCTATTTTGAATACAACTATAAGGATGTTCAATAGAGGAAGCGACAAATATAATATTTCTTGCAAAGTAACAATAGACCCACATGCAAAGAAACAATATCCATGCATGCAAATTTCTTAATTCACACAAGGTAAGGACAATCCATTCAATAAAGGACCAAAAGCTACTACCTAAATTCCATTTTCTCAATACTTTGATTATGATGAAACTGTTAAAAGAAAAGGAATAAGTATGCACCTTATCTTTCTCGGACAGTGATACATGACCATGGCTCCAATGTGTCCCGCGCACATTACCAACCCAAACATCAAATCCACGTGTGGCAAGGACAAAGCCCAATGATTGATTTGGGGAATCCATGAACCATGCATCACCTGCCTGTTTAATTATTATATTATGTAATGGAGAATACAGAAAAAAGGTCAGATATAACAATCTTTAAAATTGCTTACAATTGATCAGTAGATGAACTATGAATTCCTAGTTTCCCAATAAGTGAAGAATGTCAGTGCAAGAGTACCATGGTTGACGACCAATATAAAATGCAAGCACTGTATAAGCGCCACTAGAGAATTTTCTAATTAGAACAATTTGAAGATTCATTTGTGGGATTTCAACAACTATAGACTATCAAATGGTCTCAGAGCCTCATTCTCCAAATGTGCTGTCATCCTTATCTAAGCTGCATTTGCTGATATAGAGATTGAGCAAGGAGGAAAGAAGGAGGGAAGTAAAAAATTAATTGTGGCAACTCATTTCATGCACGAAGCACCCACCAAAATATATATTCCTGTAGAGATATGCCAATCATCATCAGTGGTATGTCACAGTCAATGACAGGAGTTACATCCCCATGAACACATACCGAGGTTACGAGCAGTCATTACAGTTGTTAGAGATTTCATGAACCTTATTGTTTCCATAATAGTAACATATCATCATCATGGTCTATAAACTTCACATTGGTAAAGTTATACAAGTACTAAAACATGAATAGACGCATAGAATTACCATAAGAAGTCCATGAATTAGCAACACAGGAGAGCCCCTCTGCCGGACCGTCTCAAAAGGAGATGAAACACGTTGGAGTCCCAATACATATCCATCTTTGGTTTGAGTCTACAAAAATTATCACGTATAATTACATTTATTGGCTAATACTCCAACTAACAAAAGTATACAATAAACCTAAATACAAAATCAGAGCTGCTACACAACATTGGTAGGCACTGGGCAGATAGATGCCAAAATCAAGAAGAAGTAGTAGGTATTCCTGGATTATACCAACTATGCTTCTTAAGTTTTTACTAATAACTTCTAGAAATCTATTACAAGTTCAATGAACAGCATCCAAGTAAAGTTTTAAATAACGCAGATTGTCAACGAGACTTGGTCAATCAACTGAATTCAACATAACTGAAGAAAGAGAGTGGGAGAGAGAGATTACTGTGTGTTCGGAGCAAGGAAACCCAAAAGGCTCTACAACATAAGCACAAAGACCGCCTGCAGTTGACTTGCGCCGGAGGTTCGAGGAGGCGGAAAAGTCTCCGGCGGCGGATTGGAGGACTGTTAGTATAATCGTCACCGTCGCAGCGATCGCCGCAGATAGCTCCATTAGGGCGGGAAGCAGTTGGGGAGTGTGCGAGGATCTGATCTGCTACCTTTTCTGCGCCATTTCTGAAATCAGAATTTATTACGCGCGGAAATGGCGCGGCGTGCGTTGTGCCACGTGGACATGAAAATGGATAAGAAACCCACAGTTGGGCCCAGACAAATGATATTGTGATTATCGTCCCACTTTTAATTGTGCTGAATCAGATTAAACAGTTTAATTGGGCCTGGGTCTAAATGATATTGGATCAACAACGTGGGCCTCGACCTCACTCAACCCACAAATAAATTGCAATACTCCACTAAATCTTTGTAATTTTTATAATTTTTATTCATATCATATAATTAAAAACTCAAATCTTATTAATTTATGAAAAAATAATTCCATTCCATATTTTCTTCTTTATATATTTAAACTATTTTAAATATTTTATTTTAAGTATTTTTCAATATATTGACTCAAACTTAAATCATATTTATATGCATAATACATAAACATAATAATATATAGCAAAATAACAACTTTAATTATTGAGAAAAATCTTTACAAACTATACCAATTTCATCTCCAAATACACAAGCTTTGCTGCATGCATGAGATATCATTAATTTTATGAAACCGTAAACCAACTAATTCAAATATATGTTATCTTCTACTATATATATATATATGTATATATATATATATATTGATACAAACTATGCATTAATATTTCAATTTTGATAAATCCCTAATCCCTGCGGGAATATTACCATAGGTAGCCTTATACTCACTCCAAACTTGCTCCAATGGCTTCCCCAACATCTCCAAAAAATACTCATCTCTATAAACTTCCCTCATCTTATTATTAAGTTCCACAGTAAACCCTTCTCTCAAACCATCACAATACTCCAAAAATCTCTCTGTTACGCCGTAACCCTCGTCCCATTTACCCCCCTCGCCGGGTTTCGTATAACTTTCCGGCAAATAATACTCCGATTTAACCATCACGTAATCGGCGATCCCTTCGGTCAGCCCACCGGGAGCTGACCCGCTGCCCGACCACTGGAAAATATGTGTCATTTCATGGTATAATAATGAAGCAAAATGGAATTTCATTCTATCCGCCGGAAAGCTGTAAATGGCTGCATCACTGATGTAGATATTATCGCCGCCGGTTTCGCCCATTGCGCCGTCGTTTAAGACGGTGATGTATAGGTTTAGGATAGGGACAGGTTTTCTTTGTGAATCCGTAGGTTGTTCGAATAGATTCCATATGAAATCGTTGATGGTTGTTAGAGTGTTGACGGTCCATTCGGCTCCGATTTCGGCGTCGAATCTTTGGCCGCCGGCGGTGGTGGAGGCGTTGTTGGTGATTATGTATTGGACGGCTGAGATTCCCCGGAGGAAGAATGGTGATGATAGGAGGAAGAAAGTATAGAGGAGAATATGGAGGGTTTTTGCCATGGTTTAGTGATAATTTTTGGAAAATTATTAATTTTTTTGAAGTGTTTGTATGGATTAAATAATTGGGTACGTATATATAGGGTTGGATTAAGCCTAATTTGGTGTCAATCTTACGATATTAAATGGGAAGAGGGAGACATTATGGATAATAAAAATGGAATATGTCACGCATGAACTATTAGAAGATAATCCATTTAATTAATTAAATGTTGTGTTTTTGCTAATTATTTCCCCCCGATTATACCTAGTATGTATTAATTAGTTTTTGGTGAATTAACTTTTGAATTAGTATTAATTGTTTGTGAAATGGTTCTTAATGATTGTAAATTTTAGTGTGCCATAAAAGATATGAAATAAATCGGATCCACATGCATATGTAGTAAAAATCAAAGGAAATAAATAATTTTAGTTTGTGATAATATTAGTTGGAAGCATCATACATCCAATGGATAGGTAAATAGCAAGAAGAAATTTAATTAGATTTTGTTAAATATAGAATTTTTTTGAATTTGTGGTATGGTATTCCAACTTATCCAAATTTTTTTACTAAAAAATGAAGCACAGACACTTTAAATTTACATACCACATTAGTTGTTTGCATTTGTGGTAATAATTTCAACTTATCCAATTTCTTTTGTGAAAAATAAAACACGTCCCTACATATTTACATAATATTAGCTCAAAACAGTTTCCTTTTATGACCAAGATTCACTTGCACTCTTGACAAAATGATTTTTAATTAATTAAGATTAATTTTCACTAAATGATTAAATAGAGTATAATAGACCCAATGTCTTGACAATATTTGACCGGATAGAACTCATCCAATGAATATACATATATCACATTATTTTACTTTTATAACTATAATTATATAGTTTTGTCATATTTTTCTATCATGATCACGTTTTGTTGATTATATTTTACTACTTTAATTTGTCATCCATTAAATCACAACATAGCAATATGGTTAATTTTGAACCATTTGGCGATTTCACCACACTCATTGGATATGTAAGAATATTTTTATCAAACTCTATCATAATAATGATATAACCAAAAATAATAATAATAATAATCAATTTTGATAAAATATTTCTCAAAAATATTAGTGATAATTTCATAAAGAAATTACGTAAAACATTTAAAAACAAAATTAAATATTAGGTAATCTATAACAATTAATATCTCTAACTAGACCCATAATTAGCCTTATACTCAGCCCACAGATCTTCAACCTTCTTCCCCGTCAACTCCTCGAAATAATCGTCACTGTAATCATTTCTCATCTTCTTATTCAAAGCAGCCACAAACCCTGATTTCAATTCTTCACAATATTCCAAAAACCGGGCCGTAAAATCATAACCCTGGTCCCATTTTTCACCCTGACCCGGTTTAGCAAACCCGGCCGGGTAATAATTCGACTTCAAGATCATATAATCAGCCATCCCTTCGATCAAACCGATCGGCGCGTGGCCCTCACCGTCCCACTGGAACACGTGGGTCAACTCGTGGTGAATGAGTGAAGTAAATTCCCATTTCAAATCTCCTTCATAACCCGCTAAGTATATTGAGCTCACGTTGATGCTTTCGCCGTAAGTTATGGCTTCTGCTCCGTCGTAGTGTTGTACGTACAGCTTCACGAGTGGTACCTGTTTTCTTTCTTCTTCTGAGTATTGCTGGAAAATGTCCCATATGTAGTGATTTATTGTTTGAAGTATTTGTTTGGTGTATCGGATCCCGATTTCGGATTCGAATCGGGACCCGCCGGGGGTGTCTTGTGCGGCGTTGATGGCTTCGTATTGGACGGCGGAGATTGAAGGGCAGTGTGAGATGATTTGGAGAAGAATGAAGAAGATGATGAGATGAAGGGTTTTCATGGCTGATATATGGTTTGTGTTTTATTTAATTTTCACTTTGAGTAAGTGTGTTTATATATATATATATATATATATATATATATATATATATATATATATATATAATAAAGAAATGTGAATTTGAATGGATGACAAATGGATCTTGGGGATTTGATATTGCTGTGATTTTGATAAATATATTGGATGGAGGTAGAAATAAATTTGGTAAGCCACCTCAATGATATTCCATTTGTGCATGAAAATCAACTTTGACGGGAATATTGAATGAAAATATATTTAGATTATTATTTTTTGTAATCTTAATTAGGATTGGATTATCATATATGCGACAATCCGAAAAGTTTGAACTATATCTATATAGGGCTTTTTTGATATAACCCCCGAGGTATGTAGCTTTGGCAAACAACACCCCGAGGTTTGAAATTTTGGTAAACAACCATTTTTAGTTAGTTGACCGTTAGTCAACAGTTAAAGTCATGGGCAAAATTGTAATCTAATAATTTCAAACAAATATATTAATTTTCAATGTATTTATTTGGAATTAATAAAACTAATATATTTGTTTGAAATTATTAAATTACAATTTTGCAAATAAAAAAAATTAATAAAATTAGTATATTTATTTAATATATTTATTTGGAATTATTAAATTACAATTTTGCAAATAAATAAAATTAATAAAACTAATATGTATTTATTTTCAATGTAATATTAATATATTTGTTTGGAATTATTAAATTACAATTTTGGAAATAAATAAAATTAATAAAATTAATATATTTATTTCATATATTTGTTTGGAATTATTAAATTACAATTTTGCAAATAAATAAAATTAATATGTATTTATTTTCAATATAATTCTAAATAAATACATTGAAAATTAATATATTTGTTTGGAATTATTAAATTACAATTTTGTCCATGTCCTTAACTGTTGACTAACGGTCAACTAACCAGAAATGGTTGTTTACCAAATTTTCAAACCTCGGGGGGTTATTTGCCAAAACTACATACCTCGGGGGGTTATATCAAAAAAGCCCTATCTATATATAGGGAGGTAGATTGAGAAAATTATTGGTAAGAATATGTATTTTATATAATATATTGGAAATTGTAGATTATTATGACATATATATTGTATAAGTGTGAATACTCATAACACGCTTTATATAGGTATTAGTTAGAAGGTTATATAATTTGTGTGTAATCCCTTTTATCAGAACAATTCTGGAGATAATGCAATTGATTAGATTTCTCTCTTCACCATTCTTCCTTCTTGCTGCTGCGAATATGTTCTCTATCTTTCTCTTAACATGGTATCAGAGCAGGATTTTCCTGTTTTGATTTCATCTCTTTGTTAACTATCGGCTCTGGCCTTGCGTTTTTTTTTTCCTTGGCCCCCTTTCTTGCCCTAATTTCACGACTCATTCGCTGCGATTAATCGGGATATCTCCAGAATGGAATCATCAACATCTTCTCAGCCAAAATCGACAGAGGCATCTACAGGCAAAGATTCCTTGGTAATTGATTTTCAACATCAATTGTACGTACATCCCTCAGATACCCCCAATTTAGATCTTGTTTCTGAGGTTCTTCGTGGATCGGACAATTATAACGTGTGGAGCCGGGAGATGATCGTCGCACTCGAGGCGAAGAACAAGATCGGATTAATTGATGGTTCATATATTATAATACCATCCCAAGAATCTCCAGAATTTCCAGCCTGGAAGCGCTGTAATGCGCTCGTAAAATCATGGATACACCGATCCCTCAGTCGCGAGCTAATTCATGGCGTGGTTTACTGCGATTCCGCTCAATTGATTTGGGCAGACCTCAAGGAGCGCTTTGACCGTATCAATGGGGCAAGATTATATGCCCTTTACAGGCAGATTAATACAATTACTCAAGGGACGAGTAATGTATCGGATTATTACTCGAAATTACGCCAGCTGTGGGACGAGTATGATTCCCTGACTCCATTGCCCTCCAAGAATCCATCCAAAGAATACATCGACTTTACGGGGCAGTTGAAGATGATGCAGTTCCTAATGGGGCTGGGTGAATGTTATAGCACTATCCGGTCTCAAATCCTCATGATGACTCCACTGCCATCTCACAACCAGGTGTATTCCATGGTCCTAAACGAAGAAACACAGAGAGGTATTACCCTACCACCTACTGGAACAGAATCTTCAATAGCTCTTTTGGGAAATTCTGTCCACTCACAAAATAAGAATAAGAATGTGGATAACTGCTTCAAGATTCATGGCTATCCACCTGGATGGACTAGAGGTGGTAGAAGAGGAAATGGGAGACGCGGAGGAAACCGCGGAAGAGGGTCTGGAAGAGGCTATACTGCCCATAATGCTTCTGGTGGCTTTAACAACAAAAGGAATGATCAGGGAACAGATGGTTCAGGCCACCAAACTGGTCTTAGTCAAGATCAATATCAACACATCATGGAAATGATTGGCTCCATGAAACTGAAAAGTGATTGCAGCAACAATGCCTCAACAAAACAACAACCTGTTGCTAATAGTGCAGGTAGCTATAGTGCAGGTATCTCTATCTCTAAATCCAACAATGTGAAAACTGATTGCCATGGATGGATCCTTGATTCAGGGGCAAATCAGCATATGATTTCTGATCCAAATTTGTTCACTTGTTATGATGATAAGCCCCTGTGCTCATCATCTGTCAAACTTCCTATGGATCTTTAAGTAAAGTGGACAAATCTGGAACTGTCATTGTTGGAAATAACCTACACCTGTCACATGTTCTTTATGTCCCTGATTTCAAACATAATTTACTCTCTGTTTCTAGGCTTGCTGCAGATTCTAATTTTTTTGTGAGCTTTTATCCTCATTTTTGTGTTTTACAGGAAATGAGGACTGGGTTGATACGGGGTATTGGTAAACTTCACAATGGACTTTACTTTCTTTGTCCTGCCCCTAGTAACCAACATAATTCTGATTGCTATAAGTTTTCCAATTCTTGTAATAATACAGATAGTAATAAATCTAGCTCTAGATCCCCTGTCCTTAGTAAGGCTAGTTTGTGGCACCAAAGATTCGGCCATATGTCTTTTCATAGATTTCAGTTTCTACCTGAGCTTAATATTCATGTTGATCCTCATGAAAAATATTGTAAAATTTGTCCTTTGGCTAAACATAGTAGAACTTCATTTCCCTTGAAATCTAGCATGTCTGTTGCTAACTTTGATCTCTTACACATTGATATATGGGGCCCATATAGAGAGACCACATATAATGGTGAAAAATATTTTCTAACGATCGTTGATGACCACTCGAGAAGCACTTGGGTGTTTTTATTGAAATTTAAATCTGAAACTTTTGATTGTCTAAAAAGATTTCTGAAATATGTAGATACCCATTTTTCCAAAAGGGTAAAATTTATTCGAACAGACAATGCTACTGATTTTTTCAATAGTGAATGTAAATCTCTTTTTGACTCTTTGGGTATTGTTCACCAAAGCAGTTGTGCTTACACACCCCAACAAAATGGGGTGGTAGAACGAAAGCACAGGCACATTCTTGATGTTGCCAGGGCACTTAAATTTCAATCTAAAGTGCCGATGAAATTTTGGGGAGAATGTATCAAGACCGCTGTATATATTATAAATAGAACACCTAGTGCCGTTCTCAAAGGTGACACACCATTCAATGTTCTTTATGAAAAAACTCCTAATTACAAACACCTACGGTCCTTTGGATGTTTATGTTTTGCAAAAATTCTACCACAATTAGATAAATTTCGCCATAGATCTAAACCATGCATTTTTATGGGGTACTCCTCAGTACAAAAAGGATACAGGTTATTGGATATTGCTTCTCAATCTTTTATTGTTTCCAGGGATGTGATCTTTTTTGAACACATTTTTCCTTTTTCTGAAGCTAGTCATAACAGGTATGATTCTTCTTTTCCTTCTCAAGATAATGTGCTTTTTCATGATGAACTGGTTCAACCTTACACCCTTGGTAAGAATATAATTCCTGATACTTTAGAACCTGATTCTTCATTACTTCATAGTGAAACTGTTGATGCTGAATATCATCCTTCTAACCAAAATGATTCGGTTCCTGCTACGAGTAATATACCCCTTAGAAAGTCCAACAGGAATACTAGACCTCCTTTATGGATTCAAGACTATGTCTCACCCCTTACTCCGGATACCAACAATGTTTCTGTTACCGCACATCCGCTTTCTGCACATTTGAGCTATGCTAAAATCACACCTTCTTATCAGACCTTTCTGACAGCCTTAGACAGTCACACGGTTCCATCTCATTATAATGAAGCCAAACATGATCCAAAATGGCAAGAAGCTATGAATACGGAGATTCAAGCTCTTGAGTTGAATAAAACATGGAAAATCGTGGACTTACCCCCAGGAAAAACCACTGTAGGCTGTCGGTGGGTGTATACCATAAAACATAAGTCCGATGGTTCTATTGAACGGTATAAAGCTAGACTCGTCGCTAAAGGTTACACCCAGTTACCCGGTATTGATTATAATGAGACCTTTTCCCCGGTTGCCAAACATGTCACCATTCGGGTTGTTCTTTCTCTTGCTTCTATCAATCAATGGAAATTATGGCAAATGGACGTTACAAATGCCTTCCTCCAAGGTGACTTGGAGGAGGAGGTTTATATGTCCATACCGCCTGGTTGTGATTTTTATGATCCTACACATCAATCTTCTAAAGTTTGCAAACTCGAGAAGTCCTTATATGGCCTCAAACAGGCTTCTGGACAATGGAACCACAAATTTACTATGGCCCTAACTTCTTTTGGTTTTGTTCAATCTCGAAATGATTACTCTTTATTCATCAACACCAGGGGGAGTACTATTGTTATTCTTTTAGTTTATGTTGATGATATTGTGATCACGGGTAATGATGATAATTTTATGGGTCAATGCAAAGATTTTTTGATGAAAACTTTTATGATGAAAGACCTTGGTGATTTAAAATTTTTTTTAGGCATAGAGGTTGCTAGAAGTGAAAAGGGGATATATCTTAGCCAAAGAAAATATGTTTTAGAATTATTAGATGAGACTGGTATGATGGGTAGTAAACCGGTGTTCATTCCTATGGAACAAAATGTGCGATTTACTGATGAAAATGATGATAAAACAGATCCATATATTACTAACATTTCTGTTTATCAAAGGATTGTTGGCAGGTTGATTTATTTGTGCCTTACAAGGCCAGATATTACTTATGCAGTCCAAATAGTAAGTCAATTCATGCACAAGCCACGGCAATCTCACTTTGATGCGGTTACAAGGATCTTAAGATATTTGAAAGGAAGTCCCGGCCTGGGATTATTGTTTTCATCTCACAGCCAAATGGAATTGAGGGCCTACTGTGATAGTGACTGGGCAACATGTCCTATATCAAGAAAGTCTACTACGGGATATGCTGTGATGTTGGGGGATTCACTTCTCTCTTGGAAATCAAAGAAGCAGGCCACCGTTTCTCGAAGTTCGGCTGAGGCCGAATATCGGTCTATGGGTACAACAACAGCAGAAGTGGTATGGCTGTTAGCACTTTTCAAAGATTTGGGTTTTAATGGACTCGCTCCTGCTACTCTATTTACAGACAGTAAGTCGGCCTTACAAATAGCGGCAAACCCGGTTTTTCATGAACGAACGAAGCACTTGGAAGTGGATTGCCACTTCATTAGGGATAAAATTCAAGACGGCATGGTGCAGACTAAGTATATTCCCAGTAAAGAGCAACCTGCAGATATTTTGACTAAAGCCTTAGGGAGAGATCAATTTTCGTTTTTGTTGAACAAGTTGGGTGTTTTTAATTTGTATAAACAACCAACTTGAGGGGGAGTATTATGACATATATATTGTATAAGTGTGAATACTCATAACACGCTTTATATAGGTATTAGTTAGAAGGTTATATAATTTGTGTGTAATCCCTTTTATCAGAACAATTCTGGAGATAATGCAATTGATTAGATTTCTCTCTTCACCATTCTTCCTTCTTGCTGCTGCGAATATGTTCTCTATCTTTCTCTTAACATAGATGAAACTCCATTTGATCAAACTAATATGTATTTTAAATAGATTTTTTTTACCATATGATAAATATAATTTATTCTCTTTGTGAGCTATACTAGGGTTTGAGCTAAATGTTTCTATATATATAAAAATTAGCTAATTTGGCCGTGATTACAAGAAGTCGATGCAAAGGAAAGATATATATTATTGCATTGTAAATTGTAATTGGATAGGATTGAGGTTGCTAAAATAAGATTGAAAATATTTTTTTATAGGTTTATAAATCTTGAATTATCCCGATCTTGTGTTCTCTAGACACCTCATAATTCACAACACAAATGCATACTATAGCCAGTTGTGGGTACAAATAATATGAGAGTTTATATTGGCACTCCAAATATTTATAATTTTTTTTTTCTCTTTTATGTTTTTAAATAAATAAATAAATAAAGATGTCCTCTACTACATAAAAATTGTCCTTCCAGTCTTGATGGGCAAATTGAACTTAGTTGAGGCGACAAAAGCGATGTATACAATATATTAAAAAATTATTTCATTAAATAAAAAAAAATGAAGGTATAAATTATAATAATGACTGATTCCATTTTATCTTTATGAAATGGCTACTGAAAGAATATCAAAACAACGTTAAAAAATGAAAATAAAATATGGGATTTATGTTTAATCAAAGTAGAGGATTTAACATTGATTATGTGCATGGATAAGAGATATAAAAAAATAAAATATAACTTCAGAATCCAAAAATTAATAAAAATAAGAGTAAAAGAATAACATGTGTTTCCAGGCCCGTGAAGATTAGCCGAAGAAAAAGTTGCAACACATGCTGCATTTTGTGGATCTTCATTTTGTTTTATTCTGAAAATTAGAGAGAATTAAAAAGTCCATTCCCGTGAACGCCAGGAAACTATAATGTTGAAATCCTGTTTGGTTGACTATTTTGAAAAAAAAATAAAAATCGGGAACACTTTGCAAAGATGAGTGTTTTGATGAGAGAATGATTGAAATGATGAGAGAGAAAAGATATTTTTTTGAATGAGGGGTTTAAATGCCGTGTTTTTTTAGTTTGGAGTGTAAAACTGTTCTGTAAAACTTAAAAACACATAAAACCTGTTTTGCAAAACAGCTGATTTTGGAGTTTCATTCTTCAAAAACAGAAAGTGGGAACAAGCCCAACCAAACGCCTTTTTCATGTTTTTGTTTTGCAAAAACAAAAACACACTTTAAAAACAGTCATCCAAACAGGCCCTAATAAAGTGAAAAAATGCTTTTCTAGAGTGAACTTTTTCAACTTGGGTCATATTTATGACAAATCAAATTCTATAATGGGTTTCAAAAAGCTATTATATTATCATGGGCCCAATTGGGCTCACGATCTGGGCTTGAGATAAAAACAGAGTACAAAAATAGGCAAAGTCCAGAGAAGCAGGGCCCAACATACATGCCGTGTGCATTCAAAGCAACGGCTGTAAACAATCATAACCGAATTTCGAACTTTTTAAGAATAGGAAATATTAAGGGCCTGTTTGGATGACTGTTTTTCAAGTGTGTTTTTGTTTTTGCAAAACAAAAATATCAAAAACGCGTTTGGTTGGGCTTGTTTTCACTTTATGTTTTTTAAGAACAGAACTCCAAAATATGTTATTTTGCAAAACAGGTTTTACCTGTTTTTAAGAACACTTTTAGGCTCCAAACTAAAAAAGCACGCTACTTAACCCTAACATATCTTCTCTCCCCCCAAAACACACAACGCGAAGAAGAAAAAAAGAGAAGAAAAGAGCAACGACTCTTCACATTCGAACTGAAATCAACCTCTTCAAATCAGGTTTATAGTTACGATTTAAGCTTTTGACATCGTAGATGGGTTTTGATTTCAGTTTTGATATTTTGATTTCAGCTTTTGATATCGTAGATGGGTTTTGATTTCAGTTTTGATATTTTGATTTCAGTTTTGATTTCAGCTTTTGATATCGTAGATGGGTTTTGATTTCAGTTTTGATATTTTGATTTCAGTTTTGATTTCAGCTTTTGATATCGTAGATGGGTTTTCGACTTTTCACATCGTAGATGGGTTTTAACAAACAAAAATCAAGATATGAGTTCACACACTATTTCTTAGTGATTTAATTTGTGTTTAAGAGAAGTTGCTGAAAAGATTATTCCATCTAGAGCTTTAAATACACAAGTAGTAGTAGCAGTGGTGGTGAAATGGAAATTTGATTTAGAGAATGTGAATGAAAATATGGCATCTGTCTTTCAATTTATATGAAAGAATGTTGGTTTACTCGAAAGTTTTTGGCATCAGTTGCATATGGTTAATGTGAATTTCTATGAGAAGGTTTCTGAAAGAAGTTGGTATATACGTGTAAGAAAGAAATCGGTTATCTTGTGCTAGTTTAGCTAAATAATAAAGACTCAAATTTCATAGTAAGATACTTTTGATGTTGAAATGAGTTAAATGTAATGATCATATCTTGTTGATATTTTTTTAGTTGTACTATTTGTATTTTAATCATATATGATGTCAAGCATGTTGATTTTGTTGAATATGTTTTACTAATTGATGTTAATATATATGAGAATAATGTATAGATTGAGTGTATGTAATTACTTTTATATTCACTTAAGGTAATTACTTTTAATTTTCAATCTAAGTGTATGTAATGATTACATATAGGTAAACAAGGACTTCAAACAATTTCGTAAGAGAGGGTGTGATCATTATGATCTCCTTACTGAAATCTTTGCTGAGACTATTGCAACGGGTGGTCTTGCACGCTCATCAACTCAAGGACCTCTTAACTCTGATGAAGAGCAAGAGGTTGAAGAGGTCTTCCTCAATGGGACGCCAACTGATGTAGATGATGATCTCTATGAAACTGACCCGTCCCCAAGCATTAAGAAACGTAGAAAAAAAGGAAAATTTCATGTAGAAGGATATTCGCGTAACAAAAATAAGTATGGGGAATCAACATTTGTAGATGAAGCGTATATTGCTTTTAAGGATGCCCAAGTAGCAAAAAAAGTACTCTATGATAAAGCATCTGGAACAAGTCGTTCCAAAGAGGAGGAATGTGTTTGCATCCTTAACACAATGGATGGTATTACGTCTGAGAAATATATGAAGGCCATATCGAAGTTTGAAGGTGCTTCAACCCGGCTGTTATTTTTAAGCATGCCTGAAGCAAGACAAAAAGAATGGGTTGAGTCACTTTGAATGGGTTGAGTCATTTTGAATGCACCACTTCATTTATCACTTTTTTGAATGTCTGGATTTGTATTTTTGGGGAACAAATATGTTTATGAATTGCAATATGAATGTTTTGTATTTAGTTCGAACATTGTGGTGCAAATTGATTAAGTATTATTTATATTAGAAATAGCTGTGTTAAATTGTCTTAATTTCTTGATACAGAATGAATGCGTATGAGAGTGTTTCAAGATTGTTTAACGACATAGGAGTTCATGAAGATGATATTCCTATAGATGAATCTGATGAAGAACTTGATGAGTTGTTATTCCTGAATATGAATATGGTAGGATCATCAAAAGCCACTATTGCTAAAGAAAAAGATCCTTGTAGGACTTCAGCACTTAGTGGCAAAGAGTGTGTTAAAGAGTTACTTCATGGGCATCCAAATAGAATTTATGAGAATTTACGTATGGATAAGGACACATTTTTAAAGTTATGTGATGTGTTGCGATCACTTGGTTATTAGACAATTGTGGAATAATGTTAACTAGTGAACAAGAATTTTTTATTAGACATTGTAGTATTTTTAAACTCTGTTTCCTTTTGTTTCTTTAAGACATAAAATGTTGGCATTTTTGTTATGCATGTTTTTACTTTTTTTTTTCTATAATAAAGCAAATAATCACAATGGTGTGGGTTACAATTATGGTGTGAATGACAATTAAAATAATATATAATACAATGGGTTACATATAAATTTGGGTAGTAATTATATATGTTACACCTAAATATAAGTTTATCCAAACATATTTTTTTTATTTTCTTCACTGCAAAACAGTTTCATCCAAATGCATTCTCTACAAAGTGTTCCCAATATTTGTTTTTCAGAATAGTCAACCAAACAGGATTTTAACATTATTTGTACTGCAAAATTGTTTTTACAAAACTGTTTTGCAAAACTGTTTTACAAAACACTAAAAACAATACCACTTGTTATGATTCAACTCACTTCTAGGAATTAGAGTTGAATCCTTCCCAACCTACAGAAAAATAACAATGCAAATACGAGTAATACGAGTTAACTAAAATGCAAAAGAAAGGAAAAAATGCAGAAAACCAGAAGAAATGCAGGAAGAAGAACTAATTTGTTTAACAAGATTCTCAAAAGTGTTTGTTACATTCCTCCTTCTCCACTATATATCCACTGCCACCTCACGTCCCTCTAACAAACTCATGCAGGCAAATGAAATTAAATTCAAATAACAAAAACAAATTAAAACTCAATTAAAATGGTCTTGGGCCTAGTCTTCAACCCACTTGTTGTAAGTCCAGTTCAGGTGTCATGTTCTTCAGTCTTCGGCCCATATCCTTTGGTCCAGGGTTGTTTCAGCTTGCCAGCCCACTTGGTTGAGTTTGAATTCTCAATAATGTTTGGATTTGGTTTGTATTTTAGACAAAAGAAGAATATTTAAACTTGTAAATAAAAATTAAAAACTTGAAATGTATATATAATATATATATATATATTACTATACTAAAAATAGACCGTCGAAAATTAAAAATAAATTATTGAACACTGTATTGCGTAGCAGCTTATCAATCCCCCAAACCCCCATTCTTGAACTCAAAACCCTAGCATTTCTGTCAAAGCAAATCCAAGGAACTACAATGGCTTGGCGTGGTTCGATTTCCAGATCTCTCATGTCCACCGCTAGGGCTTCCTCCTTCCGTTCATCACCGCAGCTCGCCGGAGGCGGCCGCCTGCGTCCTCCTTCCGCCTCCGCCGCTCGCCGCCGCTTCTCTTTCTCCAATCCTAGGTCGTCCTGAATATTTTGAATCTTCTTGCATTCAGTTTAGTTCTTTCGGTCACTATTAGCTCAAGTGGATTGACTTTTCTCATTGGTTTTTCTGCTTTCTGCGTCTTTCGGGAACCTAAAATCTTAATGTTGAAACTGTACTTTTTTTATATTCTTCTTTCATTCTCTTCCTGAAAATGTGGAAATGTTGGATATGCTAATTGAGTTTAGACTATTTTTATGTAACAGAAACAAGTGTTACAGTTTCTCTTGTGTAATCCTTCTGGGGTGTGAATATTTTAGTACTGTATATAATTAGTGTTTGGAGTTGTGGCTTGTAAAAATTGGATTCTTGTAATGATAATGAAAATTCGGTAATGTCTCTGGCTGACGCTCGGGGTTTGACAATGCAGGACTCTGGGGGAGCTGGGATGTGCTCAATCTCTAATGCCACTGCATAACATGGTGGCGGGAGCAAGGCTGACGTCTCACTTGGCAGTCAATTTGAGGGCATACTGTGAGCTGTACAATGGTACCTTCTGCCGTTCTTGTCAGGATCGCTAGTACACTGTTGTCATTAGGATAGCCCAGGCAGTAAATGCACCTAAAGAAACTTAATATTTTTTAATATGCTTCTAAATAATTCTTCTCTACTTGATTTGAATATCATGCTAACATTGTGATGACAATGAAGTTATTTTGTTAGCTTTATCTAACTTTGTCAATAAGAGAGGGTTGGGATAATTGGGATTGACAGGGTGGAATAGAAAAGATGGGTGATGCCAGCACACAATCAATGACATGGGAAAACTGAAATGGACTGTAGGTCGATCTTTTTCCTTGATTTTATAGTTTGTTAAAGTGTCTATTTTTGCTACATGAATAGAAGAAAAGGTTAACAAATTGAGATTTTCCTTGTTTTGGAATGAACTATGTGCAAGAGATATTTGAAAACTGATTGTTGATTAAGATATTGCTGTAGTTCTTTACTGGCCAAGGTCTTTTAAAGACACACACACAGACGCGTACCAACCGAATCACTCTATAAGGTGATTCAAATATAGTTTAGGGTTTTCTGAGCAGATATGAAATGTGAGTCTTTACATTGATGTGTTTGTCTACAGAGTGTCTGCTATGCTCGAGCCACACTATTCTGACTTAACTTTTGAGACTTCATTTACTTTGCTTGTAACAGTTATATATGACTTTTACTTTGATTTGTTTGATGAATTGACATTTCTTGTTGAGATGATTTATAATGTTGTATTGCTCCAACAAACAAAACTGTATGACTTGCTCTGTATTTGGAAAGGAGATATGGTATTGGGTAAGGCTGAGCGATCCTCTAGTTGGTTTGGTATTAGGCATCATTGCTATGATAGTGCCACCTGTGTAATTTAATCAGTATGTTGATATCAATAAAACTGGCCCTATTTCATATTGTACTTGAACAAACTATTAGCAAACTTTCCCGAAATCTTCCTGACTAACTATTCCACGGCATAACCCAACTTAACAATATTATAATCTCATCCCAAGTGTATAATAAGATGTAACACAGCTTCAATGTCTTTTTGCAGTTGTCATCCAAAATTTTCAGATAATCATGTAAATTTTACTTTGCGGGCAGGTACTTGATGAACGTTTTATTGGATCAGCACAAAGGGTGATCAAAGATCTGGGACTTGGCGAATGGGTGTATCTGCAGGAACTTTTCCTCCGGGAAAACAAGAAAAGGAACGTATAAATAATGAAAAAACTTGTGTTTTAATACTTTTTTCTAGACGAGACTTGGACTTGGTTAACTGTGTCCGAAATTCTAGACATTTATTGATAGCTGGCACAGTCATTGTTCTTGACTTGTATATGGAGATGGATTTTTCATGCTCTTTCTGCATTAGTATTCATCAGTTGGGTATTATTATTAACATTTGTCATTGATTGAGTTTGTGAAATATTTATTATACATCCATGCACTAGCACACACTTGTCCCTATTTTCCGATTCTTAGCAGCAGAAATGGTGCGTTCTTAATGGTTTTCCAGTACTTCCCGTTCTTAATGGTTTGATACACAAATGAATATGTGCTTTTTTTTTTTTTTTTGGATGATGAGGGAAACCCGCAGCCGCTACCGTGAGGTGCGCACCGAGTAAATCCCGCTCTTGTGTAATAGCCTGCAAACCACACAAGAGAGGTAAACCAGCCTAAGTTGCCCATAGCTGACATGCTCATAGTAGAAAGGGTAAATAGGCATTCCCCCATCAATATTCGAACCCGTGACCTAGACCACAAGTTCAAATGCCCTTACCAACTCTACTGGGGGTTGCCCCCGAATATGTGCTTTTGTTAGATTTGCAACTCTGAAGTGAATTTTTAGCATCTTCGACTGGTTTATATACTGATTTGCTGCCCTTTATAAGATGATATTTTCATCCACCCTTTATACACTGATTTTTCCGACTGCTCGTGAATTTTTTTATCCAATTCTTTTGAACGCAATGAAATATCTGGTCCTGAAGGGCCGATGCTCATGTAATAATTAATGTTGGTCCAAAAGATTAGGTAAAATGAAATCCATGTGCTCATTTCAAGCTTGTCAATAGACCCACTCAACTTGTTTGAAAACCAAAATCTTGGAGCAAGATTATGTTCAGTTAAGTGGTTATTAAATCTTCAATTTGCAATAATTTTGGGGGCATTACAAATTGTATGATGCCCACATTAGGAGAAACAGATACATGTGGATGAGAAAGTAAAGTCGGCCAAACAGCATCTTCTTGGAAATGGGCCTTTCAGATGTTGCAATTATCACTTCAATAATTCATAGGATTGTAGTTTTATGAGAGGGACATTCAACTTCTTGTCCTCTTTCATTTACTCCAATGAGATATTGTGTCTTGTCCACCTCAAAGAATAAAACCCCCTATTGCCTCATTGGTTAAGTCAGTATTTTATTTACCAAATACATATATACATACATATATACATATTTATTACCCATATTTCGAGTAATTATGTATTATATGCTATACGTAAGTATTGGAAATAGTCTCTACTCTATTAGTTTTCTTTTGAAGAGATGCTTCATCATTGGAACTAAAAAGTCATAATATATATTGTATAAAATGTCTATGTTATATGTGGGTGTGTGCGTATATATATATAGATACATATAGAATACTATATATGTACATATAAGCTGAAACCCACATAATGTTTGGAAAAGTATGCCAACCACGAAATTCTGCTTTTGGAGATGCTCCTATCCTGATCTTCTCTTTTTGCTTGTTTGGTATGAGTAGGAACTAGTCTAAAACTCGAATTCTGAACCAAACTAGTTCCATATACAAAGTAAGAATGCTGCATTATTCTTATCTACCTTCCCTTGGGCCATATTCCCCCAAATCAACATCACTTAAATCACACTTTCATTTTAGGGTTTCTACCTATTATCAATCACGAATATAACCACTTGCCTAACAAAAGCATATAATATAACCGTGTTATTGTTGAATGCATCACGAGCAACACTCTTACGGTGCGTTTGGATCGATGAATTTGGATTTGAGGAGTGAATTTGGAGGAAGAATTTCAAATGACACCTAAAATGGTGTCATTTGAAATCCACCGTAGTTGTGGAGAAAAGAGCTCAAAATGAATGACGAGAAATTTGAAATCCATCATCATCCAAACGAACTTAAATGGATTTGTCGAGTGATTTGAAATCCATTTCAAATCACTCGATCCAAACACACCCTTAGTACATTCAAGACCTCTGGATTATGGGGTGGGGTTATATACACAACCCGTCCCACATCCAATATTCAACAGTTGAACAATGTGTTGCACTTAATTCACTATAGATGACCCCATTTGGTCATAGAATCAAAATGTCGATATAGTGTGTATATATGAGTGATTCTTGGTGAGTGGTGTAGATCATCACTACGAATCGCCCGTGTATAAATTGACATGGGCTTTTAGTAGTGTAGCACTCACTAGAGAATAAAAGCTGACAAGTCATTGACATGGAGAAGATGAGATAAACAAATGTGAGCAAAATCAGATCAAAGTATAAAAAGGAAACTTAATGCAAGTACACAATGCCCATTACTTCTAGCAAGATGCCCCATCAAGAAGACACTTATGTTTTCATAACAAAAGAGAGAAAGTAAAGAAAAACTGGTTAAGATATCCAGCAAATCTTTCTCAACTTTTATCACCATTATTGCCAGGTATCTAGACCCCACCACTTTC
Organism: Verbascum thapsus; assembly: GCA_963669365.1. Classification (NCBI taxonomy): domain Eukaryota; kingdom Viridiplantae; phylum Streptophyta; class Magnoliopsida; order Lamiales; family Scrophulariaceae; genus Verbascum; species Verbascum thapsus. The sequence goes on from OY770106.1 coordinate 24,211,567, forward strand.
CGCAAGTCTTTTTATGTATCAAAATCAAAAACACCCAATATGATAATAATTCTGCAACCACTAGCTCCAATATCTATATTCCACATCAAAAGCTTATCATTCACTCACATTTGTATTATAGTAGAAACACTCTTTTTAGGTGGGTTCCATATTCATTAGTTTTCATACCTACTTGACTTCAAAAGCTTATACCATAACTCAAAGTGTGAGCTAAATACAACACAGATAGTCAAAATCACTGTTGACTAATGTGGGTTGTTTCAGCATCCAACTCTACATGATCCAATGAGTACATAAAGAAAAAACTTAGAAGATAATTTAATGTACATGATCAAGAATAATGACGAAACATACTATTCCTAAACTTTTGAAACCTAATATCAGGTTTTAAAGCAGATCATAAATAGATTCATGTAAAAAACTTTGCCAACAATCGGATAAGAATGCTAATAAACTTTTAAGTAGGCAGAGATAATGGCAGACAATAGAAACAAACTGCTAAGAAATTGATTTGACAGCAAATTGAATTCCCATTGTATTGTCAACCTTCATTTACTTTAAACTGTTGCAATGAAAACAAGTTAAAGGAGATGAGGTTTTCAACAGATAAGGTGAAAAAATTGGTGAGTGGGGAATCTTAAGCTTGATAGAGGCAACAATGAAAAATGACGTAAGCATCCCCCTTGGGAAAACCAAGCGTTACTTGGTGGGGACAGGCAAACAACATATGATAGATCTAAGATGTCTTATATCATACTACTTCATCTTTGTCATAGTCTCAAATTATTCCATCCCTCTGATAAATAACCAATTTAAAAGTCAAGAGAAGGGCCAGAAATCAAACCTTCATTCATTCATTCATTCACCGTACTTTCAGCTCCGAGAAGTAAACTGAAAAACAAGAATAGAAGATGTCAAGTGAAGATAGTAATGATCAAGACAAAAAATCACAACAAAATCAAGGAGAGTGGTTGAACTTGAGCCTTGGAAGTAATCCAATTAAAGATGTCAAAGAGTGTGAGGTACAATCAAGAACTGCACCAGCCAAGATTTTCTCATGCAATTTCTGCATGAGGAAATTTTACAGTTCACAAGCACTGGGTGGACACCAGAATGCTCATAAAAGGGAAAGAGGTGCAGTAAGACATTACCAGTCACACAAAATGATGACGATGATGCCCCTGTCTATCCACACGTCCATGTTTAGATCACTTGGGGTGCAACCTCACTCCCAAGTGCACAAAAGGGGCAGAGATGGAAATCCAATAGTGGGAAGATTTAGTGAAACTGATACAAGATTTGGAATCCCATGGGAGCCCAGAGCACTGGAGGAAGCAGGAGATACAATGTGGCCTGGAAGTTTCAGGATGAATCCTCAACAACCGGAGCAGCAATCATCTAACTTAAATAAGCTTGATTTGAATCTTAAATTGTAGAGAGCAGCTTGTTTATCTATCATCCCAGATTGGGATTTTTTTTTTTTTTTTTTACAATTGTGTTGTCATGAGATTTGCCAATAGTTAAGAGTCAGTAGTTGAAGGGTAGGGGCATCACTATACTGAAAATAGAGTTGCTCCTCTCATTAATCAGGAGCAAGATCAAGATTTTCAGTTGCTGAGAAATAACTTCTATCTCTTTATTTGTACTGTAGGGCCTAAAACAAGAAGTTATTGGCTTTTATGAGAGATATTCTAATACTAATAGTCAAGCACCTGAATGATGCATCTCAGATACGAGAAGCCCATCAAAGTAATTTAAAAATCAATTCGAGCAGAAATGAGTAGGCTAAACAAAAAAGCAAAGAAGGCAGGTCTTACGGATGTCCTTATGATATTCCATGATTACCTTAGGTTCAACAAGCTAGATCATGAATCTCTGGAAAATGGTTCCTTATACCTTTTAAGAAAATGCATATCGTTACTCCACACCTCTGGACTTTCTCTATTCTTACCCCTTATTTGTCATCATCAACCACAACATAAATGGCCCTTCACATTCCTGAATAGCCACTTAAGCAGTATTTTTATGGCAGTTCATAGCATGATCTTAATAATTATTGACTCTCCAGTCACCATCATATCAGCACTTTCATTTGTTAGCTAAATTGTAGAACCAAACATCAAGTTCCATATGATACATGCACCATGCTGAACTTTTCATTATTATTTCTTCACTTTTTTCTTAGGATTTTTAAGCTCTTACAGTTTTATGCCAAGCCCTTACCTAGTAGTCTCTATGATAGATGCTTAAAGTCGTACAGCAAAGTGCCAATCTCTCTTACTTACAGGCTAGTTCTGATCCATCCCAACTTTCCCAATATTTAGAGGCCCTGGCCACCTTTGTCTTTCTCATGATTTTATTCTAGTTATTCATCACGATTACATATATAGAAATATATATTTCTGTGCAAAGATTGCAGCATTGATTTCTTTAAGTCGCCACAGTGGTTATCCAATACTTTTTTTCAGAATAGAAGTGAAATAATTATAAAGGAAAAAGAAAAATCAAATTGAATAATTACAGGGTGCAGCTTTCAAATCATGAATAGCTGTTCTGTTTGATTTCTGTCAAATGGGCTTTTGTCTTCCATTATAAATATGAGTCCACAAATCACACTCAATTCTTCAACAAGCGGTCACTGTTTGTTAAGTTATAAAATAATCTTAAGGACTTCAGCTTACAGTATCTATGTGAATACTACTAGCTTTTGGGTCATGCGCTTGATGATTGGTAGCCTTTCGCTTATGGCACCAGGATCACTGTATGCAGCAGCATCAGTCGGGTATCCTTTCTGCAATAATTAATAGGGAAATAAAGCATATTACATATAATAGAAAAGATGGCTAAAAGAGAATATTTGTGCTTTCGAGACTAATTAATTGAAAACAATTAAAACAACTGAACTGCTGCGGCAACAGATATAGCACAATCAAATATAAAAGTATCTTAAATGCATACTTGTGTATGCAAAGCACAGATATGTTGTTTTAACAAACAATTAAACTTGAAGAGGTTAACTGAAGAACGAAAGGTTATATATATGAGAAGAATTGAGCACCACTCACAGATGACAAATCCTTAAAAAAGGCTTCTCTCCAGCAGCTTTCGCGAAGAATAATTGGTTCTGTACTGTCCTTGAAAGTACAATGCATACGAGTATCCCTCAATCTCATAAGCACTCCATCAACCCTGAGCTGTAAAATGATGTCAACCCATGAACAAAGAGAGAAAGAAACAGTAGTAAAAGAGCAATAATCCCTTAGTACAGTTCATAAGATATACAACATTTACACAGCTATTCACACTAAATAATATAGAGGAAGCTGAAGATTTTACATATAAGTTCGTCTCCAATTTTAAAGACTTACCCAGAAACGCAAGAGAAGAAACCAACCACTGGGCATCACTCTCTGCAACACAAACCCAATATAAAGAAAAAAACACGTCCTTATTCATATGATTGAAATCTATAAGTAATAACTACACATAGATGAAAAATTACCACTTTAACTGTCAAAAGAGAGACACCATTATCACCCAGTTCATCTTCATACAATATAACCTGCCAAAATATTGATGAATTTGGTCATCGTGTGAAAATGTAATCACGAATTCAGGACATGAAATAGATTGTGAAGAAACTAGTCCTGCAAGCTCCAGGAATCACCCATCATTTCGTTACAAACCTCATCATAGAAAAGAATAGACTCTTTATATGCCAATGCAACCATATCTATTTGCTCCTGGCAGTCTTCCCAATGAGGATTGCAGCTGCCTTCATCATGAGCTATTTCTCCTGACTGGTAATTGAGTAACAGAATAGATTAGGAAATCAACATGCTCAGAAAATTCAGAAAGCCACAAGATAATGCAATATAAAGATTAATCTCCTTTGCTCTCTCAAATCTATGACATAAAAATTCCATCCATTTTGATAAAAACTAATCTCAGTTGCATAGAGGAAAGAAGGCACACCTCTGGACCTCTTTCGATGCTAGCACTTCCAGCGTATGGTGTTGTGAATGTATAATCATAATCCAGTATCACCTCATCAGTGGGCTTGCTGCAGGATTTAGTAAAAAGGAAAAAAATAATGATAAGTGTAACAAGATAAAGGAGAATGGTATTCTTTTTTACAAAATATGATACTCCCCATGAAATATAGAAAATCGTACATAGAGAGATTTAAAAAATTACTGTTGGAAGTCAAAGTAACCCCTTAAAAGTGATTAACTTTATTAGCACATTCTGAGGTACTTGGAAATTTATACAAGTAGGACTCAGTATCTCATACAAAATCGTATTACACATCATAATAGAAGCTTCAAATTAAATATTAGAAAATCTAATATACAGACCTCCGAGATTTCCATTGAGCAGCTGCTGGAACTTCAACTGGGGGCAATGCTTCCTGCTTCCAGCCGCATAGAGCATCAAATGCATTAAAACATATTTTAATGCCACTATTCACATGCTTAAGGACCAAAGAACTCTCGCCGAAAACCATCTCGGGGTAGTGAGATGCCTGAAGCTTCTCTTCCCACCTGCAGGTACAGATACGCTAGTGATAATTTACCGAAGGTAATACATGTCACTTAACAAGAAGAATATACACTAAATCATCATGAAAAACTGGTCATAAAACTCTGGAGAGGATACAAGGGTAATGGAGGACTCTGAAAGCAGAAAGTAACTCATGAAATTCATGTCAGTCACAGACATTCGAAAGGTGGAAGGTATTCAGAATAAATTATCGCATTAGAGCTGCAACAAATTTTAATGATTTCAACACTACTTGTACGAGAAAAAAGCAATTTACACCCAAAAAAGTTCCAGCAAAAGAAGAAAAAAGAAAGAAGCAACTTAACACCAGAAAATTTGACTTCTGCTTTATCTCTCCTGTTATTAGCAATGAACTACATATAGAGTTAAAAATCGAACCAAAAATCGATTCCAATGTATCATTAATTTAGTCAACAAGCTCTCAGATTATTTACAGTACGATTTTACACGACATTGTACATCAGAAATAATACCACCTATCAACTGGTTTCAAAGACAGATTAAGGAAGAGCAATACAATCCCAAACACACACACACACATAGGATACAAGGGGGTATAATTATAAAACTAAAAGCTTACTCTTGGAGAAGAGAAGAGGTGAGAATAGAACGTTTGCTAGACTCAATCTCCCATCCTCCGATGCGAAGCCCTCGGCGGCCGCTGCCAAGAGCCACCGCGCCGGCGGCTTTCAACTCCTTCTCGTCGCCTTCCCATTCCATCTCCGTTTCTATAAAAACGCGCTTTCGGCTTTCTTAGATTTGGAGCACAACACAAGCCCGATGGAGATAGCTTTATGGACGGCCCATTTAAGTTAAGCCCAAACTCATTAAAGTCAGTTTTAATAATGTTTGTAATTTATATCCATTTAATTCGTTGCTAAACTTGGGTTAAATGTTAAAACTTTACATGCAATTTTTAATAATTAAGTTCTATTTGGCATATTATGTATTTAAGTTTTTTCATTCTTCATGGTTACCTTATGTATTATTGGTTATTGATTATTTGATGGGAAAATGAAATAAAAAGCCAAGCAATAATAATAACACCATGTAGTCATGTACCAAAAATAACATTGGCTTCATTGCATGAATTTAGTAAGGTTTTGTCTTTTTGAAGATCCTATTTCCATTGTCCTTTCCTTTTCTTGATTTTAGAGTAAGGTATAATTACCGTGATAGAAATTTCTATTCCAAATTATGTTCTCCCCTTACTTCCCGAAAATTAATAATAAAAGAAAATAATCTCAGGGTATGTTTGAATGAACTTATTTGAATTTGAAAAAGAATTTGAAGGAAATATTTGAAATGGAATCATTTGAAATTCATCATATTTATGGTGAAAATAGCTCGACAGAGTTTGAATCCATTATAACCTGAATACATCCAAACAAACTTAATGGATTTGTTGACAAATTTGAAATCCATAAACTTCGGCATATTACTTCCAAGTTCATCCCACATGCAAACAGCTCTAACTAGCACTACTTTAACCTCGACTCTACGCATAAAATTCCTGGCTTCAGCCAAGCAGTATAGAAGTCTAGAGTACAGACATTACGTGTTTGGCAAGTGAGAAATTCTGCAGTCCCATGTTGATATACCCCCTTCATCGAAAAAAACACGAGCTCGATTATTACCCAGCTTGTAATAAACGCTCAAACTTCACGACTCATGATAGGCTGGATATATTTGTCCATGGTTCATAAAGTGACTTATCAGGATGGGCCATTCAGGCTATGTGATGACTTATTGGAACAATCTGAGTGTTAACTGAACATCAAATTACATGATCATGCATCAGAATTTCGCCTTCTTTTCCGTCTTTTGCTTTCAGTGGTAACTGTAGTGTCGTTTGGTGGCTGATTTTCAGTTAATTTCGATTCCATTTGTGGTCTGTGGTTAAAGCTCCATCGAGCATTTTCAAACCATTTAGTTACCTGTTTTAACAAATGTCGAAATTAAATAGACGGGAAAATGGAAAATACGAGATGGGCTTGCTGATTTGGAAAGTATATAGACGAACCTGGCGAAATGTTAGACCAAGTTCTGTTGCCAGATTTTCTCTAGCAGTTTTTTCCGGGTACTGATTTTCGTTGAAGGATTGGTAGAGTCTCTGCATCAACATAAATCCATCATTCGAATTCATACATATATCGACAATTGAAAATCATCAGAATCTCGAGAAACAGAATAAACTTTGTTGCTAAGTGCTAACAGTGTGTAGACACCACATATACTGCTTATATATTCCTTATTATTGTCCAAATTATGTGTATACCGCATGCACCACCCCCTTATTGGATAATTACCACGAGCCCCTTGAGATTTTGTAAATAACCAATACGCCCCTGTAAAATTCTGACAGCTCGAGAAACAAAGGATGAAATCATTATATTATTTTACTTAATCGAGGGTTATTGTAATTTTTCAAACCTCGAAATGTTTTTCATAATTAAGGTCTCTTGCAGAGGGTGAGGGAATATCTGTAATTTCCCCTTAAAATTAATAGTCATGATCCTCGTTGACAGGTCATTACTGAATTGAAAAGACCAAGAAAAGTTTGAAGCAAAATAGGGGCCCATTATGCAACAAGTACCTGTGTGGCAGCATCTCCAAGACGTCTATTGGCTGATTTTTTAGTACCCGTGCTGGTAGAACCAACTGTTGGCTCGCTTGTTTCCCCATCAGCAACATTTTTCAGAGTTTTTTCAGGTAAATGACTGTTTTTCTGGTGTTCGTCCTTGGTGCCTGACTCATTCTTTGTTATTGGAGTTTTATTAGGGGAATCTGCCTCAGTTTTCTTACTATTGATCTTCCTTCTCTTTGGAGCGGTATCATCGTTAAAATCCTCGTCACTTGAATCAGAAGAAGCGTTTCCATATGTTTCCTTCAACAGATAAAATTTCATCATCAAAGTCAGTATGGAATAGCAATGTCCTTGGCTTTTCAGCCAACAGATTGACAGAAAGGAGAACTAGAGTTTTTGCCATCGAGTGAGCCAAAATCTAAGGCTATGTTTGGTTTCATTTTGAGCCCGTTTTTGGCCAAAACTTTGACCAACTTGCGTTTGGTCCTCACAATTTATCCCCGAAAAAATCCCTAATTTTTTGGTCCAAAATCTGTATTTCAATTTTGAAATTTAATAATTTCATGGCCCACTATGTTTTATACATACATATATAACACCTTTTATTTCACACATATACATATCAATCATTACAATTTTAATATTATATTATCATTTTCAATCACTAATAATTATTAACGGACAAAAAGTTACGTGATTTGACTGCTACAGCTACGTTCCTATGAAAACAAAAACAAACACTATCTCACCAAAACAATCTACACAAAAATTAACAATCAACATAAAACCAAACACAATCTCACCAAATTTGCACGTGTCCCAAAAAAAATCTCACCAACAATTCTCACTAGAATAATCAACCAAAATAAAACCAAACTAGCTAAGTATCCAACAGATCAACCGAAGAAGTAGAAATATGAACGACACCATGCACGTGACCTTAAAATAAAACTGAGATCATGATCGAAGACATTTAATGCCATCCATGTGTGTGTATGTGTCAAACAAATCGTAAAAACACGAAAAGAATAAACTTACTTCAAGCAATTTTTGGTAGTCCAACCTTTCTACATGCCTTTTGCCCCATACAGGTTCAACGCTGGTCTCCTTGAGGTAAGAAAGCTCATCTTTTAGTGATGATCTCTTTTTCCTACCTACTTTAGAATTTTCATCTTTTGAAACTGCATCAAGTTCATTGTGATCCAATGACGGCGAAATGTGCTCGGGATTTTGACCAGTCAAAGTTTCATCACCAAGTAGAGCACCAAGGTCCTCTGAGTCAGAAGAAAAATCTGAACTTGAACTATCCTCTTTCACCGCCTTATCATCTTCATCAGGGGCAGAAGGGTCAAAATCATCATCTTCAGAATCATCAGAAGGAAGACCTAAATACTTGTCAATCTCATTCTCGTTATGAACGGTAGCCGTTAAATCATCATCGGCAGAAAAGTAATTAGACTCATCGGAACATGATTTATCTCCTGATTCATCTTCTACAGCATTTTGAACTGTATCAGGCTTATCAGGGTCATAATCGTCATCCTCAGAATCATCTGATGAGAACCCAGAGCCATCATCGAGTTTCGTTCCTGATGCAGCTGCAGCAGCCTCGGGAAAAATCTTCTGTAGAAGACGGGAGAACACAATGAGCAGCAAATATTAAGAGTGGGTATAGATATGTTTTTTGGGAAATGCATTAGGCCTATTCATGTTAATATGATGTGATATGATTGTGTTTGCTTATGTTTTTAGAAAATGGTTCGAATTAGTCAAATGTGAAATCCAATTAGTCAAATGATTGATTGAAATATTGTACGAATGATAATATGATTAAAAAAAAGTAAGAAAAAAAGTTCGATGGATGGATGTGTCGATTTATGGATAGTTATATTGGAAAAACTAGAAGGGTGTGTTTGGATTTGAGTGATTTGGATTTGGGGAGGGGATACGGAGGAAGGATTTGAAATGACACCTAAAATGGAGTCATTTGAATCCACCGTAGTTATGGAGAAAATAGCTCAAGTGAATGTCGAGTGATTTGAAATCCATTATAACTTGGATACATTCTAATGAACTTCATGGATTTGTTGACGAATTTGAAATCCATAGATTTCAAATCCTTCAATCCAAACACATCTGAAGTGAATTTGAGAAAAGGTGTTTTTGGTTGAAAATAGGTTAGACGAAACTTTCAATAAACTGTGATATGAAAACAGAAAATATAGAATCCAAAAACATATCCATACAAATCCTATTTAGTTGCATAGACTAGACCTCCCAACTGTCAAGGATATAAATCTTTGTGCCCTGAAAATCCTTAAGCATATCAATGCAATCAGCTTTACAATCACATCCAGGGCAAAGCCAGCTTTCATCACCTGGTGGAACTGTATTTCCATGGCCAAAAAAGTGAAGGAAATAAAAGATCAACAACTAGAATAACCAGGAGAGAAAATAAGAGCAATTAAAAGAGAGACATGTAATTACTGTCTTCTTTTAGCAGAGGGGGATCCAAGCAAAACTGGTGAAATCCACGTTCGCATGCACCATCACACAGGATGATATCATTATCACTATGTAGATCTTTAAGCCCACATTTTGCACAGAAAATCTGCAATAAGGAAAAGAATGCTCAACAAACCTGAAATAGCATTGCAATATGTAAATGTTGAACCAAATCGTCTTAAGACGAAAGGTCACCATCAAAAGGAAGCTGTCTAAAAGGCAAAATTAACGAATTCCATTTTTCGTGAGACAAGGCTCAACAGTTTGAGATTTGATTACATTGAAAAAACCTGGGATATTTTGCATCAGTTTATAATCACATCGAACCGAATCCTATTGTTCTAAGGTTTCAAAATAGAAACAGGTCAGAACAAACACTACTGAAACTTTGCACAATATAGCATCACAAAATAAACATTCTTGCATAGGGGAGAAACATATGATTACATTCAAAAACCCTTGAAACATTTAGACATACGAATGGTATAAAATAGACTCAACAATAGTATGTGAGCAATAGTAATTGTTTTTTAATTATTATCATGGCTTAGCAATACTATGATAGCTATAATATGCCATTACAATCACTAGGCAACAGTTAAAGAAAATCACCCAAAGATCACTGAGACAAGAAGCCCTCTTTAATATTTTCTTTTTTATTCTGATAAATCTTAAGTCTACACAGTTAGTTTTACCCGAAGTACCTCTTTGTAAGATTTTACATTGAGTACATTAGCCAAGTACGAATTCTAATTAATCACTTTTTTAGGAACACCCATGGAATGCGAGGTTCATATTGGATCTAATAGTTTTATGCAAGTTAAAGGACATAAATATGAAGCTATATATCACAGCAATCCTTACATCTTCACTGTCAATCTCTCCTTCAGAGTCGAATAGAGATGCAGGAAGCTTTCCCACAGAAAGAGACGTATCAAGCTGCTGAAACAATGCTCTTATCTTCAATTTGTAACGTAAAATATGACTTTTTGCACGTTCGAGCTCCTTCTCTGGCTTTAATTTATCCACACTGAAAAATGTCAAAGAACAAATGTTTTTGGTGAAAGACAGACAAGGCATAAGTAAGAGAAATCTTGAAAACCAAAAAAAAAAAAAATGAGGTACTTATGTTATATGATCTGATTTGAACCCAACTAATAGAAGCAAAAATGATCCACATTTACAACCATAAATCACATGATATATTACTTTAACAAGAAAAGCAGTGTAGCAAGAAAATTAAAAATAGTAATCCCACAAAAAATAAATAACGACAACATACCTTTGTCTTCTCCAGCCTTCAGCAGAGTATGCATCAATTAAGCTTTGCTCATACTTTATCCTATGCAATAAGTATCTCAGATGGGTTTTTGTTCTTGAAAACTCATTGGCAGTATTTTTATTCGTCTGTTTCTTTTTTCTTCCACTCCTTTTCTTTTCTCCATCAGCACCACCTTCTTTCACATTTTCATTCGGAGTAGAAAGTTTAGGTTTCTCTTGCGATCTTGAACGCAAAACCCTCGAACTGCTTACTGGAGTTTTTAGTTTCTGAGATGCCAACTCCAAGTTTTCAACATTCACATTTTCAATTAGTAGTTCACTTTTCTCGGGTCCTTGGTTAGAATTATCTCCAGGGTTTGGTCCCATATCTTCGACTCTGAATGAGATTTCCTCTACCGAAATATATCTATTTTCAATATTTTGAGCTTCAGTTATCTCTTTCTGCTCCACAGGTACAGTAATCAATCTTTCAGAGTCCAGTTCATAGTTGTCAGGTGTAGGAGATTTACAATTTGGATTTTGAGCCAGAGTTTCTGAAAAATCCGCTTTTTCTATCATGTTAGACTCAAGTTCTTGAGTCCCACTTTCAGCCATTCCCATTTGGACACTTTGAAGCACCTCAAGCTTTCAAAACCGGCTAAAAAAACAATCGGAACCAAATCGCTGCCTTTTTTACCTGCAGATTGCTCAAACAATCCGGTCTTTAAAGATTTCCAAAACTCATACTTTAATATTAACAAAACATCAAATCCTGAAAATCAATTATAACGAGTACCAGTTAGTTAAACTGTATCTTCCACCCATACAACACCTCGGTGCAAGAATAAACAACCCTAATAGTTGTTATTTCAACACTCACATTAACCTCGTCACCTGCAATTCACACGAAAACAAAACAACAAAGAAAACAATCAAAACCCACAATTACACTTCCCATACATTTCCTTCAAGCTATCAACTCTCTAAAATTCGAAAACAAAAAACAAGAACACTTGCTTCAATTTCCATTCCTAAGCTACTTAAATAAAAACCATGCTTGTAGATAAACCCATTTCACACATACTTACATACACAAAACTGGAGAAGAACAGTTGTAGGTGGTCTCAGATCAAGACTCTAACAAGCTAGGGATTTTTTTTACCATTTTCACTCAATCTCCTATTAAAAAGAAAGAAAACAAAAAAAGAAAGGAAAAAAGGTAAAGTTAATGGCTGAGGAGATTTGCTTACCCGAAGATTCTTGTCACCGCAGCTAAAAATGTGAAACTGTCGCCCAATTTAGTGTGTGTGTGTGTGTGTAGGTGTGCGCCTTTAATCCTCAAAATCAGGCGCTGAAAAACGTAATTTCCCCGCTCATTTCACAAAGAGACGCGAAAAGAATAGACGGATGAGGAGGGCCTTTTCGGCTTTCGGTCACCGCTATTGTGCGCCTGGGGGGTTCAGCTTAATTGATTCTAGTGATGAAGCTCTTGGGCTAAAGCCCATTTAAGCTGTTGGGCCACACAGTTATATAGTTGTTGGGCTGTCTGGTTTGGATTAGTTGGGCTCGGGACCCATCTATACAGCACTAGATCCAAGCTCACTATTACGGTATTACCCAGTAACATTATTCAATTCTATTTGGACCGACACAATTCTAACAGCTTTATAACTGGATTTGGCCCAAAATATAAAATAATAAGTTTAATTTATGAATTAACTATAATGTAAATCTATGTAACAATTTATATATATGAAATTATTTGTTCCATTGTTTTTGCATTAATAACATATTATAATTACATAAAAAACATTGTAATTAACTTATAAAATCACTCACGATCCTCTACGTATTTTTACTTAGTGAATACTTGTAAACTTTATGTAAAATCACTTATAGTTTTTTGTTAATAATAAACAATTTCGTAGTGTTTATAAATTTTGTTTTTGCTTTTGATTCTCTAAAATTAAGCAACCACATACCAAAAACTAAAAAATGGTTTAGGGATGTGTTTGTTTTAAAATTATTTGTGCCAATATTTTAAAATTATAAGGTTCTTTTCTTGTATTTTTAAACTTTTTTACAAGGGTCGAATGTAGTATAGTTATGAACTTAAAATTGAATAGGCTACTAAAATTGTATTTTATCCAAATTTTATCGTATGGTCTACTAAAATTTCAATTATAATTTATGTGAAAAATAAGTAAAATAATTGAATAGTGGAATAGATAATAGAGAAGTGAAATGAGGATGTTTCGTGGACCCATGTTGGATTCATCGAATTGTCACTGCCTGCATAAAGTCGTGTTTCCTATAAAGACTAAAAGAAATTACTAAAGCAAAAGCATAAAAAACGTGGTTCTATCAACTTTCCTCATTATTCCACGTTTGTTCCATTTTGCAGTACAGTACGAATTCAAAATCAATTTGTTTAGTGGGTCACTTTTTTTTTTTCTTTTTTTTTTTTTTTTTTTGATCTTTTTTGTTTGGTAAAAGGAGGGGCATGGATTAGACTACTAGTGTGACAATTATTGAAGTTTTGATCGAATTTTTAGGAAGTTTATAAATTTTATATGATAATATTTATAATTCTCAATTTATTTGTATATATATTTGAATAGTATGTGGGAATATATGCATGGTTTTAACTAAAAAGAAATCACGTTAAATATAATTTAACGTGAAAAAAAAAAAAAAGTTTTGCATGACTTGGCAATGCACGTTTATCGAAGATCTTATTGATTTCACACTCACAATTATAAGAGAATGCACCTAATTTATTTGATGATTGAAGTCTAAAATTTAGATGTAATATTTATAAAATCAAACTTCATAATCTCATTTACCCTTGGTTTAAGACTTGGAATTTTAAAGTTCATGCTCTTCGCTATATTATTTAAGTTGACAATTCATATTAATTCATGATTGTTGCCTAAAAACAAATATATGTCACAATAATTGCCGGAATATGATACTGAATATTAGTTCAAACCTGTTGCGTCCATCTGCATTATTCACATATTCAAGTTTTGATAATTACTTAAACTTAATAAGTTTATTAAATCTATACTTTCTAAATTAAGAGATAATAAAAAATTGATTATTTTAATATGATATATATATATATATGTATATCATTTTTCTTACATTGTTACCCTATCACTTATGTTTACAACTTACAACTCGGTCAAAATTCTGTGTTAAAAGCTGAAACATTTAGGATGAAGAAAGCATAATTGTCGGTTAAAACCAGTATATATGCATATGCACAATTAGGTCTTAGTCTACTACTCATTTCAAGGATGAAAATGACCTTAATGTGCCATAAGGGCACATCTCTATTTAATGAAAATGTCTACCAATTTATTTATTATATTTATATTATATATATATATATATTGTTCACCTATATAATCCTTTATTATTATGCACCGGCAATAAGAATACAAGTGCTACTTTTCATCTCCTTAAAGGGGAAATATAAAATGGATAAAACATGAATAAATCCATGTTTACTTGGATTTATATGGACTTAATTTGATTATAAATTAAAGTAAAACCTTCAAATTAAAGTGTAACCACTAAATTCACAAAAATTTCAAGTGTGTACATATATATTTATATATATATATGAGAAGTGTTATATACCGCATTTCATTTTCATTGATTTTTCACCATCAATCGATATGGTAGGAATTTTTTTTTATTATTAAAAATATTAATTACAGAGATTATGTTAAATTCAGTATTTATCCTATTTTTAAAAAAGTGAAAAAAGAGTGCACTATAACTAGATATATAGCCTCACTCTACATATATTGAACTCGAGTTAATTAACTATATAACAAATGAATTATAATTGAATAATTATTGTAAATGTGAAGAAGAGTGATCGATCATGAAACAAGTAACGATCAGGTATCGACAAATTTATCTAAACAACAAAAATTATTGACAAAAGAAATTTTAATTTGTTTAAACATATATAGATAACATGTAAACATGTGGAACAATTTAATGAATTTGAAGACAACACCACGCAATGATGTATAATTTCATGTTCTAACAATATTTATCTCATACTAATTATATGTGATGATAATGACAACATATGAACTAAATGTGATCAAATTGGTTAATTAAACATATTATCCAAATATGATTCAACAATCAAAATGGAATGAATTCTTATCATGTTTTATTTTCCCTTTTAGAATTGTTGTAGTTGTCTAATTAATATACACGTCGTTTTAGATATTTTTGAAACTCGAAGTTATTAATAAAGCAATAAGATGATAAAATTAAATGTTTTTAGGTACCTTCTTAGTAATTATTAGTTAGTTATAATTAATTGTTACTGATTGTTATATGTTGAATGATAATTGATATTTATTATGTAATCGTACATCTAAATGATTGAGAAAAATAGAAATGTTTGTTAGATAATATTTAAATTAGTTTAGATTATATAGTATCCTATCGTATCTTTTATAATCTTGTAGTTATTTAGTTTTATCTTATTTCCATATTTGTAGGTAGATCACGATTTCATTAGATTCTATTGTAACACTATTTATACCCTTCTTTTATCAATAATATAATTCACGGGGTTTCATATTATTCAACAATGTTGAATAATCACATTCACTAATTCACTAATTTTAACTTTTAAATAAATTTCCTTTATTTGCAATTTGAAATTTGAGTATTTTGAATGAGCAAGAAAGTATATTACGTGCACGATGGAATAAGTTATTACAACTATTATTTTATATATTATGGTATACAATTTGAAGAAAATTGATATTTCTTTTTTGGAATAATTTGTATAAGAGATCATTTCTATAATGAGATTTCTTTGAAAATATGGAAAACCTTTGACTTATCCATTGCATTTTATTTTTGTTTTTTTCTTCATATTTAGCTGCGGATATTCCTTATCTTATAAGTCAAAGAAAGGCAATTTATGCTAATTAAATAAAATAGACAACATTGCAGAATTCCCATTTAAACACGAATTTTGATGGTACAAGTAATTGAAATACGTGATTTACATGCTTAATTATATTTTCTTTTTCTGCACATAATATGATAATAAATTTTATTTTATTGCTCATATTGCACGTGAAATTTGTTCGTACAAATCCGTGACTACTAACAACAACTTAGTCAAAAACGTCAGACATGTAGAATCCAAGAAAAAATGTAAGATAATACTATAGCATAATTTAAATTTCATTTTAATTATATAATTTAAACCAGATATTGAATTAACATAACATGATCCAAATTAATTAAATTTCAATCATCACAATGAGTCTCATTTTCATTATTAATTATGTCATATTTCTAAACTGTTTGACTGTGAAATTTAAATGTCTTTTGGTTTGCAACTTATCTGTCAAATTTAAATCTAAAAATAAAAATCATGTGCAATTAAGAAGCCAACCGCAATAACAGGAGTATATTTCTTGGTTCACTCAAAGATTATGATGTAAGTTTATTATGTTGAATAGTCGGTCGCATTATTAGGGCGGTTATTAATATAATTAATCAAGTCCAAATTAATTAAACTAATCTAGTTGTACGTTAGAGATAAATTCTTGTAATATTAATTTTATATTCAACCAATTAGCCATAATTCAAATATCCTAAATAATTGTGATTAAGCAAGTTACATGCGCAATAAAATATGTATTTAATTAATATTTAGTTTAATGAAATCATTGGTTTTCATAAAATTAATTAATATGACTAAAATACCAAAAAAAAAAAAAATCAATTTGATTTTGGTGCAACTTGCTTCTTTTGAGCAAGAAGATTTTAGTGAAACCTAAACACAAATTCCAGGAACTGTGCTGGAAATGAGCAACCACGTGCATTTCCCATATTTATATTTTTTGCATGGATCTAAAATTATTATGCTGTTTTATTTATCTCTTCATTTTTATTTTTTTTCCACACCATTGACTATTAATTTAATTATATATATACACCTAAATATATTAATTAATAATTAAAAATACTGCAAATATTGGCAACTTCGTCCCAGTTTTTCTTCAACCTGGTCGTACATTTCAACAGCATATTTATGTTACCAACTTGAACACTACAAAACTGAAATGTACGGTACGTAACATCTATCTCTTCAAGTTGCAAGTCCAAATTGAATTAAAATTCATTGATCATATATATATATATATATATATATATTTAAATTTATGTATGTGTGTTTTTGCATAGTTGGTAAATTTAGTAGTTAGGTAAGCATTTTGATTATGGAAACTGAACTCTCATTTTGACAAGTTTTACCTACCAATTTTTTCTATATATATATTAGTCGAAATTGAATTAATTATGAAATACTGTAATTATCTATAATATACTATTTATAATGCTCTCAATTACCATCACAAAATCTCTATTATAATTTATACTTTATCTCGTATTTTATTTTTTTTATATACACGACTTAGATCCCGAAATTGAATAATTACCCTATGCAGGGAATTATACTTGTTTTGTCAAAAATAACATATAATCCTCCTGAACTAAATTATGTTAGCTTTTATTTTGTTACTATCAAATCACTATCCACTTTTATGTGCCATATAATCACAAGTACAATCAGACAATAAATTTACGTATGAATTTATTAAAATTATTTATATAATACAAACAACATACTCAAGTCATACTACAATAATGCACCGAATGAATTAAAATCAATAACAACAAAAGCAAATTAAATGATCATACCCCCATAAATAAAATATTCCTACTACAACTATTATTATAATAATAATTATTATTATATATATATATTATATAGTTGTTACAATTAAAACAAAAACATGCATATGCTACATTACGTAGTGTTGCTATGCTAATATATCACGTACCCTTGTCTGCAACAATTCAAATTTGCCTACGCCCCATCGCTATCCTGGACCAACACTTTTACCCGAAAAAGGCCCTAAACCCCAGCCTGTGACTGCTGACGTGGTCATTCGGGACCCACATGTCCCCTTCCCCTTTGCCTATTGGACGTGTCTGGGCCCCACCATGTCTGCCTTTAGCCTTGCAACAGGTCAATTACGAGACTGCCCATGTTTTACCCCGCGTCTTGACTTTTTTTTTTTTTCCTTACAACAATAGCACGTTTTTTTGCATGTGGGTCCCAGTTTGCGAAATGGCACGTGACGTGGCAGTCGTGGGTTTTTCCTCTCCCCCCTCTCTATATATAAGCCCATTTCATCCCTCTCAACTCATCATCACCACCTTAAAACAACAAAAGACTCTCTCTCTCTCTCTCTATACCCCTCTAACTTTCTCTCTCCAAAAAAACGTTGAAATTTAGTGTTGATTTAACTTGACTGTATAAAAATGGCGGTTGATTCGATTTTGTCATCCCCATTGGGTCCTCCAGCCTGCGAAAAAGACGCAAAAGCCCTTCGGTTCATCGAAGAGATGACCCGAAATGCAGATGCGGTTCAAGAAAATGTGTTAGCTCAAATCCTGACCCGAAATTCTCAAACTGAGTATCTTAAAAGCTTCAACTTTGATGGTGCTACAGATCGTGAGACCTTCAAATCCAAAATCCCCATGGTTACGTACGAAGATCTCCAGCCGTTGATTCAAAGAATCGCTAATGGAGATCGTTCGCCCATTTTATCTGCTCATCCTGTCTCTGAATTTCTTACCAGGTAATTAATGGGACAATATTATTTACAAATTTATAATTTTTATTAAACAAGAATTAATTTTTTATTTGATTTTTTGAAACAGCTCTGGAACCTCAGCTGGTGAAAGAAAGTTGATGCCAACTATTAAGGAAGAATTGGATCGTCGCCAGCTTCTTTACAGTCTTCTCATGCCTGTTATGAACCTGTGAGTATCTATCTCTAAAGACTTTTAAAATATATATATATAATTCATATATATATATATATATATTCCTTTTGATTTTTTAGATAAGATTTAATTTTCTGACGAGTGCATGTATTTTATGAACAGTTACGTGAAGGGACTGGACAAAGGCAAAGGGCTCTACTTTCTGTTCATAAAATCCGAGACCAAGACTCCGGGTGGGCTACTAGCCCGACCCGTTCTCACAAGCTACTACAAAAGCGACCACTTCAAGACCCGACCCTACGACCCGTACAACGTCTACACAAGCCCAAACGAAACCATACTCTGCCCCGATTCATTCCAAAGCATGTACACTCAAATGCTCTGCGGCCTTTACGAACGCGAACAAGTCCTCCGGGTCGGGGCGGTTTTCGCATCGGGTCTACTGCGGGCCATCCGGTTCCTCCAGCTGAACTGGCAACAGCTGGCAGATGATATTCGAACCGGGTCACTCAACCCGAAAGTTACCGACCCAGCAATTAAGGAATGTATGGCCCGGATCGTCAAACCCGACCCGGATTTGGCTGCTTTTATTTCGAAAGAGTGTTCAAAGGAAAATTGGGAAAGGATTATCACTAGAATTTGGCCCAACACAAAATATCTTGATGTGATTGTTACAGGTGCAATGGCGCAATATATTCCAACTCTTGATTACTATAGTGGTGGCTTACCAAAGGCATGCACTATGTATGCCTCTTCCGAGTGTTATTTCGGATTAAATCTCAACCCCATGTGTAAACCATCCGAAGTTTCGTACACAATCATGCCAAACATGGCCTATTTCGAGTTTCTACCAAACGAGTCCAACTCGGCTCGCGACTCGCCCTCACGGCTCGTTGGACTCACTGAGGTAGAAATCGGAAAGGAATACGAACTAGTCATCACAACCTACGCGGGGTTGTGCCGGTACCGAGTCGGAGACATCCTCCGAGTCACTGGGTTCCATAACTCGGCCCCACAATTCCAATTCATAAGGCGAAAAAACGTGTTATTGAGTATCGACTCTGATAAGACTGACGAATCTGAATTACAAATTGCAGTGCAGAAAGCCACTGAATTGCTTTCTGAGTTCAACACGAGTGTGGTCGAATACACGAGTTATGCAGATACGACGACGATTCCAGGTCATTATGTTATATACTGGGAGTTATTAAGTAAAGACTCGGTCAACCAGCCCAGTGACTCAGTCTTGGAACAGTGTTGTCTAGCTATGGAAGAGTCACTCAACTCGGTTTACCGTCAGTGTCGGGTCGCGGATAATTCAATCGGGCCGTTGGAGATTCGGGTCGTTAAGAACGGTACTTTTGAAGAGTTAATGGACTATGCAATTTCAAGGGGTGCATCAATAAATCAGTATAAGGTGCCAAGATGTGTTAGTTTTACTCCAATTATGGAACTTCTTGACTCAAGAGTTGTGTCAACACATTTTAGCCCATCATTGCCAAATTGGACACCAGAACGACGTCGTTAGAAGAGGACAAAAAAAACAATTTGATAACAAGAAAAGTCAATTAAGACATTTTGGTGTAATTTTCGTTTTAGTAGTGATTAGGTTTGTGTAAAGTAGAAAAGGTTGTTTGAAAGTTAGGTTTTGTAATGGTTCAATTAACCTGTGAAAATGATGTGAATTTTTCAGGTTTGTTCAATGAATTGAACTTTGTTATTTTTGTTCTTACGTTGAAATAACGTGCATTATGAGATTGTTGACGAGTTTTGGATGGTCACTTGTTGTTTCCAATTGTTTATGTCAACATAAAGATAACGAATTAATACATCGTTTTAAAAAAAAAAGATAAATATACATCAATTTTCGGGATTAATGCGCTTATCATTATTGTTTTTGTCGTCTTTGCAATTGTACTTTGATACATTTAAGATGGCAATGAAATTTAAATTCAATTCAGTCCTTGTCTATATGTTATTTAAAATTGAGATTACTAAACATATAAATAAGGTAAGTATGAGTATAAAATAAATTTTTACTTTTGTATTAATATATATAGATATATTATTATCATATTTACGATAAACATTAAACATAATATTATTTATACATATATAATATAATATTATATTATATGGGTACATTAATGAATAAATTTCATATTTTAATATTATTAATTAAAACTATTATATATTTTTTTAGGTTAGTGAGTTTTCAAACATGTATTTATCAGTTTGAACTCACCTCTTAAGTGTAGCAGAAATGGGTGAAATAGATTTATTTTTAATGACAAACAAGTACTAGTTAGTGTTAGCTTATTATTAATAACAATATATATTTTCTGAAAATGATCTATATGCATTGTGATTCTAAAATGAGAAAATCTTACAAATGTCAAGGACCCAATTGGTTGGCATGTCAATTTTCAAGAATTTATTTTCATAATAAAAATGAGAAATGTGATTTGAAAGATGGGATTGGATGAGATTTTTAAGAGAAAAATAGGTAATTATTGTGGTTGATGTGATTTTTTTTTGTGAGAAATTTATTTGGGTTGATATTTAAATATAATTTCTATTAAATGTATTTAGTGAATTTAGTTGATTTAAATGTCAAAAAATAGTTATAATGAATTTTATTTTAAACGTTGCATTATTTTGTTTTAGAATATGTAATTAATTTAATTTTCGGCTTTGAAATTGATTGTATTAACTGTCAAATCATAAATAGTACAATTAATTTGTTACAAGATTTTTTTGAAACTATCTCTAATTATGAGAAACTTTTTTGTAGGAATTTTTCAAAACATACTAAATAAATTAAATTTTCGTAATTTTTTACTCTGAAATATTTTTTTTTTAAAGCATAAATAACCATTCAATTGAGGCATAATGTGCTCATAATAAAGAGGAGCTACAAAGTATAAAGAGTCACATATGTGTCTCCTTGAAGACAGAGCCAAAAGTCATCTGGTAATTATTATTAATATTTGTACATTAAAGTTGATGAACTCATGATTAATTATCCATCTTTCTGTTTTGACTGTAATTTGACCGCTTTCAATTAACGTGACATTGCCTAGAATTAAATGAAGGAGAATAAAAAACTCCAAATTTTAAAAGAATGATAATAAAGAATGAATATTAAAAAACTATATATATAGGAAAAAATATCATAGCCTCCCTCGTAGAACTAAATGCCTACGCTATTAAAATATGATTTTTTTCAGAAATATTAGATCTTGATAAATATTGTAATACATATTGCATGTGGACGCAATTATTACAAACTTTCATGCAAAAAATAAACAAATGCTACAAAATTCCCTAGTCTTTCTCAGTGAAAAATCCAGAAATTCTATTTCATACTATTTTATGTCGGTAACATAATTAAAATTAGTAATAAATATATCTTAAAAATTTGGACATTAATGTTCCCTATTTTTGGCCATTAACCGGACATAAGGTAGCGGACTTTAAAATTGCCGGCCACCTTTGACATAAGTATATGCATATATATATATATATATATATATATATATATCTAAGAAAATTAGTGAAAATTTGAATATAGATTTGGTTTATTTGAATTTATATTTATTTTATAAAGAGAATGATCAATAGTTTGAGAAGAAATTGGGATATTAATACCTTTATATATATTGTTTAAAGACTTTCAATATATATCTCATAGGGCGGATTTGCATATTTATTATAGCCCCTTATAAAAGGTACGAAATTGTGTGCATGTTACATGTATAATTTAGATAGAAAAAAAAAATAAGAGACTATTTTTGCAACTGTAATGAGACTAGAATTAATTGCAATAAATTTTATTTTACTAAATCCATATTATGATTCTATCTTTTGATAATTGTACACTGATTCTATCGTTTATAGTGCTTTCGCTTTTCCAATGAAGTGATAGAAATAATTAATGTTTCACCAAATTAAACAGCAAGTAAGCAGTAGGGTTACTGTACTTAATTATAAGAAATGATGATTAATTGATTTTAAATTCTATCTTTTGAAGCTGTCAAGTTCTCATAATTATTGAAACAAATATGGATAATCTCTGTGAAAATGGATTATGGATAAGATTATATGAGTTTGGGGGTCGACATGCAGCACAAGAAAGTAGGAAATATTTTATTGATGTGATATAAATGATGAAATTTATTTAACTTATAAATGATTAGTTTTACTTTAGCTATTCTTTTCTTATGAGATTCAATAATTATTTTACTATCAAATATAGGCTTCCATAATTTTCATTTTCTTTGAAATTTTTTGACCCTATTATTGAAACTCACTAAACATCATATATGCACTATTTTCAGATTTTTAAATATATACATACATATTCATATGGAAGAATATTTAGAATTATACCGTTATTGCGTTACCTCAGATAATTGTTAAAATTCGAGTTCTTTATTTTATCCTTGATATTACAAAAGTTTGTTTATATACAATCTATGCCTAATATCATATAATTTCACGATTTAGTATATTAGTTTAACTATCTACATAATAAAATATATATGTATATAAATATATTATTTACACTTAGTTAAGTCCTAATTTTATATTTCAAATAAAAAAATCAAGTCTAGCCAGACTCACAGTTATTTTATTGAGTGTGAGTTGTAAATCCAGCCCATTGGGCCCAACAGAAGTAATATCAACAGCCAACATCCAACTAACTAAGCCTAAATATAATTGATAACAGGCCCACCGGAATTAGCCCATAACGGCAGCATGTGCGGCCCATCCGACAACGAGCGGCCTACGGCGGCACACCGGATGTGCACATGGGCTGCCCGTTCCTAGGCCCTATCCACATGATCCACCCACCTGTTCTACGTTTTGTCTCAACCACTTTTTCATCTAGCCTTGTTTTTGTCGTGATGTGAAATATAAATATTCATATATTATTTACACATGAGGCTTGAAGTAGTTGCAGAGAGGGCCCGTTGAGGAGAGAGAGAGAGAGAAGAGAGAGAAAGGTGGGGGTGGTGAGTGGTTGTTAATGGCAACCTTCTCCTCTTTCCTCTCATGTTCTTCTCATCCTCGGATCCATTCGTTACACGCTTCTTTGCGGAGTAGTCGTGGTTTGCCTTCTGTATCTTTTTCTGTTGTTAATGGCAGAAGAAAGTTTGGTCGATTGCGATGTTTCAGGAGCCGGATTTTCGCTTGTTCGGGTTCTTCTGGTTGGGGATTTAGTGCTGGAGACGATAATTCGGGGTCGAAGGTTAGGGTTTATCCTTTTTTTTTTTTGAAAATTGCTACCTAAATTGATTGGATGTTTTTGATTGAATCTGTTTTGTGCTCGATATTTTTTGTTTTTCTGTTATTGGAATGATTTGAAAAGTAACCGCAGTAGTATATCATTCGATTGAGTATTCTTTGCTGGTGAATTTAGAATTTAGTATACTAGAATCTCGATTCATGAACACCAGTATCAAATATCAATAATTATGGAAGAAGAAGCTAGTTCATAGATGTAAATTCTTGAAGCTAATTATTACTTTTTGCAAATAAGGGAATCCAGCTGTATTATTGTCATGTTAGAAGTTACACACTATAGTTTGCTTGCACATAATATAGAAGAATATATTGAGTGCCTTAAAGAGAATGATGTGTGATATGTAAAGCTTGAGACATGACTATATGACGTTCTATCTTTCAGAAATCAGTCCTGTTTAATCTAGTACAAGATATAGAGCCCTTGGATGTTAGTCTTATTCAGAAAGATGTTCCTCCTACCACTATTGATGCCATGAAAAGGACCATATCTGGCATGTTGGGTTTGTTGCCATCAGACCAGTTTCAGGTGACGATTGATGCTTTATGGGAACCGCTTTTCAAGCTGCTGATTTCTTCAATGATGACCGGGTATGTTATCTTTTATGGCATTTCAGTAACCAATGTGTTATCTGTTAATACAAGGAATTGAATAGATATAAAGCAGTTGTGGAAACATGAACATGAGCATTTCTTAGTAGTGTAACTTCATATAGTTTCTTTGGAAAAATTTATATCCCACTAGTAATCCTTTACCAGCTTGTCACTATCCTTGATATGGAGTATGGTAAATATAAATTATATAATACCCAACCAAATTCATTTTTTGCTTTCATTATTTACCAAATTTAAATGAAGTGATAAATACAATATTGGTGGTATATATCATCACCTAATTTAATGTGTTTCGGTTTCTAGTTGCTCGTGTTAGAAATACAAGAGAAGTGTTATTTCTGTTGCATTACAAGGCATGGAATTAGTCCAGCAACATTTTTTTCTAATTCTTTCTTTTTTCTTGGAATGTTGTTTTGTATACCTCACTAAGTAGCTCTGGCACTATTGCATGAATGGCCTGCATATGCTCAATAATATTAGTGGATGTGATAACGGAGATGGGTCTTGTTAATGTAGTTTCTGCATGCATTGATGCCCGAATAAGGAGAATTTCTACTTATTTGTATCCTCTTCGTGCAGGTATACTCTGAGAAATGCTGAATATAGACTTAGTCTCGAGAGGAATCTTGATATATACGAAGGAAATTCTGATAATTCTAAACCTGAAGATTCTAAGCTTGGTGCTGAAGAGATGCATCTGAAAAATAATGGACTCAATGGAAACTTCAGACAAGAAAGTTTGCCAACATCTGACGATAATAGAGAAGTGACATTTGACATTCCAGATTTTGGTGAAATGACCCCTGAAGCTCGACAATATATTCTGAAATTGCACTCTCGTCTATCTTCAGTAAAAAAGGTATGTTGTTTTGAACTTTCAGTCATAGTCCCTGATGCATTATGTATCGAGACTACAACAATTGGCATGATAATGTGGTCACATACTTTTCTAACTGACAGTACATGAGAATTTTCTTTCTTTTTGCCTTTGTATTTGAAAAATTGATGCTTTTTGAGAATGATTCATTGCTTGGTGTTTCTCTTCTTTATATTTTTTGTGATTTCTCGTTTTCAAAAACGTAAGTTGGCTTTCTTATGTATTTTATTTATTCACTGTTTTCAGGAACTGCATGAAGTTAAGAGGAAAAGTGCAGCTCTTCAGATGCAACAGTTTGTTGGAGAAGAAAAGAACGATTTATTAGACTACTTAAGATCTTTGCAACCAGAAAAGGTGATACACACTGTCCATAAAGGGTGTTTAGTGCTTTAAACTACTCTAATAAGGATTAAAGTTAAATTAACTTTGCAATTTAAAAATCTATGTTTGTATTTTACATATTCACTTTCATTCAGGGCAAAGGTTAGGCTTTGTAGTTCATATAGTTTCACTATAAACACTTTCCTCAACTTTTTTAATATGCTTCTTTTTCTCTTTAATCTATATATGTTTAAGTCATTTTTATGATGATTTAACCTACTTGTATGAACAGGTAGCTGAGCTATCAGAACCAACATCACCTGAATTAAAGGACACAATCCATTCTGTAGTTCATGGTCTCTTGGCTACTCTTTCACCTAAGATGCACTCAAAAGGCCCCGATCCAACCGACAACAGCACTGTAGGAACTGTAGAGGTTGAAACTGAAGGAGACTGCATCGATCTTGTTGAGAACACTTCTCTTCAATTCCAGCCCCTTATTTCATTGCCACGTGATTATCTGGCTCGCTTATTGTTTTGGTTAGTCCAAATTTGCCTTTACATGTTTCAATAGATATCAAATTGTGTCGTTGCATGTTTTTATTCACTCGAAAAAATCCCTTAGTTTCTTTTGTGGGTCCAAGTTTTAGATTGTTATAAAGTGTCATTTTTATTTATCTGATTTGATTTTTCGTTTTATTTTATCTAGGTGTATGTTGCTTGGGCATTACCTTAGAGGCCTTGAATACAGATTGGAGCTTATGGAGCTTCTGTCATTGCCTTATGTTGCAGAGGGTGAAGCTTCAAGTTGATTTGGTATCTTTTACTTGGTTTCTGATGTATATACGCAAATCGCCATTCATATAAAAACATCACGGTTTCGATTAGACAGAAAGGTTCGGAGATATAATTTAAATGATTTCGTATTAGGTTTTGTGTAATGAGACCAATGAGACAGAGCTTTCAAGTTGGTCTAAGACCTATATTTCACTGCTTGGTTTCATGTGTATAATGTATATTACATATATTCATCACTTTGTGTTTTGAAACCTTGAAGTGCTCTATTTATATGGTGAGATCTAGTGTTTCGAATCAATAGTAATTATTTATGATGAATGATTATAGTTATATTGAATTTTAATTCACGAAAATGGTACTCACTCGAGATTTATTTTTAAAACTTCCATTATATGGAGTCTCAAAATCGATTCC
Source organism: Verbascum thapsus (assembly GCA_963669365.1). NCBI lineage: Eukaryota > Viridiplantae > Streptophyta > Magnoliopsida > Lamiales > Scrophulariaceae > Verbascum > Verbascum thapsus. The sequence continues at coordinate 24,238,668 of OY770106.1, forward strand.
AATTGTTTATGTGGTGTTCAAGATCCCGAGCCTCGAATCATTCTCTATTCGATACTCTTTATGGTGTGATTATTCTTCTAAAAGGTCTCAAATCCATCTCCATTGCAATTATATATCATAATGGAATCAGATTTTCTATTCCAAAATTGTGTTTCATCTCATATTTCATGTATTAAAAATATTTGATATGTGTTGAAAAATTTACACATACTAAACATCCCTATTAAACATCCCTTAATAAGTGTAGTTGTGAATTACAGGTCTCATCATTATGAATATCAATAATCAACATTAAGTTGTTAACTATAAAATTATAAAATTGCACCACTGTTAAATGTTCTCAAATGTGGCGGCAAAATTACAAGTCATGCTTCACTTCAAATTCATCTCTCTCCGCTCCATTTCTGCAACATTCAATCGCTCACTCTCTACAAACAACTCAAGTTCTGATCCATTAATCAGTCTCTCATACCTCTTACAAGGCCATATCTCACGCCCTCACCTCCTTCAACTCCACGCCCGCATTTTCCGCCTCAATGCACACCAGGACAATCTCATTGCCACTCGTCTCATCGGCCACTACAATTCAAAATTCGCGCTCAAAGTCTTCCGTTCTTTGCAGAACCCGAATATATTCCCATTCAACGCGATCATCAGAGTTGTAGCCGAAGAGGGTCTTGTGTATTACGCCTTTTCTGTTTTTAGAAAGCTGAAATTTCACCCACTTTGGCCCAATGACTTGACGTTTTCGTTTCTTCTGAAAGCGTGTTCTGGAGACGGTAGTGATGTGAATTGTGTTAAACAATTGCATACCCATGTTGTGAAGTCTGGATTTATGTATGATTCTTTTGTTCGCAATGGCTTGCTTATGGTTTATGCCAGAGGGGTTAAGGATTTAGTTTCAGCTCGCCAAATGTTCGATGAAATGCCTGAGAAAAATACGGTTTGTGGTTGGAGTTCTTTGATTTCTTGTTATGCTCGACTAGGTTTACCTGAAGAAGCCTTGAAGTTGTTTATGATAATGATGAAGGAAAATCTGCTACCTGAAAATGATACTATGGTTAGTGTTTTATCTGCCTGTTCAAGACTTAACACTCTACAGACTGAAAAGTGGGTGAATTTATTGACACAGTGTTTAAAAGACTTCAATTGCAATAGTTTAGGTGGAGATTATGTGAATATCACACTCATTTACCTGTACGGAAAACGTAGACATATCGAAAAGAGTAGGGAAGCATTTGATGCAATTTCTAGTAATGGGAAAAGGAGTATTCTTTCATGGAATGCCATGATAGGGGCTTATGTTCAAAATGGTTGTGCTTTAGAGGCTTTAACTCTTTTCAAATCAATGATTAAGAATTACGATTGCTGCCCCAACCACGTCACGATGGTCAGTGTACTATCGGCTTGTGCTGAAATCGGAGATTTAGACCTTGGCATATGGGTTCATCAATACATGAGAACTAAAGGCCAAAAAGGTGTACTATCATCAAACACAAATCTCGCCACTGCATTAATCGATATGTACTGTAAATGCGGAAGTTTAGACAGTGCAAGATCGGTTTTCCAACAGATGAAAAAGAAAGACGTTGTTTCATTCAACGCGATGATCATTGGCCTTGCAGTAAATGGTAAAGGACACGAAGCTTTGGACCTTTTCTCCACTATGCAAAAGCTCTCTCTACGTCCCAATTCTGCAACTTTTCTCGGTGCATTATGTGCATGTAGTCACTCGGGTCTACTAAGTAAAGGGCGTGAAATTTTTAACGAAATGAAACAAAACAATTCAATTATCCCTAGATTGGAACATTATGCTTGTTATGTTGATCTTTTAGCCCGGTTTGGTTTTATCGAAGAAGCCCTTGATGTGGTATCCTCGATGCCTTATAAACAGAATAATTTTGTGTGGGGTGCTTTGCTTGCAGGATGTGTGTTACATAATAGGTTAGAATTGGCTCAACATATATCTGCTATGCTTGTTAGGGCTGACCCAGAGAACTCTGCTGGATATGTTATGTTATCTAATTCATTTGCTGCTGATAATGAATGGAAGGATGTGTTGAAATTGAGAGTGGCTATGAGGGAAAAGGGGGTTATGAAGCAACCGGGGCGGAGTTGGATTAACGTTGGGGGATTTGTGCATGAATTTGTTGCTGGATGTGGGTTGGATCTTCGAATTGGAAGTGTTCGTGAAGTAATGGAATCGTTGTTGAAACAAATGCGATTATCTAGTTCGTAGATTGTTATTTATATTCATAAGAGTTTTTCTTTTGAATGTAACAGTTTCAAATGAATATGATGGCTTACAGATTCTCAGCTTCAGCTCAAAATAGTAATAATATAGATGATGTTATATATATATATTAAATATAAGTATATACATGGGAAAAATGCAGACACCCCTTGAATTATAGCTATTCTTTTAAGTCATTATATATGGTGAATTAAGAATCCTTTGAGATCCTTCTTCAATTCTAAATTTAGAGATTTGCAAAAGATACCAATAACAAAAAAAAAGCCCTAAAAATCCTCTTTCTCTAAAATATCTGCATAATTTTCTATTGGTATGGTAACCTGAGGCAGAGTTACAATGAAAGAACAAATCAAACTGTTCAATATTGAGAAATAAGAAATCATTTAAACACAGCCCACTTGATATACAAACGGAGCTTGGATACCATTTTATGCTTGACAAAATTTGAAGCTTTTTTGAGCTCAGTTGCCTGTCCCAAATTTATGATTGGTTCGATAATAGGATAAGAGTCAGATCCGAGCTAGGTTTAATTAACAATCAAAACAAGCTTAAAAAACATTTCTTCAATATATGACTGAGTTACCAATAAACTAAAGGATAAATTATGGGCATACATCAAAACATTCAAATTCATAATTAGAAAAGCTTAGCTATGCAATCTGCTCAATCTTCATGTATCCTTACATCCCTTGACACACATTCTCGAATGAACCAATCGACAATTATCAGATGATCCATGACTATAGCTCTGCAAAAAATGTATCTGAATTGCTAAGTCCTTTCCCTGCATTTTTCCTCTTTGCCCCTGCAAAGATCGTCAAAGCCCAATATTAGCTCGTGGCATATATATGGTGATGAATAAGATACAAACCGAATTGCGAAATAATGTTAATATTTCGTATTGTTTTAGTCCAAAATAGTGTTGAATTACAACTGATTAAGCTATGGACAAATATTATGCTCAAAAGTTAAAAACCATAAACATATGAAAGATATTAGATGTACCTTTAGAAGGTTTTGGAATACTAGTTTCGACTTCCATCCCATCACTATCACTGTCTGATGCAGCAGACTGATTTTGCACAGTTCTATCGGACCCTTGCAGCACTTCATCCATATCCCATAGCTATGCATATATAAAGATAACTTTAATGAGCAAGCCTTATAAAGATGGAGGTCGATAAATAGATAACCGAACAACACAAACACACTGGGAAATGATAGCATTTCTTAAAAAATTTTCATACAAAGTTGGATTGTAAGATAGATATTCATTTAATATTCTCGATCAAATTATAAGGAAATAGGGAAATAAGTACTTTATATTTCAAAATTAACTTACATATATAATTTAATATGAAGATGTAATGGACAAATATTTCTAGTATACATAATTTATACTGACGCATGTTTGAGGCACTATATACATATATATATCACAGAGAGAGATGGTGACAGGCTGCACCTTTAATGTCTTATCATGTGATATGCTGCCAAGGAACTTTCTATCATGAGAAAAAGCTGCAGCATCAAATTACACCAATAGTAAGAGATGCTTAAAATGATAAAGATTATTAATTTGCATTCCTTGTTATCATAATGTCCACAATTGCATGAAAATATTAGGTCAAATTAAACTATTCAAATAATCTCTGGAAAAGGGGTGAAGAGAAGTAATACCAAGACGTTCCACGGGATATTCAGAATGCTCCGCAATTGGCTGAATAATTCTGTTGGGCAATATCCCTACCAAGCTAAATACGGAAAAATTGGGAAATTAAGTTAATTCTAAAGTTGAAGTCGTGACTTAGTTTGAGTAACAGTTCATTGTCTGAAGAAAAACTCACCTTATTAGTCCATTCTCGCAACCAGTAATTACTCTCTCTTCATCAAGCTTAAGACAATAATGATACAGAAAAATAAATTAATTCAACAGGATTCAGTAAGATGAACTTAGAGATGCATGAGAAATCTCGCAAAAAAAATGATTTTCATGAAAAATAATAACCTTAAGTAAGGCATCCACAGAATTAGGAGATAGATCAACGAAGCGATCGCTGAAAATTTAGAAGGCATAACATGTGAAAAATGTATGTTAACCTTCAAATTGTGATGCAAAGCAAAATAGAAAAAAGTTCAAGTAAAGAATTGTATCCTGATCAAGATATACATTTCTCTGGTACACCAGAGAACATATGGGACAAGAATTACCTGCAATCCTTGAAAAATCCCCATGAGTATAATAAAAGAGCTCCACTCTGTGTTCCACATATAACCTTTCTACCATTCTAGTCAAAGAAACTAATAGTTAGAGATACTACATAAAACGGTTAGCAATATTCAATTTTAAAGTTGCAGCACAGTAAGATGTAGCATATAACTTTCATGACAAGGGAGGTCACTCAATATCTGCAGATCAAGTAGGGTCATGGACTAAACAGAAAAGTGAAATGCCAAACTGAAAGAAAAGGTTTAAAATATAATAATAAATGGAAATATGTACTTCAGCATTCAAGTCGAATATCTTTATTTCTGCAAAATCGTAGACTACAAACTCAACTTGAACAGGATCAAAAGGAGCACTCGTGAATTCGTTTGAATAATTTACAGGTTTTATACCATAATGGTCAGAAGTGAATAATACAATAGATAAAATTACAGTCAGGAAGCTACAAACACAGAAGCAGTAGTTAACAGTATCACAGGAAGAAGACTAATAAATTAATGAAAGCTAAACACATATATCAATTTATTTGAGCATTTTAGGGAGTAGTCATGTGCAAACCTTCATAATCACAACAGAAAGCAGTTCATCCTCTGAGAACTCTGATCGAGTTTGAACCTGCAGTAAAGTAATACAGAAGAAACTCATCTATTAACTACTAGAAGATATAAAAGGGTGTTCCGGACGCAATTAAAAACTGATTACATGATAAAAATAGCAAAAAGAATTACCTTGTTACTTCTTAAATTGCAAACAGATAGAGTGCCATCACCACTGTAGCAAAAGAAGGAAACAGAAACATAGATCAATACCAATTAAGTTCCAGTGATCAGTACAGAAATCCTGTGAGAAATGAATTAAGTATAGAACTACAGAATAGCACCTGAGGTTGGAAATAATAGGAAAAGATAGAGAGAGGATGTAAGTAAATTTGCCTTCACAAAAGAGAGATTTTAAACTTTGCAGCATTTAGAAATTTTATGCATTGGATTTGGGAAATAAAACCAAACAATCAAGAACCAAAAGTATGCAATTACTAAGCATCAACAAGTTATTTCAATTTCAGAAATAAATGAGAGAAAACATACATAAATGTAAGCATGAAAAAATTCTCATTTTAAAGTGATGGCAACTACCTCGTTCCGATCAATTTCATGGAATCTGAAGCAAACGTGATATCTGAAATGTATTCTTCGTGAACATTATAAGAGTTGCAGCAAGAACGTTGCCTGGTATCCCACACCTGCAATACAGAGCACAGAAAATGAGAGGATATAAAACAAAGACATATTTCTCAAAGCGAAAAGAAAAGAGTTGAAAAAGAAGTTGCTTGACAACACAGCTTGCTCTTAACAAACAAAAGAACATGGAATTCACTCCGATAAAGAGTAAGACAAAATGATACATTCAATCAATTGCTGATACATCTTAATTAGTGTTTAACTCTGTTTTCTGTAAATTATAGAGGAAGTAGGAAAAAGGCTCGCGAAAAGTTAAGATATATAATGCTAAATGTGGAAACATCAAATAGTTGATGATAACTGTTTTGAAACCTGACCACAAAATATATCAGATTGTTTACTGACAATAGGTGGCCCATACACCAAATAATGGAATACAAGTGTTAATAGAAATTCATTCATATAAACATGAAAACCAAAAAGCAGACAATATCAACTTGGGAGTCCAATTTACGAATTTAAGCTTTTAGGTACATGAAATTCACCTTGATACACCCTTCGTCATCTCCAGATGCAATGGTTGATTCTGTCAAGTTAACTATCCGATTTATAGCAGCCCTGCATAATTCAGGTTGGCCTTTAAAGTCAAGAAATACATGTATTTCTATACTTATAGCACAAGGGTACTACAATAAATCCATTTCCAGTAACAAAATTCTCGTTTCATTACCCACCCATGAGAATTCTCAAGACGTGCAATTGATGTACCAGTTTCTACATCTGTGGCAAGAATGGAAAAATCTGGCGACCCCGTAATGATAGCTGAACACAAATTAAATTTCACATGAGCAAAAAAATAAACGGGTAAATATAATATGACCAGCCATTGCACTTCAAATACAACACTAATTAACTATTAAACAAACTCAATTTCACATGATCGTAAAAGCAAAAAAACATATAGCATGATCAGACAATGCACTTCAAATTCAACACCAATTAACAAAAAAAAATTACAAAATAAAACACACGACTTACCACGTCCATCGTTGACAAAACGGAGCGTTCTGCATGATTCAGTATGAGCATTCACTTCCAAAAGCCTACAAATTAAACATCATCATCAAAATTTAGAAACATTAATGCATTAACTGAGTATATTATATCGCGTGCAATGCTAAATTATACCTTTGTGGCTGTGATTCAGCGGCATAACGATATCTGATATGCGAAAAAGAAAAATAATCAGTTGCATACTTTTCCAATTACCATCTTGTTTCTTGGATTAAGAAAGAGTGGTAGGAACTAAATTGAACTTACACAAGGAGCTTCCCAGTGATGAGACCGGCAGCAACGACGTTGCTAGAAGGATGAAAATCGAGGTCGAATGGAAGCTCTCCAAGCTCAATCTCCATCGATAAATACGTATAACTGATAACTAAAGACAAAATTAATTGTGAAGAATTGGGGGTTTTGGCTGTCTTAAACCCTAGAGGGATATTTAGGTGTTTAGCCCTCAAAAAAGTCATTCATTTATTGGATCTATTATATTGCAAATCATCATGGGCCTGTATCCACCAGTTATAAGTTTCAGGCCCATATTGATCTCAGAGGTCCACTATAGTCTATTTAAGATATAAGCGGTTTTATTATATTTCAAATCATTATGGGCCTGTATCCACCAGTTATAAGTTTCAGGCCCATATTGATCTCATAGGTCCATTATAGTCTATTTAAGATATAGGCGGGTTGGATCTATTATATTGCAAATCTTAATGGGCCTGTATCCACCAGTTATAAGTTTTAAGCCCATATTGATCTCATAGGTCCATTATAGTCTAGCGGACCAGGCCCACTAAGTGGTTAAATTAGCTCTCTAGACGACGACGGCTAGTAACAAAAGATTTCTCATTCCCCTTTTGAAATTTTTTGCCCTCAAACCAGCTTTGAATCCATAGATTCACACCATTTCTCACTAAATCAGCCATGGATAACTCGAAGGTTCAAGAGGTACACCAATGCACAATTTTTTAATTCATATTTTTACGAAAATCGAATTACCTGAATCGATTTGGATGTATTTGTTTCAGATTATAGAGCAGCAAGTGTTGACGGTTGCGAAGGCCGTCGAGGACAAGATAGATGAAGAAATTGCGGCTCTGGAGCGGCTGGACATGGACGATTTGGAGGTTTTGAGAGAGCGGAGGTTGCAGCAGATGAAGAAAATGGCGGAGAAGAGAAGCCGTTGGATCGCATTAGGCCACGGCGAGTACTATGAGATCCCCAACGAGAAGGAATTTTTCTCCGTTGTCAAGGCTAGCGAACGTGTCGTCTGTCATTTTTACCGAGAAAATTGGCCTTGCAAGGTAAATTTTTTGCCTAGATTTGTTACCTGCGTAGAAGTGTTTGCTTATCATTTGTCTCACATCTAGTTGGTTGATTTGGTGCATTGGTGTTGTCTGGATCGAATTTGATGGCTTTATGTGCACCTGTGTTTGTGTATTGATGATTAACAGTTTGCGAAAATAAATTTAAAAGTTTGTGAGGTTTTTGATTTTTTGATTCGCGTAGAGTAGAACTGGAGAGAATTTAATGAAACTTGTCTGTATGACAATTGATTTGATTGTTGTAGCATTTTGTGTTGCAGTTTATTCTTCTCTAATGTCAATATTTGAGGAAATTGTATAATGCATAACGATGAACGGATTCGCATGGCCAATCAAAATTCTCTTTGTTTCTCTTAAATCTTCTCGAACGCAAACTTATAGTAAAATCAAGTTTCCATAGACCCTTTAGTTTCATTGTGGTGTAAGAATATGTTTTGTGGGGTGTTTGTAATCCAGTGTAGTGTTTCTGCTAGCTTGATTTTTGGTTGGCACTATGTGGAAAATGTCCAAGTTTTTGTGTATTTTTAGTTCACCAAGATATTCCTGGATTTTTACTAAAAGAACAGTAGTCTTTTACAACAATGCCAATTTTAAGAGTCATTTATAGTGTATAGTTTCCATTAGATAGTAATTTTCATATCTAACAAATAGCTTAATTGCAGGTCGTGGATAAGCATTTGGCTATACTAGCAAAGCAACATATCGAGACACGCTTTGTGAAAATCAATGCTGAGAAAAGCCCATACTTGTGTGAGAAGCTCAGGATTGTTGTTCTTCCTACCCTTGCCCTCGTAAAAAATGCTAAGGTGGAGGATTATGTGGTAAGTCATCTCCTAATGCTAATAATGTTAATCATCTTTGTGTTGTATGAAGCTTAATTTGTTGATACCAAGATTTTTCGACATGTAAATATTAGGTGGGTTTTGATGAGCTTGGTGGGAAAGACGATTTCAGCACAGAAGAACTAGAAGAAAGGTTAGCTAAAGCACAGGTTATTGTTTTTGATGGTGAATCGTCGCTAAACCCATCTAAATCTAAAGCCCCAACACGAAACGTTAGGCAAGGCTCAACTTCATATGAATCAGATTCTGAATAGTATTTGCTTTGGGTAATTTGTTGTAGCTTTATATATGGTAATATTGTTGAATTATTTGAGCTTATTATAGAGATGTCAGATGTTCGACTTTGATTGATTGATTGAGTTGCTGTATATTACCATTTCGGATTTGGAACCGGTTTTGAAGATTATGTACTTCATACATATATATATACAGATAATCTGTATATATATATATAGACAGATTATATAAACCAACCAACTATAGCCAAGAAGAAGAAATTTTATTCATCACAAAGAGATTTGGATACATTTAGCAGCCATATTCAACAACAAAAATACAGTATATATAATTATGATTAGGGGCGTGCACTTGGGTTTTCACAGCATATCCCACTTTCTAACTTGATAATGTATTTTATTAAAATAAACTCATCACATTATTATCACCCAAAAAATGGAAATAGAAAAACCAACTTCAGTGATTTCATATGATTACCATGCATACTTGGTATTGATATAATATTCACCTTTGTTATTTGAATCTACCTTTGCAGTTTTGGCCCAAAATTTGCTATTCCTCTTGTGTGGATGCAGGCCCATTTACGTTCACGTACTAACTCATGAAAAAAAAAAAAAAAAAGGGCCCATCAATGGAGATGGGCTCAGCTAGTTTCATTTGCAACATTCTTTCAACTAGTATTTAGACTATGTAAATTATACTTATGACTAAAATTTCACCTAGAATTTAGTATCTATTATCATATTTAGTAATTAAGAATATCTAATTGCAATTTATGAATATTATTCAGGATCAAGAATATTTCAACACGAGAATTAGAAAACGAAGATCATTTAAAATATTTGTTGCTTAATATTAGCAAAAAGGGATGTGGTCATATTCAGGACCCGACCCGATCTAAAATTATTAGATGAATCAAGAGCAGACCAGTATATTTACGCGGAATGAATATTCCATCCGCTTTATATAATTCAATAATATATATTAAAAAAATTAAAGGTACGAAATTACGATGTGAAACTCAAACATCTTTATTTGGAATTATGAAATCTCCCAAATATTACCCATAAACAATAGTAAAATTGAAGGTACAAGATAAGAATGCAGGCTTTACAGCTCGATGTTGCATGAATGAATAATCCCCCATAATTATGATGCTTTTTAATCTTTAGTCTTGTGACATCCTTATTAACCAGACAGCCCCAACTTGTAAAAAAAAGTAATAAAACTATATATATAAGAAGTTCATTTTTTTTTATTACACTTTTTGAACAGATTAATTTCAACTCTATAATTATTTATTTAGGTCAAAAAGATAGCAAAAAGACAATCTCTGTCTCCGTCATATGTCGCTTAGCACGACCAACTGGATCAACTAGATAATTATCTTATACATATATTTATTTATATATCAAAATTAGGGTAAAACTTGTCAACTTGATTAATCCATAATTTTAGGATTTATAAAGAAAAATGGATTTAACTTTTGAATACATTGATTAATTATGGCTACACACGAATGCAACTTTTAAACATTTGTGTGTTATTAAAGGCTTCAAAACAGTAATTAAGAACAAAATTATTGCTGTACGTGCAATATGATTATGCTTTCACATATAATAACAAAATAAAATGATTTTAAAATCTTAAGGATGATCCTTGGTCTGGAAGTTACAATAAGTTTTGTACCCTTTTTTCTCTATTTTTCTAATCTATAATAATATGATCCAACTTTATGTCATAAAGATGGAATATCATGTTTGTTGGCCTACTAAGGCAACTCATGAAAAGAAATCTTTGAATAATTGTAGACCCAAATTCAATAAATCGAATTTTTTCAGATATTCTTCTTTGTTTCAATTATGGGAAAAGCGGGCCATAATCAAAAATTCGAATAAGATTTTTCTATTTTAATATATATTTCAACATATGTCAACAATTGAATATCAATTAAAAATGTAGTTAATATAGTAGAGCTTGTAGAAAGAGATATAATATAATACTTTCCTTAAATGGTTTTACAATTCATTAACGTTTTAATTGGTATCTGAAAAATCTGAGAGGTAAATTAGTCCAATTCAATAATTCTTGTCATCACCAAAATAGATATTGATCAATTCGAAAAGATCTGTTTAATAGGAACCTAAAGTTTATATGTAAATGTCAAAAACAGAAGTGCTACGCTATGTTTGTTTATGTTTTTGAAATTCAATTTCAAGATTTTATATCACAAAATCTTAAATCTACTTAACACACCAAATTTTCATCTCAATTTCATTTTTTCAACAATACTTTTTCAATCTTCAATACTAACTACCTATCAATCAACACATCAATCATTTTACACATCCATCAATTACAATTAATATATACATTATTTTACACACTCATATATATTTATTTATTTAAATAATCATTACAAAAACAACTAATTCAATCATTAAACATCAACCAATCATCATTGATTTGACACATTACAATTTTCAACCTAATTCTAAAAACATAAACAAACATCTACCATTTTCACACGAATTTCAATGGTACGTCATTCCCGATAAATTTTCAAAATTCTAACTTAAAAACATAAAACAAACATTCTCAACAATAATGGCTAATTGTAAAGCCCGATATGTCTGAACTAATCAATTCAACTTTAAACAATTGTTTTAGAGAACAATTTCAAAATTTATTTAGGGTATGTTTGGATTGAAGGATTTGAAAAATATAGATTTCAAATTCATCGATAAATTTATTTAAGTTTGTTTGGATGAATTCATGTTACGATGAATTTCAAATCCATTGGCATTAATTTTAAGTTATTTTCTTCACAACTATGGTGGATTTCAAATTACTCAATTTTAGAGTTATTTGAAATCCTTCCTCCAAATCCTTCCTTAAATCCAAATCACTTTAGGGGGTGTTTGGATTGAGTGATTTGCATTTGAGGATGTGATTTGGAGGAAGGATTTCAAATTACTGTAAAATAGAATTATTTGAAATTCACTATAATTGTGGATAAAATAACTTAAAATGAATGACAATAAAATCATTACATCCAAACACACCATTAGTGAACTTAAATGGTAAGTTTTGTAATTTGCAAATTGCAATAAAAAATATGATCATCTATTAAAAAAAATGGAGTGGGGAAATGTGGACAACAACAAATGTACAAACGGCGGAACATGTTGAGTGATCGAATGATGTCCCAAAACCCACCATCATCTTTTGAATTATTCAACTAAAATCCACGTACAAGATAAGCTTTACTAGCCAACTCATTTATTCTCTTTTAACAAACTCCATATTTTCCAAATTGCAATTTTTTTAGCTATTTTTTGTTGTAATATATACCTTTTATGAATGTATTGTGTATTTAATTAACCCTAATAATTATACCATATTGAAAAAATCATATTAATTCATATTATAATTCGAATATTTGATTGACCCATTTTCAAATTATAGCATAAAAATCCAATTTCATAATCGGACACTAATTGTGGAAAATAAAATAAATAATTGTTTGATTGAGACTAGTTTTATTGTCCCATTTCCCATATTATTTCTTGTCACATGACAATACATGAGGTGCCATACTTTTTATGGCCATGGCCCCTTCTCAAATAAGCATAATATAATGTGAATAGTATTGAAAATGTAGCTTTCTATATATGTTTTAATTTAATTAATAAAATCAAGTAGTTGCATAACAATAACTTGTCCTTTTCAATTCAACTTTAGAAAATGATAGATGGAGATAAAGTTTAGTCTTCTTAGTGGAACACATTAGATAAACATAATAAAGTTAAAGCATGTTATTTGGGCCCTAAATACAATTAATCCCATAATTATAAGAGTTTGGTAAAGGCCATATTCTTTCATTTTGACAATTTTAATCTCGTAACTTACAGAATTTGACAATTTGAAAAAAAAAATTGGCGGGACATTTTCAATAAATATGGTCGAAATTCGTAAATTAACATCACGCATATTGAAATTAGATTTTGTATTATTTGTTTATTACAAATTGAACAAAATTTGGAATATCATGTTACTGTAGTTCATTCTACTAATTTTACGATTATAATTTTAGTTCCGACTAAATGAACCTATAATGTATGAAATTCGATGTCCATAGTATGTAAATATTAATGATAAGACTAAATAATTTATTTAATGAACAAGAAATACGTATTCAAGTAGTATTTATTTCAATTCTCCACCCCTCTAATTTCAACATTCTAAGTCATGTATAATTCATATTAAAACACCCTAAAGTGAATTAATTTCAGCTACTTAGTAGACTTGAAATGTGAACACAGATTAATGTATCTAAATGGTGGAATTTGAAAACGCATTGTAATATTAATTACCAATTAATCCCCTAAATTAATACTACTTTTATTACTTTTATGCTTTCCCACGTGCAACGAAAATTAATTACCGCCAGGTAAGCCTAAGTATCACCCCTATCCCCCGTGTGAAATGTGATAATTAAGATGCTAATAAGTTTAATTTCGGTTGACTCGGAAAAATAATATACATTTGTATTATAACTATAACTATATAGATAATAAATGGATATTTAAAATTCATAATGTCACTTAATTACTTCAAAATACTTATATATTTTAAAGGGTTATTAAAATTTGAAGTACAGAATACACATTTTAAATTAATTTCTCTAATATAACCATATTTTAACCTTTTCAAATCAAATCTAACTAATTTCAGTTTGAAATTGGACTTTGAGTGTCTAAACAAATCAAATCTAACTAATTTTGGAGTGTCTAAACAAATCAAATCTAACTAATTTTGGAGTGTCTAATCAAATCAAATCAAATCAAATCAAACTAATTTTTTTATGTGGTAACTAAACAAATAAAAATAAATTAAAAATCAACTTAAAACTAATATTGATAATGTTTATCAAATCAAACATGTTTATCTTAATATTGCTCGAAGTCTTCAATCAAAATTGATTTTGTTTAAATGAAAGAGTTTTTATGATTTAATTCTCATAAATCTTAGACATGTTTATTTCCTCTTGCTTTTGATAATTATTGACCAATCTCAAATATTTCTTTTTGGGCTCCACCTTTCAAATATATTTGCAGCTCCTTTTTTTTGGAAATTAGAATTGATTAATAGATATTTTAAAAGTATATTTCACTTTTAAAGGTATTGTAATTTGTATGAAATGTCAAATAATGCATTTTAATGAGTTTTTTATTAAAATAAATTAGTTCTTTATTGCATTTTTCGAATATTAATAGTAACAATTATTAATTAATTTAAATTTACTATAGTCAAGTTCATATTATAGATACAAATCTTTGGTGGATATGTCATTTGCATTGTGACATGCATATTTAAACTATCCACCGAAAACACATAAAAAATTATCTAGATGATAAAAATAAATCAAAAATTAAGTGTAAGAGATAACATCTCAATATTTGATAGTTTATATATCGCAATGTTACAAAATTGAAACTTATTTTACCTAATTATAATTATAAGGCGCATAATCCTACTAATAAATTACGGAGAAAAGGCACACTGAGTATGAAAATTAAATTTCTTAACTAATAAAATAAAGTGTTTTCCTAACTAGTTAATATATAAAAAATGTACAAACGAGGACATGACAACATTCAAAATTAAAAAATGGAAATACAAATTATCAAAATCAAGGAAATTTCGATATAATTACTAATTATCCATTAAAAATCTAAAATATAGGATAATATATATTGTCATTTATTATTTAAAACTGAAACCCTAAAATCTAAAATAGTGAATTTAATTTATAACCCCCCCTATGCGTAAAACTCACGCGCCAAACCCTTCACATCACACACACCTACCCTATCTATGTATCTAATGTATCATATTTCTCTCTCATCACCACCAGTCACTTTCACACTGTTCCACTGATACTCTCTCTCTCTAAATAACGCCACTTTATTCTCAACGTTTTCACTCCTCACAGTCCTCACTCCTCTTTTCTCTAACTAAAACTACCCTTTTCTCTCTCTCTCTCTCTTTCTCTCTCTGTATAACTGAGAGGTTTATCGTGTATATCAACAAACCTTTCATGGAAAATGTTAGCATCAAATCATGTAATCCCCGTTTCATTTCCAGTTTGTTGCTTTGATACATACAATCATAGGCCTTAAGGAAATACAATCTGCGTGATTATATTCTCTTTGCATATAGCTTTGCATATATACACACACATCATAAATCTACAGAGAAAATATGGAGAAGAAACAAGGGTTTTTCTCGGCATTGAAGGACGAAATGGTTCGTAGCTTTTCACCGGCTAGGTCACGCGCGAAAAGCCCTGCTCGTAGCGCGTCGCCGATGTCCGGTTTGCTCCGGCGGAAGAAAATCGGTTCGAGTAATCATGAGTCGTTGATTTCGAGATCGGGCAGCCTGAGACCGGTTGGGGAGACACTGACGCCGTTGATGGAAGGTCCCGATCCGGACAGGGATGAACTCGGTGACTCGAAGCGGATGAGTTCGGGACTCGGTAACTGGGTCCTAGGCCAGCTGAGTCGTAACCCATCGCTGGCTGTTAATGAGAGTGGGTATGGTAACAAGAGGTCTGATCTGAGGCTGCTGCTTGGGGTGATGGGTGCACCGCTGGCCCCGGTGCACGTTAGCACCAGTGACCCTTTGCCTCATCTCAGTGTGAAAGATACCCCCATTGTACGTGTCTCTCCATCTATCTATGCATACGTGTAGTCGTACAGTTGTGTTTATTGCGTATTTATTTCATGAATTTTGGTTGTTGGAGTTTTTATTTTATTTATTTATTAATACTTGTCGTTGGGTATACATTAGACTGGATTCGAGTGATTATATCATGACTTAGAGTTTTAGTTTAATTTACCAGTTTCATTCTTTTGTGTGATGGTGAAGAAATGATGTAGACTTGAGATTTAGTTTGAATCTGCAAAGATTCTCACAATCTCTCTGTTTTAAAAATACATTCATTTCTAAAATCATAAAAGGGTTGATGCAGAGTCTTAGATTCAACCTTTGAAAATGGAGCAAATTAACCAAAAATAAAATCACCTTAAAATATGGAGCCAAAATATTTGTGACTCTAAACCATAGACAATTTTGGGATTTTATTGTATTTTATATACACCCAAAACAACCATTCTTTAGTATCCTCACTATGCTGTATTTTCGACAATTTTGCAGGAAACTTCATCGGCCCAGTACATATTGCAACAGTATACAGCTGCCTCTGGGGGGCAAAAAATCCACAACTCAATTAAGAACACTTACGCAATGGGAAAGCTCAAGATGGTAGCTTCTGAGTTTGAAACTGCAACAAAGGTGGTGAAAAGCAGAAATGTCTCAAGATCTGCTGAGTCTGGTGGATTTGTCCTTTGGCAAATGAATCCCGATATGTGGTACGTTGAACTTGCAGTTGGGGGCAGCAAAGTTCATGCGGGCTGCAATGGCAAGCTTGTGTGGAGGCACACACCATGGCTAGGTGCTCACACTGCAAAAGGACCAGTTCGCCCCTTACGCCGTGCCCTTCAGGTCAAATTTCAATCAAATTATGTATAAATAAATATTACAATATGATCACTGCTAGATTAATGCTAGATTAAATAAATATTTCAATCAAGGACTATAGAAAGATGAATAAGTAAGTTATGGTCACTGCCAGATTAACTCTGGTTTTGCTAGTTTTCATTCTGTCCAGTCTCGTCATTTTAAAGTATCGTTATTTGGATTTTTAGGGGCTTGTCATTATTTTAAGGTATCGTTATTTGGATTTTTAGGGGCTTGTCGTCATTTTAAAGTATCGTTATTTGGATTTTTAGGGGCTTGATCCTAAAACTACTGCTAGTATGTTTGCTGATGCAATTTGCATTGGAGAGAAAAGCATCAATGGTGAAGATTGTTTTATGCTTAAGCTTGCTGCTGATCCTCAGACATTGAAGTCGAGGAGCGAGGGACCCGCTGAAATCATAAGGCACGTTCTATTTGGTTATTTCAGCCAAAAAACGGGTCTTCTAGTTCACATCGAAGATTCCCATCTGACCCGAATCCAATCCAACGGTGGGGAAGCTGTTTACTGGGAAACCACCATAAATTCCTTCTTGGATGATTATCGACCCGTTGATGGGATCATGATTGCTCATTCGGGTCGTTCTGTTGTGACCCTTTTTCGATTCGGTGAAATGGCAATGAGCCATACGAAAACGAGAATGGAAGAAGCTTGGACGATTGATGAGGTGGCGTTCAACGTTCCCGGGCTGTCAATGGATTGCTTTATCCCACCGTCGGATCTGAGATCGGGCCCCGTCAGCGAAGCGTGCGAGTTTCCTCAAGAGGAGAGGGGCAAATCGGTAAGTTCACATCGTGCGAAAGTTGCAGCGCTTGAAAATGCTCGTAAAAGCAACGTTGATAGCGTTGTGTGGAAGGTGGAAATTTGAACTTGTGAGATCCAAATGTGTTCATATGCGGTAGGCAGTTTTTAATTTACTAACAAAGTAGTTTGTTATAGAGCGTATAAATCGTTCGTTCTAGGGTTCTTACCGAGCCTCGATGAATGTTTATACTCAGTTGAAAAAATCCAACTTAAGGGTGTTGGAAAATTTGTTTTTTTTTTTTTTTTTCTAGTGATAAACTGAGAAAATGGGGGCTAATTTTTTTTAGTTTACCTCCCTTTGATGGAGAAGCTTTAAGTAATAGTATTGGCAAAAACCAGTGAAGTTTTTATGTTTAGTATTTGCTATCCTTTTTTTATCTGCCTAAATGTATAAGACTTTGGCAGTTTTACAAAGGGAAATACTGTCAAATTGGTTGGATTTTTAGTGTGCTATTAGATGTTTAATGTTTTATCTTTAAAATCTTGTTAAGTTTGTCATATATTAGGCATATTGTGACCTGGAAAAATTTCCCATCTGATATTTAATGATGCTTATTATTATTGCTGGAAATACAGAGGAAACATTTTTATTTACTTATATTTCATCCTCATTATGGGGTTTTCATCTCTAAATTTATGGATTTATGTATTAAAAATTTAATCCTGAAGGTAGTTCAAGTGCTCAAAATAAATATTGCTATATAATTTTGAAATTTGTTATCAAATCCAATTTTCAAAGGATTATTTTATTGGTGAGATTAGCAAAAAACTAGGGCTAGTTGGAAAATAGTATATATAATAATGAAAGTAGCTAGCTGGCTTTTCCCACTTCTGATTGATTCCTTTTTGGAAAAACTCCTTTTTGACCGTTTGAACTTGGACTCAAAATTTCCATCAATTTGCATAAAATAAAATAATATTAGTGGAGAGATGAATTTTGCCTTGTTCAAGGCAAACTTATGATATGCATCATTGCACCATAGGCACGAGTTGCTAGTTAAAGTTTTGGTCCAAACCCATGTGATCATTCCATACTTCCAACTACCTTTTACTTCTTTTTAAGAAAAAATTGTACCTTATTATAAGTACAACTTTTTGTGTGTTTTTATATGTTATCTAATTTATCATAATTAATTCAAAGACTAAACTAAATTCATGGGAGTTTATATTAGGGGGTCAAAAATTAAATTTATTTCATACTCGAATCGATCTCGGCCGGCCGATAAAAGCTCGTTTGTGTTCGATTCATTAATTAATCAAATTAAGTTTGATGATTTTTTTTTTTTTTTTTTGATAAGTTCTGAAGTTTGGCTTGGACTCTGTAGAAATGTATGTACGAATCAAACTACTTGAGCTGGACTTGTTTCGTCTTAATTAAAGCTCATTTAAGCTCGGCTTAGAGGGTGTTTGGCTAAGCTTATTTAAAACATCTTATAAGTTCTTACACCTTATAAGATGTTTTAAGAGCTTATAAGATGTTTGGTCTTATTTAAAAAATAAGCTCTCAAAGTGTTTGGATAGAATAAGTCTATTGGACTTATAAGATGTTTTCAAATGTTATAAGAGAATTTTTGTGCAATAATAAAAAAAAAAAAAAATCGGAGGAGGATATTGTTAGAAAGGAGAAAATTAACTAGGGTTGTTATGTTTTTTAGGAATATAAACAACATCACAAATTTAAGATTTTGAAATAAGTTGGATTTGGCTAACTTATTTCTTATTTGCTTATAAGACTCAAACATCTTATATTTGGGTCTTATAAGATCTTATTAAAAAAAATTATCCAAACACTTTTATAGAGCTTATAAGTTCTTAAACATCTTATAAGATCTTTAAAAGACCTTATAAGCTTAGCCAAACAGATGAAAAATCTAATCAAGCTTAAACATAATTTTTGAAACTCGATTGTAATTCAAATAAATTTGAATAACTATGTATTTGACTGAACTCAACTCATTTACATTCATAATACAATACCACGAATAATTATAATTGGTGACAAAAAGTCCACGTGGCTCTATACTATGAATAAGTATGAAGATTTGAAATCTCAAACTTTCCTATTATTTTCTAAGTTACTCGAATTGCTTTTCAAGTGAATATTCACTCCATTATGACATTTCTCACTATCATAATTCATAATAACTAAAAATGCTATAATTAATTTTGCAGAAAAATGTGGGAAAGTTTCCACATAACCCTGAAAAGTGAAATTTTCCCACTAGATATCACTAGTCATTTAGGGCAAAAGTACACTCATTTTGTTCATATATTAATAATACAGTGACCAGAATATTTATTTGGTGACTGTGAGTAAATATGAGAAAAAGAAAGCTTCAACTAACATATTGCTCGGATTTAGTACATTTAGTACATTTGCAAATAATATTTTTGGAAATTATATTCATTCATGTTAAAAAATTTAAAAGTATTGGTATATAATGGCAAATTTATTACTTTCTGATATTACTCATATTTGAAACTTGTATCCCTAAATATGATTTCCGTTTTATAGCAAAAAATAATTACAACTATTTTTTTTCTCTTCATTATGAAATAGAACCAATGTGAATTTCTTGTGAAATATGAAGGACAATCTATATTAAATGGCTTGTCTTCTGTATTGATCACATCAGACAATGAAGTTAATTCAACCCATTATTTTCAATCAATTATTTATTGTGGTCCTAAAGAAAAATTCAATATTGTAATGTCTTCAATACACTAACACTTAGGCCTCGGAAAGGAAACAAAATAATGTGATCTATAAACCAAATTTTGCATTTTCTATAATTTTTTCAATATATTATCTCATTCAATGTGTTGAAAATCATGATCTTATTTGTTATTTGCATGAAATTCATTGAACCCAATTCACTAAATAACATGTAAATTTTAATTTTCATACATATAGTTGTTTTTAAATATATGTTTGACGGGATTTGGTAGGTGATTAAGTTGATGAATGAGTGATATTTAGATTTAAGAATTTTAAAATAAAATAAGTATAAGTAATAAATTCTTTTAATTTATAACTCGAAATCAGTATGGGTTTTGGAAATAGACGTTATGTATCATAACTATTTTTTCATGTTCTTGAACAAACATAACCTTATATTTTTTAATTTTAATTTGTGGAAAGGGTATAATATTAATTAGTTTAACAACAATCCCATCTTCCACCAGCTTTCCTAGTATGGCAGTGTTTGATTCTAATGTTGACTCATTTTCTGATGTCTCCATATTTTAATTCACATTTTATATTTCTAAAACAAAATCGTATGTTTTAATAATAATAAAAACAATAAATACTATCTCAATAAATAAAAAATCTAGCAATTACAGGATATTTCTTTAGCTACTATTAGTTTAAGAGTTGTAGTACAGTTTGATCACCATAATGTATTACAAAATAATGTCTATTTCATTATTGTAATCCGATAAACACGTTAGTAAAAAATTGTATTAACTGAATTAATTATTATAATAATTTATAAATATCGAACCAGCTAAGCACCATGTGCTAACCATAGGCTCGGGAACCGTTCAAATTCCTGACCTACGTACTATAGCTTAGTAAGCTTAACAACAACTTGGATTTATTACAGGTTTCTCTTAAATCATTTTTTGGTCCACCAAAATGTAATTTCATAGAATTTTAGGCCCTTTTCTTTCTTTCATTCTTCCATTTTTTCCTTGAACTTACATTTATCCAATTATATATTTCGACTTTCCATGTTATAAAACATATTTATCTAGTTTTTTATATAGGAAAAATATATATCGAGTTGAATCAATAAAAAAACCCTGCAATTTTACATGCATTGAGAGATAATTAGTGTGATAATTTTTTTTTAATGGATATGCCAAACCAAGACGAGCATGTTATTTCTACACGCTCAAAGTCAAAGTGAAGCATTTTCCTAACTTTTTAATATAAACACCAACCATGTTAGTATATTAAGACTTTTGGATAACAAAATGGGATATTATGCAAAATTTAATTCAAATCACGAGCAATGGACTTAATTATATTTAATTGAAACTAGTTTAAGATTAAATAGCCTAAAAGCTTATAGAGATGGGTTTTAGTAATAATTTAATAGTGCTAATAATCATCAATAGGTGGAATCTTCCATATGTGGGTACTACAAATACAATAAATATTAAATACCATTGGGAATCCTGATTGACTTTTATTGAACTCCATTTATTTTGGGGGGACATTTTGTATTAATACCGGATTTATAGGTAATGTTCTGAAATTTCTTGACATTTCTTTAGCATTTCAAGGTGCATATTAGTTTGAAATTTTAATGAATTAAAATGAAAAACATGAAAGAATATTGCTTGTGTAAAAAGTGTCGGCAAAAGAAAAGTTATGGGTAATAGTAGCATATTAATGAGACCTGCAGCAATTAAGTTACCCCTGCTATGTGTGTGCAATGTAAGTGCTCATAGTCACATATCCCATAAAATTAAATCATATATCGAATTCAACAGATTGGTTATGTCATATATTACATTTATACAATCGAGAAATATAGGTAATAAAAACAACTTATCCCAATATGTGTTGTGTGACGCACTGAATTCAGTATGTTATAAAATTTCCTCATTATCACAATTTTAGCCATTTACTCCACTTAATGTAATTAACTTCACGGGATAAGATTTTTTATTCCAAATTCTTAATGCATCTAATATTTTACATAGTTAGTTTAATACGTGTAATTCACAAATACACTTATGAAATAGATGATAAATCTTTGTGAGTTTAAGAGACTAGATGTAATGAAATATGAGAGAAGTAGAAAAATAATATTGAAGAAGGAAGAGCTAGTATAAACTATTTCTTGGACTAAGTTGTTTCTAGTAATATATTTTTTTGGGCTTTGATCGGCCCGTCAATATTCTCATGGTTATCGGATTTGTATTATAAGTTTGCAATTCGATAATTAGACTTATGAGCAGAGAATGGGCTTGGTTTGTTGGACTTATGAGAAGGAGGCCGGCCCATAGACCCAGCTCGACCCAAATCATCTGCGTTTTGATATTCCCTTATTAGGCTTGAAAAATGTTGTAGTGGATCTATCGTGAAGTTATAAAGGCGTAGGCCCAATATGGATATAGAAATATGATAAAATTATTAGGGAAAATTATAAGGAAAAACATTATCTAACCGTCCGTAAGTTTTCAAAGTCTTACACAAATTGTGGCTGAACAAACCGGCAACTTGATGGGCAAGTTGCCTTTTAATTGTTTTCAATTAAACCACCCAAGATTTGTATTATTTAATTAACTTCATATATAATCTAAATTTTGATACTTTTTCTCTACTTAATCCTTTAAATATAATGTGATAATATAGTGGATTGAATTTTCATATATATATATATGTTATAATTCAAAAAATTATTAATAGTGATAATAATTACAGAAAATCCCTCATTCATATCAAAATATGACAAATAATTTGTTGTCGCTATTGAAAATTATGCATTGAATAAAAACTAGCTCACAATAAACATAATAGTCTATATATATATGTTATCACTAAATTGCCATTAAACATGTAATTATAATTAATTTAACGACAACTTAAAGACATATTATTATTAAATCATTATTGTGACAATATAATATTTTCATTCATTATGTAAATTAATACCACTTTTTATTATGCATTATCTAACTAATATTTTTTAGTTTTATTAAATGTTAAATATTAAAACTATAAAATTATAGACGGCAGATTAGTATTTTATTAACTGAGTAAGTCAAAACAAAATTACATAAAGTTATCTTGTTAAAAAAATTGCTTCATAATTTACTTTAAACTTTCAAAGTAAAATATTAATAAAAAGGAGTGCTAATTGTTCCTCGTTTGAGATCACATATGGAGGCTTCTTCTAGGAGACGCCGAAGCCATCACCAGTTTGAATCGGACTCCAACGATGATGAGAGGCGGCGGAGGAAGGGTAAGAAAACGAAGATTACAGAGTAAGACATTACTGGGTCAACTTGATTCATCTCCCTTTTTTGGCTCCTTATAATCATTTGTATTCGTGGTTTGATTCCCTATAATTTTAACAATTTACAACAACTTACGTCTCTTATTTTTTTTCCTTTGTTTTTTCAAAATGCATACGTTTTGACTCAGTCAAATTAGTCATTGCTTGGTTGGCTTTTTAAAAATTGATCTATCGTCTTCTTCAATTATCTCTTTGCGCTTTTGTCTTGTTTTAAATTAAATAAAAGGCCAAATAAGTTATTTAAGCGCCAAATATTATATCAATTGGAGGAAAAATCAAATATTTATTGAGTATTGGATGGAGCCGACGAGTTGACGAAGAAACCAAATTTGATGAGATCAAGCTTCAAAGTTTTGTTTCTAACATAAGTTTCAGGTTGTTAAATATTAGAAACGTTTCGGAAACATTTCAGAAAAGTCGGAGAAAACTTGCAAAAATGAGTTAAAAAAACAAAAACAATGTAAAAGAAAGTAAACAACTATCTTTATTCATTTTTAAACACCAATATTTTGTTTTTAAATTTTATTTTTAAACATCAATATTTTGTTTCAAAAATTTAAACAAGTATGCCAATAGATGATAAAAATTTCACGAACTAAGTAATAATATTGGATTCAAATTTAAGACTCTTACAACAAATGAATTTTTATCTTCTATTTATTCAACTCCCCTTCCTCAATGTACGATGGTGATCAACTTGATTGAACAATTGTAATTAATTATGTAGAACATTTTTATCTAAATATTTACAAATACTATTCTAAACATTTTTTGAAAATTTTCTAGACATCTTTTGAAAATTTTCTAAATGTCTTTATTCATTTTTAAAAATCAATATTTTGTTTCAAAATTTATACAAGTATACCAATAGTTGATAAAAATTTCAAAAACAAACTAAGTGATAATATTAGATTCAAATTAAGCGCTCTTACAACATATAATTGAACACAGTTCAAGCAACTTAACCTATAAAATACAAAATTATAAAAATGTTACAGTATATATTTTTAAATTATTAAAAGAAAAAAAAATGCTCATATAAGTATGCATTATGTTGTTTGTTAAAATAATCATTTTAATAACCCGTATATCTTTATAAGAAAAATTGTAATATCTTATTTTTTTGTGTTTTTTACGTGCGTATTTGAATATAAACTAAATTGTCTATGATTTCGTTGATTAATTATTTAGAACTTATCTGGTTATATTTTGGGCTTAATTTAGTAAATTGTTAGATTTATAACTCTTTTCTGTTTTTTTTTAATTTATTCACTATTATACTCTATTCTGAAAAGAATGAAGAAACGTTCAGTGTTTCGTGAAAAGGCGATGGAAACAATGGAAAGATTACGAGTTTCTTTAGAAACATTGTAATTTCGAAACTATTTCATAATTTCTTTTCGCTTAGTTGAAAATTGGAAACTTTTTGAACTTTTCGATGGAAAAGAAGGAAAATTAGAACCATGGATGAGATTAGATAAGCGGAAAATAATTTGATTAGACCACAATATAACTATTTTGGGTAAATTGCTTTTTTAGTCCACAAGTGACATCATTATCAATTTTGGTACCGCGCTTGTTGGTTTTCTCACTCTCGGTCCCATATGTCGTCAAATCTCTCACTTTTAGTCCGTTGACCAAATTCCATCAGCGAATTGACGGAGCCACGCACGTGAGACGTGCGTGGCCGTTAATGGAAGGAAAAAAGCGGAAAATCTAGCTCTACAAAAGAAGCTCATTCAGGACTTTATCAAACAGCTTTCATACCACTTTAATTTCACTAAAAACCAAAAGTGAAAATAGAGAATTGATTTTGTGAGTGAAATATCAAAACAAAATAAATGGCCAACAATATTATACAGTTTGGAAATTCAAATGTCTTTTCTTTATAAAATACTCACAATATTTTATATCTATTTTCAGTTATAATAAATTAGAGGCAGCCGTGGAAGATCGTGAGAAATTAGATATTGTGAGTGAACTAGAATATATAAATTGTTTTATTACAAGTGGACAAATATTGTGCTTGACTAGAGCTTATACTTGAAGAATCGTTCATTACATAACATTTTTGTTGATTGATTGAATCAAAATCAACGAAATCTCTCAACTCTACGTTGTTGTAATTCCTGGAGCGAAATATCATCATCACTCTCACCAAGGCCTCTCCCACACATTTCACAGCTAATTAACGAACCGTCATTATCGAATGTACATGCTCCACATCTCGTCCCCCAACAGTTCCACTGCCAAAAACCCGTCCCTGAGATTTGAGAAGTTGGAAATGTAAATCCGAAAGGCTAACCTAACACACTAATAATCTTCCCAAGTGGATTAGCTCCAGAGTACAAACGCTTTAGATATAGATACAAAATCCCAGCAAGTATTCCCCCTAGATGATCCATTGAGCTTTAGATGCATATTCGACACTCCCCATTGAGCTCTCCAGCTGTATCCCCTTCCATAATAGTGATAACATATTGTAGAAAAGGTGAGGTTCACCAATGTGATAGAATGGTGATAACAACAATCGCTCCAGAGTCCAGATCCTTGTGCTGCTTCAACAATGTTAGACTTACTATACGAATACAAATCAATCAAATTTGGACAAATTAACCTAAATGTCACTGGAAGTTGTTCATTTCAAATAATAGAGGTAATTATAATTAAAAGTAGAAAAGGGGGGAGGGGGGAAGAGATTAACGAACCTTGAGAATGAGGTAGGGATTGAAGCAGACTTGAGGAAGAGTGAGGATAATAGGATGGAGGAATGGAGGACTCAAGTAAATGAGAGTATTAACAGCAATAAGAAAATGCCCAGCTAGAAAGTGGGGAAGAAATTGGGAAGAATTGGAAATAAATAGGAAGAATTAGGTGAATTTTCCCTCCAAAATTAAAAGGCGACAAAATTAGGTCAATTTGGTATTTGATTCCCGCTTATTTTCTTTAATTAACGAAGTTCCGTCAATTTCCTGACGGCATTTGGTCAAAGGATCAAAAGTGATAAATTTGACGACATATGTGACTGAGAGTGAGAAAACCAACAAGCGCGGTACCAAAATTGATAATGGTGTCACTTGTAGGGACGAAAAAAGCAATTTACCCTAAGGCTTCGCTTGTTTGACAGGGAATGAAATCTAAAATGGGAATCAGATTTCTAGAAATCTGATTCTATTAATAATGTTTGCTTGTCTTCAAAAAATTGGGTAAGGATATATATATTTTTTGTTTTATGTTTGATTCCAACACATATAATAAAAATGGAATCTAAATTAAAGATTTTGACTTAAATATCCTTATTTTAAAATATATTTGTATAATATAATTATAAATTTTCAATCATAGTAGAATATTTGATATTATATATATAAGTGCATATACACATATATATTTAATTTCGTTAAATAAATAAAATATCAATTTAATTCAATTGCATTATCCTCTTTTAGAAAAATAATAATTAAATTGAACATGCTTATATTTTATATACACATTGTTTGACTTTTAAAAAAATTGATACATATATGGATTTTACATATACCAATACATTGAAAATTATTTTAAGTAAACATATTATTGTTAATAAATAAAATATATTAATTATATGTGACCAACACCCATTTAAAAAGTACTATCACAAAAATAATATAGCAATTTTTCAATTTCATTGAATAAATAAATTTCAAATAAAATGAAATTATGATCTATTTTAACAATAAAAATATTTTAAATAAATTAGAAATACGAAACTATTTTTTCATAAAAAGTAACTTAAATGAGATAAAAAAATAAAAAAATATTTTTGTTGATTTTGTATTATATTTGATATAGGGAAAGTAAGGGCATTAAATTATTATATTTATGATTATCTTGATATTGTAATTATATTACCTCTAATAAATAAGGAATTATGACTCCATAATTCCCAAATAAGGTTATTTGATTTGTAGGATTTATATCCCTATTTTTATTCCATTCCCGGTTGGGCTAGAAACCCTAATAAACCTCGTTTTATTCCATTCTCTGTTCCTCGTTTCATTCCATTCCCGGTTGAACCCTAATAAAGCTCGTTTTATTCCATTCCCTGTTGGCTTGTTCCGTTTGAGACAGTCTGAATATGAGAGGCGGCGGAGAAAGGGAGATGCGGCGGAGAAAGGGTAAGAAAACGTTGACGGAGGAAGACATTAATGAATACCTGGCTAAGAAGGCTCACAAAAAGGTACGTACTCTCCCATTCATTCAAATACAATTATATTTTGGAGTTTCCTCTAATTTTTCCGACTCATGATAGGCTATGAATGTTGCTAAAAAGCTCAAGTTTACGGTCTCTGGTTACTCCAATGATTCTAATCCCTTTGGTGATTCTAATCTCAATGAAAAGTGAGTTGTTCCCTGGATTCTTAACGACGGTTATTTTTTACTTTGTTTTGGTGATCATCTAAACCTTAATTAATATTTTGTTTACACCTTACTTTTAATTTTAACACACAAGCGCATGAAGATGCCGTGCTATTTAATAATAAGCTTCAACCTTTCACGAATGTCAGATTTGTGTGGCGGAAGAAGATTGAGCGCGAGGTATCTCAAGGCGTGCCTCTTGATGAATTCTCCATCAAAGCAGAGAAGAAGAGGCAGAGAGAAAGAATGGTAACATTATTCAATCCTCTGATGTAGTATATAAGAATATTGTCATCTCACATGAATGGAATGTCTTCCTTATTGCATTATGAACACAGGTGTCCTTCAAGTGTTCCCTTCATTGTAATGATTATGTGTTTACTTGAGTAGTTCCAGTTAGCTACTCCTCTAAGTTTGGTTGAAAGTTGATACGGGACTTTTGTACATATAATGCGAATATCATAAGTATCCTATGTGTGTTATATAGATATACATTTTGTGTGCGTGTTATCAAAAGATATACTCAACTTATAAAACATTTTTCTTAATTTTGTTAGATATTTAATTTCTTTTATTGTTACACTAAAGTTTTTTTGCTCATAATGGTTTCATTAGTAAACTTATCCTGTTGACCATGTAGCTTGTCAACTTGTACTACTATTCACAAATTTGTTTAGAAATGTTATTCTACTCTTAAAAGTTAGACATCGATGAATTACATTGTAATTGTGAATACACAAAAAATATTTCTACTTTTTATTTTATCTTTCTAATTCACTTTTACTGGAGTTATTGAAGGGTTTGCTTGTGTAGAATAAGTTATGAATAAATCATATTTCATTAATTGAATAAGTGTGCTTTATCATTTCAAACCATAATCACTTTTGTAAAATTTAAATTGGTCGTTATATTCAAATATTTTTTTAAAAAAACTTCATCGTAGTTTAGAATAATACCTTTAGGATATTGTAAAACAGGGCTAGAGCTCTGGAAGATGGGCTCAATAAGCTCGAGAGATGTCATTTACAGCCCTTCAAAAGTCTCCATATGTTCCTTCCTCTTCTAGTTTTACTAACTGCATCCTACGTTTGATTCTAGTTTCATAGGAAGTTGTATTCTGTTGGTTCATTCTCCAGGTAGACAAGATATATTCACTTTCTTCTTATTGTAGGCTGAGATTGAAAAAGTGAAAAAGAGAAGGGAAGAAAGAGCAATAGAGAAAGCACAGCACGAGGAAGAGATGGTAGTATCCTTATCTTTTGTTAAAATGTCTGTTATGTTTTTCTGACTTTGGAGACTTTATTGGCTGATTTCCTTTATGTTCTTCATTGACAACATTGATTGTTTGTCCATATTTTGAATGGTGATACCCACCCTCACTTTGTAGGCACTTTTGGCAAGAGAACGTGCTCGAGCTGAGATCCATGACTGGGAGAAGAAAGAAGAAGAGGTGAAGTATTTAATTGTAGCAACATATTTCAATCTTCTACTTTGCATTGAGATGTATTTCTTGTTTTGCTGGGATTTTGTCCCCCTGACGTTAACTCCTTGGCCTTGCTGACCTTGTGATATGTTTGATTTACAGTTCCATTTCGATCAAAGCAAAATTAGGTCAGAGATTCGCTTACGTGAAGGTCGTACTAAACCAATTGATGTTCTCACCAGACATCTTGATCCTTCAGATGATTTTGAGATAGAGTTAAATGAACCGTATATGGTATTTAAGGTAAATTTATTATATTCCTTGATTCTTAGTCTCTTATACCTCTTATGCTTATATAGGGTGAATAGTAAAGAAACTTTTTATAGATTTCTCTCTTACATATTTAAGGCCAATCAAGATTATGTAGAATTATTTTTTGATTGTATAATGATTTTTCTTTCTTTTTTTTTTTTTTTACTATATATTGAAATTTGACTGGACTGTTGTATCAGGGTTTGACCGTGAAAGAAATGGAAGAGCTTCACAATGACATAAAGATGCACCTTGATTTAGACAGGGCAACTCCTACACATATAAGATATTGGGAGGTATTATACCTTTTCTCCCTGAGTTTCTCGATACTCTGGCACATGTATTTTTAGGATATAGTGTTTTCTGTTTACTTGTAGCTAAGTTATTTATTGTTTTATATCATATTGCCCATTCTTATGTTATTTTCAACCTGTTGCAGTTCTAGTTTTACTCATAGTTCGTGTTGGAACAATTACTCACATCAACATGGATGTAATATTTTTTGTGAAGTTCTGGTTCTATGCAACCAGAATTTTTTTCAATGACTTTGTTATCTCACCTCAAGCTCTTTTTCCTCATGCTTTTAAAAAACATATGAGTTGCCATGCCCTACTATTCATTGTATATTTATTCAACCTTCATCCACATTGCTTTTCATCATTGTACATTTAAGCAAGTCTTATCATCCTTTGTTAGTCACCCCAGAATATAATACAATGGTTAATCCCTGGTTTATGCTGACTTAAGTAGATTTTGTAGGTTTTAGTTTTCTCTCCACCTTTTAATTGGTGCATATTTGGACTGCCATCACATACTTGGATATTTTCCCTTTTAACTTCATTTATATGGAATTCACAGGCGCTTCTGGTAGTTTGTGAATGGGAGTTAGCTGAAACCAGGAAAAGGGATGCTTTAGAACGTGCCCGAGTGCGTGGAGAGCAATTACCTCCAGAGATGATTGGTGAAGAACGAGGTTTGCATATGAGCATTGAAAAAGATGTTAAGAATCTTTTGCAAGGGAAAACTTATAGTGAACTAGAGGCCCTGCAATCCCAGATTGAATCACAAATGCAATCTGGGACTGCGAAGGTGGTTGAGTACTGGGAGGCTGTTGTTAAACGCCTTCATATATTCAAAGCAAAGGTAATGCTCTGAACCTGGGTCTGGTTCTTGCAACACTGAGTTGCTTTTGACATTACATATGAAACTGCAGGCTTGTTTGAAGGAAATCCATGCCAAGATGCTGCGCAAGCATTTGGAACGCCTAGAGACTCCAACAGAGGACGAAAGTACCAAGATTGAATCAAGTGCAGGACTTGATGAGCAGGATTCTGATCAAGATGCAGATGGTACATATAGTTTTCAATATTTTCATATGCCTTTCTGGATTTATGGACATTCAGTAGTCGACTGACAATCATTGAGTGTACAGATGCCGAAGTTCTCTCTCCAATACCTGTAATGGACAACGATGCCCAAGATGAAGAAGCAGGGGGGTCGTATTCACCACAATTGTTGCATGATGATGAAAATGAACACGCAATTGACCCTGAAGAGGATAAGGCCATTCTGGTAATTGCAGTCTTTAAATATTCACTCATATATCTTCATCTTTGGTACATTAGGAATAGGAGTGGGTCTTTGGAACAATTTTGCATTACACATTTCGTGTTAAGGGATCACTTGTTCCTTCTGAAGGGGGGGAAGGTAGTAGAGCACACAGAAAAGCAAATAATTGGACTTTAACTCGCCTATTTGTGGCTCTGATAGATACTCGTTCCAGCCTCCCCTCGCACACACATAAACGAACACATTCTCACAAAATTATGTGCGCTTGATCATGCTTGCTGTCCATTATGAATAACCATTGCATTCTTTTTTTCTCTTTTTGTGCATCCTTATTGTCCTTGATTCTTTGAATTTTCTATGAATTGCAACCTTTACAAGGTTTTTGCTAAGTAAGCAATGAATAAGGAAAATGCCAATTAGAAGTATGGCTTACTGGACAAATTCAGAGACATTTCTGTAATATCATCAGTTGGGGGTTAATTTTGTATTTGTTAGAAGTATGCCAATTTTATTGCTTTATCTCATTGCCAGGTTTCCCATCTCTTTCAAGAATTGTTATGTTGTTGTTAGTTGAAGAAGAAGAACATCTCAAATCCTTATCCCTCTTATTTTTCTAGTGATTTTCCTTGAAGATTTGAGTGTCAGGAAGTTATAGATTCAATTTGACCACTTTCAGTTCAGATCTTTGCAAGTTTTACTATTCTAATGATAAGGTTAAATGTTTGGAGAGCTCCATTATCCATAAATTAGGGGTGGCAAAATGGATCCGTAACCACGGTTCCAACGGTTCCAACCCAATTTGGGTTGAATTGGTTCCTAAGAAAATTTGATTTGGTTCTTAATTGGTTCTAAGTTGGGTCCAACTAAATTTCAAGTTAGGCCCAGATCGTTTGTCAATAATCTAAATTATAATGAACAAAATAAAAAGTATTGAGTCGGGTTGGGCTTGGTTCCCTTTTGGATTGATTTTGGTTCCATTTTGGGTTGAATTTGGTTCAACCTTAAAACCATTTAAGAACCAAACTCATTGAACAACCAACTCATTGGAACCGACCCAAAACCAATCCAACCCGCCCAATTGCCACCCCTACCCATAATGTTCTAATTTCTTTGTCTTCCGGCACTGTATTATCTGCTTGGAAACCTTTTAAATTTCAATTGTAGGACCGTTCTGTATCAACTGTATTTTGTTTTGTTCTATTTTTCTTTTTTCCTTTCATTTTCTAGTCATTTCTAATTCCAAGACCTAATATGGTCACTTGTACAGGAGAGGAGACGTATTGCTGTATTAGAAGAGCGGCGCATCCAAGAATTGGCTTCAAGGCCGACTCCTCCTGACAATAACTTTGAGAAAAGTGTCTTGAAAGCCATGGGAGCCATGGAGGAAGGTGATGCAGTATTTGGATTAAGTGATGAAATTAACCTTGACTCCCAGGTAGGTAGTTGTATTAGTCATACCTGTATATTTTCATTTCAAAATAGGGAATTATGTCATTTAACTTTGACATGTTTTGACCCTTGATACAAATATGTACAACACAGGTTTACTGGTGGCATGACAAATACCGTCCAAGAAAGCCGAAATATTTTAATCGTGTTCACACTGGCTATGAGTGGAACAAATACAACCAAACTCATTATGATCACGACAACCCGCCCCCTAAAATTGTACAAGGATATAAGTTCAACATTTTCTACCCTGATCTGGTTGACAAATCAAAAGCTCCAAATTACACCATTGAGAAAGATGGGGATAGTTCTGAGACTTGCATCATAAGATTTCATGCTGGCCCCCCTTATGAAGACATAGTAAGTAGTTGTCTTTTATCTCTTTTATTTCATTTTTTTTTTCTGATTTGGGAAATGCATTCACCCCTGTTCATTTTGTGAATAGGCTTTTCGTATTGTCAATAAAGAATGGGAGTACTCGCACAAAAAGGGGTTTAAATGTACATTTGAACGTGGAATCTTACATGTCTACTTCAACTTCAAGCGCTATCGGTATCGTCGCTGATGAGCAGCTGTGAAAGATCCCTCACTGAAAATATATGAATAGTTTGCCGGAAATCAAATATCACAATTTCCAATTTGCTTGGTTGGAAATGAGTTATTACACCCTTGTTCAAAGACTTATCTTGTAATAATCTCCTTTTAAAATTAGGTCAATTTGGGATTTGATTCCCACTTATTTTCTTCTTTTATCCAAAAGCAAATCATTTAATACATGTTGACATCGTAAGTTCCAATATGATTCATAGAGCGGAAAGTTTCCATTTCACATTCTGCGAGTTTATGCGTGGGAACCATGATCATTTCACAAGCCTTTATTGCCAGCCAATTCTAGTTTATATTCTTCGGGTTGGATCATGATCAGACAGTGGAGAGTGTATTTAATAATTGATTAATTGAAAGTGTATTTAAATCCATTATAGTAAAATTGATTAAAATTATGTCTTTCAATCAATCAATAGTATCTTAAACATACTTACGAACTTTTCATTATAAAATTCCAAAATTTAACTACCTTCGTGTAGAATATTAATAATTGATCAATTGAAATCAGTTTTTAAAACTTTTCATAGGTTGAGTTGTATATTATATATTTTTTATATTTCATCAATTCTTTTTTATTTTAATATGATAATTATCTGTAAATATATTTAAGAATATTTAAACAATCTAAAAATTAAGATTAGAATCACAATTAGTCAATATTAAATTTTTCATAAATAAATCTCTACCAAAATTTAGTTTATTAATTTTCAGTCCAACTGATGACTAAGTGCAATCAAGTTGATACATTTACTAACCTTCAATATTAGGTTTTTTCAAATGAAAGTTGTTAAAATAATTTTTTTAATTGAAAAGTATTACCCTAATATATCGTGGACTGTGGAGTACATAATTAACATAATTTATAATTCATGAAAAAGCAGGGTTAGTTGGGACTTGGATGCCAAATCTCATAGATTCTGTGAGATTAGCATGGTTGAAATTATAAATATCATGGTAATTATTTAAAATAGGACCTATCTTGAGTAATTTATTGTGATTTTTCATTGTTCTTAGAATGGAAAAAAAAAATCACCACTTAATTGTAATTTACTCAATGTAATAATAATATTCTCAAGTTAAGTTTAATCAATTCCGAGCTAATATTTTATGTTTTAATATTGATGCATCTGTCCCCACTGATTCTCATTCTTACAAAAACTAATAAATAGCCTTCTCATCGTGAACTTCTGACGTTTAATTTAGTTCTATTTTGTATCTCACATTAGACATGCCCAAACGGTTCGCGATTCTGATTACGGTTCCGAACCGCCGGTTCCCGGTTCCGAGAACCCGGAACCTTATTCTAACCGGTTGGGCACGGTTCCGGTTCCGGTTCCACAGTTCCCGGGCCGGTTCCACGGTTCCGGGCGGTTCCAAAACTTGTTTTTTCTTTTTGAATGTTTTTGGACAATGTATAACAAATAAAATAGAATAAAATAAAGACAAATAATTTTTATATTAATAATAAATTTAAACTAATAAATTTGTTATTAATATAAAAATCGAATATAATTTAAACAGTTTTTTATTTTTTTTGAATTTATTTTGGACAATGTTTAACAAATAAATCGGATAAAATAAAGACAAACATTAATCGGATAAAATTTGCAATGATTTTTTAAGCAACAAAATTAATTTCGTTGTTATTTGTGATGTTTTGACAATAAAACATGAGTTTTGTAGCTTATTGTCATTTGCTTACAAAGATAATAGAACGAATATTATGTTTATTATTAAAGTTGTATTTTCAAAAACTACTCATCCATATATTTAATTGAGCATCGATTAATTTCTGATTATAATAAGTAATAGATGTTGAAAAAATATTAAATGAACTGATACTTAAAAATTAACTAAAAATAATATGAAAATAAAAAAAATACAAAATGTATCTATGAGGATTTGAACCTTGACCTTTTGAAATACATATCAAGAGTAGTACCAACTAAGTCAACTCAATCTTTAAAATTCAAAATAATAAAAAAATTAAAAGAGTAGGTTAGAACCGGCGGTTAGAACCGCTGGTTTCGGTTCCTCATTTTGAGGAACCGTACCGTGGTCAACGGTTCCGGAACCGTTGACCATGGTTCGGTCCTGTCCGATTCCTCGGTTCCGGTTCTAGTTTGGGCACCTCTATCTCACATCATACATCCATATATATAAGCTCAAATCTATAAAATTCTCATTCCGAATACAAATGAATATACTTCACTTACAC
Source organism: Verbascum thapsus (assembly GCA_963669365.1). Taxonomy (NCBI): domain Eukaryota; kingdom Viridiplantae; phylum Streptophyta; class Magnoliopsida; order Lamiales; family Scrophulariaceae; genus Verbascum; species Verbascum thapsus. The sequence continues at coordinate 24,274,210 of OY770106.1, forward strand.
ATGTAATAATCGATAACAAACAATAGAACACTATATAATAACCGGAAATCAAAAGTGAATAGCCTATGACTTTGGCAAGTAAAATAAAATAGAACAACAATATTGTATAAGCAAAGAACAATTATAACTCAGCACAAAAGCAACTAATATGATATAATCTCAATCAAAATAATAAGTCACTCCTCAAGGAGTTTCAATACAAAAATAGTAATCCCAAAAGAATCCAAATCAATGTATAATAAACTCATCAAATACGGGTAAAAGAAGTCCAGATCCATGACCCTATGGGCTAAAAGTGAACCCTATATTATATATGGGCCGGATCTTAGAAGTAAATACGAAAAGAGTAGTCTAAAGTAGGGTATAGAGCAAAGCCCAGCCCAAAACAAAGGTACCAGAGATCTTCTCCAACGACCACATTGTACTTGCTCCACTCTGCAATGGATATTTCAAGACCAAAAAAAGAATAATATTATATATATATATATATCTGAATCTATGTCTGAATCAAGAACTGTAATGAAAATAGGTATTAAAATGAAGATGGGTGAAATTTTATAATAGATCAAATGCAAATAGCACAACATGTAATTACTGGGATTGCAATTTACCTGATCAGTAGCTGAGGGAGCAGGAGAAAGAGCGCCGAGGAGACTTGGCCCTGGGGCTCCGGTAGGAGGCGCCGGAGGGCTTGACAACGACGGAGATGGCGCTGCTGTGGTTGGAGCCGGAGTTGAAGCTGGTGGAGAAGCGAGGGGGGCTGGCGTGGGAGCAGCTGGTGGTGGTGGAGAAGGAGCTGGTGGCGGTGGAGAAGGAGTTGGAGGCGGCGGAGACTGGGCTGGTGGAGGAACCGCTGGCGGAGGACTGGCAGGCGGCGGCGAGCTCACTGGAGGAGGAGTGGCGACAGGCGGAGGAGAAGCTGGCGTAGCCACGGGTGGTGTTGGAGTAGGCGGAGGAGAAGCAACTGGCGGCGGAGATGTAACCGCCGGTGGAGGTGATGTAACGGTAGGCGGCGGCGATGCGGTCACCGGAGGTGGTGTTGCTGCTGGTGGTGTCGGGGGTGGTGTTGCCGCTGGTGGCGTCGGAGGTTGTGTTGCTGCTGGCGGCGTCGGTGTGGTGACAGGAGGCGGAGATGAGGTGGTAGGAGTGGGAGGAGCAGGAGATGTAGGCGGAGGACTCGCCGGAGTTTGAGCGCCAACGCCGCCGGCGACAATGCAGATCAGAGCTATGAATACGAGCTGTTTCATGACCATTTTCATAGTTTTAGTTAAAATGCTATCTTGCGCACTACTCTCCCACGGCTTAACCTGCGCACCGAGAGAGAATCACAGGATGGAGAATGATAGTGAAGGTTAAGACGGGAAGAGACTACATAAATAGGAAAATTTTAAGTACGTATTAAAGTGGAAATATGATTAGAAGGTTCATAAAGAGGTATACGTATGGTATGTACCATAGAGGAGGTCCGAGAGACTAATTCAATAATTTATTTATTTTAAATTCGTAATTGTATTCGTGCGTATTATAATAGTTTGCAAAACACTTATTCAATCAGTTTAGGTTGTCTTAGCTGACCGTCAATAGACAATCATTCAAGGAAATCGAATTTTTAATCAAAATTAGAAGATCCAGCTGTCCGATCAACTTCATTGATAGCTGCCCCTGACTAATTCAATAATTTTAGTGAATATATTTAATCATTCGTCCATTTAAATTATGTGTTGTATGACATTAACAAAATTCAATAAATCAATAAATTAAAATAATATAATATGTGTTATAAACAAACCAAAACTAAATATATCATAGAAAAATATGTATTATGATAAATTGAAAGTAGATGTGCTATAGATTAAAGTAAGGTAGCTACTACTATTTGTACTATTTTGTGAATACCCATAAATATTTGTTAGATGGGTCCCAAGGGTATTTTTGTCTTTTTGTTTTGGTAATTAGGGTTTTGTGAACACTTGGCATGAGTTAAAAGGGTAGAGCTTAAAGCCAAATGTAAGTGTCATCATGGTGTTGGTTGGATAACGATTTTGGCCCATTAAATGCTCAAACTTTCTATTCTTCTAATTTACATTTCCCCATTATCAAGTTTTGGTTGAACATAAATGTTTTTCATAAGTAATTGAATTATATTGTCACTTGATTAATTATTTATTTTTATGAAAATGGTCTCTCTTGATTATGTAGTTTATTTGTTATAACTATTTTTTTTTTATTTTTTTTTCTCACATTAAGAAAGGTAGATTGGAGCAATTGTGGACCCAAATTAGTTAGAAAAGGTAATCAAAATGTTAGTTGAATTGAATCTTGGTTGGTGTGATGAATTGATTGGAAATGAAGAAAAAACTTTTCAAAAAAGAATACTATGCTTAGAAAGCAATTTACCAGCCTGTGCTAATCATTTCCCTTAACAAACTAATTATTTGCATTGATGAATTGCTACACCTAAATAAAATTATATTTCCAATTAAAAAGTTTGGGTACAATTTTTCGAATTACAAAGGGAGAGGACCCTTTTTTAATACATTTAGTTGAGTAAGAAGTAAGTCTATTAACAAAAATATAAAATAATTGGTCATTTTACAAAAAAAAAAATTGAAAATTATAATACATCATGTCAAAATTCAAATAGACTATAACATAATGAAAGTATCGAAACATATATGATACTTCTATTTCATAGAATACTCGTATCAAAACTATCATGTGAGATAAATAAATAAACAAACAAAGAATAGCATAAATCATTTATATTGATCAAATTATCGACCAAATCAATGCAGGTGAATGTATCACCGACTCATTCAATTGATAAGATTTAAATATATAATAAATCGTACTTATCAATATTGTGAAAACCCTATAAAAGTGGTAAACTCATGTTTAAGTTTGTTAAATGCGATTTAAAATCCCAAAATTACGAATATTAAAATTACTCATAATATTCATATATAGTTGAATAAATAATTGTGATAAAATTAAAAATTGCACTTCATGAAAATTTAATAGTTAAAAAAAGGGTTAAAATGAAAAGAGAAGAATGTGGGCCATTGTATTTGTCTTAAAGGGCCAATTTAGCGTGGATTAAAAGGGATGATGAATAGGGGTTGTTTGGTGTTGTAATCAATCATGTGGGACTGTGTGAGTGATTATAATCATCACCAACAATAAGCCTTGTTCCTTTTCTTATTCACTCTTAATCTTTATTAGATTTGATTGGTCTCTTCTGTATTTATCCTAATTAATGTGATTATACAGTAAATCATCATAAAATATAATGGATTATAAAGTATTTAATAGTAGTGAAAATACTAATTTTCAATAAAGATAGATTTTCAAATACACGTATTCTGGCCAGTGAAATACAATTTTTATGATTGTTTAACTCTATATGTGCTCTCACTTTGTATTTTTAGCATTAAATATCCAAAATCGAAAATTCGAGTTTTTACATAATTAAATTTTTGAACACAAGGTATAGTCTCACGTGTTAAGTTGATGTCTCAAGACTCAAGTTATCAAAGATTTTGAATTTATCAGTATGTTTTTTCTTTAATTTCATGGTAAATTGGTAATTGGGCCCTTAACTATTTGGGCTTATAGGAAGCCATAACCACATGTGGACCTAGCCCAGAATCATATTGGGCTTCCCGTGATTGTATAAATGGATAAAGTTGAAGTAGGGTACAAAGGGCCGGTTTGGGTTTTCAACTTTTTTTTCACAAACACCAAAAAGCCCTTTTCCCACTCTATTTTAATTCAAGTCTTATCCATTTTTCTCACTCTCATTTCCAATAATATATAATTTTTTATATAATACTATTTTCTTTAATAACTTTGGCAATTATTTATTTTTAATTAATTTATTACATTTATAATTTAAGTAAGAGATAATGAAAAATCGATAAAATGATGATATATATTCCTTTTTTTTTTTTTTTTTTTTAAATCTAGCTTTATGCTGCTTATGTAGCAACTAGCAAGAGAAGAGAGTATTTCCAAGAAATTGTAAAGATATTTTTCTTTCCAAGTATTTCAGCCTCTCTTCTCAAGGTGAGCTCACTCTTCAAGCCCTCATCGATCCTCAATTCGACATCGAAAAGCTCGATGAAGTGTTGTTTAGTTTATTCAACTGTAAAAATCTAGATAATGGGTTTTCAGAAGTGTATAGTGATACAGTTTACTCTGATGTATTGGGTGTGATTAAGGCTTTGGGGTACCATAAGAAATGTGACTTGGCATTGAGTGTGTTTGAGTGGGTAAAGAAGCGTAAGGGTGTTATGATCCTAATTGCAAGGTATGGGACTTGGATCCCACATTGGAATTATGGGATTCCCATGTAGGGTTTATATGGCTTTGGGCTCTTCTATCTTCCACCTCATAGCTAGCTTAGCTTTTGGGGTTGGGTTCTCCCAAGGTCATGGTTCATAGAATTTAATTAATGGGTCTGTTGTGGCTGTGATCATTAGTACTTTGTTTCAAGATTGATATGGGATTGATGTATATGCGTACTATACTTCATTAATATCTGTTTTTTGGAGTAACGGGGCGTTATAGGGAGGTTGTGATGGTATTCAAGAAATTGAATGAAGAGGGGTGTAAACTGTAAACCTACTTTGATAACTTATATATAATGTGATTTTGAATGTTTATGGCAAAATGGGCATGCCTTGGAACAAAATTATGGCTATTTTTGATACTATGAAAAGCTCGGGTATTGCCCCCGATGCTTACACGTATAATACCATCATAAGTTGTTGTAGAAAGGGCTCTTTGTATGAGGAAGCTGTAGAGATTTCTGAGGAGATCAAAATAGCTGGATATGTGCCCGATAAGGTTACATATAATGCTTTTATGAGACGTGTTCACTTACACTACGCTTTTATCAGGTTTCGAAAAGGCCGGGAAGGATGAGTCAGCGATGATGGTGTTTGAGGAAATGAAGGGTTCGGGTTGTGATGCAAATATATGCACTGATCAAGATGTATGGTAACCGTGGGAAGTTTACAGAAATGATGAAGATTTTCGATGATATGAATGAATGTGGATGTAAAGCCGATATTGTTACTTGGAATACTCTATTGGCGGTGTTTGGCCAAAACGGGAGTTTTTCGAGAAATGAAAAGATCGGGTTTTGTGGCTGAGCGAGACACTTTTAACACACTAATTAGTGCTATTGCTATATATAAGAGAATGTTGAAAACAAATTGAGAATATACATATTCTTGCTGAGGAAATATATTCGGGTTCGATTAAACCCCATGCAGTTTTGTTGAAAACCACCCTTGTTCTTGTTTATAGCAAAAGGGATTTTATTAAACGAAACCGAACAAGCCTTTTTAGAGTTGAGAAAAAAAGGTTTGTCTCGGCAATATATAATATACGGTCCAAGGCAAATGGGATTTTAAACTTCATGAACGAAAGTGGGTTCATGCAATTACGAGTCATTACAATTAATCAACCAAAAATGAATAATTGAAAGAGAAATCTGATTTTTCACATCCGTCAAATTCCTCCACAAACAAAATTAATGAGCTAATAAGCTAAAACACTCGCATCTCTCATCCCCATCGACGAAACCTAATTCAATCTCGAAATTCAGGCACAAACAACATAGTTATCAAAGCTTTGATCTCTGTATCTGAAAATGAGCTGGTGGTGGGCTGGAGCTATCGGCGCTGCAAAGGTAATTTTTTCACAATCATAATTGCATTTACAGGTTTTCGTTTGAATCTCCGATTTGTAATTATAAGATCAGATTGTTCGAGATTTTGTGCAATTTGATCCCTAATCGATTGTAACAGAAACAAACAATTGCAAATATGACAATCGTAATCAATATAGTTCCAGATACATGTATAATAGAATGATATAGATTTTCGTTTGTACTCCGTATTTAAGTCTTGAATAACAATCGTTTTCATGATCGATTGAAACAGAAAAAGTTCGAAGAAGATGAGGCACCTCCAAAGCACCAAAGCGTGGCGCTAATAGTCGGCGTAACTGGAATAGTTGGCAACAGCCTGGCGGAGATTCTTCCCCTCACCGACACTCCTGGTGGTCCATGGAAGGTCTACGGAGTTGCACGCCGCCCCCGCCCCGCCTGGAACGAGGACCATCCAGTCAATTACATCCAATGCGACATCTCCGATAAGGACGATGTTCAGGCCAATATTTCAACCCTAACCGATATCACCAATGTATTTTACGTCACATGGGCAAGTAAATCCAGCGAGGCTGAAAATTGCGAAGTCAATGGCAAAATGCTGAAAATTTTACTGGATGTAGTAATCCCTAATTGCCCTAATTTGAAGCACATCTGTTTGCAGACTGGGAAGAAGCATTACACTGGGCCATGGGAAATGTATGGAAAAATAGAAATGCATGATACTCCATATACAGAGGATTTGCCCAGATTGAATTACCCAAATTTTTACTATACCCTAGAGGATATTTTGTTTGAGGAGGTGGGAAAGAAGGAAGGGTTAACCTGGTCTGTGCATAGGCCTGGGAATATATTCGGGTTTTCACCGTATAGCATGATGAATTCGGTGGGTACCCTTTGTGTTTATGCTGCAATTTGTAAGCATGAGGGTGAAGTTTTGAGATTTCCAGGTTGTAAGGAGGCTTGGGATGGGTATTCTGATTGCTCTGATGCAGATTTGATTGCTGAGCATCAGATTTGGGCATCGGTTGATCCAAATGCAAAGAACGAGGCATTTAATGTGAGTAACGGTGATGTGTTTAAATGGAAGCATTTGTGGAAGGTATTGGCTGAGCAGTTTGGTGTTGAGTATAAAGAGTTTGAGGAAGGGGATAAGTTTACATTACAAGAGTTGATGAAGGATAAAGGGTATGTATGGGATGAAATCGTTAGGGAGAATGGTTTGACACCGAATAAATTGGAGGATATTGGTTTATGGTGGTTTTCGGATATTGTACTTGGAAACAAGTGTTATTTGGATACTATGAACAAGAGCAAGGAGCATGGGTTGTTGGGGTTTAGAAACTCGAAGAACTCGTTCATTTCTTGGATTGATAAGGTGAAGGCTTATAAGATTGTTCCTTGATTTGATCCATGATGTGTTAAATCTCGGTGAAACGGGTACGTTTGTGTAGGTTATTTTTGATGTATAATAGTTTGACCACGTATAATAGTTTGATGTATATGTATAGTCGATCTGAAAATTTTGAGAGGGCTGAAGAAATTTTTAGGGATTTGGTATCGAGAGGGATCAAACTCGATGCAATTTCATATAACACCGTGATCTACGCGTACTGTAGAAACGGTCGGATGAAGGGATCTTATAGAATCTTCCTAGAAATGATGGAATCTGGGGTTGCCCCTGATGTTATTACATATAATACTTTTGTTGCAAGTTATGCAGGCGATTCGATGTTTGTTGAGGCAATTGATGTGGTTCGGTATATGATAAGGAACGGTTGTAAACCGAATGAGATTGTTGATTGGTATTGTAAGCTTAATAGGGGCGATGAGGCGGTGATGTTTGTTAGTAATCTTAGGAAACTCGATCCTAATGTTTCGAAGGACGAAGAACCGAGGTTGTCAGAACGATTGACGATGAAATGATATATATATATATATATATGGATTTACAATGAGGTTATGTAATAGTAGAGATAGGTTGTACTTGGATATGGAAGAATAGTGGTGTATTAGGAGATATTATACACAAGCTTCAAGTTGTTGTGTATATTTAGAATGAAAAATCTGAAATGACTTCAAATGTACAAGAGATGGTCTTACAAGTGAGATTGTTGGTGCAATTATGTCTATGAAGAAAAATTAAAAAAAAAATCTATTCAATTTTTAATTTTTAATTAATACTCAAAAGAGATGATTACTAACGTTAATGTTAATATGCCTCTAACTTAATGCTACATTCACATGTTGAAGATTCCATCAATTGTTCTAAAATGTGCATTTTTCACATGCCAAATATAAATATCTAATTTTGATTAGACTCTCACAATCTAATATAATGTAATTAGAAAAAATGGAATCTATTACATAACACGTGTCTACTACCTTCCTTATGAGTGATCCTAAGATGGATCGTTTGCGCTCTGATCAAGGGTGTAATCGAGTCGAATGCATATTTGTTCAAGCTTGTTTGAATTACAATTGAGCTTTAAAAATTTCTTTTTTAGCTTGATTTGGTTGTCAATTGAGGAGCTAAAACAAGTTTTAATCAAATCGAACACAAATCGAGTTTGACTAGTTTGATTATTTTGTATATATTTTTATTATTGAGTCGAGATTCAAAGCTGGTCAAATATAGGAAGACTGTTCAAGCTTGATTTGCCGAGTTCACGAAGCAGTTTGAATAAGCTTTTTATCAGTTAAGCTCAAATCAAATATCGAATAATTTGGTTTGATTTGGTTTATTTTAAGGTAAGTTTTTTTTTGGATGGGGATAGGATAAGGTGGGTAAAAAGTTGCAATTACAAGGAGGCCCAATTAAATAATTATTGCGTCATATATCACAATCAGCCAAAAATAAATAATTGAAAGAGAAATCTGATTTTTCTTCTTATTTCTTATTTTTGGAATATTCTATTAACATCTGTCAAATTCCTATCACAACCAAAATTAATGAGCTAAGCTAAAACTCTCATTTCAATCCTCATCACCAAAACCTAATTCAATTCCCAAATTCACACACAATCCACGTAGTTACCAAAGGTTTGATCTGTGTATCTGAAAATGAGCTGGTGGTGGGCTGGAGCTATCGGCGCTGCAAAGGTAATTTTTTCACAATCATAATTGCATATACAGGTTTTCGTTTGAATCTCCGATTTGTAAGTATGAGATCAGGTGGATTTGAGATTTTGTGTAATTTGATCTCTAATCGATTATAACCGAAATAAATAGTTGCAAATTTGACAATCGTAATCAATATAGTTATAGATACATGTATATATATAGAGTATAATTTGTTTCGTAATCGATTGAAACAGAAAAAGTTCGAAGAAGATGAGGCACCTCCAAAGCACCAAAGCGTGGCGCTAATAGTCGGCGTAACTGGAATAGTTGGCAACAGCCTGGCGGAGATCCTTCCCCTCACCGACACTCCTGGTGGTCCATGGAAGGTATATGGTGTTGCACGCCGCCCCCGCCCCGCCTGGAACGAGGACCATCCGATCAATTACATCCGATGTGACATCTCCGATAAGGACGATGTTCAGGCCAAGATTTCAACCCTAACCGATATCACCCATATATTTTACGTCACATGGGCAAATAAATCCAACGAGGCTGAAAACTGCGAAGTCAATGGCAAAATGCTGAAAAATTTACTCGATGTTGTAATCCCTAATTGCCCTAATTTGAAGCACATTTGTTTGCAGACTGGTAGGAAGCATTACATTGGGCCATTTGAAATGTTTGGAAAGACAGAAGGGCATGATCCTCCATATACAGAGGATTTGCCCAGGTTGAATATCCCAAATTTTTATTACACCCAAGAGGATATTTTGTTTGAGGAGGTGGGAAAGAAGGAAGGGTTAACTTGGTCCGTGCATAGGCCTGGTAATATATTCGGGTTTTCACCATATAGCATGATGAATTTGGTGGGTACCCTTTGTGTTTATGCTGCAATTTGTAAGCACGAAGGGTCAGTTTTGAGATTTCCAGGTTGTAAGGAGGCTTGGGAGGGATATTCCGATTGCTCTGATGCAGATTTGATTGCTGAGCATCAGATTTGGGCATCGGTTGATCCATATGCAAAGAACGAGGCGTTTAATGTGAGTAATGGTGATGTGTTTAAATGGAAGCATTTTTGGAAGGTTTTGGCTGAGCAGTTTGGGGTTGAGTATAAAGAGTTTGAAGAAGGGGATAAGGTTACATTACAGGATTTGATGAAGGATAAAGGGCATGTATGGGATGAAATCGTTAGGGATAATGGTTTAACACCAAATAAATTGGAGGATATTGGTATATGGTGGTTTTCGGATCTTATACTTGGAAAAGAGTGTTACTTGGATACGATGAACAAGAGCAAGGAGCATGGGTTTTTGGGGTTTAGAAACTCGAAGAACTCGTTTATTTCTTGGATTGATAAGGTGAAGGCTTATAAGATTGTTCCTTGATTTGATCCATGATGTGTTAAATCTCGGTGAAACGGGTATGTTTGTGTAGGTTTTATTTATTCCGCGTATCTTTATGTTTTTCTTTTTTACTATTGGTATGTGTTGTTGCGTGTTACACGTCTTTGCGTTATGATTTGTGGTTGTAAGAAAAATGTATTATCTTTTGTTATGATTCGTGTTTGTAAGAAAGGGAATAAATTGTGGAATATAAGCTTTTGCTATCTGAAAATTGAATGAGTTGTAATGAAGTTGTCTATTACACATGTTGATAATGTTATTGTACGAAACTACGAATATATTGTGGAAATGAACAAGTAATTTAATCAAAACGACTTTTGATTCATTTTCTTATATCGGGTAAATCCAAACAAAACAAATAAATTTATAAACATCTTTAAACAAGAGCATTCACCTAATTACAGCCATCTGAACACATTGCGAAATTCGAACTATCAGAAACAATCCCGATAGCAAAAACCAAGACCAAACTAAAAAAGTAAATTTCGGGTTAGAGCCTATATTTCAAAATCAGCTCTATTCATCAGCAGATCATCACCTGTATACAAAATATAACCTTTTTTTTCCCACTATCAAGTACTTCAATTAAACCACTGTCAATATATGGCCCTTGAATTTTCATCATTGGGGAATATTTTGTCGCCTGAATTTTCAACCGCCTCGTCTGAGTTATAAGAGAAAATGTCGACTGGGGCAGCTATAGAGCCGAGTGTACCTTGTTTATGACTAGAATTATTGGAGGAGCTTTTGTGATGATCGAGATATATAACTATAACAGTGATGTCATCATGAAAATGACGTCTAATACCCTTTTCGATTTTCTTTATGTCTTTGTATCTTACCTCTCTCTTCTTAGCAGCTTCCTGAAGGGCTGATGCTACTAATCTCTTGGCTATTCCCTGCACAAAATTTCCCACCAAAAAATCTTTTGAGTATGTTGAATGTTTAAAGCCTAAACTAAAATATGAAAAAAAAAATGAAAAAAGAAAAAAACACCCCTGGGATTTGAGAGAAATTACTGTAATTTTCTCTTAGATTACGATTTTACCCCCAATTATTGAAAGCATATCACAAGTTTGTCTATTTAGAGAGTTGCTTCTGGCAGAAACTTAAGGGGCTTGTGGTAAATGGTAATTACCCATTGAGTGATGTGTGTGCATATTTATCCATGTTTCTATTAGATAGATTCTAATAAGAAAGAAATGCAGCACAATTACAAGATCACTTCACACAGACTAGGTGAAAAATGTGTGTTCCAAATGATGTCAACATTGAGATCAAGGCCATAACACTTGCATATACCAGAATTTCCACATCAAACGGTGAGGATTGAGAAATCGTGCAATGTCAGCACTGTAAGCCTCTCATTATTTGGTGTGGAAAGATCTGATGTTGGTAGAATTTCCATATAATGCAAATTACAGTCGATTTTCATTCAATCAATTCTATGTCAATTGATAAATGTTTAAGATAACTAATGCCTCGACTGAAAAGAATAAAATGGGGAAAAACGTAAGCAAAATTATGTAATCATGTGAAATGAGAAACTTACAGCTCTTGGGTATTTCGATACAATTTGCACAGCTTCTTGATCACTCAGTTGTTCCCATAGACCATCAGATGCAAAAATTATAAACAAATCTTTTGGCCTAAGCTTTCTCGTTACAATGGAAGGTTCGGCTGACAACACTGGCCGCTTCATGGGAACATAACTTCCATATTGTTGGAAAATTGGGTCTCTGTGAAATTCGGGTTTTTTCAAATAAACGTCCCCAATAGATCTCGACACCTGGAGATAACAGATGAATTAATTAGCATTTTCGAAACATTTTTCTCGAGGAAAGTATAAACAATGAAACAATAAATCGAGAAACTTTAGAGATAAAGGCTACAAATTCACTTTATTTCACCAGACCACAACGCATACCTCTCTACGGAAATAAAGAAAAATAGATCATAAAAGCTAAACGGGCCTCAAGGAAGTCGAGCAATCCTGATCTTCCTGATGCCCCAAAAGAAAACGCGGAAAAAAATACATTTCCATCAGAATTATACGACTTTGCTCTATATGACCGCCATCTATATCTCATGCGACTTTAGGCTTCAGCTACATGAGAGGCAAGAGGTCGAGCATGTGATTCCTGGAAGAGTAGCCAACATATAATCCTTTAGAACAAACTTTCATTTTGAGGTTTTAGTGCTTCTTCTTATAAAGCATAGGCTAGGTATAAACCAAAACATCAAAAAAATTGAAAGACAGTGATCATAGCTTTTCTCTAGATTTAACTTAAACAATATAATCATCGTCAAGACACTATCAACGAGTTCAGCTGCATAAAAGTCACAAATCCATTTTCAAGGTCGGAATCAAATAATTGAAAAGGTCAAAGAAATGATTTTCAATAAATAAATTATGAAATAACCTGAATTATCCCCTTGATTCTCCAAACTCCACGGCAATAGACCACGACATGAGAATCTTCAGGATGAAGGGCTTCTACTTCCCTTCTAACTTCCTCACAAGAAACATTATGATCTGTTGATAACCGTTCAGCCACCACGGAGTTCTTCTCCCCATCAAAACCTTTTCTGCCAAGAACAGCTCTTGAATCTCCTAAATTTGCAACATATAATTCACCATCTGAAATTGCACCAACTAGGCAGCATGATCCTACTGAAGCAATCTGTGGTTTGACTGGCAATGATCGTTTCACTAAACTAGTAAACTCCTCTTCTGTGGCGCTAAAAGCCTTTTTTATTACGTCTGGTGATAGCCCTCCTTGCTCTATAGCAAATTCTACAAAAAAAAAAAAAAAGCGAAAAGCGAATTAGTTGTCATAGCAATATAAATTTCATAAGTAGCACTCTGAGTTTAAAGAATATATAGGACTGAAACTGAATTAGCTCTAGAGCATACATGAAAGGTTACTAGAGAAAATATCAAAAACACAAGAAATTTTCAAATAGTATAGAATAGAAATAGAAGAGCAATTAAGCAAATTACTCATTAATCAAAGAACTCCAAAACCTAAATCATTCTTTACAAGTAAAACACGTATAACTCCTATAACATGGAAAAAAACATACACACTCACTAATTCCTTCAAATAAAACATAAACAATTAAGAAACTCAAATCCGCATCCAAAAACCACATAATAAACATACACAAGACGCTGAACAGTTTTAAAATAGAAAAAAAAAGGAATTACTGTGTAGATATGGAAATAGATGACGATTAACAAAACGCGACGCCTCCGGTCCGCCGTGGCCGTCGTAAACTCCGACGTAGGTCGCAGAAGGCGACGTGAAAACCTGGCTCTGATCCTCTAAGTTCTTATTAGCCTGCACCACAGCTATGGAAAAATCTCCAGTGGCATGCGGCTTCAAATCCGTGTGCCACATCAATCCGTCACCGTTCCGCCTCCCCAAATACCGAAAACAACACGATCGCAACATCCTCCACCACCGAGCTCACTTCTATAACCCGTTCTATGAAAAAAAAAATCTTTGAAAAATTTGAGAATTTTAAGATATGTATGAGGATTTAGGTAGGTTTTAAATTTTGTAGTTTTTGTGATGAGAATTTGATGAGGTTTTATATAATTGAGAAAGAGAGTATAAATAAAGCGCAGAGGGGGTTGAGGGTAAAACCGTAAAAAAACTTCTTAATAATCTTTCATTTTTCTTCTTGATATTCCTATAATTTTATATGGTAAAAATATTTATTGATAATAATAAGTATTACACAAAATTATACAATTTACAATGAAAACGTTATCAATATGACATTAATAAATTTTAAAAAAAATTACGCATTTATATTTTGAGTAAAACAAATAATTACTAGACTCCATATGTAGTAGGTATTGGCATATATGTGTGTACATAAATGAGTAGTTATTTTTGAATTAGTCAAGATGTGATATTTGTGATTTAAAAGTTGTATTTATTTTTTGATTTTCGGTTTAGATACTTGGGCCTCAAGTTTTGGTTTTGTATTTAAAATATCTCTTTTTATGCTTTATAGTTTTATAATATAAATAAATTAAATTTATCGTGTGAGAGCAAAATTTCAAATTTATAATTATTATAATCAAATCCAACTCAATTTTTTTTTTAAAATCTATTCGTGGTATTATAATATTCCTTAATGGTCTATGGATTAAATTGTAAAAATATGTTTATGTGGATTACCCTCTAAACACGTTATAGAAAATTAGCAAAAATTAGTGCCATTTGGAGTATTTTTTTTTTAAAACTTGACTTGATCCTAAATTTCTTTTGTGGGGCTCATATTTGGTAAAGGTGTGTATGAATGCAAAAATGGAATATTTGTGGGTTTTGGATGGAGTGTGACGTGGATCCTCCACAACATTAGAATTAGCTTTCTCAATTATTTTAAATTTTAAAAATGGATAATTTTTTTAATATTTATTCCAATTTCGATCTAAGTATCAATCACCAACAAACCAATGACCAAAAATTGAGTTTAATAATATGAAGGGTTGGCAAAAAAGCAACAAACAGGAAGCAAAGACTAACATAAATACATTTTTTAAAATCAATGTGATGGGTAGTTGTTAGGCAAAAATATGCCACTCATTGCATTTATTTTGGCAAATTGAAACTCATATAGGTGAATTGAAATATTGAAATTGGGTATATTTGGAACTCTTAAAAATAAATTTAGGTTATATTCAACTAATTCTAGCTAATTTAGTTTGGTTGGTCCAAATTCTATGTGAACAACTCACTATAGGGAATTTCATTTAGTCAAATCCCATCTATAATTTCTTCTTTTTAAGGCAAATGATATGTTTTAGAAATTGTAACTATTTAACTAGTATATATTTTGTTGCAATATTAGGTGTAAATGGTAGTTAATTATTCCTCTTGAATCCCTTATTATCGAAATCCTGATGTACTTGGATAATTCCCAATTTCTTAAGGGTGTGTTTGGATTAAGTGATTTAAATTTGAGGAGGGGATATGGAGGAAAGATTTAAAATGACACATAAAGTGGAGTCATTTGAAATCCAACGTAGTTATGAAAAAAAATAGCTCAAAGTGAATGTCAAGTGATTTGAAATTCATTATACTTGGACATCCAAACGAACTTCATGGATTTGTTGACGAATTTGAAATCCATAAATTTTAAATCCTTCAATCCAAACACACCCTTATTTTATTTCATAATTAGAAAACAGTTTTAAATTTTAAATTCAAAAAATATATTCTTCAAAAGTGTGCTTCTACTGTTCTACATGACCTTAAAAATCCTAGTCTACTTTGGCCGATTTTGACTAATTCCTTTGGAATTTATTGGTAAAAGGATCATCAGAAAATTTGAATAATTTTTTCACAATCAGTCTAGAACCTGACGAGATTAGAAAAAATCCCTTAAAATAGATTTTCCATGTTTCAAATTCAAGTCAATGAGATTTCCATTCAAATTTCCAACAAAAGAAGATGCCTCAAAGTAATAAAGAGATAACAGAAAGAAACAGTATTACCTATCTGGTAGAGATAGGTCTTCCAAAAACATCATTATCAGTAATCAGTACCATAATGTGAATAGACTACAGATTGCTACAAATTTTGGGTTAAGATCCCTGTAATAAGTCTTTGAGGCAGCTTTCAAGAAATTTCCATGTCGATTTCATTTTCAGACAACATAAAAAACTATATACTAATACTAAGTTCTTCAATCAGTTCAAAAAAACAAAAAAACTCACCACTTGAACAACTCTGATAAACTGGTCGAGTAAATTCTTCGCCGGAACCTGCCTCCCATATTCAAACATTTGCATTCTGCAACTTGGTCATAGATAAAATCATAAAATAGCAGATTTCTAAATCATGCATAACATCAATTGACTAGATAATGATTTTTCTCAATAAAATTATGATAAATGATACACCAAGACATACCAAGTTGGCCACAATGTTACCCACATGAAATCTTCTATTGCAGGACAAGATATAAATACATAATCGATGAAACTGTTGTCTTAACATTAGGCAAACACCAAGTCAGCTATTCATATACGCTGGCAACCCAAAGCTAATTTACAAAACTGTATTAGTTAAACTTTCATCTCATCAGAATCAAACAACAAATTACAACTCATTCTTCTGAAAATTCTCACTAAATCAAAAAAAGATAAAAAGTCAGATAATATAGCACGAAAATAGACGTTCATGCACCTCAACATTACAAATTTTCTTTTACTCCATCTATAGTTACATTAATACCTCTACGACAATATGGGCAGTCACCACAAGTACGTACCCATGGATCCAAGCAGCAAAAATGATACCTATGCCCACATGGTAGACATGTAAGCTCATCCCCTTCTGAGAAACATTCCAGGCATATACTACAAACCTTTAATGCTTTCGACATATCATCCTCATCACTTTTCTCAGGGATATGAAATACCTCCACATGCAAACATTTTAATGCTTCTTCTGTAAGTCCTGGAGGTCTCCTGATTGTTGGTTGGCTAATGGAAACAGTTAAGGGGGAAACTGCAGCTAGCCATTCCCTTGATATTTCTGTTTCCCAATCTCCAGCGTCGACAAGCCTGAAGTCATCACTAATTGCAATGTCATTCTGATTGTTACGTGATGAATTCGTGTTACTCCGCCTATAATGAAAACCACCATGGTTATCAGATTGAGCAGCAACACATAGAATATGCAAGAAAAAATCCATGGCACTCAAGGAGAAGAAATAGGGTCAATGATTATACAATGGGATAGAGTGTTTAAACCATTAAATGAAATGTTGAGTCATACTTAAGAGAAATTACAGTAAAAGGAAGTGCAAGAGACAACCAAAAAGATTATTACAATTATAGGACTTTAGGCTTGAGAGTCAATCTACAAGATCACACAAAATTATACTAGAAAAGAGTGCTACTCCGAACAATAGAACTGAGGGCTCCAGGAGGGTAGTTTGATCTGGGATGTACAAGTTAAAGGGATATGAGAAGAATTTTTCAATTTGAATATGAGAAATTCGGTTTCTGAAAATGGGGAACAAGGAGACAAACTAAATCAGGAATAATTGGTTCAATGATCCTTGATTTTAAATTTCAACTATATGTCATAGTGCGAACCAAATATTTTAAATTTCAATGTGATCTTTGATATTTTTCTTTTTTAAATTTTTTTTTGGGTGGGGTTAGAGGGGAGGCATAAAATTTCATAATGCGAATCAACCTGCTGCCAGTGAGAGTGACGCCTCTCAACCTTTGCATAAGCCTTTCTCTAGCCAGTAGCACAGCTCCAGGAAGCCTATCATTCCCACTGATTCTCGGCCTATCTCGTATGTCACTGTGATTTCCTGAATGGCCAACATTTTCTGAAGAAAATTGACGGCCACCTTCAAAGCGAATTGATGGGCGTTCCTAAGCATGTCAGTAAAAGAAATGAGGGAAAGCAAGATGAATGGTTGGGAAGGGTGTTTCCTTTTGAATATTTGCAAATAAGTAATTTTCAGATAACCACACATTAGCAATTTCACTTTCTCAAACTAACACCAGATAACAAAAAACCCAAACAAAACAGTCACCCGTTACCAGCTCCAATACAACTAAACACAATCATAATCATTTCAACAATCAATTCACAGCAATTACTGAATCTGATGCAACAACAAAAAAGGAACAAATCTTACTTGAGGTGGATGAGAAGATCGATGAAGTGGAGGTTCCCTAGGGTAATGAAGAAGAGCTCGGCGCAACGGATCACAACCGTCGGGATCAAGCCGATCACGGCGAGTGTGACTTCCGCTGGAACTGTTGTGACTGTGGTGGCGGCGATTAATCCGATCAAAAGGCGGTGGAGAACCCAAACCCGACCCGACGTCAAGTGGATCCGAATTCCGACAGTAACGCGACCTCCGAGTGTAAAATAGCTCCGATGCGCTCGTCATACAACTGCAATTAACAATTGAAAGCACAAAACCAACGATAACCTGCAAATTATGAAAATCCAATTACATGTTTATTTATGCAAAATTCAAAAGCGCATAAAAACAAAACTTCGAAATTATAGATATTTACACAGAATTTCCAAGAAATTACTAAATTCTGCGAAGATTAGGGTATGGAGAGAGAGAAATTTGACTGAAAGGGGGCAGCTAATGGCGATACCTTCGAGGAATATGTGAAATCTGTGATGAAAGGGAAAGTGATGACTGTACGGTTTTCTTTTCATTTCCCGTTAGAATAATATCATAAATGTCACGTAACTATATCATAAATGTCGATTCACCACGAATTTCCCTATTTTAACATTTTGCCCCCTCAAAAAGTATGTCAAATCATTTTTGTTTAATTATTTCTATTAAAAAAATATTTTAAAAAGAAAGGTGAAAGGTTGGATCATTATTGTGCCGTCAAGAGTTAAATGCTACCTAACCCACATATGAAAAATGCAACTTCTACTCTTCATTAATTATGATATGAGATTGGCTAATTATTAAAAAAATTACACATATAATATAATATAATATATATATATATATATATATATATATATATTATGTACATGAGAGATTGGCTGCTTGAAAATGGACCATTGTTATGTTATGACTTTGAACTTTATTTGAAAAAGAAAGTATAAATAAAACATTATGAAATAAAACACAAAGTGTTATTGAAGTTATAAATTTTTTTTTCTTAGCAATTTTTCTCATAATAATTTAAAGAACAAACTAGCCTTAATGCTAAAAAAATTAGGGAGAGAGTCAAAGGACACAAAGAGGACAACTATGTTATTATAGTGGTGGACTTATGGTTACATAAATGGAACTTTTGTTACATTTTTTAAGGCATGAATCTTATTCAATCTCCAACAATAAATAAGAGTGATGTTATATACACTGATTATAATTCACTTTTTTTTTTATTTTTCTAAAATATGATAAAAATTGTATATAAAAAATATGTTTAACATGATCTCCATAATTTATGTTTACTATAATAAAAAAAAATTTAACGTATCAAGATGAAAAAATAAAATAAAATAAACGGTGATATATAGCATTTTTCTAAATAAAAATCCATCATCATTAGAAAATGAATGTATTGCCTTGCTAGCAAAAACCCATAATAGGTTGGGGCGAAAAAAAGTATAAAAAAAGTTAGGTATGAAATCGTATTTATATAAATATATATATATATCATTTTTTTAAAGTTAGGTAATGATTTAAATGCTAAGAGTGTGTTAGGTTTGTTGAATTTCCAAACCAAGTAAATGATTAAGATAAACACTAGAGAAATAGTTTTGGTAATGTCCATATTTACATTGAATCAAAGAAGTCTCATCAAACTTATAGAAAGTAATTTTTGAATTTGGCATCTAAATGAGACATTTGAATTTCTAACTTCTATTTAAAGCTATTTTAGTTTTCTTCAATTTTCATAAGCTTTTTCAGTGGACTTTCACATGTGGTAAGCGCGTACATAATAAAATGTTTATTAAAAAATGTCACGTGTTTGAATTATACAAAAACACATGGCGTATTCAAATAAGTTCGATATGATCGAGATTTATGACTTGATATTTCAACCGTTGATCTCAAGGTCGAATCACGATCGGTGTGTAAAACACACAAACCTTTGTCCTATTTGACTATTTTGCCCTATACTTTTTTGTGTGCGACTATTTCCCCCTATTTTTAGGGGGGATTTTGGAAGGCAAGGAAAAGCCCAAAATGTGCAAAATATAATAATACAAAATACCAACAAGCATGGCGCACGTGGCCATGGAACCTGGTTTTGAATCTCACTGTGATAAAAAGAAGTAAAAAACAAGGGGCTGCAAAACAATATTGGCAGGAACAAGAACAGCTAAACGGGTCGGGTCTTCGGTAGGTGATAATTTTTCATACCCGTTTACACCCACCATTTCTATTCTCACCTACTTCTATCCCCATTTATGTGTTTTTTTGTATATACAAACTGTTGTATTGAAGCCCATTTTATCAAGATTCTACTTTTTTGGTCTCAAGTACGTTGCTTTGATACTCTTCTCAGAGAAAAACGAAACAATTTTTGGAATTAGCATTTCTTACATGAAGATAGCTCTCATTATATGAATTTGTTTTCCTGATAATTTCAGGTGTTTTGATTAGTTGAAGCTATGGATTTCTTGGCAACATCTGAAGGCCAATTGTTTGTGGGTGTTGCTGTTGGTCTTATTGCAATTGGTGCTGCTTATGTCTTGCTTTCCCCCAAGAAACCCAAAGGTTTTGTGAATTATATTATACTGATTTGGATTTGTTTTGCTTATATTTTGTTGGTGGATGAATATTTTTTGTGGGTTTTGACTGTTAGTTACAATGGAGCTTAATAGCAGTCTGAATGGGTAGATTTCAATTTACTATTATATCGATTATTGTTATTGAATTTTATGATTTTTGTAAAAATTCTCATGAAGAACAAGATATTACATTCTTGCATAAAGACTAGATCTGTTATGTGTTCTTTTTGTTTAATTTTCTTCTATTCTTGACTTAGTATATTGTGGGCTTGGCAGTGTGCTTGGATCCAGATAATTTCAAGGAGTTTAAGCTTGTGAAGAAAACACAAATCAGCCATAATGTTGCAAAGTTCAAATTTGCTCTTCCTACACCCACTTCAGTATTGGGCCTTCCTATAGGACAACACATAAGCTGCAGGTCGATTTCGTAACTCAGTCTTATAATGATATTTATCGTTTCTATTGTCAAATTTATTTATCATAGCAACAAACATAATAAGGTTGATTATTAATTTGATTTTACATGTTATAATTCTGTTTTTGCAGGGGCAAAGATAGTCAAGGTGAAGAGGTCATCAAACCATACACTCCGACTACTCTGGATTCTGATGTTGGTTATTTTGAGTTAGTCATAAAGGTAAAGTTGTGATCTTTTGAGTTTTGTGATCCATTTATTTTTTGTGTATGTCGATATTTTGGAGTAAGTAATTGATGTAAGATTTCATCATTTTCTTCACTCATTTGGTTTGTTTTTGATATAAATTTTGTATAACGCTAGATGTATCCACAAGGAAGAATGTCCCATCATTTTCGAGAAATGCGTGAAGGTGATTATATGTCTGTGAAAGGACCAAAGGTACTAACTTCTTCCTATAAAGACATCTTTCTATATACTGACAATGTGATCTATATAACTTATTCTTGTAATTTTATTATTAGTTTTAGCAGAAAAGTGTTGATGTTTTATGGAGTTTGTGAGACGCGAGTAATATTCCATTTTCACATTTCACTATATTTTGTAAATATTGATGTCATTGTTTAGCTCATAATCTGGTAACATGATGGTTTTAATATATGTGTATGTGTTGAATTTGCATTTGTCGGTTATGTTGTATATGCAGAAATTCTGTATATATACTGAGACATGCTCTTGTTTGAAATTTCCATTAGGGTCGTTTTAAGTATCAACCGGGACAAGTCAGGGCATTTGGAATGCTTGCTGGAGGTTCAGGGATTACACCAATGTTCCAGGTTCGTATACAACACTATATCTATATCCATTTATTTCCTTAATATATATTCTTTGTTATTATCATTTATCAATCATTGAAATTTGTTTATTTTTCACAAATCAAAATGTAATAGATTCATCTTTCTTGTTTCATTCGTGACATCTGTTTTAGGTTACAAGAGCAGTTCTTGAAAATCTCAATGACCACACAATGGTCCATCTGATTTATGCTAATGTTACATATGACGACATTCTGTTAAAGGTCAGTTTTTTATCGTATTATCCAGTTTGTAATTGTCAATTTGTTGAAAAAAAAATTAATTTACTTTGAAATATGTAAAGATGGTTAAGTCTTTTTGGATCCCGTCTAATTTTATTTGTCGATTGCAGGATGAATTGGACAGTCTCGCTAAAAACTACCCCCACCGCTTCAAAATTTACTATGTACTCAATCAGGCAAGTTTTTGTTAGTTTTATAAAGTATTTTAGTGATCAAAATTTCACTTATTTGCTTATGATATGCAATAGTTTTATGATGATACAAATTACAAAGTTTTTAGACGATTTTAACCAAAATTTCATTTTTTTTTAATTCTAAAAAAACTTGTGTTTTATTGTCTATAGCCTCCTGAAATATGGAACGGTGGCGTTGGATTCGTCTCAAAGGAAATGATTCAAGCTCACTGCCCTCCACCAGCTTCTGATATTCGGGTATAAATCGAGCTTTGCATAGTTATCTAAATGTGACGAAAAATAAGAAAACATTAAGATGCAAAAGTACTTAATTTGAATCGAGCTTTGAATAATTAGCTATATGTGACAAAAATAAATAAATTAAGATTTAAAATGTACTTAATTTTGTTATCTTGATTTTGCAGATTTTACGATGTGGTCCACCTCCAATGAACAAGGCCATGGCTGCTCATCTTGATGCTCTTGGATATTCATCTGAAATGCAATTTCAGTTCTAATTTTGCCTCAGGTCTTTGGTCTTTTAATTAATAAAGTAATTTTAATTCCATTGTTGGGGAAAATAATTCTTGATTTGCATACTGTAATGTTGAGAATTTGGTTTTCGTCGTGTTGAAATGAAGTTTATTATCGATCGTGATAATCGATTTTACCTGAGCTATTATGTCATTCATGAATGTCGATTGACCTGGAAATGTTTTATATTACTAAATTATAGAACATATTGAATGTGAAAAATGGTGAATATACCATTTTTTGCTTCTCTTTTTTGATAGAAGTAGTATTATATACAATTTAAATGATTAATACAAGTATTTGTATATTATCCTTTCACATGGATTTTTGTCGAATGATTAATTAATTGTGATTGTCATGAAATTCTGAGTTAAGGGTTCTTATAAGAGTTTTGGCCTCAATTGGATGGAAACTCCATTCCACAAAAAAAGTTTCAGAGTAAAAAATTTAAAAAAGTATCAATTGTTTGCTATGTTACAAAAAATTTTTTAAAAAAAATCTCACAAAATTTAAGATAATTTGAAGAAATTTTTGCAAAAAAAAAAAGAGAAAAAATTACTTTTACTATTTATAATTTGACAGTTACACATCGATTTATAAAGTTTCTCCGGGCTATTTTTCAACTCCAAAAATCAAATCAATCACATATTCTAATGTAAAATAATGCAACGTTTAAAATAAGATCTATTGTGACTATTTTTTGACATCTAAATAGATGATTTTGACTAAAATGATTTATTATAAATTACTTTCTAATAACAATTATAAGAATTTTTTCATAACAAAAAATATATCACATCAACCATAATCATTAGATATTTTTCTCTTAAAAAATTCTCCAAACACAAATCTCACATCATATTTCTTATTTTTAAAAATATTTTTCATTACTTTTATCATGATTTTTTTTTTCCGGAGATGGATATACTATCCAATTAAACACTTTATAATTGCTTTGTTGAATCCAATAATTACAATAAATGGCTCAAGTCTATCTAGGATCTATAAAGACCTACAACATTTGTATGGGTAGTTGAAGCCTGTCTAGTTAGTAACTGAAACAAGAACAGGTAAATTTGAATACTATTATTATTTTAAAGGCAAATCTCAAGAATTCTATTGACATTGGTTTTGTAAATATTGGAATTTGGGTTACTCAATAAGTCAATATAAATGATTCGAATAGAATAAGTTATTGTTAAATCATAACTGAATTATAATTGATCTTTAAAATTTGCGTTGAACTTTGTTTGATTATTAATCAAATTGAATATAAAAATTGAATAAAATTGCAATACCCAAAATAATGAAATTTGAATATAGTTAAAGTGAATCAACTTATCCCGAATTTCTCACAATTGTAAGTTTATTAATGGCATAAGGGCCAATATGTACAATACATTTCCTTCAAAATACTAAAGTGTCATAATTTATAAAATTAAGGGACTAAAATGACACATATTTTAAAATTTAAGAATTAAAATGATAAATTTTTAAATATCGAGGGACTAAAGTAGAACTCAACAGATGAAATAATTTTATTAGTAAAATATAATATGTGCATAGTAAATTATTAATTTTTGACTAAAATCAACAAAAAGAAAAATGGTCGAAGAGATTATATTAAAAATATATTATTGAGTCGAAAGATGAAATTAATTATTAACATAATTAAAAATTTGAGGTATTGAATTAATTCTAAATATAAAATTAAAAGAACAAAATAGTGACGTTGATACTTAATAAATATTTTCTGAGCTTTTGGTATAAGAACTCCTTTCCCTGTCATTGAATCTCATCTCTCTCGCTCTCGCTCGCTTAATCTTGCTTTCATTGCCCAGATATTCTGATATCAAAATCCATCTGGGTTTTCTTTAATTCTTCCAAATTTTCTCATTCTATTAAAGAAACATTTTCCCCCAAAACATTTATGAACCCTTTATTTTTCTCTTTTGAATCTCTGTTTTCCATTCTTTAATCTGCTCAATTCTTGCATCTTAATTCATGCAAGACTTAATTTTGAAATTAATTGGGTGTGCTGTCTTCTTCTCTTAATTGTAGTTTTCCCCCTTTCTAGCATTAAATTTGAATGCTTTATACTGCCCCAGAAATCGAAAGGGTAGCGTTATTTGATATTGAATTCTGTTCTTATGCCCAGTTCTTATTAAATATTTGAAACACAATTTTTTTAGCTTTATCGGGGTTTAGAATAGAATGTCAAAAATGGGATTTCTTTCTCATAAATCTCTGTTCTGTTTATTCTTAATGACATCAACAGTATTGATTTTATCTTGGTTTTTAGTGTTAAGATCCATGGGTAGGCCTTATTCCATTGATTTTAGTATATCACAGCACTCCAACCTTATAATGCCTGTAAATGAGAAGAATTCAAGAAAATCTTATAACAACAATCAAATTCTCAAAGTTTTCATGTATGACTTGCCCCCTGAATTTCATTTTCATCTCTTAGGTTGGAAATGTAGTGATAACAGTAGTGTATGGCCCGATATTCGGACCCACCTTCCTCCTTACCCTGGTGGTCTAAATTTGCAGCATAGCATAGAATATTGGCTAACATTAGATCTCTTAAACTCTGAATTTGCTGAAAATTTGATAGGCCGTAGTGCAATAAGAGTACGTAATTCTAGCGAAGCTGATATTATGTTTGTTCCCTTTTTTTCATCCATAAGCAAAAATCGTTATTCGAAGGTTAACCCGAATGAGAAAAAGAGTACTAATGATATATTAGAGGAGAAATTGGTTGAGTTTTTGATTTCTCAAGAGGAATGGATTAGGTCTGGGGGTAAAGATCATGTTATTCTTGCTCATCATCCTAATAGTCTTTTATATGCAAGAATGAAGCTTTGGCCTGCTATGTTTATCCTTTCAGATTTCGGTAGGTATCCTCCGAATATCGCTAATGTTGAGAAAGATGTTATTGCACCTTACAGGCATGTTGTAAGGAGTTATGTTGATGATAAATCGGATTATGATAGTCGTCCGATTTTGCTGTATTTTCAGGGAGCTATATATAGAAAAGATGTAAGTCATCTTTGTCTCTTAAGTGTTTATGATTGTAGTGTTTATGGTGATAAATGTATTTCAAACTTTTGATAACTTTTTGGTTATATCTTACATTTATATCTTACTCGAGTTTGATTAGAACTCAGGAGGCATTGATTTTTGTTCGATTACGTTCCTTGATTTTGCTGTTTCATTAGCAAATGATGCTAGTTAATGTGTTTGAACTATATACTTGTTTAAAGATTTTCCATTATGGTGTGTTTGGATTGAAGGATTTGAAAACCATGGATTTCAAATTCATCGAGAAATCCATTTAAGTTCATTTAGATGAATTCATGTTATGATGGATTTCAAATCCCTTATCATTCATTTTGAGCTCTTTTCTCTACAACTATGGTGGATTTCAAATTACTCCATTTTAGAGACATTTGAAATCCTTCCCTCAAATCCAAATCACTCGATCCAAACACACACTTAAGGAAAAGAATGTATTAAGCAACATTTCATTTTCCATTATTTGTTTCCTAATAAACATAGTTGTCTACTTTCTCATTTTTCAGGGTGGAATAATACGTCAAGAGTTATACTACATGCTAAAAAACGAAACGAACGTACACTTCTCATTTGGAAGTGTCCAAAGTGGCGGTATAACCAAAGCGTCTGAAGGTATGCATTCATCGAAATTTTGCCTCAACATTGCTGGCGATACACCTTCATCAAACCGTCTCTTTGATGCTATAGCTAGCCATTGTGTGCCCGTAATTATTAGCGACGAAATTGAGCTCCCTTTTGAAGATGTTATCGATTATTCTGAGTTTTGCGTATTTGTGCGTTCATCGGATGCTGTGAAAGAAAAATTCCTCGTAAATCTAATCAAGAACGTTGGAAAAGATGAGTGGACTAGAATGTGGACAAGGCTAAAAGAGGTTGAAAAGTTTTACGAGTTTCAATATCCATCACAAGAGAACGATGGTGTACAGATGATATGGCAAGCTGTTTCGAGAAAGGTTTTTGCTGTAAAAAGGAAAATTCATAAGGATAAACGATTTTATCGAACGATTGTTTCTGGAAAAACAGGGCTTAAGTCAGTTTCTGTGCCAAGAAATTTTTCGTGACGAATTAGCAGAGCTTGTGATAAACATCGTTTTTTTTCTTTTCGAAAAGTGATCTCTGTTTTTGAAGTGGTAGCTTTTCGTCTGTTTTTGAAGGGGCCATGCGTAAGTTTATCTGGCTATTCAAATGTTAGTCTCTGGGCATTTTGCAATTGCATTATGCATATTAGATCGTATTTGTAAATGGTTTTGTCGTTAAATTGCTTGATTTTGTTAGCTTTAATCGAGGGATTTTCGGTTCCACGTTTTGTTCTCATGAACTGTTTATTTTGAATGGAATGGAAGTATGTTTTTCTTCAACAAAATTGAATCTTCTTGTCTCTTTTCTCTCTGAATCATGACTATGGCTATATTCTTCAGTCATATCTTAACTCATAACACATTATATTGTTGAGTTATGGAGCCTGAAGAACTGTAAATTGAGCCACCACAGCTCTTGCTGATCCAACTATTAGTCTTTACGTAATCCTTTTCCTATTAGGTTATGTATATTGTATAAATAACCCTATTCTCTTAACATTCTTACGAAAAATGTAGTGAAAAATTTTGACTTGATAGCACCCCCAGACGTTGTCAAAATTCTTTTGACGAACTGGGTAAACAATTCGTGTGTTCTTTATTGCGTTTTCTTTCGTGTGTTTATTCATAATTGACATCATATTCCTAACATATATTATATATATATATATATATGTATATGCCATCAGCAAAATGTGAAAGGGGAATGAAAAGATATAAATACAAGGAAAGAGTGTTAAAAAATTCTAAAACACGTTTTTTTTTTCTAGATTAACAACTCTAGTGAAAATAAAGCCGAAAACATGATCACACTGCACAGCCTCCTTTTAGTTTGAAAACAATCAGAAAACAGAACAAATCTGGAGTCTATAGCAGTACATAAAATCCTCGCTCTGTTATTTTTGTCAAATGTTTCAGCCAAATGTCTCGATGAGGAAACCCTTGTAGATGCTCATAAATTTCGCCACGAATGCTGCAAGATTGATCAAGTTAGATAGCATAAAAATAGTTCACAAGTTAGTTTCTGAGAATATTGCTTGTTAGGGATAAACATATAAATGAAACGAATATACACTGGATTTTATATCAATCTCTCTTTTGTCATGTAAATCTATATATTCGGTGAATCTCATTCATTCTCACAAGATTAAAGATTGCATGGAACATACCTTCAAGGTGAAATATCGCTTTTTGTCCAAGGCGTAACCTATGTTCCTGAGAAAAAAAAAAAGGTTATTGATTTAGATGTAACAAATGGAAATTTTGTTATGGCAAAACTTTGAAATAGTGTAAACAATTGCCATATTGTTCTTAATTTAGTAGATGTTAGAAAGGAAAAATCGGAGTGGATTCAAACTCACGTAATATGCAGCCCAATGAGAGATCTCATGCTTCAATTCAGAATCCAATTTCTTAAGAAGTTCATGAACCAGTCTCTGCAATAAAACGAGAAAACAACATCCATCGACTTGAAATCAGTAGTATTAGTCAATATATTTGTTTAACTTGAGAAGGTTGAAGTTGGAAAAGCACAAAAGAGGAACCTTTAAAATGATTTCTGGAGGAATACAATTGATGAGTAGCTCATATAGTTTCCCTCGAACCTCAAACAACCTAAACAAAGCAATGTACTATTTTAAACAGGATGCAAAAAAAAGAAAAACTGTGATATTTTGGGATAATTACATGCACACCCCTTCACTTATTGGGTAATTACCACAAGTACCCGGAGGTTTTGCATATTACCAAGATACCCTTGTCACACTCCGACAATTCCAAAAACAGGGGGTGAAACTATAATATGCTTTACTCACATGGGAAGTTATAATAATTTCTCAAACTTCAGCATAATTAGGCTCTCACATGAGGGATGTCCATGCAATTTACACTTGAAATTTTATACGGATAACTAATGACTTGGGTTGTTTTTGTCATTCTATAACTTTATATCATCCCATAACATGCATTAAAAGGTAAGATTTGTCGAACCGTTTAGGACTCTGCTCCTTAAATATGCTTGATGCTATTTCAGAAACGTATTCTTCCCAATCCATGGGGGGTATGGCTTGATTGTTACTAAAAGGGTACCTAAAAGTAAAACAGGCATAGCATTAGCAAGATTTTTCAAGCAATTTCTGCATATCAAACGAAAAGTAAAAAGAACTCAACTGTTGGACACGACAAGTTTCAAATGACAATATTGCCCTCCTCAGGCTCCTGTTAGATTGCTGTGCTATACGGTCAGCAAATCCAGATGGCACTTGTAATCCTTCTTTCTTGCCAATAAACTCTAACACATTCACAATCTGTCGTTCAAAAGTAATTCATCCATGAAAATTATCCTTTTTTCGTACTGGGCAAATTATAAAATAAAAAAAAAAGAAAGAAAAAGAAGAATTACTGACCTCTCCTTCTGTTGGTGCATTAATTCGCATGTTCAGACAACGAGATCGGACAGCTTCAGTAACCTTGGAGGAACTGTTGCAGCATAGAATGAGTCGGCATGATGCACTATACTTCTCCATTGTTCTTCGGAGAGAGTGTTGGGCTTCCCTTGATAGTTTGTCAACCTCGTTCAGCACAAGAACTGATTTTTAACCATAAGATGTCATTAATTCAGAGAGACTACAAAATTTAACAACAGAATGAAGTTCATCACATTTCTCAAAGTTATTTTAAACAATCTTAGACCACTTGATGCCACAAAAGTATAACTTTTGAACAACTCAATGGAATGCATATCACAAATTCACAGAAGTTACAAAATTGGATAGCCAACAGGTCTTGAATTACCTTTGAAACCCTTCTTTCCTTTAGTGTCAATGGGTCGGTTTTTTGCCATTTCTTTGATTATCTCTTGAACCACATATCTGTCCTGAAATCCCGCATCGCTAGGATTCAGTTCAACATGGTGCGTGCTTGACAACGTTGTGAGCTCTATATCGATCGTTCTACTACCAGCCTGGAACACCAAAAACAGATTTGTATTTAAACAATAACCTAAATCCATAAATATGTTGCCTGAATAAAACAGGAATGAACAAACAGGTGTATCTCAAAAAGGATGGGATTCAAATACTCACATCAACTTTCCAGTTCTTGTTTTCCACTTTCACCTGCACAATGCACATCGACATGGAAATAATCAAATTACAGTAACCCTCATGGCACATGGATAAAGGTCCTATTACTCTTAAAAAAACTGGAGAAGTAACTTTAAAACTAAGATCCTTTAAACTTTTCTGTTTACACTAAAGTCGAATCAGAAAATGGATAGTTGAAACAATGTTAACTTTCATCAAGCTAGTATCTTGCTCTAGTATTAATAATCAAATGTAAATCAGATTCCAAATTTGTGAAATAATGTGGAAGTACTTTAAGCTAGCCACAAGTCCACAACCCACATCTCAAATT
Source organism: Verbascum thapsus (assembly GCA_963669365.1). Taxonomy (NCBI): domain Eukaryota; kingdom Viridiplantae; phylum Streptophyta; class Magnoliopsida; order Lamiales; family Scrophulariaceae; genus Verbascum; species Verbascum thapsus. Next base: position 24,304,416 of record OY770106.1, read on the forward strand.
ACAAATTAGCAAACAAAAATCCCAGAAAATCGAAGACAAGCCCGAATAAATAAATAAAAATTAGACCTTATCAGCACTGGCGCCGAACATTTGTCTGAGAAGGGCCATAATGAGGGTTTTCTTACCCGACCCAGATGGCCCATAGAACAGCAAATGGGGGCAATCTTGCTCCGACACCTACAATCAAACAAAATTACAAATTAACCTAAACAAAATCTTCAATCACACATAAAAAGCTCTTAATTTGATTAATACGGCGGTCAGTAATTACCAGTTTTTTGAGATTGAGGGCGATCTCTTGGTGGACTAAAACCTTGTCTAGGGTTTTGGGACGGTACTTATCAACCCACAACATCTCTTCTTCTTCTTCTGATTCTGATTCTGATTATTGTAGTTCAAGATTCACACTCACAATCGCAGTATGTATTAATGTATTGGTGGGCTGAAGAAAGGTAAGTGGCGGGAAATTGAAGGTTACAGTCTGCAGTAGCCCTATCAACTTAAATCGCTGACTGTCAAAACGCGACTTTCGATTGTGACCTCCATGTTTGAAGATCATTATTTTCTTTCTTTTTCCGCTTGTTTTCAAACTTTCTTATTGATGGGTCCCAATTCTGAATAGGGGTATTATTGTAATTCCTATCATAATCCATTAATATGATACAGTTCTGGGCCACACAAGTGGTCCTAAGCCAACGGCCCAATAAGTCGAGCCCATGGCCCAACAAGGATCATTATATATATCATCTTAATCAGTTAAATGGTGATTATCTGGTTTACACTCCAAAAACTAGAATTACTAAATACTCTCCAAATCTACTAGATTGAGGAGAATAATATCTGAGAACTACGAAGAGGCTTGATCCTATCTAAATAGGTACGTAGGCAGCTCGAAGTTACTGAGCGCAGCCCCACTATCTAAAAACACCCTGGTATGTCGTGAGTCGGGTCGGATCCCATCCCCACGTGACCCTCACCTGACCTTACTATTTGATTCTGCATCACTTATATTGGGCCACACCTAACTTAAGTGTTAATCACATATTAAATGTAATTTTTTTGTTCTACAAATTATATTTAATTGCAATAAAATTAGGTTCGAACTAATTTTTTTCTGTATATTGGTGCTTTGTAGAACTCTTAAATGAGTAATTTTGTTTCACGATATTGTATCCCTTGTTATGTGAAAATCAATAGTTGATTTCTTATTTTATGTACACACACTATGTATAAAAAAAGTATTTCTAAAATATGTAAAATTCACAATTTAAATATAAAATGATATGACATACTACACTATTTTAGAATAGAAAATTAGAAAAGATTTCTTATCAAATGATCAACCTGTTAAAATTTCAACTCTTCTAACCCCAAATCAAAATTTAATACATAATATTTGTCAATAGATGCATAAATTATACCCTTTTTTGGTTATATTTACTTTCTTTTTTGGTTACAAACTTATGAAGATTTTATCACACTTGACAATATTAGTAATTAGTAGATCTTTTGTGGAATTTCATTTATTTTCCCATATCCCTATCCAATCACATAATAAATAAATTCCAAGTATATGAATATTTATTAATATTAGTGATATTTAATGACACATTTGTAGTGAAAAAAAAATCTCCCAATCGAAATCATCAATAGGCACAAAGTTTATGACACCTAAAAACGGTTTAACACATTGTAATTAACAACACTTGAATCCATTTCAAAACATTTATTACATAGTGACACTAATGAATAATTAAACATCACTGAAAAATGTGATTAGCAAACACAAGAGCAGGATCATGGCTTTCTTCTTGTTCTTCATCTTCTTCGTCTTCGTTTTGTATGTGTCGACTCGAGATATGCAAAACGGGGTCGAAATTATTAGCATTTTCAGTAAAGTTGGGGCTAAAATTATTCCTCATGTTGAGAAGATTGTTTGAAACTGAAGAAGTGTTGGAGTAAGATGGCTGCTGAAGTTCATTTTGAAGTGCATTTTCCATAGCAAATCTGCTGTTTATCAGCTCAGTTTGAACCATAGATAGCTCTGCTTGAAGTGATGCCACCTACATGTTATTTGTTAGTGTTAGTGTAAAGTTGTATGTATAATGAAGAAGAAATAATATATATATATATATATATATATATGTATAAGGTAAAAGGGCCCGGGATATATAAGACGAAGAATATACATAAGTCTCTATATATATATATATATATATATATATATATAGACTAAGAATTAGGAATGAATAAAGTGAGAACATTGAAAAAGATATTATGCGTAAAAGTGATTAGGGTTTTACGTCGTACCATAAATAATGGTTACGTTATTAGAATTTTTTATTGATATTTGAGTTACAGATTAAAAACAAATGCGGTCAATTTATTTAGATAATTGGGGTCTAGAGCAATGGTACAATGACCAAAATATGTATCTATATATATATATATTTTTTATATAAATGTGTATAAGAATCACATATAATATATTCTTGTACCAAAAGAGAGACACAAAGAGTATTATGCTCGTCTTAGATAGAGTACTTCTAGGGTGAAAATGTTACTGGGATTTGAAGCATTAGCAAGGTGGAAAACTTCTTGGCCAAATTAATTGGATTAAATCCGATTAATTGTATCACCAACATAATAATATTTAGACGCAAAGAAACCGAATTCTTGTTAGAATTTCCACTCCGGTAAATATAAACATCGTATCAGAATGCACTCACGATTTGTACAAAATTGGTTGGCAAAAAATCATTTTATATATACCATTATCTATAATATATGCTTTAATTAATTTACTAAATAACCCATTCCACATCCGATCTATAAGTACAAAGTTATTCAGCTCTTTATTTTTAATTATTATCAGGATTTGGCAAAATAAACATTAGATTACAGAAGGCACATAATTTATTGTCCTAGTCTATTTTAACAAATCAAAACAAATTCAAATTCTTTGTTGTAAAATTCTTCATTTCATGTATACGTGTGACGTCTATTATATATATTATATATAATATATATATAAATATAATATATATATATATATAAATATATACTTGGTATTTAAAAGTATTTTTCAATAAAAGATAATATATTATTGTGGAATAGAAGATTATTTGAAAACTAGTCGAGCTCTAGTTTGATTATTTTGTACATATTTTTATTATTTTTTACCAATCGAGACGAGCTCATAACGAGTTTCAAAACTAATCGAACACATAAAAGTTGTTCAAGCTTGGTTTAATAAGTTAACAAAATCAAGCTCGAACGAGCTTCTATCAATCAAGCTCGAGTCGAATATCGAATAGTTTAGTTTAAACCTGATGCTGCAAGGCAACAATAGTAGACACACAACCATACACCGGATCCGACAGCCTCGCCTGAGCCTCATACGATATCGTCACCACCGCGTCGTTCCTCCGGTGAGCCGGAATGTGCGACAAAAGCTTCGACACATTGCTCGCCCCGAACACCTTGTGCACCGCCGCGAACCGGGCCCCGCCCTGATCGGAGCCAAAATGTGGTGCAAATATGCACCCACTTATACACTTCCTTCTCAAGAATTTGCATGCACCGCATGGGGCGGTGGCGGCCGCCGCCATTCCATCGGCTGCCGTGATGGTGCCACCACGCTTTCCGGCACCCCTGCGGCGGTTCTCCGGCGGCTGATCATCCATGCAGTAATTAGCAAAAAAAAAAATAGAAGTTTGAGTTTAAAAGGGAAAAATTAAGGGTGTTAAAGAATTGTGTTTGTAGAAGGAGGGGCCACGTGAGTGTTGTGAAGGGTTGGCAAGATTAGTGAACTTCTAAAGGGTATGAAGTGTGAGTTGCATGCATGTGCAAAGGGAGTGTTTAGGAGAGTTTAATTAGTTGATAAAGTATATTATTGTGTATATATATATATTATATATCTAAATTAGTAAATAATATGTGTATTTTATATGAATTATATGACCTTTGATAAATTAATTTATGTGTATAGAAATACTATCCAACTTGATAAATTTAGAAGTTCACGATTATTTTATTAATAAATTATTATCTAAAAATAACTTTCTGATGGACTGAATGTTAATCAACGAACGAATGAAGTATTTGAAAAAAGTTATGTTCACTATTAAAAATTGAGTTAGATTAGTATAACTAGAAAAATTCTTATGTAAAAATTTATATTTTGTTTATATTTTTGATTTCTTGTTTAATTTAGATGGATCCCATGCTTCATTTCTTGTTCTTCTCATCGAGTTCATTGCGTAATTAGAATAATCTCATCATTATGGCTAAAATAGGTTACTTATATAGTCCTTTTGTTTTTATATATATTTTTATTTTTATATTTTCTGGCACAACACTATTCAATTGCTTCAGGCACAATGATTTTTTTATTTTTTATTTTTTTGTTTTAGCCATTTTATTTTATTGTCTTTAATTTAGCTCTTATAAATTTATGTTCAACTTAGTTCTTTAAATTTAATCATTTATAATTATATTCTTGTGGATTTAACAATATAATTTTATTGTAAAATAAAAATATATATACAATATACATATTCTCATAATTAAAAACATGGATACATTTAATAATAAAACGATAGAAAAATTAACATACTAAGTCAGTGATAAATTTTACAAATCATTGATAAAAATTAATATAGAATTATAAAATATATTCTTTTAGGATGAAAATGTACATAATGTAAATTAATTTTAAATGGTTCTTATATAATGAAAAAATCGAGATGTTTAGAAATTCGTCAGTCTCAACTAATTAAATATGTATATATATATATATATGTATATATATTATGTAATTTATGAAATGGAAATTAGTCCTATTGGGAAGGCACAAGATTTGTGCTGGCCGTGGCGTGTGGGATGGTGGGAACCATGCGAAGAAGCAATTCATATTCCCATGATGGTGTGTGTATACTGTATACACATGAAATAGCTAACAAATTCATACAATTTAATCATGAATAATCTATAATTTTATTCCATATATATATATATATATATTGAAGCACAATTGAGTCAATTAAATAATAAATACGTTATTGGTTCGACTGTGATTGATACAATGATTCAATTTTTGGTATGTTGATTTTTCAATTCGATGAATGTCCCGATTTTCAAAATATTGAGTGAACCATAGTAAACACTCCATACATTCAAAGTCATTATATGACATTTAATCCTTATTTGCAAATGGTCATATTGAAGAATTTCTATTTAATTTATCAAAAATAAGGGAGTAATATGTAATTAGTACTAAAGTGAGGACATACACATATAACTTACCATATATGTATATATTTGGCTGTGGAGCCAATTCTTGCACTCCATTAAAAACTAAAATCATGCTCAATTATAAAATTGAATTTTCGAAAAATTAAGCCTGAGACCTTTAAGTGGCTTGTAAGTATGATAACAGAATAAGATTTTTTATTTTAAATTTTTATTCTATCTTGATACGTATAATTCACATATCTATTTATTATATATTATTGAATATGTATAAGTATTTTTGATACGTGTTAATTTTTAAATATCTGAAATGGGAAAAAAAAATTAGAATAGAAAATCCTATTCCAAATTATTAGCATTTAAATTGTGATCATAAATAATTAGTGATACTTACACGCCTAAGAAGATAATATATTATCTTATAAGTAATAAGTGATATTGTCCTATATATTTAAATCAACGCAAATATCAAGTGATTGTCATACATCCATGTTAGACTGGATAACCAAGTTATAAACATCAAACATGATATCTAATCTTATCACAATACCAATATTCATGTCTTATTGGAAAAGTCCAATTTTAATCTATTAGTTATAGCAAAATGGTATTTCATTTAATGCATATTTTTTAATGGATATAATTTTTTTTCAAATATAAAGTTGATTTGAGTTATTTACACTTATTTTATAGAGGCATTATGAAATATAAAAAATACAATAAATTTTTTGAAACAAATTTAAATTGATTAAATACCATAATAAGCACGGACAAACTAGGATCAAACACATAAAAATTTGGTCAAACTTGAATTTGATATGTTAACAAACTAAGTTCAAATGAATTTTCATCGATCTACTATTGAAGTATGTGAGAATTTATTTAAATAAGAGAAGAAAAAAATAATGAAAAACTGAATCAAATCATAATTGAATCTTTTAATTATTTGTATCATGGCCAAATCAAATCTGATATGATATATCAAAATGATATGATTTCAAAATCAAAGATACCAAAGTCCAAACCTCATTTGATTTTGATCACAAATTATAGAAAAATAAATAAATGAAAAATTACTAAAACCTTCTTAAAATAATTCTTTGAATTTAAAAATTCATGAAAATATTTTGTAATCTCCAAGACCCATTTCACAAGATTTTCTTTTCAAAAACATTCAAAATTTGGAATTAACAATTTTTCGAACTAAATACCCTTCAATTTTGGAGATATACTTATTTCATCACGTCAATTGAGTATTAACACTAAGAATGATGATGATGATCACGTCTTATATATCAATACCATCAAATTTTCACATCTCCTGTTTTTATTAAGAAATCACTTGTAATTAATTAATTAACATTCATGATTCATTACATCCGTAATTCTAAATCAAAAGACTGTAAAAGAATCCATAATATTAAAACGATGCTATACATCATTTTTCTTAATATTTACATTGGAAAAATGGAAAAAAATATAACATATATATAGATAGATACATACAACTGTATAGTGAGCACAAGTTGAACAAATTTAATTTCGTGGACCAAAGTTATGTTCAACAAAAGTTGGCCTTATTTGGTTTATTCCATTTTCAAGAAAAGCAAAAATGAAGCATCTTTCCGGGTAGGGTCCTCCACAGTGAAAAAACGATCCACATCCTTTGTACTCGATCACTATATCGATAGAAATTCCGTGTTGGACTATACAACTTGTAATACTGTCTGCCACCATATAATTTAGATCACATATAGGTAACAAAATTCCAAATCTATGAAATCAAATCATTGATGCAAAAACGTGATCAATGATCAAGAAATTCAAAATCTATATTTTATAAACCCATATTGTTTATATTTTTTTCGTGGGCTGGCGTTTTTATGTCCTGAATATATGTAAATATACACGTAAAAGCCACTGTTAGAGACCTGTAATTATTTCAATATCTTTAAAACTACTCAAATTTTTTCGTGGGCTGACATTTTTCTATCTTGAATATGTGTAAATATACGCGTAAAACCACTGTTAGAGAGCTGTACTTGTTCCGATTTCTTTAAAACTGGTCAATTACGATTCGAACTCGAGTAATTACATTTGGGAGGGGGTTGTTTAAAACTTTAAACAATACAAATCCATAAAGAACAAATGCTAAAATCATGGAAAAATGTACATCTCTTTGAGGTTCAAACAAAAGGAGCCTCCAAGTTTGAGTATTCCTACACCTTTAACCAACTTTAGGAACAAAAAACACAAGTATATGGATAATAATCCAATACCTAATGATTTATCCATCTCCATATTCCTCTTTGGCAATATCACAAGTGCCCAAAGCAAACCTCCCATCAAGAAGCCCACAATCTCATATAGGTCATTATTATTCCCTGGAATCACATACACATTGGGATATTCTTTCCATGATGCAAGCACAAGTGACAATCCTAATCCCACCAATGTATTGAAAACCGGACCGGCGTAACATCCCGAGACAGCTATTTGCGCCCCGTTTGGACCGCCTTTTAATGCCATACTCGAGTTTGACACCAAATCCCCTACTGAATTCCCCCATGCTAGGACAGTGAGTCCTAGGATTGAAGGACTTATTCCTAGGATATGCCCTAATGCAACTAGTAACGAAACCAATTCTTCGACTATAATGTACGTCCAAGTAATGCTCATTATGAAACCACCTGCAAGCCATGGGAATAAGAATCCGTTTGGCGGGCCGGGTTTCTTGATGAGAACCAATGTGAGTGTCCCGAGGATGATCCCGACGAAGATTGATGATAAGTAAACTGCCAAACATGTCCTAACATCATTATCTCCTTGTTTGTTATAAAGGGCTGCTAATAGAATTGGTGCTAGTGTTGCAGATATTGCAGCAAATGGCTTAGACCATTTTTCTTCACTTACAATAGGAATAGTAACTCTTCTTGGCAAGCTAAGTGGCAATTCCAATACATAGACTAACCAACTCCAATAGTAATAAAACGATGACTTATCGACGTTTTTTGTACCCGAGTATTGATTGTGAGCTTTAAGACCATCTTGATCTAATATATTGCCCTTCTCTTCATCAAAATCGCGCAATAATGGAATTCCCAATATACCATTTTCGTCCTTACGACGAAACAAATGCATAACACAAACCACACCAATGTAAAGAAAGTACATTGAGAAAAAACACAAGGCGAACCATAAGCTAACCTTCCCAATCACGATGATCACGAGAAGACAACATAGGACGAAAAGGAAGAAAATGACATCCCTTATGAAGCTCCCTTTATCAACCCTAATCCCATGTGAAGATATAGCAATACTCACAATCCCAACAACGAAACACGAGATAAAAAACGCCCCTCCAAGAACGCTGTTGAGGCCTACGTCTCCATTATCACCCGAACGAGTAAACGAAATTATACTAGCAAACACATCATTGGCTCCATTTCCAAGTGGAAGAAGAGTTGTTCCAGCAATAGTAGGGGATAGTTTTAGAACCCTTGAGAGGCTTTCAACAGAAGGAACAAAGTATTCAGAGGTCGTGTTTGCCAAAACATAGAACAAAATAACTAGCCATAATAGAAGGACAAAGTATCCAAATGTAGGATTATTACTGCAAGTGCAGTAGAATATTTCGAGATAATTCAAGTACCCTTTACCCAAACAAGCACTATTTGTTCTAACGTATACACATTTTGATTCGTAATCATCGATCTTTCGAACATTGGTACAGTTTTGGTCAGTTGTAGTATGAAGATTTTGGAACTGAATGGCAAATGGGTTGTGACTGGATTGATCAGAAGAGATTGAAATGATGTAGAATGAGAGTAAGAAGATGAGAGAGAAGTTGAGGAAGAGAGAGAAATGAGCTTTGATGGTGTGGAAATTCATTTTGTAACAAGATGTACGATGATGTTATGAGACATGTAGAAAAGGTATAGAAATTTCAGGAGTATAGGTGGTAACTGAGGTAGGAATGTTTGGTCTGATTTTTGTGGTGGGGAATAAGTTGATTAGGTTGTTTTGGCAGACTTGAAACTTGAAAGTGCAATTAACTAATATAATTCTATGAATATTATTAATATATTATCAAATATTAATATTTCAAATTTTCAGTTGAGTTTAATTGTAAAAACCCAATAGACATATTAGTTTGAAATTAAGTAAATTGATTTTGTACCATAGATTTGTGAATTAAGGTTGGGAATTTCGAAAAAATGTGTTTGAAAATGTATTTTTCTTTTAAATGATTAATACTGATTAACTGATATTTATCGTGTTTATGTGAATTATGAGATGAAATATTTTTAACTGATTTACTTAATAAATATTAATGATGGACTATGATAAAATTAATTTTATAGATAATATCACTATACCAAATTACGCTTAATTATTATCATGACACGTCAATTTGCTAGATGACAAACTTGCATGATTATTCAACAATTATATGAGCAATCAATATGCGCCTATAATGACAGATATTGTATGAAATTATTTACGTCAAAATTATGGAACTGTATTTAATTATTAACGTATTATATGTTAATCTTTTTCTTTGGAATGTGAGCAAGAAAAATGCACAAAAGATAAGGTAAGGATGAGGAGTGGGGGTTCTGACTTCTGAAGATAAAATTATGTGAAAAATTACTGAAGTTGAATCCAAAAATTTATTCCAATCAACTTTACATTCCAAAAAAATCCCATAATTTAGGATTAATAAATTATTTACTTAATTTTCCTTGACCTTATAGGTAAAAATGTAATAAATTATATTTTGTATAGAAATTTATTTACTTAAAATTTTCATATTGACAAAAGGAATATCTTTAAATAATTACCATGTTATGTTTTTTCTATAAAATATTTAATACTATAAAGTAAAATCCGTATCATACAATTTATTAACATGAAACTTCCAAAAAATTACAGCTTTTTATCTTTTAATGAAAAAAATGGTAAACGGATATTTGAGATTAATTTTTTTTATGAGTTTTTTTGGATATACAAATATATTATAGGGTTTGTTTTGCAATTTGCACCTAAAAGTCTCAAAACTAAAGTCGCGCTTTTCCTCTTCATTTAGCACACAACTTTACCTAAATATATTAGACAAAACGCGACTATGCTTCATACTGGAGCAACTGAGACATACTGTTCGTCGTTTTTGTCGTTAACAATGAGAAAATTCGAGTTTTTACCCCAAAACAGGTTATGCAATTCGCCAAACGACGTCGTTTTGCTCTATCCTTCCAATCGGGTTAGTGCATCTAATTGAAGGGTTGAGAGTCTTTTCTCTTGAAACTGTAATTTTTTGTTGGGTTGGTCAATTAGCAGTTCATTTCTCAAATGTAAAGTATTCATGTATGTATATATATCTGTGTATCATCAAGATGCAATTTTGGTTAGTTAATTTGTCACCAAATGTAAATTGAGGTAAATTAATGTTTACTTTGATGCATTATACAACTTTGTGTTTGTGTATTTAAGAACAGTAGAATGAAGTGCGTGATTTCAGCTAACTGATATTAGGTCAAACAAATATGATAAAACAACACTAAAAATCATGGATCTTTTCCCATTACAATGCTATACTGTTTTATAACTACTCAGTGCTTATGTACAGAGAAGATATTAAGAATTCATCTCTTTGAATCTATGGATTATACTTGAGCTGTAAGAAAAAATGCTTGTGAATGCTATACTTGTGATCTTTGTAATGCCCTTATATAATCCGGAATGGTACTGTCGAATTGTCGGTTTTGTGGATTTTCTGCATAAGCGACATAATATGCTGCAACACTTGCTTGTACCCATGCCATAGCCACCCTGTTCTGCATTTTTCGAAAATTAGAAATTCATTAGTTCAGCAAAAACTGCATTTTTGTAGCTTTAATTTTGAACACCAAATGCTCTGTATTATGCCACAATCAGCACCAACAATGGCATAATCTGAACCGTTGGTGTATACTTTGAGCACAAAAAATTATCATTTTACATACTTACCATGAAATATCCAATCAAGAAGGCATATATAGACACTTCTGTTGCATACTTTTTCTCAGTTAAAACTGCCCATGTACCCCCAACTAGTCCACATATCGATCCATTAGCTATCCCACATAGGAAACAAAATGAACTCGTGAGATCAATATCAATCATTTTTTCCATCCCGTTTCGTTTAAACATATCCCAAGTATCCATCGAGGCCTCGAAAATCCCTTTATAATACACCCCAACATGCACAAAACCCCATCTATTCCCATACGCCACGATTTTCGACCCGAGTCCTGAGCAACAACCCGCGCAGCAAAACAAGGGCTCGTCTACATCCCCCGAGACCAAACTCACGGCCCGGGCCCCACCCCGTATGACTGTAAGAACCGGGACAATAATCGAGCCGATGATTATACTCCCCATCGAATATTTAACGACATTTTTCACCACATCGTTGAAATCAACTTCTATATTGCAGACAAATTGCATGTGTTTGATGTGTGATATTGTGACTAGCATTGTATTCTTTACGATTTGCATTGTCCATATTAAGCTCACGATTATTAGAAAAATGAACACTTTGTCGATTTTAGTACTAGTTGCTGTAGCTCCTCCTATCCCAGATATCAGGAAAGATGAATATAGGATACTGATAAGGATTGATAAAACTACTGTAAATTTGACTTTTGGAGGATTATATGTGATAGAAAGTGTTAGTATCTTATTAGCATGCGTAAATCTTGGATTAACCCAACATGCGTATAGGGATTGAAGTACAGAAGATACTAACGTGAAAACCGATGCTGCTAAACTGCCTGGAGTGCCTATAGAGACGAGTAAGATCCCAAACGCGCAGGTAAAAAGTGGGCTAAGCCAGAATGTGGCTTTTAAGGTTGTTGTAGGGTTTAAGGTTGTAAATGTTTGCCATGCAAATGCTATTATTCCTGCACAAGCTGTTGAAGATAGGATTGGAATGTACCATTGTTTTGGATTGAAATTATGGGTTTCGGTAGATGATAAGATCCCACGGGCTGTGAGGATAATCACGAGGATGACGATTAAGATGAAGTGTATGTAGAAAATGTATTTAACGAGATTGTTAACGAAGTTGCCTTTGTGATCCCTCCTCATTTCGATCGGTGGAGCATTTGGTTCCTGTGTGATTTGCATTGAATCTTAATCTCAAGATGAACAATATATATATAGTGTGTGTGTGTCATATATATATATATATATATATATATATATATATATATATATATATATATAGAGAGAGAGAGAGAGAGAGAGAGAGAGAGAGAGAGAGACCTTGTTTGTTGATGAAAGACTGATTTCTTGTTCAATATTTGAATTTCTTAACTCTGTGTTGATCATAATCGCCATGAAAGTTCAGTTGGCACAAAAGATTTAACAAAAGATTTTAAACTCAAAACCCATTATAAAAAAATGATCAAAATTAAAGAAAATGTCACATTCAAGAAAGTGGTTATAGGTGTGCATGTGGAGTATGCGTATACGTTATATAGTCCATCTCCTACTCCATTAAAGTTCAAATTCAAATTAAATATGAGGGGTGGATAAAGGTGACCTAATAAAGAAAGCTCCATCTCTTATGAGTCTCGTGATGCAGTTGGCTATTTTCACCTGAAATTTTGCTTTTGATTTTCTATTTTTAGCTACAGGGAAATGGGTTTTTGCTTTTAGTAAAACATAAATTAGTTTTGGTTTATAAGTAAAATTTTCTATTTCAAATATTTATTTAATCTTCTATTCCACTATTTAGATTAACACGTGTAATTCATAAATACTCTTATCAGTGTATAAATATTTTGATGCGTGTTAAACATCAAATATATGGAAATATTAGATGAACGTCCGGTTTTAGAGTTTTATTCAGTCTATTGTCTCTCAAGTCAGAATTACACATTTTTATGTCAATATTTTTAATTTATGATATTATCATGTTTCAATTCAATGGCTTAGAAACTAAATAAACAATATTTAACTCAAGTGGATAAGATGAGATTTCATACTTTTTAAATGCACAAGTTGAGTTGAAGTTTGAAAATAAGTTGTCTGAATAATTAAGCAAGGTTCTTTGAATAAGTTGTCGTGTTGGTGTTGTCTTAAGCAAATTAAGTAAGGATAATAGCTCATGAACAATGTTATTAATCTCGAAGTGGACCGGGTCGAACTGGACTGGCTGATTTGACCGATAATAGCTCATGAGTAATGTTATTATTCTCGAAGTGGACCGGATCGAACCGGACTGGCTGATTTGACCGATTCAATCGTGAACCAATTTTTTATTTAGTCCGGTTATACAAACAACGCAGTTGGACATATACATATAGAAAGATTATATATATGATAATATTAAATACATTGAAAATATCAAACACTATTGACTAATGATAAAAATAAATAAATATAATTTCATGGTTATTTACTTATTTTATAAGTCAAAACTTGCAATCATATGGTTCAACTAATAACTAGACACATATATATGTGTCTATTTCACCAAACCACTCTTTTTGACCATGCCCAAATTGTCATTATCAACACTTATTAGATCCAATATTTTTTTTTTCATTACAATTAATCATTTAAATTGTATTGGCTACTCTTTTTATGCATATTGACCTATACGGAATATAATTTTGTTAGCTTGGTTTTGATGACACTTAAGCGGCCAATTGGTTGTCATGTCCATCTCCAAGAATTTATTTTCATGATAAAAATGAGATATGTGGTTTGAAAGATGAGATTGAATGAGATTTTTAAGAGAAAAATGGGTAATGATTGTGGTTGATGTGATATGTTTTTTGTTGTGAGAAATTTGTTTGAGTTGATATTTATATATAATTTTTATTAAATATGTTTAATCAAACTCGTTGATTTAGACGTCAGAAAATAGTCACAATGGATCTTATTTTAAACGTTGCATTATTTTGCATTAGAATATGTAATTAATTTAATTTTTGGCTTTGAAAGATAGTCGGAAAAACCCTTTTAATTGACTGTATTAACTGTCAAATCATGAATAGTAAAACTTATTTGTTGCAAAAAAAAATTCAAATTATTTGTAATTTTGATAGATTTTTTTGTAAGATTTTTTTACGAGATTCTAAACAAATGAATTTTTCGTAGTTTTTTACTCTGAAATGAGTTTTTGGGAGGATGAGTGGCCAACCAATTGGGGCCTAAGTCTTTTATTTCTTATTAAATAAAATTCGAAAAATTGCTTTATGTTGAGTAATAGTCTTAAAAATAAGGCCCAATTATATACATGTGGCTAGTTAAGGCCCATACTCTATTATAAGTGGCTCACATAAATAAGTAAACAAATTACCATTTTTATTATATATATATATACTATTATAAAAAGAAAGCTTGTTTTGTGTCTAAATTGGAAGTTATTTTGAGACTTTTTACGGATTTTATCCCTTGATTTTTTTATAATTTGAAAATCTAAGTGTAATTTTGAGGGTAAAATAGGGATTTCATTGTAATTAGGTAGTTGTCATACCATTTTTTGTTTTGTCAAAAATACCCTTGGGATGTGCAATTGAAAACCCACGTAATCTCCACCAACCACCCCTCATTCTCAAATCTCCATTTCTCTCTCTAGAAATTATAATATTTTTTAAAAATAATATTAATTAAATTATTTAATTATAGTTAAAAATAATTATGCACGCGAGTACCGCGTGCAGAGATGCTAGTATATATATATTAAAAGATTTACCCCCACCATTATAAAGCACACAACTCATATGACATCTCTTGCAATTTTATAAAAATGGAATTTATAAGGAAAAATATATTTTTTTATATATAATGAATGTCATATAAAATAAAGATAGTTGGTAATACATCTAACATAAAATTATAAAAGAACAGTATTGATGTATTTTTCCAAATTATATTGCCCTTTTTCCTTCAATTGAAATTAACATTTCTCTTTTATGTTTAATTAGTATTTTGTAGGCCATAATGTTTAATGTTTGTCAAAATCAACTCGTATCTTTACTGGCCAAACAGTCAAAAAGAAAAGAAAAGAAAGAAATGAGCACATGAACCTGATTTCTATAGTCCTTTAATTCAAGCTTTAAACACTTTTCATGTGAAAAATACTAAGAGTGTGTTAAGAGAAAAATACTAAGAGTGAAATTGTTATTTTTTTGGCAATTTTATCTACTTAATAATTATTGTTGTCCATGTGAAATATTTAATATTTTTAATCCCATGAAATTTTTAATATTTTTAATAATATAGTTACTAAGAAATAAGCTTTAGTATTCAATATTTATTATATTTTACTTTCGAAGAAGGTATTTATGTACGTTGATTTTTTTGAAAATATCTTATAAGATATTTAAAAGTTTATAGGCCTTATATAAAGGAATAGATCTTGTATTTTACAGGACATCATGTCATTGTCATTGTAAGTTGTCAACTGTTCATTTAAAAATAAATTATAAATAGTAATTTAAATAACGACAATTATTAATTCCACAATGATATCACACTCCAAACTGACTTTTCATTTCCGTTTCTTATTTTTGAGTCTCCGCAATTCTCAATTCTCGAAATTTTTTCAAATTTTTAACTAAAAAAACATCTAAATCTAAATAAAACCAAACATCTTTATAAAAACTCTTAAATAAGCTTTAACATACATCCTCTTGAGTGTTAGAAGTTAGGCCAAACTCATTATTAAAGAAGTGAAACTTTTATAGCCCTTCCCTTCAAAGAAAAGAATCAATCCTAAAAACCTCACCTACAAATCCAAACACCCCTTTTCAATTCTTCTCACAAATCCAACACAAATTTTGATCCCAAAAAACAAGAACCCAAAAAAAAAAAAAAAAAAAAAACCCCATCTTTCAAAAATGGACATCAAACTCTATATGATCTCATTCATCCTAACCTCAATCCTACTATCCCTCCTCTACATTATCCCCACCAAACAAACAAACCCCATCACCATTTTCAACCCCACAAAAACCTTCATAATCTCTTCTAATCCATACAATGCAACATTTGCATACTTAATCTCAGCATCAAATGGTGACACTATGAAACTCAAGAGACTAATGCTTGCTTTATATCACCCTGCAAATCATTACTTGATCCATATCGATGCTAGTGCCCCGGAAAATGAGCATCAAGAGATTGCTAGATTTGTATCTAGCAATGGTGTTTTTGTTGAAGTTGGAAATGTTTGGATTGTGAAGAAGGGCAATTTGGTCACTTATAGAGGGCCAACTATGCTTGCTTCAACTCTTCATGCTATGGCTATGCTCTTGAGAACTGCAGAATGGGATTGGTTTATTAATCTAAGTGCTTCTGATTATCCATTGGTCACTCAAGATGGTATGGTGAGTGGATTAATTATATGATTTTAAATCTCGATATAATTATAATTAGTCGATATAATTGTAAATTTTGAGCCCACTTAGAATATATATATATATATATATATTTATATAATTGTTCTTATAATCTTAGTTTTTATTTTGATATAATTCATATTTGCAGATCTAATTCATGCCTTCTCTGATTTGCCAAAAAATCTGAACTTTGTGCAGCACACCAGCCACTTGGGTTGGAAAATGTAAGATTCAACAATTAATTTTGTATTATTGTGATATTAAGTCTTAATTAGACTATATTATTGATACTAAAATGGGATTTTTAATTATTAATTGGAGGGTTTTATTTTTTTGGCAGGAATAAAAGAGGGAAACCAATAATAATAGATCCTGGTTTGCACAGTGTAAATAAATCTGAGATCTGGTGGGCTATTAAGCAAAGAACCTTGCCCACTGCTTTCAAGCTTTATACAGGTTTTACTTTCAATTCAATTCAATTATTTTATTTTATTGTTTTCGTTTTAGTTTTTGTGGCTTACAAAATATTGGAATCTAAATCTTAATAACAATAGAAAGAAAACATCACATGTGGGACTCTGAGCACCATAGGTTATAAAAAAGGACACAAAGTCCACTATTGAAATATATCGAATATGCTTTTCTTTTTTGTGTTATACACATGGCCTAACAAGAGTGGTAGATTTTAAAATATCATAATATTAGATATTTTAGATCTCATTTTTATAATTTTAAATTAACTTAATATAAAATATTCTGATTCAGAATTTACATTTTTTAACTATACTTTTTCAGTGTCATATGTAACTACTTATCAATTATTTCACGTATTTATCAATTAAAATAATTTACTTTAAATACTCATTCATATTTCAGTATTTATATTTTATTTAAATAATCATTACAAAATTATCAATTCAATCATTTAATTGATCATATATCAAATAATTATTGTTGATTTAACATATTTTATAAATTTTTATAATTTAAAAAATATAAATAAATATCTATTATTCTAATACGAATGTCTATAGTACTTATACTCCAAAAATAAATTTAAAAAATTATCTCAAAAATAAAAAAACCATCTTTAAAATAAAAAATTGCCAATACCATGTAGACTTTCAGTTGAAACCTTATTATTACCACATAGGGGTGTTCACGAGTCGAGCCGGCTCGAAAATAGCTCGACTCGAGCTCGAGCCTATCGAGCCGAGCTTTCTATCGAGCCGAGCTCGAGCCTAAACATGTATGTTCGTCAGCTCGCGAGCCGGCTCGCGAGCCTGAATAGTAAAAAATAAAAAAATAATTTTTAATTAATATATATAAAATTAAATATTTATTATTAATTTTTATATAAAATGATATATTATAATAATATATTTATAAATAATAATATTTTTGACTTTAATTATAACTATATATGTAATAATATGTAAATAAATATAAAATTAATTAAATATTTTTATAAAAAAAATTATAAAAAAAAATATTTTTTTTATAAAAAAAAATTATTTTATAAAAAAAATTAACTATTTGATCTCGAGCTCGAGCTCGAGCTCGGCTCGACTCGGCTCGAGTTTGGCTCGAGCTCGAGCTCGAGCTCACATTCCTGAAGCTCGTCGAGCTCGAGCTCGAGCTCGAAAATTTTGGCTCGAGCTCGAATTTTTTGGAAAGCTCGGCTCGAGCTCGACTCGTGAACACCCCTATTACCACATTAAATCAAGATAGAAATTAAGGGTGTGTTTGGATTGTAACTATTTGAGAACTTAAGCAAATAAAGACAAATAAGAGTGGGTTATAATTTTTTGTTTGAATAAAAGAGATGGGAAAATTGAGGGATGGGTCATTTGATTGTGACAAGTAGTTAACAATGGATGGCAAAGTCAAGGTTGGTAGTGGTTTTAAATTTTATTTCACATCAATAAGTCACTTTCAATCTTAAGAAATTAATAAAAGGCTATAGAGTCTAGAATATGTGTTAGGCATACCATCTTATGCTACCTACTTTTGGCATATTTTTGAAAAATTAAATTTTATATCACATCAAATTTAATAAATTTATTATGTTATATATTATATTTAAGGGTATAATATTTACCATTCATTCACTTCACCAAGTCACATATTCAAAAATATGTGATGTATGTTTCATCATATATTTTAAAAATAATTTAGAAAAATATGATGTATGTAAATAGATAAAATACAAGGTGAAATGCTCTATATATAAATATCAAAATAAAGGATCTAAATCAACATTTTTATGTATTCCATTTATTCATTTTAGTATTAATCTCACACATTATACTAACAAATTTTTTCCACATACTAAGTTGGACTTTGAAAAATTCTAGATAATTATTTCTCACTATACCCTGTAACAAATTAAAATATCAAATAAATCAAAGATAAATAAAGAGTTAAGAATCGAAAATAGACTGCAAGATCCAGATACTTCACATGTTTATGATTCCAATTTTTTTATGGCCATGTGCTTCTCATTGGTTGAATGACCTTTTGCATTTTACTATAATACCTTAGATTCTCCAAATTAAAATTCTCCAAATTTGTGTTTAAGTGTTATAATTTCGAAATTTATTGAAAATATAGAATTCGTCACTTTATGTGAGTGTATTCTGAATCGTTTTATAATTTTCGATTTAGCATGAAGTAGAGCTTTGCTTTCTAATATGTTTGTGGGGTCGTTTTGGATTATATGTCTAAACGTGACAACAAGCCTAAAAGGAAAGGCGAATTATATGAGAGTAGATTTTTTCTAAATGGGCTTAACTAATATTGGGCTCAAATTGTCCAAAGCCCACTTTATATGTAAGTTGTCCACTCTTATTGGGCCTATTAAGATGGCCCAAGAAAAAGTTAAAGCCCATAAAAATTTATTTGGAATTCTTAAATAGCTTTCACGAAACTTAGATAATGGACCGATCAAATAGTTTAGAACATTCTATATTATCAATCTTAATCTTATATAGAAATTATTTTATCATCATCAGAAGGAAAAAATGGAAAACTGTGTTACATGTTATATATATAAAGAAACTATATCTTTAGTAATTAACTCTAAACCCTCCCCCCTCCAAAAAAAAGTAATTAATTTTATATATCAGCTTCAATTTAAGAGTGTAAATGAGTCGAATCGAGATGAACACATAGTTGTTTAAACTTATTGAGTTGCCTTCGAATTTTAAAATTATGTTAGGCCTTGGATTGATTGTCAAACGAGCTGTAATCGATCAGAACACAAATCAAACTCGAGTAGTTTGAGTAATTTTTATTAGTTTTTACTAATCGAGTCGAGTTTCAAAACTTATCTCACACATAAATTTTTTATTCAAGTTTAGTTTGATAAGTTATCAAACCGAGCTCGAACGAGCTATTATTAATCAAATTCAATTCGAATATCGAGTAATTTGATTCGATTTTCATCATTATTCAGGTCAACATAACAAGTTCAAAAGGATATTAAGTACTAAGGTCCTATAACACCTCTCGCCTAGGCACATGCGACTTAATTACTATAAGGAAAACTAACCGAATTCTTTATAACTCCTCTCCCTTAATATAAAGAATTAGTACAAATTGCATAACCAATAAATTAACTAAGTCACGATTTAACCTGAATTTTATGGAAAGGATGAAAATTAAGGTAGATGTTACATTAATCTTTCTTTGCATATATACATTTAAGAATATTTGTAGATGTATATATATATATATCATTCATTATATTTACCAAACTTTTAAAAGCCCTATACGTCCGATATATGGCCCCAATTCTCAGATCCATCCTTCATTAGCTTCAATTTTTTAATATAAGTTTGATACGGATTGGATACCTCTAGATATGTACTAGGATTGCAAATGAGTCGAGGCGAGGGGAGGCGAATATATAGTTGTTCAAACTTGTTTGAACTAAAATCGAGTTTTGAAAGTTGTATTTGATCTTGGCTTCATTGTTAATCGAGCTGAGCTCAAACGAGCTCAAGACGAACAGAAATCGAGCTCAAATAGTTTGATTATTTTGTACATATTTTATAATTTTTTACTTATCGAGCCGAGCTTCAAAACTTATTGAACACAAAAATATGGTTCAAACTTGGTTTGATAAGTATTCAAACCAAGCTTTATTGATCTAGCTCGAGTCGAATAACAAATAACTTGATTTGATTTTTCAGCTCTAGTAAGAAGGGACCAAAATGCAATATTCTACTTCTAAATATAGAGTCGGCCTTCTTCATACATAACCAATTTTTATACTTCATTTTTTTCCAAGAAATATAAAGTTTGATTAACTATGTTCAATTAAATTTAAGAAACTTGTTATATACCATCGTTTTAATATTACAAATTTTTTACCTCCCCTTAAATTAGAAAATATAAATATAAGAAATCGATTAATATTCCATTGAATATAATTTGTCAGCTATGATTCATTTTTTTTTTTAAATTTTGATGTATCAATATTTAGTATTCAATTTAAGAAATTTTAAAATCTTAAATATAAACTACAACTTTCACTATTTGCAAACTAATTTTCTTCACGTACGTACGTACACATGCATGCAGGTTCTGCATGGACAATCCTTTCAAGACCCTTCGTCGAATACTCCATAATCGGTTGGGACAATCTCCCTCGAACCCTTCTCCTATACTACACCAACTTCGTCTCTTCTCCAGAGGGCTATTTCCAAACCCTAATTTGCAACTCAGACGAATTCAAAAACACAACACTTAACCATGATCTTCATTACATTACATGGGATAATCCCCCCAAACAGCACCCCAGATCACTTGGTCTCAAAGATTACAGAAAAATGATTCTCAGCAATAGGCCTTTTGCTCGAAAGTTCAAGAAAAACGACCCCGTTCTTAACAAGATCGATCGTGATCTTCTGAAGAGAAAACCGAGGCAGTTTTCTTTAGGAGGTTGGTGTTTGAAAAATGACAGTAAATGTGAGGATTTGAGGAGTGAAAAATATGGTGAATTAATGCCTGGAGCTGGTTCGAGGAGATTAAGGATTCTGATGAAGAAATTGGTTTCTAATTCTAAACGACAGTGTAAATAAGGTGGTTGATTTCTATATATGATGTTAGGTTAATGTAAAACATTGTATTCATGTTGTTGGGTTGGTTTTGTTGAGAGTATAATTGAATAAATAGCTGGTGAAAACATTGGGAAAGTGAAAATAAATTTTTCTGGTGAGAGAAGTGTTACGCAAGAGGAAATTTAATGGAGTTTTTTTTTTTTTTTTTGGTATATGTTATAAGGGTTTTTCAGAAAATCTTTTGTTGTTTAATGAGCTCATTAATCTTTTCTAAGGTTGTGATTACTTCAGATAGTTGACTTTATCTTCATTTAATTGCTTGTTATGGATCATCATGTGTTGTTTTATATGCACATTGGAAATATTTGATTGCTATATATTTAAGAAAATGCTATATGCCACCATTATTGTAATATCATTTACTTTTCGCTGCATTTTAATTTACAAAGTATGAGTATAATAAATTTATTAAAATCAATTAATTATAAACTCTAAACCCTAACTTACGGAATGTGAAAATCAATGGTATATCAAAATTAAAAAGTAATATATAACCGTGCTCATATATTTATATTAGACGTTCATCCATTATACAAAAATAAAAGATGAAACTTTAATATTAACATAAAAATAAACAAAATCAAAGTTATTCTTAAATTTCAATATCATCATATCATATTATAAAATAATATGTAATATTCATAAATTGTAATATAAAATAAACATAAATAATAAGAAAGCCAGGCTAGCTCGGGAGCTTTTGTTCGAGCAAATTCAGCTTGAGCTCGAGTTAGCCTCGAGTTACACCTCTACGACTATAGCCTGATCAAGATATTCGGAGTGAGATATTATGATGCATCGATTTAGTATTCAATGTTCCGAGCATATTATGTTATCATATGGACCATATATATATTAATGGATCTTTTGGGCATGAAGATTTGTGATATACCATGTTGTAGGAGAAGTTTTGCCTATTTAGGGTTGGGAGATAGGTCAGGTGAGAATTGAAATGGCAATCAATGCACCATTATTTGAGTGATTATTCTAGCTTTTCAACTAATTATCACAAGTTTAAACTTTATTGAGGAAATAGTGTATCCCTCTTTTGTTCGCGAAAGAAGGATACGCAATAGTTAGATTCATTTTATTGAGAGACACTACAAGAAATTTCACTTTGAGTAAGGAAATTATTCGTCACTATACATGCATTTTTCGTCGTTAGAACTTTTGGTAACGAACACGTTCGTTACCTTTTTTGTCGTGTAAACCCCGACGCTAGAAGTTTTTACGACGATTTTTATAAGTCGTTACAAATGTATTCGTGACAAATGTTGTTTCCTTACAATATGTGATAGTATAGTAACGAATCTATCATCACAAAAACTAGTCTCTGACGTTACAAAAGATAACTTTCGTTACGAAAGGTGAATTTTATTATTTTCTTTAAAAGATTTATTATAGTAATTATTTTGTTACAAATAGTTAGAGTAACAACTAGATGTCCTTACGAATAATTGAAAGAACTTTGTTACAAATAGTTAGAGTAACAACTAGATGTCCTTACGAATAATTGAAAGAACTTTGTTACAAATAGTTATGGTAACAACCTATTGTCCTGACTAGTGATAGAGACAAGTTCGTCACAAATAGCTACCGCGACAACATTAGTTTCTTACCGATAATGAAATATTTAATTATTTTAATATCAATATAAAATATAACAATGATTTGTCACCAATGCAAAATTTGACGATCACATATGACGATCAAAATTTATACAAATATTCAATCTATAATAAATATTACCACAATATATATCTATATGCCAAAATATTTGATACTCCCAAGTTCAAACAACAATAACAATTTGAGTCTATTTAAAAGCACGACCCAAACAAAAGACATCATCCCGATTTAGACAAAATAATATGCTATTCTCAGTAGCTCCCATTAAAACAAAGATAGATGACAAAATACCAAGTAGCTTAATCGGGTGATCAAGATACACATAACAGTTTCCAAAATTTGAAGGACATTCGTAGGATTGGGTCATTTACTTCAAAAACCTGCATATAAGACAAAGGTCCAAAATTTAACTGAAAGTAAAATCTGAAAATGAACAAAGAACATAAATATTTTTCCAACTTGTCGTAAATCATATGTATAAAGGCCAATGATGAACTTAAGCAAAATGAAAATGAACCTTGATAAAAAAATGTTAGAAAGTACCTATTTACATCAAAAATATTCTTGCAACAATCTGATATTCTTGATTCCATTTTGTTAACTTCTACTCTGAAATATAAGTAATAGAAAACACTCAATTTTATGCTACATTATATAGTTCTTTCCACATATCAAACTCCTAATAAAGTCAGGCAATCTGTTAAATAAGTGAAGTTGGGAGGTTAAAACTTACAAGGTTGATGCAAATTGTTTTGTTGCATAAGCGTTAACATCATTTTCTTCAATTCATTTTGGGACTCTCTCAGACAAGCTATTTCCTCATCCTGCCTTTGACATCGTTCATTGTAGGTATTAATAATCTTATTGAGAGAATTTCACTAAGTTTAATCTTTTGATAACAAAAGGAAACACAATTAGATAAGAAAGGAAATCATGGAAGTAGAAATACTTATTTGAGTGTATATAATTATTAAAAGAAGAGAATTGGGCTTCGTTTGTTTGTCAAGGGAATATAATCAAAATAGGGAATATCATTCCCAAAAATCAAATAACATTGTTTGGTATTTTTTATTTGATATTATGGAATGTAATCTAATTCCCAAAATATGGGAATTATCATCCCAAATAAGGGAATTACAATACATTATTTATTAAGGTATTGTGATTAACATATCAAGGTAATCATAAATACATTACTTTAATAACCTTACCACCTCTATGTCAAATATAATACAATATCAACAAAAATAGTTATTTATTTATGTAAGTTATTATTTATGGAGAAATAGTTTCGTATTTTTAATTTATTTGGAATATTTTTATTGTCAAAATAGGTCGTGATTTACGTTTTATTTGATATTTATTTATTGAATGAAATTTAAAAATTGTTATGTTGTTTTTGTGATAGTACTTTTGAAATAGTTGTTGGTCACATATGATTAATATATTTTATTTATTAACAATAATATGTTTCCGACTTAAAATAATTATCAATGCATTGGTATATGAATTATCAATTTTTTTAAAAGTCAAACAATATGTAAATAAAAAGTAAGCATGTTCAGTTTAATTTTCATTTTTCTAAAAAAGGACAATGCAATTGAACCAAATTGATATCTCATTTATTTTTTATTATTTAACCAAATTAAATATATATGTGTATATACACTTATGTATATATAATATCAAATATTCTACTATGGTTGAAAATTTATAATTAGATTATACAAATAGGGTAATTTGCACTTTGCACCTTGAAAAGAGGGCTGATAGGCACTTTGCACCCTAAAAAAGAAAAAATAGCACAACGCACCCTGAAATTGATTAAGTTTTGGCAAGTTGCACCCTATTTAATTTTTTACTCAAAATCTCATCTCAATAAGAGTAAAAATATTTAAAAAAAAAAATGCGAATCCCTTCCGTTCTACCTTTCAAAATAAGAAATTTGAAACCACATTCAAGCTGCAATTTTCTGTTTTTCAAATTTAAAAAATATAAAATTTGAAGACGATATTTGAGAACTTTAGAAATGGGGAACTTTTATTTTGATTTATAATCGTATTATTTTGAGAACTTTTTATTTATTTTGCTAAAACCTCCATAAATGTAGCATATAATATTTTTAATATAAGTTGATTATTTTGCCTTTAGAAATTTATTGGTATTTCATGGCTGATTTTACCCTTTCAAAATGAAATTTTTGGTTGAAAAATTAAATAGGGTGCAACTTGCCAAAACTTAATTAATTCCAGAGTGCGTTGTGCTATTTTTTCTTTTTTAGGCTCTTTTCAGGGTGTAAAGTGCAAATTACCCATACAAATATGGTTTAAAATAAAGGTATTTAAGTTAAAATCTTTAATTTTACATTCCATTATTTACTATATGTGTTTGAACCAAATATAAAAAAGGAAAAAATATATATATTCTTATCCAATTTTTTGTAGACAAGCAAACACTATTAATGAAATCAGATTTCTAATAATCAAATTATCAGAAATCTTATTCTCATTTTAGATTTCATTCTCTATCAAACAAACGAAGTTTAAAGTCATTTATTCTTATTTATTTTTGCTCATTGGACGGAAAATTTTAGTTTAGTCGAACTTAAGTGTGATTCGTGATAAAAATATTAAATTATATTCATTATATAATTGGTTATTCTCATTAGTAGTTTTATTTAAGTTTGAATAAACTAGAGTTAATAATTTTTTCCGATATTGTATGTACTTCCTTTAATTTAGAGTCTTCTCAAAAACCCTAGAAAAAGAAAATAATTGGAAAGATTCACATAACTTAACCTCAACTACTACGTGCATGCTTATGTTCAGTAATTATTACTAAGGAATATTTAATAATAACCAAATTTGTGAAAAGAGTTCAATTATATTAACAAATTAAGTAAAAACACCTTACGAGTTCACTTGGTTACATTGTCTAGTGAAACAAATATGCTTAATTAGGAGAAGTTATGTTTAAAGTTTTATGGTATTCGTGCATTTTTGATTTAGTCCAAATTTTAATTGCATTTTAATTTGTAATCCGATGTACTAAAATAAATTGCACTTTGGTCACAATCGTTAAATAATGAACGAAAAAGGAGTGTATCACACGCACCTTTTTTTTTAATCCGAGACTGAGATGTTTTTTTCACGGTTGAGATTAAAAATGTAACTAAAATTTAAACGAAATTAAATTTTAAATGAACAATAACATATCAAACCAAAACTATATAATTTCCCAGCTTTACTACTTTACAGAATTTGATCAATTTCTTCATGTAACTCAAGCTTGACTTCCCCCTTTATTTAACATGTCATTAAATAAGCTGAAATTAAAGTGTTAATTAATTTCAAATTAATTTTAGGACCATTTGAATACTAACCACCAATTAACATGATCATTAAATTAAATAGGCTGCATTTTTAAATGGTTATAGGACCAGTTAAGAACCCACCAATTATCATCCTCAGATTTTTCTGCCAGCAATTTGGCCAAACTTGAGTTTTGTAAACCTATTTAATGCCCAATCACCACTGAAAAACGATTCATTTATGCATTAATGGAAGATAGTGAATAGGTGCGTATTCGTTTCATATAAACTAAATAGGGAAAAAAATAACAAAATTCAACGAGAGTGAATTACGTTTGTCATGTACATATCAATATGTCTCTTATGAATTACATTTAAATTATTAATAGATTATTTTGCATAAGTGTAGAATTTTTTTCAACAAAGCACTAAAATCGTATTAGAGACGATAAAAATTCATAATCTTCTAAGACGAAAGTGGAATCAATCTCTAATTTGCCCGATCAATGGTTTCTACCAATGTTAACAAGTTGTGTGTGAGAAATGTGTACATTTATAACTTTTAACTCATTTTTTTGATTCGGGAGAATGTAATTGATTCAAACTCATTTGCTCGACTACTAATATTTAGGAGGATACAATCATCTCACACCAACCATTACCATTACCTAAAACGGGGCTTTGCACTTTCGAAATTAATTACTTCTCTACTATCAATTATAACATTTAATTATGATTTAACATACTGGTAACCGTTCGATCCTAACAAATTATATTTACCCTAACTCTAAATTTAACAACTTCCAATAAACTCAACTCTTCCTTTGGTTTCACCCTAAACCCTAAACCTATTAACCAAAATATAAAAATAAAACTATAAAGCCCTAAACTCTTGCAAACTATTCCTATATATTAACCATCTTTTCTCTTTTCTAATTAGCCAAAAAAGATCAATTCAAAATTAGTCCTCCATTTCTTTTCCCTCTTTCCACCTTCAAAAACCATGAAGGTGATCACAATCATCTTCTTCTCCATGGCTCTAACACTAATATTCGCCTCTTCCGCAAACTCAAAACCGGGCCGGTTTTTACTGCAACCAGTGCCAAATCGAAGAGCCCTCGATTATTGCAACAACAACAATGGAATTTGTAGCTACACTTCTGAAGGGATCATTGGAACATGTTGTAATAACAAGTGTGTCGATTTGGTGTCCGATAACAACAATTGTGGGGCGTGTAAGAAGAAATGCGCTTTTACAGAAACGTGCTGCAAAGGGGAATGTGTGAATGTTTCACATCATAAGAATCACTGCGGTTCGTGCGGTAACATGTGCATGGCTGATGGAAACTGTGTATATGGCATTTGTGATTATGCGTATTAATTAAAAGGGTTACGATTAAATTTTTTTGGTGAAAAAAGTTGATCGAATATTGATCGTAATTTATGAAATATGCAGAAAGAAATCATATTTGAGTTAGTGGTTTTCTTCTTCTTCGTAGATATTTATAAATGTAAATTCTTAAAAGGAATTATATATGAGGAAAGAGTATTAGCTATTCTGATCATGTTTTGTATTCATAAAATTTAAAGGATACACATGTAAATGAGGCTATGTTCGTTGAGAGATATATGCACCCCGGAGATTTTTGCTTGATTTTCTTTTTATTCTTTTTTTGAAATAAATAAAATGTTTTGGATTAAGCATATATATTGGACATATTATGTAAGAACAAGAGGGAGTTAATATCAATCATCATTAATACAAGGGAGATCATATCCAATGCATCGAGATGCATTGAAGTTTTTTTTATTTTCAATTTAATTACGATATGTCTTTAGAATTTAATTTATTTTTAAAAAATAAGGTTTCAAGTTAAATATTTATTCTTTACTGCAGAGGTATGTGTTTATCAATGATGGATTATGAATATAATTACTCACGATTTATATTATTATTTGGCCTTTTACCTCAAAAAGCTTGAGACAGTAATGTATATAATAATTAAATAGCACGTATTTCATGATTTTCTAATTTCAGCTAATCCAAGTTGTATATCAACTTTAAGGGCTCAATTAAAACCCCTAATCACTAGTTAATACCTTTTAGCTTTTAAATTTTGATTTGTGGTTCATTTGGAACCAACTTGCCTATGCCCATGTTGCAAATGAACCCTAGTATTAAAATATATAAATTAAGTCTAGTATTTATATATTTATTGAACTATTTATAATCCAAGCCTAATATATATAAGTTGATGTTAGGTCTGAAAACCATTTAGACATTCAATATAAGGGCTTAAAGTAAGTTAAAGCCTTTGTTAATTGTTCAAAAAAAATTTTTTTGGTGAGGCTTATAGACTAGGTTAGTGGTTTATTAATAAGCAAGTCTTTATAAATCGTATATGTTAATTTGAAGATCTTTCAAATGTGTAACATGAAGAAAAAGGAAAACAAAAAGAAAGAATATAGCATGCTCATTGAGTTCAATCAAAAGAATTATTCAGTTCAGAAAAATATTGAATATCGAATAATATAAATTATACCATATCAATAATCACATAGGTGTACCATATATTAATATATATGACAAAATTTACATCATTTACTATCTTTTAATTTTTTGGTCCAATTAAATGCAAAAATCACATGGTCTAAATACACTCATTCCCAAGGATTAGGCAGAAATAAATCAAATTCAGGCCCTTTTTGTAAATAGTTCGGATCCTCTTTAAAGAATATTATTTCATTTTGTATTCTGTTTCACTTGCGCACTTTATGTTTATAATATATTTTTTTCAAAAATATAAAACTGATTTAAAATAATGCAGATTTTTGACGATAAATATATACAAATTCATCATGCATATATGTCTACCAGTTTAATAATTTTCTTAAAATTACAGATGATAAAAAAAATATTGCATATTTCTAAAAAGAAATATAAAAAAATATTATTGTAGAATAGAAGATTTTCTTAAAATTTGGAGAATATTTGCACATTAAAAATTAGGTGATTGACATAATTATGATTAAGTTGCATAAATTTGGGGGAACATTTTATGGTCCATCTCCTACTAGATATTGGCAGCTCCTTGGATTTACAAAATCTTTTAGTTGTATTTCTGTTTATTATTTAAAGAGAGAACATTGATTATAGTAAAACAAAGAATTTAAAAAGATAATTAATTAGCTATAATTTATAAATCCGAACTAAATCATACACATAAAAGTGAAAAGCAGAACAGTATTAAAATATATAAATAACACACATTACAGTTGAACCCTATACATTTTAATTAATAGTCTCCGGACCTAACATCATTAATTAGTTTGCTCTCAAATTCGAAATAAATTCAATTTTCCATCAAATTGAACATTTGATCAAGACTTTACACTTTCCATCAAGCTCGTTTTTGGATTCAAGAATTTGAGGGTTTCTACACTCTAATAATTTTAAATCCTTAATAACAAAATCATTGATTTTTGCTTAGATGTTTTCGATTATTGGCATTTTAAATATTTTAGATAATGATTTATTTTTGCTTTACACATACTTATAATATAGCATTCTTTTTATCCCGTTGAGTCAACATTGAGCCGGACAATAAACTTTATCATGACTAAAATAATTATTCAAGTTGAATTTAGTATATTAATAAGACCAAATTCAAATTAATATTCAATCTCAAATTAAGTATCGAATAATTTCGTGTACTTTTCACCCTCATCCAATTGCAGACTTTAGACAAAGATAGCCCAAGTTGAGTACTTGATCTATAGTGTTAATTAAAGACTATTATCCATAAACATTGAAGCAGATAGGTATTTGGGTAAAGGCCACTTCAATATTAAAATATTGTCCAAACTTGACAGTTTGAAATAAGGTTGAAAATTCATTTTTGAACCAATTTCAATATCATTAACACTTCAAATAGCAACATCATATATAATATTTAATATTAATCAATTAAAGCGCAAATTTTTTTTTACAGAACTATTTATTGCAATTAGGAATTTTGAGTTGAAAAAGATTTTAAACTAGCTAATAAGATTTTGAAAAATATTTTGTTCTTCTAATAATAATCAAGGTTATTATCCCCAGAAGATGAGTATTGTCTTGTGAAGGTTCTCAGAGACAACCCACAAAAACATCACAACTAAAGCAAGACCAAATAGAATATTAATGTTTATTTTGACAATGAAATTGAAGTCTTAGTAATGCTATATACCAATTTAGGTTTTTTCACTTTTTTCAAATATGATAAAAATTGCATGTATTAGATGTATTTAACTTTATCTCCGCTATTTATATTTAATATAACAAAAAGATATTTTATAATATTAAATACCAATAAAATGAACGATGATATATACTATTTTTCTATATAGACATGCACATTGATGTTTTTTAGAGAATGTAGTTGGACTCCCATTTTTAATAATTTTATTACTTTATAAATTCAATTATTAATAATAATAGTAGGTATGAAAAAAAATTCACGATATCACAAACAATTCAGTTAATCCAAATATTTATACATGGGAGGATTATTAAAATTTATATACCTTAAGTTTACGTTTTTTATAGTCCCCATTAATTAGATTATGACGTTCACTCCATAAACCATCAAGGAATTGATTCAGCCATTTCCTTATGTAATTCATACGCACTAATTGAAATAAATATTAATATCGTTATGAGTTACGAGGAGATATAAATTATAACCTAAAAGGCTTTAGACAAAATTGATAAATGTGACATAAATAGATAGAAAATTAAAATGCAGTAAATTATTGTAATCTGAACTGATTTTATGCATTAAATGATTCTTTTGACTTTGAACAGAAAAAATAATATTACTATATTTGTGGTGAAGATATAGTAATTTTCCATTTTTCTATGTATATATGACCCAAATTACTCTTTCAAATTTACAGATTATTTCAGCATGAAGGTGATTCAGAAAGCTTGGCTCTCTACTCTAATTAGTCTTTTGTTATACACTCAATTTTTGCCAATTTCTGCAGTCCACATAAAGGGTAACAAGGGTAAACTTAGATATGGATTTGATCAATTTTTTGACCAAAAATTTCATTTGACATGTAATAATTGTTCATTGGGTTTTTGTTTCTTTTTCAGATAAATTTTTTGTTGATACTAAAAAAGTAGACATCCAAAAATTGTCTCAGGTACTTGTCTCTAGAACTTCCACTATTTCCCATTAATTTGAATATTGCGATTTTAGCCACATATTCTCTAAGTCTGTCAATTATAAATAACTATGAATAATTAGGCTGGTTTAATTATTTTATGCAATTTACAGACTATTACATAAGATTAAAAGTTTATTCAGTTTGCACTCTATTATTAACGGCTCCAGATTTCTTTCGTTATCAAAAAAATATTGAGAAAACTTATCGTTAAATAATTTTTTTTATTTAATTACATGTGAAGTAATATATATTTTTTTGTTATACATGTAATATTAATTGTAGGATGTGGGTGACTCGTTGAGCATCGATACAAGCAATACTATAGAGGGGTTCAATTTGATGGATTATCCTACGGGACCAAATCCAATTCATGATCCTCCGCCTCATGCATGAATGCAAAAAATTGGTGAAGAAATGGAGATCAAATACTAGTGAAATTAGAAAAATATTCTATTCTAAGGATAGAATATGTGGTTTTTAATTGATAAAAAAATGTAATTAAATATGTTAAAAACATAGTTCAATTTCGGATTAAGTGAGATATTTCATCGTGCAAGTCTATTTCTTCATTGATTTTTTGGTTGAAAATTGAAATATACTTATATTAAAACCACCATTAATTAATTTTACAAGGATTTAAACTTTGAAAGAAATTTTGCAATATATAGAAGTTTAATTAAGTTATGATTCACCATTTTGGAGAAAATCTTTACGAACATTATTGTGAAACATTTATATTTTTTTTTATGCTTTTTCCATGTTTTCTTAATTTGATCATTAATGTCGTTAATATGGGTGTAAATGTAGAGTTGGCAAATCAGACATTAATATTTTCTAAATTTGACTCAACTTTTTATATTGAGATTGAAATCATTTTCAGCTTGTTTGATTTTCAAAAAAATATTTGAAATTGAGTTAAAATTATTGAAATTGCACATAAATCAATGTCAACAGACTTAATATTAATTAAACTTCAAATCTTTTCGAAATATATAAAAAAAAACAGAAATTTAAGTTTAATATATACATAAATTATTATTATTTCTAATAAAAAGTCGACTATCAAAATTTTCAAACGTGCAAGCCTGTAAACAGATTGATATATATATATATATATATACATCCACCAAATACGTATATACCAATCAGCTCATAACATCAACTCGCAAGATTTTGTCAACTTATATTTATTTAGTCCCTAGAAACTTATCTCCAATTTATAATTTACTATTCTAATTCATATGACCTCCAAATGTCAAAGATTTTATTTATTTTCTGTTTTCTGTCGCTCATCCGAAAACAAGACCCCTCCATATGGATACATTTCTTCCATTCATTGAACCTTTAACATATTATTATTATTGATTAATTAATTAATAGAGACATAAATCAGTCATATTGTAGTTATTATTTGTCATTTGTTGTTAACTTATTGTGATTATATTTACTTATTTGTCTAATTTTATCGAAAACAAGTTTTAGCATTGAATAATTGGTAACTTGTTAGCCGCTTAGATGATTAAATTAATTAATTCAAAAATCGTATCAAGAATAGGAGCAATAAAATCCCTGCAACAATTTAATTAATATTACTAACATACTGATCCATCTAGCTACTGGCAATCATACAAATGATTGGACAAAACTTCAAGCTTTTTAAAATAGAAGTTTGTTAGAGAAAATATTGCAAAGTTGCTTTTTTGGTCCAGTAGTTCAAGGGTTTGAGTAATTTAGCCCAGAGATTCATGGATTATTCATATTTAGGACTCGATTAATTGGATGGCATTTTATTTTCCATTTTTCAATTCTTAGTGGGTTTTTTAATCAAAAAAAAAAACATTTGTTTAGCATTTCCTGGAAAATGTAAAAATAAAAATACTACACTTAATTCCCTATAAATATCTCAAATTTTCTTTAAAGTGGATTTGATTGATATTTCTATAAATTTCTTACAGACATTTTTTTACTATTAATGACTTAAACAGATCACTTATCAAACATAAAAGTCTCATCAAACTAATCACATTTCTCGATTCATAATATATATGTATGAGATCCACTTTACATATTTTTTGGTATCATATCAATGACTTTAACTTAAAAATGTCCACTTATTTTATTTTATTAGAACTGGGTCTAAATTTTTTTATAAAACAAAAACTCTTCCACACCAATTTTTCACACAAATTAAAATAATTGTTCTTTATAAAAAAAAGAATTATTACATCACAGCTAGTCATTCTACTCTTTTCTATATAAAAAAAAAAAAAAAACTCATTTGAATACACTTTCACGATTATATTTTTACCCTATTTCAAAATTAAGTTTCTTACTTTTTCCGAAGAAAATGAGGAATTAAAAAAAGACATACATCCAACCGGGACCTTAGTTTTAGAATTTAAAAAAATTGCATATTCGGTCCTCATCGTCATTTTTTGGATGAACCATGTGAGTGTTATATGACCGACTTTCGTCATATTGATCATTTAAAGAAAAAAATTCATGTGAAAGGAACATCGAGACTACATTAAAGATGATTAGCAAAAAATTGTCATTTGCTAAAACCTTAAGAGAAAGCAGCAAAAATAACACTCATGTGATCAATTATATATGTCCAAATGAATCAATAGTTTTACCATAACTGTGTGACCAAATATTTATGGCACTGAAAGTTCTGGACCAGAAAGCTCAAGCCCTAATAGATGAGAACCAAAATGCAATTTGACAAATAAAAAAGAGATAATCAAATAATTTAATATTATTAAATTAAATTGTGTAACGCGTATAATATAGTCTTTGACCTTTGCACGTTGCCAACTTTGTAACACCTCGAAATAGTTGAAATATTTTCCTATATATCCAGCATATGATTGTGCTTTCAGATCGTTGTGGATCAAAACTAAATCATAACATCATATATTTGAATTAGTGTTGAGACAAAATGGAGAAAATATTAATCTTTTTTCTCATAAATTGCATTTTTCATGTTACTTCTGCTCAATTAAAAGTAGGGTTTTACAGTAAAACCTGTCCCAAGGCTGAATCAATAGTTCGAGGAGTTGTGCTGAATCGTTTCAAAACCGATCGTTCTATAACAGCAGCATTGCTCAGAATGCATTTTCATGATTGCTTTGTTAGGGTAAGTTCATATGAAATTACATTTTTTTTCTCTAAAATTGCATGCAAAATATATGTATAACATCCTGATTGTTTATTCCAATTTATGTTTTTTCATTATATTCCATTTCATAAATGAATGTCAATTAAATAAAGTTCGTATGTATATCTAAGAAGATATAGTATATACAATTTAAGATATAAAATAAAGTATCAAATTTGAGAACACTAAATATGAAGAGCTCCTGCCATCTTATTTTTTTTTTCATCGGTAAACTCTAATATGTTGATTCTTTATACTTAGCTACAATTATTCTATATGGAGAATGAATATATAGAGTATGGATTATTAATCTGTTTTATTTTAGGAAAATGTTATTTACCATCATTTATTTTTAATTTTTCACCAACACTTGATATAGTAGGATATTGTTTTATAATAGTTAATATAAATAATGGAGATCATGTTAAATTCATTTAATGAATACAGTCTTATCATAATTTAAAAAAATATATAGCATCATAATCTTTATTTTATATCTTACAAAATAACTATATGATAAAGTGTAAAATATTTTTCTCAGGGTTGTGACGCATCGATATTAATAGACTCAACAAGAACCAAATCCTCCGAGAAGGACTCCCCCCCGAACCTAACCGTCCGAGGCTACGACCTAATCGACGCCGCCAAGAAAGCCCTAGCCGCCGCCAACTGCACCACCGTCGTCTCATGTGCTGACATCATCACCCTAGCCACCCGAGACGCAGTCGCCCTCGCCGGCGGCCCCGCCTACGCCGTCCCCACCGGCCGGCGGGACGGCCTAATCTCCAACGCCGACGAAGTCAACCTTCCAGGGCCATCACTAACTGTATCAGAAGCATTCACATTTTTCAGAGCCAAAAAGCTAACCCTAAATGAAATGGTCACACTTTTGGGTGCACACACAGTTGGTATTTCACATTGTGGGTTTTTCCAGGACCGCCTGGATTTCCAGGGTACCGGAAAACCAGATCCCACGATGGACCCTGGATTGGCAGCCAGGTTACGGAAAACTTGTGGGACGACATCCAGGCCGTTGAATAGGGATCCGACGGTGTTCCTCGATCAAGGAACAAATTTTGTGGTGGATAATCAGTTCTATAATCAGACCATTTTCAGAAGAGGGATTTTGCAGATTGATCAGGAGCTGGCGTTGGATAGGTCAACGGCGCCGTTGGTTAAGAGTTTTGCGAGTAATCGGAATTTGTTCGGACAGAGTTTTGTGAATGCGATGATTAAGATGGGACAGATTGAGGTTCTTACAGGGAAGGCTGGAGAGATTAGGAAGAACTGTAGGGTGGTTAATCCACGTGGCAAGTGAAAAATGAAATTGTTTGAAGAGTTTTAAGATTAATTTTCATTTATTAATGTGTGTTAATTTGTGATAAGTTTATGACAAATTATTTGGGTTTGGAGTAGATTCTTGGGGTTTGACAGGAGATGTGTTGTTGAATAATTATATTTCAATGATTATATATTGTTTGAGATTATAAAATTTATGTGTTATATAATTTCTTGGAGGTTTCTTGATTGTTGTATTGTTAATTTGTTATCTTAAGTGAAACAAGTGTTAGAAATTTTGACTGAGTAATTATTTTTTAGCATGATTTATTAGATATTTAAGTAATATTTAGAATATTTCTTTATTCAAATTAAATTATTCGGAGAAATTAACTAACAAAGTTTATCATTAAAAATGTGATTTGTAATTAGAATCAATAAATTAATATATGTATATATATAGATGCGATTAAATTACCACAATCATACAATCGATGGTCGTAATCGTATAGGAAGAAATTCATTTAGTTTGGGGATGAAAGCGATAAAATTGAAAAATTGAGGAACCAATTTAAAATGATATTTTTCATCAAGATTTAAAGTTTTAGGGTCAATTTAAAAGTTATGGAAAAAATAAGCTAAAATAATGCATCCGCCGCACTGGATCAATGCCCAATCAACTAAGGGAGTGAGCGGTGGGTCGTGTGCACCAGTTTGCATTTAATTTTTACAGTCGAGGTGTAACTATTGGGGTTTGAATGAAAAGCTATTTCA
Source organism: Verbascum thapsus (assembly GCA_963669365.1). NCBI lineage: Eukaryota > Viridiplantae > Streptophyta > Magnoliopsida > Lamiales > Scrophulariaceae > Verbascum > Verbascum thapsus. Next base: position 24,341,559 of record OY770106.1, read on the forward strand.
GACGGGTTTATGTTCAAAAGTCACAAATTGTGTGTCATTTTATAATATTAAAAAAGCTACAACTTTTCGTCCAAAACTCTTCGATCTTTGTAAATAGACTTTCTAGTTTGGAATTGATTACATCTTAATTTTGCTTTCTCCTCCCTCGTCTCTTAAATATTGATTTGAGTGTTTAAAAATAAAATTCCTTTTAAGAACTTTTTTTTTTAGTATTAATTTGAGTACTTTTAAATATTTTTAAATATTATAAAAATAACATGGACTATAGATCTCAATCCAACTTAATTGTGCAGTCCAGGCCCATTACAATTTTTTTTTTAACAAAATTCTTCTTTATTAGTTCAAAAATAAATACCCTTATTTGTAAAAATAGATAAAACAAACATCATATTTTATCGAACTCTGCACGAAACCCCTTCATCCATCAATAATTCACTGTTTTAGTTAATGAAACATAGAGTTTCGCAAGATGTTAATGTCATGCCTTAACAGAAATAATGGTAAAAGGGGGTAATACGTTTTGAGTGTGAAAACACGTTTTTGTTAGTAAAAGAAAAAGTCTGAATACGGCGTCGTTTTTGGGTAGAACTCAATTACCAAATTAGGGATTTGGATTAGCTTTAATTAGGGGAATTAGTTACGGCATCAGCTGAACGAATGACACGTGTGGTGGGCCAAAAGGAAGCAACCATATGACAGAGGAAATGGGGAAGAGCTCGGCAGATTTTGCTCATTGCGTGTTGCTGCAGGTTAGCCTCAGCTTTTCTGTTCTTCTTCTTCTTTTTCTAAATTCCTCCCCCTTTCATCTGTTGAGCAAATTCTCATATTGGTTCTATTTTCTGCAGTTTAATCGTTCTGAGTTGAGGAGTTCGAGCTGAGATTATAATTTGTTCATTTGAGTTGTAATCGTCAGTTTGGGATTTTGTATGGTTTTGGATATTGCGTTATTAATATAGGCGTTTTGGGGTGTTATTAATCGTATTGTGTTGGTATTTTCTGCGCTTTTTGTTTATGATTGCTGATTGCATAACAGTTAATAATTAATAAAATATAAAGTTTGTTACACCTATTTTGTTAATATATTGAGTATTAAACAATTATAAACTAACACATAAAATGTTTAGTAATCAACCCAAAAATTAATACCTTTATAGTAGTATTAATAGAGAAAAAAACATTATTAACTCTCCAAAAATAGAACATAACTAAGAAATGAAAATTGAGAGTTTAAAGTAGAAGTGGGTAGATTCCACTACTTTTATACATTTAACATTTTTTTAATTAAACAAGTTGCTATGAAGTTTCTATTTCAGGCAAAAATCCAACAACCCTAGAGAACCTTTTAAAGTTGTCAAATGTGGAACAAAAAAGTTTGAATAAAAAAGGAAATTAAAAGATGCTTTTACAATTTTATAAAACGGAAACCGACCAAACATTTGGGTTCAGCTTTTAGGGCACATTACATGCCTTAATATGCCTCTTTTGGACTTTGCAAACTTCTTTTTCCTTAGTTATTACATGGGATTGGAATATTGCATTTGATTTATAAATGGCTCTTATTACAAAACATTCATTATATCAGTTTAAAATCACTAAATAAATTCATTTATAAAATATACAAAATAAATCTCCTATTTTATTAAATAATTTAGGACAAAAGTCTCCCGCATATATAATTAATTGGGTTTGTTTAATAAAAAAGGGGTTTCATGTATGGTTTGGATTTATTTTGCCTATTTATTTAACATATTTGGGTATTTAATTTAATATTTTCTGACTAAAATAAAGAATATTTTATAAGTGGATGTGCTTTTGAACTACACAAGTCTAAATATAAATGACCTAGCTAGGTTCTTGATTAAAATTTTACATGATCATGGCTTTTTATATAGGATGAGTCAAGTATGCACTAAAGTTCAAATGCTACGTGGATACACAATACGATTGCTCGAACATGAAAAAAATTATAACACACCAAATTCAATAGACTGTTATTCACCACATATATATGATGTGGGGTGGTGAAAATTTCTGACCACACATCCAAATCTATGGTATATGTCACTTGGGGAAATAAATAATTATTTATTTATTATTTTTAAATTAATTATTTTATTTAATTTAGAAAATTAATTGTGAAAAGTTGTGAGTATAAAAAACTCACCAGTTTTCAGAATTCAAATTTTTCATTGTTTGGAGAAAATCATTAATCAAACAATTGCGATGATTCGAATGGTTACTGAATGTCTATAAATATACTAAATTCAAGTAAAGAAATACCTCGAATTTTATTCTTTCTACATAACAAATTTTAGCTTTATTCTTAGTTCGTGTGGGAAGTCTTCGAATTGCTATTCGCATCCTTTTGATGGTTTATCACTTTATTGTATTAAGTAAATTGTCATTTTAACTCGTTTGCAAATTTCTAACGGGCAATTATCACTTTAAAAAAAAAGTGGAATCACGCCTCAAATTTACATATTATTAATTGTAATTATTATGTTGAATCCGATATAATATAAAATTCCCCTATATCATTATTTTTTTTAAAAAAAATTAAAAAGAGGCTAAATGTGTATTGAATCTTAGTTATGTCATGGAACGTGCACAAGCTAAAGGTGAGTGGCCAACCACAACATTTTTAAATATTTTTTACATTAGAAAGAATCTAGATTTAAATAAAAAAAGAAGTAATAAATAAATACTTTCCTCAAAAGGAATATGTTTGAGATTTGAGCTTACACATGAAAACCTGCTCAAACCGCGTAATATTCGATGGTCGGCAATCTGGTTTACTTAATTTAGTATTGTACTATGTATTTTACTTGGTATAAATACATGTTAGACAATATATTTTAATATATGATTTACATAAATTATATTTATACTATAAATAGAGGATGAAGATAGGAAAATTACACACAAACTCCTTTACTACAATGTAATTACCAATAAAACCTCATTTATCTAAAATTATCAACACCCCTCAAGAGTCTATTATATTTGTCGGAGATTTTTCTAAAAATGAAGATTTTTTTTATAATTACACGATAAATGAGAGAGTATGTATTTTGTAATTACATAAGGAATGACTAGATATAAATATAAAAATCTTGAGTAACGAAATGAAAATAATGAATATGCCCAAGATATAATGAAATGGAAGTATAGAGGATTAAATAAGTCAAGGGTTTTGGATATGATATGTCCAATAACTAGGAGATGCAAATATGTCATGATGTACGTCATGATGTGAAAAAATTTTATTCCAAAATTTTATTTCATTTTTATTTTGTTGATGATAGCTAGGATTTTAACGCAAATTAAATATTTGAGCGATGAAATAGAAGATAAAATAGAAGAATTCACTTGTCACCTTTTATTCAAGAAGTCCTTAGTTATTAATTATGTAAATTATACTTTAGAATGATGCTTTATATCATTTCTTATATATTATTGATTTTTCACGTAGTTTTGGTAAAAAGAAGTCACTAACAATTAATTGATTTTTAGTGAATTTATTACATATAAATTTTCTAAATCAAAAGGCAGTAAAAAATTGATGATATTAAAACGATAATATAAAGCATTTTTTTTTATATATTTTATTAATTGAAATCCGTTAATCCAAGAGTATCTAATTAATGTACTTCAAATTTCACCCTGTGAGAATTTCTTGATAAGCTCAAACTGCTGATAATATAATTAATATTAATTTCGAACCCTAACTAAATTAATTTTCAAACATTATAATCCATGTGTTAATGTTCGGATTAAAATCCTTACAAATGAAGGCACAACTGCAAAAACAAAAGAGGGACAGGAAACCGTCTTAGTACGAAGGAAGTCGGTTCATGTTGTATTTTTTTTTTTTTGTCTTTGCTTTCTGTTTATAATAATATAATATAATATAATATAATAATTAGAATTAATTTAATTTAATTTAATTTAATTATCTTTTGGGTGGGAGAAAAGTGTTCGAAGTTTAAGCCAACCTTTGTGACCTCTATTCTCCTTTGGTTTAATATATTAAAAAAAAAAAAAAGAGTTGTAAGGGTGTGAAACTGTGAGTTTATGTCAGAAGAATTAAAACTATTGCCACAGATCATTTGGATTGTTCCTCTCCTCCAGTTGTTTTTCTTTATTGTTTTTGTTTCCCTAGATTAATTTTCATGCATTAATTCACATGTAATTGTAACCTGAAATATTATACCAAATAGATTTTAAGTTTTTAACCAACCTTATATTAACCACAAATTCCTATGTGAAAATATATTATATTTATATATCACACTGATTCTATTGAATCTGATTTGATATAATATTTTTGAGTTCCTCTTTTACTTCTTTTCTTTCACATCCGGTCAATCCGACATCGTATTACTATATATTTTAACATTGTTTCACACCTTAAGAAGTCTAGGGTTTTTGTTTTTTGTTTTTTTGGTTGGGGGTAATTAACTTATCAATTTATTGAGATTTCTAGTTGGTAATGAATGAATGCAGTTCTAATATTTGTTGATGTGAAATATATATATATATATATATATATATATATATATATTAGTGTGTGGATTAGGGTCTCAAAATTTGAGACAAAAGATTAAGAAAGTACCTTTTTGTCAAATAGGCTTTGTACTAAAAGCACCGGAAAAGCATTTAGAAATTCGACAAGAAGCCTAGTTAGGTGGTAAGAGGGATTAATCTTTAAATTTAGGCCACTATTAGGGAATAATTAACATGCATGCACCTAACATAAATACTTTCTATAAAGTTTTGTAAAATCCTATCCCCATTTTGTTTAAATCATATGGCAAATCTAACATTGGTTATAATTGATCTCTTGATCGTTATACGACACGCATATATTATATCACGTTCACTAATATGTAACTGATTTGAATCAATTAGATATTAACCAATTCTTAGTAGTGTTATAATCGGAGCCACTTCACACGATAATTAAATTTGAAATTAATACATATCGAGCGTGGAGACAAAGGGAACGGTTTGTTCGGGCAATGTTGTCTTTCTCCATAGCATGAACGTATCAGAAGCAAAATTTTACAACAGATAAGGTTTAATAGAATCGGTCTGTTGTATATCAAATATTGCAGTAGAAAAAGTGATATATTAAAACACCCCATTATTCAATTTTCTATAATATCGATTTCATTCGATCCGTTATAATTTAACAGACTAGAATTACCCACAGGATTCTGATTTCTGGAGACATACGACAAAAGACATTAAATAAGTTGTGGAAGTTATCTTAATTGCAAAGAATATGGAAAAAAAAAAAAAAAGACATTAACTAAGTTACGGAAGTCTTCTTATTTGCCCAAGAGACAGCAGATGTTTCTATTACACACAGATATATATATATAATATATTTATATGTGTGTATATACATACTATAGTAATTATAGGACTTCAATGTTTGCGGCTCCTCCAAAACAGCGTATCGAAAGCAAGCATGCAAATGTTTTATAAGACACTTAGTTAAAACTGGAGTTTGGGATATCAATTTTCAGACAAGATATATATATATATATATATATATACACACACACATATATATGAAGCAAATACATGGAAATATGAACTAGTTGCTTGCACCCAATACTTTGGACAGCTTTAAGAATTTAATTAAACTAAAGTAGATAAAGTTTAGTTCGAGTTGGAGTCTAGTAAGTTTATGTGAATTATGTATATTATGTGATTATAATTTATACATATAACTAGTTGATGTTTAATTAACAAAATCTTATCAAATCGAAATTTATCAAAGTCCTAATGTTTACTAATTACTATCTATACTAATATTTCATCTGTATGAAAACGATATCACGTTAGCACAATGTGAATGTTATAACTCATGTAATATCATTTTAATCTGTTTAATTTCAAGTAGAATTAACTTTGAAATTTATTTTTGCAGCAAATGCAATCACAATACTGAAATGAATCCATACCCTTTTCAGCTTAGAAAAACCAAATAAAAAGATAAACTTCCTGGATCTAATTTGGACACAAATGAATTTTGGAAAGGGTAAAATAGTCATTTCAAACATGGACATTCCTTCCTTCTTCCTTGCCCTTTAAATACTCCAAGATACCTTTGATGTGGACTAAGCCTAACTGATACTTCACATTCTCTTGATACTTTCCCCTCAATATGTATATATAATATATACATATATATATATATATTCCACCTATATCTTTACATATCACCATGGACGATCAAGAACAAGACCACACAAACTCACGGCCAACCCACAACTCCGGCGCCACCGCCGGCGATCAAAGAACCGAGCCGGTCCGATCACGCTGGACCCCCAAGCCGGAGCAAATCCTCATACTCGAGTCCATCTTCAACAGCGGCATGGTTAACCCTCCAAAAGACGAAACTGTTCGTATTCGTAAGCTGCTCGAGAAATTCGGGGCCGTGGGGGACGCAAACGTTTTCTACTGGTTCCAAAACCGCCGCTCCAGGTCCCGCCGCCGCCAGAGACAAATCCAGGCCAGTCTTAGCGCCGGCGAACAGCCGCAGCGCGGCGGCGGCGGCGCAATTCAGTATGAAAATACTATGAGTACTGGTAATTCAAGCTTGGCTTATAATAATTATCCGATGAACAGTAGTGGATCTTCTTCTTCATGTGGGCTTGCAGGAAGTGATCATGGTGATTATTTATCGTTTTCGGGGCAAACTGGGATGCAAGAACAGCTTGATCAGAGTTCAGTTTTTGGTACTTCTGATTGTTCCAGTTTGCATTATCAATCTGGTAATTATATAGTTTTTATTTTGTTTAATTTTTTTATTTGATCTTAATTTCACATGTTTTGCTAATTAAAGACAATTTGTTCTTTTTCTTTGTCAAGATTTTTCATGGTTATATTTAATTTAGTTGCCTTTTTTTGGCTTTTCAAAAACCCTAAATTTTTCATCATACATGTATGGATAGCCTAAACTCAATTCCATCTATATGTAAGTATTCTTGTATGAGATTGTTGAATTTAATTAAATACAGTTAATTGTTCATAAAAACTACTTGAATTCAATCAAATTGAGCCTGTCACAAAAGTAAATTGAAAAAAATTATTCATCTATTTAGATTTCATCACACTCAATTAATTATGTTTAGTGTCTGTTCACAAAGTCTGAATGTAAAATTCTTATTATGGTCAAATTTAACTTCATCACATTCATGGCTTAATTTAATATTTTCATTTTTTCACAAATTCCAATGTAGAATTCTTATTACATTCGCATTTCACCACACTCAATTAATCACATTTTTCCGTCTCTTCACAAAATTCGACTATATTTTTTTTTCAGAACTGATTTCACTACACTCAAATCTCAACAAATAACAATTTTATTCTTTTTGCAATATAGACCAATATTAGTCCCATAATTAGTTCGATTTTGACCAAAACTCATTCTGGGTTTTCTTTTGCATGTTATAAAATTGTCTAAAATTTGAGTATTTTATTGATATATGTCTATATTTCATTTTCAAAACTACTAAAATTTGAGTATTTTATTGATATATTTCTGTATTTCATTTTCAGAGCTAATTACAGTGTTCATCAATGGAGTAGCAACAGAAGTGGGAAAGGGGCCATTGGACATGAAATCAATGTTTGGAGGGGATTTTGTGTTATTTCATTCATCAGGAGTGCCAATTCAAGTCAATGAGTATGGATTTCTGATGCAAAGTTTGCAGCATGGTGAAAGCTATTTTCTGGTAATTTAATTTTATTCATTTTTTGTATATTGTTTTTATTATTTAATTTGATTTAATGCATATTTTTGCATTGAGAATTGAATCCCAGAAAACGTCAGCACTCAATTTAAATAATAATTCTCATGTGATTTGTGCACTGAATTCCGTCATTTGTTGTCATCATTTACTGATTTTACTGAGGAAAAATACACTAAGATCTGAAGGTTTTTCTTCAGAAGGGTCTTGGAAATGTGGCAATGATCATCCTGAATAAATATTACATTTTTCTTTTGTTAGAATAATATATTATTTCGTCGGTTACTAACTTATATTTTATTGTAAAAGGATAGAGAATTCTAGATGGGAATTGTACAATAAAATTATAATGTATGTATTTTTATTGTTTTGTTCTTGAAATTATTGACATATTATTATTTGAATGAAAATGGAATTATCATTATTTTTTAAATAGAACATTATTAATTGACATATTAAGGTTAAATTAGTACATGTGTTATGTATTAGAAAGTTCATATTAAATGTATCATATGACAATTCAATTTAATTCCTAATTCATGAGTATTCTAAACCAAGTTTTTTATGTTTTAATTTTTTTTGCTTTTTTGGTTTATCCTACTACAATTAAAATTTATTTCATGTGTATTCATTGCATTTAATTATTTTCTTTAATTTATTTTCAGGTTCCAAGACAATAGACATTCTTGATTTAAAGAGCAAGTCGCTTGGGGAAGATTTGTCACGTTGAAAGTAAATTAAGCAACAAAAAAAAAATTGTTATTTTTAGCCTAATAATATCTTTATATCTACCCTTTATAATTAGTATTCGAAATTAGTTATTTCCTTGGTTATAATCTCTTGCTTTGTGGAAATTAATATTGCCAAGCACTCAATGGCAATGCTAGTATTCTATAGAATTTAGTAGTAATATGTTATCATCTCTTCTGCACTTTTGATTCTTTGTTTAGTTCATGTTTTTCTTATATTTCATTTAATAAATCAATTATGTTTACACATTAATTTATACACTTTAAGGAAATTATACTATAGACATATAATGATATATTTGTAATGTAGATATATTTTGCAAAGGCTGATGATATAGCCAGAGCAATTCTCATCTTTCCAGAGTAAAATATTGCAAACAAGAAATTTAGAAATATAATTTTTTTTAAACTTAAGAAATTGAGAAATAATTGATACACTGCACATGTTATTAAATCACAAGATACAATGCACAAAGCACAGATTTTTGAGATAATATTAAAGCTCTATTAATTTAATTATTAATAATTAATAAAGTCCAACTGCATCATTTTTCTTGAAGTAAATAATTTAATATTTTCTTGCTATTAAGCGGCTCCGTACTACTAGAAAACTTTCGCCAGCCACCGAACAATATTTATTTTTATTTTTATTTTATAAGTATAAACAAATATAAATCGTTGATTCCCGAGACTCATACTTCAGGTTTTCTGCAATATTTAATTATCTACATACATTTATGAAATATATTTAATTATCTCACTTTATAATATTATTATATATAAATCAAACATTTACTTGAATTATAATTTAATAGCCCTCTTGTGGTATTGAACTAGTTGAACCATAATGTAGTATAACACAAGTTTCAAACGAGAAAAAAAATATATTACATAAACTAGTTTAATAAATCACAAAATGGTTTTATGTTTGATATGAAACATGAAGCAATTTGAAATGTAAGAAAGAGAAGGATTTCAAATTTCGACTTCAGAATATGCACAATTTAAAAAAGAAATATTGATCTTATGATCGAGACCTTTCTTAAAGCTCGAGCTCGAACTCAAACAAATAATCACGAATTCAAGCAAGTTTGGCACATTTGTTCGTTTGAGTTCGCACTCGATCGTTTATATCGAACTCAAACTTTGACTATATGATATATTTATGATTTTGACTAAAAAGTTTTCGGAAATATATATTCATCGATCACAAAATAAAGATAATATATTTCTCCAATAAAGAATAACATTGCAAAACAAATGAAGGAGTTATATATAATAGAAATCCTCATAGTATATATATATATATATAATGTTCTAATTCTAATTAAGTTTAGAGTTCAGGTTTTAGGGCTTAGTTTATGGTTTAGGGTTTATATTTGATTAATGTTCAAATCGTGATTAACATTCTATATTGTATTGATTATTTTTTTTTTCTTAATCATAAAAAAAATTGGTTTAACTTAATAAGTCAAAAATTTGTATTTGAGTAGCTATTAAGGATAACATAAAACAGATTGATAAAGTCTGGCTTACATAACGTGGTTTTTGACAAAATATCGAACAGCTCGATAAAACAATTTATTTCATTCATACAATGTATTTATGTAAAATAATTTCAAGAGTTATGGGCATTATATATTAAAATTGATAAAGTCTTGCTTACGTGGTTCTTGATAGAATATCAATTAATTAAGAAATAACTCAATAATGCACATTTATTTCATTAATATAATGTATTTATGTAAAAATAGTTTCAAGAGTTATGAACATTATATATATTATTTAGTAAATTGGTAAATAAATACTTGTGTAGCTAAAAAGTAGAAAATATATGTTTATCTAATGCCCATGCGCAAATAATTAATTTGTTGTCTTGTTGAAATAGATATATCAAGAAAATATAAGTATCAAACGAAGGTCTTGGTGATGGATTTTGAGGTATCTAACTTAACCAAATTAAAGTTACGATTATTTAAAGTTTCACTATCAATGTTACATTTTTTTATTATATCCTAATTCATTATAGAATTATTCGCAATAGCTCCTAGTCTCCTCCTAATAGTTTAAGGACAAACATTATCATGCTAGTTCTTTGGTTAGTATATATATTGATTAGATTTAAAAAGATAGATGTTAATAACCATTGTAATAAAGATGATCATAATCTAACCCAAAGTTTAAGGCTTTAGATGGTGCATTTAATTTCATGGATAATGATTGTAATTAGGAATCTAAATAATAATTAGAAGAAGCGGAAAGGTAAATCAACAAATTACATGTGTCCCCATAGTATATGTTATTAAGAGTAGAAGACATGATTAGTTGTGGCAAAAAAACACTACAAGAAAAAGAATATTAATGACAAAGGTTCCTAAGTAGCAAAGTTGATCAAGTTGACACTTATATATACATTTTTTATTTTCACAAAATTGCATATAATTTGACATCTAAAATGCACCCCGGTAATTAAAAAAACATATTTTGTAGTGTCGAATATGTGTCGGATAGGGATACAATTAGGGTTGTAAACGAGTTAAGCTCGAGTCGACTTTGATGAAATTTTCAGGTTCAAGCTCGAGTTCATTTATATTTCTTTTGAACTAAAGTTCAGCTCACAGAAAAAATCGAGCTCGAAAAGCTTGGTGCAGTCTCGTGATATCATGATGAGCTTGAGCCAAGCTCCAATCGATCGAGCTCCAATTCATGGACCGGTCATGAACCGGCACGACTGACCGTACACCCCTAAATACAACACCAACACGACTTGACACATATTTGACACCCCAAATGAAGTATTTAGAAATTCAACATAGACGCAAAACAAGACGTAGCCAAAAGCGGGTTCGACTTATTTCGAAAAATGCAAGTCTTTTTTTCACTACAAATTTAAGATATCAAATAACTAAAATTAATAATAAATTAGTGTTATTTTGTCTATATTGATTTTCTTCTACTTAACATTTACATCCTGGTTATATTATTCTCTTTTTTGTAACATAATGTTCCAACATTCTCATTAACAATTATTTGGTTACATATGGAGATATATATATATATATATACATGTATAAATGTGTATAGTAATATTCTATATAGATACAATTTATTTTACATGAGATAGTTCTATCGTGTTTTATAATTTTAAAAATTACTCATTAAAATCTTATTTAATTGAATGATTAAGATAAGGCAATTTTGAACACTATCTTATTCGATATCTTTAAAGTTTAATTAGGCCTCAACTCGATTAGAAAACATGATCATTTTTTATATGCAAAAATTCAAGCTACTCGAGTTCAGATAATGTTCTATATTACATGGTTTAAACTCGATTAATAAATCTAACTCAAGATTAAATTTTGAAGCTCAATATTGCTTCAAATATATTTTTTTCCTAGCTTAACTCAATTAATTTAAGGCTGAAATTGGATTTAGTGTCCAATTCAAAACCTTGCTTTTAGATCAAGCATCATTTTTTAGCTCAAATTTATGCCCACATGTTTGATCCAATTTGGGCTACCATAACAATGAGCCCATTTCAAATAATACCTTTTGGTATATGGGCTAAGTGAAAACAAGAAAATGGCCTAGCCCATTCCCTTTTATACCATTTTACGATTTAATAGGCCCATTGGACCTTGAATTACAATGCTTTGGTACAATGCAAATATTAAAAATTCCATTTTTTGCACATTGTACAATGGAGTTATATTCATTTTTATTTCACATTTTTCGCCCCGAAAACTCATCTTAGAGCTATAAATATTCCAAAAATCATGCGAAATTTCTAGAATTTCCAAAAGGGTTCAATTTTTAAACTCATTGAGTATAATAAAGTTTCGAAACAATCAAAATCGTCGATAATATGACAAAAATTTACTAACAAACAACCCAAAAAGAGAGAGAGGTTAAAACTTAAAAGTGATATATTCCGCCGTACACACAGTCAAAAAAGTATAGAAAACGCCAATAGCACAAATTGAAAAAGTGATGAAATATGGGCAGATTCATTGATTAGTCAGTTTCAGTTCAAACAAACCTTTTGCTTTCCCCTGATTATATGCTGCACTGCACCAAACATATTCCTTTTTCAACCAAATGTTTTTTTTTTTTTTTTGGGAATTTTTAAAAATTTGTTGTCTCATTAATTATTATTTCACCTAATATCTTGAAATAATCACAAGAATAATAGAATTTAGTAAAAGATGTGATATTTAAATTCATTTTAGTTTGAATCTTTAATCAAATAAATTCATTTTAGTTTGTGACAAAGATAGCAAACTCTAAACCACATAAATTCCATTTCAAATATTCATGAATATTGGTCATTTTTCAATAATGAAAATAAAAACATTTTCCATTTATGGGATTTACTATACAAGCAAACTCAAGGGTACCTCTTTTCCTGCAAAAATCACTCTTTTTCTTGCATATACTAAAGTTCAAGATTATAAAGAGATGCAATAATTTACCAACCATCCTTAGCACTTAAATGTTACTCTTTTGCTCATTTTTCCAGCTTACCCCATATAATTCTACTATTTAAATCAAGACGCTAAGTCTAAAATAACCATTTAAGCCCTCTAACAGATCATGATCTAACGGTAAAATAATAATCATTTAAGCCATCTAACAGATCAGATCATGATTTAACGGTAAAAAGTGAATCGACTCTATTTCGATGCCCAGTTACCCAAAAAACCCACAAAAATTTTTTTCAACTCAAGTGGGTCCCACTCCAAGAAAATCAATGAATGCCATGTTTGGCTTCTCAAATTTTCCATTCTCAATCTTCTCTTCCCCATACATACACTGATTGGCAACTACTGATTCAGATGCTGAAACTCCAGAATTTGAATCTGAAACAAACACCTTTTTTTCACCTGATAAACAAAAAAAAAAAAACAATTTTACACTTCAAAATATTTGTAAATATAATAATTTTCCAATAAAAATATAATCTTTTTTCAAAAAAAAAAAACATACCATTATCATAATTGAGGTGATTAACAGGGCTAAACCTGCTGAGAAAATAAGGCCCTTTAACTGAATTTGGTGTAAGTGACAAATCAGTACAAGTTGAATTACCAGACTCATCAATATTTGTCTCATCACTGCATGAATTTGTGATAATATTATCCATCACAGACACTAATAATCCCTTGTTTGGTATGTGTGATAAACAAGAATTAGGCTTTCTTCTTCTGTAAACACTGTTTTCTTCTCTGTGTTTTCTAGCCATAATCACATGCCAATGGTTTTTGACAGCATTATCAGTCCTGCCTGGAAATAGCCTAGCAATCAAAGCCCATTTGTTGCCATACATTTTATGTGCTGTTAAAAGCCTTTCTTCTTCTTCACCACTGAAAGCCCTTCTGTTAATCCTTGGATCCAGCTGATTAAACCATCTTAATCTGCAACTTTTTCCTGTATTTTGATGCAAAAAGTTGTGAATTTTAGCCTTATTTGACCAAATGAGTAATAATAGTTTTCCCTTTTGAAGAAATCTTAATGAATGCATATGTTAGCATCATTTTAAAAAAAATTACTCAACATAGTAATGATAAGGAAATCTTGATAAATGTATGAGAGTTATCACTAATTTAAAAATATTTAGAGCTTTAAAGATTGAAAAAAATTGTCTTTTCTCAAAAAAATTATAATAAATGCATAAACTTCCTCACAATTTCAACAAATATTTGAGCTTTGGACATAAAAATGATACTAAAGTCATATTTCTTTAAACAAATCTTGATAAATGCATAAAAAACCTCATAGTTTCAACAATATTTTGAGCTTTCTGAAAAAAAAAAAAAAAAAAACCAAAATAAGTAAACATAATTGTCTTCTAAAGAAAACTCAATGAATGCATAAATTATATATATAAAATCAACAATCTTTTTGAGTAAAATTAAAAAAAAAAAAAAAAAAAAAACACAAGTAAATAACACTTTATTTCCAAATAAATAATTAAAAACCTGATCTTCCATCAAGTTTTTGAGCAATGAGATTCCAATTCTGAGGGCCAAAATGGGCAACAAGATCTTTCAGCTTAGCATCTTCATGAGGTCTCCAATGCCCTCTTGCACACATTTTCATTCCAGGACTGCCCCTGCTTTCTCTTCCTTGTAGACTAAGTTGAGAAGCAGATTGTGGGGTTATAAAGGTCATTTCATCAGTACCCATCAGATTCATTCTTGTCTGAAAATCCAAGAAAAAATGGTTTTTTTTAGTTCACAAGATGAAGGGAAAAGGATGAAACTTGAAACTAATAAATAAGTAGTTTCGTTTGTGTATATATGTCAGTATGAGTGTGTGTGTATATTTTGTTTTCTTTATAAAAGTGTGTGGGCATTTCTATTTTATTAAATATATTACAATAGTGATATATGATTATCGAATCTATAGGTGTTTATTTTAAAAATAAACTAAAAGTAATATTTCAGATAAAATTTTCTATTTCAAATCATGTTGCAGTATAGATATTGTAAATGTTAGATATACTGTATATATAATTCACGCATATATAAGATGTGTTTAGTATTTATATATCAAACACCTATATATTTGAAATAAAAGATAAAACAAAAAATTATATCTAAAAATTTAAATAATTAAAAAATAATATTATACAATTATAATATATTAAAAAATTTGATTTCAATGAGATGTGTGCAAGGAAATCGAGAACCGCTCGTGTGGGTGATGAACTTGGGGCGTGTAATAATGTAACTGCACTTGTTTCTTTTTCATTTTTCTATAATCTCGATTTTTGAGACCAAAAAAAAAAACAGATTCTGTTTGTCTCTTTCTCCAATTTTTTTTTAACAACTTTGTTTTTTTTATTATTATTTAAATGTTTTGAATTGAGATGTAGAAATAATTTTTGTAGACTGAGAGGCCATAACGTAAGGCTTTTTTGATATAACCCCTAAGGTATGTAGTTTTGGCAAACAACGGTTTGAAATTTTGGTAAACAATCATTTCTGTTTAGTTGACCGTTAGTCAGCAGTTAAGGTCATGTGCAAAATTGTAATCTAATAATTCCAAACAAATATATTAATTTTCAATGTATTTATTTAGAATTCAAAAAAAGGCACCCCAATATTTTTGACAAATGTGCATATCACATTTATCTTGCTCTTGTTACCCAAAAACTATACAAAATTATTAAAATTTCTTTCTCCAATAAAGCCCAAACATTAGTGCAATGTTTAAATTTGTTTAACAAAATTATAAAGTACTATATTGTTATGTTAGAATATTATCAATTAACACTAAAGTACAAATAAACAAATATTATATGTTAGAAACTAAGAAACACAAATAATCAATAATTATTAAAGTTATATATAATATGAAAATGGAAAGATGATAAGTAAGAAACATCAAACCAAAAACTAGTGAAAATAGTAGATGATGGTGAATCTCATTTCAACATCAAATTTGTGCCAAATTTAGTAAGAACCGGATAATTCTATAACAGATCAAGTTCAATAAAATCGATCTGTTGTAGCTCATTAAATTTGATAATAGGAGGGCAAAACACTATTATATCTTTCAAAGTTGTTTTGATTTCAGTGGTCTATAATATGCATGCTCCATTAAACTCGAACTGTTATACAGTTTTCTTTTTGATCGAATAAGAGGACCAGTTTGTTAGGAACTAATCAAAAGAGTGACAATACATATAAAGAAATTTATATAGTGCAATTCTTAATATTTATCAATTGATATTTACTAGAATTCTTATTAAATTCATAATTATAAATTCAAAATGTGTCTTGTTTATATAGATGGAAACAAGGAAAAATTCTAATCAATCTCACCTAATCAACTAGTGAGATTGTAATACCAACTCCACGAAATGACAAATCAAATTATATCCCATCAAAAATAAAAATTTATGTATTCATCATCATTAGTTAATTATCTCGAGATTCAAATATAATCCATGAAAAATACATGTGAAAAAAATATATAATAAATTTGTCAAAAAATGAGATTCACGGCTGAAAATTACATATCATTTTTGTCGAATAATTGACGAACTGAATAATAAGGGTCTGTTTGGATTGTTTTTGTTTTTGATGTTCTGTAAAATAGTTTTGTAAAACAGTTTTATCAAAACAATTTTGCAGTATAAATAATGTTGAAATCCTGTTTGGTTGACTATTTTGAAAAATAAAATAAAATCGGGAACATTTTGCAAGGATGAGTGTTTTGATGAGAGGAGTGAAATGATGAGAGAGAAAATATATTTTTTTCAATGAGGGGTTTAAATGCCGTGTTTTTTTAGTTTGGAGTGTAAAAGTGTTTTGTAAAACTTAAAAACACATAAAACCTGTTTTGCAAAACAGCAAATTTTGGAGTTTCATTCTTCAAAAACAGAAAGTGGGAACAAGCCCAACCAAACGCCTTTTTCATGTTTTTATTTTGCAAAAACAAAAACACACTTTAAAAACAGTCATCCAAACATTACCATAAATTATTTATTTTTCACCATTTGCATTGAATGATTAGAACTATTTAATATTAGAAAACCCATGAAAGAATTTTCAAATCCATCCAAAAAATTCTCCCCCACATTAATTACACAAAGAAAAAAAAATACGGGTTTGATCAGAATAATTATTTTAATTTTTAGCCAAAAATAAATGGATAGTGACGCAGTACACAAACTGTTAATGACTATAAAGTATGGTCACGAGGAACATACTCATATCTCTTTGCGTAACAGAATGAATAAGAATTTGCCCAAATTGTAGTACAAAAGTGATGTTTTTTTTCCTTGACTATATAAATATTTAAATATTAATATTATTTCGAGCACAATAATATAACTGTATTTAATGTGTACACAAAATCCTGACTATAAAATCTTTTGACCATTTCTCTTGTGTTTGTATTATTGCTCTATTGCATCATTCTTGCATTTAATGTTTTGGTCCACCATTTCTCTACTATAAATATCAATATTAGTTTAATTTTTTTCAGTTTTTATTTGGTGAAACTGCATTGAAAAATAATGGAAAATTTTAGGGAAATAAAGAACTTTATTATTGTTATGGTACACTTTATTTTTTTGACATTTTTTTGTAATTTCTTAATCTGTAAATAAGATCTCTGAAATTGACTTTTAGGTTATACTTCTCATCTAATAAAATAAATTTTATAACCCTTCTTCTTGGACATAAGCTCGATTTATATGAATCATTAATTCTAGCAGACATCATTAATTCTATAAATTAATTAGGTTAAATACATTTTAACCCCTTGATAAATGTTTAATTATATAATAAATATAAACAAAAAACAATTCAAGAATTTAGCATAAACTTATCTAATCAAATTACTTTCATATTAAAATTCGAAGTGAAAATTAATTCTCTTTTTCTTTTTTTATTCAAAATCTAAAAATAAAAAATAAAAGAAGAGGTTTTGATATATTCTTATTTTCTGAGTAGGTAACGTACAATTTTGTCTTGGAAAACTTTTGGTTTCGTAATATATTCTTATTCTCTTTTATTTATTTGTTTGTTTTTTATTTTTAACCTTTTGTTTGATAATCTCTGCAAACCGTTTGGCTTTCTTCTCCCAAGACAAACAATTTCCGTTACATGCACACGTGCATGTCACCACTTGTTCTTTTGTATTTTCTCAATTTGGTCATTGCCTTTGGAATATGTGTACTATAGGTTTCAATATATATATAATTCAAAATTGTATAGATTGTGATAATATAATTATTTATTTTGAAAATAACAATAATACCAAAAAAAAAAAACACAAAACATTTCCAATTTCCCAATAATACCCTCAAGGCACGAAGGGGTGATGGATAGATGGTGGAGAAAATTTTAAAATTCTGTAAAAAAAATATGTTAGTACTAAAAAAATTATAAAAATATTTTTTAATTAAAAATACTATATCCCGCCAACTTTTTGCACTGAATTACACTTTATTCGGTAAGTTAAGAATTGACCAATTATTTTTTATCAGAATTTTTTAGATTAAAATTCAAAAAGTCCCGGAATTTCTGAATGTATGCGTATATAATCGTTATTGCACATATATGTGGTAAGGGCATGTAAATGTTGTGGCCTTGGTCACGGGTTCGAATCCTGATGAGGGACTGTCTATTTGCCTTCTCTACTGTGAGCCTGTCAGCTATGTGCAACCTAGGCTGGTTTACCTCTCTTGTGTGGTTTGCAGACTATTGCACAAGAGCGGGGTTTACCCAGTGCGCACCTAACGGTAGCGGCTGTGGGTTCCCTTGTCATAATACACCGAAATTGCATGCATATACATATTCACACCACATTCGTATATCAGAAATATGAGATGAAATATTAAATTAAATTCGAGATTAGTAAAATAAGATAGTTACTACTTTTCAAAATTGGAAAAGACATAAAAGCTAGTCTTTGTTGAAATAAAAAAAGACTGGATCGGAGGGAATCAAGCAAAAGTATTTTGGATGAAGCTTTTATTTTTTTTTATCGAAGGAATATCGGCTTTGAAATCTTTCCCTAAAAAAACAAAAAATATTTCACTATCAAAAGCAATTAATTCAGAAGGATACAAAAATATTAATCAATATGCATTGTTACTAATTGTTCATTTGCATGTTTTTTCTCCTATTTAATTTATTTAATATTGGTGTCAAATAATTGACATGTGAATGTACAGTAGAAATCTATATATCATCTGTTCATTCCAATCTTTTATTTAAATCACCGAACTTTATTAAGAAATTATTGTTGATTAATTTATTTTAACTAAATTATAAGAAGGTATTGCATGCAAATACATTTGAGGGGGCTGGAATATTATTTAGGGGACTTGGATTTTGAATATACACGGGTGGTTGAGTTTTTGATATAATAGAAAAATTCAAAAAATCCGTTAGATTTTTCGAATTGAATAAAAAGAATCATTTCTGCATTTTTTTATTTATAAAAAAAATAATTCTTGATTTAACTTATGTTTTAGGAACTGGTTCGTTGTATGGAATCAAACACTTGACTTGATTTTATATATAATATTTTTATTTTATCTAATAAGACATTAAATTAAGGAAACCAAACACTATTATTCCTTTGTTTCTTATGTACTATAGGATTGAATCTTGGTTAACCATAATTAAATTGATTTGTAATAAGTTTAATTCGACTATTAACTAAATTGAACAATTTGTTTTAATTTTTAATTTGAATTTTTGGAGAACCGAGGATTTGATATTAAGCTATTAACTGAGTGGATATATTTACATGTCAGAATACATACAATTTTACGACAAATCAGGTCCAATTAAACCAATTTATCATAACCCACTAATCAATAACAAATTAACTTCATTAAACATGATCAGTTATAACACAGTACATGCAATTTTACGACAAATCAGGTCCAATTAAACCAATTTATCATAACCCATTAATCAATAACAAATTAACTTCATTATCAGTTATAAAATTACTGTCACAATATCCCTAAATTAATATCACCATTTAACCGAAAAAGAGAACAAGACAGGAAAAAGGTTATTCTTTTTAGAGGAAAAAAAATGATTAAAAGGGCATAGACATGAATATTGGTGATTCTTTGTAAGCTTTTCCCAAAATTTTCTTTCTTATAAACATGTCATTGTTTGTTCTTGTTTTTCTCACCAGATCCCTATTTGCATTTTCAAGAACTGAAACTGACCTTAATTTATTTAATTAACCTTAAACAATTATTAAAAAAAATACCTAAATTATCGTGCAAGTTTTGTAGTTATGAAACTAATATTCTTGTCTTATACTTTAATGACAATAAAATAGTAAAATACTCCCCTAAGTTCAATAATGTTGGCTAATTATTCCATCCACGTACCCTAATATATTATTATAAGTTTTCGGCGTAATATTTTAGTGACATTAAATTAAGTTCAATCGTGCCTAAACTTGTCACTGTCATGTTAGTTATTGCAAATTGGGATTAAAATAATCTTTGATTAAATTCCCTAGATGTGGAATGAAAAAAAATTGTCCTTCTAAGCACCGACCTTTTCTTGCATCGATATAGAGCTTTGATATTGATTAAATTATATTAATTTTAATTGAAACGTGACAGGGATTGATTGAATTATTTGACATAATATGATGTTCGTATCATATTTTAATTGTCTAAGATTATTAGGGAGGTTCAAAAGAATATCTTTGTCGGGGAAAATCATGTGAAGTAAGTACATAGCTTTATGCAATATGATATGATAGGAATGTAGTTGTAAATTAAATCGAGTCAATTTTTGAGTCGGATCGGCTCTATTCGAGCTTGAGCTCTCAAAAATTATACTCGAGATATATATAGCTTTATGCAGTATGATATGCAGGAATATGGGTGTAAATTGAATCGGGCCGATTTATAGCATTTTGATTGAAATAAATCAGTTGAATACTTGTTTCAATGTTAAACATATATTTGATAACATATATTACATTATTTGAATTTCAATTTTATACACTTAATTGTTTTCCTTAATTAACTCATTAATTGAATTAGGCTAAAATTTGGAAAAAGTGTACAACTATGTCACACATGTTAAAAAAATTAAAGTGATTAGACATAAAGAGAGAGTAGTTATCAAAAGCAAACGGCGCCGTTTTATTTGAAATTCAGGAAATAAATGTGGTAAGCAATATTGTAGTGTAGTTTTTAAATTTATATACATACTTAAAACATTACTTTTTTATTTCACCCACTTTTGGAGTTTCAACAGTAAAAGAATCATTTTACTATTTAAGTAATCAAATTCGTTTGAACTTTATGTACTTATACTGAAGCATTTATTAATTAAACATAATAAATTAACAAAGGTGCATGTATGTGCCTAGATCTAGTTTACCTAATTGTTAGAAATAATTACTTGCTAAAATTTGTTACCTAATTGTAGTTAATTTTAGCAATGTGCTTTTCGTATGTGTTGTCCATTAATATTTTTATTCCCACAAAGTAGTTATTTCATTATTCAAACTAACTTCTCATCGTCCATTTTTTCATTATTCTAATAATAATAATAATAGAATTTTAATTCTTAATGTATTTACTATACTAAGTTGCCTAGAGTTAAGATAGAGTGAAATGTGCATAATTCGAATTAAATTCACAAAATTGCATATAAATACACAATATATTTGTGTGGATAGTAGATGTTTATACATAGCTACTTTCAATAGTAGGTTTGATCATATGCAGTGGTCGATGAACTCAAATAATTCAGCACTTTGTTGGGGTTGAAGTAACGAATTCGTTAATCGACAATTGTTATGACTCAATCGGCGTATTCTTTAGCAGGTTAAACCTTCATCCGCAGATAGAGTTTTATTCTGATCAACCCTTTTCTTGTTTCGATTATAGATAGATTAAAGGTCAAAATCGATAATAGAATAAAGGTCAAAATAGAATTCGATAATACTAGGAATATGGGAAACAGATCTATCACAATCGACTCATAAATAATATGATCCAATGGTGTATAACATAGCTCTAATAAGCGCGACAAGTTTGAATTCGCCTGTTATTCAATTGACATGTAAACTTTGTTATTCAATTGACATGTACACTTTAAGAATACAGACTTGGAGTATCAATGTCATGTCGAGCACATACATCCGATTTTTATATCTTCGAATGTGGATCAAAATGTAAACCCTAATCATCACATAACGGTGCATGCATGTACATTATCCTCGTTAAAACTGTACGTAATTCGATCATCGATCGTGTCGAAAGGAAGATTAGGGAAGTACCCATGCATGTTCTCATTGTAGCCATGCATGTAATAGTTGTAGGATGATGTGAAATTGGATTCATCTAAATAATGGGTAGCATAAGGATGATATTCAGTGTCATATGGAAATGGCCAAAATTCAGCCCTTCTTCCAGTTCTTCTAACTAGTTTTAGGACCTTTCTTTTGTCCACATATCCATGCACTGTTACTTTTTGCTTCTCCATGTCTATTTCTAAGCTACCTACACCTGCACCAATTCAAGATTTTAGCAATTATAAGTGAAGACTCTGAGGAAAAATTGCATTTTTTGTGTTATAATTTATTATAAGTTTAATTTTGGCCATATTTACTATGGGTTACTTATATTTAATCGATCTTTTTAGGCGTCTCATATTTAATATCTTGATCGACCAAACTTTTGGGAAGATTTAATGCATAACAGACATGTGATATTGATAGTGTTTTTACGCATGAATTCTTTAAAAAAAAATTGTTCGAATTGTTGACCATTATGTTATTTATGATGGAACTAAACAGTGGCGGAACCAGAAATGAAAAAAAATCAAAAATGAGTGGGGCGACAATTATAAAATTATATAATGATTAAATAAAAATTTAATAAAATATATATAAATTAATTTTTTTTTATTTTTTTTGGGTGGGGCGGTGGCCCACCCGTGTCCCGCCTCTGGAACTAAATGTTAAATATTTTAAAAATTACAGAGTAAAAGTGAGAAATACTAAAATTAAATTCATAACTTGACGAATTGTGTAATTTTCCCTATTACTCTCGGTAGCACGAGTCCCTAAATATTAAAAAGAAAACATACGTAACCCAAAAAAAGTACATATTAGCCCCACATTTCATGGAAATGGTTATTTATTGAAACTCATTGAATTTTGAAAGTTTTCAAAAACGACCCCTCATTTTATTGATTCATCTCGATTTTGGTTACACCAAAAAGGGAAAAAAATAGATAATAAGTTTAGCCTTGAGTTTGGAATAATTCTTACTTGAGCTTGATTTGATATAAAAAATTCAATATTACTCATTGTTCTAATTGAGTTCGATTAAATATGATATGACTTATATTTCCGATATAAGCTAGTGTTTCTAGTTATTTTTGAAGTTATTTATTATATATTAATTTCCTAGAGACAATTGACCATGTTCAAATAAATAATATTTAATGTTGAAATTGAAAAAAAAAATCTCCAAAGAAGATTCAAAATTATTGAGGGGCATGGATTTAAAATTGGAGATGTAAAAGAAATTATTCTTGCCATTCAATTTAGAAATAGCTCTTCGTATCCTTTTCTCACATCCTTCGCAATCCATATGAACCAAAAGCTCCACAGTCTATACATCCAAAATTCCAATAACAATATTAAGAAAATAATAAAATGTAGTAACAAAATAAAAAAAAATGCCAAACTAAAAAGAGAGAAGAAATAGACTAAAAAATACTTTGATATTTGTTATGGGCCAACATGTTGGAGAAAACATTGTTGGAGAAAACATTGTGGATTATATTAATTAGGGGTTTTTCTTTATAATCACCACCTAAAAATATGATTTATTTCTATTGTAAATATCATGAATATATATATATAAAAAAATCAATAATAAAATAAACACTTACAGACATTGTATTAGGTATATTAGTCTGCTTGAGACAGCCACCAAACATTCTTACACTTAGGAGAATGAACTCAAAAATGAATTAATTTGAACATTTATGTAAGGGTTAATATATAGTTTTATATAGACATAATTAAATATATATCAAGAAAAAAAAAATGTGATTACAAATCGAAAAGAATCACACAAGTTGATCAAAATTTTGATACCCTATCACCTATGTAATGGGAATTATACATCTCCATCATTGCTACAAATATACCAAACAACTTGGAAAAATAAGATCCTTGTAGATTGTGCTAAATATCAACTCATATTTTTCACATCTTGTAACACAAGCTACAAACCAATCCACAAAACTTAAAAAAAATCTCTATGTCACGTTTTAATTTATCTATATATATATATATATATATATATATATATATATATATATCCCTTAGTGGTGTACATCAAAATAGAATAGAATATGAGATAAAACATAAAATCGAAGTGAAAGAATTGATGTGTTCTTGTAGTTGTAGATTGTGCTAAAATCGAGAATAATCATTATGTAGAATTGGATTATTGTGAATTTTGATTTAATAGAAACTTGTAATTTTGTTCCTTCAAGATTATGAAGGGATGTGAATCCATCACCATAACCTACCAATATGTCAATCAAATACGTGATTTACCGAAAAGATAATTGATATTGCAGGCCATTAATCAAAAATCAACCATAAAATTGTATTCAACAACAATCTACTATAAGGAGATTTAATTTTTGAAAAATGGAAATATTCAAATATATGTATTTCCGTATTATGAGACATTTGATAGCTTATTTATAAGCATCGTTGGGCCATTATTATGTGAGATTCAATAAATCAAAGAAAATTTCAAGTTTAAAGTTTAAACTAGTTATAACTTATTACCTCTAATGCACGGACACTTCAAAAAATTACAACGTATCGTGTCGGACACCTGATCGGACACGACACTCGTCCGACACTCCCCGACACCGTGTCCGACACTCCCGTCACCGTGTCCAACTTTCCGACACCGTGTCCAATATAAAAATAATGTTGTTTGCTTAAATAAAATGAAAAAGATAAAATATGAACAATGTAATGGATGCAATTAGAGGATATGTTTACTATGTATCCATTATTTGTGACGCTTGATGTTATTTCACATATTTTTTGTGATTTTGAAAAGTGAAATATTTATTTTTCTTTTAAACATATATAATTTGACAAAGTAAATACAAATTTATAACGTATAATAGTCATTTTTATAGTTTATTTGTTTAATTAGTCATTAAATTAAAATTAAAAAATTAATTTATATATTTAACTTAAATTAATGAACATATATATGTATATTAATTTATATATACACATTTTATAGCAGTTTCGAGGCCGTGTCGTGTCCTAACATTTTTTTAAAATATCGTGTCCCGTATCCGTGTCGTGTCGTGCGCCGTATCCCGTGTCCCGTGTCCGTGCATCATAGCTTATTACATTTTCTTTAATGATTAAAATGTGCTATATATATCTGCATTTAAAATATCTAGTACTAAAAAAAAATTCGCACATAATAGAAGAATTTATACTCTTCGCACAAAAATGAGATCAAGTGGCAAATAATAGAAGAATTTATACTCTTCACACAAAAAATGACAGGATTTAAGGTTTCCTGTAAGTATACAGAAGAATCAATTACAATGTCTAAATCAAGAATTTAGTGTCAGCTTATGAACTAAAAATGCATATTATTGTAAATTTGTAATCAAATTAAATGTATGTATGAATGAACTTATAATTAATAATAACAAATTTGTTCAATGTAAAATAATGTAAATTATTCATACGAATTTAATTGGATGATGCCACATATAAATAGTTCCTTTTCACATTATTGGAAATGATTTGTTTAATCTTGTTAGCTGCGGTTTAGGGATCAATATATCAGAGTGCTGTTATTCAGCAGTTCAGTTATGTCTTCTCCTTAAATAACGAGTGCATTCATAATTTACAATTAATAAATCAAAGTCTCTTTTCTAAATTTCTTCAAAATGACCTTTCTCAATATTATTCTAAAACTTCTCATATGATTTTTTTAAAAGAAAATGATATAAACCATCATTGTAATATCATCAATTTTTTATCACCTTCTGATTTAAAAGATTTAAATGTAATAAATTTTATTGAAATTACTTAACTGCATATAATCATTTATTACCAAAATTAAAAGAAAAATATTTGTTACCAAGAAAAAATTGATAGTATCTAAAAAGTGATTGATATATATATATATATATATATATATATCAACAAAACAATCATTCAAGTTAGTTAGAAAGAGGGACTTGATACTATGAGAGTTTCCATAAATCCAAAATTCCAATTTCCAACACAAAACTACCGGTGGAAACTTGGAACAGATTCACAAAATATTTATTTTAGTTTCACAAAATAAGTAAATAGCAATGAGAAAGTTCACTTTCCACCTTATTATTATATCTTTTTGTTATATTAAAAATATATTAGAAAGATTATGTTAAATTCATTATTTAAATGTAATTCATATTTGTACGAAGTGAAAAAATAATGAAATATAACTTTAACATATAACATTATTCGGTAGCAATTAAGACAAATATAGCTTTGTATATCTTTCAAATTCAAAATTTATTCATTGTTCTTGTTGATCTCAATTAGCTAAAAACAATAGAATATATGAAGAGTTGGTCGAGTTTGAATGCATTGTCAATTAAAAGATATTCGAACTTAATTCAAAAAACAAATTTACAAGTTAGACAAAAAGCCCAAATAATTTCCAAAGTTATATTTATTTAACTCGATTTGATTTCTTTCCAATTTAACACTTATAGTTTATATGAATAGAAATAACTTAATTGTTTAAATTGAAAAAGAAAATGGAAAAGGAAACATATTAGAGTGATTAATTGATAATTAAATCAAAGGGATAAATAATTGAGTAATGTTACATACATCAGCCACCATTATAATTTATTTATTTTCAAATATGATAAAAATTACATTTAATTAATGCATTTAACATGATCTCCATAATTTATATTTACTGTAACAAGAGATATCTTACTATATCAAGTGACGGTAAAAAATTGGTGAAAAAGGAACTATAGCTTTTCTCTAAATAATTTAGGTTGAAAGAGAAAAATAAATAAATTATTCAATATCCGAATCAAATTTGATCACTAAAAATTCGTCAGAACTAATTTCTTAATTATATCAAGCCAAATTTAAATAATATTGTCGTATTCAATAAATTTTGAAACTAGCCTTTATCTCAATTTAATTAGTAAAAAATGATAAAATATTATAAAATTCAGCTACTGAAAACTTAATTTGTGTTCGTAAAACCCGTTTAAATC
Source organism: Verbascum thapsus (assembly GCA_963669365.1). Classification (NCBI taxonomy): domain Eukaryota; kingdom Viridiplantae; phylum Streptophyta; class Magnoliopsida; order Lamiales; family Scrophulariaceae; genus Verbascum; species Verbascum thapsus. The sequence goes on from OY770106.1 coordinate 24,368,901, forward strand.
CAACTCGTTTTACTTACAATAAACTAAATTCAAATATAAATTTTAAAAATTCAATAATAATTCAAATAAATTTAAAATAATAATTTATCCAACTAAACTCATTTACCAATATACTATAAAACAATGATAATGAGAAAAGCCCTTGGTTACTAGGGTTGCCACCTTGACGTACAAAATCCAAGCTGCGCTCCGAAATCCAATAATAGTATCAAGATTTCTCCACTCCCTTCTCAAATCCCCATAAAACCTATACACATTATTAACACCGCCTATATATACATATACATATATATATATACACGCAAACCCCATTTTCAGGAACATCATCAGTATCGCCTTCTTCTCTGTAAGTTTTCCAGCCGTCATTCTCATGCATTGTTCTATATACTCATTTATATTTTCCATCTTGTTTCATAATTTTATTTTGAATTTTCCATTTACTCAGAATCAATCAAAGATTTCACCTTTTCTGTTCCCTTTTTTAGTACTTTCTCGTTTATCAGTCACGTTGTTCACGTATTGATTTGGATTTGAATTGGGATTGTTCACGAGTTGTTCATATGTGTAGATTTAGAGTGATTGTGTTGAAATGGGGCTAGTGAGAAGTAAATCAGTGATATGCCCTATTGATCAGCATTGTTCTGAATGGGCAAGAAGGCATATCGATTATTGTCTTTGCAACGGTAGAGATGGGCTTTCATTGGCATTGGGGATTATTAGTATTTTCAGTTGGGTTGTGGCTGAAATACCTCAGATTATCACCAGTTACAAGCATAAATCTACTCAGGGTCTCTCAGTTGTCTTTCTCTTGACATGGATACTCGGGTATTATACATATTTTCGATTTCTAATGATATCGTTTTCTCATTCATTGTTCTGTTTGTATAGTATTAGTTTTTGAGAATTTGTCTTGTTGAAATTTGTATTAAGTTAAATTGAAGATTTAGGGTCTTAATTCGTGCAAATGTGTTATTTATCCAAAGGTGTTATCTTGTTGGTTACCTATGTCTATCAATTCTTTGAATTGGTGAAAGAATAATGAAATAGGAAGATACAGATTATTTGTATCAGATTAAAGCATAATACATGAAGTTCTAGGTGTTACAAAAGGTTCATTCTTTGTTGACTGATAACCTGAAATGCTAGTTTTGCTATCATATATATAACGGTGCGTTTGGATCGATGGATTTGGATTTGAGGAGTGGATTTGGAGGAAGGATTTCAAATGACACCTAAAATAGTGTCATTTGAAATCCACCGTAATTGTGGAGAAAAGAGCTCAAAATGAATGACGGGGGATTTGAAATCCATCATCATCCAAACGAATTTAAATGGATTGATCGATGGATTTGAAATCCATGATTTCAAATCCATCGATCCAAATGCACCCTAAAGGTTTAGCTCGTTGATTAAAGCAATTTCGAAAGATGAAATCATCTCTTCTGAACTACATAAAATGCAAATTGTTCCCTTCAGAATGAAATTGGAAGATCATCAATTGTACTAATAATGATTTGATAATGTATCACGTTAGTGAAACATATTTATAGATCACTAAAAATACAGCGCGTTTTGTACTATTAGTATGCCATTAATTTCATTTTTAAGGATTTGAGACCTCATTCTGTCTGTCATAGAGCAAATTTGTTGCGGGTTTGGTTTAGAATTCAGAATTCATCTCTAATTCATTTACATGATTTTGCAATCTCATTTTGAGTACATTATAAGCTTCGACTAAAAATTCTGTACAAAGCATAATGTTCTTTAATAGTTAATTTTTGTGTATCACTTTTTTTGCAGAGATTTCTTCAACCTTTTTGGCTGCATACTAGAACCAGCAACGGTAAGTTGTTCACCGATTACTTATTCTAATTTCAATTTCGATAATGCTTCCCAATAATCTCTAAATAAAAGTTCAAAATTTGATTCGTAAAAACGTCTCGATTCACCATCTGATACGTTTGTTTTTGCAGCTTCCAACACAATACTACACAGCAGTGGTAAGAATGTTCTTCAAGAATCGTTTTTATGCTCAAAAATGCAACTTTTTGGTAAATCATTCACACTGATCGGATTGGATAAATAATTTTTTATGGTGAATTTTGCAGTTGTATACAATAACTACCTTACTTCTCTCCTCACAAGCTCTATATTACGGCCACATTTATCCAAGACTCAAGTCCAGCAAAAGGCGGAATGAGGTTCGATTTTATTGTGTGAATTCACTACGCGCCAATTTCTACTTTTATTTATTTATTGTATTGTAATTTTTTTTAAATAATGTATTGCTAGGCTAAGCAAGCTGGTGCTGTGGAAAAGAAAAAAGATCAAAATTATGTCAATCCCGAAAAAGACAATAATGTATGTGGATCGATAGATGCTCCAACCTCACCTATTCCTTTTCCAGCCAGTTCGATTAATAGTTCCGGTGGAGAACTATATTTCTTGTAAGTAGCCCTCACTTTGAATATTTCTAATACATCTTATTAGTCTTGATCATAGTTATTAATGGCGAATGGTGTGGTGTGGCGCACGCTTTTTCGAAGCAGAAATTATAATAATAAAATAATTATATTTACTAGTATAATCAATTATATGCTAGCTTTTTAACAATAATATCCATAAACTACAAATAATAGGTTTTCAAGAAACAAACAAAAAATAAAACGAATTTATGTCAAGCATTTCAGCGCAACAATAAAGGAACTAAAATAAATACTCTTATTATCTAAATCTAAATTTTTTCTAATTTTGAGAGGCTAGGGTTTTTTCTAATTAGCTAACTCGATTTTGAGAGGCTAGGGTTTTTTCTAATTTGGAGCTCAATTTTGAAGATGTTAGGATTCGAGGATTAGGGGTTTTTCAATTTGATGCCCAATTTTGAAAGTTTAAAGGTTGTGTATTCAAAATTTATCCCCGATTTACCGTGTTGACCATCAATTTTGACTCAAGAAAACTATTTAATTTTGAATTTTTTAACTGGCGCGCCGTTTCGGGCCTTCAAAACGCACGTCATGGCGAGAATGACTCTTAATGGCGTGCGCCATATCGAATATAGGCGCCATGCCATGGTTCATGAATTTGAGGGTGCGCCATGAACAACTATGGTGTTGAATATTGATGTTAAATACTAAGTTCAACTCAATTAATAATCTCCAGGCCTGTAAATCCATTAGAAAGATACTTTACTTTACCCTTATAGAAAGTTAACTATTCCTTATAACAATCGTTTTTCGGATTTCCAGATACATATACCAGTCGATTTTCGTTTTATAACATGGGCTAATGATATGAATTATGGGTTTTTTACATATTCATCACTCTATATCTGTGGTGTTTTTTCAGGTCAGCAAGGTCTCTTTCTGTTACCCATTCACCTTCTATAGGATCTTTTCTATCTCAAAGAACTCCAACTGCAAACTTCGAACAAAATCCGATCGAAGAACCGTTGCTCGGCGAAGTCAAACCACCTCAACCACAATCTCCTCCAAAAGTCAAAACTATGTTGTGTGTGGTGAGATGCTTATATTGCCCATATAATAAGTTGGATCAATCTAAATCGAGATTTAAATCATTTTCTCGGGTCATAATTATTGATATTCTTGTACTTCAGGTCTCTTTGATAGCGTTCATTGGCATTTCTAATCGCCATGTATCAGAAAACAATTCAACTCGAGGAATTGTGTTGCAAGTGGGAAGACATCTTTTACAGGCAAACGATAATTTTCTTTTGATGAAACTCTTTCTTTAATTTACCCAACCGGTTCCTTCTGTTTTTCCTTAATGTTTTTTCTTTGTGGGGTTTGTGTAATCCATATCTGCATCCGTTTTCTTCGTAAACCTTCCTGATAGTGTAAAAATATAAAACATTCTAGCAACAAAAGATTATTTTGAACTACTTTTGCTTCATGATTAGACTTGTTAATGGGTGGGGATTGCTTAGACCCGGGCCCGTTCAATAAAAAACTTATCCTATCCAGACCGGATGGAACTAGGTAGTTTGGTCCGGGTATGGTCTAGGTCCAATTTTTACCCGTGTTTTATCCGAAAAATGCCCAAACATTACCCAAAACTTACCTACCCACGGGTCTATACCCAAAGTTTACCCGTGGGCATTTGCTCGACACGGATCCAACCCGAAATTTACCCGGGCCATCGGGTCTAACCTTTTTTGGACTCCGTCGTGTATGCAATCAGGTTCGGGTAAAATATTTTTTGGTGGGTATTTCATTTCCCCGCTCATTGACAGCCCTATTCATGATAGTGTAAGAATGTAGCAACAAAATATTACTTTGAACTTGTCTACATTATTATAAATGTAGAAATTCACTTATATGGGCATTGAAAATGCAGGCAACTAGAGGTCCAGCTCAAGTAAGTTTGGCTGCAGAGAGCAGTGGGATTGGATCACTCCTTGGTTGGGGAATGACCGCTGTTTACTTGTGTGGACGACTACCTCAAATTTGGCTAAATGTAACTATACTATACTATACTATACTATATTAAATTTTTTATAATCTAATTGTTTATTTTTTGCTCAACACTATGTTAGTATATGCATGCATACAAAAGGATAATAGGCGTGTAAGTTTGTATATCGTGGAAAAAGCTTAACTTAGTTTTTTTTCTTTGTTCATTTTCTGCAGATTAAAAGGGGACATGCAGACGTAAGCATAATGTTTCTTCCCTCTCTTTCGTTAACAAAATAAAATCATGAAAAAGAAATTATTAAAATCTTGTGTGCAGGGGCTTAACCCGCTAATGTTTGTCTTTGCTCTTGTTGGCAACAGTACATATGTGGCAAGGTAAACATTTAGTTTAATGTTGTCTTAATTTGCATTTTGATTCGAGGATTTAAGGGTTACCGATGATTTTCCAATAATATGGATTTTAAATCTTTTGATAACTGTTATGGGTCAATCGTTATATATGATAACTTGAAATCCACTCAATGTATCATGCATTTGAAATCTTTAGCCCACGTTTGTTCTCTCGAAAAATCCAAAATTTTCAATCCAAACACAACTTGAATTTTGTTATAATACTTGAGTATAAAAACTATTTATCTCAATATTGTAATTCTTATTTATTTGCAGCATTCTTATTAAGAGCTTAGAATGGTCGAAAATAAAACCGAATCTACCGTGGTTGGTGGATGCAGTTGGATGTGTGCTCTTAGATACATTTGTATCCTTTAATACATATCTTCAGGCTGAGATTTGAGATTAATATAAAAAATATATATATTTTTTTCATAATTGTAAATCCATTTTGAAATCTAGATTGTCACATTGTGTTTATTTATGCTTTGAGAATATCTGCAGTTCCTTAATAAATTGTTCAGATAATTAGTCAATTTATATATTTCCGCTACCGATCAAAGAGTGTGGAGAAGCGTACAACTTGAACGGCCCGTAGATCATGACCAATCGGCATCCGAGGTAATTTACATACACCTCTTCATGAAATATTTATAAAAAAAAAAAAACATTCAGTTAAATTATATTTCATTTTGCATTCGTTTATCTTGAGACGTTCCTCTCAACGTTCTAATATAGTAATTTGTCTAGTTAAAAAATTTAAGCCTGATAATTCAAGAAATACTTGTTGATAAATTACAGGATTTGGTTATCCTTATAAATTTAATTTTGATTAATTACATGCACACCCCATCACTTATAAGTAATTACCACGAGTCCCCTTAGATTTTGCAAATTATCAAGAACACCTCACTCAAATCCCGACAACTCAAAAAATGAGGGGTAAATTTGTAATATACTTTTTACCAAGGGGGTGAAATTCTAATTTGCTTTTACTGAACTTGAGTAGAAAAGTTATAGTAATTTCTCAGACCCCATAATCGTTTCTCATGATTAGGGTTTCATGTTGAGAATATATATATATGTAATTTACCATTTTAGTTTTAGCCCATGCTGGTCCATTATATATATATATACATATATATATATGTATATATATCGAAGTTGTAACTAGTTTTGGGTACTTGCAGGAATATGTTGTGGTTAGTCGACATGGATGCACTTGGAGGCCGGTTCAATAAGTGCAGAGATACTTCTGTTATGTGATTGCATTTAGTAGTAGCGGTATATTTCTTTCCATTGCGAGCTGTGTTAGAACGTAGAGTTTTCTTACATTTTCAAACTGTCATTTTTGTCCCTATTCTTAAAACGGATAAATATTTGAAATCGCGCAATTTTTTAGGAGGTTTTTGTGTCCTATTATGGTGGATTGGATTTATGTAATGTACGTTATAGAATGTACCCTCTCACGTGCAGGGATGAAAGGGGATATGATTTTCTATTTCAAACTGGTGTTACATCTTATATCCATATATTTAGAGGTTAACACGTATTAAAATATTTATACATGTTAAACATCCCATAATAAGTGTATGTATGAATTACATGTATGGCTGGAAATTGAACCAAATTACTCGATATTTGATCCAAGCTCGATTGATAAATTTCGTTTTAGTTTGGTTTGATAACTTATCAAACTAAGCTTGAACACTTTTCTGTGTTCGATAAGTTTTGGCTCAAGCTCGATTCGATTAGTATAAAATAATAAAAAAAATATATACACAATAATTAAACTATTAGCTCTACTCGTGTTCGACTCCATTAACAATTTCAAATACAATTTTCGAAGCTCGATTGTAGTTCAAATAAATTTGAAGAATTATGTGTTTGGCTCCACTGGATTTATTTACACCCTTAGTTACACGTGTTAACATTTAAACACATGGAATACTAATTTGAAGTAGAAAATTTTATTCCGGATAAAAGTTCTATATATATGTAAATAATTAATATTAGAAGAGGAATTCTAACAAATATATGTTTGTTAGGTCTGAATCCTAATCAACTTGTTTAATTATGTAAGCCATTGAGCCGATTGAATATTTTTCTTGCATCACTTTATTTACCATTCAAGTCAATCAATCTCTCAAATCATTGTTTTAAACAAATCTAAGAAACATTATTCAAAGAAGATTATTGATGGGGCCTCAAAAAATGATCAAATAAAGTAGATTTCTAAGTGTTGAAATTTTGTGTAAATAATTGACTAATGATTTGAAGAACTTTTTGGGCCACTCGTGACCCGTTCAAAGACGGGAAATTCTATCTTGGACCGGGACCGTTGGTCCCGGTCCAATTTTGACCACATATTTACAGCAGTAGGGGGTGGTTTGCACGTGGGTAGGTTGAAAAAACCACCCCCTTCTGCACAAAATATGTGGTCTATAATGGCCGGGACCGTTGGTCCCGGTCCAAGATAGACTTTTCCGTTCAAAGACCCGTATGGATGCCAATTACCTAATTGTCAGACATATCCAATGTCATAACTTTACATTTTTATGGCCATCCTTTTTCAACACCTTTTTTGGGAAATTCTATAAATGGAGCCTATTGTTTTATAAAATATTATATATTAAGTGATTTAATTATAGATAAAGAATAAATTCATTGAAATATGTCTCTTAAAATAACCTATCTCTATTGGCCATTTTTTTAACGTGGATGCTAATTAAAAGGCAACCCATCACTTTCAACTTGGAATTTTTTATTAAATTTGATCACAAGTCACAACTACAAAATCTATTTCTCTTTTATTTCTTAGTAAATTATTAAACCAGTATGAAATACAAAAAAAAAACCTTATATATAATCTTCTAAAACCTTTTAGGTGGGACAAGTTCTTTAATGACCCATTACATTTCTTTTTTTTTTTTCAATTATTCAACCTTTTAACTATAATCTTAACTAATTAAATATAGAACCCCACTAATAAAAGCAAAAAAAAAACTTCATTAATTAACAAAGACAAACTTTTCCCAAAAATATATGAACAAAAACAAACACAAATCCTTAAAAATGCACTAAACTTTTCAAATTTCCAATTAAAAAAAAAACAAAAACCACCCATGATATCCCATGCAACATAACATTTCTCATGCTGCAAAAGCAAGAGACAACCGACAATTACTCCCCATCGCCGTATTATTATTACTACGTGGTGGTCTACCACCCACATGCACCGGAAACATCAATGTCGGTGGCCCCTCCGCCGCACATTTCACCGGCTCCGGCCCCACGCTCACCGCCTTCTCCTGCCGACAGCTCATCGTCAGCAACCCTCCATTCCCCTTCCGAACCCTTCCTCCGCCGTCTCCCCCGCCGCCGGATTCCTCCTGCCGCCGCCGCATCAGCGCCATGTTCCCGATCTCCGAGGCCGAGACGGAGAAGTTCGACACGCTCCCCCTGTCGAAGCCCTCGGCCGTAGTCACGCTCCAGTCCACGCTGACCTCGCTCGGCGCGTAGCACTCAGTCGCCGCCACGCTCGGCGTCGGCGGCTCGTCCAGGCTGCGGCGGCCGCTGAATCGTCTCGCGTTGAACGTCGTGGCCTCGTCGAGGGAATCGCGGCGGCGATACATCGGGTACGAGGTTGTCTGAGTCGAGAAACTCTCGATCTCGAACAGATCTGAGCTCGCATCGCTGCAGATATCGTCGTCCATGCTTGTTATGCGGGCGATTGGACTTCCAGGGTTGTTGAAAAGTTTTACAACAGGATTGTCAATCGAGTGAGGCCTCGACGAAATCACCGGAACCCGATCGTGCACAGGCTGGAAAACGTCTAACGAATCACGTGGTGGATCAGCTTCCAGGGGATTAATGATTGTTTTCGTTATGATTTTAGTTGTCGGAATATTGGAGGGCTTCAAGACAGGAAACGAAAACCCACCTGCCGCATCACCAAACGCCCTACCTGACGCAGATACACGTTGCTGCCGGGGCGCCGTTTCCGGTGAAAAATCATTTTCCGGCAAAAACTCATTTTCCGGCGATAATTTCGTAACTATACTTCTTTGCGACATGATAGCACTAACTGGTGCTTTTTCCTTTCTTGTGTACAAGTAGTCTCCTTTAGAAATATTGTTTTGATGATCAGTTTTGTGTTTTTCCTTGACCTGGACTGATTTCTTACCAGTGCAGCAACATTTCGGGCCAAAACTCCATTTCCTGGACATAAAGCTCCTCTTCTTGTCCTGATCAGAACTAAAATTCAAATTTCTCAACGAAACACCATTCGAGCCAGGGGGATTTGCCAAGAGGCCTGTTTGGCTATTCCAGGACGCTTCAGATGAAGCTGTCGGCGTGGCATGGAAAGATCTTGTCCGAAAATTTCTGCCATATCCATCTACAGACGAAGCTGATGACATCCTTGGACCCGATTGCTGCAAATCATGAGAATTTTGTCCCTTAATCGGGTCGTTTGTTTCGCTAAAATACTTCTGGGCATCAAAAATGCTTATTTCGGTGTCATTTGGTGAAGTATCTTTTGGTTTGAGATAGGAGGAGAAAGATATATCCTGGAAATTGGATGATTTGTAGTGAAGAGGAGGTTCAACAACACTGAACATGGGCTGTTGCTGATGGGGAGAATTGTACTTGAAAGTTTTAATTATTGGATTTGGATGTGGATCCATTTACACAGTGAAGACTGAAGAGGATACAGGAGTGAGAGAATTAGGAAACTGCAATGCTTCTGAAAATTTTCTGAGTTATGGCTTTAAGTAGAGTGTGCCAATCATTGTGACAAACTTTCCAGATCACATCATGTAAAACCGTAAAACTGCGAAATTCGTCGTGTTACTACGTACAAGCGCGATAGATAGGTTCTTCGTGTAAATTTTGTGATACTGATAATTTCGAAACAGTAAATGTCGAAAATTGTGGATTAAAGACGTTTAGTTTACTAAAACTTGAAATTTTGATATGGGGCAACCCATCTAAAGTTGATCGGACAGCTGAATCTCGTGGCCTTTCACGGGTTTAATTTTCTTTAAAACTCATGATTTCGATTTCCCTTACAAGAATGTCTGGCCTCTTTTACTGTGCGTCTGTCAGCAATTGGCAACCTAGGCTAGTTGAATTTTTTTGTGTGATCTGCATGCTATAACAAGAGCGTTGTTTACCCAATGCACCTAAGGGTAGCTGTTTCGAAGTTTCTTCGTAAAAAAATAAAAGAATTTTTTATATGGGTCTTGTATTTGTTCATGATTCTTTTTTTTACAATTATGGTGGAAAAATCGCGACTAAAAGTGCACATATCATAATTTACAGGAATGATATTGCAACATTGTACTTGGTGCATTTGTAATTTTAGTCATATAATTTGTGATTGATATCACATAGAATTATATACTTTATACATTTTTCTAGTTGCAATGATTATAAGTGTAATGAGACTGAAAACGCCATTTTATCATGTTGGTGTAATTCAGATGGTCCTGGAGTAATTGTACCACAGAACAGTAATGGGACCTCCTGGAAGAAATATTAGTAAATATGATATGAAATCTGCCGCCTAATACATCAATGTTCATTGAGTTGTCAGAACTCAGAATAATATACCATGTCGGCATTTAATTTCTTGTTTTCTTTCACCAACTGAGGAAATTTTAATTCTCTATAGTTTGATTCTTAAAAATTTATAATATATTGAGTTTAATAAATTTGGTGTGTTATTAATTATATATTTATGATTTCAATATATCCCAAATGTATTGTATAATTCTGAATCTATCAAAGATGGTTCGATACTTGATAGAGTTTTCCTTCACTTCTAATAAATAAAATAAAACTCAATTATAGATAATTGAGAAGTCAAATGATTTGATGTTTTTGGTGAGTATGATATTTGCGGAAATTCTATATTGAACTCAACCCAATGGAGCCGGTGATTTACAACCACAAATTTGGGCTGGGGTGGGTGATTATTGTATGGGTGGTTGTTGTAAAATACCACCCACCCCAGCCTAAATTTATAGTTGTAAATCACCGACTCCAATGAGCTGGGTTCAATATAGAATTTCCCTTTGATATTTGCCCTCATGTGAATTTCTATCAATCGCCCAATTTTTTATCATAAAAACAATAGCCCAATCACTTTGACTTCATTTCTTTTATTAAAGTAAGGTAGAATGTATTATAATTTATTTATTTTTTGAATAATTACGCCTTTTAAATTCAAAATTAATAGCTCAAAGTGCAAACATATTAAATAAAAAATTTCAATAATGTTTTTGTATATATAAAAGGTTTGAGCTCGATTTATTTTTTCGAGCGATTAAAATTTCTTTAACTTAGATCAACTATAATTGATAAAATGCATTATAATATTAGTTATTTCTTGGGAAAAGATATAATCTCCATAATTTTTCAAATCGGGGCCCCAATACCAGCAAAAAAGGACTAAAAACTAGAAATCTTTTGTGTCTGTTTCTTGGACAACAAAACAAAGTCTAATGCTATTATAGATAATGCTTGGAAATTTCCATTGTTATAATATCTTATCACTTGTTGAAAACAAACACAAAACTTCAAATCGATATTAATTCACATGCAGGTTACTATCATTTTAAGTAGGTAGTTAAACAGTCTCATTTGTGGGTAATGTTATCATTTTTAGTAGGTACTATCAAAGTGGATTATGATTAATTTTACGACAAATCAAATTCAATATACTGATATAGTTAATCCGTTATAACTCATTAAATGTGAACAAAAACAATCTCTCATCTAAAAATTTGTTATAACTCGGCTTTATTTACCCGACATGTTATACAATGTTAGTAGATTCATAAATCTTTAATATTTACAATAGTATTGTCACTTAAATGATGATAATGACTTGATATAGAACCAATAATATTTTTTCATTAAATTTTTTTAAAAATTGAAACAATTACATACATCATTATCAAATTATATCAATATTAACTATTGATAACTAATTGTTAACTATCAAATAAAGCTTCTAAAAGAGTAAATAAAGACCCATAATTCTAATGGGATTTGTATCCATGCCCTTATAATTATTGACTCAATTTCACCATTTGGGCTAGGTCTTATTTGTGCATAATCGAGTTTGTTTCAATTCAAAAAGGTAATTAATCATTAACAAACAACTATCAGATCACTAAAAAATGTAAACACTTATAGTTCTATTAGTGACACACGACCTTATACTCATAATTGTGATGAAACTAAGTATATCGATATATATATATATATATATATATATATATATATATATATATATATATATATATATATATATATATATATATATATATATATATATATATATAATCTATCGATATTGGCTACAATTTCGACACGAGAGCAATTGATACCATACAAACAACCCCTAACATGTATAGTTCCCTACCCCATTTGATCTAGTATCCCCAAATAAACCATTCTTTTTGTCTCTAAGTAAGATCATCCCTCATCCCATGTGGGTTCTATATTATCCTATCATGCTACAATTACAATTAACTCAAAATTCAAAAAATGTATGAAATTGTACTTGGTAGGGCTCATATCCTAATGGGGCATGATTTGACAATTAGAAAGAATGGTGGGGTTATTTTCACAATTATTACAAAATGTTTTTGTGGCTATGAAATGAGATGCATTTTGCTTATAAATATTAAAGAAATAGATGAGATGTATTTGGAAATTAATGCCAAAATGTTGGTGGGCAACTATTAGCTCAGACTTAGCATGAGTTGCCCTTTTGATGGGGCCTAAGAACATGTTTATTTTGTTAAATTTTGTATATAATTCCCACATGTACCTTTTAACTTTTTGAATGTTATAGAACTATTGTTGTGATGTTAAGGTGGGGTTTAAGGGTAAAAAAAGTTGATTTTAATGTGCATATTTTGTAGATGATTATGAAGTTATCACTTGTTACTAAATTATGTGTTACCAATGGTGAATAAATATTGTAAATTTTAATTTTTGAGCGATTTACTCTTGTTATTATAGTGTATTATAATTATAAGGAATAATGTCACTATTAGTTCCCTCCACTTTTTATTTCAAATTAGTTTCGTTTATCACCTTCTAATTGCGTCGATTCAAAAAAAATATGTTCTTCCTTCAATTTGCAGTCAATTTTGGCCGAAAAATTGGTAGTCATAATTTAAAGGCAGAATGTCATTTTATCATTGGAGTTTCGCTTTACACACTTTATTTTTAAAAAAAGTCACATCAGTCCATAAATCTTAAATATGTATCAATTTAGTCCTTCAACTTTACAAAGTCTACTGCTTTGAAAGTTTTTCAAAAAATGTACTGTACACACCAGTCCTAATGCCATAATTGAACTTATAGAACTCAATAATGGTTGAGTTTGTTGTATTTTTGTCGAGCATACGATATAGAGTAATACAATTGGCTAACGCGACATGTTTTTGCAGGACAAGGACTAAGCTTCGATGCTTTTGACGGATAAAAATTCAGGTAGAAGATTTCACGGTTGTAAGAAATTAAGTGGTTTAAGAGTAAGTTGTTCACTCTAATTATATTCAAGTTTCATTCTTTTTGGTTGAAATTTTATTCAATTAAAATAAAAATAATTTATGTTATGATATATTAAAAATAACAATAAACGCTATTGGGACAGTAGCGTTTTTTCAATATCCTCAGTTTCCTTTAGCTCAATATAGACATTACAGTCAAACACTGCGCAAAAGTCCCTAATTCTAAAACCCCAGTCTCTCAAATCAACCCTAAAACCCCACACAGACTCCAGAAAGCTTCCAAAAATGCCTTCCATGGCTAGGAAACGAAAAGCCCCATCATCCCAACAACAGCTCCATGAACAACAAAAACCCAAAATAGAACAAGAACAAAAAGAAGACCCAGAAGAAGAAGAAGAATCTGATTCACAATCCGAATCAGAAGAAGAAGAAGATTCATCTTCCTCCGAAGACGATGAAGCATCAAAACGTGAAGCCCTCCTCGAGTTATTGGAACCCTTCGGAAAACCCCAAATCATCGGCCTTCTTAAACAAGCCGCTGTTGATGACCCTAAATTGCTAGCCAAAATCGTCGAAGTAGCAGATTCTGATCCCGCCAATCGAAAAATATTCATTCATGGCCTCGGCTGGGATGCCACCTTGGAGCAGGTTCTGCAAGTGTTCAAGCCGTTTGGTGAAATCGAGGATAGCAAGTTGATTATGGATAAAAAGGCCGGTCACTCAAAGGGCTATGCTTTTGTTGTGTTCAAAACACGGTCTGCTGTGAAAAAGGCTTTGAAGGTGTCACAGAAGAACATTGGGGGCAAGGTTGTGTCGTGCCAACTGGCGGCACTTGGGCACGTGATTGGGCCGTTGGCGGAGGGAGGGAGTAGGAAGCTGTATGTGGGGAATGTGGGGCCTACTGTGGATCCCGAGAGGTTGAAATCGTTTTTCAGGATGTTTGGGGAGATTGAGGATGGGCCTATAGGGTTGGATCATGTTACTGGTAAGTTTAAGGGGTTTGCGGTTATTACGTTTAAGTCGAATGAAGGATATAATAACGCGATACTTGAGCCGATTAAGGTTTTCGAGAATTGTCAATTGCATTGCAAGAAGTTTACAGAGAACCCTAATAAAGAAAAGAATGTGACTGGTAATGGCATGAATGCTGGTGTTAGTGATGTTAGTTATGGTAATTTGTGGGGTAATGCTGGTGGACTTTTGATGGGGCAAAATCCCGGATTGGGATTGACGGGAAATCCAATGCTGACTGCAGGGTATAATCCAGCCGGAATGGCGTATGCGGGATTTTGAGTATCCCAATTGGAGGGATGAGTGGTAATTACGGGATGAATAGTGTAACCCCAAGTGGTGGAATGGGGGATTATGGATCTCAAGCAGCTTTGCAGGGATTAGGGCCCTTTCAAAATGTCCAAACGGGTCGTTCTTCAAAGGGGACGGTGGCAACTGAAAAAACAGCAACACGAGCTCCAGCAAGTGGTGTATCGTCTGCAACGACTTATACGTCCTATTTCAATCGCTAAGGTTAAATGTAGGGGTGGCAATTTGGGTCCAACCCACCTTAAGCCTGACCCAATTGGACCCAACGGACCTTAAGCCCAACCCAGATGGACCCGACCCAAACCCAAACCCAAACCCAACCCATTCAACCCAATTGCCACCCCTAGTTAAATGTTTTAAACCAAGTGTAATTTTGTTTCTTGAAGAAGCTTGAGGTTCGGTATTGGTATTTCTTGGCTTATATGGGGCTTATGATGCTTTGTTTGTGGTATATGATTGGGAAGTAGAATTTACATGCATGCATATTATGAATTACTATTGTCTATGATACTCTGTTTTGTAGTATATGATTGGGAAGGTTAAATTTACATGCGTGCATATTATTGGTAAGATAATGTATTTTACATGAGTGCATATTAAAGGCCTTGTTGATGTTGTTGTAAACTTTTATTTCCTTTGTTTCTAATTAAGTTTCAGACTATAGAGGGTGGTATAAATTATTTACTAATAATAGTTATATAAAGTTTATAATATTCAAATATATGAAAACTTCAAATAAGTTTTCCAAGGTACTATTATGATAAAAAAAAAATGAAAAGTTAAGAATATGATCATTCTAAGAATAGTATATAGAACAAATAAATGACCATTTCTTATTATCACAATATTTTTCACCTAATTGATTCAAACTCGAGCTTTAAGAATATCACAATAGATTGTAACTTGAGGCCGAGGAGAAATCCAAATGCTCAAATTCTTTTATTAATTATTTGATTATATTATATATAGCATGAATATTAAATAATATATCGAATAATAGTTAGTAAATTAATTATGTGATACTAAAAGGAAGTAGATAAAAAAAATCAGTACATCTATATTATAATTTTCAATCTCAATTTCGCTGGTATTTAAAAGCTCGAGTCGAACTTAACGGACTTATATGTAATATAAAGTGGGTCAACTTGAATTACAGCCCAAACCCACTAAGAAGCCCACAATAGAAAACCCTAAAGCCATTGAGTCTTTACCTTAGGGTTTTTCACATATAAATTTTACACTCTCTCAATCGTCTTCAGATCTCTTAAATATCAATCATCTAAAAAATGGCAGAGAGAGGCGGCGGAGAACGTGGTGGATTTGGCCGTGGATTTGGCGGGCGTGGCCGCGGAGGAGACAGAGGAGGCCGGGGACGCGGCGGTCGTCGCCCCCGCCGTGAGACGGAGGAGGAAAAATGGGTGCCAGTGACAAAACTAGGTCGATTGGTGAGAGACGGCAAAATTAAATCAGTAGAACAAATCTATCTCCACTCTCTCCCAATCAAAGAGTACCAAATCATTGATGCTCTTATTGGGCCCTCACTGAAAGACGAGGTCATGAAGATCATGCCTGTCCAGAAGCAGACCCGAGCCGGTCAGAGGACCCGGTTCAAGGCCTTCGTTGTGGTTGGGGACGGTAATGGACACGTGGGATTGGGTGTGAAGTGCTCTAAGGAGGTGGCGACTGCGATACGTGGCGCAATCATATTGGCCAAGCTGTCTGTGATTCCGGTAAGGAGAGGGTACTGGGGAAACAAGATTGGGAAGCCACACACTGTGCCTTGTAAGGTCACTGGCAAGTGTGGTTCAGTTACGGTGAGGATGGTGCCTGCCCCTCGTGGAGCAGGGATTGTGGCGGCGCGTGTGCCTAAGAAGGTGCTCCAGTTTGCCGGTATTGAGGATGTTTTTACGTCTTCCCGTGGATCTACCAAGACTCTTGGAAACTTCGTCAAGGTCTAATTTTTATTTCTTTTTTATTGCTTTGGTTAATTGGAATTTGCTTATTTGTTATGTGTGTTTTATATTTGGAATTTGTTATGACATCTGTGTGTTACTTTTCTGTTGCTTTCAATATTTTGCATCTAATATGTTGTGTTATAATCTGAAATAGTTAACACTTTTGACTGAGTAACATGAAACTTCTTTGAATTGATGTTTTCTTGTGGGGATCGTGCTATGTTTCCCCTAGCTCTATGTTTAAAATGATCAATTTGAAGTAACGATTTGAAATCAGTAATACAAATTGAGTTTGTTTGAATTGAGTTAATTTTGGGGTTCATTTATATTGTTGTATTCAAATTCTGATCTTGTGAATGAAAGTTTAAAATGGTGTTGAGAGTTGAGACCATTTATGAAAAGAATATCCGCTATGATAATCCAAATCTGTTTATTTATTCCGATATTTTCTACATTCTCCATTCGATTACGTTTGAAGATTTGACTTATTGGTAAACCCTTCTATTAAGGAATGCGCATATGTCTAAACATTTTTCTTAATATATACTTTTTCTAATAGAATATGAATTCAAACTTTACGTGCGATATTTGTGCAAATTTGTTATGGGATCACAGACATATGGTTCAAAAGTATGTTAGATGTTCTGTTAATGACTGCATTAAGATTTTCAGATGAATCAATCTTCGGCCTAATTTAGTAAACTTGTTTTCTGTCCCACGTTGTACATTTGTATGTGTATACTAACTTAAAGTTTGTTTTTATAGCCATCTACCCAAGTTCTTGATAAGTAGCTACATAGCCCATAAGCATGTATTTCGAATGCGCATATGTCTAAACATTTTTCTTAATATATACTTTTTCTAATAGAATATGAATTCAAACTTTACGTGCGATATTTGTGCAAATTTGTTATGGGATCACAGACATATGGTTCAAAAGTATGTTAGATGTTCTGTTAATGACTGCATTAAGATTTTCAGATGAATCAATCTTCGGCTTAATTTAGTAAACTTGTTTTCTGTCCCACGTTGTACATTTGTATGTGTATACTAACTTAAAGTTTGTTTTTATAGCCATCTACCCAAGTTCTTGATAAGTAGCTACATAGCCCATAAGCATGTATTTCGAATGCGCATATGTCTAAACATTTTTCTTAATATATACTTTTTCTAATAGAATATGAATTCAAACTTTACGTGCGATATTTGTGCAAATTTGTTATGGGATCACAGACATATGGTTCAAAAGTATGTTAGATGTTCTGTTAATGACTGCATTAAGATTTTCAGATGAATCAATCTTCGGCCTAATTTAGTAAACTTGTTTTCTGTCCCACGTTGTACATTTGTATGTGTATACTAACTTAAAGTTTGTTTTTATAGCCATCTACCCAAGTTCTTGATAAGTAGCTACATAGCCCATAAGCATGTATTTCGAATGCGCATATGTCTAAACATTTTTCTTAATATATACTTTTTCTAATAGAATATGAATTCAAACTTTACGTGCGATATTTGTGCAAATTTGTTATGGGATCACAGACATATGGTTCAAAAGTATGTTAGATGTTCTGTTAATGACTGCATTAAGATTTTCAGATGAATCAATCTTCGGCCTAATTTAGTAAACTTGTTTTCTGTCCCACGTTGTACATTTGTATGTGTATACTAACTTAAAGTTTGTTTTTATAGCCATCTACCCAAGTTCTTGATAAGTAGCTACATAGCCCATAAGCATGTATTTCGATTGAAGATTCCAAATCCTATATTCGAATTTGTTCATTTATGTTGCCCTCAAGATTTGATTCTAAAATCAAGTGGTTGTGTAATAGTCTCTGACTCTCTTCATAAATGAAGTACTTCATGCAACTATTACTAATTTAATACTTTATTTACAGGCCACTTTTGAGTGCCTTTTGAAGACGTACGGTTTCTTAACACCAGACTTCTGGAAGGAGACCAGATTCACAAAATCGCCCTATCAAGAATATACCGATCTTTTGGCCAAGCCCACTGCCAAGATCGTTCAAATTGTCGATGAACCAGAAGCATGAGAGGGCCGTTTTGTTAGAATTTATCTGATATATTTACTAGTTTCATTTTTGTCTTGTGTTTGATGGATTTGTAAACCAGTTTTTGAACCTGAATTGGATTGAATACTTTTTTCCAGTCGTTTTCAATGCGTATTATTGGTGCCCCGTTGAAATCGATTTCTCATAAAATTTCCTGTGTAAGTTTATGTTTCAATTTTGCATTTATAACTCAAATTTCATCTTTCAATTAGCCTGTAAGATATAAAAGCCAAACGATAATCCTCGACGTGTTATTAACCATATTGGGTCCGTCAAATTTATGAAATTTTGGATAAAAATTCCTATTTTCAGTTGGGAAAATGCAAAAAAGCCGCATGTGTTAATTCGAAAATGCAAAAAAATTCATGTGTTAAGGAAATAGGCTGAAACGCATTGGTGTACGCATAGAAATTTTTGACGGAATGAGCACAGTATTATTTGCATACTTTTGAATAACACAATGTGCCTTTTAGCCTATTTTATTAACACATGAGTTTTTTTTGTATTTTTGAATTAACACATTGGGCTTTTTTGCATTTTCCGATTTTTAGTTTCTTATTTTCTCTTAAATTATAATCGTATTTGTTTTTAGTCCCTACAACGTGAACAAGTGAAACCATTTGAGTGTATGTCAACTCTTCCTAACCAAATCCACTTAACTAATAAACAAGAAAACAATCAGTTAATTGAAGCCCACAACCATGTTTAATTTTCTTAATATATAATATCTACTTGTATTATATTAATTTATCAATATATATATATATATATATATAACAAAAATCTGCAATCATAATCTTATCAAGTGTGAAAGAACAGAAAAAACAGTGTTCTAATGGCTGCTAATGCTATCAAAAGAAATAGCAGAAAGGGGAGAAAAAACAAGAGAAAAGGAATTTTATGCTTCTTGGGGGGCTGTTTTGGAATATCCAATAATAAAGTTTCAGTTAATAATCATGATTGTGATTTAAAGTTGCCTAAATATGGATGCCATAAGTTTTCGAGCAAAAATGTTCTAATCAACGATCAGATATTTGCCACGTCTCCGATCATAAGTTCAAGCAATGAAATTCATGTTGAAGAGGCAAAGGAGAAAGATGATCAGATAATTGCACTGCCTGTCCATCAAGTAATTACTGATAAGGTAATTTCATTTAAACTATTTATAGGGATTTATATATATATATATATATATATATATATATATTATATTTGTGTAGATATATATTGTGTATATTGTTTCATGTATGATTTTTAATTGGTTAATTAAGCTTGTATCTTCATTATGTTTTTCATTCATTTTATAGACAAATTAATGAAGATATAACAAATCTTTCAAATTATATAATAAAAAAAAAAAAAAAAGAAGGATTATTCTAAACCAATCCTTAACGATATAAATATTTTACCATCTGTAGGCGGTGTTACCAAAAAACGACATGATTGAGATTGTTTCGAGTATTACTGAGTCGAAGAAAGAAAAAAGTTGCATACAAGTAGAAGAGGGACAAAACGGCATCGTATTGGAGTCTATTTTCGGAGCATTGATTTTAATGGTGACATTAATAGTAATGTTAATTTGGGGCAAAATGTGTGCTATTGTTTGCTCAGCTGCATGGTTTTGTTTTGTACCTCGTTTTATTGCAAATGCAAATCAATCCTATTTCATTACTCATAAAAAGGATCAAATTGATTTGGATTCGTGGGATTACAAGAAAAAAGTGGTTTTAGAAGGTTTACTTGAGAGAAATTCGGAATCTGTGATTCGTAAACAGGGATGGAGTCAGAATTTTTGATTGGTTTGAAATTAAAAAAAAGGAGAAAAGTTTGATTTTTTGGTATTTTATCGAGTATTTATCGTACGATGATGTGTGTGGTTTGAATGTTAATTAGTTGATTTGATGTAATGAATGTAATGTTTGAACTAAATATTCAATTTTATTAATTTATTTATTTGGTTACTAATGGCAACTTAAATAGTTTGTTATTTTAGATTGCTGACAAAATTCTTGATTTTTTGTAATAAACAAATTATTTTTTGAATTGGGTCATATCTTACATGCTGTACACTATGAATTGAATTTGGTTGACTTTCTCAATGTCTTTAATTATCTATTTTTTTCATAAAAACAATGTGACATGTTAACAACTAATTTTCTTTGGACATTCTATTGATTTTCAATAGCAAATGCACTTATAATAGCCTGGTCAATTAATTGCTTTCGTACTTATCTTAGTATTTAAGATAATAGATTCAATTTGTTGACTAAGTGGCTTAATCTACCTACTACACTATTATATTACCAATATAAATATTATACATCTGTTTTGACTAATATTTACCAACATCATGAAAGCAAAGAAAACTATGAACAAAATGGTTTGGAAGAATTACATGCAAGTACTTAATGGATATTTATCACAGGCCCCTGAATTTTTTAAAATTACGAAAACACCCCATTTCAGATCCTAGAACTCGAGATAAATGGCAACAATAATCCTTCATTGAAAAGACCGAAAAAAGTATTCAATCCAAATGACAATAAAGAAACAGGTTTACATCGAAAATAAAGATAAAAACATCCATCAAACAGAAGACAAAACTGAAACTAGTGAATATAGCAAGAACACTCAGGCTTCTACATCATCGACAATTTGGACAATCTTGGCAGTGGGTTTTGCCAACAAGTCGGTGTATTCTTGGTAAGGAGATTTGGTGAATCTTGTCTCCTTCCAGAAATCTGGTGTTAGGAAGCCATAAGTCTTCAAGAGACACTCAAATGTAGCCTGTAAAAGACAGTATAATATTAGTAAATACTGCTAGAATTACTTCGAGATGAGGTCACTAAACAGAGTGTCTTCATTTTAGACTAAAGTATTGAGCACATCATATATAACTGAATTTCAAACTAATTAAAATCTATATTTAGGATTCTAAGTCATCAATCAAAAACGAACCTAGAGGCTATATAGTCACATATCCAGAACTTAGATTCTGGCATACTTTTAGGGTGTGTTTGGATCGAAGGAGTTGGATTTGGGGAGTGGATTTGGATGAAGGATTTCAAATGACACCTAAAATGGAGTCATTTGAAATCCACCGTAGTTGTGAAGGAAAGAGCTCAAAATGAATGGCAGGGATTTGAAATCCATCATAACGTGAATTCAACCAAACGAACTTAAATTGATTTATCGATGAACTTGAAATCCATGGATTTCAAATCCTTCCATCCAAACACACCATTATGGTAATTTAATTCCATGTCCAACTGAAATCAATGGTCCGAATGAGTATTTTGTGTCAATCTCTTTTACACATGTATGTGTGTGGGATAAAAAACAATACACCTTACTATGTGAGATAGGTTCTAGGTGCTTCTGGCTTGGTCAATCATAGATTTCTCAAGACTTAAGGACAGGTGGATGTCAAAGCAAAACTAATGTTATTCATCAGAGTAAAATATTCCAAACATATTCAACAGTTTACACATATAAACATATGTGATATGAAATGAAGTTAACAAATTAGGATAAAGCTTGAATCATCCAATAATATGAATGCAGCCAATTTACAGAAGATCTAACATCATTTTCAGAGTGCTCACACGCAATAATCAAATCAGAGATGTAATAATTTAACAGTGAACAAAGACACATTCTTCCAAATATGCCACATTGCAAGCAATAGAAGAGTAAACTGCAGGTCATAATATAGAACAGAACATAATAAAGTAATGAGCTGCAAGTAATCAAAGCAGTAAATGAAATAAAAATCAGACCTTGACGAAGTTTCCAAGAGTCTTAGTAGATCCACGGGAAGACGTAAAAACATCCTCAATACCGGCAAACTGGAGCACCTTCTTAGGCACACGCGCCGCCACAATCCCTGCTCCACGAGGGGCAGGCACCATCCTCACCGTAACTGAACCACACTTGCCAGTAACCTTACAAGGCACAGTGTGTGGCTTTCCAATCTTGTTACCCCAGTAACCTCTCCTCACAGGTATCACAGACAGCTTAGCCAATATGATTGCGCCACGTATCGCAGTCGCCACCTCCTTAGAGCACTTCACACCCAATCCCACGTGTCCATTACCGTCCCCAACTACAACGAAGGCCTTGAACCGGGTCCTCTGACCAGCTCGGGTCTGCTTCTGGACAGGCATGATCTTCATGACCTCGTCTTTCAGTGAGGGACCAATAAGAGCATCAATGATTTGGTACTCTTTGATTGGGAGAGAGTGGAGATAGATTTGTTCTACTGATTTGATCTTGCCGTCTCTCACCAATCGACCTAGTTTTGTCACTGGCACCCATTTTTCCTCTTCCGTTTCACGGCGGGGGCGACGGCCGCCGCGTCCCCGGCCTCCTCTGTCTCCTCCGCGGCCACGACCGCCGAATCCACGCCCAAAGCCACCTCGATCTCCGCCGCCTCTCTCTGCCATGGTTTTTTTGCTAAGAGAAGATGCGAGTGTTTTTTGTCTGTGAAAACTGAAACCCTAGATGGAAAGAGAGATGCTTTTATATGAGAAAATGTTGAGCTTTAGAATGGGCTTTAGGGTTTTCAGAAGAGTTTGGGCTTCTTTTGGGCTCTTCTTGTTTTATAGGCCCAGTGCACTAATTTCAATTTTGGAAAGTTTTTGGATAATATCACTTTAGTCCTTCAATTTTATATTTAAAATCATTTTAGTCTTTCTACTTTTAGTTACACTGATTGAGTCCTTCAACTCAATAATCTATTCCATGTGTGGTCGTTATAATCATTTTTGATGATATTAATCAAAAAAAGGTCATGTGCCACACAAGGGGGTAATTGGCCTATTTTTATAACACTAGGGGCAATATGCCTCTTTTCCATAATACAAGGGGTAAAAGTTTCTTCTATTTTTCTGCTATTTAACAAATTTTATTTAAAAAAAATTCAACTTGGTTTTTTTATACCATTTTTACAACTTTTTCTAAATTTTAGCATTGTTTAAAAGTATAATTTTGAGCAAATAGGTTTTATGATGAGAACGTTGTTTAACATGTGGAAAATAGAGGTTTTTATAGTGTCATAATTACCTTCAACAACTTGAAAATAAAATAATCAAGGAATACCTGAGAATTAAATAATAAACAAATAGAAAATTCCACACTTGAAAGAAAGGGGAAAAAAAGAAAAAATAATATGGAAAAATAATAAATAATAATAAACAAAAAGCAAAAAAGGGTTAAAAAATTGGGCTGCCTCAAGCTGGCCCTTAATTCTTGAAGAACCCTTTTAAGGGCCTTGAAAATCTGGTATGTCGGGTCAACAGAGGCTAGACGGGCTTGCCTCCCTCCCTTAATTTGAAGCGGGTCAAATGGGTCAGTCTGATTCAGCCCATTTTGCTTGTTTGACAATTTTTGTTTATTTGTAAATTAAAGAAAACTTTTCTGTTGTTTAAAGGACTTTAATTTGATTTACATATATATATATATAGATGAGTACATTGAATTATGTAATGAAAACAAAGACTTCGACATTGTCTAGTAACCCTTTTTATAATTCCAGAAATTAGTGAAAATGTGAAATTCATATGGTGAACATGAAATTGTATTTGTGTAGATATGTTTGTAAATTGCAGAGAGGCAAAGCTTGTTTAAAAGCCAAAAAATTTGAAATTTGTTATTATATGCAATTTTTTCGGGTTTTGAAAGTCATTTGAAAAGATTAAGAAGAACATAATTAACTTGTATAAGATGTTCTAACTCCATTGCTTATTAAGTGTTTTTCAACAATTGAAAGGAACACTTTGGATATTCATACTTGTACTGTGGTGTATGTATAGATATAGATATGTGATATAAAGAATTGATATGTATATACATTCAACAACTTGACAAAGGAAATAAAACCAGATTCAAAGATAACATCGAAAGGCCAATTGTATTACAATCCGAAAATCCGATAATCGTGATGATAACAATAAGGTAACACCTAATCCAATGTAAGAACTAGGCACCTTAACAAATTTATTCATACTCCAATAGTGCAAACTTTTTCGAAGTGCAGTTAAGTAATTTATAGAATACATACACTTCAATATAAGTCAATCCTAGCCAGGTGGCCAATTCATTTGACGCCCCCCGAGCAGATGAACATGAAGATGATAGACAGATTGACCTGTCACGACGATTTACACGTATAATATCAACAAAAGAAGATAAACGATATTTAAATGCATAAAAATAACAAGAGATGATAATAAATCGTACATCCATTTGGCCCGTCATTAATCACAATCCTGAAACCGTCCTCAAGGCCTTCTTGTTTAGCGACAAGTTTTGCTGTGTAAAGAAGGCGGCCAAGAATCTCACAGTGCTTCTCCTCAGCCTATACGATAAACCATTATAATAATAAATAGCTTGTCTTTTACAAAATTTATACATTTGTGCATATGTAGATGAGGGAAATATTAAGCTTTAACCTGCAAAAAATGAACTTCTAAACTCAATTTTCTGTACGTTTTTATTAAAATGAACGAGGTTACCTAAATGTACTATGTCATTGTGTTTAAGAACATTCAAATCCAATCCTTCAACACTAGTGATATAAGAATTGGAAACTATAAACTTCTCTATTATAAGGCTTCCATTTAAATCCAAAACTATGTTGGATAGTTTTCAGTATAAGAAGAATTATAAATGTACGAGATAGTACATTAGGCATTTGCGATTATTATGTACACACGAAAAACAACAATGTTTTTGGAATAATTAGTTATCTCGAAAGCTATGCAAAAGCATATGAAGTACCTTGGAAACTCCGGTTAAGCCATCCTTCACTTTAGGAATAAGAAGGATGTGAGTAGGCGCCTGCGGAGATATATCCCTGAAAGCTAAGACCTGTCAGCGAAAAATACGATCAAATCTATCACTCATTGCTACAAAAAGCGAAAATCAAAAGTTATGAACCAGTTGTGAGATTGAGAAACATTGTAAATGTGAATGAATGCAAATTTGATTTTAAACTCTTTCTACACTGGTAATAATTCACTGGAAGAACCAGTTTTTCTTGAAATTTGAATGATCATCCATCGTTTTTGTCACATAGATCACATTACAGGCCATTAATATTGAATGTGGAATCAGAAAATAATCATATCTACAGCTACTTTTATCTTTTCTTTTCCTCAAATATAAAGCAAGCAATATAATTTCAGTTTGATTTTCATAGATTCATATCAGCCCTGATTCATTGTTACTTTTCAATTTATTCCTTCAGCAATGTCTGAAGCAATCCATAATATATTAAATATCATAAATATACACATCTATAAAAAAAATGCCATAACTTTGCGCAAAATCAAATAGGTCATACCACATTCATTCTCCACAAAAACAGGATAAAATTAACATAAAATTTTGAATTGACAGTGAATAAATAACCTTGTCATCCTCGTAGACGATGGAGGCTGGTATTTCCTTGTTGATAATCTTGTCAAATCTTCATATCAATTTAAAAAACAGTGAAGAAAACATGGAAAATATATGTATAGATATATATATATAGAGAGAGAGAGAGAAGGATAGATACTGACATGGTTGGAGAATCGGAAGGAACAGCAGCAAGAGCAGCTTCTTTCTCAGACGCCATAGCCAAATGAGAAGTGAGCACTTGCAGTCGGCTGCTGCTGCTTTTCATTTTTGCTCGTGTTTTTTGCCCTTTTGTCACTTATTTCTCTTTTACCCTTGTATTTCAAGATTATTCCTTTTTACCCCTACTATTTTTATGCTTTTTTAAGTGGATCTTGTTTTAATGTAATGCAAATTTGATATATCAAAATTATATTATCTTCTTATTGCACAATGACCCTCTTACTTTGTTGCATTTTAGTCATTTGTTAAATTGCATGGAAGTTCCTAAAATAAATAATATTTGTATTTTGATATAAGATCCGTGAGTTTACAAGTGATTTGGGTCAGGTCGACACTTGATCCGACCCTATGTTTATAGAGCATGACCGTTTATATTTGGCTTACAATTTCTATTCTTAAAATCTGAATATGATACCTTGACTGTAAACTCGAAATACGATCTCAATATGCAAATTAAGGCTACCTAGCATCATATGCATACCACGTTCTACACATACAATCCATGAATATGACCCAATAAATAGAACGTCAAACTTTTTAACTATAGTCGTGACATCTTATCATAATTTTCAAGTATTATATGAAGCAACTCAAATTGAGGCGGATCAATCCCCGATCTAAATCAAAATTCTAATCTTTACGAGTTTTAGAATGATTTTTCAAGCTGATTTGATTGTTATTCGTATTCCAATGGATTTGATCTAATCAAATATGAGTTAGTTAATATTTTAGCACTCTTTTAACTAATTGAATCACATCAAAAAAATTCAAGACTATTTGTTATACAAAACCAATTAAATTCAAATAAACTTTCAATAATCAATCATATAATGTAGCTTGATAAGTTTTTCAACCCTATACACTAAATTATGTACTACACGTAGTTCTATTTGAATTGAGAAACAATAATTTGAGGATTTTTTTTAGAATAAAATGATCCATAATTGGCTTCTCATTCTTCTTCTTATTATTATTTTTATTTCCTAAAGTTCAAGACTAATATTTATAAGTATTGTCATGAACAATTATAGCTCTTGTTTACCACTAATATAAGAGCAAGCCACAAAGCCACCACGTTTTCGACAAGACAATAATATATTTTTCTCCATCAAGTCAAACAACAAAGTATATATTTATATCAACATATATATATATATATATATATATAACTAATTTAAAAAGGTTTTCTCACAAAAAGGCCCCCTGAAAAACACAAAATTACATTATTATTTTTTTTTAAAAGAAAATTTCTCACTATTTTACAAAGTCTACTAGGACAAAGACAAACTATAGCCCAAAACTCATAGTAAAATTACATAATTAGTCACAAAAAGAGTTCAAAGTTTGATTAATACTACAAAAATGTACATCAAATAACATCGACAGCAATCCGAAAAATATGCAAGATCCTCATATGGGAGCTGAGTTCGTTCTTCGCAGTTGATACTTTGGCTCTGGCGGGGGTATAATAGGCAACACCGTCTCCAATTCCTGCAAGAACAAATGTCGTAATTATATGTCTTTTTTTGTGACAATTAGTAACAATTTACAATTGATGAATAAGCTATTACATACAATTGAAATGTGTTATTACCACATCAGTTGTGGTAATGAATTTGACAAAGCAAGTGTACAAATGTTATGATATAGTATGAAATGTGATGCAATTCTAAGTAAATAAAGAAGTATATAATAGTTTTGAGAACAAAATGAAAATGCAAACCTTTTGTCTCCTAAGCCTTTCGTTCTCCTCCTCCAGACGAGAAATCTTGTTTTCCAGCTCGTGTGTGTAAGCCTACGAACCAAAAATAATTTAAGAAAATAATGTACATACACTTCAATAATAGAATATGGAGAATTATGTAATTTATGTCATCACAATTTAGGAAATATGTCTAAAAATGATTGTATATTCACATTTCACCGTATTATGACTATCATGTAGCTCATATATTATTACTAAGTGCATTATACTTATGGGATATGTTTCTCTATTCCATCTCCTATTCCATGTAGTTAATTATTTGACAAGTGTATTTTACAAATACACTTATTAAGAGATGTTTAACATGTGTAAATTTTTTAACACGTGTCAAATATCTGATACATGAAATAGAAAATGGAACACGAATTTGGAATAGAAAATCTGGTTCCTATACTTGTGCATATTTAAGAGCACTTTGGATCCTCTATTGCAAATCATGTTTCATCTTCTCTTTCATCGCGCAAATGCAAGCCAATCGTCGTTCATTCAAACCTTTAGAACTAACTATTTTTCACACGCGACATTTATAAATGATATGAAAATACGAAATGAAACACAAAATCATTCTTACAACATTGTACTCAAAGAACGTGTAACAAAATGAGTGCACAATAAACGCACCTGTTTTCGTGCTCGTGATCTCGAAGCAGATTCCCGGTTCTTGATCATCCTCTTCTGCCTCCTTTCGACGCACTTTTCAGCTATCTCGTCAAGGGCAACCCTTTTTCGCGCAGGCGTTTGCGTATCCGATAAATTAGCCATCAAAGGCAATGAAGGCCCTTGAACCATATGACCCTGCACGAAAATGGGCCCCATATTCATCCATTGATCTTGCTGAACGGGTCCCGTTGGACTGGGGCCCGCAACAACCGGGTCCCGTTCGATCGATGACTCAGCAACCACACCGGCCTTAACCAAGAAGGCCTCTAATGTGATTTCACCAAGTGTGGCTTTTCTATCAAGACTATACCTTTCTTGTCCCTGCTGAATATCCTGCCATAACTCCTCAACAGTCTTTGTGCTTAGATCGATAGATACCGAGCCCTGTGGGCCCATCTCGGGCCCGTGATTAATCCCAACCGTTGATCGATTATTAGCCTCAATGGTCCACACAGCTTTCAGAAGCTCATCAACATTCATGCTACTTAAAGGTTTGCCTAAATCTCCCAATTGGTTTTGCACCTCATCAAGTGTGAGGTTGTATATTGAACCCTGTCTACCCAACGGGTTCGATTTCGGGCCCTGGTTTTGGGTTCGGGTTTGGATCCCTACATTGCTATTACTAAAAAACCCATGAGATCCCATTTCTCTAAGCAACCATTCAATACCCTTCTGTATTTCTTTTTTATTGCAAAAAGACCAAAAATAAACCTCTTCAACAAAGCAATTGCAAAATAACAGCAGCAAACAAAGTCCTAAACTTTGATCTTTACATAAAACCCATCAGTTAATCTATATGAAAAGGGAAAAAACATACAGAGCCCATCAAATTTAAGAACACATCAATTTAAAAAAATGCAATAAAGATTGGATTTTTAGGCCCCAAATCAAAAAAATCCACAGAGAAATTAAACTTACCAGGATATATAGAAGAATCCCATAAAGCACATAAGCTAGAAAGTTGAAATTTGGGTGTGCATGCAAGACCAAGTGCCTTCCACCATTATCTACAAGAGACCTCAAAACCCAGAGCTCAGTATTGAACTTATGAGAAAAACAAAATAAAAAAATTATTATATGTGGACAAAATTAATTTACTATGGTAGCTCCAAGTTTGAATTTTATATTAAATTGTGACAATAATTGTCATTAAATCTAAATAAATATGATATCTAAGATTTGATGAAATCCAAGGTATTAGCAAATAAAATATGATTTTCTTACAGATCAAACAATATTTTATATTTTTATTAAAACTGAGTAGTGTTGAAGTATTAATGGAATCTTACATCAAAGGCTATCAACAAGAAATATATACTATCATCAACAATATGATGCATGTAATGTTTTGAACTCAAAAGTTGTAGAAAGTTTTATTTCAAATAAAAATTACTTTACTTTGATTTTATAAATAGCACAAAACTGTCAATTTTATGTAATTTGTTATATTAGTCAACCAAAAGGTTCTAGTCATATATATATATATATAAGTTAGCACAAAATGCAGACTAAAATTATTCGAGAGGATTCTCCAGTATCTAATAATACTAATAATAGTGATAATTAATATGAAGACATTTGCCTTTAATCTATGTATAATTGTATATTTATATATTATTGTGTACCTTCAAATAAATAAAATTGAATAGTAAAACTTTTGTATTTTGTAAAATAATAAAAAAGAGGTGGTTGTTTTATTAAATTATTTGTTGCTGATTTTCGTGCCTTTATAGTTTATATACTCGAAAGTTGGAATATTTTAATTGATTATTGATATTTATATTCACCTTTTTTTATTCCTTTTTCTTATTTGGGTTTTGAATTCGAGACATGCTACACACTTACACTTCTTCCGAAAAGAAAGGAAAAAAATAAGCGAATAAAATAAAAGCTGTTGAAAAAATAATTTAATTTAAGGAATCAGCTTATATAATAATTAGCTGTCACGCTTAACTAAGTTAATTTACTTAATAAAATCAGTAGAAATTTTTTTTAGTATGAGAACAAATTAATTAATAAATAATTTGTTTTTGTAACATGATAGGAAAAAAAAGAATTTAATATATTAATAAAGATGCCCCACGACACTTAATTAATAATGATTAATGAATAAAAAAAACACTAAATAATATCGAATTGATCATGTTTGACAGCTTAGTGGATTACACTACTAATAAAGTGAGCATACAAGTAATTATTCCAAAATAAGAATCTCATAAGTACTTTTGTTGTGCTTAATTTCTTTTCATTTTTATGCTTAATTTCAAAAGTATTCAAATTTCAAAAAGCAAGTTTAATAAGTACAAAACACCATCCATTATATAATAAATAAGAAAAATAATTAACTAAGATAAAGTAATTAACAATCATCATACAGAAAAATTTATAACACGCCAAGTTCAACAGGCCAAATATAATTTTCAGAATAACATAAATAGCTCAAATGAAACTCCTGATATAATTAATAAGTTTTAGATTTTTATTTGGAGTAGTATTTGATATAAGTATATAACTAAATTATGTTTCAATCTGGAGTGAGTTTTAGATATTTTTTTATATATTAAGTCACTTACCTTTATAAATAAAGTCGTGTACATTATAATAATCGAATCACCTAAAAGTATAATAAATATTTACATAATAAAAATGTTTAATATTTACATAATAAATAAGATTTAATATGAATTTTGGACATTAGCCCCATCCAAGAATTTAATTGTCGGTAAATAGATGTCTATGAAATCAAAGCCAGCAGGCTTGCCTTATCCTTGTCTCAGACAATTCTTATGACCATAAATTTTATATACGCTTTTTATATACATATTTGACATTTTTTGCTGCTTAACGAACAGAAAATCTCAAATAATGAAATGTTATTTTCAATGTTATTCTGTTTGACAACACAAACAAAAAAAAAACAAAAAAAAAAACAAAGACAAAATTGTGTTCCTTATTCATTATTGTACATATTTCGGATTTTTAAAAATATTGATGCATCTTCTTAAATTCAACACGAAAATGATTTTCATGTCATTTTTGCAGTTAAAAAGATAAAATTCTAGCTTTTATTCCAAGTAATTATGTGCTTATTTTCAATCTCGAAACATATTTCATTCACTTTTTTACTCGAACATATATTTATTTTCACGTACTTTACAATAACTGAAATTTTAAAGTTTTTCTTAAAAAAAAAGTATTTCTTAAAAATGAAAATGAGAAAATCCCAAAAAACATAAATAAAAAGATAGAAAAGGAAAAAGTAAGAAAGAAAAGAATGTTGGGATTGGAAAATTCTTCTATTCAACATCAAGAACAGAATTACAATAGGATGAGCAAATTCTCACACTCAACTATTACAAAAACCAATCCTCACTAATACACTTCTATTCTAAGTGTATTTCACTCTTCACACACTTTTCTCACTTTAGAAAATGATACAATTGAACAACATGAAGCACTCTATTTATAGCACCAAAACTAGGTGGTAGGTGTGGTAGGTGTTGTAGGTGTGGTAGGTGTGGTAGGTTTTGTAGGTGTGGTAGGTTTACCAAATTGGATTCTTTCAATAAGAAAAAGGGTGAAAGATCCCTACAAATCTCCCCCTCCACCTTTTTCTTTATTTCTCTCGTTCCTGCGATGCTTGCTGGCTCCCCCTCATTGGCAACAAGTATCCATTCGGATGTGGAGTATTTTCTCTGTGGAACTATACCTCGCATAGAACGTCGAACATGAGTACATTCAGCTTCGTCTTCAGATGAAGGCTCCCCCTGCTGAGGAATATCATTACTGTGAGCATCCTCATCACCTACTGAACCATCACTCTCTTGTTCAGTAGTATCATGCATCTCCTCGTCGTTGAGAGGAATGTTTGATGATACAGGGACTTCGTCTTCTGGAGTATGTTGTTTGTGGATTACTAGAGCACACTCATGAAACTCGTTTTCATGAAATACAACATCTCTGCTTCGTATAACTTTCTTCACTTCGGGATCCCACAACCGGTATCCGAATTCTTCATCTCCATAGCCGATAAAAATGCATGGGTTTGACTTGAGATCAAACTTCTATCTCAACTCCTTGGACACATGTGCAAATGCCTTGCACCCGAACACTTTCAAGTGAGAGTAAGAAACATCTCTTCCTGACCATTTCTTCTCTGGCACTTCAAAATTTAAAGGAACAGAAGGTGATCTGTTTATAATATAACAAGCTGTCAGTACAGCTTCACCCCAGAATGGCTTAGGTAGTTTAGCCATACTTAACATGCAACGAACTTTCTCCACAATGGTTCTGTTTATTCTTTCGGCTACACCATTGTGTTGTGGGGTTCGAGGAACCGTCTTCTCATGTCTGATTCCATATGCGGCGCAATATGATGAGAATTTTCGGAAAGTGTACTCTCCTCCATTGTCTGAACGTAGACACTTCAACTTCTTCCCTGTTTCTCTTTCTACCATGGCATGAAATAGTTTGAAACGATCAAACACTTGATCCTTACTCTTTAGACAGTAAGCCCATACCTTTCGTGACGCATCATCAATAAATGTCACAAAATATCTGCTTCCTCCAAATGACTCCTCTGCAATGGGTCCACATACATCTAAATGGACAAGACTGAGTAACTCTGAATGGTTCTTCCTGGTAGAACTGAAGGAAACTCTGTGTTGTTTCCCGAATAAACAGTGCTCGCATGGATCTAGGGCAACACCTTTGCCCATGGAAATGACTTCCTTATTTGTAAGAGTTGTCAGTCCCTTCTCACTCAAGTGGCCTAACCTCTGGTGCCACAAGTTTGGTGATGTCTCTTTTTCAACAGCATTGAGACTTGGATGACACAACTTTACATGGGTTTTATAAAGAGTATCACAAATATGCCCTCTTGCAACAGTCAAGGAACCTTTAGATAACTTCCACGTACCTTCTTTGAATTGATTATGATAACCTTGATGATCTAGAGCTGCACGAGATAAGATTCAATCTAAGATCCGGAACGTGTCGAACATCTTTCAACACAAGTGCGCATCCGACATTGGTTGTTATGTGCACATCACCAATGCCAACAATCTTCGAGAAACTGGTGTTTCCTATTTTCACAGCTCCAAAGTCTCCGGACTTATAAGATGTGAATAAGTTCTGGTGTGGAGTGGCGTGAAATGATGCGGCTGTATCAACCACCCACTCAACATCATGAGTACCTACATGTAAGCATTCTTGTTCACCATGTGTAACAAGCAACACGTCTGATGACAAACTAACCATAGTCGCACCATCTTCTTGGCTAGTATTTTGACTCGTCTTTGACTGCTCTCGTAGAAACTTTCTACAATCTCTTTTCCTATGCCCATAATTACCACAGTGATTACAATATCCTTCAAACCAAGTATTGTTTTCAAAGGACATACCTCTCTCTTGTGATCTGCCGCGAACTTGAGAGTTTCCTCTATTTTGACCTTGGCCTCTACCTCGACCTCGACTTCTTCCTCCATTTCTGCCTCCCCCTCGTCTGTTAGTTTCTGATATGAGGGCATATGATTGTTTCGTCTCGGCTTCCTTCTTTCGGGCTTCTTCATTCATCAGGGCATCTGTGACCATCTGCATAGTCACCTTTCCATTAGGAGCAGAATTACTGAGAGTGACAACAAGAGTCTCCCAGCTGTCAGGTAGAGAGCTCAAGAGTAGTATCGCTTGTTCTTCATCTTTGAGAACCCATCCGGTGGTGCTCAACTGATTCACGAGATCCTGGAATTGACTGGTGTGTTCTGACACCGAAATACCACCTCGTAACTTGTGGTTTACTAATCGCCTCATTAGTAACTTCTTATTTCGGGCGGTTTTTGCTTGATACATGCTACCAAGCTTCTCCCATAGTGTGTAAGCACCTGTTCTTGAGCAACATGGTGAAACACACTATGATGGATCCACTGTCGAATTTGTGCGACAGTTTTTCGGTTCATCTTAGTCCATTCTTCATCCGTCTTCTTATCCGGTTTGGCGCCCTTATTATCAAGAGGATCGGCTAAATCCCTCAAATTTAGCAAATCCTCCATCCGAGGCTTCCACATATTGTAGTTTGTGGAAGTGAGCGCAATCATGGTGTCCGATGATGATTTTTCCATAATAAATGTTCAACAATATCTCGTACCTTATTTTCGAAATCGAATTTGGACAAACGGAGCTCACCGTTGAATCCGCAATGGTCGAAAATGGTAGGGTAGACACGCTGACGTGGCGCTGACGTGGCAGTGACGTGGTGGTGACGTGGCAGTGATGTGGCGCTGACGTGGCAGTGACGTGGCAGTGACGTGGCACTGATGTGACTCTGATGTGGCAGTGACGCGGCAGTGACGTGGCAGTGACGTGGCGCTAACGTGGCAGTTTTCCTCCGACGATTTGGAGGCACGTATGGCAGCTTCCGGTAGCCAAAATTTTCCCCAAAAATACCAATTTTCTCCTCTCGACGAGACGAATCCAACGGTATATTCAGATTGCAATTCCGAGCAAAACTGAAAAACACGATTTTTCAGACAGTGGAAGTTTATCTGAAAAATTCTGGGAAAAATATCAAAAGCTCAACCTGGCTCTTGATACCACTTGTTGGGATTGGAAAATTCTTCTATTCAACATCAAGAACAGAATTACAATAGGAGGAGCAAACTCTCACACTCAACTATTACAAAAACCAATCCTCACTAATACACTTCTACTCTAAGTGTATTTCACTCTTCACACACTTTTCTCACTTTAAAAAATGATACAATTGAACAACATGAAGCACTCTATTTATAGCACCAAAACTAGGTGTTAGGAAGGTGGTAGGTGTGGTAGGTGTTGTAGGTGTGGTAGGTGTGGTAGGTTTTGTAGGTGTGGTAGGTTTTGTAGGTGTGGTAGGTTTACCAAATTGGATTCTTTCAATAAGAAAAAGGATGGAAGATCCCTACAAAGAAAACAGACATATCCCAAAGACAGTATCTTGATGTAGTTTGTTCAAGTGAAAACATGGCACAATCTATAGGTATCTATTTCAAGATAATTGTATGTCTATATCTTGTGTATAAATATAGTTATTAATCATTGATGTAATAGAAAAATATTTTGAAACCCGATTTGGACCAGTTGGTAAAATCGGTAAAATAAAGAAATCATGTTTTAAATCGATTTGGGTAAGTATAATAAACATTCGTGATAAGATAATCTCAAAATTGTGTGATCGATAGTTTGAACGTTTAGACTTGATTCAGGACGAGAAAACCGATTAAATCTTAATATCATAAAGGGTTAACTTGAATATTTTTTTTTTTTACTTCTTCTAATTCTTTTTTTCATATATTTAGCACTACAAAATTCTAAAATTGAAGTTACTTTCAACTATAATAGTGGTAATATATATAATATTATTTATAAATAAATATAGGAAATAGATATTTCGAATATATATTTTTTTAGTATTTATTAATTATTATATAATTGTAATATCATTGGTTTCAATTATGACTGACCAAATTATTGAACCAATGACACATAACCCATGATCCAATCAAATTTTTATTTCAGTGCACAAGTTAATTTCAAAACATTAAATAAGATTTTGATAGTAAAAATAATTCAATCTTGGTGAAAATAAACTAATATTGTTATGGGTTTTTTATCTGAATAATATTATTTTAAAAAAATAATACCAAAATAGCACATTCACATGGAATTTGTGAAAATAATACAAGACGTCAATGTGGTTGACGCCTTCTAATTAGAAGACGTCAACCACATTGACGTCTTTATATTTTTTTATTTTTTTTAATTGAGAAAATAAAGAAGGCGTCAACGTTGTTGAAGTCTTCAAATTTTAATTAATTTTAATTAGAAGGTGCTATCACGGTTGGCACCTTCATATTTTTAATTAGAAAGTGACATCACGGTTGGCACCTTCATATTTTTAATTATTTTTAATTAGAAGGTGTCATCAATGTTGGTACCTTCATATTTTTAATTAGACAAATCCTTTTTAGGGATGTAAACGGTACACATTTAATATTTCAATACTCAAAAGTACAATTAAAAATTAAAATGTGATGAAAATATAACTTTTGAAACAGTAGTATGAAAAAAAAATATTTTGCAATTTTAAAGTGAAATAAACTAAATATATAGGGGACTAAACTTGATATGTCATTGTAAAATTGTAAACTTAATGATCTTTTTTACTAGGTTGATATCTTTTTTCCCTAAGCAGTTGGTTTGAGTACCAAATTTATTAATTATTTCTTCATGATGTACATATCAAGTTTAGTCCCCTATATATTTAGCTTATTTCACTTTAAAATTATAAAATATATTTTTTTCATACTACTGTTTCACAAGTTATATTTTTATCACATTTTAATTTTTAATTGTACTTTTGAGTATTGAAATATTAAATTTGTACCGTTTACATCCCTAAAAATAATTTGTCTAATTAAAAATAATTAAAAATATGAAGGTGTCAATAGTGATGGCACCTTCTAATTAATTGTGTACCGTTTACATCCCTAAAAATAATTTGTCTAATTAAAAATAATTAAAAATATGAAGGTGCCAACAGTGATGGCACCTTCTAATTAAAAATAATTACAAATATGAAGGTGTCAACCGTAATAGCACATTCTAATTAAAAATATGAAGGTGCCAACCGTGATGGCACCTTCTAATTAAAAATAATTAAAAATTTGAAGACGTCAACGTTGTTGACGCCTTTTTTATTTTCTCAATTAAAAAAAATAAAAAATGTAAAGACGTCAATGTGACAAATTCCATGTGAATGTACTATTTTGGTATTATTTTTTTAAAATAATATTATTCAGATAAAAAATCCATATGGTTACACTAAATATTATAAAATAAAATCGTGTTGTCATAAAGAAGTCAAAACACTTTTTGGCAAAATGGCCCATAAGTCATAACATGATAAAATTTGCACAAAATTTGTCTCCCAAGAACAAAAACGACATCAATTAATGGCCCATACATTTTGGCTTTAATAGAAAAGCCTAAGGGCAAAGGGCGAAATAAAAAATGGAACTAGAGGAGTTAAAAAAGTTTAAAAATAGATAAGAAATAAGTTAAGAATAAAGAAGATAATTTAGAAAATAAAAATTTAAGTTTTTCAGTTAAATATAGTTATGTATATAAACGAGAATTATAAACGAAAATCTTTTATTATAACTTATAATATTCACTATTCCTTAAGTACTTTGCAGAATAGCGTTATCAACTTCGAAAAATGTATTTGATACCGATATTAGACATGTAAATAATCCCAATACGCATTTGATTGATTCTAAAACTTCAAATATAAAAAGACAACCCATTTTATTTATAGTAATGTATGCTTCTTAAAATGGAGAAATGTTAGGTCGTGTAATTAATATATATCATGAAATTCATTTATTAGTTAGTTGAACTCCAATTAGGTAATGTCATTTGTAGTCCTTCAACGTTATATTTAGAATTACTTTAATCATTCTATTTGTAATGTATATTAAGTTATTTCAACCAAAAAATAGAAAAAAAAAAATCAAACATTTTTTGTACCCACATATTAAGTTATGACCCCAAACCCAATCCCTATATTGGCCCCTATAAATATGACATTAAATAATAGAACTTGTGTAACTTAAAATTACATACAATATTACAACTTTAAATAATAGAAATAGATGGAAAGCCACAAAGAGCTCTCTAGAGAAGAGAAATGGTCACTTGAGGGGATGAATGCCCTTGTAACTGGTGGCACTAGAGGCATTGGGTAAGTAAATTTATTTATATTTTATACAAATTTCGTACAAATTTTCACATACTGATTATTTATTACATTATTTATAATTACTTGTCGTTTTTGAGCTCTAAAGATTCAAAGTCTTTATATAATCACAATCTGGTATATATATAATTATTAGAGAGCTTTTAGCATCTCTCATTATATATGATTATATTATCGAATTGATCACAATTTACGAGATTTAAACATATAATATTACTAGGTATGCTATAGTTGAGGAATTAGCAGGATTTGGTGCAAAAATTCATACATGTTCAAGAAGTGAGAAAGAACTGAATTCAAGAATACAAGAATGGGAAGGCAAAGGATTTGAAGTGAGTGGCTCAGTTTGTGACTTATCTTCAAGAACACAAAGAGAAGAGCTCATGCAGACTGTGGATTCTATTTTTGATGGCAAACTTAATATTCTTGTGAGTTATATAATTGCAAATTAATTATACAAAAAATTTAATTCAGTTTTTGGGAAATTATATTATAAGAAAGTTTATATTATCTGATAAATGACAACTTTGGATATCTTATTTTAATGGAAAATATTATATACCATTGTTCTAACATAACTGATTTTTCAGCGCCTCTTGATTTAGAAAGCTTAGATGCACTAAATTCATTAAAATCAATTAATTGCTAGTGGTTTCTTATCAAAATTAAGAAAGATGAAAAATCGGTGATATATAGCATCACTTTATTTTAATTTATGATTTCATATCGTATTTCACTTTGTGTATATATGTCGCATTTGTTAAATTTATGTTACTTATATATATATATACACATATATGGAAGTCTACTTTCTAATTGAGTATATGCAAGAAAAAAGCCAAAAAGGGTAATAGTTTGTGTTATTAACATCTTTTTTATTAACAAATTGGGTCAATTTTTCCTTCCTAATTTTACATGGGTTATTTATCATATTTCACTATTTATAAAATGCATTTTACCTAATTAATTTTGACATTCAAAATTGTAACAATAATTACATTAATTTTCATGGTGATCATTAAATTAGATAAATAATGCTGCAATAAGCATATTGAAAAGAGCAACAGAGCACAGTGAACAAGACTTTTGGCACATCATGGAGACCAACTTAGAGGCACCTTTTCATTTGTGCCAAATTGCACACCCTCTCCTCAAAGCATCCGGCAAGGGCAATATCGTCTTTATCTCCTCAGTCGCTGGAAAAATGGCTCTTCCGGGCCTCACAATTTATTCCGCTTCTAAAGGTAAATAAATTATTTATCGAAGTTTTTTTAAATACGAGAATGTAAAAAGACAAATAAAACCTTCACGGGCAATTTGTTTAATATTTTTTTTAATTTTTTTTGAAAAAAGTTATTAATTGGTAATATATATAATATTTGCACTTTGCAGGTGCAATTAATCAATTGACAAAGAATTTGGCTTTGGAGTGGGCAAAAGATAATATTAGAGTTAATACTGTGGCACCATGGGCTGTCAAGACCACAATTGTTAAACCTGTATTATTTTTCTCTCCTTACTCTTTATTTATTTGGTAAATTAGCAAAAACAATAATGATATTAGTTTTTTGGTGGGTCAAATGATAATATACAATAATA
Source organism: Verbascum thapsus (assembly GCA_963669365.1). NCBI lineage: Eukaryota > Viridiplantae > Streptophyta > Magnoliopsida > Lamiales > Scrophulariaceae > Verbascum > Verbascum thapsus. The sequence goes on from OY770106.1 coordinate 24,409,045, forward strand.
TATAAAAAAAAATAATATAATAATAAATTTTAGTGCAAAATATACTTTGCACCACTGAAGTATTCATTTTGTCACGTTTAGATTCCTAAATTATTAAATTTAATGAAATGATCCCTCAACTTGATTTTTTATGACTTGTCGTGATTTGATTCAAAGGATCGTTTTATTGCGTTTGAATTACGCGTTTAATAATTCAGGGAACTAAATGTGATTAAGTGAATAATTCAGGGGTGTGAAGTGTATTCACACTACACATTAGGACATTAAATTAAGGGCTTTCTTGAAATTTTGTTTTGTAATTTGTAAACAAGTACTATTTTTGTGTATAGAAACTAAAATTAATTAGTATTTATTAAATTAGTTTTAAGGTTCTTATTGGACAAAATATGTTTTGATTTGTCTACTCTGGAATTTTGAGATAAAGGGTGACTTATCTATATCTTTCAAATAGGCCTTAATGAAACTAGTACAATTAGACACATTTAGGTACTTGAAAATGGACTTCTTTTTTACAAGGCAAATTACATTTTTGGTCCTATACCATATTAGAGCATGTAGCCTTTAATTTGCAATTTATGGTCTATGTACATTTAGCTTTACAATTTAAAAATAATAGCACATTTGATCCACATAATTTGTTTTTGGACGAAATTGACCAGATAAATTGTCAATAATTGTAATTCTACTGATTTAGTAAAAAAAATTCACGTGAAACACATGAAACTGAAAGAGGACATTCTGAAATGAGATTTTTTTTATCAAATCAGTAAAATCAACTATTATCGTACATCTTCTTCTGAGGAGTAGTGTATTCTAGGTTCAAAACTATACAAACATTTATGACTGTCTCAAAATCGAGCTAAATTTGACGTTTCTTATAATTTTCCTAGAAAACAAATGTGCCCCAAATTGCAATTTGAGAAAAATAACAAAAAACTTGACTATTGATGACAAAATAATAATTGATTATATGTTGTATTAATTTAAAATGGTGTTTTGTGCAGGAAAATGTTGAGAAATCAATTCAAAGTATGTTTATTCCCCTACTTGCAAGAACACCAATAAGACCAATAGCAGAACCTAATGAAATTTCACCATTGGCAGCTTTCCTTTGCCTGCCAGCAGCTTCATATATTACTGGCCAAGTTATTTATGTTGATGGAGGATTTACAACAAGTGGTTAATTTTTTTTTTTTTTGGCAATAAAAAAAATAATGTAATTCATAGTTTAATTTAGTTGCATAATTTAATTAGTTAAGTTTTATTTCGTTTTTTGATGTATTTGATTATGTAATCAAATGTATGGATCCATAAACGAGAAGGGAATATAATATTTTAGTAAGTTTTGAAGAATAATTAGACGAATTTTATGTATGGTATTTTAATTTGAAAAAAAAAATAGTATAATAACAATTACATATATCTCAATGGTGTAGGTTTTAATATGTATTAGATAGGGACGGAAACATGTCGAACTTGCCAAAATACAAAATTCCATCCGATTTTCGTTACATTTAAGATAAAACAAAAATAGAAATTATTTGGAAATAATGTAAGATTGTTATAATTATGAAGAATTATAATTTTGATGTTTATGTTTGGACTTTAGATATATAGAAAGTATAACTTATTTGTTAAATTTAACATTTTTATTTTACTTTATAAGAATGTTGTATGTATGTCTTATATGTGAGTATTATGTATACATATTTTCCACTTATATATATACTAATATATATATATATATATATATATATATATATGAAATGAGGATATAAGAGTGGCCTGGATCCCAAACACTGGAACTCGAAATCCTCATAGAATAAATTATACATCTAAATTTTTTTTCTGGAATAAGTTTGCAGTTTTAGAAATATTATTTAAGGAATATTACTAAAAACTTCTTGGACTAAACTTTTAGTAAATTTATGAAAAGCTTGGATATTAAAATTTCAATTTCAATTTTAAAGAAAATCGCGAAAATTTATATAAACATTTAGAAATTTTTAATGAAACATTGGATATCTTTAATTATCGTAACATTTTTAGTTAATAATATCTATATATAATATATGCACAGTGAATTTAGTTAAATAGTATAATTAAATTTTGTTGCAAAAAATGCCAAAGAAATATGATTTTGTAATAAAATGATAACTAAATTTCACAAGAATTTCATTAATATAAAATGTACAACAATCACATAAAAATCATTATTCAAAACTACATTAAGCTTTCTGGTGTCATTAGTATTTCTTATGCTTCCACTTTCATGCAAATACAAATTATTAGTTAAATGTTGACAAAATTTAAATTTTAATTACTATAAATATTTAAAAATAGAAAATATAAATATTATATGAAATTTCGGGTTTGGATGAAAGTTTCATAAAATTTAGGGTTTTGATTGAAATTTTGAATGTATATTTGACAAATTAATTTAATATTATTTATATATATATATTTTTTTTTGAGTTTTGATTAAACATTTGGGAGACTCAAACTTAAATTAGGTCTTTCGATTTCATTCCAAGACCTTCAACATAAAAGCTCTAAATTTTTATTTTTTGAGGGTTTTTATTTATCCACTCTCTCAAAAAATCCCTTCAAAGTGAAATACATCGCTTCAGTATTATCTCTGCACATCTTCTCAAGAATATTGCTCTCCTCAACTTGATACATACAAATTGTAGGTATAAATGCGCACCCACTTGTTATTTCACATTAATTTATGCTTGTACTGTCTTTTCGTTTACCTATAATTGTATTTCGATTCAGGGTTTTCTTCAACAAACCTATTAAATGGAAGTGTTTCGAGTTGAGGGTGAGATTTCATTGTTTATCCTTAATTTCATGAAATTGAAGGGGGAAAAATATCCCTCCTCCCACTGTTTAAATGTTTATCTTTTGTGGGCAATATTTTTGCAGGTTTTTCCTGAGGGGGATGTAAAACAGTTAATTTGAGGTAAAGGATTTCTAGTTCGAATTGCATACCTCTACTTGTGTATATCTCTATCAACATGTATGTTTACTTGTACAGTTGTATGCATCTGTCAATGTAAATTATGTGTCATGATAGGAATGGAATTTTAAGTTTGATAACTTTTAGTGTATTAACTATGCATCTTAGTTGTTTCTGGTTTGCTCCCTTGTAATTATGACTAATTTTTTTGGGACTAAGTTAATGTTTTGTTTGGTGGTTTTGAATGTCTTGGTTCTTTTTTCATGATTCGGAGTTTTGTAAGGCAGATGCAGGAAAAGGGTTTTATGTTTTCTGGTTTCAATTCGCCTTGTGTCATAAGTTGGATGCTATATTATTATGGGTAAGATTCAGCTAGAGGTGCTAGGGTTTACAATAGTCTTTCGGTTTTGTTTATGTATTTGAATGCTTTCCCCAAATGCTTCAGTTAATGTTCACAAGCAGAAGCTATTTTCTAATACTATCACAATATCTTTCAGTTTTCAGAACTAATGGTTAAATTTTATACAAACTCCAGTATTCAAATACATAAATTTCCGATTAATCAATTATGAACCACTATGTAAAGTCTTGAATAGACTCCTAGTTTTTCAAAATTGTTGCTCACTAGCCCGATCTCTCAAAGTGCTTAATCCTATGTCAAGTAGTACAAGCTACTCCAACGCCGTATAAACCAATCACATTATGTCACCACCTTCGTATTTGAATGTAGGATGAGTTTTTGAATTGGCATTCTTCTTTGATCGTTTAAGATGCAGAGGTATTCCTAGTCAAATAATTATTTTTTCTCTCACCTGATTTGCATTGATTCTTGGGTTAAAAATTATGAGTGGCAAATTATTGAATTTTCCTGTTAGATGCTATGTATTGTAGGATGTAATTCCACATGAGATGAGCCTTCACAATGCCAACTAGGAACCAAGGAACTGAAACCCATCCTTAATCCTTACATCATTCGCTTAAAATGGACCCTGAGGAAGGAAAATAATAGTATGTAATTAATTTTTTTGCGTGCTATGAGTAACATCAAGTGCTTTGCTTAGGTTGTTTTTGGATTGAAAGATTTGTATATGAGGAGTGGATTTGGAAGTAGGATTTCATGTCTCAAAAAGTGGAGTTATTTGAAATTCATTAAGGATGTGTTTGGATCGAGTGATTTGAAATTCATGGATTTCAAATTCATCGATAAATCCATTTAAGTTCGTTTGGATTATGATGGATTTCAAATCCCTCGCCATTCATTTTAAACTTTTTTCTCCACAACTACGGTGGATTTCAAATGACACCATTTTAGGTGTCATTTGAAATCCTTCCTCCAAATCCACTCCTCAAATCCAAATCCATCGATCCAAACGCACCGTAAAGTGATTGGTGAAATAGATCAAAATGAGTTTACAAGGTATTAGAAAATTGATTAAAACTTGAATTCATCCCTGGATTTCAAATCCTTCAACCCATACACACCCTAAAGGAATTGATTTTTGAGGAGGTAGGTGAATTTTTTTGTCTGAAATTTGGCCCTTTGTTGTATATTGGTTACCCAAATGAGAAACTATAATGTATAGGCAGTATCTGATACGTCAATTAAAACTGTACTAGGATTTCATAATTGTTTTTGTAAGTTTTTTGATGGTCAGCCAGTTAGTAGTGGTGGTTATATTTTCATAGGAATTTCTCCCCTTCCTCCCCCTTTTCCTTTTCGGGTGTGTGAATGTGTGGGAGGGAAGATATTATGAAGGAAAGTTGATTGTAAAGAGCAGATCTTGTTTCCATGTTAGTATGCATTTCTTACTTCCCTAAGCAACTATCTGCTTCAAGGATTGGGAAGCATAAAAGCTCTTTCGTTGAAGGGAAATAGGAAAGAAAGAGAAGCTTTAGCCCTAGTTAATTCCTCAGAGTCGAGAAAATGTTGAACTTAAAGTATAAAAGAATGCTCACACCCAAGGTGGTTGGGCCAACTTGTAAGCGGTTTGTGACCACAGGTTCAGATCCTATTGGAGACACTACACAGGGCTTCTCTTTGCGGGACCCAGCCTGAGGGATTAGATTTCCCTGTCTAACCTTTAAATAACCAAACAAAATTAAATAAAATAATGCTCATTAATTGTTTCGCTGTCGTGCTTGGTCATAGTTAATAAATGTGCACGCCATTCTTTTTTACCCTTTTTCCAGCGTAGACACAATCTAGGTTCTTTTATAACTCGTTGACCAGATTTGACCAAACTTAGAGGGTGTTTGGCTAAGCTTATTTAAAACATCTTATAAGTTCTTACATCTTATAAGATGTTTTAAGAGCTTATAAGATGTTTCGTTTTATTTAAAAAATAAGCTCTTAAGTGTTTGGATAAAATAAGTCTATTGGACTTATAAGATGTTTTCAAATGTTATACGAGAAAATTGTGCAATATAAAAATAAATATATTTTCGGAGAAAGGTATTGTTGGAAAGAATAAAATTAACTAGGTTTATTTTATGTCTTTAAAAAAATATAAACAACATCCCAAAATTTAAGATTTTGAAATAAGTTGGGTTTTGCCAACTTATTTTTTATTTGCTTATAAGAGCCAAACATCTTATTTTTTGGTCTTATAAGCACTTTTTAAAGAAAATTATCTAAACACTTTCATAGAGTTTATAAGCTCTCAAACATCTTATAAGATGTTTAAAAGAGCTTATAAGCTTAGCCAAACACCCCCTTAGTACCTTTGCTAAATCTTGTGCTTAAGTGCTCCTTTTCTTCAAGGATTCAAAAACGCATTTTGGGCACGTATTTGCCAAGTCTCGACTAAATCTGGTGGCAGTCAAAGTTATAAAGAACCCTAGTTTATTTCTCCCTTTCTTTCTGATTTGTTGCCATTCTGGGATTTTCATTTCTTCACCATTCTCCCCTATTCATTTTCCTTTTCTTTTTTCCCCTCTTCTCTCTTGAACCCAGGTGCGTCTCAGTTTTCTTTTCTTTTCTCTTCTCTTATATTTTTTTGTTCTTGTTTTTTCCTTTGCTCGGTCCATAAGAATTTGGTACCTTTGTTCTAAGTTTGTTGTGGGATTTTTTTGCCCAGTTACTCAAATGCGCCTGTTGAACTTGTGATGTTTGGAAAATCTTTTGGAATTTTAATTGTCGAAATATCTGTAATTACTGAATGTGCTTAGTTTCTTAGTTTAATAGAATTTTTTTCTGAATTCCACATCTGCGGAATTTCTGAATTGCTGGTTTGTTGTAATTACCATAATTTAGGTAAATTTCTCTATTGTGCGGCTTTCTTCAATAACTCTCGCGTGTAAGTTTCAGATCCCTCGCCTCGCGTGTAGGTTGTACGGTGCCTGGATACCTTGAGAGCTTTAGCAACTTTGAATCTATGACTTTTATGTAATCATTTTTTCTGTTGTTCAAAAAAAGAATCATATACTTCCCATCCGTACTACTGCAATTTTACCAAAAGGGGGGAGATTTGATGGACTTATGTCCTTATAAGTCCATATCTAAGTCTTGCTATATGTGACAGCAACTCGCCTAAAACACAATTTTTGAATCTAATGACCAATCACACTATCATAAATGCATTGATTATACACCTCATATCCTCAATCAAATAGAAAATTGTGATATTACTAACTATACTTATGTTTATAGTGTTTTATCTTAACCTATGTTGATGAACACCTTATTATCATTTTCTATTCCCATATGTCTGGATATATTTTATATGCCAACATAGCTAGGAAGCATGATATGCATTAGTGTTCATTCTGTCGTTTGATATTTTTCCGATATTATTGACCTATGCACCTTGGAGAAATCTTATTATTTTCTTGCAAGAGCTAATTCTATAAGCAATTCAAAAATCTAGAAAATATCATTATTTAGATATTCTTTTCTATTTTAATTTCTTCTAAAACAGTCTGTACTATAAGAAGAACCAAGTATCAGATTTTCATAGGCGTAATTACTCAAAAGCAAGCAATCGAAGAGATATATTCGAGGTCATTGTTTATGAATCCACATTGAACGATGTGTTTCAGTGTTATTTGTGATTAAATGATATTTACCTTTTGATTTAACCATGTATCTGTTGTATCAGCGGTTCAATTGAATTTATGCTATCCATATTATCTGCAGTGCTTATTTGACTTGAAGTTGCTTAATCATGTTTACATTACCTTCAAATGCATGTACTGTGATCTCCTCATCTCCATACATGTTTTATGGTTTTTTCTTTTACTTCTAGGAATTGATTTGGCATGTAATATAGAATGTATGGATTTAAGAGGTAGTTGCAGAATCGGAACTCATACATGAAATTAATACATATAATATTGATGATATTGAAGGTGAATTAATATATGTGGTCAATCTCTTTGGAATTATGATCTCTACCCTACCTGGCCCTACCCCTAACCAAATCTCCTTTTTGCTTTGTTTTCCTTTTCCAGGGGTTAATTTCTACATACAATTGCAGGCAATCCTAAGCATAAAAGAATTGCTCCAAACATCAGAATGACTGACGAAACTTTCAATGAGAGTTTATTGACTGAGAAACTTTCTAAACTCAACAGCTCTCAGCAAAGCATAGAATGTATCCTTTCTATATGTGACGATAGATATTCATATTATCTGTCACATTCGAAGCCGTAATACTGCATATTATCTCTTTTTCGGTGTTCTACTGAATGGATAGGCTCACGTGAGCCCTATGGTTTCATTTCTATGTAACACAACACAATATTACCATAAGCAATGGCATGTCATTACTCTCCGTAGTCATGTTATCATTACATAATGTGTTTAGTAACATTCTAAATTATTCATTTCATGCATGTAAATTATTTGTAATGAAACCTTTCCATATAATAGTCTTGTCTTGATTGAATACTAGTTTCATCATGTCTTTCCAGCTGGATGTTTACTGTTAGTGCAAAGTTATTTTAGCTTTCTGATTCAGAATTCATTAGCCAACTATTACACATTTAATCTATCAGTTTTCGTGATTAACTGTAGAAGAAATAAAGGAAAAATATGTGTATATGGTCAATATGAAACTTGAAAGATGCTCCCACAGAATAAGATGTGAATTAATAGAAAATCGATACTGGAAACTGTCATAGTTCTAGAATTCAATAAGGGAAATGCTTCAATTTCACAATGCTTTTGTTTGCGGCTTTGAATTTAGTCCCTTTTATTTTTTCTTATCTTTTCTAATGTTGAGTAGTGATTTTATGTCAGAATTTTTTGAGTTGCATATATCATTCACATTCATATCATACTGCATTTCTTTTAACATCTTATCAGCTGTGTCTCGATGGTGTATATCTCACCGTAAAAAAGCCAAGCAAGTTGTTGAAACATGGGATACATTATTTAAGTCTGCAGCTCGAGACCAACGTGTTTCCTTTTTGTACTTGTCAAATGATATCCTGCAAAATAGCAGGCGTAAAGGCAGCGAATTTGTGAACGAATTCTGGAAGGTCCTTCCCGCAGCTATTAAGGGTGTTTTCGATAGTGATGAGTATAATTGCAAAAAAGTTGCCTCCAGATTGGTAATTTCATACACCACTTTCAGTCTTCCTTTTACAATCCTTTTACCCTTCACCTTCTGGACTATAAGGGTGTGTTTGGATCGAGTGATTTGGTTTTGAGGGAAGGGATTTGGAGGAAGGATTTCAAATGACTCTAAAATGGAGTAATTTGAAATCCACCATAGTTGTGAAGAAAAGAGGTCAAATGAATGGCAAGGGATTTGAAATCCATCAAAACATGAACTCATCCAAACGATCCAAACGAACTTAAATGGATTTGTCGATGAATTTGAAATCCATAGCTTTCAAATCCTTCAATCCAAACACACCATAAAGGAAACCAACTGATTATAGAAAAATGACGATAAAGGAGCTTTATACACTTTTCTTGACGTGGTTTGTGTTCTTCTCGTTTTAAGAGCATTTCTTTTTGTAACAAAAAAAGACGCTCTTAAAATATTATAAATATCGATAATTTTGCTGTCGGGGGATAATTTCTCGTTAAGATTTATGTATATTTGCTCGTTATATCAGGTTAACATCTGGGAAGAAAGAAAAGTTTTTGGATCGAGGGGTCAAAATCTCAAAACTGAAGTAATGGGCAAAAATCCTTCTATGATCAATAATCCTTCTCCGATCAAGAATCCTTCTCCAGCTAACATTGCAAAGAATTCAAATCCTATCAAGATTGTGAAGAGAGATGCCAGTGCTGTGAGGATTGTAAGTATAATAAAAAATATTTTCGCATTTGTTTTCGACATTTCGTTGTTATTACAGTACTTTTTATTATGAAATTCTTACAAGTTTTTCATTGTTCCCAGAAATTGGCTGTTGGGGGCTTTCCAGAAAAGATTTTAACTGCATTCCAGTCAGTGTATGATGAAATTGTCAATGAAGAAGTGGCCTTAAACAAATGTAAAGAAACTGTTTCGTGCGCACAAGAAATAGAGAAAGATGTCGTAAATCTTACATCTCAAGGTTCGATTTTGAGCTAATTTCCCCATTAATTTTCTCTTTTCGGCATTTTTTTTAGATATTTTTTTTCTTTAACTATTAGCAGCTGATATTGATATTTAACCTGAACTTCAGGAAACTTTCCCGGTTCTGATTTATTGAATAATATAGAGAAACAGGAGAATATGCTTCAGCAATGCATAAGCCAACTTGAAAACTTTGAGGCAATAAGAGCTGCTTTAGTTACCCAGCTTAGAGAAGCACTTCAGGACCAAGTATGGTTTTGTTTTTCAATCTCTTTTCTCTGCATTTGTTCAATTCGGAAAATATATTGGATATGGCAAACCTTGCTATTGTTTTAATTATAGTTATATTGATAATTACAAAGATATCTCATGAGACCCCAATAACCAAAGACAATCCGAGATTCACAAAATCACCAAAATTTCCCTTGTCAGTAAAATTAGATTACAATATTACCCCCTTTTTTTTTTTCTAGTTGTCAGAATTTGACAGGAGGTAATAATTTGCAAACTCATGGTCCTCGAGGTTTTTTACTCAATAAATGAGGGTTTGTGTGTAATTGTTCTTAGTTATATTGATAATGGTGTCTACAATAAGCTGAATGGTCTGAATAGCGAAGCTTAGATCATCCCAATATACGTGCATAAACACTTTCAGAGTTTGTTAACTGTTGCAAACTGGGCACAATCTCATATAAGAGAGAATTGGTCTGCGTTTATTGCTAAAGACGTCTCAAAATCTGACAAATTGTAACTTTGCAGGAATCGAAGATGGAGCTGATTAGGAGCGAGTTACATGTAAGACCTTCTCTATTATGCAGGCACACACAGACACACACATGGGAACAACCATACTTCATTACCAGATGCTAAACCTTGCATATTTACCATTCCTATTATATTGCAAACTTTTGACTATTTTGTACCTAGAACTGTTGCTTGGCTATTTGGTTGAGTTACACATGGGGTTCTCGGAACTGGTGGGGCCCGTGAGATCCAACCCCATTTGTGGACCCCACACGTGAGCCCAATGGCGTTTAGGGTGTTGATCTCTTAAGATTAGCCAGTCCCAGAAAGCCCTGAAGTTTTAGGGAGTTTTAGTCACAATCGTCAAAAAATGAATGAGAAACATTAGTTCAATCACGCTCTTGCACACAATCAGTACAAAATTTCCATTCGCGCGCATTTCATTCATACAATTATGTTACTAATGATGAGACCAAACTTGCACAAAGCTGCATCTTGTGTGACTAATTCTACAAGTTGGACTGATATTGCAACAAGTCCTATCCTGTGGAATTGTTATTGCAATTTTCCTCTTTTACGTATCTTTTCAGGGGGGGTGGCTTTTAAAAAACACTGATGTGTGTGTTTGGATTGAAGGATTTGAAAACTATGTATTTGAAATTCATCGACAAATCCATTTAAGTTTGTTTGGACGAATTCATGTTACGATGGATTTCAAACCCCTTGGCATTAATTGTGAGCTATTTTCTCCCATGGTGGATTTCAAATTACTCAATTTTAGAGTCATTTAAAATCTTTCCTCCAAATCCCTTCCTCAAATCCAAATCACTCGATCCAAACACACCCTGAATTCTTTTGTGATGAGGTAGTTAGTGGAGGACGAATAAAGCATCATTACTTGTATCTATCTTTTCCGTGCAAACAAATTTACGTCTCTACTATTGGATTCATCTTAATGCAGGTAGCTCGGGGTCAAATCGAGCAAGCAGCTAATACAAAACTCCGGCTAACATCACCGCCTACTATAAACCAAGTATTAACCGAGTTGACTTTTCCTCCTCCCCCGACAACAAACAACCCGCCCCTAACCACCACCACCCACCCTTTGACTTCATTCACAAACCCCACAATCACCGAAGACGATAATAGCATGAAAGCCACCGCAGCTGCTGTTGCTGCAAAACTCACCGCTTCAATGTCCTCCGCTCAGATGCTGACATCTGTCCTCTCGTCCCTTGTAGCCGAAGAGGCTGCATCGATGAGCAGTGGCGTAAAACGACCCAAGTTAGAAAAACCCGAGGGCCCTTCTAATTCAACACCCTATTTCACTACTAATACCAATTTGCCGCCACTTCAAGCTCCGTTCTTGCCACCTCCACCGCCAGCTGGCGCCCCGGGAAATCAAGTGGGCCAATCTAGTATGATGAGCTTACCCCCCTATGGCTATGGTGGAAGCAACTTACTGCCTCCGCCTTTCGGGTTTGCCAGGCCGGGCCCACCACAGCCGCCACATCAGCAAGCACAGCCGCCACATCAGCAGGGGGGAAATGGAGGGCATTATAGGCCCGTCGGGGTTGGATTTTACGGGCAAAGCCATCAGCCGCCTACGCCACCTATACACAGGCAGTGAGTAGATATTGGTAGGTTTGTGGACTCTTTTCTTTTTTTGTATATGGATTGATAGGAATAGTCCTTAACTTTTAGTAGTTATTATGTTGTACTTTACGTTTGTTTGGATTATACTGTTGTGTTATTACTGAGATATTTGAGCTACCATGTAGTAAATGTAAACTACATTCAGGATCTTAGACTATGTTTGGTTTCATTTTGAGTCAGTTTTTGGCCAAATTTTTGACAAACTTGTGTTTGGCTTTCATAATTTTGCCCCAAAAAAATCCCTAACTTTTTAGTCCAAAATTTAAATTTCTATTTTGAAACTTATTACATCTTTATGGCCCACTTTGTTTTATACATATATATATATAACACCTTCTATTACACATATATATAACAATCATTACAATTTTAATATTATATTATAATTTTCAATCACTAATTAATTACTACTAATTAATTACTAATAAACAAAAGTTTATATGATTTGACTGCTACAGTAATTTATGTTCCATCTGAACATAAAAACAAACACTATCTTACATTACATTTCTGAAAAGAATAAATCAAACATTTATACAGCCCTCATTTAACTTAATCGCCATAGAGTCGAAGTGATTATTGATTCTAACGAATTTTTGTGCTCTTGGGGTTTATTCCGGTGTCCCTGATCCCCGTTTTTCTTCATTGTATGTAATGATCTCAGCCCTGTGAGAGTGCCACAAAAGATCAGTGTCTATACAAGCACGACAGTGTAATTTGTTAATTTGTTAACTGGCTGTCAATGGTTATAATTGTCAAATTGGTATTAAGATACTATATTTGTTTGCAATTAATTTTAAAAAGTAAGAGCATACCTTCAAGTAATGTTTTGAAACTCGGACCGTTCATTGACCCAAAAAATTGACCGGGTCAAGGATTACTGGTTCAACCGTCGGGCGAACCACTATTAAGCTAGTGATGTCATAATTATATAATAAATATAATTTATTATACTAATAATTTGATACAATAATAAATATCATATACATTTATATTATACATTTTAAAATGTTATATAATGTAAAATCAAATGTGAATGAATATGCCTATTGTGTAATTTAATATCACATTGTAGTCTCTATTTAATCATTAAACATATTTATTGATAAAAAAAAAATCATTAAAAATATTATAGAAAGTAAAGAAAAGAATAAAAAATCAAAAAATATATAAAGGGAAGAAAAGCCTAATTTGTTACATTCTTCACAAACCCTAACCTACAGCAGCAGCCTCCAACCCTCTTCTCTGACTCTAGGGGTGTGCACGGATCGACTAACCGACCGAATCGAACCGAAACCGACAAGTTCGGTTCAAACCGAAACCGAACCGAAAAAATTTCAGTTCGGTTTCGATTAATTTTTTTCAAAATTTTCGGTTTTCGGTTCGGTTTTAGTTTTGACAGTCGGTTAGTCAAACCGAACCGAAAACCGAAAGTTAGGGATCTAAATAGAATATTATATATAATACAAGGGGTATTATGCAATAATTGAAAAATATAATTAAAAATTGAAAAGCTATTCCCAAACCCCACCTAGGTCCCTCTTTCTTTCTAATGTTTGCTGGTCTCTTTCTCTCCACTCTCCATTTTTATCCAAGCTTCCATCTCTTCATTTTTCACTCGTTATTCTTCATCATCTATTCCACGGCCGTCGGTTGGCAGTTGGCACGCAGCTGAAATATCATTTTATTCTTATTTCTCTCAAGTTTCAACTCCAAACCCTAAATAAGGTTATGTAATTTTTAAGAAATTCAATTTCTTATATTATTTAATTAGATCTAAAAACTAAAAAGTATAAGATTAGATTATGTAATTTCTATATTTTGATATGATTTTCATTTTTGAAAGTTTTTATAATTTTTTGTCCTCGTTCTCAATTTTTTTTGTTTGAGTTTCGGTTAACCATTCGGTTAACCGAAAAATAACCGACTAAGTCGGTTATAACCGTAACCGAACCGTTTGATAAACGGTTCGGTTACGGTTACGATTTTTGCCTAACCGAAAAATCGGTTCGATTCGGTTCGGTTTAACCGAAATGCACACCCCTACTCTTCTCCTTTTTTCTCTTTTGTTTATCTTTTCATATTTTTGCCTTTAGATGTCTACAACAGTAAGAATAATGAAGAAGAAGATAGGGGCTTTACTCTCCAATCTTCATTTTCCCAAATTCACAGCCTGACCGGTTCCGGCGACCCACCCACTACCGTTCGACCCACTACCGGTTCGAACGGGTTTCGACAGAAAATAACGGTTTTCAGCCCCTTATGGGTTTTCAGCGGACCGTTTTACCGACCGGTTCCCGGTTCCGGCGGTCCGGGCAGGGTTTCATAACCTTGCATTCAAGTAACTTTTCAAGCTTTTGGCACATATTTCATCACCAAGCAATTGTTTTCAATGGAACGAGATGCATTGAAAAACTTGGTATCTTGGCCACACATAATTCCAATACCTTTGTTAGGGATATGTGTTGGTCAAAACAATTGCTTGTTGATGAAATATGTGCCAAGAAGCCTTGAAAATATTCTCTTACATTTTAAAATTAATTGCAAACAAATATAGCATCTTAATACCTTTAGGATGCTGCTTATAGGCCACATTATCATATACTATATGTAATTTGATGTCGCCATGAATTAAATCACTTCCGGTAGGCATATGTACTGGATCCTGTAAAGCTGCATATCTTATTCTTGAAGAGGAAATTCAAGCAGAAAAATTGCAGCATTTAACTTATGTTTTGAACTGCAGCATTCATTTGTACCAATGGCTCGTTTTCAGCCATCAGCACGGCCCGACAGGCATTGGATGAAGCAAATGGACAATTGGACATTTAAGACGAAGGGTTCCTTGTTTTTCTGCATGTATATGATGGCAATTAGCTTACAAACACACTGAACTTTTAACATCATCATTTATATATGAAGGCATTTTTTGTAAAAATAATGCACAATTCAAATCTCTCATGATTATACGAAGAAAAATAGAATTTTACATGTCAAAATTAGCGTAAAAAAGTGCATCACTAGATAAAGTTCTAACCTTTTTACAGCTTCATTGCCCTGCAACGCTGCAAAGCAAGCAAGGTGGTAAATATGATCAAAATCTTGGCGACCCATCGCCTTTTTGTCGAATATGGCATCTGATAAAACAACTGATGATGCTCCTTGAGCAATATACTGGCCAAGCGAATCTGTATTTCAAATTAAAGCATCAATTATTTATCATTCTGAAGATTAGTGAGTTATTTTCAGAAATTCGAGAATTTTTGTTACTATTTAAAAAACCCATGTGAGATCCTATTTCTCTTCTTCATAATCTTCTTGGCCATTTTCATATTAGCATGCTAATTTAATGTGGTATTATTTGTTGTAAAGTTTTACTTTAACTTGAGAAAAAGAAGGGAAAATTATTACTGACCTATTGTTATGCCCTGTGAAGCAACCATGGGGATTTGAGGAAAAGGCTTCTGAATAGCTGATATATATTGAACACCACCTAATGCAGAGACAGGATACACCTATAACAGTCGTACAAAAAATGAGAAATAAATATGTCTCATTTGATTTTTTTTGACTAATATATATGACACAATGTGCATTTTAGAAAAAGGACATGAAAAAAGACGAAAAATTTAGAAATCATAAGCTTATATAGAACACAACAAAGGACCATGCTTATTTGTCATTAGATCATAAATAAATTGCCTAGCATGCATAATAATATTAGCAAAAAGAATTTATCAAAATAAAACTACTCACCTTGACGATTTTGGCGCCAGCATTGTATGCAAATAATATCTGCATGATCATGTAATTAATTCAGTAAAATTTTCAATTTTACTAGTTACCTAGGAATAGGAATGGATTTTTAAAATTTCAAACAAGAGACCAACAAAATCATATTGTTAACTTAATGGTTTAAGTCTTAATAAATAGAGGCAATTTGACGTGATTTTATATCAATTATCAAAAATATTAATCAATGAAGTGGAAACAAAGTAAAAATATAAACATACCTCTGTTGGCGTCATTACGCCAGGTATATACAAAGCCTGACCATCTGCAACATCATCGAGAATGTCCTGAGACCATGAAATGTATCCAATAATAAGCTAACAAAAATGCACTTTGGGCCATAGTTTATTACAGCATTTGTTCTTCATATATAGAAGTTAGTCTAAAATTTGACTGACCTTTGAACTGTAAATAGTGCATATAGAATTTATATAACATATGTTGTTTTCAACTAGAACACAAGAGTTGGATTTCAATTGATACCTTCACCATTGCAGGACTCATTAGGAACTTAGCTCCAAATTTCAATGCAGCTTTGGCATCTCGTCTATCTAAAACGGTTCCAACCTATAAAGAAAAGAGCGTAATTGCATTTTGTAAAGCGAAATTGTCTAAGACGTTCACATCTTTCAATTTATTTCAACCAAAAACAACAAATGTACTTACTCCTATTGATGTTGAAGGATATTCTTGCACTAAACACTGCAAAACCTGTGTACAAAAAGCAAGAAAAACATATTTGATAACGAATCTCCAGAGCCATAATTGAAGAATTCTATGCTTACCTCGAACACACCTGGAGTTGACATCACTACTTCCAGCTGCAAATGGGAAAACTAAACATTTATATCTGAATTTTCAAGACCTTAGATTCAGAAAGAACAAGTTTCAGTAGTTTCATCTCATATTAAAAGCCAATAACTTAAACTATTTATAGAAATGCTGAATTTTATAAGAAGTTGCAAAAGTGCCAAAACAGCTAAAGTTTCAATTTTTGCAAAACCTGCTGAAAAGTAGACAAATTAGGAGAAAAAGAGTTGGCAAAAAAGTACTTCTAGACTTGTTTTTACTTTTGAACTACACAATCAATGAATCTCAAACAACAAATATGATGTTTATAGAAGATGGAATTAAACTTACAACTGAGATTCCAGCTCTAAGTGCTGCTCGTGCAGCTTCAATTGCTATCTCTGCACTAAACACAACAATCAACAAAAACATAACTAAACAATGACGATAATTAATAACCCACAAAAAAAAACCCAGAAGAATTTGCATCGTCCTCGAAACAATTTAAAAAAACCCCAAAAAAATTATCACCTTTTGGCGCGAAGGCAAGCAATTACGCCGGAAGTTTGAATGTCGGCCAACACTGTGTCAGCAACAGTAGTGTGATGTTCAGCTATGGAGTTTTTGCGGGAAATTTTGCACCGGAAATTAGAAGACGATGGAGATGATAGTGAAGAAATAAAGGGTTTTGTCTTTGACGAAGAGAAAAAGGAAAGATTGAGAACCCAAACGCCATTGCCGCTTGCAACGGCCATCATCTTCTAAACTTTATCTTCAAACAAACAGAGCTACTTACACACAGACCAAGATAGATAGATATATATACTTTTGGGGGAAATCACTTTTTTTGCCCCACAATTTTGTGAAAATGTATTTTTAGTCCAATTCGTTATGAGATTTCTTAATTTTAAAAATATCTCGCATTATTAGTGTAAATCAAAAATATTGTATAAACTTCAACGGTCAGACTCAGTTAATTATTATTTTTGATTGCTTTTTTTCTCAAGCGTGATTTTGAATAAAATTCATATAATTACTATTCGCGCTCGAATTTTACCTGGTACATTGATAGGTTCATTTAGTATTAAAATTAGTAATTTTTATTTTATTAGTTATTAGCTATTTTTTATTATTTGTAATTAATTAGTGGGCTGATTTAGTGGTTAGTTATTTAGATTAGTGGTCTATTAGTGGCTTAGTGGATAGTTTAGTTTTATTTTATTGTATAAATAGGATGATCACTTGTTAATGAAAAAAAAGAAGAAAAATTTCAAAATTAGTATTTAGTTTATTTATCTATTTAATTGTAAGGAGTGTGTTCCTCACTCATATTTAGGAACATAACATACATATTAATTACACAACATGCATAATTCACAAATACATTAATCACGAGTAAGTAACATAATTAAAATAGAAAATAAAGAGCTACATGCAAATCCTAATCACACAATTCCTTATTGTGAAATAAGAGAATATTCACTATTATTATCTCACTTCTCAATTGTACCAAAAAAAGTTGCATTTTGCAAGTAAAAAACATTATCAATTAATCATCCCATCTATTTACCTATAAATGATTTTTCTTTAAGATCCCAACTGTTGTTCTTTTTTGTTATTGGAATTGATAAATATTTACAATTACAATTGAATTTCCTAAATAAAAAAAGAGAAGGATTCTTTGTGACCGAATGGTATCTATGTATGTACAAACCCTTCAACCATAAAATTGAATTGAAGAGATTTCCAAGGTAAAATTTATTATCTTTTGTTCATAATCAAAACAATTTATAACACACTGAATTTAACATATCCGACCATTATAAATTTAAGAAATGACGTAGTGAAAACTATTTATTCCACCTCAAATGAATAGTGTATGTAAGAGTGAGCTAACTATTTATTAAATATAGTGTATAATTTCCCGTTTAATTTATATAACTCAAAATAAGATTATTTAAGTCCTGATAAAACTTGAAGCGATCATTACAATGAATGAAACTTTGTTGCATGGACAACAACATGCACGCATATAAACTATCAGACAAACAACAATTATTATTAAACCATAGTTAGTTTCATAAAACACTTATCTTCCATATAACTCTATATAAATCCCTTAAACATTACCAATATTACCTCAATTCTAGCAAAAACACATAATGTCCAAGAGAAATAAAGTTCCAATATTTTTTGCTGTTTTCATAGGTTTTGCACTTTTATGCTACCTAAGCAATTCTGTAATATCTGATAATGTTTCATTAAACCATAAATTGAAGGAATATTCCAAAGTCGAGGGGGGGGGTCCGTTGAGTGGCTCGTGGGAGACGATACATTGGCTAAGCCCCATCGAAGGTTGCAACAATGTCATTGTGAATGTGGTTGCTGTGGCGGCCGATGTAATGCTTGTTGCGCCTTGCTCAAAGCGAATGAAAACGTTTGATAATCGTATAATTGTGTTTGGCCTCGATTTGATTCGAAAAATATTGGTTTAAGTTTCGTATTATGTTCTTGAAGTGTGTTGTAGGACTAAAAGTGTCGAAATAAAAACTAGGGTTTTTCTTGGAATATAATATATTATTAACCAATAAAAGTAAGTCGTATTGTAAGTCATGGTAAAGTGATAAAGTCATATATTGTTGAATAAAGTTTAATATTGGTATAGTTGCATGTCGGAAATATAATATGTTTCTATTCATACGATCGTTGCTCAAACATCGAACCTTTCTTTTTGTTATTAGAGTTTCAGTCTAGACATGGTTATGTAATTTACCCGTAGAAGAGATTATATTGGATTTAAAATCCTCACTAATATTGTTTGAGAGACTGTTATCTACTAATCATTTTTGGAACAAATGATACATAATCTAGGAACAAATCTTAATTAAGACAGTACTATTAAATACGATATTAATGTATTTATAACCGTTGGATCAAGCAGATCTAATCCATCCCAAGATTGTATAATTGCTGCTGAACTTTCAGTTTTCCAAATACTGATCATCTGATGATCTAAGGTACCATTTTTTCAGACGGGCCGAAGTTTTAGATACCTATAAAAACGCGTCAAAAAACGTAATTAAAAACAAAAACTAATATCTCCAAAGTCGAATGTAACGACAATAGTTCGTTTTTACCTCTTCGTCCCAATTCGTTTTCCATATCATCAAGCTTAGCGCAAGAGTCTGAGTTATGACTCCACTCGTCATTCCAATCCATATACCCTATTGAAATTGAGTATCATTTCATTTAAACGTATTTTTTTTCTTTTTAGTATATGCACCGAATATACGTAAAACATATATATATATATATATTACCACGACTTGAAAATGAATGAGATATCCGAGTACAGCTCCAATAGGCAGTCCAATAACATAAAAGCAAACTAAGTTTATAACTGCAACTTTAGTTTGGAGACCAGCTCCTATGGCCACACCTAATAGCAAAACAAACAGAGAATTAAGGCAAAATAAACGCTTATTTATTCTTCGTAAAAATGGGATAAATACATTTTTGATTGGCATAAAAATGGGATATATATATATGAAAAATGCTACCGAGTAACACTGTTAAACCAAGAAGAAGAGAAAGATCCGAAACAGTCTTAGCGACTTCATCTTCGTTCGTGAACAAAAACCCGAGTTTTTTACTAAAGACTGTGCAAAGAATCCAAAAGAATAGCCCTATTGTGAAAGAAGTAGTTATCAATACTTTGATCGAAAATTTCACAGCTTTGGCGTCTCCTTTCCCTAGCTCATTCGCGACCCTTACGCTGTTTTAGAAACACAACAAAAATTGAAAATAATTCATATTCGATCGATAAAAATACCAAAATTAGTTAGTTTAATGAAGAAAATTTTAATTGTTTTGAATGAACTGAGATAGATAGATAGATAGATAGATAGATAGGTACATACCATGCAGCACCCATAATCCCGACGATGATCATGATGATCCAACTAGTGATATTGAGGCTGAAAATTCAATTTTTCGATTAGGTGATATCTTGATTATGCACAAAAACACAAATATAACAAGGCAAAAGTTCGTTTTTATCGCATAGATAAGGTGATTTTACGGATAAGTGCATGTTGAAAGGACGGTTTTTTAATTTTTTGAAATTTCGAGATCAGAATTGCAAATTCACTTATCTTATAGGACCAAAATGCAACTTTGTCCAAAGAATGAGGACTTACCAGATAGAAAAGGCAGCAATGGCAACCTTTGCATTTTTCATGTATCCAGCTAATAAGACCAGAATTGCATAGTACCATAATTCCAAACTACAAAATAATACAGAATATTAGAAGAGAGCATATACACTTGTACAATATAGATACAAAAATATTTGTCGAATAATTTATTTTACGTCTCCAAATACAACACTTTCGATAAGGTGTGTTGGCAAGGAACCAAAGCGGATAAGTAGTATAGTTTGAGGACTTAAATGAGATTATTCGGAAGTTAACATAGACATATATAAAGTTGTTTCTTGATTGTTTTAGTTTTTAAGTCTAATCAAAAAACTTCCATAATTTATTTCATGCTAATTTCGATTATCTTCACAAGACATTTCTACTTGACGAAAAAACGACAATAAGTGAAACTTACCAAATCATCACTCCAGAAGATATTGAAAGCTTCACAACGGGCAATAAGTCCTTCAACGCTACTATAGTGAACCCTTTCCACGTGTTAGGGCACAAACCGCCAAAAATGTACGCAAATTCTCCAAACACCACAAACCACGATGATATGCACAGTGCACCCATTGCACCAGCGACTCTTGAGTTTCAAAACAATCACAAAAATCCAGGATAATAGAATGTGAATCCCAAATTGCAAAGCGGATAACCATGCAATAACCAAGTTCTTTTGTTGCGCTTGCAAGTACATTTGTATCGTCAAGCTAAAAACAACGCTATATACAAAGGGAATAAACCACAAAGAAATGTATCCCGCGGATTTAGCTATAGATTCCTCCTCACCGAGTAGGTTAAAAATTGAGGTCGCAAAGATAAAAACGGGGAGTAAAAGAGTTAGTGTGATGAGATCAATCAACCATGATCTTTGTAGGTAAATGCCCATCATATGGTATTGCTTTGCTCCAAATGCTTGCCCACAAAGAGTTTCGGTTGCACTCGACATCCCAATCTACGAAAACATAAGAAACGAGCACTTCAAATTACGTCTATTTGGTTAAACGAATAACTACAAAAGACACGATCGAATCTATATACATTTTGTTTGTGCTTTCGACTTCTACATATGTATATTTTCTCGCGAAAATCGAATTTTTCGGCATAATTTGTACTCAAATTGCCAGACTTACCCCACATTAATGTACCCAAATTGCCACCCCCATATTAGTGTATCAAATAAACGTGCAAGCCACATTGGTCTACCAAAAATGCAATTTTCCCTACATCAAGTGCAAATAATCTACACAAAACCGGTAAACATACTTGACGTAGAATATAAAACGAATCTAAATGCAACTATACTTCTTCATATGTTTTGCAAATTAACCAAATACATATACTAAATTAAGTAGATTTGAATCTATAATCTGTAACATGATAAATGAAGATAATATATAAGGATATGATCAATAAATGAAGAAGAAATTACCAGTATCCCATTCACAAATCTGACACTTAGAGTTTGAACAAGTGCATAGCCAGCAAGATCAACTGAACTTATATGTCCCATAAACGACTGAGTCACAACGAGGGTTCCAAACGAACTCACTTTCGAAATAACACTTGGCATTGCAATTCGCCATATCTTTTTCGATTCTTCGAAGATTTTTGCCTTCAAATTTTCACCATTTTCTTCTGTTTTACAGCTTTGCAGCAAAGGGTTTTCAATGCTGTTGCTGCTATTATCCATGGCTGTCTCTTTTGTGGTTGTAGTATTTTTCTGAGCTTGATTTATAATAGATTTGATCATGTAGTGAAAGTTTTTTTGAATATTGTAAGCTGTTTGATGCTTCTTGTCTCCCTACTGATATAAATATGTAAGCATATATTAAAATGTGGCTGACAAAGAAGATTGCAAAGTTTTCAACTTTTGCAGCGAAAATAGACACATAATATGTTAAAAATCAAATTTTGCAGCAAAAAGACAACAAAGATCACTTATTTTTTATGGGATATTATTGATTAAATCGAGTTAAGTTGATGAGATGTAAAACTGTGAAAAATTATAATACAATTGATTTGAGATTTATTGTCAGTATCTGAATAATTAAAAGTTGTTGAGACAAGTCGTGTAAAATATTCTTTCAGTGTTATTCATTGTTAGTTGAAGTGTCTTGTGAATGCAGAAATAAGAAAAGAACAAATATAATATATATTTATTCTTTTTTATTTAATGGGATGTGTTTGATTCGAACATATTTCAGTGTTGAACCAATTTCTATGAAAGTGGAGAACAAGAATAAAGATGACTTATCATGTCAAATATGAAAATTCTACCACTTACCATGCCCATGGCATGGTGAATTATTTAAATGATATTAATATTTCGCTTATTCTATACCATTATTCGCAATTAAAGTTGTCAATGAGCCAGAATTACTCGAACTCATACTCGTTTAATTTTGATTTTATCTGATACAAACTCAATGGTATTAGAGAATTTGAATCCAAATTTAACAATTACCCCCCAAGTCTTTTACCCCAACTCCGCGCAACCAAAATCTAAATTTTATTCCCTTAAGTTTATAAAAAAAAAACTGATGACAGCATAAAGGTTAAAAAAACAGTATACAGTACTATAGTATACTGGTTTTTAAAAGTATGAATTTGTTAAAAGCAAGAAGCAATATAAAAGATCAACCTATCCAACAAATGGTTTAAAAAATGTTACTATTTTGAGGGAGCAATGTATTTCAAATTGTCGTCTGTGGTCGTTGCACAACCAGGCAAATTGTCTCCATGTTCATCAGGGCTTGTCAAATTTATTTCTGGTACAACGTCGATGTCCCTGTCAGGCTTTTAAGACATTTACAATGAATTATCACGCTATTTAAACAACTTTGTGAAATATACAATGATTATCACGCTATTTAAACAACTTGTGAAATAATATCATCCAACCCATATATAATTAATGATAAGGATAATTACATGCATCTTCCTCAATTATTGCATACTTATCACTTATCAGCAATCAATCCAGAGATTTTACAAATTATCAATACATCCTATTAGAACTTGAAGACCTAAACATCTAGTGTAGAAAGTCCATTTTGTCACTTGGAAAAATAACAACGAAGAAGAAAATACGAAAACTAGAACTTTATGTTTGGACGAAGATACCCTTAAACTAAACACTTCAAACTACATCGTCATTAAAATCAGAGAGACGAACACACTATCTACCTACTTTTTAGACAAATTCAAAAGTGATTTTTTTTAATGTTTGAAACACTCCCTACTATTATTACACGGTTTGAATGTGAGTATAGATATATTGTATGAGTTGTCATACTCTTTTTTTTTTTTTATGACAAGGGAACCCGCAGCCGCTACCGTTAGGTGCGCACTGGGTAAACCCCGCTCTTGTGCAATAGCCTGCAAATCACACAAGAGAGGTAAACCAGCCTAGGTTGCCCATAGCTGACAGGCTCACAGTAGAGAAGGCAAATAGACATTCCCTCATCAGGATTCGAACCCGTGACCAAGGCCACAACATTCAATGCCCTTACCAACTCTACCGGGGGTTGCCCCCGAGTTGTCATACTCTTAATTAGAGTTGATGGTGATAAAGACTATAGAAAAAAAAAATGTTGTGTTAGGTTCTATTCTTAAATGTGTTTTACTTTTCAAACAAAAACTTCACCAGGGACACACATAGACTCGATTGGTGTTTCGTGGCCAACTGGGTGGTAGTGTTAGTGTAGCTCTGCCGCTGGGGCTAGAATTTTGGGTGCCGAAAGAGAGGATGAAGAAAGAATAATCGAAAAAAGGGGAAGGAATCGAAAATTATAGATAAAAACAATTGAATGTATTTTTAATATTTTATTATCTTTAATTTTTTGATAGAAAATTATAATTCAAATGATTTCTTTTAATATTGATCGAATATTAAGCACATTCTTTCTATAAAAAACATAATTATATGTTATCATTGAATAATAGTTAGTTATTGTTCTTTGCTATCATAAAAAATAATTTCATCAATATTTAGTTAATATGTATTTTACTATTTAGTTAAGATTAAAATACCCATCTTGTTATTGATTAATAAAAAAACTAGTTACATTTTTGATATTTTAAAAAAGAAATACTCATTTTCATTTTTAAAAAACTTAATTAACTGAATAAGTAAAAAATATTATGTTAAATCACTCAAAGAGTAAAACATGAACGCTTTTGTTTTATTATATCGAATTAATTAATACTTTTATCTTTCAGATGCTATAGTAGTTAGAATAAGGTATCATTAGAAGGCGTTAATAAACTAAAACTAAAATAAAGTAAAAAATTGGATGTAATCTAATAGCGAAAATAAAATTCAATTATATTTGCACCCCTATGGTATTATTGGTTTTCGATGGTCCAAGGTCAAAATAGGATTATCTACCAATTTTTTGTATAGGTCAACAAATTCAAAAAGATAAAACTAATAGGAGGTGAAAATGTAACATGTCTTCAGTAACAAGCAAAGTTTTGGTAATTTCTCAATCCTCAAGATATTTTGGTGATTATGATCTGATGCGAGTCTATATAATTAACCTTTATGATATAAGAAAGTAAGTACCTTCAATAGCTGCAAGAGACGCCAAAACAAAAAATCAATTATCATGACCAAGCAAAAGAGCTTGCCTGCCCAAGCACCACAGGAAAGGTACCTACAAAAACATCGATATTTAGCATTATATACACCATAATTTTTAAGTCACTAATTTAAGTTTTCACTGATGGAGTACAGAAACTATACACGATATTGCATGTGCATCTGATGAACCATATACACCAAGAACTAAAAGAATTCAACCAACCCATAATAATTTTCAATTTTGTATTGCAAATTGAAGATCCTTGACTTGTGAAACATTAATTTGAACAATCTGAAAGGATCAAGTATGGATTATCATGAAAGAATTTTTTTTTTTACAGCAATGGAGATCAATTGCCAGGAAATAAAAATTTACTGCTTTATATCCTATATACAATCAGCTTTTTCAGTTAAATCAAACAAGAGGCCACTTGATATAAAATCAGCTTTGTATTAGCTTTGATCGCATGCATATTAACATGCATATGTATACATATATATAATTATATATTGTTGTTATATGTATATACACACATAGTACACATGTATACAGGGAACATATAACCACAAAACGGATGACATGATTGGCTCTATCTGCATGTCATAGCCTGTTTAAGTATATGGTTCCTTAGTACAAATATGATTTACTAGTTATGACCAAATTACTTTAAGAGTACCTGGGTAGTCGTTCTAAGAGATTCTGATTGGAACATTTGAACGCACAGTCATACACAATTTCTGTCCTTTTGGCAACATCAGGCCAACTATAGAGTTTCTTCATCTGCAAAAGGAATGTAACAAAGTTCATAAACATAACTTCCTATGTAATAAGCACTTATAATCTTAACCCTGTCCACAAACTAAAAATAGCCCCTCAACATTTGTAATGCACTTCAGAGGCAGGTGTGTACTCGAAGTATACACATAACAACATTGATTATAATGGAATTAGCATATTTCTAATCCTCATTATGAGGTCAGTCTCAAGTTAAACAAGGACATAGATCAATATGAATTAGGGTGCACATTCAGTCGAATGGCCTCGTGAGCCGGAAATATAAAAAGAAAATTATTATTTAATTATCAATATATACATGTAATAATAATACAAATAATACAGATATAACGATGTATTTAATAGTTACCATGATATCTTTAATAACATAAATAAATATATAATTCCATAAATGTATATGCGTGTGTTATTTTATATCCTTTTTCATTTCGAGCTCGTGCTTAGCTCGCTTGACATGCCCAAGATCAAATTCGAGCTCACTTGGTATGGTTATTGGCTAGTCGAGGTCGAGCTTAAAAATTTCGGGTCGAGTTTGGCTCCTCTGCACCCATAATATAAATAGTGTGAGCTTTGATAGCATATCCAAAAGATAATCATATGAAGTAGCCCAGTTTTGTTTAGAGATAAGCGATAACGATATTGGAGTTAATTTTTGTAATGATTGCATCCTATTTATATGAATACACACCAATAAGAATTTGTAATAATCATACAGTAATTCTTATCATCAATTATGAGAAATAGAGTTTATATGCATCAGAGAACTCACACGATTGTGCATTGCTTGTGGATCAATACGCGGAAGCAAGTGTATTGCTTCCGTGATTGCTAGTACCATGTCGCCAGGATCTGGCTTGGCAAGAACTATCATATCATCCGGAAGAACCTATGGAACAAGAAGTCAAACCTTTCAGAAACCTGAATATAAACCAAACATTTCTAGAAATGTTGAAAAGCCAACATAACTGGAATCTCATCCCTACTCAATATTAGCACGATAGCCAGATGTAATCAAACAAGCAAAGCAAAATGAAAATGTCTTATGACCATGCCTCTGGGACACCTCCCACACGTGTACTGACGGTCAATAATCCACAACTAGCAGCTTCCAATATGGCAATACAAAATGCTTCTGTTAAAGAACTGCAAGAAATGGACATATAATCAGATAAGAAAATCTTTACCCTACATAGAGACGCAAAAGCCGGTCTAAAGTTCAAGTTTATCAGCCAAAAAATGTAAACAGTTGGTGCATTTGCACAACCCTGTCCTGGCATGTTGTCAATTCAGTATTAATGTGTGAATTTTATATCAGAAGGTGATGTATATATATTTTTTAAATTAAATTTCTTTTAAGAAAGTACAAAATGGAAGGAAAGATTTAGAAGAATGTGCAGTTACTTAATAGAACATACAATAAAAAGAAGTAACACACCTGTTTAAAAATATATGCCCGGTCACTAAAACTGACTGTACTTTAGAATGTGGGACAGCACCCAACATATCAACTCGATCTTGAAGAGAGTGCTTTTCCCGCATCTCTTCCAACCGCACTCTCTTAGGCCCATCTCCACCAATGATGAACCGTACCTTAATAAATGCATCAGAGTGAAAAATAAACAATAAAGAGTCGCATACAAATACATGGTATATACTCCAGTTCTATAAAATAACCATTTGGGGGAGAAATGGAACAGTTTAAACCTGCATAAGTAAAGCTTAGCATCTTCCCAAACACCGTAATCAGGACATAGTTGTCAATAGAAAGGGCAGAAAATGTTCAATACGCTAGAGTCATGTTGTGTTAAAGTACATTTTCGAAAGCCAATTTACATCTCATAGGTATTACTACAATAAAGCATGAATGGTGAAGCAAAGTATTATCATTAAAAAGTCAACCAATAAGATTAAAAAATAGATACTCACATTTGGATGCATATTGCAAACTTCAGGAATGACTTCAACAAGTAGATCAGCCCCTTTCCGATAAACTAACCGACTTATCACTACAATAATAATTTCACGAGTGCTGAGCCGCTCTCGTGCAGGTTTGAACATAGCTGTATCGACAGCATTAGGAATAACAAAAACCTTTTCAGGTGGCAACCCAGACCTTAGAACTGTATTTTCTTTACTTGTATGAGAGACACATATAGCCTGGCTCACATCAGCTAGAGTAAATTGCAAGACCTTGTTCATGTGAATACTTCCTCCGTCAGCAAAACCATAAAGGGAATGATCAGTAAAAACAACCTTGTACCCCATTGTGCGTGCATGCATTAAAGCTTCATGACATAGAGTTGAAAATGCTTGATGTCCATGCACTAACGATATTCTTTCACGAATCAAAATTGTTCTGATGATTGGAAGGGTTCCATAAAATGTAGGCAATGTATTCTGCATAAGAAACGGTTTCCAAGGGACGTAATAAACTTTCAACCCCCCAGTCATATACCGCACTCCAGAACGATCTTTATAAGCGTGGGTCATAACAACTACCTGACAAACAAGAAAATGCCACACCATCATTCTGTTTGTAGTACTTCCTTTCAGACTATGCAACTAATGAGGAAAGGAACTTTCGAAAATTTCTAATTTGCCTTCCATCAAAAGCAACAGATTCCAAGGGGGGGAAACAAAAAGAAAGAACAGAGCTAACGATTATGTAAATTCACTAACCTTGTGGCCAAGTTTTATCAAGCATTGTGATAGATAGTAAATGTGGTTCTCTACTCCACCAAAATTAGGGTAGAAAAAGTCAGATACCATCAATACACTATGTTTTTCTTGTTGCCTCATGTTATCTGAGATTGCATAAGCCTACAACCACGGAAAAAATTCAAACTACTGTGATGAAAAATTTGCAAAATTTACATAAAATCAGCTGCAAAAGTACATCAATCAATGTAAACAAATGTGTTTAATCTATTAGGCAGGCTTGGGCAAACAGGTCACAAAATCAATCCGCCATTTATCACAAGAATCATATAGCTACAAACAGACGTATTCATATGCAAATCATGCCTCCAAAATGGAAAATGCACAAGATAACTAACCAAAGCAACACAAAATCAAGGTGTTCAAAACACATAACATCAACCGAACAGTCATGATCACACTGTAAGTGTATTGCTTAATAGGATTTCTGAGCTAGCTCACCTTTAATCTCAGAAAATTAGGTTACCGGACTAAGTCCGGCAGCTGAAATTGATATGTTTTCCTATCAGTGCTCATTGGAACTGACATGTGCTATCTTGAGAGCACATAAAATGGAAAATAGTTTGCAGTTGTGGTAAAATGCAGGCAGGCTTCGCGTGGAGACAGAAGTAAAATCAGCGGCGGAAGATTAAAGTTCTTCAATTTGCTACAATCACACTCCAGCACCTCCAAGTAAATCGGAACGACACGACGGAAAGCGGCGGCGGATCGGCTGCCTATAACTGTTACTGGCTGGTGCTGCCTGTGTTTGAGAGTGTATAGAATCGTGGGATGTTTTTTCGTTTTCTCACCTCCTTCACTGAGAATCCGTCGACTTCTGATGGTGGAGGTGCGTTATGGCGATCGATGGAGCGGCGGTGAGATGGTGGCGCATGACGGTGTTGATGGTGGAGAACACAAGAAATGGAAAATGGGCTGAGATTTAGTAAATAGAAGATGAAATTGTGCTTAAATTACTCTGGGCTCAGAAGGTTGCCCAAATGTTGGGCTGAAATTGGGGCCCATTTAAGAGACCGAAGATCCCTTGTAGATTTTTCCAAATTGAATTAGTTTCCTTTTTTCCTTTTTGTCCTTTTGAAGAATAGTAATATTAGATTATTGGTGACATAAATTGCTAATAAAAAAAATGAATACATATAAAAAATTATAGAGAAATAACAAGGTATTTTAGAAAAATCCAACTTTTTCGAGCAATATAAAACAATGTTCTGACTTAACATAAGTCCTGAAATCTTTGGTATTTTATAAACTTACTGGAACATGCAATAGTATTGAATGTTGACTTCCGAGATGTGAAATTCTATACTATTGGAGTCAACCTCATTCTCACTATTAAATTGAAGGGTGTTTTAGTAAAATACTCATAAGTGATTCAACGGTGAAAACGAAACTGACTCCATTTAACATTAAAATAGCCCATTCAGAGCCCATGACTACACAATCCTTTGACATATTTGAAAATTTATTTTCTCGATAAATCAATATGATACACCTACCACCATTTTATGTTGTCGCCCATAAATCATAATTATTAATATAATAGAAGTGAATAATGAAAATCACGCACCAGTCATATGATTTAGTCGTCAACATTAAACAAGCTTTATTACGCCTCGTCTACTATAAAAATAAATGTAATAATGGTGTGAAGAACTAAAAATGTAATCTTGATATGATATACATTCATTTCAAGGTACTATCAATGTACATGTTCAACCACCCACAATTCAGATGAAATTTTTCATGCACACTCCAAATGTAAGATCAACTCGTAAGTGTATAAATAACATTGAATAACTAACAACATTAACCATAATTTCATTAAGTAAATCAATGACATTGTTCGTGGAACTTGTATGTCGTTAAATGGAAGCTATAACACAAAATATAATAATCCCGATATCTTGTTCTCCAAAATCTTCGAGAAAACTAATCCTAAAACAAAAATAATTGAGCATATGCATAAAAACGATACAATCGATTATCAATCCAAGTATGCTTGTTTGTAGTTCCAGTTTTGAAACTCAAGCTTCATCAGGCTTTGAACTTGCCTCAGCCGGAACTTTCAGGTACCATTTCTTGAGACGTGCTGAAGCTTTTAGTACCTATAAACGAAAATATAATCGTTAAGAATGCCAATTTATCGAGACTTTTTCTTATTTTATAATTCGGCTTGTCAATGGGCGGGGAATGCCCAGACCCAGACCCACTCAATACATACCCGACCCTGACCCAACTCGTAGACATGAGATCCAGACCCGGATCCGATGGCACTAGGAAATTCGGGTCAGGGTACAATTTTTACCCGTGGGTATTTTACCATGAAAATACCAAAGTTTACCCGTGGGCATTTACCCCATGTGGACCCGACCCGCAGAGTCTAACTTTTTTTGGACCCATCGGGTATGCGATCGGGTCCAGTCGGATAAAATATTTTTTGTGGGTATTTCACGGGTCCGATTTGAGCCTGGGTATTCCCCGCCTTGACACCCCTATTCATAATATAGGTAAAACATATTTCACTAGTCTTGGTTAAAGCTTTGAGCAGCGATATAAGTATTATCATAATATTTGATGGGCTGAGCTATGGTTCACTCCCCAAAACTTATGATAATCAGAATTTTTTAAAGCGACAATTACAAAAACGATTTTTTATAATATCGTCGGTAATCCTCGACGTGCCTTCTAATGATATATTCTTTTGCAGGTTTAAGAAATCGATCATAAAAACGAAGACGACTAAAATATTTTATGATGCAAAAATCACATCATGTAGTTTGTTAAATTCTTCATAATCGATTCTATTTAGACTCGTTTTTATCATAATTTTTAGTGAGAAGGAAGAATACCTCTTCGTCCCAGTTCGTCCTCCACATCATGAAGCTCAACGCAATTGTCTCAGTGATAACTCCACAGAGCATTCCAATCCATAAGCCCTATGAAACAAGCATCAGTTTCATATTGTCGGATATAATAAGGCTGGAAATAGAGCGTTTACTTTCGAAAACGTCACTTATTTTCTTCAAGTATCCTTCGAAAAAAATAGTTCCAATTCTAGAAATGAAAAGCAAGTATCATTATGTTTATCTAAATGTCGAAAGAGTTATTAATTCGACCCGTTTCTTTGTATCATTTTTTGGAATCAAAACGAAGATGTACTCATCGAGAGAGTTAGAGAACTTGGGTTGGTTAAAATCTCTAATCACCGTAAACCACTTAGGTGGTGTTTGGATTCGATGGATTCGGAAGAATGGCTTCAAATTACTCGAAATTATAGTCCTTCGAAAACCCACCACAATGATTGAAAGATAACTCAAAATGAGTTCCCAGAGATTCGGAATTCAGCTCGTTCATGAATTTGAAATCCATGATTTTCAAATCCCTCAATCCAAACACATCCTTAACTCAGAAAGTGTAATAGTAATTTACCTTCACTTGAAAAGGAGCAACATATCCAAGCACAAGTCCAACCGGGACTCCTATCATATAGAAGCAAACCATGTTCACAATTGCCACAGTAGCTTGCATACCAGCTCCAACCGCAACACCTGATGATGAAAAAACGAGCATCCGAATGATATAAGCCGTAAAAAATAATGAGATCAAATCACAAATGTAAATCAACGGCACAGATTCAAATAACAAAAACGAACCTGAAAACACCGGATAAATGCTATTGAACAACACCGAGAAAGCAAGTAGAATAGAAAGATCTGATACGCTCTTCACAACTTCCTCTTCGTTGCTAAATAAGTATCCGAGCTTATGGCCAAAAACCAGGCAAAGGATAAAAAATGTTACGCCTATTATAATTGAAGTACCGAGAAGGACTTTGATCGAGAATTTTACAGCTTTAGCATCTCCTCTTCCAAGCTCATTTGCAACCCGGACGCTAAATTATCAAAATGATTTGTCACACAAAAAAGAAAGGAAGTATAAAGTGTATATATATATATAGGAATTATCGTACCATGCAGCTCCAAGAATGCCTAAGCATATCATGAATTCCCATCCGGTGATGTTAAGGCTGCAAAATATCGAATTTAGTAGCCATCTTCATACATTAGCAAAAAAGTGTATTGACACCTTACCAAACGGAGAAGGCAGATATGGCAACCTCTGCGTTTTTCATGTATCCTGCTAGTAATACAAGAATGGCATAGTACCATAGCTCCAAGCTACAAAACAATCATAATGATTTTAGCAAACTTGGTTTTGAGAAGATATTGTGTAATCATGCGAATGTTAACGGCTAAAATGTGAAAAACGGATTTCAATGAATTTCAGTGGGTAGGGTACAAGTGTAATTCTAACTATGGTCATTTCGGAGATTATGTCAACTTAACAAATAGGAAGACATTCTAGACTGGAATGTCACTAGGTAGTTCGAAACCCGGACCCGAGATTGGATCTGGGTCCAATGTTTACCCACGGATAATTTACCGAAAAACATCCGAATTTTACCCTACCCACAGGTCTATACCCGAACAATGCCCGAGCGGACATTTGCCCGACATGGACCCGACCCAAAACGTATCCGGCCCGCCGGGTCTAACTTTTTTGGGTATTTCGTGGATAAGGTTTGGACCGTCGGGTATGCGATTGGGTCCGGGTAAAATACTTTTTTTGGGTATTTCGTGGATAAGGTTTGGGTCTGGGTATCCCCGCCCATTGACAGCCCTAGTTCAAGTGGAACAAACGATAAAACATGCTTCTATACACCCAGTATTGCATACACCAAAGGTCTATCACTCACTCACGTCAGCCATAACATAAACTATATGCTGATGTGACACAATTTACACCGTTTCCTTATGATGTATGTTAATTTGATAAAGCTCCATTATCTTGGAGAAGAAGAAAAGCTAAAGTAATTGGGGAAAAATGAATTATGTTTTATTGAATCTCAAAATCACTTCAATACATGAGCTGCTACTCTTATTTATAGAATGGAATAACTACTTCAACTAACTAATATGCGTAATTACAAATGTACCCCTCAGCTATAATTGCATACGTTCCAACATCCTCCCTCAAGTTGGAGGTTGTAGAAGATTACAAACTCCCAACTTGCCGAGAAACTGTGTAAGCTGAGGTCCACCAAGTGCCTTGGTGAAAAGATCCGCCAATTGGAACTTAGTGGAAATGTAGCTCGGATTAATCAAACCAGACTGTAATTTTTCTCTAACCAAGTGACAATCCAACTCAATGTGCTTTGTTCGCTCATGGAATACCGGGTTAGAAGCTATGTGAAGCGCTGCTTGACTATCACAAGCCAGCGGCACAGGTGTTAATCCAGTTAGCTGCAATTCTTCCAACAAATTAATGAGCCAAGTGAGTTCACAACATACGGCTGCCATCGATCTATATTCAGATTCTGCCGAGGACCTTGAGACGGTGTTTTGCTTTTTGGTTTTCCAAGATATGAGCGCATCTCCCAATTTTATGCAATAACCAGTGATTGACCTTCTCGTCATTGGGCAAGAGGCCCAATCGGCATCACAATAAGCAGTTAATTTCAGATTCTGATTTGCGGGAAACATTAGTCCTTGCCCTAAAGTTCCTTTTATGTACCGCAATACTTTGTGTGCCATTGTCAAGTGTGGTGTTCTAGGTTTTGCCATGAATTGACTGAGTATGTGAATTGAATATGACAAATCAGGCCTGGAGACAGTCAAGTAAATCATTCTTCCAACTAGTCTTTTGTATATTGACGGATCCTCGAGCTCATCCCCATCCGTGTTATTCAATTTCAGGTTTTGATCCATAGGTGTAGTGCTAGGTTTTGCTCCGGATAAACCTGCATCTGTGATTATGTCTTGTGCGTATTTCCTTTGACTCATGTACACTCCTTCTTTGGTTCGAATGATTTCAAAACCCAAAAAATATGTAAGTTCTCCAAGATCTTTAATTTTGAACTTTTGATCCAAAATTGTCTTCAACTCCTCTATAATACTTGTGCTGGTTCCCGTCATTACTACATCATCCACGTAGACAAGTAAAGCAGTGAAATTGTTGTTATCTTTTCTGGTAAATAAAGAATGATCACACCTTGATTGTTGAAAACCAAGGCTGAGCAGTGTGGATGAAAATTTAGCAAACCATTGCCGAGATGCTTGCTTGAGGCCATAAAGTGACTTAACCAACTTGCAAACAGGTTGGGAACATCCTCCCTGCATGGCAAAACCGGGGGGAAGGTCCATGTAGACCTCTTCGTCGAGATCTCCGTGTAAAAAGGCATTGTTAACGTCCAATTGAGATAAGACCCATCCTTTAGCAGCAGCAAGGGTCAATAATGTTCGAACAGTCGTCATCTTCGCAACCGGAGCAAATGTGTCATGGTAATCGATTCCTTCGGTTTGAGTATAGCCCTTGGCGACGAGCCTAGCTTTATACCGTTCGATCGAACCATCTGATTTGTATTTAATTCGGTACACCCACTTACAACCCACAGTCTTCTTTCCAGGGGGTAACTGAGTGATGAGCCAAGTTTGATTCGCTTCTAGAGCCTTGATTTCTAAAGCCATGGCCTCTCTCCATAAAGGGTTTTGGTAAGCTTCATTATAGGATGATGGCTCAGTATGAATGGTAGAGTTGAGAGCAAGGGATTGATAGGCAAGAGGACAGTATAGGAGAGAAATGTAATTGGACATGGGATAAGAACAAAGAGAAGGAGAAGATGAGTGAACAGTATTGGAAGAACAAACGTAGTCCCGTTGCCAATGAGGAGGAGCTCTTTGTCTAGTGGATGTTCGGAGAATGGGAGGAGTAGATGAGGAAGGAGGGTTAACATTGATATCAACAGAATCATCGGAATCATGAATGATTTCAGAAGTGTCAGATGGATAAGGAAAAATTTGTGAAGCAGAAGGTTGAGAAGAAGCAAAAGGGAATGTGCTTTCAAAGAATTTGACATCCCTATTAACAAAGATTTTGTGAGTTTGAAGATTGTAAAGTTTGTAGCCCTTTTGACCGTATGGGTAACCAATGAAGATACATTTGGAGGCTCTAGGTTCGAATTTGTCAGAATGAGGAGAAGTGATGGTGGCGAAGCATAAACAACCAAATGTTTTCATGTGAC
Organism: Verbascum thapsus; assembly: GCA_963669365.1. Taxonomy (NCBI): domain Eukaryota; kingdom Viridiplantae; phylum Streptophyta; class Magnoliopsida; order Lamiales; family Scrophulariaceae; genus Verbascum; species Verbascum thapsus. The sequence continues at coordinate 24,444,885 of OY770106.1, forward strand.
TGTATTTGGGAGGAGTGTTGTATAGTAATTCAAAAGGGGACTTATTTTTCAGAACTGTGGAAGGTAGCCTATTTATAATATATGTAGCAGTGAGTATGCATTCTCCCCAAAAATGAATAGGGAGAGATGCATGGAATCTCAATGCCCGGGCTATGTCAAGAACATGTCTATGTTTTCTTTCGGCAACCCCATTTTGTTGGGGAGTGTAGGAGCAGCTGGTTTGGTGAATTACACCATGTTTGTGGAAAAAGGAAGTGAGTGTGTGGTTACAAAACTCAGTACCATTGTCTGATCTGAAAGTCTTTATAGTTTTATTGAATTGGGTAGAAATGAGGCTAAAGAAATTAATGATGATGGAAGGCACTTCAGTTTTGTGAGTTAGGAGATAACACCATGTATTTCTTGTAAAGTCATCTACTATAGTTATGAAGTATTTGAAACCATTATGTGTTGGTGATTTGTAAGGTCCCCAAATGTCACAATGAATGAGATCAAAGGGAGAAGAAGTAAGATGATCTTTCTTATAAAAAGGTAATCGAGATTGTTTGGCAACCGGACAGATTGTACATTCCAATTGTTTTACATTCTGCAACTCAGGAATAGATTGAGAAAGACATTTTAATTTGTCTACAGAGGTGTGACCTAATCTATGGTGCCACAAGGCAGATTTATTTTCAGACATAACAGAAATAGCATTTGAAACAAAAAGAGTGGGATCAAGACAATATAATCCAGAATTGTATCTACCAAGTTCCACAGTTGTCCTCAGCATAGGGTCCTGCATAAGGCAACATTTGGAATTGAAAAGAATTGATGAACTTGAGTCATGAGATAGTTTACTGACAGATAAAAGGTTGTGTGTAAAGGTTGGGACAAAGAGAACATTGTTGAGGATTATATGAGAATTGATGGTAACTGTTCCAATGTGAGTGACTTGGACAGTTGAGCCATTTGGTAAGTGAACAGATTTTGGATTAATGAGCTTCAAAGGTGATTCTAGGATGGAGAAATTGTATGTTATGTGGTCAGTGGCACCACTATCAATGATCCATATAAATGGAGAATGAGTAGTAGAAAAACAGTAACTGATACCTGCAAGATGAAAGGATTTTTCAGAAGATGATGGTGCTGCGGATGTGTTAAGAAGGTTTAGCAGTTGATTTATTTGATCTGCAGTCAATTGTGGTGTGGATTGGAGAGAGGTATTAGCATTAGCATTTTGAACTCTAGAGAGCTGATCAATATTGGCACATGACTCAGGGAGGCCCACGGATTGAAAACTATTAGCTGCAGCCTGCTGTACACGATGCCCATTGAAACCAGAATTACTTTGTTTTTGGAAGTTGCTGGCATTAGGTCTTCCTTTCGGTTTGTAATTTGCTGGATAACCATGCAACTTAAAACATTTTTCTTGTATGTGCCCAGTCTTGTGACAATATGAGCAATACAAATCCTTCTTATCTGTTTGGTTCCAATTTCTCTGCTGATTGTTTCCCCTTTCACTCATCAATGCAGTGACTGAATCTTGCGCAATAGTGAAATGTGAGACATCCATTTGCATCTCTTCTTGTTGTATCATTGAATATGCGTCCTCAACTCCAGGCAAAGGCCTCATCAATAAGATTTGACCTCGGACTGCTTTGAAAATGTCATTTAGCCCCATCAAAAATTGCATTAATTTTTGTTCATCACGTTGTGCTTCCCAAGCCCTAAGCACTTCACAGTTGTTATCTCCTCTACACACTGGCATATTAGTCATAGCATCTAATTCATCCCAAAGTTGTTTCAGTTTCGTGTAATATGATTCAACGTTCATAGATTCTTGATTACATGTAGCAATCATCTTTCTCAAGGTATATATTCTAGATCCGGTGCTACTAGAAAAACGTCTATGCAAGTTCGACCACATAGCCGCTGCCGTGCTACTGTGTAAAATCGACTTACCGATCTCCTTGGATACTGAATTGATGATCCAGGAAATCACCATATTATTCACTTGTTCCCATTGCAAGGACGTCGGATCATTGATTGGAGGTTTTGCAATAGCGCCGTTGACAAAACCTAATTTGCTTTTGCATGACAAAGCTATTTCCATGGATCTTCGCCACTGAATGTAGTTGCATGCGCCTTCAAGAGTTTGATTAACCAACAACATGCCAGGTGTATCTGATGGCTGTAATTTCAACGCCGCAGCAGCAACTCCAATTTGATTCGCCATTGCAGACGAGGATAGAGATATGAAAAGAAAAAAATGGATCAGATCTGCTCTGGTACCATGTTAATTTGATAAAGCTCCATTATCTTGGAGAAGAAGAAAAGCTAAAGTAATTGGGGAAAAATGAATTCTGTTTTATTGAATCTCAAAATCACTTCAATACATGAGCTGCTACTCTTATTTATAGAATGGAATAACTACTTCAACTAACTAATATGCGTAATTACAAATGTACCCCTCAGCTATAATTGCATACGTTCCAACAATGTACAACACCAAGTAAATATAAGCATTCACCATTAAAAACGATAACCAATAAAAGGATTTACCAAATCATGAGACCAGAAGAAATAGAGAGTTTCACCACAGGAAATATGTCCTTGAGAGCAGCCACGGTGAACCCGGTCCACGAATCGGGGCACCAACCTCCGAAAATGTACACGAATTCTCCAATAACCGTAATCCATGAAGATATGCATAGTGCAGCCATAGCACCGGTAACACCCCAATCACGAACATAGACAAAAACCCACGACAAAGGAATGTGGACCGCAAATTGAAGAATCGATAGATAAGCAACTATGATGTTCTTCTGCTGTGCTTGTAGATACATTTGGATTGTCAAGTTAAAGACGAGGCCGTAGCAAAAGGGAATGAACCATAGAGAAATATATCCCGCGGATTTTGCAATAGCCTCTTCCTCACCGAGTAACGTAAAGATTGATGAGGCGAATAGAAAAAGAGGTAGCAAGATTGTTAATGTGACAAGATCGATCAACCACGAACGTTGCAAGAAAATACCCATCATGTGGTATTGATTTGCCCCGAAAGCTTGGCCACAAAGAGTTTCAGTTGCACTCGACATTCCTATCTGTAAATATAATAGAAGTGAAAGATGTGTAATATGTTGTATCTAAAAAAAACGTATTTAAACCCTAAACCCTAAAATGGCCTTACCAAAATGCCATTCACAAACCTCACACCCAAGGTCTGAACAAGTGCATAACCAGCAAGATCCACAGCACCGATATGCCCGATAAACGACTGTGTAACTACAATGGTCCCGAAAGAACTAACTCTTGATATAACGCTTGGCAATGCAACTCTCCATATCTTCTTCGATTCGTCGTAAACTCTTGCTTTCAAATCACCCTCTTGTTCTGCCCCTCCTAGCAGCCTCTCTTGCAGTTCATTAGCCATGCCTCTACAACAATGAATTCAAACAGGAAATTAAATTAAACAGTAAACTAGATAAAATCCCATCTCAAAGAACGTAATAAATTCAAAGAATATGACTCACAGATGGGCTCTATGCGAAGAAAGTTAGGTTTAACTGTGTTTTTGGGGAGAAGAATATTGTGATTATTTTATAAAATGAAATGGGAAATCGAGGGTTTTTGCAGCTATTAGAAAATTTGTTTCGATTTGAGAAGATAGGTTTTGCACTTAACTTTCTTGGCGCAACCACAATTCTGAAACTACAAATTCGCCCATCAACATCACCATTATGATTATAATAATACAAAAAGTCCTGAGAAAAGGGCGAGCAGAAATTAATGGATATTTTTGGTAGTATGATTGGATCATATTTTAGCACATTCTCCATGCATTCAAATTTCAAGGACGACATCTCGATATTCATACTATTCAACTTTTTTGTCTGTAGGCCTGGACCTAGCCATGATACTTTTGTTTTGAGTTTTATTTAGCTTTCTAACTGTCATTCTATGAGATAAATGTAAATATGAGAAAAACAAGTATTTATGAGAATTCGTACGAGAACGGTTAGATAATTGTTTATGTTTTTAAAATTACTAAAATTTGTAAATTATATTAAGTTGATGATTTGATGATGTATGATGATTTAAATCGTTGAGTTAATAATTATTTTAATAATCATTTGAATAAAAAAAATAATAAAGTATAAAATAGAACATTAAATAATTAAAGTAAAAGATTTTGATCAATGAGTGAAATGATTAATATATTATTATATATTAATTCTTTTAAAAAATTAAATGGCTACTTTTTTCAATTCTCTATAAATTGGCATTTCATTGTAATATTATAATTGTGCATGTTCATAGTCTAACATCCCATTTACAAGATCATAAAGTTTTGATTTCTTTCTTATTTTTATGTTATTACTCTCAATTTTTTATTCATTTTTTTATTTGTTTTTTATTTTAATTTTCTATTAGTGTTAATCTATGGCAGACATAAATCAGATGACTTCCATGGACACAAAGCTGGCAAATGTGGAAGCAGACTACTATATTTTATTTATTTATTTATTTATCTTTATTTGGTTTGAGTGGATATTAAGTGTAATTAGTAAATTTTTTAAATAATTTTTTCCATTAATATTCTTTTTATAATTTATTGGTTTAATTAGTTGTGTGGAATTGAAATAGTCAATATTCATGTAAAAAAATATTTTTATATATCTCTACATATTTTCTTATGTTTATAATTTATTGTGGCATTCAGTTTTCTTCAATGGAAATGAATAATAACTATTATGATTATATTGAGGACTTTTTTATTTGATAAAGACTAATGAGCCAGCCGAAATAAGCTTGAAGTTTGTAAAAGTCTGAAAATAAGAGAATTTGTAAGTTACAATAAGCTTGAGTAGAGTTAGAATAAGAGAATTTGTATGTTGGCCTTAAACTTATTGTATTCCAACTCAATGAGTTTGAGTCATTTCATTTTTAGCTCATAATATTTGATTTACAAGCCTAACTTTTGTATGATAAATGAAACATATTACAATTGAGTATAATCATATTCTATTTATAAGTGACATTTGTTTATTATTATTATTATTATTATTATTATTATTATTATTATATAATTTAGTCCCTTAATATATTTACTTTGATAGATAGATATCCATGACTTTACATAATTAGTCATTAAATATATTGATGTGATTGGTCATATTTAATGTTTTTTTATCTACGAAGTTATGGATTTCACCAAATCTTTTTTATAAGTTTGTTTCATCTTCTACATTAAAGTTAAAGAAAAAATTGCTCGATTAAAATTCAAATATATCACCTAAAAATCTTAAAAATATATATTTGGACAATTTATTTAGAAAAGAATATGTTCAAAAATAATTACATTTCAATTTTAGTTTAATAAACCACTTTAATATTCTTCATAATAATAGTAGGATTATAATAGTCTTTAAAGAAAAATAAATTGGAAATAAATTTTTAGAAGGAATGAGCTCTATTGTTTTGTGGTACTCTTTTTGACAACAAATTGTTTATTTATTTATTTTCTTAAAGAATGTTCTCAACTTCTTCCACCAAACAAATTTGTTGAAAAGTATTGTTGGGTTATATAAATAATTTGTTGTTTATTTGGCACAAGGATTTTTTTACTATTCAGTGACACTATTTTATATTTTTCATGAACGATAAGCTGTCATAATATTATGATTTTTTAATATTACTAAAATTTGATCTATTTCTTTGTGTTGTGCATATACGGCCACTATATAACATAAAGTTAAGAGAGTACAAGCAAGTTAGGATAGTATATATATATGGCCTATGGAAGGCCATGTAGATTAAGATCAATGTTTAATTTTCTTTTTAATTTTCATATAGTCACCATATATTTGAGGAGCTTCAAGATAATATTCGAAACAAGTTCAATAACTCCCAATTATGCATATTTAATACCGTATCGAAAAAATATCACTAAACAACTTTATAAATGAATAAGCATTTTAATTCTTCACACACATCAATTGGACGATTTGCAATTGGTTATAAGTTTTTTTTATTCAGTAAAGGACCGTTTTGTACCTTAGCTAACAAAGTTGGATCATATTATTTTATCAGTTGTCATTAAGTAACTATATTTTAAAATTCTTCATTGTTTTATTGAATGATTTTTTGTATTGAGTTAATGGATATAAATATGATAATTATGAGTTTTCAAAAGAGATATTTTAAATTATACTCCGTGCATAGCACGGGGTACACGCTAGTATATTATTATATAACAGTGTAAAAAGTATAATTGAAAAATATGAATTTAAATGAAAAATGGATGTGTTAGAGCAATTTAAGATTTTGTGATGTAAAATTTTAAAAATCAAATCTAAAAACATAAACAAACAAGTCGGAGTTTTTTATTTATTTTTATGTAAATGTTAGCTGTGATATTAAAATGGTTTGAATGGAGGGTAGATAGGAAATTTCTAAGTTGGTTTGGGATCAACAGTCCCGGACCACTTAGAACCACACATTTAAAATGTTTGGGGGGTGGTTTTTTATTGTTGGGGTCGGAAAAACCACTCTCACCCCCAAATGTGTGGTTCTAAGGGTGGTGGTGACGTTATGGCGATCGATGGATGGTGGCGAATGGCGGTGTTGATGGTGGAGAACACAAGAAATGGAAAATGGGCTGAGATTTAGTAAATAGAAGATGAAATTGGGCTTAAATTCCTCTGGGCTCAGAAGGTTGCCCAAATGTTGGGCTGAAATTGGGGGCCATTTAAGAGACCGACTTCATCCGTATCGATCCTTGTAGATTTTTCGAAATTGAACTAATTTCCTTTTTTCTTTTTGTCCTTTTGAAGAATAGTAATATTGTATTATTGGTGACATAAATTGCTAATTAAATAAATCAATACATAAATTATAGAGAAATAAAAAGGTATTTTAGAAAAATCCAACTTTTTCGAGCAATATAAAATAATGTTCGAGTTACCATAAGTCCTGAAATCTTTGGTATTTTATAAACTTACTCGAACATTGATATTGCAATAGTACTGTATGTTGACTTCCGAGATGTGAAATTCTATACTAATGGAGCCAACCTCATTTTCACCATTGGATTGAAGGGTGTTTTAGTAAAATACTCATAGATGATTCAATGGTGAAAACCAGGCTGACTCCATTTAACATTAAAATAGCCCATTCAGAGCCCATTACTACACAACCCTTTGACATATTTGAAAATTTATTTTCTCGATAAATCAATCTGAAACACTACCACCATTTTAGGCCGTCGCCCATAAATCATAATTATTCATATAATAGAAGTGAATAATAAAAATCACGCACCAGTCATATGATTTAGTCGTCAACATTAATCAAGCTTTATTACGCCTCGTCTACTATAAAAATAAAAGTAATAATGGTTTGAAGAACTAAAAATGTAATCTTGATATGATACATTCATTTCAAGGTACTATCAATGTACATATTCAACCACCCACAATTCAGATGAAATTCCTCATGCAGACTCCAATTGTAAGATCAACCCTTAGTGTACAAATAACATTGAATTAACTAACAACATTAACCATAATTTCATTAAGTAAATCAATGACATTGTTCGTGGAACTTGTATGTCGTTAAATGGAAGCTATACCACAAAATATAATAATCCCGATATCTTGTTCTCCAAAATCTTCGAGAAAACTAATCCTAAAACAAAAATAATTGAGCATATGCATAAAAACGATACAATCGATTATCAATCCAAGTATGCTTGTTTGTAGTTCCAGTTTTGAAACTCAAGCTTCATCAGGCTTTGAACTTGCCTCAGCCGGAACTTTCAGGTACCATTTCTTGAGACGTGCTGAAGCTTTTAGTACCTATAAACGAAAATATAATCGTTAAGAATGCCAATTTATCGAGACTTTTTCTTATTTCATAATTCGGCTTGTCAATGGGCGGGGAATGCCCAGACCCAGACCCACTCAATAGAAAACATACCCGACCCTGACCCAACTCGTAGACATGAGATCCAGACCCGGATCCGATGGCACTAGGTAATTCGGGTCAGGGTACAATTTTTACCCGTGGGTATTTTACCATGAAAATACCAAAGTTTACCCGTGGGCATTTACCCGATGTGGACCCGACCCGCAGAGTCTAACTTTTTTTGGACCCATCGGGTATGCGATCGGGTCCAGTCGGATAAAATATTTTTTGTGGGTATTTCACGGGTCCGATTTGAGCTTGGGTATTCCCCGCCTTGACACCCCTATTCATAATATAGGTAAAACATATTTTGTTAGTGTTGGGTGCCCGGCAAGCCAATTGGTTGCCAAATACTTAGCAACACTATGATAACAGTCTTGTTTAAATCGTTATTATTATATGGCATCTTCTTTATTATATATCGTATGTCTTTACATGTATGTAATAAAGTCCCTTGGGTTACATAGAGCTATGGGTACGGTCACGCATTGGATGGTGATCATGGGATGTACTCGAACGGCTGTAATCCTAAAAGCGTTCCAAGTCATTGAGTCATTGAGATAGGGATATCAATGACTCGTCAAGACTTGCTTGTGCGTTGCATTTCCTTGGAGGAATGTACCTTGTTCCATGGGTATTGGTTGGGAACCTATGCAACGTATGAGGGTTCACATCGCGGATGGTGAATTGAGCAACCCCAGTGGAAATTCATATTGGTGGACGTGTCGAATATGAAATTCCACGGTCACGTAGGCATGTGATGATCCTCATGACTTGAGGGATCGCGGCTGTTCAAATGCATGACCCACTGCACTTTGATGTAGTTCATGATTACAAGATAATCAAATAATGGGCTATTTTGGGTGTAGTCTGGTCATGCGATTTGGCAGGCGGTTCCAAGATGGGATCTGTCTCTAATCGTTTGATTAGTGAATCTCCTATGCTGTCTTGGGAATGACTTGACTGGAAGTCTTCGGCCGAAGCAAGTCAATAAGAAGGTGTGTGATCCTTACTTAGTTGACATAAGTCGTCATTCGCCAATTGACATAATCATATGATTAAATTAGTAGGATTTCGACTGACAACCAAATCCTAGATTTAATCGGGAGATCTGACAGAAGGATGAGACACATGCTACGATCGTGATCAGGAGAGGTCTATTATAATCATTTGAATCTAGGGGTTGAGTCGACGTTGCTAGACATCGAACTCAATCTGTGAGAGTTATGAATTAATTGGTGGTTAGTTCATAACCAAGATTAATTATTTGGCATAATAATTAATTGAGGTAATAATTGTCTAATTGATTACCGAGCCGTTTGGGAAATGGTCTCACTGCTAGCTTTCGAATGAACCTAAGGGGTCACACACAAACTTGAATAAGTTTCCCTATTGTATGTATTGCATGGCCAATTTCGAATTGGGCCTTATGTGGATTAATATTGGATATTGATCCATGATGGAATTAATTAATCAATTAAGTCTTGGGCTTGAATTAATTAATTGGACTTTTTAATTGATCTTATGATTAATTAATTAATGGGCTAGGCCCAAGGAGTTTATTAATTGAAAGCCCAATTAATAAATCAAAAGAGGAAGTTGAGTTTTGGGTTGAAATATAAGGAAAGTCTATCAAGAATTAATATGAAGATTTTTGGATAAAGGTAAATCCAAAAAGATCAAGATTTGAAGTGAGAGAATAGAAGTCTACAAGGATTAGGACTCTTGGATCCTAATAGATGTAGAGAACGTTTTTCTCATTATTCCGGAGAAGAGAAAAAACGTTCCCTTATGTTCTGGACATAGGGTTCTTTATTCTTCATTCAATGAGATCTGATTCATTGATACATTACTGATAATATTTGAGTTATTATGTTTAGGGTTTTCTCTATATTATTGTCTTAAGGATTTCCATAGTCTTCCTCTAAAAAAATTCCATCACCATACATACGATCCTTGACATAGTCGTAATTACAAATCGCTAGCACGATTGTTTTTGACGAGAGAAACGTTCAAGGTGTGGATACAACGCTTAGAGACACAACAATTGGGGTGCTAGAGATCTCGGTTGATCACGCAGGCTAAAGTGCTGAGAAGTTCTGAGAAGTTCTGAGAAGTTCTGAGAAGTGCTGAGAAGTGCTGAGAAGTTCTGAGAAGTGCTGAGAAGTGCTATGGAATATCAACCGGCATTAAAGGGGATATGAAAAAGGCCGTAGATAGAAACCGATACTTAAGGAAGCGAAAAAGGGTATAATTGTATTTATTGTTTTCGCGCTTTAATTCGATTTAGCATATGTATTGGCTTTTGAGTGAACTCGTATTAAAATTTTAAACTGTTGCTTCCGCTGCGAGATTTTCACTCATGGGGCTATTCGATCCCAACATATTTCACTAGTCTTGGTTAAAGCTTTGAGCAGCTATATAAGTATTATCATAATATTTGATGGGCTGAGCTATGGTTCACTCCCCAAAACTTATGATAATCAGAATTTTTTAAAGCGACAATTACAAAAACGATTTTTTATAATATCGTCGGTAATCCTCGACGTGCCTTCTAATGATATATTCTTTTGCAGGTTTAAGAAATCGATCATAAAAACGAAGACGACTAAAATATTTTATGATGCAAAAATCATCATCATGTAGTTTGTTAAATTCTTCATAATCGATTCTATTTAGACTCGTTTTTATCATAATTTTTAGTGAGAAGGAAGAATACCTCTTCGTCCCAGTTCGTCCTCCACATCATGAAGCTCAACGCAATTGTCTCAGTGATAACTCCACAGAGCATTCCAATCCATAAGCCCTATGAAACAAGCATCAGTTTCATATTGTCGGATATAATAAGGCTGGAAATAGAGCGTTTACTTTCGAAAAACGTCACTTATTTTCTTCACGTATCCTTCGAAAAAAAATAGTTCCAATTCTAGAAATGAAAAGCAAGTATCATTATGTTTATCTAAATGTCGAAAGAGTTATTAATTCGACCCGTTTCTTTGTATCATTTTTTGGAATCAAAACGAAGATGTACTCATCGAGAGAGTTAGAGAACTTGGGTTGGTTAAAATCTCTAATCACCGTAAACCACTTAGGTGGTGTTTGGATTCGATGGATTCGGAAGAATGGCTTCAAATTACTCGAAATTATAGTCCTTCGAAAACCCACCACAATGATTGAAAGATAACTCAAAATGAGTTCCCGGAGATTCGGAATTCAGCTCGTTCATGAATTTGAAATCCATGATTTTCAAATCCCTCAATCCAAACACATCCTTAACTCAGAAAGTGTAATAGTAATTTACCTTCACTTGAAAATGAGCAACATATCCAAGCACAAGTCCAACCGGGACTCCTATCATATAGAAGCAAACCAAGTTCACAATTGCCACAGTAGCTTGCATACCAGCTCCAACCGCAACACCTGATGATGAAAAAACGAGCATCCGAAGGATATAAGCCGTCGAAAATAATGAAATCAAATCACAAATGTGAATCAACGGCACAAAATCAAAGACCAAAACCGAACCTGAAAACACCGGATAAATGCTATTGAACAACACCGAGAAAGCAAGTAGAATAGAAAGATCTGAAACGCTCTTTACAACTTCCTCTTCGTTGCTAAATAAGTATCCGAGCTTATGGCCAAAAACCAGGCAAAGGATAAAAAATGTTACGCCTATTATAATTGAAGTACCGAGAAGGACTTTGATCGAGAATTTTACAGCTTTAGCATCTCCTCTTCCAAGCTCATTTGCAACCCGCACGCTAAATTATCAAAATAATTTGTCACGTATAAAGTGCGTCTATACAAAATATATATATATATCTAGGAATTATCGTACCATGCAGCTCCAAGAATGCCTAAGCATATCATGAATTCCCATCCGTTGATGTTAAGGCTGCAAAAAATACCGAATTTAGTAGCCATCTTCGTACGTTAGTGAAAAAACGTGACAATAATGTATTGACACCTTACCAAACAGAGAAGGCAGATATGGCAACCTCTGCGTTTTTCATGTATCCTGCTAGTAATACAAGAATGGCATAGTACCATAGCTCCAAGCTACAAAACAATCATAATGATTTTAGCAAACTTGGTTTTGAGAAGATATTGTGTAATCATGCGAATGTTAGAGGCTAAAATGTGAAAAACGGATTTCAATGAATTTCAGTGGGTAGGGTACAAGTGTAATTCTAACTATGGTCATTTCGGAGATTATATCAACTTAACAAATAAGAAGACATTCTAGACTAGAATGTCACTAAGTAGTTTGGAAACCCGGACCCGACCCGGACCCGAGATTGGATCCGAGTCCAATGTTTACCCACGGATAGTTTACCAAAAAAACATCAGAATTTTACCTTTTGAAATTACCCGCAGGTCTATACCCAAACAATGCACGGTTTGCCCGACATGACCCGACCCAAAACGTACCCGGCACATCGGGGCTAACTTTTTTGGGCATTTCGTGGATAAGATTTGGACCGTCGGGTATGCGATCGGATCCGGGTAAAATACTTTTTTTGGGTATTTTGTGGATAAGGTTTGCGTCTGGGTATTCCCCGCCCATTGACAACCCTAGTTCTAGTGGAACAAACGATAAAACATGCTTCTATACACCCAGTATTGCATACGCCAAAGGTCTATCACTCACTCACGTCAGCCATAACATAAACTATATGCTGATGTGGCACAATTTACACAGTTTCCTTATGATGTACAACACCAAGTAAATATAAGCATTCACCATTAAAACGATAACCAATAAAAGATTCACCAAATCATGAGACCCGAAGAAATAGAGAGTTTCACCACAGGAAATATGTCCTTGAGAGCAGCCACGGTGAACCCGGTCCACGAATCGGGGCACCAACCTCCGAAAATGTACACAAATTCTCCAAAAACCGTAATCCATGAAGATATGCATAGTGCAGCCATAGCACCCGTAACACCCCAATCAAGAACATAGACAAAAACCCACGACAAAGGAATGTGGACCGCAAATTGAAGAATCGATAGATAAGCAACTATGATGTTCTTTTGTTGTGCTTGTAGATACATTTGGATTGTCAAGTTAAAGACGAGGCCGTAGCAAAAGGGAATGAACCATAGAGAAATATATCCCGTGGATTTTGCAATAGCCTCTTCCTCACCGAGTAACGTAAAGATTGGTGAGGCGAATAGAAAAAGAGGTAGCAAGATTGTTAATGTGACGAGATCGATCAACCACGAACGTTGCAAGAAAATACCCATCATGTGGTATTGTTTTGCCCCGAAAGCTTGGCCACAAAGAGTTTCAGTTGCACTCGACATTCCTATCTGCAGATATAATAGAAGTGAAAGATGTGTAATATGTTGTATCGAAAAAAAAAACGTATTTAAGAGACTTTAAACAAGAAAAACCACAAGGATGATTACTATATCTATTTTTGTAACGATTTAGCGAACTACCTTCAGTCTATTTTTTAGCGATTGAGACTAAAGTTACAATAAAATGCGTCATGGAAGACTTGTTTGTTTATGTTTTCAAATTCCATTTTCAAGCTTTTACATCACAAAATTCTAAATAAACTGAACACACAAATTCTCCTTTTTTCAACTTTACGTCATTTCACATATGTACCAATTAAATCATTTATTATAATTATTTTTCACTTTCTCTGTTATACTTTACAATTTTTTATCCATAATTTTTTATTTTTTATTCACTATATATATTACTAAAACAATTATTCTACACATCATCCATCAACTTATCACTATTGATTTGACATGTTTTACAACTTTTAACCTATTTTAAAAAACATAAACAAACAACTACCATTCTCACACGAATTTTCATAGTACGCGATTCCCAATAAAATTTCAAAATTTCGTCTAAAAAACATAAACGAACAAAACCTTTAACTTCTGCAATGTATTAACAGATGAGCTAACATTAAAACACTGCAATTTCCCCCAAAAAAATACATCTTAAAACAAACACTAAGATTTGTGTTTAAGCCTTCAGATTCACAAAGTGGCCTTGTTTGTTTATGTTTTCAAAATCCATTTTCAACTTTTTATTTACAAAATTTAAAATAAACTTAACACACCAAATTCTCATCCAAATTCTACTTTTTTCAACTCTACTTTCCAATTTCCTATGTAACTAACTATCAATCATATTTACAACTTTTCACACATTTACCTATCAAATCAATCATTATTTCACTTTCTATTTCATACTTTATACTTTTTTATCTATATTTTTTATTTTTTATTTTCATAATCATTATATAAACTATTAACACAATTATTATACACATCGTCCATAAGGCTTTGTTTGTTTATGTTTCCAAATCCCATTTTCAACATTAATCAAGCTTTATTAAGCCTCGTCTACTATAAAAATAAAAGTAATAATGGTTTGAAGAACTAAAAATGTAATCTTGATATGATACATTCATTTCAAGGTACTATCAATGTACATATTCAACCACCCACAATTCAGATGAAATTCCTCATGCAGACTCCAATTGTAAGATCAACCCTTAGTGTACAAATAACATTGAATTAACTAACAACATTAACCATAATTTCATTAAGTAAATCAATGACATTGTTCGTGGAACTTGTATGTCGATAAATGGAAGCTATAACACAAAATATAATAATCCCGATATCTTGTTCTCCAAAATCTTCGAGAAAACTAATCCCAAAACAAAAATAATTGAGCATACGCATAAAAACGATACAACCTATTACCAATCCTAGTATGCTTGTTTGTAGTTCCAGTTTTGAAACTCAAGCTTCATCAGGCTTTGAACTTGCCTCAGCCGGAACTTTCAGGTACCATTTCTTGAGACGTGCTGAAGCTTTTAGTACCTATAAACGAAAATATAGTCGTTAAGAATGCCAATTTATCGAGACTTTTTCTTATTTCATAATTAGGCTTGTCAATTGGTGGGGAATGCCCAGACCCAGACCCGCTCAACAGAAAATGTACCCGACCCGGACCCAACTCGTAGGCCTGAGACCTGGACCCAACCTGGACCCGATGACACTAGGTAATTCGGGTCCGGTTACAATTTTTACCCGCGGGTATTTTACGCTGAAAATACCCGAAGTTAACCCGACGCGAACTTGACCCGAAACGTACCCGACCCGTCGGGTCTAACTTTTTTGGACCTACCGGGTATACGATCGGGTCTGTGTCGGATAAAATATTTTTGCGGATATTTCATGGGTGCGGTTTGGATCTGGGTATTCCCCGCCCATTGACACCCTTACATCATAATATAGGTAAAACATATTTCATTAGACTTGGTTGAAGCTTAAGTATTCTCATAATATTTAATGGGTTGAGCTATGGTTCAGTCCCAAGAAACTTATGATAATCAGGATTTTTTAAAGTGACAATTATAAAAACGATTTTTTATAATGTGGGTAATTCTCAACGTGCCTTCTAGTGATATATTCTTTTCCGGGTTTAAGCAATCGATCATTAAAACGAAGACGACTAAAATATTTTATGATGCAAAAATCACATCACGTAGTTTGTTAAATTCTTCATAATCGATTCTATTTAGACTCGTTTTTATCATAATTTTTAGCGAGAAGAAAGAATACCTCTTCGTCCCAGTTCGTCCTCCACATCATGAAGCTCAACGCAATTGTCTCAGTGATAACTCCACAAAGCATTCCAATCCATAGGCCCTATGAAACAAGCATCAGTTTCATATTCTCGAAGATAGAAAGGCTGTAATTAAAGCGTTTACTTTCGAAAAACGTCACTTATTTTCTTCAAGTATACTTTGAAAAAAATAGTTCCAATTCAAGAAATATAAACCAAAAGTATCATTATGTTCATCTAAATGTCAAGAGTTATTAATTCGACCCATTTCTTTGTATCATTTTTTGAAATCAAATCGAGATGTACTCGTTGAGAGAGTTAGAGAACTTGGGTTGATTAGAATCTATAATCATCGTAAACCACTTAGGGTGGTGTTTGGATTTGATGGATTTGGACGAATTCAACTTCAAATTACTCCAAACTATAGTCATTTGAAAAACCCACCATAATGATTGAAAGATAACTCAAAATGAGTTCCACGAGATTCTAAATTCATTGTTACTTCAAAGTTCAAACCATTCAAACAAGCTCGTTCATGAATTTGAAATCCATGGTTTTCAAATCCCTCAATCCAAACACATCATTAATATCATCGACATAGAAAGTATAATAATAATTTACCTTCACTTGAAAATGAGCAACATATCCAAGCACAAGCCCAACCGGTAATCCTATCATATAGAAGCAAACAATGTTCACAATCGCCACAGTCGCTTGCATACCAGCTCCAACGGCAACACCTATTGACGAAAAACGAGCATCCAAAGAATATAAGCCGTCAAAAATAATGAGATCAAATCACAAATGTAAATCAACGGCCCAAAATCAAAGACCAAAACCGAACCTGAAAACACTGGATAAATACTATTGAACAACACCGAGAAAGCAAGTAGAATAGAAAGATCTGAAACGCTCTTCACAACTTCCTCTTCGTTGCTAAATAAGTATCCGAGCTTATGGCCAAAAACCAGGCAAAGGATAAAAAACGTTACGCCTATTACAATTGAAGTACCGAGAAGGACTTTTATCGAGAATTTTACAGCTTTAGCATCTCCTCGTCCTAGTTCATTTGCAACCCGTACGCTATATTATCAAAATAAATTGTCACACAAAAAAGAAAGGAAGTATAAAGTGCGTCTATAGAAAATATATATATATATATATATATATATATATATATATATATATATATATATATATATAGTAATTATTGTACCATGCAGCTCCAAGAATGCCTAAGCATATCATGAATTCCCATCCGTTGATGTTAAGGCTGCAAAATATCGAATTTAGTAGCCATCTTCATAGTTAGCGAAAAATGAGAAAATAATTAATTGACGCCTTACCAAACGGAGAAGGCAGATATGGCAACCTCTGCGTTTTTCATGTATCCTGCTAGTAAGACAAGAATGGCATAGTACCACATCTCCAAGCTACAAAACAATCATAATGATTTTAGGAAACTTGGTTATAGTATGATATTGTGTAATCATGCGAATGTTAATGGCTAAAATGTGAAAAACGGATTTCAATGAATTTCAGTGGGTAGGGTACAAGTGTAATTCTAACTATGGTCATTTCGAAGATTATGTCAACTTAACAAATAATAGAAGACATTCTAGACTAGAATGTCACTAGGTAGTTCGGCAACCCGGACCCGACCCGAGATTGGATCCGGGTCCAATGTTTACCCGCGGATAGTTTACCCGAAAAACATCCGAATTTTACCCTTTGAAATTACGTATTTACAAAATACTGTCTCAATTCATCCTATTTCATCAAATCCGGGGTGTGATAGGGTTCTGAAGGATGAACCGGATTTGGACAGTTCCAATAAGATTTCATTCTTGAACAAAAATCCATTTATTTCATCTATTCCATAACCAGAACAAGGGAGGATACACGTTACACCACGATTTTGAATCAGAAGAGAGATTTCAAGAAATGGCAGATCTATTCACTCTACCAATAACCGAGCCGGATCTGGTGTATCATAAGGGATATACCCGAACAATGCCCGAAGTTTACCCGCGGACATTTGCCCGACATGGACCCGACCCAAAACATACTCGGCCCGTCGGGTCTAACTTTTTTGGGTATTTCGTGGATAAGGTTTGGGCCGTCGGGTATGCGATCGGGTCCGGATAAAATACTTTTTTTTGGGTATTTCATGGATAAGATTTGGGTCTCAGCCCCTTGGTTCACGATCCAGGAAAGCAAGAATCGAAGCGATCCAAGCACGCTGGGGTTCTTTTGAGCAAGCTCTAAATCCTATGTCCTCGTGCTTGAGCCAAGCCTATTTTGAAGCCAGTCGTGGAATGTTGTCGCATTCGTTCGAAAGTTTTCCTTAAATCGGCCAAGTGCTGTTCATCTTCAGGCTGCCGCATTCTAGTAGATGAATCAGAACATATAGGTAGCAACTATCTCGAAATGGATAAGTAGGCTCTCCTATTTGGAATTTGTATGGGTGAAACGCCCGCTTTCGCCTACGACTTTATCATCAAAGGTTTAAAGAGGTAATGATTCTAGGACTAGAGAGCATTTTTTCGTCGACCAGCCCCAGAAAGAGGAAAAACGACTACTTCTTCTCCTGCATCTGCTGGTGCCTTCATTTCCCTGATTGTGCCAGCTACGTCCTTCCTTTACTAAATGACTCTATCCTGCGGGGGTATTCTAAGCAAGATATGATGAGCAGCTTTCAGATGAGAGATTTGGGGTTGATGAATTACTTCCTAGGGATGGGATCGAATTGCTTAGTGAAAAAGAAGTGCTCTTATTCTCTTGCTTGAACAGATTATCCGATCGATTGCTGATCCTAGGTGTTTGTATTATAGCTCGGGTAGATAAGTTTCAAGTAGTAGTAACGAGTCAGTGAGAAAGAAGATCACAATAAAGATTGTTTCGATTTAGAAGGTTGACTCTTTCTTCCACAAAAAAGAGACGCTCGCTTACCTCTTGGCATCAAAACTGGCCTGTTGGTAAAATCACATCTTATGTAAAATTAGCTACGTTGTTGGATACTCTGAATAGAACGGTTATCGCACAGGGTATTATCACCTTGAAACAGAGAGGAAAGAGCGAAGGATTTACACGTCAAGATGTAGATAGAATGGTAGATAAGCTATTCTCCGCCCATTGACAGCCCTAGTTCTAGTGGAGCAAACGATAAAAAGTGCTTCTATACACCCAGTATTTCACACACCAAAGGGTCTATCACTCACTCACGTCAGCCATAACATAAACTATATGCTATATGCTGACGTGACACAATTTACACCGTTTCCTTATGATGTACAACACCAAGTAAATATAAGCATTCACCATTAAAAACGATAACCGATAAAAGGATTTACCAAATCATGAGACCCGAAGAAATAGATAGTTTCACCACAGGAAATATGTCCTTGAGAGCAGCCACGGTGAACCCGGTCCACGACTGGGGGCACCATCCTCCAAATATGTACACAAATTCTCCAAACACCGTAACCCATGAAGATATGCATAGTGCAGCCATAGCACCCGTAACACCCCAATCAAGAACATAGACAAAAACCCACGACAAAGGAATGTGGACCGCAAATTGAAGAATCGATAGATAAGCAACTATGATGTTCTTTTGTTGTGCTTGTAGATACATTTGGATTGTCAAGCTAAAGACGAGGCCATAGCAAAAGGGAATGAACCATAGAGAAATATATCCCGCGGATTTAGCAATAGCCTCGTCCTCACCAAGTAACGTAAAGATTGATGAGGCGAATAGAAAAAGAGGTAGCAAGATCGTTAGTGTCACAAGATCGACCAACCACGAACGTTGCAAGAAAATACCCATCATGTGGTATTGTTTTGCCCCGAAAGCTTGGCCACATAGAGTTTCAGTCGCACTCGACATTCCTATCTGCGGATATAATAGAATTCGTTGTAGGAAAGAGAGACGAAAACGTATTTAAGAAACTTTAAACAAGAAAAACCACAAGGATAATTACAATATCTATTTTTGTAACGATTTAACAAACTACCTTCAGTCTATTTGTTTAGCGATTGGGACTAAAATTACAATAAAATATGTCATAGAAGAGTAAGGCCTTGTTTGTTTATGTTTTCAAATTCCGTTTCAAATTTTTAAATCCCAAAATTCTAAATAAACTTAGCACACCAGATTCTCATCTCAATTCCTCTTTTTTCAACTCTAGGTTTTCAATCTCCTATATAACTAACTATCAATCATATATATAATACATCACTTCACACATTTACCAATCAAATCATTTATTATAATAATTTTTTTCACTTTCTTTTTGGAAAATTTAAATAAATATTCTAACTTCTAAATTTATTTCACAAAATGGTACAAATTTTGGAAGGCATCAAGAAATAGCCCTATGCGCCATCATACAAGGCACATATTGTAAAAAAATCGAAAAGGTGATGGCATGCGCCTTCCACCCAGGCGCATGCCATCAATCAATTTTATTTTTATTTTTTTTATAATTTAAGTTTGATTAAGTTGCTATAATCGATCTTGTTTTTTCATTTTTTATATTATATTGAATTTAAAGTTCAACATGAAAATTTTAGTTTGACATATGAAGTTTTCAACCACACAAAAATTAGTTTATTTTGATGTCAGCATAAAAAGATATGAACAAAATAAAACACTTCGCCAAATCATTAATCTAAACTAAAACAACTTTTTCCTTATTTCAAACTTATTTTTCACCATTTTTTATATTATTTTGGGTCTCGAGTTGAACATAAAAACTGTAGTTTGATGAACAAACTTTTCAACACCACAAAATTTGATTTATTTCGATACATGGGTGAAGAAATACGACCAAAATAAAACACTACATAAAAAATAGAGTTTTTCCTTATTTCAATATTGTTCTCCCTTTTCTATGCTCTTTTGACCCTCGAGTTCAACATGTAAAATATAGCTTAACAAATAAGGTATCCAACGACATAAGAATTGATTTATTTCGATATTCGGATAAAAAAATACGATCAAAATAAAATAGTACAGTAAAAAAATATTTTCCACCCCCTTATCGTACTTCTTCATCAGGTATAGAAATAGACCAATAATTACGTGGATGTGAAATTTATATATCAAATTATATTTTTTATGTTGGACTCGAGGCCTAGAACGACATAGAAATAGGAGAAAAACGAGTTTGAAATAAGGGGGAAATACTTTTTTTAATGTAGTGTTTTATTTTGATCGTATTTCCTTATCGAAATAAATCAATTCTTACGGCTTTGAAAACTTTATTTGTTAAATTATATTTTTCGTGTTCAACTCGAGGGTCAAAATGGTATGGAAAAGGGAGATCTATACATCGTCCATCAATATATCATTATTGTTTGACATGTTTTACAACTTTCAATATATTTTTAAAAATATAAACAAACACCTACTATTCTCATACAAATTTTCAGTTTACGCGGTTCCCAAATATTTTTTTAAATTTCATCTCAAAACCATAAACAAACAAAGCCTAAGTTTTGCAATTTATTAACAGATGAGCTAACATTAAAACAGGATAGCCTATTCATATCAGACTAACACTGCAATTTCTCCCCAAAATACATCTTAAAACAAACACTAAGGTCTCTGTGTTTAAACCTTCATATTCTAGTGACAAAAATGGCTTACCAAAATCCCATTCACAAACCTCACACCCAAGGTCTGAACAAGTGCATAACCAGCAAGATCCACAGCACCGATATGCCCGATAAACGACTGTGTAACTACAACTGTCCCGAAAGAAGTAACTCTTGATATAAGGCCTGGCAATGCAACTCTCCATATCTTCTTCGATTCGTCGTAAACTCTGCCCTTCAAATCACCCTCTTGTTCTGCCCCTCCCAGCAGCCTCTCTTGCAGTTCATTGGCCATGCCTCTACAAAAATAAATTCAAACCGGAATTAAATTAAACAGTAAACTAGGTAAAATCCCACCTCAAAGAACATAATAAATTCGAAGAATATGACTCACAGATGGGCTATATGCAAATAAAGTTTGATTCAACTGTGTTGTTGGGGAGAGGAAAATTGAAATGAATTTATAAAATGAGATGGGAAATCGAGGGTTTTTGCGGTTATCAGAAAATTTGTCCGATTTGAGAAGAGATAGGTAGCGCACTTAACTTTCTTGGCGCAACTACAATTCTGAAACTACAAATTGGCCCATCAACATCATCGTCATGATTATGGTAAAAATAATAGATGAATATATAATGGAGCACTTGAAGTGGGTACATAAAAATAATAGTAAAAAAAAGGCCTGCGAAAAGGGTGAGTAGAAATTAATGCATATTTTGAAGAGTTTGGTAGTATGATTGGATCATATTTTACCACATCCTCCATGAATTCAAATTTCAAGGAAGATATCTGGATATTCATACTATTCAACTTTTTGTCTGTAGGCCTGGGACCTAGCCATAATACTTTTGTTTTGTTCGAATGTAATTTTCATTTAGCTTTCTAACTGTCATTATATGAGATAAATGCAAGTATGATAAAAATATAAAGTACCATGAGAATTCGTATGAGAATGGTTAAGTAAAAGTTTATGTTTTTAAAATTACTAAAATTTGTAAATTATATTAAATTGGTGATTTGATGATGTATGATGATTTAAATCGTTGAGTAAATAATTATTTAAATAGATAAATAATGAAGAATAAAGTATGAAATAGAATATTAAATAATTAAAGTAAATGATTTTGAAATGATGATATATAATTATATAACACTGTGAAAAGTATAATTTAAAAATATGAATTTAAATGAAAAATGTATGTGTTAGAGCAATTTAAGATTTTGTGATTTAAAATTTTAAAAAAAACAAATCTAAAACATAAACAAACAAGTCGGAGATTTTTTATTTTATTTTTAAGTGAATGTTAGCTATGATATTAAAAGGGTTTGAATGGAGGGTAGATGATGTGATATGATTGAATTAATTATAAATAATAATTACATGAATTACAATTCGTGGGAATTTTAGAAATAATTTTCTAGTTAATACTATGACCCCACTTTATTTATTTTTTTCAATCACATTCTTCCCTACTTCTCTCCCTCTTTTTTTTTTTTTATAAAAAAAAAAAAACAAATAGATATCCAATTTTTGACGACTACTTTTCATACTTGGAGAGATCTCATCTAGTACTGATTTTGTCAAATAGTCAAGTGTATTCGTAATTACATATAGACCAATTAAGACTATTTTCAATAGCAAGTTTTTCAAAAACTATCAATACCCTTCCATATCATATTATTCATACTCCACATCCTCAAATATCTTCAAAAACTATCACACTCTCCAATAGCTAGTTTTTCAAAAAATAATTCAATTTTCTCTTTCATTCACATCAATAACATATACCCCACTTTATATATTTATTCTCTCTCCTTTCAATTTTACAAATGTTTATAATTAAATTATTCACACATAATTAAAATATTTTTATAATAATTTATTATAATTAGTTTAGTTATAATTAATTTAAATTAGTTAAAATAAAAAGAAAAAAATGTTTAAATAATTAGTTTATATATTGATGTAATAATAAAGATAGAACACATGTTTTATTAAAAAAAGGTAAAAAAATTTACATAAATTATTTAAATACATTATGTAATAATAAAAATAGAACAACACATGATTTTATTAAAAAAGGTAAAGGAAACATACATGAATTATTAAAACACACGAAATACACTAAAACATTCATAAAAGTAACGACAATTTAAAATCTAATTTTGGGTTGTGCCAAACTTTTGCCAAATGTGCTCCACGAGATCCTCCTTCAATTGAATATGTTTGGTCCTGTCACGGAGTTCAGATCTACTATGGATGTCAAAGTCGGACTTACCTTGAATGTGTACTTCAAATTGAAGTAACACTTGTGTGGTATAACCGAACGATGAACTAGAGCTAGCAGAGTTTGAAGGTTCGAAATCTACGTTCCCCCAGTTTCGATAATATGTATCTCGTTCGTCCTCCACTATCATATTGTGCAAAATGATGCAAGCACGCATTATTTTTGATAAGTCTTGAAAATCCCACATTCTAGCTGGTTGGCGAATGATGGCGAATCTAGCTTGAAGAACCCCGAATGCACGTTCTACATTCTTTCTACACGATTTTTGTTGTTTTACAAACAATTTCGCTTTTTGTTAAGTCGTGTTTTGTGCAT
Source organism: Verbascum thapsus (assembly GCA_963669365.1). Taxonomy (NCBI): domain Eukaryota; kingdom Viridiplantae; phylum Streptophyta; class Magnoliopsida; order Lamiales; family Scrophulariaceae; genus Verbascum; species Verbascum thapsus. The sequence goes on from OY770106.1 coordinate 24,468,654, forward strand.
ATTTTACATGTCTATAGTCGGGTTGATTGTTACATTTAATCCTCTTATTTTGTGATTTTAGGTTGACAATTGGATTTTAGAAGATTAAAAAGGAAAAGAACTAAATGATACGAAAAAGAGGAAAAATGACGAAGAAAAGATTTTGACAAAGAAAAATTCCTGCAGAAGACTGCGTGTCCACGCTTAAGTTGCCAAACGCTTCTGCCCAGAAAACGAAAATCTATGAAAAAGCGGGATTTCAAGAATTGGGCTCAAGATTCGGTTATCCAGCTGTCAATTCCGGATGTTATATCCGTTTATTTCTAGTTAAAAGATTTAGTTGGGATTTATTCCCTTTTATTTTGTTTAGATTTTATTTCCTTATTTCTAGATTTTGCAAGATTTGATTTTGTTAAGTTTGTTAGGATCCTAATCTTGGTTAGTTACCTTTTAGATTAGGATTCTACTACTATAAGTATTTGGAATTTTATTCCAAAAGACACCTTTGATTTTATTTTTTTATTCCAGCATCGTTTTTCCTTTAATTCTGAAGTTCTCGATTTTTATTTACTGTTCACGTTACTGTTCACGTTACTGTTCACGTTCGATTATGAGCAGCTAAGCTCATACTTCTAGTCGAGGATTCTTCAAGGTTTGATTCTTTAAATTCGTGAGATCGAATTGTGCCATAATTTCTCTGTTATTAGGTATTTACTTTTTCCCTGATCTTTGTTGACAATATGTTTCAATAGGTTAGATAACCTGATCAATTATTTAATTTTTGAAATCGTATTTAGCTATTTAGGACTAAATCCGTGACTGGTGAACCCTAATTTTGTAGCAGTTAGTGACGTTGATTATTTAATCGTTTTCGATTAGTCGTTATGGGAATTAGTAATCTGGTCTAAATAAACCGAGCTTATGTGTTTGTTGGCTAGAATTGGTGTCTTTCTAATACATGCATGCTATCAATAGGCTAAATCCTAAGAGCTTGTTTAGGGTTGTCTAATTGGTAAGAGGAGTAATCAAAGAGCTTGTTTTGGTTACCGACGACTTAAGGAAAGACTAGGTTATTAGAGCTTGTTAATAACTATAGCCAATTTATCTATAAAACATTGAATTATCTTTGCATCAGTGATCGAATTAATTGAATCAATACCGAGAAAATCCGAAGACTAGAATTTTCCATCATATTGAAAAATCCGAATTCTATTTTATTTGCGTCCTTCAATTCTGCGTTTCTGAATCTTATGCTTTTTAGTTTACGTCTTTTTATTTTAATTAGTTAAAAATCCAAAAACCCCCCTTTTTATCGATATTAGTAATTTAGGAATTAAATTGTACACCATTCCCTGTGGATCGATCCTACTTATCGCTGATTACAAATCTTTTTAAAGTAGGTTTTTATTTTTGTTGGATTCGACACCCACCAAATTTTTTGATAATATGTATTTCGTTCGTCCTCCACTATCATATTGTGCAAAATGATGCAAGCACGCATTATTTTTGATAAGTCTTGCAAATCCCACATTCTAGCTGGTTGGCGAATGATGGCGAATCTAGCTTGAAGAACCCCGAATGCACGTTCTACATTCTTTCTACACGATTTTTGTTGTTTTACAAACAATTTCGCTTTTTCACCTTGGGGATATCGAAGTGACTGAACAAACACGGGCCATTTTGGATAGATTCCGTCAGCAAGGTAGTATGCCAAATTGTATTGATGACCATTGACAATGTAGTTCACACGTGGAGCATTACTTGACTCAATATCGTCGAAGACCAGATCTGTCTAACATATTTATATCGTTCAAGGTACCTGGTAAACCGAAGAACGCATGCCATATCCATAAGTCATGGGATGCTACCGCTTCGAGAATTACTATTTCTACGCCTTTATGCCCACTTGTAAATTGACCTTGCCAAGCTTTGGGGCAATGTTTCCATTTCCAATGCATGCAGTCAATACTTCCATTCATTCCAGGGAAACCACGTTCTTCACCCACTTGGAGTAGTCTCCTCAAGTCTTCCTCATTTGGCCTTCTTAAATAATCTTTCTCAAATATGGATATAATTCCATCACAAAATTTTTGAAGGCACTCAATCGCAGTCGTCTCTCCAATCTTTACATATTCATCACATGCATCTATTGCAACTCCATATGCTAACATTCGGATAGCAGCAGTACATTTTTGAAGAGGTGACATACCTCATTTTCTTGCATTACTCCACCTCTGAGTAAAATATGTATCATGATTTGAAAGGGAGTTGACAAGTCGTAGAAACAACGGCCTTTTTATGCAGTATCTCCGACGAAATTGATGATCAGTGTATGTAGGAGATTCATCAGAATAGTCTTTTACAAGCCTTTGATGTGCAGATTCATGATCCCTCTCTATGTATGTCCTCTTGCTAGATTGATTTCTTGAAGCTTGCAATTCTTCGAGTAGAAGTTCTCGACATTTAAGTAAAGATTCCTGCAAGTCCCATTGACGTTGGAGCTCTTCTAAATTAAAAAAATTTGGTGGTAGATCCATCGGATTATTTGAAAAATTATATGTGAATGTTGAAGTGATTTTTATGTAAGATACATGTATGAAATTGACATCACTTTGTAGGGGCATTTATTTGAGAAATCTTGCCGAGGCATTATTTGACAAGTCCTCCACTATGCAGCTGATTTGACATCACTTTGTAGGGTGGGCATTATTTGAGAAATATTGCAGGGGCATTATTTGACAAGTCCTCCACTTTGTAACTGATTTGACATCACTTTGCAGGTCATTATTGCACTTTGCAGGTGAAAATTTGACAAGTCTTGCACGTGAATTATTTGACAAGTCTTGCACGTTAATGTTTTTCTGAATGCACTCGAACAAAGATAAATACATCACACTTAAATAAAATACATCACACTTATATGAACTTAATGACCAAACAATTCAACCCTTAAGTTTAACCACATCTCTTGTTCAAATTCATCCAACTCTTCTTTTCTTTGATTAAGGGTGTACCACATCTCCATCTTTTTTGCCCTTACTGCTTCTTGTTGAGCTGATGCAACCTGTTGCATGATCTGTAGTTGTTGCCCTTGCATTTCCTTAAGTTTTTCATGTTCAACTGTCATCTTCGAGTATTCTTCCTCAATAATAATATTTGACCTTCTTTTAGAAAATGAACGCTTGACCTTTTTCTTTGTTTCATCTCTACCATCTGGCTGGCCGTATGAGGGTGGAAGATGAGATATTATCACCGTCACTACTCTATCTTTTAGATCCACTGCTGGCAGATGCACTAGGACCAAGCATATATTTTGGTTCATTCCGAACCATCTTCCATTCATCAAGCAAAGTAAATCTTTTTTTATTTTTTTCGAAGTACAATTCTTGGGCTGTCATCATCTGAACAACCGCTTGGTTTTTCTGATAATACTTTTCTATATGAACCTACTCATACATTAATCTTAGAATTTATATCACTATAATGACTTTGACATTTTGTCGAAGTCCTTTGAGGGCCATTTGGTGAATTTTCATTCACATATGTAGCTATTTTACCCCAAAATGTATCCCCCTTTTGGTCACTACCCAATTCACTATCATTACTAAAGTGAAAATAACCAGCTAGAAGTGTCTTATTTTGCTCGCTACTCCAAACCGAATACTTATTTGTTTTTTTTACTGGTTCAGTTGGAGTAAAAAAACTATTGGAGTGTCTCCATCAACATTTCCTAGAGAAATTTGTGAGGAAAATTCTGGGAGCTCTGATGATCTACTGCTAAAATAAGGTGTATATTGATCCTGAAAATTGGTTCCTCCAGATTGTTGCCCAAATTGCATATATGGATAATTATAAGGATATGGCATACCAAAATTTTGTGGCATCATATATGGCATTTGAGCATTATTTGGCATTCCAGTATTCTGATAATTTTGTGGACGTTGCATATTAGGATTTTGAGGTTGATTATGAAACATAAAATTAGTTGGAAATTTAAAATTTTGATTAGGATCCATTAATTAGGCTAAAAGTTACGAAAAAGTGTTTAAAAAATTAGATAAAAAAAATATTACAATATGGAAGAAAAGATAAGAGATTTTTTTGTGGTGAAGTGTATCAATATTGGTGTCTATTTATAGATATTGAAAAGTTAGGAACTTTGGTAAAAAAAAAATATATTTTCAACCTAAACTCATTTTAAAATGGATAATAATTTTTTTTAATGTCCAATACAAATGAGACATTTGTCACATGGAGGCTGAAAGAGAAAGAACTTTTGTCCCCACTCTCCTCTTTTGTAGCAAAAAGTCGGAAGTTTTTAAAAAAATTCGCATGCCAAAATTTTTGTGAAAAACTAGCTATTGGAGTACTTTTTGGTAGTTTTTTAAGGCAAATACTACCTATTAGAGGTAGTCTAAGTAATACAATGAGAATCATAAGATATGTAGAATCATTTGAAACACTTTCATCCATACATTCAAGGTTTTAGAGAGCATATAGAATGAGTATCTGATTTTCTATTCCAAATTCCTGTTCCATTTCATATTCTATTTATTTAGATTTTTGACACCTGTAATTCACAAGTGCACCTAATCGAAATTTAACATGTATAAATATTTTGACACGTGTCAAAATCTAATATATGGAATAGAAGATGGAATAAATAAATGACCAACACTTTTGTTACACAAAAACAACAAAAAAAAATCCCACCAAAATACAACAAAACTCAAAATTTTAACGCATTCTTAAGAATTCATGTTAGTTTACATCCTTCACCATGATGTAACCCACATAAAAAATAACCATACAAAATCAACTAAGCGTCTCTAGATTTTGAGATCAATTCGTTTCCTGAGAATAACTCGCCCTTTAGCTACTATGACGTCTCAAGGAACAAAACAGAGAAACTTCGGCATAAAACAAAATGATTTAACCATGTTTAGCTACACGAGCGTATATATTGCCTCTTAAACTAGTCAGCCTGGTACCAATCCTCCTATAGATTAACCATAACTTTTTTCATAAAAGAATTGATTTTCGTATTGAGCGATTACTATTCAACTGGTGTAGATTCAGTGTTACCCTCTCCACTGGATTCATTTGCTGCCTCTTGATCTTTTGATTCTTCCCCAGTTTCGGATTTTGCGGGTCCCGGGCCAGCAGACACTTTCACCATTGATGGTCGCAAGAGTCTCTCACCAAGTTGGAACCCTTTTCTGTATTCTTCGATTATAATACCGTCTTCATATTCTGCTGAATCTTCGCGCATTATGGCTTCGTGCAGCTTTTGGCAAAGAAAAGAAGGTTAAATGTTAGAAAAATCCATCATGTGTCCACATTAGGACACATTATCACATGTTTTATGACATTGCATAATTCGGGACTTTGGTTCTGCACTGGGTGCATGTAAGAACATTCCAAGTTGAAGAGTATATCTATAGTTTAGCATCGTGGGTTGCAGAAAAACGAATTAAAGCTAGATTTTCATTGTGGACAAAAAGCAATAAACAACGTAAATGAGCATATAATTATGCTCTTCACTGTGTAGATTACAAGAGGAACACACTTGAATTAAAGGCACGTGGCACAAATATAGAAGAGAAGGAAGAAATCTTTAAGCAAGATTTGAGGTGACATACTTTCTCTGCTCAATAAACTCACCGAGTTGGCTCGAATAAATCAAGAATTAGTTTGAATTAAAAGCGTGTCCAGGTCTTCATAAAACCTGAACTAACTTTATTCAGCTTTTCAAAGAGTTCATCTATTACTCGACTGAATTTTGAGCCAACTCGGAAGCTTACCTGCATTGAGCCAATGACCATAGAACGATTTAAATACTAAGGCCGTTGAAAGAATCCCATGAGTAAAGAAACCAGGCTAATGTTAAAAAAGATAATAATAAGTTTGAAAATACAGAATTCGAACATGTTTTGACTTCAGTACAAAGATATTTAGGAAATTGCAATATCAGTCTCATATTCTCATAGCATAGGTCAACTTGCAATTTTGATCCCATATTATTTTAAACTTGCAAAAACATCATTTTTTTATTAGGTTTATGGTCTAGGGCTGTAAAAGTTAGAGGGTGTTTAAGTAATGTATAAATTTTGTCCTAAACCTTTAATGGTACATGCATACCACTTGTGAAATTCATCCATATTCAGAAATAGGACCAAATTGCAAAAGTAAGAATCCTATGAGACTAATGTTGTAATTTTCTCTATTTTCCACAGAGGTTAGTTTAACATATTAGCATTATTAGATAACTAGGAATACTTGATCCAAATAGACGGAACTTACCATGGGATCAAACGGTTTCCCCACAGATTCCACGTGAGCAACGCCAAGGGACGCTAGAATCTCCACAAACTGCTTATATATGTTCTGATAACTGTTACTTATCTTCTCCTCTCCTTCAGTTTCCACTTTGATCTGGGCTTTAGCTCGCTCGAAATTATCCAAAACAGGCAACAAATTTTCCACCACTTCTCCTTGTGCGTTCGACACTAACGAAAGACGTTCCCTATCTGTTCTCTTACGGAAATTGTCGAAGTCAGCACTTACTCTAAGAACACGAGCCTTCTCAGATGATAATTCTTCAGATAAAGCGGCAACTTTTGTCTCGAGATTATTTTTCTCATCTTCAATGGTTTTAAGAAATGATTCTACTTCAGCGATCTTAGACTCGTCGTTATTTGCCAGAGCTTCTTTATACAAATTTAAAGAGGCTATGACTACAGAACTTGGTTCCTCTGCAACTGGAGCATCGCTCTCACTTGAAGCACCTTCATCAATGGCACCATCTACATTCGCCTGCCCATCAAAACAAATTTTTGCAACACCAAGTTTAGAAATTAAACTTATTCAATTGCTTATTTGTTCTGCATATATCTTAACAGTTTCATCTCATTGGAAGACTTTGTAGGAATTTTGTCTGAGCATGGTTAGAGAACACATTTTTACGAACAATGACCTAAAGTTAAAAACTGTTGGTAGTTTCTTCAAGGGGATAAAAAATTAAAGAAATGTTCAAAATCCTGAAAGAAGTAATTCCTCACAAGACACTAATAAAATTGTATCTTTCTTTAGCCTTAGCACATTCATTGAGATTCATACTGCCGTGTATAAGTTGTTAATTTCGTCAAACACATTACATTGTCGTTTCTGTCGACACATAGATCCTAGTACCACAACTCATTAATACATCAGAAATATGACAGCAAATTCAATTTTAACCCCCATCTAGATTTCTAGATTCGCATATCAATCTGAAGTATACAAAACTCTTAAGGGAAGTTCATTAAACCGTCAAATGCTATCTCAGTGTTCACTGAAATTTGAAACCATCAAAATTCTATCTCAATGTTCCTTGAAACCCTAAAAATGATATCTCAATCACCTAAACTGCATATTCGAGCTTGTATATCCATTATGTAGCCAGCAATTCAACTCCACAACAAGTCAGCTAAACCAGAATACAATGAACCATTCGCATAACTTCACAAAAATAATAATTGAACGAAAAATCACTTCTTTCAATTCTTATCACTTATCATAGGTCAATTAGAGAACAAACATAATCTCTAAGTTCCTTAAAATTCAATTTCCAACACCTCGCAAAAATCCATCCAGCAATCCAAATCACCAGCTAAACAAGTTACAAATAACAATTGCACAATAACCTCAACAGCACATCAAAAAACTACCTCGATTTCAGGTTCGGACTCGGATCCTTGAACCGCATCCTTTTCTTCAGTCTCAGCTTGAGCCTCCGCAGTTTCTCCATTTGCAGAAGACAATTTCTTAATCGAGCGTTTCGGCAATTCAACACTACTCCTATTCCAACCACCGTGATTAATACGGCACTGTATCACCGGAAATCTATTCGATATAAACGAAACGCGGCCGAAATTATGCGATTTGACACCGGCGGCGGTGGTGCTAAGATAAGCTGTGTGCGCAGTGAAGGTAGGTGGCGATTTTAACACGGTGGTGGCCATAGGAGAAGCTTGAGAGAGAGAGGATAACGAGACAGGATTGAGTTTTGAGGGTTTAGCTACCTAAAAATGTGTAAGAATAACTCCTGACCGTTGGATTAAATGGTGGTTGGATATATCACATTTGGAATTAGCCAAAATATTGGGGAGGAATTGTGTAAAAGTGAAAACATCTATAAAAAATTGAATACACTTTTGTTCTATTTTGAGAAAATTTAAAAAATAAATATTACGAAAATTTGTATGAGAATTATATAAGGTATCGTGTTATTTTTTATATATTTAAGAATATTTTATTTTTAAATTTTTAAATGATTGCATTCTAAAATTATAATTAAAATACGAATTATTAATTAAATACGTAAATAAATATTTAAGAATATTTATTATGAAGCTATGAATTAATTAAAATACATTTTATCATGATATTCAGTCGTGTGTTTTTTTATTTTTACTAAGTATATATGTATATATATTGTTTATAGAATATTTAATAATATAAATATACGTAAGGTTCCTTGTTTTTGTTTTGAGAGGTTTTAGTGGAAAATTCTCTGTCAACTCTATTCTATTGACCTCTCTACAGTTCCCCCATTCCTAATCCATTCCGATCCGCCACCGCCGCACCGCCGTCGCCGGCCACGCACATCAGAAATGGAGACCGGTAGCGTTCTCGAAACGATCGGTCAAGAAATCATAGGCGTGATGTCACCAGTCTCTATCTGCATGTTCCTCGTTGTTCTCCTCGTCTACACCGTCTACAACCCTAACTCCGCCGCCGGCGCCACCAATAGCATCCGTACCGCCGCGAATTTAGTCTACCTCGAGTCGCCGTCCGATTCCACCTCACAGAAGCTCGAGGGCGCGGTCCTAAACGCCGTCGTTTTCGTCGTCATCATAACCTTAGTCACTTTCCTACTACTGCTCCTCTACTACTACCGCTTCAACAATTTCCTCTTATACTATACTCGATTCTCCGTTTTCATGATTTTTTCAGCCATGGGGAGCTCGATTTTGATTTCGATCATACAGAGGTTTAATGTACCTATTGATGCCGTTACTTTTTATATATTGCTGTTTAATTTCACTGTTTTGGGAACGATCTCAGTGTTTTCGAATGGAATCCCGATAATAGTGAAGCAGAGTAATATGGTGGTGTTGGGGATTATTGTGGCGGCGTGGTTTTCGAGGTTGCCGGAATGGACTACTTGGGTTGTGTTGGTGGCATTGGCATTGTATGATTTAGCCGCTGTCTTGGCTCCGGGTGGGCCATTGAAGTTGCTTGTGGAATTGGCATCGAGTAGGGACGAGGAGTTGCCTGCGTTGGTTTATGAATCAAGGCCAAATGTAGGGAGGAACTCTAGGGTTCAGGGTTCAAGCTTGGGGCTTTTGGTCGAAGCAGTGGTAGGGATGAATAGTGATGGTAATAATAGTAGTGGAAGTGTAGAATTACAGGAGTTGTTGAGGAATGTTGAAATTGGTAATGGAAACGAGACTCGTGAAATGGTGCATACGGTTATTGAAGTCGGGGAAAATGGGAGGACTAATAGGGATGAGATTGAGGAAGTGAGGGAAGATGTTGGGGAGACTTCACCATTGATTGGAGATAGTTATAATAGCATTAATAATGTTAGTTCGGGTGATGTGGAGAATAGTAATGGTGAAAATAGGCCGTTACAAGGAAATGAGAGAGACGAGGCAGAGATGGAAGAAGTGAATTCAAGGGGGATAAAGCTAGGAATGGGGGATTTTATTTTCTACAGTGTGCTTGTGGGAAGGGCAGCAATGTATGATTTGATGACCGTTTACGCTTGTTATCTTGCGATTATATCTGGTCTTGGATGTACTCTTATATTGTTGGCTGTTTGTCGTCATGCATTGCCAGCACTTCCGATTTCAATCGCTTTAGGGGTTATGTTTTACTTCTTGACAAGATTGTTGATGGAGCCGTTTGTGGTTGGGGCTTCTACTAATTTGGTGATGTTTTGATGTGGCCCTTATAAGGAAAAGAGATGACTTAATATGACATTATTGACAAAGGAGGAATTGGTTCAAGTTTGTACATGATTCTGCATACGCAGGTCTGATCTGTTGTTCACTGAATTTGTTTGTTTATACCTTTACTGAAGATGTATGGTATTATCTGCATGTACCAATTTTAGAAAAGTGAAATAGAACATGTTTCTCTCCATTTAACTTCCCTTCTCTTGGTTTATGCTTAATTTCATAGCTCCCTTAATTAGAGTTTCCTAGTTAAATTATGCTTTTGATAGCTATCTGTTAGATGCATTACTAGAAAGTTCTCCAATGTTAGTGTATTAAATATCAAGAAATCGACCGAAGAATAAGTATACATCAAGCTCGTCTTACCATTTTGAGAACTAGCAACTTCCTAGTCCTAGAGTGTTTTAGGCATCCATGTTGAGAGGTTACCATTTTTATACATTTGTATGACAAAAAGTGATGCCAACTCAATAAACTTGGGCATAAGTTCAATGTGTTTGTTCTTCAGGTAGACATGAAGTCGATATGTGATTATCTACTTCAGACTCTAAGTTCAACTTGACTGTATGGCTTAGTTTACTTGATTAAAGACATTTCTTTTAACTTATTTAAATTCTTCCTTGGTGGAATAACAAGATTTGAGCTCAATCCCTAAGTCCCTAACATTCCAAGTTGTTTCTGAAAAATGAAGTGTTTACATAATTAGCTGTTGGCAAATGGAATGAACCCTTTTGTTAGTCTAGGAATTATTCAAACCAAGACTTTTAGTTGTAAAGTGACTATCGAAAGTGGTACAATATGAAATTCTTACAACGGTAGATGAAATGCAAACATTTTCATATTTGTGACTTGGAGATGAAATGGTATTCTTTCGACACATGCTGTCATCTTCATGCATTTGTAGATGAAAGTATGTCCCATGTATTGGCTTTTTCTTGAATGACAGTTTTGTGGTGTATAAGCACATTGTTCATTAAAAGCGATATCTTGATGTCTTCATATTCCTTCTTGTCCACATTCCATTGCATTTGCATTGTAATATAAGAGATCGATTTTCATCACAGACGCTTTGGGCTTCTGAAAAGTTACCTTTCTTACTATTTTGGTGTAATTAGGTGCCTGAAGTGCATAGTACTTTATTAACACGAACATCAATCAAGTCAAATTCATTCGTGTACGCCCAATACTCCCCTCTTATTACAAACAACATATTGATTCATTACAGTTTTAAACCCTTACATCCTAACCAAAGTTACATATGAAGACATAAGTCCAAATGTAAGTTCTGTTTTGGTGTACCACTATACACTATGAGATTATGCTGTTCGAAATCAAAATCAAAATCAAAATCAAAATCACAAGACATGAGGCGATCATTCAAGTCAAAGACGTCTTCTACTGCACCTCACTTCATTCAGTTTTCTTCTCTGTTGAGTTATCTCCATCATGCTTACTTGCTTGACCTTCAGTTTCATTTTCTTTGGGCTGTGAGGTATCTTTTGAAACGATTTGCCCAACCTTAACATATTTCTCCATGAACTTATATTCCCAGTCTTGTAGAACCTCCAACTCGGAAGCACTAAGACCTTCAGTGTTTCTAGTAAGGTCTTTAGGGTCGAATGACATTAGAGCCAGGGCTCTGCTTGCATCCCTACCTGCAAACAGTGCGTATGGCCCACCAGGCCCGTAGAACATCCTGAAATAACATCAAGAAGACTATTGTGTCATGTTTAATTCTTATACATACAGAAAAGGGAAGTAATATGGTGCCATTGTTGATTACATATCACCAAATACTGAGTGTTAGAGGAAGAAACATCTTGGCAACTCAAGAAACAGGAATTGGTATTAAATAACATTAACATCAGAACAGACTTCATGTTTTACTTGTTAACTTCAGAAAGTTGCATATATACCAATTTATATCAGATTAACGTGTAAATGAGTGACCAATTAAGGAACTGATAACACAATAAGCAGAGCTCAATAAAACAAAAGTTAGGATAACCATAATCTAGTCTCCCAAATTGTAAGTTGAATGCAATATCTTATACGCAAAGCAAGAATCGCCAATAGTGAGCCATTATTCTCCTAAGATCAGATGGCGAAAGGTTGTTCAGATAAGTATGGGATGCCTGAGCATCGCTGAAACAACAGCCATCAGTTCTAGTATCCACAACTCTCATAACACACAAACTAAGTGGTAGAGTCCTTTTCAAGTATCAAATCAAGCAGAGGATTAAGACTAGAGTTCTGGAGTCCCCTGCCCACTAATTCCATTAACCTCGTGGATATTGCAGTTAGAAGATCAAGCCTATTTCAATCCCACTAGTCAAAGTAACCTCACCACGAATACATAGCTCTTGCTAGAGTTATAGAGTACAGATGATGCAAGGCAACAAAATTTTGTGTGAAAAACAATTCCAATAACTTGTATAAAGCATGGGATCATAATCCATATTTAATGGTACCTATTTATGACCTTATAAAGAGAAGAACTCGTCGATAACATTACCATCAACAAAGATACACCGAAGGACTATTCAATTTTCACCAAAAGTGCAAAAATAAAATCTTCATTTGTTCTTGCTTCTTTTTTCTCCCTATTTTAAGCTCTCAGTCTCATGGCTCACTCTAGTCTACTGTAAGTTCTCACAATATCAAAACAGAATTATCAGAAATAGTACCAGGGTACCACATGATAGTCAAGATATAATTTTGCAATCTAATCATGTCATTTAATGATAAAATTTGGTAATTTCCAGAGTAATTTACTTATAATTCGCACTAAATTTAGTCATACCAACAATCCTAAAACTAATACCTCAAAAATCAAAAGCACTGTTAATTCACCTGGATCGCGATACATCATAGATCTGTCCTTTGATAGCCATCAGCAACGGCTTGTTCGCATCAGATCCATCATACGCCCTCAACTCTTCCTCCGTAACATCGCCCAGTTGTACCGGCTCTCTAAACGCAATTTCGTTGGCTTTTTTAACGGCCACGTAATCATCCGCCGCCACAAACATGCCGCTGACCACTTTATAGGTGACATACATCAGCGCTGCTATCGTGAAAAACGCCGCCGGAGAGAGACCGGTGTAGTTGTGGATCGATTGAGTTATCGTCTCCCATAGCGCAGCCATAGTTTTTGTGTTCTTATTCTGAAAATGATAATGAAAATTAGATTAACTGAAATTAGTATATATATAGTAATGTAATTTTGGAATTTGAGGTGCTGTGAATTGACGTTTTTGGACACTGGTAATATTAACAATGTATTCAAGTGAGGGGTATTTCGGTAATTTGATTTGGGTGGTAGGTGGGAGTTGATATATAAAATTTGAACGTTTTGGGTGTGATACATAAGGTGGACTTTTTTTTCCAATAGATATTATTGTAGATGTACTGTCTTGACCTAACTCTCACTATATATTTTTTATCATGGAAATTTTGTTTAAATTAATATATAAATAATATTTTTATCAAATATTTTAGTTAAATTTATTGATTTATTTATTTTCTTAATTTTGAATATTAATGTTATTTTATAACATAATATATGATTAATTTGATTTTTGATTTTAAATATAACCAAAGTGAAGTGAATGTTAATATTAATGATTTTAATAAGATCATATATGTCTATCTGACCCTGTGAATATGTTTTATCAACTTGAAGTTTGCCAAAAAAATATGCATGTTCCATGTTGTTATTCCTTATTGAACAAGTAACCTATATCCATCAATACTCTATATTTAATTAGAAAACATATAAAAAAAACAGGAAGTATGGGGAAAATCTTATCTTGATCGAGTTGGGTCGTGTCGCACTTATAAGTATATAATATTTATCTAGCAGTTTTAGGGGTGGCAATTGGGCGGGTTGGGTTGGTTTTGGGTCGGTTCCAATGAGTTGATTGTTAAATGAGTTTGGTTCTTAAATGGTTTTAAGGTGAAACCAAATTCAACCCAAAATGAAACCAAAATTAATCCAAAAGGGAACCAAGTCCAACCCGACTCAATGTCTTACATTTTGTTCATTATAATTTAAATTATTGACAAACGATTTGGGCCTAACTTGAAATTTAGTTGGACCCAACTTGGAACAAGTTGTAACCAATTAGGAACCAAATAAAATTTTCTTAGGAAACAATTCAACCCAAATTGAGTTGGAACCGTTGGAACCGTGGTTCCAGATCCATTTTGCCACCCCTAAGCAGTTCATTGCTCTTGTCGAACTGACTGAATTATTCAACATGAATAATAGAACAAGTATAACACATGCCAAATGACGTGCTTAGAATTGACAAACCATATCCGGGTTATAATTTACTTTCCATAACAATTTCGTCACATATATGTAAAATTAAACGCAAAAATAAGCGCAAAACTTTAAAGTATAGTATCCCTTGTTCGACAAAAAGAAAATCAAAGTAAAAACCCGAAAAAAAAATAAAAAAAAATGACTTCCTAATACATGATTTTCCTATGAAAAAAACATTCACATTTATATCAATCAGTTTTGTTTTTGGAGTCGAGTTGCCATCGTTCCATCTCATTGTTAACGTTAAAATCCGATCCTATTTCATTATTACACGATGAATCAGCTTCATCTGAGATTTCGGAGCCAATATCTGATTCTTGTAAATCGGACATGATGCTTGCTTGATCCGACGGTCCTGCATTGCCCAAAGAATCGGATCTTTGCTTGTCTTCTTCGGTCATGTATTTGGCGTAAGTTTGGAAATCGAAATTATCGTTGCTTCGCCCACCAAAAGCCGGGTCGAGTTTGTCCATGTCAAATAGGGCTTCCATTAACTTCATACTTTGAGGCTGGTCCGAGTACACAAACCTCATTTTCTTGTACGTTTTAGGCTCGAGAAATACTTTAACCAACTGCATTTTCAGCGTTCGAATAAAATTTAGAATCAATATATCATATGTGAACTCACAAATATAAGGGGTACTCACAAATATAAGTGGTGGTACAATAGTGTAATCCAATGATTTAATCGACTTGATAGATAATTGGATAAATTACATAAAAAGAACATTGGTTAAGGCTCTAATTACGAAAAATCTCGAAAGTCGAGTAATTACCCCCTTTCAGTATGAGTATTATATCTTTTTCACTTTGGGGGAAATTCTATGCTGGTCCAGGACCGTTGGTCCCAGACTAGTTTTAACCACAAGCTCCCGAAATACGGGGTGGTTTTTTCAACCACCCCTTTGACCACGAAATGTGTGGTTAAAACTGGTCCAGCACCGTTGGTCCAGAATTCTCCTTCACCTTGGTATATTCTAAGTATGAAAAACACCCTAAAATTTAAGAAATTAACATAACTTTCATATTAATAAAAGTTAATTACAATTTTATCCCAGTAAGTAAAATCATATTACAATACCGGCTACACTATATCCCTAACTATAAAAAAATCACCTCGAAATCGGAGAAATTATCATATTTTTTCCGTCATTAAAAAGGCAATTACAATTTCACTCCCTGTCAGTAAAAGTAGATAACATTTTTCCATCCCCTACTTTGGACTTATCATGTGACAATGGGATAATGGTAATTTGCAAAATCTCAGGGGGCTCGTGGTAATAACCCAACAAACGAGGGGTCTCCACGTAAGAATCCTAGATACTTTCATGAATGAAAAGCAAGACTTGTTAAGATACTAAGAATGAGATTGTTTCCAAAAACTTACCGACCAAAAGGACTCGAAGATTTTCGGTGGGTTGTAAAGAATTGCAACACCGAGCCTCTCGGGATAGCAATCTTGCAGTACATGAGCCGTTTCTCGAGCCACCTTAACCGAAATGCAAGACATATTCCACTTTTGGAAGTCGATTAACCACACCATTTGCTCTTGACCTTCATCAAGATTCCATATAGCACTCTCCATGCAGTATACCAAGTACTTGATTTGCCCTTCCACAGAGTTGGTATTCTATCACATACGAGACGAAGTCATTAACAAAGAAAACCGATAAAAATAACTAGTGAGATGAACATAAATGTCTCGTTCGGATTGGAGGATTTTGATTTCAGAAGATATTTGAACGAAGGATTTCAAACGATTCATCCATTTTATAATGCTTGAGAAGTAAGAATAACTCAAATTGGTTAGGCTTTGTTTGTTTCTGTTTTTAAATCCCCATTTTCAAGTTTTAAATCACAAAATTCAAAATAAACTTATCATATAAAATTCTCATCCAAATTTATCCAGTCTCAACTCTACTTTTTCAATATCTTATATATATATACATCGTTTTACACATTTACCAATCAAATCATTTATTATAATCATTATCTTTCATACTTTATTATATTTAATTCACATTATCATTACATAAACAACTAACAAAATAATTCTACACATCATGATCCATCAACCTATCACTATTGATTTGACACATTTTAGAACTCTCAACCAATTTTTAAAAGCATAAACAACCATATACCATTTTCACATGAATTTCAGTGCAATTCACGAGAAATTTTCAATTTTTTAGCTCAAAAATATAAACAAACAAAGCCTTTCAGTCGTAATTTTTTAATGGATTTATTATTCTAAATTTGAAATCCATAATTTTCAAATCCTCGAATCCAAACACGGAATAAAGAACTTATTTACCCCGAATCCAGGTCTCATGACAAGTACAATCCTTCCACATCTATCACGATAGCTAGCTCTATAAAGTTTCCCCATCTCAGCTTCATGAGCAATATCGTCCTGAAAAAACGAGAATTTTAACCAAATATCACATTCTAAGCGCAAAAACTATACATTATAGCAAACAAAAAAGGATACCCTTTATTCAAATTACATATTAGACGAATTTCGTTGTTACTCCGTACCCATTGGATCTTCTCGGGTTTGTACTCGAAACGCCACTTAAGGGTCTCTTTAAGCATCTTCGTCGCTTTCTTTGTATTCCAATTCCTCGCTCTAAGAAATCTTAGTATCGAAGCATCGGAACATTGAGATGGAAATTTATTTGCAACGGGACCGATCAACTTCCTGATCTCATTGATCTAAATTCGAAATAACATCATAATTATATATATACTAATATTGACAATAAAATTTGTCGAAATGATAATCGCCCTTAATATATATTCTCTAATTAGAACAAAATTTCTCGAGAATAGAATAAATCTAATCGTAGGATATAGAGTATAAGTAGGAACCTTAGCTTGCTCGTCTTCCTGTGATGGAGATTTTTCGGGACTTGCTCGTGTTTTCCTAAACGACATTTTTCTCGTTTTCGAGATTAAAGCCAGCTAATTCATCTAAAGAACTGCATGTTGACATATATACTCACATTAGAAACAAGCATAATGGCGTAAAGAAATAACGAATAAAAGAAAAACGTGTTGTATTGGATCGTAAAATCCAATAAACGAGGATTTCCAAACAAATTAAAAATAATGTTTCATCTAGATAAATCACAAGAGCTTATTTCCTAATTTTTAATCAGAAATTTCAGCATTATTTGATATTCTGTATTGTTTTCAATCTGAAATGAAATTGTTAGTTGATACATCATTCGAATCTCAAAGAGGCATGAGCTTTCTAAACTAAAAAAAATCGCGATAAATACAGATACGTAACGGGATTTAAGCCTTTTTCCAATATTTCTTATCAATTTTAAAAAAAAAATCATCCCCATTTTGTTTTTCAATTCAAATAATTTAAGGGGCATATCATTGAAATAACTAGATCTTCCTAGAAAATTAAATCGCCCATTTTTTCGCAATCTAAACGGTAAACACATTCGTGGCAGCATCTACCAACAGATATATGTAGAAAAATATAATTATCCCAATTTGTTAAATTTATCATCAAACAAAGCCAAAAATGCAATTATTTCAAGGAATATTCACATAAGTGATGTTTACAAATTTAAAATAAGAACAATAACAATAATAAATCGGGAGAAAAATTACCAGATTTTTGCAGAAAGAATCTGAAGGAGATAATTTATTTTGATCTATGAGCAGAGAAAAAAAATTAAGACAAAAGTAAAAGTTGTTATTATGGTTGGGTTTGTCTTCTTCTTTTGCTGCCTTAAATCAGTTATGAGCTGGACTGGCGGTTAGGATGACGTGTGGCACCTGATTATTTAGTTAAATTGCACTTTCACCCCAGAACTTATCGGAAATTTATGCATCTGCCTCTACTTGGTCTTAGAATTAACTTTCAACCCGATATATTTTTTGTTTTCCCTTCAAGCCCAAATATTTAAAATGAGTAACTATATAATTAAATGAAAAATGTCCATTATGTTGTAATAAATGGGTCCTTTTTATAATTTTCACAACTCTAAGGACTTTTTTAAAAATATTTAGGGACCTTAATCTCATTATTAAAAATAAAAGTTATAATTTGTACTTATTGTTAAAGATATTTTTAATATTTAATTTATTATTTTTCTAATATTTGTGTTAGTTTAGAGCCCAATTATTTTTATAAAGACCACATCTACAATTTGTTTGGTTTTAGTATCTCATAAAGGAGAGTATTGTCATATATATGTTGTATATATATTGTCATCTAATATATGTTGTATATATATTGTCATCTAATATATGTTGTATATATGGTCATTAGACAACAATTTGATGGAATTAAATTAATAGGCATCATATTCAATTTCTCCCCTACCATTCTCACTATAACAAACTAAATAAATAAAAGACTTAATCCTAATTCATTAATTAATGATTAAAACATTAAATGTTTTGGAAAATGCTTGTGATAACATTGAGAGTATTCATTATACTTATAATAACATCCTATGGTCTTATCGAAGTTTAAGTTTCGAGAGTTTATCTTGAAGTACTAAATGTGTTAACGGGTTTTGTTGTTAAGTGATTGCTTGTGTGACTTTAACGGGTTGAATATAGTAATTGGGTCGGGTTTAAATGGCTCATATTAGTATTCGGGCCGAGCATGACCCGATGCCCCTGGTTATTGGACTAAGAACTCAATTTTTTGTTTTCTTAAAATTAATCCAACAAACATTATTTCGAATTATATTCTTAAAAAGCATAAGTCAGGCCCAAATCAAATTCATTTTTTGAAACTATTTTCTTTTTTTTAAGAATAGTTCAAAAATATCCTAATGAAATTTTAATGATTTAGACACCACAAAATTAACTCTATAATATATTTATAGTATTGAGAAAGTGTTACTCGTTTGGTTGTTATATATGAGAAGGCACGTGAAATAAATCCATTTTTCAAAAATAATTTTAGAGAAGAGCACATGAATGATTACTAGAGTAGGTTCTCTACATTCAAAAGTTAGCTATGTTTGTTTATGTTTTTAAATTAGAATTTTGAAAATTTTTCATTAATGGCGTACCATCGAAATTCGTGTGAAAATAGTAGGTGTTTGTTTATGTTTTTAGAATTAGGTTGAAAATTGTAATGTGTCAAATCAATGATGATTGATTGATGTTTAATGATTGAATTAGTTGTTTTTGTAATGATTATTTAAATAAATAAATATATATATAAGTGTGTAAAATAATGTATATATTAATTGTAATTGATGAATGTGTAAAATGATTGATGTGTTGATTGATAGGTAGTTAGTATTGGAGATTGAAAAAGTAGAGTTGAAAAAAGGAAATTGAGATGAAAATTTGGTGTGTTAAGTAGATTTAAAATTTTGTGATTTGAAATCTTGAAATTGAATTTCAAAATCATAAACAAACATAGGTAAACAAATCAGTTAAAAGTTAAAACCCTCCAAAATTTTGCTTTGAAAAACTAAAATCAATTTTTTCCCTTTGTTTTTACTTGAAATTTTCACTCAAATGAACAAAATCTCCAAATTAACGGATATTTGATTTTTATCAATAAACTAACGAAAGTATTAAAACTAACAAAAGAAAATCGACCCAATATGAAAAAATATAAATTTGAAAAGACAATAATACCAAAAATCGATTTTGGATATCCTATTATATCAAAATTATTAAAAATGTGATTGTTCCCTCTATTTTAATGATACGCAAGAAATAATGTAATCCATATAGGTGTGTGGTCCTATCTTGTGCTTCCAATCCAAAAAGGCCCTTAATCCAACAAAGTAATGATCACCCTCATTCTTACCCCAAAACCTAAAATATTCATGAATGTTTTTATTACATCATAGTCAACACAACAGCTGTCTGATTAGTCAAAGAATTTACATAATCCCATCATCTCTGCTTAAATCCCATGTACCAGATTTGTTGATTAGTGCCATTAACTGACCACTCTCAAATATTCCAAGACTTTTTTTTTTTCTTTCTATATTATATTAACAGATGCAAATAACAGAGTACAAAAAGTAGACAGCAAAACAAAAAAAAATTGTTCAAATTTCCCTTTTTCACATTCTGCTTTTTTGTACCCCTCGCCATTAACTCTTACAATTTTATGTCAATTGTACAGAGTTACAGATAGACTGATTTGTGGATCAATTAGCTGTAATTGAGGCAATAAAAGAAAGTGAAGTGGAAAGTAAATATTAATTAAGTCTTTTTGCTGTTCTCTTTTTCTCTGCTAGATTGATCCCTGTTTCAAGCTGGTAATTTTATTTATTGCTTCTTAAGTTTAGTCAGATTTATTTCCTTCTTTTTTGTCAAATCATTTGTTTTTTTCGTTGGGATTTTCAAGTTCCCCTGTTTTTGGGGTTTGCAGGTTCACATTGACTTGTATCAATCTATACTTGTGTAAGGTGTAAGGTAAGTTCTTGATTTAAGTGATTTAGTACTTGTGACTATAATTTTGTGTTTGCATATTGATTTGCCTTGATCTGATGCTGAATTTTGTTGGGTTTTTTTTTAATTCTCTTGATATGGCAGATTTGGAAGGAAAGATTAAATCTTTTTTACTATTTTAGAGTGAAAATTGAAGAAATGGGTATGGATTTATTGGAAATTGGAGTTAAAATGAGAAAAGTTATCATCTTTACAGTGAGAGGGTGTTACAGATCAGTTTGCAATCACCCTTTTCTTGTGGGTATGCTCTGTTTCTTGATCTTTCTATACAGATCATGCCCTGTTATTTTTTCACTATTATTATCTGCCTCCCCTGTTCTTGTGTGCACCGCGGTTTTGCTCGGAACCCTTTTGAGTTTCGGTCAACCGAACTTGCCCGAAATTGAGATTGAAGAGAAAACGACTCACGAGGCTAATGCAACGGTTGTTGAGAAAAATGAGAGTTGTTATGTTGAGAGGTATAATGAGAGCAAAAGGGATGAGCCCGAGAGGGCAAATTCGTCATACGGTGAAGAAATTAGTAGAGAGGTTGGTTTGGATGATGCTGCACCGTTGATCGATAAAAGATCACGGGAAGTTGAATTGGACGGTGGTGATTTGAGATACGAGCATAGAACCGAATTGTGTGAAGAGAGATTTAGTGATGAGGAAGTAATGGAGAGTAAGTATGCTTCGATTGCTAATATGGATGACGATGATGATCAGAAAGCGGAGACGGAATCTTTTGATTCCGAGAGGGTTAATGTAGATTCTCTTGATTCTCCTCCTCAATCTCCATGGACACGAATTCAAGAGCGTGAAGAAGATGATGATGTATCGGATTCTGAATCCGATGGGGCGGAGAGTTCATCTCCGGATGCATCAATGGCCGATATAATGCCGATGCTCGATGAGCTCCACCCATTGTTGGACGAAAATGCCCCTCAACCCGTCCCTATGTCCCGTGATGGCTCTCCACGATCAAGAAGCGACGGTCATGATGACTCGGATGATGGGTCCGAAAATCATGACAACTTGGACGGTCCGGATGATGACAATGATGATGAAGAAGGAGACAAGGAAGAGCCGGCAAAGTCCGCCATTACATGGACCGAAGAGGATCAAAAGAATCTCATGGATCTTGGATGCTCCGAGATCGAAAGGAATATTCGGTTAGAGAATCTTATCATGAGGCGAAGAGCACGAAAAAATAATGGCTTAATCCACGAACGAAACTTGATAGACTTGGAAAGTTCTCCGTTCAATATAGCCCCCATTACAACAAGAAGACAAAATCCGTTCGACTCTCCACACGATGCTTACGACGAGAATCTACCTCCGATTCCCGGTTCAGCTCCTTCGATTTTATTACCGAGGCGAAACCCTTTCGATATTCCTTACGATTCGAGCGAAGAGAAGCCCGATCTTAAGGGGGACGGTTTTCAAGAGGAGTTTACAAGTAACCAAAAACGAGATTCGTTCTTTAGAAGGCACGAAAGTTTTAATATAAGGCCTTCCGTTTTCGCGCCCAATAGGAGAGACGTTAGAATGAGGCCGTATTTTGTGCCAGAGGGGACGGTTTCTGAAGAATCGAGCTATTCATTTCAACGACAGTCGAGTGAACTTAGCGACTACTCGAAGGTGAGTTCGGTTCCCGAAACAGAATCTATTGGCTCGGTTGAGGATCTTGAAGAGAGGAATCTTGATGAAGAACAGAATCTAGAGGTGGGCCCGGAGACGAAAGTCGAAAGCGAAGCGGGCCCATCTCGGGACTTGGAGCTTATTAGCCGAGAAGAAGAAAATTACGAAGATTTATCAATGGAGGAGGAAAAACGAGAGTTTGTTGCTGAAGAACAGACCGAAATATCGGCCCAAACTTTTGTAACGACAAGTATTGATCAAAGTATTGCTAGTACATCGGTTAATGAAGTTCCACATATGGAGCCTGTTTACGATTTGAGCCCTCGAGAACTAAGCAAGAACTTCTCGTCCTCCTCGATTTCATCTGATTTGATTGTGGAGCCATCGATCGTTGATCCAGATGAACACGAATCTCAACCGTTAGATGTTCCTAGTTCAAGGGCTGATGAAAATATTCAAGTTAGCGAGCCACTATTGGATTATCAATTGACAGAAGAATATTTGGTTATTAACGAGACCGTTCAATCACAAAATTTTGATGCTGAAAATGAATCAAATGAAAAGTTATTATCTGCATCTTCTACTGAAGAAAACTCGTCTTTTATCTTCGATAACGTGATGGAGGAACGGACTCTTAAGCATGTCAATGAAGTTGAGGTAAGTGACATTTTCACTTTTGACTAAGTTATTCTAAATTGAACCCGAGTGATGAACAATTCCATGCAAATTAAAACATCGAAAAATCCTGAAAGATTTCATGAATTTCTTTCATCATTCTGTAGCTTTTTTGTGATTAAGTTTTACTACTATATTGCTATCTGCTGCTTTGGTAATTCTTTTGCAATATTCGTCATAGAGATTATATTTTGGTAAGTATCGTCCCAAATAGCTTTGGTGGATGCATGTTGGTCTAAGAAGCTCGGTTTTCGACTATGACTTTAAAATTCTAGTTTATTGTTCGTCTAAAAATCACAAATTTACAAATTTTACGACCCGCGTTTTTGTTTTTCATTTTATTTTACGTATATTTACATGCATAATTTCTTGGCTGTTGCATTACAGGTATCTAATACCTCAGTTGAGTTGTTTGAGGATGTTAGAATACAAAACTTAAACATGTCAGAGATTCAAGAGCTCGACCGTGACATCTCATTTAATATCAACTCGCCATTAAATCCCGAGTTTATCTCTATTCCATCCACTTCCTCGGAGAAAATCACTTGTCGTGTTGATTTTCAGACAACAGTAATTGAAGAGTCAAATGATATTACAGAAATAGACGAAGGCCTGTTAACGGAGTTAGATACCGTTGGGGACTTTAGTATATCTACCTCAAATGTCTTTGCACAAAACATAGATTCTGTTGAAGTGAACGAAATAGAAAATCAGATACACACTAAGTATTCGGGAATGGCTGAGGTTGAAGCTAGGACAGTTGAAGAGATTGATTCGGCATTTAGGCAACTTAGCAATAAGGAGATCGATAAACCGATTTTGTGGGACCCGCCTCAGTCTGAGCTGGCGAGCGCGATGGGCCCCGCTCACGAGACATCGACTCTCGAGCTTGGACCGATCGAAGAAGCTCAAGGAACCTCTTTGAAGTTGCATGGTGAAGAGCCCGTTACTAGTGAAAGTACGTTTTTGCCCCTAGACAACACGGTCGATGTTAAGGCGGAAGAAGAGATGAAGCCAACTTCTGATGATGTCTCACTAGAAATCGAAGCACAAGGAATATCTTCAGAATTACTTGTCAAACAGCCCGTTTATATGGAAAGTACGAATTTGCCCCTAGATGAAGTAGTAGATGGTGACAAGGAGAATCAAGTGAAGCCAAATCCTGATAATGTGTTTGAAGAAAGCAAGAAAGACGGAGAAATCAGTGCCGTTTCAGAAGGGTCCTCTTCAGAATTGCTTGTCGAAGAACATGTTTCTAACGTAAATATGAATTTGCCCTCAGAGTATGTGTTAGATGGTAACTTATTGGATCAAGTGACGACAAATTGTGATGATGTATCACTAGAAATCTCGAAAGATGAAGAAATCAGAGCCGTTGCATTTGAAGGGCCCGAGCAAAAAGTCGAAGCACAAGGGACCTCTTCAGAGTTGCTTGTCGAAGAGGCTGTTCCTAGAGAAATTACGAATTTACCCCTAGAGGAAGTGATAGATGGTAACATGGAGAAACATGTGAAGCCCATTTCTGAAGATGTATTTGAGCATACCAAGCTCAAAATCGAACAAGAGCAAATTTCTAAAGAAATTACTGATTTACCCGCAGAGGAAGTTGTAGATGGTAACACAGAGAATAAGGTGAATCCATATTATGATGATCAACCAGTAGAGATCAAGAAAGACGAAGAAATCAGCACCGTTGGATATGAACAAGCCGAGCTCAAAGGGGACTCGTCACAATTGCTTGTTGCAGAGCCCGGTTCAATAGAAAGTACGAATTTGCCCCTAGAGGAAGCCATAGATGGTGGCACTGAGAAACTGGTGAAGCCACATACCGAAGAGTTATCACTAGAAATCATGAAAAACAGAGAAATCAGTACGGTTGAATTTGAAAAACCCGAGCATATCGAAGAGCCCGTTCCTGGAGAAATTACTAATTTGCCCTCAGAGAAAGTAAGTAGTACCATCTCATATGATGAGCCACAGCACAAAGTCGAAGCGCCTAAAGACTTGCATTTGGCTTCATCTGTTAAAGGAAAAGGTAAACTTTCGAAAAGCTCAAGCTCAAGTTCGAGCTCTAGCTCTGAATCTTCAAGCGATTCTGATCGAGAATGAGAATCTAAACGGGAAAAAAGAATGTGTTTCGCTATACCGTTGTGTGTTTTACTTAATAGTTTCGGGTTTTTGTTTTTTTAACTGCACCATTATGGGATATAAAGATCCATTCTCGACATATAGTTGGGATTTTGCTCAAGAATGAATATTTATTTGATTTCTTGAAGTTTTGAGGTTTGGAGAGTTATAAATTTATGTTGTACAATATGTGCAGATTTTAAGGTTGTTGATCAGTTCCTTTTGAGGAAAAAGGTCTGTTTTGTGGCCACAGTGTGTGCTCTATTTATTGCAATACAATTTTGAGGTTAAGTTTTTATGAATTCTCTGCAACATTTTATCTTTTTACTACGTTCTTGTGTTATTCGTTTTCGATTTTCTCATCCACTTTAATTACTATGAAAACGACGTAAGTTTATACTTCAATTGTGATTATTTTGAGATTTTAAGAACCATTAGTAATAATCGTTTACTCGATCCATGGTCGATCATAAATCAATTACTATAATAATATTCGGACATAAAAGTCCAAAAACTCAAAAAATAAAAAAATCACCATAAAGGCCTTGGAGACTTAAAAAGGTTTCAAATACAACATAAAACAGAGTTCCAAAAACAGGGGATTTTTCATAATTTTACAGATATTCAAGTTTTCCATGGTTGATTATCACAGCACACACCAATTTTAACATATTTAACAAGCATAAACACGTTTCGAAATGACAAAACAACAGATATTTGCAAGATATCGATAATTTCTTTACGAACAGTTTGTATCGTAACTTGCAAGTCCTTGTAGCTCCGGACCTTCCAAACGAGGGTTGTTTTCAAAGCTGCAAATACGCAACGAAAATTCATAAGAGACTAGTTTTGAATTGGATTTCGAAATCCAAATACACAAGGGTTGTTTTCATATATTGTAAATATGATTATCTTTTCTTTCTTTTTTTTCATTCTTGCAAATATTAAAAACTGATATATCTTACTTGTTCAAAGGGATATGCTCAAATGGACCAGTAGTAGGTATTGTCCCGCACAAATTGTTATTCGAAACATCTCTACAAATCAACAAACGAAAAACAAATCAATCACCTTCATAATACACCATGATTTAATGCTAATAAATCGGAAAAACTTACACAACTTTCAAGGTAGATATACTAGATATTGCCCTTGGGATCGGTCCATTTAGCCGATTATCATTAATACGCCTGTCGAAGTAAACGAGAATGTTGTTAACTACCATAAAACGGTAAAGTAAATTGCAACTTTCTGGATTATATAAATGATAATAATTTATAACTCTAAACTTACAAAAAGACTAGGGATTTCAATTTTCCGAGGGATGAGGGTATTTTTCCAGTGATATTGTTGTTGTATAGGTCCAAACTTATTAAGCTCTTTAAGTTACCAAGCTCGGTGGGAATTGACCCTTGAATGTTATTTCTATAAAGTTCCCTGCAATATACGAAGTCGGGTTTTAGTATGAAGCAAAATAGTAAAGATATGCGGGAAAATGTCCAGCAGGATAGAAATGATCCAATTTTAGTCACAATATTTACAAACTCATAAAATTAGTCCCATTTAATGCACTTTTTAGCAAATTCGTTCTCATCCGCAAAGAGAGTGATATAATTTGGCACGTCTTTAAATTTTATATTGATCACGTGCAATATTAAATTGGACTAAAATGCAAAACATGCATCCTATGGAACTAATTTTGCAAGTTTGTGAGCATCAGGACTAAACGGCAACTTGAAATGGAATATGCCTATAGGACTAATGTTGCAATTTTTGCAAAGATCTGCGTTATAAGATAACCGAAATGCACAAGATTTATTGAAAAACGTGATTTTAAATGAAAGACCACAAAATATTATGTGGTAATATATGCAATGATATGATAATTCTAGCTCTTGTCTAGTAAGACGTTATGGAATAAAGTATTAATAGAACAAATAAGTGTGTCTGAACGAAAGAAAACAAAGTCGATAAGTTAAATAGTACTCACAGATACTGTAGATGTTCAAGTCTACCAAGCTCAGGCACTAGATGACCAGACAAGTTTGAGTTTCCAAGGTCCCTATCCAAGAGATAACAAAATGGTAAACTTTAGATCCCACAATAATCCCAGAGCATATGAGCATGAAAATTTTAGATCCAATATACAAAGAGAGCAATTATCTATTTACGAAGAAGTCACGATATCTGAACATGAAAATGAAGAATAAGGCTTTAAGTTTGAAAACAGTGATAACCTTAAGGCATTCCCAATCTTTGAAATGGTAAAGTGGAACAAACATATGTAGAATTTAGATGATGGATTTATGCATTAAGAAACACTGAAGCTTGTCAATGAATATGTAGCATACTTTTACCACTTAAGCAGATGAAAGAATGTATACTAGCCAATTCATCTAATATTAACATTTCTACCCATAATGATTCAGAATTGTCTAGATTAGAAACGTAAATAAGCACAAACACAGCCATTCATCAGACCAAATTTTAGCAAACATTTTTCCATTAGACAGTCCCTTAAAGCCTAGAAACCCAAGCAGCAATGGCAAATGCCCTTTTCTTTTTCATTATATTCTACTTTTGTAGTTATTCCTTTAATCCCTTAAGAGCTAAAAACTGTAAAAGAAGATGAGTATCCTATTGCCCATCCTCTTCCTCGATCCCGACTTATCAATATCCCATACAGAGTGTTATGACAGGATAACATCTTAAGTCCCTTTGAAAAGAACAATACTAAATCACACTCAATTCCTCAGTCCCTAAAAACAAAACTTTATCAACCAGACCAAACAGGGAAAATTAAAAGTTAATGAAACGAAACGAGTGGCACAAAAACGTAAATAAAAGCGAAATATTGGAACAAATAGCCTTCTAAATGACAATACGAACATTTTTGCTCACCAACTGAAGCAACAATGGCTGAAAAACATACAAAAGGTTTAGCTTTGTACTTTCCAGAATTATAAATCCTACACTGTATAAAAATCTGACCCTGCAAACTTCTCTCAACTAGCTATTAAGGTTTGAAACATCAAATATTTTCCCTAAAAAATTTAAACCAAACAAACAAACACATCAAACATATTGCGCACATTATTTAATCACAAAAACATTTAAAATATTATACATACACGCGAGTAACGTGATTATCTTGGTTGCAGGTGATGTGAAACCAAGTACATGGGTTCACAAGGTTCGGATCCCAGCTCTGGAGCACGTTATCCGGGTCGGATAAGCTCCGACGGAGCGCCGACAGCGCGTCCCCTTCCGAATTCCCACGCGCCGTCGGCAGAACTAGCACTGATGAAGCAAAAGCAATTAGGGTTACAAATATCACTAAATTTTGACCAGCCATAGCTTAAATTAAGCTCTTCCGGATATTATTTTGGATCAAGCTTCGGCTTTTCTGGAGGGTTTTATTTAAATTTTTCTGAAGAATTTATTTTCGTAGTGATTGATTGATTGATGCAATAGAGAAATGTCAGCGGATAATCGGCTTTGGAAATGGTAGAGAACAAAACTATATATATATATTGACATTTTTCTAAATTTTATTTTTTTCTTTTCTATTTATATTTTAATTATTTTGTTAATTATTTGTACTTCATAGTTCATAATAAAATGGTAGTTTATGTACTTATATCAATAAAACGTGTAAAAATTAGTGATATACTAAAAAGTTGACAATATTTTAAAATGTTATATATCTTTTATTATTATGGTATATTAGTGTCAAACTCTACTTAAGTTTCTATGAGAAAATATATACAATAAATGTACTAAATTTTTATTATCATTCCTAATAATTATAAATCAAGGTATTTTACCTTCTTCCTTTTCTTTATAGTGTATTTCCAAGATGGAAAATTCAAGATTAATCCCTAATTTGGTATAATTATTGGGACTCGATTTGTTTATTCACATAAATTTAAAGACAAAATATCTTGTTTAATCAACTACATCTAATTCACTTCAATTTATTTTGATTTTTGTTTATGTGATTGTTTCACATAGCAAGTATTTACGTTTTAAATATTATAATTTTATACTAGATAGATAATATTATAACACATTTATTCCTTAGATTAAGCATGATCCTATAACTAAGTACAAAGACTAATCAAGAATTAACTCCATCTATTATCATTGGCAAGTGTCTTAAATTCTTGTGATGTGATGTTAATGGTGTAATTAGGAGTAGTGGATTAGATATTGTTTCTTTAGTGGTTATAAAAAGACAATACCATTTGCCTTTTTATTAAGTCAACTAATACTATTTAATCTCATCTTTTTGATGGCCTTATGGTTCCTCATTCCAATGGTTACTTTTATCCCTATCTTTTTTACTTAATTATTGCTCCACTAATATTACAATTTGAGTTAGTCACAAATGATGGGATGTGATTGATTACAACAAACAATTAGTGATAAATGGAGTAATATTCCAATATTTGTGGTAGAGAATATAGCAAGTGCTTATTTTGTAGGAAAATTCTGAGGTGGTCCGGGACCAACAGTCTCGGACCCCTTGGAACCATAAATTTTTCATATTTGGTGGGGTGGTTTTCATTTGTGGGGTGGGAAAAACCACCCCCCACCCCACAAATGTGTGGTTGTAAAGGTCCGGGACAACAGTCCCGGACCTTGAAAGAATCACCCTATTTTGTATATACTTTCTTTTTTTAATCTTTTTAACTATTATTGTCACGAACGATGATCACTATTTTGATTTCCAATCTCAAAAACTATGTCGTGCAATTAGGGTTTCTAATTCGGATCGGCCAGCTCGTGAAAAGTAATAATATATATTCAACATTTTCTTCGGCTTAAGTTGAGCTCCAATTTCAATAATATATATTCAAAATTTTCACATATAATTATTTACTATTTTTAATTTTTTTTAAGTATAATGTATAATTTATGTAAAAATGAAGTTTAAATTTGACTGACTTCTATGCTAGTATATGGGTTGGGCTTTATTACATGAAATAAGTAGTATTAAATGGCCCATAAACCTTATTGGATATATTTCTTTATTTTATTGAATGGGCTCAAAGGTCTTCCGGGTTTTGGGTCCCTTTGATGTGACAAATTGACAATTTATTTTCCGAAAACAACGAGTAATCTTAAGTGGCAATTAACCCCCTAAATCTCAATTTGAATAATTTGAAAATGTGTTCTATATCGTATTTTACTTCACTTATGAAAATAAACAGTTTAATTATTTAAAATATTTTTTGGACCCAAATGATAATTAACTATGAATGTAAACTTTACCCGCTTTTTAATTGACCTCAATTTCAAATCATATATATTTTATCTCATTTCCACCTCCTAAGTGCACACAAATGTATATCTAAAAAGAAATTTCATATATACATATAACGTGGCACCAAAATCGACATATAACCTTCAAAAAACCATGATCATTGTCGTTCTGCTATATATAAATTTTAAATATGAATATTTGTGATTTCTCGAATTCATAAAACAATGCATATTAATCAAGTAATTGTGACTTCCAAATAAGTAATCAAAGTAATTTTTTTTTATACAAAGACATTAATAAACTAGTCTAAACATGCAATATTTCTCTCTTCAATCTTCAAACCCTAAAAAAAATTTCAAAAATTACACTTGAAACCAAGCATTAAAAACGAAGCCTCCTCTTGCATGCCTCAAGGGGTAATGGATGCATGAAACACGTTTTTAAGTCTTTAACAAGCTCTTCAACCAAGTCTTTGCATAAGTAATCTTGCAAAACAACCCCTATTCTTCCAATCTCTCTCTTTTCACCCCAAGCTATATCACTACACACTTCTTCTACACTCTCAACCATAGCCCTCCTACTCCACGGTGGCGACGTGGCGGCGGTGGCGGCGGCCCGCCGCCTCATCTCGAGCGATGATTCGAGCGTCGTGGACTTGGTGATCGGCTCGTCGTCTTTTCCGGGCTTCTTTGTTGCAGTGGGCTTGCACGGTTGTGAAACACGCTTTGTACTTGCTGGTATAATAAACAAAACGATGGTATATAGTATTTTTCATTAAAATATGAGATGAAACTGAAAATATAAAGTTCATATAGCACAAAAAAATTTGTCATTGTCACTTGGTTTAAAAGCTCATAGGAATGTATTGACGCGGGATTAAAAATATATCAGATGAATAACACGTAGGAATGAGATCTGATACGATCTACACTAGTTCGGGGTTGTGCGCTCAGTATTTTCGACATGCCTATATAACT
Organism: Verbascum thapsus; assembly: GCA_963669365.1. NCBI lineage: Eukaryota > Viridiplantae > Streptophyta > Magnoliopsida > Lamiales > Scrophulariaceae > Verbascum > Verbascum thapsus. Next base: position 24,500,097 of record OY770106.1, read on the forward strand.
ACTTTGATAGGATCAAGTCTTTTCATGGTTTTCAAAAATTATACTCCTCGATCTTGAAAACTCAGAGAGTATTAAGTATTTTCAATTTTTAAAGTGTAAACTAAATAATCTGATGTTTATTGATAAAAGTGGTATTTATAGTGTCTTTGTTGAGCCATGAGCTGGACTTATTTGTGAGGTTGTAAGTTTAACTCAACGTTTCAAATTGTGAGACACACATAAAATCCAATATACATGATTAGGGGTGTAAACGAGCCGAGCTCGAGCCGAGCTTGGGAAATTTTTCGAGCTCGAGCTCGAGCTCGAGCCCATTTAGGCGAGCTCGAGCTCGAGCTCGTCGAGCTCATAATTTCGAGCTCGAGCTCGAGCTCGTGAGCTTAAATTCGAGCTCGAGCCGAGCCCATTTGAAATTTTAAATTTTTGGCGGGAATTTTGAATTTTGAATTTTTATTTATTTTTTATTAATTATTTAATATATATTTATTAATAAAATTAAAAAATTAATAATATATTATATAATAAAAAAGGCGAGAATTTTGAATTTTGAATTTTTATTTATTTTTTTATTAATTATTTAATATATATTTATTAATATAATTAAAATAATAATAATATATTAAATAATAAAAAGCTCGCGAGCCGGGCTCGCGAGCTTTTTTTAGAAACAATTGGGCTCGAGCTCGTGAAGCTCGGCTCGAGCTCGAAAAACTCGAGCTCGAGCCGAGCTCGTTTGATCGAGCTCGAGCCGGCTCGCGAGCCGGCTCGGCTCGACTTACACCCCTATACATGATGATTGTGATGTCTTATAATTTGTAATATTGAAAGCTCCAAATTAGAACTAAAAAGACAATACTACATAAAATATTGTACAAAAAAAGGAACCGTTGAAAAGATTAACGCACAGAGAAAGGACTAAAGTGAAAAAGGATGAAAGTGGAGGGGTGGACCCAGTAAACAAAAGAAAGTGGTGTGTCAATAATGATGTATCTTCTTTTACTGTTGTAAATGCAGCCCACAAACATTCATTCTGTTTCACTTTTTTCTTCTTTTTTTAACTTTTGACTGCATCATCACCATTGCAAATATTTTAATTTTATTTTTTATAGCAATAAATAATTATATTATATTCTATTTGTACTGCATTTATGCAAATATTTTGCTCATTTTCATTTTTTTAGTTTAGTTTTTTATCTGCAGTTTGGATTAAAAGTTAAGGGAATTTATAATTCTAATACTTATACATTTTAACCTCATTGATATTATTTTTCTGAATTATATACTAAATCTATTATGAAAACATTTATATTTAATAGGGGATTTAAGCAGCAATTTACTTTATCATTGTAATTATTAATTACAAGGCTGAATTACTAATTACCTAATTAATTATTACTAGGCCTCCGTAGACATGATCTCTAATCATCGTCTCTTTTTGGAAAGACTCAAAAAAGTTAAATTTTCTTAATTAATCAACTTGTTAATAATTAATTAACACTCACTTAAGATCAAATTCTTATGGTTAGAAAAATATGGGTTCAGAGATTTTCTATAATAATTTGATGTGTTACTCATAAAACACACCCAGTATATTTAAAACTTGAAAGAAAAATAAAAATTATAATTTATATATACGTATAATTAAAATATAATAGAAGATTTAATTAATTAAGAAAAAATTAGAAATTATTTTGAAACCAATTTAGTAAACATAGAAAAAAGATGCTAACCTCCGACAGTACTATTGTGTACTTTGCAGACGTTGCTGAGTGGTGAACGAGTTAGCTCCGCCGCCGCAGACGCCGGAATATGCTCCTCCGCCGTCTTGTCCTCACACTTAATCTCCATGCACGGTTTCACCGCCGATAATGAATTCACATTTCTTCCGCCGGAGTAAACCCTCACGTCAGCCGTCTGAACTTGCACCGCCGTGATGATCCTCTTAAGAGACTCCAAATCCTCGTTACATTTCTCCAGGGCTTGTAACAGCCGCCTTCGCTTCTCCGTAATCGGATCTGAATGTTCCTGATGGTGATCAAGTGTGTTGGGCTTTTTCACGGCGGCGGAAATGGTGTCGTCCAAACCCATAAGTTTCGCCACCAATGACGACGGAGTTCTTGCATTTCCCGGCGAGGTCGCGGCGTTTGATAGTCGGAGCTCCGGCGGAAGGGTGGGGCTCCGTGGCACTTTAATGTCGCATATTGTTTGTCTCTTTGTGTCATTTGTTTGCTTTTTCTCACTTTTGTCTTCTCCGGTTGAGGCTTTGACGGCGGCTTTTGTCGGAGATGATGACTTGCATTTTTCTTGTTTTTTACCTGAAAATGTGATATATATATATATATATATATATATAATTTAAGCATAAATTATATTTTTGATCTCATATTTTTTCCCAATTTCCAATTTAATCGCATTTGAATTCTCATAATATATATTTAATATTTAATAACTTTTAAAAATGAGAGGCAATTGAATTTCTAACCAGATGTGAGACGCTTGTTAGGCTTTTGGTATTTGGAGAAGAGGTGAATGATGCCTGACATGCAACCAATGGCTTTTGCATGGTGAGTTTCCGGCGGTGGTGGGGTGGCGGAGACGGCGGCGGCCTGGCGGCGAGACGATGAGAGTGTGCTGTCTTGTCTTTTAAGCATTTTTTGACATATGTTGTAAGGACTTTTTCTTGGGATTAGAGAGAGAGATAAGAAATAACAGTTACTTTCTTTTTTCTTCGTTTTAACACTTTCACATGAATATGATGAGATGTTATGGATCTAGCACGCCTCAGCATTTATTAATTATTATATTCATTTTATAAAAATTATTGTTGATATTCGAGTTTTTGTTATTAATGTTATTTTGATATTTGAGTTCTCATAAATGAATCGGTTGATATTTAAGTGCTTATCATTATTATCAAATTGATGATACCTCATGAATGATTTCATCTATTTTGATTTAACACAAATTTCGCTAAATAATTCAAACTAAATACGATTTAAGAGGTTCTTGGATTTAGACCAAGCCCCAAAGAAATGAGAATTATGACTGCACTTGACTAAATCAAACTGTCTAGATATCCGGTTACATAGGATTGATTTTTTCATAATTCTAATGTGATAGATCTTTGAAAGTCGATAATAGCTTCTAGCCTCGTACTTGTACGAGACTACCGAAATCTAGAGAATTACGAGCCAAATTTCAAAGTAGCTTTGTACAGTTTAGCCAAAAGTTCTTAGCCATGACGTTATTTATAGGAGAGTAAATGGTGATATTTTTACAATAGGATCATACACCTGTTCTTGATGTCCGCATTAGATTATTCGGGCCGTTGGGTCGACCAGACCTTATATTTTTGTTGGATGTGGATTAATGATAATTATTAGGTATTTTGTGGTATTTTGCCCTATTTTGATTATAATCAAATTCTTGTATACTTAAGTTGTGTTTTTTCAAATATCACCTTCATAAGAAATAGAATACGAAATGAAATAACAATTTGCAATCAAAGACTATTCTTTATAACAATAGGAGTAATTATGTAGTCAAAGAATGAAAATCTTTTTAATAATGTAAATTTAAACATAACATAGTCAAAGTGGGCTGGACCTATCTTCACTAAACTCTATCATTTTTCTAAGTGGGCCATTAATTAAGCCCATTAATATTTCTTAGCCCATATCCATTAATAGCAAGCCCATATTAAAGAAAGGTGTAGCAAAAGTCAACGTGGACTAGAGAGTAGAGACCGTGTACAAACCGCGTATCCGTGTTAGAAACAATAAAGGTCCACTTCATTTTGATTTGATGTTCCCATTTAATTTTTGGCATCAAATTTAATTACGAGTATACATGTTGACATGTGTAATAAATGTAAATTTCATTTGTAATATATAAAATTTCGTAATAATAGATATATTATTACTTCTATAAATCTCAATCATATAAAATCGAGAATAAAATACCAGAGGTAAATATCAATTTAAAACAAAAAATTGGAATCATCCACTAGTAATAGGTATATAAATATATATTTATTTTCAATCATTCACTTGTCATTATTTTTTATCTTTTATAGAAAGAAGTGGCAAGAATGATTTTTTTAATAATTTATTGAATCATACAGATTCGTTTTGTTACCGACGTGGTATAAAATTACCTAATAAATAAAGATTCTGTTAGGAATTATATTACCATTATGCCCCTAAGTTAAGTGGAAGATTAAGGAAAAGTATATTGTACGAGATTTATATCAAATGACACAATCACGATTAGTAGTAAAATTTAAAATGACAAATTCAATTAAATCTCATAATTGTGTTAATTATTCATTAACAATTTTTTTTTTCACAATAAATTGGAGTTTATTTTTTTACTTTATACAAAATTTATCCATTGTATTGATTAAAAAATATAAATAGTATTTAATTCTTATTATAGTAGCAAAAAAAAAATAAAAAAAAATGATATCCAAAAAATCAAGAGCAAAACGAGGAGGGCAAATTAGGAAAGGTGACAAATTAAATTAGAAATTAATTATATGAGCTGAATAGTCTCAGTCGTTTTGTCTCTACAAATACCAAAAGCGCATCTCATTTCCAAAGCCTACAAATCAAGAAAAGCAGAGATTTTTGAGCTGTTAGAGGCGCAGAAATGGCGGATCAATTGACGGACGATCAGATCTCTGAGTTTAAGGAAGCTTTTAGCCTGTTTGACAAGGATGGCGATGGTTCGATCTTCTTTTTCATCTTTTTTTTTTTTACTTTACGTTATTATGGTGTATACAAACGCATGATTAGATGTTTATGTGTTGTGTGTATATCGTGTTTGGATTTTGATTTTGGATTAGGTTTTTTGTTTATGTTTCAGATCTGATTGGTTTTTTAGTCTTTTTAATTTTTAGTATCTGCTTGATCTTAGATATGGCTGCTGATTAGGAAATTCGCGGTCAACATGGCAGTTCTTTTGGTGTTTCATGTAGTTTTGTTTCATTTAGCTCATTGAGTAACGGAATACAGTTGATGATTTTGTAGTTTGCTGTATTTGAATGTTTAAATTGGGGAAATTTAGTCGAAGACTGATGTGAAATCATATATATATTGGATATCATTATTACCAAATTCAATTTGTGTTGGAGTGAATTAGAGCCACAATATGAATATAAAATTTGCTGATCTTTGATGTACTGTTATAGGTTCTTTATTAGGATCAAATATTGGTCAAGGATGTACTTAATATATTATTTTCCTATTTCGTAGTTATGTCCGGAATACGTTGGTTGGATAAATGGACAAAATTTTGAAGTATAATTCTCTGGGGAAACAAATTTCTGGTTATCATCTTTCCTGTGATCAATTCTTTTTCTGAGTTCAGTTGGAAAATATAGCAAAAATGTAGTTCAAACTTCAATATATGATTGAATGAGTGGTCATACTGGAGAAAGTTTACACTTGTCAATTTTACATTTGACTATTCGTGATTTGAATCATGTGATAGTTTTTAAATCCAGCCATGACGTGTAAATGTCAAGTGAATTGTTCTGTTGGAAATACAATTTCAATTTAAAGTTTCTGGTTATAGTTTTTCTTTTTGTCGTTGCTTACATCTGTGAATGGATGATGATGCGACTCTTTGTGTGATTTGCCTCTAAACTTGAAATCTATGTTCGTGATTGATCACATCTTAGAATGTTCACCATTTTTGGTCTATCTGAAAAATAGAGTTATGTTGTACGAACTTATTGCTATTACCTTATTTTCTTGATTTTTGTTCCGATGCATGTGGTGTCATCTATATTATTAAGAAATAAAACAAAGAGGGGCTAATATAATGGTTTTTCATCTGACAATAAGTTCTTTTAGATGAATCGAGTTTTCATACATGTGATAGTTCTGAACAATCATGATTCATAAAACCCAACATATGGAACTTCTTCCCTGTGTATATCTTGAATCACATAAATATTATCGGTGGCCGTTTACTTAAAACTCAGTTCAATTTATAATTTAAAATCTTATCAAATTTTATTTTCCCCACAAGAAATTGAAATCTTAAATTCTAACTTTTTTTTTTGAATTTGCTCTTATTTATGTTCACACCCTTTTACAAATAACCGCTATAAAACATCATGTGCAGGTTGCATCACCACCAAGGAGCTCGGCACTGTCATGAGATCCTTAGGGCAGAATCCCACCGAGGCTGAGCTCCAAGACATGATAAACGAGGTTGACGCCGATGGTAATGGAACCATCGACTTTCCCGAGTTTCTTAACCTCATGGCTAGGAAAATGAAGGACACCGACTCTGAGGAAGAACTAAAAGAGGCGTTCCGTGTTTTTGACAAGGATCAAAATGGATTCATATCTGCTGCTGAGCTACGCCATGTGATGACTAATCTAGGTGAGAAGTTGACCGATGAGGAAGTCGATGAGATGATAAGGGAGGCTGATGTGGATGGCGATGGGCAAATTAACTACGATGAATTTGTCAAGGTAATGATGGCTAAGTGATAATTTCACGCTTCTAAATGTATTAGTGAAATGCGTTATGGATATAAATTGGGAAAAAATATCTTGAAAAAAAGGAAAAAGCGCGGATGCAGAGGGTTGATTAGTGTTGCGTGTTTTTTCTTGTTTTGTTTTTCGTAAATTTGGTTTCGCGGGTTTAAGATTTTAATGGTCTTTTGTACTTATAATGGTGGTTGCATCCTTGTATCTTGTTTTTTGGTTATGTATTTTGTGACTCGTATTTGCAGAAATTCTAGTTTTTTTTTTTCCATTGTGAAAGGTTCATTTTTGCCTTGGTTAATCAAGTCAAATTTAACATTCTTGGTTGGGGCACATTATCTTTCATCTTGAATGATTACCACTAGGCCTGTCAACGGCCAAGAATATTCGGACCAGGCTCATATCCGCAAAATATTTTTGATTTGTAGGACTTGACCCGACAACATACTCGACATGTCCGAAATAGTTGGATTTGATGGGTTTGGGCAGGGTGAGATCCGTGGGTAAATTTTGGCTATTGTTCGTGGCTTTTTTGAAGGGGTAAAATTTCGATAAAGAGTGGGTAATATTTGGGTTTTTTTAGGTATTTTCGATTTTCGAAGGGTAAAATTTGGATAAACGAGTAATACTGGATTTTTTCCGGATAAAATACTCGCGGGTCAAATTTGGGTCGGGATGTGACCAGGTCCGAAAAGACCTAATTTCATCGGGTCCAAGTTGGATAAAATTTAAATTGCATGGGTGTATTTCTGCCCATTGACTAACCTAGTTACCACTTACCACATATGTATGAGTAGGAGATTCATCATCTCTAATGCACGAACACTTCAAAAAATCACAATGTGTTGTGTCGGACACCTGATCGGATATGACATTCGTCCGGCACTCCCTGACACCGTGTCCAATATAAAAATAAATTTTTCTGCTTAAATAAAATGAAAATATAAAATATGAACACCGTAATGAATATAGTTAGAGGATATGTCTACTATGTATGCATTATTTGTGACACTTGATATTATTTCACTTATTTTTTGTGATTTTAAAAGCTGAAGTATTTGTTTTTCTTTTAAATATATAACTTTTCAAATCAAATACAAATTTATAACGTACAATAATCATTCTTATAGTTTATTTCTCTAACCAGTCATTTAAATTAGAATGAAAAAACTAATTTATATATTTAACGTAAATTAATGAACATATATATGTATATTAATTTTTATATATACATTTATTAGTAGTTTCGAGGTCGTGTCGTGTCCTAGCAATTTTAAAAATGCCGTGTCCCGTGTTCGTGTCGTGCACCGTATCCCGTGTCCGTGCATCATAGTTCATCATATGTATATATGAGGTAATTTGCACTTTGCACCCTGAAAAGAATGCTAAAATGCACTTTCCACCTTGAAGTATTACCCGTTGCAAATAACCCGCTCCCAAGCTAGAGTGTTGCACTGCTCCATTTTTGCTTAAACATCTAGGAGTCTTGCTCTATAATTATTATTTAAGGAAATTATTAAAAATTCCCTAAAATAATTTTAGTTTAAAAAAATCATAAAAATATTTTCCAATTAAAAAAACCCATTAAACTATTTTTTTTTTAAATCCTAAACATTTAGAGTCAATAAATTCATTACCTAATTATCCCTACCCTTCTGAGTTGATAATCAATAAATTGTAGTTTTAGGGTGTGTTTAGATCGAGTGATTTGGATTTGGGGAGGGGATTCGGATGAATGATTTGAAATGACAATAAAATTGGAGTAATTTGAAATCCACTGAAGAAAATAACTCAAAATGAATACCAATGGATTTGAAATCCATCATAACATGAATTCATCTATACAAACTTAAATAGATTTGTCGATGAATTTAAAATTCATAGTTTTCAAATCCTTTAATCCAAACACATCATTAGCAGTTTTCAGACTAGCTTTTATATATCGTTATAACTTGCAATAGAGCAGTTGGTTTTGAGTTGCACTTTAGTTCCTAAATAATTGAGTTTGTATCATTTTAATCCCTAAACAAAACAATAATTTGCTTTATTTTTTGCAATTTCGCAGTCTACCTTATTTTATTTTAATAATGTAAATTCCTATATGAAAAATGTTGAATGGAAGGGTAATTGTTTCAGATATTAATTTCTAAATAAAATAATAGAAACGTTTACCTTATTTTCATTATAATTGTTAAGCTAATATATACTAATATAATATTCAATAATACCCAATTAACAATGACTAAAAAAATTATTTCTTATTTCATCATACAATTAAATGATTACTTAAGCATTCAATTAATTAAAAATATTTTTTGTAAGTAATTAATCACAAGTCATAAGATATATTCATTAATAATAATAATTAAGATGAATATTTTAACTCAAAGAAGTACGTAATAAGTAATAAATAACCTTCTTCTTCTCCATTATTGGTTGAACTGATTTACATACATAGATACCCTAAAACCAGAAGCTGTGGAAAACAACACATGGTATATATATAATTTCCAAAGCTATATATATCTTGTTTTCTTATTCGTTAAAAAAGGAGAAGAAATCTTCTGGATGGCCGGCCGGCCGGCCAATCAGGGGATACCGGTAAATATTCCCAGTGAATATTGAAGAAATGATATAAGGAACAAACTGGTACCGCCAAGGATGGGGCATACAGTTCTTCTTGCTAAAACTGGAACGTAGGTAAAGCATGAGGGCGTACTGGGGAGCCCAGGGAACTGCAAAGAAGGAACACTGAGAAAAAAAGTGCCGGTGTTATCAGTGATGGTCCGGCCGACTGTGAAGGCGCCGAGAGGACCATAATCGCAGACCAGGGAGACGCTCAAGTCACTGATACCGTCGGCGTTTGTGGTGCAATCTCCGCTCAATGTGCAGCAAATCCGGCCAGTTACATTTTGGGTTTGGCCATTGGCTGTTGCTGCGAAGAGGAATGCAACGAGGAAGAAGAAGAAGATGAAGGGATGGTTTATAATGGATGAACCCATTTCCCACTTATTGATTTGTTGTGTTGAGAAAATGAAAATCAAACCCTATTTTATACTTGCAAATTTAGTCCCTATTTCTTTACCAAATTTTATATCAATCTTTTACTTTTATTTTTGTTATTAAAAGTTGCATTTGATCATTTAAATAAATATTATTTTTTTAATTAAAAGTTGCATTTGTGTTATCACTTGCCCGCAGATAAATTAGAAGGAAAAAAAATTAGTTCAGAAATATGGTAATTTTGCCATGTTGTGAACGGGCTGGATAAACATATATTCTCTCCTTTTTTTTATTATTTAATAAGTGACAAATAATATTTGTTTAAGATGGTGTTTATTATTTAGCTGAAGGCAAATTGCGATTTTTAATAACATAAATAAAGTATGAGACTAACATTTATAAGGTGTTTAATACACATTGTGATATTTTTTAAAATCCCATAAAATTTAAAATTAAAATTAAAATCACAATATCTTATATTACTATAAATTAGAATTTTACATTTATTTTCATATAATTCTTGCAATTTTCTCTTAGCACTTGGGATGGAGTTCTATTATGTGGTCCTAATTATTGCATGTTTAATTTAGCATTCTTGCAATATCATGATACCTAATACGTAAATTATGTACATTTTCATTGTAAAAGCGTGCTATAATATAATTCTCAAACTATATAGAACTAACTTCCCTTTTAAGTGAGAAGATTATTTGCATGTCTAATGTAGCATTCTTGCTATATCATGATATCTTAATAAGTAAATTATGTACATTTCATTGAAAAAGGCGTATAATAATATAATTCTCAAACTATAAAAATAACTCCCTAAGTGAGATGATTATAAATTTGTGTTTGAATGGAAGACTGCTAGTTGAGTAACCATATTTTACTCATTTGCAACTGAATTAGCCTAGAGATTAGACAAAATTGAGTGAGCTAATCTGAATATTTACACCATCAAAATAGATATGAGCTTTCGTTCTTTCATTATAATCTTGTTAATTATTTAGATGTTGAATAAACTTATTGATTGCTACTCTAGATGTATATTAATTGCACATGCCTCACACTAACTTGCTTTTATCGAATCCAAGATGGTCATGGTCAAGACGACACATGAACAACGAGAATTAAATCTCGTTGGAGAAGTAATTGTGTTTAGTATCATTTATATAAAGATTTAAGTGAATTCTGTATGTCAAAACCAAAATATTTTTGACTCAAATTATTCTACGTTTTCGTGTAGATAAATTTAGACTATTTAATTACTCAAATCCGACTTCGGTTGAATAAAAATTTATTAACAAAGTGTATCACTTAAAACATTGTTCATAGTTGGAATCAATTTATCGACTATGTACACAAGTAATTAAATGATCACAAATTATATAATTGAAGGCCACGATCATATGAGAAAAAGTACATTGCGTCCCGTGACTAAAGTATTCATTAAAAAATTGAGGGACCAACTTATAATAACATAATTGTTCAAGATTCAAAGTTTTGAGATCAAAATATAATTTTTAAAAGTAATGGACTCATTGCATAGTGGTGGTGAACGCAGTTGGTTGGTGCACACCAAATCATTTCTAATATGATATTTTTTGTATGAACACAATTATTGGGGCTGAACTGAAAATGTGCTTTAGGGGGCATTCACCCAAAAGCTGTAGACTATGTTTGGTTTTGTTTTGGTTGGTTATTTTGGTGAGAATTGTTGGTGAGAAATTTTTTGGGACACGTGCATATTTGGTGAGATTGTGTTTGGTTTTATTTTGATATTAATTTTTGGGTGAATTTTTTGGTGAGATAATGTTTGTTTTTGTTTCCAAAGGAAACATAAATTACTGTTGCTGTCAAATCGCGTAAGCTTTTGTCTGCTAATAATTAATTAGTTATTGAAAATTATAATATAATATTAAGATTGTAATTTATATATATATATGAATGTTTATATGTATGTAATAATAGTTGATATTTATTTATATTATACATTTTCATTTATGTCTAAAATTAAATTATTATATATTTATATTTATTATATAAATATACTATACAAGTGTAAAAAACTTATTTATAGATACGAATATTAAGAAATTTACCGAAATATAGAATACTATCAAATAATACTTTAAGTCGTGTTAAAATTGTAAATTAAATAATATATGAATTATTATAATTTTCAATTTTTTCATATATCCAAATTATGTTTATACGTTATGTTGTTTAAATAATATAAAAGTACATAGGTCGTACTCTTTCTTTTGAACAATTGGCTCACATTTGTAATATGTATACCCACACGTTTATGTATTCATATGTTACATGTATACGTACATTAAGTCAAATTATCACAATAAAGTCTTAAGAAAAGTTAATAATATAATCATAGCAATCATATGTTGAATTTTTTGTCCCGTGCAAAACTAACTTGGCCATAAAATTTCATTTTATAAAGTTTTATTTTTTTGTGGCTTAGTTGGACTAAATTTTTTTTGATACGCATTAAAATTTTTAGACTATTGAATTATTACATAGTTTAATTGTCCCGTATTAATATTTTTTGAATTAAATTCTATGATTACTAATTGTTGTTTATTAATTATTGAATTTATTGTTCAATATTTATTAATATCTTTTATAAATATTTTTATATAATTGCAAAATAATAATAATTTGTAATTGGATGGTTGGAGTATATAATTATGCATAGAGATTATATCAAGTGTTTGAGACTATAAAATAATTTATAAAAAGTGATTAGATGGTGGGAGGAGAGAGAGTGTTATTAAGAGATGAGATAAATGATGTGTGATTAGACAATGAGAAAAATATAAAATAATCATCTTTTGTACCCAAAATCAAATTTGGCCAAATATTGCTTTTTTCCTTGGTCCAAAATCTTACAAGCCAAACATAAGTTGGCCAAATTTTTGGTCCAAAATCTTACAAGCCAAACATAAGTTGGCCAAATTTTTGGTCCAAAATGGATTCAAAACAAAACCAAACATACCCGTAACACTTTTTGTGCCATTTCTGCAATGTCCAAACGTTGAATCTTTTTTGCTCAAATTCTTTCATTCTCTATAAATAATGAAATTAAGTATTTTGAAAATTCTTTTATTTTATTAGTTTTAATATTTTAAGAATAGTATTGAATATTAAATATTAAATAGAGCATTTAAAATATTATTTAAAATATCTTACAAGCCAAACATAAGTTGGCCAAATTTTTGGTCCAAAATGGATTCAAAACAAAACCAAACATACCCGTAACACTTTTTGTGCCATTTCTGCAATGTCCAAACGTTGAATCTTTTTTGCTCAAATTCTTTCATTCTCTATAAATAATGAAATTAAGTATTTTGAAAATTCTTTTATTTTATTAGTTTTAATATTTTAAGAATAGTATTGAATATTAAATATTAAATAGAGCATTTAAAATATTATTTAAGTTATTGAATAATAATTTAAGAACTTTTAGTACTAACGTGAGTACTTGAAATATTTTAATATTAATTTAATAAATAAGATAATTTTTCTAGATATACATTGAATTCATATGAGTCCATCGAGATAGTTTGAAACAAGTATTTGTCAGCTAGACTCGTTATTCGTTAATTTGTAATGATACTATTATCGAGACGATGTCGTTGTATACTATGAGACAATTGTCGTAATTTTAACCACCTAGAACGGGGCTATATTGTTTGAAGAGAATCGGGCATCTCGTACCTCGATATTTTGTTATTATATCTCATCTTTATAAAGACCACGCCCCAAAATTTTCCTAACATATAAATTCGACAAACTAGATTGCTAATTATTACAATTAGCTAACAAATAATCTTAAATAGAGAAAGACCCGTTTTAAAATAAAAGTAGAAAAATCACATGAGGCAGGTTGGAGGAAAACCTAGTAGAGATGGGGGCAATCCCCAATAGAGATGGTCGAGTAGCTGAATCTTGTGGCCTTGGTCACAAATTCGATTCTCCGTAAAGGAATGTGTATTAGCATTCTCCACAGTGGGTCAGTTAGTTATGGATAACCTAAGTTGATTCAACTCTCTTATATGGTTTGCAAACTATTACAGAATAACAAATTTACCTAATACGCACTGTAAGGGCAGCGGCTTCACGTTTTCCCATCATAAAAATAACAATAGAGATGTGTAAGTTTGAATGATAATAATGTTAGAGAATATATTTTATATTTTAGAATTATATCTTTCCATATTATGTTGCTTATTTAGATATATAGTAATATATTATTTATAAGTTAAGAATATATTATTTCCTTGTTTGTAGGATAGATTAGGTTACGTTATGATATCGGTAGATTCTCTTGTAATCCTATATATACATCCTATCATCAATAATATTATTTACGGGGTTTCATATTATTCAACATGGTATCAGAGCCATGGCTTCTAGCCTTGGTCTCTCGATCTTTTGCTTCCGCTATTTTTAAGTCGCCGACCCCGTCCGGCGCACCTTATTTCAGTTTAATTTTATTTTTATGTTATCATCGCTCACCTTTGACAAATAAGGAGTTTGAGTTATTGTCGCCGCACCATCTAAGTGCCGCCGGTTTTTTTTTTTTTTTTTTTTATGTTACGAGCGCTCGCCCTTGAAAATAAGGAGTTTGAGCCCTTACCGCAACCTGCCTCATCGTACGAGGACTTAGAATCATTGTTTTTTTTTAATGTTAAAATCGCTCACTCTTGGAAATAAGGAGTTAGAGCCATTGCTGCCGCCTTTCAAAGTTATCGCCGGCTTTTATCTTTTTGAATTTACATAAGTTTCAACGTTCAAAATCCCCACGTTTCAACTGCGGGGGAGTGTTAGAGAATATATTTTATATTTTAGAATTACATCTTTCCATATTATGTTGCTTATTTAGATATATAGTAATATATTATTTATAAGTTAAGAATATATTATTTTCTTGTTTGTAGGATAGATTAGGTTACGTTATGATATCGGTAGATTCTCTTGTAATCCTATATATACATCCTATCATCAATAAAATTATTTACGGGGTTTCATATTATTCAACAAATAAAACTATGATATATAACTTCATTATTTCCAAACAAGATACATGCATAAAAGTGTTGAAAGATGGACAATAGTGCATACAAGTACTAGAAATGCAATCAAGGAGACACAATTGAAACTCCCCTTAGAACAAAGTTCTCAACCAACCCATTAATCAACTTCGAAAACGCCATGCCAACGAATTGAAGTTGCGATACAAGCATGCCAACTGCGTCGGTGGAGAGGGCCGGACATACAACATCGGCTATATGAAGCGGAATTGAGACGTAGCATGGCAATATGGAGAGTCCAATGAGAAGCCCTATTAAATCAGGAACAACAATGGCAAAATCTCCATTGCCACTAGTTGTGGCGTTTCCAATGGGGATAGTCAAATTGAATATGTTGCAATTCAAAGTACCAACCACCCCATCAAGGCCTTGCCCGGGGCAGTTTTCCGTCGGTTGTGCAACAAAGTTGTCCGGTCATGTTTGCGCCAGCTGGCATGTCGACTTGTTGGCCGTTTACGAATAAGTTTGAAGTTGCAAAGAGGAGTGAAATTAGGAACAAGGCATAGATATTAGCCATTTGGAGGATGATGTGCCTAAACCGCAAGCGCACGGCTTCGGTGCAGTACAAAAGATATCGTTCCCACGAGGACCGAACAATCAAGCACTAGCCTATCAATTATCGGTAATCTAAGCCTAATAAAAATACGAGATAGTTGTAAAGAAAACTAAACGGAAAGCAAGTAAATTGATTTGATTTGTATATGATTGGAAATTCCGGAATTAGGGTTTACCACGATATATATTATCGACTCGATTATATTACCGATTGAATTACGATCGCTACTTATGAAGGACACTATCCAATTTTAATCACTATCTTCTGTCGAAGCATAATAACATATCTAAGCTAATTAACCAACTACTTTCGTGTTGATTAGACTAGACTCAGACTCATTAATCTCTATGATAATGTATCGATTCCTCAAAAGACCTAAAACTACTTTCGTGATTTAGGATCCTAGGTTTGAATTCTAGGGTTCTGATATAGATGTCACATTTCAGAATTTTCACCTAATATCTATGATCATGCAAATATGT
This sequence comes from Verbascum thapsus, assembly GCA_963669365.1. Taxonomy (NCBI): domain Eukaryota; kingdom Viridiplantae; phylum Streptophyta; class Magnoliopsida; order Lamiales; family Scrophulariaceae; genus Verbascum; species Verbascum thapsus. The sequence goes on from OY770106.1 coordinate 24,515,749, forward strand.
GGCCAGTAAATTCACAAGCATTAATAAACAAGAATTCAAATCATAAGCTTACGCGATGTAACTTCACCGATTCTATAACCTATATCGATAACATGCTATCGGGCTATTCCCAATTCCAGAATAATATGAATTACTCCATAGAAACGAAAGCACAATAAACAATTAATAAAGCAAACATCATAAACGACAAGAATTCAAAGAGATTAAAGAAGATAATTTCGATAAAACCCGTTGCCGAATAAACTGTTTACAATCGTTCTTGAATTTCGTGTCTCGATCTCCAATCTTTACAACTCGATTCAAGAAAATAAGGTTCGAACCCTAATACAGAGTTTTGAGGGGGTATTTATACCCTAAAAAGAAAAAGGCAGAAATTAGAGAAGATAGGACGGGCCTTAAGCGGTGCGGCGCTGGAGCGCTAGCGCTGGAGCGCTAATCTCTGACTCGAGCGCTCCAGCGCTAAGCGCTGGAGCGCTGGCCTCTGCCTTGAGCGCTCCAGCGCTAGCGCTCCAGCGCTCAAGGCAGACTGTGTTGCTGCATTTTTGTGATAACTCTTTGCTATTCTCGGCTTTTCACGCTACATATTTCCGTTTCGAGCAACTATATTCACCTGCAACACTTAACATGGCTATCAAACGCATTGTGCGGGGGAAAATAGATGAAATCGAGCATAAAACATAGTCTAATGGATGTTGTATGAAGCGTAAAAATGAGGTTTATCAACCCCCCCAAACTTGCTTTTGTTCGTCCTCGAACAAACGGTAAAATAAAATAAAGAAAAAACAACAACGAAACTGAAGATAAACTCATTTTCGTAGAGTACACGATTGCACTTAGCATGTGCAACAAGCCTTTAAACCTTTTTGTTACCCAAAAAGGACGAGTTATAGTCTCGTGAGGGTTTGCAGATGATATACCCACAAAATCCCATAATCAATGAATATTTGCTAAATCGAAATGTGATACAATCGTACAAAAATCGACGTGAACTAATGACCCGACATTTTTAGAGAAAGATCATGCATTTACTTAATCATTGGTTACCTCACACCACAGAGTTAAACAAGCTTCTAGAAAGCACTTAATAAAGCCATCTTTAAGCATTATAGTCGAGTGGCGTTTCTAACAAAATTCGAGTGGCGCCCATCTATACCAACTGATCTTAACAGATATTAGGGTCTAACTGGTTCACAATATTGAGCTGTTAGCGTAAATCACATGTGCAAACGATTTCATACTTTACAGGATTGTGCAATGTTCGTTCTCTTAGACTTTCTATGACACCCGTTAACGAGTTTTGGGTCAACGACTCCCAAGCTAGATAGCCATAGGGCGTTAAGTTTTAAGAGACTCCTTCGGACTTAATCACTCAAGTGTCAAAGGTCACAAAACGAACTAATCCATGCAGAGTGATTCTATATGTATAATATATATATATATATTTTTTTTTTTTGTGCCAGAAGACGTTATTCTAAGTTGGTAGACTTGGAAGCCACCACCTATATGTTTCGAAAACGGGTGATCCACTCAACTCCTATGCCGTGGACTACTACGTATTAGTGACTAGCCAGAAAATTGTAACTAAGCAGATGATATCGCCGACAAAAAAAAAGATTCATGCGTTATATGTATTGAAAGGTCAGGCCTACATATCACTTAGTCATTCGTTGTACGACGATCACAAAGATAAAGCTATAATCCATACTAAAAGTGTTATGTCACCGTAAACAACCCCCAAACTTAAATCGCACATTGTCCCTAATGTGATTAACGTGTGTATGTATGCATGCATAAAAGGAAAAAGGGACATAACCTTGACAAGAGTCGAGATGATCGTTCCGAGTTTGCTAGGTGTTTTATCGAGAGGGCTGTAGAGGAACAAAACACTCAAACTAGAGAAAAGAAATAGACTTTTGGATTAATCATCGTTGGCAATACATTCCATCCTAAAGTCTAAAAACATAAAAACAGAAAAACATAAAAGCATAAAAGCGTAAAGACATAAAAACGAAAGCTAAACGAGAAACTAAAAACATAAAAAGAAAAAGAAAAAGGAAAAGAAAAGAACTCAAGTAAAGCGGATGGCGGTGTAGGGTCTGTCTATGCATTGTCAGCATCAATCTCGGCTATGAAATCATCGACCGGGTCGGTGGCAGTGGTGTTAGTGGTAGTAGTGGGGGCGGTGGCAGTGGTGTTACGTCGAGCGTCTTCATTACGCTGCCACTCTAGAATAGCTCTTATGTCCGTCTGCATTGTATCCATTCCGGTTTGCATGGCGGCCATTCCGGTTTTTATTCCGGCGATGTCGGTTTGAATTTGAACGAACAGATCATAGTATGGATCCGGCGGAGGAGGTGAATGAGCACTCGAGCTAGTCCCAATATATGTTTGCGGCAAATCAGAAGGGTCGTGTGACTGTCGGGCGCGTTTCTGAGGGGGCTTCTTAGACTGACTGAAAGTGATATCGTCACCCGGTCCTTCATAGATATCGTCAGGAAGAGAGGGGACGTCATGGTGTTCACACAGTAAGTGTATAAGCGCCGGGAAAATTAAAGGACTCTTCCTTTTCGCGTTTGGATTCGTTAAATCGACTATCAGACCGGTGATAGTGGATCGTAGGGTCGTGTAAATCAGTTCTGCCTCTTGAATCATCTGTTTACTTTGTATGGCATGTATTAATATAGCGCGAGAACGATTTACCTCGGAAGTATTCAGTGTCGGGCTAAGTCGATAACGAATAAGCTCATACCAGAAAAAGGCCTCTGGTGTCAGATCCACTCGAGGCAGTATAGTGCCTCCTTTTTTCCATTGTGCACCATCATTAGCAATGGCGTCTGTCACGTCCTCTAAGAATTGGTTGGTTGAGTCTTTCATCATTGTTCCATAATCGCATCGGGGCTTGTTTGGTAGGTGGAGGACATGCCGAATAGCTTTTTTGTTGAAATTGACGGTTACCCCTCGTACCGTAGTGGATTTATGACGATGATTCGCTCCTACTTTTTCATCGTTTACACAGTTGGCATAGAACTCTTGAACCCATGTGAGGTTGATTTTTTCTATTGGAGTCGCAAATGCTTTCCAACCGTGAAAATTTATTTTCTCATTTAGAACACGATTTTTGTCAGTAAATAGGGCACGCTCCTTGTGGATGGTATGAAATAGTATACGGCGCCAGTACGATTCGATTGCTGGTGTCTCGAATTGTTGGATTGTGTCGGCGTTCTCAGTCTCAAATTGATCGTGAGAGCTACTCGCCGGAGCTTTACCATTAGACACGTTCTTGGTTCTAACCATTTTTCCAGAAATTTCGGCAGAGTAACCTTTGTAATTGTTTGACCAAGTCCTCGACAAAACAGAAAAGCCAACAAAAATTCGTTCAACCAACTCAACCAATTCAATTCGATTCGAACTCGAAAACAATCACGAAGCAAAAATCCCGCAAAGCTAATTCACACTTGAAACTTGAACAATCCTCAAACTCCCCACTTCAATTCAAAAGTAACCGAGCAAAATGTTTTCGAATTCCACAATTCTCAATTCAAAACCCTAACTTGATATCCCCAAATGAACAATGCAACTATCAATCCTCCGAAATTATGCTCAATATCACTAATTCACTTCACAATCAAGCTAATAACTCCAATAATTCTTCAATATCAACTAAAAACCAACCCTAATTTCGAAATCAAAGGAAAACCCCCAAATTCGAAACCCTAATTTCGACAATAATTCGAACAATGTAAAGCTGTGCCTTCCTTACCCGGAATTTCGATGTTGTAGCCGAGAAGAGGGGATGAATTCGTGGCCTTCAACCCTGTTTTGCAAGAATAGAACAATAAATCGTGAGTTTGAAGTTAATGCGGGAGTTGTTTTATGAGGTGAGTTCGAATGGGAGAGAGTAAAATAAAAGTGGGAGAAATAAATAAAGGGGAAACCCGCTGCCTACATCGCTGGAGCGCTTAGCGCTTCAGCGCTTCAGCGCTCCAGCGCTAGGCGCTAGAGCGCTGAGCTCTGTTTGTAGCGCTCCAGCGCGAAGCGCTAGAGCGCTATGCTCTGTTCGTAGTACTATGAAAAACATTAAAAAGACAGAGAAAAACAAAAGAACAAAACGGAAAAGAAGAGAAAGGAAACAAAAGAAAGAAAACAAGAAGGATACATTTGGGTTGCCTCCCAAAAAGCGCTTGTTTTACGTCTTTAGCTCGATGTTACCACGCTTAATTCGTTGTGTCTGATCGAGCGTCGCGAAGGCTCGACGTGATAGCTTTTTCGATCGGTTCACCTGCGATGTAATGCTTAAGCCTTTGCCCATTAACTTTGAAAATTCCCGTTCCTTCGCTCCAAATATCGACAGCCCCGAATGGATATGCTGTTTCAACTACAAATGGTCCCGACCATCTTGATCGTAATTTGCCCGGAAACAGTCTCAGACGTGAATTGAATAATAAAACGAGATCACCCTTTTTGAATTCTCGTCTGTGAATCTGTTTGTCGTGCCACCTCTTAGTTCGTTCCTTGTATATTCGCGCATTCTCATATGCATCTAATCTTAACTCGTCAAGCTCATGTAATTGTAACATTCTCCGCTCGCCAGCATCTTTAAGATCGAAATTTAGAGCTTTGACGGCCCAATACGCCTTATGCTCGAGTTCTACCGGTAAATGGCAAGATTTGCCATAAATAAGACGAAAGGGTGTCGTACCTATCGGAGTTTTGAAAGCGGTGCGATAAGCCCATAAGGCGTCGTCTAATTTGAGAGACCAATCCTTTCTTGATTTCGAGACAGTCTTTTCGAGGATTACCTTTATCTCTCTATTCGAAACTTCTACTTGACCACTAGTTTGGGGATGATATGATGTAGCGACTTTGTGAGTGACCCCATACTTGGTAAGTAAAGCTTCGAATTGGCGCTCCGTAAAATGAGTGCCTTCGTCACTTATCACTACCCTTGGAACACCGAATCTCGGAAAAATAGTCTTTTTAAACAACCGGGTTACCACTCTCGAATCATTTGTTGGCGAAGCAATCGCTTCAACCCACTTCGAAACATAGTCTACCACCACAAGAATGAACTTATTACCGCACGACGATGGGAATGGTCCCATAAAATCAATTCCCCAAACATCAAAAATCTCAACTTCCAGAATTGTATTCATAGGCATCTCGTTACGCCTCGATATATTCCCCGTTCTTTGACAACTATCACATGCGCTAACGAAATCTTGAACATCTTTGAACAGAGTAGGCCAATAAAACCCGGATTGAAGAATCTTTGCTACCGTCTTGGATTTACTAGCATGACCCCCATATGGTGAACTATGACAGTGAGTCATGACACTTACCATCTCATCTTCCGGTATGCATCTCCTATATACCCCGTCGGTACAGTGCTTGAAAAGAAGAGGCTCATCCCAGTAGTAATGCTTAAGATCAGTGAAAAATTTCTTCTTTTGCTGATAACTAAAATCGGGCGGTAGAATCTTACATGCTAAGTAGTTAACATAATCAGCGTACCACGGTGCATCTATCTTAGCCACTGCATAAAGATGGTCATCAGGGAATGAATCGTCTATCGGTAGGGCCTCTTTATTCTCATCCTCCCTAAGTCGAGATAGATGATCGGCTACGGTATTCTCTATCCCCTTTTTATCCCGGATCTCGAGATCGAACTCTTGCAATAGTAATATCCATCTGATAAGTCTCGGCTTTGCGTCTTTTTTACTCAACAGATACCTGATTGCTGAATGATCGGTGTAAACGATAACCTTATAACCGACCAGGTATGAACGGAACTTGTCAAAAGCGAACACTACAGCTAATAACTCTTTCTCTGTGGTAGCATAGTTCATTTGGGCCTCGTCTAATGTCCTACTAGCATAGTAGATGACATGCATCTTTTTATCCTTTCTTTGTCCCAATACTGCCCCAATAGCGAAATCGCTTGCATCGCACATAATCTCGAATGGCAAATTCCAGTCCGGCGGTTGAACTATTGGTGCGGTGATCAACGCTTCTTTCAACCTGCGAAAAGCATCAGAACAATCATTATCAAAGTTGAAAGGAACGTCTTTAGCAAGTAAATGAGTTAAGGGCTTAGTAATTTTAGAAAAATCTTTAATGAATCTCCGGTAAAAACCAGCATGGCCCAAAAAACTCCGAATGTCTTTCACACAGGTAGGTGGTGGTAACTTCTCGATTACTTCCAGCTTTGCTCGATCAACTTCAATTCCTCGTTCAGATACGAGGTGGCCTAACACAATGCCTTCCCTAACCATAAAATGGCATTTTTCCCAATTTAAGATTAAATTAACTTCTCCACATCTCTGCAATACTCGAGAAAGATTAGACAGACAAATATCGAAAGTAGTGCCATATACAGAAAAGTCATCCATAAAAACTTCCATAATGTTCTCAATCAAATCAGAAAATATAGCCATCATACATCTTTGAAAAGTAGCAGGTGCATTACACAAACCAAAAGGCATTCTCCTAAAAGCATAAGTGCCATAGGGGCATGTGAACGTGGTTTTTTCTTGATCATTAGGGTGGATGGGAATTTGATAAAATCCCGAATACCCATCTAGATAACAAAAATGCGAATGATTAGCTAACCTTTCAAGTACTTGATCAATAAAGGGAAGGGAAAAGTGATCTTTTCGTGTCGCCGTGTTCAATTTCCTATAGTCTATACACATTCTCCACCCGGTGACTGTCCTAGTAGGAATTAATTCGTTTTTCTCGTTTTTCACCACAGTCACTCCTCCTTTCTTAGGGACTACTTGTACCGGACTTACCCACTTACTATCAGAGATAGGATAAATAATTCCAGCATCTAACAATTTTAAAACTTCTTTTCTAACTACATCCTGCATAGTAGGATTTAATCTACGTTGGTGTTCTCTAGAAGGTTTAAAATCATCTTCCATCAAAATTTTATGCATGCAAAACGATGGATTAATCCCTTTCAAATCGTCTATGGTATAGCCTATGACTTTTTGATGTGACCTAAGTACTCTAAGCAATTTATCGATCTCTTCCTTACTTAAATCAGCATTCACGATCACAGGATACATAGAATTAGGGCCGAGAAATTCATACCTGAGTGTCGAGGGAAGTGGTTTTAGTTCTACCTGGGGTATTGAGTTGGATTCTTTACTTTCCTTAGGATCTTTGCTCAACTCTTTTACTCCAATGGCATTGACTGGAACCGGTGGATTTCCCTCGAGAAGACGAGCGATATCAGCAATGGCTTCGTCTTCATCTCCTGTTGAACCGTTGTTCACTAGGCAAGCTTCCAATGGATCACTGCATAGATATTTCGCGAGCTTGTCTTGAACTAGCCGGTCCACCTGATCAACTCTACAACAAGAATTCTCAAGAGAAGGGTAAGTAACAGTTTTAGCCAAATTAAATTCAACCTTCTCGTCCCCGACTTTTAATGATAGTCTACCGTTCTTAACATCTATAATAGCAAATGATAGTCTACCGTTCTTAACATCTATAATAGCACCAGCTGTGGCTAAGAACGGTCTACCAAGTATGATGGGGATTTGAGAATCCTCCTCCATCTCTAGAACAACAAAATCAGCAGGAATGAAAAATTTTCCTACTCTAATCGGTACATCTTCTAGCATACCTACTGGATACTTCACAGATCTATCAGCTAATTGCAGAGTAATCATAGTAGGTTTTAACTCACCCATCTCTAACTTACGTGAAACCGAAAGAGGCATAAGGCTAACGCTAGCACCAAGGTCACACAAAGCATGATCAAAACTCACGTTACCTATCACACATGGAATCGAAAAACTACCGGGGTCTTTAAGCTTAGGAGGCAATTTATTTTGAATTAATGCACTACACTCTTCAGTTAAAGCCACAGTTTCATAATCCTCAAGTTTACGTTTGTTAGACAGAATTTCCTTCAAAAATTTAGCATATGACGGCATCTGTGCAAGTGCATCAGTGAATGGAATGTTAATATAAAGCTTTTTCAAAACATCTAAAAACTTTCCAAACTGCTTATCTAATTTTGCCTTAGCTAATCTTTGAGGGAAAGGTACGGGTGGTTCATATGGTGGTGGAGGTACATAAACAGGCTCTTTTTCAGTTACTTCGTTCGTTTTATCTGTTGAGCTGTCAGGGCTAGGCGTTTTCTCTTTTTCTAACTTATCAGTTAACTCAGTTTGACTCATATCTGTAGGCATCCTAGGACCTTCATAATTAGTACCACTCCTTAAAGTAATAGCCTTACAATGTTCCTTTGGATTTGTCTCGGGTTGACCGGGAAACGAACCAGAAGTCCTAATCGGGTTATTAGCCTGTTGTGCAATTTGAGTTTCTAGCATTTTGTTATGAGTTGCTAATGAATCTACTTTCGTTGCTAGTTGCTTAATTGCATCATTTACTACTTCGTTTTGTTTAGTCTGGGCTACTACAAAACCCTCAAGAAGTGACTCTAGGTTCGATTTCTGTGGTGGAACAGGGTTATAAGACTTTTGTTGAAATCCAGGTGGTGGTCTAAAATTTGATTGTGGGGCTGCGTTTTGAGGCTTGTATGAAAAATTGGGGTGATTTCTCCAACCAGGGTTAAAAGTATTTGAAAACGGGTCGCTCTTTTGGTTGAAGTTGTTCACATAGTTGGCTTGTTCTATAGAGGTAGCGGTTGGTATACTCGCAAATTGACACTCTAAAGCAACATGACCAACTATACCACATATTTCACACATAGGGGGTGGGGTAGTGACAGAATTAACATGCATATTCATAGAATCCAGCTTCTTAGACATAGCATCTACTTGTGCAGAAAGTAAAGTAATGGCATCAATATCATACTTACCTGGCGTCTTCTGTGGAGTCGATCTTTCGCTGGACCATTGGTAGTGGTTCAATGCCATGTCTTCAATCAAATCGTATGCTTCGTCGATACCTTTATTCATCAGAGCTCCTCCAGCTGCTGCATCGACTGACATCCTCGTGGTATAAATCAGCCCGTTATAAAAAGTATGCACTATGAGCCATTTCTCTAGCCCGTGATGTGGGCACAGTCGCAGAAGATCTTTGAATCGTTCTCAAGCTTCATTCAACGATTCGCCTTCTCTCTGAGCAAAAGTCGTAATTTGATTCCTCAGTTGTGCAGTCTTGCTCGGTGGAAAGTATCTCGCTAAAAATGTCTGCATCAATTGATCCCATGTTCTAATCGAACCAGTCGGTAAGGAATGTAGCCAAGCTCTCGCCTTGTCTCTCAGTGAGAACGGGAATAATCTCAGCCTGATAGCATCCTGAAAAACCCCGTTCATCTTCAGAGTGTCGCAGTACTCTAAAAACATTGACAAGTGAAGATTCGGCTCTTCAGTAGGTGCACCCCCAAACTGATTCTGCTGAACCATTTGCAGAAGGGATGGCTTGAGCTCGAAATTGTTGGCCTCTACAGTAGGCCTGGCAATGCTGGAGTGAAGTGTCTGGGCATTCGGCGCTGCAAAATCCTTAAGACATCTCGCATTTGCGTTCGCGTTCACATTTACAGCTGGGTTTGCATTCGCGTTAGCGTTTGCATTAGCATTCACATTCTCTTCAGCCATTGTTACTTGACTCAGTTGAAGTTGTTTCAGTTTTTGTAGTCTTCTCCTAGCACGAAAGGTTTGCTCGATTTCCGGATCAGGTTCGAAATTGATCTTACTTCGCATACAAGAGAAACCGAAATCCTGAAATAAAACAGAAAAATAAAAATTAAAAACTAAAAATAAAATAAATGGCTTAGTCTCACTAAGATCTGATAAAAACTAATATTGACTATTCAAGTCCCCGGCAACGGCGCCAAAAACTTGATGTGCCTAAACCGCAAGCGCACGGCTTCGGTGCAGTACAAAAGATATCGTTCCCACGAGGACCGAACAATCAAGCACTAGCCTATCAATTATCGGTAATCTAAGCCTAATAAAAATACGAGATAGTTGTAAAGAAAACTAAACGGAAAGCAAGTAAATTGATTTGATTTGTATATGATTGGAAATTCCGGAATTAGGGTTTACCACGATATATATTATCGACTCGATTATATTACCGATTGAATTACGATCGCTACTTATGAAGGACACTATCAAATTTTAATCACTATCTTCTGTCGAAGCATAATAACATATCTAAGCTAATTAACCAACTACTTTCGTGTTGATTAGACTAGACTCAGACTCATTAATCTCTATGATAATGTATCGATTCCTCAAAAGACCTAAAACTACTTTCGTGATTTAGGATCCTAGGTTTGAATTCTAGGGTTCTGATATAGATGTCACCTTTCAGAATTTTCACCTAATATCTATGATCATGCAAATATGTGGCCAGTAAATTCACAAGCATTAATAAACAAGAATTCAAATCATAAGCTTACGTGATGTAACTTCACCGATTCTATAACCTATATCGATAACATGCTATCGGGCTATTCCCAATTCCAGAATAATATGAATTACTCCATAGAAACGAAAGCACAATAAACAATTAATAAAGCAAACATCATAAACGACAAGAATTCAAAGAGATTAAAGAAGATAATTTCGATAAAACCCGTTGCCGAATAAACTGTTTACAATCGTTCTTGAATTTCGTGTCTCGATCTCCAATCTTTACAACTCGATTCAAGAAAATAAGGTTCGAACCCTAATACAGAGTTTTGAGGGGGTATTTATACCCTAAAAAGAAAAGGCAGAAATTAGAGAAGATAGGACGGGCCTTAAGCGGTGCGGCGCTCCAGCGCTAGCGCTGGAGCGCTAATCTCTGACTCGAGCGCTCCAGCGCTTAGCGCTGGAGCGCTGGCCTCTGCCTTGAGCGCTCCAGCGCTAGCGCTCCAGCGCTCAAGGCAGACTGTGTTGCTGCATTTTTGTGATAACTCTTTGCTATTCTCGGCTTTTCACGCTACATATTTCCGTTTCGAGCAACTATATTCACCTGCAACACTTAACATGGCTATCAAACGCATTGTGCGGGGGAAAATAGATGAAATCGAGCATAAAACATAGTCTAATGGATGTTGTATGAAGCGTAAAAATGAGGTTTATCAGAGGATGATATAGTAATAGGCAAAATTGCATATTTGGTACCTCAAGTTGGCCTGTACACGAATGTGATACCTAAATTTGGACCACTTGCAATTTGGGTACCATATGTTACAAAAATTGGCAATTTCAATACAAATTTCGCCGGAAAATCATAAATTGGCCGGAAAAAGTCACGTGCGTGGCACGTAACTTTCAATTTGGGGATTTTCTCCCAATTTGGAGATTTTTGGCCTCAATTTGGGGATTTCTAATTTTTCATTAAACAAAATAAAAATCAAACTAAAATTCCAAAAACGTTCCCACGATTTGCCATCCCATTTCAGCAACTTTCCTCCCCTCTTTTTATTAACATTGAACGAAACGAACGAACAAAATCATCCCAAATCCCAAATCAACTCAAAACCCTAACCCTAAATTGTCCCGATTTTTCACCCAATTTCAACTCGATTTCATCATTTTACCACAAAGGACAAGTTGGGGCAAAAACAGGGGTAAAAACAAGAGCTAGAGCTGCAGAGATGGCTAAAAACAAAGGAAAGAAGAAGAAATGAACATGTGTTGTGTTGCTGAAACAGAGTATTTATGTTTGTGGTTATGTTTGTGGTTATGGTTGTGTTGCTAAAACAGAGTATTTATGTTTTTGTTAATGTGTTGTAGTTATGGTTGTGTTATTGAACATGGTTTGGTATGTTTGGTCTGTTGAACATGGTTTGGTCTGCTTTGTTATGTTTGGAATGAACATGGTTTGGTTTGTTGATCATGGTTTGTATTTATGCAATTTAGCCTATTATGCAATTTACCCTGCAGTTTATTTTGCCATTCTATCTATTATGCAATTTTGCCCATTCTATTCCAAACAAGAAACAAAATAAAACATCAATACACATTAACAAAAATACATTAACAAAATAAACATCAATACATATTATGACATTCAAAATAAACATCAATACACAAGCATCAACCAAATGTTCATTGTACACTTGAAACATAAAACATAATACCAACAATACCAATACCTACATACTAAGCAAACCAACACATTAACAAAAACAACCAAGATACTACAAGAAAAAACTTCATCATTTTATTCTTTGTATGTAGTCTTGCATTTGCATCTTCTAGGCTTGAATTTTGAAATCCTTTGCTTGCTATTATTCCTTCCATGTTTCTCTTTTCATCCAACAAAGTACATATTTGTTGTCTCAACAGCTCATTTTCATCCACCAATCTAACCTTTTCCCGGCGTAATAGTGGTATAACTATCGTGGACCTCGAGCACATTGGAGGATCGAGCCATTGGAAAAAATTGCAGCCACCATTCTGATTAACAAAAGAAGAAAAAATAGTAAGCAAAAGAAGCAATATTAGGCACCCATTGTAATAAGCAAAAGAAGCAACATTACTGTATTTGAAGAAGCAACTAAAATCTGAAGAATTGATAATGCCACACCCCAAAAATAGCATTCAATATCAAAATTACCTTCCAATTTTCGCATCCATAGAATCTTCGACCCGGATTGACAACGGTCCAACTAATGCGCAAGGATGCAATTTTCCCGCATTCACATCGCTGCAATTCATGGGAAGATGAGGTGGAAGAGGAACTTGACATTTAAGATAAACTTCAACTTGTGGTAAAATGATGAAATCGAGTTGAAATTGGGTGAAAAATCGGGACAATTTAGGGTTAGGGTTTTGAGTTGATTTGGGATTTGGGATGATTTTGTTCGTTCGTTTCGTTCAATGTTAATAAAAAGAGGGGAGGAAAGTTGCTGAAATGGGATGGCAAATCGTGGGAACGTTTTTGGAATTTTAGTTTGATTTTTATTTTGTTTAATGAAAAATTAGAAATCCCCAAATTGAGGCCAAAAATCCCCAAATTGGGAGAAAATCCCCAAATTGAAAGTCACGTGCCACGCACGTGACTTTTTCCGGCCAATTTATGATTTTTCGGCGAAATTTGTATTGAAATTGCCAATTTTTGTAACATATGGTACCCAAATTGCAAGTGGTCCAAATTAAGGTATCACATTCGTGTACAGGCCAACTTGAGGTACCAAATATGCAATTTTGCCTATAGTAATAGTACTATATGTTACTCTTGTGATTTGACACTTTTTTTGTGCTGAAATGTTGGAAAAAAACCCTTTTTATACTTGGTTTTGTATTATTGGATTCTTGAAATTGAGCAATTTTTGTTCAATCATATTGTGTTATATCAATGATACCTTAATATGGATATTGTGTCCTTTTCATTTAGAAGTATGCAATAAGCTTTGGAAATCATATTGATAATGGTGTGGTTAATTGCACTATCAAAAAGTACATTTTGCCCTCAAACAATACTATTTTTGACACTTTTCACCAAAATAATAATAATAATAATACAATTACCAATGATTCAAAAATACTTTTTGCCCTTTGATTAATGATATCGATTCTCATTGTCCGGTGTATGCAGAAATAAGTGGACAATTATTTAATTAAATAACAATTTATATATAGAAATCTTCAATTATATTGAATGACTTATACATTTAAAATCTTTATTATTAGAGATGAGAAAGATTTTTTCACGTCTCTAACACATCTCTTCAGGACCAGATATCTTATGTTAGAGAATAAGAGTATTTAATGTTCAAGTTATCAAATACAATACATGAGTTTTATATTAGCACGTATTCAGTGGATTCAATCAAAATTATTTTTAAATTATTACAAAAGGAGATGTTCTTTTTACTTGTACTCTAAATCCTAGCACTAATTTAGTTAAACGATTCAATTGCATTTAATTAGATGATTTTTAAATTACATGACAACATTTAATTATATGTAGAAATTTTCAAACATATTGAATGACTTATACATTTAAAATCTTCATTATTAGAGATGAGAGACTTTTTCACGTCTCTAACACATCTCTTCACGAGCAGATATCTTATGTTGTTAGAGAATAAGAGTATGTAATGTTCAAGAAATCAAATACATTACAAAATTAGAAATTAAAGATCTTAACAGCAAAAGAACATCCAATCTTGCCATATACCTGGTTTACCAGTGCCATTAGATTACGCCTGAAAACGAAAAAATACATAAAATCCTTCTACCTTGTGCTTGTATCACTAAAATTATATGAACAAATGCTGCCATGGAAAGTAACTCACACATATCCCCAACTCACAAGTGATGTACAGATTCGATATCATCTGTAGAAGTAGGCAATTTTTTGTTACGGTTAAAGACATACAATATAAAACAAAGATGGCCAGTCTGGAAAACAGAGTGCATACATATTGTACAATGGCAATATTAAAAACGGCAAGAACTATTCACAAAAAGAAAAGCACATCAATAAGAAATTGAGTATAGTCTGATCAGAAGAAAATAATATATATCCACGAAAATAGGGTACTAAATTTCTGAAAGTGCATTATTCACTCGTCGATATGACTGGGCTGACAGGAATCTGGAAAACCGAGAAAAAAAATTCAGATACTGCAAATGTGATAGGGGAGAAGTTAATAATTATACAAAATTGTACCAAATCTTGGTGAAATAAGAAACCAACATGATTATGAGAACACAACAGCGAATAATAAGTTGAAGATCACACCATTCCAAATTTAGGGAGATATCATGGTCCACAGAGCCATCTCAATTTCAGTAAAGCTGTATACACCAATCCAAAGGAACTTTGGTTTGGCTTACTTCTTGACTGAGATTTCTTGAACAACTAATTATGCCATTTGCATGCAGCCGATTGTGTGATTCATCTCTTAAGAGAAGTTATTTTCAATCAAATTGATGAAAATATATAACATGAGATCTACTATTAAAATACACACGGGGGACGCTTTGAAATATAGATACAGTTGAAACTTACCAAGAGGGTGTTTGGCTAAGCTTATTTAAAACATCTTATAAGTTCTTACAACTTATAAGATGTTTTAAGAGCTTATAAGATGTTTGATCTTATTTAAAAAATAAGCTCTCAAGTGTTTGGATAAAATAAGTCCATTGGACTTATAAAATGTTTTCAAATATTATAAGAGAGAATTTGTGCAACAATAAAAATAAAAAAAATTCGAAGAAGGATATTGTTATAGAAAGGAAAAAATTAACTAAGGTTGTTATGTCTTTTAAGAATATAAACAACATCTCGAATCTGAGATTTTGAAATAAGTTGGGGTTGGCTAACTTATTTCTTATTTGCTTATAAGACCCAAACATCTTATTTTTGGGTCTTATAAGATCTTATTAAAAAAAATTATCCAAACACTTTTGTAGAGCTTATAAGCTCTCAAACATCTTATAAGATGTTTAAAAGAGCTTATAAGCTTAGCCAAACGCCCTCCAATATGCGTTCGAAACTTCAAGAAAAAAGAAAAAAGAGAACATCTCAAATCAGATTTTTGGAATTCACCGTCCTTCAAAAGACTATCATAAAGATCACAAGGCGACTCGTCATTACAGTAGAATATAACATCCACTGAGCTCCCATTATCCACCAAGACCTTGTGTACAACAAAATTAGCTATGTCCATGACTACCACCATGGGATCGTCATAGGGCCGAATCACGCCCTCATAATCGCGGTTATCAAAACTAATTACTTCTTCTCTGGCCATTCTCCGATCCTTCGATCACCATGATATTTTGTCAAGAGCCGCCCCTTTGTCCATATGATCTCGCCTCTCTAGCGTACTTCCGTCGGGCATTCATTGAATCTCCACCAGATGGTCCCCCAGCCATGGGGTAGATTGCACCATTGTTGGGCAAATTAGCTGGTAATTCATTGCGTTGAGGTTCTTGCCTCGGAGTGTTGCGGTCATTTTTTCGTCCTCCATAACCTTTTTTTGTCCCGGGATCGATTTCGTGACCTACGGTCTTGTTGTTTCCCATCTTGCCTCGGGGCCTCTCTTGCCCGAGTAGCGTTATCTATAAACTCTTGGATACCCTTGATTAATAAGTCTTTGTATTTCATCTTTTAGCTGAAAACAATCTTCTGTGTCATGACCATTGTCTTTATGAAATCGACAATATTTCTGGCTGGACTTTCTCTTGGGGTCGTACTTCATCTTTTGAGGCCACAATCTTAGATTTTTCAATCGCCATCAGCATTTGACCTCGAGAAGTGTTCAGAGGCGTGTAGCTATCGTATTTTGCGAACCGTTGGGGTCGTTCTCTTCTTTTCTCACTTCTACCTGCTCCACGTCGGTCATTCCGATCGTACCTCTCTCCTTCGCTTCCAAGCGTTGGCCTCTCTGCTCGTCATACCTCACCGACCGTCTTTCTTGGTAACCAACCACTCGAGATTCCTCTCTTTTCATCAAAATCATCTCTTCCTCCTGAATATATTTTTGAGCAACCATCATTAATTCATCTTGGTCTTTCGGGGCATTACGAACCAGAGCACCTGCTAGTGGACCCTCCTTTAACCCATTTACCATCAACTGAACCAACACCTTGTGCTGCAACCCAGGAACATTCAAGGCCTCATCTTGAAATCGATCCACAAAGGTCCGCAGGGTCTCTCCATCACGTTGTTTTATTCCTAATAAGCTAGCTGCCGACTTACCAGTTCTCCTTTTGCTCACGAAATGGTTCTCAAACTTTCTTGTAAACTGCACATAGGATGTGATAGTCCTGGATGGGTGGCTAATATACCACTCTTGCGCCCTTCCTACCAATGTCGTAGCAAAAATTCTGCTATTTAGCGCGTCACTTAAATTGTGCAAGGCCATCAAAGTTTCGAATGTTATGACATGCTTTTTAGGATCTTTCGTCCCATCATATTTTGGTAAATCTGGAATTCTGAACTCGGAAGGCATGACTTCAGATAAAATGTCCACATGGAAAGGTGAATTGCGACGTTGGAGGGCCGAAATAGGAACAAACACGCGTGCAGCATGCGTGCGTTCCCGATGAGCAGATTCGGCCTCATCCTCTTCGGGTCACATTTTTGCTTTATTCTTGGCCATGTATTGCGAGCCATGTTGCCTGCTATAGTTGTCATTGGGGCTAACGTTCTGTTCTCTTCCCTTCTCCCTCTCCCCGCGATGATGTTCCTCTTGTTCCCACTCCGGGACAAGTTCATGGAATAATCGTCGGGGTATCCCCTTATTGCGTCCTTCTTCCCCTCGTTCCCTTTCTGGGTCGAGTTCATGGAATTGACGTCTTTGGGTGACTGGGTCGGGATGGATGAGCCCAATGTTTGGTATTTTTTGCACCTTCGACATTTGTTCAAGCAGAAATTTTTGACCCCATTCTTCCATCAGACGTGCGAGCTCACTTTCAGTCATCGTGATCATTTTTTCTTGTTGAGCTCCAGCCTTATCATGGTCATTGACCGGGTGTGGTGGGGTGAAATTGGTGCATCGTCCAGACATATCTCCTGGTCGTTTGCTCGTTTCTTCCTGCATCCTGCAAAATTATAACGAAGCAAATGTTAGACAAATTACTATTATAAAACACGGTATGCACGATCACAAGGCGACTCGTCATTACAGTAGAAAAACAAACATAATAAACAAGGGAGAAAATTTTTCCGATTGAATGAAAGATTTGGGAAGTATGAAATAAATAAGTTTTCTTGGATTTAATATTTTTCATTTGGCAGTAAAATCATGGTCACTCAAATAAGTAAAATTCAAGAAACGAAACTTCTTCTCCCGAAGAGATTTACCAAAGAAAGAATCATACCTTAATTTTGGGCATCAGATGATGATCTTCATACTGTGTCTGAAATTACTTCTTTTCAATTATTAAGGACAATGTTACTCACAATGTTAATTACTTCTTGGATTTTTTTCCCTTCGACATGGCTACAAATTTTTTCCCTTCGACATATCACACAAATAAATAAAATTAAAGAAGATAAACTTCTTCTCAAGAGATATCAAATCAAATTACATCAAAGAAATAATCATACCTTACTTTTGGAGAACACATGATCTTCATGCTGTCTACAAATACTTCTCTCTTTCTCTGTCTTAAAATTTTTTGAACAGTGTGGGAAACTGTGTATGTTTGATTCCTTTTATAAACGTTTTCGTGCGTGGTAATAACACTTTTATTAGCTGTTTTTCACAATTCATATATTAACATGTTTTTGTGCGTGGTAATAGTGAAAAAAATGTTCCGAAAAAATAAATAAATATTTTTTTTAGTGTGAATGCAATTTTGTCAGATCATTAAATTATCAATACACATGTGAAAAAGGATAAGGAGAAGAAAGAGAGCGAGACGAAGAAGAGGAATTGGAGGAGACGAGGGAGAGAATGAAGTTGACATTTTAAAAAAGAGAACATTTTGAGAAAGATGAGGAAGGAGAAAGAAAGGGAGATGAAGAAGGGAAGGGGAAGGAGCGGGAGGCAAAAAGATGACAGAGAAAATAGAGAGACGAAGATGAATAAAAAGAAGACAAAGAAACGGATGGGCCGAATAAGATACATGATGAGACAAAGAAAGAAGAAGTTGACGCTTAAATAATTAGAAGACAAGAAAAAATTAACACTTGAATAATTAGAGGAAGAAAAGAAGAAGAGGAAGGAAAAGAGAGAGACAAAATAGAGAGAATGGGAAGAAACGGAACAAGAATGAAAAAATGGAGACAAAAAGAGGGACAAGAAGAATGGGGCAGAAACTAATAGAGGAATAAGAAAAAGAAAATGGAAATAAAGAAATGACGAAGAAGAAAGAGGAGATGAAGGAAATGAAATCGAGAGGCTTTTAGAAACATGGAGACAACGACGAGAAGAATGAGAAGGAAAATGAGAAGAAAAAGAAGACAAGTGGAAGGGGAAGAAGGAGGAGTTACAGATGAAGTAGGAAAAGAAATGAGGGAGACAAAAATAACTAAAATTGGAGACCTAGAGAAGAGCAATATGGAGAATAAGAAGAAAACAAAGAAAATGGAATAAAGAATCAAATAAATCAAAAGGAAACATGGAGAAAGAAGATGCCGGAGGAAAAAGAGACTGTGGAGAGAAAATAAGGAGCACAAGAATGAGAAGAAAATGAAGGGGAAAAAGAAAGAGAACAAAATAGGGAGACAATGGTAAAAAGAAGAAGAAAAGAGAAGATGGAAGCAAAGAAAAAAGAAGAAGACTTAGAAAAAGAAAAAGAAAGAAGGAAAGAGAGGCAGAGGTTAAGAAACGGGAGAAAAAGACATGGAGAACAAAAGTGAGACGGAGAAAAGAAAAAGTAGGTGAAAACGAATAAGAGGGAGACGATGAAGCAAAAGAAGAAAATAGAGAAAGACCATCTTCGAATAAATGAAGAAAAAAAGGCGAAGAAGAAGAAAACATAGGAGAGGGAGATGAAGAAGCAAATTTGTGAAGTCTACGTAAAAAATATATTTTTTTACAATAAAAATGAGAGGAGATGAGAGAGAACAAGAAAAAAGAGAGCATAAGAATGAGAAAGAGGGAGATGAAGAAGCAGAAGAAAAAAGAAGACAAATAAGCAAAAGGAGATAGAAACAAATAAAAGAGGAAGAAGGAGAGAAAGGAAGAGAGAGCTAAAACCCACAAGATCGATAAGAAGTGGAAGGAGTAGTAGAATGAGAAGAAGAAAGAGACGAAGAAGTAAAATAATAAGAAAAGGGGGACAAAGGAGAAGGATAAGGAGAAGAAATGATAGAAAAAAAATAAGAAACATGAGAAGAAGAGGAAGCAGAGAGATAGAGACGAGGAAAAAACAGGTGAAGGAGATAGAGGAGAAAAAAAAAGTGAGAGAGGGAAACAAAGAAAAATGAGAAGAAGGTGAGACAAAGAAAAAGTAGATGGAGACAAAGAGAATAATACAAAGGTGAAGGTGTAGTAGAAGGAGATGGAGAAGGAAAGAAGAGGAGACGAAAAAACAAGGAGAAAAAGAATGAGGAGAAGAAGAAGAAGAAGAAAATAAAGGAGAAGGAGAGGGAGAAGACAAAGAATGAAGAATGAGAAGGAGATGAAGAGAAGAAAAATAGCTCACAAAGAGAACAAGACAAAGAAGAGGGGTAGAAGAAGGAGAATGAGACGGACAACAAGAAAATAAGGAGAAGGAGATAGCGAATGAGAGAGACGACGAAGAAAGGAATGGAGGAAGATGAAGAATAGGAAAAAAAAAAGGAAGAGAAAGAGATAGAGAATGATAGAGACGACGCAGATAAAGGAGGGAAATGAGAGGGAGATTGAGAGAAGAAGAAAAAAGAAGAGAAAGATAGAAGAAATGAAGATAAATGCATGTCAAAGAAAAAATTGACATAAAATTAAGAAGGGATTTACAATTTGAAGAAGATAAACTTAACAATTTAAAGAAAAAAAAGTTGACATTATGAAGAAAAAAATGACAAAAAAACAAAATTTTTCAATAAGATATTGACATGTTGATGAAGAAACTGATGATTTCAAAAATAAATCACAAAACAGACCGGTGCATCCTGAACACCAAGAATCACAGCAAGAAATTGTAACTTTTTTCGAATCCCAGTAAGAACACCATCGGGTAAAAAAAGAAATAGAATCAGTATATGATGATTGAAATCATAAGAGTATTACAAGATAAACAAAAAAAATGTTAAAAGGACAGTGAAAGAAACTCAAAAAGATTACCGGACAGCCGACACCCTCATCTTCAAATTTCTACTTTTCTGGACACCCACAAGATATTCGCAGCAAGAATGTGAAGAGAAATCAACTTTCTACTTCCCTCAACAACACCCATAAGAAATCATGAAATCCCAGCAAAAATTGAAGACAAATTTCTACTTTTTCTCGAATCGCACAGCAAGAAAGGCATCGGAAGAAAATAGAATCAGGATGAGGATGATTGAACAGAGCATTACAAGAAAAACAAAGAAAATGTTACAAGGACAGTGAGACAAATTGAAGAAAAAAAAATTACAAACCAGAAGAAAACCCTCCTCTTATCTTATCTGAGTCTTGATCTTCAAAAAGAGAAATTTGAGAGAGAGAAATAGATGTTAATGAAGGAGTGAATGAAGAAGAGTGAACGAACAAAGGAATACTTATAGACGGAGAATGGAACTTACAGACAAGTCACGCGGCTTTCCTTCTTAAACTTTCCTTTTTTTTATTTACTTTTCCATTATTAATTAACTGCTAAAGTCTTTAGGCCCAATTAGATTTTATTTAAAATTAATTTGGACTTCCGGCCAAATTACATACATTCAACAATTCATATTTTGGAAGTTCACATCAATATACATTGAACAATTCTTTTTCTTGTAAATTCATATTTAAGATACATTGAACAAATTGAAATTCATGCATATTCATTTACTACTACTATTAATAATAATATTTATTATTAAATTTATGAATAAAATTAATTTAGAGGGTTATTTTAGTCATAACAAAAATGTTAATATTAATTTAGAGGGTTATTTTAGTCATAACAAAAATTGTTAAACAATGAACATCTCCAGAAAGAAATAGAAGAATTGAATTATTGACTGAGTGAATTGAGGAAAAATATCAGAAGTACATCAAGTCTTGTAACACCAAGAACGAAAGATCAACTCTAACTAATTAGAGTTAACAAACTCTAATAAACAGAAAAAATACACTGATAACCAAAACGACTAAACTACCCTTATCTAATAAGCCCATCTAACAGATAAGATACAAGGCCGTAAAACAAGGCCCATATATAACTTGTAACAAAAATGTTAAGAAATATAAGTCACCAATATTATTCATACTTTTAGAATAGTTATAAATATAGATATAGATATAGATTATAGATAGATATAGATATTGCTTACTAATAAATTACTTGCCTTTAGTTATAAAATTTAATTGAGAAAAAAAAAATAGTTAATAAATTAGGAAATTGGAAGCCCAATATTTTTACTGCAATTGGAAACCCAAATCGGAACGATTGGTCTGGGCCGGAAGTCCAAATTAATTTTAAATAAAATCTAATTGGGCCTAAAGACTTTAGCAGTTAATTAATAATGGAAAAAGAAATAAAAAAAAGGAAAGTTTAAGAAGGAAAGCCGAGTGACTTGTCTGTAAGTTCCATTCTCCGTCTATAAGTATTCCTTTGTTCGTTCACTCTTCTTCATTCACTCCTTCATTAACATCTATTTCTCTCTCTCAAATTTCTCTTTTTGAAGATCAAGGCTCAGATAAGATAAGAGGAGGGTTTTCTTCTGGTTTGTAATTTTTTTCTTCAATTTGTCTCACTGTCCTTGTAACATTTTCTTTGTTTTTCTTGTAATGCTCTGTTCAATCATCCTCATCCTGATTCTATTTTCTTCCGATGCCTTTCTTGCTGCGATTCGAGAAAAAGTAGAAATTTGTCTTCAATTTTTGCTGGGATTTCATGATTTCTTCTGGGTGTTGTTGAGGGAAGTAGAAAGTTGATTTCTCTTCACTTTCTTGCTGCGAATATCTTGTGGGTGTCCAGAAAAGTAGAAATTTGAAGATGAGGATGAGGGTGTCAGCTGTCTGGTAATCTTTTTGAGTGTCTTTCCTTTTAACATTTTTTTTGTTTATCTTGTAATACTCTTATGATTTCAATCATCATATACTGATTCTATTTCTTTTTTTACCCGATGGTGTTCTTACTGGGATTCGAAAAAAGTTACAATTTCTTGCTGTGATTCTTGGTGTTCAGGATGCACCGGTCTGTTTTGTGTAAAAATTGTGTACCAAAAAGAAATGTGAAGTGTATTTTGGATTAAAAGTGTGCAATGTGTGTAAAAAATGTGTAGTGGGTGTTAAAAGTATGAAGAGTTTGTAAAAAGTGTGGAGTGTGAATAAAAAGTTTGTAATATGTGTCAAAAATATAATTATTTGTAAAAAAAGCGTGAAGTATGGGTAAAAAATGCGAGTTATGTGTAAAAAGTGTTTATTTTTATAAAAATTGGGTAGTGAGTGTAAAAAATGTGAAGTGATTGTAAAAAGCATGTCATTTGGGTAATAAGTGTACAATACGTGTAAAGAACGGTTTTGTGTGTGTAAAAGTTATGTAACGTGTGAAAATAATGAGAAGTGTAGAAATAAGTTAATTATCATAAGAAAATCAATTTAGAACTAACCTCTTTAAAGAATCAAATTGAACACATTTTGGACCCAATATAGAACTTAAATGGACTCAAAATTTATTGAAAAACAAAGGAATAGAAACCAAAATAATAAAAGTTAGGACCCAACTCAACTAAAACCTAGTTTAGTTGGATGGATCCATAAATTTGAATCTAAGTTTCCATCCCTAGTAAAAACTTACTAACCATGGAGAACATCACTGGTTGGCAATAGTCAACCAAATGTATTTGTTTACATATTTTGTTAGTTAGGCACTGTAATGTAAACAAAATTACAACTCCTGTGAAGAAAGTTGCCCAAGCTTAAAGCCGAAAAATAGGTTCTTTTATTTCTCCAGAAAAAAATCCCATATTCCAATGTTCTGATCGTGCCATATACTTATGGCAACGAACAAGACTCCTAAGGAAACTAGGAACCTAAAAAGACTCCTACCAAAACGAAATACTGAAAGAGGGAAAAACTGAAAGGAAACAAACTGAAAAGGAAATAAACGAATAACTACTTAAAATAAAATATCAAAACTAGATACGATTCTTTCTTATGTCTTCTGCTTTTCCCGCTTTCGATACACCTTCAATGGTTTCTCATTCACAAGAACTCCCCCCTTAAAATTAGCCTTGTCCTCAAGGTTGAATGTGGGAAATTGCTGGACAAAATCCTCGACGTCTATCCATGTAGCTTCATCCTGCGACGATCCCCGCCATTTAACCAGGAACTGTTCTACCTGATGATTCCCCATTGATACTGAACGCTCTTGTAGTATCATTTCCGGTTCACTTCCCATTGGCGCCACTAGTTCCATTGTGGGAACTCTGTAGCCAACGGATGATTCCCAATGACGCGTTTGAGTTGGAACACAGGGTGCACCCGACTCTCGCTAGGTACCTTCAAACGATATGCCATCTCCCCAATCCTTTCTTCAATTAAGAAGGGCCCATAGTAACGCGACGCCAACTTATGATACCATGCTCTATTATGGAAGTTTGGCGATGCGGCCTTATCTTTAGGAAGACATTCTCCCCTACCGAAAACACAACATCCCGGCGACTGTTGTTTGCATATTTCGCCATCCTTTGTTGAGCTTTCTCAAGTTAACTTGTAAGTTTCACAAAACGTCATCTCGTGCCTCTAGTAACTCCGCGACTGCAGCCACTTTGCACTCCCCGGGAAGGAATTTATGGAGTGAAGGGGGCGGTCGTCCATACACGATTTCGAATGGTGTACGTTTTGCTGCCGTTTGGAACGCGAAAATTGTACCAATATTCTGCCCATGGAAGCCATCTACCCCAAATACGTGGTTGCTCCGACGTATAACACCTTAAATATGTTTCCAACACCCGATTAAGCACCTCGGTCTGCCCATCCGTCTCCGGGTGGTACGCCGAACTAAATTTCAGCTTGGTTCCTTGGAGTTTAAAAATTTCGCGCCAGAATGCGCTCACGAATATGGGGTCACGATCACTTACTATGGACTTCAGTATACCGTGTAATCTAACCACTTCCTTAACAAATAGTTCTGCCACCGAGCGAGACGTAAACGGGGATTTTAAGGGTATGAAGTGCCCATATTTTGACAAGCAGTGCACCACTACCATTATGCAAGTGTACCCATTCGATTTTGGTAAACTAGTAATAAAGTCCATTAACACATCTTCCCAAATAGATTTCGGTATCGGAAGTGGTTGTAGCCATCCCGCCGGAGATAAAGCCTCATATTTAGATTTCTGACACACTAAGCAGTTTGCGACGTATTCCTGAATCGTTAACATTGTAGCACCCTGACCCCAGCTTAACAGGAGTCGGGTTGCCACCGTGACCTTGAGCGTGAGAAATATATTTTGCAAAGAAAGGGTCGGGGTGTTACGGGGTGTTACAAACATACCCTTCCAATAGACGCTTGCAGCAAGGCGACGGTGAGTTTGATAGGCACCTGAATGTCCGCCTATTTGAGTGTCGTGAAATTCGTGAAGTAAGCGTGGGATCCAAACCGAATTAGTGGCGATTGCAATCCTGCCTTTGTGAAACAATCGGTCTTGATGCACAGTAAAACCCGGATGCAAATCTGGATTTTGTAGTAAATCCGAACTTATATTCTGGAGATCGGGGTCTTGTTTCTGTTCCTCGGCTATGTTCTGTTCAGCAGGCCAAAAAGGGGACTAATCGCCGCTAGTTGAGTCTCCATTGTTCGCCGAGATAATGCGTCTGCTGTGGCGTTTTGCGCGCCAGGTTTATACACGATTTCGAAGTCATACCTGATCACTTTAGCTACCCAATTCTGTTGCGAAGGTGTCACAATTCGCTGTGAAAGCAAGTAGCGTAGGCTACTATGATCCGTACGAACCGTAAAACGACATCCCATAAGGTAAGAGCGCCAATGTTGGACTGCGAGCACCAATCCCATCAGTTCTCTCTCGTCTGCGGATTTAGAGTGTACGATCTGCTAATGCTTTGCTGAAATAGGCCACAAGTTGTCCCTCTTGCATAAGTACTGCTCCTACTCCACAATCCGAAGCGTCGCATTCCACCACAAAGTGTTTGCTCCTACTCCACAACCCGAAGCGTCGCATTCCACCACAAAGTGTTTGTGGAAATCAGGCATGGCTAACACTGGTGCACCCGTGAGTGCCGTTTTAAGAGCCACAAATGCTGCTTTGGTTGTCGTCGTCCATAGGAATTTGGATGCCACTTCCTTCTTCAACATGTTTGTCAGCGCCCTTGCAATGATGCCATAATTTTGTACGAAACGTCTATAGTAACCGGTGAGTCCCAAAAATCCACGAATATCGCTCATTGACCGAGGCTTCGGCCAATTAACTACTGCGCACTTACTTTTTCTGGGTCCATGGCTACTCCGGCAGCTGAAATTATGTGTCCTAGATAATCAATCGTGGTACACCCAAAAGAACACTTCTTTTTGTTAGCCTTGAACCCATGATCTTGTAGTAACTGTAACACGCATGTCAGATGTTCAATGTGCTCGGACTCAGATGTGCTATACACCAGAATGTCATCAAAGAAAACAATGACGAATTTTCGTAAATACGATCGGAACAGATCGTTCATAGTGGCTTGGAACGTGGCGGGCGTGTTAGTGAATCCGAAAGGAATGACTAGGAATTCGTAGTGACCGCTATGAGTGCGAAACGCGGTTTTTGCGACATCGCGGGGTGCTACACGGATTTGGTGATATCTTGACTTTAAATCTATTTTGGTGAATATCATGGCTCCTGATAATTCATCTAGCATTTCCTGAATTACCGGGATGAGATATTTTTCGGGCACAGTGATTTTGTTTAGCTCGCGGTAGTCAATGCAAAATCTCCAACTTCCATCTTTCTTCTTGGAACGTGGCGGGCGTGTTAGTGAATCCGAAAGGAATGACTAGGAATTCGTAGTGACCGCTATGAGTGCGAAACGCGGTTTTTGCGACATCGCGGGGTGCTACACGAATTTGGTGATATCCTGACTTTAAATCTATTTTGGTGAATATCCTGACTTTAAATCTATTTTGGTGAATATCACGGCTCCTGATAATTCATCTAGCATTTCCTCAATTACCGGGATGAGATATTTTTCGGGCACAGTGATTTTGTTTAGCTCGCGGTAGTCAATGCAAAATCTCCAACTTCCATCTTTCTTCTTGACTAGTAACACGGGGCTCGAGAATGGGCTGGAACTTGGTTGAATAATTCCAGCTAACAGCATGTCAGAAACTAGACGCTCAATTTCATCTCTCTGCGACTGTCTGTAGCCATATGGCGGCACCGATACCGGTCCCTTGCATGGTTGTAATTCAATGTAATGATCACGGCGTCGGCGTGGGGGCAGCCCTTCGGGTTCACCAAAAATTTGCTCAAATTGTGTCAGTACCCTCGCCAACTTTGAGTTCGTCGGGGTGGATGGTTCTTCCGCTATTGGACTGCTCCCTCCTTCCCAGATCATTGCTAAAAATTCAGGGTCATGTGTGCGAACTAACGATCGGCATTTCCTCAATTACCGGGATGAGATATTTTTCGGGCACAGTGATTTTGTTTAGCTCGCGGTAGTCAATGCAAAATCTCCAACTTCCATCTTTCTTCTTGACTAGTAACACGGGGCTCGAGAATGGGCTGGAACTTGGTTGAATAATTCCAGCTAACAGCATGTCAGAAACTAGACGCTCAATTTCATCTCTCTGCGACTGTCTGTAGCCATATGGCGGCACCGATACCGGTCCCTTGCATGGTTGTAATTCAATGTAATGATCACGGCGTCGGCGTGGGGGCAGCCCTTCGGGTTCACCAAAAATTTGCTCAAATTGTGTCAGTACCCTCGCCAACTTTGAGTTCGTCGGGGTGGATGGTTCTTCCGCTATTGGACTGCTCCCTCCTTCCCAGATCATTGCTAAAAATTCAGGGTCATGTGTGCGAACTAACGATCGCAACCCGACTTGCATGCGATGCAGGGATGGGTCGCCGTGTAGGTGTACGTCTTTCCTTTCCAACTCGAATTTCACAGTCATCTTATTCCATTCAATGCGAACCTCCCCCAACTTCTCAAGCCACGCAATTCCCAATATTATATCGACGCCCCCTAATGGAAAAACATAACAGTCTGCCTGAATTGAACATGTCCCTAAGTGGATGAGCAAGGCCTGACATATTCCGGCCGATTCTGCCATTCGACCATCCCCGAGTTTGACACTAAATTTGTTGGTGGTGAGAGGCGATAACTGGAGATCTTGCACAAGAGAATCTGATATAAAGTTATGACTAGCTCCACTATCAATCAAAATTGTTACCTCTCGTCCTGTAATCTCTACGCGAATACGCATGGTTTGTAGGCTGGAAATTTCTGCCATCGTAAATAAAGGTAGTGCTGCCTCCGCTGATCCAGCATTTGTCGCAGGTTGCTCATCCCACTCTCTTCCTTCCAAGTCACCCTCGTCTGGATCAGGATCGTCGCCATCATCTTCCCCTACGAGTAACACGCTCAGACGCTTTTGTTGGCATTCATGTAATGGGTGGAAAGGCTCTTTGCACCGGAAACAAAGTCCTTTGGCTCGCAAATCCAAATATTCCTGAGTGGACAGTTGGCGAACTGGGGTCCGTGCCGACGATTGAAATGAGTTAGCGGGTCGGTTGGGAGCGCTATGGTTTGCACTCACTACTGCTCGGTCTGGGGGTGGCTCCCAGGCTATGATGAGGTTTGGGTGGCGGGTCTCGCCCAAGAGGTAGCTCGTGATGCAGGGGGTGGGCCTCTAAATGGAGTCGAGGTTGTTCGGTCGATCCGATATCGACTCGAAGGTGGGATTTGGCTGATGAGGTCCATCTCGATGGTTCGTGCCAATTTCATGGCCACCGATAGCTCGCGAGGATCCCACATGCATATTTTAGTACGAATTGCATTGTCCAATCCTCCTAAGAAGTACCCTAAATACTGGGCACTCCCAAGCCCTGGAGTTTGGTTCGTCAATAAGAGGAATCTGTCGATATAGGAATCGACGGAGTTGGTTTGGCGAATAGTTGATAACCTCTCATATGCGTTGCCTTCCAAGGTGTTGTCGTATCAAAGTACCAATTCTTCTGAAAAGGTTTCCCATGTCAAGTTGGGCTCTTTCTGACGGAGCCAGTGAAACCAATGAAGGGCCGAGCCTTCCATTGCCACTATTGATAACGGAATTCGATTCTCGGGACCTACTTCATGAATCTCGAAGTGCTGCTCGGCTCGGGCAGCCACCCGAGAGGGTCCGTACCCTCAAAAACTGGAAGTGGGGCGTATTGCAGCGGACGGGGAACACTCACACGTGGGTTGGAGTTATGATGGTAGGTTTCAGATTCTTCAGTCGTTGCCGCCGGTGCTGCCGGCGGGGCAGGCTGGGTTGTCGGCTGTTGGTTGGCTATTGTTAGAAGCCTCAATTTGTTGATTAGCAGTTATCTCCATCGCCGCTATCCTGGAATTCATCTCGGATAGACTTCTTGTTCTTCCTGTTTCTCGGTTTCTCTTCTAGGGTTGTGAGATGGAAACCATTCGAGCGAGTCATGGTGGTGATCACGATCCGGCAGGTCAGACCACTTTATGTAAACAAAATTACAACTCATGTGAAGAAAGTTGCCCAAACTTAAAGCCGAAAAATACGTTCTTTTATTTCTCCAGAAAAAAAATCCCATATTCCAATGTTCTGATCGTGCCATATTCTTATGGCAGCGAACTCTTCTTAAGGAAACTAGGAACCTAAAAAGACTACTACCAAAACGAAATACTATAAGAGGGAAAAACTGAAGGAAATAAACTGAAAAGGAAATAAACGAATAACTATTTAAAATAAAATATCCAAATAGATACGATTCTTTCTTATGTCTTCTGCTTTTCCCGCCTTCGATACACCTTCAATGGTTTCTCATTCACAACACACTGCCTATAAATTCAGCTTAAACTTTCATAACAAACAAACATAATACCACCCTCAGGTGTGAGCTAGTTATCTAAATCAGATTCAGCCTCATGTTAGATGCATACAAATAAATTGTTAAGCTAACCGTACATATAATGTCGATGGTGGAAAATAAAAGAGAGAGACTAAGATGAACAAAAGGTTAAAGAGGAGAAAGAAGACAAAGAAACAAATGGGCCGAATAAGAAATGAATGAGCCGAATAAGAAACGGATGAGACAAAGAAAGAAGAAGTTGATGCTTAAACAATTAGAAGGAAAGAAAAAATTGAAACTTGAATAATTAGAGGAAGAAAAGAAGAAAAGGCAAAGAGAGAGACAAAATAGAGAGAATGGGAAGAAACAGAAAAAGAATGAAAAAATGGAGACAAAAAGAGGGAGAAGAAGAATGGGGCAGAAACTAAAAGAGGAATGACAAAAAGAAAATGGAAAGAAAGAAATGACGAAGAAGAAATAGGAAATGAAGGAAATGAAATAAGAGGCAGAAACACGGAGACAATGACGAGAAGAATGAGAAGGAAAATGAGAAAAAAAAGAAGACAAGTGGAAGAGGAAGAAGGAGGAGTTACAGATGAAGTAGGAAGAGACGAAGAAAGAAGGAAACGAAATGAGGGAGACAAAAATAACTAAAATTGGAGACCTAGAGAATAGCAATATGGAGAATAAGAGAAAATGGAACAAAAAATTAAACAAATCAAAAGGAAACAAAGAGAAAGAAGAGAAAGAAGATGCATGAGGAGAAAGATGGTGGAGAGAAAATAAGTAGGAGAAGAATGCAAAGAAAATGAACGGGAAAAAGGAGAACAAAAGAGGGGGACAATGGTGAAGAAAAACGGAGAAGAAAAGAGAAGATGGAAGCGAAAAAAAAAAAAGAATCAGAAAAAGAAAAAGGAAAAAGGAAAAGGGCAGAGGTTAAGAAACGGGAGAAAAAGACAGAAGAAAAAGACATGGAGAACGAGAACAAAAGTGACAGAGACAAACAAAAGTAGGTGAAAACGAAGAAGAGGGAGATAATGAAGCAAAAGAAGAAAATAGAGAAATACCATCTTCGAATAAGTGAAGAAAACATAGGAGAGAGATGAAGAAGCAAATTTGTGTAGTCTGCGTAAAAAATATATTTTTTACAATAAAAATGAGAGGAGGTGAAGAGAACAAGAAAAAGAGAGCAGAAGAATGAGAAAGAGAGAGATGAAGAAGCAGAAGAAAAAAGAAGACAAATAAGCAAAAGGAGATAGAAACAAATAGAAGATGGAGAAGGAGAGAAAGGAAGAGAGGGCTGAAACCCACAAGATCGACAAGAAGTGGAAGGAGTAGTAAAATGAGAAGAGGAAAGAGACGAAGAAGTAAAATAATAAGAAGAGGGAGACAAAGGAGAACAAGGAGAAGAAAAGATTGAGAAAAAAAATAAGAAACATGAGAAAAAGAGATGAGGAAAACGACAAAGGAGAAGAAAAAAGTGAGAGAGGAAAACAAAGAAAAATGAGAAGAAGGTGAGACAAAACAAAAAACGGATGGAGAAAAAGAGAATAACACAAAGGTGGAGGTGTAGTAGAAGGAGACGGAGAAGGAAAGAAAGAAGGGGAGACGAAAAGTAGAAAAAGAATGAGGATAAGTAGAAGAAAATGAAGCAGAAGGAGAGGGAGGGAGAAGTAGAAGTAAACGAAGATGACGACGAGGAGATGACAAAGAATGAAGAATGAGAAGGAGATGAAGAGAAGAAAAATAGCTCACAAAGAGAACAAGACGAAGAAGAGGGGAGAAGGAGAATGAGAAGGACAACAAGAAAATAAGGAAAAAGAGATAGCGAATGAGAGACGATGAAGAAGGAAATGGAGGATGATGAAAAATAAGAAAATAAGGAGGAGAAAGAGATAGAGAATGAGAGAGACGACGAAGATAAGGGAGGGAAATGAGAGGGAGATTGAGAGAAGAAGAAAAAAGAAGAGACAAAGATAGAAGAAAAAGATGAAGATAAATGAGAGAGAAACCAAGAAATTGGCATGTCAAAGAAAAAATTGACATTTTAAAATTAAGAACGGATTTACAATTTGAAGAAGATAAACTTAACATTTTAAAGAAAAAGAAGTTGACATTATGAAGATAAAAATGACAAAAAAACAGAATTTTTCAATAAGTTATTGACATGTTGATGAAGAAATTGATAATTTCAAAAATTAGAAGAAAATAAAGACGAAAGAGAAATAATGGACATTTTCAACGAGACGATAGCAAACAGAGATACATAGAAAGTTGACACTTGAAAAGAACAATGAGAGGAAAACGAAAACAAGGAAAAGGAAACAACAAAGGAGAAGAATGGGAAGACGAAAGCAAAGGGCACGAAGCAAAGAAAATGATTGAGAAGAGATAGTGATGGGGATGGAGAAAGAAAATGAGAATAAGACGAAGAAGCAGAGGGTGACGAAAAGGGAGACGAAAGAAGAAGCAGAATGAGACAAATGCAGAATAATAATTATAGGAATGGGAGAAAGCAAAAGAAAGAGAGGGGCACGAAGAAGATATATATTTTAGAGAAGAAGAAATTTATATTTAGAAGAAGAATTTTACATTTTGAAGAGATTTATGTAAGAGATAAGTATTCCGTGAAATCTTTAATTCAAAATCAGATTTTTCATTGTATACAACCATAGAAAAGCCAAATACATCAAACAAGTTAACTTCGACCAATAAAAGAAGCTAATACTGAAGTTCTAAAATAGTCATCAATAATAAGAATGCGGTTCGTACCTTATAAAATAAAGATGCATAATCTGCTGGAGCATAAGGCCACTTCTTTGGGTCGCGGTCCATTACAATGACCTCCATGTATGTAATTGCAACCTGAAATGAAATGCATGAAGTGTAGATGAAATATCATAATCGATTCTAATATCCAAATTTAAATGCACTAGAAATGATATCCATTCAAAAACACATGCTCATTCCCTCGATTGAGTATTTACCTTTAATTTGTTGAGGAATTCTATGAGCGTAACCATAGCTTGTCTCCTGTGTGATGAAGTATCACTGCGAAATAGATAATTAACAGAAAATTAAAAGAAAAAAGGAAAAACCACTTAGCAAGAATCAAACTAGAATTAAAGCACCCAGGTATACTATATTTTAATTCCATATATTAAAAAAATAAATAAACAAAATCCAGAATAATTCACCTGAGTGACAAGAAGTTCCACCATGTGCAATATAAACTCAGTAAACAATCAATAACACAAGACAATCAGTAGTTGCTCCAAAATCGCCATCTTTACTTAGCCTACCAAATTGTGTTAGAATTTGCTCTGCAATATATATATTTTTATTTCCCCAACCACCATAGAAAATTTGTAAATAATAGGAAAAATAATTTCTAATTTTCACCAAAAACCAAAATCTTTGCAACTAAATTTATTAATAGAAACTAACTTTAAAAGGATTTCTGTAGATCCCCACAAGGACCAGCAACACCAAACTGCACATTAATAAATACTTAATCAACAAATCATACACAAGAAAATGACTTCGTTTTTGGAAAAACTTGAGATTATTTGCAGAAATCAAGGGAAAATCGAGATATTAGTCCCCATAGAATCGGGTCTAAGATTCATTGTTCACTGTTTATGAAGTTGTAAAATTGGCCAAACAACATTTACTTTTTGCGATATTGATCTCATGCATCGAAAGCGACATTTTGAGGAAGACTAGGCAGTTGTAATCGACATTGACATTTTGCTGAAGAAATTGACACATTGAATAAGAAATTTGAAATAGACATTTTGAAAAAGTAATCAACATTTAAAGAGAAACTAACATTGGAGAAGAAATATCTATTTTCATAAATAAGGGTGTGATTGAAAAACTATTTTACTATGTGGGGATGTTATGTATTTTGAGAAGGTCCAGGGATTTCGATGATACAAACTAAAGTGAGGGGGTTCAATAGTTTTATCAAGAAGAAATTGACATTTTGATGTAAATTTTATCATGTTAAAAAAGAGACAAAAGGGACTAACATTTGAAAGTAACTTCTTTTCACTTTAAGGGGTAGAAAACAAACTTTTGGAAAATAAGACGAAGAAGTAATCGACATTTGGAAGAAGAAATTGAGTCCTTGAGAAGAACTTGAGAAGAAATTGGCGTTCAAGAAAAATCAACAATTTTAAGAAGAAATTGTCATGTGGGACGAAGAAGAAATCGACATTCTAGGGATGTGTTGATATTTTGAAGAAGAACCAGATATTTTGAATAATAGGAAGAAGAAATCTTCACTTTGAAGATCTTCACACGATGGAGAAGAAAATTACAGAATAAGAAGAAACCAACATATTGAGGACAAAATTGACATTTTGAATTAGAAACAACGTTTTGAGGGATCTTAGAGATGAATGTGACATTTTCAAGAAAAATAGACTCGCGGCAGCAAAAACTGAAATTTTAAATAATAATAAGAAATTGACCTTATAGGAAAAATTAGCATTTTGAAGTAGAAATTGAATCTTCTCCACACAAATTTAACCTATCTCTAAAATCTATATCTTACTGAATGGATTCAGTTATAAATCAGAAACGAAAACAAAATTTGATAGCTCATTTGGTAAAAACTACTAACCTCTTTGTATACGCCCATGTTCTATATCTTCTCTCTTTCTCACCGCATCTGAGATTATTTGAGCAACTTCTCCAAAGGTCTCATTTACCAATCATATACCAACCATCTAAAGAAAGAAAACACAACACATATATAATCACATAAATTGAGTAAGTGACGACAATTTTTACGAATGAACTGACATAGATGAACGACAATAGCTATCAAAACTGAGAAAGCTGCATCCCTCACTTCAGTGTTCCATCATTATGGCTCTCGATAATTCATAAAGTTCAATTACAGAGAAAAATGATTTGAACTAAGACATACTCACTCATATCAGAATAACACAAAGTCAAACAAATTGTGAATAAAGAGATGATCTATTCAAGAGTATTATAACTGAAACAAAAATTTCAAAATAACTACCATCTTAATGTTTCCACCATGACATGTTATTTAGAGGAAAAGAATAGGCAATGCACATTAAGTAATCAAAGGATGAAGTAGACAATAATAGAATTTACAGCAAAGCGGCAGACTTCATAAAAATACATCTATGACAAACTCGAAAACAGAATTTTGAACACATTCCTAACATTGCATAACATAAAATGACCAACAAGATCAAACACAATTTTTAATTACAACCGAAAGAATATTGAAATTGCACAAATGCCTACAAGTGATGAAGTTATCACAAAATAACAGAAGCCCTCACAGTAAGAAGTCAAATGAATTTCCCCACAAACCACAACGATCCAAATACTAGATGAGTGAGATATTAACAAACCTTCTTTAATAAATAACCAGGAGCGTCCCTTCAGGTTGATGCAAATTCTTGGTCACAACTTCTCTTCCTCTTTCCCCTCAGACCATTTGGTAGCTTTCTGAAATACAAATAAAATATCAAAACTGTGAGTCTGTGATCCAAAAGTGCATGAACGCCTTCATCAAGTCTTGTACCACAGTGATGACAATAACCAGAATTATTAAAAAGAAAGAACAAAGTATTAACAGTGACATACCGTCACTCTTGTGAAGGAAACCGCGCTCCCATGACCTCTTTGGAAACAAGCCATTTTGACTTGCAATACACTAATACATACCACATATTTTTAAGAAATAGACATTTTGTTATAAGAAGAAAACATGACATTATAAGGAAAAGAATTGACAGTTTAAATTAGAAATCAAAATTTTCAAGAAAATAATATTTCTGATGAAAACCAACATTTTGAAAAAGAAATTGACCCATTGGAGAAGAAAGTGACATTTTAAATAATAAGAAAATGACATTTTCAAGAAGAGGACGGAAAATGGCAAGCAGAATTGGAGATGCGGGGTATTGATCCCCATGCCTCTCACATGCTAAGCGAGTGCTCTACCATTAGAGCTACATCCCCATTTTGTTGTGTCGACTCTTTTTGACATTAAAGTTAGACTTGTCCAACTATTTTGGTCTGAACTTGGTGGAGTAAATTTAATAGTAAAACGGTAAAAATAAGGGTTAAAAGAAGAAAAACAATCATAATTGAGACACCATGTAGGAAGAATGTAATAATTCAAGCAATATCAGACATGTTTTAGGAGTGTAGAGTGTAGATAAGCATTGTGCAACTCCAAAACGAATATACATAAACTCGATACATGAATAAAGTATAACCATTATATATAGGAATTTTTGTGAATTTTGTTTTATTAAATTACAAATGTTTGGAATCTCCTAAAGAAATCCTTAGAATGTACAAAATAATAAAAAAAAATGAGAAATAGGCGTCCACCTATCAGGGAATAGGATTTTTTTCATCTATTGGTTCCAATTTTCTTGACCATATTATTCAGAAACTTAGCATATCTACAAACATAACCTTACGGTAGAATAAGAGACAGAGATAACTAAAAGCACTCATACCTTTTCTTTGTATCAACTGCTAGCTGATGATGAGCACTTGCAAGTTGCATTACAACTTTAAGAATTGGTTCTAAAAAAATAGATTTTCCATTACTTCTAGTCCAATCTATAACTGCAAATGATGGAAAGAAGGACCTTTATATGTAAACATACCTCAAGATTCACATTTTGAGTTGCATTTGCATTGGTCCAACTCCGTCTGATTGGTAAAACTATTGTGCTCCATCCAGAGGCGGAGAGAGGGTGGGGCGCGGGTGGGCCACCGCCCCACCCAAAAAAATTTAAAAAAAAATTTATATATATTTTATTAAATTTTTATTTAATTATTATATTATTTATAACTGTTGCCCCACCCAATTTTGAATTTTTTTCATTTCTGGCTCCGCCACTGGCTCCATCCTAATCAAGCTCACTACTATTTAATAATAATATAAAAAAAAATAACAAAGACATGAAAACTCGTAAATCCTAACTCTATCATTCTTAATTATTTCTGAATCAGATAGGATAATGTGTGTGGAGATGTAAAGATTTATAATTCCAAAAAGATTATAAGGAAAACTCGTAACCTTGGCGCCGTCGTAAGTCTTGAATTTTCGGACTTGACCGGTTGTGTAAAAATGGAGAAAAATAGATGCGGCACACAGAATGCTCGAAGAGCTTGCAGGTTAGAGCCAAAATAACTTCACAAAATTAATCAGGGTAAATTAATCAGTTTGCTTTGTTCAAGTAATCAGAATATCAGTTGCAACAAAATAGGACTTTATGGAGTTAAAAAGGCAAGGGGGTGCCAGTGGGAGAGTAACATCACAAAATAGGACTTCAGGAAAAGAGGGCTTTTCTAGCTCAAATGATTCAACCAATCCTATAGTGGTAGCAGTGTAGCCAATGAGAAAGATCAAGTGAAGAGATCAAAACTATTTTAGGAAAATATTGTAAGCTTTGAATTGAGAGTAAAAATTTTAAGATC
Organism: Verbascum thapsus; assembly: GCA_963669365.1. Lineage (NCBI taxonomy): Eukaryota > Viridiplantae > Streptophyta > Magnoliopsida > Lamiales > Scrophulariaceae > Verbascum > Verbascum thapsus. Next base: position 24,552,766 of record OY770106.1, read on the forward strand.
AAAACTATTGACCCAAAGAAGTGTTTCTGGCTCCTAAGCAGTCTTGGTTTTCTAGAAATCGGTGTTGCTTCAGGTAAAACATTTTTAATCAGACTTCTCTCAACATAAAATGGTTGCAAAATTTGTGAGGGACTTTTCCATGTAATAACAACCAAAGTAAAGAAAAAAAAAAACCTGCACAAGAAAAGGAAAAACCTGCCCTCCTAGAGATCCAAATTGATTCTCATTCTTCATGTGACTATGTTTGCAAGAAAATGCTCCATTTCTCCCTGCACTGATGATAACACAAACTTTATAGGAAATCTTATAACTTGAAAATTTGTTTATCAATAATCTTCTAAATACAAAACCGGAAGAGTAGAGATGCTCCTTGTAAAGGTCACTTGTCATTTGGAACTGCATTCTAGGGATAAAGTTGAACCATAGGGATATTCCCAGCTTCCTGCACATGTTGAAGGAAGCTGGCTTCCTGTATATCCTTCAATAACCCTACTAAGTTGAACCTGTCTCCAAAGTAGTACTATAATATAGAACTAAACGTATTAGATGATAGAGGTTAAGAGATTTGGATGAAAATAAAGAAAAATTTGTTTCAAAAGGTATATCTAAGAGATTTCCTTCTATGTATTCGATAGCCACGTCTTTATATGAAAGCAAAGGCAATTTCACTCCTCACACTTACAGTATTCACAAAAAAGAGAATATGTCAAGAATAATATGTTGCAAAAGGTTGGAAAAGGACGGAAAATTAGAGTGAAGCCCTTAAAGAAATGGCAAACAGAATTGGAGATGCGGGGTATCGATCCCCATGCCTCTCACATGCTAAGCGAGTGCTCTACCATTAGAGCTACATCCTCATTTTGTTGCGTCGACTCTTTTTGACATTAAAGTTAGACTTGTCCAACTATTTTGGTCTGAACTTGGTGGAGTAAATTTAACAGTAAAACGGTAAAAATAAAGGTTAAAAGAAGAAAAACAATCATAATTGAGACACCATGTAGGACGCATGTAATAATTCCAGCAATATCAGACATGTTCCAGGAGTGTAGAGTGTAGATAAGCATTGTGCAACTCCAAAACGAATATACATAAACTCGATACATGAATAAAATATAACCATTATATATAGGAAACTTATACGTTCAGAAAATCAACGAACTAGATGAAGTCATTACTTATCTCTACCGCAACTATTGAACACGCAAATTCTTAATGTTCCACTGAAGCACTCTTCAGATTTAAAAAAACAGAAATAGTGTTCAGTTGTGAAGTCAGTTTGAAAACATTAAAACTTGTTGTCACGTGAAGTTCAAAAGTCAAGTATACATACACACATTTGTTCAGCACTAGCAAAGATACTATTTCAGGAACACAACAAAATTCCAAATAGTTACAGTGTAATATAATTAAAAGTTCTAATTCAGGTGAACTGAAAATAGGACCATATAAAGTAGGAATGTAGGTGAACTTATCAGACTTCTTCAGCATACAATGGTTGCAAAATTTGTGAGGGACTTTTCCATGTTATAACAGACAAGTACATAAAAAGAAAAAGACCTGCGCAGATCATATGGTCCTCCTTGAGATGCAAATAGATTCTCCTTCATATGACTATTTTTGCAAGAAAATGCTCCATTTCTCCCTGCATTGATGATAAGACAAGCTTTATAGGAAATCTTAAACTTGAAAATTTGTTTATCAATAAACTTCTAAATACAAAACCGAAAGAGTTGAGATGCTCCTGTTAAAAGTTGTTTGTCATTTGGAACTGCATTTCAGAAATAAAGTTGAACATATGGGGATATTCCCAGCTTCCTGCACATTCTGAAAAGAGGCAGTATTTGGGGATAGGGGTAACAAGTTAGAAAAATAATGAGAAAAAACTGTTTCAACAGTCATATAAAAATATTTCCTTTCGCGTATTGCAACTGTCACTTCCACTATAAAGACAACTGCCCTCCCATATATGCAAATAGAAAGTGTCAGCCACATCAAAAAACCGTGCAACAGTAAAATCTAATTCTTCAACTGGTCGAGAAGGAACAACATATCCAAACGCAAGGAACCTATAAACTTATTCATTTAGTATTGGATAGTGGGAATATTATTTAAGATATTAGCACATGTACAAACAATAAAGCGTTACAGTAGAATCTAACATGAAAGCTAAAAAGGAAATAATGAAGCAATTTACCTTGTCGTGTACCTAGAAAACAGTCGTATCTTTTGTTGAAATTACCTGGTCCAACAGACATGATGACCCAAATGGACAGTGACCCCACCTTTTCTTTGTGCCTACTCCAAGGTAAATACTTGCTAGTCAATCTTTAACCTGGAATAATCTTGCTAAAATATTAGACCTGAAGGATTGTGACACCATCTAAATTTCTAAATCCAAGTTACATCAAAAGACAAGCATAAATCAGCAAATGTAATTACCAAATCTCCCCCCCAACAGATTATTTGGAAGCAAAAAAAAGAACAGAAAGATTTTAGGGGTAAGCGTTACCCTTTGGCGCTTTGTAATTCTTGAATTTTCGGACCCAACCCGTTTTTGTATCCGTGGAGTAAAATAGATACAACACACATCATAGAGGTGCGCCGAGATGTTTTTCTTGATATAGATTCTCCTTAGACCAATGCCCTAACATCAAGCTTGTCGAAGCCGCTGGTTGGCAGAAATAATCTTGGAGGAGTTAAGAGGCATAAAAATTATACATAGGAAGATAGTCATATTAGAACACGAAGAAAGAAAGCTCCTACAAACAGAAAAGAACACTAAAATCCTAACCCTATAGTGGTAGCAATGTAGCCACTAGCCAATGAGAAAGATCAAGTGAAAAGAAATTGTATACTCACACTTTTTAGGAAAATATTGTAAGGTTTGAATTGAGACTGAAAATTTTAAGATCAAACTATAAACCCAAAGAAGTGTTTCTAGATCCTATGCAGTCTTGGTTTCCTAGAAATCAGTGTTGCTTCAGGTAAACATTTTTAATCAGACTTCTCTCAACATAAAATGGTCGCAAAATTTCTGAGGGACTTTTCCATGTAATAACAGCCAAGTAAAAAAAGAAAAGAAAAACCTGCGGAGATCATCTGGCCCTCCTTGAGATCCAAAATAGATTCTCATTCTTCATGAGACTATTTTTGCAAGAAAACGCTCCATTTCTCATCTACTGGGGCATCATAGTCATAAGTAGTTGCAACCTGTGTTGGGAAGAAGCATTTGTTTATATCAGATCATGAGTGCACCTGTGTGATATCATCTCAATAAAGCTCACCATTTCAAAGAAGCTTGTAACAGCAAAAGCTAAGTCTTCAACAGGTCGAAAGGAACAGCATATTCAAATGCAAGGAACCTATAAAACTATACATTTAGCGTCAAGTATAAAGTTAATACAATTTCTTCAATCAACAACTTACACACAGGAGAATGTGTACTGTTGCCATCCAACAGAGTTCTCCATCCACACTTTTGGCTTGAATGGTGAATTTGAGCAAACCGATCACAATAAAACCCATTACAAGTGTTTATCTGAATTATAATAGGATTATGCACCTTTCATTAAGAGCACCATTGACTACAGAGAGATTAATTTGCTCACTGATGTGATTATACTAATGATTGGATCAGGTCCATCTTCCTGTGCTCACATCACCCAAGGAACTGTAGTCTTAAGGCTGACAACCGTTTCTGCAGCCCATAACTCTTCACCTACTCCATAGGCCCATTCGATGTTTCCATACTAATTCTCCACCTATAAAATCACACTTTTCTAAAAAGATAAAAAAATAACGGAATGAGAAGAATTGTCTAAGTCAACACTAAATTCAACAAAATACATATATATTTGAGTAAAGAAGGCTTTTCTCGCTCACAGGATTCCACCAACAGACATAAAAACAAGTATTGCAAAATTTTTGGATTCTCAATCCAGTTCGTAATTGCGAGCCTATACTCCAGCAGTGTAGATAATGTTAGAGATAAAGTGAAAAGGTGTATTACCACAACAAGTCAAGCAGGAGTAAGTTCACCGATATGAATGCTTAAACAAGTTGTCTGCTCAAATTTTAGGAAAAACATTGTAAGCTTTCAATTGGAGAGAAAAGATTATCTTCAAACAGTAAAATAACAAAGAAAATTAAACAAAACATATTCTTTGTTTCCAAGATCTTTTCAAGACCAATTGAAAAGAACCATAACCCTAGCCCCACCTTGTGTATTTCTGAATCTGTGATGACAATGGCGGTATAGGACTGTGACAAGAGTTTCAATACTAATTCTGGATATTGTTGAGCTGATAATGACGTGAATGTAGAAATTTTCTAATTCTTGAAACCATGTCAATATTTTTCGAATAAAGATAGCTTCCAGAAAGATTTTAGGGAAAAAATGTCACCTTTGGGCCTTGGTAATTCTTGAATTTTCGGGCCGGACCCCTTTCTGTAAGCCTGGAGAAAATGAGATACGACCCTATATCATATTAATATATAGAGGTGAGTTGCGATGTTTTTTTTGTCGAAGCCGCTGGTTGGCAGAAATAATCTTGGAGGAGTAAATAGCCTTGAAAGTTATACATAAGAAGATATTAGAAATGCAAGAAAGAAAGCAACAGAGAATTAAGAACCCTAAAATTAAATCACAACTCTACCTTTCTTGTTTCAGAATCAGATAGTATTATGTGTGTGGAGACGTAAAGATTAATAATTCCAAAAAGATTATACAAAAGAACCCTTACCTTGGCGCTGTCTAACTTTCAGACCCCCGGCTGGCTCTGTAGGGAAGGAGAAAATGAGATTACGACACACATCACATAAGGAGGTGGCCGAGATGTTTTTCTTGATAGATATTCTCCTCTTACCCGACCAATGCCTTAACATCAAACTTGTCGAAGCCGCTGGTAATAATCTCGGAGGAGTAAAATAGCCATGAAAGTTACACGAAAGAAGAAATTCTTATCAGAAATCGATAAAAGAAGATACAACAAACAGAAAGAACTACAAGAAAGAGCCGTTACCTTGGCGCCGTAGCGAGTCTAGAACTTTCTGACTCGGCCCCTTGTGTAAGAATGAAGAAAAAGATATGCGAAAGACATATATATATATATATAGAGGCCCAGATGTGTTCTGAGAAGCGCGCTAAAATTTCTTTAGGGTTCTAAATGTAATTGCCATTCCAAGGCATATTTTAGGTCTTATTTGGATGGGCACTTCATTTTTTTTTTTTTTTTTGTGAATTTTGTTTTATTAAATTACAAATGTTTGGAATCTCCTAAAGAAATCCTTAGAAATGTTCAAAATAATAAAAAAAAAATGAGAAATAGGCGTCCACCTATCAGGGAATAGGATTTTTTTCATCTATTGGTTCCAATTTTCTTGACCATATTATTCAGAAACTTAGCATATCTACAAACATAACCTTACGGTAGAATAAGAGATAGAGATAACTAAAAGCACTCATACCTTTTCTTTGTATCAACTGCTAGCTGATGATGAGCACTTGCAAGTTGCATTACAATTTTAAGAATTGGTTCTAAAAAAATAGATTTTCCATTACTTCTAGTCCAATCTATAACTGCAAATGATGGAAAGAAAGGACCTTTATGTAAACATACCTCAAGATTCACATTTTGAGTTGCATTTGCATTCGGCCTAACTCCGTCTGATTGGTAAAACTATACCTGTGCATAAGTGACACTCTTGTGCTCCATCCTAATCAAGCTCACTACTATTTAATAATAATATATAAAAAAATAACAAAGACATGAAAACTCGTAAATCCTAACTCTATCATTCTTAATTATTTCTGAATCTGATAGGATAATGTGTGTGGAGATGTAAAGATTTATAATTCCAAAAAGATTATAAGGAAAAATCGTAACCTTGGCGCCGTCGTAAGTCTTGAATTTTCGGACTTGACCGGTTGTGTAAAAATGGAGAAAAACAGATGCGGCACACAGAATGCTCGAAGAGCTTGCAGGTTAGAGCCAAAATAACATCACAAAATTAATCAGAGTAAATAATCAGTTTGCTTTGTTCAAGTAACCAGAATATCAGTTGCAACAAAATAGGACTTTATGGAGTTAAAAAGGCAAGGGAGTGCCAGTGGGAGAGTAACATCACAAAATAGGACTTCAGGAAAAGAGGGCTTTTCTAGCTCAAATGATTCAACCAAACATATAGTGGTAGCAGTGTAGCCAATGAGAAAATATCAAGTGAAAAGAACTTGTCTGCTCACACTTTTTAGGAAAATATTGTAAGCTTTGAATTGAGAGTAAAAATTTTAAGATCAAAACTATTGACCCAAAGAAGTGTTTCTGGCTCCTAAGCAGTCTTGGTTTTCTAGAAATCGGTGTTGCTTCAGGTAAAACATTTTTAATCAGACTTCTCTCAACATAAAATGGTTGCAAAATTTGTGAGGGACTTTTCCATGTAATAACAGCCAAGTAAAGAACAGAAAAAACCTGCACAAGAAAAGAAAAAACCTGCACAAGAAATGAAAAAACCTGCCCTCCTTGAGATCCAAATTGATTCTCATTCTTCATGCGACTTACGTTTGCAAGAAAACGCTCCATTTCTCCCTGCACTGATGATAACACAAACTTTATAGGAAATCTTATAACTTAAAAATTTGTTTATCAATAAACTTCTAAATACAAAACCGGAAGAGTTGAGATGCTCCTTGTAAAGGTCACTTGTCATTTGGAACTGCATTCTAGGGATAAAGTTGAACCATAGGGATATTCCCAGCTTCCTGCACATGTTGAAAAGAGCCAATACTAAGGGGATAGAGGTAACAAGTTTGAAAAATAATGAGAAAAGAACTCAGTCATATCTAAGTATTTTCCTTTCATATATTCAACTATCACTTCCACTATAGCCAAGACAATTATAGTACCAACAGACAACTATATGCAAATAGAAAGCATCATGAATTCCAACCTTATATTGCATATTGTAGGGGCTGACTGACAAAAGTTAGTCATAGTATCCAAAAGAAGGTATATCAAATATGTTATAGATCTTATTTCCTTTTTGTTTATGATACTCGTCGAATATTTCCTTATTTCTGCATTATTTTAAAGCACACATTAAACAGGGTCAACAGGGGATAATCCATTAAATGAGTAATCAAACATACTCCCTTTTGAGTCCCATACTAGTGTGTCTCGTCTCACCTCCTTAAAAGGTAGTCATAAGACAAGTCCAAATAGCTTCTCCCTACAGAATTTCATTCAAATAACTATCACATATCAACTTAAGTATAAGCCCCAGTAATTGTCTCATAAATCATATAACATAAATGAAGGCATTTCAGAAACATCCCTCCTTAGTAAACCTAGCTCAGCAAAAACTTAGCTAAGCAATACAATGTTACTAGCAAGATACTGTTTAGCACAAAAATATACCAAAATCTTTGCAGAAAGTCATAGTTTGTGCTATGTAAAACATAGACTCTGAAAGATGGTATATAGTGTGTTTACCTCATGAATCTGTACCCCAAGGAGCATGCTGGATGGAGCTAAGACTTTCACATACTTGCTGTCTGATTCTGTTAGAGTACGTTTTGCTATTCAAATTCTGCTGCCCAATCAACAAAACCCAAAAATTACAGAAAACTTCAATATTCATACATGCACAAAGCATTGGTCGATAAGTTGATCAAATAACAAACTAACCAAACTAGAATAGAAAGATCACATACCTTGTATTCGCTTGGAATTTTCAACGAGCAATCTGGAGCAAAATGTGAATCACTAAGAGTTCTCTAAGGAAAAACCCACCAGCAAAGGTACATTCAGTTGTTTTACTAACCTAACACAATCCCTCTGATGTAAAGTAGATAAATACGATAAGCATATGATGATGCAATAGAGTGAAATACTAGCATCACCATCTGTAATTCAATGAAGGGAGTGTTAACAAGGCAGAAAAAGATCAAAAAACAGTTGCAATTACAAGCATGGGACCATCAAATGGAAAGGTTGAATCTTGAAGCAGACCAACCGTTCCCGGGCAAGTGAATCTATTCCACACTGGAAAACAATTGCTCTTGGTGAATAGCATTACATAACCTTCAATATTACCTGCAGTAACATATGGGACCATCAAATGGGACCATCAAATGGAAAGGTTGAATCTTGAAGCAGACCAACCGTTCCCGGGCAAGTGAATCTATTCCACACTGGAAAACAATTGCTCTTGGTGAATAGCATTACATAACCTTCAATATTACCTGCAGTAACATATGTTAGAAAATTAACATATGTTTTCCAGAACAATTGCTCCGATAGGATAGAACCATACCAGTATTTCAGAAAGTGATTCTTGGAACTAATATTGCTGACCGATAATGAGGAGAATTTATAAATTGTGCCTGTTTCTTGAAACTCTTGTGGATGATTTTTGGTCTTGTGTGCGCGATGGAGACATAACAAGAAAATGTATATATTGTATGTTTCTTGAAACTTTTATTGATGATTTTGGAAAGTGATTACTGGAATTAAAAATTGCAGATTGATAATGAGGAGAATGTATAAATTGTGACTGTGTTATTGAAACAACTGTTGATGATTTTTGGTTCTTGTACGTGTGCACAGTGATGGAGAAGAAAGAGTTTTGAAAAAAAGTGGCGAATTTCGAAAAAAGATGAACAAAAATTGAAGTAAAAAAAACCCATACCTTGGCGCCCTGGTAATTTTTGAGACCGGACTCGTCCAGTTTCTGTAAGCGTGGGGAAGGAGAGATGAGCGACACCCATATATATATATATATATATATATATATATATTGTATGTTTCTTGAAACCCTAATTGATGATTTTGGAAAATGACTACTGGAATTAAAAATTATAGAGTGATAATGAGGATTGTGGCTGTGTTCTTGAAACAATCGTTGATGATTTTTGGTTCTTGAGTGTGTGAAACAGTGATAGAGATGGAAGATTATTGGAATAAAGTGGCGAATTTCGAAAAAAGATGAACAAAAATTGAAGTAGAAAAACCCATACCTTGGAGCTCTTGAGCATTCGTACCCCTCCAGTTTTTGTGAGTGTGGAGAAAGTGATGAACCCATATATAGAGAGAGGTAATTGTCATTCTTGAGTGACACGTTTTTGACAGCGCGTAAAAATATTTTACCGTTGGAATGGGCTTTTATAGCCGTTTAACATAAAAGGGAAGAATAAAAGCATTTTCTTTGAAGGCTCTAATAGCTTAGAGAAGCGTGTTACACTCATCCACCTTTTAATTGTTGTATTTCACATTCACATACTAGCAATTTATTTTGATTTTAAATTCAACAAGATTTAAACCAAATTAAATTAAAACCCCAAATTAATTTTACATCCAAAATCATTCCCACAGGAGATCCGGACCCATTTTTTTCTGATCCTTCGAGAAAAAGATTCATTCTCTTCATAAAAAATAGGAGGTAGAACCAATAAAGATTTCTTTTTCGATTCATCCCTGGCCTCATTCAAGAATTGTTTTTGATCCAATCCGTAGGAATCAATAGAAAAGGCAAATCCCTTATGATACACCAGATCCGGCTCGGTTATTGATAGAGTGAATAGATCTGCCATTTCTTGAAATCTCTCTTCTGATTCAAAATCGTGGTGTAACGTATATCCTCCCCTGTTCCGGTTTGATGTGATAAATTCATAAACACATGGACTAATTTTAACTCTTCAACAAATATTCAGATATTTTTGTAAGTTCCACATTATGTAGAAATGTTTTAAAATAACTTGATGAATAGAATAATTGTGTAATTGCATGCATGCCCCTTCAATTTTTAGGTAATTATGCAGAGCCCTTGAAGTAAAGGTGTCAAATGGGCCAAAACGGGCCGGAATCGATCGGCCCGTTTGGCCCATTCAGCTTAGGAGGCCAGGCCAGCCTGGCCCTATAAGCTTACTCGGCCAGGCCTAAAGGGGACAGGCCGGCCCCTTTAGGCCTGGCAGACCATTTTGGCCAGCATGTAGGAATTGGGTTCCGCAATAATGATATCTCCCAACATACCAAAACTAGCTGTTACCCCACCAGTAGTAGGAGATGGCCAAAATGGCCTGTGGCCGGCCATCAGGCAGCCAATTTTATTTTGTTTTTTTTATTTATTTATTTTCTTTTGTTTTTTTTTTCATTTTCTTTATTTAATAAATATATTTTATTTCAATATTTATTTTATAATTTGTATAATTATAAAATTAGTATATAATTTGTAGTATATAATTTATTGATATAATTAGTATATAATTATTTCAAATATAGAACTTTGATAATAGTGTTATAATTTTAATATTTATTATATAATTAGTATAATTATGAAATTAGTATATAATTTATTGATATAATTATTTTAAATATATAACTTTGCATAATAGTAGGGGTGTTCACGAGTCAAGCCGGCTCGCGAGCTCGGCGAGCCGGCTCGAATATAGCTCGACTCGAACTCGAAAAAATTCGAGCTCGAACTTTCTATCGAGCCGAGCTCGAGCCTAAACATGCCTGTTCGCGAGCTCGCGAGCCGCCTGAATAAAAAAATAAAATTTAATTAATATATATTAAAAAAATAAATATTTATTAATTTTTTTATATAAAATGATATATTATAATAATATATTTATAAATAATAATATTTTTTACTTTAATTATAATTATATGTAATAATATATGAATAAATATAAAATTAATTAAATATTTTTATACAAAAAAAATTATAAAAAAAAATATTTTTTTATAAAAAAATATTATTTTATAAAAAAAAATATTTTTCTGAGCTCGAGCTCGAGCTCGGCTCGACTCGGCTCGAGTCTGGCTCGAGCTCACATTCCAGAAGTTCGTCGAGCTCGAGCTCGAATTTTTTGGCAAGCTCGGCTCGAGCTCGACTCGTGAACACCCCTACATAATAGTATTATAATTTCAAATATTGATTTTAGTATAATGTTATAAGAATTAATATTTATAGAAAGAAAAATAAAAGAGAATAGCCATTTGACAACGTGCAACGGCTGGAAATTCAATCTTGATTCTTGGGGCTGGGCAGGGGGTGGTTGGGGGTGTTTAAAAAGAAAAAATAACTAAATTAATATGTAAAAAATAATAATATATAATGGGCCGGGCCAGCCCATTCCCTGTTATGAGATGGGTCGGCCTGGGCCGATTAAGACCGGCCCCTTAAGGCCAGGCCTTAAGGGGTAGGCCTTAGCTGGCCTGCCGGCCTTAACAGGCCGGCCTGTGTGGCTTGGTATCAAGTAGGCCAAAATAGGCCTGCTTGACACCTACTATGGGCCAAAACGGGCCTGAATCGACCAGCCTGTTTGGCCTATTTAACTTAGGGGGCCAGGGCCGGCCCCATAAGTCTACCCGAACAGGCCTAAAAGCCAGGCCGACCCCTTTAGGCCTGGCAGGCCATTTTGGCCATGTGGCCAGCCATCAGGCCAACCAATTTTGTTTTGTCCTTTTTTTTATTTTCTTTTGTTTTCATTTTCTTTTATTTAATAAATATATTTTATTTCAATATTTATTTTATAATTAGTGTAATTATGAAATTAGTATATAATTTATTGTTATAATTAGTATATAATTATTTCAAATATAGAACTTTGATAATAGTGTTATAATTTCAATATTTATTATATAATTAGTATAATTATGAAATTAATATATAATTTATTGATATAATTAGTATATAATTATTTCAAATATATAACTTTGCATAATAGTGTTATAATTTCAAATATTGATTTTAGTATAATGTTATAAAAATTAATATTTATAGAAAGAAAAAAAAAAAAAGAAAAATGAAAGAAAATAATCGTTTGCCAACAGCAAGTGCAACGGCTGGAAATTCAATCTTGATTCTTGGGGCTGGGCGGGGGGTGGTTGGGGGGTGTTTAAAAAGAAAAATAATTAAATTAATATAAAAAATAATAATATATAATGGGCCAGTCCGGCCCATTCCCGGCAGGCCTTAGCCGGCCCAGCCTTAACAGATAATAATAATTAGATGATTTTTAAATTTACATGACAACATTTAATTATATGTAGAAATGTTGATCATATTGAATGATTTTACTCATTTAAAATCTTTATTACTAGAGAAGAAAAAGTTTTTTTCACGTCTTTAAAATTATTTAATGTTCAAGATATCAGACACGTTATTTAGTTTATATTAGTTTCACACTACCACGTATATAGTGGGTTAGATCAAAATTTGTACGGTATTAAATTTTTATCATTTGTTTTTGTTTTCCATATATCTATCACTTCTTTAATATTTGTACAATATTAAATTTTTGCTTTAATGAATAATTTATTTCATTATAAAAATATGAGTGTCTTTATGAATTTCTTTTATCTATTTAATGTGTCTTTATTTATTTAATTTTTATTTGGTAAAATAATCAAATAATAGATAATAATAATAATCAATATATATCTACAACATTACGTACATATTTACATAGGACTCTATAATGGATATACAAAGAGATGTGAAGTACATTAGGTCATTCATGTTTATTTTATTATTTATTTATAAATTAAAACATCTTATTATACATAAAAGTTAGATAATTCGATTAATGTTAAAGTCATTATAAAGATTAATTACGAACAAAATTGTTGTATATTAATGTAAAGTGTGAACTCTGACTGTCATTAGGAACATATATGAGTTGCAAATGTTACTTTACTATTGCTAAAAACGTTAGGCGCATATATAAGTTTTCTATTCATATATTTTTTTTTACTTTCTCTTTTTTATAAAGCAGTTGTTACATGTTTCTTCTCAATATTATTTTACGTGTTTCTATTTTTCAAGAAAGCACAATACATTGACATAAATAATGATTTGCATTATATTTTGATTCCCTATTAAATGATAAGCAAAAGTTAATTTGCATTAAAGAAAATAGTAATGCAATGAATAATGCTTAATACTTATAAGTTATAACATGATTTCTGAATTGTCATATGAATCCCTAAAAATTAGTTTAGCGATATACACACAAACTTTTCTAAAGTACTACGAAACAATTTTAATTCATGCAACTGTGTTTAGTACACGTATTTTATTTTAATATTCTTTTCTAATAAAATTAAGGTATTATATTATCTATATAATTTAAATTACTTTGTCTTTTCATATACCATCAGCAAATATAACACTACATCTTCAATTTTTAAATAAAATTATTAAGTGTCTATATAATATAGATTTTTAACTCCCAAACTTTGTAGTTATCTTTTTTTATCTACTTTTCTTCCTTCGTGTTAGATTTCCTATAATATTATGTGCTCTGATAATGAAAATTATAGATGCAAAATAAATATGCTAACAAATTGAATACGAAATTTTGAAGGAAAAAAATGTTCTTTATCAAATCTTGATATTTGAAATTTCACCACTCCTCCTCTCAAAGTCTAAGAACATCAAGTTTGGACACCATTTTCATTTTTCTTTCTTTCAATTTTATGTTAATATGCGTCCCTTAAAACGATGACATAAATTTTTTTTTACACGATGGATACATTATATTGATATCCCAAAGTATATAAATCCTTTTGGTACAAGTCTTATAAGATAGAAATTTCTTCTCCGTTATTTATGATGATCATTACATAAACAAACATTACATATACCATTGTAATAATACAGCACACACAAATAGTATACACTAAAACGGAGAAGAAATTAAAATCTTCGACATATACAACTAGGGTACCACAACAAACGACAACGGTTTGAATATCTGAAGCAACCCGAGTGGGGTCTGAAGGGCATCGCCTGTAGGTTGAATAGCCGATGTAACAGTACTTGTATTAAGAGACGAATTTGAACATTCATTAGAAAGAACCGAACTCACATTACAGAGAGAGAGATTTACATTTGTAAGATTTGTATTTAAAACAGGAACACTAAATATTCCACCCAAACCAGATGTGATTTGGGCAATGGGTGTTAGAATATTACCAATCAAGCAAACTAGGTTTACAATTACGCCGGTAATTCCTGTGATGCCACAGGTTTCGCCTGCCGGATTTGTAAGTATGCCGCTAATGAGTATGCCGGAGGGGAGTTTTTGGCTGTGTGCTAGTGTTTTTGGTGATGCTGCAAAGAGAATGAGAAAAATGAGGGGAAGGGTGGAGATAGGGTTTTTGTTTACTACCATTTTTGAGATTTTTGTAGTATTTTTTAGGGTTATTATTGTTACTAGTTTGTTTTGAGTCCAAATGTAAGAAAAATGAACTCTATGTATACATGTTTAATTAACACTATTTAGAGATTGTTTGCAAATTTAATGCTCAAGGTTCCAACATATAAGGACCTAATTGGCTTGCAACTTTTGTTCCAAAAAAAAAAAGTATTTCAAAGAAAAAAATTTAGAAAATTTGGTTGGTTAGCATGTCACAGAATTTTCTTAAAAACAACTCCCAACATTTTTTAAATATTGTTGAAAAAAATCATGCAAAGAAGGAAAAATAGATTTTTTTTTATTATTCATGATTTTATAGTATATACAAGAGATTAAACATATTTTTTCCGACTATCTTTCAATAATAAGTATAAAATTAATCATATATTTTGATGTAAAATAAAACAACGTTTAAAATAAAATTCATTGTGACTATTTTTTTTATATTTAAAAATCGCGAATATAGTTGACTAAATTATAACTAAATATCGATGATAATAAATTTCTCTAAATTTAACACTCAACTCCTTTTAATCAACATCTTCACTAGTTATTTTGATTGTGTCCTAGTGGATTTGATGCTACAAAGAGATGACATAAATGAGTTGACAATTAACCATTTTAGATTTTTTTTGCAATTTTTAAGTGCTTTTAATTTAAAACTTTTTTCCAACACATAAGTTATTTACTTGATACATGATGAGTTTTATATTGAGATGTATTAATTATTTAGTGGATTTTATCTAAGTGTTTTACAAATTAACTACACGGAAAATATTATTACATAAAAGGAGGTGATCTTTTTCCCTTGGTCTCGTAGTCTTCTAAACACTAATTATTTGTGAAGGTAGTTCTCATTTTCTAGCGTACGTAAGCACATGGAAAATAATTAATTAGAGACTTGTTTAATTGAATGGCTAGATTTGTATGTATATATATATTAAAAATCTTTGATCATGATATTGAATATTTTTATAGTCTAGAAACTTTATAATCAGCTACGAAAATTTATATCTTTATATATATTAGCAATAAGAAAATTTGAAAAATAATCTTGTAGCAGTAGGGTGTTTTCAAAATTAGTCTCATTTTCTCAATTGACAAATTGGTGCTGTATGAATTGATGATATATTCAATTCATCACGAAAATACTCTAATCAAAATTAATTAACCGAAAAGTATTTCTTACAACTATTGGAAGCTGAAATTATATATTAAATCACTAATAGTCGAACTTTATATCACTTTATTCCTAATTAAATTATCAAATATTATGCTATCGTCCCTAAAAAAATTCCTCCAATGGTCTTAGGACGTGATTGGTATACTGGAATGAGGTGGGAATGGAATAGGTATTCCTGTGTTCATTCCTATTCTAATGATTGGTATGTATTTCTATTGGAATCCATATTCCCAAAAGTATGGGAATAGTGATTCCTTCCATACCCCTTGTGTTTGGCTATTCCTTGCATATCAGGAATCAATCCTATTTTTTTTCTTATGATATTATTTTCCTCACACCAATATAAAAGTCTTGAAAATTTGATGAATTCAATATATATTTTTTTTGCCTTATGATTAATAATCACAAATTATTTTAAAAATAATATAAATTATTAAAAAATTTAAAATATTATTTAAATGCATTGAAATGACTAAAAAATACATATTATTTTTCGTACGTACTTAGTCGAAACATTTTCGTCAATAAGAATTACTTAATAATAATAAATATAATTTCAAATGTAACAAGAATTGAAAAAAATACAAAAATGAATTAAAAAAATATAAAATAATATTGCGTTTAACAAATAATATCTTATCCTTAAACTAGTTCATCAATAAAAAGTATTAGAAAAGGTGAATTATTATATAGACAATATTACATATATAACTCTTTCAATCATTATATAATAATTATATTTTTCTCATTTTTCATTTAATTTTTCCATTTTTTTCATCATTTCCCGTGTTATTTTTCTTTAAATAAATAGTTTAAAGTCTCAAATCATTTAAATTTCAGAAAATTAGATTGGATTCAAATTTGCATTCTAGTTTAATAAATAACTCAAATATACGAATATACAAAATAAAAAAAATCTCAGAATTCATTTCATTTCTCATTCCTGCACTATACCAATCATAGGATTTATGAAATTAATATCATTCCATTCACATCTCCATTCCATTCCTTATATCATTCCATTCCCATATAATTCCATTCATTCATACCAATCATGTCCTTATTTGTCACAATTTATAAAGATTGATTCTCAAGTGTATAATTTAGTAGATTGTGCGCACTAAAATACTCCGATCTACATATATAGATTGTGGTCGAAATTGCGTTTACCCTACATATTAAAACATAAATATAAAGGTCACATTTAATTTTGTTGCTAATAAAACTAACAAGCTAAGAGACAAGAAAAAGAATCATACATGCATATTCTTCCTAATTAGTTTTTCAAACAAAACAAAACCTAGAAAGGTGGCCAAATGAACCAACATAAAATATCTCGTTATAGATTGAATGGTACAACAAAAAACACACCAATAATACATGCACAAATGTAACTGTCTTCTTCATTATTTGTAAATGAGATACGACATACATAGGTTTCAAATCTACAAACACAATACATGAATATGTGCATGCATGCTTTATTGCTTCTTATTATTCATAGTTATATAACATATAAATCGATTGAAAACACATGAAATTTGAACCTAGATGTTCACATCGTGAAATCCCGATGGACCAGCGTTTAGAACGAGCCCAAGTACCCCCGAAACCAGCGCGCTCACGATCTGAAGAGGCGACGTGAGCATGTCAGTGGTGTCTGTAACCAACTGACACAGAAGAAAGTCCGCCGGAAGTTGAACGTTCACGACGCAAGGGAGGGCCGGAAGGTCAAGCAGAATATCGATTAGAGCTGGTACAAGATCAACAGGGATGTCGAAAAATCCATTGGTATCAGTGGTATTTTTGCCGAGTGTTGTGATATTACTTGAGTTACCAATGTTGCAGTCTACGGTGACTGGGAGACCGGAAAGGCCCTGGCCGGGGCAGGTTCCGTTCGGCCGGCAGCAGATTTGGCCGGTGATATTGAGGCGGCCGATGTTGGCAGTTTGGGCGTTTGCAGAGGGGGTTGAAGTTGTTAAGAGGAAGGCGATGAGAAGAGAAAGGAGAATGGCATATTTGTAAGACATTTTGGTGTGTGTGTGTGTGTGTATATATGTTATTGATGCTTTTGGAATTTATTTATGTTTTTTTGTGATGATATGTTGGGAAAGAAACCCTATTTATAGGTGTTTAGCTTCATGAATTCTTGCAGTTTGGAAAATGGAATGTTATAAAGTTGTGTTTGGGTGGAAGGGTTTGTGAATTATGAAATTAAAAAATTAAATATGTTAATGAATTTACTAATTAATTATGTTAATATACGTGGGGTTGACGTTATTAATTGTCTTTAAAGTTTCAATTTTGTATTGTGATTGCTATTTAAGTATTAAATATTATGCTAATATCCCTACAATTTAATTTGTGTCTAATGTTTATCATTTGGAAAAAGAGTAAATATATGACAGTCTGTAAAGTTTTTTAATCTTACAGACAATCTCCAGCCACAAATTGTAGCTGGAGAAAATCGGCAACTTGTACAGCAAGTTGTTGTTTGTTTTATTATTTTTATTTAAAATTAAATATTAATAATTTATGATGTTTCTTTCAAGAATTAAAAGCTGAGATTGAATTATACGTTAAATTATACATGGCCCAAAAAAAAATACTCAAAAGTTTGAGTGTTATAGGGGTGCAACTCGGTCCGGTTCGGTCGAAAACCGAACCGAAATTTCGGTTCGGTAATTTTATGAACCGAAAACCGAACCGAACCGAACCGAACCGGTTCGGTTCGGTTAAAAACCGAAATAACCGAATTTTATTTTATTTTATTTTTCATTTTTTTACCTATTTTTTGGATTAAAAAAAAAATCAACTTCTGAGATTCAAACCCGCATCTTTAGGTGAAATGGAAGAGCCTTAACCAACTGGGCCATTAATGATTCTTGTATGTTTTTAATCAATTATTAATAATATATATTTTTATTTAATAAATTAAAAAAAATTCGGTTTTCGGTTCGGTTCGGTTAACCGACACCACACACCGAAACCGAACCGAAAACCGAATTGTTCAAAAAATCAAAACCGAAAACCGAACCGAATTTTTCGGTTCGGTTAAAAACCGAACCGAATTTTCGGTTTTCGGTTCGGTTCGGTCGGTTCGGATATTTTTGAACACCCCTAGTTATATTCATATAATGCTACATATTTATGATAGAAAAAAAATTATTCTTTGTATGGAATTCGGATATAACTAATACTATTCGTATTTTTGAGTTGAACTATATTATCAATGTACTTGATCTATACTGCATTGATATTAATTAATGATACTATAACATTGGCAAAAATATAATTATATTCTTTATTTAATATTTGAAAATATATTAATTTCTATAAGTACCAATTGAGGATATATTATATATTTAAAAGCTATTAATTTTAACAATTATATTTATTAAATTAAACTATTTCAATAATGAAGTTCTTCAAATATGCAAGAATCTTGAACAAGAAATTGAGTTATGATAAAACTCTTGATCTCAATCAATAATGAATATAGAAGAGTTTCTTTATAATGTGATTTTTTTTTGTGCTTTATTGGTGAAAATAGGAATTTGGAGTATATCTTTTACAAAATTTAAAGAAATGTTCACCATATTAATCACTTATCTAAAATCCTCATTATTAGAGAAAATAGAGATATGGTCACGTCTCCAATAGACTAATATATATCATATTGCTAGTTGAGAATTTGAAGGATTTCAATTTTTCTATATTTACTTATGAGATATATGCAATTAATATAATTGTAGTTAATTAATACGCAATCACTTAAATTTGAAATAAGCGATACAATCTTATTACTGAGTTTTCTTTTAGTATGCACAAAAGTGGGACCGTGCACGTGGGCCCACGTCGAAAGTTTTTCATTCACTTGCTACTGAATTAGATAGAAGTATTGATGTTCAAGTTCTTTTATACATGAATTTCAATTTGTGGATTCTATCAAAATATCAATTAATATTAGTGATAAAACAATATTTTTTTTTGTTTTGTCACAAAAATATACTCTATATATTTAATAATAAGAAGAAAAATATTTAATCATCAATGACAGAAAAAATTGTTGTAACTATCAATAAATAGTGTCACGTTTTTATGATAATCGTGTTGCAAGAGATTTTTGACGTCTCATATCGTATTCTTTATCCAAACCTAGCACCTAAAATTATTGTCTAACTCTAATATCATAAAATATTTAATGTTCAAGATATCCAACACATAATTTCTATACTTAATACATTATCTAGATATTATCAAGGCAAAATCAATTATGAAAAGTTTAATCAAAACCTAAATTTCTAATATAATAAATCAAATTTGAACTTTTTTTCTTCAAAAAAAAAACTTTGAAACTCGAATTTATTAATAAAAAATAATATAATATCTCCAAAATTCAAGTTAAATATTAAAGTTTATAGCTCATTATAGTTCATGTCATACTGATCAAACAATGCTCAAAAAAATATGATACATGATTAAAATAAATCCAAATAACGTCTTGTTCAGTTCGACTCCTCTCATTCTTCCTTTTCGAAAATTATTTTCCCAAAATACCAAAAAAAAAAAAACAATAATATTCAAGAAATATGCATAAGCCAAAACAATTAGCAGAGTATGAAGAAGTAATTATTTTAACACAAAAGTGAACATTCATTACAAACTTCCTCTAGACAAAAACAACAGAAAAACATAATCCACAAAGTTCATAGCAATAAAAGAAAAAACATTCATTACAATCTCTTCAAGCTTTTCTTTCTAGCATCCATCTTCTTTTTATCAGCTGGAACTTTAGCCAGCCCTGTTTCCTTCTTTAGAGTAGATGGTGCAGCTTTCGATCCCATCTCAGCCGTTGAAAGCATAGCCGTTGGATGATCTTGACCGTTCTCGGGTTTTGGGGCCAACGGGGATGGTAATTGGGCGGGTGCACCTGCACCAGATACAGCATTGCTCTTCTGGTCCACACATTTTGCTGAAGTGTTTGTTTGATCCGCATTTATAGAAGGGGTTGGCTCGGGGATAGCTCCAGTTTTGAGCTTTGGCTTCGGTTTGAGGGCGTGTATTCCAGTATAAAGCCTGAAAGATCGAAAAATCCAATAAATAAGAGAGATTTTTATATGAAATAATGCCTTAATTCACTTACAAACACATATATAATTGAATTTTTAGTGTTTACTTTACAAGGGGTACACGTTGTTTTTATTGCAAAAAGTCGAAGTTATCATACTTTCTCAAGCTCAAGTGTTTTTCGTAATAAGGGTCGATGTGATTTACACTTAAAATTAATCAGAAAGTTCTTGAAAATTAGCTAAATTAGAAGCTAATGTCACCAATGTAGGAATAATACACGAGTTCAACATTACATAAATTTGAGCCATATATATATGCTCCATTATTTTGCAAAAGAAATAGAAGGCTTTACATACCTTGCATGTCTAGCATACTCGTCATAATCTTCTAGAAGCATCTTGCCAGCCTGCTCGTTTAAAGCCGATTCTGGGAATGGTTCGATCAATAAGCATCTGATCACCTGTCCATTATGGAGAAAAAATTTAGCAAAATGTGTCTTTAATTTATAAATACCAAACTAGAAAAGATTAACGATATAATCGGTATGAGTTGTAAGCCGTTGGATGATTAGATGGTGATGTCATCATCTCACTTTGTGACATCATCGTGTAAACTTTCCAACGATTCATGGACCCCACTTGCATGTACCCAAGTGGATGGTATGAACTAAACCGAAAATTAATTAGTAATTAACATTGATTAGAAAAGCATTAAATTGATAGCACACAGTTGGGGCCTTACGATTAAAACATGGCGTAAGCCGAGATTTGGGTTCCAATCTCTCTTCAATGCATTAACGCAAATCTCGCCATTGGTTGCGATATTTGGATGGAAAATCTTGGTCAGAAAATAGCCTGAGAGTAAAAACAAAAACTTAAAACGAGATAATTGGAATTATTACAATCTAATTGGAATCTACTTAAGTGTAATAGATCACACACCTTTTGGAGGAGAATGTGGGAAATCATGAGATAATATCAACTTCATGCGAAAAACTCCGTTTTCATATGGCGTTCCAGCTGTAAAATTCACAGATGATCGATCAAATGTGATCTTTTGTAGAAAACAAAAGGTAAAGGCTGAAAGATAAGTACCTGGGCCTTCAATATCAGCATATATAACCGAAAAATTATCGTCATTCACACCTACTTTAATGCCTTCCGGAGGCGTTTCATCAAGATTCTTCAGTTCTTTTGCCAATTGTTTTATCACGTTTGGGGGAAGATTCTCGTTTGTTGCCTATACCGTATATACATATCAAAGTACGTAAGTATGTGGGACCCCATTCGAATCAAAATACAATATGTAATAATGAGTTTTGAAATCTGACAACAAGATGAAATGTAACATTACCATAGCACGTTGTATCAGAGGATTAGCTCACTCTTTAACTTTTCTTGATAAATGAAAGTTTGGTAGAATCAAAGCTATCCTGCATAATAACAGAATGAACATTTCACATCATTATGAATATAATGTGCTTATATCTAAGTATGATATATGTTCAGGAAGAAGAAAGTATAATAGCAGCAAAATTAGACACCAATATTAATGAAAACTGAGTACATGTCGATAAATCATAAAACAGCCCATTACTTATGGGTCCGGCATGCCAGCTATGAAATAATTGAGCAATTATTGGTAAAATGCCTCTAATTATTTTTCAATTTCAAAAGCATGCACGTTACTGCGCTATGATGTAATTGGCAGTTAAGTCCATGAAACTAGGACGGAAAGAAACAACGAAAGCTATTTTGTCGATATACGAAATAATAAAATGAATCTTCTATGCCTATTCAGCACAGATTATGACCGCGCTTTCATATTTTAAAACAAATGTAATCAGACATTTAGTAGAAACTTGTCATTTGATTGAAATTCGCTTACTTTGAAGCTACAATTTGTATTTAGTACAAAGGAAAAAAGCTTGGCCAACAAATCATCATCTCAAGCTAGGTCTTTCGTAATTAATTTGGTCCCCAAATTTTACACCGAACATCAAGGTGCTCTTGAATTGAAACCACAACATATTACATATAACCACATTTTCTTCATAACACAATTATCTTACTAGCCGGAAATCCCAAACAAAGAAAGCTTACTAGAGTATAAAAGAAAATTATGAGAAAACAAATGAAACCAGAATAACCGATCCACCAATTTATCCTATTTAGGGGGTGAAAGACAAAAAAAGCCAAGCATTTCCACTGGTAAAGATCATAACTCACAAACCTGAAAACAGGGTTGAAGGAGAAGAATTAAAAAGGATAATTTTTATTCAAATTTCAATGATAAACCGTTTTACAGTAGGTTGAGCTTTTTTGAATCATCACCTTGCACATAAAATTTATCTTTCCCCAAAATTTCAAATCAATTTCACACAATCATACACACACAATACTATATAATTTTTCAGTCATTTTAGCTTTACAAAAAAGTGAATTACACAGATTAATTAATGGGCAAAACGAAAAACGTGATCTTTCAAGTGAATATCATACCATGAAATTCCTATGCCTTAACCTAACAGAAAGAAAAGAACTTTCCGAACAAGAAGCGTTGAAAAAGAAAAGGTACATATTTTACGGATCAGAATCGAATTAAGCAAAGCATAAACCCTAAATTAGAATCACTCAAGAAACAAAGAAACGAACAATTCAAGAAAATAAAAAAATCACAAAAACAAAATCAAGAAAAAAAATCAGAAAAGCCCATTTCAGATATGATTTCTAAGAAACCCAAAAATTGCACCTTCAAAACAAAATCCAACACTTCAAACACTAAGAAAATGTAATAATTAAACGAAAAACTAAAAACCCAGATGAAAGAAATATACCGTCTAGCAATAGATGAGAAAAAAAGGGGCAAAGAAATCTGGGAGTAAATGCAACAACGAGGCGTGTTTGTTTTTCCTTGCAATCAATCTTTGCAAATGCTACTAATAGATTTCAGAAAAGCGATCTATCTCCTCGTAAAATGATTGAGGTGTTGATTTCAACCAAACAGGACGATAGAGAGAGAGAGCCTATATATATAATTGTGTATTTATTATATACACGTAAATAGTGAGAATTTGAGTTGGGATATTTGATATGGGCACTCCAGATTCTTCTACTGCCACTCTTTGGATTGTACCGTTACAATACAGATGGGCATTAGCTGCAAGCCTTAGCCACGTTTTGTATTTAGTTTAAAAATATTCTAATCTTTATTGTGTTTTTGAATTTGTACTAATATGATTGGCTTAATGTAGGCATAATATTAAATTATTGAGAATTGAGATACTCTCAAATTCAGATAATATTAATGAGTAATTTTTAGGTGTGTGTATGTTTTATTTTGAAAGATCAATCGTGTTTCGATAATTACGTGTCTGATTTGGACATCGTTATTAAATGATCGGGATAATTTTGATCATGTTTTCGATAATAATGTGTCTGATTTAGACACAATCATTAAATTATCAAAATAATCTTAACATTAATAAGATAACTAAATCAATAGAAGTTCACATGTGTCTATTTGATGTGCCTAATGTAGTTATTACTATTGAATGATCTGGATATTCACAACCTTCGACAAAATTATTATACAATTTTAAAGTGTACGTACTTTTGATTTGAAGGGTCGATCATGTTTAAATGATAAGTTGTATATATTACACATGAATAGTAATTGATTAGAATGTCCTCAACATTTCACAAACGCACCATATTGATTGGTCAATCTGACCTAATTTGTAAATATATCGTAAATTAAGATCACTTAGCTATTATTATCGAATGGCTTAATTGCACTTTATAAATACTCTCGAATCAAAATATGTAAACCGTAAATTTGAGTAATACTGCATCGACCTTAATTGTGTTTGATTATTCCCATAACTATTGAATGTTTGGTATATTGACCAAATCATGCTTGATCATAGCATGGTTATTAGGATTTTAGTCTGTTCCAATAGGTCGTATTTAACTCAAAAATTTTATAAAAAACATGACTTGTAGAATCATAAAAAGCTTATAATAATAATAATAATAATTCGCTATGAAAAATTAAGAATATTACTAGAGTTTGATTTTATTTATGTTGAGAGGAATTATAAATTAAGGAGCTTCCATTCAAACTATAGTTTTATTGGTCTTTTATAGATGAATTTTGAGAGTTTCAAAAGGGTCGAGTACATAAACAATTATAGTTTCAAAAGATTTCAATATCTAGGAAGGTTACAAATTTAAAAGTAGTTATTGTCATAGTAATATGCTCATTGACTATATAGATTTTCTTATTAATTGCTTTTGATTTTGTAATTACTAACAATAATGGATGGGACCCATATAGTATTTAAGAGAGTATTTGGGAAAAATTAATAGAGGACCCATGCCAAAATTGCTTGTCCCAAAAAACAACCCCATTATATATATATATATATATATATATATATATATATATATATATCAAAAAAAAAGGAGAACTAGATTGAATAATTCTCAAAAGTATCAAAATTTGGAGAACTTGTTACGTGCTTAAATTAACATTTAAGAAAATTCATACTTTTTAAACCAATTAACATTTAGCAGTGAATAATTGATAATATTAAAATGGTGTAATAATATTTTCAAAAATATACTTTCTATTGATTCAGATAAATATAAACTATAATCGCTTGTACGATTCTCTTGCTTAGCTATGTTTTAAAGAAAAAATAAAAACAGATGACGATTTTAAAAAAATAATAATAACATGAATAAGTAGTAATTTGTTGATATTATATTTAACTAGAAATTCTGAATTAAATTTGTCGGCAAAATGGGGCTGAAATTCAAATTGGCGACCGTTGGGCGTTGAGGAGTCAGATTCCCACTAGCCGTTATTTGCTGCTGGCTAAATTTTTATTAAAGCACTATTTATTATAATTTAAATATTTTATCAATATAATATTCTATCTTTTATTTCAGATGTTTTATACGTATAATACTTATTTATTAAAGATGTTTAACGTATATAAATATTTTAACACGTGTCAGATATCTATATATATAAAATAGAAGAAAATGAAACATAATTTGAATAAAAAATATCCCGTCCTCAATATTTCACTCTTGTTTTCATTTAATTTTATTTTTCACTTATTGAGGTATTTTCCCATCAATTTTGTGTCTTCCATCCATATATTACCAATATATCATTTTAGTTTATTAATCTTTTTGTAAGTTTTGTTCTTTTCCCTTAATTTTATTTCCATAATAAAAAGTCGTTTTAATTATTGATATAGTTATAATTAAATATTGAAGATTTATATCCAATTAATTGATTCTTCTTTTCAGCAATGATTAAATAGATAAATCATTTGATTACTCTTTCTAATCATTATTAAATTATTTTTATTTTTTTTAGAGAAAAAGCCAAATCATGTATGAGTGGAAAGAAAAGCCAGTGTTTCCTTACTTTACCCTGATTTGTCTATATTAAAATTATAATTTATCACCAAAATCAAATAAATTAAGTTGGATGGTATAAGACACTTCGAATCTAAATTAAAATTTATTTTTTATCATATGATTTTGTTATTATTATTATTATGAAAAACTTCAATGATTGGTTGTTGGGTTGTTGGCTAATAATAACCGACATTTTATGGAATCTTTTTCTTTTTATATCTTTTTTGGTAAAATAAAGTAGGGAAATTGATGAGTTCTTTAAGTATAAAAAAAAGAATTTTTAATATCGAAAAATGTTATGATTAAGTCATTAAACATACACATGAATCATGATTAATCTACAATAATAATATTTTTAAATTTGCTTAATGTATTACAAAGTTTCGTGATGAGACCTTACTAGACCGTCTCTACCAATAACACCATATACTCATTTTACATAATGAAAATTAAACGAAATCTTCAATTACCACAACACACAATTTTGTAAAATGGAACATTCTTTATGTCTGAATTTGGTTTCACTTAAATATTTTTGAATATTTTTACCCTTAAACATATATATATATATATATATGAAGGAATTAAAGTGAAATACAATTAAAATGAGGATACTAAAATGGTTATTTAAAAAGAAGGAATAAAGTGATTCTAACAACAAACATAAAAACCAAAAATAACATTCAAAATGAGGTGTTAGGTAGATTAGGGGTGTGCACAAATCGACTAACCGACCGAACCGAACCAAAACCGACTCATTCGATTCGGTTACGGTTAACATATTTAAAAAAATCGGTTTCGGTTACGGTTCGGTTATTTGGGGTCGGTTAGTCTAACCGAACCGTAACCGAATTATTTGGGCCAAATATAATATATTTCATAATATAGGGGGCCAATTTGAAATATATAACAACTTAACACATTAACCCTAATATAATATATTTCATAATATGGGGGGTCAATTTGAAATATAAAACAACTTAATTAATCTCACATAAATAAATAATTATGATCATATTATATGGAAATAAAATTTAAAATAGATGTAGAAGTGCATCATGATGAGCTTTTGATAATGTATTTCGGTAAATTAAAGTTAAAACTTTATTAATTTACCAATTTCAAGTTAAAAATTTTAAATTGTAATGATTTTTGTGTAGTAAAATAGGTTAAATAGCCCAAAATTCAAATTAATTATTGCAAAAAAAAAAAATGTCCGGATTTCGGTTATAACCGAAATTAACCGATTCGGTTATAACCGTAATCGAACCGATTAGAAATCGGTTCGGTTACGATTACGAATTTTGCCTAACCGAATTTTTGGTTAACCGAATTTTCGATTCGATTCGGTTCGGTTATAACCGTTTGAACACCCCTAAGGTAGATCGTGATGCCACTAGAAACTAGAGAATATAAACCAACTAGTACTATTTAAATCATCAAATATGACCAATTTAGATCAAATATTTGATTGATTCTATTAATAATGGTGCAATTTTTTGCTTCTCTTAAAAGAGAAGTTATTTGTTCAAAAAGAAAATTGGGAAAAACTATTTATTCTAAAATAATATTATTGTGTAATTAAAAATAAATAAAAAAATCGTGGACTATTTTATAGCCGAATTATTGCTCTTCAATAGTTGGGCATGTTTAAGAACTATTGGGCCTTTTAGAATTTTATTACCTCATCCCAATCTTTTTCTTATGAATATCAAATAAAATGTAATTGGGCCTAATTACAAATTAGACTTAAAATTCAATTATATATTTATATTACGATATATTTTATGTACACTTATATAGCGATTAAGTCATATAAGATATATATGCTACTATTTTTTTTTTTTTACGATAAAGTTTTTCAAAAATTTGGGTTGACCATATTATTCAAGAAGTTCATTTTGAAAATAACGAATAATTTATTGTAATTCCTCTGAATTAATCTTAAATAATGAATAATGTTTTAGAACATAATAATGCATTTTGGGACTCCAACATTCATCATAATTCAAACTTTGAACAAATAATAGAAGCATGTGAAAACCAGCTTTGCTTAAAGTTTTTTTTTTTTTTTTTGATTTATTATTTTTATAAAATTTAATCGAGTAACATTATTTTTGGAGATATAACTATTAGAAATCAAAAGAATGCCATAATGATTCAAAAGGGACAGCAATTATTATTCAAGTCAAAGTAGTGTCATATAAGTTATCATTTTTCTTTACCTTTTGCATATACACTACAATTCAAATTTCTCAAAATAAATAAATAAATATTTTACAAACCAATTCAGAAATGAAATAAATAATTTATGTCACCATATTGATTGTTGTGATCCTCTGAAATTCAGTCTCAGAGTTCAGAAAACATTTAAAATAATTTTCAATACCTAAGTACAATAATTTCATTTATGAATAAAACATTAATGGTCTTAATTGTACACCCCAATTATTTTCAGGGATCAATGAATAACATTTAAATTGTTAGGAAAATTGCAATTTTTGGTCACATATATTAGGGGTTGACTATTGTGGTATACTATCTTTTCCAATTTATAATTGAATTATTTATTTTTCAATTTTGTCGTATTTTGAGTTTATGAGATAGCTATTTTGATTCTTTGAATTTAATATTTTCAATAAATTCATAGCTTTAAAAGTGAAATATCAAACTTGATATTATTCATTTGTAACTTAAGTATAAAAATAGACCCAAATAAGTAGTAAGTTATATTAGAAATGTTTTCTATTTAGTTATTGAAATATTATTATTATTAGTTACTAAAAGAGAGAAAAATATAGGAATAATATTTAAGAGAAAATAAAATATTAGAATTACAATTATTTCACGCTTTTTCTGTCAAAGCGAGGTATTTTTGGTTTTTGAGAGAGAGAGATGAAGAAGAATCGGTGAAGACTTGCTGCGTACTGGCGTCGAGGATCTAGGAAGAAATCGAATTTTCTACGATTTTTCACTCTCTGCTATGGAAGGTAAGCAATTATTTTTAATTTTTTGTCTGTAAACCTAATTTTGAATTCATTTTTTGTTGAATTTGACTTGAGATGACTCTGGATTAACTGAATTTTGAAGTAATTTTAGTGTTCCTGTGCTTATTTCCATTGATTTGCTTTTCGCGAGCTGTTTTTCAATTCACAATGGATTTGTGTTATTTTCGTGATCGAAAATAGCTCGTTTTTTTTTTTAGCTTTATGATCTGTAGCTTAATTTTGTTTCACTTCTTGAAAATTGAATGTTATGTCATTCTGCTGAGTTGATTAGGGTGTATATGTGATACTTAATCACCATTTCTTAGTTTTTTTTTTAAACTTAATTCGTATTATTGTGTTGGGGCTGGTTGTTTGTATAGTCTATTGTCGTTAATATCAAGGTTCTGATTCATACAGGATTATACAAAGGTAAAGATGAAAGTCTTTAAGCATTATGATAATTGTGTGTTCCTAAATTAGTAAAGATTGGTAAAATTGAAGTGCAAAACATAGGAGTGAACTTCTGCTCCGTGTATGTGATGCTGTTATGTGAAGAAAATCCGGAAAGGATCTGACTTTTAAGATGCTAATAATCTAAATTAATGTCTTACCATGTGAGCTTCTCCCTACTTAGAAATGTTTCGATAATCAGAGATAAATTAACTTGAATAGAAAGAAGCTAATCTTGGTGTATGATTTGAAACGTGTTTATGTATTCATAAACTTTTCAGTCACAAAAAGTTAAAACCTTCTAGACAAATATGTTATCCAGTGGCACATTAATGTATGCACATTTTGCAGATGACCTGAACTTCGATGTCTTCCCTCATATTTACATGTTTCGTGCATAGCTTTGAAGACTTAAACTTACCTTTTCTTGTCAATATCATGAGTTCATTGTTGCAATATTCGTTATATTAGAATTTCTTAGTTTAATTGCACTATACCGAAGCTCTATTTACTTAAGTAGAAGAGAAAGCTAGACTAGTCTTATGATGAAAATATAATGGAAGTCCAAGGATATATTCTTCTCGCTGAAATCTGTTATCTCAGTTCCAGTTTTGAAGATGAGATAATATAAGAACAAATTAGGAAATGGTTTTGATAAGAAATGTCTCGTAGGTTCATTGCAAAATTTTCTGGCAATGGGGTAAATTAGTTTGTACCAAAGTTCTTAGTCTAATGCCTGATTGGCTTATGAGTTTGTGGAAGTGGAAAATCTGTTTTTTCTGGTTTTCATCCAAGTATTGGTTTAATGTCTGACCAGTGACCGATAAACAAGTTCCTGGAAATAGCATAAGTGGTCTACTTGACAATTATCATTTTAAGTTTTTTGACATAATGACGTATTCATTTCTAGAAGTCAATTACCTTATTTTAAGAACAGTGACGGTTATTGTCAATATATAGTAATTAAATAGAGATCTAGATTCTAGAAGAATAAGATAAAATAGAACCCAACAGAATGACTGGAGAACCAACAGTCCATCCCGACCGGGCCATTTCATGTCAGTGTTGCTGCATGTCCTATCCATAAAAGCATCGGGGGGAAGATAGCCATTTTTGAGATTAAAAGCCATACATTTCTGTTTATGTTCTGCTACGAATGGCGGTTGAAAAATGCAGCCTCCAGTATCCTATGTCCTTGCCTCATAGTATCAATTAAGACAATTTTTACGACCAAAATAATTATTTATCAAAGGCTACATCAAATATGGGCTGACATTAATATGAAATCGTACAAATGCCCGCTCCTCTAGCAGGACTTAAAATCAAAGCTTCATACGCAAAGTCTTAGGGGCAATCTTATCCACTTGGTTGTGTCTCCTTGCATCTAAAGGAAATGTTTTGCAAGTACGATATTTGAGAAAAACGGGGGTTGGGGGGTCTATGTTGTTTTTGCTCAGAATGGTTTGGATGAAATGTTGGTAACCTGGAACCTCAAATGACCTGTATAGATTGTAATATATCAATTCTGAAAACTTCATGAGCTAGAGTTGTATTGATCATGTTTCTAATAGTAATCAACTTGATTTTTCGTTCTCTATGTGTCGTAGTTTTGCTTCTACTCGCGTTGCGCTTGTTATTACCTTGAGGCTGTTGTCTGTTCATCTCATTCCTGAGAAATTCCTAAAATGACAAGTAAAAAGTAAATATCATTATTTTGTAGGTATATCCCCAGATCGAGATTCATTAGAATCTGCAACAAAAAAGTCCAGTATTTCATCAGGAGGTAGGGCTCACGACAGAAAAGAGTTTCTCCATAGGTTTGTCGACAGTGAGATTCTAAAAGCAAATCTGACGAACTGGTTCAACGATATAGCTAAACATAATGTCAAACCAGCATTTGACGTTCCTTTCGAGTTGATAGACCTTCAGAAATTCGATTACGCACTAGAAGGTGTTCAATTTCAGCAACTAGTTCGAATGCCTAGTGCTATTTATGCATCAACATCCACCACAATGGAAGCAACTGCATATCTTGCCCTTGAGGATTTTCTTCATACAAGTGTAAATAGCCTGTGGGAAGCTTTCTGGGGGCATGAGAATGATCCAATGCCTTTCTACATTTCCTCTTTATATGATGGGAATTTAAGATTTTACCAAGCGGAAAAGGCAATTTCTAAAGGTAAAGTTGGAGGGCTTTGTGCGTCAGCTATAATGCTAAAAAACCCAAGACATCCACAAGGAAAGTGGGATGATATTATTGAATTAGCACTTTTAAGGCCTGATATTGGATCAATAGAGGATGATTCGAATCCACCGACCTCTATTATTGGTGAAGCTTTATTCTTTGCTCTTCGTGTATTAATTGCAAGAAGTATCAGCAGATCAACTATTCCTCTGAGCTTAAATTCTGTTTTTGTCCTTCTAGTCGATTCTCAATGTGGCAGTGTTATTAAAGTTGAAGGTGATCTAAATAAGCTTGAATTTGATTTAAACAACGTTTATGAATCTGCTGCCTCATGGTTTATGAACCATTCAAGAATTGCAATTTCCCCAGTTGAACGAATTTGGAACAAGCTCGGAAATGCTAATTGGGGTGATATTGGTGCTTTACAGGTACTTTATGCTACATTTCATTCGATAACGCAATACGCTGGAAACCCTAAGAATAGTATCGAAGATTTAGCTGCTGATCATAGTTCACGTCTTCAAACAAGGAGAATTGAGAGGCAATTGGGGGGTACAACAGTAAATGGTGACAGTTTATTCCGTTTCCAGCACCGCACAGCTTCACCCGAAATTGTAGAAGTTGTAGAAGATACTATTAAAGTAGATTCTGAAAAACCACTGAAGTTAGAAGTGGGGAATATTCTATTAATCGAAGATTCAATCTCGCAAAATGGCTATCAGATAGATAAAATTCTGAACGATGGGGAAATTCTGTTTTATATCGCGTCGTCTATTAAAAATCCGGGAAAATCCTTATTTCTGTATATTGGTTCACAACCTTCACAGCTGGAGCCAGCATTAGAAGATATGAAATTATGGTATCAAGTTCAAAGGCAGACTAAAGTATTATCCATCATGAAGCAAAAAGGTTTGTCCAGCAAGTATCTGCCCGCACTGACCGCATCCGGCCGGGTAGTTCATCTCGGGCAGTGTCGAAAAACTAGGTCAGGTGGCAACTGTGACCACCCATGGTGTGGGACCCCTGTCCTAGTAACCAGTCCAGTTGGGAGGACGGTTGCTGACATGGCGAGAGAGGGGCAATTTGGTCCAGATGAGGCTATTAGGTGTTGCCATGATTGTTTATCTGCTCTCTCTGCTAGTTCTTCAGCTGGGATTCGACACGGTGACATTAGACCTGAAAATGTCATATGTGTCGAATCAGGTCTCGGGCAGCCTTATTATGTCCTAATCGGTTGGGGGCATGCTATTTTAGAGGAAAGGGACCGTCCCGCATTGAATCTTCATTTTTCTTCCACTTCTGCCCTCCAAGAGGGGAAATTATGCCCTGCTTCAGATGCAGAAAGTTTGGTTTACATGCTTTATTTCTCTATTAGTGGGGATTTGCCCGTTTTGGATTCGGTTGAAGGAGCATTACAATGGCGAGAAACGTCTTGGTCAAGGAGGTTGATTCAGTACAAGCTTGGTGAAATCTCTGCTGTTTTGAAAGCATTTGCAGATTATGTTGATAGCTTATGTGGAACACCATATCCAGTTGACTATGAAATATGGCTAAGAAGGTTGAGAAGACATATTCGCGAAGAAGATAGTGGAAAGGAAGCTGACACGTCTCGTTAGAACTACAATCATCCTGTTTCGTTTTTAACGTACAAAGTGGGACCCGGCGCATTGAGTTTGGGCTTTTTTTTTTTTTGCTTGTTTTGTGATTCTCCCTGCCTTTGCATCAAGGATTCGAATATGAAGTGAAGTGAAATATGGTTGATGATGGATCCCGGAGGACATCTGATTCATTTTTGTGTATTTTTGTAAAATGTGATAGCAAGTAAATTGCTTTTTTTCGTCTTGTAAAGGGCATCGCGAAAAGACGTACTTTGAATGGGTTATTATTGTTTCTTGTAAAGATAGAAGATCATAGAGATTGTTTGAAAAGTGTGATGTATGTTGAGTGAGTATAATGGAGGAGGCTGGATTTTTCCTACTGTTTAAGACAATTGTGTATTGGTTACTGTTAAAATGTCTCCATTTCGAAAAATGCACCCCTAATTTTTTTTGGGATAGTTCCATATATGCCCCTCATTTACTGGGTAATTATTATCTCAAGTCCTTCAGTTTTGCAAATTATCATCACACGACAACTCAAAAATAGTGGGTGCAATTGTGATTTGCTCCTATTAACAGAGGAGATAATGGTAATTTCTCTAATGCAAATCTAGCAAAGAAATGTAATTATAAACTTCAAATGTTTCAAAGACCACCAAACAACCAGTACACTAAAATTAAAGCATAAACATGTTCATACAGGCAAATGCAAATCTAGCAAAGGCAATTTTACTCATACAGGTGATCTGTAACAAGATGATCTCATAATGTACTGTATTTGTCTATGGCACGAGGGTTCACTGACAAATGGTCGAACGAGAAACGAAATTGAAAGAAAAGAAGTATCAGAGCCACTAATCTGCATCCATTTCTTCAAGTGCAGCTTTAGCAGCTGCCTTGGCTTCCTCTAATAGATCTTCTGGAACCTGGTACAAAAGAAATAGGATATCAGTCAATCGATTCAGAGATAGCTGAAAAATTTAAATTAATATTATTGAAGTGTTTTCCATTTCAATACAAAGCAATGCAATATTGAACGGGTGTCGATTGGACTTATAAAATCAGAAACAAACAAAATCATTCAGATATCAATTTGTCATGCATTCTAGCTATTTCGACAACAAAATCATTCCATAAATAATTGCCAGTTGGTACTATTCAGTGATTCAAAAACATGTGGGTATTGGGGTTCAATTTCGTCAATTGGTACTATTCATTGTTATTATTTATATCTATAGATATTTCGTCTCTACTGGTATAAAACTTTAAATAGTACAATTTAAGAAGAGACCGCACCACAACTAGACGGGTGAAAGGTTTTAACGCATTCATTAAATTACCTTTTGATGCTGGCGGTTTGACTCATCACAAACCCAACTCATTTCCAATTCAAACGCCTTGTCCTTCGCCTCATCATGTACACCATAAATACTGCTTATCGAAAGACAAGATTAAAAACAGCAATAACACTAATGGAATTATCAAAACAATGGCAAAACAGGAATATATTGCACAAAGCATCAGTCGGGAACTACGTAACAGTACAGTTTCAGAATGACTAATTGAAACAACACCGCATCAAAAGATAAAGAAGACTAGTAATACTGGAACAGAGGAAAAACTCTCAGTTGTAACCAAATGAAAATATACTTTGTGAACAAATCACACTCTTCTTGAATACAGCCTTCACTGACTTTTAAATATCCAGTTTGTGACAGTTTAATGCTACGACACAAAGTAAAAGGTTGAACTCTTTCAACTAACTTATTACATTAATTTTTTTTTATCTTTTAGTTTATTTGATATTATGGAACTTCCAAGTCACATTATTTTACATGTTTATTATTATCATTCAAAAAATATTGTTCATAATTGCATTAAGTAAAATAGCATGTTCACTGGTCGATAAATTCAAAAATATGATATAATAAACAGGGCACAAGATGCTTCAACTACTAAACAAATCGTGGAATCTAAAGCAAATTGGAACTTCACAGTGAACTTTAGTTTAACGAATATGAATCATAACACATTGAGATTGTTGAAAGTCACTTAATAGACAACCATTAGGCAAATATTAACATATGATTTACACCACAAAATTGATTGGAAACATAGTTTCTAGCAGTAGTATATTGACATCCTTACAAGCATATGAAACAACATTCAAAAGATATACTCACATCTTGGCCACCTCAATGACCCCTTGTCGGCATGTCATTTCAGAAAGCTTTAGCTTTTCAATCTCCCTGTCAATACATTTTCAGAAACATTCATTATTCACATAGCTAATTAAATACCAAAAAATATAAAACACAAAGATGACTGGGAAAAAGGATGCTTAAATGTTTTAGAAGAAAAGAATTAGATATAGTCATAGTCAAGAATTAACAAGAGACAAGACATTAATCAAGCAAGCTGATTTTTACCATGCAGTCCATATAGAGTCACTATCATTAACATTGCCATGTGTTACAGATTATTGAAGTGGCTGTTTTTCACCACGTAACCCATACAAAGCCATCATCATTAACATTGTGATGTGTTATAGATGATTAAAGTGGCTAGTCTCTACTCCATAATCCAACAAAGTCACTACCGTTGACATTGTACTGTGAATCTAATGTTTAAAGATAATAATAATAATAATAGAAAAATAACAAAAATAAAGCAAGATACTGAAAAGGGTTATTTTTCTTTTCCCTTGTACCTGTCATTTTGACCCAGATTTACAATAGTAGGTGGATCAAAGAAGCAAAAAAGATTACTTACGTTTTAGCAGCCTGCCTGCCCTTTCCAATTGAAGCCCCAAAGTATCTCTGCAGCAAGAAAACACCAAAATGAACGACAGTACACAATAATAGAACCAAAAGAAGAAGAAAAAGCTTCAAAAAGTAGAACTAGAAATCTAAATGGTACATATCAGATATGCTGCCTAATATCACAATATTCCATGTGTAATACTAGATAGTTTTCTGGCATTATATATGCTATAGCATCCATCATCTCTAAGATATACACACAAAAACGAACTCACATATGAAACTCCAGATGGTTCAACCATGTACAACTGTGGTCCATCTCTATCATAACCTCCAAGAATTACTCCACATCCAAAAGGCCTGCAAATTTTAAAATTGAAATCAGATGCAGCAAGCAGCCAATTGTAAGGCAGGTCAGCAAAATTACACCAAAACGTAGTATCATACCTGAGCCACCAATAGAGAGTGCACAAATGAACATAACTTGCAACCCTTTCTGCAAGCTCTTTTACAGGAATTGGTTCACCGTACACACTGCAAATTTGAAGAACATAACAGCCGCATGAAAACAATTGCTCGCTAACTTAACCTTTACCGCAGCGGATAATCATAATACATGCTAAAAATATAAAATTCACTGTCAGTAAATAAAATTTGAGTTTCAGAGCATCCAAAAATTTCTCCCACCGGGCAGCCCCGATTCATTCTATCTTGAACACTAAACTTTAAAATGATCTACTCTCTAAAATGATCTTGGAAACTTTCATTTCTATATATAGGCCCAAAAACCTTCCAAATCATGTTCCATATCAGATTTTCACATTCGCCTGTCTTGGGCAGCATTAATGGAAGAGAACACAGAGGCTAAGCTAGAAAGACTAGTCATGAGTTTATAGAAGCAAAGATACTGCTCCATGGACTAATCATTTAGCAAAAGAAAACAGCAGTTTGGCCATGTTCTACGTGCCCATAGTATTCTTTCAGTGAAACTGGAACCTTTAACTTAGTTTAGCTAAATAGCCGATGTTAAACAACAAATAGGTAGCTAAACTCTAGTCTCCTCACTGATAAGTCACATAGCAAATGCATATTCAGACAGAGAGCAAGCCCAGAGACAAAGTGGTACTTCAAGAAATGACATGCAATTCTTAATCTGCTAATTGTACCTGCCAACAACTCCCTACCACATTTTAGCCAATTAACACAGGACAGTAAAAGGAAAATCATAGAAGATAGCTATAAAACAAACCTCTCATAATTAGTTGCTTCCGATTTTGCTCGTGTCACAATTTGCCTGCCATCAGCAGCTAGTCCAGCAACAGCCTGCAGATTATTAGCTTTTCTCATCATACAAACCCAAAAGTATGAAATTCGCATTATAGCACACTTTAAATTCACAAAAAAATACACAAATGCTAGTTTAGTATGCATATTGAATATAAAGATCCCCCTTCATCCGAATTGAACACTCAATCCCCAAAATAAAAACAGTCCATAAACAATAATTATCAAAATCTCTAAAAAATAAACACACAAAAAAGAGATGTTTTTAATTTTAAAAAAAGGTGTACCATGCCAGAGTGGCGATGAACGGCGTGAATTCTCCGATTGGACCCCGGCAACATCATCTTGGAAGCAATGAGCTTCTCAACTCCCTACAACAATACACAAAACAAAATTAAAACCCCTAATTAAAACCCTAGTAAATCAAATTAAGCTTGAAAATTACCATAACAACGCCATCTTTGCATTTGATAGCGACGACTGTGCCGCTGTTATCGACGGCTTTGGCGGCGTATTCGATCTGGAAAACACGGCCGTCCGGCGAGAATGTTGTGACTGATAGATCGTAGCCTGTTCCTATGCTGCTCATTTTTTCTTCAGTCTAGAAAAATAAAAACTGATACTTTATTTTTGTAGCAGATTATTGTTTTTAGTTTATAATTAGAGGGATTTGATTATTCTTTTTCTTTTAGTTTTCTTTTTTGGCAAGATAACATAGCCCCAGTGTTTAATGAGCCGTGTCGACCGAGTTGACTCGAGCCCAAGTATCAAGCCAAGTTCCAACTCATTTGTATGTGTTAGAGCATGAGCTCTTTTTGTAAATAAATTAATAATGATATATATTATTACTTATATACTAATAAATTTTTATTGCTTCTCATTTTGATAAAAATTACTTAAAAATGAGACGGTGAAAAATCAATGATATTAAATATAACTCTTGAATATTTGACATGAAGATACACAAAATCACCTTAAATATTACATACTAATTGTCAAAGCAAGAAAAAATTAGTATTGTTGGAATTGCATTTCGTTATAACTATATATATATATAATTTAATTTTCTATTCTAAATTTTTGTTTTATCTTTAATTCCACGTATTAAATTTTTTTATTCCAAATCCCTATTCTATCTTCTATTCTACATACTACTACACATATTTCACCAATACAATTGTTAAAAATATTTAACACAAGTTATATATATAAAAATAAAACATTATTTGAAATAGAAAATCTTATCTCAATCAGGTTACCATTCAAGAGAAGAAAAGCATCACAAAAATAATATAAGACAGCATATAAGTGGCCAAAAAATCACGTAAAAGATTATAAACCAAGAGTTGCAGCCAAAAGTTGAAAAATACAAAAAACCCAATAGTTTTTAGTATTTGTAAAGGCAAAATCATGTACTCAAGTAAACTTCATACAACTTATTTCATCAAAAAAAATCATACTAAAGGGGCTCAAGTCCGATTCAAGAGCAACAAAATCAGGATGCAGATCATCATTGCACCAATAAAAACATCAAAAATCAAGAAAAAAGATGCAGAAATTTTATTCTTCTGCAGCGACCACGGTGATTTCACCTTTGTCCAACAAGTCATAAAATGACCTAACTTTTCGCTGTTCATTCCAGTGGTGCATCTTCCATACACCACCTGCAGCAACGCCAAGTGCAATCCCGATAAGTATCTCCTTCACTACACTTGGTCCTTTCAATGTGGCATGAGCAACCCTCGAACCAGCCATTTTAACTTCTCGTAAG
Source organism: Verbascum thapsus (assembly GCA_963669365.1). Taxonomy (NCBI): domain Eukaryota; kingdom Viridiplantae; phylum Streptophyta; class Magnoliopsida; order Lamiales; family Scrophulariaceae; genus Verbascum; species Verbascum thapsus. Next base: position 24,591,700 of record OY770106.1, read on the forward strand.
AAGCCTACAGTTCCTGCAATTAATGCCCCAATTAATTATGGCAGACCTCAAGCGATAAGAAATAAGAATCATAATGCAAGAATAAGGAAGCACCTTAATAAAATATATCAAAGCTTTTGCAAAAAGATGAAGCTATTTAGTTAAGTATACATGTGTTATGGTACTACTTTTGAGTAGATAGTTCTTTGGTTTTTCCAATAGAGCAGGACAAGCAAGGGTAAGATTTGAATGGAGGAGTAAACCCTCTACTTGTTATCCTGACAATGAGTGGATGACAATGCTAAGAAAAATTGCTCAAAGAGAAGCCTACGATTTGCAGAATGAAGTTAAATCCAGTCAATTAAGTCCATGAAATAACCAAAGGATGGGGGGTTGAAGGATGCAAACCATTCTTCTTGCTCGGTGCGGAGAAAAGATGAATGGAACGCTCTCACGATTTAAAGGTTTTGGATAAAGATGTTAGACAGACCAGCTTTAGAAGACAACAGCATTTGATTGCATTTTTCAAAATCAACTAGAGAAGAAGGGCTATACGTTCCTTCTCCACATGATACCAAAATACAAAATTAAATGGCATGTACGCAACTCATAGAGCAAGATTTCTGATCCATCTCTATTCCTCCCCTTCTACCTCCCCCTTTCGATACAAAACCTACCCTAAAAGTATGATCATCAAAGCACAAAATAAAAGCAAAATATTGTTTGGTTTAATAGTAGGAAATGACCACACCCTCAGTAATTTGTAGTGCACATTTCATGCATCACTGACTCACACATCAAAGAAATCTGCATCAAGAAAGTTATTGGCTTTCAAATACTTTAAAGGGTCTGTACTTGAGTCCTGTATGCACCCAAAAGTTCTTTTTCATATGCTCAATATAGTAGATAACCAAAAACATTAACGCTAAATGTTTTTACCGTCAGAAAAACAGCCTACTTTCTTACAATCTACTATTCCAATAATTGAGCTCACTTCTAATTGCACATAATATTTTCAGAAAGGTGCTGATGTCACTGACATTGTTGAAAGTTACGAAATGCACCTTGATTGTTTGCTTAAGCTGTTCTATTGCTATTTAACCAATAACATTTTCACCCTAAATAACTACTAATAAGAACAGATATGAAAAATCCAATTTATACATCACAACAGAATCTAAAACGTAACCATCATCTGTCTGAGCTGCAATCAAACAATCAATCCGTAGTTTCCAATTACACATTACAAAATTACATGAAGCTCAAGAGTGGAAAACCAAAACAAAAAATCGAAGATCATATTCAAAAAACCCAAAAGTACGAACTGTAAATGAACAAAATAAATCTGAAACGAGTAACTTTCTTACCACAAGTGTGAAAACCTTGAATCGAAATCTACAACACCTTCTGATCCGTGAAAAACCTGCAAAAAATTCGGTCAAAAATCACAAATTGATTCAAGTTGTTTGTTAATTGTATGTTCGTGTGTGAGAGACTAACCCTAGAGAGAGAATGCGTGGCCAGGGAGAGAGTTCTCTGATTAGATATGAACAGTATTAAAAACGGATTATTATTATTATTAAAGTGGAGAAACTATTTTGAGAAAATAATTAATAACCCTTAACATAAATTTCTTATATCCAAAAAAAAAAATTAAAATTTAATAGATAATTATCTAAAAATGTCCTTTTTAAGTTTTCTTAAAGAACATTAAAAACTCAATCTAACTGAAATTAAAATCATAATCAATAACAATTAACAATACAAATATTCTGCTAATTAAATTGTGTATATGAAATTAGTATTAATTAATCCTTACTTAGAAGGTTAAGAGTGATTAAGTTTTATTGACCCTGAATTGTTGAATTTTTTATTGAAAAGTTGGTGGAGAGGGTTTTTTGGATTAAAATATAATATTATGGACTTTTTAGATAAAAAAGTTTATTTGAGATTTTTTTGGGTAATTTTTTAGTATACTTGTTTGTGAATGTAAAATTACTCATTTATCATTATGTTAATTTTTTATTGAATTTGCTTATCTAAGTCATTTGTTTAATTTGGGATGAGTGGATGACTTCATTTCCTTGTCCTTTAAATGTTTTTGTTTTTAAATAGAAAATTAAATTAATAAAATATATTTTTAATTTCCCGCATTCCAAAACAATTTCATATATTAATTTCTCATTTATCCTAAATTAACTTTAAAAATACGAATATACTAAATTAATCTACTCAGAACATAAATCAACAACATCCGAACAAATTCCACTTTCCCAAAAAAAACTCCAATCTTTAGCCAAATCGAGCAAAAAAACTCTTTTCTCAAACCCAATTTTCGACATTTTTTGGCCAAAATTTGAATACAAAAAACTTGCATGCCAAAAAATTTGAAGATAATTTAACATAACCCTCACAATCCAAACCAATGTAGCATTTGAAAATGTTTCATACAATATTTCTTCAAACAATACGTCTTTTATACAACGATAATCTCCATATTCATCTACAAAACGAACACGAATTGGCGTTTTCTAATCAGTAAACAACTTGTGGTTCAAACTCAGCAAAGTCCATCGAACCAGATTCAATGGGTTTCATGAGATAAGCAGCCAATAGCTCAGAAGCAAGAGCTGCAATAAGGGGAACCCTCTTCAAGTTCTTCACAAATGGAACGTCGTTAGTTTCGCCAATTGCAAGTATTTTCTCGTTAATCTCAACCATTCGATCCAACTTCCTCTTGAATTCTGGGTTCTCAACGTCGAGTACAGCCGGAAAAATTCTTGCAGTTGTTCGGTTTGTCTGAAAAATAATAGATTTCAGACCAAAAGTTAACCAATGATGTAATGAATAAAGATAGATGTTTACAATATGTAATATCACTTTCAATCTTTTTCAAAAGATTGAGTTTCAAGTTCTGAGTTTTTCGAAGAACAATGCTATATAGTATATACTACTATTTACCTTCCCTTAGTTTCGGTAAGAAACTATTGCAATTTATTGAGTGTGAAGAATTTCATACTGAATTTCTAAATCGAGGGATATGAAATATCAGTCTGTCGTGTTTAAACCGTGATTTTAGCACCCGGGTCATTTAAATTTGGTTTTAGTTAAGTCATTTTTAAACATTTTGACCTCAAAGAATAAATTTTTATACACAGTGCATGATCACATATAAGGGTAAATATTACGCGAAATTAAATATGAATATAAAGGATACCAAAGTTATGAATTAAACACAAGTACATCGATTTTTACATGAAGGACCAAAACAGACATTATCATTAAACAAAAACTTACCTCGATGATAACATGCATGTCGAATTCCTTTGTATCGAGGCCAATCCCCTCGTAAAAAGCTGTTCTTTGGCAGTCGTTAAGGTACATTGTCACATAAACCTGCATATAAAAATCATCAAACAACGTCAAAAAGACATACAAGATAATCCTAAGCATTTATAGAATCAAGTTATATATATATATACATATATATATATATATATATTACCGAGAGGCAAAAGAAACGGGCCCACAATTTCGCCTTCCAGTCATTGAGGAACTGAGGTTGTGCCTTCATTAGTGCAGAGAAGAAATCGCCATGGCGATTCTCATCCTGACACCAGTTCTCGAAATACTTGAAAATCGGGTAGCATTGGTACTCGGGATTTTCCTTGAGATGGCGGTATATGGTGATGTATCTCCAGTATCCAATCTTCTCAGACAAATAAGTTGCATAGAAAATGAACTTAGGCTTGAAGAAGGTATATTTTCGGGCTTTTGTTAGGAATCCCAAGTCGAGAGCCAAGTTGAAATCGGATAATCCTTTGTTTAAGAAACTGTTCAACAAGAATATATACAAGTTTATTTTGAAATCCATGAAAATATGTATAACTAAGAACCAAACGATGATTGAGGTGTGTGTGTTTGAGGGCAAAAAAGAAACTTGAACTTTACCCTGCATGGCGGGCTTCGTCCCTAGACATGAGGGAGAAAATCTCAGCTACCACAGGGTTAGTTTTCTGCAACAAACCATTATAATAGAAATTAAGTTGAAAGAGTAAAATATCAGCCTAAGTATAGAAACAAGTTCAAGTTCAGTTGCTATTTAACTAAGAAATGTAGATAGAAACAAATATGGTGTGTAAATCATGATAATAATAATAATAATAATAATAATAATAATTCGACTACAATCCAATTTTCTGCAGATTAAAGTCAATGTTCATCGAATCTTGAAAATTTCTTTGGAAATTTGCATATATAGGATACACACAAACTTTTTAATTTAGTAATTTTCGATTTCGGAAAGAGAATCATATTGTGAAGATCAAATAAGTCCACTTAGCATATTCTATATACTAAAATTTCAAACTTTGTGCAGAGTGAACTTATAATTTAGTCCTAAGTTAAGATAAAGTGACAACTTTAATGCAGTTCAAACTAGAGGATGATAGCAATTTTTGCACAAATATTTGCTGATTCACATTTAAAATTAGAAAACATCCCAAATTAATTAGTCACATAACCACTTTGCATCCACATTTGTTTTATTATTACTGAAATTTTTACTTAGAACAAATATTCCAGTATCATAATATACACTAGTTTTGCCAACTTTTCATAATCACAAAACAAGAACTGCAATTTACTCTACTATTAAAGAAGAGAACTTGAAACATCAGTGTAATTTCTCCACACTAGAAAATTTACCCATCAGAACTGTCAGTTACCCCTTAAAATTCAGCAAAATGACCAAAAAATCAAGAAAACAAAACCAAAAAACACAACAAATTGTTCAAAAAACTCATACCTTGAGCCTCCTTCCAAGCTCCTTGTACAGCAAAAAACCCGAAAACTCAGCAGTACAAGACCTCTCCAAAAACTCCACAAAGATCTGCCTCAATGGGCCCTGCAATTTATCAGCAGCCTCTTTGAACTCCTTGTTCCTCACGAAATGGGTCTGGTTGAAATCAGTCTTGAATTCCTGCAACAGGGCTTCGAATTCCGCCATGTTGAGCTTCGTGTTGATCTCGGTGTTGAAAAGCTGCTCCATTTCGTCGAAATCAGTGGTGTAGAATCTGGGCGTCAGTAGAGATTCCTGTATCTCCTGCTTCTGGGTCTTCTTCTTCGTTGCGGTGGACGGCGGTGGAGTGGCGGTGGAGGACATTCTGACGGTGAAGAGCGGCGGAGCTCTGGAGATTCTGAATCCCGACAGGGTTTTGGATATGGGTTTGAACAGAGACATTTCTGCTGCCATTTTTCTGGTGGAGTAAGGAATGGTAAGAGATGGGATTATGGGGGTTTTATAGAATTTGTGTGGGGGAAATTATTGGATTTAATCTCATCCAATGAAATCTAGGAAATAAATGGGATATGGACACGTGGCGTGGTGTAATTGGGGAGGTTGATTGCATGGTGGTTTTTTGGGTTTCTGGTCTAGCTCTCTCCACATTATATTTTCATTTCAAATTATTCTCTTTTTTTCTATGAAATTTTATTTTTATATAAACAATTAAATTATTTATAATAATAACGAATTATTACAAATATCTATGTGCTTTTAAATATTCCGAATCATCGGACTTCCTAGAATGACCATTGCGATTATCGGTGTAAACGAGTTGAATTCGAATCGAGTTTGATAAATTTTTCAGGTTCAAGTTTGAGCTCATTTATATTTTTATTAGCTCGAACTCGAACTTGACGAGCCTAATTTTTAATTTCAAACTCAAGTTTGTTCTAGACGAATCGATCTCCAGCTCGAGCTTAAATAAAAAATTAATTTAATTACTTATTATTTTTTACAAAGTACTTTTATATAACTTATATTAAAGATATATTATATTATATATGTCATATAAACATAATTTAATTGAAACAATTTATAAAATGAATAGAAATGTTATAATTTATTATTAAAGATATATTCTCATGCCTTGTATTATATTATGTTGTCATATGCTTCAAATATAAGATAATACAAGGCATGAGAATATATAGCCTATTTCTCCAATGTGCTCAAAACTTTGAAAACAACAAACAAAACCAATCTAAATTATGATTCCCAAATACACACATCACATATTTCTATATATAGTTAATGTCCTTTCAAAGACTATAAAATGAAACGTTGAGTACAAAAATTGAATAAACTATATAAGAAAAATAATACAAACAAAATAAAAGCACAACAAAACCAATATTTATAGACCAATCTACAATTTTTTTTTTCTTCATTTTCTGTCATAAAAATCCTGCATATTATTCTTCACAATATATACTGCTCGACTTTAATACCCCACGTTACGATCTCAAAGTCGAAAGCCAGCAATAATCATTCCATCTTCTAGTTTAAATAGCACGAATGGATCTACTTCGTTTTAAGATCTTAGCCACTAGGAAAACGAATGCCATCTCCGAAGTAAACTCTGCATTTCATTATCATAATATAAGAAATTAATACTCTATATATAAACTCGATTCACTCTTAGGAGGTCTAGAGACAATCACAACCGTTCATTATGGTGGAGCCCACGTGGGACCCTCCATACACCGACAAGTTAGCAAAAAATATATATCATCAGCGGAGAAAACGCAAGAAATAAGGGTGTGTTTGGATCGAGTGATTTGGATTTGAGGAAAGATTTCAAATGACTCTAAAATGGAGTAATTTGAAATTCAGTCTAGTTGTGGAGAAAAGAGCTCAAAATGAATGGTAAGGGGTTTGAAATCTATCATAACATGAAATTCATCCAAACGAACTTAAATGGATTTGTCGATGAATTTGAAATTCATAATTTTCAAATCCTTCCATCCAAACACACCAAGCTTTTCGTATAATTAGAGGAGCCTTATACCTGTATTTTAAGGTTGCTTTGATTTTGTAGCTTGTGCAGATATTACTACATCACGTTTCTCCTCTTCATTAGCCTCGATTTCAATTGTTAACCGGCCCGAGTCACTTATTTCGCTACCCTCCTTGTGTTTCATATTGTCCTCAATATCATCATCATATTCAATATTACGCAAAATATCAGGAATTATAAGGCCGTTTTCATCAGCAAATTTTGATCCCATTTCGATATCGATTTTCTCTTTCGAGCTAGAAATATTTTCCAAGAAATTATGATCTGTGGGCTCCATAACCATAACTTCATCTTCCTCAACAAACCCTCTGAAATCGTTCATCGGAGGTGGGATCCTAGAGAAAAACACTTCTTTGAAGTTGTTGATCATCCCTTTGTTATATGGATTCTCTTTTTCATCGTATCGGTACCTGAAATTTTCATATGTAGTCTGCAAAGAAAAGGGCCCTTGATTTGAGATGAAATAAAAATTATATCAAATCACAAAATAAATAAACAAAATAAAATAAATCCCTACGGGTGTGTTTGGATCGAGTGATTTGGATTTGGGGAGGGGATTTGGACGAAGGATTTGAAATGACACCTAAAATTGAGTCATTTGAAATCCACCGTAGTTGTGGAGAAAATAGCTCAAAGTGAATGACAAGAGATTTGAACTCCATCGTAACATGAATTTATCCAAACGAACTTAAATGGATTTGTCGATGAATTTGAAATCCATAGATTTTAAATCCTTCAATCCAAACACATTCTACGGGAAAACGAACAAATAGCTATAGCAATCTTTCAAATAAAAAATGAACTCGGGGTGGCAACATAAACCGTGTTGAATTATCTTACTACTTATTGAAATATTCGAGGTCAGAGAAAAATATCAAAGTAAAATCAGATTTTGGTCGTCGATAGTGATCGAGAGCTCTTATTTTCTCATGTAAATGATACAATGAAACTAAATTGACATGAAAGCTAACAAAAATCTTGTTAATATTCATAAATTTTGTCAATAATCACTCACAAAGATTGCAATTTCAAGGATAAATTACCTGGTTTGTGCTAATCAAATAGAAGTGAAACACTGTAAGGCCACCGACAAACCAAACGGAGATGAAGCAGTAGAATATGAGAACGTCTGATAAAATATCATTTGACATGGCTTTCCATACACTACCGCTCCGGTGAACAATACAATACCACGAGATAGAGAAAATGTATATGCACAAGATCGTTGATGTTGATATGAACATATAGAAGAACCTATAATTACGCTGCAAAATAAATTAAAACAAAAAAAAAAGACGAAGATATAAGTTATGATTTGATGGGATCATGGGAAATACAAATAAATAAAAAAAAACCCACATTTTTTTCTTCATCAAAATCCTCTTAGAAAGTGAAAATAAGTCGAGCATAAAATCGGGATATACCCCACCAAGACAATATCATGAAAAGCATTTAAGATGTCATAACATGTTTAAGAATGTTAGAATACTTACTATACCAATGCCTTTAAGACATCATGAAAGTAATGATTTGATGGGAAATATATATAGAAAGGCACATAGGTTTTTCTTCATCAAAATCCTCTTAGAAAGTGAAAATAAGTCGAAAATAAAATCGGGATATACCCCACCAAGACAATATCATGAAAAAGCATTTAAGACGTTACAACATGTTTAAGAATGTTAGAATACTTACAATACCAATGCATTGACCAACCCATGGGCAGTGATGATCGAATTTCTGAACACAGTTGTTGCAGATAGAGCAATGAGAAGCTCGAGGAGGGCGGTAAAGTAAACACGTGTCGCAAAATTTCACTTTGATAGCGTGTCCATTAACAATAACATCTTTCGTTCGAGGTATTCTCAAATGAGGGGTTCTACCATTGACCCACTCCATCGAAGGGGTATTTATGTCAATTGATTCATCGATTTCGGGAGGCTTTATATTCCTCGGGACAATTCCAGGGTCTCTACTAGATGTAAGGAAGAGAAATAATATATCCTGTAAAAACAGAAAAGTATGCATATATATCAAGAAGCTATTCCTGTTGAAATAAGCTATTTCGGAGATATTCTTTTAAAGAGATAATTGTAATCACCAAAAACAGCGATGGATTGTAATCTGTTTTTTCATTGACGGGGTGAATTGTAATTTATTTTTACTAACATGGGAGGTTATGGTAATTTCTCAAATCTCTAAGGGTGTGTTTGGATCGAGTGATTTGGATTTGAGGAAGGGATTTGGAGGAAGGATTTCAAATGACTCTAAAATGGAGTAATTAGAAATCCACCATGGTTGTGGAGAAAATAGCGTAAAATGAACGCCAACGGATTTGAAATTCATCATAACATGGATTCATCCAAACAAATTTAAATGGATTTGTCGATGAATTTGAAATCCATAATTTTTCAAATCCTTCAATCCAAACACACCATAAGCGTAACTAGTTCTCACAGAGGAGGTGTCTATGTAATTTACTGTATTTAGTAGGCGCCTTAACAGCCTATATTGATTCACCTCTTTTGATTTCTATTTTATCGTCCAATAAAAAGAATCCACATTTTCAATTGAAATTAGAATATAAAAGTTTAACCAGCTATATTTTGAAACACAGAATGAGAACCACTTGAGGATAGTTGACTTACCAACATGGTCAGCACTATAGCCACAATGAGAACAGCATACCAAGGGGATGCATTTTTATGCTCTTTGAGTTTGTGTCTGATGATAATCGAGATTTTTATACAGAATGCGAGGGCCGGGCCCGCAATGAGGAACATGGACAAAAACAAAGAAGATACATCTGGACCAAAGACCAATCTTCCTCCCAAATAGAATCTCTGCAAAAAAAATCGAAAGTGACAAATAAACCAAACCTTATGAGTGCTTGATACCAATTCAAAATCATTCACTAGAGAGAAGGTATATGATAGGTTTATGGACTCAAATAAGCTCAATTTGATATAAACAAAGAGATATGAAGATACATATACGAGTTTGCACATAACTGATTATCTACACGCAGCTTTCTTCAGGGTCAGAGCAATCCTTAAGAATCATATCGCATACACAAAGAAATGCCTATGCCGTTCATAAACGCAACGCATATGAATTTCGGGTTTTACTATGGATCAAACACAACTTGAAACCAGAAAATGAGACATCAAGCATGTAAAAGATTAAATCACAAAATCCCATATGAAATAAATCCAGTAATAACATAGAGTTATGCTGTTCACAACTTTGATCTTAGTAAAACATCCCAAACAAAACTTACTGATAGATTTCGACATACAAGAACTATTTCTGCAATTATTACATAGTAGAATACAGCAGAACATTTCCATATAGCCCAAAATCCAATTTTCCATCTTACTTTTTCACATATCAGAATCAAGAATTAATTGTTTAATCCAACCTTCAAACACACACAAAAAAGAAAAAAGCAATTAGAAGAAGAGGTATAAAGAAAAAGGGCTTACATTACTTCCTCTCCAAACCTGATAAAGCCTCTTGCGTTCTGGCTTCTGCAGGTCCATATCGAAGAAACAAAACAACCCAAAATTCAATTCAGATTATTCTCAATTTTCCTCAATAGCCCACATACCAAAACGCATCAAAAACCTAAAATTTCATTTCTTTTCGCCATTGTCAGATCATTGCATGCAAAAAAACACATGCAATTACGAGTGTGATTTGAATTTCAAGAAATTATGAAATGGGATTAGGGCTAGAGAGGGAGAGATGAAGAAAAATTGTAGATTGGATGATAAAGAAACAGCAGCCGATTGCCTCTCTGTTCTATCTCCAAAACAGATTTCTTAGGAAGAATATTTGTTCTTCTCATAAATCTATTCTTATATTTCCATTTGTTTAATTCGATTTTCTTTTCCTTCCCCCCTTCTGTCTATTATCTGTCTGATTAATCTATGTGCATTCATCTCATTAGTTTTAAAAATAATTTTATTTTCTGAGTAAAATAAATTAATAATTACTAATAAATTCCATTTGTTTTTCTATTATAAATAATATTCTATTTTCTATTCCATATAAATCGATTTTGACAAGTGTAACTGACACATTCACTTATTAATATTGTTTAACATATTTTGATACATATCAAACATCTACGTATCAAAAATAAAAATGCAACAAGTATTTGACATAGAAAATACTAAACGAATCTCCCAAATTTTTTTACCTTCACTTAAGGTAGATAATTATCGTTTCCAACTTTTTTAATTTCGAGTTCACTATGGCTATTTTTTTTGTTAATATTATATATCCTTACTATTTATCCATATTATATAATCTACTCAATTATCATCTTATAGGTGATTAAAGAAATAAATATTTTTATTAGGCGCATAATAAAAGATACACAAAAGCTAACCAAACTAAATAAGGTAGTTATAGTTTTTGGTTTGACTATTTATACCGTAGCATATTAAATCTTAATCCATAGTTATTCCAATTTTATGGAGCCCACACCCGAATGAATAATATTATATACCACTTTTAATATATTATTAAATTTCATCTTCTATAATTTGGTAAAAAATATTTTGCAATTAATTGAATTTAATTGATTTATTATATTCATATTAAAGGGAATGATATTCAAAATGATGGTATATAATAATTGATAATAATATTTTCTGTAACTTTATTTTCGGATCTATTTATTTTGAGACTGTCTTTTAATATTTGCATTGACTTATTTCATCTAGACCGTTTGAAGAAGGATTTTACTTTTGTGGCCTAACAATAAAATTTAATTCATTCGTGTGCATAAGATAATTATTAAATGACTATTGTTAATTCCACTTTCTATTTTTCATAAAGTCCTACGTGGCATTAAAAGGCTTAGAGAAATTCAATTTATAGCATAATAATTAATAAATAGATTGGGTGCTGCTCTTTATCGAACGTGCAGGCACAGCACTAAGCTGTCTAAGCACTATTTTAAAATGTATTATTTACGATAAAATATTTGTATTTTTTTTTGTTTATATCTGTATGTGAATGATATCCAAATTATGAGGAACAATCTATTAATATATATATAAAAAGGCTGTCGGTTACATTTGTTGACCCTTCAAAACATTCTAAACACTAAATTCTAATTTTTAAATAATTTAGAATTAATTTATTATTAAAAATATAGTCTATTTTCAAATTGCAATTCCATTACAACGTAACTTCCCACTTTTAGTGGCTTTGGATTAAGATGAATTAATACAGTTATTTTTCAAATTTCAAATTAAAAAATTACCACCATAATATATTTGGAATCATTTTCAGAATTTTCGGTTGTTCTCACAATCCAAAATAGAGCATCAGGTACGCACATATTTTTATTTGTTTGTTGCCATTACTCTCTCTCCAAATCTGCCATAATCAACTTGATACTCTCAAATATATGCTCCTGCACCATTACTATTTTTATGATTATTTTCCTAACCTATTTTATGTTATGCACTGAATTTGTACTTTTGCAGTAAATATTGTTTTTACTTTTTGGATTATGAAGTGAATACTTTTGGCACTAGATAGATAAAACAATTTCGTTCTTTTTATGAGTTATAATCTTTTTAAACATTGAATGCATCTGAAATGACATATTTTCAATCAGTCAATGTTTACAATGATTTTTTTAATATTTCTGTTCAGCTTTTTTTTTTCATTTAATCTAATTTGATGAGTTAATCACTATATTTTGGTTCATATATTTATTACGTAAAGTTAGTTTTGAATTTCTCATTATATGTTTACACTGAGAAGTGATTGTAGTATTTGATTCGTGTTTTTATTGCGTAAAGTGTTTTTATAATTGCATAATTAAAGAGAGAACACACTGATAAGAAATTTAGAAGAAAAAAAATTCTTAATTGTATTCTTATGCATTCTGATGCAGGTAAAAACTCACTCCATGTTACAATTGCATATGCTAATTAGAGTATTTCTCAATTGCTCTAAGTTAAACTACAAGATATAACATCAAATAGTAATATTCTCTTCTCTACTGTGAGCCTGTCAGCTATGGGCAACCTAGGCTGGTTTACCTCTCTCGTGTGGTTTGCAGGCTATTGCACAAGAGCGGGGTTTACCCAGTGCGCACCTAACGGTAGCGGCTACGGGTTCCCTTGTCATCAAAAAAAAAAAAATAGTAATATTCTCTCCACATATTTTTAACTTCTTCCTTATATTTACATTTCTGCATTTATTTTGTGACGAGGCAGCAAGCCATTTTGTGAGATGATAATTACAAGGATGGATCGACAGCAAAGTTAAGCACTCACAACAAAATTAATGATATATATATATAAGAAATGTGTTATTATATTACATAGATTGAGCATGCTAGAATAATTTTTTATATCAAGTTTATGATTTTAGTAATTATTTTTAATTGTGATTTTTGAACGTCATTTTGATGTTATCTCTATTTCACAAGTGATGACATGTACTCTATTGAAATTTCTTTTTTTCCAATCACATACTGGATCATTTAATTTATTCTTATTTTTTTTTAGTTTTGTTGGTCAAAGGTAGTATAATTTTATCAAACATTGAATTGTAGTTGTGTTTCTCTATGTTGACATATTTTGCATTCAATTGACGATTTCACTATTTTGTGTTCTTTGTTACATGTTATTTTTAGCCGTAATTTTTCATTTCTTTACACTTATTCTTTGTGTACTAATTTATCAAAACGTCTTTACACATATTCTCATATGTAGTAATTCTTTGTGCAACACAACATCATCCAATCGACGGTATGGCATTTTTCGTTATTCAATCAATTTACGGTTCATTCGTTATTCTAAATACTTTTCATAAGTGATATATGTATTCTGGTAGATTTTATTTTTGTGGAGCAATCACATACTAACTATTTCTACTTATTCTAATTTATGAAGATTTGGTTTTAGGTGGGTGAAAGCCAGAGAGGTTGCATGCCTGGTACGCTACTTCTTCAATCACATTTTTATAAGAGACTTTTGTATATCTTATTCCTTTCATCTCTATATTACATATTGTTGTTATTAACAAAAATTTATAGTATTTTTAGAGAGTTATTACACCAACTTCAGACTCATGAAATTGGTTATAGTAGAATAAGAGTTGCTGAGTTGAATAAAAAATTATAGAATTTAATTTGAAATAAACTGCTTCATTCTCTCAGCAACAACACCATTCCAACTAATTTAATAAGATATATTTGTATCACCATAACTATTGTACTCTTTGCCGTATTTGTAAATTGTAATACATACAGTATAATAGCATATTGTAATCATTCTCTTTTACTTAATTTGTTTTGCAAAATACAACTACCCAACTACATTTATCTAATATATTGAATTACTTCTTTACCACATTAAAATATCTAAGTTTGCAATTAGAAATAATTTTTTATTGAACTCGGGCCGTGCGTAGCACAAGTTACACGCTAGTATATATATATATATATATATATATATATATATATGATTTTTATCCTTTTATCCTCTCTTTTTTTTCAAACAAAAAATGTCATTTTTCAACCTGTATCATGTAGAAGGGCTTGTTTTTATCTTGTTGAAGAGAAATTATAAATAATTGATAATTATAACTATACATGATGCAATAAAATTTATAATTCACTCATGACATATAATTGATCATGTAATAAACAATTGTAGGCTATTTGGTTGAGAAAAAATATGGGCTTTTACTCCCACATCAATATGAGAGTAATTATGCTATTATAGTCAATATTTGGATCTTACAAATGAAATCAAAAATCGTCTCGAACTTGATTGTAAAAAGTTATTTGAATTATGTTAGTTAAACTATAAAATGGAATTTGAACACCATATTTTATTTGATCAATGAGATTTGAAACTTAGCTCGAAATGAATTTATTAAATTAAAATTGATAAAATAAGTATAAAAAAGTAATTATTCAAATTCGATTTATGTTCCACACAATTAAAATTTTATTCATTTGATAATAAAAACAAAAACTTAAGGACAAATTCTAAATAAACATTAGATACTCATTGCTCCAATTGACAAAGACAATGACCGCTTAGCACGATATTATCGAATATTCGGTAATTAATTAATTATAATACCCCTGATAAGAAAATAAAATCTGTCAAATTTGACACATAACAAGGAAATGTTCCCTAGAGAGAAAACAAAGGGCATGATAGAGATGGCTAATTTATTTAATTTTTTTTTAAAAAAAAATTAGACTTTGTACTAAAAATATTAGTGAGACCCAAAAATGATTACAATTTATACAAATTGAAAAGCCTAAATAAAGGCAATAAAATTAGAACAATTACATGTAAAATTGAACAAGATGGAGAAAATGACATTTTATGTAAGATCTTTCTTCATGCCTTACTCAATAGTCAATACCAATAGAATGCAATATATATAAATATTTGGTGTTTATTTATATTTTTAAAAATTAATCGTAAATTGAAAACTATATCAAATCATCAATGATAAATTGATGCGTTGTGGACTATAAAAATGTTAGTGTAGTAAATAATCATTAATTATTGAATGTAAGTGCAATATTGATAGGTAGTTAACAAGTTATACAAAAAATTGAATAAAGGTGAATTTGAAGCTATAAATTTATATAAATTTGAGACTGAAACAACATATACCAAGTTGAAGCATATACACACACATACATATATATACACATATATATATATATAAGTTGGATTGGTAATTGATATGCAATTTCATGCTAGAATTTGTTTGTTTTACCATGGGCATGCACCCAATAAAAACAAGATTCGAAACAAAAATCCCGATATTATAGTACGTTTTACAAACTAGGCGCATTACAAAAAAACCAATAACGAGTCGATAGATTGAACATTATATATTGCTACCTTACGAAGAAACATTACGCATACCTGCAAATTCTAATACTACCATTCGAGAGGCGAGCTACCATCTAATGTCGACTTCCATGAGCTGAAAATAGATATATATATATATATATATATATATATATATCATGGTAAGTAATCAATTTACGTTTCGTAGAAATACGTTAAAAGTTCATCTGATTTGAATCACAAAATTCAAAATAAACTTAACTAAATCATCCAATAGCCTTTGTCTGTTTATGTTTTCAAATCTCATTTTTAAGTATTTGAATCACAAAATTCAGAATAAACTTAAACACATCAAATTCTCATCCAAATTTACATTTTCTTAACTCTACTTTTCCAATATGTTATATAACTACCCATCAAGCATATATATTGTATACATCATTTCACACATTCACCAATCAAATCATTAGTTTTTTTCTCTTTCGCACTTTACAATTTTTAATATATATTTTTTTATTTTTAATTCACATAATCATTATATAAACAAGTAACGCAATCATTCTACACGTCATCATCAACCTATCACACATTTTACAACTTTCAACCTATTTTTAAAAACATAAACAAAAATGAATCAGGTACGCAGTTCTCGAGAAATTTTCAATTTCCATAATGCCATCATGCCATGAGACAAGGAAAAGGATCGCATAATCATTAATCACAATCATGCATGTGTGATTATACCAAAAAATAGAAGCTATCGGCCTCCCTAAGAATCACATAGCTCATATTGTGACAATCGTTTGCTTATTCATGTGAAATTTATGTCAACAAATAACCGAACAATAAGGGAAAAGATGAATTATATCATATCATTTGATTAAGAGGTACAAAAGGAAAAAAAAAACTAACCTTTTTCCACGGTCGAAACGCCAAATAGATCCATTATAATACTTCTTATCATCAATAGAAGTACCCTCGGCACTTCACGGATCCACACAAGCACTTATTCTTTTCTTTATCGTCTTTTTCAGGCGGAACCAAACCATAATCAAACGTTAGCTCTTGCATCGGAGGAATGTGACGGATTGCAAAGAAAGCAATATGGAGATAAGAGTCATTGTTACTTTCCCGCAAAACGGGCTGCCAAAATACATTAGGTTCACAGCTATGGTTCATAAAACGGCCCACATTGCCATTGTTTTTAGCACTTATAACAAGGGGGAACGGGGATTTTCTCGAACCGTTAGAACCATCTTGAACCCCTCCAAGTGGCTCATAGAACCGTGTAGCATCAAATATATAGTTATCGTCATTTTCATTACCAAAATCTTCTTTGATAACATCCCCTGCATATTCACATATAAAACCACCGGCCCGAATGGGGTCCCACGACCTAAGTCCCCAACCTTTGTTCTTTGTCTTAAAAACCTCGAAATGGACTTTCACGCCCGCTTGGGACATACGATTCCTGCATGTTAATGGGCATGCACAAGTTTGACCACACTCGTGTATCAAGGATTTGTCGGTCAAAAGAACTCCGATTGTCGAATAAGGGACAAAGCCGTCGTTTTTCTGATTGCAAGTGCAGCTTGTGCCAGGCTGGCATCCACCTAAGCATTGACAACCCATATGTGGTTTGGTTGTAGTAAAGGGTTTTGCATATCTGAGAGATGTGACATAAGTGAAATGAGCGGGCCCCTTTTCGTCATCAACGTCGTTAACAAGAGAGACGGGCTGAGTCTCGGACCCTGAAGTTAAATCGGGTAGGATCATACCGGGTCGGGTCACAGACCCATCCCTCCACTGCTGAATTGATTTCCATAGTGTAAAAGCTTCGGGCTGACCCGGTACCCTAACCAGCTTATACTTGAAAACATTACAACCCGACTGATTTTTTTCGGCCCACGACTCTTGAATTTTGTATATTCCATCATATATATATATCTTACTAGTTGCATTAGGATTTTCTTTAATGCCCCTTATGACTCTTACATCATTAGCACGGTGAAGACTCTTTTCAAGGGCAAGATTTCCCCTTTCGAGCTTTTGATCACACATTTGCCCATCTCGCCTTTGTACTCCACCCTGACCAGTGTAAACTAAAACATCTCCATCACTGCCATCATCGTCATATCCACCAGATGAAACTATGCTAACAGCCACAGGATCTTCATCCATGGAAATTTTGACACTCATATAATCTATCCCAGCCATACTTGGAAAATGTAACCCCGCAATGCAAAGCTCCATTCTGAAAAAGAAAATATCACCAACTTCAATACCTGGTACATGCCCAATCCTCTTCGACATATTTGTCCTAACGCCTTTGGTCATCAAAAAAGCGCCAGCTTTCAAGTCCGGGCGACGTAACCCTGCACCCAAATCCTTCACTTCTTCAACTTGAGTGAGCCTTCTACGGAGCAAATCAAAGACCAATAGTATAGTTCCAACAATATCCTTGTCACCATTAGCCCTTCTAAAGTCGTCGAATTCCTTAAGCTTAAACGACGTTAAAAAGGTCTCAACTAGTGACTCAACGTCAAATGCTTCACCATTCTCCACCCTTGGTTGTTTCCTAGGCCGACCCCTTCGTTTTTTTCCTGAATTACTAACAATCTCATCATCATTGACATGTGTGCTAAAGCCACTCCCATATTCACTTTGATTATGCGAATCACTATATACGTCATCCTCCACAGCTACAGATCCTGATGCGTGAGTTTTGGGAACCTTCTTACGTCTACCAGTGCTTCCATTTGCTTGTGGTGTAGGGGTTCTATATGAATTCAGTGGGACGGGGGCAGGTATATCGCCACCAAAAGCAAAATTACTCGGTGGGTCTTGAGGTGGATTTGGAGCATTAGGTGTCGGGTTTTGAGTACTATTTGGAGCCAGAAAAGGGTAAAATGGTTGCACTCCAGGCGGGAAGGGGCCAGTGGGGGGTACGCATGTAAATGGCGAGGGTTGAGAGGTTGAAATTGAAGACATGCTAGATGAATTGGGGAAAATTGGGGCAAGACATCTCAGTGGCCTCACATCCAAAACCCTAGACTTGTCAATTGACCCAGAGGGAGGATTTGACCCAGAACCCATGCCTTGCTCCATTTAACCACAATACAAACTTCCCTAAATCAACTTGAATACAACAACTAAAGTACATACAGAAATTCCCAAAATCTACTCAATACTCTAATTATTCACAATACCACAGCAAGTCTAAACATTCAACAGTTACCACATCAATTATTAAACACCAACCATAGCTGTCCAAACTTGAACAGATTCGAAGAAAAAATCTGCTTCCTGAAACATGCAAGAGGATGTAAATCAGAGATTTGACTGAAAATCGAAGGTAAAATCAAATCTTCAGCAACATTAACAGCAAAACCCTAAACGTTAGTAAAACCCTTCAAAACCCATCGACAAATTAGATTTGACTGAAGTATAAAGCACAAATAGACATGCAAAGGTACGAATTCGACGAGCAAATTGTGAAATTGACGATAAAAATGATTTAGGTATCCAAAATTTACAAATGAACTGAAAATCATACAAAATATCAACAAAAATGAAACAAGAAATCGAACAGAAACTGAGCTAACTAATTCAAAAGGAGATCTTGCTAATCTTGAAGTGGAGAAAAGTACCTTTGATAGAGATCTCAGACAGTCCAAATTTCAGAGTAGAGATTTCTGTAATATATAATAATTTCTGAAGTGGAGTAAATGAGGTGTGTTATTGACGCGTGTGTTTGCGCGTGTGCGTATTCACTATCACCTATCCTTTTGGGGTGGATATTGTGGACACTTTTATATTTGAATTTTTGTAAAACAAAATTTAATGTAATTAAATCACTTTAATAATTTCATAAATTTCCAAAAGTACTTTCATAAATTAATACTTTCCAAAAGTACATAAAAATACTCAACCAAATTAAGCAATATATATAGATGTAATATATTTAAAAAAATTATATAGTTTTAATATTTTTTTTAAAAATTATATAGTTGTAAATGTATGATAAACATAATTGTTAGAGGTATTCATCTCTTGACTTTTATAAAACGTTTTGAAAACTATTTAATTAGATAAAGTAAAATAAAAATTATTGTTGTTTTACCTAATATTATATGTGATGTGGCGTGAAAAATCAATCAAGATTATATTCTGGCCAAAATATTTCAAATAATGAGTTTAAATTTTAACTTATAGACAGATTCATTTTCAACTCGCAAATGATTTTTAGTGAAATGAGTAATTATCATACTTCATCCGCTCTAAAAAGACGTTCCATCGACTTTATGTAGGATTTATAAGAAAAATCAATTATTCATACTTTTTAAAACAGAGTTCTTATTCTTATATTAAAGCATATTTATTCATGGAACAATATAATTGACCTTATATTAAAAAAAATTAAATGAACTAAGGATAAAACATTAAATATAAATATGCTAAAATATTAAATATAAATATCAGGACATAAATAGATAATTATTTAATAATTACTTACTATTTAAAGTAGCAAACAATCTTTTTGAAATAAACCGAATTCAAAAGAGGACATTTTTTGGGAAGGATTGAGTAATATTTTATAGAGAAATGTGCTATATATCATCGTTCATTTTCACAATGTTTCACTGACACATGATATAGTAAAATATCTTTTTGTTATAGTAAATAAATTATGAAAATCATGTTAAATGCATATATTGAATGCAATTAACAGAGGGATTTTCGTGCAACTAAAATATTTCATAAGGAATTTTTAGGCTATATTTATTTCATAGGTTTTTAATCAATAAAATATTTCACAGGGGTTCTTTTTGCATTTTTCCCTAATCAAAATTACAAGACATTAATAAGATAAATTGATCAGCTCTAAAATCTATATGATAAATTAGCAACTCATAAATTCGTAGATTCATGAGTATTTCATATATGAATAATGCATTTTGGTAATTTTCGAATTAAAAAATTAAGATAATATTGTTAATTGGATATTATTAGAAAATTCTATTACGTGCTTAACATTTTGTGCTAGATTATTTGTTTAGCATGTTGTAAAATATTATTTGTGTTCACTATCGTGTATAAAATAATTCCCACAAGCTTTAAGAGTGATAAAAATATTGTCCAAAAAAAAAGGTTGAATCCCAAACCTCAAGGGCCCCCTATGCCCCGGCCCGACAGAGCTATGGGAGGAATAAATCATGGTAACCCAGCAAATCACAAGGGCTAGAGAGTGATAAAAATATTATATGATGCTTGCTTGCGTATATGAATATAATATTATCACACCTATTAATTTATTTTTTGCAAATCTTACTATGTTATTATAAATATTAGGAATTTTACTATGTTGGTTTAAAAGCAATGTCAATATACTAAAAAATGCAAAGAAAAATAGGAGACATAGTAGCTCAAGTTTTCTAAAATACAACTAAACATTATTTATTTATTTTTTCAATTATAGACAAAGAGACATTCAATTCAATAAATTTGTCCGTCACACAAATTTTATAAGACTCCAAATAGGAAAAGAAAAATTATAATTTGAAATCGAACTCCAAATCTCCTTTATGAAAATGAAAACTGATATTACTAAACTAACACAATTTAACATTCTTTATCGGGTGGTTAAAGGAAAATAAATAATAAGAAAAATCCTTTTTTAAGAATAAGAAATACCAAAAATGTATCCAAATTTGTTGCTTTCCATATGATCATAAGAGGAAACTTGACTTGTACAAAAAGAAGATAAAAAAAAAATACATAGATTATGACCTTATGCCTCATTTAGCTTACTTGATTTTGGAGGTATCATAAGGATTGTCTCGATAAATATGTCTCAGAAATCGATCTGTTGTAGAATTAACTAAAAATACATTAATATCATACTATAAATATTGGACTAAAATTAAATTTCCTCTTTTCAAATGTGAAAATCTTCATATTATTTAGATTGTCTATGATAATAAATGCCTATTTTTCTTTAAAATAAAGTGTTTTATTTATTATTAATCCTATCCAAACCATAAAAGTCATAAATATATATTTAATGCAAATTGCAATCATGGATTGATGGAGTGAAATAGAATAGAAAAAAATAATAATTTGGGATTAGATAAGCCCAACTTTTTATAATAAATATATATCATATATTGTCCCAATGAAATTAAAGATTAATTTATTTTGCCATGTGAATATTTAATTCTTGAGATAATCAATAGACAAAACAGAAGTCAAAACGCTAATAACATCCTTAAGCAAGACCAATTATCTATTTAACTATTAATAACCATATAGGACATAGATCATACATGATAAATAAAATATTGAACTTTTTGTAAATATATTCTCAAATTGTTTATGTAGAACATTTTTTAGCATAAAAATAAAAATGATTGATATTAACTCATTCAATTTAATTTACATGTCGAAAAAAATTAAATCATACGTAATCGATTTAATCAGAATTCATACAAATTCATTTAATAGCCACCAAACCAAATTTAAATAATTTTTATAATCTATAAATTTTAAAAATAATTTATTAACACGACTACTCAATTCAAGATAAGCCCTTAATTTGTGGGGTCAATAACTAAATAAAGAAAGAATCAAAGAACCTCCAAAAGGGTCTCAATTAAACCTTAAACAAAGAACAAGCTTATTGTGTTGTATAAGCTGTGATCTGCTAAAAAGAAGTGATATTTAAGAATTAAATCCACAAGCAGCTTACGTCAAAGCAAAGATAAGATCAATAAATGAGATTTCTTGCTTCTCAATAATCTATGGCTTCAAGCAATAAATGTGTGTGTGTGTGTTTTTGTGATGTCAAAAAAGCGATTGTTGATAAGCAGAAGCAACTTACTTTGAGCTCACTATATAACTGCCACTACGATCTATCTCTCCAAGAACCCATGTACAATTATCTCTCTCTCTGAAGAAAATTTCATTGCTTGTCCAATTTCAGGTAATATATTATTCAATTTGAATAAAAAATGATGTTTTTGTTTTACTCTGTTATAGATACTTTGTGACGATTAAAATTTTCACCAGAATTTATGATGGGTATTTGGTAAAATTGCTTCTCGATTGTGATTTTGATTCTGTTTTACCTGTCTCAGTTTTGTGTGGAAGTATAGAAATTTGATTAAGGAAATACTGTTTTTGATGTAATTTGTGACAATGCATATTCAGCTGCTGGTTTTTATGTCTTTTCTTCTGAAACTTTGGCAATTTTCTTAATCCGTTTGATATTATTATCGAAAATTCTCAATCAAATATCATGTGGAGATGGAGTTATGGTATGATCAGTTATTGTTTTTTAAGACGTGAATTTGAAACATATGCTATTCTATGTCAAATAAGATAAAAGGTATTGTAAGAAATATAGCCATTCTGTTTATGTTTTACTGATAAGAGATAACTGAATTGGCTTCATATCTGTTCTTATAAACAGGCTGCATAAACCCTGGTTACATTTAGGGTAAAAAAATGGGTACAAATACTCCATTTTGTAACATGCTGCTTTGCCTTTTCATTGTGCTGAGTGCTTTCTGTAAATCTTCGGCTACACTGGTTGAAGCAAACCAGACCGTTGCGTTTTTCGTCAATGCCTCTGAAGCATCAGCAAAACAGATCCCGAAAACCTTATTTGGTATATTCTTTGAGGTGAGAATCTTATTTGTTTTTTTGTGTGATTAATTAATCACCCGTGATGAGTATTATAGCCACCTAATGTCCTGATCGTTTATCTTATTTAAGTTTTTCGTGTGAAAAAAATATATAATTCTTTGATACGACCCAGTGTTTTGTAATATGAGATGTAATAGAGGATTTCATTTGACCTGTATCTGTTATTACATTAGCTTCATCCATACTGGAGTTCATAACAGTTATTAAATATTATATCAAAATATCATATATATATATTATATTGTGTCTTCATCATTGTTTAATATAATTGGGGATGGATATATATTTTACTAGTGCTAGGAGACAGATGGTATCTGAATCTTTGTGTTATTGTGCCCTTTTTCGATAGAAACACTTTCATAGACTTCAATGTGGCAAATCAAGTGTTTAATGATATATATACATACACGTATATATATTGGCTATCATGTATGAAGCTTGAGTCATAAGACTCTTTGAGATATCTGCAGGAGATTAATCATGCTGGAGCGGGTGGATTATGGGCAGAGCTTGTCAACAACAGAGGTACGCTAGAATTTATTTTTCTTTTTCTTTAATGTGAGCCTAAAGACAAATAACATTGTAAGAATGGATTTATTTATATTCACCTTTCGTCTTTGCCAAATATATAGAGACTCATGTAAATAAAAATGCAGGTTTCGAAGCTGGAGGTCAAAACGTACCTTCGAATATCGACCCTTGGTCTATCATTGGGAATGAATCATATTTGATTCTATCAACAGACCGTTCTTCAAGTTTCGAACGAAACAAAATTGCATTAAAAATGGAGGTTCTTTGTGATCATGAAGGCGCCAATATTTGTCCAGCTGGAGGCGTTGGTATTTATAACCCGGGCTTTTGGGGAATGGTAAAAGTTCAAAACTATATTGCTTGATTTATATTTTACTTTTATCTAATTCGCTTTTCGTTTCTAAACGCTCCCAATTGATTACTAACAAAGTTGTTTGTAAACTACATTTTGAAACATATTTTCGCGTCTTGATCACTAAGGTCCTTTGTTATATGAGCCTCTCATTTTTTTTCCCGTTTAAGTTTATATTTTGAGTTGATTGAAAAGAGAGTGAAATTTGTGTTCAATGTAGATTAATGGAAGTTTGTAAACAATGAGACAATAATTGCAACAGGCCTATCCTATGAGACCAATATTGTTAATTTTCCCTAAGGGTGTGTTTGGATTGAGTGATTTGAATTTGGGGAGGGGATTTGGAGGAAGGATTTGAAATGACAGCTAAAATGGAGTCATTTGAAATCCACCTTAGTTAGAGAAAAAAGCTCAAAGTGAATGTCGAGTGATTTGAAAATCATTATAAACCTGGATACATCCAAACGCACTTCATGGATTGGTTGACGGATTTGAAATCCATAGATTTCAAATCCTTCAATCCAAACACACCTTAAGATTATTTGACGTTGAGCATCATAGTTATTTAAATGTTTCTCCATGAATTGTGCTCATAACGGAGCTCTAATTTTATCGATGTTATTAAAAAGCATTGCAATTTCCAACTAAATCTTTAATTTATTTTTTTTGCAGAATATTGAACAAGGAAAGACCTATAAGTTGGTTTTCTATGCTCGTTCATCAGGGCCAATCGACTTGTCTGTGTCACTCACTGGTTCAAATGGACTGCAAACGCTGGCAACTACTAACATTTTGTAAGAATTTGTGATTAATTATTTAACCCTTTTTAAGTCGAAGACTTTTGAATTCAATTCTATTTTTTTTGGTTCTAATATTAGAGTCATATATGTTTTTTCAGAGCTTCGGATGTTTCAAACTGGACTAAGTTTGAGGCCACTTTGCAAGCAAAAGCAACTGATCCAAGCTCGAGACTTCAATTGACAACAACCAAAAAAGGTGTCATATGGTTCGATCAAGTATCATTAATGCCCACAGACACGTATAAGGTAAATATGCTTAAAAATAAAATTTTGATGTTATTTATTAAATATCACTTTATAATGGATTCTCTTATGAGCTACAAATGTAGATATCTTTATTTTTTAACACGGGCTCTGATAGTTTAGTTTAATGAATCGCTGACTAAACTTTCGGTTTTACAGTTTGATTTTTCCTTTTACTTCAACAAACATTTTAGATATCAATAATGCTATTTCAGATTTATAACTATAGTAACCCAAGAGACCCAATGATATTATTTAATATTTCATTTATGTTTTGACCCTGATGGCACAATTTGAGCCTTTTATCACAGTGTCATATTTTATATCACCAAGACCTCACATTTTTCTCTTGACATAGGGACATGGTTTTCGTAATGATCTATTCGAGATGCTGAAAAATTTAAAGCCGGGATTTATCAGATTTCCAGGTACGACTAACAAAATTCTTTGTTGATTTTGGTCACCGTTTGTTTAATAACGAAACATAGCCATGTTCGTTTTCATAAATTGATCAACTCTTTAGTATGATGCTTTAAACTTTCTCTTGAAAATTTTCGATATCTATATCAATATCGATATCTATGTCAGGTGGTTGTTTTGTCGAAGGGGAATGGTTAAGAAATGCGTTTCGTTGGAAGGAAACTATTGGGCCATGGGAAGAGAGGCCTGGACATTTTGGCGACGTTTGGCATTACTGGACTGATGATGGATTTGGTCACCTCGAGTTTTTGCAGGTAAATTTTCGTGTTATTTAAGATTATTTTATAGCAATAGTTAATAAAACATCTAATTCGCCATTTATTTTCCCATTTTTAATCGTTTTTTACGTAGCTTGCTGAGGATTTAGGCGCAGCACCTGTGTGGGTGTTTAATAACGGTACTGTAAATACCATGTTAATCGATATTTAATCTCATAAACTGCGTATTTTAATCTTTTATTTTTCTCGTTTTTGTGATTTTTAATGATCTTCAGGAGTTAGCCATAATGACCAAGTTGACACCTCCGCAATTGCACCTTTTATACCGGTACTAATTTAGATTTCGTTTTTCTTAGAAAAAGTATACTTAACGAACTTAATCTCATTATCGACCATTAAAATTTCCCGTTTACTAAATTGCAGGAAATTCTGGATGGTATTGAGTTTGCTAGAGGTGATGCTAAAACAAAATGGGGTTCTGTTCGAGCATCAATGGGCCACCCCGAACCGTTCGATTTGAAATATGTTGCAGTAGGGAACGAGGACTGTGGGAAAAAAAATTATCGTGGTATGGAATATTTTGATGCTCACATAATTTAATTTACTTTTACAAACTAATATTATCTACTATGTTATAAATCTCGATGGAATAACATGAATATAAAATAAAACTCAATATAACGGTTAATTCACGTGTAATATAGACTGATTACTTGTTCTACAAATTACGGTATTTTGGTCATTTTACAACAGTCGTTTTGGTTCGACTTGAGCTATAAACACAAACCATTTTACAGAGATAATAATTTGTTTTTTCTTTATTTCCCAACACTTAAAGAACATTCTGTTTTCAGGAAACTACCTCAAGTTCTATGATGCAATAAAAAACGCATATCCAGACATCAAAATAATATCGAATTGTGATGGTTCTTCACAGCCGTTGGATCATCCAGCTGATATGTATGATTATCATGTAATAATCTTTAACTCTCTTACAAGTACTTAAGGTTAACATCTTCATTATTTGCTGCTAATCCTATATTTCCAATGCTACCAGATTTATAGCCCCGCAAGTACTGTTTTTGCGACTGCGCAAAAATTCGATCAAGCGCCACGAAATGGTCCAAAGGTTTGTTATATCTCATGTTGTAATAAAATTTACAATTTACAAAAGGATGATTTTTGATTAATTGTGCAGGCTTTTGTGAGTGAATATGCTGTGACTGGAAATGATGCTGGCAAGGGTAGTCTTTTAGCAGCTCTTGCTGAAGCGGGATTTCTCATTGGACTCGAAAAGAACTGGTATTTATCGCCATATTCCCAAAATTTATTATTTTTAGAAAATAAAGATAATTACATTCACGCTCCTTAATTATTGCGTAATCGCAAATTAACAAGATGACCCTAATAAATCCTGGCAACTCGAAAAAATAAAAAAAGAACTAAAAAAATATGATTATATTGCCTCACTTTTCGGGTTTTCTTTTTTGCGTTTTATATTATGTTACGATTATTTTAAAGTTCTGATTTTTAGTCTTTTCCCATGCAGTGATGCTGTTGAAATGGCTAGTTACGCGCCTTTATTTGTGAATACAAACGACAGAACGTATGTTTAGTATAAATTTTTGTTTTCGATTTCGATTTTTTTTCTTATTATCGAGTATTTAAGGGAATATTTTGTATTCTTTAGTTGGAATCCAGATGCAATTGTTTTCGACTCGTCACAAATGTATGGAACTCCGAGTTATTGGATGCAGCATTTTTTCATCGAGTCAAACGGGGCGACTCTCCTTAACTCAACCCTTCAAACGAACCCGTCAAATTCGCTTATTGCATCTGCAATTACATTTAAAGATTCAGAAAACAAGAAATACCTAAGAATAAAGGTGTGTTCATATTTTAGAGAATAAACGAAAATTTAGTTATATTTCGTGTTTTTGATAAACGAAAAACGAGACTTGCAGGTGGTGAATTTTGGAAGCGATACTGTGAAATTTCAAATATCGATCGACGGGTTGGAGTTGAACTCGATACAGTCATCTGGGTCAGAAAAAACCGAGTTAAAATCTGCCAATGTGATGGATGAAAATTCATTCAAAGTACCTGATAAGGTAATTGAACCAACTCTTCTAAGTTTAATTTGATATAGAATGGAAAAAAATGCTATCTTTTTACTTTTATTCCATTTATTCTGTAGCTTTAGCTTTAAAACCTTTATCTATTGATTACGATTTTTCGAACTTAACAAAATTATAATTTGGTCTACTATTTTTGTCACAAATTCAGTTTCAGTCCTGTAGTTCAACACTCATCTAGTTTAGGCCCCTCGTATTTTCAATTTTACCCGAAAAATATGGAACCGCGCACGTGTATGCATGAGCATCTTTTGGTCCTCAAACTTTATGTTTTTACAATTTTTACTCCCTCATGCATGTAGAACTACAAGGACTCAAATGAAATATACAGTGTAGTAAAAGGGGCTAAAATTGAATTAACACAAAGATGAGGGGCTAAAAGTGCAATTACACCTTCCATACTGTATCTGCCCGAACTCATGCAAACTACTAATTGCTCATGAGGGATTTTCGGATTCTCGCTTTCGATGAGGGACTAAAAGTGCAATTATACCTTTCATGAGGGACTAAAAGTGCAATTTTCACGTTTGCTCTTTGTTTCTCTTGCAGATTACGCCAGTTAAAAGTCGAGTCGATGATATTGGCGAAGAAATGGACATTGAGCTTTCTCCGCATTCTCTAACATCACTTGACTTGTTATTAGACTCTAGCAATAATATTCGGATCGAAGGATCCGGTTCTGTTGATAAATCATCGTACTAAGTATATGGATCGTATATGAAATGTATATGTATTTTAATAAATTAAAATGATAATTATGTTACTTGTATTTGTTGCTCACTATATATTTACTGAAAAAAAAAGTACTAATTTCTTATTATATTGGATAATAATTAAAGCCTTTTTTCAAATGAAAAGGCCCGTTTGGAGTTTGGGCTTTTGAATAGACCACTTATAGAGTCCGGCCCATGTTAGTATAGATTAATTGTCGTTCAAGAGTTTTGGTGTAAAAAGAAAATTCGAAGAAATTTGGCTATGTTTGTTTATGTTTTTGAAATTCAATTTCAAGATTTCAAATTACAAAATCTTAAATCTACTTAACACACCAAATTTTCATCTCAATTTCCTTTTTTCAATCTAAACTTTTTCAATCTCCAATACTAACTACGTATCAATTAACATATCAATCATTTTACACATTCGTCAATTACAATTAATATATATTATTTTACACACTCATATATATATATATATATATATATATATATATATATATATTTATTTAAATAATCATTACAAAAACAACTAATTCAATCATTAAACATCAACCAATCATCATTGATTTGACACATTACAATTTTCAACATAATTCTAAAAACATAAACAAACACCTACCATTTTTCACACGAATTTCGATGGTACTAAAATTTATTGCTGAGTCAAATTATAATAAATATATGAGTATTTACTAATAGACTCGAATCAATAAATATTCGTAATGAGGACTAGTTTTGTAATAAATAACTTAAATATGTACTAGATTGCTTGATTTTTTGTTACTTGACAACTTTTGATCAGATTAAACAAGAAAATTAATTTAGGTACATGCAACTTTGACTGGATAATATATAACCATATAATAAAATTGTAGAAAGTTCATAATCATGTATGATTATTTCATTAAATTAGCAAATCATTCAAAACTCATTCAAAATATGAAACCAAATATAGAAATGGATCCAAATTCCAAAAATAACCCATAAAAGGATAGACAATATTAAGAAAAGTAAAGTAAAACTCTTTGGATTTGTGAAATTAAAATTTTATTACATAATTAGGCCTTTTGTTATTCACAGAAATGTATAATCATTATAGATAACTATGGAAAGATTTTTTTTTTTGATGTGGATGGATAACTAATTTTTATCTTTTTTGCTTTTTAACAAATAATGTAGACACTTATTGTATATTTATAAAATAACTAATATTATCTAATTTAATATAAAAACTATACTGCATTTTACTTCTATTTTCTTTTCTTTGAATGTTAGGTAAATTACGCGCATTTCCCTCACTTATTATGTAATTATCACAAAAATATTTTCACATTTAAAATTACATAAAATTCCATTCATGTTAAACAATATCTTATTATTATACTCATAACGTATTTAACAAAAATTATAATTTTACCATAAAAAATCTTACAAATAGATCTCTTGAAATGTATATTAATAATTTGGGTAAAATGCACATCACCCCCTCGAAAAATTTGTATTTAGCACTTTCCCCCCTAAAAACACAAAAAAGAGACATCACCCCCTACAAATTTGGCATATACACCACTTTGCCCCAATTACAATTTTTTGGCTAAATCTTGATCGAAAATCATTCAAATAATTATTCTATCAAGGGCATTTTCATTTTTAACAGATAATTTTAAAACTCTAAGATGACATATTAGAGAAACACAATGGTTGAGGTCCAAATTCGAGCACGTGAGAGGATCACGAAAAAATCATTTAAATGATTTTCGATCAAAATTTGACCGAAAAATAGTAATTGGGGCAAAGTGATGCATATACCAAATTTGTAGGGGGCGATGTCTCTTTTTTGTGTTTTTAGGGGCGAAAGTGCAAAATACAAATTTTTCGAGGGGGTGAAGTGCACTTTACCCTAATAATTTCAAATAAACGAATTGATTTTTGATAATTATGCAATAAGTAACACAGTTTGTATTTAATTTTTCCTTAATTTTATTTGGAAATTACACAAAACCCCCCTTACATATTGTGTAATTACCAAAAAATCGACCTTGTATTTTGAAAGTACCAACACACCTTTTAAGATATCTATTTGTAAGATTTACATAGTAAAATATTATATCATAAATTAATACACCAATAATATTAATATAAAAATGTATTCAATAAAAGGGACTTTAATATAATTTTTAAAAAGTAAAGAGTGATTTTAATAAAGGGGTCGGTGTGCAATTTTCCCCTTTTTATATTTTCCCTTTGCAAAAATCAGTGTTGTTTTTGTGTACTATGATTTAGGTTGTCCACTTGTCTTGTAGTCAAACCATTTGTATTGTGTGAATCTTACAACATTTTCCACCACCCCTTCTCTCTCATCCCTCTTCTCTCTCTTCAGCAATGCCCCACCACCACCACCGCCCTGTACACAGCGCAGCCGCCGCCGCAGGTTCCACCGGAAACTCCATAGCCACCTCCGACCACCATTCAATCTTCATAGACGATGATGATATAGAAGCCCCACTCACTAGAAACTGTGGTTATTCAAAGCCCTTTTTGTTTTTGGACATGATTTGGAACTTATCGTTTGTTATTGTCTCTGTTTTTGTACTATTGACCACCATTAGAGAAAAACCCACCACCCCTTTGAGGCTTTGGATTTTTGGCTATGGTCTACAGTGCCTTTTGCATGTGGGTTTTTTATGGGCTGAATTTCAAAGACGAAATTTTGATGATGAAGATTTTCAATTTTGGAGGCTGTTCTCATTTTCTGGGCTCTGTCATAATAGGTAAAAAAAAATTTAATTTTTGCCTTTGGTTCATGATTGGTATTTTTAATTATTTATTTGGGTTAGGTTATTATTTATTTTGTTTATTAAGTGTTTGTTGATGTTGTTATCCATGTTTGAAGAGCATAACTTAAAATAATATATAGAGAAAAGACTTTAACTATTGACTTGTTATATTGTAAGCAATAAAAAAATACTGTAAGATAATTTAAGTTCTGTGTAATAGTTTTGAGGATTGATTTCTAAGAAAATGAAAAAGTCTTTTTTTGGTGAATATTTAGTTATTTATTTTATTGAATTACACTTGTTTTAGATATGTTATGCTGTGGGGAAACCTGGTTCTGAGAACAATTTCTGGTGTTTATAGTTATGTAAATTAGATTTCTTTCATCTAAATTTGATGTTTCATAGTATGTAATGATGATTTTCAGTTCATGTAGAGTGTGCATATAAAAGAAATAGAATTTATCAGAGTTTACAAAATGGAGGCATAAATCTTATATTGTGTTCTTAAACGAACTACAAAGTTGTATATATGTCGAGATTCGCCTCGAGTACTTATTTGATTATCACGAGACCTTTGTAAAAATTTTGTGCTGTTAAATTAGAGTATATTTAGGACACAAATGTATTCAAGGTTGTTGGATTGACCCTTATTTAGACAAGATTTAGATTGTAATATTCTTTTCAATTACAAATTCTACTTAAAATTCTATTCAAACACTTTTTTTTTTTTTTTACCATTTTCAGCATCATCAAAAAGTTGGAGTCGATTAACACTATTGTTTCATCCGTTTGGTGGGTTTTCGGGTTTTATTGGATAGTAATGGGAGGCCATCCTCTTCTGCAAGATTCTCCTCGTCTTTACTGGTATATTCTATACTTATAAGTGTAACTTCACAATAATAATAATTAAATATCATTTTAAAACCATTACTTATATTTCATTTTTGAAATCAAATTCTAATATGAATTATCCGAAAAATGCAGGTTATCGGTGGTGTTTTTAGCCTTCGACGTGTTCTTCATGATTTTCTGCATCGCTATGGCTTGTGTTATTTTTTTGTTTTTGTTTTGTTGCTTCCCAATATTAGCTGCAGTTGCATATGCAATGACTATTGGAGATGGAGCCTCTGAAAAAGATATAAACTCTCTTCCTAAGTATTTATATCGACAACGAACTCATTTAGAGACGTTTGACGATGACAAGAAACGAGAAGTTAGTTTAATGGCAATCCCGGGAAATAGTATTTCAACGGCTGAGCTTGTTCTTCATCCCGACGATTCTGTGAGTATATTATTTCCATCTCGATTATGTTATAGGGATAGTTACTTATTTGCATGCACGCCCTTCGTTTATTGGGTAATTACCACAAGCCCATGTTGTTTTGCAAATTTACCAGATGTCCCCTTTTACGTCCTAACAAATGGGAAAACAAGGGGCGGAATTGTAATCTACTTTCTATTGGCGAGGGTGGAATTGTAATATGCCTATGGGAAGTAATGGTAATTTGACAAACCTTGGGGGGGGGGGGGTTGTAATTAAGGTGTCATGTAGGGGTGTCTAATGTAAGAAACTTATGACGAGGGACTTCAGGTTAATTCCTAGACACTCTCGAGATTTCATGTCCCAATATATTTGCAATCATTATTGTACGATGGGTCCCACGTGGATCCTATGACACATTGATAGGAGTAAATTATGAACCTAAAATGAGGAGCATACCGACCTCCGTATATTCTGCCTCGTATACGAGGCAAGTCTATTTAACCACAAGCCGGTAGCGGGTCGGTGGGTCACGGGTAGGGCTCCCTCTTATACCCGACCCGTCAACCCGATGATATGGACCATATGTTTAGGACAAATGACAACAAAACATCGGACCAAATGTCCAATCAGGAATACTGGAATAAGTAACCTATAAATACCCATTCAGTAGTTCAAATTAGGACAACTCTTGAATACTAGTTAGCCTAACACTAAACTCCAATAGAACTATAATAATAGACATATCCCAATTGTGGTACGTCTATACATCTTATACACCCCAAATTCTAACTATATCACATATGAATGTGATTGTCCCTTAATTCTCAAAACTTTATATAAGTTTCTACGAAAAAAGTCCCTTAATTCAAGAGACAAAAAACCGAAGATTAACTCTATTTTTACAATGCAGGAATGCTGTATATGCCTTTACAAGTATATCGATGGAGCCGAATTATGTACACTTCCATGCAAACACCATTTCCACCATAAATGCATCACCAAATGGCTTCGTATCAACGCAACATGTCCCTTATGCAAATTCAACATTCTCAGGGACGAGACTTTGGTTTGACTTTGACCACACACGACTAATACTCGTTCAAAAACAATCATTTTCACAGGTTTTCGAGAATGACCCGAAAAAAAAAAAAGATAAGGCCCTTCATTTTGTTGCTAATGTACAGTAGAAAAGGAGGCAAATTATATGAAACAGTTTGAGGTAGAGATAGTCTTGCATTGACTGAGCTCTATTGGATGTAACAAGGTTTGTATATCTTTTTTACTTCAATATGTAGCTTGATATTGATATGTATATATATATATATATATATATATATATATATATATATGGAGAGTTGGTTGTTTTGATCATTAGTTTATAATAGTTGAAAGTGGGAGAAAAAAGTGTAAGTCAACAGATTCCTACTCTCCACTGGCAGCCAGGGTTGGATTATAAAATTAAGTGGATTATAGAAGTAATTTAGTGGTTTAGATTAGTCAAATCCAATATTATTAGCCATTATTATGGACTTATAATGCTGATATGATGCATAATGTCTATCTAAATGCTATTGGATTATACATGTGATGATAGTGACCCTCTATATAGGAATATATATAGAGTTTGAGTGGGGAAGATGTCTTGTTGATTTTATCTAATTATATTTC
The DNA here is from genome assembly GCA_963669365.1 of Verbascum thapsus. Lineage (NCBI taxonomy): Eukaryota > Viridiplantae > Streptophyta > Magnoliopsida > Lamiales > Scrophulariaceae > Verbascum > Verbascum thapsus. Next base: position 24,626,291 of record OY770106.1, read on the forward strand.
AATGTTCTAAAGAAAACATGGGGAAATATATGTTCCACTAGGGTCATTTTTCCTAATTTGACTAGAATTTGGGCTCTTTTTGTATGATTTTAGTTGGTCCTTTGTGTGTTATAAAATTATATTTTTGGCAAATTCACCATTAGTAATTGCCTTCAAATAAATATTGGGACAATCACGATCATTCAGAAAATGAACCCGCAAACTCACTTATATGTTCAGAACTCCTTATGTATCAATCTAACATACACCATGGGTGTTACTCAGAATTTTTAAGTTTCGAAACAATCATAATCATTCATGTGATCAAACGAGAGTGGGGTCAAAATAATGCAGGTAGCAATTCCTTTGAAAAATGCAAATGACCAACTTACAAACAATAAGCTTTAAGCCCCTCTCTTACAAAGACAAAGATAACAAATGTTGCCTCTATAAATGAAGCTAATGTAATAGATACAAACAACTTCAATAGACATAATGGAAAACAATCACATTCTGATTGCATATGGATAACGATAACTACATTAAGCAATAATGAAGTTCAGTATCAAAGTAGAGGTATCTTCAATAACACAGTTCATCAATAAAACCAGCAAATTATGTAGATGTGATGATAATTCAAACGTTCTTGTTCTTCGTCATCTTTGAAGGTGGCCATCGTCCCTTCTTCCTCAAATGACGCTTTCTCACAAGCCTCTTTCTCCTTAGCCTAATCTTCTTCGCCATTTTCATTTTCATCTTCTGATCAAGATTCAGCTGAATCTTTGATTCCAAAGGAAGATTCTCAACGGGTATATTCTCTTCCTTACTGTCTGTGGCTGGAGTAGGGGATTCAGGAGCAGTAGAGCCGATTCCATCAATATCAGCAGATGCCTTAACAATCAATGCATCTCTGTTGTTGAGAACAAAAGGCGATTGAATTCTGCATCCGGTATAGGATTTTGGATGCAAAACAATTGAGTTGTTGCAAATCCTGAAGACTATTTACAATAATTGAGAATCAGGAAACGTTTTACGAGTAAGGAGAATGAATTTTTAAAGCCAGGTTCCATTATATATGATAATTAAAACTACTCGAGCCATAAAGGTGATTCTTGGTTGGAGAAATCCAAGCATCAACCTACCCAAAGGATGAAAGCTATCTTATGGTCTGCAAATGGTTAATTTGGATTGTTTCTTATGTATGAATAAGATTTGACATTCAAAACAACAGCTTAGAGCAATGCATATCAACAAACCAAATGCAGACCACATGTTTGATGAAACACCTCAAAGACCCATCAGTAAAGATAACATCTACAACCCACATAGCGGAAGGTGCCATTATATACTCCACCTTCTACAAATTAACTAGTTTTGAAGCCAGAATTTAGAGCACGTCGTACAGCAATAAACATAAAAAATTGCATAATCAGTAATTAACACACTGTTAATATTGACTTATCGGCATCCAATGCTGCAAGAAACGGGAAAGCAAATTACATTAATTACAGAAAGCATTAAACTTACGAGGGTTAGCAGGCAGTACGGAAATGGAGGATGAATGAGAAGAAAGAGAGGAGAGAGGAGATGTGAAGAGGAGTGCCATTTTTGCTCTGTTTTCCCAAGAAATTGGATAAGCCTTTTTTACAGGCCCCCCTTTTATTATCACTTCAACAATGGGGATTGGGGATAAGAGTATAGGCTTGTAAATTTAAGAAAGTTTTTGTGTTTTTGATAAATTATGAATTTAAGAAAAAAATTATAGAAGTGGCTGAAAAATTAAATCATATTTAACATCTCATAACTCAGTCAAATGTTTTACGTTTAGTCATAATCGAATATTCAGTTCAAAATTAAATAATTGATTATATTAATTAATAATTTGATCCATTTTTATGAGAAATGTGAATTATATTTCAATAACACGTGTCACTTATATATAAAATCTCCACAAAAAATCGGTCAAAATATTAATTGACTTCCTTGACGGTTAAGTTTTAAATGAAAACTCAATTGATACTACTAAATATGAGATATTTAGAAAATTATAAAATAAAATGTGTGATATAATTTATATAAAGTTAGGGATAAAAAATATAGTCGAGCATAATTAATCGACTAAAAATGCAATTTACCCCACGAGAAAACAAAGTACATATAGAGTGTAAAAACAAAACAGAGTAAAATATGGAAAAAAAAAATACTAAAACCACTTTAAAATAAGTTTTTATATCCAAAACACAATATTTTATCAATAGAAAATCCATTTTAGACATCTTCTAGTTTAAAATTAATCAATTATAATTTATGTAAAACATTTATTTATTCAAAACTTCTATTCATAATTGATATATTAATTTATTTTTTCTCAATAAAATAAAATAAAACTAAGAAAAATATTAATGGTGGAAGGAATTTAAATGTGGGAAAATGAGGAACAGTGTATTAGTTCATGTTTGCTAGTTTCTTCGGAGTTCTCTGCTGGCTGCTGATGTCGTTAATGGCTACGGCAAGTCGGCAACTATGGAACGACGGCGTAACGTTTGTCTCTACGTGCAGCCTGTGGGAGAGTCTTAAAACGTCGTCGTTTTGAAGCTCAATCGAATTCACTGAAAAAAACTGCATCTTTTCCGGCGGTAATATGAGAATCTTACAAAGATTCACAATCCACCTCCCATTCCACCGCGGCCCGTTCACGTCAACGATCCAAACCCGTTTCAAAAAACCCGCAAACACGGCCCAGACCCGCCTGGAGACCCGAACCCTAGACCCCAAACTAAACCGTTTAGCCCACCACCACCGCCGCCTGGCCCTACTCCTCAACCTCTACGACGTCGTTTCATCCAAGAAACGTGGGCCCTTCATCTCCATCCAGCTCCTCTCCCGTTGGGCCCCACTAGCCGGCATCAACACCCTCACCGCCGGCGAGTTTTTGCGCAAATACCCGCACATTTTCGAGGTATTTACCGACCCTATAAGAAGAAACCCCTGCTGTAAATTTAGGCCAAAATTTGTTGAATTTATTATGTTAGAAGATGAAATTGTATCAAATATGGAGGCTGTTAATGTGCTTAAGATCAGGAAAATTTTATCAATGTCTGTGAATGGGAGGGTTCATATACATGCAGTTAGGTTGATGAGAAGGGAATTAGGCTTGCCTGAAAATTTCCGGGATTCGATAATCCGAAAGCATAGTGAGGTTTTCAGAATGGTGGATTTAGAGATAGTTGAATTGGTTGATTGGAACAATGAGAATGAACATAGTTTGTGCTATTCAGCAGAGGTTGAAAAATGGAGAAAAACAGAGTATAGTGAGAAATGGTTGAGCGAATTCGAGACGAAATATGCATTTCCCATTGATTTTCCAACGGGATTTAGGATACTTCGGGGCTATAAAGAAAAGTTGAGAAATTGGCAAAGGCTTTCATATGTGAAGCCTTACGAGAGAATGGAAAAAGTTCGTGTTCGTACATGTGGAGGTGTTGAGAGGTATGAAAAACGGGCTGTGGCTATAGTTCACGAGCTTTTGTGCTTAACGGTTGAGAAAATGGTGGAAATTGAGAGATTGGCGCATTTTAGAAAGGATCTTGGGATAGAGGTTAATTTGCGCGAGGTAGTTTTGAAGCATCCCGGGATTTTTTATGTGTCGACTAGAGGGAATAGTCAAATTGTGTTTTTGAGGGAAATGTATTGTAAGGGTTGTTTGGTTGAACGGGACGGGATTTGTGACGTTAGAAGGAAAATGTTGGAGATGATATCGTTGGGTTGTCGAAATACTAGAGAATTGAGAGAGGATGATAAAGTTACGGACGAAAAAATTGATGTCGTGAGAAATGAAAATGGAGGGGCTACGAAAGATGGCGATTTCGTTATTGCGATTCTAGAGAGTTAGTGTGGAAATCATTGGTTGTAATGGTGAAAAGCAATGGTATTTGTCCTAAGTTTGAGTTCAATGGGATTTTTATGAGAAAGAAGAGAGCTTTAGGAAAGGTAATTTTGATTTGTCTTTAGAGTGTTGAGATGCAAATTGATTGCTTTTAAGTTGGTATGATATGTGAGATGGTTAATAAACTCTCTCATTGATATGCTATTGCTATACTCACTTCAGTCTGCACTTTGAGTTATTAATTTGTTCATCTATATTTGTGTGTTATTCTAAGTTGTTGGATTGGTGTTATTATTGTTACTTTTTTATAATCAATTTCACAACAAAACATTCAAAACGGGCCAAAATGTTGGCTGATTTTAGGTCCCAAATTTGATCGTGCACCAATCAAGCCCGAGTTTGCTTCGTTTTGCACGTGGCTTAACTTTGATTCAATCCCCGAGTCAGATTGTGAATGAGCTTGAGCTCGTAAACTCATCATGAAAGCTTGAATCTGCTCTAACTTCAGTTCAAGTTTGAGAGTTTTCAAGCCGGGTTTACGAGTTTTGAGCTCACTTTCTAGGCTACCAATAACCTTAATCATCAACTAAAGTTACTTCAAAGAAGCTATTGCTATTAAAAAAAACCGCAAATATCCAATTATAGACCAAATTCTCTATAAGGCCTCAAGTAATTACCACAAGAATTATAGCTGTCACAAAGGAACAATTCAAGTTGAAGAACTTAATACTAAAAACATAAGCCAGACAATGAGAAATTTCTCATAAGCTGTATTAAATACTACCTGGTATAGAGTTCAAATAGAGCCTTTTACCAAAACTTAAACCAAACCAAGAGGAAACTTTAATAAGCTGTATTACAGTACCAATAGAGACAATATGAAAACAAAAACCACGTGAGAACAAACTAGCAAACTCAGTCACAGATGGCAATGAAATACATCTACTCAATAATACCAAATCAGACAAACATCTGCAATTCAGGCCTACAGAATACATTACTTTCTTCATCCTCGAGAACCGGATACGAAGCAACAAGTGCATCCTGAGCACCAATATACAGTGAATTATAGATTTTCCAGTACACTTCCCTAACCTTCCTCGCTGGATGAAACAACCCTTGAAGACAATAATTCAGAATAACGGCTGCACCTAATGCAACCCTCATACCTTCAATAGCTTCCATTACAGCATTAATAACATGCGGTGATGTCTCAAAAACATTGGGCCAAACATAATTCATAAGATGGACCAAAGCATCCTCGCATCCTAAACCAGCAACACCTAAAGCCATGTGTTTGACAGCTGAAGCTGCGGTTTGCCTATGAACTAAATCTCTGTCCATTAGAGCATCCTCGAGCAATGGTGTGACTGCGTATATGTAATCTTTGCCCATCTCACCAATGTACTCAAACAGGAATGAAAGAGATTTAAGAACACCGTTCTGGACGTTGAGCTCTGGGACACGGTATTCGTTCATCAATGCGGGTAAAACTGTAAAAGGCGAGCATGTTTCGGCGACTATCGCTATGGCCACGGTTGTGCATACACGGTTCTGTCGTTCCTGAACCTTGAGGTTGTTTAACAAGGTTGCAAGAACATCTTGTGGGCCAATGGCTTTTGCAATATAGCCAAATGTATTCACTGTTGCCCTACGGATACCCTTCTTGTGTGCTTTGAGCATTTCCAGAAGCTCAAAACATATCCTCATCCACTCCCTTGCAGGAACAAACTCAGCACCACGATCAGCAATTCTTCCAACCAGATCGATACAATTCTCTTGGACCTTCTCGTGGCGATTTTTCAATATGGGAGTGAGCCGAGGAAGCAAATCCTTGATAGGAGGCGTCATCTTAGTCATTCCAATAACATTGACAATAGCTTTGAGAGCACCCAATATTGAACCCAAAACTTCAGGGTATTCCTCCCCCAAATACTCGTACAATACGACACCGAGATGGCCCATCAATTGTTCTTCCCCACATTGTTTCATTACAACAGCGATTCTAGATATGAGATCTGCTGCCTGTTGTCTCACTTTAGCACTCTTATTATTGAGCCGCCACTTTATGGTACCACATATTTGGGGAAGATATGGCTTCACTCTCTGACCAAGAGAGTTGACAACAGCGCCAAACCCGTTAAGCATAACGTTAGCATCGTCACTAGTCTGCTCTTGGAACGCATAAAGAATTCCATCAATTAATAGTTCTTCTAATCGAGCATCAATATCAGATGCCCCCAAATTCACAACCACTTTCTCGATTGTCTCCATAACCATCCTTCTATAGGGCTCACTTTCATCTTTTAAGTCTTCAACAATTCTACCTACTATATCAGCAACACCAACCTTATTAGCTATCTCCACCGTTGTTTCAACAAGTTGCTTATAATTTCTCCTATCTAAAGCCATTCTCCGCACCCAGAAATTACGGAAAAATTCTGGAAGAATGTCACTTCTGATATAACCTGGTTCAACACCTTCTGTGCTCACACACTGCTTCACCACTTTCAGCACTATCTTCTTCATTTCTTCATCAGGAGACTGAAATTCACGAATCAAAATAACCATAACTTCCTTTGTGTAATAACTTGCATATATAGCATCCATGAGTGGTATGATAAAACCAATGGCCTTTAAGAAGGCGGCCAAGACTTTTCCACGGTGGGATCGTATCCCTTTCCATAGAGGCTTCAACACTGAGTCAAAGCTTTCAATACCATAAGGTGCAGAAGCCTCAGCAAGAGCAGCCAATGATAGAGCCGTAATAGTTCTGACTTTCTGGTTTTCATCATTAAGACCATGTTCAATGATCTCAACAAGGGACCTCAAGTGCGGAAGAACGGCACACCCAATTAAAATGGCAATCTGCTGCACAATTTTAATACCCGTGTGACGAGCTTGCCAAGATTTCTTACTCTGACACACAGCTTTCAGGAACGGGAGTAAAGCAGGAATTCCAAGGGCAGAGGCAACAACACTAAAGGCTCTTGCAGTGGTGTTTCTGACATACTCATCAATGTTGTCAATGTCGGGACGCATTGCTGCAATCATAGTTGCCAATCCAGTTGCCTTGCTGAGATTTGAGATGATCTCTCTACCTTCTACTCGAGCGTAATAGTCTTCATCAATCAAAAGAGGCTCGATAACCACCAAAATTTTGTGCACGTATGGACGAACCAACTCATCCAACTTATAGAGCACCCTATCAATAACTTTTACCAGCAAATGTCTCTCCTGGTCCTCCAATGTGGGCTGCATGAGCAGTGGCAAAATACGATTAAAGAGTGGCCCGGCACCAAATTCCCTTGCTTTATCCGTGAGCTGTCTCAAAGCAGTTTTCCTCTGTGGAGGAGTACCATTTTTAACTTTCAGCAAGAGTTTCATGATCTTTCGTTCTTTCTGCTCGTCCGGAGACAATTCTTCTTCATTTTCTTCATTCAGAAGTGAACCGAAGTACTGGTAATCCTCAGGTTTCATAAATGGCAAACCACCAGGCATCTCTTTAGGCACATCAAATTGCTGGCCTCTATTTTCCTCTGGAATATTATACAGAGGCGTAGCCATTGGAGTGGGAGTAGCAAGAAGCTTTCTGGCAGGTGTTCTGATCGGAACATACGACGGAGGAGGATCCAAAACCTTATACCCTTCTTGTGGAAACATTGCATCAAGCTCCTCATCAGTTAATGGCCTATTCCTGTCCTCAATATCCTTCTCCCACCTCAACAAATTATATTGCTCCGGCGTCATTGCATTACGCATAATAGCATTTGGCGTTGGTGTAGCCATATCAACAGCACCAAAGGGAGTGACTCCTGGAGTATAAGCCGCAGCAGGAGTAGCGCCCGGTGTAGCACTGCCCATAGTGGCTGGAGTCTCATCCCACCTTGACCTCTGCCTTTTAGGTGTTGGGGTGGCCAACCCTCCAAGCTTTGGTGTAGAATCCCAAGCCATTCCTGCAGGTGTTGCACCAGGTGTAACCCCTCCAGCAGGAGTTGCGTCTGAGTCATTGAGTCGCCCGGGAGTTGGGGTCTCATCCCATCTATTTTTCCTTGAAACGCCAGGTGTTGCATCCCCAATTCGCCCGGGTGTTGGGGTTGCATCCCATCTCCCAATTCCGGGTGTTGAGTCGGGCAAATCCCAATCAGATCCTGCCTTAGCCTTCTTACCAGTGTTGTCATCTTGGGACATATCCCATCTATTCCTCTTCTTCGGCTTCTCGACGTCTTTTTCCTTGTCCTTCCCAGCCTCCTCCTCTTCTTTCTTCTTCTTTGCGATCTCCCTCTTCACCTCATCCTCCTTCCTCTTTAGTGCTTCTTCCCTCATCACATCAGCATAAGTCCTCACTTCAGGCCCTGGGGTTTTGTCCAGAAACGGATCATTCCTCTCTGGGGATATAATCCTATTTAACCTCCTCCTCCTATAGTCATCCTCCCGGTCAATAATCTTGCCTGGCTGCTTAAAACCTGACACGTCATCATCCTCCCCAGTTCGCAGAGGCTCCTTAAAAAACTGTTTTGGGGCAGTAAATGATGCCATTTTGCGAGCAATCTCATTCTCAGTGGGATCCAAATTATCCTCATCATCGTTCACAGCAATAGATTGCTCATACCCCTCATACTTGTTTGCATTGTAAAGATCAGTGTCAAAGGTTAGCGATGTGAGCGCTGCGAGGTCCTTCTCCATTTTCTGCCTCTCTTCTTTGGTCTTCTGAATCTCTGCATCCACGTCCATTTTTGTAAACTCAAAGTTTCCTGCAAGCAATAAACAATATCAGCCAATAAATATAGAAACCACCTAAAAATCCAAAATATATACCTCAAACTTCCAAAAAAAGATAACAAAAAAAATACGCACAAGCGCAAGAAAAACACACGAGAAACCAATTTCTAACAAGAAATAGAAGAAATAAACAGCAGGAAGCTAGGGTCTCACGAACTGTGTATCCTAATTTGAGATCCTCTTATTCTGATTTATTTTTGCACTGAACTATCGAAACTGACATGGCGCAGCAGAAAATTCAACAAATTCACGAAATAATGGTCAGAAAACCTAAGGAGTAAATTGACGATTGACGCATAAAAAAACTCAGAAATCAATACAACAGAACAATCTACTCGACCAATTCAACAAACATATGTGTTAACCTAGGATTTCCATAGCTTGAGAGAATTAAACTGACCTGAAATTTGTGGATTTTCGTCTGTCGAGTTAAGAGTGAGGTGCTCTAATGGCTTCGGAAAGAATGGTGTGTATATAAGTGTATCCGAATGACGTTGAAATGGGCTTATACCGACATAAAAGGGTCAAATAGAAAGGCCCATTTAGAGTTTGGGCTTTGGATAGTCCATTTACAGAGTCCGGCCCAAGTCTATCTATTAGAACTCAGTAAATAATATAATATAATATATAATAAAATAATTAAAATTAAGGTATTAAAATAATTAACAATTCATAAGACTCAAATAAAATTAGAAAAATAATTAAATTCGGAATTAGTTATTAACTTTACATAAATGTTTAGTCAAGTAATTTAACATAATTAATTAAATGTATTTTGTTTTTAGTCCGCTTTGACATTATATTAACTTTGGGGTAGCAAAGTGATATAATCATAAAGATGGAGGGGGAAACTTGAAATTTTCGTGTATATATATTTACCAAAACCCTAATCCAACGAATCATTGTCTTAATCTCTTGAAGCTCGCCGTTATTCATAAGCCTTTAGCCTTCTTCTTCTTCTTCTGCAGATTACGAATAGATACATACATATATTATACGTATAGGAAAATGGTTGATGAAGTGGAGAAAGCTCCAGGAGCGATTTTTAGGGATATAAGGAGGTATTACTGTGAGTATTGTGGTATTTGCCGATCTAAGAAGTCTCTCATCTCATCTCACATGCTAACTCACCATCAGGTATGCGTGTGTGTTTTTTTGTATATTTTGCACTTTTTTTTTGTGTGAATTTTGGACATTTTTGTGAGTGGAATAGGGGATGATTGAATTAAGTGTAAGCATGTTTGGTTAGTGTTGTGAATGTGTGATGCAATAGATTGTTGTTTTGTGGATTTGGATCTTTATAAGTGAAACAGCCTGCTGTATATATTAAGTGTGTTTAGGTTTGGTTAGTCAATGTGCGTGAATTTATGTTGCAGTTAATAGTTGTTTGGTGAACAGAGATTAAGTTGTCTGAATTGCAGGACGAGCTGAAGGAAAAGGAGCAAAATGAAGATAAAAGCCAGACGGAGAACTTGAATACTTGTGAAGAGTGTGGTGTGAGTTTCCAGAAGCCTGCTCATCTGAAGCAGCATATGCAAAGCCATTCTCTCGAGGTCAGCATTCTGATTCAGTTTTGTAAATATTGCATAAGTTTAAAGTCTGGAGATTTCATTTGTTGCACTCTGGAATTTTGATGAATCTCATGGACTATTTTAAAGAGTTTATGCATGTGGAAATTTCAGTAATCATGAGCTTTGCTTACCCGTCTTTTCATTCTATAGTTCTGATTTTGCTACATTTCATATTGAAGTAGACTCCTTGCAGATTGAAGTAGAATCGACAATTAAATTTGATCATGTATGATTGGGCGTGAAGCATTGGATCCCACACTAAAGAACTCCAAAATGCACGAGGCAGCATTATTCCTTGAATGGATTAGTACCAGGTGGGAGACCGCCTGGGAAGCTCCTTCAAGTGAGCCTCGGTCACGCTTGTAATTCTTTGAGGTTTGAGGATGTTCCTAGATTATTGGACTCTATAGATTGAATTATGTAAGAGAAGTTCTCTGCACTTTTTGTTCTCTCAAGGGAAATTGTCTTGTTACAGAGGCCGTTTACATGTCCAGTGGATGATTGTAACTCCAGCTACAGAAGAAAGGACCACTTAAGCAGGCATATGCTTCAGCATCAAGGGAAATTGTTTGAATGTCCTGTTGGTGGCTGTAAACACAGTTTTGCATTTCAGGGTAATATGAAGCGGCATGTAAAAGAGTTGCACGAGGATTCTGCTTCTGCTAATGTCGAGCTGCCAAAGGAATATGTGTGTCCAGAACAAGGATGTGGAAAGGTGTTTAAATATCTTTCCAAATTGCGTAAACACGAGAATTCACATGGTGAGTTATTGTTAAGTTACTTTTTTCTGGAAATTTTTTTTGAGGAGATTTGTTTTTACGTGGCACTAATTATTACCTTTTTGAATATATTTTGATCATATAATTCTTATTTTGAGTGCAGTAAAATTGGATACGTTGGAGGTATTATGTTCAGAACCAGGATGTATGATAAATTTCACAAATCAGCAGTGCCTTAAGGAGCATATTAATTATTGTCATCAATACATTGTCTGTGATCAATGTGGATCCGAGCAGCTGAAGAAAAACTTTAAGCGCCATCTTAGCATGCATGAAGCAGAAGTTTCCTTGGAGAGAATAAAATGTACTTTTGATGGATGTTTGCACACATTTGCTAATGTAAGCTCTGAACCATCCATATCGCACTCATATTCTTATCTTGACAATTTGTTCATCTCATGTGCAAAACTGGGTATTAAACAAGCTTCGAGAATATTCTCTATTTTGTTGTATCTGCTAATATATACGCGATGGGTTTATCTATTTTACAGAAATCAAATTAAAATGGGCATTAGACAAGCTTTGAGAAATTTCTTTATTTTCTTAAATATTGACCGATCTATCTATTTTACAGAAGTCAAATCTCAATCAGCATATTAAAGCTGTACATTTGGGTCTCAAGCCGTTTACTTGTGGCTTTCCTGGTTGTGGTATGAAATTTGCATTCAAACATGTGAGGGACAATCATGAAAAGTCTGGATACCACCACGATCATACCCCAGTAAGCTTTTGCTTTTTTTTTTGGTAATTTCTTCAGCAGTTTGATTATATAGCAAAATTTTATTTCTAAAAAATCCTCATGGGAAGCTTATTATTTACTCAAATTTCATTTCCCAGGGAAATTTTGAAGAATCTGATGATCAATTTCGTTATGGAACAAGAGGTGGAAAGAAAAGACAGTTCCCAGGCATTGAAATTCTGCTCCGAAAACGAGTTGTACCACCTAATGAACTAGATCTCGATAGGCTAATTTTTGATGAATCAGATTATCAATAAAGTTAGGTCTATTCATTGGTCATTTTATGCAGTAGATTGTCTATAAGTGGTATCGGTATAATAGGTAAATCTTTGTGCAGATGTTCTTTATATTGGAGGGATATCAAATCTCTTATCTAGATAGGTTAAGCTATAGTTAGTTTCATCATTGGTCGATTGTCACGTATTGTTGGGTGTTACGAACTATGATTCGATTTCTCGAGAACTGTATGGATTGAGTTTATAGTTAGCAAATGTTTAATATGAAATTATTACAATTAATGGAGTGTAATAAACTTGAGACAAAAGATTGTCAAGTAAAACATGTGTATGTAATCTTTTTGATCTTATCTATTAATATATATAGGAGGGCTGTCGGTTACTTTTGTGGACCCTCCAAAACATTCTAAACAATAAATTCTAATTTTTGGATGATTTTGAATTAATTTAATATATAAAATTACTTAACTTCTCTAATTAACTACCCACTATCTAATCCAATAACTAACTTCCCCTATTATCATTATCTCATCTACGGTTTCATTCATATACGTATCTTTTTCTCACAAACACAATTGCCAATTCTTTTTGTTTTAAATTGTTTTTGCTTCTAAATCTTTTTGCTCAAATTTGTGCTTTTCAATGTAATGGTTTTTTTTACATTTATGGTTATTTGATTCCAAGAACACAAATTTAATGTTTTAGTCTAATATTTGTATTGCAGGATTTCAATGTTTGGGCAAATTTGATCGTCGGCGCCTAATGCTAACGAGAGGTGATGAAGTGCAATAACATCTAATTGTTGGATGCAAACAATAGATGTTCGACTTCGAAAATAAACTCGATTTCTGCTATGCCTATTTACAATGATAATAGTCAAGAAGAGAGTTGAGGTTTGAGAATATGAGTCACGCATTAAGTGTAAGCTTATACAATTAATGTTATTTTGTCTTCGCTTATATTTTAAATTTGCTACATTTTGATTTTAATGTTGAAGGATCCACTTTTTTAATCTATTGGAGGAGTTAAGGTTAGTTTCATTGGGAAAGAGAGTTAATTTTTGACATGATAATCATTCTAATATTTCTGTCTCCATATGAAGTATCAATATATATATAGGTGATTAGATATATAGGTGTGTGTATGTATATATAGGCAGGAGAGAGAGGGAGATGTGGTGGTGATGGGAGGGGTTTGCTTTCTGAGGTCGGTCACCTTTTAGTACCAAAAGAAATTTCCTTTTCAATTCCAAATGAAATACAATAATAACCCAATCAAATTCAAATTTTATTTTATTTTTATTTTATTCTCAATTAAAAATACTTTATAGTTTAAACTGATTAGAAATGCGAATAATGTACAAGTTCTGCTGCACCATGTACAATTTTATGGCCAATGAAGTATTCAAATTATAATAAATTGGGAAAAATAATTCTCAATTTAGATCAAAATTCAAAAAATTGGGAGTAAATTTATTTTTGTTTTGGGTTAATGTCGTTGGGAGTTTAAATGAAAAAGATTTTATTGAATGAAAGTGATTTTCAGTTACTTATGTCTTTTTGACCCGGGGAATCGGTTTTTGGGAGGTAATTTATTGTAGGTTTTATAGTAAAAAATATATGATTTTAAATTTGAAATAAAATGTTTGGGATAATTTTACTTGAGAATATTTAAAACGAAAGTAAGGTTAACTTAGAAGTTCTTTTTCCTTTAATATTTGAACACTCCATGTTATCCTTAAATATAACATAGCATGTTAGTAATTAAATATATATATATATATATATATATATATTATATGTAATATTTGCTAATACGAGCAAAAATTCAATTAAGTTTGAGTATATGTCCCCTTGAAACTGAACTTATATTATTTAAATAAAATTCAACCAAACTCATAAATTTTGTATTAATTTGAGCTTATCTTCTACTATATATTATAGCAAGGATTCAATTACTTTTTTCTTAATGCTAATTTAATAGAATTTTGAATTTTTTTAATTAATTATTTATAATTTCATTTGAATTTTGAATTAAGTTCACATAAAAAAATATTTCTTATCCATAAAGTAGTTACTTCTTATTTATAATTTCATTTGAATTTTGAATTCATTTATTAGAAAAATAAGTTAGTTTCATATGATTTTATTTTTGAATTTTAACTTTTTGGGTATTAATTTTAGGAGTTAAAAGTTAATTTCATTGGGAAAGAGAGTTAAAATTTGACATGATAATCATTCCAGTATTTCTGGTTCCATATGAAGTATCAATATATGTGTGAAAGGTGGTTTGCATTGATCAAATTGATAACCATTTCAGTTTTTTCGTTTCCATACGTTTTTCATATATTTTTCTTCATTTGGAATTTCTGCTTGAGTCACATTTTTTAATATCGTTTCAAATGCCATTAGTAAAAAAATCGGCAATCTCAAAATTTATCTATTAAGAGTGGGTCGAAGACATTACCCCAATTTTAAATATATTTTAATCATGTATTAGTTTGGATTGAACCAAGATTCATATATTAAAAAATTTTACACCTCTCTGCTAATATTTATTTATTGTTAGTAATATTTGTTTCGTTTTTTTAGGATACGTCTTTGAGTTATTTGATTTTTTGGTGGATATCAATGACTTCAGTCTCTATCTAATCACATGTTTCATGTTTGTAGATTCAATCTCGCTAATTTTGTGAAATAAACAATAGTAAATATTTGTCAAATTCAATGAGTATGACTCTATAATGAAGATAACCGGCTGCACACACTTTATTACAATTTGTAAATTCCAATTTTCAACAACTAATTCCCACTAGAAATTTATAAGTCAGTATGTATTTGAAAGTTGTTTTTGTTCTTTTATGGTAATAAATATTTTCGATTGGATCATTCTTTATCTTGAGATAACTAATTCACTATTTCAATGACCAATAATGATCCCAGTAATGTCTAAAAATTTTGGATGCAGAAAACATAGGTGAGATAGGTTTAGGAAACATTTTCAATTATTATTTCCATACCACTAAACTTTGTGAGAATAAATGTTCGATATATAGTCATTTTATTTTTATTATGGATTAGTCTGAATAGTGTTTATATTTTCCATTTAGATACGTCATACAAACAGTGCAAACAGTGTAGGTAAACTATAACTTTGTGTGGATTTTCTCACCATGCTTTTCTAATTTTAACATGTAAAGTAATTTCAAATTGTTCTAAATTATTTACATGTTCATAATTTTTTCTTTATTTTTGACAAGATGAGCATTTAAAATTCAGAAAATTTTGATAATCAAATTTTTACTGAACTCAGGCCGTGCGTAGCACGGGTTACACACTAGTATGTTTATATATGAGGGCTTTGAACACTAGAGGTTGCAAATGGATTGATTTGATTGGATTTGGGTTGGTTTTTAAATGTATTGCATTCTTAATGAATTTAAAGTGGAACTAACTTCGATCCAAAATTGAACCAAATACATTCCAACTGACCTAACCGAGAATCATGTTGGGCCTAACCTTGAAACTAAATTGGAACTAAAATAAATTTATTAGAAACTAACTCGACTCATAATTAGATTAGATTTGGACCATGGTTTTAGAATCATTTTGTCACCCTTATTC
Organism: Verbascum thapsus; assembly: GCA_963669365.1. Taxonomy (NCBI): domain Eukaryota; kingdom Viridiplantae; phylum Streptophyta; class Magnoliopsida; order Lamiales; family Scrophulariaceae; genus Verbascum; species Verbascum thapsus. The sequence continues at coordinate 24,641,886 of OY770106.1, forward strand.
AATATTCAACACCATTTGATTTCAGGCCCGGGTTTGGTGCTAAGATGAGTCGGGTTTTTTTATTTGACTGTGTTGGATCCATCCGGGTCTAGTCTTATCTGTCCAGTACCCGACCCAATAATTCAATTGCCAAACTACCCTTCAATATGGGCCGGATCTTGAATCCAAAATAACATGGGCCAATAGGCCTAGTACTGGACATTCCAAAGATACAAAACATGCAATTAAATTTTGATCTTCCACTTCAATGTGTGGTTCATTTCACATTAACATACTAAAAGTATAAAATATTTTCTTAACCACACATTTACGTTTTAAATCACATACAATTAACTTTAAGAAGTCAAGTCATAAAGTAATTCATTTCTTTTGTGAAACTCAAAAATAATTCAAAGTTCAATTGTTTAAAAGCTAATTGTCAATTTTGAAGTACTTAAGTGGGATGGTCAAAATGGACTAAAATTCTTACCCAAATATAATGAAATCCATAGTTTTTGCCCTTTGGTTTATTCTATTGGAAAAAGGAGAAAAAAAGAATAGAATTTTTATGGGTCAATAAGCCCACTTACTGCTTTAGACCAAGTCATCAATGGACCATAGTGATTAATTTTCTACTTAAAACTTTTTTGGATTAATTGCTGGAGCAGTTGGATAGTCCACCATCCACCATAATTATATAAGAATTCAACTCATATTTCATTTATTTATGTATTTATGATTTTTTTTACATTTAATTGTAGACAGCTTTAGACAATTATAAGACGAAAAATAATTGTTGTCATACATATATATATATATATATATATTGTCTTGAATAGTCACGCAATTGAATGTAAACTATAAAGCTTAAAATGTGCTCATTTATTGATTTGTGCTTATGTTTTCTTTGTGTATAATAATTGATTGTGTTTCACTCTATAAACAAATTACATGATATATTGGATGAGATATGATTTTGTCAAAATCTTAAGAAATTCCACTAAAATATGTTTTCTAAATATAAATATAAAGAAATTTGGAAATTTGAATTATGGTGTTTATATATATATATACATATATAATTGGTGAATAATGAGATCATGAAATCATAAGCACGACGTCAGTTGCATGCATGGCAACTACAAAAAGAAGGCTGGTGATTGATATTGCCAGAGCAGTTATCCTCTTGCCAGAGCAAATATTTGTAAAATGACACTTTCACCCCTTTTACAAAATCTATCCTTCTAAGTTCTACACCGGGCCCACGTTGTTCGAGACCTTAACATCGCAAAATTCGATAAACACATACGTTGAATTGTAGAAATAAGTTTTTTGAAGGATAAAAATGTAAATTAACTAAGTTCGCTCTGGAATTATCTCCACCCACAAAAATATGTGATAAAATAACTTATAAGATTTATTTGACCTGATATGTTATAAATTTTCCCTGTCATCTCTTAACCACACAAAAAAGCTTAGAAAAATCAAATTAAAAATTAAATATTAGATAATCAAGACTTGTAGAATAAGTCAATTGCCACGTCACTGTTTACAGACTCCATGCAACTTGTTAGAAGTCAACAACCTCCTATCAACCTTAGCTCTATTGATCCTTCCTAGGATGACAATGTGATGAGTAAAATGAATACTTATCTTTATGTAATTGGATATGAATCCAAATAAATTAAGTTAGGTCGAAATTTGAATATCAATAATTAAAATTTTGGGTTGATTTTTAAGTGGATAAAATTGCTTCAATCGTTAATATATATGATCTCTTATATATATAATTATTAGTTATTTTATTACTTAAATCATGATATAAGTTGTTACTTTCAACCTAGGAGATGTTTATTAGGTTGCGATTGAATATGACTTGATCCACTTAAATTTATTTTATTGTGAATGAATTCATATTTAAGTACGAGATGATTGTATTTCTGATATTTACATTGATCTGATATTTTTAATGTATTTATGAGAACGTGATAGTCAAAAAAAGGTTTTAAAATATGAGTCTATTGATCCACCAGGTAGGACTCGAACTGTCCTAATATCCCTAGGCCATGTAATAATCGAATTTAAGGCGAGTTCGACTATTAAAAATTCTGAACTGAGGGTGTTTTGATTTTCGAATCCTGTATTATCCGCGCCAAACGCGCCTTAATATCATCCTTAATCCTCAACACTAAAATATTCTCTCTTTTTTATTTTCAATCATATAATTATTCAAACTAAAATTTGGTTTCATTTATAAGTATACATGACTAGTAAACAACCAAAGAGAATGGTCATTTGCATAGTTTAATAATTGATACTCCATATGAGATAAAAATAAATATAGTTATATGCATTTGACCAAGTTTACCAAATTAATTCCTTTCTACAACTATTTATTATATAAACATTAATGTCAATCTTGACTTGGTTAGGGGGTAAATTTAATCATGAGTCTTGCTTGTCATTATACAACATACATCATAAATATCTTTATTTTTTCAATTGATTTTGACATGTATATGAGTTTGGCCTAATTTTTAGGATAATTAATTCTATAATTTCAAATTTAACTAACTTAGATTGATTTTTACATTTAATTAATGTTCATTCAAATTGATTTATTAATTATTTTTTTCCCCATAACATGATATCTAATTATTCCATTTCATTAAGAGCTGATCATTGCGTTTTATTTTCAAATTTAATGCTCGGTCTGAAATTTTATTTTGAGCCTACCTAATTCATTTTGAAGGTTTTATACATTGTAAAAAGTATTTCAAAAATAAGATATCCATTAAATTATTGTCATATATCTTTCTAGTTATTAACTTATAGAATCCAATTTTATTTAAAAATTACAAATAATAATATTTTTGGAGTAATAAATGGATATCTTAACAAGAATTTAGTAGATTTCTAAATTCAATTATGTCGAGTCTCACGTATAAAAACACAATTTATATTATGTCACATTAAATTCAATACTTAATATATATAATTATATATTTGCAATAGTAAAATCAACCATTTTAAGTTAAATTTTTATTACATATTATATCAAATTTATTAAATTTAACGTGACTAAAATCAACCTTCATCACTCCTTCAACGCAGGAGAGTCAACATCGGATAGCAGCCGTCAGATGATCAGTTGGGAAAATTGGACGGTGGATATGTTTCAATTATTGTGTGCACACGTGTCACCCAAGCTGGATTTGTCATCAATGCACTATGGAATTTTATGCAATTAGTAGGGGAAATTTATTTTAATAGTCCCTTAACTTTTTAATATGTTATATTAGACCCAAAGAAGGCTCCAATAGTATCAAAGCCATACCTTATCTTTAAATATGCACAAAAAAAATTACTAAAAATAGAACATATTCCATGTATATGACAATTGAAAAGTATAAAATAGGATGAATAAATTAACTCAAAATTTATTTATTATGAGACAATAAATATCACTAATAGGCACACAAAATGAAGTTTATGTGCTGCAACGAGTCATAAATCAATTGAAAAACATAATGGAGCGTGAAAGTATGGTATAACACAGCAAGATTTTTTTTTTTTTTTTCCTTTTTTTTTTCAAATAAATGTTAATATGATTCAATATTTTGGCACATACCTATAGATACAAGTTAAATGTGGGTTAGTTGCTTATGCAATTGAAACTTAATGGACTAAATTATATATCTTCAAAACCCAAGGGACTATAATATTGATTTTTCAAATGATAATCTATTATCTATTAATATATATATAGGAAGGCTGTCGGTTACTTTGTTGACCATTTTAAACACTCTAAAACAAAAATCCTATTTTTTACTATTTTTGAATTAATTTTAATATTAATAATTCTTAATATTTTTCACAATAGTAACTTCCCTCAGGGCCTCAACTTACGCGAGATATATCACAATTAACTTCTCTCACTATATCCACTTCCTTTAACTTCCACTTAAGGACAGTTATTTTTTAAAATCAAAACATTCATTACAATTTTTTTATTGCCACAAAACAGATCGTGCATGGAGGGATTCAATTTCCAAATGAACAAACCTATCATTCATATCCCAAGAAAATAGGCACCAATTATGAATTATGCAAAGTTGTAATGGAACAAATCTTAATTCTTAACAAAACATTTATTGATTTGTTTCATTCAAACTCAATGGCAGAAAACCAGGAAATCAACGGCAATTAGTGGCGTAACTCAATATTGGATCGTTTCTCTACATTATTCGATCGGTATGACATTATTTTGTCACTTTTTTTATTTTATCGTAAGTCAATTATTTGTCTATTTTTACTTTGTTGATGATTGTTATTATTTAGTTATATATTATTCTTTAATTTTGTTTATATATTTATTGTTGCACATTACATTTTCTTCTTTTTCATTTTAAAGTGATCATACGTTTTTCCAAATATTTTGTTTATGAAATTCATGTATTGCTTGAAATCTATAGTTAGTAATCTCCAGATATATTTCTCTATTTTCTCTATATTTATATGAATTTTAGCATTGTAATGTTTTCTCTTAGATTTTAGTTTCTTATTTGGTGTTCGTAATCAGATTAAATGTGTTTTGTTATCTTTCACTTTGAAAATCATTGTAAGATGAATTGAATTATTGATAATAGTATCAATATTATTTTCTAGATTATGATCATGGGCATAATAATTCACAACTATAATAATTCACAACTGTATTTATTATTACTTCATATGAGTTTCTTTTAGTTTTTTTATTTTTCTTACACAAAATTATTTCATTATTTATGGACTAATAGCCTTCAATACAAAATCTAAAACTATATTATCCATTACAACTTCTACGGAAATGGTGGTTTCACTTTCATGTTTGTATACGTTTAAGTATTCATTTGCCATTAAGTCTAATACAATTCTTCTTGCATCCATTTGCAGGCCAATAGAAAGTGGAAATGACTAATATATATGAAGATTGAATACTCAGGTTCTAAATTTTGAATATAATGTATCATACATTTTACATATGTCTTCTTATTTTGACGATTATTACAATAATTTCAATATGCAAGTCAAAAATTCTTTAGATTATTTTCAAAAGAGCGTGATAGACTTGACATGTTTAATCATACATTTTTTTTTTATATTAGTCTTTTCTTATATATTTTTTATATTGTTAGCTAATTAAAAGGAAATCAATACATAAGTTAAAAGGAATCTATTCATGCTTCATGCAAGCTATGGGGTAATTGGGGTGAAGTGGGGGCGTATATTCTGCTCATATGTTCTGAATAATTAAAAGTTCAATAAATTAATTAGAAATTAATTAAGTTTTTTTTTTATTGAACTGGTAACATATATAAAAATAAAATAAACTAAAAATAGAATTAGTTACATAGATAACTATGTAATAAATTTAAATTATGATTTAATAATTTATTTATGATAAGACACAACCTTTGTGTTGGTTTCCTGAAGTTTTGACTTCATTGATCATTTTAAACGCACTAAACAAAAATCATAATTTATACTATTTTTGAATTAGTTTAATATATAAAATTAATTAAGAACTTCCTTTCAACTTATGTGTCAACTATCTAATTCAATAATTAACTTCTTGCATTATCATTATCCAATCTCCACATTTTATTTTATTTTTACTTATGCCTATTTCCAATTCAAATTGTCAGAATTAAAATTTGTCTTAACTCATCTTTATTATGTCTTCTCAAAATTAAAAATGACCGGGTCCCATCTTTACTTTGTAATCAACATATTCTTTATACATTGAGAAAAAAGCATTTTCTAACTTGCGATATTTACTTAAATGGAGATATTAAAAAGTTGAGTTGTTCATCATTTTAGCATTTTGGATGTGGAACAGTTTCATGATTAAGGTAATACTCATACGTTTTTACTTATGAATCTTTATATGATCTTTATTAAACAAATTAAATTCTTTATTCTGTATATTTCACTAGATAAGCTTTGGAAATGAGGATTATATTCTCTATAATTTTAACAAAGTTTGTTTTTTGTATTGTATATTAATATTTAGATGTTAAAAATTTTAAAAGACATTTATGATTTACTATAAGGTGTTTATAAATAATATAATGTATTTGTTAATTTTATGTGTCTATGAATATTATTTATGCCCAATATTAACAATACATTCTATTATTTTTCCATTTGTAATCAACATCTTGAATTGATAAAAAAAGAATACAATCACATCTAGACTTTTAAAATTAAAAAAAATGTAATTAATTTTTTATCGAATTCAGGTCGTGCGTAGCACGGGTTATACACTAGTAACAAAATAAATAATAGTCAAAAGTCAATTGGAAAATGACAAAACAGTACAATCAAGTACAGCTTCCCAAAATTGACCCTTTCTAGTCTCTCTTTGAACAATTCAACTCATCTAGGATAATGGAATTAATCAAAGGTTTTTTAAATATATTTTTAAATATATAAAAATAATATATGATGTATTGTTGTGTAACTTATGTTTGACGATTTGAGAAAATAATTTGTCCCAAATGAGAGATAAATATGGTTGAATTTATATACATGTTGAAAGCTTACATCATATTTGTATAAATTATTAATTTTTGTTTATTAGTTTTTATTATTAAAATATTTGTATTTGATTATATATATGAGATTGCTTTGTCGGGGGGTCGAAAGTGATATTCAAGAGTTTGAATTGAATGCAAATTTAAATATATATATATATATATATATATATATATAAATGAAAGTTAGTTAGGACTATTAAATTATTAAATATAAATGAAATGAAATAGATATTATATTACCTATATAATTCTAAATAAGTTACTTAATGATTACCTTTAATCATGTTTTAAGCAATAGTCACTATTAGTAAACCATGGGCTCTTTATATCTCCATGATACCATATGCTACTTTAATATACCTATGATTCTTGGAAAATATGAATAAATTATTTAATTCACCAAAAAAAAAATTATTCAATAAAAAATGTCAATTCAAATAAATTTAATAATCTTTTGTATAAATTACATCGATCTAAACGTTCACGAGCTTCACTAATTTCCAAAAAATATAGGACACAAATAAAGAAATATGGAGACTATAGTCAACCTAATGCTGTTACCTAACGTGCTAAAATATTATTTTTAAATCTTCTGATAATACTTTTGACTTAAGTTCAACAGTACCATTTTTTTTTATATCAATTTGATATTTTAAAATTTCAAAAAGAATTTTATTTTAATTTGTATGATTGTGATGCGATGTGTATGTATATATCTATATATAGATATATCACTTCGAAACTATAAAACGATTCGATTATCAGAGCAAATATTTTAAATTCTGTTTTTAATCAAACATTAGTTATGTATTTAATGAAAATCATAAATTTTGTAACACTTATATCTTAGAAATAATCTATTTAAAACACTTGTTTATACTATCATCAGTATAATAGAAAAATTAGCTTTTGTAGAATATAATTACTTTACATTAGAAATTAGAAAGCAATTTTATCAATTATATTATGTTAATTGTATGGTCACTATCATTAGAAAAGTATATATTGTAATTAATTGTTAGATTAGACAGTAATGGAAGTAAATAGCTAGCTTAGCTGTCAGCAATTTCAATTTAAATAATTGTATAATAATTAAGTGTTAGGCCACCAAAATTGGTTTAAGTAATTTTTTGAATAAATTTAGTGTGTCTTTAACTGAAATATTTAATCAAATTATTCGATAATTAACTCGAATTATTTGATTAAAGATTGTTTAACCTTGTTTCGTTTGATAAGGTTTTGAGCTTAGTGCAAATCCGAATGTATTATATAGTTAAAAAGATTAACATTTGTTAAATAATTATATTTTAAAAGTATCAAACTACTCGAATTCGATTTAATTAAAATCTTCAAAAACTTAATCCATTTGCTCTTAATTGTGTTAAGACTAATTTAATTATGTACAAAAGTGTATATATAACAATGTGCAAATATGAAATAGTAATTAGACAATAATCTGGTCTAATAATTCTTTATTGAAGGCTAATCTTGTAGTTATACATATATAAACATTCCAAATGTTGTAATAGTTAACTAATGAAGAAATATTGTGATATTTAAAGATAAAAAAAATAACGTCAAAGTAGCATCAAATAATTGTAAAATCAAATATACACCATTGATTTTTAACCTCATTCACTTTCCATGAAATCAATTGCAATTAAGCTCAATAAATAATAAAAAATTAATAATATTAAAACAATAGTATATATATATATGTATATTTTAAATTAATTAAATACCATATTCTTTAGTGGGATTTGTACCTAAACTTAAGTTATTTTTTTCAATTTGTTTGGAAAATTGTAACTTAGCACAAACAAGATACATAAAGCAGCTAATTAAGGCGTCAATATTCTTTGAATTAGACTTGACTATGAGTAATTTTTCTAGTCCTCCACCATCAAGGTGGTCTAGTGATTTTATTTTTAATTTAATTTTTCACCCGAATATTACAAGTACAAATTTATTTTCGATGTAATTTAATTCTCGTCATTTTTATATTAGTGTTTTATGTGTTGATGGGATGAATTTGTAATATTTTACTATATTTTAGATATATGTTGTTTTTAATTGAAAAAATCCAATAGTATTTCATCGCTGTTGTTGGGTTATCAACTTATCACTGTTAATTTAATTTCATATAGTTATTTTTCTTAAAGTATTTTAGAATATATTTTTCTAGATATATTAAAATGAAAGTTGGAAATCAATTACCTCGTTTATTTTCAATATTTGTGAATTTTGGTAAAACAATCGTTCTTCTAGTAAAAAAAATAATTATCGCTTAAATTAAATTTTCAATATCGCGCATGACTTTGTATAATCACGTGTATATTTTTTGATATTAACCTATAAATCCTACAAGCAGTTTACATTAAATTATAAATCTAAATCGTTTTATATACAATTTTTTGATATTTACTTATATTAACCTATCAATCACGTTGCTCTCACGAGAAATTGTAACTTGAAATCTAATCCAATAATATTTAATTTCATCCATAAATGAACGATAATTACATAACAAGTATAATTCCATTAACCAATTAATTACAAAGAATAAATGAAAAGGAATAATACCAAATTAAGCAATTAATTACAGAATCAATTGAAAGTAGACGTGAAATGTGAACATGTACAAAAAGAATTATTATATGGAAAATAATTGGAAATTAACCAATTATTGACAAACAAATTTGTATGCAATTGATTATCTCTATCTGCCCATTTAGATGTCCATAATTGTTTAATTCAATTCGGATATTACTACTAACCTATGGTCAAATTGATATTATAATTGAGAATCTATCTTTGATAGAGATATACACTAAGGCACGTAATCATTGCGTGGCAATTATTTGTCACATAAAATCCAAGGAATAATTACACACAAATTATCTAATTAATTGTTATAAAAGTATCCTAATATTAGATGAAATTTATGTAATCACGAATATAATTATAGAAAAATACTTTAAATATTAGATGGACTTTATGTAATCTTGATTCAAGATTACAAATGAACTTTTTTTATACTATACAATAAAATGAAGAGTGAAGTATCTAACTATGAATATATTTATAAAAAAAAAAAACACAATAAATGATATAATTACAAAACTTTTATGTATTCTTAAGAAAGATTACAAATGAAGACTTTCAATAAATGAGAAAGTCTTATGTAATTTTCTCCAACTTTAATGCATCAGTATACATATTTTAATTTGTTATTTTAATATAATCCCAATTACTTAAAAGTTTGATGAATAATTTTTTTAATATTAAGAGCTAAACATTAAATATAATTATACCACATCATTTAATGAAAATACTTAATCATATAATGATAGGAAAAAAGGAAATAATAAGGAAAACCAGAGTTTCATCCCTACACGGCAAGACCAACCTACCCCCAACATATTAACAAATATTCCCTTTTTACCCCTACCAATACATTTTAACTACAATAAACCCCAAAACCAAAACTAAAACAAATTTAAAATTACAAATTACTCCCCATAACTACACTTTCCACGACTCAAGGGTGGGAAAGCTACAGTACGGCTCAAACTGAACCCCAGCCACCGCCGCACCACCGTCACCCACCACCGTAGACGGCGGAGGCGGCTGAGCTGCAAAACCAGAACCTGCTCCGTCCAGCAAATACACCGACGTATCAAGCGTCTGCAAGCCGCCACCACCGGAGTAAAACCTATTGTACCTCTGTGGCTCCGGCTTCACCACGGCGTTGATCGGAACCTGAATCTGACCGTCGAAGCCCCCGAACCTCACTCCTGTCACCTGCTGCACCATCTGCCTGAAGTTCGCAGGATCCGCCGTTATAAACGTCGTCGTTGCACGCTTCGACGCACGCGATTTGCGCTTGGTCACCCTGCCGCTCGGCGGAACGCCGCCGCGGCGAGCCTTCGGCAGCACGGCGTCGTTCTCGGATCCTCCGGAGACACACGGCGTCTGAACCGGCGCGATCTCCGGCTTAGGCAAGAAGGATTCGACTGAGAACACGTCGTCGTTAGAGGAAGTAGAACCCGACAAGGATTTCTGCAGAGCTTTAGTTAGAGTTTCAGTTTCCTTTGTAAAGATATCCGAAATCCAAGCGTCGGAAAATGTTGATCGGAAACTCCATGGCTGCTCCACCGCCATTAAATTATCATATGAAGCCATTTTTCACCCACCCCAGAAAAATCCCACAAATCAAAACTCAAAAATCGATAAAACCCAGCTCGGATTAACAGAAAAATGAACAAAAACACACAAATTAAGCCATGATTAACAGTGATTTTGTTGGGTTTGATTCGAGAGCTTTTGTGAAGAAATGTGAAATGGGAATATGGGGCAAGGGGAAGGGGGTGATTAAATAGGGCGGTGAAGAAGGGAAACAACCGCGTTTCTCGGGACACGCGGCGTGCTATAGATGTACGGAGATTAAGACTCTAATTATTAATTAGTTAAATAATTAATCAATTAATTAGTTAATTTGTAGAGGATTATGTTAATTTGACTGTGGGGAGTGTAATTTTGAGAAGAAGATTACACTGTTTTGACGGTGAAGCTCGGGCTCGGCTTGTGTTTGCTTCGGCTCTCCCACTTTTGGCTTTATTAATAGTTAACGGCTGCCGTTACATAAAATTACGGAAATTGTATTTTTATAATATATACGTTACTTGTTATACATTAATAAAATGAGGTATATTTTATTAATATATCTGATAATTTAAATATAAAATTGCTAGAAAAAAAATTGAATTCCAATATAAAAAGTCATGTACTAGGCACATGACGGTTGAATTAGAGATTGTAACTGAAATTGAGAATTTTTAATGAAAGGAATTTGATAATTTTGGTTAAAATAAAGAGAAATTAATTGTTTTTGTATAATGTTTAGTTTAGTTTTTATTTTTCATTTTACTATTTATTAAAATTTAGTTTTTTATTTTCTTCCCAAAATTTTATGTTCTTTCGCCACCACCACAGTGCCAACTCTCACAACCACCTTTGTTGTTATTGATACGCTTTATAGTGAATTTTATATATCCAATCAATCTGAATAGAAATAATTAAACCTCAAATCTTTAAATTGATTCGACTCATTAATTTCTACAAACGGATTACAAATTTTTATTCACATGTCGCATCAACCAATAATTGAATCACGTTAGCAGTTAATGCATTTCAATTTAGCGGTTATGTTGGATAATTCTCGACGGGTAATAATGAGTTCGCTCTTCAAACGATAATCGATAGATACTATTCACTCATCAAACGATAGATACTATTCAATAGTAAATAAACGCGAAATTTGAAATTAATTCCGAATTATCTTTTATTTTGTCCAAATTCGGTCTTCATCCCCCCTCCCCACGCCCCCCACGACCCATCGTGTTCGTGTTGTTATTGATATGTCTTATAATGAATCTTATATATCCAATTAGTCCAGATGAAACATAATTAAACTTCAAATATTCCAATTGATTCGACTCATTAATTATTAATTTCCACAATGAGATTACGAATTTCTATTTACTTGTCCATCAGCCAATGACTGAATCACGTTTAGTATTTAATGCACTGCAACCTAACTGTTATGTTATAATTGTCGACAGGCAACGACGAGTTCACTCTTCAAACTATAACCGACATATACTATTCACTCATCAAACACAATATATACTACTCAACAGTAAAAATACGCGACAGTTGAAGTTATTTCCCTATTATCTTTAATATTCTCCAAATTTCATCTTCTTCCTCACCAGTCACCATTACCGTACCGTGTAATTATTGATACGCTTTATATTCAATCTTTACATATTCAATCAATCAAAATAGAAAGTAATTAAACTTCAAATCTTTCTGTTGATTCGACTCATTAAGTTCTACTAGGAGATTATAAATTTCTATTTATCCATCAGCCAATGATAGAATTACGTTAGCAATTAATGCACCTAACATAACGTTTATGTTGGATAATTCTCGACAGGTAATAACAAATTCACTGTTTAAACAATAAACGATAGATACAACTCAACGGTAAAAAAAAAAAAAACACGACATTCGAAGCTCTTTTTCCTATTAGTAATTTTGTACAACATTCTCAATTATTAAATAGGTGAAGGGATCACAATTCACAATCAATTAATCAATGAAAAATAAAATATGATTTTTAGGGAATCTAATCTATAATCTAATCTAATCCAATCCAAGCTAATACACTGTTAGGGGAGCCAAATGGGGTAAACCCTATCCTTATTTTATTCATTTGTTTGCGTGTGGGTCCTTAAGAATCTTTTTTCTTTCAATTATGCACTACATTTTAGCTGTAAAAACTAATTGGACCCACTTAATATACAATTATTACCCAAACTCACGTTGGATCAAATAAAATCATAAGTTTAATTTTTTCTATATTTATCATGTTCGTGCAAATACATTTAAATTATTACATTGAAAAAATAAAATTATTTAATATTTTAAATATAAATTTATTCACAATTACTACAAATTTAAATAGATAATGTCATCTCCAAATTTTAAATAAGTACAAACATCAAATACACTGTCAATCCTAAGTTACTATTTGGAAATTATCAAATTTTCATAATTTAAGTAATAAACTAAACAACAATTAAATAGATACTATGTATATATAAATATTAATGATCAAACTCGATTTCTTCCTAACCTATTTTATTTTGATTTATCCTATTATCAAAGTAAAATAATATTTTTTTTTACTTTCAATTGTAAATTATGTTGTTAATTGATTATATTTATAATGAGAACTTAGCATCCCCTATGTATGATATATAATATAAAAGCTTTTCTTACATAAAATGATAAATATATAAAAAAAAGTGTGTTAAATATTTAAGTCACTTTCCCTCGTATTAAAAATAAAATCCCAGAGTCTTGAAAAAAAGACAATGAAAGTAGATAATTGAGTAAAAAACCTCAATTTCGAACAAAGAAATAAATGGTACCAATAATAATCATATGACACTTTTAATTACCTTTGATTATGGTCTAAAAAATTGTCCAATTTAATGCTATTATATTATTAAGAAATATATAGGCATGGTACGGAAAAGAAATAAATTAAAAATATATTGAAAAAGACACATAGGGGTAATATAGGAATAGAATTATATGCTGGGGATAGTAGAGCCAAAGACTGGCCTTCTAGAAGGACAAAATGAAAAATATCCAGCAAAAATTTCATTTTCATTTCAAAATCAAAATTTATAGTGACGTCAGCGTGACCGTTACATGACGGGAGGGTGACGTCAGGAGTGATAGGATATAGCTTTTGATGCTTACACCGAAAGCTGTTTTAAGTTTTATTATTCCCAATACACGGACAGTCTTGGAGCCCAAGACTCTCCGGCTTACCGGCTCGGCTCCACTTGGCTTGGCCTGGCTAACATCTCTTTTTTAAAAATTTAATTTAATTTTTTTAAGATTTGATGTTTTAATACTATTGTAACGGCACTAATTTTTTAAATATCTTGAATTTTAATCTCACGAATATTATCTATTTTTACAATAGCTATTTTGTAATATTCATGAAATTGTTAGTTGATTGTAATTACAAAGAAAATAAGATTGCTTTGATTTTATTTAGTGGAATATTGAGTTTTTAAGTTTTTTTAATAATTATAGTATTTGTATGTATAATAAATTTTGTGTTTATTTACAACGTCAATGAATATAATTACAAAATTCTTTAATTGATGAGTTCGTCGATGTTGATTCTATCAACACCATTAATTATTAGAGGCGTCATAGTAATTTGTCGATATATAATGAGCTGATCCACTATAGAATGACCGACTGTGAACATACAGAAACATGATGTTATGTTGACGTATAAACTCGTTTTATATCACAAAATTTTCTTATTAGATTTATATCTTGCGGGCCCAAATTCTATCGGTTTCTATTTCTTATATATATATTTTAATTGATCAGACTCGTCGAATTATATATTATGTACACTTTTAAGAACTCAGTAATTATATAATTGCACACTCGTCTCTCGTTATAAAATGTAAATTTCATATCTTAAATTAAATTAGGTGTAGCAAAATGAGTACAATAATCTAGAATTTATTGAGAAAATGTAATTAAAATATTTATGAATAATGCATTTATAGTAAAGGATAGTGTTTGTTGTAACCTAACATTAATATTTTAGAAAATTAAGTTGAGTTTTATAGTCTAAATTGATTGACTTGGTGATGCTACGTTTTGCTAATACTTAAAATTTGAAGCCCATTTGACACTTGTTGATCTAGTAGATTTAAATATTTGCATGAAAACCATACAATGACTAGAATAATATTATTACAAAATCAATTATTATGGGGTTTGTAATGTTGTTAGTAGTTAAATTTAAAAATTGAGTGAATTAGAAAAGGAAAAATATTAATGGGGCTCATTTATCTTCCTAAGTTGAAAAAGATTAGGGTTTTTTTAGATGATTTAATAAGTCCAGTTTCTAGACATTTTGTTCATTTTTAAATAAATATATAAATTATTATTATTATTAGGAAGGATCAAAATGTATGAAAATTTGAACCTTAAACTCATATAATTGATTTTTTTTTTATAGATTCTTAAACATTTGAAAATGCACATAGTGTTCATTACTTATATTGGTATTAAAAATATGGGAAATATGTTAATTAAGAAATCAAAATACCATAAGTTGTTAGTCTCGTGACCTCATTGATGAGGTCATTTGACTAATAATTAGTCATTTGCGTATGGATTATGTAACATTAATATTAATTAGATGATATTTAGTGGACTAACATTGACTTAATAAGGCTCAAAATAAACTCATATACAAGAAAGTATTTTGAGCAATTTTTTGTTTCGAATTGGTATTTAATTTCGTATTTTATTTTTTAATCTATATTCATGTATAAATATTTCCTTAAATATATAAATAATGTATCATGGCATATTAATTTTCTTAATCATACTAATTATTAATAAGTACATATATATTTTATTTATCTTAAGAATTTTTGTAATACTATTAAAGAATAATGACAAAGTATCTAAAAATTAGCAATAAAACGCGTTTTCTCTTTTGTTTTATTTATCGAATGTAACATAATTCTGTCTGCTTGTCTGCTAAACAACGACTTTCCTTAAAAAGTATATAAAATCGTGCTTCATTACAAAAATTGTCTGTTTTAAGTTTAAATAAAACTGCAGCAGTAAATATTGACCAAAATGCATCAATTATCAATAAATAATAATGCACGCTCTGTACATGTATTGAAATTTGAAATCAAATGATATTCTCATTTTTCCAATCATTTGACTTGTGACTGACATTTCTCACTATAATTCTGAGCAAAAAAATTGCCAGTTATTGGTGAAAATTTCACAAAATAGATAATAACACTTTTGGAAAAAATTATAACAAATTGGGTCTTCGATTTGTTATTATTATTATTATTATTATTTTGAAATAGGGTGATGAATAAGTTGTAAATAACGAACATATTTATGTAATATAATTAAGCGAACTTTATATAAATATTATAAGACCTTATTCAATCTCGAATCACCAATAAAATTATCTTAATTCACCTAAAAGTAACTAGCTATTACTTACTTTTTAAATGTTCTCTTATATATGAGATTTGGAAGAACTTATATATATATATATATATACATACATACGCGATATATATACATACGCGATTTTTTTTTTCAAGTATATTGAAATTTTTCTCTAATTGCACCGAATCAGCATAATTCCTAGAAAATCTTGAAGAAGTAATAAACAAACGATTGTACATAAGTCCGACAATCTCCACAATTACGATTCTCTTAAATATAGACAATCGACATCTTAAACACTATCTTAAACACTATGATGAATAATTAATAGGTGTTCGTGGGCCTTCGATTCATTATAATTCAATTTTATATAAATGATTGTGATTATATCAGAATTTAAAATTTAAAAAATATTCCAGAGCCAGGGTTACTCATTAAAAGATGGGCACTGGGGCCATGGTTTGATTGTCATAAAAAAGATTAGGTTCATAAAAATAAAAATGCAATTAATGGAATATTGTATATCAAATGTCTTCTAAGTCATGGGAGAAAAGGACTTATCAAGTGGGCTCACATACATAAAACCACATCTAATGCTTGATTTCATGACAGATTTTATACAGTGGCCCTTAGGGGACCAGATTGGGACATATACAAACGATTAAAACTCGATTCAAATTCAATTTGATTAACAAATAAACTAAATTCAACTAAAAACTTTGAAACGTGATGATAATATAAACAAAATAACAGCTTATTCAACTCTGCTCGATTCATTTACAGCCTTACAAAATGCATACAAATTCAATTCTTCCCTTTTTCATGTATAATACAATATAATATAATACAAATTTATAAAATAAAATAAAATAAAATTGGGAAAATAATTTATTTTTCAGAGGATTTTATGTGATTGAGATTTAATGTCTATCTTTGTGTGTATATATATTGATTTAACACGAATTTCGCTGAGTAATTCGGGCTAATTCTATGACCTAGGAGGTCAACCCAGACCCCAATTGGAGGGGAATTATGACTGTGCTTGGCCTAACCAAGCTGCCTACGTACCTAGTTATCTAGGATCAAGTCAATTCGTAGTTCTATAAGTAAAAGTCGGTGGTAGCTATTGGCCTCGTACCTTGACGAGGCTACCCAAAATACTAAGAGTTACGAGGTGAATTCTAGGAGTCTATTCGTACTGTCAGTCAAAAGGTCCTTGATAAATGAGCCTTTTTGGCTATTTATAAGAGAATAAGGGCTCACCGATTAGGTAACTCTCCTACAATCAAGGAGAGCCGTACACGTGTCTTAGATGCACGGCCTAGATTATCAGTCATTGGGCTGCTGGGCCGTTGGGCCTTCTGGGTGTTGGGCTTCTGGTAGCCAAGTGTTTGAAGTGACCCGACCCAGATCGGACGACCCGACCCGGATCAGACGACCCGACCCGATCCGGGGACCATAACTGAACATTTCTATGACGTGGTCCCACGATTATTTCTAGCTATGCTGATAGTACTCTATAAGCTCGGGGTATTTTCGACTATTTAAACTATATCCAGATATTGGCTTATCATATATATATATATATATGTGGCCACTAAGATTAGTATGTTGTTTCTACATCATGCACTTAAAAACATATTGCCAGCCTTGTTGGTTGGCAGCTTCCTAGATATTGTTATAGAGTGACACGAAATTGGTTTGCATTAATTTCAGATGACTTAGGCATGTTACTTAATTCAATTTTTTTCTAAGTCAACTAAGGTCTTAATCCAATAAATATTTAAATACATATATATATATTATATCGTATCATATCACAAACAATAATGAACGTCTAGTTAGTTAGTAGTCATTTCCAATAAATAAAACTTTTGGCTTTTATGCTAAATAATTGAATAATATGATGTACAAAATATTGTACTTAACTTATAATACATTTAGAACTCGGGCAATGGAGATATTTAGAAAAAAGTATGTTTGTATGAAAAACATGAATAATGAAACGTGAAAAAGGGAACTTGACAACATTATAAGGCGTAATTATTAATTAAATATCTAATTCGTTTTGTATTTTTTTTTATGATAAATTAAAATTCAAGGGTTTTATTGCTAGATATAATTAATCCGGTTTCTTTTTCCAATTAACTTTCACATCCACGTTTTAACCTATAGTGAAAACTAAAATAATGTATATATAATTAAAGAAAAATATTATATACCATCGTTTATATATTATCAATTCTGTTACCACATCTTAATTCAAAAAATATAAACAACATAATTAGTTAATTATAATCTATTAATTACAGTAATTTTTTTTATCAAAATTAAGAATATTAATTATATAAAAGTATACATAATATCAGTTTTAAATTTTAATTCAATACTCATGACAAGAATCCTTTTAAATACATATTTACCTCCTCATAAAATTACCCAATAAAAGAAAAAAAAAATCTTGCCTCCTCAAAAGACTCAAACCCCACACGTGTGCTGTTTTCACTTTAATTAAAGTGTTTCAGTAATAATTAAAGTTAATATACAGTTACTTAAATAAGCTTTTAAAATTGAGTACAAACCATATAATTTGGGAATAATAACGCAAATAAATTAATTAAATCCTAACATATATAATTAATTAATAACTCATTTTCTTGTACTATTTTTTTTTTATTTCTTACATCTTGCAAATTAATAAAAAACCAATAAAAATTAATTAAGAGAAAAAGATTTAATAAATATAAACCAAATTAACGTGGGATTAGAGCCTTGAGGAATGCTTTCAGATCACGAAAAGAATAAAGTAGAAAAAGAAAAAAAAGAAATGCACGAAAAAGAAGTCTCCATTCGTTCTTTTTCTTATCCGATCACTTTTTAAGACAAATAAAAATAATTTTGTCTTCACTTTTGAAACAAAATTAGAGATTTATGATGTTAACACATATCACTTTTTGTGTTATTTTTAATTATTTTTACAAATATAATTGTTTTTAGATCCCGAGATGATTCTATTCTAAAAGCAATTACTTTTTCCTTTTGGATTAATATGTAGAGTTTTTATTGATTTTTTTTTTCTTCTTAAAGTTATAATTTACCACTCATAAAATTTAAGTGAAAAATATCTAAAGACTTGGTAAGTTTGGCTATTTTTTTCCTTTCAGACTGATATATCATCTTGTATTTTAATTTATTGTCCAAAAGGTTGAATCCCCCAACCCCAAGGCCCCCCATGCCCCGGCCCGACAGAGCTATGGGAGGAATAAATCATGGTAACCCAGTCAATCACAGGGGCTAAACCAGTGCCCACTGCGCACAAGGAGCCCCCCTCACTTGAGAGGTTGCTCCGACACTGCCGTTGGTGGGGACTCGATCCTTGGTCATTGTCCAAACTTCACCCTTCTGTGATCAACTGGGCTGCCCATGCGGGCATCATCGGTTTTTAAGTGTATTTAATCCATGTTAAATTTATATTTAGTAATTATTTATATACTTGATGTGAATACATATATTAAATAATAAACATGATATATTAGCTTCATGTTCTGTAGGCCAATAAGGTAATATAAAAATATTGGTTCTAGTAAAATGTATTGTACCAATAATTGTACAAATATTATAACTTGTAAAATATATTGTACAAATATATATATAATGATGATATTATAATAAAACCATGATATCATCATATATCATCTAAACGGGTCGAAAAATCTAAATCCCAATTTATATTGTTTTAAGAATCCATTTTGGGTAACAAAACAACATGGCCCAAGTTAGGCCTATAAGAATCAAAACAATAAACCAAATCTCCGGTTATGAGTATTGATCACAAAAGGCCCAAATTTTGAAGTTTCAAGCCCAACCATATAAGGCCCAATTCATTTATCATTTCTTCTCTTCACCGGAATCTTAGATCGGAAAACTCATCATTTCACACACAAATTGAACAATCACACTTTCAAGAAACCTAGAAGATGAGAAACGCCGCCGATCTATGCCGGAGAAGCCTATACGGTGTCTTCTCGAGAAGCAGTAGATTGTACTGCACGGACCAAAGCAGCTCTAGAGTCAAAATCTTCGACCGCGACCTCAAGCGTAAACAAGTTCAGAGCTCCTCTATGATCACATAACATGTATATTTTTTTTTGTAGTATTTTCCGATTTCTGTATGCAATTTCTTCTTAGATGTGGTTTTTTTGGGTTACAGAGGGATAGAGCTGCGTGGTTGATGGGAGGTAAGGACACTTTGCTGGATGCGGTAGCTGAAAACCTACTGGATCGTTTGGAGGTGGATGGTTTTACCTTCATGCATCCGAATGTTTATTTTTCAACTTAATTTAATTTGTAGTAATTTTTAGAGAATGAATGTAGAGCCATTGGTGTATGATATGCAAACTTTAGATGATAGATTGAGGACGAATAATTTCAAATTATGAACTAATGTCAGACTTGGTTGTTTGGAACTTATCTAAGACATCTGCCTACTTAACGGCGCATAAAGAATGCTTGTATTGGAACAACTACCAATCTCAGATGCATATACTAGACAGATGAAACTATAAATTGAGTTAAAAACAGAAAAGGCAATTGATGAACTGATTGTGTGCAGAAAGTAACTATTAGCAATCCTTGCTTTTGATTGAACTTATTTTGTAAACAGCAATCTGTAGTTGTGAACATTGTGGGTAGTATTAATTATATATCATGTGAACGCAAAGAATCTCTTCTCCTTCCTTATGTTGGACTTGGTTAGTATATTGTTTGTCAAAGCATAAATATGTATAATTTTTCTGCTGCATAATTTAAATGTTTTGATCCTTTTGACTGCCTTGTAGTTATTTCCTGGAAAATTCTAATGAGCGCCCTGTTATCCATGTAGGACTGTAAAAAGACATTTCCTACAGCATTGTGTATGGGTGGTTCCCTGGAAGCAATTATGCGTTTGTCTCATGGACGTGGTAAGAGTTAAAGTTTGTTACTGTCATTCTTCTTGTTAGTTCTGGGTATCATTAGGTTATAGTTTGGCCTTCTTAAGTTATATTCAGCAGTAATGTTAGAAGAGCTAGATCTCAGGTTTGTCGAATTATTATCTGTGATAAATTAGTTGTTTCCTTTTTTCAGCTGAAGATTTGGCTTTGTATATTATCTATGAACATAAAATAACTCTAACTAGGAATAAGTAAATAAATACGGAACGGCATGAGAGTAAGAAGTCATTTCTTTGTTCAGGGAATAACATGTAATAAGATTATGGATGAGCAGTCAGTTGAGATAGGTTTATTGCATGGGAAGGGAACAGGAAGAACAGGGTGCGGGTTCAAGTTTACTCACTCTCATGGACCTGTAAAGAATAAGTAATGGTTAGTGGATTGAAATTCTAGAATCACAGACAGTTGAATCTTCTGCAGTATATGAGAATTCAGGCTGAAGTTGAAGCACAAAGCTCTGTTGGAAACTTGAAAGGGATTTACATAACACAATTGCTCTGAAATATCATCCAATCGACTGAGTAAACTAGAGTGAACATTTACTATTTGAGTTCTGGAAGCATAATAGTGGTCACGGAGTGGCAAATATCTCATGTTGAAAATTATAGTTTAATTAAACTTCTCTGGACAACTTTAGTGTTTGAAGGTCAACAGTTTAATTGATTTGGCCACTGGTCAACATTGCTGGATATTTATAAACGAACCTAAATCAATTGTGTTATAATGAGCACATATATTAGATAGTACTGAAATAGGACAAGTTTGAAGAATACATATCATAATACAGAAATACCTCTTATTTTGACACCTGCAAGTTCTTGACAGCAATGGTGTTATTTCTATCTTTTCAGGTGGCATTGAAAAACTTATAATGATGGATACTTCAAATGACATGATAAAATTATGTAAACAGTCTGAACAAAATTCGCCAAACAAAAACGTCGAAACTTCATTTATTGTTGCTGATGAAGAATTTTTGCCTGTGAAGGAAAGGTATGCAAGAGTGAACTGGGTGCCATCTTGTACATATTAATCCTTGTATGAATTTATGGTTATAAACGCTTTACGAGTTTGGAATGATTCTTTGGCTTCTGCAGCTCTGTGGACCTTGTTATTAGTAGCTTGGGTCTTCATTGGACAAACGATCTTCCTGGAGCTATGATACAGGTTCCTGCTTGTTAGTCAGCGGCTCAAACTTTTGTATTATAATTAGTTTGAATGCCTTTTCCTTGGTTATCCTTCTCAAATTTGTTGTTTTTCTGCTCTGTTGTTTCAAATGGATAAGCATATTTCATTTCCAGCATCAAAGAGATCATCTTGTTTTCTTGTATTTAATGCAGAGTAGGTTGGCTTTGAAGCCCGATGGCCTATTTCTGGCATCTATTCTTGGTGGAGAAACTTTAAAGTTACATCTCGAATTTCTATATGTAGCTGTCTGAATTCTTTGCCCATTGTGGAAGGCCTAAATGTTATGACTATATTTCTTTCAGAGAGCTGAGAATAGCCTGTACAGTAGCACAAATGGAACGTGAAGGAGGAATCAGTCCTCGGTTATCACCTTTGGCACAGGTAATTTTGCCCTTGCATTACTGTTTCTTAGGAAAAACACCTCCTACTAATACATTGAGCTCAATGCACCAAGTAGAGAGCTCAAAGTATACCATTACTTTTAACTTTTAAGGAAATAAAATTTAAGATATTATGTACAAAAGAAGAAATTTCTAAGAGAAATTCTTCTAGATAAATACTGTGTATAGAGGTCACCACTATGCTGGCTTCATAGCTTCAATATCCTAACTTCTTTGATTGAAGTCAACTAAATAAGACATTTTTATCTTGTTTTGCGGGTCTTTTTTATGTTTAATGTATCTATACAGTGGACTTATGTAAAATAGCCGTACTCATAGCAGTTTTCATCACTGAGTTTACTCTTGATTTATTTGGTCTTATAGGTACGTGATGCAGGGAATCTATTAACCAGAGCAGGCTTCACTCTTCCTGGAGTTGATGTTGATGAATATACTGTGAGATATAACAGTGGTACATGATTTGGATTGATCTTTTATAGATCAAAGCTTAAAATACTAAACTATCAGACAATCCTAAAGACATTAGACGTTTAAAATTTTGATTTTAGAAATGATGTTTTTATCAAATCATCCCTGTATCAGGATCCCAAATAGTTCGCCCGCATGAATGTATGTGGTCATCCCGGGGTATCCTAGATATGATCCATCAATCTGTTGGCTATATCTTTTTAGATCTAATAAAAGTCGATATAGTGCAACGATGGGATTAGTATTTTAACAAAGAAGCCAAGTAGATTGGAAATACAGTTACTATTATGTTTGCATGGTTTGTTTTTGGGAAAATTCAATACAAGATTTACTTCTTCATTCAAGGTAGCTTTGGAGCTGATAGAACATCTTCGTACCATGGGTGAAACCAATGCTTTATTCCAAAGGAGCAAAGTAAGACTTATTTACAGTTATATTCTGTTTTGAAGTTTACTGATTTTCTTCTTTGATGTTACTCAGTTATAAAGGAAGAGAGTCCAGTTGTTTCAGATATTATTTTAATGTTCTGTTTCTTCCTCACTCAAAAAATTAATCTCACATGGAATTTAGATTTTGAAGAGAGAAACGGCTCTGGCAACGGCTGCTGTTTACGAGTCGATGTTTGCCGCAGAAGATGGCACCATTCCAGCAACATTCCAGGTGATTTTGAGAAGTCCATGAATTTACTTTTAAAATCAATATCACCTAAATCATTGATTCATTGATGTCATGTATTGGATGTATTAATGTGGAGGCAATGACCAGCCAGTGTTTGTTCAAGTGCTATGCAAACTCTTGAGCTTTGTGCATACTTGTGGCTGCGAGTTACTTTTTTCTTTTTTCCCTGCTTCACTTCACTAAGTTGGGAAAATTGCAACTATGGTCCCTTAGGATAAATCTATTGCAATTTTGATTTCATTTGCTTTCAAAGTTGTAAAAACAGTCCAATAGGATCTCTCTTTTTGTTTTCTGGCAGTGTTAGTCCCATAGGGATGGACTTTCACCGCTTAGCATGCACACAATGTTAAATGTTTTAGGGGGTTAAAACCCACCCCCCAAACATTTGAAATATGTGGTTCTAAGGAGTTCGGGACCAATAGTCCCGGACCACAGAATTTTCCATTTCTAACATCCCAGTAATTGTGCTTCTAATTTTCAGGTGATATACATGACTGGATGGAAGGAACACTCATCCCAGCCGAGAGCTAAGGCGAGAGGATCTGCCACTGTATCGTTCCAGGATCTCCAAAAGCAGTTCGGTGGTGGAGCGGCTTAGCGCCTCGAAAAAGAAGTGGTCGATTTAGAAATAAGTGATAACTTTTTAATATCATGTTAAACTCAATACAGGTTTTTATGGATAGTATGATATAATTTAATGTATTTTCTATCTAACTAATATTGTTGTATTATTTTTGGCTCATAAGTTGCACCCTCCTTAATAAATTTCACTTATGCATGATTTTACTTTGTAATTTACATGCATTTTGTAAAACCCTGTTAGTATATCGACTGGGTTACTTGTTAATGTTTATCATGATTGTTTGAACTTGATCTTAGGAATTGCGCGATATATATAGCATATGCGAGATTTATAATTCATTACATGTTGAAATAATCATAATTCTCTCCAAATCAACATTATGGGGTACACATACCCAAAACTTTCTTGCCAAAAGGATCGTACCAACAAAATGTATCAGCAAAACTTTCTGCTCTTATCAAACTGACATATTTCTTTCTATTTCTTATTTTACTACTTATTAACTATGTAACTCAATCATTTTGCACATAATGTATCAACAAATCACATCTAATGTTATTTATTTTACCATTTAAAACTATAAATCAATAAACACTACCGATATCAAATTATTTTTACACAAATACCCCCATATACATTTTCTCAAATAAGATATCTTAAAATATCAAAAACATACTTCACCATAATTACCCATTAATATTGCAAGACAAAGAAATGGGCTCTTTACCGATAGAGATAAGAAAGAAGCCCATTGAATGAGGCACGTGCAGCCCAATCTCTTATTATCCCAAAACAAAACAGTGACAGATCAAGACAGCAACTTTAGTGTTTTTTTCCAACTAAATAAATACACTGTTCTTTGTTAACTCTCACACCACACTCTTTTTCTTACAAATCTCCAATCTCAAAAACCAACACTAAATGTTATGATGCATATTCACATGGGTTTCTTCTGTTCTTCTAATTCTATCCATTGAATTAAAGGTATGAACAATCAACATTCCAGCTCATCTTTTTTGCCATTTTTTTTCTCACTTATCTTCATGCTTTTTTATTCTTATTTTCCCCTATTAATGCACATCTGGAATTTTTACTATCTTAGGAAATGCATATTCTTTGATTTGTTGTTATGGGTTTTCTGGATTGTATAGGAAAAATGGGTTCTTGTTTTGCTTTTTAGATTTAGCGTTGGAAATATAGAAATGGAGTTCATTATTGTGAACATTAATGGAACTTTGGATCAATTTTTTGTTTTATCTTTACTGTTTAAAGAAATGTTAAGAAAAAGGAAAGAGTTTATATTTGTACATATTGGATCCTTCAATTTTTCTCTGATTTGGGAAATTCTCACTGAGTTTGTTGGAGTTCATTAGTGTTGTCGGTGCTATACTGCTATGATCGATAGGACTTACGTTTTTTTACGATTTTTGGGTTGGAATGAATTTACTTTTAATTGGATGCGGACAATTACAAATTCTAGTTTGGATCGGGTTTAGCATAGCCTAAAGTATCCACGTGGCGAGTGAATATAATTGTCATATGATTTCTATAATATAACGTGTCTCGCAAAAATTCATTGATATAACATTTGTCAATGGAATGTTAATTGTTCTCAAATCCGGTTTGGACAAGAATTTTCCTTGTGTACTCACATGTTCATTATATAGCATAGAGGGCTATGTTTTCCTAAAATGTAATCGTTTTAACTCTTACTCAATGATACTTGTATTTCGTGGTGGTGAAAAATACGAAATGTTGTCAACTATATGTGCTTCAAGTTTATCTTTTTTTTCTGTCGTAAGAGATAATTATGCAACGGAATACCAAGTTAATGGATTGTGTTGTAGATTTGCAAACTGGATCATCAGCTTTTTATTGCATCTCCTTTTGCAAGGCACGAACGAGTTACACATGAAAGACCTTTTCTTATTACTCATTACATAATTACGTCAATCGGACATGTGTTACTCATACATATCTTGCAATATAAGATCATGTTTGATAGATATTGTGTTGATTCTACTAGTTAGCTACTTACTTTACTTGTAACACTTTTAACGGGTTGTTTTCGATCATGCAAAATTTCAGATATTGGACAAGTTTAAGCTCTTTAAGAGACCATTCCAATTTGGATGTAAGCAAGGAAATAGCTAGAAACACTAAGGATGTCAAGCGAAACGGGCACACATTGGTGTTATACTTGTAATGAACCCATAACTCTTAACACACAAAACACGGTTTGCCCAAATTGCCAAGGCGGTTTCATTCAAGAGCTCCAAGATGGAACCACCATGGAACAAAACCACCAAAGGCCTCGGTTTATGGAAGCCGTTTCAAATTTCATTAGGCAACAAATGGCGGTCCGAACCAACATTGCGGACCCCACACGGACCAATTCATGGAACTCGTTCCTCGTCTTTAGCGGAGACATGCCGGTTAGAATGCCCGGTAATGGCGGTCTATTGGAGTTTCTCAACGAGACCCTCGGGTTTCGGCGCGAAAACGGGGGCGACTACTTTGTGGGGCCCGGGGTGGAAGAGTTCTTCGAGCACGTCGTTTCGGACGATAACCGGGCCCCGCCACCGGCTTCTAGAACCTTCATCGACGCGTTGCCGACGGTCAAGATTTCGAAGAGGCACGTGCGGTCCGAGTCCGCGTGCGCGGTTTGTAAGGAGAATTTCGAATTGGGCTCGCGAGTGAGGAAACTCCCGTGCGAGCATTTGTACCATTCGGAGTGTATAGTGCCGTGGTTAGAACAAAGAAGTTCGTGCCCGGTTTGTAGACAAGAGCTAAGTGGTGGGACCCAGAGGGAGGTAAATAGAAGTGGGACCCACCGGAGAACGGGTAATGGAGAAGATGGGAACGAGAGTCGAGTGAGAAGGAGAAGATGGTCTTTCTTGTGGCCTTTTCGTTCTTCGAGGGCGAATTCTAGAAGTGATGAAAGAGTTGAAGCTAGTTCAGTTTCTTACCATGAAGATAGCCATTACAGAGAGTACTCCAACTGGCCATTTGAATACTAAGGTTGTCTTAATTTGGATCAATTTGAGATGTGTTTTTGAATTCTTTGTTTGTGATCATATAATGTTTATACTCTGTTTGGATAAGTAATAATGTGGTTAGAACAAGGGATGGTTTGATCCTGGTTTGTGATGTCTGAAACTTGTTTTATAATGGTGAATGAAAAGCTTTTTCATTGCCAACAATCATTTAGTTTCACTATTAAGTGGTAGCTTAAGTATTCTACTTCCATTTGTGTTGCATTCATGTTAGAAACATTATATATGAATGGGCTTTCTGATTTTGAGCTTATAAGCTATTTTACTTAACTTACCAAAATAAGTTTATAAGCTTAGCCAAACACCCTTAAATAAAAACCACAAACAGGGGTCAAATTTGTTTAATCCCATAACCTAATATCTCAGAACTCTGTCAGGATCCAACTAAAGATGGGAATAATTAGAAGGGTAAATTGGTAATTCAATTAAGTAAAAGAGAGGGAAAAGCATTTACAAGCCCTAACCACTATAAAAGGGACCTAAGGCAGGGGAGGCAGTTAGTTTTGGGAAGTTCATTGACAGTACGTTCTTAGCTTGTTCTTCTTTGTTCTTATTCTCTCTCGATTCTTCTTCTTCAAATAATCATAGATTAGGTATTGATAAGTAGCAAATTTTGGCTTAGTAAGAATGAATCTCTTTTGTTATTGTCAATCTAGTGATTCGAATTGTGAAATCGCAATGTTTACGCCATCGATCGAACGCGAATTAGGATCGATTGCCGTCGATCCTAACAAACTCGAAGAATAAATGCAGTCGAATTTTTCCATTTAGTTAACAAAGTCATACATTCTTCCATAGCCATAGAAACAACACAGAAGGAAGCAGCAAAACTGTGAATATAACGACCGAGCCATTTCCATAACATCCGGAGGCCAACATAGTCACAAACATACAAAAACCAAACGAAAAGATAGCATTTTCGAATCTCAACAACCCAATATATTATCAGTCATATTCAAAGGACAATGCAAATCAGCCATATTTGTCTAGTTTGTGAGCTCCATAATGGCGGAAACAATATCCCCATCAGATTCTTTAAGAGCTTTGACAGCCCTAGGTCTTGAAACCCCGGCTTGAGTCATAACCAGCTCTATATCCTTTGGCTCGACACCTGTCTCGTCAACATCTTCATCGTCATGTGGTACAATGGTTGGCTCGGTCTTTGGCAGAACGTTGCTGAGATTAGGAGCCTTGAACTGCTCGGCAGCTTGAGTCTGCAACTGTGAGCTCAAATCCTCGATCTTGGCCTCGCCAAATATGACGTATGTGTCTGAATTTGGGCTCTTGAAAACGTCAGGCTTCGAGATGACAAAGAGAATCTGAAAGGAGGAAAGTCATGTGATGTTGAATAAATAAAATGTGTCAAATCAAATGTGATGTTTGATATGTGAATGAATGAGTTGGATATTTTGGTAAGGATTAGATGATCAAAAAATTAGTAATGTGAGAGAGAGAATGAAATGTAACTGGATTAGATAAATATTGATAAGAGATAGTATGACATGATGGATGTGTTGATTCATGGATACTTAATACAGAGAAAAGTAAAAGTGAATTTGGAAAGATGTATATTAGAATGAAAATGGGCAATAGGTGTAATTTAAAAAAAAAAAAAAAAAAATGCGATCCAAAGAACACAAAACTGTTTACAAAAATGCAAATGAATATGGCCTTAGGTTAAGTTTGGATGGGAGGATTTTGATTGGAATGAAGGATTTCAAATGATTCATATTAGCTGATCACAAATAGTTTACAAAATTAGCTAAAAGCGAGTGTTACAGTAATTTAAGTATTTGAAATCTATTGTAAATTGAGACTACGCAAAAATGAGTTTGTATGAAGGCTTTGAAGCTTTCAAATTTTTCAATCCAAAGAAACGAGTTAAAGGAACAAACATTCTTGCTCTTCTTAACAGTGACTCGGCTGACCCCAGGGATGGGCTTCATTCCAAGTTTTAGCATTGCCTTGCGGCTTTTCTTCTCACTTCGGCTCTGCTTTGACCTACCACTAGCATCTAATTGCCCTGTCAAAAAGAAAATAATACCATGATATTCATATCGTTTTCATTGATAAATATAACCCCGTCAATGAAAGACCAAAAATACAGATTGTTTTAAACTAAAAAAATGACTATATGTGCCTTCTAATATTCTAATTCCATTGAAAATACTAAATGGGGAATGACAAATGAATTTAGTACATGCAGTATTGAACTTGACGTATACCTTCAGCATCATCGTCATCCACTTCATCCTCGTCATCCTCGTCATCATCTTCGTCCTCGATGACAGGCTCATCATGCTGCAAGAAATTCAATAATTCATGTCTTATTAAATTCTATGCCAAATTAAAAAAGAAAAGGCATATATCAGATCGAGTTATTGGAAATAAAATGCCAATTTTTCCCTCTTTGCTAGCAAAAATCAAGAGGCATTTATAAAGAACAACACAAGCTATGCAACAACATATTGCATAAAAAAAGTGAGATTTATAAGAAAAGTGAGATTTCTTTAGGTAAATTACGACATATGCATCTCACTACTGATACATTATCAACCAATACAGTGCGTCAACTTATACTGACATAGTTTGCAGATAAATTTATATTCATATACAATATTAGTATATGCACCAATGTAATGTAGCAGATCATCCAAATTCTATATAGGTATTGTGGAAAAATCATCTCATATACAACTACCAAATGTTTCCACGATACCAACAGTACAAGCTTCAAGATTTAGCAAAGAGAACAGAAAAGAGGGGCGTAGAAATCTCAGATGAAAAGCCAACATCGATAACAATGAAACAACAATAAATTTCACAAATAAACAGCTGGTTTTAATAAAGAACTGAATCCCAAAACGCTAGTTCTTTCAAGTATCCAATCGGTAAAAACTCCAAATTTATTTCAACCTTCTCAATCTTTTCAAATTTATGAGTAATAGAATAATATAATATCATACTCTACGATTTCTCCAATAAAAAAATGAGTAGCTTATAAACAAAGAGACTTATCTCACAATTCTTAACATTTCAACAACCCACCGAATTTTTCCCCTAGCTTTTAATCAACAATATAAACATCCTAAATCGCCAATTCGTTTTTCATTTTCCATTCCCCTTCACAATTTTTAGCAGCCAAATGATCAAAGATCTAGCTTCGTCCATCTGAATACCATGAAAATTTACACTTATCCCTAAATCTAAGCATCATTCAAGTCACAGAAAAAAAAACCAGATCAAAAAGATCTCAATCTCAAACAACTTCAAATCCACACACAAACATTTCATGTAGCCAAAAAATGCAAGCTTCTTCTTCACAGTTAACCAAACCCGCCACTTAAATTACAAACATGAACTAAAAAACATGAAAAAAAATTCAATATTAAGAGAGAGATTACATCAATCTTCTGTTGCTCAAGATGTTGGGCTAACAACTCTTCTTGCGATTGAGTCATGATTGAAGATTTTGGAGAAAATATGAGGCGGAAAGTTTCAGACAATATTTCACAAGTGAAGAAGGTGGTTTTGAAACCCTAGTGTGAGAACGCGACCGTATAAAGTGCAAACTTACTAAAAATTACATTAAACACCCTTCAATTATTTCATTTAAGTACCTAAAGTTACAAAAGTTAATAAATTGGTCCATATTGTAAATTGTATATTTATGTTTTCAAATCTTATTTTTAATATTTTCCGGTTACTAATTTCTAAAAATTCACATATTTTTAATTAAATTCATCTTTTTTTCATTTTACTTTTCAACCAAACAATTTATAAATAGGGTTTGAAAATAGTTTTTAACTTTTAACTTCGATAAAAAAAAAAGTTAACAAAGAGGAAATTCTGGTCGATATACTAATTGCGTGGATGTCAAATATTTATAATTTAGGGAGTTTAATGTAATTTTTATGAAAATGAATTTATATTTCTTTTCTTTTTTCATAAATATTGTTTCCATTTTCCAATGATTTTCTTTTAAAATGGGATTTTTTTATGATTTTGTTAATGGGACAAATTAGGAATGCATATAATATAACTAAAATTTTCCTCTGCATTTTCCTTAGAATATCACTAAAAACATGTAAAGCAATGTATTATGGCATTCCATGTTGATCTAAACTATTGGGCTTGTCCATGGTAAATAAGCCCAATAGAAATTGAAGTCCAATAAGGCCCATATTGAAGAAAAAGGCCGTGCCTGGATGCATTTGGAGCCCAGCTATTCCTCATCAGGCCCATCACCAAATCCTATAATTTCACAATTTAGAATATATTTTGATATATTTATTAGTTTTATATATAATCTTTCCTTTTCTTTTATGCTTTTCTTTTATCTATAATTAGGATTTCTTATTTACCAAAAATTTCCTATGTTTCTTCTTATCTTCTCCATTTTTCAACAACAAAACTAATGCTTCTTATTTGGACTCATTTTTTCTGATTTTTTTATTTCACAGGGGGTTTTATGCTATATTTTTTTTACAGGGGGTTTCTTGCAGTTTAAAAATTTCATAGGGGGTTTTTAGCCTATATTTTTTTCACATGGGGTTTTCAGTCAATAAAATATTTCACGTGGGGGTTATTTGCATTTATCCCTAATAATAATAATAATAATAATAATAATAATAATAATAAAAACTAATGTAGAAACAAGATTAATGTGGACATTAATTAGGCAGACCTATATGTATGTACTATAACACCAAATTGAATTGAATTGAATTTAGGTCACGGGGTCAAGAAAATGGACCCTTTGAATTATTCTCGTGAATGGTCATTTCATTCTTTTGGCATTTTCTATTTATTTATATAAGATTGTTTTCTTAGTATTCCATCTTTATAATTTATTGTTCGTATTGTAGTAGTGAATATAATATTTTTTTTTTTTAATAATTTTTCATATGTAAAATAATTTGACCTTATATTAGTAAATTGAACTATAGTTCTATGATCAAATAAAGCCTTGTCTATTGCAATTATTTCATAGGAAAATAACAAAAAAAAATAAAATAAATGAACACGTTACATTTAATATTACTTACTCCAAAACTATTTAGTTGAAAAGATATGTAAATTGTTAATAATTTATTTCTCACGTTGACTCAATTAGAAGCAAAATCATCGACAGCTAAAGGAGCCCTTTCACTTTCCTTAAATTATATTTCAAATCACTTCAAAATAAAATAATTATTTGTGAGCCACCTTGAAATTTACAATAGATAACAATTATGCTCCAATCCCTACAAGCCACGTGGTATTAACCATATTTATAATTTGAAATAAATAACGACAATATATTAATGATAATATATATATTAAATTGGTAGTTATAAATATAGTATTTAATTATTTTTGAGACAACGTATATTTAAATAATAATATTGTGAGGGATGATGGAATGTGCACATTGTAGAATAATTACAAGCATATTCAAAATAATAAAGAATTACCACTTGGTTTAATTTATTTATTTTGAGTATATATAAAGTTGGAGTGCATATGAAGCCAGCTATGTGTGGTACGTAAATAACATTAATTACAACAATTTGGATAGACTTTTCAACCTCATATTTGACCAATCCAAATCCATTTTAGATATTTACGCAACATTATTATACGCATAAAATAAAAGTACGATAAATATATGCATCAATGATTAAAATATAATATTAGAAATAATTATGAAGACAAAATTTAAATTTCTTTAGCACATTATAACCTTCATATATAAACATATATAGCATACTTGTGATTAGGTTATAAAAATATTGAATTTAGTTCACAAATTTATTTGGATTATTGTCGATTTTTTAAGTGGAACTAGGACGATATTAATTTTAAATAAAATGAACATGAATCTAACCCTAGTATCATGATTTGTTCTGCATTTATATATATTTTTTTATCTTTTTATTAATCAACTCGAGTTTTAAATTTATGAACAAATGAAAATCGTATTGAGTTATGTTAATAAGTCGGGTTATAAATTATAATGAACTTTTAATAGTCGATCGAAATTTAATATATTGAGTAATTTAATCCATTTTAAACATTAAATAATTTCCATCCATTTTTCTAGTGTATTGGTTTAACCTTCACCTATAATTCTGTTACAATTGCATTTTCCATCCTAAAATAGTTCTAGGTTGGTGAGGGTCCTCTTGAAATTAAAATAATAGAAGTGGAAATAAATATTTATATTATTGTTAAAATTAAGCAAGTAAATATAAGCCAGACATTTAGTTTACTACAAGAGGAAAGAATATTAATATAAATTATAAGTTGTTATTAGTTTCATAAAGATGCAATCTTTAGTTTATCAAGTTTATTTAGTTCACTAATAATTTTATTAACCTATTTGCCCTCGGCCTTCTAGATTAAACGCTATAGTAGTTTTGCATACAAGTTTATTTATTTAGAATTTTTGTATTGATAATCAATGTTAATTATGATTTTAATTTCCTATTTTCAATCTATTCAAAAAATTTAAAATCTGTATTTTTATATAATTATCATATTAAAATAAAAAATATATTATAGAAATATATTTATAATACTTATTATCAATAAATAAAATATTTATTATACCATTTATCAATTTGAAAATTGTATTAATTAATTATTTTTCAATTTAATAAATGAAGGGTAATTTTGTTTCAAAAGTAGTTAATTCTAACTTTTGGATACACGGATTTAATTTAGCTTTTTTTTTTTAAAAAAAAATCTCTATAAATTAGGTTAGGGTGAGTCTTTTTTTCTCTCTATATTTTAATTTTGTTTGTGTTTGTAATAAGACACTTAACATAACCATGTTTGCAAGTATTTCCAAAAATAGGACCTACTTATAAAGTTACATTATTATTACTATCACTTATAGTTTCTCTTTATTATTGGATTACATTTAAAAAACAATCCATGTTACCACATACTTAATTTGCATAGCTTAAAAAAGTATATATTGATTGTATACTCAATGTATAAATTCAGAAAAGACATGTCTTAAATAATTTTGACAAAAATACATTTACTTATCATCTTATATCTCACTTTATATATACACTATATACTATGTATATAATAATTCATGTCATTTAAAAAAAATTATGTATACAAAATATAATGCGCGTATTATGTGAAATACGAGGTAAAATATCATTTTTAAACAAAAAAATAGATTTTTTCAAAAAAATATATAAATAAACATATAACTTTCTCATATGAACTTTTGTAATATGTATTTCATTTTTAAAAATTTAATAAAAAATGTAAACAAAGATTTCAACCAAATTTTATTTTTATTTTAAAAAAATAAAGTTATCCATTGGGCACAACTTGACTAAATATAGAAGTTACCAATTTTGTTACTCAAATTCCAAACACAATAGTCATTACATTTAGAAAACTATGTAAATCCAATTATCAACAAACTTTCTTACCAAATTTCTCAAAGTTGTACATTAAATTGACTACTTATCCAATTTAGCAAGAAAAGTGGAAACCAATTTCCATTTATATATCCCCATTATTACAAAACCAAATTCCAATAAATAAAAAAGAGAAATACCATTTCACACCATTTATTTTTTTTACATACACCCATAAATTAGAAAAATTTATGGGTGTTACATACACCCATAAATTAGAAAAATTAAACTAAATACATTTATTATACACAATTTTTTTCTCATATTTTTATATAATGATGAAAAAATTGAAAACTATAATCATGTATAAAGAAATCTCACATAAATCCTTTAATATTTACAGAATACTTTATTACAAAGACAACAAAAAGACTTGTCTTTATCTCACTAGGAAAGAAACAGTTGATCTACTGAAATTACTCCACAATCTTCCATCTCCCAACATCCAAACCCTAAATTAATATATTCCCATTACTCCACCTCTTAACCACTCACCAAAAATTCCCCCTTTCCCCTTTTTTTTTTTCCTTCAAGGGCACAAGAAATAAGAAAAAAAATTTCATAAATGAAGCTTGTTTCACCAAACCAAGTCAGTAATGGAGTCTAGAAGAAAAACCCACAAGGTAAATAGCCCACATTGCTGAAATTACTGCAATGGGGAAGGGGGAAGATGAACATGGTTTGCCGAGTACAATACTTGATGCTCAGGGTACAACCTCTGGTTCAAGGAACAGAGATGGATGCTGTTTGGGTTGCAGTAGGGTTAGAAAGTTGGTTACTTTGAGATGCGTCGTCGTTTTGGTGCTTGGTGTTGGGGTCTTCTTGTCTGCTGTTTTTTGGCTTCCATTTTTCCAGTTTGGGCATCATAAAGATCTGGATCTGGACTATGCAGGTTGGAATTTTTTTTTTGGTTTTAAATTATTATTGTTTTGTTTGTAGTTTTTAAATTTAATTAGTGATTATCAGCATTATGGTGTGCCTGCAGATCTAAATTATTTGGCAATTTAGTTTTTGATGTAGTTAGTACTTATTAGTGTATTCTTGGGATTTGGATGGTTTTTTTGGTGGTTGAATTTTGAATAGTTTTTGATATGTAGAATTGCATAATTGCATGTTTATAGTGAAATTAGTTGAAATAGCAAGTTTCCAAACACAGTACTTGCTATACGAACTAATTTCACAGAAAATATATGAAGCCTTACAAAATATATTTTTTGTTTAGCAATATATTAGAAGTGGTGATTACTAGAATTTGATTTACTATGTATAGTCAAAGTTTGATTTCTTTCCAGTTTTCCCATTAGTAGATTTCAAGAGAAAAAGCTCAAAGCTTATATGGTTAAACTCTGTGGATATGGATCATTTAATTCTTTATCGTATTTCTAATACTTTAACTAGATTTATAAAGCTAAGTAAGATGCCATATTTGTCTTCTTCGTCCCATAAATTATGCATGTATCGGTCGACTTTGTCGTTACATTCCTATGCTTTTTCTCTTTGTAAATGCAAGTTAAGAGATGGTTCAATTTGCGTATGATATATTCATTTATTAGAAATCTCAAATGGAGACAAGAAATTGGTGAGGGGGAATGCACCTACTTGCAGTTGGAAAGTTCGATATGGAAACTTGGTTGAATGTTACGTCGTATTAGATATACTCACCTCAAAAAATTATTCCATATATGCGATATTGAAAACCTTCATGCCGTTTTAGTAGTTGTGAATGGCGTGGCATGCGCACCCTCAACGCCATGAAGCATGGCATGGCTCCTATCTTCCATATGGCGCCATTTTGGCCATGGAGTGTGCCTTGAATGCCCAAAATGGCGCGTCATTTCAAAGTTCAAAATTAAATAATTTTTTTGGGTCAAAATTGATGGTCGTAAATTGGGGATAAATTTGGGATATACATCCATTTAAACCTTCAAAATAAGGCACCAAATTGGAAAGACCTTAACCTCTCGAACCCGAACATCTTCAAAATTGGACTCCATATTAGAAAAACCCAACCTCTAGCTGTCAAAATCGAGTTAGCATATTTGGATTTAAATAATTGGAGTATTATCCGTAAATTAGATTGTTTCTTTATTGCTGCGTCGAAAGGCTTGACATGAGTTCGTTTTATTTTTTGTTTGTTTCTTGAAAACCTATTATTTATGATTTATCTAACACAGTAATTGATATTATTGTTAAAAAGCTAGCATATTATTGATTATATTAGTATATATAATTATTTTATTTTATAATTTCTTCTTTGAAAAGGCGTTGTGCTACATTTTTCGGTACTTTTTAGAGAGTTTAATTAATGGTTAATATTTACCTTGGGAAGTGTTATAGAATCTGTAGAAAAACCCAAAGGTGTACGAAACACGTTTTATTTATTCGAGTCTAATGTAATTTTATTTTTCAGGTCATGATATAGTGGCAAGTTTTATACTGAAAAAGCCCGTTTCATTTCTCCAAGACTACATCTTGCAGCTTGAGGGTGACATTTTCGAAGAAATGAGCTTCTCCACTACAAAAGTACTTCTTGCTCATCCTATAATTGCCGCTTTTTACTTTATTCGTCTTAATCTTGATTACAGTTTTGTCTCTATGACAGGTACATATACTATCCTTAGAATCAGTTGGATCAAACATAACAAAGGTTGTCTTTGCAGTTGAAGCTGATATTACTACACAAAGTTTAATCAAAGATTCTTTTGTCTCTTTAATTACACGTCAAACGGTTCTGCAATTGACCGAATCTTTGTTCGGCGATCCATTTTCGTTTGATGTGCTCAAATTCAGAGGAGGGATCACAGTTAGTCCCGAGCAAAAGGCGTTCCTTTTGCAAAGTGATCAGATATTTTTCAATTTCACCTTGAACTTTTCGATCGATCAAATGTTGAGAAATTTCGATGAACTTAGGAGCCAACTCAAAACGGGCTTACGTCTTGCACCGTATGAGGTTCGGGATTTTTACTCGTTTTGGCAAATTTGCATTTTTTTTCCAGTATTTACGCGGTTTTGACTTTGGTTACAAAATCGAATTAGGGATTGTTACATACATATATACCTCTCTTATTGAGTGATCAGGGGTGGCAATTTGGGTCCATGCATATATTTGGACCCAAATCAAACTAAGTTTTTAATGGTTTGAGTCCTAATATTTTAACATTTTAGTTCCAATTGGGCTGACTTTTTATAATATTTGGGTCCAATTAGGTCTTAAATTGCGCCGAATTTGGGTCTAAATTGGGTGCAACATATTCTCCAGTTTGAGTAAATAATCTACATTTTATACACTACAACAACCCCTTACACCACTTTGATTCATAATGGGTCCATTTTGGGTCCTTATTGGTCCACTTTGGGTCCTTGTTGGGTCAAACTATGTTGCATATTTTTTGACATTGGACCAATTGGACTCAACCCACTTTAAGCGCAACCCAAATAGACCCGACCCAAACCCAACCCATTCAACCCAATTGCCACCCCTAGTACTGATCACCATGGGCTCCCGAGGTTTTGCAAATTACGAACTTCTTATCATGTTGGCATTGAAGTTTTGCTTATCCCTAGTTGGATGAGAATGAAATATTTTATCGAAGAGTATTCAAATCCTAAACGGCTAAAATTATTGTTTTGCTTTATTTCGTGGCAGAACTTGTATATTAGGCTGACTAATCTAAGGGGCTCAACGATGTTACAACCGACAACGATTCAGTCACAGGTTGTCCTGGCTGTGGGTATTGATCCCTCGAAACGGTTAAAGCAGTTGGCTCAAACTATCACGGGCTCGCACACTAAGAATCTTGGTCTGAATAACACTGTGTTTGGCCGTGTTAAGCAAGTTCGTCTTTCTTCCATATTGCAACACTCCCTCGGAGGTGATGGAAGTAGTCCATCACCATCACCTTCTCCGTCCCCTTTGCCGGAATCCCACCACCACCGCCACCATCACCGCCACCACCACCACCACGCCGCTGCTCTTACTCCTAGCATTTCACCTTCGCCGTCAAGTGGGGCCCACAGACCCGCGAGTAGGAGAAAAACACATAAAGCTACACCGGGCCCCGCACCGGCACCTATAAAGAATAAAGTGGCGGGGCCGCCAGCCTGTCACTTTGGTCACAATTTTCCCAAATACTCTCGATTTCCACCTTCTGCAGCGCCGGTCCATGCACCTTACGGTGCACCATCACGACCGAAGCGAATAAATTACCCGACGCCTGTACGGGCCCCAGTTCCTACAGCAACGAGTCCTTTGCCAAATGTGGCTTATGCTCATAGTCAGCCGCCGTTGAGGGGTGGATATCATGCAGCTATGGTTTCACCTTCGCCATCTCCATGTGAGTATATAGTTCTTACAAGCATGTCCAAAACCATTGATTTCGTTTGTCTGATAGTATAATTTAAAGACAATTCTTGAAACTAACCCTTTGGTTGACAAGCAAATCAGTGTATAGGAATGAATCGAGAATAGAAGAATATTGAAAGTAAAACAACAATTACCATGTACATGACTTATGTGGTCATAATGTGGTTTTGGTAATGTAAAATGACTAAAACACCCTCCTACACAATTTGGTCCACGATTTAGGATCCGCTTTAAGCTTCTTTATTTCTCACAGGGTGTGTTTGGATTGAGTGATTTGGATTTGGGGAGGGGATTTGGAGAAAGGATTTGAAATGACACCTAAAATGGTGTCATTTGAAATCCACCGTAGTTATGGAAAAAATAACTCAAAGTGAATGTATTTGAAATCCATTATACCTTAGATACATCCAAACGAACTTTATGGATTTGTTGACGGATTTCAAATCCTTCAAATCCTTCGATCCAAACACACCCTCATATTTAGACCCATCTCTCTGCATTAGACACATATTATTATTGATTCTAGAGTTACTAACTACGACAAAACCTATTGATAAATACACGAGTCGAGGGTAACTTAGTACTGAGAAAATGACCAAAATACCCTCCGAGAAAATTTGGTTTGAGAATCAATACCCATTTTACACTTCTTCCTTTATATCAAATTCTACAATCCCATCACTCTTTGCTTACCATTACTTTACTATGCACGTGATAATCGAACCTCAATAACCATGTTGATTTCACTTTTTCGATTGACCTTTTACTCCTTTGCAGCCTCTGCAGGTATATTCTCCTCCAATATATGGACTTTGCTACCATTTCTTCTATTCGTATTGCATTTATAGCATCACAAAAGGAGAAACTTCATCAAAAAAACGAATACTTGTGTGTATTTGTATCCATCCAAACAGAGCATTGCAAATACTGGAGGAATTTTGCTGGTGAGAGTGATGCCAAAAACGGGCATGTCTCACGATTGAGTGCATATATATATGTTGTCTTTTGTGCTTGTAAATATTTTTTTCGATTAAAAGTTCAGTAGGCTAAATGCGTCGAGGTCAAAGTCACAGAGGTGACGGGCCCGTGATGACATGGCACTGCCACTGAGCTGTGTAATGATAATCTCTTGTAAGGAGAGAAAACCGACAAATGTAAAAACATTGCCTTTTTGTTTCTAATGTCTCGCGAGTTATATATGATTCTTCGCGTGTTATTGGGTATATAGCAAGTTTTCGGATTCTGGGGCTGGTTTGTAATTTTACCAGTTTGTTGGGGGTGAAATGGAATTTCTTGAAAGCCAGGTTTGAGATTTGCACCTTGTGGAAATCTCATCTCTGGTTTGAATGTTGATGAAGAGCATAAGCAGTTGCAATTAAAGCTCGTTTGAGCTTTGGCTAATTAAGAATCAATAAATATAATTTTCAAAGTTCGATTGTAATGCAAATAAATTTAAATAATATGCTTTTGATTCGATTGAAGTCATCTAACTCGAATATCGATTTGATTTACATGCACTTGGTGCAATATATATTTGCATTCACCAATACAACAACAAAAAGTTAAAAAAAATTATATGCAAT
Source organism: Verbascum thapsus (assembly GCA_963669365.1). Lineage (NCBI taxonomy): Eukaryota > Viridiplantae > Streptophyta > Magnoliopsida > Lamiales > Scrophulariaceae > Verbascum > Verbascum thapsus. The sequence continues at coordinate 24,682,787 of OY770106.1, forward strand.
AATGAAAATAAGTAATTTTTTTTATTATTAATTATTGTTGTTTGATAGGTGATATTTTTTAAAATGTATATAATAATGGTCCATAAATCATATATCTATGGAACCCTCTAAAAAATAACCATATTATTGCATGTAAGTGAGTCCCACGTCAAATGGGATGTAAGAATATTCTCACATAGGTCTCGTAGCAAATGGTGTTTGAGAAACCGTAACAAGCGTAGGACCGTAAATAGAAAGCGTCGTGCGAAAATAACGGAATGCGAGAGAAGGAGAGGGTTTTTCTGAGGAAAAAAATGGTGGGATTTTTCAATTATAAAGGAAAAGATTAACGATTGTGGGATTTAGAATACGAGAAAAATAAATAACAATAGTTCATACACTTTTTTGTGTGTGTTACCAGTAGTTCATACGTAATAACTGCTCTCGCCGCTCTCCCGTTGCCGTTTCGTATCCCTGAATGCCTCACCAGTGTTCAGGGTAACCCCTTCTTATTCTCTCGATCTACATTTGTCGATCTTGTTTGTGTTGTTCAGATGTGGTAATATGATGTTTGATCGTGATTGGGGGCTTGAATTTTTACCGTTTTTGTTGAAATTCATTTGTTTTATGCGTGGGTTTCGAAGATTTTTGACCTAGAATGTATTGTCGATCAACTGTTTGATTTTATGATTCTTAGAGTCATGACTGTATGTCAAATGAAGATTTTGAATCATTTTATTGAATATCCTATACGATCTTATTTGGTTGTTCGGATGAGGAAACGTGCTGTTTATTCGTAATTGTGTTGTAGAATTTATGGTGTTTTGTTGAGATGCATATGTTCTATGCATGGCTTTGCAAAATTTTTCACGTAAAATGTATTGTCGATTAAATCTTCATGTCAATTGAAGATTTTGAATCACTTTTTTGATTGCAAAATTTCAGACTTTTATACATTTTGCAGGGATGCTTTTACTTATTATTATTCATTTTTTGAAATTAACTTCTCTATAGTTTCAATCTGAAATTTGAAATCCTCGCATATGTAGATCAAATCTCTTATATGATGCCTTTACATCTGATATTTAAATCATATGAAGATTATACGATATTTTGAAGTTACATTGTTTTGGTGTTATGATGTAACCATTTCATTCAAAAGCAATAATTAAAATTAAACATGGGGGCAACCCTGGTAGAGTTGGTAAGGGCATTTGAACTTGTGGCTTAGGTCACGAGTTCGAATCCCACTGTGGGAATGTCTATTTGCCTTCTCTACTGTGAGCCTGTCAGCTATGGGCAACCTAGGCTGGTTTACCTCTCTTGTGCGGTTTGCAGGCTATTGCACAAGAGCGGGGTTTACCCAGTGCGCACCTAACGGTAGCGGCTGCGGGTTCCCTTGTCATCAAAAAAAATAATAATTAAAATTAAACATAATCAACATCTGAATGATTCTATTAATTATAAAGGATGATTGTGAAGCCTATTATTAGGTGGTTTTTAACTTCGAATGTATTAAGTATTGCGTTTTGAAACAATTATTTGAACAATGTTATAATTTCTTCATTTGCAGTTCATTTTGGCGACTTTTAAGCAGAGAAGCGAGGGTCTAATACGAAGGTTTGAAATTTGGAATCAACAAATTATTCTTTTTTTCAGTACAAATCCAATCCCCTGTTGTTTTATATTAAGTTTTGAATTCTGTAGGTGTACGGAGATTAGCACCATGGTTCTAACCGTTGATTTTTGCAGCCTTTTTGATGCGAAATTCAAGTAAGAATCTTCTCATTTACTTCCACAATCCAAACTTCTATCATTGAGTTAAATGTAAATGACCCGAAAATCATGTTGTATGATTGCGATTCCAAATTGGTTTCAATATAACTGTTAATTTATCGATTGATTTAAATGGCTGAATCATTATTCATTTTAGTTAAAAGAAACGTAGGTTGACATAAACGAACATCTTCATGGTCCATTACTCAAGATTCTGATGTTGTCTTCTGGTAAATTTGAACCTGTAAGTAGATCATTCGACTCATATCACAGAGAAAAGTGATTCAAAATTTAGGAAACAAGTTTCATTGAGACCTATAAACCTATGTAATGAGTTCAAAACAACAATCAAATTTCTTTTGTCTCTTACAAAACATTGTATCAGCTAACATTTGGACCCATAATAAACCCTGTTTCTTATCAACTGAACAATTGTGGTTTAATTGCAGACATGTGATGACTAATCTCCCAGGGCAAGACTAACCCTCTAAAAATCCATTTAAGCTGCAATAAGTAGCATGTATAATAGCCATTCTCTCCAACATGGCTGTAGCCGTTGATTTGTGCCATGGATTCAAGCCATTTGCTCGGCCCCCACGATGTAAACTCCAGTCTTTCACTAACCTCGATTACAAAATGCTCGATTTCACTCAACAATCCAAAATCCCACAATCTCTAGAACATGCCTTTAACTTCCACAAAAGCTTCTCAACACCATGCCTATCTCACACCTCTCCTCTACAAGACGACACCTGTCCCAATCCCAAATCAAGGGTCGAGATCATCGTTGGCCATGCTTCGCCACGAGTACGTGCCCTCGTGGTCGAAGTAGCCATAGCTATGGCCTCTGGTATCAACCCTGAGCCCGTCTCTAGCGGGCTCGGTGGGGCCTACTTTCTGCGTTCTCAAAATGGCGACACTATAGCTGTGGCAAAACCGATAGACGAGGAGCCTCTAGCATTTAACAACCCGAAAGGCTTTGCTGGCCGTATGCTGGGCCAGCCTGGCATGAAATGCTCTATTCGAATAGGCGAAACTGGGCTACGTGAGTCGGCCGCTTATCTACTCGACCACGATGGGTTCTCGGGTGTACCTCCAACGGCTTTAGTGAAATTTTCGAACGTCAAATTCAACTTAAACGCCTCACAACCCGATTCGCCTTATAAGATTGCATCTATTCAGCGCTTCGTGAGTCATGATTCTGATGCAGGGGATTTGGGCCCTTCTAGCTTCTCTGTTACATCTGTGCATCATATAGGTATACTCGATGTTAGATTGATGAATCTTGATAGACATGCAGGGAATATTCTTGTAAGGAAAGTACACGGTAACTATGCTGGGGGTGAGGCCGAGTTAGTGCCTATAGATCACGGGTTTTGCTTACCCGAGTCGCTTGAGGACCCGTATTTCGAGTGGCTACATTGGCCACAGGCTTCGATACCCTTTTCAGAATCTGAAGTTGATTATATATTCAGTTTAGATCCTTACAAAGATGCAGAGATTCTACGAACGGAGATTCCATCTATAAGGGAATCTTCGATTAGGGTTCTTGTGATTTGCACGGTTTTTTTGAAGCAAGCGACTGCGTTTGGGCTATGTTTATCGGATATAGGCGAAATGATGACTCGAGACTTTCAAGGTGGAGAAGAAAATTGGAGTGTGTTTGAGAACTTATGCATAATTGCTAAGGCTAGCTTGAACATTGGACTAAGCAATAACAACGTTGATAGTGATAATGAGAACGAAGTTGATGAAATGTTCAAATTCGACAACGAACACGAAGAACAAGATGATGATGAAAACTCACCCTCAAAAGGTAAGCCACCGAAAATCCCGAGGTTTTCGTCAATGATAGTGTTGGATGATGATTCGGGTTCGGATAAAAACGAGGATTATGAGATTATGGATGATTGTGATTTGGAAAGTGTTTTGGATAATTGTGCCAATAGAGACGATAATGACCCAAAGGCGTGTGGATTGATGAGGAGTTTGAGTTTCCCGGTACCTAACTATAATCACGATGGTCAATTTGTGACGCTCGATGAAATGGATGATGAAGGGTGGAGATTGTTTTTGGAGTGTTTTGAAAACCTTTTGCCCTCGGCTTTTGAGGAACGAAAATCGATGGGGTTGTCGAAGCAACGGTTGGGATCTTCTTGTGAATTTTGAAGGATTATATATATAAGTGCAATAATAAATGTCTGCAAGTAGTAATGAATTGATGTGTCTGCTAATGCCATTGATGACAGTATAAGATGTAGATAAAGGTGTAAGGATGGGAGGAAAAGCGATTGGCACGACGCCATCCTTTCCGGTTATAGGGTTGTCGATTTTTTTTTATATTTTTTTTCTATTTTTCACAAACTGTAAATAGTAATATAAATATATAAATCTACTTTTTTTCACATCTTGTATCAAATTCTAAGCCATTTAGGCTGTCTTATAGGCAATCTTTCTATCTTGAAAGAGTTATAATTTATCTGCAAAGGGCTTGTAAATTCACCTCTATTTTACGCTTCTAGCGTTTAGAAAGCTGAATTTCGATATAATCACAATTATATATTTTTGAAAAATGAACTCAATTAGCATTGTATATTGGAGATATTAAAGCATAGAAAGACAATAATTGGACTTGATTACCTCATTTTTCATGTGACATAAAAAAGCCATGGCCTATGCTCATTTTGACGCCTCGAGATCATAAGGCGTTTCAAATTGCGATAATCGTCGTGATACCATTTCATCCTTCTCCATGTGAATATACATCAAAGACAAACAATCATAAACATAATCCACTTCTGCAAATTTCTTATCCTCAGCCAAGAAAGATTGGATTTTTTTATCAACTTCAATCCAACTACATCCCGGGTTCTTCTTCAATCCTAGTTCTTTCATCTTGAATCTAATCCTACGCGCCTCGTCCCAATTCTTCGTTGCAGCATAAATCTTTTCAAGAACAACATAAGTCGATGGATCATTCGGAGCCTTTTCAATTAGGAAATTAGCAATTTTCTCGCCTAAATCAACTTCCCCATGCAAATTACATGCAGCAAACAATGTGCTCAACAAATCAACATCCTCTTTAATGTAATCATTTTTCTCGATAATGTCATAAGCTTCGTTTAATCTTCCAGCACGACAAAGAAGATCTATAAGACACGAATACTCTGCAATTGTGGGTTCGATTTTGTATTTGTTTATCATTGAGTTGAAATAATTTTGTCCCTCATCAACTAATCCTGCATGGCTACAAGCTGAAATGACTGCAAGAAATGTAACTCTATCCGGTCTTATATTTGTTTCGAGCATTTCGTCGAACACTTTCAAAGCTTCAAATGCTCGACCATGAGAACCGTACGCCACAATCATCGAAGTCCATGAAACTAAATCTTTTGTGCACAAATGGTTAAATACATCTATAGCTTCTTTTACAGCACCACATTTAGCATACATATCAAGAAGGGCTCCCATTACTACTTCATTTGAATCTAACTTACTTTCCGTAATGCATTCGTGGACCTTTTTGCCCCTCTCTAACGCAGCTAATTGCGAACAAGCTGCCAAAGCACTTGTTAGTGTAATTGCGTCGGGTTTCATACCTACGTCCCTCATCTCATCGTATATAGCTAGTGCTTCAAAGTAACATCCTACTGATACATAACCAGAAATCATAACATTCCAAGAAACTATATTCGATTTTGGCATCATAGAGAAGATTTTTTCGGCTAAAGTAACTTTTCCACACTTGAAGTATAAATCAACTAGTGAGTTTTCGACAAATATATCAATATATATGTTATTTCTTATAATATAACCATGGATGAATTTACCGTATCGAAGTTGTGCTGATTTAGCACAAGCTACTAACAAGCTGCTTACGGTTGTTGAATTAGGCTTGATTTTCTCTTTGTTCATCTTAGCTAAAAGTTCAATGCACGATCGAATGTCTCCAATCTGACTGTAACCCCCAATCATTGCGTTCCATGAAACCGAGCTTTTGTTTGTAATTTGATCAAAAACCTCTTTTGCCCTTTGTAAGGAGCCACATTTCCCATACATATTCACAAGAGTAGCACTCACATAATCATCCATCACAAGCCCTCTTCTTATGACTTCTTCATGAATTTTAACCCCTCTTTCCAAATCCAACAGCCTTGCACATGAAGAAATCGCAGTTGTAAACGTCGAAGAATCGGGTTCTAATCCTGCCTTTTTCATCTTTTCAAAATATTCCAAAGCCTTCTCACACTGCCCACTTTGGTTATAACAAGAAATCACATTATTCCAACATGCCAAGTCTCTTTCAGGCATTTCATCAAACACCTTCACGGCTGATTCAAAAATTCCACATTTAGCATAAACACCAATCAAACAGCTCGCAATAACAATATCTGACAAAAACCCAGTTTTAATTAAATGATCATGAATCTTTTCCCCGTAATCCACCCTCCTTAATCCACTACAAGCCTTCAAAATACTTGGATATGTATAACTATCAGGTTTCAAATAAGGGAACTGCAATAAACTTTCAAACAATGATAGAACCTCATTGAACATAGACTTTTTTGCATATGCTGCCATTAACCCATTCCATAACGTGATGTCTAATGGGTTTTCGATGTTTCGAAAAACTAGATTAGCGGATTGATATGCGTCGCATGATATATATAGATTGATGAGGTTCTTGCACAAGGCAATGTTGTTTTGCAATCCAAAAGTGATCACTTTTTGATGAAGTATTCGTGTTTTTCTCAATGATCTTGTATGATTTAAGGATTTCGAGAGAGAAAATAAGCTCGCTGTCATGGTGTCCATTCAGGAACTATGAATGGAGGGAAAATAACTGAAGTTTAATTTTAAAGTTTTCCAGTAATAAATTTTGTATAGAAAAAATACAAGGGGTCAAAAAGTTGATAATTCTACTCTTTTTGGGGCAAAATTTTAAATATCAAAAGCTTGTTGGCTAAAATGAAATCGAACAGAACCGAACCAAAAATCGAAATTTATGATATATATAATTATTATTTTCAATATATATAAAATTAATAAATATTATATATTACAAATATCAAAAAATTATATAAAAGAGTAGATTAAAAATGAAAATTACAAAAAATCAAACCAAATATTTTCAATTCGATTTTCGATTTGTCATTTTGAAAAATCAAAACTTTGATTCAATTTTGGACTCTAACCACAAGTCTTTCACACTCGTGTCATTTTTCATCCTCTAGTGAGCAATCAAGAAGACAAAAATGGTGGTCGAAATGATGGAACCAAACACTTGCATCCGGGGTTGTTGCCACAGCCAAACAATCCCTCTCCATCTCCGTCCTTCTTCTTATTCGCTTTCTTCCCCAATCGCCAGAGGTATATTCATCACTCAATTTGATGATGTTTTGATAAGCTCTGTTTGGCTATTCAATCTTGATTTTTCGATTTTGTTGCAGGTGCAGAGAGCGTGGTGTATGAAGGCACTCTTGATGGCAGAAAAGTGGCCGTCAAGAAACCTATTCTATCTACTTCTGATGACATTGATAAGTTCCACAAGGAATTGCAATTACTCTGGTTTGATTTCGTTTCTGTTTTTGAGATTGAATGATTTGAAAATTGTTATGGCTTTTCGGATTCTTCAGTATATGCATTAAGCATGTTTTGATGATTTTGAGGTACAAGTAGAATTAAATCCAAATTCCTCCAGGTCCATTCCTCAAATCCAAATCCATTTCATTTTTTGTATATTCTAATGGGGGATAACATTAAGTTTCGACTGAATTTTGAACTGATTATAAAAAAGGATCAAGGGGTTTTGAGCTGGGGGCACATTTGAACAGTTGAGAATATATTGGTTATGATTTCGAAACTCCTAAATACAATGAAAATTTGATAAAAGAGTACAAAATTGTGCTTATCATGTGATTCTAAAATCTTTTATACATTTGTTGTGGCACATGGTTTCTGCAGCAAGTTGGATCACCCCGGAGTATTAAAGTTAGTGGCGGCTCATGCAAGGCCGCCAAACTACATGTTTTTCTTTGATTTCTACGAGGCGGGAAACCTCACACAGAAGCTGCACGTGGAAGAATGGACTCCCAACATTGGTCAAGCCATTGATATCACTTCTCAATTAGGTATGTTTCTATCACTCCTAAGTATCTTAACGTGATTTACGATACAAAGAGTTTGTTTTTACTTGGTATTTTTGGCTGTGTTTCTAGCTTATGTGGCAAATATTACTTTATCCGTATATGTGGTGGCATTAATCTACGTCATATTTGGCATGATTAGTTCCATTATTTTCTTGTTCTATTAACCGACAAAATATAACCATTCTCAAAGTAGTAAGTGATAATTTTTTGAGAAACCATCTTGTGCTTTATAACAATTTCAATATTATGCCTGAACAAGAAATTTTGGGCAGTAACTTTAAGGTGCATATGCATACACGAGTAAGCACACATCAATTGATACACAAAAAACAAAAAATAAAGGTTGGACATGTGCTGGACAAAGTTACTCTGTTGTCACTTATAACCAAGTAAAGAATGGCATATTCAGTTTACTTGTCTGTTTTTTTGATATACATTTTGGTGCTTCAAATATGTGATGAGTTTGATTTGCTTTTGGATTTTCATATTTACATTTTTCGTTCTTTCTGTTTGCAGCAAAAGCTCTGTTATATCTGCATAGCCTTGGGATCATACATAGGGATGTAAAACCAGCAAATATTCTTGTAATGTCTTTAATAATTTCTTGACGAATATAAAACTCGTGACATATATACGAATTTAATTTTTCATGAAATTTTATCATTTTTCCTTCATAAAGCACTTGATGTTTCACTTTTGAATGATCAATAGTTTACATTTTGCAGCTTAATGAGAATCTTCATCCTCATCTAGCAGACTTTGGTTTGGCAGAATACAAGAAAGATCTTAAACAAGTTTCTATCCTCAATTGGAAATCCTCTGGCAAACCAACTGGTGGTTTTCATAAGAAAAATATGGTTGGCACGCTTATTTACATGGCACCGGAAGTATTGAGGAAAGAGATTCATACTGAAAAATCTGATGTCTACAGCTTTGGAGTGACTGTCAAGTAAGGGCTTGCTATAAAACTGGTTCATATATTCTATAAACATGAATTGGCTCTGCAACCTTATACAATAATTTGATATTAGAATCAATCTGCAAATTTCATTGGAAATATTTTTTTGACCGTTGAGTTCTGTTTTATCAACATTTTTCAGAGTAAATGATGATAGTAATATCTGTTGTTCTTGAAGAAATATACATTTTACCAGGTCAAAGTGGATATGTGGCCTAAATTTATTTAGAAGCACCTCTGACGTAGGGCCAAAATAGTACGACTTAATTTGTAGTTTTATTTCCCAAAGGGTCCCTGATTATGACTCTTGTGCTTGCTTTGGTTCATAATGCTTTTAGGTGCTCTTGCCTTTAGTTATATAACCATTATCTTTCCTCGTGCACTAGAGAATCATGGCATGTCCCCATTTGTGGCCGTCTATTTTAATATTTCGGTTTTCCAAAACAATTTCATGAATAAGTAATGAAAACAATTTCTTCTTTAGTCTTTTTTTTCATGCAACAATTGTCATCACAGAAATATATAAGCTGGTATCTAGCTTTGTTAATGCCAATGTTTACGGCAAGTTTGAATTTCTGGCTATTGCAGTGAACTTCTTACGGGCGTGGTCCCGTATACTGATCTTCGAGCAGAGGCACAGGTTACTATTTCTTCCATTTGCCCACCTTTTTTGTGTTGTTGTTTTATGTTGTAAAAGAATATAGCATAATGGAATAAGAAAATGAAAATAAGATTGAGGAGGAATTCTTTTAATATCTTTCCCTTTTTTCTTTCTTCTTTTTCAACTAGAACTTCAGTTAATTAATTAATTAATTAATCTTTCATACATCTAAGATGGAGATGTAGATATTGTTCTTCGCTGGCATTATCTTTTATAAAGATAGACTGCATGGATATGCCGATCCTTAAAATATTGAATTTACTCAATTATTATCGAACTCATTGACCAAGAGCTTTTGATATGTGCTGAAGGCAGGCCCATACTGTCTTGGAAATGAACTACACCGAGCAGCAACTTACAGCGGCAGTGGTGGCTCAAGGACTGAGACCTGTTCTTGCTGGTCCAGAGACGGGTGTGCCAACCGATTTGCTCTCTCTAATACAGAGATGTTGGGATGAAAATCCTCAAAATAGGCCTTATTTCAATGATATAGTTTCCGAAATCGATTCAATGTTGGTATGTGAAGAAAAAACAGACGAAAAAGAAAATACCTCTACCGACTCTGTTAAACCGTGTGACCATGTTGATAAAACTAACATTCAAAGTTATCAAGAGCTTGTGAATTGGTTTACTCATGGCCAAGGTTTTTCAAAGAGGGATAATATTTTGCCTGAAAATATCGGGCCCACGTGGCTGTTTTCGACTGATTCTATGGTTTATCATCCTGTGCTATCTTGGGGTTCGTTCTCAACTTGTGGAAGAAGGGAAACAATGGAGGACACACACTTTATTATACCCCGTTTCTTCGACAAAGATGATATCCACCTTTTTGGAATCTTCGATGGTCATCGAGGTATGTGGAATCATACGCTCAATAGAATTATTGTTTTTTTTTTCATATGTTTATATAGGCTGAAAAACATTCCTTTTAACCTTACTAGATGCAAATATAAATCGAATTTCATGTGCAGGTGCTGCTGCTGCTGAATTTTCAGCTGGGGCTCTACCGGGATTTTTACGAACTCTGGTTTCTACTCACAGGCGAGTCACATTCAATCATTTTTGTCAACTTTTGCATATAGATTTACTTATATGGCTAAATTTACGCTACAAAAAGCACTTAATGTTCATCTTTTCATCTGTATGCAGTCCATCTCAAGCCCTACTTGAAACGTTTGTGAAGACTGATATTGCATTCAGAGATGAACTAAATTCTCGCCGGAAATTGAGGGGTGTTATTAAGAAGGATTGGCACCCTGGCTGTACAGCTGTCACTGCTCTAATAGTTAAAGACAGGCTCTTTGTTGCTAATGCTGGCGATTGCAGAACGATAATATGTCGAGGTGGGAATGCCTATGCTTTAAGCAAGGTAAGATTGGATTTTCATAAATATATTAATTTGTTGGAATGAGGACTTTGTTTCTGTACCTCAGTGATTTAGGACAACATTGACAAAGGTGAATATGAACTTAGAGTTCTTAAGTAGTTTTGCTAATTATGATATTTATGACACAACAAAGAGATTAAAACTTTAAATATTGCAGGAAAGTATAGAACAAAAGAAAGAGCAAAGGTACCTATACTTTACACTATTAAGAAGGTGGTTAAATCTCTTTAACTATTGAAATAAGAGATTTAGAAAGTGCCTTTAAACGTTATATCACTTATTACTACTATTAGGTAAAAGGACACGGGCTTCGACTTGGAAACCACTTTTAATTCTAACCTTAATCCTAGATGCTAAGCTGTTGCATAATTGATTATAGTAGAATATGGTTCATATAAAATTTATTATGCAAAAAAGCTTGCATTTTCAGCTTTGCCAAAAAATGGTTTTCTAACGCAAAAGATCCACCGGGATTATACACATCGAGGACCAAACATTCATCAAACCAGCATTTGCACTGCGAACTTTGGCTTTTCAACTGTCAAGTGTACTATAAGGACAACTAAATTAAATAGCAGAGAATTATCGAAGTATTGAGGATATCCTAATATTCCTAGCCTAAACAATAAAAACAAAAAATAATAAATCTAATCAATTTAGATATTTTTTTTCATATGTTTGTTGTTATCCCCCTAACGACTTGATCTTGAGCCATAAAACACCTCTTCAGAAAATCATTTCTGTGGTCCTTTGTTGGCTGCACCATTTTTATCCTTTTGGTTTGTTCTTTGAATATAGTAGGATCATGTTGCAAGTTGTGTTGAGGAGAGAGAACGCGTCATAAGCGCAGGTGGCGAAGTCAAATGGCAAGTCGACACATGGAGGATTGGTCCTGCTGCGCTCCAGGTTATTATTCTCTTCTTGAAATTTTCACTTTTCCAATTATATGTTTTATTGAATTTCGGAATATTTTCTCATTTGACCAATAATGGAAAATGAGCAATATAGGTTTTTTTGAAATTTACGACCATTTTTTTTTCCAAAATTGTCTGTTCAAAGTTGCCGTGTTTGAATCATCATGAATTTCAAATATGTGCAACTTGTGAAACGTTTATAATCTTTATTATAAATATACTTTGATAAGTATTTCTCTCAATAGGTTACAAGGTCCATTGGCGACGATGATCTAAAGCCTTTTGTAACTGCAGAACCTGAGATAACCGAAACCATACTATCAGCACAAGATGAATATATAGTAAGTTCCAATCATTGCTATTAAATTTTATATACTGTGATTAACCAACTTGATTTGCCTTTATTAAGCATATTTTCATCTATATCTGATGTTAATTATGAAATCCCTTAAACTCGTCCCTGTATCTCAGAGAAATTAATCTTAAATCTAAAAATTATGAGATTTTTGTCGAGTATTTAAATTTGCATATATCTCCTTTTTGCAGTGAATGCGAATAGATAAATATTTTAATGTGGGCCAAATCCTTTGTAATTTATCGTAACATGGTCGTGTTTAAAACCGAGAAATTTAGTCCCATTCCTTTCGGTATTATCTCTAAACAAAGTAATTTTATTTCCATTTACTATAATATTGGTAATTGTCGATTCAAGTCTTTCTATATATGTCTTTTGGGATTTATCGAATTTAATTCCTCAGTAAATAATTGACTTAAATCGATATTTAATTTTTAGGTAATGGCGAGTGACGGTTTGTGGGACGTTGTGAGCAACTCAGACGTTGTAAGCATAATCAAAGACACTGTAAAAGAGCCCGGAATGTGCTCAAAGAGACTGGCAACTGAAGCAGCTGCACGAGGCAGCAAAGATAATATAACGGTTATCGTTGTTTTTTTGCGTCCCGTATCTACAGCAGAAAGGATTTATTAGATTAAATCACAAAAAATGGTTTTAATTTATGAACAAAAAGATAGGAAAGTAAAACATGGATTTCTACATTTGAAAAAATTGCTCAAATGCATGATTGTATTGTTAATTACAAGTATGTTGGATTTTCAGCCATGAATTTGTGTTTTTATTTCATTCTTTGTTGGAAAATCAAACCATTTTGTGTTATGTGGAGTGAATTAATTGATGGTTTTTTTTAGTGAGTGTATTGACGAATTATTTTTAGGAGTTTCTGAAACTAATATATCGAAAACCTTATAAATAAGCTATATTTATTATGTCTAAAAATTGCTGACTTTAAACAAGAATGGTTGTGAAGCTCTTAAGAACATATATGATTTAAATTATTATGATGTTAATTCAAAATGAGCTTAAAAAAGATCTATATGATGTAATAATCAAAATTAATCTCTTTATGTATGGCTAATAATTTGTGGACATTTTATATGTAGAAATCTACACATATTGTATATGTAGAATTTGTGGATATTTTATATGCACAACAATATACAATAATCTATTACTTTATAATGTTTGACTTTTGAGTAGTTACTGAAAAATAACTTAATTTTTTTTTTCCAGTGATATTTAGGGATTTTATGAATGCAAATATTTCAATGAATCAGATCTATTATGTCTTTAAATCCTATCTTAAGGTCAAAAAATGAATAGCAATCAGACTCACACAACAATATCTGATCTGTAATATAATCTAATTCATTTTATATGAGATTATGGAATTTGCTCTATCAGTAAAACAAATTATTTGAAGCAAAAATGCTAAACCATATGTTTTTCACTTTGGATTTTAAATGAGTGAAATAAGATTTTTTTATCTTTAACTTCAAAAATAGATATTATACGCGACATAATAAAAAAATTCATTAAGTTCTAAATAAGTGTAACATATAAACGATTTAGTCAAATTTGATGATTTGCGAACAAAATTGTATGGCTAATGTAGTTCATTATAAGTACCATAAAAATTAACACAATGGGACTCAAAAATTTTAGATGTAACTAAGTTCCCGATAAATGTAATTTGTAAGAATTAAGTCAAATTTTAATAATTTTCCATACGGAATAGTGCATACTCTATAAAGGTATATACTATATCACATAATAAATACGGATATAAATATCAGATGTTATACACAACATGATAAAACAAAAGTGTTGAGTTTTAGATAAATGTACTCAAACATTAATTGAAATTTCGATAATTTGTTTAACGAAGTAAACGGCAAATAACGGTCCTATCTTACAAAATATTCCTGATAGTATAAAGGTCTAATTTTCATTTTAATGTACATGAAATAATACAATTCTAGAAACAAAGAAAAAAGAAGGGTTTGCATATGCATATCATTTTGTTGCTTGGTCCAAATTCATTGCTATACATACAATCTAATCATCAATTGCTAATGATTTTATTTCAATATTTAGAATTTATGGTGTTTGGTTGCAAAACTAGAAGAAAATTTGTGTAACATATATTCAAGATATCATCAATTTCCATTTGTAAAAGGGCACATTTCATTATAGCATGACTTCATTAGAAAACAAAAAGTAAGTTGTTGTGAGATACAAGTAATTTCAAAGAAGAATCTATTTGAGTCCATTGGTAATCTTGAACCCTTACTTTTTCCCCTTCTCATCCAAACAATAGTCAACTTGCTAAAGTTCAAACTCGAAAAATAAAGAAGGGATAAGAGATATGCGTAACCATAGTTGTACATAATTGTCATTATCGAAACAATCTTGATGGCATTTTGTGCTTTTGAGTTTTCGACTTTCAAACTATGGCTTAGAATGTCTTTACTATTTTCCATTTTTGATCTACGAAATCTAATTTCCATCTCATAATCAATACACAATGTACAATCTTTCGTGTATAAATACAAGGGAGAAATGCTCTTGTAAAAACCACTTTCACTTGGCTTAAACACAACTTTATAAGCTTCTTATTTTTTTCTTCTATCCATGGAATTCCCTAGTCAAAATGCCAATAGCCCTTCACCCAATCCTAGCCTATCCAATGAAGAAATGAATCAAGAGGCGAACCGTGAAAATAATCCCTATATGATCCCACAACCTTTAGATGACCGCGAATATGGTTGCAAGTATTGCTACAAGAAGTTTAGCAACAAGCAAGCATTAGGAGGCCATCAAAACGCGCACAAGATTGAGCGCGCCATGGAGAAAAGCGCACGTGATCAAGGGCGTGATAACAATTTTGCCTATTTTGGTGCAAATCCATCCTATCATGGGATGACTTCTACTCCTAATTTTGCTGGTTATTTTAATAGATCTCATGATTTTATGAATAGGGCTTCGATTAATAGGCCTTATTCTCAATTCCCAGTGCATCATGGGGTCCACTTTGGCTATTATGGACGTCCCGGATCGTACAGTCCACATTCTGTCCCGGGGTTTAACAGTGCGCACTCTGGGTGGGCCCTGCCAGCCTCTGGAGCCCCTCAATTTATGAATCAGCCTTCGTATATTCAAAATCGTGCTATAATTCCTCCGTTTCCTATTATAGACTCAGGAAGTTCCAGTGCTAGACCGAATTTTGAGGGTCTACAAAATTTTAATGGCTTAAGTATGCGGCTTGATGGAAATCCTGGAGGCGAAAATAACAATCAGATTAATGATGATCCGAAAAACACAGAAATTGATGATCCCAACCTCGATTTATCACTCAAGTTGTGATTGAATTCGTGATCTTGCCGTGTTTTTAAGTAACCTCGTTGTAATAAGTGGTCTTAGAACTGCATGTTATGTTTATGTTATGTTATGATTAATGTTTTTAATTAGTTTATTTCCTTTAGATTCACCTTATTGAAAAAAGAAAAAAAAATCTAGTTTTATATGTTCTTGTTTTTCTATTTGCTTTGTGTTAATTAAATTGAAAAGTATGCTTTACTATCTCTTATAATTTCTTTGCCTTATTAGATTAATTTCCATTGCTTGTCAATAAAATACATAATAAATTATTCATGTTTGTACTAGTAAATCACCATGTATGTCAATTTAAAGTAAAATAAGGAAAACATTCATAAAAAGTATTATTGTATTTTTATGTCCTGGAGAAAAATCATGGATTGCAAGTAATGAACATGATTATGTGTATATATATATATATATTAATGTCCAAAATGTTTACTTGTCAAATAGCAATTAAAGAAATAATATTGGTAAAGTGCAATTATAAATCACATAATATTTTTTTTTAATGAAATTTCAATTCAACAATGGTGAAAATAAGAACTTATTAGGTGTGACATTTAAGATGATGTGATTGGGTTTACTCATTGACAATATGATTTTATTCCTTCAGTTTAGACCTGCATAATAAGTATACACATTTTAAAAGTCATGACAGATTAATTTACATATGTCAGGATATTTAATGTAATATGATATATATACTTGAAAAATATGTGCTTAATTGTAAATTACATTTCTTATGCCATTGTCATCCCTAGTAATTATTAGGAGATACTGCAAATATACATGTAATTAATTTACTAAGTCATGTTAACCGGCTTCGAATCTAATGTTGTTATATTTGAAATCGATTGAAAATTGAGATTGTATTCATATGGGAGAGAAAATCATTTGTTAATTACATCGTATACACAAAATATTGATATTGTGTTACATATGCATTGTTCAGAAAATAAATAAATAAAATTAATGATCTTATTAATCGCTTCATTGTGAAAATATCAAAATCTCATCCAAGTTCTAATTCTAAAATCGAGTCAATGATTCTACACATTTTTGCTTAACTTGTGAATGTATCAAATTCACATGAAATCATAATCTTAATGGAATTAATATAGTGATAGTTGTATTGCAAAACATGTATTCTTGTTACCAACTCTTATATAATTTGTTTGATTACTAGAAAATTATTTCATGTAAATCATTTAATTCTCAAGAAGCTATATTATCTTCAATATATTACTTGTTTTCAAAAGTGCGTAATATTATAAAGTCAGTGTCATACAAATCGTCTAAAACTTTCATAAAAATATATAAGGAGAAAACACCTCTACATGTAACAAGATCAAGAAAACCCTAATTTCATTCTAAAATTTTGCAATATATGAATAACTTGAAATTCAAATATGATATTATAGACTACTATAATCAACATGGGAAAGTCAACAAATTTACCCTAATTTAGCATTCCGAGCTTGTTTCCATATGAAATGTGTCAAAGAAACTTGATTGTAGTTTAAGATGTATTATGGTTATCTTATTTCGTAGAGGGGATAATGTACAAACCTAACGAGATGATGCCCGCATGACTAAGCGTATAAATGTGTAGGCAATAATGTGAATAAGATTTGATAATGAGATAATTATAATGATATAATAAAAATATTACAGGAATTAGTTTATATTTGATTTACACGTAAAAATAAAGCGTAACATATAATTGAAAGATTAATAGGTGTTATTTCATCTATTTGATGCTTGCTATACAAATATCATGCGATTTAATAGATCATACATAATATATAGTTTGCAAAATATCTGCAAAGAGAGTCAAATTAGCTTTACTAGAAATGTAAATGTTCATAGTGATTTTTAACAAAATATTACAAAAAACAATTTAAAATTGTAAGTAATGGTAAATCTTTATATATCATAACATACAATAGAAAAATGAATACGTCTTGTTTCCAACTGAGTTTATAAGTATTACGCAAGTGAATCAGTCATATATAATTAAATTAGAATGTGTTGAATTTTTTTCTTCTTGTTTTCAATAGGATAATTTACAAAGAAAAATTAAGTTTGCAATTATTTGATACTAAATAATTAAACTTTTACTAGTACCAAAATGGAATTTTACTATGTTTAAGTAAATAAACAATTAGAATGCATCCATACAATGTCAATGAAGTGAACAAAAGTTTCATCCGCAACTAAATAAATGTTTGCAAACACTATGGAAAAATCATCTTTTGACTTAATATGATAATCTTATAATGACTGAAATTAAAATTGAACCTGAATATATGAGAACAAATATAATGTGATTTTCCCCATTAAAATTGCATGTATAGAGATACGTGAAATTTTATCTATCTGGTGATCGACATTGTTCAAAAGATAATGGATCTAAAATTGCAATAAGGACTATGGAACCAATATTGTGATTCTTGTTACATAATTTTATGATACGTGCTTATATTTTATGATATTTTGATTAAGTTTACTAATTCCATTTGTTAAGTATTGATAAGTTCTATTTTTTTATATTTTTCATAATGATGCTCGACTGTTCTGATCGATACAATATTTGTTAGGATAAATCATACAACATTCAAATGATTAATTAAAATTAAAATATATATATGTTTGTTTGGCTATTCAGTCTTCATTTCTCGAGTCATAAATGCCAATGGAAATGTCGTTATTCATGGTGTCTATTATTAACTTAATAATACCGATACCACAAACATGGTGATCTAGTGGTTAAATATCAAATTTCGTATTCGAGTGTTATGAGTTTGAACTTTACTGAGAGTATTGAGGGGGTGTTTGGCTAAGCTTATAAGCTCTTTTAAACATCTTATAAGATGTTTGAGAGCTTATAAGCTCTATGAAAGTGTTTGGATAATTTTCTTAAAAAAATGCTTATAAGACCAAAAAATAAGATGTTTGGGTCTTATAAGCAAATAAAAAATAAGTTGGCAAAACCCAACTTATTTCAAAATCTTAAATTTGGGATATTGTTTATATTTTTTCAAAGACATAAAATAAACCTAGTTAAGTTTATTCTTTCCAACAATACCTTTCTCCGAAAAAATATTTATTTTTATATTGCACAATTCTCTCGTATAACATTTGAAAACATCTTATAAGTCCAATAGACTTATTTTATCCAAACAGTTAAGAGCTTATTTTTTAAATAAGACGAAACATCTTATAAGCTCTTAAAACATCTTATAAGATGTAAGAACTTATAAGATATTTTAAATAAGCTTAGCCAAACACCCTCTGAATTTGTCACTTTATATGGGTATATTATGAGCAGGTGGTCAAAATCTCGATCCAATTGAGATGATTAATGACTAATGACTTATTATCCAATATGTTGGTAGGGTCATGGTGACCTAGTTTGTAGAAAGTTATTGATGATGAGAAAAATCACATTACTTAATGAAGTTTTCACTTCACACATATATATATATATATATATTTGGTCACAAGTTATATGATTTTGATAGCCAACTATTGCGAAAAAATTTAATCTGAATTTACGACATATCAAATTCAAACTCATTATATGATGAACAAATCCTTATAATTGTAGGATTTGTATACAATCGAAAACAGGCTACTATTCACAAAAGGTATATTATATTACAATATACATTATATCAGTTGTCACGTGATTACAATACATAATACGAAAAAAAAAATTAAATCTAATTCTAACCAGGTTAAATTCAAGTAGCAAATGTCATCGTTAGACTCTGTATCAAATGCTAAGCTTTTTAAAGCATTATGAAAATGGAGCTCATCTCTTTTTATTTATTTATTTCCTAGCATAAATTATTTCCTTTGTCAATCATTATCACTGATTTTGCAAAATTTGTATTTCCTCGAATTTATTATTTGAATAAAACCATCTTTTCCTCTAAAAATAGATCCTCATAAGAAGGCAAAATATTTCAACATCTACAAT
Organism: Verbascum thapsus; assembly: GCA_963669365.1. Lineage (NCBI taxonomy): Eukaryota > Viridiplantae > Streptophyta > Magnoliopsida > Lamiales > Scrophulariaceae > Verbascum > Verbascum thapsus. Next base: position 24,702,332 of record OY770106.1, read on the forward strand.
TAAATAAAGATAAGTATTTGTAGAAAAAAAAAATTAGATAGTGGGAGGAGGTTCTAGTATTTAATTTGGATTGGGAATAAAAGGGAAATTAATAATTTAAAAATGAATAAAACAAAGTTATGTGGAGAATCGATGTTGCATAAAAAATGGTCGGGTATTAGTGATTTCCATGCAGATTAACCACTTTATCCATTTAATTTCTTCTAATATATTTTATTTTTATACTTATTTTATGAATCTTTTATTGATAGTGATTATCTTATCCTTCATTTTAATTTAAAAGGATTATTTATGTTACCACGCACTTCTCGAAATAGTAATATTTGCAATAAAAGAAAATATTTATCCTATACATATTTAGACAATAAATTTTAGTATTTTACTGAAAAAATATCAAATAAAAATATTTTTCTTTTTATTTATTCGATATTCTCTTTTCCTTTTCTTTCTACCTAGTTAAAATCCTTCATCCAAAACACACAAATTCGCATTTTTGAAACCCCTTTTGTAAATGGAAGTTGTAATTTTAAATAAAAGAATAATGGCCTAAATCATGTTTTAGAGGCACATTTATTTGCTGATGTAAGCGTATATGGTATCAATGTGAAATCGACCCTTAATTTGAATCTCATAGGTTTTTATCCTAAGTTAAAGAGGAATATGTTAAATATGTTAGACAAGAATATTTTTGCTTGTTTGGATAAAATTATCCTCTTACAACACTAATTGATCTATAAACGAGTAATGGAATTTACAAATAATAGTTATTGAATCATGTTATTAATTTTTAACAAATTATTATTATTATTATTATAGTTATATATATTGAATCATGTTAAATACATGTAAATCCAAATAAATTAGAATAAAGTTTTATAAAATTTAATGATCGTGGAACAACATAAGATTAGAAGAATCTTACATTATTAGCCCCATCAAATTTGGAATATCACCCACAAAAGTATTTCTCAGTGGGATTCTGAATCAGACGTCAGCAAAAATTGTCTGAAAAAATCGACAAAATTATTCTAATTTCTAAGTGGATATAACATAAGGAAAACCACTATCACCACGAATATTCAATTACAAAATAAAGTTCTCTTCATTAAATTCTCTTCGAAATTTTTAATCTTACAAGCTCCATAACTTACACTAACAGTAACAAAAAACAAAAACCCACAAAATATATAATTAAAAAAAGACTAAAAAAGATAAAGAAAATATCTATTTTTTTTTAATATAATTTCCTAATTTCTTCATGGTTTTGGAGCCTGCATGGCTATCATAGGAGGCATTGGCATAGGAGTAGTAATGGCTAAAACTGGAGCAGACATTTTATTTTCTTCATTTTTATTAATTTCCATAATATTTGCTTCAATATCTTCAATAGGGTTTTGATTATTTCCATAGCCATTGCACTTTATTGGTTCAAGAATTTCCTCAGCCTCTTTCTCTTTATATTCTTTGTATTTTCCCCACAAAACTGAGTATAATCCAATCACAATCAATACAGCCCCAAGAATCCTGAATTAAAAAATAAAATAAAATTTAGTTACTTGGTTAATAAATATTTAATAAGACCATATATATATATATATATTTTATTTTAATTTAATGTAAGAAAAGGGTTTTATATAAGAAAATTACCCTCCAACATATATTTTCTCAGCCAATATAAATGACCCCATGATGGCAACAATGATCATCATCAAAGGACTGAAGGCAGTAACAAAAACAGGCCCTCTTTTTTGCATCACAATTCCTTGTACATAATATGCAATACTTGACGAAACAATTCCCTGCAAAATATTAACAAAATAATCTCATTTAATATATCAATATTCAATATTTCAACATATATATTTAATATTACATTTTTAATTACTTACAGCATAAGCAGCTGCAAGAAGATTCATATCCCAACCAATAACCCAAGCATGTGGTCTATGCTCCATCACAAATGTCACAGCAATAGATTGAAGTGTTCCCATAAAACACACAAGTGCTGTTAGTGATAGCTGAGCTGTGTATTTCCTCAATGTAATAGCCTGTTTTCCAAACACAAATGTTAAACCTACACATATACATATATGTCCAAATATATATATACACATATACATACATACACATACATATATATATATATATAATAATACCTGAAGGATGAAGAAAGAAGCCCAGGCAAAAGTGGCAATAATGAGGAGAATAGAGCCCTTAAACCAGTCCTTATCGGAGTTTTGATTTGTCTGAGGAACATCATCGGATGATGTACGAGGATGAATGTAATTTGACCAAAACATTTCGACTACAGCGCCTTTGTATAGTGTCATCAGCATGGCTCCAGCCACTGTTACTATTGTTCCCACAACTTTTGCTTGGCATCTCAACTTCTTTATATGCACCTTTTCCATCCTACAAAAACCAATCACTCAATTCTTCACTTCCCATTGATCTTTCGTTTTCGAGTTTATTACTATTTTTTCGGGATTTTTATAAAATTTTGAGATAATATGAATGAAGGGTTTTTGATAATAGAGTCTCGTGAGTTTCTAAGAATTATACCTGCAGAGTACTGCCATAACGAATGTCATAGCGGGGAGCATGTTACTCATAGCACATGAAAAAGTTGGTGAAGTGAATTTCAATCCAGCATAGTAGAAATTCTGATCAATAACCGGCCTGTAATAATATAGAAACTAGGTGTTATTCTTTTTGTCATGAATTATATAGTATCTTAATATGCATGAATATATATATATATATATATATATATATATATGTACTCACCCAAGAAGCCCTAATACAAAAAGCTGCATGAAGATTGTGAATGTAATCTTTGGCCTAACTTTCCTGAAAAAAAAAAATTGAAAACATAGATATATGAGTTACTAAACGATATCGAAACGAAGGGATCATAAAACTCGATAAAGTTAATGCATACCTTTCGAGTATTAGAGCAAAGGGAGCAATAACAGCAGTGGCAAAGGCGTGTCGATAAACGACAAGAACATAGTGGCTCATGCCTCTATTAAGTGAAACTTTTGTAATAATGTTCATACCAGCATAACCAAATTGTAATGAAATCATGGCTATGTAAGGCTTTGCCTTCTCAAAAAAACTACTACCAAGGCTTCCTTTTCCTTCCATTTTTTTTGTGTGTTAAATAGAGGAGAAACAACTAAGTAAGAAGTGCTTCTTGTGTTTGTCCTGAGGAATGATAAGATTGTCATTAGAGTATTTATAGTGCTTTTGGGTGGGGGTGGGGGGGGTGGGGTAGGGGTAAAATGGGAATTTTACACTAGAAGGTGCATCTAATTGAATATTCTGATTTGTTTGTGTGTATATCTACACTAACGGGTGTTGTGTGTCCACGTGGCATTATCTGAATTTTTTTTAAAAAAATTGTGGGTGGGTCCCATCTCTTCATTTTTATCTTTTTTTTTTCTTTCTCATCATAGTGGCCAAATGTGTATAGAAATGAGCTACCAAAACAAAAGGTGAGTTTTTAGTGCTAGCTGATGCCATTAAGGGGGCCCCACTTTATAAGGTTTGTGGTGGGTCCGGTGGGGTCCATGTATAGTCAGCACCGGTGCGGTGGCGCGGCATTCCGACGCCTTTACACCGCCGGAGTTGGAGGTGGCACTTGTGTGGGAAGGGACCTTTAGTGTGTTTCAATATGTGTTCTAATTTTAAAAGATTACCTAATAAAAATAAATAGAATTTGAGGTCATTAAAAATAGTATACTAATCTATTATAAGTAAAATGGAAGTAGCGTAAAAGAGACATAAAATAATAGTCATTGATCATTTTATTAAAGGGCATTTTGATTATATAAAGTTATTAGCCTTAAAATAGGCAGAATAATTTGTCTGAGAATGATAAAATATGAAAAATATGTAAAACCCATTTAATTTAGATTAATATGTGAAAAAAATTAGTTCAATTACACTTTAATTATCTCAAGGTTTTCATTTTTTTTTTTTGAAAGGGAACTTTAATTAGATAGATTTATATATCAATGTTAATCAATATAATATAATTATAAAACAAAACTATTAAAAATAAAGATAGAATAATCCATAATTGGTTAGAGCTTAGTCTTTGGATAATATATCTTCTATTGACTAGATAAAAAATGTATTTCAATCAATAAAAAGTCATTTTTACTAACTTTTCATTTCAAAAGTCCAAGTATCATGGTTAATAAATTTTAGGACCTCATTTTTCTTTTTTAATTAAAATTTTGAAATAAATATTTATTATTCATAAGCGACAACTCTGACATCACTTGTGTTCAATTTGGGAACTTAAGAAAGACTTTGCAATTATCCTCAAGTCATTGGGTTATAATCAAGTTTTATCTATAAATTTGAAGCACTAATTAGATAATTATTGAACAATCGATTTTTAGTTGCATTTTCCTAGCAACATGTGGTTCAAAATTATCTGTAAGTCTTTGTTCATAAAAGCATTTAATTTTCCTAATTAAAAAAAGGGAGTAATTTGGTAGGCAAGTTAGCAATTGGAAGAGAATATTTATTAACATCTTATTAGTTGGTTTCGTTTATGTGATTCCATCTTTAATTGAGTGTAGCACTTTGCATGAAGATTATTTGATATTACTTAGTTATATAGTATTAATTTATGACACAATGTCCACTTTAAAAAGTTAGTATAAAACTTTTGCATTTCTTATTATTGGTAGGAATATTAATGCTTCTATACTATATATACATGTGTACCAATCTTAGAATTTATTGATGATAATAATAATAATAATATCATTATTACTATTATAAATAAACGTATCGATTGTCGAATAGTTTGTAACATGTGATTATAATTTAGAATCTTCATCTCCTTTATAATTTTATCTAGAAAGGTTCCATTATTCTTATTATGAATAGTTTAGTTCAATTTTACATGTGAACACACACATATATATTAATATATTCTTAATGTTATTATTCGCACAAAATAAACATTTCGAAATGTCCATTTAAGAGTGCAAAAAGTTGATATGAAATCAATCTCATCAATTCATTGATTTTTAATAAATAATTTTTTTCCGCTAAATTCCAATATTCGATCTTAGCAAGAGACAAACGATCAGTATAAAAACCCTAATTTGATATGACATAAAATTTTTATATTTTAAATTTTAAGTCTTACTAGCCGCCACAAAAGCCAAGCTCATCACTACAATCCAACCAAAATATCATGTATTTAGTCATATATATATAACTCAATTATTCGTGCATAAATTTTTCCAAGAATATATTGTCGTTAAACATTTGTTTATGACGTATATCTCTAGATTTGGTAGCTTATCGAAGATTTATGATTTAAAAAAAAGGTAAATGTGTTTGGTGAGGATGCTAGATTCCTTGACACCAAGCTAATGGGAGTTGATAGATGCCAAAATATGTTTCACAAGTGGATTCAATGTAGATTGAGAGGAATTTCAACTCTTGTACATATATTCGATATCAAAATTAACATGTTGTCACATCTTTCAGATATCATTTTGTGACTTATAAGCGTGATTAAATGTTTGCATATATATATATATATATATATATATATATATATATATATATATTCTAATATACCAACTTTACTTATCAGTTGGATTAATTAACAATTTATATATGTTTGATTTCAAATGAATTTTATATTTTCCACTTATAAAGTTATACCATTCTAGATTTGTTTTTGTGATCTTCTGCTGTTTTTCTTCCTTTTATTATCAAGAATCATGTCGTAGGTAAATACTATAGTTTAGTCGATATCATACCGAATTCTATCTTTACTTGAAATAGTCATACTTTAAAGTTAGGTATGTAAGTTATTCGAATGAGTGATAGAATTAACAGTGTGAAATAAAGAGAAATATATATATATATAATTATACAAAGGAATAGGGAAAATCACATGAATCGAATCGAACTATGCAGATTATTTTTTATTTTTTAAATCCTAGTTGGTTCGAAATCGAACCAAATCATTTTGGTCCGATTTTCGATCCCTAATTTTGAACCAAATTGTACAAATCCAACTCGAACTCCAGCTAATAATAATTTAAATTTATGAATTGAGTAAATCAAGTGCATCGACAATTTCCTCAAAAAGAATTTGGAAAAATTCTTCATATATATTCGAGCAAATCACTAATTTATGTTGTGACAACATCAGGAATTTGGTCTTTTTAAAGCATAAAATTGATAAGACATGTCATGCAATTGCATGCCCAATTGATGACAAATTGATCGTGTATACTGCCTTTCATGACATTGTCTTTATAATTATCATAAAATGCAACTTAGAAAAATAAAAATAATTAGCATATACCCTAAATATATGCTTATGATTGATCATGTTTTGGCTAAGTAAGAATTTGTTCTATATTTGATTGATAAAATTAAATAATTGAACGGTTTGGCCTTATATTCGTATATGAGAAAAAGATTGATTAATATCCGTAGGTGGGTGAAAAAAAAAAAGTATCAAAACAAACAATTTTAGCTAACCAAGATGGGGCAATGGTTGAATGATTGTTGCTTTTTAGGTTTCCACTTTGGATCATCTATTATGATTTAATTTTTGTCGGATTTTTTTTTTCGTTTTATTAAAATTCAGTCAAATTATTTTTAGTTTTATATAAATTTTAATAATATATATGGTTCAATTAAACTCAAACTATGATTCGCTTATTTATTTTAGGACGAAAAAATACACGCGTAAAACACATTTTTAATCTCTAACACTCAATTAATCCTATTTATTGTGTTTCTTTGTTTATTCTAACAAAAAAAAATTGGAATATAATATGATATATGAATGGCCAAAACAAAATAAAACATAGTAAATTGGAAATCTAGTATTGGGGTGGTCTTGTAGGCCAAGAGAAATTTCAATGATCATTGCCTTAGAAGTGACATCATTTGTCACTTAGGCGCATGCCTTAGTCTATTTCTCATTATATTCAAGATTCAATAATGTCACATGACGAGAAAATACCACTCCATTTATCTAAAAAAAAAATTAATATTCTATTTTTATATGTTCCAATATATTTGTCTCGCACTATAATTAAAATTATGCATTTATTGTAACATTAATTTGAATTAAAAACAATTGAATTAATTCAATCCTCCTATAAAACAATTATTATATTTACGGATAAAGAAAGTCGCGTTGCATGAATAATAGACAACAATTACAAAATAAACTAAATCGATGAATGATTTGGAAATTAACTTTATTCATTCTCTAAATTTTGAAAAAATTGACATTTTTTATATTAAAATGTGACAATTTTTTTAGACGAAATATCGAAAAACGAGGTTTAATTTATAGTAATCTAAGTGACAAAATTAAACATTTCCAAGAAGGGTGGGCTAGTTGATTAGCAAGGCAAAAGTGGAGCACATGAAAATGGGCATCTAATCACCCTCAATAATCTCCGACATTGGATGGTGTCTATAATGAAAAAAAATCCAGACAATTGGTTCCAAGTAATGAAGCCATTGTCTAGTCAATTTTTTTTGTCTTAATAAGAGGAAATGGAATGGGGAAGAAAGTATTTTTCTTATTGAATGGGGATCAAGTTGTGATTTAGGGGAAATTATGGGTCAATTATTGAATAATAAGTTGTGATTTAGAGGAAATTATGGACCCATTATTGGATAATCATTTAGCCACTGTTGATTTGACATGTTTTAGAAATTAAAGATTTTGGCGTATGTTCATGAATATTAGGTTCATTTATTAACTTTTTAATATTAGGGTTTGGTTGAGGGAAATCATGAATACAACATTATGAATACTCATGTTAGGAATGGTAAGATTAGAGCACGAAATAAAATCACAAAAAATAAATTAAAAGCGGAAAGATGATACAAACATGAGGATTTATTGTGTGTTCGGCATAACTAATTTGTTTATATCCACGAGTCAAGCTAAAATATATCTTTATTTCTTTTAAGTGAAAAATAAGAGTATTTGAGTACATAAAATAGTTACAATATTGTATTCACCAATTTATAATAAATGAAGTAATATAAAATTACATATATATTTCGTCTTATTAACTTTTATCTTTATATAGTTTCCAATTTAATTTGTACATTGCATGTTAATAATTTAGTTCCCATAGTTATCATTTTGCATGCAAATTGCTTCTTCAAAAAGGTCCACAAACACATTTGTGCAACTATGAAATCCCACCACCTTTTTAAATTATGCACAAACTTTCCATAAATGAATACTTTAACACTTGTTTGGTCCAAAAAATTTGGAGAAGAAAAGAAAAAAAAAATGAACCGAAAGCTCTTTAATTTTTATTATTTTCCTCATCAAATAGTGATGGAAAAATTTGGCACAAATTAGTATTAAGTTTCATCTCTTTTTCCCCCTTTTTTTTTATTAATTAAATAAGAGAAAATGATTTTTCGTATGTTCATTTGTCTCTAATCATTTCTTTAAACCAAACAAAGCGTAAGACTCCATAATCTCCATTCTCGATAATTGTATACGAAAGAAAAATAGCTTTATAACAAATACATATATATCACCTCTTAAATCAAGAATGAAATCAATAGGCATGTTACAATATTCTAAAATATTAAGTGCAAAGAAATCATCATCGAATATCATTTTGAACTATGAAAAACACAATGCAACAAAACACAATTATCCTACAATATTATCTTTTAAAAATTATAATATTTAATTAAGTTTATGCTTTCTAAATTTCTCTATAATTTACTAAACTATTTTTTTGTTAAATATAAATCTAATGTATATAATAATGTCCTACTTTTCACTAGTAGCTTTTTTGATTGAAAAAAAAGGAGAAAGAAAAAAACATGAATTTAAAGGTTCAATCTCTTTTTCTATACAATCTTTTTACATCCCACATAAAGGATTGGTTCATTGACCAAATGTCCTATTTTGTTTTTTTTTAATGAAATCAACAATATATGCACTTAGATGTCGATTATACAATCAATATATATTGTTTTTTGTGTAATATTTTATTCAATCCCACGAATGCGAATTTTATATAATTTCTTAACTTATAAAAAGTATTGAATTATTGAGATTTAAGTGAAATAATTAATATCAATCAAAAAAGTTATGGTCAAAGATTCATTTATGTGATGCAAGGGGTACTCATCTTTAATACAATCATGCAACCATTACAGCTTTGGCTTTACAGCTTTTTCCTGTGATTTTCAACTTATAAGCTTACATAACAAAATTAAAAAATTCAAATAATTTGGAAATAATCACTTTTTTGAAAAAACTAAGATTAACAATTCTAATGTAGCTATAAGAGAGATATAATCTTTTGTTTATTGTAAATCCGTAATCATGCACAAAATATTCGATGACAAATTTGTACGTACCTATTTGTTTGGACGGTTTTATGGGAAAAATCACATTTTTTTCATTATCTTTTTTCTACGTATTAGGTGTACACGGTCGGGTTCGTACCTAATTATTTGGCAGTTAATTAATTAAACTAGAAGTAATGCATAAACTGCGAATAAATAAATCGAATTTTTAAAAAAATAAGCAATTTTATTTCGGTATTTCAACAATAAACTATATGATTTTCCTTTTGAAATAACCAAAACTATTGCTCTTAATTGGCATTAGTAATGTACATAAACATTTATAGTTCATATCTATCCTATTAACTATATTATTATGTGTTGTGGTATTAGTTTTTGATAAAAAAAATTTTTGTTGTAAAATGACTTAAAGTTCTAGACCTATTATTAAAAGGCCTATTTTGTTTCCCTATATATTTAGAAAAATTAAATTTTGATTTTTTTTAGTATGATACATTGTATTATGTATCTGTTTAATCAATAGTAAAATATTATCTCATATTTGTGGACATGCTACATAAATTTTTGTATAGTTATGTTTTTTAATCTTTTATTTGTGTTTGTTGTAACATATTTTGAATCAAAAATTATATAGTAACTAATATTAAAATTCTTTCGGCATCATCTACATCGATATATATTTGATTTGAGTGAATGGCACATAACTATGTCCATTATTGTATTTTGTATTCTTATTCCATTCGCTATTTCAACAAAGAAAATAAAAAATATACATAAATCGAGATCGAGCCACAAATGTTAAGCTCAGCGAGCTAGATAAGAAAAGGGCTCGAGCTCGTGAAGTTTGAGTCGATCTTATTATCATATTTATACTCCAAAAATTAATCAAAAATAAAAATAAAACATATACCCAAATAATTTATCATTGATCACTCTATATTATATATCCTTCTCAATTATTGAGTTATTTTCTTTTGAAGATGAATACTTTAAATCTATAGGATATTCAGGCAAGTCTTTATCTATTACTTTTGATCTTTTTTTGATGTGTATATATATCTATTAATCACAACAGTTCAATCTCACAAGTTTTTCTCTATCTTTTCTCCCCTTTTTTTGATTACTTGTAGTATTTATGATATGGACTATTTACTAAAAAATGAAACAATTTTAATTCTAATTTTTTAAAAATAGCCAAAATGCTTTTGCAATAAAGAAAATCGTGCTCCTAATCGACATTAACCAACGCATATATATTTAAAATTCATATATATCTAATTAACTATTATTAATTTTGTGGTATCAAATTTTTTAGAGCTTTTATATATACTTTGTATTTTCATTTTATATAGTACTTTTTTAAAGATTAACTATTATTAATTTTGTGGTATCAAATTTTTTAGAGCTTTTATATATACTTTGCATTTTCATTTTATATAGTACTCTTTTTTTAAAAAAAAGTTCAAGTGTTCAACATCACCCATGTTTTTATTTTAGCAATAACAACATGCAAATTAATTACAAGAACTTATATATAAAAATACATTTGAATGATATATATTCTTCTAATAATTGAATTATTATTTCCATTGAAGTGGATACTTTATACATTTATAGAAAATTCAGACAAGTCTTTGTCAATTACTTTTAATCTTTTTTTTGATGTATGAATTATATAGTTCAATGGTACAAGTTTTTCCCTATCTTATTTCCCCTTTTTTTTGTCACTTGTCGTATTGAATATTAACTATACCCTCACGCAAAGGCATCAAGCCTCATTTGTTACTTGAGATTCATCTCAAAATGGACTAGAATAGATTAGATTGTTCTTTTCTTCTTTATGATTGGATAATTTTATGACATATTGAGCCTAATTTTGTCGTTTTATTATAATTATTAGATGTGTCAATAATAAAAAAATCTCTCTAATTCAGTAGTTTATAATAGATCGATTTCATTAAATCCAGTATATTATAGAATTTTTTCAATTTAAATGTGTTATAACATTTCTTTTTCCTTCTTTTTAAGTGCTTATTCTTTTGCCCACCTAAAGGATATACTTGCTTGCTATCTAGGTCAAATGCAATAATATACTTTATGTGGGTGCATAAAAATGACACCATGAAGACACTAGAAAAAATGTTTTTTAAAAAAGTTGGGAAGTGCACCAATTTAATATATATACATATAAATCTAAATATATATATATATATACAAACACAATAATATATTAGGGAAATTGATTTGTAATGTTAATAAAAATTTAAAACCATTGAATAATACACATTAAAAATTCTACATGTAAGAGTGATTTAAAGATATGGAGACCTCAAAATTAAATGTATCTATATTTAGTATTAGTATCACCACACATCAATTTTTGTGTGTGAAGTGTAGAGTTCAAACTCTATTTTTCTTATCTATGACCCCACATTGTACTTAAAAAAAAAATAATAGATGGAAAAATCTTGTTTATGCATAAACACGTCTCAAAATCGTGCCCGACTCTATGTACACATCATTTTGATTTTTGCTCAAAACGAAAAACGCAATCATAGGTATATAAAACAAAGGAGTATGACTAATAACACGTCTTGAATAACATTGAAAAGTGCAAAAAATGCAAGTAAAAAATACTAGTAATATATACTAGTAATATATACTAGTTTTCCTAGTTATATATATATATATATATATATATATATATATATATATATATATATATATATATATATATGAAGGCAAATTTGCATTTGTACTATGCATAAGTAATATAATTTAGATTGCTACAAATAAATCACAATCATCCTATTTTCCTCAATTAAAACCAATATTCTAGCTTTATATAATTAGTATCCACATTTATATTCTATTTTTGTGGGCACTTTGGATATGTATAAGCATATGGGCCTCAAATAATATTCTTTAAAATTGTAAATGTCAAAAAATAATTGGCCCAAAAATGGAAGTGGATATTTTTTGTTAGGCTAATTTATAATTGGATTTTGATCTATCCCTAACCCTAATATATTTAGTATTTCAAATATAATAGGGTTTAATCTCTATTAGATTAAATGGGTACAATATTTTTAGTTAGGGCTATTTATAATTGGATTTTAATCCAAAAATCACTAAATAAATGAATGTATTTCTAGTCCGTTTCTTGTTTGGTTGCACTTAATCATATTTCACAAAGTGAATGATTTAATTAGTATATATGTTCAGTCACTTATTTTATGAAATACACCAAGGTTGATGATATTCTTTAGCTATTTATTGAGTACCACAAGTTTTGCTTTTAATTTAACTAGTAAATAACGTGAGCATTGCATGTGATTATAAAAAGAATATTTATACTAATTATTTTCATAGACCAATATGCTTTTTTTATACTTTTGTCTTCATTTAAAAAAATAAAATAAATAAAAAATTTGAAAATTGTAATTAGTGTCATTATTAAGAATCACTCTAAGTCTCCATAAAATTATTTAATTATACATTTTTAATTATCACAAAAATAGGGTATCTTAAGTTATATTTCAATCATTATGAGGAATAGTTGGCAATGTCATTTTAGTTCCATTAATGAATGATGTATTGATAAATTTTATTAATATAAATTATCAAAGACGACTAAAAGTATCTCAGAAGTTAGAAAAATTAAACATTTTTGAATTTTTAATGATCACTATTTATGACTTTTAGATTATTGAAAAGTTTCTCATTTGAATAATGTGTAATATAATTATTAATAATATATATTAACGATAATTTAAGCATCTCTAAAATAATGTAGCAATCATTTAAAAAAAATTCCAATTAATCTATATTATACTAAATCATCATATATATCCTACTAATTAAGAACTATTAATCAAAATCCAAAATTCACCAACTTCTTTTCTATTTGTTTGTCGGTCTGTCTATGTGTATATATCTATCTATCTTCTATCTACATTATTGATTTAATAATATTTGAATAATTAGATTTAATAATATTTGAATAATTAACATTCACATAATGTAATAACTCATATTGTAATTTTCCATCATCGACTAAAATCATAAACAAGTTTGGTGTTTCCTCCCATTGTTATTTTATACTTCTACCTCCCAACTATCTACTAAAACTACAATTAACATAATTCATGTTCCATACAAGTTTAATGAGCCATAAATATGATATCCCACATTGCATTAAATTAATATCCGAGTTGAAATTTGTCTAATTTATAACTTTCAATAGAAGTCTAATACTAATTTTAATATAGTATAGATGTAGATTAGGTATAAATAGATAGGTTAGGAGTTGGTGACTTTTATAGTTTGATTAATAATTATCTTAATTGGTAAGATTATGTTGAGAATTTTATGGTTTTTTCACAAGTGAATGAACACTTCCAAAATCCATACTAAAAAGTTAAAGTCGAATACTTTTAATATAGTATAGATATAGATTAAGTATAAATAGATAGATTAGGGGTTGGTGAGTCTTTGAGTTTTGATTAATAAATATCTTAATAAGTATGATATAATGATTGAGAGTTTTATATTCTTTTCACACTTGGAGAAAACAATTTCAAAATTCATATTTTTAAAATATATACAGATGTTAAACATTCTTAATAAGAAAATTATGAATTATATGTATCCAATATCTAAAAATGGAGAATAAAAAATACAATAAATATTTAAAATATAAAAAATATTATTGTGTACTTCAATTTAGTATATACCTTATCATCTCATCCAAACAAAAGACCACAAAAATGGACATGATCACATATCTCCAAACCCTCCTCCTCTTCATCTTCCTCATCTCTATCTTCTTCCTCAAACCAAAACCCCATAGCCATGGCTTCAGAGTCTACCCACTCCTCGGGACACTCCCCGATTTCATCCGCAACCGCCACCGCTTCCTCGAGTGGAGCACCGCCATCCTCTCCGGCTGCCCCACCAGCACCGCCGTCTTCCACCGCCCCGGAAAGCTCCACGGGGTCCTCACAGCAAACCCTCAAATCGTCGAACACATGCTGAAAACCAACTTCGATAACTACCCTAAAGGCCCACGTTTCATCACCCTTCTAACAGATTTTCTGGGCACTGGAATCTTCAACAGCGACGGAGAATCATGGAAAATGCAACGAAAAACTGCGAGCTACGAGTTCAACACGAAATCGCTGAGAAATTTCGTCATGGAAAACGTAGCGTTTGAGCTGAAACGACGGCTAGTTCCGATTCTCGAAAAATCGGCACGAAACGGCGTCGTTTTGGACTTCCAGGACATTCTTGAGAGGTTTGCTTTTGACAATATCTGTAAAGTCGCGTTTAATTTCGATCCAGGTTGTCTTGGAGGAGATGGTAGTGAAGGTAAAGAATTCATGCAAGCTTTTGATGATGCTGCAAATTTAAGTTCAGGTAGATTTATGTATGCATTTCCAGGGTTATATAAAATTAAGAAGCTTTTCAATATGGGCTCTGAGAAAAAATTACGAGAATCAATAGCCACTGTGCATCGATTTGCTGATACGATAATACGAACCCGAATCAAAGAGATGAAAAACGATGAAGATTTATTATCAAGATTCATACGAGCCGGAAATAATCATAATCATAATAATAATTCAGCTGAATTTCTTAGAGATATTGTAATAAGTTTCATCTTAGCTGGCCGTGACACAACATCATCAGCTCTTTCATGGTTCTTCTGGCTACTATCAAACAATCCACAAGTTGAAGAAAAAATCCTACAAGAGTTAGAAAAAATTCGAATCGAAAACGGGAAAAAGATAGGTGAGATTTACAGCTTTGATGAGTTAAGAGAAATGCATTATCTTCAAGCTTCAATAATGGAGGCCATGAGACTATATCCACCTGTACCAGTCGACACGAAAGCTTGTAAAAACGACGATATATTACCAGACGGGACATTTATAGGTAAAAACTGGTTTATATCTTATCATACATATGCAATGGGGAGAATGGAAAGTGTTTGGGGCAAAGATTGTTGTGATTATAAGCCTGAAAGATGGATTGATGAGAATAGGGTTTGTAAACAAGAGAATCCATTCAAGTATCCAGTTTTTCATGCAGGTGTAAGGATGTGTTTGGGTAAAGATATGGCTTATATTCAGATGAAATCTATTGCTTCATCTGTTTTGGAGAGATTTAGGTTTGATTTGGTTAAGGATAAGGAGAAATGTCCTGAGTATTTGTTGTCTTTGACTCTAAGGATGAAGGGTGGTTTGCATGTTAGGGTTCGTGAACGGAGTGATTTTTATGGAGTCTCGGGATTATAAGCGTGCAGATATTTATATATAATGAATTACGTGAATTATTAAAGTACCCTTTTATCGAATCTCGATAAATTAGAAAACGGGTAGTGAAAATATAGGATATTTATCGTAATTAGGGTCTCGTGTATTTATGATTATATGATTTATCTATGTATTAGAAGGTAAATGGTTGTGGGTAGGGATATTTAAAGTGTATTATTCAGTGGGTAATTACAATGAGATTTTTGAGAGTTTACAAATTATCAAAGTACCTTTTATCGAATTTCGATTAATTAAAACATATATGGTGACATCGTAAGATGTTTATTATGATAATGGTCTCAATGTAGGGTTGTTTATATATAATTTAAATTTTATGGTTGTGATGGTAAACTTGTGATTACCCTTTACATTTTGGCTAGCAATTATTGGCAGTGTTACACTCGTCAATTATTTTGTTCTGAAATCTCTCTAAAATGTTGATGTTATGTAAATATTATTCACAAGTTTTTTGTTGTGTGGTATGATTATATTTTGTCTTGATTTACATGGGTTTTTTTATGATTCATTTGTCTTTTAGAGCTTTATTTGATGCCCTTGTGTGAGTATAGATTGGCCTTTTCTCTTTGTACATATATGATTCCAAGTGATGTGGACTTGTATCCCTGTGTTAAAGTAAGTTGTATTATATGGTAAATTTTATAGTAAATTGGATTTAATATAGTTGATTTATGATATATAATCAAATGAATTGATATTTTGATAAAATATTTTATGTATCACATTTAATGAGTTGTAATAGACAATTTATTAAAATCAATTTATTATAGAATTGCCCAAAATTATGCATATGCGAACATGATTTGTTTTATAGAATCATATAATGGACATAAAATATAACTTTATTATTATTTTATGTGTAAAAATCTTGAAAATGTACTAGTGGTTGTAATTATTTGGTCTTATGATAATCCACTAGTGGTTGTTATTGCTTATTGTACTAGGTTTTCTTCCTAATAGTAGTTTACATAATTAATCATTAAAATAGCACCAATAATTAACAATTGTAATGCGAGCAACCTTTATATATGTCATTGCATTGATTGAAACGTTGGGAAAATATAAATTCAATTTATACCTATCTCCTATCTCTTATATTTAAATGTGTCAATAATAAAATTATTTCGTCCTATATAAAAAATACTTGCATACCTTATTTAAATTTAGAATCCTTTTAATAGTTATAACTTATAACTAGAGACTCTTTAATATTATACCACTATTTAATTTATAGAAAATAGAGCCTCATTTTACTTTAAGTGCCTTATAGAGCTAGAAATTTAATAAAAAAAGCGTAAAGATTCTTAGGTATCGTTTGGTTGGTATCATGTGATTGAACATGATAATATAATTATGCTTGATAGTTATGAGAGAAATTGAGAGATTCATTGCCAAAAACTTGTTTGGTTAGGATTATAAATGAGAGTGATATCCTAGATGATATATATTCAAGTTGTTTGGTTGACATTATATATAAGGAGTGATACAATGAAAAAGTCTAAAATACCCATATTGTTGATGTTGAATTATCAAAATCATATATATATAAATTATACTTCAAAATATGGAATATATTTTACACATCAAATAAAAATATTTTGAGTATCTTAAAAAATATTATGATTATATAAAATATATTTATTTTACTTATGTTGAATTATAAAAATCGGTTGTATAAAATTATACTTAAACATATGGAATATATTTTATAATCAAATAAAAATATTTTTAATATCTTGATAAAATAACATAATTATATAAAATATATTTACTTTACTTATCCTAATCAAATAAAAATATTTTGAGTATCTTGATAAAATAACATGATTATATAAAATATATTTACTTTTCTTATCCTATTATTGAAGTTGAATTATCAAAACTATATATATAAAAAATTATACTTAAAAATATGGAATATATTTTATACATCAAATAAAAATATTTTGAGTATCTTAATAAAATAATATGATTATATAAAACATATTTAATTTGCTTATTTGATGATTTTAATATCAAAGTTTGAAATTTAATTCCATATTTTTAAGATTGATTCAATAATAGGTTTTTAAGGAATATAACAAAATAGAAATTAGGTTAAATGATAGGTTAAATGTGAGGGGTAAATTCGTAATTTTACTTTTTCAAAATAGGTTGGATATAATCTTGTGATAGTGGATACCACCTACCTGGTGGTATCTACTATCTTAGATATTATGTGATTAAATATCGGGCTTGTTACGTATCATGGGCCGACCTTGTTGAACCAAACTTAAAATTAGGATTGATAATCAATATATCACCCCTATAAACCCCAACCAAACACTACCTTAACATGCTAGAACTAAAACAAACGTGACGATTAGAATAGGTTTAAGAAATTATTTTGTCCCATGTAAAAAAATATTATTTGAAGTGCGTTTAATAAAATTATTTCGTCTATGTGTAAAAGACTAACATGTGGTATGCCACATATCTTTATTTAAATTTAAAATGCTTTTAATAGTTAAAACTAGAAACCTTTTAGTATTAGACCATTATTTAATTTATAAAAAAAATCGAGTGTTACTTTACATTGAATAAATATATAAAACATAAATATAATTTATGATATAAAACTTTAATAAATGAGCTAATAGAATCTTACAAAATCAAGCACAAGGCAAAGAAGTTTAATTTTGATACTGTAGTTAAATTGGTATTTGGACATTTTTTTTCAATTTGATTTTATTTTTCACCTACCCATCTTACAAATTTAGATGTACAGCAAAAAAAATATTGTATTGTTTAATAATAAAAGTTAAATATTGTATTGTTTAATAATAAAAGTTAAATACATTTCAAATAATACTTTTTTATACTTTTACACGGATATAAATGATGAAATTGTTGTTGAATTACCTTTCTCACATATAAATTATATAAGGATACAAAATTCAAAACTATATCATGATTGTAAAAAAGAATAGATTGTTATCCTCTGTCTAAAGGTTTACTTATTATTGGAGTTATTAGAATGAACAAAATGTAAAAACAAACGGTGACTAAAGCTGCATAATATTCTTTTCATATATGATGTATAACTTATATTTAATATAAAGACAAATCATAAACACCACTAATTTCTTTTGTAATATGATGCTTATGGTTATTCTTCCTTTTAATCTCACAATAAAGAATGTAAAATAAGTTTCAGGATAAATATAACATGTTAAAAGTCATGGGATTAATATTTTTTATCCGGAACTCTGAAAATTACTATAAGAGTTTCATTCTTATTCATCTCTCAGCAAAATGATAAAGATATCCATTACTAAATAATGTGAAACTTTTTCACATTTTTTTCCTGATCAGTATACGGCCGTACCATCAAATGGTTTACGACTTAATAGAAATAATAACAAAAATCATATAACAACACATAAATATATAACAATATACTTGAAAAATTAGAATATAAGTTACTATGTGTTAAAATATACATTTTTTTATAATATCTTTTTGATATTATTAAAAGGAGAGAGAATTAAAAAATTGATGTATTTGTGTGAAGTACAAAGAAGAAAATATAAATTAATGATAAATTTAATATATATATATATATATATATATTGATTGACATACTAGAAAGTAATATTATTATTTTTGTCAATAGAAATTAAGATGATATTTAAACAAATAAAATAAAATTGATCAGAAGTATTTAAAAATAACAATTAATAAGTTTTTTAAGCAATTATAAATAAACTATTAATTACATTATACTTATTTTTACTAAAGTTATTTTATTTTCGAATACACGTAACCATAAATTTCCTTAATTCAATATAGTTTCTCGTCGACAAAAGATGAAAAATGTTTTATTTTTATTTGTTAGTGATTTCAAATAAATCATTATCTATTTTTGTGTCCTATATGGATAAAGATTAATATATTTTATATTTTTAGGCGGATGTATAATTATTTTGGGATCATATTTATTGAATGAAAAAAATAATATGTTAATCACTATGAAATGATATGGAGCAAGTGAAGAGAAGTAACTTTAAGTTACTGTTAAATTTATTCCCTTTTTATTTATATCATTATTTTCATTATCAAATCTTATTTATTTTTGAAAATTATTAAACCACTTTAAAAAAATATTTATATCTAAAAATTCAAGAAAACAAATTCAATATAAACACTTTACACGACCAACTTTTCATTAACGATATTTCATTCAGAAACAACAATATTTAGAATTACTATATTTATGAATTTAATTAGTTTGGACATTTTACGGTAAGAATGAATTAATTTACTAACAAAATTTAAGATGATCTTTATGTAGACAACTTTTGGAGTATTAACAAGATACAAGAAATTTTGTAATTTCACACTTTTTTTTTTGGTTACATAATTTCACACTTTTACTTGTGATTTATAGTGTTAAAAGTTCTAAAGCCCAAGTTGGGTTTATTGGGCTCCAAACCAACCCAAAGTGGGCTTTAACCCAAGTTGATTCATACGGCCCAAGACCATTTGCAACCACCCACTGGACACACACGTGTCACTCACTTATTGGTTGTCTATAATCTTCTTCTGTTCACACGTACACCAGATCTTTACCCAGTAGATATTCCGACGACTTCGCTTGGCTGCCACCGCCCACTTGCTGTCCTTTTTAGACTTTTCACCTTCATTACATCCAAAACAAGGAAAAAAAATATCTCAATTAATTAATTGTAGTCCTATAAGGTTATATTTTGTTTAAGTTTATTATTTACAAAATTAAAAAATTAGTTACATAAAATGTGCATTTTTTCAAATTCATAGTCCTAGCCATTGAAAAAATAAATAAAAAATATTTTGTATGGTCTACCAAGGCGAGCGAATTATTGTTCTGATTTATTTGAAACATAATCGAGATTCAAATTTTGTATTTGAACCTATTTTATTACTAATAATCGAGTCAGACTTAAACGAGTTTTTATCGACACAAAACACGAGTTGAATTCAAGTAAATTGATTGTTTTGTATATAATTATATTATTCATAATATTCGAGCCGACATTTAAGACCTAGCAAAATGTTTTGAAAATGATTTGCTATAATACAAAACAAATTAAATAAAATTTTAGTAAATGAACTCGAGTCGATTAACAAATAATCTAATTTATTTTGAACGCTAGTTATATTCACAAATTTAATTTAATTTTTTAATAATTGAGATCAAAATTATAATAGAATATATTATAGATGACTATTTTTGGGAACTTTGTAATAAATTAGGTTAAAATTGCAATTCTTACCTACTTAGAATTATATAAATAAAATCCATAATTCTCTTCTATCACTCTCTTCAATTGGTGAGAGGGATAATCCAAAGGAAATTCGAGAAAGGGTTTTTCTCCCTCTTCTCCAATTCTCCTCTCTCTCAACAATTCACCATAGATACATATATCTGTATCTATACTTATATAGTTAATTTTGTAGTTTTTTTTTTTTTGTATTATTCGGAGCTATGGATTTGATTTCTCAAGTACCTGTTGAGGCTGCCGAGAGGGAGAACGGCGCCGTTTTGGAGCAGAAGCCGGCCTATGTGTCTATGGTGGATCCTTTTCTCGTTGAGGCTCTTCAAAACCCTCGTCATCGGTTAACTAGTTAGTTCTTTTCGCTTTTTGTTGGTTATTTTTTTGTTGTCCGAGTTTAATTTGTTCTTAGTTTGTTAATTATGGTAGCGTGATGTGTTTGTTTTGATATGCTTGTGTGATTTGGTTTTGGATTAGAGGTAAGAGATGTGGATATTGTGAGTTTGAGTTAATTGATAGATCTAATGGAGTTTAATTTTGTTTTACTTTGTTGGTTGTGCTAGTGTAGGATGTTTTAGATGCTGAACTAATGTAGATCTGGATTAGGAACTCGAAATTGAGCATAATTGAGCTCGTGGGAAGAGCTTAAGGGGATTAGTTACTAGCATGTTAAAGAATTGAATTGTATTTAGCATAAAATCCTGGTGGAGTGTGCAAAATTGCACGAGCTAGTTTGGTTATCCGAAGGTCGGACTGATTTCTTCTATGTTGATATTTTTACTTGCAATAGTTGTTGGGTCTTTCAATCTCGGAAAAGTATTTCTCAGAATATTTAGCATGGAGTTATTTATGAATGTATGCTCTGGACCATTATTGATCATCTGTTCAATTTCTTGAGGGTTTTTTTTTTTTGGTCTTTTTTGTTGGTTAGAAGTTCAGAGTGGTAGAAAACCAAACATTTACATGAACACTCTGTAATCACATCACTAATCCAATGTAGAACTAATTGAACCTCCTTTTTTTTTCTAGTGGCTGCCAGTCTTTTATGTGGTATTAGGGCAATAAGTACTTATATAGATGGCAACATGCTAATGGACTTCCTTAAAGTTCCTTTGAATATTTAAACAAACTAAAACAGAAATTTAGGGCATGTTAACTGCTGAGATCATTCTACGCGATTTATGAAGATAGTTTAAGTTTATTCATTGTTTATGATAGTTGATATATAAATTTGTTCTCGAGGCAACTACAGGGTGGGATTAAGTAATTTTTTTCTCTGATTGTACCACTTGATGGTTTCTAAAAGTGGTCATGTGTGTGTAAGTTTTTTTATTAGAATAGTTTATTGACGTTGAGAAGGGAGCTTTTGATTATGAGTCCTGATATTTGGAAAAGGAACCATACTATTGAGAACTCTGAAAAGTGGAAAGAAGAGCTTGAAATTAGGGATGAAACCTGAAAGAGACCCCATCACATTGGAAAACTAAGAACAAATATCAGGGTTGAAAGTGAGTAGACCAAATAAGTTTTGAGTTCTCAATTTTTTTTTGAGATTGTTTTTGAGATCCAAAACAAAACCTACAAGCCCTAACATTTTTGTTTCCAAGAAGCACTTTCTTAGGAGTGTTAAATCATCGTGCCATGGTTGTTGAGATCCAAATGTGGTAACATTGTTATTGAATATTCTACTCACTTGTGTTTTACATTTTGACAATTTTTTATAGGCTTATATTTTTGTTGTCATTTAGTATAATAGGTGCTGACATACATCTGTTTTCTTGATTTTATCAGTTCTAAGGATGGAACTCGATGTGCAAATGTTCTTGGAGAATTCCAGTATGCAGCAGTTTGAGTTTCCACACTTCCCTACTTCATACCTTCGTCTTGCAGCACACCGTGTGGCTCAACACTATGGTTTACAGACCATGGTTCAGGACAACACTTTAGAAGGCCAAGGTATCCGCATTTTGGTCACAAAGAAGCCAGAGAGTAAGTTCCCTGCTGTCCGTTTATCAGATGTACCATCTAAAGAGTCAGAAAATGACAAACTTGATCATATTAAGATTGTCATTAGACCGAGACCTAAAGCTTCCTCTAATGACGCTAATGGACTTGGGCTTAAACGTAATCCAGTAAGAACTGTGGAAGAGAGGAAGGAAGAGTATGACAGAGCACGAGCTCGTATTTTCAGTGGTTTTAGTAATTCAGAAACAGAAGATGTTTTGGATCGGGCTGGTTCTGATGGGAGGAATTTGACTGTAGTTGAAGATGAAGTTTCGAGAAACTTGGGTGTGGATGAGGACAGAAGTGTCTATACGAGGGAAATTGGTAATTCCTCTAGAGTGGCAATCTTAAGGGACAGGGAGAAGGATCGCACAGATCCTGATTATGACCGCAGTTATGACAGGTAATTTCAAGGAAACTTAGTATAAAGTATTGAATGGTTATGACTATGTATGTTTACGTTTTTGGAAACTGTCTTATGTTATTTGGATCTAAATTTTCTTATCAACTACAGTCCATTATTAACCCAAAAAACTTTTGGTTTTCAAATTCAGTTTTACTTTTCCCTTATGTAACTATGCGTGGTAGAACTTATTGAATATAGTAAATCACTGCTAATTATTGAAGAGAAGGTTGATAATGCATTCTATTTTACATGAAAGGCTCCCTGTACCTTTTTGTTGGGTATTTGAAATATGTCCTAGGTGCTGTGACCATGTATAACCTGTTACAGAAATGTTGTGGCTTTATTTTCTTTGCAAATGTCAAATGTAAATACCTATAATATTTAGGTTGTTAATTCAGTTTTATCTCTCGTTAACTCCTTTTTGCAATTCATGCCTTGACCATGAAATGGATCCTAACGGCTAGGATTGATGTTCTTCCTTCTAAAATGAACTCAATATTCATGCAGGAGTTGACATTTTTAGTAAAAATCTTGTTATGCTTTTGAAAGATACACGTTTTGGTAGAATTAACCGAGAATAAATGGGATAAATTGGGCTGATTTTCATGTCGTATCATAATGCAATTCTGGTTGTAGATTATTGCAATTGACATAGGAACTCATTATGGAGTTTTTCCGTTCTCTTCTTTTGTAATGCAGATATGTTAAGAGCATCCCGAGCAATCAAAGTTTCAGCCCAGCTCCTTTCAATGTGCAGAAATTCCAGCCTCCTTTTGTCCAATACGATTCTATTTTCCCTCAGCCAGGCCATATGCCTCCTCAAACGCCATTCAATTACAGGAGCCCCGCAATGAGCCCTTACTGTGCCATGGGATTAGACCAAACGTCGAGAGATGCTTTATATATGCAGTGGCCTTCTCATTCCATGATGTATGCACAGTCATATGATCAACTAAGGCAGTCCTTTTTTCAGGTAACCTAAATTTTTCTCTCTGTTGGTTTGTGCTTACAAATTATAAAATTGCAGAATTACCCATATAATCATTTCGTGTTAAATCCAAGGGAGGTTATAGATCATCACTATTTCGAGATTTATTGTAAGATATCCGAATCATAGTTTGTAAATACTCCAAATTTACGTATTTAAGCTAGAAATTCAAAATTCACTTAATTTGAGTTTGCAAACACTTGTTAAGTCGAACTTGAATTTGAGAGGAAAGTTTTGGTGATAATGACATAGAATCACGTTGTCTCAATTCGATATTCTTAAAAACGAGATGTATTTTGTACTTCAGTCTATTCTGTTTGTAAATTTGGAGATGAGTTTGAATCTTATAATTTTGGAATATATTGTACATATTTATTTGTTTATTTTGGAATAAAACTGATATATTTTGCAATTTTTTTCGATAGGCGCCCTTCTGTCAGCAGCCTCTAAGTTTCGATTACTCGCACAACTATCATCGATAGCAGTTGGAATGTCTGTTGTTTCTGTAGGTCCTCATTAAGGTTTCAATGTTGAAGACAATTGAACTTGATTTTATAATCTAATATCCTATTTTGCTTTTACTTTTGATTGTTAAAATGTGGTGAACAACAATTATTATGAACTAGTTGATATTGATAATTATTTGTGATTTCTATTGTTATGTTCACTACTACAAATTAATTTGCCCAAATCTTGCTTCTATAATTGACAAATAGATTGCACTCTTAGGAAGTTAATGAAATTTGAATATCACTATCTTCTATGTAATGTGATTAGATCAAAATTTGAAATTCGAAACTTTTGTAAAATTTTGGAATTTTGTGTTTGTGCGACTATTGTACTTTTTTGGGAAATTTTTTCTTGTAAATAAGAGTATCTTTAAAGGTGTAAAAAATGCTTTTTGAAACTACAATCCTATTTACATGTCATTTTCTACGATGACATTTATCTTTGTCAATGAAATACAGTTTTGAAGCCTCAAGTTATTTACATTTTTTTATTTTGGATTCATTAATTTGATTAATTTATGAAGATTAACATGACAAACTAGTGGCAATGTATAGATTATTTAACTTTGCATTGATTTGAGCTCGATATTATATTTAAATAGATGAAGTATTTAAATAGAAGTAGTAAAATGGAAAATCTAGAAAATTGAGGAGAAAATAAAAGTAACTGTTATCATTGGGAAGGGATATAAGTCTATAGATTTTGTCTTAAGATCAAGATTACAAATCTAGAAATTCCAAAATCTTTGGATCAATTACTTATTTAGCACCAATTGGTATCATTAAATGGCACTTTACTTCAATAACAAGGTGCCACTCAAGATGAATAAAGAAACTAGAAGGAAATCAAAAAATTGTTGGATTTTAAATCCTGATTAATCATAATCATTTACTTATAATAAATCCCATATAAATCATTATATAGAAATAATTATAATTATTATATAACTTCTTAAATAATTATAATTATCTCAAAACTATCACTCAAAAAATTTATATAAAACTTAAAGTAACCAAGCCACATCTTATGATTTTGTTAATCCATAAAGATGTATCCAAAGCACATGGTTCAATGTGGGAGACAAATTGGTGGGTTGTCTATTATTATTATTTAATATAAATTGCAAATGATGCCTTGAGAATAATTCATTGCCAGCTTTATATCATATTATATTAGTAATATTTGTTTATAATTTTTCTTGATATTATAAAATTATAAAGTTGATGGATAATGGGAGGTTTGTTTACAGATTCCCACACAACTATAGATTTGCATTGCATGGGATTGTCTTTAATATGAACTGTCAAACAATGAATGAAGCCCTTTGTGACAAAATCAATTTGGGAAAATCCAATTTTTTTTTCATTTATTTAATTATTTAATAATGTTGTAATAAGTGATTAACAGATCGGATCTGTTTGGATATATTAAGAAAGAACCAAGAATCATGCCGGTCGTGTAGGAGGGTAGCATGCTTTTTTATATATGGATTATCACACCATTTTTTAGAAAATAATAAATATATAATTGTGATATTATTTTTTAATCCTTATTGCAAATTTGAGATTTGGGTTTGATTTATTTAAGGAAATAATTTAAATATTGATTTCATAATAAAATTCATTCGTAAAAATAAAATTATGTATTTAATGAGAAAAATCTACTTGTGAGTGTAAATATGAAAGTACATTAACAGTTATTGCTCTAATCTAGTATTGATGTATACATCTAACTATGGATGAAGAAAATTGGCAAGAACAAGCTAATTAAAAAGTAGTAGGAGCAGATTTTCTATTATGTAATAGTTTATTATAATGGTGTCACATTATTATAGAACTAACAAATGTTTATTTATTTGAATTATTATTTATAATTTATCTTTAAATGGATATTGTGAGCCTCACGAGCCTCACAATAATATAACTCTATTGTGGTTCAATATTGTGAGATAAAAACAATTACTTTAGTTATGTTTGACAGTATCTCGAGAATTTAGCTTTAAATCTTGAGTTTAGAGGTATATCAAAAAAAATCTAAGAAAAATACAACAATGATGTTAGGTAATATGCAACTTTATTCTTCAATTTGAATAATCTATCCCCAATATTTAATGACAACTAGTCTATTGACCTTATAATATAGAAGTATATAATAGATTATTAGGGAATCTCATGACTAAAACATTTTATAGAATCATAATAATTATTATTTGAAAATTATGAATCTCATAAGCTCCCTTTATAATATATTCCACTTCATTTTCATGGTCACTAAGCATCATCTATAATATTTCCACTTTTTTCCATAAAAATCAAACTATGGAATCCCAAAAAATTGTGTGGTTCATATGTAGCTATTATTAAATATCTTAGAAGACAAAGAGAATAATAGAAAAATAAAAAATAAAAGACAAATCTAAGTCATGCTCTATCTGAAGTGTTGAGATGGTCCACATCAAAATGGAATGTACAACAAAAAGTTATGGCCAAACTAAAATTGTATATATTTGTAAATAATAAATTAATATTTATTTTCTCTTTAGAATAAACCATTGGATACGTAAATTATACTTTTATAACACCAACTTGGGCCATGTATTGCTCCCCCAAATTCAATCTTTCAATTCTTATTTTTCAGTTTTTTTTTTTAAATTATTATATTACTATTATTATCATCGTGGGACACAAAGATCTCTTCATAAATTTCTATGTATTTTGGTACGATGAAAATCTGCACTTCCTATGAAGTTTCGTGATCATTTTTTCGAGCTTTTTTAATAATTTCACCTCAAATTCCAAAGACATTTAGGTACTTGATTTGTACGAAGGTGTAAATCACGCCATATCAATAATTGTATTTACTATTTTGTGATATAGGCCTACAAATTAAACCATCGAATGTTAAAATTCACTTGATTTAGCCAAGAATACAATTTAAAAAATTACCAATTTAAAATATTCTTTTTCATAGGTTTAAGCACTTAAATTGTCCCAAAAGGGGAAACGGCAGAATTTTATAATCCATATATTGAAATACTGATACAATTTATTATTTCTAAGTGATTGTAATTTTACTGAAACTCGAAACTCAAACGCTTTTTAAAATCACTTTCATATAGAGGACAATTATTGGCACAAACATAACCACATATAATATGAAATGCCACTTTTGACCTTGATACAACCCTAACCAAGGGTAGCCTAATATATTTAGAACATAATGTATGGCTAAACAACATTCCTAGGTTGTAAGAGTAACATACCATTCCTCTTCACACTTGTATTGTACCAAAAAACACTATTTATTACACCAAAAATGCATCATATTAGTAGTGCACACCAAAACATTAACCACAATTCTTATGAAATTTTCAATTAAATGTGAACGACTTATGATCAAAGTCACGAGACCTTTCTTATAAAAACATAAATTTTCGATGTTAAATATATTTACCAAAATCCTAGTTTCGCCCCTAATCATAGATACATACATACACTATGAATTTCTGCTTCAGTTTCCAAACACACAAGTAGAAAACGAAACAAACGTCAAAAAAAAAAACAACGTAAGAAGCATTAGAAACATTATTACATCTCAAGAATCTGTTTATGTTTTGCTGCAAATTCTTACAAGATTCCAACATTAGATACTGCTACACATATGGAATCACACCAATATATTATTACAAACTTCTCGTCTCATCTACACGATCCTAAACGAAAAAACAAGAGAACTATGAACGAAGATCGATTATCAATATCTGCATGCTATTGACAACTTACTTACGAATCTAAAAAAACGTGGAAATGGATTAAAACGACAATACGACACTTGGCCTATTTAGAAACGACTTTTTATAGACACAAATAGAGATACATATATAGTAAATCATTTAACGACGTCCCAATGCTTAATCTAGATCATAAATTACACCAAATTCGACAATAAAACGAGGGATTTTTTACCGATTTTTCTCAATGCCAATAAGCCAAATTGCTCGAAAAAACTCAATCATTTGTGGGAAACAATGTGAGAATTTTTCTCCCATTAGTAGCTAATTCGAAATCTTCTGCATACCCACCGTTGTTACTACGCGCCTGCGCTCCGATTCTCTGAACCTGCGGCTGAGATTGCCTGATGAACAGGTGATGATCAATCTGACCGTTGAAATGGTGCTGCTGCACTGTAGCTGCTGCCATGGGCATAAATGGCGAGAAATGTTCCGAATTTGCCCTGCCCTGATGGAGAAAATGAGGCGGCACGGGGGTGGAACCGAACAAGTGGTCCGTGGCGGCGTCCACGCCGGAGATTCCCATCGCGGCGGCGCTATTGGCGGCGCCACCGCCGGAGTTACTCGAAATGCCCTGCATACGTTTTAGATAGAGCCTGTACTTTTGTAAATGGCTAGCGACGTTCTCTCTGGTAAGCCCATCGACGCTCATGAGCTGCATTATCGTCTTTGGGACGGCGTTTTTGATCCCTAGATGCGCGACGGCGTCGACGAATCTTTTGTGCAGCTGTGGGGTCCACACGAGGCGTGGGCGCTTCAGGGTCCGAGCGGGCTCGTCGGCGGAGACGTTTGCCGCGGCGGCGCTCAGCTCAGGTGACTCGAGTTCGGGGGAGGAATTGGATTGCGGCGGAGGAGGCGGAGGCGCGTGGTGTTGGTGGAGGGTGGCTTGGGAATTCGGGATGTTGAAAGCTAGAGCTAGATGAGGAGTGATTAGGGACTGGGATAAGGGCGTTAGCTCCTCCGGCGACGGCAATTGATCTTCCCATTTGGAGAACCAATTTGAATCTTCTTCTCTCATATTTTTTCTCCGGCCACAGTTGAACTATATGCTGCTGCAAATATATATATATATATATATATATGTGTGTGTGTATATATAATTTTGGGAAGAAAATAGAAAAATTATCCTTCTTATTCTAGATTTCGCACATCTTTTTCCCAGAAAAACAAGGAATTTAACAGCTCAGTGAAAGGAGATAGAGAGAGAAAAGTGAGGATTATCTAGGAAGGATGAAATTATTGAGATGAATTATTATATGTTTCTCTCTCTATATCAAAAAACATGGAAGAATTTGCAGAGAGAGAGATAGGGAAGAAGAGATGGGGTGGGGTGGGGTGGGTGGGGGGTGGGTAGGAGGGGTGATCGAGGTGGATCTTGTTTTCCTCCTTTTAGATTAGATTTTATTAAGGTTACTCTTTACTCATTTTCTTATTATTTTTCTGTTTTTGTCTTGTCACGAATTAATTCTATGATAAAACGGATTTCAATAATTTTAATATATATTTTAGAAAAAAAATATTATTTTGCCCGTAATAATTTTTGTGTGTTTGTTTGAGATTAAATAGAGTTCAATAATTTCAATATTCTATTTAAGAAAAAAATATTTTTGGACCTGTAGTTTTAGGATGGTGGCACTTTTAATCCTAAATTTTTCATAATTAGACGTTTAGTTCTACAACTGAATTCAGTTTTAGTCTCTTTTTTTCACCATTTTGGTTGTATGTGAAACATTTAGTTTATTTCACCAAAATATTTACTCTATTTCACAATTGTCTTATTATATTAGAGACAATTGAATTTGGTCTAATACAAATTTTTCTAGCACAAATTCAATATAAATCCAAGTATAATATATAGATGAATTATGTTTATTATATGAATAATTCTCAATATTTATATCCTTATACCTTGAGTTTCAAAATCCAGAATTTCTTGAGAGTTAGTGTCACCATTCACCAATAAAATTTGATATTATTTCATTAATTTTGTATGTATACGTATATATATATATATATAGTAATACAAAGACAAAATCTTGATATGTTTTGGAGCGTGAACGTCACGCATGATTTCTATTGGTGCAAATGAAATCAATCAGGTGGGCAGAGGTATTTTTGGGATAGAAGTCAGAATCTGATAGGTCTGAACAAAGACTTTTCTTTCTATAGTATTTTCCTTTTTGTTAGGCATTTAAAGTGGCACGTGCAGTGCACGCCCCACATTGTAGTTTGATTTAAGATTCTTTTTTTGTGACAATAAAGATGGATGAGGTTTGTACTTGTGTGGGGAATGTGATTGATTGGGATTATGAGATAAAAAAGAAAAATATCTTTAGAAATGGGAAAAAAAAAATAAAGTGTGAAGAAAATGCAAAGTTAGGTACAAAGTGGGGGTCTTTTGGGTTTTTTATTCAATTGTTTTTTATGTGGGAATCAAACGAATTTTTTTTTTTTGTGAAATTTATTTTATATGTTGACTAATGGTACCACCCAAAGTGGAGTGATTCTTGGTCGGTGTCGAAATTTAAAATTATGATATAATTATAATTATTAAATATCTATGTTAAAGCGAATAATCGTGTCTTGTAAAGGTAAAATACAGTTCCGAATGAATTGTTAAGAATGAATCAAGCAATAAAAAGAAATTGAAAATATGATCAAATATATAACAGAATAAAATATATATAATTCAGTGTATAATATCTATTTTCACAAGTCGGATCCATGGTCCGAATCCTTTTATTTGAGGAGACATCAACTCCCATAACGATATATATATATATATATATATATTATGCTAGCAAGCTTTATTAAAAAAAATCAATCTTTTTCACATTCGAAATACTTAAATAAAGATCGTTATCATGGTCATTTAGCACAATCAACTAACACAATTTTTGGACTATTATTAAGAACATTCGAGATCAAATCTTGACATTGTCACAATCACTCATACAGTGCGATTCACAAACAAATCCATTACAATGATAACTCTATAAAAATCACTCACAATTTTTTTTATATAATATGTTGTACATGTGATGTAAACACATAGTATTCTTTAGCTGTCATTAGCAGGGAATAATTTTGGGTGCTCAATGTGATTAGTGGTTAGTTTAATTGTAATGATAAAGCATCTTTAGGGATTAGTATTGACTTTGATATCAAAGATTCTTCTTCTTTACTGTACTTACAAGTTAATGGTGTTTCCATTCAATTAGGTAGATTTTATTATAACATCAAAAGCAAAAGGCAATTTCATGATAACATAAACTAATATACTATTAAACATCGACTATAAGTTAGTCTCAAGTTTCTTTACCATCACAATTATTTATATTTAAAAAAATTCGACAAAAGCCCGTAACTTGAAATATCATAAGCTCGTAAAAATGTCAATTTATTTCACATTCTTTATTGTATATAATAAATTATTTTCGAAGCCTATAATATCGATGATTGTGATTTACTCAAGACACGAAATTTCTAAACTAGTAAAAATATTCTTATTTTGTCACACTTCACTTTGATTTTATGATGTGAAAAGACATTATGTAAGCATGCTAAGACAACTAGATTTAGACAATATCAGAAAAATTAATCCATTGACTTGACAATTGACAATGTCTTTGGGAAGTTTTGCCATAATAGAAAGAACAGCTTACAGCACTTGTAATAGGACTGTTTATCTACAAACAGAAGGCAATAACTGAATACCATTTTTAGACCACCTTAAAAACAAAGGATCACACTTTGCTTGCAATATATAGTTTTAATCTTCATCATCATTACCATCAACCCAACACGACACAGGCTTAGGTCGCGTTTGGAGCTAAAACGTCTCCTCAAATTCAAATTTTTTCGTCTAAGAGCAAAGTCAAAGAATAAGAAAAAGAGGACTCCAATAAACAATACAAAGCACCAATATAGTCATAACTCATAATGCACCAAAGTAAGTGCATGAGCAGGTTAAACCCCATAAAATATATAGGATACAATTATCTTTCTGTATGAAAATCAAGTTTCACATCGACCAAACACGAACTCTAGTCATAAGGGTCGACTATAAAGTATCAACTAACATACTCTTCTGGCGGCAAATATTCACATACATTTATCTCAGCTATCAAAAAATTGATAAATTAGACATATATATCTTGTCAACGACACACTCACACCTCTAACCCGGACTTGTCACGACTCTATTTGTCATAAACTAGACATACAAATAGCTTGTTAACGACCCCTCATAAATCCCGATTTGCTATTTATTTTATTTTTTGCCATAAATTATACATACCTCAGCAAATAGCTAGTCATAAGGCTGCAGATGGTTGTGTAGCAGTTTTGGTAATGGTCTTCATAGTGTTCTTCCTCCAAGTGATAGCAGAAAATGATTGCCCACGGGACTAATATTGCAACCTAAATCCGGTGCGCGTTAAATGAGAAAAATGTATCTGTTTCAAGAACCTGGTTGCAGGAACCCTGAGAGCCGAAAAGGGAAAAGTGCTGCAGACTTTATTTTGCTCCTGTGCACCAAAGTTAGTTTTAGAGTCTCAGCTATTTGAATTAATGAACATTATTTAAAATAAGTGGGTTGAACACAAGAATAAAGATTGCCCAAGATCAGAAAGGACATTCAATATGTGGAGAGTTTATCACTACGGGTTACCACAACTTAAATATTTATTCTTGAACGCAAGCATCTAAAGAAAAATAATATTCATGCTAATAGAAATGTAAAATCACTTCATAAAATGTCACCAGTTAGAGAGATGACATACCATAAAGATAAATGACTGGGTTCGCTCGAGCAAGGTTCATCTTCCTCAGCAGACGAATGCACGAGTCTCTGGAACTTCGTCGAGAGCTTCTCATACGTTCGAACATCAGATGGCTGTACTTTCTGAATTCCAGCTTTCAAGTGTTCCGTTGTGATTTGTGAGGCAGATAGGTTCTCCTGATAGGATTTTACCAAATGATTAGAATGACGAAAAATGGATTAAGATACTAAACAGTAAATAATTGAGACAGGCTTTATGTACTTCAATAGCTGCAATGGCTGCTTCACGGCAGATAAGTGATATATCAGCACCCGTACAGCCATCAGTGAGTCGAGCGAGCTCACTAATGCATACATCAGAACTACAGGGCATACGATGCAAATGGACACGAAATATATCTTCACGATCTTTCTTGCTTGGTGGACCCACATACAGCAGTCGATCAAAACGTCCTACAAAGTTTCCGAAAAATATTAGGCAGGATTTTGAGTTTGCCAAAAGTTAAAAAAAAAATTAAAGTAATAGAAGAAAACATGCATAAGATGATCAAAAACATAAAGCAATAGAAAATATCAAGGGCAAGTTACCTGGTCTCAGAAGAGCAGGATCGATCTTATCTGGCCTATTTGTAGCAGCAATAACAGTGACACTACCCCTTTGTTGCAGACCTGTCCGCAGAATAATTACTTTGAGATATATACGATTTCACTAAGGCAATATGTAGTGAGTATGTTTTTGGAGGTGCTATTAGAGAAAAGCTTGACTTCGTGCATTACGTTTGTTCGTGTGAAAATTACGTGATGTGTTTTGTTATATTTTATGTAAATGCTCGGAATTAGTAAAATGATGTGATTTATTGATGCATGATGCGTCGGATGATTGGTTAGTTATTTTATAACTAATTATATGATTTAAAAAATACTACAGTAATTATTGATGAAGATAGGGTGCACTGTGAAGTGATTTATGCGTTGAATGATAAGTACATTATACGAAAAGTAAAAGTGAATCTGAAACAAAATGTGTTTTTGGCTGAAAATTATTTGCAACTGAAATCTCGGAAAATTTGTGGTTCAAAAAAAGAAATTGGAATCCAAAAACATATTCCTACATAGCACGTTTTCAGAAACAAAATGGAGAAATTAGCATAAACAGTGACAATCAAGATAACAGGGAAAATACTAGATAATTGTCCATTATTGATCAAAAGACATCTAAATAAATTAACTTCCTGAGCGGTGATGCTTAAAATCAACTTACCATCTAATTCAACGAGTAGCTGACTTATAACCCGATCACCAACCGAAACTCCATCACTTTCTTTACCACGAGTTATAGCAAGACCATCAATTTCATCGAAAAATATAATCGAAGGAGCATTTGCCCTTGCCTTTGCGAACAAAGAACGTACAGCCTTTTCAGATTCACCAACCCATTTGCTGAAAAGTTCAGGGCCCTTCACTGCAAGAAAATTTAACCCTGCTTCAGAAGCTACAGCACGGGCCAAGAGTGTTTTGCTGCATCCAGGAGGACCAAACAGCAATATCCCGGTAGGAGGGCGGGTCCCAATGCGCTTGAACGCGTCATTGTGCTTTTGAGGCCACTCTACAGCTTCCATTAATTGCATTTTGACCTCTGTTTGACCACCAACATCTTCCCATTTAATTTTTGGAACTTCCAGAATTACCTGTTTGTAGAAAGCGAACAAGTTATTGGAATATACTAAATTTTGATGCTTATTGTAAAAGAATCCAACAACAAAATGGAGGCTAGGAAGCATGTGATTCACATAATTTAATTGAACAGAAGGAAGCATGATGATGTTATGTTGATGATAATATATATAATAAAAAAAATAAACTAAGGGTGTGTTTGGATTGAGTGATTTGAATTTGAGGAAGGGATTTGGAGGAAGGATTTGAAATGACAACTAAAATGGAGTCATTTGAAATCCACCGTAGTTGTGGAGAAAAGAGCTCAAAATGAATGGCAATGGATTTGAAATCCATCATAACATGAATTCATCCAAACGAACTTAAATGGATTTGTCGATGAATTTGAAATCCATAGTTTTCAAATCCTTCCATCCAAACACACCATAAAGGTTTTGGGGGGCGTCCATGTACCTCTCTCATGGCACTTGGCCGTATTCTGACTCTAGCCTTCTCAAAGTCTTCGGAAGTAACTCCTAAGATGTTCTTTAGACAACAATTTTGATTTACTTCTCTCTCGTCCGTTAAGTCCGATGAGTATTGTGTTTCTGAAGCACGGACAAAAGCAGACTCCAAATTACCTTTCACAGAATCTCCCAAACTTTGAGAGGCGTCAAGGCCAGCTGAGCAAACATCGTCTAACAAACTTGATGCTTGACAAATTGAATCAAATGCAACACTTGAGGATTTGGAATCTGAACAATCATGACTGAGCGACAAATTAACATATTCCCGAAGACGGACCAAAGCTGCTTCATTGCAGAGAGCAGATAAATCAGCTCCAACAAAACCATGTGTGACCATTGCAAGATGCTGAATATCCATCTCTGAAAGTGAATGCTCCATTTCACTAAGAAGTGCGACCAATATTTCATGACGTTGTGCAGGAGATGGAACACCTGCACATGCAGAAAGTAACAGATTTTTTATTACCTCACCGACCCGTAATTGCCCAATAACCGCTGGAAACCAAGCATAAAAGAAATTACCCCCCTTAGCTACTGGATTTAAATTGTTTGTCTTGTGAAGACAGGTGACAGGTAACATAAAAAATGAAGACCATTATTATAAAATCACACTGAAATATTGTCAATGAAATTTTAAGCACCATTGCTCCATTTCATGCACCTTGTTTCTGAAAATGCCACAATTGTTACTCCCTTGTTCTTGAGTGAACTAAGGAAGCAAATCAAATTCTAAAATTTTCCCATGAAAGTCAAGTATGAATCTGCCATAGCAGCATATGCATGTGAGGGGCCACAACACACGATGCCAAGTGGCTTTATACTAGGGTGCTTAGATGCAAAACTTGTCTTCATCTAATTCCAGTGTTTTTTAAATGCTTTTGGTTGCGCCACCATGATACTTAAATTAAATTCATACAATTATAACAACACAAGCAAAACCGGAATATATATATATATATATATATATATATATATATATATATATATAGAGAGAGAGAGAGAGAGAGAGAGAGAATAATACACAAACCTCCTCTGATATAATGTGTTTCCTAAAAGGTCCCTCTTTTTTTTGAAATTACACGATGACCCCCTGATGTATTAAATTCTTATTAAAAATTCTTACAATTTAACCCCAAAACCCTTTACAATTACCCCCCTACTAATTTAAAAAATAAAAGGGGTCTGGGTAACTACACATTATAATAGGGGTATGGCTGTAAATCACCCTAAATATAACATTTTTATAAAATATGCTCATTTACAAGAATACCATATATGTGACCCAAGTGACTCCTTGGCTTTTAGGGGATAACAAGGACCAAATAATGTGGAATAAACTCTGAAATAGAGAAATTGAATGCTTAAAGAATCAGGTTTAATCCCTTCTTTTTGGTTCTTATCTACTTACTTCTTGAACATGCGTGCTGCATGAGGGGACAGTAAATGAAATAGAAGGAACTAGTACTCAGTTACAACTTACAAGTTTAGAATGATTGTATATCAGGGCAAGTATTGTTACTCATTCCAAAACAAAACAAAGATAAGTGTCATTAGAACATGCTAAAGCAGAAGCAAATTCTAGAGATCTTAACTACCTATTTCAATTTCTCTGTCAAGCCTTCCAGGGCGTCTAAGCGCAGGCTCAATACTATCAGGCCTGTTTGTAGCAGCAATAATTAGTACCCCATCTGTTCTACTTATCCCGTCCATCAAATTTAAGAGTGTGGCAACCATTCTTTGGGATAGGTCATCTCCTCCCTCTTTCCGTGTAGGTGCAATAGCATCCAACTCATCTATGAAAACCTGCATAACTGAACATTAAAATTTCCAGATATTTCATCCCAAATTTATGAATGAGAGCAAGCTCACCAGTGGATCATGATAACAATTCCGTGAGAATCTCAATTTTAAGGGAAAAGCAACATAGATTAAATTGGCATATTAGAAGATGTGATCAAAATTTAAAATATTACTCAATCAGTTTATAACTAAACTTTTCGACGAACGAATGAAGAACGCTAGCAACTTACCACAGCAGGTGTAGACTGGCTAGCTTTGTCAAACACTTCATGCAATGCTTGTTCAGTTTCTCCATGGTATTGGCCAATAATTTCTGGGCCATTCACGGGAAACAGGTTAACACCAGCATCATGAGCACAAAGTCGAGCCAAAGTAGTCTTTCCTGTTCCTGGTGGTCCATGAAGAAGCACCCCCTTTGTAGGCCGTAAACCCAAACTAAAAACAAGGAACAACAGTAATCACCAAATATAGTTTATAAATGAAGACATACATTTGTTTTGTTTTTCAACTAATATCAAGTCCAACAACTTGACACAAGTGGAAAATGACAATTCAGGTTCAGTAAGCGATGCAAATGATTATGGACTTCATAATATATACCTTGCAACTGTAGCTTTCACTGCTGATGAAACTATTATATCTTTCAAAACTATAAATTCTTTAGAAAGCCCTCCCAACTTTGAAAAGTTGACTCCTGTACTATCTTCACTATATCTATATCGAATTGCTTGTTGCGCCAAAGCGCTTCTCGCTGAACTTTCCACCATTGGATTTCCGGGTAAGAGCAAATGAATTTTTGTTCCCCAGTCTATAGAATAAGCAAACACCATTTCTTTACCTAAATCATGATTCTCACCATTCAACAATCTTTTAAAACCTGTAACCTGGAAAAAACATAGCCTTGAAAGAACTGGGACCATAACAAAATTCCCAGGTAGTAATCTCCGCGAACATAACCAAGATCCAGTGCAGGTTTCTATAACTTTCCTTGACGATTCGTCTGCTAGAACTTCCTTCACATCAAGTATGTCATTAGATGCTTGAGACAAAGAAGATATTTTAGATGACGACTTGTAATAAGTTGATGTATGAGACCGTGTTGAAGAAGGAGAGCTAACTTTAGACTCTGAAACATGTGGTGACTTTGGGGATAACAGCTGACCATTTGCAACTCCTTTGGATAACTCCAGATGAGACGATACAGCGCTCTCCATTTCTAACTTACCCTTTGAATATACCGGAGATAGATATAACTCCTTGCAGTTGTTTAATGATAACCAACTAGCTCCAAGGTCAGACTGGTTACCATTTCCACTTTCAATCACAGAGCTATACTTAACAGGATAAACAAAAATAATCCTGCCTGAAGTTGGACAACCCAGAGTATACGAAACATTTGAAGACAAGCGCACTGCATTCTTCAGGACCTGAGTATAAATTGGATTTCAGATAAGTACCGAAAAGAAAGCTAGATTTTAATCAGCATATAAAATGATAGCATAAAATTACCAAGTTAAATCCAAACCTTAGAAGAAGCGAATACGGTTGCCAGGGCAAAGAAATTTCCAGCTTCTTCTACCAAATTTTCGGCTAAGTCAAGTCCAAACTGCCTTCCACATTCATCCGATAGCGCACTTAAAGGAAAGCCGTTCAGAGCTTTGTCCAAAAGGGAGACCTGTCAAATATGTCATACTGCATTTTAAATAAGGATATTCTCAATAAAATGAAATCCATTAATTTTTTTCAGTATCACAAGAAAAACACAGCAGCCAAAAATAACAAATGAGAAAGAGAACCAAAAGGTAAATAAATGAATCGCAAGATACAAAAAAGTAAAGTCAAAGGTAAAAATGAGCATATTCAAAATGTAAAGTGCAATGAAATGTGATGAAAAACTTAGTTACTTAAAGACGAGGCATAAGATATAACGCATTGTACAGAGGAGCATCCTTCTGCTAATGCATGGAATTATTCCTATTACGAGGAGGCGGAAAAAGCAATTATGTCTACCTGGCAGGATCACTTCATACACTATTATAACAATGAATTTCATAATAATGCTTATAGGTTTAGCGCTTGTTTGGCTTCCTAATAATTTACTTTTACTACTATCGCTACGATCCAATCCCACAATAGTTTTTGAATATAAAAGAACTCTGCAAAATTTTAATTAAAGTAAATTGTGAATGAATCCATCTTGAGCCTCGTAATTTGTGCATAGAGCATTATAAGTAAGAAAATTGCTAGCATGAAAATAACTGATCACAAAAGTTTACAAAGATGAAGAAAAGCAAAGATTCAAGGCTTGTAAATGAACAGCAGAAGTTTTAAATAGGCAACCAACATGCAACACCATAAAAGGTTACTAAAGATTAAATTCCAGAAAAATGAGCTATAATCATATAGAATTTGAAGCACCATTAAGGCCGTCACCGAGTGGAGTCGAACAAATTGAATTATTACCGAGCATCAAAATTTGTGTTGGCTTGATTGTTAATTAAGCCGAGATCGAGCAAAATTTAATCAAGCTGAAAACACTAGTCGAGCTCTAAGTAGCTTTTTCTTTCATTTTTTTCTTTTTGCAGCTTCAAACTTTTCAAAAACACAAAAGGATGTTTAACATTGGTTTCATATGTTAACAACCCAGCTCAAACGAGCTTTCACCGAACAATCTCTAGTCAAATATCGAGTATTTTCATTCATCTAACAGCCAAAAGCAGCTCCTCAAAATGAAAGGAAAATGCAAGACAATTGAAACTTTACCTTATTCAAAATAGGAAACGAAATAAATATCAAAGAAAAACGATTGAAATTGTGATAGACAAAAAGTACCGAGACAAGAGAACCAGGTGAAATTGAAGAAGAAACCATGGCCGACTCAGATAGCCATATTTCGCAGCCTCTGGACTCCGAAACGGCGTCGTCCACAACTGTTCCGACAAAAGCATTTTTCGCTATGAGAGATGGGAATTTCGCTGAAGCTTCATCGAGATAGGACAACAACTGTTCATCGTTCGGGTAGAAATCTGAAGAAACCGAAGTAGAAACAGCCGGAGATGATGAGAAATCGGTGGAAGTTGAGGGTTTTGAAGGCTTTTTTGAGTTCTTTT
Source organism: Verbascum thapsus (assembly GCA_963669365.1). Classification (NCBI taxonomy): domain Eukaryota; kingdom Viridiplantae; phylum Streptophyta; class Magnoliopsida; order Lamiales; family Scrophulariaceae; genus Verbascum; species Verbascum thapsus. Next base: position 24,742,895 of record OY770106.1, read on the forward strand.
TCTTAGAAGAAGGCATCTTGGAGGAGGGTTAAGACTCTAAAGAAGATTGAGATTTATGGGAAAATTGTATGTATTAAACCCTACTCAAGGTCAAGGGTTTAAGAATATGAAATTGATTTATTTATTTTTCTCAATAATTAGAGTAAACATAAATGGGTATTTATTTATTTTTTTTATTTTTTTTTTGTAATAAATTGATTTTATAACTCGTGTTGTTGATATAAAATATGCATTCAACTTCGTCGATAAAATTAGGTTTCCTTAGACGATTATTAATTATATTTAAAATATTATTTTCTTTGTATTTATTGAGAATTGATACTATTTACCTAATATTTTACATCTCTTTCATTTATATAATGCAATATTATAGACAAATTAACTCGATTTTGTTAAATTAAAGTGAAAATTACACCTAAAAAACATAATTGATAAGACAAATGAATTATAATTGAGTTCAATAATTTGACACGTAATTACGTGCCACATGATTAATAAAATAAGCATATTAACCTTAAATTCGACCAAATCAAATTCAGAATAGAACTAAATCCATAAAAAAAAACTTCAAAAAGATAAAAAAAAAAAAAAATAGGAACATTATCTCAATGAATAATATAAGGTCTCAAACTTGAAGTTCAAAATATAATCTTCCATGTTTTATAATAATTTTCTTGCATGCAAAATTATCAAGACAACAAAATGATGATGATTATCAACTCATAACTCAGTTCTTACATCTTAGTATAGTTCAATGTAAACTTGAAAATTACGACTTTCGAGGCTTTTAAGGAATCTATCATCTTTATTCCCCCAGCCTGATACCTGAACTTGAAGATCCAGATTCCCAAGATCCTCTTGTTCATCTAGAATCTTCTTAACAGAAATGACTGCAGAATTGCTGCAAAAGTTCATCTCAATCGATCTAAGTGTCGATATATCTCCTATACGAGAAGGGACCTCGTCTAAACCGAGTAACTCTTCAAGAACGAGCTTTTCGAGACGTGGAAAGTTCGTTTCGTCTGCTATCCAATATACCAAATCAAAACACTCATCAATGACCAATATTCTCAGGCTGCAAAATTGACCTTCTATTGGTTCCCATTTATGGCCTTTGCAAGCTTGTGATCTCAATTTGAGCACTTGAAGATGGGGCAAAGATCCTATCTTTATCGACATCTCGTCCCAATCGAGACGGGTCCCGTCCAAAGTCAACTTCACGATAGAATCCGGGAAGTCAACGGTTTGTAAGAACGGAATCTTGATCGAGTCAAAGGCGCACGAAAAAGATTCGAGTTTGTGTAGGTGAGCGAGATTCTTGAGACATAAATCTTCGTTAGAATCTCGATAAGATACTCCCAGTTTCTTGATGTTGGGGATTCTCTTGACCACGTTTTCGTTAAGCACGAAGTTTGTTATTCTAAATAGCGTTTTTAGATTCGTCAAAATTATAACGGGCTTGTCCTCGGGAGGATCCGGGAGGTAAAGTTCGATCAACTGCACATGTCTAAGCTGAGACATATCCCAAATTTCAGACGGCGCAACAGCCCACTCATGGAATCCTTTGATTTTCAAAATTTGAAGATTCCAAACGAGGGACATCGAAGAAGGGAATCCCAGATTCAGATTCAGATTTGATCCTATGTTAAGATACCGTAAGTTAACTAGCTCAAAAACATCTTTTACGAAATACTCATCCCATGTTTTGAGTACTACCATATTTTGGTCCTCTAATACCCTCAACAATCTGCAATTAAGCAACGGTAAATGCCCTTCAAAATCGCATATCAAAGAACGAGCAATCGATGTTGATTTCAAAGATTTCAAGCCTGGAACGAGTCGATTGTTATGATGAACAACAATACGTCGTTGCGTATTTACGCATTGTAAATCACTATTCTGTTTAAAGACATAAAGAAACTTATCTTTTTGAGCCTCTCTTAAGCATAAATCCCTCACCAAATCATGGATTTTGCATTCTTTTATCTTCCCATTAGAACCCAACTTATGTCCTAAAATGAGACTTCTATCAACAAGATCATTGAAATAGTCTCTTGCAACCACTTCCAAGCTCTTACCATTAACGGGTTTCAAAAATCCTTCAACAACCCATAATTTCAACATCGACGAAACACGAATCTCACAATCTTCCGGAAAAATTCCCATATACAGAAAACATGGCTTTAGATGAACAGGCAAGTTGATATAACTCGTCGATAATATCTTTAAGCAACACGAATCATCTTCTAAATTCACAATCGGGTTCAAATTATTCGCAATGTATTCCCAATATTCTCGAGTTTTTTCAGATTTCGCCAAAAGCCCTCCAATTACGACAATCGACAAAGGAAGGCCTTTGCAGCTGTTCACAATCTTCTTACCTACTTCCAACAATTCAGGAGGGCAAATTTCGTCTCCGAAAACCTTGTCTGAAAACAGAGTCCAACTCTTATCATTATCCAACAGTTTCACACAAAATCCATTACAGCCCGTTAGATGAAAAGCGAGTTTCGATAGTCTAGTTGTTACCATTATTCGACTCCCGTTTTTGTTATCTGGGAAGAAGAACTTTAACTTGTCCCATAACTCAAGATCCCACATATCATCCATTACAATCAGATACCTTCTGCCTGATAAATATTTGTATAAATTTTCACCTAATTGTTCTTCACTCATTCCACACAAATTTCCCCTGTTCTCGTGTTTATTCGAATTCACAAGAACTTCAGAAAGAATTTTTTGAACATTATAATCTTGAGATATTGTAATCCAAGCACAAATGTCAAAATACTCCACAATAACAGGGTTTACATAAGCGTTTCGAGCAAGAGTAGTCTTACCAATGCCGCCCATCCCGACAATCGGGATTATTTGACGATTTGATCGATGCCCAGTGAGCTTTTCCATGATTTCGACTAAGGAATCATCAAAACCCACCATGGCTTTCTCACGAGTGGAAGAAGGCAATCTCGATGAACCAACTGGAATCATTGAATCTTGTCTGGGAATATCCTTGTTCGATTTGATCTCCATCGCATCTTTCTTGATAGATTCCATGTCTTTTATTACAACCTGTAGATCCTGGTAAAAACCATCGTTGTTTTCGTCGTGATCGCTCGTGGGCCCACCACGTATACGATCCACTATATGTGATTCGATTAAATCCTCAACAGCATGAGCTGCATCGTAGATTCTTCGACAATTTTCCGAATCATGGGGATAGACTTGAAGAAAATCTTGCAAAAAAGTGATGTTTTGGGATAGAGATTGAAGCTGTTCTTGGTTGAAAGAGATTGGAGGGCTGGGATGAAGCTGGATCTGATCAAGAATATGCATAACAGAAACTAAAGATGCATAAGCTGCCATTTCTATCCTCTTTCTTCTTCTTCGAAGTTGCAGAGAAAAAGCAATAATACATATACATACATTTAGTCAAGTCAATTGGACTTGTATCTTGTGGACCAAAGTGCAATAGAAAACCGACTGATTCAGTCAAAGATGATCGAAAAGGACTGAAGTGGGATGAAAACATAAATTTGAGGACGATATTATAACAAATTTCGGAAGTAGATTCTAACGGACTCGTGGCTTTGGACATGAAAGAACATCTTATTTCGGTTTGGGAATCGACAAGAGTGAAGAGAAACCAAGTTATAGAACATGACTGAGCTTTCAAAGGTGTTTATTTGTCCCATTCTACATCAGACTGAGCTTCCAAAGTTAAAGTTTGTTTGGTTCTATTAAAGAATTGAACTTTGAAACTGTAAAAAAGGACATGTTCATCACAATGATTGTAATTTTTGAGCATTCATGAAATATTGAGGTTTGAACAGAGATGGCTAGAAATGCATACGATAACTGGGGCAGGTTGGTTGAAGCCGTGGTGCGAAGAGAGCAGCTTTGGCAATTATTTCATGCACCGTCGAGAACTCCAAGCATGGGCTCGATAGAATCAGATTCAAATTTCAGTCTCGATTTTGAAAATCATCCATTTCTCGATATTTCATCCAATGTTGTAATAACATCTGATGAAAACTTTGAACCTAGTGAACATGTTGAGGACGAAATCCTTGCAGCTTTACTCCACGATAATGATGTTATTACAATAGGCATTTATGATGTCATTACAATGGGAAAAACAACGATGGCCAAAAGGGTCGAAGAAATAGCGAAGAAACAAAAGATATTCGATGAAATTGTGATTATCGAGAAAATCCCAAGTGATATGGCTGTCGTTTTAGGTGTAAAATTGAACGTTTTGATAATTCTCGATGATGTTTCAGAAAGTATGAAATTGGAGGATTTTGAAAATGGGTGCAAAATCGTTTACACGTCTGAAAAAACGGATGTAGAGGTCGAGGTAGAAGGTGTAAAAGTATTTGAAACAGATATACGCCTTTGTCTGAATGTACCGAGATTTCATGTAAAGATCGGAGTTAAGGACAACATAGTACAAGTACCACTTGTGTACAAAACAATAGATAATGAGCAATATATGGAGGTGTCTTTGCCAAACGACGTAACTCGTGGAAATTGGATTTACGTCTTACTCAGAAGGGCCGAAAACCTGAGTCTAATAGGGAACGTCTCGAATAAGTCAGATTTTCGAGATTTTGAAGAGATTAAAAAACTCAAGTTTCGCGATTGTTCAACGATGAACCATCTGCTGACATCATCAGATAGAGGCGTTTTTCGGTTTTTGGAAACACTTTACCTTGAAAACTTCACTAATTTACGAGAAATATGCCATGGCCCACTTCCCGTTGAATCGTTTGTAAACTTACGAGATTTGAAGATATACGAGATGCCGTCTTTGCTCCATTTGTGGAAAAATCCAGTTCAAAATTGCCCCTTTATCGATCTGAAATCTGTCGATATTCGAAATTGTAAGATTTTGCCATACCTTTTTACATTGTCGATTGTCGGGGCTTTTGTGCATCTCGAAGAACTTCGAATATTATTTTGTGGGGTGATGAAAGAGGTCTTTTTGAACGATGTAAACGAATCAAATGTTAGAATTCACTTCCCGAGATTGAGAAAGCTCGTGCTTCATTCTCTACCGAGCCTCGTGTTTTTTTGCAGAGGAATCAAAAGCATGAAGTTCCCTCAGTTACAGTTTTTGTCCATTAGGAGCCTTCGAAAACTCAAAAGGCTCGTCCATGGAGATAGTTCTTTACCGGTTTTCATTAGCCATACGGTAATGTTTTTATATTCGTATATTGTTGTGTTAATAGCTATAGATTATGAAAAACGTGCATATATCGACCAAATGGTAGGTTTTTGTATTCTGTGTAGCATATTACCGATGCTAGCTAGTCAGACGAGTATCTGTATTAATAGAGTTCTTAGTTCTCTAAAGTAATTTTCTAACACTCGAGTACAGGCATTTGGCTGACTAGCTAGGATCGGGGCGATCTAGTCTACTGTCGCATGGGATTTGGGGACCTCAGCAAGCGAAGTTTCGATCGTGACATATAGCTAACTAAAAAACGTGCATCTTGTTAGGAATATAATGCCAATGATGAAAATAATCACTCGAAAGAAAAAATAATAAATGAATAAGAATTGTTGACCCAGTTCGTCATAGAATCTGACTACGTCTGGGGACGCTGCCAAGCCAGGATATTCACTATATTTTTCGTGAGATTGATTATATGAGTTACAATGATATTGGGGCTATTTATAATACAAGATAGGAGAATAATTACATAAAGACTAAAATACCCCTCAAAAAAAGCTATGGCCCTTTGCAGTACTTCAGTACTTCAGGCTCCATAACTCAACACATCTAACTTGGGATATCGTTTTGCAGGTTGAATTTGGTAGCTTAAAGGAGCTGTTATTACACGAACTAGACGACAATATCCGTCAAATATGGCATCTTAAAATGCCTAACAGCCACTTTATTAAACTCGAAAAACTACATATTTGCGCGTGCAACAAATTGCAGTACCTATTCTCACCCTCGGTCGCTAGAGCGCTCGTGATCCTCAACGAGCTACACGTAAAAGACTGCTTGATGATGACCGAGGTAATACTGAATGTCGATAAAGAAAATCAAAAAATTATTTTTCCGAGTTTGGAGAAAATCGAGCTTTCGAAGCTAAGATCATTGAGAAGCTTTTGCCAGTGGAAACACGATTTGGAAATGCCATCGATAAGACATGTGAGCATATCTATGTGCCACGAAATGCAGACTTTTACTATGGGATCTTTAAGAACACCGAAAATGGAACGTTTTTCAGTTGAAAATGAAGTAGTCGTTGAGATAAAAGACTTGAACGAAGCCATACGAAAACACTTCAGAACGAAGGTATTTTCGCTTTTTTTGAAGAACATTTGATTGGATTTTATCAGCAAAAATAGGTCCCAATGTTTACAAACATGTTATTTTAGTTCAAACCGTTAAAAAATGGACGAAAAATATTGAATTTTCATCCTATGGGACCGAAATTGAAATTTTCCGACAAAACTATTAATCGTTTTATTTTCAACTTTTATATCTGTCATTTTTTTTCGTTTCGTGCAGTATGTACAAGAAGCATCATCATCAGCTGCAGGCAAGAAAACAAAAGGAAAGGCAAAAGGAAGATTATTGTGATTGAAATTCAAGTTTGAGATCTTAATAATTTTGTGTTCGTTTTATTTTTTGACATATTTTACAAGGATCGAGTCCAAGAGTAAATGGAAAAGTCGCCTTTTGCGATTCAACATCTTATGAAGCTTTTCGATACTTTGTTTCCCTGGATGCTTCTTTTCTCTATGTCATGTTATTTTTCAACTGAATGAATATACTTTTTTTTTTTTTAAGATTCAAATTTTTAATAGAACCAAAGAAAATCTTGAACTTTGCTGATATAGGTAAAAGTTTCATGAATATATTTCATAAAATCAATATCCATAATCATTTCATGGACAATACACAACTTCAAAAAGAATTGAACAACTAAAGAATTCCCAACAGAAAGGGAACAACATTTCAAGGCTAATAATCCCCCTCAAAAACCATGTCACTATATATATATATGCATATATATGTATATATATAATCAGTTGGTTGCTAAATGAGCCAAAAGTGATTCAGCTGGTGGTAAAAACGCAACCGCCCCTCGTTCAGAACTCGAGTATTTCCTATAGATCCCCCTCAGCTTCTGCCCCGCAGCCATCGAATGAAAGCTAACCAGTAACTTAGCACAATCCCTGATACAAAAAAAAACCCGAAAAAATGAACACCTTTGGATCAAAAATCGCGAAAAACAATCACAACCGTTAAAATTATTCGTTCACTCACATAAGCTGTGATTCTGAAAAACCCGTGTGTAGTTTAAGCGTATCGTTCCAAACGGGCCCCACATTCACGGTCGATCGAGCTGCATAGACTGCTGAGGCAGCAATCATAGATGGACAGTATATAAAAGTAGCATAATTCATCATTCCAAGCTCAGCTAGAAAATAGGCCATATGTTCCACCTATATATTAATATTATGAAACAAATTAGTACAAAAAAAAAAATCCCGAAAAGTTTAATATTAGATTATGAAATGATCGAAACTCACATTGGAATCGGTCATAGAAGCTTTGATGAAGCGCACAAGGAACATATATGGAGTCGGAACGGTTAAATTCCACTCCAATTCGCCTAATATTCGTTTTTCCATAACCAAAACTTGGTTATTAGTGTAAGTTCTATCTGATATGTTCACTAACTCGTTAACCTGCACATTTACAAAAACGAGAGATTTATATAATTAATTGTTCAGATTGTTAATATGAAAAGTAAGATTTTCGATATTTAATCAAACTTTTATGTACCTCAGGTGCCCAAATTTCTTCATATTTGGAGGCTATAAGCATTGAACCAATTCCTAACAATTGAAGCTCTTTCCTTAATGTAGTTTTCGTTGCAAGATAACGATCGAGAATGTTGATGGTTAGATAAAGGGTCTCGGGTGAAAGCTCGAATTTTTGGTGAACTTGAACCAACCAATCAATTAGAATAGCCCTCATTTTCTCATTTATCTCGGGCTGCGAATCCATGTAATCGTGGGCCCGGCCTTCGTTCTTGCATCGGAAAAAACTCAATTTAGCAATTTATGATACCAAAAAAACAAAAAACATGAAAAGACAATATTTTTGAGTTAAAAATAAAATGGGATTTGTTCATATACCTCAACTGATTTGTAGAACTTGTATATTTCATCCACGTATTCGACAACTGCCAAGTCGTTGTCCACGTCAGCAGCGTCAATGTCCACTATTTGAGCCGCCTTCGGCTTGTTACTCAGCCCACAAGCAGCCTGAATAAAATTTAATCGAAAAATCATAACTGAGAATCTTAAAAACACTTAAAAATCACCAAAAATTTGATCTTGAAATGATATATTTTGTATTCACCTTGCTTCTAGCAGAGAGAGTTGAACTTAGAGTTGGGCCTTTCTTTTTCGACGATTTTTCTTGTGGCTTTATTACAACCTTCTCCTTGTCTGAAACTTCATTAGTATCGGGACTAATTTCGATTATCTCCTCAGGCTGTGGCTTGGGCTTAGTAACAGCAGCTTTCTTCTGAACGGGCTTTCCGGCAGGGGCTCGTTTTTTCGGCAAAGCTTGATCCACAACAATGGCTCCTCCATTGGCCTTATTGTTCTGTGCATTTGCAAGTAACTGAGCACAAAAGCTCCTGAAAATAACAAGACATCACAAGCAAACACTAATAAGCAAGTACATTCAGAATTTTACAATTTTTCGAGGATTTGAAATTTGAATTGAGACATTTTGTCGTATACCTTGTGATCGGTCGAGAAACCTGAGGAAGTGGCTTGCCTTCGGGCCCACGAATGGTGACAACGTTCCCTATGTCGCCTAGTGCACGGCGATTCTTCCTTTCTGCTGCCATGTTCTTCTGCTTTATGGCTCCAGGGACAATTGCCTCTCCTGTGATTTGGATCGACAAAAGTACAAATTAGATGATGAAATGTTATCAAGAGAAAATAATGAAATTAGAATATTCATCCTATGATAAGATAGATAATATTCGAGTTTACGCAATCAAGAACTAGAAATTGCACTTAGAAATGTAACAAAATAGGGTATTCAGGAATGATGAGGGAAAAGATTGGAAAAGAACCCTGTAAATGGTGAATCAAGTAATGAAACATATATCGGATAAGCAAAAATCCATGGATCTAGAAAAAGAATCAGAAATCCTATTCTTTGAAATTCATCTTTCATAAACCCTATTCTTGAAATCAGTTCATATTCAACAAACAAGGCAGAAAAATGAAAATCATAGGCAAAACCACACGCATCAAAAATCAAGAACTAATAGCATCCAAATCGCAAATGATTCAAAAATTAAAATCAATACAACCCAGATCATCAAAACTCTTAAAAGAATATCCAACATTCAAACAGCCCATCAAAAATGAAAATCACAGACAAACCCCACGCATCAAAAATCAAGAAAAATTATAGCATCCAAATCGCAAATGATTCAAAAATTCAAATCAATACAGACCCAGATCATCAAAACTCTTAAAAACATATCTAACATTCACTCAACCCATCAAAAATCTTGAACCATAGTTCAAATATACCTCTGTTGTGTTGTTGAACTACAGGTCTTGAAGCCATTTCTGAATACGTAAAATCTAAATTCAAATCCTCTTTTATCTCTCTTCTCTCTCGATCTCTCTCTCTAAAACTCTGTGAGGGCTAATGCGAAGAAGAAGAGAACATGGGAAGATGGAGAGAAGTGAGAATGGTAGCACCCTTTTGAAGCTGATGGAAGCGGCGCTTGTGTCCCCAACGGTCTTTTTTTTTGAATTTTTAGCCGTTGGATGGATGAGATTTTGATCTGACGGTGTGGATTGTGTTTCTAAATGAAAGCCTAATTACGCTGTGGTTTTGCCGCTTTTTAGCCGTTGTGAGAGATTGCCCAAAAGTTACCGTTACAGTACACCTGTACAAGTACAACTTTTGGGTTAATTATTTTATTTGAGGGATAATTACACAAAAAATGAAAAAATTTATCACTTTTTGTAAATTACAAATACACCCCATATAGTTTAAGTGATCCGATAAAGTAATATGGGGTTATATTTACATTTATGTGGATACCCAAGGACTTAATACTAATTTATGATGGCCTAATTAGCAATTAAATCCAGGCTCTATCTATAAAAGAGTTATGATCGCCGATTTTGGGTGAAACTTGAAAGTATTATTACGATATAAATTATAGCTCAGTATCTTCGAACTTTATAGTAATAATTTAATTTAATAAATATTAAATCCAAAACTTATGAATTTTATCCCCATTGTGCGTATGAGAATTATTATGCTATCTCGATCATCTAGAGAAAACCTAGGCTCTGTAACACAACCGGAACACATAATCCAAGGACGAATTTCATTCTGTATACTCTCGATTTAATTTTTAATACTTTAATATCGAAGTTTAAATATCAAAGATATAATCTTTTATCCCCCGACGCTCCTAAGAAACACCCGAGAAAAACCCACAAAATTCTAGCTCAGATCGAGTTTGGTTAAATCACCAAATCGGAGATAAAGTAGAAGTTTTTAGAAGTATAAATGGAACATATGTAAAGATGCAAATCCCATTGTCTTAAAAAGGATAAAAATTGAACAAAGAAACAACTGAATGGATTAGCAAAAACAAAAATGAATTGTTACAACCAATGACTTAGGCAAACTAAAAAAACATGCCTAGAAACAGGTAACTAATTAACAAAATGAAAGCCAAAGATTGGAGAATTACAACGACAAATCACGTCATAATCTTCACACACAAACAACAATCAAACAACAAATCACACCCATAAAACTCAGATGAACTTCTACTCGCATTAGTCGTCGAAAATTAAGATTTGTCAGTCTTTACATCAGAGCATCGTCGTCTGGGCCCGCAAGAAACACCTGCCATATCGAGACGATGTTAAGTTTTTTCGATATTTTCGAATAAAAACGTGATATATATATATATATATATTTAAACGTAATGAGAAATGCAAAGGATTGTCAAAATTTGACCCTGTGTCATTCTTTTTCAGACAACCCTTTCCAACGAACAAAAGAAAACGACCAAAATTTGAACTTGCCATAATTTTTATGAGATTTATAATTGTTGTGTAATAAAATCAATCTTTTTCAATTTAAAGTAAGGAACAAAAGATTGAGAAAGATAGAAACTATACTTACATTACAGTCAAAAGCATACTTTCTTGCAAGAGTTAATGCTCCATTTCTTTCTCGTTCGGTCTCAAAAACGAGCACAAAAGATTGTCCTTTACGAGCCTGCCAAAACAGTGATTTAGCTGCAGAATTGCCGCCTCCTCTGAACCCGCATAGCTGAAATAACGATAAAATATTTTGTCAAAATCCAATTTTCTATACCGAATGTCACAATATATGTAAGACAACTGTAAAATAATGTTAGAATATATTTAGAATATCTTTATCTGTTTTGTGTATGATTTTTATTTACTTATATATTATGCTTTTTTGTATTTATCTTTTCTTAGTTTAATTAAGTTTGCCTTAATTATCGAGTTTTGTAACTCTATATATATATTTCTCATCATCAATAATATTAGGGTGTGTTTGGATTGAGTGAGTTGGATTTGGGGAGGGAATTTGGAGAAATGATTTGAAATGACACCTAAAATGGAGTCATTTGAAATCCACCGTAGTTACGGAGAAAATAGGTCAAAGTTAATGACAAGGGATTTGAAATCCATCGTAACATGAATTCATCCAAGCGAACTTAAATGGATTTGTCGATGGATTTGAAATCCATAGATTTCAAATCCTTCAATCCAAACACACCCTTATGGAGTTTCATATTTTGCAACACTAAAAGTACCTGCATTGACTTAGAATAAGAATCTCTAGCCTTTGTGATCCATCCTCTACTAAGTTTTATCCTTGTTTTCCCGATATGGAACAAGTGCACCGAATGTGACGAATAATTTCGCCCGTTCATTTGGGAAATAACTACCTGTACATATGGATTACAAAGATCACCAAAATAAACTATATTTTCAAGATTGGTTTTCGACTTTTTCGTAAATTGATAATATGAATATAGAAATTAGCTTTAAAAAAGAAAAAATAACGTACATTGAAGTCACTGTTTGGTTTTCGCAAAAGTGTTTCTACATAGCTCCCCAAGTCCGTTGCTGTAAAAGGGACAAAAAAATAACAATTTTAACTCAAAACAAATGGGATACAAGTATACGAGTTACTAATATGAACAATATATGATACACATATTGCCATTAATATCTTCAACTATATTAAAAAGCAAATTTTTTTCTTAAAAATCGAGCCAATTAATTTACCGACCTTGCTTAATTGGGCCATCGGTTGTGAGTGTGTCCTTTCGGCCATTTGATGAAATATCAGCTTGCAAAACACGGCCAACGTCAATGGGCTCGGGAGCATAAACGCACTTGTTAGCACCTAAGTAGGGAAAATATTGCAAATGTCATAAGATAAAGATAACAATAAATTCGAAAAATATCAAGCCGGTTAGTAATTCAAAATAAGTTGAAAGAAAACAAATGTATAATGTTATAATTAAAAAAAGAAAATTATGGAAAATTATTTGAAAAGGCAAAAAATAACATAAATTTTTCATAGGGGGTTAAAATGTAAGGTTTTATTATAAGAGGTGGTGTCTATTACATGATCCAACAAAGTGAGTCACATTATAAATATATACTAAACATGGGGTGTTAATGTAATTAACCGTTTTTAGTCCTAGGGGGTCAATATAAGGTTTTATTATAAGAGGGGTACGTTTGTTATAGGCCAAAAATAAACGGGTTCGATTCTAATCTAAATAAGAGGGGTAATTAGTGTAATTATCTCTAATATCTCTTTAAACAAAAAAAAAGAAAAATTACCTAAAATAGGTTCCCTTCGACTGCATTGAGACGATAAACGAAACCATTGGATTGAACATTTTGCAAGCTCTATCGACTCGTCTGAGCAAGGGTGAATTCGTAAAATAGAACCTAATATCTCGGTCCCACTTAGCTTGTATAATCGGGATATATTTTCTTCGGCTTTTTTGCTCATTACAAGCTGTAATAAACGAGGACATATAAATTTCGACACGTAATTTAAATATACAATTTCGAGATTGATTTTATTCATGCTTGTACTAAAATGGGGTCTAAAAAAAATATTTATAAAGTAAAATAAACGACATACCTCGTTTTGAAGAGTAACTGAAATTGTACATTTCTCTCTAATTTGAAGTCGAAGTTCTCGAAGTTCATGTTCCATGTCCATTACCTACATATAGATATATACAATCATATTGGTAAAAACGAAAATTTAGTTTTAGAGAATTATTATGCAAATATACAAAATAATAATAATAATAATAATAATAATAATAATAATAATTTTCACAAACCTTCCTTGGTTGATGCATTAGTCTAATGCGTCTCGCGACTTGAACCTCTTCGATTAATTCCTCCAATTCCTATCATCATGAAAAATCTAATCAAGATTGCATTTTTTTATAATTATCACCATATTTTGTTTCGAGAAAATTAGGGAATGTTTGGTTATGTTTTGTATACATGTCTTTTATATAGCCAATACCCGCGGAAAAAAAATCTAATTTCACAATATAAAACCAAACACGCTCTTACCAAAAACAAACAAATATTCATATGATGAATAATCGACTTTTTGGACGATAAATAACAAAAAATGATTTGCTCGAAAATCAAATATTACCTGTTGCTTTCCCGAGCATTGATTTCTTTCTTGTTCATCAAGAGCCTCTCCAATCCTCTGCACAACGGCTCGAGCACTCTCTATTTCAGCACAAGCAAACGACTTTTCTTGGTTCACCAATTTCTTAGCATCTTCCGAAGCCTGCAAAAACGAAAAAAAAAAAAAAGTAAAATCAGCAATCGTGTATCAAAAAAATATCAATGGGACCAACTATAACGAATTTATTAAGGGTGTGTTTGGATTGAGTGATTTGGATTTAGGGAGGGGATTTGGAGGAAGGATTTGAAATGACACCTAAAATGGAGTCATTTGAAATCCACCGTAGTTATGGAGAAAATAGCTCAAACTGAATGTCGAGTGATTTGAAATCCATTATAACTTGGATACATCCAAACGAACTTCATGGATTTGTTGAAGGATTTGAAATCCATAGATTTCAATCCATAGATTTCAAATCCTTCAACCCAAATACACCCTAAGAGTTTGAATGAAATTGAGATTAAGTTGTATAATAATAAATAACCTGCTTGAGAAAGTTCACTAGCTTTTTCACTTCAAATTTCTCCTGAATTAGCTCTCCTTCTTTCTGAGTCAATTTTACCGCCAACGCCTCTACCTGGAACAAGTAAAAAAGCCCACAAAATTATTACAACATAAGTTGTCGATAATAGAATATAACCCCATTCATTACAAATAGTTCATCGATATATATATATATATATATATATATATATATATTAACACGAGAAACTGACCAATGAAATAGCTTTTTCGACATCTTCTTTGTTTCGACCCGCTAATCTTCCTTTCAAACATTCCAATGCATCCCTAAGCTTCTTCAGAAGCACGTGCCCGTCTAATGAAGCCACTTCCCTAAGTTTCGCCTGAAATTTCGACCCAAAAATTTGCACAAAATTTCTCGTTAAGGGTCTGAAAAATTCTTATCTGTATATAATTGTATTCGATATGAAAGTGAATATATATATATATATAGTTTTATACACAAGCATTGGAGCTAAGCATTTCAAACAACACCAATATCTAAAAAATAACTCAATTGGTCACTAAATTATTTGAAATCTTGAAAATTATCCAATCCATTGAACGAAATTTATCACGGGATTTAAAAATTTCCAAATTTATGAAACAAACAAAATGTAAAATTAATAGTAGCATTCAGAAACCTCTTCAGACAACTTGGCAGCTGCAGCTAAATTCTTGTCGAATTTGCTTGCCAGGTCACGGACAGATAAACGCTTATGTTGTTCGATTAACTGGTTAGATTCTTGAACAACAACATCCTTCAAAGGTGGTCCTTTGTTGTCTTGTTTAATCTCCTCTAAGATTTCATTATCTGGTCCTAATTTATAATTAGGAAACTGATTAGATTGAAAGCTGACATCGGATGAAACGGTCCAAACTGCCTGTTCTTCGTCTCCGAATGATGGGCTAACCCTCGTCATTGGCCCGATTTACGTTCTACAATATTAAAAACATAATAATTAATATTTTAATTGAGATAAATGCAATAAAAAATTGGCCTAAAATCATTAGAGGATATAGAAACTACTGAAATTGAATGGAAAGGTGAAAAGATCACTTCTTGCAGACATATGAAAAGGTGAATAACAGTATGCACAAACAAAACTCAACCTTTAGGAGCAAAAAAACACACCAAATTTCTTAATGCATGCTAGAGTAAAATGTATTAAGAAATAAAATACAAACATTTTATACTCATCATCATATTACACAGACAAAAAGACACAATTTTTTTTGGTAATTACAACAAGAACTTTGAAAAGTTTGATAAAATTAAAAAACCCAGAAACTGGAAATAAAAAAAAATCAACCTTAACAACATCAAAGTTTATAACAAAAATGGGTGCCCAAATTAATATTGTGCAAAATCTAAGCATTCCATGTTAAATACAGCAGTAAATTAAAAGTTTGTAATCTTGCTTAGAAACAAAAACAAAGAACCTTAACTACCAAAATGTAAATGAGAAGTTGGCAGCCCAGATAAATATTGTACAAGAATTAAGCATTGAATGTGAAGAAAAATCAACTTACAATGAGATGATGAGTACTGGAAAATGCAGAGAATATTTTACAGAAATAACAGTTGGCACATATTCATATTCTTGACTGATTTTATTCTTCAAACTCAGTTTTTTTTTTTTTTTGGGGAGAAAATCAGATTAAGAAGAAAAGATAGAAAAAGGGGAAGTTTGATGTGAACAAGTGAGGAGGAGAAGAAGAAAATCAAAGAGAAACATGTCTCATGTCTCCTTTTTTAAAAGCATTAATAGTGTTACTCTAAAAGGAAAAGTTTCTATTTTGTTTGGATGTATTTTTAATTAATTTTTTTATTTTCAAATTATCATTTACAAAATATATTGGAGAATATTTTTTTATTATTTTTGTGTGAAAATGAATAAGTGAACCATAGTTGAATTTGACAATAGATAGACAAATATATTTAAGGAGTTAGAAAAATAATAAAATAAGAATTGAGAGAAAAATGATGTGAAATAGAACATTAGAACTTTAAATTTATGGAGAATGCAGATGTAAAAATGAAAATATTTCTATTTTAAAAATAGTATAAATGTGTATTTTCATTTTTAATTGAGAATGAAAATGAAAGAAGCAAAATATAAACACAAACAAACAAAGCCTTCATTTTAACAGTTCATAATATATATTTACACCCTGGCAAAAGGCTACTGACCATAATCTCATTTGTGAAATGACGAAAAAGTCCTTGCTCCTTTTCATGTTGCCTTTTTAATTAGGTAATATGGGGTTAAATTTTAGTCACAAAAGAAATTTGAAAAATTATTAACTATTGAGAAATTCTATAACATATCATGTTTACTTAAATCGATCCATTATAAATTGTATTAACACAATTAATATTTAATAAATCGATTTCGTTAAATTTGATTTATCGTAGAATTATTTTTATTTATCAGTAAAAGATATCATGATATGTCAATATTAAATCAATACAGTTATTGGCCAATTTTAAATCCTACCTGATATGTTGTCTACTTCTATAATAGTTGACCATTAGTAGATTATTAAAATGATAATTGTGTATCACTTATTTTTGTTATGGCTATTGCGATATAATAATGGTTTCTCAAAAACCACATGCAAAATATTTAATTAAGAAAGAAAAGATATTATGATAATGACTAATGTAATTGTCAATATCACTAGCATAAATTCTTGTACCTAACACACAAATGTATACATAGAAAGGCTGTTCAACACAATTCCATCATATAAAAATTCTAAGTTTGGCTACAATACAACTAATTATATTATAAGTATCAAAAGACATGATTCTTACTAATTTATTTTCAAATATATAATCAAATTACAAATATATTCATATATTATCCAAGTTAGAATATCGCATTATTGATAACTGACGCATGATCAAAATAGTACTGATGATAAAATTGTTAAAAAAAACAATATTAGAAAATGAATACAAAACGTAAGGTCTAATTTGAATCGCCACAAACTAGAGCTTCTCTTAGATTATAAACTGCACTTGATAAAATCAAATTTATTCACATACCTACTTTACTATAATCAATATTTAGCAATATTGCTGAATATTGATTGAGTTCCTAAGTAAGTAAATTATTAGAGTGTTCGAATAGAAAAACGAATCCATTTCCAAATAAGTCAATATAAAGCCATTTTTAGCTAATCCATATAATAAATTAGGGCTATTAACATTTATTTCATATTATTTACAATTCATTACAAATTTATCCTTAATCATTATTTGGTCACATCACTAAAATGTTGCTAATAATAATCAAGATTTAGCTAAACAACCTTCAAGATTAAGAGAAAACATGGGTCACATAATTCAAGGACAAAATCGTAATTTCCGTCACATGAAGGTGAGTGCCAAAAGTAATTTTGGGAGTGCTCAAAACAATTTACTCACATGCTAACAACAGGTGAAAAAAAGAAGTGATCATTGTGAAATTCCACGCGCTGTCCCCACTCGCTTTACAGCATGAGCAGCGCAATTATCGATGCGTTCAAGAGCGCGTGGACTTATGCGAGTGGTCCGAATTAGGTATCTGTGGTTCGTATAATGGTCATGGTTTTGTGGGTTATTTACAGGTTATGCCACTTTCGGACATTACGTCAAAGATGCGCCGTTTGTCCTTTCGATGCCTACGAGAACAGAGGATGTCACTGTGGCACGTGACTGCCTGCCTGTCAAATTAGATTTATCTTTTTATAGATAATTGCAATATTAGTCCAATTAGATAGATTTTATTACAATTTAGTCCTATAAGATAGAATTCATTATAATTTTTAATCTCGGTATTTATAAACTTAAAATATTAGTGTCGTATGATACATATTGTTCGATTAAATTTAACGAGTGTAATATATGCCATTAGTTTTATTACTGACCACGTGCAAGGTATGTAAATAAATTAATAGTTTTTATTCATCTATAACGATTTGAATTAAGAATATAAAAATATAGGTGAGACTAATTAAATAATTAACAAATAAAACTTATAGCAAAATGGGAAAACGAGTAGTAACAAATATGAAGAGAACAATAAACTAATTAAATTACTAAAAATAATCATTAATTATTTTTTGACAATAATGATATTTCTAAGCAAAGACTTAATTATGATATTGGTTGGAGACAACTATTTCTTTATAAGACTTTCCGTTCTATCCTCTCATGATTATTATTCTCAACCAAAGACTTTTAATTATAGTAATTATGTCGTGTGGATTAACAATCCAATTAAATTGCGCCCTTTTGAATTATTATATTATAAATTAAATTAAACTCCACCTAACATTCATGGGTCAAATGATGGCTAGATAGAATTGACAAAGTTTACTTAGGACTCTAGCTATGTTTATTTATGTTTTTGAGTTAAAGAATTTAAAAATTTATTGAGATTGTGTAATATTTAAATTTATGTGAGAATGATAGGTGTTTGTTTATCGAAAATTGTAAAATATGTTAAATTAATTGTGGCGGAATGATGAATAGTGTTTAGAATGATTGTATTAGTTATGTATATTAATGATTTATATAAATAAAAATTATAAGGGATGTAAGAGAAACAAAGATAATGATTATAATAAAGGATTTTAATTGGTGAAAGTGTGAAATTATTTATATATGATTTATAGATAGATTGAAAAAAAGGTGAACATGAATGAGATTTAAAGCATTACAGGGCTTAATTGGATGGAATATCCATCTCTGAAAATTATTTTTCATGATGAAAGTAAGAAAAAAAGATTTTTAGGAATAAGAAATATGTTGTGAGATGTGTGTATGAAATAAAATTTTAAGAGAAAAATATGTAATGATTATAGTTGATGTGATATTTTTTTTTGTTGTGAAAAAATTATTAAAATTATTATTTAAATATAATTTATTAAATTATTCAGTCAAAATCGTTGATTTAGATGTCAAAAAGTAGTCATAATGGATCTTATTTTAAACGTTGTATTATTTTACATTAGAATATGTGATTAATTTGATTTTTGGAGTTGAAAAATAGTCGAAAAAACCTTACAAATCGATTATGTGAACTGTCAAATCATGAATAGTAAGAGCAAAAAATTTCTCTTCTCTTGCAAAAATTTCTTCAAAATTGTCTAAAATTTTAAGAGAATTTGTTGAAGAATTTTTTTGTAACAACCAAACAATTGCAACTTTATAGAATTTTTTGCTTTGAATAAATTTTATTTGGGATGAAGTTGTCATCCAATTAAGCCCACATTTGTTTAAATTTTTGTGGTCCAAATATTTAAAAAATAAAATTAACAAAAATTAACAAACAAGGCCTTAAGATTTTCTTAACAAAATGTGGGGTGGGTGGGTAATTGCAAAAACTTGATGCCTTTAATGATTGGTAGTAATTAGCAGTTGAGCTTTTGCAATTAGAATTTAGGTTTTGAAGGATGTGACTTGGGAATCTTAGACACAATTTTGGACCCCCATTGTGGAAAGTAAGTCACAAGTTGGATTTAATTAATATATTTTTATTTTCTTTATATTATTATTCTTGTTATTCTACAACAATCTTGATCCTATGTTCAAAAAATGATATTTTATTATATATATATATATTACATGTATAATTGTTCTTAAATCTTAATTATATAAGTGACATAAATTTTATACACACTCAATATATATATATATATAAATTTAAATAAAAGATGAGACATAATTTGAAAACAGAAGACCAAATTTGCCAAAAAAAAATGCATCAACACATGTATTAGTTACGTATAGATTGTCGTTATTGTTTATTAACTAATAGTAATACATATATTGTGAGAAAATCCTCATTATATATGTATTGAAATTATCTTATTTGTGTTGTGGCTTTACTATATATGTATTTCTTATTGTCGAACACTAACTGCAGTTAGTTATATAACCCGACAAAATCAAATTTTGCCGGTTGGGAATTATTTTTATTTCATTCGTATATTTTATATTCAAATATTGGCCTAAACCTCTCATTTTTTTTTAACTTTTTCAATATATTTGGTAATAAAAACTAAAAATGCCCGCACATAATAATAAAATAAATAATTGAGATTCTTAGAATATAGAAATTCTTTAACTTAAGATAATAAAAAATAATTTAAATCGTGACTTCTTTTATTATACTAAAACTATTACTCAGAAATCTAAATTTTTAACTCTCTTGATACAATTAATGTTAAATTTTATGAAAAAATATGTAGTTCATTTGATTATAAATTTAATTTATTACAGTATATATTCTTATTTTGATATCTTCAACAAGAAAAAGTTTTAAATCTTTTTATTTCTCTTATTGTATATAATATAAATGTACATTCGCAATTAAGAATTTGAATTTATAGTTATATGGTTGTTCTTTATTTTTCAATTCAGACATATTTCAATAAACAAATGAAGAAAACTAGTATGTTGTGTTTTTCTTTTTCTTTTTTTTGCTTACTTTCTTTAAATTATACAATTATGTTATGTATGAATAGTCATTAATTATTGTCATTATTACTATATACATAGTTATAAATTATGAATGTAAATATTTAAATTAAACACACAACATATGAACATACTAAATTGATGGTTTTGAGTGGAATATGATACTATGAGAACCACAAGTCAAGTTTAGAATTTCTCCAATTACCATTAAATTATGCTAAGTTCATATTCTTATCTTCATCTAATTAACTAACTTTATTGGAAATTCTTGGTTATTTTGTTAGGAGCTATAGATTTGAAATTTCATGATTTAAGCATAATTTAAGTCTTTCTCTAAATTTATTTTATTTTCAAGCACATACTTAAGAAGAGTCCTTGTGGATTTCCTCTCATATGGCTATTTTTCCTCGTGACACGATTATCAATTATCGGTTTGAATTTTAGAGTATAAATAATTGTAATTGTCTCAAAACTTTCAGTTTCATGAGTTCTTAATAATGATTATATGTTACTGAACGTTGTTGTCTTGATAAAACTTTAGATGGACAGATCGGCCAATTGCAACAAACTGAATAGTCCACATTATATTCTCACAACGGGGTTTAAATGGTGAAAACTATCCATTTTTTAAAATTTTCGTCGAAAAGTAAATTGAATGTACTTAGCTCGATGCATAAACGATCCTCACTTATATTTGACACATGCATTAATATGCGTTATAATTCACTTACGTTTATATCAAACCAAAGTCAAACAATTTTATTACACCAACTTTATACATATATAACATAAATAGATATTTATATACATACACATTTCCATATCAACTTGGTATCTATTGAAAATCCCAAATAGAAATGAGCAACTTTCATGCAGAAATCCTTCAACACATCACATGGTAGGGTTCCAAATTAGAACAGGCCCTCGTACCATCTACATGGACCCGGGTCGACCCGTTTATGTTATGGTGGATCCGGGTTGTCTTCATAATTATTCCACCATGCATAGATAGAGACTTCTTACCAATCTGCATGGATAGTATTAGGATCCATAATTATTGCACAACTGTATATTAACATTAGTACAATAGTACGACTTGGGGGGGCTCCCATGGTTGCTTAATTAATCAATTAGTTAGTGATATACCCTATTTTAGGTATCTATATAGTAATTGCTTAATTAATTGTCCCTTCACATTTATAAAAAAACCCTAAAGCTATTATTTTTACATTATAATACAGATTCATTATATTTTCAGAATATACTTGTTTGGATCATTTACCTTAATTCACTGACAAACAGATTAGGCCACTGATCAGGGTTTAAAATATGAGTTATTTCGATCTTTCTAAACCGATCTGAATGAATAACAAAAAAATACATTAAACATATAAGTTGGTTCAGAAACCATCCCCGAGATCTTATATTATAATCCAAACAAGCTCACATACACCGATCACCGATTCCATATCCTACAAACTTAATAAATCCTAATTCCATACCATTTTGTCAAAGAATTAATTACATTATATTCTTAAAAAGCCAATTACCAATAGGGTAAACATATAATATTGTATAAATTGGTCAAAAATCATTTTCTATCAATATGAAATAGGAAACGTTACATCATGATGGTTGAGAAATTTGATATGACCATGTGAACGAGTAAGTGAGTGTACTATAAAATAATTAATGAAAAAAGTGATGATGTTAAAACCGAATTGATGTTGATTGTGGGCTATATCTCGTATCTATATATTTTCAGTATTGTCCTAATCTAGTCATTTGGAAATATAACAAACATGTTTTGAATCACCAAAATTACAACAACTAGGCCCCCCGCCCCTCCCCCCTCTTTCTTTTAATTATTTCCTTTGATAATTAGGTGCATCAAAATATTGGGTATGTTTTTTTTCATATAAAACGAGTTTCAATTGACAATTCTGGTACATTCTGACGAGAATTTCGGTAATTTAAATACAAATTTCATCGTAAAATTTAAGATCAGCTAGTCACATGAAAATCCTGTATAGTTAAGGTTAACTTTCCTTTTAAAAAATTTCCGAAGTTCAAGTTATTTTTTCCACAAGAAGGCATTTTTCGGCCATTTTTTGAATTTTTCGTTTAAATTTGTATCAAAATTACCAATTGAACTATTTTTGTAGTAAAAAACGTACATGGTAATATCATATACAAAACAAAATTACATGTATAATAGTTTTTATATGTTAAAGATTGTGTAATCATATTGGTCGGTGTATATATATACTATATTTAAATGATATTGGAGTGAAAACACTAATTTCTTTTCACTTTTTTTTCCTCTTGAATTTCTAATCACTCTATATACATGTATGATATATATATATATAATGATGTTATATACTATTTTTACATACCACCATTTTTTGAATGGCTCTTCTAGTTTTGGTAAAAAGTTACATGCAATTAAATGATTTTAATGGATTTATCACCTCCATATTTTTATACAGCAAGAATTGGTGATATTTAAACAGGAGTATATCATATTTTCTACATATATGCGTATCATACATTCTATTGCTCATTACACTTTTTTACATGTTTACAAAACAAAAGTATACACGCTCTATTATAATTAAAGAGAGCTTTACAAACATTATATTGTTGTCTAGAAATGATATTGGTATTATGATAAAAGAAAAACTTGTGTATGAATTAAGTTTTCTGCACTTCCTAACTAATGTATTGATGTAATAACAACAACATGATATATAAAACTTGATCTAAGTAATTCTTGTCTTATATTGGGATCAATAAATTTTTAAGCATATGTTACACAAATTACGTTAGACTCGAAATAAAGAGATAACAATAAACAACTTATGAAAACTTGAATTGAACTAAAGATCAACAAAATTATAACTGATACAAGTATGGCATACTATTGTCATTGAAAAATTTAGACAGGGCCCAAACCCGCCAAAGTTTGGACTTATAACTTGGGCCTATATAGAGTATATCTCATATTTCATATGGGCTTAGCCCTTAGTTACCACATATCATCCCTGAATATGGGTCCTTGAATTTATTTTTGCAATTAGATGATCCATGAGTTTTGGGCTATAAGTTGGGCCATTATACCTTTTCTTATATGGGCCAAGCCCCTCAATAACCATGACTTATGGACTATAGGTTCTTTGAACTCATTTGTTTAATTATAGGAGAAGCCCAATATCCAATGGCCTTAGGGGGGATCGGTATGAAGGCCCGGCTTTCCCGAGAAAACTAGCGTGTCAAGTGATAATCGTAAAGTTGATACATAATATTTATCTAATATATATGTAAATACATAATTTCAATCTTAAGTTTTATAATATTGAATTCCATCAAGTAATTAGTAGGAACACCCGAGACTAAAATCCCAATATTATCATACCCGTTCAATGTAATTCTATTTTCGGTTTCGAAACCCAAAGCCCAAAAGTAACATCCAAATTAAACTTTGTGCTCATACAAAAGCCTAAACAAATATAAATATCAGAGTTATTCGTGCGATCTCATTATATGACTAATTATAATTTTCGATACTAATTACAATTATTGGTACTAAATCCAACAAAATAATCTTAAAGTGACCTTTTTAGATACATTGTTAGTGGTTTAAGTATATCCATCCAACAAACCCTTTTTGTTGGGTGACTTAATTAATTCCCAATATCATTCTCCAATAAGTTAGGACTTCTTTTTCCAAATGATTATGAATCTTTGTTGCTTAAATTCCAAGCAAATCAAACCCAAAAACAAAAACAAAAATTAAATTAAATTAAACCAAATTAACCATCAAGATTAGTCAAATTGTAACCAGGGTTAAGAATGATTTGGTTTATTATCCATGTGACTATAATTTTATTTTTTAATTTTTATTTATTTTTTGTGGATAATTAGCTGGCAGGCCACATGCCGACAATTTTATATCATGTGAGCTGCTGCTCTATACTTGCATCAGTTTTTGTCTGTTTCTTTCAAACCCCATCTGCCGGCTTCACTCGCCTTTTCGCTTTTCATACACTCGCACCATATTCACCAATCAAAGCTCTCCACGTGGAACAACTTGTTGTCTTATCCAATTGTATTGGCGCGTGTATTAGATGTTCGGATTGTTGCGGTGGTGAGCAAAATTTGTTTGGATAAGGTAGGTTAGATCCGGCTTGACTGATACCTAATATATGTTGCTTAATGAAATATCTTCAATAATTGCTCAGGTTTTGGAGATAATAGTGAATTGACTGTTTTGCCCTGAACTTTTGGGGATTCAAAGTATGGTAAGTTGGTAACTACTGAAAAGACTAAAACACCCCTTTTGAGAAATTGACTTTAAATTATGGGATCGAAATGCAATTTTTCCGTCAAGGGTACATTGGTCTTTTTCGATCGAGGGGCACATCGGTCATTTTAATATCTATCTTCCACTTTCAATTAAAATTCAAATCTCACTTTCGCCCCATTGCTGAGATCCCATCTCAACCGTCCATTTTCATAATCGTGCGGCGTACAGTACTACAATTATTTTTTAAATAGGAGGGAAATAACAACAGCCTTTGATTACTCCTCCCCTCAGATATAAAATCCCTCTTCAGAGCTAATTTTTTTTCACACTCTCACTCATCACTCCTCTCTCTCTCTCTCTCTCTCTCTCATCGATCGATCGGATATTTTTCACTCCATCGTCTCTCGAATTTCCGTGATCATCTTCGCAAGTTACAGGTAATTTGAATTTCTTTCCGTTTGATTTGAACTTAGATCTTCCTTTTTTTTTTTTTGCATTTTGATTTCTTCAAATTTTGTTGGTGCTTTGCTGATATGTAAGTATTGTGGAAACTGATTTTCAAATTTTTTTGAATTCAGCTTTCAGTTTGATTGTCTACTATATTTAATGTGCTCGAGTTTGTGAATTGTGGTAGATCGAGTTTGTTTTTAAGTGAAATGGCGTTAGATCAAGACGATTTTACATTTTCCTTGTGCTTTACTTATATGTGCATATTCTGGAACCTGATTTTGAATTTTTTTAGTTCAGATTTTCAGTTTGGATTGCCTTTTGTATTTTCTGTGCTCGAGCTTGTGATTTCTGGTAGATCGAGTTTATTGAATGTGAAATGGTGTTAGATCAAGATGATTTTACATTTTCCATTGCTGTAAAAGGAGTTAAAAATATTTATCTCGTCAACAGTTTATTGGATGGGTAATTTCATGTATTTAAAATGTTACATGTGGAAAATTGTAGATCTGGTGAAGATCTGAAACATATTGTTAATATGTAATGTGATTATCAGACATTTCTTATGTACTGTAAAAGAAATCAAACTTTTTGTCACATTCGTGCAGTGTCTGTAATTTAATTGTATGTTGATAGATGTTTCACCAAATGTTAGGAAATCTCTCGTTACTGCATTCACAGTTTCTAAATCTTGCTATTGTTTAATGTCTGATTTAGTTTTGCTGTAGATGCTATTTGAGATTTTTTCGTTTATTCAGAATGTTAACTTACAACAAATATTAGTGAAATTGATACTTTTTATGGTTTATACTTATATCTCTTGAATCAATAAAAATCCTTCCTTTATATTAGTGGATAAAAGAATTTGAACTATATTATTAATGGTTTTGTTTGCCTTCCTAATATTTCTCTTGAATTACAGGAAAAATGAGAGAAATCCTTCATGTTCAGGGAGGCCAATGTGGCAACCAGATTGGTTCAAAATTTTGGGAGGTTGTATGTGATGAGCATGGCATAGATCCAACGGGTCGATATGTTGGAACATCTGATTTGCAATTGGAGCGTGTCAATGTGTACTACAACGAAGCATCTTGTGGCAGGTTTGTGCCTCGAGCAGTGCTCATGGATCTGGAACCTGGAACCATGGACAGTGTCCGAACTGGCCCATATGGCCAGATTTTCAGGCCTGATAACTTCGTATTCGGTCAGTCTGGTGCTGGAAACAACTGGGCCAAAGGACATTACACGGAAGGTGCTGAGCTGATTGACTCGGTTCTTGATGTCGTGAGAAAGGAGGCTGAAAACTGTGACTGCCTTCAAGGTAAATTGCTTGAGCTTATAGCATGGTTAATCAAATATTCTTATTTTTAATCGGCAATTTCTATTTTCTTGATTGATGTAATATTGAAGTTTCTGGTTTCTGGATTTTCATTTGAATAATCCAGATTATCAATTCTGAAATTTTGCATCATTGTTTTAGGCTTCCAAGTTTGCCACTCGCTTGGTGGAGGAACTGGTTCTGGGATGGGTACCTTGCTGATATCGAAAATCAGGGAAGAATATCCGGACAGGATGATGTTGACATTCTCTGTGTTCCCTTCTCCTAAGGTTTCAGATACCGTGGTCGAGCCATACAATGCCACACTTTCAGTGCATCAGCTTGTCGAGAATGCAGATGAATGCATGGTGCTTGATAATGAAGCTTTATATGATATTTGTTTTAGGACGCTCAAACTTACCACACCTAGCTGTAAGTATCTTTAACTGGAATTTCTTATTTTTCTTCTTTATGCATTGTAGTCTGTGTTTTATTAACTTAACCGATCTGTTTTGTGTTTGGATCTGAGTTTGTTGATCTTATGCCCATTGTTATTTACCACTCAAAGAAACTGAAACTTTATGATTGAAATATTTCTCTAAGCATTGAGTGCAACTAGTTTTCATCTCCATGGTTGGAGCTCTATAACTTTGTCGGTGTGGATATATTTATAGGGTCATATACCGTCAAAAGATGCCATAGGAAGAAAATCAGCGTCTGTTCTTGTATTTTCACTTATTAATATTGTTGATACTGAAAACTATTAAGGTGCATGTGTCAATTTAATTATGTGAAAACTTCATTAGGTACAGATCATGTAGTGTGCTTTCATATTGTGATATGTAGTTGTAAACTTGTAATGTTTCAATAGTTTTGCATCACTTCAGTTCAACATCTTCATCACTGTAAGGAAGATGATCTTATCTTATGGGTTCTAAAAATCTACGCAAACGCATTACCCCTCGTTCTTCAAAACATACTTCATTAATGATTAATTTCTTGTACTTCAATCTAACATTTTGCAATTTCTTTTCAATCCAGTCGGTGATCTAAACCACTTAATCTCCGCAACCATGAGTGGCGTCACATGCTGCCTCCGTTTCCCCGGTCAACTCAACTCTGACCTCCGAAAACTCGCGGTCAACTTAATCCCATTCCCCCGTCTCCACTTCTTCATGGTGGGGTTCGCCCCCTTAACATCCCGCGGGTCCCAGCAATACCGGGCCCTCACCGTCCCCGAACTAACCCAACAAATGTGGGACTCCAAGAACATGATGTGTGCCGCCGACCCCCGCCACGGCCGCTACCTCACCGCCTCAGCCATGTTCCGGGGCAAAATGAGCACGAAAGAAGTCGACGAACAAATGATCAACGTTCAAAACAAAAACTCATCATATTTCGTCGAATGGATCCCAAACAATGTGAAATCGAGCGTTTGTGATATCCCACCAAAAGGGCTCTCAATGGCTTCGACTTTCATTGGAAACTCAACTTCGATTCAAGAAATGTTTAGGAGAGTTAGTGAGCAATTTACGGCTATGTTTAGGCGAAAAGCTTTCTTGCATTGGTACACAGGTGAAGGTATGGATGAAATGGAGTTTACCGAGGCTGAGAGCAATATGAATGATTTGGTTTCTGAGTATCAGCAGTATCAAGATGCTACTGCTGATGATGAAGGTGAATATGAGGACGAGGAGGAAGAAGAAGAAGAGCATATATAAATCTGTCGAAAAATATGTGATTTTTATGCTTCGTTTTAGTATTTGTGTTTGAAATTGTTGTGTCGTTTTTTTTTCGATTTTTGGTTGTATTTGTGATGTGGGAGGTCTGAAAAACGGCCCGGTTATGTGGTTACCATTGCGTACATGTGGAGTTTCTATATGTTTGCATTCGAGTTAATATCGGTTTTCGTTATGTTCATGCTAACTGTTGTGTTATAAAATAAGCGTTTTACGAAGCTTAATGTGTCGGGTTTTCAGTAATTTTGAGTACTTTCTAATGTAAAGTTGCGATTGTAAGTTTTTATTATAAAAGTGGAGGCTTGTAATGAGCTCAAAATAAACGAGTTAGACTGTAATGTATTTATTGATTTCGATTTTTTGGAAAATAGTATTGAAGATCATTTATATGGATAGCAAAGTACAATGGACTCGTACTTGTGTTTGTCCTTTGATATTTTATTCCCAATTATTTGAATTTGAGAGGGATAATAATTGAAATGGCATGTGGGTTGGATCTCCTTGGCCATTGGAGAACATGGTTTATCTGTATATATACAATACAGTACATGTGCTATTTGACACAAATTGCATGTGCAACAATGTGACATTTGCTCATAATGTCTCAACTTGGGCCATGATGTTTTCTCTTACCAAAAAAGATATATTTATTTTTAGCAACTTTTATTTCGTAATAATCCTAGTGTTGACATTTTATTGATTATAAGTATGATTTTGTTGGATTTTAGAAATTAGTTTCTTGGATTTAAATTTAATTATATTAGATGATGATATCCCTTTATTAGCTTATGAAATTTTCGTGTGTAATATGAAGTTTGCTTCTAAATTCTTTTTAGAAAATTTATTAAATGGATAATTACATCATATGCGTAACGATCGTCTTTTTACATTTAGATTAAATATTTATCAACTAACTGCTAAAGATGACGAACAATTCTATGAGAGATTGATTTCAATAGTGTATGTCCTTCATAATATTACCCAAAAAAGACACACACATTGATTTAAATAAAACCAGAAAGTTATTTATTCTCATTTTGTCAATAAAATTAAATTTCAATAGCAAAATATATTTAGATTTAAGCATCATACACCCTTCTTTTCATTTTTAAAAGGAGCAATTGAATGAAATCCTTAGACTTTAAATCATTTATAATGGGTTTTTAATCCAAATCACTTTTAGTGTTTCACAAAACTATATAACTTAACCAAAAGCCATGCTAAATAAAAAACATATATAAAATATATTTCTTAAAAAAGAATTTTGAAAGGGCAATAAGACCAAACATGACATTAAACTCAAAGCAAATGAGTGGTTGCCATTACTCAAAAAGGAGTTGGAAGTGATATATGAATTTAATAATACAACTTGATTCATTTTATAGTTCACATTCGTGTCTCCTCCACACTACTCGCCCACTTGTCTATTATCAATTATTCATTTAATAAATCGTGTCTTAAATATCAAACGACTTGAAATTATGTCAAAATCATCAACAAGTTATAGTATCACGATACAAATTAAATATTTTAATATCGACAAGACCAGACAGATATTAAAAGATTGTTTTTTGTACTTCCAATTTTTTGAATCATGGGTTATATTTCCACAAATGTGCGAGTTTTTTTTTTCTACTTTTTAAATAATTGTTAGATGTAAATGAATATTAATAAGCCATTAGATATTAAATGATGATTAATACATTTACATTTTATCAACATATGTAATGAATAAACTAAAAAAATGTAACAATACAAGAAAATTAACATAGGGATTTTTTTTTTTGAATTGTACTAACAAAATAAGGTTTCTAATAATATCTTATCTACTCGAGTCCTTCACTTTCTCCATCACTCATTTCCTTAATGTATTCTTGTAATTTATTGAACCCATTGGCTCTACTCACGTGAACGTTTTTTGTACTTCTATGAGCATGGGAGAATTGCATTTGCATTTTATCTATCCATTTTTTTTTATCCAAAATGACATACATTTTTATGTAAAATAATAATAATTTAAAGTGAAAATACTCACATTATAATGATTTTGTAAATGTTTTTGTTAGTTTTTATTAATCGAGGTCAGCTCGAGCCAAGCTTCTAAATTTATCAAATACAAAAGTGTTTAAACTTGCTTTGATAAGTTACCGAATCAAACTTTTAGTGATCGAGCTCGAGTCCAGTATCGAGTAACTTGGTTCAATTTTTAGCCATATACGACACTTTGAACTACTGCAACCCTACTCAACATAACCGCAAAATTGTACCATATTCATAGAATCACCTCTAGCGTAAACGTGATTCAGTTATTCTATAAATAATTTAATATCGACCCGATAAAATTGTGGATAACATTGTAAGGAGCCAAGTAAAGATGGGTGGGGCCCACTTTACACCCACATCCCCATATAGATGCCTTAAGTTGGTAACAAGGGGGGTGGGGCAGTGGGTAAGTTGACATCTCGTTAGTCGTTAATACAAAGCAACGAGAGGGTTCACATGTATTTGGACCATTTGGGAAGCGTGCGCCATGTGAAAAGCTGCATTCACACACACATACATATACCTATATAATATATAAATATATATTAGATATATTCATATATCAAGTAAGTAAAAATTGCATTTTCGTCCCATAATTTAATCATAGTTTAATTTGGGTCTCATTTGTTATGTATTTATTCAAAATTTAACGGTCAACTTTATTAGTGAACATTTTGATCAGGTTTCGAGGGAAAATTTTATACATAAAATGACATATAATATGATATTGAGAAGAAACATCTTGATGTCGAACATAGGACTAAATGTGAGAAATTTTGAAAGGTGTGGGACTAAATATGAGAAATACATATTGAATTGGACCAAATTGAACTCGAACTAAATTACAGGATGAAATATGCAATTTTCTATATTACTTAATGCTAATAATTTCTTCATTATTACATGATGATTATAAACACCACCATTAGATCACAGCTTATGTTACGGATCTTGCCTTGTCTTTGAGGCACATAACCTTATATTTTTCACTATAATTTACCCACATTTCATTCCTATATAAACATATGTGCTTAGTTTTGAACTTTTAAAGACAAAAGTTATACAAAAAAAATAATATGGCTTCATGGGTTAGAACAATCACATCTCCTTTCAGAAAAGCTTGCACTATTTTCAATCCTCAAAACAACAGAGACAAGAAATCCCAACAAGGTACTTCTATTTTAATGTGTTTTTGCCAAGAATTTTATTTGGGTTTTTGGATTTTTTATATCATTATTGGAAAAAAAAATGGGTTTTGATATTTAGGGTTTGTAGTTTGAATGTCAAATTATATATATACACACATACATATATACATATATATAGAGAGAGTAATGGATCCATTCAGTTTGTTTGGTAACTTCATATAGTTGTGGGTTTCTCAAGTTATTTTTCAAGTCATTATGGTGTGTTTCAAATCTACATTAAGGCAATACTTATGTAATAATTTGAAATGCTTTAGATAAACGGTCTATATCAAATGCACCTCAATATTTCACAATTTCATTTTTGGGCTAAAACCCAGAACAAATAAATATTTATATAGCAAGAAATATATATATAATGTCGTATAATGGATATATATTGGGGGTGCAGGAGTACAAGAACGTCGTATAATGGACTTGCAAGGGGAAGTAATGGCCTGTGGATACGAGGATGTTCAGGTTATGTGGTCTATTTTGGACAAGTCCAAGGATAATAGAGCTAATTGTGCTCTTACTTCTTAAATTATTTTTTTTTTTTTTTAATTTGTAAATATTTGAAATGGGAAAATTAAATTAATTATGGAATTTCTTGTCTATGTGGCTGATGAAAATGTGTAGCCCACAGATAAGTTTCAGTTTAGGTCTTTTGCCAAGTAGTTCTACAATAGTACTTAGCACCAAAAAAAAAAAAAAAAAATCAAATATTTTAGAAGCTGAAATTGCTATTATTTTTTTTGTTGTTTTGCAATTTCTATGTACTTTCCATTTTGGTGAATCCCTGTGAGAATCATGGTGAGATTTTTGTTGTTGGATTGTACTAAAGATCAATGAATGAGGCTTCATTTTATTGACTTGTGTGTTCATTAAGAGAACCTATTATTAATATTTCATTAATTTTAGCCTTTAGGATTGATTCTAAAAGAATTTATGTATGTATAATAGCGCGTTATTTTTCGCGTTATTTAAGTTTTATGTCTTCAAAACTAATCTAGAACGAAATATTATTGATCAGTAAGTTACGAGATTCGAAGTTTTGAACAATTATATACTCGGACTTATGAAAACTTGAATCATTCACCTTTTATGATTTTAGCCAATAAATCAATTAACCAACCAATTTCATTATGTGATTGTTGAATATATTTTTTTTTCCCTCTTCTTTTCAAATTCAAGCTACTATACTTTTACCATAAATTGAGGGATATTTTCTCTTTTAATCAAATGATGGAAACTATTAGAAAATGAAAAAATTGTTTGAACTTAACTTTTAGATTTTTCTCAAGTAAAAATTTGTATAGTATGATGCGATTGGAGACAATTTTACAAAAAAACCCTAAAAAATGTTTTGGGTTTGTGACATAGCTCAATCACTTAATATCATATAATAATATGACCCAATAGAAATATGAACCAGCCCAAATGATTTAATATATGACCCATTCATTCATCTTGGCCCAAATTATTGGGTCATTTGGAAATGGTAACTATGAACTTTTAATTTGGCTATTTGATTATGTATTCTTACAATATAATTACGTCATCTTTCTTCTTTATATGTAAAATTGAATGGTTTTGACTTGAGGGCAATTATTTAATATATTAGTCTTAGTTTGACCTTGCGAGTAAGTAAAAAATTCCTTCCGTGCACAAAATTATGACTTTTTCTTGCTTGAATTTAGGATATTTATGTTGTTTATTGTTTAATAGTTAAGTATTCATTTTTATAATCCACTTAGATATTGATAAGGAGTAAAATCGTCAACAAATTGATAAGATGTAAATTATTTACGAGCTAAATTTTTAACGAAGGGCATATTGAACCCCATATATTATCATACGATACGACTATAATGCATCATATACGAGGCAAGTCTATTTGAGCATAGACATGTGAATCAGTAATGGGTCGTTGGGTCATGAGTATGAATCCCTTTATAAACCGGCCCGACAACTCTGATGACGTGGACCATCAGGTTTAGGACAAATGGCAACAAAATATCGAACCAAATGTCAAACCAAAATAGTGAAATAAATAACCTATAATTTATAAAATCACATTTTTAAATTAAGAACAAATGTTAGATTCTACGATATGTGTTACCTTAATACGAGCTAAGCACAAAAATATAATAGAATTTCGACAAACTTAATTTCAAATGTAATACATATGTAGCTTGTTATACGAATGTAGTCTATACATCATATTTCACCCAAATTCTGACATATTTACAAGTTTATACTATAATAGATATAATTTAAATAATTGGGTTTAAATTGTATCATATCCAAAACTTTTAAAATTTAATAATTATCAATTTCGTGGTCATATTGATGCACCATAAATTAGTGGGCATAAAAGTAGTAGTCTTGTTGTATTTGGACTTTGGGACTTTTTGACTAAAGTGTGGATATGAGAGGAGATAGAGTCAAAAGAGGTAGGCCTTTATTAATGTCACACAACACGTGGAATTCTATTAGACCTAGAATAAATTACAAAGTACAAACTAGCATATATTATTTGAATTATAGGAAAAAAATTATTTTATATCGGTTCAAAATGTTGTTGAAGTTAATCAAGTCAAAAGAAAGTATATTTAATGTACTTACTGTTTTTTCAAGAAAAATTATCAAAATTCATAGAGTATCCCTACATTTTTTTATGGGATGAATTTGGTATAAATTTGACCCAAAATTACTTCAAAGTCAAAATAAAATATATTTATTATGTAACAAGACATTTTCAAATTTCAAGAAGAATTATCAAACCTAATAAAACTACTTTCCCACATTTTATATGAATAATATTATTATTGGGTATAAATTTACCAAACATGAAGTCTTGAACAAGAATATCAAGATTAGTTTTTTGGTCATTGAGTCAAAAGACATAATATAATATACTTTGTATAACCAAATACAGTAGAAACTCGATAAATTAATACTCGATTAATTAATAAACTCTCTAAGATAATATTTTTAGCCGGTCCCGACTCGGGGATAGGGTGCTAAATTAATAATTCGCTAAAATTATAAGATAATACATTTTTGATAATTTCTATAAGTCCCATATAAAATATAAATTAATAATTCTTTATATACTACATATTACATGAATGATTTATGATTTTTTTTTGAAAAATGATTCAATTGTCTTTTTTTTTTTGTTGAAATCAATTTCACCTTGCAAATCAATTTGCAATTGTCCTTAAATTATTCTTGTTGTGCTTGCATAATTGCTAACATCCATTCTTACAATTGCTTTTGAGTGAGACTTGGATTATCCTTGTTGTGCATGCATAATGCTCTTCGAATCTCGTCGGTCATTATTGTTTTTTTCACACCTTTAAGATTAGAAGGCATGTCGTGTGTGTATGATTTATTTGTGTTAGCATTATTATCTTGTATTTATATAAAAAATATTTTTTAATTATTGTACATGCATTGTACTATAATTAAGTAAAAGTTTGAATGGTGTTTGTAAATTGAATATTTCATTATAAATTAATAAAATATTAATAAATATATAAATTAATAATTATTAATTTATCGATTAATTAATAACTCTTTTAATTAATAAATTTTGGTGATCCCAAGAGTATTAATTTATAGAGTTTCTACTGTAGAATTGGTCAATTTGATGCGCGTAGACTTTAATAGGTGGGCCATGTTGAATAATATTATTGGATTCAAATATGCTTAAAGATGAATAATTAAGATCTTATAAGAATGATTTCTATTTTTATTAACTATTCACCTATAAATAAAAAGCTAACTCATTTATATGTCCAAACAAAGCATTTAATATTACACAAGAGCGGGGTTTACCCAGTGCGCACTTCACGGTAGCGGCTGCGGGTTTCCTCGTCATAAAAAAAAAAAAAAAGCATTTAATATTAGAACTTAGAAGCCATCAAATAACTGTTTTTCCAATTATAAGTTTATAACAAGTCATTTAGGAATTTTAGCTCGGATTTTTTTTGTTTCAATCCAATATAATTTACAAATTGGGTTTTACTATATTTGAAATACAATTAATTACAAAATAAAAAAATTATACTAAAATATAACCAAATTAAGTTTGAACTAAAATTTTAGGCTAATTTCATTTCTAGCTAGAGCCCACATATAGTATCATCCTTTTAAATACAACTTAACATTTAAAATATAAAATTGTAAAAGTGCTACGGTATATATTTTTAAATTATTAAAAGAAAAAATTACTCATATAAGTATATATTATGTTGTTTGTTAAAATAATCATTTAATAACCCATATATCGTTATAAGAAAAATTGTAATATCTTAACTTTTTGTATTTTCTTACGTGCGTATTTGAATATAAACAAAATTGTCTATGATTTCGTCGATTAATTATTTTGAACTTAATTTAATAAATTGTTAGATTTATAACTCTTTTTTGATTTTCTCTTTTTATTTTTTTTAAATTTTATTCATTAATATACTCTATCTCGAAAAGAATTAAGAAACTTTCAGTGTTTGATGGAAACACAAATTTCGAAATTACTTAATAATTTCTTTTCGCTTAGTTGAAAAATGAAAACTTTTTTTTCATTAATTTCCAAACATGTACATTATAATCCGGCCTATATCAACCTATCGAATTTACATTTCACTATCGTCCAAACTACTTTGACTATCTAACGCCTCCTTTGTCTCGTTTGCTGATTATTCCTCTGGACAAGGCTTTGTTTCGGTAGATCACGTAAGTCGACTACTTGTACCGTTCTTCTTTTCTTTGCTGTTAAGACATAACAAAATCCCGAATCATATATATGTATATATATATATATATATATATATATATAGAATGTCGATTATAAGCACATATACATTCAAAGTAGCGAAAAAAAAACAAACCATTTTCAGCTTCTTGATATCGCTCGTGAAGCTTCCTTTTAGCTGCCTCTAATCGCGTTTTATCCAATGCCTCATTGTCGAGTTTCGAGTTCTGATAAAACAAAATGTATAAGATCATAAGTAACAAATCAAATATATCGATCATGATCATATATAGTTGAATATACTTGATGTACAATAACAAACCTCGTTTTGATGAGCTATTTGTTTCTTCTGAATAGTGACTCTAGTGTCATTGTTAGCCTTTGGTTGAAAACTCGGTTTTGGTCGATTTGGTTTTTTCAATAGGATTTCGTCGTTTTTCGTCGGTTCAACTTTTTTGTCCTTTAAAAGAGCCAAAGCCCGCGAATCATGAGTCGGGTTTTTGCCAAATTCGTTCTTATTATCGAACCCTCGACTCTTTTGATGATCTAAAGAGAAAATACGAACAAAAATTAGTCTCAAAATTGGGAAAAATTCGAAATCGAATAGCGAAAAATGATCAAAACTAAAGAGACTCACTTCCATAATCATCCACGCCGTCAAACTTCACGAGCCGCAACCGAGAAAAATTAAACGAAAAAAAGTGAGCCCATAAACGAAATATTAAAAAAAAACGCAATTTATTTTAAAAAAAAACGAGAAAATATCGTTACCTGTGATAACTCCTGGACAGAACAAGGAGTAGTGAAAAAAGCCCCTTCATCTGATGGAGGTGAAGGTAATCCTTCCTCTTCTTCAATGGCTGATTTTTTGATAGATCGTTCTTCGATTTCTGCTCATATCGACTTATTAATTCTCAATAAAAACGGGCAAATTAATTAACATAAAGATGATTTTTTTCGTTATATTATTACCTGCAATGGCTTTTGCAGCATCAACCCATTCATCAACCATTTTTTTCCAATCCCTGAATTTTAAACCAACAATTTCTAAGCACGTTTATAGTCCTAAACAACGTATTATATGAATAAGATATAAATCTAGATTAATTTCACATTCAAATATGAAGATACGGATTGAAAAACGAACCAAATTAATGTCTTAACGAGCTCTCGAATTTGCTTCGATTCATGCTTTCGTAAACCATTAACAGTCTTTCCAATCTCTGTAACCTGAAATAAAACGAAATTAACGAAATTAAACACCTTAAGATCCATTGTTAAATGTGAAAAAAAGATTAAAGATTAGTATATTTTATTACATACCAACCTTGAGAGTCTCCAAAGACAAAGGCAGTAACTGAAGGCCTCTCAAAGATTCAAGCAATAATGCCTCAGACTGTAAACAAAAACCAGAAAACAGGGCATAAAAAACCAGAAAACAGGGCATAAAAATCGAAACAAAAATATCGAAATCAGCTAAAGAAAACAATTAAACCCTAATCAATCATTCAAACAAACAAAGAATTCAAGATTTCTTGCAACAAAATTAACCTGTTTTTCACTGTTGTCCAAAATCGCTTTGATCCTCAAAACCTCTTCAACAATTTGAGAATCTTCATCGATTTCATCGTTCAAATCTTCAACATCGCCATAACTGTGAATCTGATTGTTACCCATCGTCACAATCCCGTTCGTCTTGCTTTCTTTACTTCCTCCAGATTCAATCAATGGATTTTTCACCAAATCATCACAGCCCAAACACTTGGTGAGCTTGCAAGAAAACAGAGTCTCTGCAATTCGATCCCTCTTCAGCTTGAAATCGAAAGGACGATCACAAGCGGCCACCACTATTGCTTTCTCAATGATATCAAAAATGTCGCGATTTGCAGTGCTGAAATAATCTCTCCACTTTTCGATACTATTCTCCATGGCTAAGAAATTAAACTCAAAACCCAGATCAGGAAATTGATAATGCAGTTGAATCTGATGAACTGAAGTGGAATATATAGTTTTTTTTAAAGGAAATAAGTTTTGGATCATACAAGGATTCTATTAAGGATAGAACTCCGTGTCATAAAAACAGATTTAGATTCGATTAGATATATTATTAGCGGTTGTATTGTCGAATATTTAGGAATCTTACCCAAAATCTAGAAAATCTTGTCTCATTAGAGTTTCAAGTTTGAAGTAATGAAACTATTTAAACGAGACTAGTTTTGATTTTTATTTATCATATTTTTGGAAATTTTGATGAAAAAAGGAAACTGATATTTTATCGAGACGACGATTAACATGTGTCGGTTTATATCTGATCAATTGAATTTTATATCGTATCAAGCACACCGTCTATCACGTAATATTCACATACGTCACGTAAAATAACAACAAAATAATGACATCAAATTATGATTTGGTCGATATTTTCGTTTTTAATTTTATTATTAAATTTTAAACGTTCAACAATAATTTATATAAACCGACTCTCAAACTAAATTATTGTATTAAATCTTTTTGTACGTCTTATAAAATTACTAGATGTATTTGAGTTATTTTCAAAATATTGTATATAGAGAGTCTCATTTCTATTTTTTATAATATCATAAATTATTGTACATTTATTGTTTTAATTGTGGGGTTGTTAATTTATATATATATATATATATAATGTTGTTTGTTTTGTTTGAAAAGGAAATAAATTACAAAAAGGAAAAAATAGTAGGATTGGGTTTGTTGTGAAGGGTTGGTGAATGAATCCAAATTCACGTGTTATCCATTCCCTCGTATGTTTTTTTGTGCGTGTGACGCGTCTGTGGAAGTACATACTATTATTTTTTAATTTTTTTTTTCAATTTATTCAAAATTATTTAATATTTTCTATTTATTTGTTGTTAATTTACCCCCCTCGATTAAGAACTTTGACTCGGGTCTCAATCAAATCGAGTCGGCTTGGAAGCTGGACTGGCACAGCTCGAGTTTGAGTTCACTTAGGCTCGCGAGTTTTTCGATTTTTAATATATTATTTTATAATTATTATGAAATATATATTAAATGCTTGAAAAAAATTGAAATTCAAACTTCAAAATTGTCCTCAGGGTAGCGAGTCGGGATCGGCGCGAGCTTGATTGATGAGCTCGAATTTAGAAATATCATCAAGATCTATTCGAGTTCGCCTCGTTTATCATCAACAATATATTTAAATTTTATATTTAAATAGACACTTATCAATGTCATAATAATGTGACACCATTATGAGATCTAGAAGATCCGATTTGCTACTCTATATTGTCAATGATTGTTATGAAATGTTTTTGATAGAGTTTTTGAGCTCTTTTTTGCTCCATATTTAAGTATATTGCGGATGGATTAATAATAGTAATAAATCTAAAAAACATATGTCAAAAAAGAAAAAATAATTTAATATTAAGAAATCATTGTAACTAATAATTAATTAACAGTTGATATTTATAAAGTAAAAAAGAAATATATATATATATATATATTCAACCCTTTCAAGAAAAATTCAAGTCATAATTTTTCATGTGCAGGAAATTTGGTCAAAGGTCAATGGTCAAGACTGTCCATATGCTTTTGTAGCAAGCCTATCTATCTTCTTATCTTAATAAATAAATTAAATAAACAATAGTCTTCAACACCTTAAAATTCATTTGAATTGGCTGCTACCACAAGTCAAGGATAAGCCACTAAATATGTTTATTATTTTAAAAAAAATGAATTAATGTGCGTAAAGTTGAAGGAAATCAAACTGTTATATATACTATATTATATTATATTATTGAAAAGAAATGAAAGTATTTTATTAATCAATTAAGTAAAACCCCATTTTTCTCTTCAATATATTACTTGTTTTACTACAGGATTTTGTTTTTGTATTATTAAAGAAAGCAAAATTTTGTTAGCACTTAACCTAAATTCATCAAACTGTGCCAAATTACATTTTTTTTTCTGGGCCATTGTAATAATAATAGGGTCCTAGAAAAGACAATCTAGCCCAACTAGACTTACCATATTAAGCAACTTGACCCACCCATTTGCCGGAAACTTCTAAGGTGGTCCGGGACCAACTTTAGAACCACATATTTCAAATGTTTGGGATGGTTTTTCATGTGTGGGTGGGAAAAACCACTCACTACCCCCAAATGTGTGATTGTCAGGGTCCGGGACCAACAGTCCCGGACCAAGATAAAATCACCCCCCATTTGCCACCTTACTTTCTTCCATTACCAAGACACAAAAATCCTAGTACTTAGGATATTAGATTGCATGTGCATCAGATTCTCTATTATTACAACTATTTTGTAATGACCCTTAGTCATTTAATATCTCTTATATGGTTATAAAAAAATTTGTAATATCTTAACTTTTTCTGTTTTTTTATGTGCGTATTTGAATATAAATAAATTGTTTTTGATTTCGTTGATTAATTATTTAGAACTTATTTGATTATATTTTAAACTTAATTTAGTAAATTGTAAGCAATAAAAGAACACACGAATTGTTGACACAGTTCGTCAAAGGGGGCTGCCAAGTCAGGATATTCACTATATTTCTACAATTATATTAGGGCTATTACGTAACTCTAATAGGAGAAGGGTTACGTAAAGACTAAAATATCCCTAAAATTATCGGCGAAAGCTAGGGGTCTATTTACAGTCCTAACACCTCTTATGTCTCGTTTGCGGATTATTCCTCGGGACGAGGCTTTGTTTCGGTAGATCACTCAACTCGACTACTTGTACCGCTCTTCGTTTCTTCGCTGTTAAGACATAAAAAAATCCCGAATCATATATATATATATATACATACATATATATATATATATATATATATATAGAATGTCGATTATATATATAGAATGTCAATTATACATTCAAAGGGGAAAAAACGAACCATTCTGAGCTTCTTGATATCGAT
The DNA here is from genome assembly GCA_963669365.1 of Verbascum thapsus. NCBI lineage: Eukaryota > Viridiplantae > Streptophyta > Magnoliopsida > Lamiales > Scrophulariaceae > Verbascum > Verbascum thapsus. The sequence goes on from OY770106.1 coordinate 24,784,421, forward strand.
CGTGAAGCTTCCTTTTAGCGGCCTCTAATCGCGTTTTATCCAATGGCTCGTTGTCAAGTTTCGAGTTCTGATAGAACAAATGTGGATCATATAAGTAACGGATCAAATATATCGATCGTTACATTTTCTATACAATAACAAACCTCGTTTTGAAGAACCATCGGTTTTGGTTTCCCGGGCCCGAAAACACGGTGGATTGGCCTATTCGGTTTCTTCAATAGCCCTTCTTCTTCTTCTTCAATGGCTGATGGTGCTTTCATAGATTCTTTTTCGATATTCGCATCTTTAATATTCAAATCGTCTTATTAATTCTCGATAAAAACGGGCAAAAATTTATGAACATATCGACAAATTTATCGTTATATTATTACCTGCATTGGCTTGTGTTTGTGTAGCATCAACCCATGCATCAACCAGTTTTTTCCAATCCCTACATTTCAAAATCGACAATTTCTAAGCACGTTTATAAGCAATCTCGAATAAGATATAAATCTAGATTAAAACGAACCAAACTAATGTCTTGACGAGCTCTCGAACTTGCTTCGATCCATGCTTTCGTAGACTATTTACAGTCTTTCCGATTTCTGTATCCTGAAATGAATCGAAATTAAACAACTTAGGACCCATTGTTAGAATGTGAAAAAGATTCAAGAATCAGCATATTTTATCCACAATTTTAAATACAAACCTTGAGAATCTCCAGAGACAAAGCCATTAACTGAAGGCCTTTCAAAGATTCAAGTAATAATGCCTCAGACTGTCAACAAAAACAAAAGAACATAAGAATCAAAACCCAGAAAACATTGGAATCAGCTAAAGAAACAACAAAGAATCCAAGATTCTTGGAACAACATTAACCTGTTCTTCACTGTTGTCCAAAATCAGTTTGATCCTCAAAACCTCTTCGACAATTTGAGATTCTTCATCGATTTCACTGTGAATCTCGCTTTCTTTACTTCCTCCAGATTCAATCAATGGCGTTTTCATCAAATCATCACACTTGGTGAGTTTGCAAGAGAACAGAATCTCTGCAATTCGATCCCTCTTGAGCTTGAAATCGTACGGACGATCACAAGCGGCCACCATTATTGCATTCTCAATGACATCAAAAATGTCGCGATTTGCAGTGCTGAAATAATCTCTCCACTTTTCGATACTATTCTCCATGGCTAAGAAATTAAACTCAAAACCCAGATTAAGAAATTGATAATGCTGTAAATGCCATGAACTGAAGTGGAATATATAGTTTGGTTAAAGGAAATAGGTTTTGGATCATATAAAGGATTCTAATCCGAGTATGATTTTATCATATATTCAGAAAATAAATTTTCAGTTATAAGTTGAGTGTAAAAAAAATACGTTTAGATTCTATCAGATTTGTTATTAGCGGTTGGATTGTAAAATATTTAGGAATCTGACCCAAAATCTAGAAAATCTTGCCTCAGAAGAGTTTCAAGATTGAGATAGTGAAACTATTTAAACGAGACTAGTTGTGATTTTTATTTATCATATTTTTGGAAATTTTGATGAAAAAGGAAATTGATATTTTATCGAAACGACGGTGAACACGTGTCGTTTTATATCTGATCACGTGTGTGTTGAATTTTATATCGTATCAAGCACACCGTTGTCACAGTCGTCACATAATATTCACATACGTCACGTAAAACAACAACTAAATAATGACATCAAATTATGATTTGGTCGAAATATTGGTTTTTTATTTTATTATTAAATAGTAAACGTTCAACAATAATTTACAAATTGACTTCGGACTAAATTACTATTAAATCATTGGTCGTCTTTAAAAAAATTAATAGTTGTACTTGAGTTATTTTCAAGGCATTGTATATAGAGGGAGTCTCATTTCTATTTATTATATCATAATTATTTTAATTTTATTGTTTTAAATTTTAATAGTGGGGTTGTTAAATTTTATAAATATAATGTTGCTAGTTTTTGTTGAAAAAGAGATAAATTACAAAAAAAAGAAAGTAGGATTGGGTTTTTTGTGCGTGTGACGCGTCTGTGGAGTACATACTATTTTATTCTTTTTTATTTTTCAATCTATTCAAATTTATTTAATATTTATTTATTTATTTGTTGTTCATTTGTCCCCATCGATTAAGAGCTTAGACTTGGGTCTCAATCAAATCAAGACCGGCACAACTTGAGTTTTAGTCTACTTAGGCTAGTGAGTTTTTCGATTTCTAATATAGTACTATTATTATTATTATTGATAAATAGACGTTAAATGCTTGAAAACAATTATATAAAAAAAAAATCAAACTTCAAAATTATTCTCGTATAATTTTAGGGTAGCGAATCGGGCTCGGTTCAAGTTTGAGTGCTGAGCTCAAATTTAGACGATCGGCTCGAGCTCAACTAGTTTACACTGATAACTCTAAATTTTCAATATGTTATGAAATGGTTTTTTGATAGAGTTTTTGTGCTCCACATTTAATTATATTGCGGATAATTAATAATAATAATAATAATAATAATAAAAATAATAATAATAGTAAACCTAAAAAACATATGTCAAAAAAGAAAAAAATAAATTAGGAAAGTAACACTTATTTTCATCACCTACTCTAATTTAAAATTAAATACAATGAGTAATATTCCTAGCACGCAATACAATCATCCGCTATATAAATAAATTTTGGTGATGAAAATAAATGAAAATATTTTATTAATCAATTAAGTAAACCCACCCCATTTTTCTCTTCAATATATTACTTTTTTAAGTATAAGATTTTATTTTCGTATTATAAAAGAAAGCAAAATTTTGTTTGTACTTAACCCAAATTCATCAAGTGTGCCAAATTACAATTTTTTTTTATGGGACATTTGTAATAATAATGGGGTCCTAGAAAAGACAATCTAGCCCAATTAGACTTACCAAAACACAAATCCTAGTATTATGTAGGAATTTGTAATTCCTATGAATAATTATAATTGTCTTAAAACATCTGAAAACGTGTATGGATTTCCAGAAGTTAGAATTACATTAAATTCAAGAGAGTATTTACAATCCAAATCCGAAATAGAATGTAATCTTTTCATTGTTACTACTAAACTACAAATCAACGAAATGCGTAAATGCAACAATCTTTGATTTCAATCATCGTATTTCCTGCACACATGAAAGACGAACCAAAATATATTGAAGAAAGACGTTTTCTATTGTTCGCTTAATAACAAGATATGAAACATGAGAAATAAACAAGTTACGACCTTTTAAGCAACCGAAAAACAGTAAAGCACCAGCAATATATCTCAATCTCTATCTTATAATTCTCGTCTAAATCATGATATACACACACAGAATCGCCTAATTCCCAGTTCATACCTCGACCTCAACTCCAGTTGCTTGAGAATTTTCATTCATAATTTCAGGTTTCGACTTTCGATTACAATACATATACAACTTCAAATTTTGAATAAACATTTTCACTTACACAACCATATGTTGATATTTATGTCACTAAACTGATTATCACAAGAAATTAACCAACAGAATTGTAGCAATAATGTCTCAATATCATCCTCCTTTTTGAAGACTTATAATAAAATTTGTTCAAGATAATTCTCAGTTTTTCAGACAATATTGTGAGAACTGATATTGGCTTGTTTTTTATTACAATCTCCTACAAAACAAAGCCACAACAAAATCCAGACAATGATAGAAGCATCAACACTGAAAAGGAATAACCATGAATGAATCTAATGCAAGATATATATAGAATGATTTTTGAACATCACATTTATAAAGATTCTGAAAGAGAAGAAAATATATCTCAAATACCTGAGATTGTTTTGTAAAAGCTCGTCCCGTTAACATATAAAATGAGCTTTAAAATCTTATATGAGTTTGATAACTATAGTATAAACTATAAAATGACAAATATGTGTAAATAAAATGGTGATTAATTAACGAAATTAAATTCGTCAAAAATACCTAATTAAGGGAGCGATACAACTGTTTCAGGAGAAGAAGAAGGCGGCGATTCTCTGCGAAGCTCCTTAACCACGGCGGCTAGGGATTCAGGATTAAATCCCATTTCGCAAAGCGCAATCAAAATCGAAAGCGTGTGGCGATCGAGGCCGGTTTCTAGAATGTTCGACATGTGAAACACTAATTCCAATGAATCTCGTGCAGTTCGAGCGGATTCTGGATCCATTGTTCTGCAGAAAAAAAAATTGTTTTTGAAGCACTGTAAAGAAGGAATGTAAGCATATAATAAAACAATTCGATTTAAATCATGCTCACAAATACATACGAAAAGCGGAAGCGATAAATAGAACGAATTGATTACCTCCAGCCATTGCTATTGAAATCGTGAATTGATCAAATCAGTATCCCTTTATCTACCTCAATTCCTTATGCTCTGATTCAGTTTCCAAACCCTCCTTCTCAATTTTCAGATGGTGTTGTATATATGAGAGTAGGCTTAGTGAACCATTAATCAGAGAACTCACGTTTATTTATTCTGCTCTAGCCATCATAGAGAGATTTCAACGTGTGCTATAAACGTGGGTGGTTACTAGATAGTGGGAGAAAATATGGGCTGAATTAGTCAATGGGTTGACTAGTCAAAACAAATGGGCCACTCAAAACAAATGGGCCACAAATAGGTTTTCCATAAAATCTTTATTATATATTATATTAATATATATATATTATGGAAAACTAACATTCTCCCACTTGGCCCATATGTGAAGAGATACGATATACGAATCATAGCGACGAAATCTCTTAGAGCGAGAATTAATCTTCCATGCATTACGATATATCAAATTCTCAACACACCACACACACTTAACTTAATGAGTAAACCTCATGTTTACTCTAGGTTCAAACAAAATGATATTTTTCAACTTAATTACATAAATATGCGCATAAACCCGAAACGAGAAAATATCCAAATTAATAAAGTTTCAGCAAAACATAATGAATGTACTACATAATGGGTGCAAGTCCCATTCTCGCCACATGATCCTTGAAATTCTTAATTTGCATGCCTTTAGTCAAGGGATCAGCGATCATTAAATCAGTGCTAATGTGTTCGATGATCACTTTTCTTTCTTGAACACGTTCCTTCACGACTAGAAACTTTATGTCGATGTGTTTATTTCGACTTCCACTTCTGTTATTCTTAGCCATGAAGACTGCAGCTGAATTGTCACAATACATTCTTATTGGCCGATTAATAGAGTCAACAACTCTAAGCCCAGATATGAAACTTTTCAACCAAACACCATGTGAGGTAGCCTCAAAACAAGAGATGAACTCCGCTACCATAGTAGAACTGGCTGTTAAGGTTTGCTTTGCACTCCTCCATGATACGGCACCATCAGCTAGCATGAACACATATCCTGATGTGGATTTAAGTGAATCATTGCAGCCACCGTAATCGGAGTCCGAATAGCCTACCACTTCTAGATTACCAGTTCGTCTGTACATAAGCATGTAATCCTTAGTACCCTTAAGATACCTCAATACTTTCTTTGCAGCCTTCCAGTGATCGATCCCTGGATTACTCTGATATCTCCCTAATACTCCAACCGCATATGCAATATCGGGTCTGGTGCAGACCTGAGCATACATAATGCTACCAACAGCTGAAGCATATGGAATATTTTTCATTTGTTCCCTTTCAATGTCATTCCTGGGGCATTGGTCCAAACTGAACCGATCACCCTTCACAATTGGTGCTACACTTGGTGAACAATCTTTCATTCTAAATCTTTCAAGTACTTTGTTGATATAGGCCTCTTGAGACAATCCCAAAATGCCTCTAGATCTATCTCTATGGATCTTAATGCCAATGACATAAGATGCCTCTCCCATATCTTTCATATCAAAGTTACTTGAAAGGAATTGTTTCACTTCACGTAGAAACCCTTTATCATTGGTTGCAAGCAAAATATCATCCACATACAACACAAGAAAACAAGCTTTACTCCCACTGACCTTAAGATATATACATTGATCCATGATATTTTCTTCGAAACCAAATGAAGTAATTATTTCATGGAACTTCTTATACCACTGGCGGGAGGCTTGTTTTAACCCGTATATGGATTTGTTCAACTTACAAACCAAATGTTCACCATCCTTAGAGGAGAATCCTTCAGGTTGTTTCATATAAACCTCTTCCTCTAAATCACCATTGAGGAATGCCGTTTTCACATCCATTTGATGTAGCTCGAAATCAAAATGAGCTACTAATGCCATAATCACACGAAGAGAATTTTTTCTTGATACAGGAGAAAAAGTCTCCGTGTAGTCGATTCCTTCCCTTTGAGTGAACCCTTTAGCAACGAGTCTTGCCTTATGTCTCTCGATGTTGCCAAGTGAGTCTCTTTTAGTCTTAAAAACCCACTTGCATCCAATGGTTTTTACACCATCAGGCAACTCGACGAGATTCCAGACTCGATTAGACGCCATAGAATTCATCTCATCTTTCATAGCATTCATCCATAAGTTAGAATCTGTAGAACTTACGGCTTGTGAAAACGATAAAGGGTCATCATCGACTCCAACATTGCAATCCGATTCTTGCAGAAACACTTCATAATCATCAGGAATAGCTGATCGCCTTTCTCGAATAGATCTCCTTAATGGGACTTGTTCATTCTCATGATGAACTGTCTCCTCGTTTACAACATGATCTATTGGATTTTGATCAATAGTTTGTGGAATTTCTGTGTTTGGTTGTCTAACGCTCGATTGAACTTGAGGAGCGTGAACGACAATCAATCTATCACTTGAATCAGATGGTGGAACCTCATAGTGGTCTTTCTCAGTAGTAGTATCCTGAAATTGATCACTCCCACTGATCAAATCATTTTCAAGAAATTTAGCATTTCTTGATTCCACAATCCTGGTGCTATGTGACGGACAATAGAACCTATAACCCTTAGACCTTTCGGCATATCCAATGAAATACCCACTAATAGTCCTTGGGTCAAGCTTCTTCTCTTGTGGGTTGTAAATTCTCACCTCAGACGGGCATCCCCAAATGCGTATATGTCTCAAACTCGGTTTCCAACCTTTGAATAACTCAAAAGGCGTCTTAGAGACAGCCTTGGAAGGAACCCGATTTAATATATACGCTGCCGTCTTAAGAGCATCAACCCACAAAAATGATGGAAGTTTAACATTACTTCTCATGCTACGCACCATGTCAATTAATGTCCGATTTTTTCTTTCAGCTACACCATTCTGGTCGGGAGAACCAGGCATAGTGTATTGGGGAACAATCTCATGCTCTTGAAGAAATTTAGCAAATGGACCATGTGCTTGTCCGTTCTCAGTGTATCTACCATAGTACTCTCCACCTCGATCTGATCTCACGATCTTAATGTGCTTACCACATTGATTCTCTACTTCAGCCTTAAACAATTTAAAGGCATCTAAAGCTTCGTCTTTGGAACGAAGTAAGTAGAGATACATATATCGTGAATAATCATCTATGAAAGTGATAAAGTATTTCGGATCTTCAGCATTCATATCCGGACAACAAATGTCCGTATGTATGATTTCTAATAGGTCAGAACTCCTCTTAGCACCAATGTTGTGTTTGTTAGTTTGCTTTCCTTTAATGCAACTAACACAAGTATCGAAATCGGTAAAGTCTAGAGTACCAAGTACCCCTTCCTTTACCAATCTCTTAACTCTCTCAATGGAGATGTGTCCCAATCTCTGGTGCCACAACATAGAGGAATCCTCATTCATAATACATCTTATCATTTTGCAAATTAAGATGAAATAAATTATCAGACAATGTACCATATCCAATAACTTCAGAATTTTTAATAATACTAAAACCAGAGTCTGAAAAGTTAAAGGAAAATCCAAATGGTAAAAGTCTAGATACTGAAATCAAATTTCTTGCAAAGTTCGGAACATAAAACGTTTTCTCCAAACGTAAAGTAAAACCACTACTTAAAACTAAACTGCATGTCCCAACGGCTTCCACATGTGAAGCTATCTTGTTCCCCGAATAGATAGATCTTTCACTGTCCATTGGTTTCCTTAGGTTTGTCATACCCTGCAAGGTATTCGAAACATGGATTGTAGTCCCAGTATCAATCCACCATGTATTATGATTAATATTAACCATATTAGATTCATAACAGACAAATGCTAAAAAATTACCTTTCTTTTCAAGCCAAGTCTTGAACTTAATGCAGTCTTTCTTCATGTGTCCCTTCTTTTTACAGAAGTAACACTTTGACTCCTTCTTTATGACTTGGTTCACACGAATCTTTCCTTTTTCCTTTTCCTTATTGTGATCCCTTTTCTTCTTTGAAAAAGAAGTTGTAGCAAGGTTCACCTTTTCGCTCTCTTCCATCGACAATCTACCCTCCTCTTGAACACACATGGTCATAAGCTCGTTAATTGACCATTTGTCCTTATGTGTGTTGTAAGAGATCTTAAAGGGGGCATATTGTTGAGGTAGAGTGCACAAAATGAAATGGACTAGGAAAGATTCCGACATGGTAACTTCTAAAGCTTTTAGTTGTGCCGCTATATCCCTCATGCGCATGATATAATCACGCACTCCCTTAACCTCAGTGTGCCTCATGGATGTGAACTTCATAATCAAGGTGCTGGCAAGAGCCTTATCAGAGGATGCAAACTGCTGATCGATGGCTTCAAGGAGATCCTTGACCTTATCATGCTGTTCGACAGAACCCCGAATACTAGCACAAATTTTGGTCTTTATGAACATAACTGAGAGACGATTAGATCGCTCCCACTTTTCATAAAGATCAACTGCATCAGGAGTACTAGTCTCCCACTTTTCATGCGCATGATATAATCACGCACTCCCTTAACCTCAGTGTGCCTCATGGATGTGAACTTCATAATCAAGGTGCTGGCAAGAGCCTTATCAGAAGATGCAAACTGCTGATCGATGGCTTCAAGGAGATCCTTGACCTTATCATGCTGTTCGACAGAACCCCGAATACTAGCACAAATTTTGGTCTTTATGAACATAACTGAGAGACGATTAGATCGCTCCCAATTTTCATAAAGATCAACTGCATCAGGAGTACTAGTCTCCGTTATGCCAGGCGGTTCGTCTTTCCGAATAGGATAGTCAATATCCATCCATCCTAAATGCAGTAACACCCTCTCTTTCCACACCTTGTAGTTATCACCACTTAATTCAGGAATGTCACATTTGACATCAGAAATATTTCCAGGTAAAATTACTGCAAATTAAAAGTACATGCTCATTAACAAAATTGAGATTTTAAATTTTATCATAATTTACCAATGTAAACCATGCTCATATGAATCTAGTGACATAAAACTTGCCTGTGGGCTAAAGTCTACTCAATCAGATTCATAATAAAACCTTATAGTGAAACTATCAAATCATTATTTCTCAACTCCTGTGGGTAGATTAAGAAATATAATCTAACACTTCACCCTAATTAATCATGCAAATACAATAAAATTTCCTGTGGGCATATCTCATTATATTACATGATTAATTACAATTAATGTCTAGTATCCACATGTGATTTCAACATCAAATTTCAAATAATTAGAGATGCTGTGGCTAATCCCTAATTAATAAAATTTAATCACTTGACATTTCACTTTATTTTATATACTTAACTTTATGTATATAAAGTGTAGAATTCATTATAAAAGAATTCATGTTATACACAAAATTGCTCCAACCAATATAATCACTACTTAAATTTTCAAGTAGTATTCCATTCACCTTTCCTTCTCCAGTAGAATATCAATCAATTTACTTTTCATGAAAATTAGGATATAATGTATGCAATTTATAATTAATTGCAAATAATAACAGGAAAGTGAGTGAAAATTGTTGAGCTAATGTATAATCTGGCAGATCACTCCATATGAGGCAATTAATTAAGTAGCATATTCGCATAATCTGGGCAGAACACCATTACTGCTTGTTCCAAACTCTTTCATTACTGCTACTTACAAAACAATCTTTTTCATTCACTTTTTCCATTAGCAATGCCATAATTGATTTTAGTTGGAAACAAACTTACTTAAGCATGCCAATCCTTTTGGTGGTCCTAACCGGTCATAACATTTAAATAATCACAATATACTTATAGCTGTGAGGGCCAACCAAAGTGTTTGAAAAAATTAGCATTCTTTATGACAGTGCATAAGAAACATACTCATATGATCATAACAAAACACCCAAAATTGATAATTTCTCTATCTCTGGACTCAAAAATTAGATACAGCATACCCTATCTCCACATACTTCAGGCATGATATTTTGCACAGAAATCGTTCTGATGATATTATCTTATAACATAATATCAAACCAAAATGATAAATTCGCTTTTCAATTTCTAATCAACACAATTCAAAACGATAACGAAATTCGTAAGCAAGGCAGAGGCGATTACTCGCTCTGATACCAAATGTAAGCATATAATAAAACAATTCGATTTAAATCATGCTCACACATACATACGAAAAGCGGAAGCGATAAATAGAACGAATTAATTACCTCCAGCCATTGCTATTGAAATCGTGAATTGATCAAATCAGTATCCCTTTATCTACCTCAATTCCTTATGCTCTGATTCAGTTTCCAAACCCTCCTTCTCAATTTTCAGATGGTGTTGTATATATGAGAGTAGGCTTAGTGAACCATTAATCAGAGAACTCACGTTTATTTATTCTGCTCTAGCCATCATAGAGAGATTTCAACGTGTGCTATAAACGTGGGTGGTTACTAGATAGTGGGAGAAAATATGGGCTGAATTAGTCAATGGGTTGACTAGTCAAAACAAATGGGCCACTCAAAACAAATGGGCCACAAATAGGTTTTCCATAAAATCTTTATTATATATTATATTAATATATATATATTATGAAAAACTAACATTCTCCCACTTGGCCCATATGTGAAGAGATACGATATACGAATCATAGCGACGAAATCTCTTAGAGCGAGAATTAATCTTCCATGCATTACGATATATCAAATTCTCAACACACCACACACACTTAACTTAATGAGTAAACCTCATGTTTACTCTAGGTTCAAACAAAATGATATTTCTCAACTTAATTACATAAATATGCGCATAAACCCGAAACGAGAAAATATCCAAATTAATAAAGTTTCAGCAAAACATAATGAATGTACTACATAATGGGTGCAAGTCCCATTCTCGCCACATGATCCTTGAAATTCTTAATTTGCATGCCTTTAGTCAAGGGATCAGCGATCATTAAATCAGTGCTAATGTGTTCGATGATCACTTTTCTTTCTTGAACACGTTCCTTCACGACTAGAAACTTTATGTCGATGTGTTTATTTCGACTTCCACTTCTGTTATTCTTAGCCATGAAGACTGCAGCTGAATTGTCACAATACATTCTTATTGGCCGATTAATAGAGTCAACAACTCTAAGCCCAGATATGAAACTTTTCAACCAAACACCATGTGAGGTAGCCTCAAAACAAGAGATGAACTCCGCTACCATAGTAGAACTGGCTGTTAAGGTTTGCTTTGCACTCCTCCATGATACGGCACCATCAGCTAGCATGAACACATATCCTGATGTGGATTTAAGTGAATCATTGCAGCCACCGTAATCGGAGTCCGAATAGCCTACCACTTCTAGATTACCAGTTCGTCTGTACATAAGCATGTAATCCTTAGTACCCTTAAGATACCTCAATACTTTCTTTGCAGCCTTCCAGTGATCGATCCCTGGATTACTCTGATATCTCCCTAATACTCCAACCGCATATGCAATATCGGGTCTGGTGCAGACCTGAGCATACATAATGCTACCAACAGCTGAAGCATATGGAATATTTTTCATTTGTTCCCTTTCAATGTCATTCCTGGGGCATTGGTCCAAACTGAACCGATCACCCTTCACAATTGGTGCTACACTTGGTGAACAATCTTTCATTCTAAATCTTTCAAGTACTTTGTTGATATAGGCCTCTTGAGACAATCCCAAAATGCCTCTAGATCTATCTCTATGGATCTTAATGCCAATGACATAAGATGCCTCTCCCATATCTTTCATATCAAAGTTACTTGAAAGGAATTGTTTCACTTCACGTAGAAACCCTTTATCATTGGTTGCAAGCAAAATATCATCCACATACAACACAAGAAAACAAGCTTTACTCCCACTGACCTTAAGATATATACATTGATCCATGATATTTTCTTCGAAACCAAATGAAGTAATTATTTCATGGAACTTCTTATACCACTGGCGGGAGGCTTGTTTTAACCCGTATATGGATTTGTTCAACTTACAAACCAAATGTTCACCATCCTTAGAGGAGAATCCTTCAGGTTGTTTCATATAAACCTCTTCCTCTAAATCACCATTGAGGAATGCCGTTTTCACATCCATTTGATGTAGCTCGAAATCAAAATGAGCTACTAATGCCATAATCACACGAAGAGAATCTTTTCTTGATACAGGAGAAAAAGTCTCCGTGTAGTCGATTCCTTCCCTTTGAGTGAACCCTTTAGCAACGAGTCTTGCCATTTGAAATTCATCCGAAAGATTTTATATGTGATATTTGTGTTTATGTCGTATTATAATGTGTTTCTCCACTTGTTAATACCATTTGAAAACTTTTGAAATCGATAGAAGCAATGTCACGAAGACCTTGACAATGTGGATTCATCCCAAAAGATACTATTTTTTTTTCTAGCAACTTAAATCACGAAAAATATATGTAAGAATGGGCCACACTAAAATTTCATTGAAGTTCTGTTCCAGAGAAATCGCAGTATCGATCGTGATTCGTGGGACGGTGGGGTTTAGGGATTTTTCAGAAGAGAGGAGAGAAGTGAAAATAAATTTCAGAAATTCAAAATAAATCATTTAATTGGATTTGGATTTTGGGTATTATTGACTGGGCGGGTATTGACCGGGTATTGACCGGGTATTGAGCGGGTGGAAAACCCGCGGATTTTCTACGGGTGAATACCCGGTCCGGACCCGAAAGTTTAAAAATTACCGGGTCCGGACCGGGTCCGGGTGTAACATCTCAAGGACCGGGTTCGGGTCGGGTAAATGAAATTTTGAACGGGTACGGGTACGGGTAATATCCGCCCGTTGACAGGCCTAGCTTTACATATAAATGATAGAGACATGTCTAAAACACGTGCAAAAAGTTAATTGTTAGTGGAAGCATTAATCAACACAATTATAGTGGAGAAAATGATATACTTTCTTCACCTACATGTATTACGAATTCTTTTTTAGGGAAAAAATTAAAATTATTTTAAGGTCTCAAATCTCAATTAATTATCAAAATTATTCATTAGGTTCTTTAATGTTGTCAACAGTTTTCAATGTCAAATTGGAACTTTTGGGATTATTAATTTATAATTTCTTTAGAGAGTTAATTTGTTTGATCAATAATAATATTTCATTTATTTATAATTAATAATATTTTAGTTATTTCATATCTGCCCTTTCACGGGAGAGTAAACTATACTAGTGACTACACACCTATTTATTTTAGTCACGTAATTATTGACTCCTACATATGGCTAGACATATAATAATAATATGAATATTTTACTTTTACTTTTCCTATATTTCATTTCTTTTTTATTTCTTTCATTTGAACTAACATTATCTTCTTGCATATAAAAATTTAGAATATATTTGTGAGAAATTTGTTTTAAATTAGATTAAAGTTGAATTTATCTAAGTTATGAGATGAAAAATATAATTTATTTATTTTTTTGTAAAAAAGGACAAACTATTAGAATATGTGTTTGTTAAATATTTTCACCCTTTTTCTAATTTTTAATTATTTCCTTGGCTACAATTTTCAAAATTTGAATTGCAGCAGGTGTGCATAAAGTTCAAAGCATGATAGATTCACAACTTGTGAGGATAGATTGGGTTAATTACACTTCTGACCCCCAATATTTTTTTTATGTTTGCATTTGCCCCTTAAAGTTTCAAAAGTAACAAAAATACCATTGCTCTTCAGTGTTTTTGGTATATTTGATATAATATTCTGCATTATTTATATTTTATACAAGTATGATCATTGAAAATTTCACTCTTCTTGGTTTTTTTTTTCATTCTAATTTTATGTTTTAGAATAAAAATATATCATTGGTTTATTTTCTATTGCGCTCGTAATATAGAAAGTTGAAGCACCGAAATTTGAATTTTGCAATTCTAAAATCCTTTAGCGATAATACGCTTTTGCTCAACGAAAACTAGCTTTGTATTTTTTTTACCAATTGCATGAAAAACATAAGAATAGTGAATCAATTTTGTTGCTAAACATTAAAAAAAACCATGATAAGTCGAGCTGTAAAATATTCTTTACTTAAACTTATAATCGAACAAATAACATTATCGTTATCATGTCTCAAAATATCAAAATCAGGGGTGTTTTTGTTACCTTAAAAAATTCAGGGCCTTAAATGCAATCATAGGATTTGTACAGGACAATAAATGTTATCCTCAATAAAAAATCCATTAATAGGACAAAAGTCTCTAAACACTAAATCTTAACTTTAGACTCAACAGTCAATAATTTGATTAAAAAAAAACATTAGATTTATACAGATTGTTGCTTGTGATATATCTTACAGTTCCATATTTTTTTCTTATCTTTTTCACACACACAAACACACACAGTCATGGTATCTCAGCCATGGCCAATCTTGTTTGTAATGATAATATGTTCATTTCATATATATGCAACACCAGTTAAATCCCACAACAAAGATGATAAAATAACAAGTTTACCTGGTCAGCCAAATGTCAATTTCAATCAATATTCAGGTTACATTACCATTGATGAAAAGCAAAAAAGATCGTATTTTTACTATTTTGTTGAGGCAGAAAATGAGCCTGCTTCAAAGCCTCTTGTTCTTTGGTTAAATGGAGGTATTTTTGTATTTATGTCTTTTTTTTTATCATTTTTTCTTCAAAATAATCACAGCCCAGATAAAAATTTAGTAACTTTAATGTGTTTTTTAAAAGAAAATTGATTTATTTTTTTTGCAGGACCTGGATGTTCATCTATTGGAGCTGGAGCTTTCAGTGAGCATGGCCCTTTTCAACCAAATGGAAATGTTTTGGTGAAAAATGATTATAGCTGGAATAAAGGTACAAATTTGACAATCTATTATCAATTTTTTGATTATCCAATTAAATAATATGAAGGGAAAATTATAGTAATATACATATATATATATACAGTGGCAAACATGTTGTACTTGGAATCACCTGCTGGAGTTGGTTTCTCATATTCTGCAAATAAATCCTTCTACAAATCTGTGAATGATGAAATGACAGGTTAAGATTTACTTGACAAGATAAAGATGTAGTTTTTTTTATCAATTTGTTTATAGGAAATGTGATATCTAAAACAATTTATTCTTCTGATTTGTATTTGGTAATGTTTAGCAAGAGACAACCTTAATTTCCTGGAGAAATGGTTCGACGAATTCCCGGAGTATAAAAGCAGAGAGTTTTACATCACAGGAGAAAGCTATGGTGGTATGTTTAGCAAATCCATTTTTTGTCATCAAAATAAAATGCAGCTATTATTTAAGCCAACTTTAATTTAAAAGTTCTTGTTTATTAACAGGGCATTATGTTCCACAACTTGCCAATCTGATATTACAATCTAAATCAAAGTTCAATCTCAAAGGAATTGCTGTGAGTTGACAATACATACATACATAATACATATATATATAGATATTATATCGAATTGAGTATATTATACTGCACAAGATCATTTTTTTTCTATTTATTCATGATGGGTTTTGTGGTTATATCAGATTGGAAATCCACTTCTGGAATTCAACACAGATTTCAACTCAAGGGCTGAGTTTTTATGGTCTCATGGGCTGATATCTGATCTCACATATAACGAATTTACGTTCGTTTGTAACTACTCTCAAATAAGGCGACAAATTCAGACAAGAACATTAACACCGATTTGCACTCGTGTTATAAACCAAGTTTCATCAGAAATCAGCAGTTTCGTAGACTCCTATGATGTCACATTAGACGTTTGTTTGTCGTCTGTTCAGCTTCAAGCCGAGGTTCTAAATCAATTGGTAAGTAAAGGACTCTAACGATATATTTTGTCGTTATTACATTAGTTTTCTATCGTGTTACAGATTTTTTTTACCTCGCTTTTTCAGAAAGACGGGCCGAAAATAAATGTATGTGTCCAAGACGAAACGATAGTGTACTTAAACAGAGAGGATGTGCAGAAGGCTCTCCATGCTCGTCTTGATGGCGTTCAAAGTTGGAGCATTTGTAGCGAGTAATATCTGTCTTATACCTTGATTGCGGTTTTTTTTTTATAACTTTGTTTGGACTTATGTTTCTAATTCATTTGCTTTGGTTATAGGGTTTTAGAATATGAGATGCAAAATCTAGAGATACCAACTATTGGCATTTTGGGTCGACTCGTTAAATCGGGCATTCGAGTATTGGTTTATAGGTAAAGTTTCTTTATGTATAGAAAGTTAGAAACTTGAGTATTGCAAGATTACTTCTATTTTTGTTTTAACTTATGTTGAACTTATGCAAAAAAATCTCTATAGTGGTGATCAAGATTCCGTTCTCCCGCTTACTGGGACCCGCACGCTCGTTACCGGTCTGGCGAAAGACCTAGGATTGAACACGACGGTGCCATATGGTGCTTGGTTCGAGGAAAGACAGGTGAGAAGTTCAATCCATATGTGTTTGTGATTCTTAGACAGTTTCGAAACATACTGGTCCCGCGATATCAAATTCGTTATTACAAGGCCCCAACACGGGGCCCACATTGTCATTTGGCTTCGACGTCTCGGGAATAGTGGGTCCCAAGACATAAACATGTGCTCACTCAAATTGTTGTTTATGAATGTGAATAGTTATGTTTCAGGAATCGTGGGTATAATATTAACACGATATACTGTATTGGTAGGTTGCTGGTTGGACGCAAGTATATGGTGACTTCCTATCGTTTGCGACTATAAGAGGGGCTTCTCACGAAGCGCCATTTTCTCAACCCCAGAGATCGCTTGTTCTATTTAGTTCGTTTGTCGGGGGGAAGCCACTTCCACGAGTCAAGGGCACGACAAAGGGAAGAAATACACTTGTTAGGCTCGTTTAAGCCCCGATCGAAATTGACAATGAATTGTCACAAGATTATGCATTTGAATAAGACATGAGTTTTCTCTGAGTTTGGCTTTCTTGAAAGAAAGAAATGTGGCATACCTAACTAGGCAACTACTATGACTTAACCTTTACTAAAAGTCTTGCTTTCATGTTCCTAATATTGTGTATAGTCACACCAAATAAGTAGGCAAGATTTATATTTCTCAGGGTTAAAAAGGATAGTTTGCACTAGCATATTATGATATCACGATTTTAGTTTTAGTCCTACATTTTACGAAATTTTAAAAACAAATCCAATAATCTGATAAGGTTACAATATTAGTAATTTTTTTTAATTATTATTTAAAATTGCTTTTGCCATTTAAACAAATATCATGGTCACTTACTACAAAAAATTAGAAGAAAATAAATCATAGTTGAGAAAAATGATGACTGGCCATGCTATGAACATCCGATTAAATCTATATGTTCTCTTTTTATAATATTTTTTCAACGGTAAAAAATAAATAATATTTGTTTACGAGTTATCTAATACATCTTGTTTTATTTAATTGAAGGGCCAATGTATGATTTACATTACTAAAAAATAAATTATGGGACTTATTTTATCATATAAAAAGACTAATATTGAAACTAGTAAGAAATATTGGATACTTTTTTAAATTCCATTAAAATTTGGAACTAAATCTATAATCACAATATCTTAAGGGACTAAAATTAAAATTTCCCAATAAGATATATAAACATTAATTTATTATGAAAACAAGCTCAGTGAACTTACTATTTAGTATTTATAGATTTGTAAAATAGAGCTATTTTAGCATGCTTTAATTCACATCATCTGAGTAAAGAGAAACAAATGAACAATTCCATAAGTATGATAAATCAATTCAAAAATTATCGAATTTTTTTCCATAAAAGTCTACTGATCTCGACTCAAAGCGTTTCTTGCTACTTAAATCAAAATAAAAACTCAGACTAACAAATCGCTTAAGCCAAGCACGATACTCAGTGATTTGTTTAACCAAATTAGTCATGCAGCGTTCCCAGAATGTCATCATCTCGGTACAGATGGTACCTGAAATATTTACCCGAAATCATTTTATATTAGCATCAAAACTAAAACAAGTTTAACCAATTCAAAAATGTAACTGTAAAGCAATTTATCAGAGGCAATGAAAAATAAAAACCAAAAAACGTAATATCAATATTTTATGTAGAAACTTTCGGTTGAAAACCAATGCTCGGGCAAACAATATATCAGGTTGTAAAGAGTGACAAAGAATGCAAACAAGAATGTACACGTGATAGTCAAGAACAAGTTGATTTTTAGCCTATATATAGTCTGGAGAAAATTGCAATTTTGGTCCCGTAAAACAGGAAATATTGCAGTTTTAGTACCATTGTTTCCTAAGATTCAGAATAATCCCATATATATATATATGTATGTATATATATATTCTTTTTGCAATTGTGGTTCCATACGTTAAAAAACAAATGAAATTTCAGGCGTGGTCAAGGGTTTAGAATGAATTTGATAAATTTTGTAACCACCCCCAACTTCTATAGAACTTGAAAAAAAAAAAGAATTCCAAAATTAGAATATGAAGAGAATTACGAAAAACACCTCAAAATAAATTTCTATATGCGATAAACCAACGAACGGCTTGGATTTGTTTTTAACAACGACAACTAAAAATGCAAAATAAAATGTCCTAAGGGACTATATCTGCAAATTTATAAACAATGGGGCTAAAATTGCAAGAAAACCTATCAGATCAGATTAATACCGCAACTTTCCCTATATTTCGTAATAAGTTGATTTTTTCATCTACTCAATCAGGACACAGAGATCACAAATAAGGGATAATAAAAAACATAGCGAAAAAAAAAAAAATTACTCTTTTTCACCAAGCTTCACTTGGGTTCCTCCATATTCAGGCAGCAAAACGGTTTCTCCTTCCTTCACACTCACGGGAACAAGCTTACCATCCCTGTTATGAAAGCCAGGACCAACAGCCACAACTTTCCCAGAGTTCAACTGAACCATTCAAGTAATCAAATTTCAATACAGATAATTGTAAGATAACATTGATGCAATTAGTATATCAGTCATATTTAGTAAGGATATTAACGTTTATCGTAGAAATTCACTATAACTAAGAGTAACAATCGAGAAAATCAGACTGTTTATCCAGTTCCAGGGTGTTTTTAATATCTTTCCTTCAAAAAAACATTTTCACCTCGTTCTGGCATACATTTTTAACAAACTCCCGAGTTGCAAAATTTTACGCATCCACAAAATTAACTATGCCAGATTGATTTTCTTTACACCAAACTTACATTCACATACAACCAGTGAATCTAAGGTAGTTGCATGTTAGCTCAGTTAAATTAGCGGTAAAAGTGAACTATTTTAGGGTAACTATTTGCTTCCATATCGCTCATTGATTCTCCTAAAATGAACAATAAACAACTAAATAGACAATTAAGGGGAAAAAAGACCCAGACTTTATAATACTAGATCAACAATAAACAACGATAAGAAAATTGTTAGCAAGACAACTGAGCTACATAAACAAATAAAACGAAGTCACTTTACAAACATGATATGTTGAAACTTGGAACTAAAATCGAAGCAAGAAACCACACCAACCTTCTGAACTGGCATATGGTTCTACAAAGCAAAAAATAAAAACATAAAAATAAAAAAAAAAGCCATTTCTCGTTTTGAATTTGCTGTCCTAAAACAAATCAACAAGTCAGGAACAAAATTTATAAAATTAAAAGAAAAATCTTAAGCTGTGTAAATAGGCGAGGATTGAGGGGCAAAATTAGGAAAATACCTTAGTGGTTTTCTCGGGGAGGAGAATACCGGCGGTCGTTTTCGACGGCGGTGTGATTTTTTCAACCAAAACACGATTCAAAAGTGGGATCAAACGCTTCGCCATTTTTTGTTTTTTGCTTGGAGATGAAGAAAAAATTGAAATGAGAAAGTAGGGTTTTTGGGTAGGGATTACAGTGAAAGGGTTTTGGCAGAAGGGAGAGGATCTTGTGAAATGACCTATTTGACCTTTGTATTACTTTTATGGGATAAATGCAAATAAGTAAAATATTTTATTAGCTGAAAATTCCCTATAAAAAAATATAAGCTAAAAACCCCTGTGAAATTTTTAAATTGCATAAAACCCTATGTGAAAAAAAATTGGCTAAAAACCCGCTGTGAAATTTTCAAATTGCATAAAACCCCCTGTGAAAAAAAAATATAGTCTAAAAACACCCTATAAATTTTTTAAATTTATAAATTAATTAATAGTACTAATAATCAAATTTTAGGATATTAATTAAACTTTATCCAACAATTAATTTTCAATATAGTTATATTTCGTAATGAAAAAATTTTACAAGGGATTTTTGTTTATATTTTTTTCACATGGGGTTTCATGCAATTTGAAAATTTCACAGGGGATTTTCAGCCAATTTTTTTTCACATGGGGTTTTATACAATTTAAAAATTTTACAGGGGGTTTTTAATCTATATTTTTTTCACAGGAGGTTTTCAACCAATAAAATATTTCACATGGGGGTTATTTGCATTTATCCCTACTTTTACTATGACACTTTGAAAAACAAAATTAATTTACTTTTTTCCAAAAATGAGATGCAAAATTCACTTTTTTGATTTTATTAGCTAATATTTTTCACCCAAAAAATACCAAGTGTATTTGGATTGAATATTTCTAGAGTCATGAATTTCAAAATTATAAATGAATTTGTTAGGTAACTTTAAATTACAATGTATTTTTAACTTATCTACTTTTATTTTTTTAGGGTTTTTTATCTCCATTTCAAATGACTTCTATCATAATCTAATTATTTAAATCAATAAAAAAATTTTGGTTTGTGACTTTATAGTCTATACAAATTCCAAGAAATACATTTTTGGTGTGGACCAGAATTTGAGACACAAACCTCAAAAAGGAAGTCAGTATTGAGCCCATCACAAGTCCATTTCTAACAAGCCACATAAATCAGTCCAATAGAATAAACAAATTGGGCTAAAATATTCATGAGAGCAATTTAATTGAACAAGCCCATATAGCCAATTATAATTTAGAAAATATATATTATTTATACAATGTCATGGTTCATCAAATGAAACTTTTATGTACTCTAATTAACAATTATTTATTTAATGATAATTGCTTATACTTAATTTATTGCTTATAATTAATCATATAACCCATCATATTAAGGATCCAAATGTTATATTTCATAATGGTAATACCAAAATGGAATCATAATTATGAAACTTACAAGTGTCCCTTTAAAAATATATAATAAATAATAATTCAGATGAAGGGGCACTTAAGTTAATCTTATAATAATGTGATATCATTCTGATATGCCATTATAGAATAGAAAATCTATTATGTTCGGTAACTATGGAATTTAATAAACACTATTATACATAGTATACTTGATAAAAAAAAACTTAAAAAGCTCTTAATTAGCATTGAATAGTTTTGACATAATTATAGGAGTGGGCACTCAAAGAGTAAAAAAATATATATAAATGTGAAAATTTAGTGTAGGAGTTGATGTTCCAATGATGCCTAACAACATGACTTTGACCAAATTGTAATAAAAAAAGTTGTATAGAAAGAAAAAGTAAGAAACCTTATAGAACAATATTGATTATAATTTGATTTTATGATGATGATGTTTTACAACATATAATTAAAAGCATTTGGGTCATTTTGCTAGCTATTTGCCAGTTGCTTCCCATTTGTGTTTGCACCTCAACAAACATTTCTGCACATCATAAATTGTGGTGGGTCAAATTCACTTAATATGAATCCCTCATTTTTTTTATTAAAAAAAAAAAAAAAAAAAAACTTACATATACTTATTTTTATATTAAAAAAATCCCATTTACATACATCAAAACGCAATGATAAATAATAATAATAATAATAATAATAATAATAAATATTCAGATTTATATCAATATAATTCAGAAGACAAGTGTATAAAATATTCAGAATTATATCTATCTATATACAACTTTTGTTTGCTTCAAGTTATTATCTCAAGTAGGTTTTATTTTGATTACATTAGCACATAAATGCATTGTAAAACTTAAAGGCATCTAGGAATTTGATAACAACTTGTGGTTAACTCTAATCATAGATTAGCTTAAAACTCTCTAATGGTTCAAAGTTAATGTCCCAATAATATCCCATGCATCTAACCATATCAAATCAAATCAAATTAGGAAGGTGTTGTTAGAGCTCATCTAATGATTACAATTAAGAATACCCTTCTCTAATTAATTAGTTCATAAACTTTTTTAACATTGAAATCAATATGTATAAATTGAATGCTTGACAATCTGATATTTGTATAATTGAAAAACATATCCTTGTAGTAAGGCTCTCAATGGATATAAATTACTCGAATCAAAACTCGTTTAATTTAAATTTTTCGATTCTACTTGTAGATTTGAGATCTGGATCCAACCATCCAGACCTGGACTTGATGGTATCAGGTAGTTCATATTCGGGTCAGGTCGGGTCCAATATTTACCAGTGCGACTTTTTCGATTGGGATCTAACCAAAAATGTATCATCCAGTTATGCGACCAGGTCCGAATAGAAGCCACTTAGAATACTTTTTACGGGTAGTTCACAGTTTCGAGTCTCGGTCGAAGTATTCATTGCCCATTTCCTACTTATAACGATCTATACGTATAATTCAGAACGATCTATAAATAAAACTATTAAAGAGTACCGACTCAAGTTCAAACCTAAATTAATTTCATAATTGTCTGAAAAATATATTCTATTTTTATGTAATAATACTTTATATGTGTTACATTGAAACGTTATTAAAATTTGAATCTTCTAAATGAAACTTTTACCTATATATAGAGTTCTTAAGTAATGGCCTATAGTCTTCACAAAAAATGTTTTTTACAATGTTGCACTTATTTTTAAGCATGAGATAGGAAGTAGAGAGACAACATCATTTGTACCAAGAAAGTTATTACTAAATAAATATTGTCATATTCGTATTCCATCTTTTAATTTGTGGCCCCTCAATTAAACCTTTGTTTGTTCTAGTCTTTTATCAAATGATTATATGGCCATACTTAATTTAGGTAGAAAAAATTAAAGTTATTTTCTACTTGCTTTTCTTGAGTGACTTATAGTATAATTCAACAAAATAATAAATTCATATGCTAAATTAGGACAATAATTAGTTGCATAACACTCAAGTTATCTAAATATTATAGCGTAATTAGTGAGTTTCTTTTCCACATTATAAAGTTGGAGTTATATAATTATTAACAATAAAAAAATTAATATACATTAGAAATACATGATATACATAATACATATGTATATATTATCTTCCGGAGGATCAAACCCAATATTTATTTTCAACAATTATATTAATTAATTATAAATATACATATTATCAATCAAGTGGAAGTATCATTTACTAGAACCCCATAATGAATTATAACATTTTTGATGCACATGAACAGGCAGCAGAACTTCTGTCACTTAAATAAAAACTTGGGACAATTAATATAATCATTACTATGATTAATGCTTTTCAATTTTCATAATTCGATTCTTCCTTTTTGACTAATTGATTGCAGTGGTTAGAATTTTTTTACATATATTTCAGAATATTAAGAAGATTGATGTCTTTTGATCAATGTATTTTGGGTAACAATATATACCTAATGATTTTCAATTATATCTCTTTGTTTACATATTGACTCTATTTTAAAAGATTTTCAAAATAAATAATAATGAAATTTAGTGATATTTTATATAATTAAAAAGCTTATGTTTTTTATCAAAGGAATGACCCATTCTCAAGGAGATAGTATAAGACATTTCCACTAAGTAAACTTTCCTCAACAACACCAAGAAAAAAAGCCATGAAAATGATTGATCTCACATGAACCAAGATGGGAAAAATATTGAGACAAGAAAATAGAAAATATTATATTTGTTATGAAAAGAGTTAATTACACAAAATCACTCAACTATATTTATTATTAAAAAATCAAATAGTTGATAAATTCGAACAGTTGAATCTTGTAACTTTGGTTAGGGTTCAATTCAAAGGTTCAATTCTCTTTGAATGAATATTTATTGGCCCTCTTTACTATGAGTAACTCTTTTATATAGTTTGCATGTTATTACACAAGAGCGAAATTTACCCAACGTCCACTTTAAATTTAGCGACTGCGAGTTTCCCTCTTCATCCAAAAAAATCATAATAATCCAAATTTAAAAAATTTAAATGCACTTAATATACTGTTAACCAAAAAGGCATCGATTATAATACATATTTATACAGTAGAAACTCTATAAATTAATACTCATGGGACCACCAAAATTTATTAATTAAAAGAGTTATTAATTAATCGATAAATTAATAATTATTAATTAATATATTAATTAATATTTTATTAATTTATAATGAAATACTCAATTTACAAACACCTTTCAAACTTCCACTTAATTATTGTATAATGCATGTACGAATATCAAATGACGAGCCCAATTTGAAAGAACCCTTCAATCTCCCACCTTAAGGAAAACAACACCAACAATTCTTAGAGAGCCGAGATTCAAGGTGAAATTGATTTCAACAAAAAACAAAAGACAATTTCAAGAAATGTTCATAAGTCATTCATGTAATATGTAGTGTATAAGAAATTATTAATTTATATTTTATGTGGGGTCTATAGAAATTATCAAAAATGTATTATCTTATAATTTTAGCGAATTATTAATTTAGCACCCTATCCCCGAGTCGGGACCGGCCAAAAATATTATTTTAGAGAGTTTATTAAATAATTGAGTATTAATTTATCGAGTTTCTACTGTATAATATATGTGTTAATGCTGATATGGCATAATTTATACATTTTAATGTTAATGAATTTATAATTTTAAAAAGGGAAAATTACAAATACCTCCCCTCAAGAATGTCGTAATTCCAAAAAACACCCAAAAATGACCATAATTACAAATACCTCCCCTATTTTGTAGTTTGCCTCCCCTGCCCGTTTTTTGGGTCAGCTTTTTGCTGACGTCAGCGAAATTTTTTTGTGGTTTTCCTATTTTACCCCTGATGATGTCATCAATTGGTGACGTCATCCAATATATTTTTTGACGAAAATACCCTTAAGGGGTGTAAATGTAATATTGTTTTCTTGGCCATGATATGACCGTTATAGGGGGTGTAAATGTAATATTTTTGTCTTGGCCATGATATGACCGTTATAGGGGGTGTAAATGTTATATTTTTGTCTTGGCCATGATTTGACTGTTATAGGGGGTGTATATGTTATTGTTTGATTTTTTGAAGGGGTCCAAACGTAACATTTGAAAAAAAAAAATCTGATGAAAATACATTATGATGAAAATGCCAATGTTTCCCGATGAACCATTTTCCGAACTTCCTTCAATATTAACAACAAAATTAGAAGAAAAATAAATTATCGATCCTTTAACAAAAATAAAAAACCCACCAAATCAAAAAGAATAGATATACCAAATTTGTATATTCTTACTCAACAATAAAACCCACCACAAGAATTCAACGAGGACCCTCTAATATCCACCGTCGACCACGCCACACTCTACCGATACTCCCACCGTCAACGCGCAACGGAGAATTGGTATCGCCGTGATACCTGTGGATGTTGAAGCCTTATGTGCTAGAGCTGCTACATCCAATGTTTTCTGTGCCGAAAATGCCTTTGAGTCTCGGCCAGCCCACAAATATGAAGGGGTGGACTGAATGCACCCTCCAAAGGCTTGGAAATAGCCTTGTTTTTCTTCCTTCCCATGTCCAAAGCAAGGTTGAAGAGCTTGGTTGAAGAAAATTTCAGATTTTTTGCTCAAATCTGAAATTTCCCGTAATGAACAGTGAAATCGCGTAGTGAATAGTAACACGGTCGAAAAAACGCGAATTAATTCCAATATACTTATCGTGTTGGGACGTGCGAGGTACCAAAACGATCGTCTTGAAATCCTGTACAAAGCCCAGTAGACGGATTTGCGAAAAAAACAACAGCCAAGTGACAGAAAATCAAAATGCAGAACGCATATTTTCTAAGAAAAGCCCCAAAAACTCTAAGAAACTCGAATCAAGCGGGTTTTGATTTGATTTGTTTTTGGGTTTTGATTGGGGATAACATAGTAAGTAGAGGAGAGTTAGGGTTTTGATTTGAGATAAATGTATTTGGAATGGAGGTGTGAAGAAGAAGGTAGAGGAGAGTTAGGGTTTTGATTTGGGATAAATGGATTTGGATAGGAGGTGTGAAGAAGAAGGTAAAATTAGGGTTTTTTAAATTTGAAAATAAAAATATATTTATAAAATAAAAATAAGGGTATTTATGTCCATACAGAAATTATAATTATCAATGTTTTTTTATTTTTATTTTCTCAGAAATTGTAGGAGCATTTTGGTATTTTCACCCTTTCGGGCAAGTAAAAAAACGGGCAGGGGAGGCAAAATACAAAATAGGGGAGGTATTTGTAATTATGGTCATTTTTGGGTGTTTTTTGGAATTACGTCATTCTTGAGGGGAGGTATTTGTAATTTTTCCTTTTAAAAAACAACTAAATTGAAAGAGCTTTTCATTTAAGTCACCATCTCCTCCACCTCCACTCTCCTTCTCCCTTTTCTCTCTGATTTTGTGTGAAATTGTGCAATAAATTTGGCTCTGAAATCAGTATAGAAAAGTTCCCAAACACCCAAAAAACCAAAATTTAATACAATTAAAAGTGCATCAAAATCCATGCAAATTGTCTCTCTCTCCCCACCATTTTGACTTAACCAAAATTTCTTCACATTCCAAAGCAACAACAAAAGTTCTTCAACTTTTATTATCAACAAAGTAAAAGGAGAGAGAAAATAAATTCATTTTTTTCATGAGCTTGAAGAGAAAATTTCATATGGGCTTTGGAAAAAACATTATAATTTCAGTTTGTTTGCTTATTTTTATACTTTTGGAGATTAGTCCATGTTTGGCAGATGGAAATGGAAATGGTAAAAAGGGTTATTTTGCTGCTGAATTATATTCTTCTGAGAAAATCCATGGACACAAAGGTGGTGTTGTGCCAAACAAGGAAGATGGAATTTTTGGTGATGAGAAGAGAAGAGTATACACAGGTCCAAATCCTCTACATAACAGATAAGTATTAGTATTTTATTTTTTTCAAAAAAAATATAAAAAATAAATAAAATTCTTGATTTTCTCATTCAAGAATATGATATTTTGTATGTTTTTTATTTTTTATATTCAATGATGATGATGATGATGATGATGCTTAAGGGTTTTTCTTGAATTTCCAGTAGTGTTTCAGTACAGGAATGTTTTTTTTTTTTTGTTTCATTTTTTTTTTTTACTTATTATGTACATGAACAGTCATTTTCTCAGAATTTTTGTTGAGCATATTTTTGTTTGAATATTGAAGAAAATAAAATATTAATATGAAAATATTATTGTGATTTATTTGTTACTACATTTACTGCAATATTGTGAATATTTAATGGCATTAATGTGGTTGTTGGTGCAATGAATATTTGCTAGTTAGTTGGTGTGTTCATTTAGCCATTTTATTTTATTTTTCCTCTAAAGGCATAAGAAGGAATATATTGCAAAGGGTCTTTTTCATCCATTTCCATTTTAGCCATTTTAATAATTTTATTTACCAAATATTGAACAAAAATTCAATAGGAGCAGATAAGTATTTTATTATTTTTGAACACTTTTTTCATGTTTATTTGAACTTCTTGGTAAGAACATACCTACTAATTAAGAAGAGGCAGATTTTAGCTTGATTATGTTGGGTTGAACCTAAACGAGTTAAATTATATATAATTTGGAACAAATAATCGATCACAAAATAAATATACCAACTCATAATCATAAGATCATCAATTCATTATGACCGAATTATATTCTTACAATTTAATTTATTGCTCAAGAAAATCTATTTTGTTATATTAGGATGAAATACGATATAATTTATATGAAATATTAGTAATGAATATTTTTTGTGTATAAGTATGTAGGGTATAAATCAAATGAATTGACACGTGCAAACTGCACGTATATATTATACTTTTTTTTTTGTTAGCATGCGTGACTATTCATATTACCCTTTTGTGAAGTTGCACTTTTGCACAATGAGAAGGAAATAAGGGCACTCATTAAAATTCAAATATTTAGGACCCACCAACACCTCCCAAATCTCTATCTTCTAGATTTCACTAATATATGTAAATATTTAACCCCTCAAAAGTTATTATTTATTTTTTTTTGGAAAAAATTTAGGTCCAATCGAGTCGGTTTATTATAATTTATAGAGTATTAGATAAATAAATGTTCTGGTAAAATAACTCTTGTTACTTCATTAGTTGGGCTAGAATAGTCAGATTTCATTGAATCTGATCTGTTATATAATTATGCGAGGGCAGAGGCGGAGATAGGGTGGAGCGTGCGTGGGCCACCGCCCCACCCAAAAAAATTAAAAAAATTAATTTATATATATTTTATTAAATTTTTATTTAATCATTATATAATTTTATAACTCTCGCCCCACCCATTTTTGATTTTTTTCCGTTTCTGGTTCCGCCACTGTGCGAGGGGTTTAGGAGTATTGTGACATATGGTTTAATCAGTCGTTGAAGCGTCGTGCAGTGGCGGAGATAGGGGGGGGCGGGGGGAGGCGGCCGCCCCCCCCAAATTTTTAAAATTTTTAACATGCGTGTGTTTTAAATTTTTTTACATGTGTATATTTTAAAAAATTTAACATTTCGCCCCCCCTCTCCCCAAATTTTTAACATATGTATATTTTAAAAAATTTAACATTTCGCCCCCCCTCACTTTCAATTCCTGGCTCCGCCACTGGCGTCGTGTTTCATTTTAAACTCACAAGATAAAATGTATAAAATCTATATTTTTGAAAAACTATCGAATATTTGGCATGTATAATTTACGGAGTATGTATTGAAACAAATAAACAAAACTTAATGATTGAGCACATGTGTAGTAATTAAAATCAATTCTCTTTTCTCATGTTCTTTCTCATATATGTATTATATATATATATATATATATTATTTACACGAGTGATATAGTTGATTTCGTCGATATTTTAATGATAGTTAGCTTCAAAATATTCAAATTAGACATATTTATGAAAATGATATAGTTGATTTATGGACTATAGTCATCTCTATGATTTGAATATTTGCATGGAGCGACATTTCTTTAAAAAAGGGAAGTAATTAAAATTCAATACACAAAAGTGACGTAAAATGGTTTTAAAATGGAACTTGGGTATGGTAGATTGAAATTGTTTAGGTTATTACATAATAGAAAAATAATACTTTCTAATTGTGTATGAAAAATTGAAAAAAAATCATAAGCACGTGGATTGCACGTGCCAATTTGAATTTACATTTACACTGTCACTGTTGAATGTTGATTTGATTGCCCAACAAGGTGTTAGCTACAATGATGATTAATTAAAAGAAAGTATTCAATATTTTATCTTATTTATAATTTTTTTTTCCTTGTGTCAAAAGAGGAATTCTTGTGCCCATTTAGATCATGCTGTCATCAGACGGCCGTAATAGTTGTAAAAAATTTATTTAAAAATCAAATTCGAGATTAAAATAAAATATCTTATTATGTTTCCTACTTTCCTGTGTTGAATTTTGACTTTGGTATAATATTTTTTTCTCTTCATTTTCAAGGCCACTCCGCAATTTATGGTGGGTCATTGTTTCTTATTCTTTTAAACATTTCAAGGGTCATTCTTGATCTTTTTTTATATTTTTTGTAGTTCATCTTTTACTTTGTATTATTATTATTATTATTATTATTATTATTATTATTCTATAAGCATTTTCTGAATTATTATTATAAATTCCATACATAGTAAGGGCATTTTTGAATAAGTTCATTTGTAATTTTGTCATATGTTATGAAAACCAAATTGATGAGACTAATTTCTCGAGATAATTGATAAGTTCAAACACGATTTTCAAAATTCAATTGTAATTTAAACAAGTTTAAACACATGTACATTCTTCGGCTCGATTCAGCTCAAGAGCCTCCAAATATGATGAGTAATTTTTACGCTACAAGACACAAAAGGCTACAGCACAGAAAAGGCCCCAGTGCCCACATATATATAAAATAAAATACCTAGTAAATGAAAGCCCAACAAAATCATTAATAACAGATTTGATAGATCATATAATTAAATTCTATTTCAGAAACAAAACTGATATAGCAGAAGATATTACCAGAAAATGTATCCCAGTCCCATTGTAAAACTGCTGGAAAATATCTGTATGAACTCTTGACTGTTCAAATTTCAAGCTTTTCAGAACCACAAGCAAAAAATAAAGAATCAAGAAACATTGCATTCAAAAATTACCAAAAAATAAATGAAATAGAGATAATCGAATAAACTTCGAAATGATTTCATATATTGATTGAAAATGATTATAATTAAAAATTGTAATTAAGAGTCTACCATTCCAAATGTACAAGCTAATGAAAAAATTTGTAGAAAATTGAAAAAAACAAAAGGGAAATTATACGAGACAAAGAAATACCTCAAAGTTTTGAGGCATTAGCCAAGGTTCTACTCAGAGCAGTTGCAGCCTTAGAACCAGAAGACCGGCCCAAATGTTTACAAATATACTCTCCAGCCGAAATGAGTTTTCTGAGATCGACGTTTGTTTTCACTCCCAAACCGTTAAGCATATAAACAACATCCTCAGTAGCAACATTACCAGAAGCGCCTTTGGCATATGGGCAACCACCAAGGCCTGATAC
This sequence comes from Verbascum thapsus, assembly GCA_963669365.1. NCBI lineage: Eukaryota > Viridiplantae > Streptophyta > Magnoliopsida > Lamiales > Scrophulariaceae > Verbascum > Verbascum thapsus. The sequence continues at coordinate 24,815,497 of OY770106.1, forward strand.
AGATGAGTCTACTATACTGATACCCATCTGTTAAAAACACCATCAAATTAAATGACTAGCATCAGAGAGTAAATTTAAATAACGTTAACGATGATATTAAGCAACTAAAGCCGATTAAAGATTTCAAATCTTTTGGGGTGTGTTTGGATTGAAGGATTTGAAATCTATGGATTTCAAATTCGTCAACAAATCCATGAAGTTCGTTGGGATATATCCAAGTTATAATGGATTTAAAAATCACTCAACATTCACTTTCAGCTATTTTCTCCATAACTACGGTGGATTTCAAATGACTCCATTTTAGGTGTCATTTCAAATCCTTCCTCCAAATCCCCTCCCCAAATCCAGATTACTCAATCCAAACGCACCCTTAGAGAATCAGGTAGGGGAGCACACAATCCATGCTCGTTAAGAAGCTCTAATTGAGCTGGCTCGACTCAATGCCCACCCCTAGAATTAGTTGTACACCAAAAAAATAGAAATATGGAAGAAAAAAACTCACTTGGAGTGATAAGAGAATGTTCGAAAGGGCTTGCCCATATGTGTCATGAAAATGTACAGCAAGCTTCTCTATGGGTACAACCTGAAGAACAGCTTCAAGCATTGGAATGACAGTACCTGAAAAATGACAAGAAACAACATATCATGAAATAGACATAAGTCGAACATTATATAATTAAAGAAGCAAAGGCAAAAGAAGTAGATACACAAAGATGAATTTATGGGCAGAATATATAAAAGCATCCTTCGTATCGATTTGGCAATACCAGGAGTGCCAACACCAATAGTGTCACCAAGGGATATTTCAGCACAACCCATATGAAGAAGTTCTTGAGCAACATATGCTACTTTTGATGGAGGTACTGCTCCTTCCACAGGACAACCCACGACACATGATATATACCTGAAAAATTAATCATGGTTCTTTTAAAGATAGAAATGGATTTCACTTGTTCCAAGATTTTTTTTTATCAACAGGAATTTAAAATCTATAAATGGGGTAATATTGGCTTTGATCATATTCAAATTCAAATTAACAACCATCTAGCAGCAATCTAGATGTTCTTAACAGCTAGGAAATATATATTAAACTTGATACGTGTGTTGTAACTTGTAAGAGGCAAGAACCCTTCCATCAGAAACCAGAGTAAGATAAATAACTAACCAGGACAAAAAGATTAAGTTTTTAAAGGTCTACTTCACAATCTAATTACTTCCAGAATATGATTAATTACATAAAGAGAGTGTTAGAGAATATATTTCATATTTTAGATTAGTATCTTTTCATAGTATGTTGCTTATTAAGATATATAATAATATATTATTTATAGTTTAAGAATATTTTATTTCATTGTTTGTTGGGTAGGTTATGGTAAGTTATGATATCGATAGATTCTCTTGTAATCATATATATAGGTTTCATCACCAATAATACTATTTACGGGGTTTTATGTTTTTCAACATGGTATCAGAGCCATGGTTTCGAGCCATGGTATCTTGATCTCGTCATGTTCAAGTTACCGACCCCGTCCGGCGCAACTTCTAGGGTTTCATGATTTGTGACTTCACGTCACCTTTGTAATGCGATCGTTCACCTCCGCCCTAGGGAGCCTCGATCCGATTTTCGTATTAAGCGTCAATCGACTCTGATCTACGTCTCTACCAAGTCAATTTTTCGAATTGTCTGGATTCATTTTATTCAGGGTTTGCTTTCGTTTCTACGTTTTGTTAGCAGAGTAATGCTGATTTGGGCTGATTTTTCAGCGTTTGTATGCCCTCCAGTTGAGTTTGGCATATGGTATCATTTGGGTGTTTAACGTTTTCTGTTCCAGTCTCGTTGTTCAAGTTTTCACGCTTCGACTGTGGGGGAGTGTTAGAGAATATATTTCATATTTTAGATTAGTATCTTTTCATAATATGTTGCTTATTAAGATATATAGTAATATATTATTTATAGTTTAAGAATATTTTATTTCCTTGTTTGTTGGGTAGGTTGTGGTAAGTTATGCTATCGATAGATTCTCTTGTAATCCTATATATAGGTTTCATCATCAATAATATTATTTACGGGGTTTTATTTTTTCAACAGAGAGCAATAAGCGTGTGGAACAATGTAGGTTCGTTTCATGAATATACATACACACTAGAATTTTCTAGACAAAATCCAAAAAAGTTCAGGCATTTCAAGAAAACAAAAATATTTGAAGTAACATGTAAGCAAATAAAACATTATTATCAATTAGATGATATTTTAGAAGTTCAACCAAAAGTAGAAAGACAAGAAATCAGTAAGGCATTATGACATACCCACGAATCGGAATTGCGAGGTCTTTAGCAGCACGGGCAATATCGCCATACCGAGAAAGACTATCTTCAATGCTGCAATTTATGTTAGACCGGGAAAATGACTCAGATGCTGCAGCAAAGACAGCCACTTCTTTTGCTCCAGCTACCATAGCAGCCTCAAAGCCCTGGAGGATTACAAAGAACTCTCTTGAAGATGCTTAAGGTGACTGTTGATTGTTCGTGTCAATATGAAAAGGCAACTTACTTTGAGATTTGGAGTCAAAACTGGAAATCTTGAATGCCCAATGCCTTGAATGGCTGAAATTACATCCTTTGCATCTGCTAACTGCAATTTTAATTACAATATAAACTAGATAAAATACCCTTAAGAGTCATGTATCAACAAAATGTGAGACTAAACAAGTCCAGAAACAATGTACATATCTACAAATGAAAATGGAATTCCATTGATAACATTTTTGATGTCTTTCGTTTAAGCAAGAACATTCTTTGCTGATATATTTATTTTAGTGGGAAAATTTTCAAGGATTACAAATTCAGGAGCCACAAAAATGGACAAATTATTCATATGATAAAATTAAGTATGGAAGGGTTGAGAAATGTATTTGGTAGTGATTTTCTTCAGAATCATATTGTTAAGCGTACTCTCATATTCCTTACAGATGCTTGTCGCATAATCTGGGGCAGTACCATCATTCAAATGTTCAAAGATTTAAAAGTCTGAAAGCTTGGTAATTGAGCACATGGTCAAAAAAGTGTTGATACATAAGATGTTTTTACAAACATATCCTGGACGGAGCTAAAGACCACCAAATGAAAACTGAGACACATGCATGAGTCAAGAAGCTAACAAAGCAAGATGCAAGAGCAACTCTGAGAACCTAGAGAAAGACTGTAGACTGTGGGAGAACAAAATAAATAAATGATCAGCTAACTAAATTCGTATGAGATTGAAAAGAAAAAAAAAAAAAAACTCTTTTTTACCTGAGGTACCCATTTTGGCGAGACAAAGCTAGTAGCCTCAACAACAGGCAAACCAGAAGAAACAAGCATCTTTATTAATTCCACCTTCACATTTGTTGGTATAATCTCCTTCTCATTTTGCAGTCCATCTCTTGGACCAACTTCGACTATCTTCACAAATTTAGGAATAGAACCCAACAACTGTAAGATCAAATAAAATTGAATCATGATGCCGACACTATTAAGGGAAACAAAAAGAAATACAATATTGTGCATTGTTGATGACTTGGAATGCTGGGTGCAGGCAAGCATGAATCTGAAATTGGAGGGAGGTCTAATACCTTAGTTCTTTGTTAATTACAGATCAATACCAGAAATTTTATCGGAAGAAAACATGAAAATGAAAAAGGATTACTCTGCATATATTTGGTGATATGAAAATTCCAAGGAAAAAACTTATGCAAGTGTATTCCAGGCCAAAACTCTTTGCTTTTTGTAGCATGGAAAATCCAGGAACCGTTTTATTGAAAGACAGTATGTCCCATCATTCTTATCGGTCACAAGTTGTCATAAAGAGCAAGATACCTTGTGTTTTACATCTGTAGTATGATGCTGGGAGCTATAATAACGATTTAGTGTACGGGAAGCACCATATCCGACAGCTTCAAGTTCTTGATTGAAGAATGTTCTCTTTGTTGCACCGTTTAACAGAGACGATCTTTTCCCACTGCCCTTGCAACATAGAAAACACTCATAATATTCTTATTAGGAGAAGAAAGAAACAAATTTGGCCTTACAACATGATAAGTGACATCAGGAAACAAGAAATAGTTTGAATTCTCATCACAAATTACAGAAATAAGTAAAATATGACAAACAAGTATTGCCTCATTGATTTAATTGCAGCACCGTTAGCTATCTCCATAAAAAGTAAATAACGAAATGAGGTTAATTTTGACATGGTACAAGGATTACACACAAAGAAGAATTTGAACAATAAAGGTAAAATGAAAATTTGACTCAAAATTACCTATTCATGTTTCTGCTGACAACCAATGTGTAACACAAAACACTAACGTGCTCAATTATTCGTTCAGCATAACATTTCTCTATTTTAGTTAATTTCTTGAAATACCAAACTTTGCCCAATTGTCTTCAAATATAATTAAAAAGCATGGCAGAGTATGTTCATTCAGGTCAAGAAATAACCTTGTGAGCATCAAAATTCTTCAACACACATTAATTCCACAAAAGTAAATACTTATTAACTTACATAACAGGCTTCTGCAAGCTGTGATTGTTCTCCCCATTGCTAATAACTTTACTTTCCATTTCATCACAAAAGTAAGCAAAGGGAAAATAGTTTCTGAGCTCAACAGAACTCAATCTCGAGAGCTTGTGTACAGATTTCTGTAATAACATCGAACTAGCTGCACCAAATCGAAAAGAAATTCAAACACAAGAAACGATTAAAACATTAATAGGTAACCAGAAATCAAACAAAAAACATGAAAATAAACCTAGATTAAAAATCGAATTTCTCCAAAATCTTTACCTCAAAGATCAGAAGTTGAATGTAATCGATTGACGATGATAAACACTCGCCAAAATCAGGAAGAAAAATTTCCCGCATGATTAAAAGACACGTGGATTGAAGAGAAGGGTATTCCGGGGAATTGGTGAAAGGCCAAGGGCATTAAAGTAAATATGCTACACCTAACTCGTTTAATTCCAATTTTGGATCCAGGCCCAATAGTATTTGGGAGTTTGTGCTTGGATATGGGCCGGCCTTAAGTCCAATGATTCACGCAGGTTCTTTAATTGAACAAGATACAAATTTTATTTGAACAAATTAAAATTACTCAGGCCTTAAAAATAATTGTGGGTTCTTTACTACATAAAACATTAAGCCCGTATAGCATGGGCTTCTATGACGAGTATTGAGGCCCACTTGCCATCAACTTTTTGTATATTAGTTTATAATAATTAAATTATAATTTGTTATTTATTCACATGACATGTATATAATAAACAAACTCAATCATTTTACACATTATATTTCAATCTATTATTATTAATTTAATACATTTTACAATATTTAACCAAAATTTAAAATATAAACAAATTACATACATCATATCACCCTCATACAAATTTTTTTTTTACTTAAAATTCTAATTAAAAAGCATAAACAACATCGCCTATGTTGTTGTACCATGCATGCCATCCAATGATTACATGGGCTGGTGACACGTGGCTGTGTCCCTCATTAAATGTTTAAAAAAAATTAGATTCCCTGCCAATTTTGCCTATAAAAATTCCAGCATTTTATGATTTTAGTCCTTTTATTTTCTCTTCTTTTGATTTTCATCCTGCCCTGTCACTCTCACATTATACTTTATTTAATCTCATTTTAGCCCCTTTTTCAGTTTCTTTGTCATAGAAATAGATAACACATTAACAGAAAACATTTTTTTGTCTTTTGCCAATGAACTCTTATCATCTATTAAGGATTTCTATCTTTTCACTTTTTTTATGTCCAAGATTCTCCAAAGGACCACATAACAATGGGAATAAAATTAGCTTTATAATCTTCACTTGTCAATTTATTCATTTTTCCATGATTTCTAGTTGAATTTATGTGTAGTTAATGATATACGACTCGTCTCTTTATGTGATTGTATTATGGGATACGACGATTTGATCTAATGAGAGGATACAGTTAATTTTTTAATGTATTTATTGGACTGTGGTTAAGTTTTTTTTTTTTTGCTACAGTCATTGTGTATTCTATCTGATCTAATCTTTCTTCGTGCAAAAGAATTGTACAATGACTTATTTTGCTCCACGGCGTCGTTTTCATGAGATATTGTTCTTATTCTTATCTTCTTATCCTCCCTAATCTCGAAAAAATCGATCTAGCTAGCAACGGATCATAAATGCAATTGCAAAACATGTCAAATTGTTTTTATATTCGGCATTTCAAAATAATTACAATAATTTATGTGATGAAATTCATAAGAGAGTCGAGGATAGAAATAGTATTTAGTTTGATCATTTTATATTAATATTGTAAATTCATTAGACTCTTATTATATATAAAATTTTCTAAAACGCCCTTTTGATAACTTAACATTAATTAGAGTAGCCCCAAACTCTAACTATATATATATATTTTTGGTAAGTAATTATAAATAGATTGATACTTTGTGATAAAAAAAAATATGGGACAATTATTCATCAAACCAATTTAATAAATAATAAACTAAATTGTTAAAATTGGAAGGAAAAAAATAGTGAAATTAGGATGATAATTAGGAGTGATTTGATATTGAAAATTGGACCAATATTGGACAAGAACAGACATTCTTTATGTGTACTTCATAAATTGTCACGTTTTGTTTGTATAGAGTGTTGTGTTGTTTCCTGCTTTTGTCTGCTGCCTTTTTACTTCTAAAATCCCCTTTTAGTCTAAAGCTATTTATATCTATCTATTGCTTATCACTTTGTTTTAGGGCTAAATATTATATATTAAAGCTAATTAATGAGTTAATTAATTAATGTTTTTTTTTTTTTGCTTTTGGGATTAGTAAGCTGAAATTGACCTTGACTTTAATTTAAAGTTTATGTATAAAAGTTTAATTTTGTTGAATAAAAGCGTCTATACCCACGCCAAAAATAACGTGAATGTACAGTGATACGTCATGTAATTTTTATCTATGTATTTATTTTAGTTTAGTCATGCTATTTATTACTAGTTATAATTAGGTCTTATATAATTAGATCTCTAAAATTTGAAAAGGTATAATTAATTGCTATGGTTGTTGTTTTTTCACATTTATTATATATGATTTTTGGTTTAATTATGAATAATAGAAATTCATGAAAGGCATGGTTATATTACTTAACATAATATTTGTTTTGTATAGATTTTTATATTACATTTTATTTTATGTAATATACGAATTCTAAATCTGGTTTTTATATTATTGATTAGATTTTGGTTTAAATTTATGAAATATCATACTATATTTAAATTAAAATTATTTATTGATAAAATAATAAACTATATTTACTTGGATGAATGCGTAAATAATATAAATGAGGTGTAAATATGAATATTCTTTTAGTGCAAAATTTGTGCAATACATTGGTGGGCTATTACTATAATTGCACTATACTAGTGTAAAAACTGCATTATTTTTGCACAATACATTAGAGATGCTCTAAATAAGGATGACATCACGACAATTTGCTAAAATTTGAGACGCGCCGCTTCGAAAAAAAAAAATTGTAACACGAGATTCGACCCTTTCAAAAAAGACAACGGTAACTACCTAATTGTTTAAAATCAACTAAAAAGGGAAGAAAATAGGAAAATTTATACATATATTTAATACAAAAAAATTTAGTCCTACACTTTCATGTTATCCATGCTCCAATATGAGTGTTTTATGTTGAATTTTATTTCACATTTCATGTTATAAACGCATGTCAAATGTGTAAAATATACCATTACCTTAATTTGAGTATAAAAAATGGTGCAATATATTAGTGTGATGTTACTATAATTGCATTGTAATGGTGTAAGAATTATATTATTTTCATACAATATATTAAAGATACTTTAAAAAAGAATGACACGTAAGCGATTTGCTAAAATCTCGTGAATCTCGTATTCACGCCCCTTTCAAAAAAAATAAAATGATGACAACTACCAAATTGTTAGAAATCAATTGAAAAGGGAAGAAAATAAGAAACTTCTACATATATATATATTTTTTAGAAAAATTAATCCCACATTTTTCATAGCATCCATTGTCCAAAGAATTTTATTTCACATCTAGTGTTACAAATTCATGTTAAATGTATAAAATATATATTTTTTAAAATATATACAAAATTTGACATATATTATACTATTATTACAATTTGAGTATAAAAACTGGTGCAATTAAATTGTTGTGCTATGACTATAATTGCAATGTAATGGTGCAAGAATTGTATTATTTTGGTGCAATACATTAAAGATACTCCAAAGAAGGATGACACTGAGCAGTTCGCTAAAATTCAAGACACGCCGCTTGAAAAGGTCTTGTGAACTCAATATTCACGATGTCGATGGTAACTACTTAATTTTTGGAAATCAATTGAAAAATGAAGAAAATAGGAAACTTTTACATATATTTAATACAAAATATTTAGTCCCACATTTTCATATTATCCATGCTCCAATTTGAATATTTTATGTTAGATTTTATTTCACATTCCATGTTACAAAAGCATGTCGAATATGTAAAATGTTTTTATAATATATATTAAATTTGACATCTATCATACTATTATTATAATTTGAGTATAAAAATGGTGCAATATATTGGTGTGTTATTAATATAATTGTAGTGTAATGGTACAAGAATTGTATAAATTTGGTGCAATATATTAAAGTTACTCTAAAGAAAGATAATATGGGGGCGGTTCACTAAAAATCAATATAAATCGCTTCAAAAATCTTGTGAGCACGAGATTTTCGACCATTTTGAAAATGATGATTGTAACCACCTAACTTTTGAAAATTAATTGAAAAAAGAAAAAAATAGAAAACTTTTACATATATTTAATTAGAAAAATTTAGTCCCACATTTAATCCATGGTCCAATATGAATATTATATGTTAAATTTTATTTCATATTTCGTGTTACAAACGCATGTCAAATGTGTAAACTATTTTTTTAAATATATACTAATTTTGACATATATACTATTTCTATAATTTGAGTATATAAATGATGCAATATATTGGTGTGCTATTACTATAATTGTATTATAATAATGCAAGAATCGTATTATTTTGATATAATACTTTAAAAAAATTCCAAAGAACAATAACATGGAAGCGGTTTGCTAAAATTCAAAACACACAGCTTCAAAAAAATCTCGTGAACACGAGATTCACGACTTGCAAAAAAAACAAATGACGTTAGCTACCTACTTATTGAAATTAATTGAAAAAATGAAGAAAATAAAAAATTTCTACATATATTTAATACCAAAAAATTTTAATCCCACATTTTCATATAATTCATGCTCTCCAATATGAATATTATTCGGTAAATTTTATTTCACATTTCATGTTACAAACGCTTGTCAAATGAATAAAATATTTTCTAAAATATATTTACTAAATTTTAATCAGTGTAAATAAAATATGTAAATAAATTAAGATGACCCAAAAAAAAGTATTGTGCTAAATATTATTAATTCTCACATGAATTAAGGAGAGAGAGTGACAAAATATTTAAATTGGGCCATCAAAAAAATCTTTTGTCCGGCAGTAGAAAAAAGTGGCAAATATTTGTAATGTACTATGAGTCATAAAGACAACCTAAAATGATGAAATTAAATATAAATTAGGAGAAGAATCTTTATTATATAATAAATATATATAATGCATATATATATATATATATATGTTTTTTCACACTTTTTCCCTTTTTGCTAGAGTTCTTTCCCTTTCAATCTGATGCTTGTTTGGTCTTTTCTCTTTCATGGAGAATGTAAGCTGATTCTGTTTTATTGCAATTTGTACTCTCCATTTCTTATATATATATATATATACTTATAAATAATATTATATACAACTTTTTTTTATAAATTTTTCAATTCCCTTATTTTTGTTGAAAAATCACTTATAAGTTATAACTAATCTATTTTAATTGTTTTATCACATCGTACTTTTTAAATCAAGATAAGCTGAAAAATCGATAATATTAAAATACTGGTATATAACATTTAAAAATAAATAAATATATAACCCATAACATTTAAAGCTTTATTGCGTATTTGGCGTGAATTTGTTATTCGTAAAGTATTAAGTTTGTCGGATGTGATTGCGTACATAATAAGTTAAAAGTGATCGGTGCCTATTTTTAAGAAAATAATTATTACAATATAAATGTTTTAATATTTATCATTTGATCAATTTATTTTTTTGTCAAAATTCATTCTAAACAAGAAATAAATTAATGAGAAGGAGATTTCCCAACAATTTACCTCCTAAAATTTGATTTGGCAATATAAGTTGGAACAAATTTTAGGTTGCTCAAAAGTAATAATAATTGATGTTTCAAAAAAAAATTAAAGAGAAAGCCTTTGATAATTCATAATTTGAAAAATCAATTGATTTCAAGATCAGTTTCCATAAATACAAACTATAGTAAAAATTTGAGACGCGCCGCTTCAAAAAAAATTGTAACACGAGATTCGACCCTTTCAAAACAGACGATGGTAACTACCTAATTATTAGAAATCAACTGAAAAACGAAGAAAATAGGAAAGTTAACATATATTTAAAACAAAACAATTTAGTCCCACATTTTCATATTATCCATGCTCCAAAATGAATATTTTGTGTTGAATTTTATTTCATATTTCGTGTTACAAACGCATGTCAAATGTGTAAAATATATTATTACCTTAATATGAGTATAAAAAATGGTGCAATATATTGGTGTGCTATTACTATAATGGTATTGTAATGGTGCAAGAATTATACTATTTTCGTACAATACATTAAAAATACTCTAAAGAAGAATGACACTGAGGCGATTTGCTAAAATTCAAAACTCGCCGCTTCAAAATTTTCGTGAACTCGAGATTCACAACCTTTTCAAAAATAAAACTACCTAACAGTTAGAAATCAATTGAAAATGGAAGAAAATAAGAAACTTTTACATATATATATATTTATTAAATTAATTCAACATTTTCATATCATTAACGGTCCAATGAATTTTATTTCACATCTATTACAAATTCATGTTAAATGTATAAAATATATTTTTTTAAATATATACTAAATTTGACATATATTGTACTATTACTACAATTTGAGTATAAAAACGTGCAATATATTGTTGTGCTATTACTATAATTGCGCTGTAATGGTGCAAGAATTGTATTATTTTGGTGCAATACATTAAAGATACTCTAAAGAAGGATGACACAGAGCAGCTCGCTAAAATTCAAGACAAGCCGCTTCAAAAAGTCTTGTGAACACGAGATTCACGATGTCGATGGTAACTACCTAATTTTTTGAAATCAATTGAAAAATGAAGAAAATACGAAACTTCTACATATATTTAATAAAAAAAAATTTAGTCCCACATTTCATATTATCCATGCTTCAATATGAATATTTTATGTTAAATTTTATTTCACATTTCACACTTCGTGTTACTAAAACATGTCAAATGTGTAAAATGTTTTTAAAATATTTACTAAATTTGACATCTATTATACTATTATTATAATTTGAGTATAAAAATGGTGCAATATATTGGTGTGTTATTAATACAATTGTAGTGTAATGGTGCAAGAATTGTATAAGTTTTGTGCAATATATTAAAGATACTCTAAAGAAAGATAATATGGGGGGTGGTTCGCTAAAAATCAATATACACCGCTTCAAAATCTTTTGAACACGAGATTTTCGATCATTTTGAAAATGATGATGGTAACCACCTAGCTTTTGAAAATTAATTCAAAAGGAAGAAAATAGGAATCTTTTACATATATTTGATATAAAAAAATTTAGTCCCACATTTAATCCATGGTCCAATATGAATATTCTATATTAAATTTTATTTCACATTTCGTGTTACAAACACATTTCAAATGTGTAAAATATTTTTTTAAAAATATACTAATTTTGACATATATACTATTACTATAATTTTGAGTATAAAAATGATGCAATATATTGGTATGCTATTACTATAATTATACTATTAATACAAGAATTGTATTATTTTGATGTAATACATTAGAAATATTCTAAAGAATGATAACATGGAAGCGGTTTGCTAAAATTCAAAACATACAACTTCAAAAAAATATCGTGAGCACGAGATTCACAACCTGCAAAAAATATTCTAAAGAATGATAACATGGAAGCGGTTTGCTAAAATTCAATACACACAGCTTCAAAAACATCTCATGAACACGAGATTCACAACCTGCAAAAAAGAAAAATGATGTTAACTACCTACTTATTGAAATTAATTGAAAAAACGAAGAAAATAGGAAATTCCTACATATATTTAATTCCAAAAAAATTTAATCCCACATTTTCATATCATCCATGCTCTCCAATATGAATATTCTACCGTAAATTTTATTTCACATTTCATGTTACAAATGCATGTCATATGTACAAAAAAATTTCTAAAATATATTTACTAAATTTTAATCAGTGTAAATAAAATATGTAAATAAATTAAGATGACCCAAAAAAAAAGTATTGTGCTAAATATTATTATCTCTCACATGAATTAAGGAGAGAGTAAGTGAAAAAATATTTAAATTGGGGCATAAAAAAATCTTTTGTCCGGCAGTAGAAAAAAGTGGCAAATATTTGTAATGTACTATGAGTCATAAAGACAACCTAAAATGATGAAATTAAATATAAATTACATAAAGTGCAGAAGAATCTTTATTATATAATAAATATATATATATATATATGTTTTTTTTTCTCAGTTTATGTTTTTTTTTACACTTTTCCCCTTTTTGCTAGAGTTCTTTCCCTTTCATTCTGATGCTTGTTTGGTCTTTTCTCTTTCATGGAGAATGTAAGCTGATTCTGTTTTATTGCAATTTGTACTCTCCATTTCTTATATATATATATATATATATATATACTTATAAATAATATTATATACAACTTTCTTTTATAAATTTTTCAATTCCCATATTTTTTGTTGAAAAGTCACTTATAAGTTATAACTAATCTATTTTAATTGTTTTATTACATACGTACTTTTTAAATCAAGATAAGCTGAAAAATCGATTATATTAAAATACTAGTATATAACATTTAAAAATAAATAAATATATAACCCATAACATTTAAAGCTTTATTGCGTATTTGGCGTGAATTTGTTATTCAAAAAGTATTAAGTTTGTCGATGTGATTGCGTACATAATAAGTTATAAGTGATCGGTGCCTTTTTTTTAAGAAAATAATTATTACAATATAAATGTTTTAATATTTACCATTTGATCAATTTATTTTTGATCAAAATTCATTCTAAACAAGAAATAAATTAATGAGGAGGAGATTTCCCAACAATTTACCTCCTAAAATTTGATTTGGCAATATAAGTTGGAACAAATTTTAGTTTGCTCAAAGTAATAATAATTGATGTTTCAAAAAATTTAAAGAGAAAGCCTTTGATAATTCATAATTTGAAAAAAATCAATTGATTTCAAGATCAATTTCCATAAATATAAACTATAGTAAAATAAATTCTTGTGGCATCAAATTAAGCAATGAACATCATAATTTTATCATCCTACTGTCTGCATGCTCAAAGAATATTATATTATTACATTCTATTTTATACTATTTAGATCTCAAATTTTGATTGAAACAAAATAAAATGTTAAGCAAAAAAAAACCAAATTACTCATAGGTTGAGACTAATTAATTTAACTATAGTCCCAAATAATAAAAAAACATGCCATATGATAATTATGTCATTTCATTTATGTAAAATGATGGGTAGCAATTTTGTAAGTGTAAGAAATCCACACTCTTTATTTGTCTGTATAATAGAAAATTAATTTTAATAAATTTATTATATTTAAATTTTTTAAAAATAAAAAATGGTGAATAATCGATAATGCTAAAACAGTCATATAATATATAACATTTTTCTATTCCAAAACCTAATTCCAAAATCCAAAATCACCAAATTTCATCATCTATATAATTTACCAAATGCAATTTTCCAAAAATATATTTATATATAAAGTATAATATATGTATCTAGATATAGTACAATAGTGCATGCATAAATATCTGAGAGTGTGTAAGAGCAGTAGCAGCAAGGCGGCATTTTTTTTCTCTTTCCCATCAAAAAGCAGACTGTTAAATAGAAAAAAAAAGCTTCCTCAAAAGACCTCACCTTTTACTCCTATGTCTGCCATTTATTAATCTGCCATTAAATTATCTTCCCCCACACTTCTCAAATTAAGCCCCAAAACCTGCAACCCCATATATCATTTTTCTCCCTTTTTCATCATTCCATTTTTCTCTTCTTAATCTTGAGAATTTTTTGTTCGTTTTTCTTGACTAAGAACAGAGATGATATCACTCACAGACTTCTACCATGTCATGACCGCCGTGGTGCCGCTGTACGTGGCCATGATCCTCGCCTACGGGTCCGTGAAATGGTGGAAAATATTCACGCCTGATCAATGCTCCGGCATAAATAGATTCGTTGCTCTGTTCGCGGTCCCACTGTTGTCTTTCCATTTCATCTCCACCAACAACCCTTACGCCATGAACTACCGTTTCATAGCTGCTGATACGCTTCAGAAAGTGATAGTTCTGATCGTGCTGTTCATCTGGGCCCAGTTTAGCTCCCGGGGCTCGTTGGAATGGTCCATTACTCTGTTTTCTTTGTCTACTCTGCCCAACACTTTGGTGATGGGTATCCCTTTATTGAAGGGTATGTACGGTGACTATTCGGGCAGTTTAATGGTCCAGATCGTTGTTCTACAGTGTATAATCTGGTACACTTTGATGCTTTTTCTGTTCGAGTTCAGAGGGGCCAGGATGTTGATTTCAGAGCAGTTTCCAGATACTGCTGGCTCGATTGTTTCGTTCCGGGTTGATTCTGATATCATCTCGTTAGATGGTAAAGAGCCGTTGCAAACTGAGGCCGAGATTGGTGATGATGGGAAACTACACGTCACTGTCAGAAAATCAACTAGCTCTAGATCGGAGGTTTTCTCAAGGAGGTCCCATGGCGGTGGTGGGATTAACAGCGGCGTTAGCTTGACCCCACGGCCTTCCAATTTAACAAATGCCGAGATTTATTCCTTACAATCGTCGCGAAACCCAACTCCGAGGGGATCGAGTTTTAATCACACAGATTTTTACTCGATGGTGAAGAATGGGACTGGTGTTAGTCCTCGACAGTCGAATTTCGGGGGGTTTGATGAGGAGAATCAGGGCAGGGTCTATGGGCAGGGGAATGGTGCTACAGGGTACCCTACACCGGCAACTGCCGGAATATTTTCTCCGGTATCGGGACCCGCCGGAGCAAAAAAGAAGGCGAATGGGAATGAGGGTAAAGATCTTCATATGTTTGTTTGGAGCTCTAGTGCTTCCCCTGTTTCTGAAGGTGGGATTCATGTTTTCAAAGGTGGAGATTATGGTAATGAGATTAACGTTGGAGCTCATCCTAAAGGTATTAAAACTTCGTTTTTTTTGTGATTTTTGATGCTGAACTTGATTATTTATTTTGGATTGGTTTTGTTGATTGTTATAGTTTTACATTATTTGTGTTAAATGAATAAATTCATACTCTGTTTTCAGTATTTTGCTTCTTTTGTTCGGAATTTATCTCGTTTTGTTGATGGTAAGTAATAGTATTCACATTTAAACTTATTTTATTTTATTGTGATTTTTGTTGGTAAATTTGACTATTTACATGGGATTGGTTTTGTTGATTGTAATAGTTTTTCATTGCTTGTTTTATGCAAATAAATGATTATATACTCTGTTTTTTGGAATTTATCTAGTTATGTTGATGTAACTATCTTTGTCATTTAGGAAAAAAAATTTCTTATTTCTTGGATTTGATTTTCTTTTTTAGGATGTGGTTAAAAAGGGTTTTTGTTTTCTTGTGTTTTTTTTTCCTGTTAGTATGGGGAATTCTGTTCTTTGTTTGTCATTAACATTGCAACCTTCCCTTAAATCTTGGTTTATTTGTCTTCTAACTTATAAGGTCACATGTTTTGGTTTATTCGATTGCGTTTTCGTCTCGTTTATGTTATTTTATATCTTTTCGACAATTTATCGATCATTTCATGTATATATAGATTACGACGACTTTGGGCGGGACCAATTCAGTTTCGGGAACAAAGCGGGCCCCAACGGGACGGAGCGTGAGGGTCCCGTTTTGTCGAAGCTCGGTTCAAGCTCAACTACCGAGCTTCACCCCAAGGCCAGTGTTGATACTAAACCGGCTGTTATGCCGCCAACTAGTGTGATGACGAGGCTTATATTGATCATGGTTTGGCGAAAGCTTATTAGGAACCCGAACACGTATTCTAGCCTCATCGGGCTTACTTGGTCTTTGGTCTCGTTTAGGTATGTATTTTGAGACGAGTCGTATTTGTATTTGATTGAGTAGTATAGTTCATAAATTTGAACGAAAAATTGTTGATTTTTGTAGGTGGCATGTTGAGATGCCCGCGATTCTAGCGAAATCGATATCGATTTTGTCTGATGCTGGTCTCGGGATGGCTATGTTTAGTCTTGGTATGTAAATTTCGAAATATCTTAACATCTATATGTATGTCAATTAGGGTTGTAAACGAGCGGGCTCGAGTCGAGCCTTATGAAATTTTCAAATTCAAACTCGAGCTCATTTATATTTTTTTGAACACGAGCTCGAGCTCGAACATGACCAGCCTAGTTTTTAAGGTTCAAGTTCGCGAGTCGTCTCGTGAGCTTATGAACAACTACAAGCAAGCTCAAGCTCGGTTCGCTGGAAAGCTCGAGCCGAGCTCTAATCGAGCCGACTTATCAACTCATGAGTCGGCTCGACTCACATTACACCCCTAATGTCAAATATATAGCCAATTAGGCACTAGAACAAACCGTACATTGCGTCGTTGCCCTTCAAATTACGAAATTAACCCGCCCCACTCGAACTATGTATCTTATAACGGAATTGCTTGCAGGGTTATTTATGGCATTGCAGCCTAGAATGATCGCTTGTGGGAAATCCGTAGCTGCATTCTCCATGTCCGTTCGATTCCTGACTGGGCCCGCCGTTATGGCCGCTGCTTCTATCGCCGTTGGTCTTCGAGGGCCTCTTTTGCACATAGCAATCGTGCAGGTATAATTCTTCGATATAACACAAACCGTTATACGCTAATACGCTACGTTTTCAATTGTTATGCCTAATGTAAATTTACGATTGTTCGATTTTCAGGCTGCTCTTCCACAAGGGATCGTCCCGTTTGTCTTTGCAAAGGAATATAACGTCCACCCCGATATACTTAGCACCGGGTTAGCCCAAAAATCTCTTCTTTTTTTTTTTTTCGAATTTATGATTCTGATTATATCGGGATTTGGAGTCAAAAAAAAATTATTGTTTGCTAATATATATATATTTTTATTTGTGTTTTTGAATTATTATTGCAGGGTTATATTTGGTATGTTAATAGCTCTTCCCATCACTCTAGTCTACTATGTTCTCTTGGGACTCTGAAGATAAAGAAGTAAAAAGGTTAATTATGCTTTTGATGGGCATTTTTTGGGATTCTAACAAAAGAAATAGAAGGATTTCAAAAAAGGAAGAAAAAAAAAGAGACAAAATCATGGGTTATATAGCTAGGAATTTAGTAAGTAGAATTTTATTTTTGTCATATTGTCTCTTGTATCTTATGAATGAACTCTTTGTGCCCTCTTTAAGTTACTTTTTTTTAATGAAGAAAGTGAAGCTTGTTTTCTAGTGTTAAAAATTTAAAATCCTACTACTATGTATTATTTTCTTGGATGTTGGAGTCAAAAAAGATTTACCTAACAAAGATAATATTTTTTTTGTCAATATTTGAAATTAAAAATTAAATTAATTATAAAATATTGTAATTTTCAAAATTAAATTTATTGTGATGATTTTTGTACTTCTAAATAGATGGGTTTGATTAAAAAATAATAATAATTATTATATTTAAATATTTAATTAAAAATATATTAAATCAACTATAATCATTACGTATTTCCTTATAAAAATCTATCAATATACTCAATACATCATATTCTTATGCTAATGAGACCCATAAATTATACTCCATTTCCATTTTCATAAAATCAATCAAACAAAATTTCATTATGAACATAAATATTTCCAAAATTATTTTCCCACATAAATCATAAATGTCTGAAAACATAGGCTCAACTTGTCTGATCAAACGTGATTCTCAAGAAAAGAAGAATGCAATATGTTTGTGTTTCTTTTGCTTGTGAATTTTTCTTTGAGTACAATAAATAATGCAAAGTGGTTGGCAGACAAAAAATATTAAGACAATGAGCTAAGAGGTTTTAGGCCCTGTCTCTACATTTAATGTCATGCTATCTCCCATGAGGCATTGTTCCCATGATTATTTATGGTTATATTGAGATATTAATTTTTCAAATATTTTTTGTGTATATTATTTAAAACATTATTATATATATATATATATTTTGGACCCCATATATATTTTGAATGGATGTGCGGTGGATATATATATATATATCTAAACGACGAAAGTTAAATTAATCGCATATTTTAGTACAGGGTTAATACTGAATTAATGAGTTTGAATAAGATATGTATATGAAAAATTATTAAATCTAAACATCAATCTTATTAGATTTCTCATGGTAAAAAACATGTGACATCAAAATTAATTATTACATATTTTTGATCTATAGAAAAATTATTCAAACACACATTTAATATCATATTTTTTAACTTTAAAAAGTTTTTTCTTTTACTTTTATCGTGAAAAAAAATTATTCGATATGAATTTGTCATTCAATTAAGTGTTAAAGGATCTTTACTTTTACTTTTTTTCCACTAAATGATGAGAAAAATGAATAGACACAAATTATCATTAAGTTTTTGTCTTATTTTCTTCGTAGTTTGATTTTCTTTTTGGATAAACTTATTTAAAATTGATATTAACGCTCTCGATCCACTTTTTATCACCTTCAAATTTGGCCTCATTACTATGTGATTTCTCCTCTTCCTTACACTCAACATATGTGCCAAATTTATGTCCATTTACATAAAAACAAAAAAATGAAATCACATATATAGATTTATTGTTAAAAAATATTGTACGCATATATATGAATTTAAAACCTCAAAACATTATAAATTATTAAAAATTAGATATTAAAATATTAAAAAATAATACAATTAAACATTTGACACTTTTCATGTTACCAAATAGAAAATTTGAAAACCCTCAAGTCAAAGACACACAACTATACAAAATGACAATATTTCAATTCCACTAAATCCAATTTCCAATGTAAGAAAAATTAAAAGTAGTGGAAAAACAAAGTTACAAAAGTAGATTTATTGCTGAAAATTTATTATTAATAATACATGATTGTCCCTATATTTCCGCCTAAGATAATATAGTCAGATTTCCATAAATATTAGCTTTAATTATTCAGTTAGTTAATGGCGACAAGGCAAACAATATTTTCCATCTTTTCAGCTTACTAAAAGCCAAAACCCAAGAAAGGTTATTTGGACAATTGAGTCTTGTGATTTTACTCTTCAATTTATACCTACTAAATTTATTCGATCCAAACCCGACCCAATCCCGATGATATTATATCATTCGGTTCTAAATCGAATCCGGGCCAAATATTTACTCACGAGTACTTTACTCAAAAATTACTTGAATATTACCGAACTTTACCTTGATCTTCACACAAACCTGAAATTTACCCATGGATCTTACCCTGTCCAGACTCCAGACCCAACCCAAATTTTACCCGACCCGTCGGGTATGTGGTGAGGTCAGGGCAAAAACAAAATTACGAGTATTTCATGGGTATGGGTCTGGATCCGGGTATTTTCCGCCCATTGACATTCTATCATCTATGTGAAATCTATATAATTTGGTTCTATGTACAACAGCTAGTCAAATTTTCACCTTCTTTTCCATGCCACATTAGATTCCCTACCACATTCCCTATCACATTCCTTTCAACTCCACAACAGCTAGTCAATTAAAAAAATTTTACTTTCTCTTTCATCCACATCACTAATTTTAATAATTAATTTTATAGTTACAATTAATTTTAATAAAAATTAATTTTATGGTTATATTTATTAATTAAATATTTAGAATATTTATTTTTATAAAATATTAATTTTAAAATTATTGAAAACGTACAAGAAAATATTAATAAAAAGATAAATAAAGTACACTATTGAACAAATTGAAAATTGAAATGAAAATATGGAGTAAAAACCTCGAAAAAAAATTGGTGTCCAAATGACACAAACTTAGGCTCTATTTATAGAGCTTGAAAAAAGAAAAATAATGGTGAAAAAATAAAAAAAAATTTTTTGCATAATTAATACTAAAAAAACGATTTAAAAAAAGGAGGAAAAAAAAATAAGGCTGAGACACATGTCAGCATCCCATTGGCTGACTTTTATTTTGCCTACCATTTCCTTGAAGGCAAAATTTGCCTTCCTCACAAAATTCCTTCCAATTTCCCTATCTACTAAATCAAATCATTTTTATTTCCCCCCTACCTATTATATAAAATCAAAACTTTATTAGGTATAGTTTTCTCCATATTAGCTTTTCCATGCATAATCTTTCTCCACACCTTATTCATGCAGCATTAATTAAAGCAAAAAGTACACCCTAAGTGGAAATTAATCGACACCAATCTCAATCAAAGCAGACAAATTAAATGTTCTTTCTGCTTTTTAATTTACTACTAATCCAAGTGGTTTACCTTTATTTCTTTTCATGTTTTTCATGGATTGAACATAGTATTTAGACGAAATTAAACCACTTTTGATGTGATTTGTTGGCTAATCAAATGATTAATGCGGCGTGTTCACATTAATCATCGTGTTAAAAAAAGTCTCTTAATAGTTTGAATTTCAGGAACTAGTTCATACATTGCTTTATTTCAATTAACATTTCAAATGCTCCATTAATTTTATGTACTATAAATGTAGTAAACTTTATATATTTGAGTTGTGTTGTGATTGATTAATCGAGCAATCAAAGAAATAACAGAAAACGTAAATAAGTGACACAGAATTTACGTGGTTCACCAACGTTGTGTTGGCTACGTCCACGGGCAGAGGAAGAACGATTTTATTAGAGGCTAGGTTTTCAGATTACAGAAAAATTCAGAATAACCTGCGAACAGGTCTATTTATAATACTAACAGACTAATCTAACTTTGGGCTCAGCCCATCACGTATCTGCAGGCCCAAATCCGAGTTCCATTAGTAATCCATGTATACCGAGTTCCATCAGCGAGACCCCCGACTAACTCTGCGAAGCGCACTATAGTCGATTCAAGGCACTTCTTTAACAAGTTGTTTATATAATGAAGCACGATACAAAATATTATTTAGTAATAAATGGTTCGTGCAAGGAAATAATTTGAAGTTTCTAAGCACACAACTTTTCAGTAATTATTTTCTTGTTTAATTCGTTAATTCTATGTTCGTTTTTCAGTTTATATTGTTTTAAATTTAAAATATTTTTTGATTAAAGTAATGATAAACAAACTACTATTAGGATTAACTATATTGTGCTTTGAGAATCATTTGACCAGTTCCAAAAATAGTTATATTTGGTTAATGATCGGTTCATATATATAGCATAATCAAAAATTACGTGTTATAATTACAATATTATGTGTAAGTCATTAACACATCAAATTTTATTAGAAAACATAAACAGTTGATTATAATCTGCATTGAAAAAAAAGGAAAAAATTAAAGTACTATTACAATAATGATACGAATCAAATAAAATTGATGTTACAAAAAATATGTCTCGAGTATCATTATTTATAATTAGGAATATCTATGATGGTAATAGTAAATATTGCCATAAGAAATGATTGAATATTTTTCATGGTGTTGGCTTGTCGTTATAAATTGTTTATCAAAACTTAATCGGTTTTCACCAATTTTAGTGTTATTAAACTTATAAAAAAAAGTTAATATTATATTTATTAGTAAATATTATGAGCATTTTTATATCGATATTTTAAAATAGTCTATCACCTTGAGATTATAAGAATTTTGCAAAATAGATTTTGAATTGGGCTTTTTAGTAAGTTGGGCTTTCAAGAGAAATAGCATACGTAGCTCGTATAAAAGAAAAAAAAAATTAATTAAAAAAGAAGAAAATAATAAGTATCAAATTTTACAATTGTAAGCATAGAAATTTGGTTTTATTTTGACTTGATTTCTTATACAATGAATTTTTAATTCAGTTTTAATATTTGTTCTTTCTCTAATTTGTTTCCTAATTTTATGTAAAAAAGCTCGGGAATCATATATTTCATTTTGCATGTTAAGTATGAGTTTAAAATAATATCGTTACAACTTATTATAGTCACAATATCGCAAATCATGTATATCTCTATACATGCCCCAAAGCTTGATATGAATACTATTCCATTATCGTTTCGAAAAATGATAAAATTTTCTTAAAATTACAAAAAATTTCCCTAAAGCTTGTAATCAGCTCAAGGAATTCTAAGTAAGAAAAATATGCTCTACAATTTATATGTAAAAAAACTAATTTATTTCATATTATAAACATTTAATTTATGTCCCAAATTACAACGTCTAAATCTTATTTTCCATTAGTTAATTGAATATGAACACATTGAACATAATATACAAATAAGTTAATATAAATGATTCTCTCCCATTATCTCAAGTCTCAACCATATTGATAAAAGAAATATCTTTTTATTATGAAATATAAGGGAAAATATGAACTCGCCCTAAAAAAGGTAAAATATAACTCTTTTAAAAATATTTTTTATATTTCAAATGATCTTTGAAATATTCTTTGAATGTGATAATTAATAGTCGTGGAATATCCAAATTAAATTAGGAATTAAGTTTATCATGAAAAATTCTAAAAAAATACGAGTTAAATAAAATTAATCCATTATAAATCATTAAATAAAATAGATTTTAACACATCGATTTTATTAAATTTGATCATTTATCCCACAACTTCAATCAAATAAAAAAGTAAAATTCCTTTTTGTCTAAAAGAGAACATTAAAATAAGAAAAAGCAAACACGCATGGCTTTTTCTTTGACCATACTCCAAAAGTACAAATTATCATTCTCTACAAAAAGAAACTCATCATATCAATACATAAACCCTAATACCATCAAACCTTTCTCACCAAAACCTTTCCGGCCATAAAAACTCATCATGCAGCCGGAAAACTCGCCGGACATCCTATCCCTTGATCAGTTTTTGGCCGGAAATGGGTTAAACTACAGTTTTCCGGCGATGCAAAGCTTTTGCAGTTCATCGTTGTATCCTATGGAGCTTCTGGATTTTACAGAAAAACATGAGACTCGAGCTTTTGCAGCTTCTGAAAATCATAAAGAAGCTGAGAGGAAACGTAGAGAGAGAATTAATTCACATCTTGATAGCCTCAGGGCTATTCTTTTCTGTAATTCCAAAGTAAGTTCTTAATTTATTTATTATATGAATTAATAATGAATTTATGAAGTTATAACTTTCATATATACCTTGATCAAACATGTTTTGTCTCTCATTATTATTTATTTAAAAAGTTGGTGGTGGTATATAACATGACTTTTATTTTATTGTATTAGTGTCCGATTTTAACATGAACCGTTTTATATTATCATTTCTCTGCCTACATTAAGTTTGGCAAGAATTCATAATAATAATTGAATGTGATTAATTAAATAAATTAATTTGATTTGGAAGCCAAAAAAAAAATCGATGTATATATAGTTTTCTTTTAATAGATTAATTAAAATCAAAATTGGAGCATTGATGAAATAGGTAATCACATTAGATCCGGATTAAAATTATTTATTTATCTTTCCACTATTATTCATCATTTTCAATATTATTTCACTTTCTTTAAATTAGGGTATCACACTAACTTTTTATGTGTTTATTTCATTCAAATTTTCTATAACGAAACAATGTATCATCTTGTGTTTCACTTCATTTATACACCTCAAAATACATAATCTACAAAACAAATTGATGTTAGGGTTTTCTTATATATATAGTATATATATATATGGATGTTGTTTGTATATATGTATATACATGAACCTTCACTTCTTTTGCTGAATTATTGCAGACAGACAAAGCTTCACTTCTAGCAAAAGTGGTTCAACGTGTAAGAGAATTAAATCAACAAACCTCAGAAATAATGCAATTCGATCAAACATTTCCTACAGAAACCGATGAAATCTCAGTCTTAAAAAACGACGAATTTATCGATGGAAAATCAGTCGTTAAAGCATCCGTTTGCTGTGAAGATCGAGTCGATCTTATATCAGACTTAATCGAGATATTAAAGCCACTTCCTTTGAGCCCTTTACGAGCTGAAATGGTGACATTGGGTGGTAGAATTAAGAATGTAATAGTTTTGGCTGGTGAAAAAGATCATCAAACAGATGAAACAATTTCGTTGCTTAAAGATGCATTGAAAACACTTGTTTTGAAATCGAGTAGTTATAATGTTGCTGGAGATAGATCGAAAAGGCGAAGGATATTTGATCAAAATAAGAAACCCTTTTGTTGTTAGGAAATTTAGTGTGTTTTGATCATGTGTGTTTTTAGGGTTTGGGATTTGAATGTATATTTTTTCAAGTGTTTTCTAATGATTATGTAATTGCTAATTACTAATTAGTGTTTGTTTTTGAGTTTTAAGTGTGTTTTATGATGTGGGCCATCTTCAAATTTTTTTCTTTTAAATTGGTGTGTTTTGTTTTAGTTTTTCATTGATATATATATATAATCAAACCCGACATGAAATATAATTTGTGAGTAGAGTATTCAAAATGCGTAAAAACACTCTAATTAACACGAAAAATCCCACTAAAAACCTTGGCAACTTCACTAGATAGGTCTTAGTATCTTTCACATCGATCACTAAATAATATGTTCATCGGTTAGACTATCTATTGTAGCCATTTGTATTGCATAATTATGGTTTTATACTCAAGATCAATACTTACGATCACGCCCCTAGCTAACGAGCTCAAGGAACATGAAACGAACATGCCTCCAAATTAAATTCACTATTCAAAAAGAAATATTTGGATTTTTACACTTGAATTCGTAAAACGGGCTCTAAACTTATAATATATATCTATTTATTTCATTCAAATACAAAATAAAACCATTTAAACTTTACTATACAAATACAACAAACCAACCTTGTTCGTTTACTAATTTTATCGAGCTTATAATTTAAACAAGAATTCAAGTAAGTTTATATGTAGATTTGCCTAAGATCGATCAACTTAGAGTTAAATTTTGTACTTTGTGGGGATCTTTAGTCAAGATATATCTGCCTGTCCGTTTTCATCTTTTAAGGTTTATTGGAATCTTTCAGAATATGATCCGAATCTTTGTTCGATTATATTTAGAAACAAATTCTTGGAAGCATTGAAAAGGAAAGATTTGGATTTGTACGTTCATCTCAACAAAATATATGGAACTCTATTTTGGAACATGCATGAATAATAGAGAAATGTGCAAGTTAGGAGAAAAAACAAACATTCTCTCTAGAATCTAGGAGTATGAGAGTATCTAAATAATGTAATCAAGTTTATTGGTTAATGAGGATGCTATAATCAAATATTTCATCCCTTTTAATTTGGATATAATTGATATAATGTAAACCCTTTTATATATTGGAAATATTATTGGGATAAAATTCGATCCTTAGGGTAATATATGATGCACTTTGATTATTGATAAAATGTGACCGTTTATTTAGGGTTATGGTTGTGCAAGAAGGTGGATTTATCATTTATGTAGCTTCAATAATTAGGAAACTACCTTGATTCCAGCGGGAATTCTATAAAATATTGAATTTATCACTGATTTATCAACTCATTCCCTAATTGCGTGATTTATAACACACTGAATATATTAGACCCAATTTATTATATTTTTTTTATTATAATGTTACAATTACTTTTGGGAATTAATTTGGCGTATTACAATAGTAGCTAGGAAAAAATGTAACCTCGATTAATAGTTTAGCCCTTAAATGCTCAAATTGACCATATTTAGCCTTGTTTGTTTATGTTTTCAAAATTCATTTTCATGATTTTAAATCACAAAATTCAAAATAAGCTTAACCCACCAAATTTTAATCTCAATTCGTCTTTTTTCAACTCTACTTTTTCAATCTCTTATATAACTAACTATCACTCATATACACATCACTTCACAAATTTACCAATCAAATCATTTATTATCAATCATTTTTTCACTTTCTCTATCATACTTTATAATTTTTTATCCGTATTTTTTTTATTTACATAATCATTATATACACCAATAACATTGTTTGTTTATGTTTTCAAAATCCATTTTCATGATTTTAAATCACAAAATTCAAAATAAACTTAACCCACCAAATTTTCATCTCAATTCCCATTTTTTCAACTCTACTTTTTCAATCTCCTATATAACTAACTATCACTCATATACACATCACTTCACACATTTACCAATCATATCATTTATTTATAAATCATTTTTTCACTTTCTCTTTCATACTTTACAATTTTTTATCCATATATTTTTTTTTTTTTATATAATCATTATATACACCACTAACATAATTATTCTACACATCATCCATCAACCTATCACTATTGATTTGACATCTCTTACAACTTTCAACCTAATTTTAAAAACATAAACAAACACCTACCATTTTCACACGAATTTCTATAGTACGTCATTCTCGAGAAAAATTTAAAATTTCATCCCAAAAACATAAACAAACATAACCATAATTATTCTACACATTATCCATCAATCTATTACTATTGATTTGACATCTCTTACAACTTTCAACCTAATTTTAAAAACATAAACAAACACCTACCATTTTCACACGAATTTCTGTAATACGTCATTCCCGAGAAAAATTTAAAATTTCATTCCAAAAACATAAACAAACATAGCCAATTTTTCAATTTTGATTGTGTCTAATCATTGAAATATGAATAATCATAAATTATATTATTCAATCAAGGGTGACCTATTTGATAAATATGCGGCTTTTTTTTATTAGAAATTGATAAAACACGTTAATTATATCAGTTATATTCATATATTAAATTTTGGGTACCTTAATAATTATGAATATAAAGGTGAAAAGTGTATATTAGGATGGTTTTAATTAAGGTAGTAAATAAGGCGATTTTGAACAAAACATGTTAATTTTTCAGCCTTGAGTTTGAGCTCGTTGTTTCTTTAATTAACTTGCTAGCTTGAGCTCGATCCTGCTTATACTTTAATATTTTTATTATTTTTATAAACTTTAATATTATAAAATATAATTAATTATAATTGTTTTTTGAAAATAAGAATGTAGTATAGAGAATGGTGAGAAAATGTTGTGTTATAAGAAAGTCCGACAACGGCCGTCACGCTTAGAAATAATTGTCGGGCGCCACCCAACAATTTCTGCTCAGCCGCCCACTCACCCTCTTTTACTTACAATTAATTCTAGGATGATAATCATTACATTTTTTGTCCTTTTTTCTCTAATGCTCTTATTCTATTCATCACTTATTATCCTTATCTGACACAATTCTACATGCCTTCATCATTTTGTTTTTCTTGTTTATTTTTGCCTACTTTTTTATATTGTAAATTAAAATATTAATAAATAGTTATTCATGTTATACAATATTCGGAACGCGGGTTATTTTCATTACTTATCAAGTAATTATATGATTTAGGATCTATAAAGAACAATATTTTGAAATGAAACATGGAATTAACTCAATTATTCAAGATTATGTATCAAACTGCTATTATTGTTTTGATATATATATTATGATTTAATATAAACTTTTATACTACAATTACTCAAAAAAAAAATTCAATTCAAAAGGCATAAACAAATGTAGCCATTGATGTGAATGCTAATTTATATTCACATCTAATATTATTTTGTATAGGATAAGAGGTTAAATAAAATCTAATTACTAATAGAATACATAATGTATGAATAAACAAAAAAAGAAAAATATGTCCTATTTTCTTTTGGGCCTTTGGCCTTATGCTCTATTGGGCCGGTTGCTTTTATATTTTGCAGTTCACTTTTAGCCCACCCGGCTTAGAGTGAAATTCTGCAGTCGGCCCATTAGTCGAATCTTGTTATAGGGTCACAATTTAACTGGCTTGTTAAAAATGAAAATTACTTACTAATAAAATCAATCAATTTATACTTGGTGCACAAATTTGTTCACCTATTTGTCTATTAAAGTTTTTGTGTATATTAATATATGTAATTTTCTAATTAATAGTCAATTAATATGGGCCAACTAGCAGGATGGGCCCAATGGGCTTGACTCACTTGAGTCCATAGATACAAGTTTGACCCTAGATCCATAGGAATGGATTGGACAACCCCCACAAAGAAATACACAATTAGAAATGTAAACGAGTTGAGCATTGAGTTCGACGAGCCTAATTTTTTAAGGATCAAATTTTTGCTCACTATAGACTAGTCGAGCTCGAGTTTTAATAAAAATAATAATTTAATTACATTTTATATTTTAAAAAATAATTAGATTAAATATCAAATATAGAAACATATTTCTAGTATCCATTTATCACTTAATCTACTAATAAAAAAGACAAGATGAAACACCAATTATCCACTCCCACCTATAGATGTGACAAGAGCATAATCTTTTTTGGTTGACCACCCCACCAATTTTTGCTCTACTCAATTGTTCTTCCTAGTTAAATAAGGACTATAATGTAAGTAAGAAAACATACATATACTATTAAAAACTTTAATATATAATATATATATTACATAAATGAACTTGTACTTAGTTAACTAATTTGTTCACCTATTTGTACATGTTCATTCAATGTAGACTTTAACACGAGAGTAGGGCTGTCAATATACGGGGAATACTTCGACATAAATTTAAAATTGGACATATAAAATACTCATCACAAAGTGTTTTATTCAGGCTCAGACTCAGCCATATATTCAACATGTCCGTTATTTTTTTAATTCGGATCAGATACAGACTCAAACTCGAAAGTAAACTTTGGATATTATTCAAGTAAAATGCTCACTAATTTAAATATTCTTATTTTCCAATATCAATCCCCTAATGATGAATTTATGCTACCCTAATGTGCACAAATTAAGGCAAATAACTTTCAATGATACAAATCTCTTTGTTTTTATAATTATTAAGATCCAAAATGTGCAGTGAAATCCCTATTAGATTCATCATATTGGGTCGATTTTTCTATCCTCCCACATTTCCGTGGGTCGAAATTAACCAAGTTGGAAAATTTTATGATAGATCGATTTTAATTAAACCAATTTATCATTTATTTTTAAATGATAAATTGGAAAAATAATGAATTAAATCTATTGAAATCGATCGATCATAATTCATAAAATCAATCAACCAAATGAACATGGCCTCAGTGGGTCACCTAACAATATCATGATGAAAAAAGTGAAAGTTTTTGAATTTAACATAGTAATAATTAGATGATACAATTAATTTGACCAAAAGTACTAATCTTTAGTGGTTTTAACATCATATTTAAGAACAATTGATGAACAAATGGAAATGTTTCTGCCCTAATGCATTATAGTGCAAAATGATATTTGGACATTTTTTATTATAGGGTTTACCTTGTAAGTAAGAAAGTAGCTTTATTTCAAGATATAAAATGAATTGCAATATATTATATATTTTTGGACAAGTGCTATTAAAAACATGATATAATCTATACCATATTGTATAATTATTAATATCGAGTAATTCAATATAAATTATTAGTACGTATATGAAGGTCATCATCATTATCGTGATTTTTGTTCACAATTATAATGAAATATTTGTTTGTACTAACTTTAAAAAAGAAAAAAAAAAAAAAAAAAAGATTTGATGCCCATCCCCATTAAATTTCCATTTATTTTTTGTTATAAAAAGAGTGGATATTCACTAGAACGGACCCTTTGGTTGTAACTAGGCATGTTCATGCATGTTCATACTTATATACCTATTTAATTCTCAACAACTTAATATATATATATATATGTACATATATAAGAAAAATATATATCCAAAAACTTTATTCAAAACTCTTTTTAAATGGACTTTATTCCTCAAATAAAGATATGGAGTAAAGAAGGGCATCAAAGAATAAGATTTTTTTTTTTTTCTTTTTGTGTTATGGTAAAGCTCCACTATGTCAAAGAAAAAGAAACTAACAATGGAGTCCTAGTTTGCTTTTTCTATTTATTATTAAGCTTTTTATTTATTATTACATTTCTTTTAAACTAAAATTTCGAGTAAAGTTAATTTCGATTATTTATTAAAGTTAGTATATTTTCGGAATTAAAAGTCACTCACAAAGTATTTATATATCGATCACCCATCAACACAACCCTCATATCGCACAAAAAAAAATTGAACACAAATTTTTTTTTAAAAAAAAAGGACCCATTTTTTTCAATTGAATTAACTTGTGTTAATATTAATTTACTAAATAGTATAGCCAACTACAAAATTTTAGGGAGAACAACATATACTAATCTATTTTTTTATTCTTTTTCTAGTAATGCTAAGTCGGGTAAAAATTGTAATAGTTATCTGATAAAAAAATTTCATAAGTCACTAATATAAATGTACGTGGTTTATTATTAATTATTTATGTTGGAGCATAAAACAATTTCAATATAAATAGAAGTTTAATTGACATGTCAAAGACTTCAATTTTGTGAAGTTTTATTTGAAATATATGTGATGATAAACTCAAATTTTTTAAATTTTATTGGTCACACAAAGAGATCTAATTAATTGTTTGCTGAAAAATGTGGGCTCTAATTATTTGAAATTGAATTTCGTATGATTAAGGTAATTAGAGTTTTCATTTTGGAATAAGAGACAATGTGTGCGTTACAAAATGACAGTGGCTTACACTATCATAACATATGACATCTTTTATTTTTTTGGTATTATTATTTCCTCATCATTTTATCTAAACTAAATAATACTATATATTTCTTAATATGTATAATAAAGCATCTATTATAGTACTACTATACCAACATTTTTTTCCCTAAGGTATCTAGCCTATTATTCATAAGAGTTTAAATACAAAATCTCTTATTAATGCTATCAAAATCCATGTATATTGATATAACAAGGAAAAAAAATTAATTGTAAATATATTTATATGAACATGCTTATACGTATATATACTAATTATGTAAATTAATCAAATTTGCAGTTGTATATATATAATAAAAATGTTTCGAATATTATGATATTTATGTCAAAATAGATAGAATATATTTTCTTGGTAAAAAATAGATATAAAATATATGCGTGTAAATTTCTTATAATGTATTTGAATAAGATATATATCTATATATTTTTTTAACGATATAATATTTATTTCTAAATGTTATGCTAAATTGTTAATACTGAATTTGAAAGAAAATACATGGACGAATTGATTTATAATAATATTGATAATATATAATGTATCATGTAATTTTTTCACATTTACATTTTCATATTAATTAACATTTATTTACATTTTGAGGGGTCTTTTTTTTTTCTTTTCAAGATACCATTGTAGTTGCATTTCATCTTCTAATCTTTTTGAAAAAATTTAGTTCATCATATAAAAAATCATGATTTTTTAATTAAAAAAATCAGCATAATTATTGCTGAAAATCATGAAAAATAATTGGGAAGGGAACATTAATAATGCAATTTTTCATGTGTTAGCACCAACTGTAGTGACAGTTGATATTGGTTGGGATCTCTTTATAAAAATGACATTTAAATATAATATCTCTCTCTATATATAATTATTTCTAATTATTGGCGCCAAATAGATCCAAAATAATCACACGCCTCCAACATTTTTTATATCTGAATAATAATGATCTTAGAAATTTAATAATGACAATATAATTAATCATGAGGAAACACATATAGATCACCTACTTGAAAACAAATAATTATTATAAAAATTTTGCAAAACAAAAAAAGAAAACTATTTTTTTGATAAAGATTAGATACCCATTTTTTTTATTAAAATGAATAATTTATGGTATTATTTTATTTTACTTTTTTTTAATATAGGCAAGCTGTTATTTATAGTCAAATGATGATTATTATGTGGAATTGAAAATTAAATTCAAACTTCATGTGCATGATCATCAAGTTGATATTTGGGTCATTTGAACTTGTTAATGCAGAAATCGTGGCAGTCGAACTTATTTATGTTTAATTGATGTATGATTGATTGCAATATGAAATTATAATATTATTGGGACATTAAAAAATACTAAAAAACTATTGTTTTCAAAAAATAAAATATAGTAACAGAATATTCATACCTATATTTTAAATAGTAAACTAATAAGAAAAATATATTGAATAAGTATCGGTCAAAAAATTCTATCGATTTTTCAACTTGATCATTTATATAGCGGCAAATTCTACGAACAAATTGATTTTTTTTAATATTAAAGTTGAATTGGAGATTTATGTGAGATAGGACTTTGATAAATTCAAATGAAGAAGTAAATAAAAAAAATAACTCGATTTTTTTTTACTTTTTTTTAATGAAAGTAGATATACCTATTACCTACTATTAATGAAGGCAAATGGCCTTATTTTCTATGTAATTACGTGAGCATCATTTGATGACTTTCACAATTTATCTAAGAACCCATTTATCTAATTATTCAATTTGCAGTCTTGAATAATGATACTCTCATAAATTAAATTCTTAATATTAGATTTTAAATCAAATTTAACAATGGTTATTATTTTTTCTAAACATTATTAGAAGTTCAAATTAAATATTAGTTTGATCATAAAAGTAGATTTGATCATGTATAATTGTAAATAAGCTGGAATCATCGTGCCCGTCCAATATACATAAGTTACTATTTAAAATGAAGACTTATAATTGTGAAAACCCTTAAAGCTCACCTCTTTTTGTCAAAACATACATAATTTACTTGAATTTGATTTAATAGAAAAATAGTGGGAAAAATTGTGAACTATTGTTCATAATTTGGATTTGGGGATTCAATAAATATGAAAATTTTAGCTTATTTCCTCAAAATTAAGATTCAAAATACAATAACACTAATGAAGTTAGTTGAAAGTTATGAAAGCCACTAATGAAGTTAGTTGAAAGTTATGAAAGCTTAAAAACTAAATGATAAATTGTTATTTAAGGCCACAAAATTAAAAGAAAGAAAGATTTAATTTGATTACTTAGTGTTATAATTTACTTTAATCCAAACTTTTAATTTTACCTTAATTATTAATCTTACATTAAGTAAATATTTAAAAAAAATTAAGTTAGAAAGTTTAGAATTAATTAAAGAGAAAA
This sequence comes from Verbascum thapsus, assembly GCA_963669365.1. Taxonomy (NCBI): domain Eukaryota; kingdom Viridiplantae; phylum Streptophyta; class Magnoliopsida; order Lamiales; family Scrophulariaceae; genus Verbascum; species Verbascum thapsus. The sequence continues at coordinate 24,849,034 of OY770106.1, forward strand.
GCCTAAAACAAGAACATCTTTTTATAAGTCCAAAAAATCAAAGTACAAAGCCCCAAAATCCAGTCAAAGCTAAAACTACAGAAAAAAAAAAATATTAATTAGCCTAGTTATTTGCAATTTCCCCCCTCTCTATCAATAAGGACAGACTGGAAGCATCCAAATCAAAACCCCACCACAATTGTTATCACAATTAATAATAGGCCCTCTAATAAAATTGATATTTCTTCAAAACCACCCAAAAAATTCACCAAAAAAAAAAAAAATTAAAAATAATAGACTCATAATAGAACAATTGAAAATTGTGGATTCATTGCATTAAAATTCGACCATTTTATAATATATTAAGTCCAATAAACTCAATAGTAAATAATATAAGTATTAAATATGTGATATATAACATATCAGATTAAATTCTCGTCGAATTGTGTACTATTGTAATTATGTGTTTGTTAACAAAATCACTTTTGAAATTGGTATATTGTGAATTTTATCGTATTTAATATCTGATCGTAACAATTATATGACCACAAATACCTTACTTTTACATGATGTTTTGTACCGTTAAATGTATAAATATATAACATAATTGAAATAAAAAATCTAATCCCGTGTTTATATACTCGTATTTGCTATCAGTTATAACTTTTAATCGAGAAATTTTAAATTAAAATTAAAATGAAAAAGAAAAGCTTGAAAAAACAGGGGAAAAAAGGAGGGATGAATACCTTTCCTTTACCCCCTTCACTCCTCTTTTCTTGTAGCCTCTTCTAAGCATCTCTATTTGCTTTTTTATGCTCTTTTTTCTCAGTTCCCATTTCTTTATCTTTTTGTTCTTATTATTTCTTTCATCTTTTGTCTCTAGGTGCTCTGTTCTCTATCTTCCAAAGTTTCTATTTTTACCCATTTTTTTTGGCTCATAATTGGTTTGCTCATTCTTTTGTATTGATTTTTCTTCCATTTTTTAGCAAAATCTTTCTAGCATTGATCATTATTACATAAAAGAAAGTTTATTCTCTTTTTCAATTTTTTTTCTGCCAATTTTTTTTGATTCATTCCCATTCCACGAGTTGCCTGTTTTCATTTTCATTTATATCTCTCTAGCCAAATTCTCTTGTTTCCCTTTCTGGGTTGTGCTGATCAAGCTTAAAAATTCTATCTTTTTTAGTTTTTGTACTGAAATTGAAGGATTATAATCTTTCTTTAGCTCCAGCTTCTCTGGAATTTCAAGTTGCCCTGTTTTTTGGACCCTTTTGACATCTCAACTCTGTTTTCTTAAATCCTCTCGCTATTGGGTGTTTTATAATTCGATGGGACTTTGTCATGGAAAACCCATTCAGCCCCCACAAGAACACCAATCAAATCCCATAGCCCCAATTGAAAACCATGAAATTACACATAATTCATCAACTGGAAAAACCCCTAAATTCCCATTCTACAGCCCAAGTCCATTCAAAAGTTCCCCTGCTAATTCAAGCAGTGTTAAATCCACCCCTCTGCGTTTTCTTAAGCGCCCATTTCCACCACCATCACCAGCTAAGCATATCAAGGCTTTGCTTGCAAGGAGACATGGCTCTGTTAAGCCAAATGAGGCCACTATACCTGAAGGCAGTGAGTGTGAGATTATTGGGTTAGATAAGAATTTTGGATTTCCTAAGAATTTTATTAGTCATTATGAGCTTGAGGAAGAGGTGGGCAGGGGGCATTTTGGGTATACTTGTTCAGCTAAAGGAAAAAAAGGGAGCTTGAAAGGACAAGATGTGGCTGTTAAAGTTATCCCAAAATCAAAGGTCAAATTTTTGAGATTGGTTTTTGCTTTAATTCATAGAAATGCATAGTTTTAGTATAAAAAATGTATAATTTGGTTGATTGATTTATGATTACCTCTGTTTTTTCAGTATCTGTGTTATGTTAAAGATTGTTGATGATGATCTTCTTGGATTTGAAAAATTCTACTATTTTAACGTGTGAATCTTACGTTGTTTTATGATTCTTGATTCATGTATGTAAGAGATTGGAAATTTGCATTTTAGAGTAGTATAAGATCACGATTTTGAAAAAGAATGAAATTTTATTCTATTTGAATCGAACGTTGAAACTTTGTGCAGATGACTACAGCAATTGCTGTAGAGGATGTAAGAAGAGAAGTGAAGATACTACGTGCGCTAACAGGACATAAGAACTTAGTGCAATTCTATGATGCCTATGAGGATGAAGATAATGTCTATGTAGTTATGGAGTAAGTTCTTATTTCGATCGAAAAAAGTATTTAACTTTTCCCATTTTTTTTTAAATTTTAAGTAGCAAAATCATAACAAAATATATATATATTTTTCCTTTTTCCAGGTTATGTGAAGGAGGAGAATTATTGGATCGAATACTTGCTAAGTATGCTTAATGTTATATATATATATATATATATATATATATATATATATATATATTCTTTTGCATTTATATTTCTTGTACAATTTTATACTTTTGAGCCTTCTAAAACTTGTTCTTTTTGTCTGAACCAGAGGTGGAAAATACTCTGAAGAAGATGCTAAAATAATCATGGTACAGATTTTAAGTGTGGTTGCGTATTGTCATCTCCAAGGTGTTGTTCATCGTGACCTAAAACCCGAGGTATTGTAATTAAAAATCCTTTTTTTTTTTGGTTTTATTAAATTTCATTCATGAAATTTGGAATGTTGATCTGTGTTTTTCTCTTACAATTCACTTGGATAGACATTCTTCTGTTTTCTTATACGGTTTTACATAATATAGCGATTATTTCATTTTTAATCATATTGACTAAATGCTGATTCTCGTGTAATTTAAATTTCCCGAATATACAAGTGTGCTTTCTCTTATCGAGCAATTCAAATAACTTCAGACATTTTCCGCTTTAGATGACATATATTTCTTATATGGCCTCAGAATTTTCTTTTTACTTCAAAAGGCGAGGACGCCCCTTTGAAAGCCATCGACTTTGGACTCTCCGATTATGTAAAGCCAGGTTTATTCTATTCCCACATATTTATCTTCTTCTTCTAATTGTTACGGTTCCATTGAGTATTTATATTAAATAATATGAAACCCCGTAAATAGTAAATAGGGGTGGCAATTGGGTTGAATGGGTTGGATTTTGGTCGAGTCCATTTAGGTTGGGCTTAAAGTGGGTTGGGTCCAATTGGGTCCAATGTCAAAAAATATGCATTATAGTTGGACCCAAAGTGGACCCAATAAGGACCCATTATGAATCAAAGTGGTGTAAGGGGTTGTTGTAGAGTGTAAAATGTAGTTATTGACTCAAAGTGGAGAATAGGTTGGACCCAATTTAGACCCAAGTTGGACCCAAATTGGGCCCAATATAACACCCAAATATTATTAAAAGCCAACCCAGTTGAAACTAAAATGCTAAAATGTTAGGACCCAACCCATTGAAAACTTAGTTTGGTTTGGGTCCAAATATATGGATGAACCGAAATTGCCACCCTTACTCGTAAATAATATTATCCATGATGAGAAATATATATAAAGTTACAAAACTCGAGAATATATATATATATATATATATATATATATATATATATATGAGGATATATAATACAGATGCTACACAAAACTAATGAAGATATTCTAAATATATACTTTTTCACAGATGAAAGGCTAAATGATATTGTGGGAAGCGCGTACTATGTGGCGCCCGAAGTTTTGCATAGATCATATGGGACAGAGGCTGATATGTGGAGTATTGGTGTTATTGCTTATATACTTCTTTGTGGAAGCCGACCATTCTGGTCGAGGACAGAATCTGGAATATTCCGAGCCGTTCTAAAAGCGGACCCCACCTTCGATGAATCTCCGTGGCCGGATTTGTCTTCAGATGCTGTAGATTTTGTGAAGAGATTACTGAATAAGGATTATCGTAAACGGCTAACGGCATCTCAAGCCCTCGGTAAGTAGTTGAAATATATTGCTAAAATTTGTCACTCGTAAATCTTTTATTAGGTCCGAAAGTAAGGCCCCGTTTCATAAAAATGGAAACTTTGTTTCTGAAACTACCCTCATATTTAAAGTAAGAGTAAATTACATAGGCAGTCCCTGGATGACACCATAATTACGAAAAAGACCCTTAAAAGTAATGATTTCACGCTACTAACTTTGAACCACTACTTTTAAAATCAATAGTGTAAATTGAAGAAAAGATTCAATCTTTTTCAAATTGGCAAGATTCTCAGACTTGTCTTTAATCCAAACAAAACATTCGCGTTGAATAACATATGCGTATATATTATATATTATAGTCTTGGTTATCAATTTTTATTACAAACTGAATCTGTTGTCTGAAAACTCGATGCTTGCCTTTCACCGCCTTCACGAACAAAGATTTTTCAAATTTTAAAACATTATACTTATGCTTGATATTGTAATATTCTAATACAATTGCTCGTGTATAGGTCATCCATGGCTGACTGGCCACCACGACGTGAAGATTCCTCTTGATATGATAACATATAAGCTTGTAAAAGCTTATATATGTTCCTCTTCTCTAAGAAAGGCGGCTTTAGGGGTACATATAATTTTCGTTTTAAAGAACCATTTTTCGGTGGAAATATGCTATTGGCTTATCTATGAGTCTCGTTTATTACGTACCCATTTTCTAAAAAATATATTCCTTAATCCTTGAACGACAGGCTCTTGCAAAAACATTGACGAGGCCACAATTAGCCTATCTTCGAGAACAATTCACATTGTTAGGGCCAAACAAAAGTGGATTTATATCCATGCAGAACTTCAAATCGGTCAGTCTGTCGCTCTTTATGCTGTTGTTGCAAATTACCATGATAGTTATATCTTGACGACTTAAAAAATAGGGGGTGAAATTATAATCTTTTTTACTTTCAAGGGGTGAAATTGTAAAATACTTTTTGTTGATGGGGAAGTTAAGATAATTTCTCAAACTTCGTTTTGTGTTTTGTAATTCGAGTCTCGTGAAAAGAGTGTCTATGTAATTTATCCTCGGTCTTATTCTACCTATTTTGTGTTGTTTGCAGGCTATGACAAAGAACTCGACCGATGCAATGAGAGATTCACGGGTTTTAGATTACGTCAATGTGGTAAGAATTTGTTTTTTATAAGTTTATAACGAATCGATATCATTGTTTAGTGTTGCTACTAAGAGTAATGAAAATTTGTTAAACGCGTTTTTATGTTATGCAGGTTAGTTCTCTTCAATACAGAAAATTGGATTTCGAAGAATTTTGTGCTGCAGCAATAAGTGTGCATCAGCTAGAAGGATCGGTTAGCTGGGAACAACATGCGCGCCATGCGTACGAATTTTTCGAGAAAGACGGGAATAGGCCGATTATGATAGAAGAACTTGCCTCGGTATGCCTTTCTCTATGATATAAACACGTATGGGGCTGAAAATTGAACCAAGCTATTCGATACTCGACTCGAGTTTGATCGTTAAAATCTCAGTTTGATAACTTATCAAACCAAACTTGAACAAGTTTTTGTTTATGATAATTTGAAACTCGGCAGAAGCTCGGCTCGATTAGTAAAAAATAACAAAAATATGTACAAAATAATTAAATTGCTCGAGTTCGACTCATGATCAGTTCAATTAAAGCTCGTTTGAGCTTTAATTGAACTGATTGAACACCTATACGTTCGGCTCGACTCCCGTAATTTACGCCTCTGCACACTATACCCACATATTCATCATTTTTAGACATTAAGAGGCATTTTGGACATTTTTGTTATTATTTATCCGTTTTAGACCTCTAGAATTTTTTGTATATCATGCATATTTACTATTTTAGCCCTCCGTTATTCCATCGGATCCTCTATTCCAAATGGTATCTCGTCTCTTATCCCATCTTTCATTTGCACGTCATGTATGTGAATTTTATACGCATGGCATTTGTATATAAAATGAAATACGAGATAAAACACAATTTCGAAATAGAGAATCCAATAAACCACTTTGTGTTAAATATTTCAATCATCTATGTACATTCTAAACTTTCTCGACCACACAAGGGCATTTTCGTCATTTCCACACAAAATTAACGTCTTTTAAATAAAGAAAATATCTACCTATATCTATTTTCGAGCCTTTATATCCATAACACAACATTCCAAAAAACGCGTCTTTTTGCTTCTAACATCTGATTTTATTACAGGAACTCGGGCTTAGTCCATCTGTCCCCGTGCACGTAGTTCTGCAGGATTGGATACGACATTCAGATGGGAAACTCAGCTTCTTGGGATTTGTTAGACTTCTACACGGAGTTTCTTCTCGAGCATTTCAAAAGACGTAAAATGTCAAACAAATGTCGAATTATATAGTAAAAACGAAAATGATACGTTTGCAGCAAATTCTCTTCAGTATGTGATTTTTATCGCCCTGTAAGTTTCGTTTTTTTTTTTTTTTAATATTCGACGCCTGTGAGATGTAGAGGATTGTACAGTTAAGATTAGATTGCAAAATGCATTTAGAGCTAGAAAAAAAACTCGAAATTTGAAGTGGGTTTTTCGTTTCGTATATCTGTGAAGTTTTTCATGTGTATTCAGACGGTTTAGTTGAGGGAATATTCGTTTTTCGATTTAATGTTTTACATGTATTATATTTGTGTGTGAGTGTGTGTTTGCAGTATTATATGAATTATCGAAAAGTTTAGTAGCGAACACGATTATTTATATAAAAACATTTCAAATGATTCTTGGATTATATGTAAGTTTTATCATGTGATTAGGAAGATACATCTCACATTGATTTGAAAAAATTGAATTGTGTAATAATATTGTTGTATATGATTAAAACTTAAAAGTTGAGAGTTGGATATCAATAATATTGGAATGTACCTAACTTTAAAGAACTAGTAATTGTATTTGAGATTGGTAAACAAAAGTTTACTTATTTATTTAGAAATCAAGTTTGAACATATTCTTACTTCAAATTCCAATTAACATTTATAATTAAAAAACTTAATTGGACTTTTGCCATAGCCTATAGTACAAAACAAAGTTGAATAGTTCTAAATCTTGTATGTATTTCTCATACTCAATGAGTATATTGTGCGTGTTTCTTATATACACACTCATGTGAAAAATATAAATATAAGATATACTTAAATTATTGGTCTCTATGACATAATATTTTCTCTATAATCTAATTTTAATATGTTGTAATCAATAATGTAATTAATGTTCTTTTAGTGTATACATGAATTTCTTGTATACCAAGAAAGAAACTTGATTAAAAAGTGTTCCAAGTCCCAATTTTATCATTATTACTACTATTCAAAATACAACAACTAAGCCCTATTACTAAAATATAATTAATAAATCTAGTTTGACCAAAGTTATCAAAAGTAAAATAAATAAATATAAATCTAGTTAAAGAAACCAATCACATACTAAAAAATAAATCTTCTACGGTTCATCAGCCTTGTATTAATTAACAGTCTGCAAAAAGGATCAAAACTTGAAAAACCCAAAATCAATGGCGATCCAAAAACCCCACCACAGGGCAAAACCAGCAAAGCCCAGATCTTCAATCCTTATTCTCACAGCTTCAGTTGCATGCATTGCTGTGTTGTACCTTATTTCGTCTCTAGCTTCTGTTTCCACTCCAAAAAGCATTCAGAAATTGGTAAACAGCCCTAAAAATCGTCACATTCTGCACGAAAAGTACTTATACTGGGGCAACAGAATTGATTGTCCTGGAAAACATTGTAATTCTTGTGAGGGTTTGGGGCACCAGGAATCTAGCCTTAGGTGTGCCCTTGAAGAAGCTTTATTTCTGCGGAGGTAAATGTCGTTTTATTTGTGTTTTTGGATAGGTATATATTGTTAAGACTGAAACTTCATTTGATTCAGAATATGGGTTTTATTGGGAAACTTGTAATTTCTAAAGTTTGGAAAAAATGAACTGTTGGGGTTTATGGCTATTTTTTTGTTGCCTTTGATAAGTGCAAAAAACTGAAGCTGTTTGTTATGATCAGTTTGATGATGAACTAAAACACTTGCATAAAGTTCAAGTGGGACTGTAAGACTGTGAATATTTGATTCTCGAATGTAGCCTAAGATATGCTCTTCAAGTATAGACGTTTCTCGTTTATCTTGAAGCGGGAAATGTGTTTCAATTGACAGGTTTTCTTTGATATACCATTTCACATTTGCTGATATTTTGCTGGTAATTAATGCTCTTTCTTTAATATTTGGAGGTATGCTGTTGTTAGCAATAACAGACTAAAAGGTTTGGGCCGTGATTATATTAGTTTCTTGTGATGATTTTCGATTCGTAGCTTTAATGATATGAAGTGAACTTGTAAGGAGAAAAACAAGGATATAAAATAGCTTTCTAATGATATGAAGTGAGTTATTAAAGTCTAATCCCCTTAGTATTGATAGACTGAGTGAAGTTAATCTGTAGTAATTCTTGTTAATATCTGTCATCTATTTAAGACGAAATGATTACATCTGTATCTTAGATTGGCCATCATAAGTATTACAAAACTTTTAGCGTTCTAATTAAGCCGATAACTATCACAGTATGGATTTGTTATGCATAACCATCATTGTTACACTTTTCTCCTCCTTTTGTTGCAGGACCTTTGTAATGCCGTCTAGGATGTGTATAAATCCAATACACAATAAGAAAGGAATTCTTCACCAATCTAGCAATATGGCTTCAGAGGAAGGGTGAGTTTGTTTACGTAGTTCATAATCAAAAAGCTAATAATACCTTGCAATTAAAATTATGTTCGACTCATATGGACTTCGGCCAATAACTTTTTTTCTCGAGATTTAAAATGCACTTCTAAATGTTTAATTTCGTATTTCGATTTTTTTTCTAGGTGGGCTGCTAGTTCGTGTAGTATGGATTCATTGTACGATCTAAATCTCATATCCAACATCGTACCTGTAATTTTGGATAATTCGAAAACTTGGCATCGGGTTCTTACGACAAGCATGAAATTGGGATCCCGAGGGATAGCACATGTGCAAGGAAATAGTCGGACCGATCTCAAAGAAAAAAGTTTGTATTCAAATATTTTGCTCATAAATCGAACTGCAAGTCCTCTATCATGGCAAGTATACGTTTTCTAGTTTATCCTCTGTTTTACTTTATTATACTCAAAAGATATTTGTATTGAATTGGCCTAATTTGTAATTTGTTGCAATAAAAATACATAGTTAAATTTTGAATCTTGATAGCTTTTGTGTAGGTATTAATCATGATACTCGTTCAGGTTCATGGAATGCAAGGATCGAAATAACCGGAGTTCTATTATGTTGCCATATTCATTTCTTCCTTCAATGGCTGCAAAGAAGTTACGGGATGCTGCAGAAATGGTTAAATTTATTTTCATTTTATTAATTTTGTTGATTAATGAATATATTAGGCAATGTGACATATTTAAATGCATATTCAATATAGATTAAGGCCCTTCTCGGAGAATATGATGCTATCCACGTTCGTCGAGGCGATAAAATAAAGACTAGAAAGGACAGATTTGGCGTTTATCGAAGCTTACATCCTCATCTTGATAGAGATACACGGGCCGAGTTTATTCTTTGTAGAATCGCAAAGTGGGTCCCACCGGGACGAACCCTTTTTATAGCGTCCAATGAAAGGACACCTGGCTTCTTTTCGCCTTTGGCCATGAGGTATCTTGTTTGTCTCAACTGAACTAAGGGTGTGTTTGGATTGAAATCCATAACTACGGTGGATTTCAAATGACTCTATTTTAGGTGTCATTTCAAAATTCAAATCCTTCTCCCAAATCCCTTCCTCAAATCCAAATCACTCAATCCAAACACACCCTAAGTTCTTTCATTTTACAAGAGTTTTTATGGCCTAAAGATAAGTTATTTCGTATTTGGGAGCGTTTGTAAATTCGACTTATATGCTTTTAATTCTAAACTAAAGGTGATAATAATCTATTATCTCAAAGTTGTGTTTCGATTTGTAGGTACAAATTAGCGTATTCGTCGAATTATAGTAGTATTTTGGATCGGGTAGTTGAGAACAATTACCAATTGTTCATGGTGGAAAGGCTTATCATGACGGGAGCCAAAACGTTTATTAGAACGTTCAAAGAAAAGGACGGAGATTATAGCCTAACAGATGATCCCAAGAAGAATACCAAGAAATGGCAAATACCCGTTTACACGAAGGATAATGAGGATTGCTAACAAACATAATCTCCATAGATAAACGATTTTTTGGTTTAGGTCTTGTGAAGTAAGATCCTGTGGCATTTGTTACGGAATCATCCTTTCTGCATCTCTGTTTCCTATAATTTGTATATTGTAATGTGCATATGAAGTTTTCAAAAGTGTTCTTAATGGAAGTAGGGATATCATTGGGCGGGTCGGACCCAGACCCAGACCCAGACCGAACCCAAACCTGGGTCTGGGTCTAGAACACAAAGTTTTGGGTCCAGGTATGGGTCCGACCTACCTAATGCCACCCGACCCAAACCTGGGTCTAGGTCTAGAACACAAAGTTTTGGGTCCAGGTCTGGGTCCGACCCACCCAATGCCACCCGACCCAAACCTGGGTCTGGGTCTAGAACACAAAGTTTTGGGTTTGGGTCTGGGTCTGACCCACCTAATACCACCCGGCCTAAACCTGGGTCTGGGTCTAGAACCCAAAGTTTTGGGTCCGGGTTTGGGTCCGACTCGCCCAATGCCACCCCTAAATGGAAGTCACTGCCCAATCACTTTACATTATAGTATGTATATTGTAATGTACATAAATCCGCATGACTTGAAACGAACTGCTCAAATGGAACCGATTCGTTCAAAAACTACAGGTTTAAAGTTTTAAAATAATAGTAACGGTTTGATAATATTGAAAGTCACAGCTTTCGAGCGTTTAATAAAGACAATCCTTTTATTCGATAACTTAATCACTATTTATGTATATATAGTACACATACATATAATTATGTATGAAATAATTATATTGTGGCGACCTACAATAATAGAAGCCTTTGAAGAGATATTGTGAAGATTTCATTGCAGAAAATATGCTTTTTATACTATTATCAATTTGAAAATAACCAAATTGTTGATCCAAGTTTTGAATTATTTGGAATGAAGAGTTTATAGGGTGGGTTTTTGAAATTAAAAATTACTTTTATGATTTTTTATGAAGTAATTTTCCTAAAATTTATACTGAAATATACAACTCGATTTACATAATACTACTGCAAGGAGTATTCTACAAATAGATGTGGAATATAATTTTTCATCATACACGTGCATAGCACGTGCGAACATTCTATAAAACCATGAAAAACCTCAAACCATCAGAGGAGAGAGAGAGAGAGAGAGAGAGAGTCAGAGAGAGAAAAGGGCCAAAAGTGAAAAGGAGAAGAGTGCGTCACCTAGCCGATACTCTGACGTCAGCTCACCGGAATATTCCATTTTCTGCACTTAGGTTAGGTACGGCGATAGAATTCCCCTGTTAATCATTGAAATAAATTGAGGTTTCTGAATCTTAGTTCTTTCAATGAATTGATTACTTGAACCTTCTTTTTCTTATTGAATATTATATCGTTCATTTTTTTGTTTGTTTCAAATGTAATCTGTTTTGGACTGTGTTGTGGATTAGATTTGCTTAGTGTCTTTTAGCATTAATTAACAATCCTACACAAATACCGTAAAATAGTGACTGTTACTGTTAAGAAGGAAATGAAATTCATTTTTTAGTTGATTGTGGTTAGGGCTGACCATATTAAAGTGAAGTTATTTGTTAAAAGTTGAACATCATAAAGTTCTGTTCATGTGGAATTGTTGAGTCTTTAGTTGATATTTAGGTTCATGAAACTGAAATAAAAATATACATGCCATCATGATTTCCATAACGATTGGTTCGACTGTATCAAAATATTACTCAATCATTTCTTTCCGTAACTAAGGTTGATGATATGCTAACATAGTTTATTATGGAGACTTCTGTCTACCCTCTATTGAGAATAACCTGTTTGTTGGAATGTTATTTTTTCATGGTTTTGGATTGAGCTTACGAAGTTTTGAGAAAATTGTCGAAATGTTTCATGCTACTTTTATCAACCGAATCAAGCACTTGAAAAAGAAATCTGAGAATATTGGTTCAGAAAAAGACTTTGAGAAACTGGATTCTTTTTTGCCTATTAAGTATAAACTATTGCATTCAATAGGTATCCATTGATTGTGTTGAAATGCCATACCTGGTACGCGAGCATTTATTCATTAGCAACATTGGAGATGCTGCTGAGGTTCTTCAGAATGGAAGTAACGAGATCACACATATATTATCAGTTCTTAGTTCAGTGTCAATTTCTTTCTTCTCGGAATGGCGCAGTGCGATTTCTATCCCAAGCAAAGAAATTAGGAAGGTCTACGTCCAGGACTTGGAATCTGAGGATGTTAAAGTCAATGGGTCAATGAGTTCATTGTCCCCAGATAAGCTACTATACTCACTGGAGTATGCGGGTAAGGATTTGAAGTTTGTCAGGATGGCTGTACCTTTGAGAGACATGGAGAGAGAAAATTTACTGGACTATTTGGATGTGTGTTTGGATTTTATTGAAGATAGTAGGAAAGAGGGATCTGTTTTGGTTCACTGCTTTGCGGGTGTATCAAGGAGGTATATGATCTTTCATATCTCTGCTTGTATCATACCTATTCTTTTGGTAGATATTTAGGCATATTATTTTGGTAAATGATGTCATTACTGTTAACATACCTCATCTATTTAATGGTCCTTGGAACGAATAGTTTGCATGACTCCAATGGTATCAACATATTAAGCACATGTTTGCATTTGTTTCATATTCATTATTTTATGATTGAGGAGCTTGTCGTGTTACTTCCCTGTGGCAAGATTAGGAAAATACAAGAATATCAACCTTGCTGGATGGTGATGTTTAATTAGCAGGCATAATTTCGTATTGTATGTTTATAGCTTTATTGCTATATGTTACTCTATTGCATGGGTGCTTGAGTGTGTGACCATGTATACTTCATCTTTAAGCTGTTAGTAATGTATTAAATGATATTAAAGTTGGTAATTTAGTGATTATGAGGATTTCATATATCTAATCAACTTAAAATATTTTGTTCTTAGCGTAAGCTCCAAAATATTTCTTTTCTGCTCAGAAGATGATTTTATGTTATCTTCAAATTTATGTAGTGTGGATTCAACCAAAATGCTGATTTTAAAACTTGCCAGAATGGTCAAAAATTCTTATGAAAAATTAAAGAAATTGACCACGAACTGCGTGCTTGGCATTTCATACTTCTCCCTAATTAGTCTGTTTGTTATAACATATATGAACTGACTCGATTGAATTCAACCTTGCTCCAAAAAGCCTGCTTTATTTGCATCTGCATGTTTTTATCAGCCCTTACCAAAATTTATTCAAGAGGACATGCGTTGTAATTGATTTTGTTCTCTGTTTTGTCAAGCCCAAAGGGTTTACACCCTTCTTTACCTGTGTTCGTTGCAGTGCAGCAATTATTATAGCATATCTGATGAGAAGCGAACAGCTATCACAAGAAGGTGAACAGTTGTCATGTTGCGTTGGTTTATAAATTGTATACACAGATGTGCAGTTTAAGTCAATTGTATTTTGCCTTTTTAATGAGCTTTCTCTGTTCTATTACATAATCTTCATTATTTTTTCTATTTCTAACCTTTTCTTTTCTTCCCATAATTACTAGATGCTATTGAATCTTTGCGTGAAAGCTGTGAATCAGTGTGCCCAAACGATGGATTTTTGGAGCAGGTGAAATAAATGCAAACAATCACATTGTGTCTCAGAAATTTTTCTTTAATTTTGAGTTTCCTACTTTTTGGGTGATCTATAATCGTCTTTCCATCCGTGGTTGCAGTTGAAAATGTTTGAGCAGATGGGTTTTAAAGTTGATCATGCTAGCCCAATATACAAGCGCTTCCGCTTAAAAATATTAGGTCCATATTCTAATCCCTAAACTATTTTGTCATATTGCTTGATTCCTTATTATTGTTAATGCTTAAAAAAATACACGATTCTTGATGTTATTCCTATGTTATATACAATCTAGAAGTAGATGTAGAGGACATGCTTACCATATGTTAATTTTCTTAAAAGGTTTTTATCCATTTCTCAATTCATCATCTTGTTCGTTGGGTGTAACAACAGGTGAATCCTATAATCGTGGAGAAAAAATAGATGGTTCTAGATTTGGTGCTGATCCTGCCTTGCCAGCTGAAAGAGTTTCCCATGATGTTGAAACATCACCCGAGAAAAAAGTACAACCTACTCGTACATACCGTTGCAAGAAATGCCGTAGACTTGTTGCATTGCAGCAAAATGTTTTGGATCATGTGCCTGGAGAGGGCGAGACATGCTTTGAGTGGCATAAACGGAGAAGTGGAAACCCTTTTAACAAATCCGATGAGAATGAATGTTCATCTATCTTTGTTGAGCCTCTTCGTTGGATGACAACAGGTACGACAAAAACCAAACATATCTATTATAATTTCTTTACAATTCTTCCAAATATTCATTACTAGAGCGATTTATAGCAAAAATTAAGATTAAACATTGAACTAACATGAGTTATATTAAGATGTTCTGGCATTAATGCATTATATTAATGAAATAAAGGATTTTTGCAACCAAGATGTCTCCTAATCTTGTTATGTAAGCAAGATTTTTATCGAATTCTTTTTCAATTGTACGAATAAAATCTGAACTACAAAATTCGATGCCTGCCTAATTATATTCAAATCCCCGTTATAAGAAATGCATAAATACTTTGATCGTTTGAATGTTATCCAGCTGTCGAGGATGGTGCTCTTGAGGGAAAGCTTTTGTGTGCCCATTGCGAAGCCCGGTTAGGTTACTTCAACTGGTGTGGAATTCAGTGTAGCTGCGGGAGTTGGGTTACACCGGCCTTCCAGCTTCACAAAAGCCGAGTCGACATTAGTACTATTTAAAGGATTGATTGAACCATCTGTTGGGTTCTATGTGCTTTAACACATGGTATAAAGAAGTATACATTGTTTGAAAATGGATATTTGAGAATTATGGTGATATTTTTCAGTTTTTATGTCTGAAGAATTTGATTTCCATGTTGGAAATATGAGTTGAAGTATGGTGTTTTTCTGAGTGTGAAATTATTATTACTTTGTATTTCTGCTGGTTTATTTCAGCAATGAAGTTATTTGTTCCTCCCTTATTTGGGAAATACTAGTTAAATTGTATTGTGTTGATTCTTTGGGCTCTGTTAATATATAATATTTTTTGTTACATATAGAGATGTGTAGTAAGATGTAAACATAGGGTTGAATGATTTTCTATTCGATATTCGATCGATAAAAATTCATTTGAGCTAAGTTCGTTAACTAATCAACATTTAGAATTTGATAAATTTTAAACTTTTATTTGATTAGTAAAAAACGAATAAAACATGTACAAAAACCAAATTCAAATAAGCTGAACTCATTTACATCCATCATACATATATGGTTAAAATGCAGGGGAGAAAAAATTGCAATCTGAAAAGGAAAAAAAATTTGTCTATTGCATCACTATTCAGAGATCTTATAGCTTGTACTTCTAATGATGCACCTTGAAATCTTGCCACACCATACATAGGGATTATATATGGATAATGCCAGGGCGAGTTGAGTTTATTAGAGCCGATTCACCTAATATCATTGATTGCAGAGAGACGTGGTGATAAAAATCACTCATTCACATTAATGCGATAATGTTATATGGACCATCCTAAAATGAAATCGATCGACCACAGAATAATGACGCGTATATTATTTATCTTAGATTTCTCGGAAAACCATGAATATAGTGAATAAAAAACTGGAGCCCAAAGAATTAAAAGTCACATTAGTTTAACATCCTGCATGCTTAAGTTACTGTACACAGCCTCATGTTTACAGCTCCCTAAAATCCATCTCAAGTAGCTAATTATAATAAACAGGATTAAAGCCAATAAAAACCCTGTATAATTAATTCGAAAGACGAAAAAAAAAGTTAATTCGCAAGGCAGAATTCTTCTCACTTAAGAATGGACCATGAAATAATTAATGACACAAAATGGAATTGCATCCTAGTTTGAAACCATTTACCATTTTCGCTATTTGCTCAATGTGCCTGTGACTCGAGAAGGATGTTGGTGGCAGCATTAACGTCATTTCTGGCATGTACAAGTGCTTGTCTTGCTGAGTTCCTATCGAACCCCATTGAAACCAGTGTAGTAATTGCCTCCTCGGAGGGTTCAACCGCGGATGATAAGGGCGCTGGAGCTGGATAGCTTCTCTGAAAACATAAAGATTTAATAATTTGTTCAGAGCTGTGGTATTGTGCTGGAGTAATCGAAGAAAGAAAAGTGTTGTTTCGCGTACTGATGAAGAAAGTAGAAGATAGCTACAAAGATTTGGTAATTTATCCTAAGGGTGTGTTTGGATCGAGTGATTTGGATTTGGGGAGGGGATTTGGAGGAAGGATTTGAAATGACACCTAAAATTGAGTCATTTGAAATCCACCGTAGTTATGAAGAAAATAGGTCAAAATGAATGATAATGGATTTGAAATCCATCGTAACATGAATTCATCGAAACGAACTTAAATGGATTTGTCGATGAATCTGAAATCTATAGATTTCAAATCCTTCAATCCAAACACACCCTAAATTCATAGTCTACATAAAATAAAAAGAAGATTACATGCACATCGTTTCACTTATTAGGTAATTACCACGAGGTTCATGAGATTTTGCATATTACCCAAAGACCCACAGATCCTGGCAACTCAAACCAGGGGTGAAACTGTAATATGCTTTTTACTGTTTACTAACAATTGGTGTAATTGTAATATATTTCTACTGACAACGGAAGTTGCAATAGCTTTTTAAATTTTCGGGGTCTTTTTGTAATAAGGGTTTTACTCTGAGTGTCGTGTTATCGTCCGTGGATATTAGGACATCAGCATGTACATAATTTATTTAAAAAAAAAAAGAACTTGCCTCCACTGGTTGGCCAGCATATGATGGTGCACTTCCTAGAACGTTTCTTGATGATGCGGTGGATGAAGTACCCCCGATAGACGGCCAAGAAAGTCTTGAAAAGAATGATGCGACAAACTCAGGAAACTGAAACAGAGTTAGTCGAAGCTAGTCAGGGTATAAGAAAAGTAAAAAATGTGAAAAGCTGGGAAAAGGTCATATTGCTCGCATTGAGAGGCCAAAACAACCTGGAAGTATATATATCCTTTAAAGATAAGCTTTAGATGAAGATTTAGAAAGAATGACAGAAGATTCTTCTTCGAGGTAAATGTGAATATACGTGGAGAAAACTAATTAACTGAAGATTAAATCAAACCTTCATCCTGCGTATACCGAAAATGTTCAAGCGATATAGGGAGCCAGCTAGAATACCACAAATCCCTGGTAGCATGGATCGTTTCCAGGATGACAAAAATAGCTGCAAGACAGAAAAATAGCAAATAAATAAATAATCATTATGAAAAGAATGTTGAAATTAAAGTCCAAAGAATATTCATTAAACGTGAATGCCATAGGGAAATATGAATTACCTGAAGACCAGCTAAATATATAAAAGTCTTGTCCGAGAAGTTGATGCTAAGAACACGAAACCGCGTTGAGATGGGAATGTCGAAAAAGAAGGGTACAAATGAAGAAAATATGAGGCCATAGGGTCCTGATGTGAGTATATTCAAGGCAGGATCTGGTAAAAAAAATAGAAAAGGTCAAATCATCAGAATAAAGATGAAGTATATGTATAGATATAAGAATATGGAAATATTACACTTCAAATAGATACTTTTCCATTTTTAAAGGTGATACAATTAAGAACCACAATCATTCAGTCAAAATTATATGCATAAAAAGATTTAAGAAAATGATCACACCTTTAAGAAGCCCTAGTGCAAGGACCTCAAGCAGTATAGAGACAATGATCGAAAACAAGATAAATACCTGCACGAAGGACACATATAGGGAAGTTATTCATCTGTAGATTGATCAATTAATAAGTTAAAACACTAATGTCAATTAATTAGTGATAAGTAAGACAAATTATACGATCATATATTGATGATAATCGGGAGAAGTGCAAGAAGTATTTAGCATAGAATTTCTCAAGCATAAAAATGTGACAAAATTATAGACCAATTATTATGTCTGACACGGTAATATCCATCACTTTAACACAAATATTTGACATGAGCTCGCCAAGAGTTGTTAATGAGCTAGAATTACTAAACCAAAATACAAGGCTAAGTGGCTACCCAAGCTTCAATTGTGTAAACCATTAAAGGTGTAAAACTACAATAATCCTTAAGAGGGCAGTCATATTATATTTCAATTTTATAAAATCAATGAATAGTTTAATTTGCCTTTTACTTGTATATCTCACATCAAGGATAACTTACAAGTGAACTGTTAATTGAGCAAATTATATATTAGATTCTTTGTTCCATGTACAAAGAGATATATCAGATAAATGAAGGCTCAAACATATAACTTTCTTCAATGGCGATGCCTAAAATTTTGCAATATGAACTTGACAAGAAATGTAAAAGCAAAAATTTGAAATATAACTTACAGTGTACTTATTTGAACCAATTTGCCTCTCAAACACACGGAAGTAGTACAGAAGATAAATTCCAAAAATTAGTTCTGGTGTAGATGAAAAGCCAAAAACTGAAACTATCAGCTTCCATATTTGAAGTTTCTTGAAAATATCCTGCCATGAGTAAACTAACAAGTTAACAGTACTATCAGATCTTCAATGTAAGCTATACGACCAACTTAAATAAACATTACTTCCATCAAACAAGCACCAACAACAAGGACATAGCCAGGTTGACTTCTCCACGAGTTTACTTTTAAGTACAAGGGGAAGGACTATATGAAGTATATGATATATTGTACTTGAAGTCCTACTCTATACATATAGCACTGATTCTGAGACAGTAACTTCATAAGCTGTAGTCACACAACCAAATACATTCTTGGAAATGAACTTCAGATTACAAGCTTTGCTAAATAAATACAAGAAGGCGGTGAGACTGACATTAGTTTCATTAACTATTACAAGTTACACCACTTTATCAGAATTGGAAAAATACTAATGAGCCGACAAAATACATACTAAGTTAGACGATAAACTAGAGTTGCATTGTTAAAAATGGATGCTGACATCCACCAGAAAAAACACCTATTAAATCTCAGCTAAACAAAATCAAGTATAAAGCAAACTTCAAAGCTTTGCATAATATCACCAGAAACGAAAATACACTTTTAACAGAAAATTTGAAAGAAAAGAACAATGCACGTTCTTAATTTTCCACTCCATTAAACTAAAACCTGAATTCCCAATTCCAATCACATAATTAAAAAATATATCTATATATATAAATTCAGCAAAATACAGTAAAAAAATGAATACTTTAGCCAGCACAACAGGTACAAGATCGAATAAGAAAGATTTTTTTTTAAAAAAAAACATAAAATTAGCTAAACAATATCTCTAAGATAAAAAAACTAAAACCTCCAGAAATCCAAAATTGAACAGAGTAAAACCAAGATCGAGCACCTGATAAGACCAACCGGTGTTTCTGGAGCGACCCTGGATCCCAAACAGGATCGTGAAAAGAGCACTCGCTACCACTATTGTCCTTGTCAACGGTGCATTATCTGTCAATTATGATCGTTTCTCAGTAATTTAACCTAACCTAATTTCAACAGCCAAAACCGAAAATCATACAAAAACTCAAGAAATTATGAATGTAAACATACTGAAACCAGATGGACCGCCGTTCATCTTCCAGGCGAACCAACCACCACCACCACCAGCACAAATTCAATCTGATTATCAATGTATATATGTGGTTGTATGTATATGTATATATACTTGTGATCTTTTCTTCTTTCTAGAGAGATGTTTTGATTTTTCTCTCTCTAAAATTTTATTAATTTGTTTCTGCTTCTATAAGTCGACGTTGTTGTCGTCTTTAGTAATCTACCTTGCGTAAACGGGTTCGGGTTCGGGTTCGGGTTCGGTTCGGGTCGGGTCGGGTCGCCCCAAATTCTTGAAGGGGTTTACAAGCCCATTAAGAAATTTAGTTTTGTCAGATCCAATCATCCAATTGTTTCATCATGAAATGTATCTATTGGGTTTCACAGTCCAGCCCAATTAGTTTTACAATTTCATTCATGGGCCCAAACCTTTGTTAAATAATACCACAATTAGTAGCACATTCGATGTGTGTGTAAAAAAAATAAAATTTAATAAGTTTTTTTTTTTCAATTTTATTAAAATTAACTAAAAGGTTAGATTAGAGAAGAACAAGAGAATATAGAAATAAAATTAAAAATGTTGAAAGATATTTTTCTATATAGTCTGCATTTAACTTCTTCTCCGAAACAGCTGAAAATACATTTTTCAGGTTTGTGTTTAATTCTTAATAGTATAGATTAAGATTATGCAACTCCACACACGCTACACGCTACTCGCTCTCGATTTCTTTTTCGTCGTATTTTAATTTAAAATGTATTGATATATTAAGTTAATTTAATAAATCAATTGCAATACTTTCTTACATTAGGATTGGTGAAAAAACAATGTGGTCCAATCAATGATATATGTTAAAAAAATACACTATATAGAGTTCATGTTTTATTTATTTTGACAATGATAAGAAATATTATTGTTATTCAACTCTTCTAAATTACAACTTACAAGCATTAGAATTTGTTTCATCACAAAAAGGAAGAAGAAAAAAACTCCAAAAACAACACTACTAGAGGCTTTTTGCATCAAGAAATGCACAAAAAAAAAAAAAAAGCAAAGCCTGAATTACCATATTTACCCTTTACTATTTACACTTTAAGAGGGTCTAAAAATTGTTTTGGTGCATCTATTCCAAGGGTAAATTTGGAAAAAGTTGTTGCCATTTTGCAATTTCTTGTTTATTGTAAAGCTTTCTAATTCCACCATAGAATCCATCCACCTCATTTCCTACTTCTTTATGATCTTTCCTATTTATCATCACTCTCCTCCACTTTGATCCTGAGCTATACTGATTGAACTCCAAAATCACACTATCTGTAAAAAAAAAAAAATGACGAGCAATAAATATCACATGAATCTCATCACATAAATAATTGTGATTACAAATTCCCAACGTCTTTTCATGAAAATAATAAAATTTTTCATTATGATCATCAACTCAGAAGACTGACTAAACTGACTAAAATAGTGCGTTCTTAGCATGTCCAAGACGGCCCTTGGCAAGCCTCTCGACATATTTCCCTGGCGGGTCCCACTTTTGAGTAGGGGTATTCCCGTAATTTAACAAAATAACTTATATAAATGCAATATTAATATATTACGATCATAGACCGTGCGATCAGACCCGAGCTGACGGCCCAATAAGTCGAGCCCATGACCCGATACTATAAATACCACCTTAATCAATTTTGACACTAAAAACTAATATCTGATAACTACGGAGATGCTTGATTCTATCGATGTAGGTACGTAAGCATCTCGAAGTTACTAAACGCAGCCCTAATCTATTTGATCTCGCATCATGCCAATGATTTAAAAACCCCATATGGCATTTGTAGCTAGTATAAGGACCAGCCAATAATATCTTGTTTATTATGTATGGCCCCATATGATTAATGAACAAGAAATCTAGAAACCTACTAGTAACAAACACTTACAAAATAGTTTCTTAAGTTGGTTATACATTGTAATTAAGCTAAAAGTAGCTTTTAAAAATGTACCTATTCAAACATTAACATCAAATCATAACCCTTAAATATATAGCAATAAATAGTTAAAATTAGGATAAATTTTGAACTTCCATTTCCTAGCAAACAAAGCACATGAAAATGAAATAAATAAAAACATAATAATGAGTAAAAGGCCTACCATTGATGTGACAATTGCAATTGAATTTATTGCCACCGCATGAATCTAGATGGCCAACAACTCCATACCACCATCCTGTGATGTTCACCAAGAAAATATAATGCTCCATTAATTTATACAGTTGAGATATTTAAATTGCCAGATCCCTTTTATTGAATTATCATAAATATTTTACACTTAATTCCAAAAAATTGTAAAAATTTATATTGGCATAAACATGTAAATCCCATTTGGCTCATAACTTATCACTCTAAATTGAGATAATCATAATTATTCATATTACGAGACTGGAAGAGTTCAATATATTAAAATCGACGTATTTATGTTCTTTTTATGTATTTTGTATAACAAAAATGAACATACCATATGGAAAATCTTTGTTTTTTCTCCACTGAATTTCAATGTGATCATCTGGTTTAAGTTCATATAAACAGTCTGAGATATGAAGAACATTTGGAGGGGTATCAACACTTGGTGCCCTTATTCTATTCCACTCTATATCTTCCTCTATCATACTCCTTCCTTGGCATGGATACCTGTAAAATCAATTTTTTGGAATTATATAATGGCTAAGATTTCAATTTGATATTATATTTGCTACTAATAGTGAATAATTAATGAATGTAGATTCATTTTGAGTTATTTTTGCAAAGTTTATTAAATCAACCATCATAAGTATAAATGTGATTATAAGATCACAGGATTAAGGATCACAAAAGTTGCCATTTTTTTTAACAAAATGCTTAAAATTGAACAAATATGAATATACAACTTTACGAATCATATATAAATAACTGTGATTATATCGAAGTTAAAGCTAATATCTCGAGAACTCGTAAAAATAACGGGTAAAAACAGGGGGGATTAATACCTAGCAACAAAATTGTCTGTTGTGGAATCATAGCTGAGATGAGCATCATAACATGAAAGCATAAATCCAACATGACCATTCTGTAAAAAATGATCAATAAATACTATAAGTGAGCTTTTAATAAACATCTAATAAATATTAAAAAATGTTTATAAATTACATTTTTTTTAAAAATTAAAGAAATTACCTCTCTGTTGAAAACCTGAGCTGGGAACCAAAATTTACCAGTTTCAAGAGCAAGATACAAGGACATGACTGAATCTACTGGTAAAGACTGGATTTTTATGTCATTTTTCATCTCTGATTTGTAGCCCAAAAACACATCAAGCAAGCTTGACAAAATCTGGAAATTACTGTTTTGCCCTTTGAAATGCAAGAATTTGGGAACCCTTCTTGAGGCATTTTTGCAATGCCATTCTTTGTAGGCATAATTTCCAATAATGCCACCCCATTTTTGGTTCAAATGTTTTTCCCATAAATGGTCACTTTTGCCCCTCACTCTCAGAGATGTGCAAACACCAGCCATACTCAGAAGCTCTGCTGGTGAAAGCTTCTCAAGAATGCAGTCCAGGGGTAAATCTGGAAGATCAAGTAATGAAATCCCATTTGTTTTCTCAAAAAGCTCAGGTTTTTCAGTGGGGTTTGTGTTGATTGATGGGCAAAAGATTGGAACTTGAAAAACCCTGATGAAAATCTTTCTTTTTTTGGTGAATAATAGAAAGATTTTGTTCAGTTGTTGGTAGAAAATTAAGGGAAATGTACACATTCCTGATTTGATCTTTGGGTTTTGATGTGGTTTGAGAAATGATTGAGATAAAAGAAGAAGAAATGAGAAGCAAGATATCAAGAAAAACAGCATTTTGGTTGAAAAAAAAGTGATTTTTTTGTGAAATTTTGAAGATTAAAAGAAGAAAAAGATGAGCTGCATTTATGTGCATGAGCAAGGAACTGAGAAAGGGATATATATATATATATATATATATATATATTCAAATCACCTGAAAGTTAGATATATTAAAAAATAGAAGTTAAAAAAAGTGTATTTAGATAGTAATGTGTATGTTTAGATCATTGTGATTTAAATAATATTTAAATTTTGATTTGCATAAATTGGCGGAGATGCCAAGTGGATTAAATAACCAACAAAATTATTGAAAGAAAATGAAATTTGTGGACAACACAACCGACAATTTTGTGATTGTTGGGAGTTACAACTCCCATAACAAGAAACCTTTCTTCTTAAATGTTTTTTCTAAATACATTGAATTTGTCACCATTGTGTACACGTGGTGTGTCGAGATTGGTTGATTTAAATATTTAAAAACAAGAATAAAATCTAAGTAAAGGTAGCTTACTTTGCTAAGATTTGATTATTACCAATAATCTAGGTAAAAACGATGTAGGATGCCTTTTGTAAACATCATCAAATCAATTATTATATAAATATTTGTAATTGTTTTAAAGCTCGAATTTTCAAAAAACTTCAAACATAAATAAAGTATCAACATTTTTTTATGTTTCTATCCAACTCAGTGAATGTCATTATTATAAAGAAAACAAACCAAAATATAAAGATGATTTTTTTGGGTGTTATTGATGATGATAATTTGATAATGATTATAGAAAATATGGGTTCTCTCTCTATTTCATCAACTTATTTTATTGGAAAATAACTAAATAAGCACTTTTTTTTTTCAATTTATTTATCTTAGTGATGGTTCTTTAGAAAAGTAAACTCCCAAAAGACTTGGTGGGTGTCACAGCTCAACAATTAATAGCCACAAAAATGTACCAATTTTGAGTTTGCCTAACTTTGCACCAAACTCCATAACTATATTACTATGACTATTGGAGCTCTTGTTGATATGACCCAAATTTTGTATAAGAAATTTTAACAAAAAATTATTAGGTTTGTTTGAATAAAAAAACGAAATATAAAATTCGGACAGTAATATTTTCAATACTACATAAGTAGTTTTTCGTATACACAATTAAATTTTTTCGAGAGATTTTAATTTGGGGTTTATATATTGTCGATGTGAATTTGTATAAAGACAAATTCGCCGTAATATAGGATAAGATTAAGATGCCATATATGAGGCTACTTACAAGAAGGTAGATAGGTTAACAAAATGTAGGCCAACCCTATCACACCTAATTTGCTATTTACATCCAATTTTCAAATTGAAATGTCATAGTAGCAGCAATCTTGATAAGTACTATTCCTATACAAAGAGAAATTAATCCACTTGTTTACTAGGAAAATTCTTGTTGATCAACCACAATTAGTTAATATCAACCAAAAAGACATTATTCCTAAATTCTTTACTTATCTTCTCAAGGCTCAAACACATTGGCAATTTGAGATGAAAGGTTCAATAATCTTGCAAGAATTCATCTACTATATACAAAAAAATGCCAAAAAATTAAAAGCCCCCAAAAATCAAAACTCAATCATGTCAATAATATTGAAGCTGCAATCCATCAAACATATAGCAACCTCACAAATCTTCATAAAACGAAAGTTTAACGTATCACACCGCAGTTTTCTAACAAAATACAACATGAACACATAAAACGCACTAATATAACCATGCAAGTACCTAGCGTAAAATCTTAGAGACCGAGCCCCACAGTTCGACCATCTCGTCGACGCAATCCAGCTGTATATTGTTTCTCCAAATCCATCTGAAGTTGCTCTCGCTGCTTCTCTACATCGGAGTTGTCTGGCTTTTGCTCCACGCTTCCATCGCCCTTCACCCCCTACAAGTGGCAATAGGTACCAACGCAACTTCAGACTCTGAAAGTGTGTTAGTCCATGGGATGAAAGTTTGAATGATAGAATTTAAAATGTGAGTTGAAATTCTAATCAAGACTTTTACATAGTTCCACATGATACTAGAAGAAAATAAATGGAAATTAGTGACAAAATGTGAAGTATGTTAAAGTTGTTACTAATTAGATTTTTTTCCTTTTATCACAAAATTGAGTTCAAAAGTTTAATAGTAACAAGAATTGTTAAAAGTTCACTAAAACAATTAGTAACGAGGAAATTGTTGTCACTATTGACAATTTATCTTAGTGACAACAGTTGTTACTAATGTCAATTTGTGACAACTTAAAAACAATGTAACTAAAAATATTGGCTGTAACAAAGCAAAGTTGATTGCACTCATTATGTATATATGGTGACAACTTTAACCTCATTACTCGACATTTGTCACTAGTATTAGTTTCTATTGTAGTGGATTCAATATGGAAGTAACTTTAGGTATGGAAATTACCATGAGTTTGTTGAATTTTTCTTGTCGCTC
Organism: Verbascum thapsus; assembly: GCA_963669365.1. Lineage (NCBI taxonomy): Eukaryota > Viridiplantae > Streptophyta > Magnoliopsida > Lamiales > Scrophulariaceae > Verbascum > Verbascum thapsus. The sequence goes on from OY770106.1 coordinate 24,875,180, forward strand.
ACGGTCGCCAAACTTTGCTGTATCCCAACGATGAGTAGACTATACGGGGCATTGAGTTAAACACATAGAAAGACAGAAGATGGTAAATCTCATAACACATTATATAGTAATTTATAAATCTTGCAATGGGAGAAAAGTAGCAGTACTTATATATTGCAGATTGTTTACTTATTTCTATTCAACTGGAGTAAAACCAAATAGAAGTGGAATCCCATGATATTTAAGTTTAAAAGTGGGTTACAAGAGGGAACATCAGCAGAGAGATAATGTCAGATTTGAGAAAAGAACAAAGCACAGATTCAAATACCTCCTCAGTAGTGGTGGTCTTCTTGTTGCCCCACAAAAGTTTCTTCTTTTGATCAGTCGACATAAAGCCAGTTCCAACTAAGTTCTTGTTAACTGTATTTTCATCCAAAGAATTCAATCATTTGATAGCAATAGATTTAGCAAAAAGTCAAGTATGCATGCATACCAAGTGTAGCTGCTGCTCAATTTGACAAGTATATGGTATTTGTCACAATTTGTCCTGAATAAAGATGAACGTCTAATACTGTCCTGAATCTTTGTCAAAATTTGTACAAATCAATTTCTACAGTCAAAGTATCCTATAAATGTGACCGCTCGAGTTCAATAGATTAAGGTTTTAACTGAACCCAAGAACCAAGTCCACGTTTTGGAACTAGAAGTCTAAGGCATTATATGTTTTGGCAGGTCAGTACTAGACCTTGCTTGGTACAGAAAAATGTATCTGTGCATGTAATTTGGATGGGGGATTTCAAATCATGATCAAGATAAATAATATAAAACATTGACTGCAAAAAACACATAAATGTACCTAATTCAGCAGCTTTCATGGCAGCAATTTTTGCAGCATCAATATCCGAATCTTTTACATAAGCTTGCTCTGGTATTGAAAAGCCCCATAAGATACCCAGCCCGAAAAAAATAACTTAGTAAGTCACTACAGAAGATAACAAAGCTTACCACCTGTCCCGGTGCCTGTGCTGTCCAAGCTAAATTTTGTCTTCTTCACAACAGAATCTTGATCTTTGCTGGATAAAGCCTTCGTGTCATCATTTGGTCTCCTCTTTTCCTCATTTACAAACCTCCCACCATCCACTTGCTTTGTGTCTCTCTGAGAAGCTTCATTCCTTTGGGCCCTTGAATCCTCATAAGCAGGTGAACGATCACTTTTGGGATCTCCCAAATTCCTATTATCTGTCTTCTTATATCTGTCCCTATCTTTGTCCCTAACATCAATGTTAGCATGACTTCTACCATATCCAGCTCTATCAGACGAGTCTTTATCCCTACCCCTATGCCTGAAATCATCAGATTTTGCTCGAGAGTATTTGTCCACATCATCTGGATAGTCTCGGGATCTGTTTTCTCTATCACCCCTCGAGTCCCGGCCAGAACGATAGGACGCCTTTGAGTAAACACGATCATAGTCATCCACATCCTTATCATGTTTGCCACGGTCATCCTGCCTATGATAACCCCTAGATGAGTGCCTGTCAGAATGTTTATATGCTTCATTACCACGACCAGACTGGCTCCTTCCGTAATCCCTATCTAAACCCCTAACGTCATCCTTCTTCCTTTTATCATCAACAACTTTTGCATTGTCCTTCCTTGATGGGGTGGGACTCGAGCTGCGTCCACGCTGTGGACTCCCTGAACGCATGTAAAACAAACTATAGGAATAAAAGAACAGTTAATGGCAATATTGGATAGAAGAAGAAGCAGGTAATACATCTGAAGTACAAATAAAAGGTCACATCGCACCAGGGCTGTCCTAAATCATTCATGTTGTTGAATTATAAAAAGATATAGCCATAGAAAAAGCGTATCAAAATACCAAAGAATATCTCATAAGAATCTGAACATCAAAGCCATAAAAACACATTCCCCACTTATATACAACATAGTATAAACACAGTTGTTTACCAGCATCATTTGGACTATTTTGGTATTAACTTATCACGAAACAAAGAAAAATACACAAAATTAATCCTCACTTATTTCCTAATTAACTGACAACAAAAAAGAGGCCAATAGTCCAATACACAAGAACTCACCGTCTGATGAAGACCCTACAGGAGATCGTCGCCGGTACTTCCTATAACCAGCATCATTCGAAGGCTTCCGGAATTCCATCTTCGAATCAGAACTTTCTTGCGCATTTGAATCCATTTCAACCTAATTTAACAACCCGAAGACAAAACAACCGTCTCTCAAATTCAAAAATCAGAAAAAAAACTCCATTTCCACACAAACACTAGAAAAACGCACTAAAACCACATACATATTCAAAACAATACCACAAAGCATAATAAACACATGAATGTAACAGCAAACTCATGCATACGCATCTAAAGACGCAAAAGAACACAAAATTACAGGTAGACTTCGAGGATATACACCTGATTTAACGCTTTCCCTTCAATTTCAGTGTTCAATTCGACGAGCTAATAAGTGAAATCGAGCTGGTTTGGTGCTAGGGTTCGCTTCTAAAATAAGCTATAGAGAACAAAAGAAAATAGCAAGATAAAATGCAAAAAAAAAAAAAAAAAGATATTTTTGATATGGGCTTGGACAGTTGGGAAGTTGGGCTTGGGCCAATACCAAGTTTTGGATATACTTTATGATAATATCAATATTTTGAAATTTGGATTTGGATACTCATATTTATGTTTATGAGTTATAGATATTAATATAAAAATATATGTGATATGTAGTATAATATTTTTACAAATATAAATTAAAGTTAAAGTTGTATAAGTGTGAGAGATAAAGAAAAATATCTTAGTCAAAGTAAAATATTATTCATTAATAATTTATACAACTTACCAATTTTGTATTTTGTTTGAGAATAATTGAGGGTTTTATGTTTCAAATATAGTTTGCACTATTATATATTGTGTTATATTAAAATACATAACGTATTTGAAAAATTGTGTTGTTACCATCAATTAAAAGTGTTATAAGCTAGTAACTTTATGACCGTCATATGACATATAAATTGGTGTTGTAAGTTTGGACGTGTTTAAGATAATAATTTTTCATTTCGAAATAAGGTTGTATTAATTCATTAACTCGACTTGAAATGCAATTAAAATAAATGCAGAAATTCATAATTATGTCAAAAAATGATATTATATAATATATATATATATATATATTACCATTCATAATCACAGGCCACATTTTTCATGATTCTATTTGTTTAAAGAAGTACAATAAAAATGATATATTAACACAAACAAGCTAAATTCATGGTTTGAAGTTTAAATATTACAACTAAAATAAAAAAGGCCGCAACTGTAATTACAGAAACTCCAGGTGACCTAAATGATATTATCTAAAACGTAAAGGAGCACTTTGAAAATCTTACCCCCTCCATTTTCCATTGTTAACCGGTACATTGTACTGTGTACACACCTCGAAAGGGTTTACAGGGTTTAGGAAATCTCGCTCGGGTTTATACTTCACTGTCTTTCTCTTTCACGTTTCTAATTCCATTTCCATTTTTTTTGCGATCTAATTTTTCGAAACTCTTGTAAAAAGAATGTGGGCATTTCGCAGAGCATCCATTCATCTGAGGTAATTTTCATTCACCTATAATTTTCTTATTAGTTGATTCTTGTTTGTTCAAATGCAGATTTGTGTGTTTAAAATACGTATTTATGTGTTTCCAAAGAGTATCGTGTGATCGTTTTTGCTCGGGGTATGCTTATTTGTATCCGTGTGGTTGAGTTTTTTTAGCTGGTTAAAAAGCATAGAGGGAGCAATATTTGTTTGCATTTGGGTTTATAGTTTTGGGTTTTAAGTGATTATCAATGGTAGTATGTTGGAGTTCGCAGCAACACTAATTGGCTTAGTTGATTGTGTGTGTTAATTTTGAATTGCTATTGTGCACGCCTGTGTGTATGATGATGTGTTTACTTTTAAAGGTGAAAATTGTTGTTTACTTTGGTGAATTATGAAAAGAAGAAGAAATTGGAGAATAAATCTCTAATTATCTCTGCTTTCTGAAATGTTATACATTTCTTTCTGTTATTAACGCCCCATACGTTTTACTAATAACTAGATTAATTAGGTGTAGAATCAAAACAAAGAAGTATTCTCAGTGATTTGTCTTTCTGAAATGAATGAAATGGGCTCCTAATATGGTTCTATTTTTATTCTTAGTTCTGTGAGTCATCTTCTTGTATATGATGGGGCTTTCTGGAAATGAATGAACATTTTGAAACCAGTTTAGCCGCTTAAATTAGATGTAGTAATGAGATGTACTTATCTGTTCACCAATTGAAGTAATTCTTCTTATGTATTCCAGGAATCGAGGATTGAGCTCTGGCACTGCTCGAATTTGCTCTGTGAAATCAGATATAACAAGATGTTTCATTGAGCCTCAAGAAAAACAATTTGATGGATTGCTATATTCTACACGATTTTATAACACATCATCAAGTTCTTTAAAATCACATAGGGAAATTCACACTTTCTCGTCTCAGCCTGATGCTAAGAGCAGCGTAAAGAACGATGATGATTTGGAGGATGGTTTTTCTGAGCTTGAAACACCACACGACACAGCTCAAGAATCTACTTCCCGAGATGAGATTGATGATGAATTAGATTCCAAATCGCGCAAAACTGGAGCTATGTCAGCAATGTTTAAGGCTATCCTAGCCGATCCCACCTCATCTGTGAGTACAGTTTTGGATACATGGGTTGACGAAGGGAAAGAAGTCAACCATACAGAACTAACGTTGACCATGCTTCAGCTTCGGAAACGGAGAATGTTCCTTAAGGCCTTGCAGGTTTAATTCTTTTATCATCTCATATTGATTTTGTTTTGTGCGTGTTTGTCTTTGTGGTATCTTATTGTACTTTTAAAATCCAACTGCTAGCAAGATTACTCTGGTTGTACTGTTTTGGTAAGTGTCAATGTATAGCACTGGATTCTAATTATGTAGCGATCAATAATGAAACGTACATGTTTATCATTACATGTTTGTTTAACTGTTTATAATCTGCAAAAATATAATACATGATTCAATTTTGATGCAGCTATCAGAATGGATGGAGTCAACAAAGCGTGTTGACTTTATCGAAAGTCATTATGCATCTCGTGTTGACTTAATTGCTGAAGTACGAGGTGTCTATAAGGCAGAAGAGTATCTTAACCAGATTCCAGAATCCTTTAGAGGCGAAATAGTTTACGGTACTCTGTTGTCCAAATATGTTTCGGCAAACAATGTGAAGAAATCTGAGGATTTGTTTAACAAAATGAAAACTTTAGGATTCCCCGTTTCATGCTTTTGTTGTACCCAGTTGCTACGTTTATACAAGAGGGTCGATAAAAACAAAATCGGTGATGTTTTATCGTTGATGGAGAAAGAAAATATCAAGCCATCGATTTTCACTTACCAGATTTTGATCGACGTGAAAGGGCAATCTAATGACATTACGGGTATGGAAAAAGTTGTCGAGACAATGAAGGACGAAGGGTTGAAACTCGGGACTCGAATTCAAACCTCGTTGGCCCGTTATTACGCTACTAGTGGGCTAAACGATAAAGCCGAGGCTGTATTGAAAGAGATAGAAGGGGACAACATAAGTAAAAACCGTTGGGCGTGTCGAATAATCCTCCCTATTTACGCTTCCATTGGAAATGCTAATGAAGTCGAGAGAATATGGAATGTATGTCAACCCGATACACGTTTATCAGAGTTCATGGCTGTGATCGAAGCTTTTGGAAGCCTTAAGAAGATTGAAAACGCCGAGGAGGCTTTTGAGAAAATGTTAAAAACGCTAAAAAAGCCCACTTCGATACATTTCGAGGTTTTACTCAAAATTTATGCGGATAACAAAATGCTGGCAAAAGGGAAAGATCTCGTGAAACGTATGGTGGAGAGTGGATGTAAATCTGGGCCGTTGATTTGGGATGCGATTGTGAAGCTTTATGTGGGGGCTGGTGAAGTGGAAAAAGCAGACTCGTTTTTGGAAAAGGCGACTAAGAATAAACAAGGGAGGCCTTTGCTTACGTCTTATATATATGTGCTTGATCAATATGCGAATAGAGGGGATATAGATAATGCTGAGAAGATTTTCTTGAAGATGAGAATGGCAAGGTTTAAGCCACGGGTTAGGCAGTATCAGTCGCTACTTAGGTCGTATGTATATGCTAAGGTGCCGGCTTATGGGTTTAGTGATAGGATGAAAGCGGATAATTTGTTACCGGATAAAGCATTGGCTCGTCAATTGGCTCAAGCTGAGGCGTTTCGAAAGTCAACGGTGGCTGAGTTGACCGAGTAGGTCCGTTTAAACGGGTTTTTAGAGATCGTTGGTATGTTTTTATTTTCTTTATTTAGTTTGGTGATGACGATTTTTATTCAGATTATAGACTGCAACGATTAGGATTTATGTGATTCCGTCTTAAGTCCTTCCTTTTTACTTCGTCTCACTCATTGCCTAGTGGAATCTCCGGAATTTGGTGCGATCAGAATTATTCGTGTATACTGAATCCTATGTAGATTTTTGTTATACATATATATATGTATATATATATATATATGTGTGTGTAATTGTATCGAGAGTCAAACTTCTAACGGCTGCTATGAATGAGCCTATGGAACAATAAAACTTTTCATATGAACTAGTATTTCATCAACACATGACCAAACTAACGGTTTCCGTCTATTTTTCAACTGGATGGACTAAAATGCAACAAAATAGATCCTATAGGACTAATTTTGCAAATTCAACATGACTTATCCTATGTGATTGATATTGCAATTTTCCTCATACTTATCGAATATTACCATGAGCTGACTGTCTATGCAGGATGGATGGCTGATTGGTCCAGATTTCCATATGATATAAATTCAACAAGGTTGCTTGTGACTGTGGGAAGTGATCGTAAAATCGACATTCTCAATCCGTTTACTCGTGTTTATAGAGGTCCCGTGTAAATTGTGTTTGAGCTTGTTTTGATTGTTGATCGAGCCGAGCTGGAGAGCTTTAATCGAGCTGATCACAAGTCGAACTCGAGTAGTTTGACTCAATCCGTTTACTCATGTTTATAGAGGTTTCATGTAAATTGTGTTTGAGCTTGATTTGATGTTGATCGAGCCAAGCTGGAGAGCTTTAGTCGAGCAGATCATAAGTCGAACTCGAGTAGTTTGAATATTTTGTATATATTTTTATTATCTTTTATCTAACACCAAAAGTTGCTCAAATCTGGTTTGGTAAACAGTCGAATCGAGCTCAAACCAAGCTTTTAACAGTCGAGCTCGAGTATCGAATAGCTTGGTTCAATTTTCAGGTGATAAGTGTTCTATTGAAACTATAATCAACGTGACCTTGATATCGAACAATGTTGTTCTTATCTCATTCTCTTAATTCTCACTTTCTACTAGAATACACTAATGCTTCGGGAATTCGACCCGAAAATCTTATTATTAGTGTTGCATAATGTGGATGGATTACTTGGTATTCAACATCGGGTCCGGTCGGGTCGTTATAATTATTTGGAAAAAATATGTAAAATTGTAAATTAAAATTCATAAGAATCTATCCCAATAAACGACTATGTACATAGCACGAATTGTATCTCTTGAATAATGACTAAATCTAGGGAAAATTCGAACTTACGAAATAAACAACACAAAGTGAATACAATCAATTATTAATTTGCACGTGCAGATTGTTTGCTTTCTGATAACCTTACTTACAAATAAATAAGTAATTTATCTGCATGCTTAGGTTTTAAAAAAAAAGTTTAATATGCCAATGCAACGAATTTGTTAAGGGAACAAATGATTTTCTTCTGAAAAAAACTTAAGCATAAATACACTCGTACAATGATTGTATTTATATTATTATATATTTGCTCAATCTCACGTGTTTTTTATAATAAAATATTCCAAAAAATTGATCAAAGTGTTACTAACTAAGTTGATCTTTAGATTTTGAACGGTTGAACCAATGTGAGATATTTTGATAATTATGGGACTAAATATGAGAAATTTACGGTGAATAAGATTAAAATTAAACTTGAATTAAGTTATAAGCCGAAAAATGTATTTTTTTTTTTTATATATTTAAGGTAATTGTAGATTTCAAATTCCAATATAATTATCATTATATAGTGAATCTTTGAAATTCTAGTATAATTATAATTATATAATGAATGTTTTGTGAATGTTAAATAATTGTAGATAGTTGAATTTTCAATATCTTTTAACAATGACTCGATTCTAAAAATGTTTATAAAATAACTTTCTCCCACCCCACAATTCAACTATTTTTTTCTTTCCCATTTTGTTAAGTTTCAATTCTACTATTCATTTGGTATTTTCTTTCTTGGGTGGCGTGTCGGCTTATATAGAAGTGAATCTAGTCTATTTTCACGTCCTCATGCATTATTATTTGTACAACAAAAATAGAAAATTATAATATGTATTTGAATCTACGAAGAAAAACGTCTAGATACCACCTATATACTTATTTCAATTCTCTTTATTTCTATTTTCCGGTCAAATTAAATAAACAAAAAATCCAAAACTGGATTCAGACTATTAGTCATCCATATTCACACGTGACCATTTTATCAACTCGAAGATTAGCTAAATTTCCCATCAAGAAAATAAATTTAAACCCAAATTATTAAATAAAATAATATCTTGTAAGATGGGCATTTAATGGTGACACCATGTTGAACTTTCTCAAGAAACCCCACACAAAAGAAATTTTCACACTCAACAAAACAACAATCATCTTAGAATTTTCTCCAATTTTTTTTTTAAAAAAACATAATTTTAAAAGAAAAACAATTTTTTTTTAAAACAATAATATGTATTAAACTTGTATATATAAACTATACAAAATCATTTTCATTTCCCATTAATATTCCAACATGGAATCTCTCAAAATAACCAAGAAACACCATAAACACCTCAACAACCCTTTCCCTCCAAACTCAAAAACTCTGCCTTTCACCACAGGCACTCTGTTTTTCAATCCTCAAACAATTCAATCACAACAAGATTATAATATTGGCAATAATTTTCAATTAAAACTTTCACCAAACAATGGTGGGTATTTCTCAATTTCCCACAACTCTAATCCATCAAGATCCATATGGTCAACAATCCCGGGTCGGGCTTTCATCTCTGCAGCTACAGCTGATACAGAGGTTGAAGAAAGCAGAGGATCATTTCTCATTAAAGATAGAGAAATTCACCTGGTTTGCAATCATCAAACTGTTGACGATATAAGAATTATACAAAAATCTGATCAAGATTTGTTCCCTGTGGTTTTAATCAAAGGAAGAATATTCAATGTGAAGGAAAATAAGAAAAAGATTGAAACTTTAGAAGTTTTTGAGAAGAAAATGTTCACATATGCTAAGTATTGGATGCTTTTTGATCAGAAGAATAGTAACCAAGTTGGATTTAGAGTGTCACTTGGGAAACCGAAATTATCGAACCCGCAAAAAATTTCGCCAAAAAGTTTCGGTTACAGAGGTTTCCCGCGAAAAATGGGCCGAATTCGGAGACTTAGGTTGCTCGGGTATTTTTCGAGGAAAAGAGCGAGTGTAACAGTTTTGCCAGCACAAGATGAAAATGTTGTAATGAAGAATGATGATTCTCATTATTTTAACAGGATTTGTATCACATATTCAAGCGAAAAAAACGAGAGGTTTTACGGGTTTGGGGAGCAGTTTTCTCATATGGATTTCAAAGGGAAAAGGGTGCCGATTTTCGTTCAAGAACAGGGGATTGGGAGAGGTGATCAACCTATCACATTTGCTGCTAATTTGGTTAGCTATAGGTATATATAATTATATATCATTTGTGATTTTAAATGAAAAGCTGAATTTGTAAGTATGTATAAAAATTTGATCTTTGTATTTCTGCAGGGCAGGGGGTGATGAGAGTACAACCTATGCACCATCACCCTTCTATATGACATCAAAGATGAGATCACTTTATCTAGAAGGGTACAACTACTCTGTTTTCGATCTAACGAAGCACGATTGTGTCCAGATCCAGGTAATGTTTGATAATCTGTCATTATACAAGATTTATCAGTTGAATAACCAAGTTTGACAAATGATAGTATTACTGCAAAAATGGTATTTTCGTCATTTAAATTTTCTTGCAAAACTATGGAAATTCATGCAGATACATGGAGATTCGATCGAAGGTAGAATACTGCATGGAAACTCACCAGCTGAGATTATTGAACACTTCACAGAAACCATAGGGAGGCCTCAAAAACTTCCCGAGTGGATAATTTCGGGGGCTGTAGTAGGCATGCAAGGAGGCACGGATAAAGTACACGAAATCTGGGACAAGCTGAAAGACAAAAATACCCCTATATCAGCATTTTGGTTACAGGTTTCAACAATCATCATTTCATTTACTTTAAAGTGAAAAAATATCAACTTTTTTCCGAGTTGTTAGGATCTGACAGGGGTGTCTTTATAATACACAATAAATAAGAGGGTCTGCATGTAATTATCCTAAAGATTATCATGTGTTTCGATTGCAGGATTGGGTAGGACAAAGGAAGACTGTTATAGGGTCACAACTATGGTGGAACTGGGAAGTGGATTCTAACATGTATTCAGGATGGCAACAACTGATCAAAGATCTTAACGCTCGGGATATTAAAGTCATGACGTATTGCAATCCTTGTTTAGCTCCAGTATACGAGAAGGCAAATGCACAAAGAAACCACTATGAGGAGGCCAAAAAGCTCGATATCTTAGTGAAAGACAGCAAAGGAGGATCATATATGGTTCCCAATACAGCTTTCGATGTTGGAATGCTGGATTTAACACATCCCAAGACAGCAAGTTGGTTTAAACAGATCTTGCAAGAAATGGTGGATGATGGAGTTAGAGGTTGGATGGCCGATTTTGGTGAAGGCCTTCCGGTCGATGCAACCCTTTATTCAGGTAGAGTTTTTTGAATTTGTTTTCCAACTCGTATTTTTTATAGGGATAATTAGAAAAATTACATTTTTCGTCCCTAAACATATTTCTAATTGTAAAATTGGTCCCCCAACTTACAAAATGTGGACAAATTTAGTCTCTGCTATCAATTTACTGTCTGAAACTTTTGCGGCGCACGCGAAGTCCATTTGGAGGGGGGAAAGTCGGTTTTTGGCGGGCAAATTGGTCTACTCCCATTTGACCGTATCTGACTCATTTCCACTCATTTTCACCACCTACCACCATAAATTAGTATAAAAATCAATTTTTTTTATTCCCCAACATTTTGCACATTTTGACCAATGATATTTGGGGAATAAAAATTAATTTTTGTACTACGGTGGTAGGTGGTCAAAATGGGTGGAAATCTCCCCACAAAAAACCGACTTTTCCCCTCCGAATGGACTTCACATGCGGCGTAAGTCCGTTAGTTACGGAAAATTGACGGCAGTGACCAAATGTATTAAGACATATTTTGAGAGACAAAAATGTGTCGAGTGTAACATGAGGAGGGTATGGTAATTTATCAAAACTTGAGGTGTTTTTTTTTGTCGTTACAAACATTAAGTGCACTAAATCGAGATGCATAACGTAATCAAGTCGATAATGCAATTTCACAGGAGAAGATCCAATTACAGCCCACAACAAGTATCCGGAGATATGGGCGAAAATAAATAGAGAATTCATTGATGAATGGAAAAATAGCCGTGTTGGCAAGGACGAGTCGGATGAGGATTTGGTTTTCTTCATGAGAGCTGGTTTTCGTGATAGTCCGAAATGGGCAAGCTTGTTTTGGGAAGGGGACCAAATGGTAAGTTGGCAAGCCAATGATGGGATAAAGAGTGCAGTTACAGGTTTACTCAGCAGTGGACTTTCGGGTTTTGCTTTCAATCATAGTGATATTGGAGGCTACTGTTCAGTGAACTTACCGTTTTTCAAGTATCGAAGAAGCGAAGAACTGTTGCTGAGATGGATGGAGATGAGCGCGTTCACTACCGTTTTTCGAACACATGAAGTAAGTTGATAGACTAAGTATCTTTCACCATTGATTTAGAAGTTTATCTCTAGGGGAATATAAGCATGTTGATTTCTTTCAAGATATATGGCATTTTAAATGTTTTTAGGCACTAAATGAGGAGTCGAGAGTGCAGGCTGCAGGCCTGATATAATCACAATCGTTCATACATGGTGGGTTCACATGGATCGCACTAGACAAAGGGTTTTGGTTGTATAGGAACCTGGAGTTTTAGGACTAGATGAAGTTTGAACTAAAAAATATCTCACGCCCTGATATAATCACAAACGTTCATATATCGTAGATAGGGGTGACATTGGATGGGTCGGACCACACCCATTGGGTCTCACTATTGGGTCTAACACAGATCCAATTGTTTGGGTCTGGGTCTGGACCCAGACCAAAAGTTTTGGATCTGGATCTTTGTCAGACCCACCCAATGCCACCCCTAGTTGTATGAATATAACTAGATAGAAGGTTGTGCTTGTATAGGGACTTAGAGTTTTAGACGACTGAATGAAGTTTGGTTAGTTATTTTTAAAGAGTTTGGAGACTAATAAACATTGACATAATTCCGCAATAGAGATGGTTGTGCTTGTATTAGGACCTAGAGTTTTAGGAGCTTCTAATGTGACCACTGACCAATATGTTAGCATAATGGCCATCACCAAAGTCACTCTCAAATATAATTTCGACCCACGCTTTATCATTTTCACGTGTTCATGCATCTAATTCACTTCGTAATTTATCAACATTGTTTTCATCAGGGAAACAAGCCAGCCAGTAATAGCCAGTTCTACTCCAACGAACGAACTTTATCTCATTTTTCACGGTTCGCAAAGATATACAAAGCCTGGAAATTCTACAGAATCCAACTCGTCAAGGTAATAGTAATACCATATTCATATCGACAAAATCCCAATAATCAATATAAAACTCTAATCTGAAAATCGAACATTTCCAATTTTTTACACAGGAAGCCTCTGAAAAAGGCCTGCCCGTTTGTCGACACCTATTTCTACACTATCCAGACGACGAATATGTTCATAAACTAACATATGAACAGTTCTTAGTTGGGACAGAGATTCTAGTAGTGCCTGTTCTCGACAAAAACAAGGAATCTGTTACGGTTTATTTCCCAGAAGGCGAGAACTGTCAGTGGAAGCATGTCTGGACAGGAAAACTACATTCTAAACGAGGCTATGAAAGTCGAGTCGAAGCTCCAATAGGATATCCTGCCATATTTGTCAAGCATGGATCTAAAGTTGGAGACACATTTCTTAAGAATCTTAGAGAATTCAATATTCTGTAAAGCAATTTGGTTCAAGTTTCAAAAGGCGATTTTTTTTTCGTTCATTTGATTTGCATAAACTTTATCCATCGAACACGAGCTAAACTCGAACCACTTATATGTATTAGAGCTCAATATTTACCCAACTATGGAGTTTTACAGAGGATAACGTACAAGCAGAATTCCAAAACAATTTAACATTTAATCGCCACTTATGCAGAAATTTCACTTAAATCTATCTGTATTTCCCAAAGCACCTTAACCCTGGATTTCTTGCTAAAGGTTTAACGATGATATCATAAAGAAAATATGCAACCTTCAGCAATAAATAAAACTGGCCCTTTATATAACAAAGATAATACAGACTACAGAGTAACAGCAAGAGATGATATCAAACAATGGCTAATATTGTCGGGTCATTCTTAGGAGTTCTTGATACACTAATCCTGAATAAATTGCAAGAAAAATATAAGGGGAAAAAAAAGATGAAATAGGGAATGAAAATAACTTACATTCATGCAGATACAACAAGGACGATAAGAGATCAAAGCCTGAAGCTTTATTGATGAGTGGAGATTTCTAGTTTGGAACTGATTCGAATAGTTCTGTGGGATATTCTCTCAACCTCAAATTTTATCGTGCGAAATTTGTTCGAATATTCATCGCTTTCGAGTCTGATAGTATTAAATTAGTTTTTTATCGATGCGAATATCAGCTGAACTAGAAGAGTCTTTTTCTCCAATTTTATCATTTTTTTAACTTAGTATATACAGAAACGCGACTTTAAGCTGCCCAAAGATAAAAGCTTAAAACACGAGCTCAAGAAAATCACATTTCATCATTAAACCTCTCCCCTTTCTCTCTCCGCCGCTGCGCCGCCGTCCCGTGCATATCAGTTTCCGCCGGCGCCTTTTCAAGCTTCAGTATGTAATCTGATTTCCCATACATTTTTGTTTTATTTTTCTTCAAGTTGTTGAATTTGTAACGTGTTAAGTGAGTGAAAAATGTACGACATTCTTTAGGATGGTTAATCGGTCTGATTTTTTGTGTTCTTAATGATTTACTGGAAATGATAAAATTTGCAACCTTTATAATTATCTTTGGTTTTTGTCTCGTGTTGTAATTTGTTGGGGCTGGTTAATTTTGGGATTTTGTATGATTTACCTTACTTTAGGGTGATATTTGCAAGTTGCAATCATATATGTATATATCTTCAAACTATGTGATGCACTGCAAATAATTGGGTAAGACAGAAAATGGATTTAGTTCATTTTAGGGTTTGACAATGGATTCAGTCATTAAAAAGTTCAAAAAAAGGTTAGTAAAGACCAAATAAATTGATATAGAGATGTCAAATCCTAGTAGATACTGGAAAAGGGAGATTTACTCTCTGTTTGAGCTCATGATGTAATTTGAAACAAGCCTATCACTCTTTCAATTTGTATGTTTCTTTTCGAGATCTCCATCTTACTTCCTTCAGAAAATTGTGCACTTATAAAGTTTACCACTCTCGATTCTGTATATCTGTCCCCAAAAGTACTCGGTCCCTAAGCACAAGAGTTGTCTAAGAGCAATCTAGGCAGATTCTTTCTATGAATTGGTTGTCCATGTTTGAAATTATCTTCTACCTGAAAATGAAAAGAGTGTACATCATGTGCTTGATTCATCCATTCATGTCTTTTTATTGTTAAGTTGCACATTTTGATCTGTGTTCACTATGTTGTTGCTGAGACTTTAAGATGCTTAAATTGCAAGCAATTTGAGTTGCTTAGTAGTTTTCCAGCTATACTTCAGGATGGGTTACGATTACACGTTACTGAAAAACGCACACCCCTTTTATGCAATTGCTATTTACAAAAATCACGTTAACGCTTATTACAATTATTACTTTCTTTCTCTTTTTGATTTATTTTCAGAATTTATTCAACAGAAATGGTGGTTCCACCTCCGGTAAGGCCAGACAGGGTAATGAAGTTTCTGAAACCTTATGTCCTAAGAATGCACTTCACTAATAAGTTTGTAAATGCACAAGTAGTCCACACCCCGACTGCAACGGTAGCCTCTGCTGCCAGCTCACAAGAGAAGGCCCTAAGGTTGAGCATGGAAAAAGCTAACGAAAGCACTAGGGATGTAGCTGCTGCTTCGAAAATCGGGAAAATACTAGCAGAAAGATTGCAGATGCAGAATATACCTGCTGTTTCAGTGTTCTTGAAGAGAGATCAGAAATATCACGGTAAGGTGAAAGCTGTAATTGATTCACTTAAGGAGGCGGGAGTAAAATTGGTATGATTTTCGATTAATTTTCCTAAATCCCGCGTCTGATGTTTATGGGTTTTAACATTGCAATGTTTTTGTAGTAGAACATTAAAAAGAAGAACATTGGTTTGAAGGGATTAAGTAGGGAATAAACCTGAAATTGTTATCTGCAGGATTTACATGTGGATGATTTAGCTGTTTTGTTGATGTTGGTTGCTTTTTATGTGTTTTTCGTTGAAAATTGATTAGCGATTTATCTTTGCTATGATTTGTATTCATGGGTTTTTAATTACAGAATGCTAGTTTGTTTTCTCTACACGCGCAAAGAGATGAGTTCTCGTTGCACGTTATTATATCGAGTAAATTATATGGACACTTTTATGCAAAACCTTCACACTTTCCTAATTAGTTGTCTAGGTTGAGCATGGAATTTACATGTAATTATCCAATATTACTCTGTATAAAATTATCACAATCAGATGTAACCTTCACACTTTCCTAATATCAAACAAATTCCAAACAACATTATAAGATGATTATGATTTGACGAATGATTATCGGATATACAAGATTACTATTTGGAAGAACTAAATTACTCTGTGGCTTCAGCTCTATGCTTATAAATCTACCAATGGCTGTGTCGACCCAGGTATACTCATATACTTACGAGCCTGTGTGTGTTGTATTTGCCCATCTCTAGAATCCTCATACCTTGTACGCACCCTAAGGGTATCTCCCGTTCCTGAAAAATTAAGCAAAACTCATCAATGTACAATAGTAAAGTATGCTTGCAAGTTATAAGGTAGTTTTTTGATCTGTTTAAGGCCTGATATGGTAATGACATAAATTTGTTTACAATATATATGGTGTTCGCCTATTTGCCTTCACAGACTTCAAATGGTCACCTTGCTCTGGTTTTCGTCTTTTCGATTGGCTGAATTGGTTTTGGCAAGCTTAATCGTTTACTTTCTTACAAGCAACTGTAAGTTTACCTCAGTTTCAAAGTCAGAAACTGAAGAACTATAGGCAAGGCAAAAGGACTAGACTATTGAATTATCAGTAAGGCATCTACTAATTAGTATATTTCCTCATTTTAAGCTATGTAATTTTAGACCCATAACTTTCTCGAGATGCACTTAGTTCATTATCCAAACGAGTACTAGTTTACAGTAAACCAATTCAATTATATGGCATCAATTTCAAGATTACCTTGTTAAATGCGTATGGGACCCAACGACGGCTCCTCTGGTGGCACTAGAACGTCGGTTCCTTTGATCTTGCTCTTTACCACTGCGCATAGCAATAACTTCCTTTTCCATAGCAGCTACTTCTCTTCGCATTTTTTTCGCCTCAATTTCCATTGCTTTGTTCAGTGTTTCAACCTTTTTGGCCAACATCTGTGATATTTCCAGGGGTGAATATTAATATTTCTTACTGATAGAGGGGTGAAATTGTAATATGTTTTCACTAACAGAGGTAGTTGTGGTAATTTCTCAAACCTCGGGGTGATATTTTAATAAATAGGTATGTATCTATGCTATCACCCAATATAAACACACAACAATGAATGAATCAACCAACCTCAATCGCGTCATCTTTGTCCTTCAAGCTACGTTCTTTCTCATGGCAAGCTTTTCGCAGAGATATAACCTCTTTCTGCAGCAAATCATACAACAATCCAGAAACACAGTCTTCATTTTCATTTTTCAACTTTCCGTTTAAAATATCCCCATCTCCATTCTCACGGGGTGTGATTATTCCATTGTTTTGGGTTTCCTCTCGATTATCTTTCCCGATCATATCTGGAACCACATTGTCACCATTGTTTACTCTGCTATCACCTTCAAATGAACCAGAAAAGTTCCGTGTCTGCTTAAGCAATGAGCTAGCACTTATGACCCTGGATGATCCAGATGAGTTCACTTTTCGAGATAATAACCCGTTTGAGGATGGTTTTGATAAATTCTCTAACCCTCCAAGTGATTGTCTTCTTGAAGTCCCATTACTCATACTTCTTCCAAGTGATGGCGTACGGGTTGTACCATTTGGACACGATTTAAGCCTTTCCTCCAAAACTTTAAAGCGTAACTGGTATTTTTCCTAAAAGTCGATGATGATTAAGGTCGGATTTATATAGGAAACATTTGCAGAAGGAAGGATAAGAATCATTAATATCCTCACCTTCAATTGTGCTTCTGCCTTAGAAGCACGTTCAGCGATTGCAAGCTTATCTTTCAGTTGCTGCATTTCACCCTATGACAAATAGTAAAAGACTAATTCATATCACATGTATTATTAGTGAACTATATACTTGATTAACATATTGCACAAAAAAATATTTGGGAATATGAACTAGGAAAAATTATGCGATAATTACATACACAACCCTTCACATATTATGTAATTACCAGCATCATCCCAAGGTTTTTCAATTTACCAATATACCTCTTCAACCTTTTGTTTTTGCTGAATTTTCTGAAATTACCAGATTACTAGAACTTTCTGATAATGTACCTGATAGAACTTTCTTTCTTCAAGCCACTGTTTGACTGGCATTACTTTGTCATTGGCATCTTTCCAATCATTTGCAACGACAACAGCTACACGATTTGCTGATACCTTAGCACGAGCTAGTTCACGATCCAGAATTCGTTTTTCTTCCTGCACAAACTTCGTAATTAAGCAACACCTCCAGAAATGCACACATATTGTTCTAACTTTTTTTAAGAAGAAACAAAACAAACAAAGACTATAGTCTGTAATCATTTACATTTATTTCTTGCACTTTTCGCTGGTAATCACGTACAGCATTGGCTGCAGCACCCCCAGCCAAAACAGCCTCTTCGAGCTCCCGAACGGTTTGTGTTAGCTTTTCAACCTCAGAAACTTTTTGTCTATGCATTTTGTCCATTATTTTATTCTCTTCCTGATATATCATCACAAATGTTTTATCAGAAATACACAGCAGCATAACATAATTAATTTTGGTTTCTTAATGCTCTGAAATAGCCAAACCTGGCATATCTCAATCTGCTTAACCAACTCTTGGTTTTTGTTCTGCAAATCATCAACCAAAGATGCTTTTGCTAGAGCCATCTGAACCATCCGTTCTGCTTCCAATAGAGCAGCCTCTTTAGATTTGGTTAATCGGTCAAGTGCTCTGTTGTCATCCTGTAGATTTGCTACCTAACAAAGCCAAACTCCATGCATGTCCAATCAGAAAACCCTATTACTCGATCTTAACATACCGCAATTGAGGTTTAGATTATTACATGCATACCCCTTCACGTATTAGGTGATTAACACGAGCCCTGATATTTCTCAAATATCGAGGTGTTTTCATACTTAAATTTACCCAAAAAATTCAATTCGTGGAATAAAGTATAGGACACTAATTATTGAAGAAATTCAAAGTGGTAAATTTTGGGGTACCTCAATTCTTGCCAGCTTTAACTCAGCCTCCAGAGGTGCAATGATGGCCTCAATAGGAGGCATATCATCATCTTTTTGCGCCGCATGAACTCTTCTAAGTGTGGCTTCGGCAGCAAATTGTGCAGCCAAAGCTGCTTTCTTCTCCTCATTTATTTTCTTAAGTTCAAGATTCTGAAATTCGAAAGTGACAATGTAACTGTTTGTTTCGAGGGCGTTAAGAAGCAAATCAAAAATCATAAAAATAGCAATGTACCCGACTGTCGAGTTGGCTTTCTGTCGCTTTTAACTTCTCATGTACTTTCTTAAGCTCATCGGTCAGCTAAAAAAGATGAAATTAGTTAATAAGACGCCTTTCGCTGATATGAAAATTCAATACGTGATATGGTATTATACCTCTTCAACTGCCTTCTCTTTAAGCCGTTCAGAGTGCTTCAATCCTTTGATTTCTGCATGTGCCTCTCCCAGTTCTCTATCTTTCTCTACACATTTTGCAAAACTCTTTAGCATGAATCTAGAACACTATTGCAATTTGCATGTGCATGTTATCACAGAACAAATAATCAAATTTCAAATAAAGCTCTTTGTACTTCATTTTTCTTTATTTTCTATTTTTTGTCCAAAACAGAAGCTCATTGCATGCTTCAGGCTTCAGCAAAGTTTCGGGTAATAACTAAGCTACGCATGATTTTTCAAAAATTCGTTTCCTTTTCGGGTAACTTAAACAACATAGTAACTGTAAGATTACATGATGAATTACTGAATTACGATATGGTTTATTACAACTTAATAAGCTTCAACCCATTTTTCTCTATGTCCAAAAGTACAAATTATAGATGTAAAATACTTGGGTACTAAGAAAGAGGGCAATGTAGCAAATCGAAAATGGGAAATGATGTATACACAGCAAAATGATGTGGGGCCTTTAAAATTGGCTTTACTTTCACTCATCCACACAACCACATGCTGCTCAATTTTTTCATTGCTTTTTCCTCTCTTTGGATGTACGTAATAACAGTCACTATCTTTATTCAACAGCAAAATCTGGCTTCTAAGGCCAATCATATATACATTATCTGTTTATTTAAATGAAAAGTGAAGAAGAAGAAGAAGAAGAAGAAGAAGAAGAAGAAGAACTATATCCCACGCCATAGTAGACAAATTCAATTGTCGATTTGTCATATGTCTGGTAGTAGTGGGTAACTACTAACTAACTTTTGAAATTTGAATTTCAAATTAGCAAACTTGATCTTCTCGTTATCGGAGAACTCAATTATTAAATGCACAGATAGCCTCCAAAAGTGAGATACGATTTGAATTTTTTAGAACAAAACGATTAACATCATATAAAACTTTTTAGCATGCTTCCAATTTGAGAGATAAAGATTATGTTGTTTCTCTTCAAAAGTCAAGAAGTTGGTATGATATTCAAATACACTAGTAATAAAATAATCACATATTATTTAATTCAAAATACCAAAAACATTTCTGGACACTTAAAATCAAGCTTGAAATTCTCGAATTGAAAAATGAAGAAACCATTCAATTTGATTTTACAAAAAATCACTAAGAATAAAAGCCTCATAGGACGCATTTCCAAGTGATTTGTGCTCAAATTTCAAGTTAATTCACAACCTTTTCCAATTCCAAAAATGAACATTTAAAAGAAAAGTTAAACAAACTCCAAAAAGTACCTAGAGAAACAAGCATACACCTTCAAATTTAACCTAAAAAGGAAAACAAAAAACAGACCTCGAACTTCGTTCTCGAGGCGAGTGAGCTCCACGCGCACCGGATCAGAGCCATGCAACAGAGTAATGAAATCATCAACAGGTTTTTTCTTAGCTTTAAACGTCGCCGTTGACGCCACCTTCTGCGTCTCCACTTCTCCATTAACGCAATTCGAATAGCTCCCCATTTTTAATCACACAAAAGCATACAAAAACAAACACAAATTAAACTGTTTAAATTAATCGAAGCTCCTGAATGTTCGAAGATTGTGTTACACCATAATTGCTCGATATATGTACATAAATACAAGAATTCGTGTGTGTATATAAAAAGTAATATACTGTAGAGAGAGAAAGAGTCACTGTCACTCTGCGTTGTGATCTGGTGTAGAGAGAGAAAGTGAGCTGAAATTGATTGTGCAGTAGGCAACTGGGCATATATATATATATATAATATAATTATATATATAGTTTAGGCGCGGTTTTAATTAGGCAGTAGAAAGTTTAATTAAGAGTGGGCTTTGTTAACCTGCGCCGCAGGTACAGTTTGGCAAAGTAATGAATTTTTTTAATAATTACATAATAAGTGAGAATTTTACGTGTAATTTTTCCTATTATACAATATTCTCATCCATAAACTTTATACATAAATAGATAAAAATTAGTTCCCCTTTTATACTTTTTGGTCTAAAATACTTTTAATTATTAAAGCAAACTCACAAGTCATTTTCTTCATATGACAATTTGATAATATTGACACCCAACGGCAATATTGTGGTCCATTTACAAAACGTTACCTTTAATTTACCGTTGCAAAATAAAATAAAATTTGACACTTTTATATAAAAAAAAAAATGGAAATGGTCAAATCATATACTTCTATTAACCAAACATAATTGTCTTTTAAAAAACCCATGTTGTAAATAATTGATATGGGTTTAAAATATAAAAAATTATAATACACTTATCGGGGTTATTGATATAACAATTAAATGTGAAATAAATGATATATGTTTACTATTTAATAAATGAAATAAATGATATGATTTGATTGGACTTTATTTGAATTATACTTTTTCAACTTGTGGGAGTAGGTGTATAATTAGACTTGTAAGTTAGCAATATTACTTAAAATTGAAGATATAGTTTGAGATATTGTTTTAGTGGTAGTAAAAATCCAATAATTCATTCAATAAAATAATCATAGTAAGAGTTTAATTATTGCAATACTTTGTTATTAGTCCACATTCATATAAATTAAAGTATCAAGTTAATATTAAATATTATGTATGTGTTATGTTAGTCGAACAGTATAAATCTGGATAAAAAGAGCTCTCATCTCTAAATAAGTTATATAAAAAATAAATCACGTTTGTTGATACCTTAACGAATTATTTTTGAATCTTCATATGAGTGCAATATGTGTTAAATAATTTATAATTCGATTAAGTTATGAGAATCTCTATCTTAAAATTACCCATTTAATATCAAATCATAATTAACAAAATAAGTTCAAAAATAAATAAAGTAAATTGAATAAAATTTGAAAATCAAATTAAAGGAGAGAGAAAGGGACAAGAGCACATGCTGCGATGCCTTGGAAAGACAAAGTGTTACTATTCCTAATTCCATTGGCCCATTTTCTATTTCTATAAATCACCCAATTATTTTCTATTTCAGTAGATAATAAGAAACGAGTTATTTTTTCTTATCAAAAAATCATGAGTTCAATTTTTCTATCGATACAATTATTATTATATATGTATTTGTTTATGTAATTTTTTAAATTTATTTCATGATTCGTGATAGGTGATCAGAATTGATAGCGCCTAAATTTTTTTGTAACAAAATAAAAAAGATGTAACTCTTGGTATTTTAATGTTTGATATATTCAATAAGAAGAAAATTAAAGATTAAGGATTAAAGTTAATTTTGAATTTATATTCAAATCAAACTCGAATATTTCGATTTTCATGGACATAATTGATCATTTCTTCGCTAATTATGTTGAACTCCACTTGAACTTTTCAAAGCTTATAAAATAAAAAAAAAATTATTCAAACTTAATTTATCATGTTTAACAAACTTAACTTAAACGAACTTTTAGTGATCGATCGTAATCCAAATGTCAAGTACATCCCTAGTTGCGATATTAACACTTCAAACGCAATAAACAAGTCTTCTCTTACGAGGTATCGACACTCCAAATACTAAGAAAATCACGTCTCACAATTTTCAATACATAATAAATTCTAGTGGTGGTAATTTGGATCCAAACATAACTAAATTTTCAACTGGTTGAGTCTTAATATTTTAAAATTATAGTTTCAAATTTCAATTGAGTTGATTTTTAATAATATTTGGGTCCAATTGAATTTTAAATTTGGCCCAATTTAGGTCCTAATATTTTAAAATTATAGTTCTATCTCAACCCCTTGCACTTAGAAGTTAGAATCCTAATTTTCTAAACTTATTTAAAATATCTTATATTCTAAATTTGGGTCCTTATTGGGTTCATAATTGGGTCCTTGTTGGGTCCAATAATAATGCATTTGTTTTGTGTCATTGAACCCAATTAAACCCAACACACTTTGAACCCAACCCAAATGGACTCAACACAAACCCAACCCAATTACCACCAATAATAAATTCCACTGTATATGAATAATTGTGATTATTTTGACAGATAAAACCCAAATAAATTGACAAATTGATAACATAAGTATCTAACAAGCTTTCAACAAAGCTACATTTAGGGTCATTTAGGTCCCCCATGGTTCACTCATTTCTTCACTCTTAACTCCCCCAACACACCATCCCCACCCTTAGCACTGTCGTTTTCGTTCGATAAAAATCAGGGTCGGGACCTTCAACGACAACGAGAGATGATACCAAATGAAGACGAAAATAATTCACAAGCCAAAAATAATCGTACCAAAAGACGAAATGGGAAATCCAAAAAGTGCATTTCGAACAGATAGCGCTATCTAATAAACGTCAAAAAAAAAAAAAAAATCCAAAACATACCCTCTAACTTATTGTGTAATTATCAGAATTTTCGACAACACATACAATTCCTTATTATGTAGACTCTCAAAATAAGATGAAACTCGAATGAAGTCAACTCAATCATTTAAAAATTGATCAATCACATACAAAAATAAAGCAAAAATCATTTGAACTCGAATCAATTAACAATTAACAGCCTAATTACAATTTTTTGAAGCTCCATAAAGTTGAAACTAGCTTGTATAATACATTATTCGTCTCGACTCTAGACCCATTTTACTTATACTCGTAATCGGGTCGAAAGTTAAAATACCGACTCCAAAATATAAGTTCGACAATCGACAAAGCAACTATCTTGAAATCACCCAAAATGTAAGATTATACGACCCCTATGAATACTATCACATGACAAATCTCGGAAACCATAACAACGCGAATCATTAACATATATATATATATATAACTATGCTAAATCGATCTTCGTATATTGTTCTACTAAACAAAACACAATAACAAAATTCATACCTCCATTTCTTGACGCAAGAATCAAAATAAAACACCATATACGCGATTTTACAATTACGCTAAAACAACAATCTTACATTTTCTTGTGCGCGCCGTGTGATTCTGGTCGAAAAGTTCATCTTTTGTCGTCTTTCTCCGAGATGGTAAATGACGATCTGCGTACAAATTTTACTACCATTTGTCATTCTTGAGGCCTGGCGAGCCAAAGCGCGCTAAGGGCTTGAAGCCTCGAGAAATAATCATGTATCAAGAGAAGTGCACGTGCTGATTGTCTCGTTGTCAATATTCGGTGCATTTGTTGTAGAGTTTGTTGCCTCAAATTGTCCGCCTATTAAATATTTAAAAAAAGCAAAACAAGCAAAAGGGCTCAGTCGAAAATCCGAAAAAAATAAGAAATTATCAATACTATCTTCTAATACGATCATTGTAAAGAAAACGCTGTAATGAACGGAAACTAGAAGAAAATTATGCCAAATCCAAACAACTCGTGAAACTTTAAATGACAACTAGTCCTTCGAAACGATTTTTTAAATAACCTTAGGGTGTGTTTGGATTGAAGGATTTGAAAACTATGGATTCCAAATTTTTCCAAATCCATTTAAGTTCGTTTGGATGAATTCATGTTATGATGGATTTCAAATCCCTTGCCTTTCATTTTGAGCTCTTTTCTCCACAACTATGCTGGATCTCAAATTACTCTATTTTAGAGTCATTTGAAATCCTTCCTCCAAATCCAAATCACTCGATCCAAACGCATCCTTATTTCATCCGTTTCTTTAGTTATCACTTGCGTAATTGGTATTTAAAGGAAACAGGCAATCTAATGTGATCAATATACCTGTCGTAAAAAGCCTTCGAGAGTTCCCAACTTTCCCATTGCCATTGCCATTTGTCCCATATAATTAGCGACATTTCCAGACGAACCTTCGGACCCTGAAGAACCGTTGGCTAAAGTCTCGGCTAAAGATTGCTGTAAAGCATCCATACCTTGTGAAAGTGCATCCTCCGCTTGGTGAGACGTTTGCTGCAAATTGTATATCCCATTTAACTGTTGCTCCGTAAGAGGTTCTAGTTGATTAACAAGAAGCTGCATAACATAAAAACAATATAAACATTTTGTAATATCAAATTATCTCAAGATTGATAGCGTAAATAACGGGGCTTTTTTTTTTTTTTGGCAAAAAAAATGATTTTTTTTTAAATTCACCTTGAGAGGTTCAGATGGACGAAAACCGCCAATCCACATAAAACACCTTTCTGCGGGTGTTTTCCACATTCCCGATAAGATGTGGAAAACGTCGGCTTTTGCTGCGTTAGATTTTAGCCTGAAAATGTCGTTGAAATGTGTTGTTACGTTGTCGACGATAGTACGAAGTTCTGTGTCACTTGCGTGTGAGTTGACTGCTGTTCTCAGCTCGTTTATCTGTCTGTTTTGCTCTTCTTTCCAACGTGCATATTCCGCATCGAAAGCCAAGGCCCCTACTTAACACAAATCTAAGTTAACATAATTGTAGAACATTAAGGGTGTGTTTGGATTGAAGGATTTGAAATCTATGGATATCAAATTCATCGACAAATACATGAAGTTCGTCTGGATGTATCCAAGTTATAATGGATTTCAAATCACTCGACATTCACTTTGAGCTATTTTCTCCATAACTACGGTGGATTTCAAATGACTCCATTTTAGTTGTCATTTCAAATCCTTCCTCCAAGTCCCCTCCCCAAATCCAAATCACTCAATCCAAACACAGCCTAAGAGATTCTATTAGAAGATTTTGAATGACTGCATATTAGTTGATTTTGGATCAACTTCTGCATGTTAGAGTGTTAAAAGGATTTGAGAGAACTCGAAATAAACCCAATGGATTTGTTATTATCAATTTTAGACGCGTTTGTTCCAAATCCATCGATCCAAACGTAACCTTCAATACTAGATCGAACCCATGATTCAAATGCCCTTTAGAAAGAGTTGTGGAAAAAGACATGTCGACTGAAATTAAAAAAACAAACCGTTGGCACTTCCAGCATGAGATTGATCCCCTGTGCTTGAGACAAAAATGCCATTTTTACGCGCTCGTTGTAGTTCCTGCTCCAGTTGTGTTAGCTTCAGACGGCTATTCTCCAGCTGTTGTACATACGCCTGGAGAGTAAACGTAAAAGCCAGTGAGACTTATCTTTGATAATCCATCGAGTTTGTGCAAATCATTTACATGATGACGATTATTCATGATCCTTTAGCACCTATTTCGAGCTGTTTTTTAGCCATCTATATAGTCGATTTCAAATGTGCCTAATACAGAATCAGTTAAATCTTTCTATAATTTCCCTCATCCAAATGTAACTTAAAGGTTTAACATATACAAAAACACTAATACTAACTAAGCAAGAAAGAACTAAAGCATGAATTTTAACGTACTTTCTTTCTCAGTCTGCTTTTCCTAGCAGCCTCACGGTTTTGGGCGAGCCTTCGTAGTGTCTGAATATAGTATCATAAGAAATAAATCAAAAAACTACACATGACTTAGTGAAATTTGTAACATGTAAGATATAAAGATGAAACCTTTTGATCTGGGTTTTTTTCTTTTGATTTGTCACTGGAATCTGAAACCGCGAGTGCAGCAGATTGACCAGTCTCGAACTGCACAGATCAACAATCATATAATGCAATTATACAAAAGAAGGGTATTTAATGTTTATTAATGTCAAAAAGTAAATATGATTCTCAAATGAATTCCTCGGGATTTGCATGGTATTATAAATCAAATTCACCTTTTGATTGTTATCATCTGCATCCACATCGGTCGAGTTATCAGTGCGGGAACTGGATTCGGCCATGTTGGATTCTCCCCAGTTATCATGTTGAACACGAGATTGAGACACTAGAATCTGCTGCGGGCCCGCAGAATAATTTGCGTTGCCTGAAGCAAGAGACTACAAGATGAACAGACATGACAAGATTCCAGAATCAGACAACAATTGTGATCACAAAAAGGAAACATATTTTGATGCAAACTATTAAAAGATCCGTTTGTAACCTTATCGAATGCACCAGACTGGCCGTTCATAGTTGGATTAACTACTGGGTCTGCATCAAAAGCTCTAAATTAATAAACACCAAAGGCTCAACCAATTTCGACTTAATCAAAACGAAGCCACATATATATATATATATATATATATATATATATTCAGTGCATAAATCCAGAAACACTATTATTGTCTTAACAAAATGAAACAGATTAAAAGTTAGCTAAATGACTAATAATATAAGATCAAAAAACTAACTACAAACATAACTAGGACTTATAATGCTTACTTCGATTTATATTAGCAGGATCTTGAATCCGAAATCCAAGATATTGTTCAAGGACACCAAAATCAGGATTTCGAGATGATTGTGTCGCATTTGCTTCTGTACCCCTGCAGTTCAAAAGTTGTATTTCCTATTTAAGCTACTAAATACAAATAGTAAAATAAGAACTTCGAAAATTTTATATTAGCTCCAGAACAAAGAGTAATCTATTATATTTGTTTCTAATCCACTTTTAATCCATTCTAGGCTTTACAAAGGATCATTATATCAATGTATACTCAATATATACTAGTCATTAACCGACGGTTCGATTACTAAACACTAACTACACACTTATTGTTGTAATATAACCACTTTCCAACATATAAATAACAGCTTAAATAAAAAAATTTAGGATGGTAAAACTAAGAATCCAATATCTACAACCCTAAGTCAATAAGTTGGATTAAAAGATAATTATAATATTAAAGCATGATATGAATAAAAACACAATCAATACATAATATTCCAAATTGAAATTAGGCAATAACTCATAAAACAAAATAAACTAATAAGAATTACATGGAATTAGGAAGTGGTGTCTGAGAAATGAAGCTAGGCATATCCTCAGCTCCAAATTTTAGTGTTCTACTACCCATATAATCACCATCACAACCTCAAATACTCAAAACCCATAATATAAAACAACCCAAATAGATTAAGAAAACAAAGCAAAAAAGGATTTCAAAACCAATTTTTGTCCAAAAACTTCAGAGAATTGAGAAGTCAACAGCATAAAGATCAACTCTTTTGACAAAAACAATTAAAAGAAGCCCAACCCCAGTTCAAATACAAATCAAACACGCAAAAGACAGCCCTTAAACACAAATTAAATCACCAAAAAGAAAAACCCACAAAACCCTTATCACAAATAGTTCCAACTTTGAAGGAAAAATTAAACTTTTACTCAAAAAAATGAGCAAAATCCAGATGCTATTAATATTTGGTCAAAAGCACAAAAATCCAGAAATTTTGAAGAGGTTTTTGACTATCAAGATGTTAATAAATGAACATAGGAAGTGCACAAAATGTAATGGCATTATTAATTACTATATTTGAATTCAACTAAAAATATCAGAATCCGTTTTGAGTGCAAAAATTTCAAGGGCCCAGCTATGGTTTTCAGCTTCTTTGTTTAATAATTTATTAAGATTTGTTTATTTATGTGTTAATGTGACGTTCAGATCATTCCAAGCTTGGCGTCATTTTCATCTGAAGCATTTTTTTTCCCACTTTTCAAAGCCTCCACTATTTCTTATTGCTTTTTTTTTCTTTAATATATTCATGCTGATTGTGGTGGGACCCAACAACCCCTATAGTTATTTGTAATTGCACTTGAACCCATAAAATTTTATTATTTCACTTTATGGTCATTACTTACAAGTTACAAACGGCCCCTAGGTTAAGGGCCTATAGAACAATCAGATTCGGCCCCTAAGGGCCTATTGAAAAAAATGAAGTTGTGTTAAAAAAAACGTGTACAAGTATACATGTATATAGATAAATAAACAGATTCAGCTCTTAAGATAAGGGCTGAATCTGTCAAAGTCAACCAGATTCGGCCCATACCTTAGGGGCCGAATCTGATTGTTCTGAAAAGTCAACCAGAAACGGCCCATACCTTAGGGGCCGTTTCTATAGGCCCTTAACCTAGGGGCCGATAATCTAGTTCTTGAATTAATTTTGAAACATGTCTATTTTCGAAATTAAATTAGAAATTAGGTTTATTTTTTGAATTTTTTCATCAATAAGACGCTCATATAAAGTGATGATTATTTCATTTTTAATTATACTGAAACTCGTGCTATTCAAGTTGTATAATTGGCCACGAGCAATTGAGCACGTACTTCATAGTAATAAAAGGGAAAAAGTGGGGTACTTTTAGAATTATAGGATTTTGTGTGGGCTTTTTGCTAATTTAAGAAATTTTATCTTGGAAGGAACACCCATATAATTAAGTACTCCTTTTCCTCCGCCGCCTATCTGGAAGTTTGACAAATAAATGCTCCTTCACATAAATGACCATTTTACCCTTTTACCTTATATTTCTTCATAATTATTAATTATATGGAAAATTAAGAATTGAAACCAAACAGAACTCATTCTTTCAAATAAGGTTCAAATGGCTAAAATACAGACCACAAAAAATTAAAATTAAACATAAAAAAAATGTAATAATGCTTATGTCGAAAATAGTCAAATAAAATGCACGAAAAAAAAAACGTAAAATTATTCGAGTTCATCGACTTTAATCTCGTATTGTTCACCAGATGAAAGAATTTTTACACGAACCATACCCTTTTGCCATTCTGTGCTTCCCACAATTACCAGCCTCTCTGCATTTATTCTTGCTGCCCTTTTGAATACCCTGTAATATTTTTAGACCATAAAAGAAATGATTTGCAGATATAATAAGAGCATAAAATAATAAAAATTTGCAATTTTTCATGAACTAAAGATATAGCTAAGAGTTGTGTCTGTGAAATTACATACCATTTGAGTGGTTTATTTTCAAGAACCAAGTCGACCGTTTTGCCCTTTTCCCGGAGTTTAGCAGCAACTAACGATGCTGCCCCTTGAAGATCCGAATCCAACGAGCATACAATGTTCTCAACTTGTGGGCTAAGTTGTGGTACAAGTCCTCTCTCCTTTAGCAGCTAAAATAACGAACGTATCGAAAATAAGATGAAGGGTCAATTACATGAATATACCCTCGTTTATGATGATTCACATGAGCCCCTAAAGTTTTGTGAATTTAGCAAGATACCCCTTGTTACATACTGACAATTAAGGGTTGATAGGGAATGTTATCGTAATTTCTCAAACTTTAGGGTGTTTTTCGTAACCAGGGTGTCATTTGGGGGGTGCCTGTGTTAAATTAACCTAAAGTAAAACAGGTGGAGATGTGGGAAATTAAGGAAGATAATTCACATGGTTAATATGAGCAAAAAAAACACATCCCACATCGAATAAGTATTCATAGATCATTTTCGAGTATCAAGTTTATACACGGTGAGTTTAGAGGCAACTGAAACACAGATAAACGAGAATGAACGAAATCGAACTTACTTCTATAATAACTGCATCACCAAATCCAAACCCACAAGCCGGTAGATCATCACCTCCAAAAGTAGAGAGTAATCTATCATATCGCCCACCTCCACAAATAGCTCGAAGTTTTCCTTCTCGATCAAATCCCTTAAGAACAACCAGACTAGTTTACATTAATCACAAATTTTGCATGAAATTTGTTCAAAATATGCAATGAATAGAAGGGTACTTAAAAATCATAGAATATTACCTCAAATACGATTCCGGTATAGTAGGCTAAGCCACGTACAATTGATGCATCAAACTGGATCCACTCAGAGTAACCGTACTTCTCAGCAAGTGAAAATAGTTGCTTCAACTCAGTAAGGGCTTCCCCTGAAGTCCCAAGTTTCTCTGTAATGATTTATATAATATAAGATAATATGACAAAACCAAGCTCACAATTTTCGGGAAATAACAGATTTTAAAATGCCTCTTTTACCTAGATATTCATGAACAAAATAAGTCAAGTACTTCATTTCCATCTTTGAATATAAACATTTAGTTTATTCTGTGAAGTTTTTTGGGCATCACATGAATGGGATAATCGAACTTCATCACTTCCAAAATTCCAACACCATACAATATCAATAGATTAAGTTATATATCAGTATGTTTGCAATACTAACCTTCCAACTTTTCCAAAGATTTGACCGAAAGGATTTGCAATAGCTCTTCGACAGCCTCCTCTGACAACTCGGCAGACCTCAACTCCTCCTTAATATCATCTACGTGGATCTTTTCCAACTGTTTAAGATTAATATATATATATATATAAGAAGAAACTTAACATATAAGTCAAATGATATATATACAGTCAAATGGTGTTTAAGGATGCTCTTCATTTTCATCTATTATTAATATTTGAGACCAAATTTGACAAAACTAAGACATGCAAACGTATCAGAAAATCAGGACAAAAAATTGCTCCCCCATATTCATAGACTATCAGTATCAAAATTACCTTGTCTATAATTACACAAACCCTGCCAAACAAATTTTCTGGTACGGAATAGCGTTTCAGAACGTCTTGCAAGACCTGTAAAATGCGAGAACAATGACAATTAGAGGTGACCTAAATTTAAAGTAGCAATCTGCAAAAGCATTAAGATGAAAAGTTACAGCTAAATTTTATTTGTGAAACATGACTTGAGAAGTATTTATTTTGAAAAAAATAAAACCTATCTACCTTCACACCTTTCTACTAGAAACTTTAAACCCAACATCTGATGATGTGATTCCAATGCGCTTGAAAAAGGTGACAATAGAAGAAATCAGCTCTGCCTCAGCCTGAAAGGAAGCGGATCACTTTGAACATACTCTCCAACATAAACATAAAATCATATTTGACAAGATAGTGTGATTCTGAAATATAGTGAAAAGGGATTGCTCAAATTTAACTAGATTCTCAGCACTGTGAAACTAAGAAATGTATTTGGGTATTTAAAAGGACTACCAGTACAGATTCTGTTTTTCTCTTCTTTTATATCATACAGTGGAGACCATAGAAATTTGTAAAGCTGTTGAAATGCAGCATCCTAATTATGATAACAGAACATGTAAATAATGGAACGAAGAAACTCAAACAATCTATATATTTTTCCATAAATATATTTTAAAAAATGTTATACTACCTAAACTGTGGCTAATATTAAATTTATATGTAAAACACATTTATGCACATCTATCTATGTTAGCAGGGCCTGATGCACGTGCTTGGATTTCAAGTTTAGATTAAACACTGTCTATATGGAAAATTACTTGAGAAAGATATAAAAGTTGGTGACGATTTTACATCTTAGTGTGATCATGAGAGACATCAGCATTGATGAGAAACCAAAAGCTTGACTTTAACATGCTCCTAAATTCTATATAGTAATATATTTAATCAAAAGTTGTTAACAAAATATATAAAAATTTTAAAAAAAAACAATGCAGTAGACATACTGTAACATTAGGTACACCAATAATATCCATATTCCATTGATAATGCTCACGACGGCGTCCCCTGGTCATTCGTTCATACCGCCAGCATTGTCCAATGGCAAACCATTTTAGCGGAAGGGAGACAGATTTTCTGGACAGAAAAAAACATGGAGATCAAAATCTGGCATCTGTACCTGGATACAAGAATAATACATATCATATAAATAATATTCATACATTTTTAAGTATTTCTCAAAATAAAATTGAGAGGACTTTTACCCTTTCTGTATCACTAGCCTAGCCAAAGAAGGAGTAAGTTCTGGCCTTAATGCAACTCGACGATTTCCACGATCCTCAAAGCAGTAAAGCTTCATGCATATAAGACCAAAAGAAACATTATATGCAAATGTGTGTTTTATTCCATGGATTTGATAACACAAATTCGTCCCTCTTGACATTTTATCATCTTCATGTACGATGCATAGTTTGATCGGAATTGGATTAGATGATAACAAGAAACCATAGCTAACACAGTGAAATTTTTAAAGAATGTGTTAAAAATTTCCATCTCAAATCACCTCCTAGTTCATCACTCAGCATTCAAACGGAATCCTAAGCATATTTGTTTACTTTCGGGGCTCAGAAAAAAATATTGAGAAATATACAAACGAAAATGCAAAAGCAGATATGAAACAAACCTGGTCTCTAATCTCCTCCCCAGCTTTCCTAATAAACAATGCCTCAGATTCTAGCACCGGAAAATCAACCTCTTCAAAGCCAAACATTTGTGAAACCTGAAACAGCAAAAACCCATGCATGCTTTGAGACTAGAACAGAGCAAAATGAAGCATAGCATAAATCGTCTCGAAAAATCATATTTCAATATCTTTTAGCAAATTTCTAGTAAAAGGTGAATGTGTACGTACAACCTCTGGAGCCTGGGCAAACAAAGTTACAAACACCATATGTGCACCAAACAACTAGTACAAAACATGAAGCACAAAATGCGCAATAACAATTGTACCTCTGCTACATACCAAAGTTACAATGACCACAAATTGTACCTCTCGAACCTCAGATGCACTTACACGAGGCAAACAAAAATAACAAACAATTCACCACAAAATACCAAACAAAAACTCTTAACCTTTTACCTCCCTGAAATTCTGAAACAGCCAACTGCGAAGCCGCATTTCTTCAGGAGGGAAATCTCGGGTACCCTTAGGCGGATTAACATCGATTTTCTGCGAGATGTCCAAATTGGGTGGAGGAGCAGCGAGTGAACCGGACCGGCCGGTCCGCGCATTGTCCGGTTCGGCGTAGGATGCTGACGTGGAGTGGGGTTTGAATATAACGGGAGATGGAGAGAATAGAGGGGTAATAGTGCGGTGGCGGAGAGAGCGGAGGGCGGCGGTGGCGATGGAGGTGTAGTGGTGGTGGTGGATAAGGAAGCAAGGGTTCGCGATTGCACGCATGTTTGTCTTTTGAGTTTGAGCTTTTGGGAGTGATTAGAAAAGAAAATGAGTCTATCAAAGTCAACAAATATAAATTATGAACTCGATAAACAAAATTTAAAAATTCAAATAAGTTTGACTAACAATTTATCAATTTGATCCAAATTCTTTATAGAACTAATAAGTTATTAGTTTTTAGTATTTAAACAATATTGTATATTATAGTTTAGTGCTTTCTCCCTCTTTGATAAATATAATGAATTAAGTAGTGACAATTAAATATATATAATTTTCAAATGATCAAATTTTATAATTTTCAAGTCAAATATATTTCCATTTACTCAAATATTAAGAAATAAAACCCTCATATTTTTTTTTGATGACAAGGAACCTGCAGCCGCTACATTAGGTGCGCACTGAATAAACCTCACTCTTGTGTAATAGCCTGCAAACTAAAACCCTCATATTTTCCTTTTACGAATTTCTCCACATTATCAAATAAAATGAGTATTAAGATAGCTCCATTATGATGTAGTTTAATCTAACTTGCTAGCAATTAAAACCCACTAACATGGTAATATATAATTTGTGAGAATTAATCGCCTATTTTTTTGAAGTCAATATTATGATCTAATGAAAACAAAAAAAAAATTATAAAATAATAAATGCATGTAAATGTGTCACACCCCATCACTACACAAAATACAAAATAAAATCTAAAAATCAAAATGTTGCAATTTTCTAAAATGTAAAACTTATATCAATCATATCATCATTCAGCACCAAAACATGAGAATATTTAAAAAAAGTTCAAAAATCTATAAAATTTTACATAATAACACTAAATAAAAATTTACATAGTAACACTAAAATTTCCACTATTATATTATTATTTACCTAACCCATGCATTTTATTCATGTCACAAAACATAGGTATTTTACATATTAAGGTCTAGCTTGATATTGCATGTAGGCTAATGCTTCTTGTGCAGTATAGCAACACTTACACCCTCCACCATAGTAACCGCCCCAGCCTCCACCACCGCCACCGCAACACCCCCAACGGCAATGTCCGCCCCATCCACTGCCACCGCCACCGCCACCCCATCCTCCACCACCGCCGCCCCATCCGCCGCCACCATAACCACCCCATCCGCCATATCCGCCGCCGCCTCCTGGTCCGC
Source organism: Verbascum thapsus (assembly GCA_963669365.1). Taxonomy (NCBI): domain Eukaryota; kingdom Viridiplantae; phylum Streptophyta; class Magnoliopsida; order Lamiales; family Scrophulariaceae; genus Verbascum; species Verbascum thapsus. The sequence continues at coordinate 24,910,452 of OY770106.1, forward strand.
CCCATCCACCACCATAACCACCGCCATAGTTTTTCTCATCGGCTACTTGATATTCTCCATTAGCTGCACATAAAATTGGTATTAGTATACATGCCAAAAATATCGAAAAAATCAAATATTTTAACAATATAATAAGCAAAATCAATCTGCAGGGTAAAATTGGTATTAATATACGTGCCAAAATATCGAAAAAATCGGGTATGTTAACAATAGAATGAGCAAATTAAAATCATATTGGTAAATAAAATACTCACTTTTTTTCTCATCTTGAATGGCATCATTGGCTGCAACATAGGAGATGAGAAGAAGGGCAAAAAGGACACCAAGGAATACATATGTTGAGGGCTTCATTTTTTCAACTAGGATGGGAATCATAATACTAAGCTCAACTCTATTTATAGAGTGAAAAAAAAATGAAGTTTATAGAGATAAGGTCGAGAGAAATTAAATTACTCGATATTCGACTCAAAATCGATTATTAAAAATTTATCGATATTCATTAAAAAAAATTGATCATATTTTTCATTTTGATAATTTTTTAATCTCCTAAATTCTGTAATGTATGGCAAAAGTAAAATTATTTGAGTTTGACTCAATTTGACTTCAATTCAAACTTATATAACTTGATTAATAAGTAAATCAAGTAAATATAAAATTTTGACGCTCAATAATAATTATTTAATTCGACTTAATTCATTTAAGGGCTCGTTTGCTTATTTTGATAGGATATATAAACTTAGGATACTTTTTACAAGAAAATATATCAAAGCTTATCAATCATGCGTTTGGTTACTTGGATAAACTGCAATTATAAACTTTAAATATCTGTGAAACATATCACACCCTTCTTGACGTGATCTAATATCTTGAATATCCATAAATTACATTTCGGGCCTATTGTGAATCATGAGCCGGATTAATAGCAAGCAAACAACAAATTAAATGTGAAAAGGTATCTAACCCACCAAATCAAGACAAGCAAACAAGCTCTTAGGCTCAATGTAATCCCACGAGTCATGAACAAACAACTTGTGTATTGCAAAAGCATATATGTCTTTGTGTAATTAATGAATTATGGTTTGTAGTTGAGGGTTTTGGATTATGTTATGAATTTCAAAGTCTTACCTATTTTCCTTTAGAAATATTTATTTGAATCATTTTGTGAGATTGCATTTTTCTATTTATGGAAAATGGATGATGTGATGATAATAGACTTTTGATACATGAATTTTTGTGGTAATGTTCACATTGTCATGAACTATGTTTCAATGTCTACTAATTCAAGAAGCAAGTACAAGAATAATATTATATAGGGATTTTCTCGTTATTTGTTTTTTTATATGGGTTGAGATTGACAATTTTGATTTTCATATTGATAATTTCAATTTTGACAGAGATCGATATTTAACTCTATTTCACATTAAAGATCATAATAAATCGAAATCGTAGTTCACTATCTATTATCTTCGTATTAATAAAATAGTAGGAAAAACTTTAGGATTAATTAATCCAATTCAAATGAGATGTTTTTATTTATGTGCATCAAATTATAGTGTATTTGGATTCAAATTATTGATCTCGAAGTCTCGAACCACCATTAATATATTCACCATTTAATTATATAAATTTTAGTTGTATTACACTGAATAATGTCGGTCCATTATAGCTCACTTGTTAACATATGTAGTATGTTTACGTATCACACAATATAATGAAATATGACAAATTTTAAAATTTAAGCACACTAAAAATTGATGACGCATCCATTATATACATATATAATATTTAAAAATAAAATCTGATTCAATAGATGCATCAACATAAATAAATTTTTTCTAGCTCCTTAAATTTATCTGTCATTTGATAATTTTTGACAAAGGATCGAAAAATATTGTATAATATACAATAACCAAATTTTCTCTTATTAAAAAAAACATTTAAATTGAGTACAAATACAATAAGAAAGAAGATAAGTATTGGTACATGATAACACGTAGACTATATATCAAGTCATAGTCATATCACTTGTATCCATCCATATTACTAACTACAAATCTATTTCATAAAATATTCATTGTCCTTAGATATAACTCATCATATTCATCAACCACCACCAAGACCAGACCAAACTATTTTGACTATTATTTCCACACACACTAAGGTTCCATCCATTTCAATTTGTATCAAAATTTTCGGTTTCAATTCGGTTCGGTCGATTAATTTATTCATAAACCCCCCATAATTATAAGTATATCACTTCTACCCATAATACAAGTAAGACTCTAAACGGGCGGGAATTATCCAAGTTGGGTGCAAATTTATTAATTACCCATATGTATTTTTCCCACATAATACACAAAATTTATGCGTGGATCTTTACACGACCCACCGAGTATGCCACTGGATCCAAGTAGAAAATTTTTGAGATTATTTTGCTGCTACGATTTTGGGTTCGATTCAATCGATTAATCAATTTGCGAATGCCCCTAATTATAAGCATATCACTTCATCCATATTACAAGTTGGATTGTCTATAGGTGAGAATTTTTAGGATCAAATACGGATCCAATATTTACCCACAAATATTTTACCCCCCCTGAATATTACTCAAAGTTAACCCATAGGTCTTTATTCGACCCTACCCAAATTGTACTTGACATGTCGGGTCCAACTATTTTTGAACCTATCCGGTATACGACCGGGCTCGAATTGAAATTTTGTGCGTATATTTTTGTTTGAGTTCAGGTATTCCTCGCCCCTGACAACTCTATTCACAAAGTTCCAACTATTTTGACGATTATTTACACACATACTATGGTTGGGCTTTTTTGATATAACCCCCCGAGGTATGTAGCTTTGGCAAACAACCCCCCGAGGTTTGAAAATTTGGTAAACAACCATTTCTGGTTAGTTGACCGTTAGTCAACAGTTAATGACATGGGCAAACTTGTAATTTAATAATTCCAAATAAATATATAAATTTTCAATGTATTTATTTGGAATTATATTGAAAATAAATACATATTAATTTTATTAATTTTATTTATTTGCAAAATTGTAATTTAATAATTCCAAACAAATATATTAAATAAATATATTAATTTTATTAATTTTATTTATTTGTAAAATTATAATTTAATAATTCCAAACAAATACATTAATATTACATTGAAAATAAATACATATTAATTTTATTAATTTTATTTATTTGCAAAATTGTAATTTAATAATTCCAAACAAATATATTAAATAAATATATTAATTTTATTAATTTTATTTATTTTCAAAATTATAATTTAATAATTCCAAACAAATATATTATTTTTATTAATTCCAAATAAATACATTGAAAATTAATATATTTGTTTGGAATTATTAGATTACAAGTTTGCCCATGTCCTTAGTTGTTGACTAACGGTCAACTAACCAGAAATGGTTGTTTACCAAAATTTCAAACCTTGGGGGGTTGTTTGCCAAAGCTACATACCTCGGGGGTTATATCAAAAAAGCCCTACTATGGTTTCATTCCAATTTATACAAAACGTTCGATTTCAATTCGATTCGATCGATCAATCGAGCCTTCAACACCCTAAAATCTAAATTATAACTTATAAGTCACATCACTTTTATTCATATTAGTTTTTTTTTTTGATATTACTATATACAATATTTCATAATATAAATATTAATGTCCCCACATACAACTCATCAACCACCAAGAACAAACTATTTTGACGGTTATTTCCACACACACACACACATACACACTCTCTCGTACTCTCCGCCCAATCTCCCCCTTTTCCTTGTTCATATATTACCCTGTTTCATTTTCTCTCATTTCAAATCTCACAATCCATTGCTATTGTTCTTCCATCTTCATCGATAATGGCTTGTTCAGCTACGCCCAAATTCATCCACCCTCCTGTCTCAATCACCGCTGCCAGATCTGCTGAAAGCTCTGATTCCAGCTGTAAATTGTTGAGCGCTTCGTCTTTTCTTGGATCCAAATCGAAGCTGTTTTCTGTTAGCAGCACCGTTTCGTCGCTCAGCCGTCGATCTGGCGGTGTGGTTGCGGTCTCATCCGATGTAGTCAAGGAGAAGAAGCTCAAATCGACGTCTTCTGTCGCGAATCTGGTATTTTTGTTGTTGTTATGTTGCTAAATGCTTGCGGTTTGTGTTAGGTAGAGTGCTTGTGATCTGTTTTTGTTTCTGAGTGGTTAATTTCTTTATTTTGTTTTACATTTTTCTGCTTAGAGTGTGGATCGGAGAATGTAATTGGTCTTTCTTTCTGTTGTGTATGAAATTGTTGTTTTTTATAATCTTCAGCTGATTATGATTCTACTACACTTATATTACTTGAGGAAAATTAGATGATTTTTCTTGCTATAAATAGATAACCAAGTTTGGAATTGCTTCTATGTGGATTTTTTTTATTTTTAAATTCAGCTGATTCTACTACATTTATCCCACTGGAAGAAACTTAGATTAATTTTTGATATAAATAGATAAACAAGTCTGTAACTGCTTGTATATGGAATTTTTTTATGGAGACTAGCAATATTAGTCTCATATAATCGGGCCTGTTGCATTTTTAGTCATATTGTCTACAAAATCGCAAAATTAGTCCCATAGGATACATTTTTTTTTGTATTTATAGTCCGAACTGTTAATAATGAATGGAAATTGTTAGTTTGGCTATGTGCCTTGCACATTTACGAATAATAAATGTAACGCCGCGTGCGAATGTCCATCCAATTTTTAACAGTTGTGACCAAAATTGCAACAAAATGTATCATGTGGTGCTCTTTTGTAAATTTGTAAATAATGAGACTGAAATTGCAACAAGCCCTATCCTAGGGGAGTGAGATTGCAATTTTTTTTGCTTTTTTGTCTTCAGCTGATTTGATTAAACAAGTCTATTTGCACGCAGTTGATAACAAAAGAAGAGGGCTTGGAACTGTACGAAGACATGGTTTTGGGTAGATCCTTTGAGGATATGTGTGCACAAATGTATTACAGAGGCAAAATGTTCGGATTTGTTCATTTGTATAATGGCCAAGAAGCTGTGTCCACTGGCTTCATCAAGCTTTTGAAAAAGGAAGATTGTGTTGTAAGTACTTACCGCGACCATGTCCATGCACTAAGCAAAGGTGTCCCTGCTCGCCAGGTTATGAGCGAGCTCTTTGGCAAGACCACTGGTTGTTGCAGAGGTCAGGGCGGGTCAATGCACATGTTCTCAAAAGAGCACAATGTGCTTGGTGGCTTTGCTTTCATTGGTGAAGGCATTCCTGTAGCTACAGGGGCAGCCTTCACTAGCAAATATAAGAGAGAAGTATTGAAGGAAGATTGTGATGAGGTGACATTGGCGTTTTTCGGGGACGGGACTTGTAACAATGGTCAATTCTTTGAATGCTTGAACATGGCTGCCCTTTGGAAGCTTCCCATTGTGTTTGTTGTTGAGAATAATTTGTGGGCAATAGGGATGTCTCATTTGAGATCCACTTCTGATCCTCAGATATGGAAGAAAGGTCCCGCATTTGGTATGCCTGGGGTCCACGTCGACGGTATGGATGTTTTGAAGGTGAGAGAGGTTGCACAAGAGGCTATTGGTAGGGCTAGAAGAGGCGAAGGTCCAAGTTTGATTGAATGTGAGACGTACAGATTCAGAGGACACTCCTTGGCTGATCCTGATGAGCTACGTGACCCTGGTGAGCCAATTTGAATCACGTTTATCTTATATTCTTTCATGACTACATCCTAAAACTTAACTGACTTTTTGTGTGGAGGACTTGGTTTTTTTGACATCTCCAAAGAAGAGATTGTGTTTGAATACCATTAATTTGATATAATATGTGTGAGCTTGGCCCAGCTTGTGCATAATTGGTGTAGGATAATTGATTCTCGCGGAGTTGATTATTGAAAAGCTTGAACATTTAACTATGTGAAAACATGGTTTTGTAACGCGGTCTGATATATTCAATGATCTCCCGTTTAAGCTCATTGTTTGTATACGTTGACATGATTAGTAAAAAAAAATCACTAAACTTTGTAGTATGTTATCTTTAAACGCTTTGCTTATCTTTTGGCAGCTGAGAAGGCTCACTATGCAACAAGAGACCCCATCACAGCGTTGAAGAAATACATAATCGAAAACAAATTGGCAAGTGAAGCAGAGCTGAAAAGCATAGAAAAGAAGATTGATGAGGTCGTTGAAGATGCTGTTGAGTTTGCTGATGAAAGCCCCGTCCCAGATCGAAGTCAGTTGCTCGAAAACGTATTTGCAGATCCTAGAGGCTTTGGGATTGGACCCGACGGTAAGTACAGATGTGAGGATCCTAAATTTACTCAAGGCACTGCCCAGGTCTAAACACTGTTTTACGATACTTTATGATTTCAAGACTCGATTGTTATTAGACTTGTTGTATTTCGTTAAGAAATTTAAATTATTCTGTTTTTCATTTTTCACCGATTTTTTTGATTTACTTCTCTGGTATATAATTACATATGAGTGATGAGTTGAAATGGGGTACCAAAGATGAAATAGAAATATGTTTGATGAAAAATGTAACTATTGATCAAATGAATGTTGATGAAAAGTGTGTGATTACTGATGAAAAATGATTTAATGAAGAGAGTGTCATCACTGCTGGAAAAATTACAGAAACTCTATTGAATTTCGATTGAAACTCGAAATTTCCTTGACGTTCGAAATAATATTAAAATATTTTGCAGAATATCCGCCAACATTTTGACCAAAACTTGAAATTTACAAAAATTTAAAATAATATTAATTTTCTTGCTTTTTAAATATTTTAGATTTAAAAATTAAAGTTGGTTCACACCTACAAACTCTACACCCGTACCATACACATGTATATTTCTATCCAAAATCCTAGAAAAAAAGGTATTGTATTATTTTTACTATCAAATTATATTTATTCATATTTTTTAGTAACAAATTTTGGTTATACTATTTAACCAAATTGACTATACATATATCATACGTAGAATATTATTACTATAAATTATGTATAATCATGACAATTAAAGTTATCTAATAAATTCGCAAATATTTCTATGATTTTTCATGATTTCATTATAATTAACATTGAAATTTTAGGTATTTTCAAAAAAAGTTATCGAAATTTTCATAAATTTATTATATATCGACACCAATATTGAAATTTAAAATCTTGCATGTGAGATGTTCAATTTATTATCATAAATGACATACATATTTACTAACATATAAATTGGCAAATAACATTGAATTAGATTTTCCTCATTGACCAAATAATCAATTGCATCAATTTCCATCATAAAATTACCTTATATTGTCAGCAAAAATAGAAAATAGAAATTTTTATAACACTAAATCACATTCAAAAATGTTTTTGCAATTTGCATTAAATATTTATTACTCCCTATTTCATTAAAATAAAATAAAATCAAAACCCTTGAACGTAAGCATCTTTCCCTCCTCATTACGCTTCTCGTTCCCACTTTTGCAGATCAAAGAAAATCACCCTTCTCCATCTTCTTTGCAGATCATAAAATCAAACAAAAATCGAACATTCAAAACCTCAGTAATATTGTTTTACAGTTTCTCCTTACACAGAAGATATTCAAAAGGAAACAAGACAAAAAGCACTGCACTGATTTTGTCAATGGTGGCGTGAACACTTTGTGTAGCCATTGTTAGTTGCATTACAAGTGTCCCTTTCTCTGATTGTTAACTTCAAAGCCCATTATTTTTAAACTGGATTTTCGTTGTGTTTACCCCGGGAAAATTGATTTTTATCATAAAGACTTTACCAGTTTACCTCTTTGGCGCTGTTTTGACCTGGGTTTTTCCTGAATTTCCTTTTGTGATTTTTCTTTGAGGTTTTGGTTCTTATTTGCTCAATTCTCAGTGGGTTTATCTTAAAATCCCAAAATTTAATCTCCTTCAATTATTTATTGAATTTACTGGTAGTTTGAGTTGTTTAGGTCTCTGTTAAATTTTACGAGTTTGTGTTGAGATGGTGAATCATAACAGTAATAGTAATAACATCAATAGAGAGAATGGTGATAAGAATCGGACTAAGGGCTGTAGTGGTGATGGTGGAGGATCCACTATGGTGTGGGCCCCCACTATTTCTGGCCAATCCATGTCTACTAGCGGTGGCGTGGGGTCCCCCTCTAGCCGGAGCGAGGCTTCCATGGGAACTCCGGCCAGTGACCGGACATTCGTTCGGTTAAACAATCTTGATATTCAAGGGGATCATGATGGATCACAGGGGGCTGCTAGGTGAGCTATTTCAGTCTTACATTTCGTATTTTTACATCTGTTGTGATTGTTGATGATGAAATTCTTTATGAGGCTAATGTCGTGTGGATTTTGTGATATAACGAATTTTGTTGGTTGCTTTGTAGTTCAAGTTGTAATGTTTATATATGTAAATGAGTAGATATGGCACTGTTGATTAGATTTAGTTGTAAATTGCTATAAAAATAAGAACTTGCTAATGCAGCATGTGTAAGGTAAAACAATGTAACTGAGGAAATTTTATTTAATGCTGTAGTTTGTGGTTGATGGAGAACATATCTAAATCAAGATAAATACAGGTTTATGTTATGAATTCTATTTAACATGAGGTGCCGCGTTGTGGAGTTGATATATTTTGTGTTTTGGAAATAAATTTGGTTTATATTGGCCCCTTCCACGGATAATTTTTTGGCATTGTGACTATTTGTGGAAAAAATTTGAAAATGATTGAAATATATCTTGTACTACCAAATTTGTGCTTCGAGTGAAGCTATTTTAATGTTCATCTATAACTTTACGATAATATGAACTTTGTAAATATCCATAAGTGTGAAATATCATTCTTGTTCTTTGAAAATTTCTTTTTATAATCAAAATCATCTACACAGCAACAGGAAGAAAAAGAGAGGTCAACGTGCAGTTGGAGGTGATAAGAGTGGTCGAGGGCTCCGTCAGTTTAGCATGAAAGGTTTTTGATTCTCGTCTTATCGCCCCTTATAAATGTTTGTTAATTTTGAAGCTTTATTTGTGCACTTAAAGCTGTATATTGTTTTCAAAAAGTCATGTTTGTTTTCATAATCTGCGCATATTATTTCTGTCACAATTATTATTCACAAGTCGTTATGTCAAGAAGATATAGCTTTTGAGTGACTTGCACTTATTTTCGAATAATCATGGACCTCAAGGAATGTTGATAATCGATTAATATTTTTATTTCAGTAAACAGTTATGATACGTAAAGATTAACCTTTTGCTCTTCTTCTGGATAGTGTGCGAGAAAGTGGAGAGCAAAGGGAGAACTACATATAATGAGGTTCGATTGCTATTTGCTCATACAAATTGTAACGTCTTTTTTGCTCGATTGTTAATTTTCTCTTCTATTTCGAAAAATATAAATAAACATTTTCGATGATATCTAATTTATCTATTTATCTTCACAGGTGGCAGATGAACTTGTCACTGAATTTACATATCCCGACAATAATTCCGCTTCTCCTGATCAGGTTGATTGTCTTTAAGCTTTTCGTATTTTTCTGCATGTAGTTGTTAAAACTTAAAACTACTTATGCTATAATATTTTATTATCGTCAAATATCTTATGTCAGAAACAATATGATGAGAAAAATATTCGACGAAGGGTATATGATGCTCTAAATGTGCTAATGGCAATGGATATAGTTTCTAAAGACAAAAAGGAAATACAATGGAAAGGTCTACCTCGGACTAGTTCGAATGAGTTAAAGGTTACATTTTTCTGCCTTTTTTCCCTTTTCCTTAACATTTTATTCTATTACAAGAAATTGATTCTTGAAATCTTATTACACATATAATTTATTGCAGACTGAACGTCTCGGGCTTAGAAGTCGAATCGAAAAGAAATCAGCGTATCTGGAAGAGCTGGAGGAACAAGTAAGAACCCTCAAGAGGAATTTATTTTTCCTCGCTTTTTTGTGATTGCCATGAAAATGTTCCTCGATTTGCATCTGATTTAGTTAAGAAATCGTTTATTAGTTGTTTTAGATTGTACTCGTATAACAAGCTGCCTACGTACCTCGTATAGGATCAAGTCAAACGTAGTTCTGTATTTAAGTCGTACCAGATAGAAATTTTACAGTCGTATGAGTTGGTCCAACAACCGGCCCCACTAATGAGCAAAAAATGAAGTATTTATAGATTCTATTTTGCACTAATCATGATTTGACATTTGGCTCTATAGTGATCTGCCATCTGTCACTATTGTGATGGTCCACGTATTAAGTACCATCCGGATTAAGTTTATTTGGATATCCATAACCCGCTACCAAGCGACCCGGTTCAAATCCGCAGGTAGTATTAATATACACTAGCCTCGTATATTTACTTCGTATATACCATCTCGTCTCGTGTATAAGGTGTTATGTGTACAGAATATCTAATATATTACAATTATATTGCACTTCGTACTGTCGTTATATTTGTACTCGAATTTACTCCGTATCAGCATCATATATCTGGAAATTGATGAGTCATTCTTACGAAGTATGAGTAAATCCTGATATAATTACAATCATTCGTGTATTGTGGAGCCCACTTGTGTCATATCACATGAACGGTTGCAATTCTTTGAAACCAGACTCCCGAATTGAGAATGACGTGAAATTTGGACCATAGTCTAATTGTAATACATTTAACGTTCAACTCGTTCGTGCCTATGTTTTGCTGTAGTATTTTGGTCTTCAAAACCTCATAAAACGCAACAAGCAACTATACGGCTCGGGAAATGCTCCAAGTGGTGGAGTCGCATTGCCTTTCATTTTGGTGCAGGTAGAGTTTATTCGTTTACAAGGGTTGAAATTGTAATTTGCTTTTACTAACTGGGCTTATAATAATTTCTCAAACCTCGGGTTTTTTTCGTAATTAAGATCTCAAGACTCTCTCTATGCTATAATCCCTTTATGTTGTGTTTGGATCGAAAGATTTGAAAGCTATGGATTTCAAATTTATCAACAAATCCATTTAGGATGTGTTTGGATCGAGTGATTTGAAATCTATGGATTTCAAATTCATCGATAAATCCATTTAAGTTCGTTTGGATGATGATGGATTTCAAATCCCTCGCCATTCATTTTAAGCTCTTTTCTCCACAACTACGGTGGATTTCAAATGACACCATTTGAAATCCTTCCTCCAAATCCACTCCTCAAATCCAAATCCATCGATCCAAACGCACCGTTAAGTTCTTTTGGATGAATTCAAGTTATCATGGATTTCAAATCCCTTGGTATTCATTTTGAGCTATTTTCTCCACAACTATGATGAATTTCAAATATCTCTAACGGTGCGTTTGGATCGATGGATTTGGATTTGAAGAGTGGATTTGGAGGAAGGATTTCAAATGACACCCAATATGGTGTCATTTGAAATCCACCGTAGTTGTGAAAAAAATAGCTCAAAATGAATGGCGATGGATTTGAAATCCATCATCATCCAAACGAACTTAAATGGATTTGTCGATGAATTTGAAATCCAAATCACTCGATCCAAACACACCCTAAAATCCATTTTAGAGTCATTTGAAATCCTTTTTCCAAATCCCTTCCTCAAATCCAAATCACTCAATCCAAACATGCCCTTAGTTAATTCTGCATTTTAAACCTCTAGCTTTTTCGGATTTTAATGCGTATTAATAACTGCAGACTCGTCCTCACGCCACCGTGGAGATCGAAATATCCGAAGATATGCAGCTTGTACATTTCGATTTCAACGCCACTCCTTTTGAGCTACACGACGACAATTATGTTCTCAAAGTGATGAAATTTTGCGAAAATCGACAAAATTTTGTCGATAATTCATCAGCACGACAAATTATCCCAACGGGCGTCGATGAAAGCTCCAGCATGGCGAACGTTTCGGGTCCCACCTCGTCTCCCCATCCCGCCATATTGAAGGCTCGTTTTAAGCATGAAAATGGAATATCTAGGTAATGCCATCTCATCACGTCCCGTGTGGGGTCCGCTGTAGAGAAATACTCGAGCTTTTTGGGTTTTGATGATACTTACTAATGATCAGTCTCGTTTTTAGTTACAATCGAGCATTTTTTGAGTAGGTTTAGAGATTTGTGGTCGTTTATTTGTTCAATGTAGGCACCGATAATTATAATCTGCGGTCGTTTTTGGTATTTGATCTTTTGTTAGATGCTATATTGAACTCGAAATGGGTTTTTTCTAGTTTATCGAATACATTATACATGTTTGATCGTATCAGAGACATGATTTATTTTGTACTCGACCGTTATAAGTATGCCTTGAATGCTGAGACATTTAGTGTATAATTTGTGGCTCGCAGTTCTTAAGAATCATTCAATATTATCTTATGAGACTTTTGGAAAATCTTAATCATTTTGTAATTATTAAAATTCTCACCTTTTGAAAATTATTAATATAAAGTATCACATTTTTCTACAATTACAACTTAATATATAAAAATTCTTATAATTTAATTCCTTATAAATCTTACAAATAGACATCTTAATATCTAATGTTTATATATATAAGTGAACAAAATTTGTTAATTATACAATAAAGGGTGGGGAGGGGGTAGGTGTGGGTGTGTAATTTTTCTTATTTTATTTGTCTCATAAATTTAATTTCATTTCATCCTATTTTTCTCAAAATTACTTGTTACCCTTTCAATTTCGACGTATTTTTAATGGTGTAAATACGTAAATAAAGTAGTTATTATTATTTTTTAAAAAATATGCATTTGAATGTGTATTATTTAAATCGATTGCATATAATATATATATATATATATTAATATATATAAAAATATTATGTCGGCGTGTAAGAACAAAAATATTCATATCCAATCATAAGACGTCTAATTGTTTTTGCATAGAACTTAGAGCATCTCCAACCCACGCCAAATTGGCGTGAGTGGAGTACGATTGGCGCTGGGTTGGTCTCCAACCCAGCGCCAATCTTTGCGCTAAAATGGAGCGCAGTACAGTGCTGCGCTAGATTTGGTGCAGCACTGTGCTGCGCTATATATTTTTTATTTTTTTTAATTTCTTTATTTAATTTTGCAAATTGGTCCTTTTTCTTTTTGTTTAATTTTAATGTAGTCCTTTCAAATTTATAAAGTTTAAAGTATTTTCAATTTAACCCTTATAAGTTTAATTAGTTACAATTATATCCTAATTATTATATTTTATTCAATTATACTTTAATTTAAGTTTATAATTAAATTATAAATACATATTTATAATCTAACTTATATAAAATGCATATTGTATTATTAATTAGTTTTACTTGCTTTCAATTTAGCCCATAACATATAATTTAATTCAACATATACTAAAACATATAATTTAATTCAATATATACATAAACATATAAGTTATATTTAATTGAACTTGAATAAAATAAAAATTTGCATAAACTAAAAGCATTAAAAATACATTACTTGGATTTGCATAATTAAAATATTAAAAAACATTAATAGGGGGGATATCGGTGTCATCTCCACCAATATTACCAAAATATTGGCCAAAAAAGTTTGTCGGATTCGACTGTTGGCTTCGTTCAGCATTAAAAAAGTTTGAAATATCGAAATGCAATTAATATAATTTTTAATAATTTAATAATAATTTTATTTTTATTTTTGTGATTTTTATTAACAAAGTATATTTTTTTGGGTGAAAATGTACAATACGTAAAAGTTTTGGGCTTTATTTGTGATAGATTATAATATTATAAAAAAGATGGAAAAATGGAATATTCGGTAAGATTCCTTTTTTGTGCAGTGAATAGTGTTCTGGATTGGAGAGGATTTACTGTAGCTGCCCCAAATTGGTGCAATTTTTGCACCAAATTAGAGTTTTGGGTTGACATATAATGCAAAATGAGGGACCCTAGATACTTTGAGGACATTTAATATTCTGGCATGTTCCTTAATAGTGCATTCAATTAATTTTTGTTAATATGTTACCTCCAACTTAATGTATCATTACAATAGTACTATGGCCTATGAGTGAACTTTATAGCTATTTCACTTAAATATCATAGATTTGAATCTTACAATATGAGAGCATTGTACTAGTACTATCATAAATTTATATGTAAGACATTAATATTTGATTTAATGAAGATTAAATATATTTTTTACTGTGTCGGTGTGTATGCGAGGCTAATATTCAGACAAATTTTAACAAATAAAAAAAGTTATTATTAAAAAGGGTTATAAATTTGAGAAATAAAAACATAAAATGGGTAACTTATATAAAGTTGAAAATAGTACAATGATATTAAATAGTAACAAATTAGTTGTCTTGTGAGATCCCATGATCCTAACTTAAATAAAAAAAATGATTAAATAATAACAAATTGAAAATAGTACAATGATTAAATAATAACAAATTGTTTGTACTTGTGAGATCCCATTATCCTAACTTAATTCAAAAAAATTGCAATGTTGTGTATTAAGTTCATCAAAGAGGATGTAGTTGAAAAGTATAATATAATGTTTGAAAAAAAAAAACTGAATATAAAAAGCATTGTATATATGTAATAATATTATAGTTTCTTGAGCACTTTGGAGGTTTACAATGAATGCAGAATTATACATAGTGTAAATTAATCGAGTCGAGCCAAATACATAGTTGTTTAAGGTTATTTAAACTGCAATTAACCTTTGAAAATCCAATTCGGACTCTAGTAACTTAATTATTTTATATATATTTATTATTCTTTATTAATAGAGCCGGGTTTTTAAAACTTATCGAACACATAATTTTTTTTCAAGTTGAATTAATCAATATCAAATCGTAAAACTCGAATGAATTTATATCCGGTCGAACTCAAGTCGAATATTAACTTTTTTTCCATTTTCAGTCTTAAAATTATAAATAAAAAGAGAACATAGAAATGGCCCTTATTTTGATATAAACTCTAATAAAAAGTGGCCTCCACATTTATGAATTCTTCTCCTACTACCAAATTATTATTATTAAAATTAAATTGCTTGTGGACCAGACCACTCTGACATACTACCTATCCAACCTAGAAATTGGACATAACTATTGTTTGACACTAAAATGTCTAAATTAATTTTTACATAAGAACAACTAATGTTTTAAACATGCAAGTATTATATGCATATTGTTTTAAATGAGATATTTTCTCTTTTGTACACAATTATACACTTTTTTTATTAGATGTAATCTCTAAATTACCACATTTTTTAAGAAATTATAGTTAGATTTTAGACCCCAATAATGCATATTTTGACACTTCCCACTAAGAGTGTTCAATATTTTTTTTGTTAATTTAAAATCGAATTGTGAAGTGCGATTTTAAATGTATGGAATTCAAATTGCCATTTTAAAAATCAATTAAATGGTGCAATTTTGGAGTGTTTGGTCTTGGACAGTTTGCAGTTTTATCTAACAAGAAAGGTGAATTAAATTAAACTAAAAATTACATATTTAGAATTTGGCATAAAAATTTTAGTCTTTCTACATTGAGTAATGATATATACCACCGTTTTCATACCACCGATTTTTCACTATTTCTATTATTAGTCAATAATCATTTGAATTTAATTAATTCAATTGAATTCAATATATTCACACTTTCTAAATCAAGGGGAGGTGAAAAATTGGTGATATAAAAACGGTGGTATATAACATTACTCTTCTACATTTGTCTAATTTAAACTAACAATATATTTGACATAAATAAAAACTATGATTATCTAAACAATATTAATACAAAACTACATGATGATATAATAAAAGTTTCACAAAAGTTTAAAATATCAAGAATAATCTTCATACTAAATACTCCATAATAATAATGAAATAACCTATAAGGAATAAAAACTGTATGAAAACTATATAAATTATCAAATATCAAAGTCAAATTGCATGCAAGGCTCAAATAAACATTGAAAATATAATTTCTTTCATACTTTTAACAAATATATTAGTAACTACCAAACCAACATATCAATAAAGTTTGACCACTTAATTAAATATTTGCACACAACTCTAACAATGAAGAGTATCAAGATAATAAAGTAAAAGTGCATGTTGTTTCGGTAATAATTTAATGCTTTTTAATGTAACAAAAGGATTAAATTAAATTTATATATACATTTATTTAGATTAAAACAGTTACCAAACCAACTTTGGCGTTGTATTTTTCTTTTAAAATCGAATCTATAATTTGCATAAAAGATTAACAAAAATAATTTGATGCAATTCAGTTCGACTATTTCAAAAATTATTACCCAATCAAAATTATTACCGAATCATACTCTCCAAAAAAAAAAAAAAAAAAAAAACAATTAACAAATATATTTGAGTTGAACTTGATCTCAAATTAAGAAAGAGTGATTATTTTTTACTCTTTAAAACATATCTTAATCAAATTAAACTCGTGAAATTACATTTCGAAATTTTAAATTTCATCAAGTTAGGTCACTTACACCCTTAATGTGGACCACTTTTTTTTTGGTACTAAATTTGAGTAGTTGTAATAGTTACTACTTACTACATTTTGAACGATGTTGAAAAGATGTGACAACAAATCAAATAACTTCTAGGGCTGCTCTCATTACCTTACATATTAATTGCATTCATCAGAGTATTTAATTTTTAAATTTTATCATAGGACTATAATTTTATTATAGTGGGGTTAACATTGTACCCCAAAAAAGATACTTTTGATTTGGCAAATATGGATAATTTTTTAGAGCTCTTCATAATAATATATTATAATATGTATATAAAATAGTGAAGCTTTTATATATATATGGATATTATATAAATGTATACTTCATGAGATAAAGTTTAAATATTTTCAGACAAATAAAGTAGAAAATCATGTAAGGAATGATATCAATCTTCCATAATTATTATAAATATGACTATGAATACCCTTACATATTTAAATTACCTTTATGCAACTAAAAAAAATTCAAATATACTGTAAATATTTTCTTCACTTCTTTAATATAATGTTTTACAATATATCTTATTATGACACAATCATTTACACAAATTAAAAAAAATTATACATTTTTCGAATCATCTACATTATACATTTATGGCACGATTGTGTACATGCACGGTGACCACAAAAATAAAATAAAATAAAGAAGTAAAAGTTTGGCTATGTTTATTATTGAGTATTTTTGTCATTTACTTAGAAAGGAGAATGAGAGTGGATTTAATACAATAATTTTTGGAGCTACATTATCTATCCGTAACCATATATCATATTAAAAATGGAGCGCTACATATAGATAATCAATTAATATACAAATTAAAATATTATATACATATAATATTACATATACTGTAGCTGTAGTTGGATTCGATTTTTGCCCACAAATAATTCATAATTTTCAAAAATTTGTTAGACACTTACTTGTCAATTCCATCATATCATTTTTGATGTGATTTGAATTGAGTCAATCGATTAAAATAATCTCGCATTTTCAATGAACAAGTTTTATCAGCATTAAAGTCATTATTTATTGACTAGAAAAATGATGTGTATGTATTAATTTTTTTTTAAAAATTATTTATGCATATATGGAAAATTGATTCCAAATTAATGGTTGCAATTATTTATCATTAAGTATAATTTGATTTAATATTTAAGGAAAAATAAGTAAACTTCTTGGTAATAAAATACACCAAAATAATTACTACAAATAAAATTGAAAAACATGTTTAATATTTATTTTTCTTAATACGTGGCTATCAGCTTGGCGATGCTAGGAATAAGATGGGGGACACGAGGGTGATGATGTCATCTTTTAGGCATGATGACGACAGAATCCAAAATTTTATCCGCCATTGTAGTGCCACGGGGCGTTACAACGACTAGATATTGATAAATGGAGACAATCTTGAAGAATCTTACGCGCAGGCATAGAGCGTGCACAACACTTTCATCGATATATATATATAATGAGAAGTCTTCCAATTTAGTAAAATCGAGAAAAATAAATTAACTAATTAAGCGTCGAATCTAAACAAAGAATTTACGAGTCTATGTTTTCGAAAAAAAAAAGATGATATTAATTATGTTTATGCAATTTGGGTTTCGTTTAAATTTTCATTCTGATGCATTTCAAAACAATTTTAGAGTATTATTTATCTTGCATACATGTATATTCCTTTCAAACAATATCACTAATTACTTTCAAATTGAACGAAGAATCTAGATATGATAGTTCATTGTTTTATTATTTCAACAATTTATTCTTCAAATTAATAGTTAGAAAATATTGCACAAAATCATGTTTTAACTTTTAAGTTAGAGATTAATGTTAAATAAAAAAAATTTATTTCACAAATCGAAATCATAGGTACATATTGTTGTATTTTCAGATCATACTTTCATTTTTCGTAGATTGCTAATAAATGATAATGTTCATAGGAACTTAAATTAATATTTTTTTTCGGAATATACATATTATATACATATAATATATTTATATACCACGCGCCTTTTCTGTTGGTAAAATGGAGGCATCATTTTTCCTTGTCATTTATTGCCACAATAGTTTTCCCTTAAAAACAATAAAAAAAAAAATCCCACTTTTTCCCTTAAACCTTCTATATTTTCCCATTTGATCCCATATTTTCCTTAACCTTTTCATTTCCATTACAGGAAATAACCTTTTTTTCTCTGCAAGATTTGCAAAGTCTATTGAGATTTAACCTAAAAAACATGGATAAAATCCATAAAAAGACAAACAAACGGCCAAAGAACAAGAAAAATCAGCCACTTAAGGTTGTCTACATAGCAAACCCTATCAAGTTCAAAACCAGTGTTTCAGAATTCAGAGCCCTTGTTCAAGAACTCACCGGACGAGACTCCGATTCACCGGAAACCGCCAGGTTCGCGGTGGCTGACGACGTCTCCGGCCGCCATGGAGCGGCGGCAGCCGCCGTGGAAGTGGCGGAGGAGGGCAGTGTTCATCATGAAGTGACAACATTAGGGTTTAATAGTAGTAATGGTCATGGTGAGTTGGCAAACGGGTCGGGTGGGTCGATGTTCGGGTCGTACTACAACCCGGAAGTGTTTGACCCGATGATGATCAATAACTTCCCTTGGGGTGGTGACTTCTAATCTTTGGCATGAAGGTGTTTATTATTGATGCTCTCAAGAATTTTAATGAAATTGTTCTATTGAAATTAATTAGGTATGAGTTTTCTTTTTTAATGTTTATGTTTATTGTTATGATTATTTTATAGACTTTGAAAAAAAAAAAGTTGTGGAGATTCTATATCATTTTAGTGTAGTACTAGCTAGGCCTTGAAGATTTTTCTAAGTTTATTCCCCTTATTTTCATGAAATACTAATCCAAATTGTAATATAATTATGGTAGTGATGTGGAGAAAACAAGGAAAATTTCAATTGTATTATTAATTAATATTTATTTTGTGATTGATTATTCTTAATTTGTGAAGTAAAGCTATTTTATACAAAGCTAGTTCAATCACGATGGAATAATAATATGTGATTTATGATCGATAAACGTAGTTCAGTGAGAGGAATCACAATTAGGGATGACAAACAGCCAATATCGGGTCGATCGAATGAGTCCTAGGGTGGCACCAGTTAGTTTTTTGCAATCTCGAAAATCGAACCAATCACCACTATTACACTTGGAATTGGAACTTAAACCATCAGGGCCCAATTGGTTGGCACGTCTAACTCCGAGAACTTGTTTTCATGATAAAAATGAGAAATGTGATTTGAAAGATAGAGATTAGATGAGATTTTTAAGAGAAAAAAAAGTAATAATTGTGGTTGATGTGATATGTTTTTTATTGTGAGAAATTTATTTTGTTGATATTTAAATGTAATTTTTAGTAAATATGTTAAGTCAAAATTGTTGATTTAGACGTCATAATGGATCTTATTTTAATCGTTGCATTATTTTGAATTAGAATATGTAATTAATTTAATTTTCGGCTTTGAAAGATAGTTGAAAAAATCCTTTTAATTGATTGTATTAACTGTCAAATCATAAATAGTAAAATTTATTTGTTGGAAGAATTTTTTCAAATTATTTGTAATTTTAAGAGAATTTCTTATAAGAATTTTTTCATGATGTGCCAAACAAATAAATTTCTCGAAAATTTTTACTCTGAAAAACATTTTTGAGGATATAGATGGCCATCCAATTGACCCCTCAGAAGTCTAACTCATGAGTACTCACTACAATTTTTTTTCTTTCCTTTTTGGGTATTTTTAGTCTATTGCTCATCCAAATTAATATTCAAATACTGAACTTACGAAACAAAAAGATATAATAATTATAATAATTGATTTTAATTGGTGAACGTGTATATATGATTGATATATTTCAATTCAGAACCTAAATTGACGGACTGCGGAGATGCTACGGTGACAGCCAACAGAGATTGAGGGAGAAAGGAGGAGAGAGAATAGTGTAAGGAAAATCATTACAAGAGTGCAACTCGAATCGAGTATAGTCTTGGAACTATTTCAAGTTTAGTTCAACTAGCTTAATTTTGTTTTTTTGTTTTAATTTGTGATTCTTATTTATTTATTTAATTAATAAATAAAATAAATTAAAATATAATTAAAATATAAATATAAAGTTCGACAACATTGAGCAAAGAAAATTGGGCTCGGACTCAATTTACATAGATATATATAAATATAAATATTTTTATTTTTATCTTTGAGCTAGGTTGAGTCTTTTTCTCATACTCGTTAAGCTTGAGCCATCATTGTCATCATACTCGACTCAAGTCATATTATTAAAAAAAATTAAACTTTTTTTACGATTATATTGAAATTTGAAATATTAAAAGTGTGTAACCCTCTCTTGCTATATAATCTTTTATTAATTCCTTACTTGGGAATATACATATTCTACCCCAATGCACCCAAAATATCCTTTGCTTAATACTAAAGAAATTTAATTCCTTTTAAAAACTTCCCAAAAACCAATCTACAAAACAAATTATATTCTTCTCATTCATATATACACCATAGCCATTAGCCATATTATTGAAGCTAATATCCTTAATTATTGTGAAGATGGGGCAATCTCTCAACAAATTTGGTGTTCTATTTCTTTCGATTTTACTATGCTAGAATTAAATACAAACATATTATATTTTTGATAAATTTTAATGAATTTATTTATGTGCAGGAAATGAGCAAAAGAAAGAAAATGAAATTGTAGCTATTATCGAACAATGTTACGATAAATACTTTGTAAATACTGAGAATTGGAGCTCTACGGATTTTTATCATGCAGTTTGCGAGACTGTCGAGTATTTCAAATTTTCTACTTCTATTTATTTTATTTTATTTGCAATTTTATGCAAAAAAAAAAAAAAACCTTGATAAATTCTTTGATTTTTTTTTTCATTTTAATTTTGCAGAGAAATTAACAAAACAATTGGTAGCACACAATTCCGGCTGCCACATACTAGAACACTTGAACATGCATACGAAGTAAGTATATATTTAATTATGATAATAGGACATGATAATTTTAGCATAAAGTATATAATTTCTAAGGCAGGTTTATTGTAAAATCAGGATTTAATTACAATTTAATAATATATGACAATTAAATGGGCATTAAAAAATGATTTATTTTCCCTATAAGTAGGTCTGCATTTATTTGTTTATGAGAAGATTTGCTGCACACGTTTCAGGTTTGGGTCTTCAACTGCTCTCATATTTGCCTATTTGGTACTAAGACTATGCTGATTTCTTCTATCATCCATAAAATATTTTAATTTGCTAAATTGGAATTAAAAAAAAAAGTTTAAATCAATCAAACAACAATCAATAATGAACTTTAATCTAATCCATCTCAACCCGAACTTCGATTCTTCCTGAGCGTAATTTTATTTTTCAAATTGAACAAATCGAACTCAAATGAGCTTAAACATGTTAACATATAATCCGCAATTATTTTATTTTATTTTTAAATTTCAGAAGCATCATATGGGCAAAGGAAAATCATTGAGCAAGGAAGAATTTCAAAAGATCCTCGAAGAAGTGATTTTCGACAGTGGAATTACGAATATTGGTGCAAAAGATATGCTATTTTACCTATATGGAGTGCCAGCCACAGCCTGGTTCTTAAAGCAACGTTTGGTTCCAAAATTAATACCAAATGAAGTTTTCATACCTGTTGTCACATCTGCTACAGTTTTTCTTCTTGCAAAACTTAACAAGATATGAAAATACTCATTAATTCTTAAATTATTTATAAGTTGATAATTGTATTATCGAGTTTCATTTATGTTAGTCGGATTTATTTAGCGACACGTTTATTACAATATTGGCTTCATAAGACAGAACATATATACTGCAAATTTAGCCTCATTATAGTTATAGTTGCAAAGGTAATATCCTATATATGAGATTCTTTTATTTGCAAATCCGATTATAAAATAGATGGGGTTTCATGTTTGCATGCATACCCGTTAAAAAAATTGTGAAATATACGTAAAATAAGTTAATTTATCCATTTAAAGGACACATCATATTGAACTATTAATTTCTACAAGATAAATAAAAAATTTGAAATTGCAATAGGGTTTACTAACTCCGGGATTAGATGAGAGCTTATATTGCAAAATAATTATGCAACGGTATTTGAAGCCATTGAATAAATAACCCATATAATTATTGAATATTTTTCTATCTCCATAGAATGAGCCGTGAAATTAATAATTTAATGAAATATTACTTAAAAGTATGATATATATATATATATAGTTCTATATATAGATTCTAAATCCGGTTGCGTCGCCAAATGTCAAAGAGCAAGCGGTTATAGTGGTTGATGAACAGGTCTTTCTTGCATGAAATCTGCCATTGTCTAAACATAGTCCAGTGAGATTTTCTCTGTCCCATTTGACCACAACATTCTAAAATCCCAGAACAATTTATGAAAAATGTAGAAATAAATAAATAAATTTAATTGTTTGGCTCAAGTTATTTGTCTCCCTTCTTTCCATTTTCATCACAAGTAGGGAGGAGAGAGAAAGCACGATCAAAGAAGAGAGAGAGAGAGAGAGAGTGAAAATTAAACAAAGATTGTTTCTCATCTACATGTTCTTGATTAATTTTTGCATGGCTTAGCTATGCAAATACAATTTAAAACATCCAAATCAATGCAAATATGTGATTGAATGATTGAAAAATCTTGAGAAAAAAAAAAGATCAAAATCTAACAAGATATGAAGGCGTGGGAGGCAACAGTGCGTAGAACGCAGGCTGCAGCGAAAAAACGAGCCAACACGATATTCGGGACATCATACGCAGTAGAAAACGTCGATCAAATCGAAGAAAATAACGACGATCAAGAAGAAGAAGAAGAAGAAGAGCATGCAAGTGGAGAATTATACCATGCGGAGAAATTTCTCCCAAACGGAGACTATTACGCCGGTTATTGGGCCGACAATTTCCCACACGGGATGGGTAAATATTGGTGGACCGATGGATGTATGTACGTCGGAGAATGGTTTAGAGGCAAAAAAATGGGCAAAGGCACATTTAGTTGGCCCTCCGGTGCTATCTATGTGGGCAATTTCAAGAGTGGTTTCATGGACGGCGAAGGGACTTATACCGGTGCTAGTGGCGGCACATATAAAGGGTATTGGTTGATGAATTTGAAGCATGGATATGGTGTTAATGAGTATATTAATGGTGATGTTTATGATGGGGAATGGAGTAAAGGGTTGCAAGAAGGACAAGGTAAGTATCAATGGAAGAATGGGAATTCCTATGTTGGTGAGTGGAAAAATGGGAATTTTTGTGGTAAGGGACAAATGTTTTGGACTAATGGGAATGTATATGAAGGGAATTGGGAAGATGGATTGCCTAAGGGGAATGGTACTTTTAAGTGGGAAGATGGGAGTTTTTACGTCGGGAACTGGAGTAACGATCCTGACGAACAGAACGGGACGTTTTACCCGTCTGGTTCGCTTCTAGAAGGTAAGAATCTCGATTGGGATCCTCAACAAGTGTTTACAAATGACCTCAAGGGTTGCATGATTAGCCCTATGGAGAAGATCCCGGTGTGGCCGTCTCAGAAGAAGCTCTCGATTTGGAGGTCGTCTAATTTGAAGGGCGGTGGGGCCCAGGATTCTAGCGTTAGGCCTAGAAGAAACTCCGTCGACGGTAGGATAGACACTGGCGGCGGTGGTGGTGTAGATAAAGATTTGGGTAGGATTCGTTTGTCCGATGGGGCGGCACCGTCACCTTGGACCGGTGGCTCGGTTGATAACGAAGGGGACGACCCGTTGGCTGGTTTTTATAGCGATAGTGGAGTAAGTTCTCGAGGGACGCCGCTTAGGATACCGAAGGTGGTGAAAAGACAAGGGGAGACTATATCGAAAGGACATCGAAATTACGAGCTTATGCTTAATTTGCAGCTCGGGATTAGGTAAGTTTTTCGTTATAGTATGCATTATACAAGCAAGTCTTTTTTCATCAATTTAGTATCGATATTTTGTTATCGATTATGAATAAATGTGGATATCGTTGCAGACATTCCGTGGGCCGGCCCGGCCCGCCTCCGTCGCTCGACTTAAAGCCATCATCTTTTGACCCTAAGGAGAAATTTTGGACAAAATTTCCTCCTGAGGGTTCAAAATATACTCCACCCCATCAATCTTGTGAGTTTAAATGGAAAGATTATTGTCCAAAAGTATTCAGGTAATAATAATTTTAATATCTATAATCCAAGATTATTGTGTTCAAAATTTTGAAAAAAAATCTTGATTTTATTGAAGGACATTGAGGATGTTGTTCAAGGTGGATGCAGCAGATTACATGCTATCAATATGTGGTAATGATGCATTAAGAGAACTTTCATCTCCTGGAAAAAGTGGAAGCTTTTTTTACTTAACTAACGATGATCGTTACATGATAAAAACGATGAAAAAAGCTGAAGTAAAAGTGAGATTTCTAAATCCCGAATCTCTAATATACAAATATAAACCAAAATCGTCGTCGAGAAAAATCCCTTTATCATTTTAGTTAACTTTTTATTTATTGGCACTGGCAGGTGCTGTTGAGAATGTTGAACGCTTATTATAATCACGTTCGAGCGTTTGAGAATACTTTAGTGACCAAATATTTTGGTTTGCATTGTGTCAAATTGAATGGAATGAAGGTATGATCAGAGTCTCGAAACAATCAAAATCACAATAAAAATATTAATCATATTAGATTTTTGTAGTTCTTGAATATGTGTTGATGTGGTTATTCATATAGGTGAGGTTCATCATCATGGGGAATTTATTTTGCTCTGAGTATATGATCCATAGAAGATATGATTTAAAAGGATCAACATTTGGGAGGTTGACCGATAAACCAGAATCAAAGATTGATGCAAATACAACGCTAAAAGATCTTGATCTCAACTTCATTTTTCTACTTCAAAAGACGTGGTTTCAAGAATTTCGAAGGTATATTTTTGAAAGTATTTCAATCCAAACCGAGCGCAATCGAATCTACGTCATCTAATAAATCACACTTACTAAATTATTAGTTGAATTCAACCACACTAGGAATACCCTTCTCTTTTCATTTCACATAAATTGCAACATCACCCCTAAAGTTTGTCGTAATTACATATATATCCTCTCGTTATTAGAAAAATTACATCTACAACCCCTGATACGCCAATGATATTAAATGTGTTCGCTTAAGTTTATGTTATTTTCGATGCTATTTATAATTAGGCAATACCTCAGTCGTGTCGATGTAATTTATATATTTTTTAAAACTATTTTTTTCATTAAATTAAATAAATGACAAATATATATTATGCAGACAAGTTGACAGGGATTGTGAGTTTCTTGAACAAGAAAGAATCATGGATTATAGTCTCCTAGTTGGTCTTCACTTCACAGAATCTTTACATGATGAGTTGCATACCCCCACCAGTGCTCTCACCCCTCATGGTAAATTACTAAACTGCCCCTAAAATCTTGTACCAAATTTCATTACATCATTTTTAGATTCAGCAACATTATTTTAAATCCTAAAAACCAAATTTCTTATATCATTTCTGCAGATAATGGCGGATCGGAAACAGATTCACTTCCTCGTTTATCCCGAGTAGATGTAGATCAACTGCTTATGGACCCTGCAGGGTAAGACATATATCTATATTTGAGGGTACTTTTGGAAATTTGTCTATTACAATGTCCGGTTACTTGAGGGTATTTTCGGGACTTTGAGTTAGAGCATGTATATATTAATGCATTATAGGGTTAGGTTATGAGAATATCTCTTATTCACATAATCCATTTACTTATATGCATTTCACCTATATAAAATAATTCATTAAATATACAACTTGATGTAAATTTATAATGAGCGGGGATTGCCCATACCCAGACTTGTTCAATAGAAAATTTACCCAATTCGGACCTGATGACATTAGGTAGCTCCCATCGGGTGCAATTTTCACCCATGGATATTTTAGCCGAAATTTGTCCGTACCCGCAATCCTATACCCAATAATACCATGAGGGTTTACCCGACTTAGACCTAACCCCGTACCTGGTCAGTCGGGTCTAACTTTTTTTGGACCCATTGGGTATGCGATCGGGTCCAGGTAAAATACTTTTTGTAGCCATTTTGCGAGTTGGGGTTTGGGTCTGGGTATTCCTAGCGCATGAAAGTTTCCTTAGATCCAATCAACAATTTCAGTAACAAGCATATATAACGGTTTTTATCGAACCTATTATTAGCTTTCGAGGAAATTTTCAAAAGATGTGCTAAGAACTTGGGTTTGTTTTTGCAGGTGGGCTAGCATAAAATTGGGAATCAACATGCCAGCAAGGGTGGAAAGATTTGAGAGACAAAGCGAAACTGAACAACAATTAGTAGGAGAACCGACCGGAGAATACTATGATGTAGTACTGTTCTTCGGCATCATAGACATTCTTCAAGATTATGACATTACCAAAAAACTTGAACATGCTTACAAATCCATCCAATACGACCCAAACTCAATCTCAGCCGTTGATCCTAAACAATATTCGAGGCGATTTCGCGATTACGTTTTCAAAGTGTTTGCAGAAGACATGTGAAGATTATGTATTGGTCTTGATGGTCTTTTATTATGTGAATTCGTTTTTATTTTTCGGATGACGAGGAAAACTTGTAGCCGTTACGTTTAGGTGCATATAGGTAAGCTTCGTTGTTGTGAGTTTTTTACTTTTTTATTTTGCATATATTCTTTTGTTTGTTGTGTAATATTCTACCCAAGTTTGAGGTGAGAAAGGTTTTGGTTATGTTGTTCTTGGATTGTTCTTTTATATTTGTTTGCAAAACCTTGGAGTTTAGATTAATAGTATGATATGGTGCAAAGTGCACATATTATATAATAATGTAAATGAATTTGTTCCAATATGAATTTGAGTGCATAACTCAAGTCAACCTTTTTTTTTTCAATGGTCTTATTTGACACAATTTACAAAAATTGAGTATTCAAATATAAAAAATCAATAAATTGAATACCAAAGTGCCCCTATCAATATAAATTTGGTTTGAAAATGTTCTTTTTTTTCACCTTTTTATTATCTAGAATCACTTCTCAATTTAAAATTTTGATAATGAATTAATTTAATGAAAATTATACATAATAATAATATTAACAAAATCACTTATGAGTTAACACTAACTACTTCCTCTATTATACTATTTTTGCTGCGAAAAAGTCTAATCAAAACTCAATTTTTTAGTATATATTCTCATAAAAAATGTATGTGATTTGTATAATAAAATTTTAAGAAGAGTGAATAATCATAACACACTCGCCCAAAATTCATAGATTACATAAATCACAATGGTTTTTTAAGGTTGTTTGTAATATTTAAAAATTATAGTGTAATAAATAATAAAAAAATAAAAAAAATATTATATATAAAGAAATCTTCAAAACCCCGTCCTTTGCTCACTACTTATGGTCCAATTTTCACCCATAAAACACACACACACACACACACACACACAAGAAAAACCAAACAAAAACAAAAGAACACCATCAATCATCATCAACACTTCAAAAGCAAAAGCCAAGAATTGAAATTGAAGGCGGGTGGCTCCTAATACTTCACTTCAGTTTATCTCCAAATCCACAATTTTCCCTTTCCACACATTCCCAACACACTCCTCAAACACAAACACACATTTTTTCCCATCTTTAATAAACCTTTAATTGTGTATACGTATATGCAAAACTGTGTGTATATATCGGTATATATTAGTTGGGTTTGTAATTGTTGATGAGCCATGTCTGTACACTCAGCGGGTCAACTTGTTCAGTCTGTGAAACTCTTCGCTGGGATCACTGTTAATAATAATTGTAAAAAAGATTTGGTTTTTGCTGATTTTGTTGGGTTGTGCGGTGGCAAGAAATCGAAGCATCGTAGGAGGGTCGGTGGTGTAAATAACGGTAATGTTCAAAGGAACCGTTTCTTGGGTTTAGCAGGGCAGAAAAAGAATTGGGCTTGCTCTGTTAAGTCTGTTCTTGAACTTGAACGTGTTAACAATGGCTCCGATCAAAAGTCTTCTGATCTTAAACCAAAGGTGGGGTTGGCTTGAGTTGTGTGTGTGTCTGTGTGTTGGTTTTCTTGTTTGATTTATTGAAAATATGGATTTTTTTTATGATTGTTGAAATTACTGATACGGTAATGTGGTAATGTGATTCTGATTAGGCCTTCCCCTTTTGGTGGTAATTATGCTATGTTTTATTTACAAGATTTTGCTGTTAGATGTCATCAAAACAAGCCCAACCAAAGCATAAAGAAAGCTTAATGTTATCAATCTTAAAAGAGTTCTTAACTTTAGCAATCTTTAGCAATGGAGAAAGTTGATTTAGTAAATAAGAGTGCTTTACTTTGTTGAGAATTATTATCTCCCAAAAGTAATGAACATTTGTGAGTTACAAAGCTGAGGTTTTGTCTATTCTGACTATTCAAATTTATGAATGAATAAATATATTGAAATTGAGTTTATAGTCGAAGCTATATCAAATAATCAAGTAGAATTCTATATTTGAATCAATTTCCTCAAGATAGAGCAGACCAAAACTTTGCTACCTATTGTATACAGGATCAAAAGCCGATAAAAAATATTCTTGAAAATTGTGAAATTGAGTTGAATTATATTGACATTGACAACTCTTAAGTGATTATATATCGTTACTTTTCTTCTAAAAAGTTTTTCTGTTTGCAGCAAGTGCCATTTTCTTGGGGTATATTCACCCTTGTAAATCATATAATCATTGACCCACAAAAATTTTGCGGTGTAACTTGATATTTGTCTCTTCACTTTATACTCCATTTTACGTCTTTCATTTCAATCTTATAAAAATTCACAATATGTTTCTGAAAAATCATTTGAAGCTTAGAGTTATTAGTTGTACTTTTTCAGGTTGCAAACTTGGAAGATATACTATCTGAAAGAGGGGCATGTGGGGTCGGATTTATAGCCAATTTGGACAACAAAGGATCACATGAAATTGTTAAGGATGCTCTTACAGCTCTTGGCTGTATGGAACATCGAGGAGGCTGTGGAGCTGACAATGATTCTGGAGATGGTTCTGGTGTGATGACTTCAATTCCTTGGGATCTATTTAACAGTTGGGCTAATGAACAAGGGATTGGTGCATTGGACCAGCTACACACTGGTGTTGGTATGATCTTTCTCCCGAAGGATAATGACCTCATGAAACAGGCCCAATCAGGTCAGTTCATTCGAGGGGGTATTTTGGTCATTACATGGACTCAAGCCTATTACGGATATTTCTTTTTTGTTAACAACTTGACTATTCGTTTTTTTATTAATCAATAGAACGTTAACTTTTATAATAGCATATCAATATGGCAATGTTTCTAGCATGAGATTGCTAAAAGTTTGAATATGATCTGATTTTATGTAACCTGATTTTGCAGTTATTTTGGATATATTTAACAAAGAAGGTCTTCAAGTGCTTGGCTGGAGGTCTGTACCAGTAGATACATCTGTGGTTGGTTACTATTCAAGAGAAACCATGCCAAATATACAGCAGGTCTTCGTTCAGATTCCCAAAGAAGAAAATGTTAGTGACATTGAAAGAGAACTATATATCTGTCGCAAGTTGATCGAGAAAGCTGCCAGCTCAGCTCCATGGGGAAACGAGCTTTATTTCTGCTCATTATCCAATCAAACCATTGTTTACAAGGGAATGCTTCGATCAGAGGTTCTTGGTCGGTTTTACTTTGATCTACAAAACGATTTATATAAATCCCCTTTTGCTATTTATCACCGTAGATTCAGTACAAATACTAGTCCCAGATGGCCTCTAGCTCAGCCAATGAGGTTTCTTGGTCATAATGGAGAAATCAATACCATACAGGTTATAATTCTTATCATCCTTTGTAGCAAGTCCCTGGACAATCACAACCGTTCATGTGATGGGCTCACATGGATTTCAATACATGGAGATGGTTGTGATTATATAAGGCTACTTTTGGTTCTTGGATTTTGGTGAGGAAAATGAAAATATTATGGTTGCTTCAATTTATAGTGCTTCGTGCTTTATTTTTGATGGATTTTCAGTTCTCTTATCCTTTTCCTCACTAAAATCCAAGAACCAAACAGAGCCTAAGAATTAATCTTCTTTATCATGCATGCGGGACGGTTTTATGTACTGAAGGTGAAATGGTTATTTAGGGGAACTTGAACTGGATGCAATCTCGGGAGACTTCGCTAAAGTCACCTGTTTGGCGTGGTCGTGAAAATGAAATTCGCCCTTTTGGAAACTCAAAAGCATCTGATTCTGCAAATCTTGATAGTGCAGCAGAAGTATGGTCTTTTATCTTAACACTCTTCGAAGTTGTTTTTAACTTATAGAATTATCAGTTTGAAATGACTAAAGTTGACCATAAAATATATTTTTTTCTTCAATTGACACGATTTTCGATACTGGATTGCCCTTTATTTATTAAATAATGATTTTATGTTTATACTCGACGTTGTATACAGTTGTTAATAAGAAGTGGCCGATCTCCTGAGGAAGCCTTGATGCTTCTTGTCCCGGAGGCATACAAAAATCACCCAACACTATCGATCAAATATCCCGAGGTAATAACAGCAATGAAAACACACTTGAGATTTCGTAAGTGGCAATTGTGCTTATTTTACCTCTATTTTATTGCTGAACATGAATTTTTTCCTTCTAAATAGTTGAATTATCTCATTGTTTATTCTTTTATAAAATGTTAACACAGTGAACCAAATATATTCATGGTTTCGAAGTTCATTGACATGACTCATAATTATCTTGTTTCAGATTATGGATTTTTACGATTACTACAAGGGTCAAATGGAGGCATGGGATGGACCTGCTTTACTTTTATTCAGGTGACGTTCCAAATGTAGGTTTTATTATTTGACATTTTACGGATGTAATCATTTATTGATATTTCATCTCAATGAATTTAAACACGCTGAAGGGTTATCATAAGCTTTTGAAGCTTATGAATTATGTATTTTCCGATCATTTCTTATGCTACATACTTTGAGCTTATCATACTAACTTTGTTCTATTAATCATAATTGCTCGTTGTGGTTTTGATATTTTTAGTTTGATTTCATTTATTCAGTGATGGAAAAACAGTTGGAGCTTGTCTTGACCGAAATGGACTCCGCCCCGCTAGATATTGGCGGACAGTAGACAATGTCGTTTATGTTGCATCTGAGGTTTGTTTGTTTTCTGTTAAGATATAAGCTCAGATAGATGGTGGGGTAAAAAATATTTGACATCAATTACTTATATGATTAAATCACATAAACATATTCGATTAGTTACAGTTTCTTTATTCTCTTCAAGGTGGGCGTTCTACCAACGGATGATTCAAAAGTTGTAATGAAAGGACGTTTAGGTCCTGGAATGATGATATCAGTTGACCTACATAGTGGACAGGTATTTATATGTGATCTTAAATGTCAATGGTATTATGATCCACAGAAAATTAGATTATTTTAAATAATTCCTACCGAATGAAATCGGATTCCTAGAGACTAAATACAAACACAATTATGTCCCTTTGCGAGGTTTCTTACTAATTGTTCTTTCTGTTCAGGTTTTTGAAAATACTGAGGTTAAAAAAAGGGTTGCGCTATCAAATCCCTACGGAAAATGGATTGCTGAAAATCTGCGTTCTTTAAAGGCTGCAAACTTTCTGTCGACAACCATCATGGACAACGAAACAATATTAAAACGTCAACAGTAAGCTTCTGGAAGTTTTTGTTTCTTTGTTTTAGTTATTTTGTGATTGAGGAGATTGAAGGTCGTTTATTAGATAAGCACTGTAGGATTGTACTTTTGAGACTTCTTTTACGTAAATGTTGAGACTATTCTTGGAAATATTTATATAATGCCTTTCCTATATCTTGATTTGACAACAGGGCATATGGATATTCTAGTGAAGATGTTCAAATGGTAATAGAATCAATGGCTTCTCAAGGGAAGGAGCCTACTTTTTGCATGGGGGATGATATTCCTTTGGCAGTATTGTCTACAAGGCCACATATGCTGTTTGATTATTTCAAGCAACGATTTGCTCAGGTTTCCTACATATCCCTGAAACTTCTAGGAAAGTTTAATCACCATAAAATTTTCAGTAGATTTATTGATGGGGAAGTTATGGTAATTTCTCAAACCTCGTGGTGTTTTTCGTAATTAGGGTCTTTACCATAATTTTAGGATTTTTATATGGATTTTACTTTTCAAACTTTTAATTCTTGATTTTCGTAAATGTGTATGAACCAGGTTACTAATCCTGCCATAGATCCTCTTAGAGAAGGATTAGTGATGTCTCTGGAAGTCAACCTTGGGAAACGAGGCAACATACTAGAAGTTGGTCCAGAGAATGCCTCTCAGGTACTTCTTTATATGCTTAATTTCTCTTGAAAATTGAACACAAACGATATAAACTTTTAGAACATATTATTCTCGATATATGTAATTTATGTTTGGCAAAAGTGAATCTTTTTTTTTTTTGTTTTTTTCTCTGTTCTTAATTTAACCAGGTCATTTTGTCAAGCCCTGTGCTGAATGAAGGCGAACTTGAGACTTTATTGAAAGATCCAATCTTGAAACCCCAAATTTTACCTACATTTTTTGACATAAGGAAAGGAGTTGAAGGTTCACTCGAGAAAACACTGAACAAGCTATGTGAAGCTGCCGATGAAGCTGTTAGAAATGGTTCCCAGCTTCTTGTTCTGTCTGACAGGTCCAATGATCTGGTAAGCTTTTCATTCATGTCCCTTTAGGGTGTGTTTGGATTGAAGGATTTGAAATCCATGGATTTCAAATTCATCGACAAGTCTATTTAAGTTCGTTTGGATGAATTCATGTTACGGTGGATTTCAAATCCCTTGTCATTCACTTTGACCTGTTTTCTTCATAACTACGGTGGATTTCAAATGACTCCATTTTAGGTGTCATTTCAAATCCTTCCTCCAAATCCCCTCCCCAAATCCAAATCATTCAATCCAAACACACCCTTACTCTTTGTGAATTAAATGTGACTTTATTTAAAACATTTTTATTGCTATCTCCCACTGGCAACATTCACCATTGTAGATTACAATGGTGGGTCATTGCCTTATCATTGTCGCTTATGTATCTTTATATCTTCTTGAATTTCTTTAGGCTGTGTTTGGATTGAAGGATTCGAAAGTCATGATTTCAAGTTCATCAATAAATCCTTTGAGGCTGTTGGGATAATTTCACGCTAAAATGAAGTTCAAATCACTTATTAGGCTGTCATTTTGAGCTATTTTTCCAATCACTATGTGGTTTCGAATTCCTCTAATTAGGAGTCATTTGAGATATTTCCTCCAAAATTTATTGCTCAAATCCAAATCCTTCGATCCTAATACAACCTTAGTTTTGTTTATACACTTTATCACATGCTTAGCGTAATTGTCCTAATATTAGCTTTTTGTAGATCGAGAAATCTTATTTGTCTTATTTGTTTCTTGTTATAATGTAATTATTCAATTAGTTGTTAATACGCCCTGGTAACTCTTTGGTTTTGTCAGGAGGCAACTCGGCCCGCCATCCCGATACTTCTTGCTGTGGGTGCTGTTCATCAGCATCTAATTCAGAATGGATTGCGAATGCAAGCTTCCATTGTTGCTGACACGGCTCAGTGCTTCAGTACTCATCAGTTCGCTTGTTTGATTGGATATGGTGCAAGGTCTCTATTTTCTTCTCTTTCATTATATTTAAGTTATATATATATATATATATATATTTTATGATGTCTATTGTCTAAAAAACTCATTTTCACCTAATTAGTCCCCCATGTTCTGCGTCTGTCAATTTAGTCCCTCATATTTTTGAGAGAATGAGAAAACAAACGAGTAGAAAATGGAGTCTTAAACCCTAATTTGAGAGAAAACCAGTCTAAAATCGATTTTCCTCCCAAATCTGCTTGTCACGTGCGCCGCACATGCTCGAACCGTTAGAGTTGGACGGTAAATTTATGGCAGGGACCAAATGTGGCAAATTTTTGTAACTTGAGGGACTAAATTGACAGATGCAGAACATGAGGGACCAATTTTGCAATTGAATGTAACTTGAGGGACGAAAAATGTATTTTCCCCACAATTAACATATTCATATATACCTCCACTTGAATGGTCAAAAATCTAATAACTTAAGAACTATATACCCCCACTTGAATGATAAAAAAAAAGTAATTTAGAGTGGGCCTATAAATCTTGTAAATGTAACTTTTGCAGTGCTATATGTCCGTATTTGGCATTGGAGACATGCCGTCAGTGGCGGTTGAGCACTAAAACTGTGAACTTGATGCGGAACGGGAAAATGCCCACCGTTACGATTGAACAGGCTCAAAAGAATTATTGCAAGGTATATATATATATATATATATAATTTACATATATCGTTATATATAGGTATATTTTTTAAATTAACTGTTTTATGAAATTTTCTGGTTGAATGTTGAACGAGAATTGTTTCTAATTTCTATTTTCAGTCGGTTAGATCTGGCCTTTTGAAAATTCTTTCAAAAATGGGCATCTCACTGCTCTCGAGGTATGTTTCCTTTTTCTAGTCACTTTTCAGTTGGTAGTTTATAGATTTCTTCTCATGCTATACGTTTTTTTTGTATATATTATCTTATTATTTCGACTTAACAAGTCTTAATGAGAAGTACTTTGCTTTAGTTATTGTGGCGCCCAGATATTTGAAGTTTATGGGCTGGGCAAAGAGATAATCGACATCGCTTTTTGTGGGAGTGTGTCAAGCATCGGTGGATTAACCTTGGACGAGGTAATAAAACCCGATAGCATAAAAGCATTTCATTGAGTTTGTAGCTTTGGCTCTTGTTTACTGATAAGTGAACTTTTAACTTTATGGATTATTTAAATTCATCCTGGAGTTTAAGTTGGCTTTGGTTACTTTCTTTACATAAAATGTATTTACTTTTTTGCAGTTGGCAAGGGAGACTTTATCGTTTTGGGTTAAGGCTTTCTCGGAAGATACCACGAAAAGACTTGAAAATTTCGGGTTCATACAATTCAGGCCAGGAGGTACGTGTTCCTGCATGTTTAAACGTTCGTAAACATATATCAGTGTATATAAACTCGAATTTATCTAAAATATCTTTCCTTTTTTGTAAATGAAAGGTGAATATCACGGTAACAATCCAGAAATGTCGAAACTGCTCCACAAAGCCGTGAGGCAAAAAAGTGAAACTGCTTATTCTGTTTACCAGCAGCATTTGGCTAACCGGCCTGTTAATGTGGGTTGAATTTTATTGAATTTCTGCATTTTTTATCGAGAAATATGTAATGATTTGTTTCTCGATTAATATACTTATTGTAGGTTCTAAGGGACCTCATTGAGTTCAAGAGTGGCCGTGCCCCAATCCCAGTTGGAAAAGTTGAATCTGCCTCGTCTATTGTTCAGCGTTTTTGTACTGGCGGTATGTCCCTTGGTGCTATTTCCAGGGAAACTCATGAAGCAATTGCCATAGCAATGAATAGATTAGGCGGCAAGTCTAATTCAGGTGAAGGTGGTGAGGTAATTAACTTGATTATTTTTTTTGCCTTCCAATTAGTTTCGATTCGGAGACAAAAAGGTGAATTTGTGATGTATGTCAAAACGCGAGACTTTTTTCTGTTTTTTACTATATTTTAGGAATATAATGCCAATGATGGAAATAATCGTTCAGAAGAAAAACTATAAAAGAACACACGAATTGTTGACCCAGTTCGTCAAAGAATTTGAATACGTCTGGGTCGCTGCCAAGCCAGGATATTCACTGTATTTCGAAAATTAAGATAATAAATTACAATGATATTGGTGCTATTCATAATACAAGATACGTATCCCTAATAGGAGAAGAATTACGTAAAGACTAAAATACCCCTCAAAAACTTTAAGGCTCCATAACTCAACATATATGATATTAAGGCTTGAATTTCATCATCTAGGATCCGATCCGGTGGAGCCCACTTACCGACGTCGTTGACGGGTACTCTCCAACACTGCCACACCTTAAAGGTCTTCAAAACGGCGATACTGCTACAAGTGCCATAAAACAGGTCAAAATTGGCTTCTAATTTCTAAACCATATTATTAATTTTCTTCGTTTGTTTAACAAACTAAAGATTTACGTCTCACGAAAACAATATTTTAATTTGATTTTCCCAGGTAGCGTCAGGGCGTTTTGGTGTCACACCGACATTCTTGGCTAATGCCGATCAACTAGAAATAAAAATTGCACAAGGTGCGAAACCAGGCGAAGGAGGCCAATTGCCCGGGAAAAAAGTTAGCGCGTATATTGCAAGGTTAAGAAATTCGAAGCCTGGTGTGCCTCTTATATCTCCACCCCCACATCACGATATTTATTCTATTGAGGATCTTGCTCAATTGATTTATGATCTTCATCAGGTGGGTTTCGAAATGTGTTTATACTGATTAAAAACAATGTAGTTATGGAATTTTCGGTTTTATTAATATATTGAATTAAACAGGTCAATCCGAGGGCTAAAGTGTCGGTGAAGCTAGTGGCGGAAGCTGGCATTGGCACAGTGGCGTCTGGAGTTGCAAAGGGTAACGCTGATATTATACAGGTATGTAAAGAAAAGTAGAAGTTCATCTTATTGACTAATTGGCAATTGTTTAAAGTAATCTTTCTCCGAAATTCAAATAAAATCACTTCATTTGAATCTTTCTTCGATTATTGATTTTTATGGTTTTGGGTAGGGATGGCAATTGGGTTGAATAGGTTGGGTTTGGGTCGGGTCCATTTGGATTGGGCTTCAAGTGGGTTGGGTCCAATTGGTCCAATGTCAAAAAATATGCATTATAGTTGGACCCAATAAGAACCCATTATGAATCAAAGTGGTGTAAGGGGTTGTTGTAGACTGTAAAATGTAGATTACTAACTCGAAATGGAAAATAGGTTGGACCCAAACTGGGCCCAATTTAAAACCTAGTTGGACCCAAATATTATTAAAAGCCAACCCACTTAGAATTAAAATGCTAAAATATTAGGACCCAACCCATTAAAAACTTAGTTGGATTTGAGTGGAAATATATGTATGGACCCAAATTGCCACCCATGGTTTTGGGTGGGGTGGGGTGGGGTGGGGTGAGTGACAAGAGTATTGCAACAAGATTGAATCAAGAGTATTCACATATACTAATATTTGCTCTGTTTTACAGATATCAGGACATGACGGTGGAACCGGAGCTAGCCCTGTGAGTTCCATCAAGCATGCTGGTGGTCCCTGGGAACTCGGGCTAACAGAAACACATCAGGTTTTATTTCACTTTCCAAAACACAAAATCCCGTTATGATCCTTAATTCCTTATATGAACTCTATTAATTTATTCGTGTATTTTCATTGTTTGAAATCATTTATAGACACTCATTTCAAATGGGCTTAGAGAAAGGGTCATTCTCAGAGTGGACGGTGGGTTCAAAAGTGGATTTGACGTCCTCATGGCTGCAATAATGGGTGCTGATGAGTATGGATTTGGCTCGGTAGCCATGATCGCCACTGGCTGTGTCATGGCTCGTATATGCCACACCAACAATTGCCCTGTTGGTGTTGCCAGTCAGGTTAGGAGAATTTTTGGATAAATTTGTCTCTAAATTCGAACTTTTTTATTTTTATTTTTTGACACTATTCCAATAATTGTTTTGACGGGATTTATGCAGAGAGAAGAACTAAGAGCTCGTTTTCCTGGTGTGCCTGGTGACCTTGTCAATTACTTCTTATATGTAGCAGAAGAGGTAAAATCATCATTTCTACTTTCTTAATGATAAACGAAAATTTGGTAAACTTTTATTGTTCTTAATATTATAATTTTCCGTTAACTTTTCTGTGTAGTTTGTGTAATTTATCATTGCTTTATGCAATTGTTTTGGCCAGGTAAGAGGCATGTTGGCCCAATTAGGATATGAGAAACTTGACGACGTAATTGGCCACACTGACCTACTAAAACCACGAGACATTTCGTTGATGAAGACTCAGCATCTTGATCTTAGTTATATCCTTTCTGTAAGTATATTATATATTATATATTTTACCAATCCATTTTCTGATTAATTAGCGCCTCGTAAATAATTTTAACTGTGTTGTAGAACGTTGGTTTACCAAAATGGAGCAGCAGTACGATTAGGAACCAGGAAGTTCATAGCAATGGTCCCGTTCTGGACGAAACAATACTTTCAGACCCCGAGGTAACGTTTATTAATTTAAAACGAACATTTTTTGTTCCAAAGAACAAATTTTGATATATTTTTAACGTAGATTAAAATATATATGGATAATTTTTACGAGCCCTTTTGAGATTCTATATATTACCAATATGCTCCCTGTTAGATGCTTATAACTTGAAAAACAAGAGGTGATTCTGCTATTATATTTACTAACATGGGAAGTTATAGTAATTTCTCAAACCTCGAATAGTTTTTTGTAATTACTAATAATATATATCTAATTCGATAAGTTTCTTTGATTAATTGTTTTACATGTAACTATTTTCTGCTAACCTTGATATGCTCTCTCCATACAGATAGCCAATGCTATTGACAATGAAACGGTCGTGAATAAATCTGTAGAGATATACAATGTGGACAGGGCCGTTTGTGGACGAATTGCTGGTGTAATTGCAAAGAGATATGGAGACACGGGATTTGCTGGACAACTGAATATAACGTAAAAATAATGGCTATTTAAATTCTTTCCATTATCACACCTTTTTAATAGCATGGCCTTGTTATAAATTTACCGTCTTTTTTGTTTATAGGTTTACAGGTAGCGCGGGACAGTCATTTGGTTGCTTTTTGACACCTGGCATGAACATACGATTAGTTGGAGAAGCTAACGACTATGTTGGGAAGGTAACTTGATCAATCTTTCACATTGCAATTAATTCACTTGGATGGATTTCAAAAACGAATACTTAAGAAATAAAGGGTTGTTTAAAAACGAAGAAACGATTATCGAGCAATATTTAACAGTTTCTTCTTTAATAAAGAAGATTTTAATCGTTCTTCATTTTTAGTATATAATAGGGGTGGCAATTGGGTTGGGTGGGTTGGGTTTAGGTCGGGTCCATTTGGTTGGGCTTAAAGTGGGTTGGGTCCTATTGGGTCCAATGTCTAAAAATATGCATTATAGGTGGACCCAATAAGGACCCAAGTGGACCCAATAAGGACCCATTTTGAATCAAAGTGATGTAAGGGGTTTTGTAGAGTGTAAAATGTAGATTATTGACTCAAAGTGAAAAATAGGCTGGACCCAATTTAGACCCAAATTGGGCCCAATAAGGACCAATTTTGAATCAAAGTGATGTAAGGGTTTTTGTAGAGTGTAAAATGTAGATTATTGACTCAAAGTGAAAAATAGACTGGACCCAATTTAGACCCACATTGGACCCAAATTGGGCCCAATAAGGACCCATTTTGAATCAAAGTGATGTAAGGTTTTTGTAGAGTGTAAATGTAGATTATTGACTCAAAGTGAAAAATAGGCTGGACCCAATTTAGACCCAAATTGGGCCCAATTTAAAACCCAATTGGACCCAAATATTATTAAAAGCCAACCCAATTAGAACTATAATGCTAAAATATATATATATGGACCCAAATTGCCACCCCTAGTATATAACGTGTACTATATTTGAAGGGTATGGCCGGAGGAGAAATAGTTGTGACCCCAGTTGAAACCACGGGGTTTAATCCCGAGGATGCCACAATAGTTGGAAATACGTGCTTATATGGAGCAACAGGTGGCCAAATCTTTGTTAGAGGGAAAGCTGGGGAGCGTTTTGCTGTTAGAAACTCGCTTGCTGAAGCTGTTGTTGAAGGCACGGGGGATCATTGTTGTGAGTACATGACGGGCGGTTGTGTTGTCATACTTGGAAAGTAAGTTTTTTTTTTTTTTTGTACTTTTTTGTACAAATGTGGAAAATCTCGGGTTGGGATGATTAAATATGCATCCTTGCACTTATTGGGAAATTAATATTTTTTTGAAAATTATCAACACACCCCTATACAAGGGGGTGAAATTTGTAATATGTTTTTACTGACGGGGGGTTACAATAGTTTCTCAAACTTCAAGGTGTTTCATTTTGTATTTTTTGGTAATTATGTTTGGGGTGTATATGTAATCTATCCTAAATATAGCTCATTGAGTTTGTCAAGCTGTCAATGGTGTGTTTGGATTGAAGGATTTGAAAACTATGGATTTCAAATTCATCGTTTGGATGAATTTATGTTATGATGAATTTCAAATCCCTTGCCTTTCATTTTGAACTTTTTTCTCCACAACTATGGTGGATTTCAAATTACTCCATTTTAGAGTCATTTGAAATCCTTCCTCCAAATCCCTTCCCTCAAATCCAAATCACTCGATCCAAACACACCCTAAAGTTTTCAAACCCTTTAGTAGTAAGCACCAATTTTGAGCTATTTCTCAATAATTTCAAATCCTTTTCCGTATTCAAATCTTCCTGCCCAAACGCAACCTTACCGAAAACCCTCGAGTGTTAAACCATTGTCGTGCTTTTTGACAGAGTGGGGAGAAATGTTGCAGCCGGTATGACCGGAGGTTTGGCTTATATTCTTGACGAAGACGATACCCTTATTCCCAAGGTTTCGTGTTTAATGAATCTATTTTCCCATTATATTTATAACCATTCATTACCTTATGATCTTCGAACCTCTATGTGACATTAACAGGTGAACAAGGAAATCGTGAAGATCCAGAGAGTCGTTGCTCCTGTCGGCCAAATGCAGCTTAAGAGTCTTATCGAAGCCCATGTTGTAAGTATATACACACTCACTCCCTCGATTATTGAGTAATTATGATAAAAACCCCTGCCGAGTTTGCTAATTACCAACGCGCCCCCGTCAGATTGCGACAATTCGAAATATTAGTGGCGAAATCGTAATTTAGTTTTACCATAATTAGAGTTTCACACACATCATGTCTATGCAGACCTGAAAATTGAACCAAACTACTCGATACTCGACAATCGCTAGAAGCTCATTTCGATAATTTATCAAACCTATCTTGAACATTTTTTTGTGTTTGATAAATACTGAAGCTCGGCTCGTGCTCGACTCGATTAGTAAAAAAATAACAAAAGCATGTTCGAAATAATCAAACTACTGGAGTTCGACTCGTGATCTGCTTGATTAAAGCTCGTTTGAGCTCAGCTCGATTAACAATCAAACCAAGTTCAAACACAATTTTCAAGGCTCGATTGTGATTCGAACAAGCTTAAATATCTATGCTTTCAGTTCGACTCGACTCGACTCATTTACACCCCTAAACAGCTATGTAATTTATTCTTTCCTTTGTATCTTTTACAAAATATCTCACGTGTATATAGGAAAAAACGGGCAGCAGCAAAGGGTCGGAAATTCTTACAGAATGGGACAAATATTTGGGACTGTTTTGGCAGCTTGTGCCCCCGAGCGAGGAAGACACACCCGAGGCTTGTGCCGATTATGAGCAGACATCTTCAGAGCAGGTTAGTTTGCAGTCTGCATAGAAAAAACATCCTTAGCATTCTCAAAAACCAACCTTATCATATAAACACGTGAAAACTCGAGGATGCAAGAAAATGGCGCGTTTTCTAACCATTTGGGATGATGAGTTGGCATCGGGTTAAACATCGAAAAAGGTTAGGTACATCAGCAATTGTACAGTGTTTAAGTTTGTAGATTTTAGAGGGTTTTGATGGTT
Source organism: Verbascum thapsus (assembly GCA_963669365.1). Classification (NCBI taxonomy): domain Eukaryota; kingdom Viridiplantae; phylum Streptophyta; class Magnoliopsida; order Lamiales; family Scrophulariaceae; genus Verbascum; species Verbascum thapsus. The sequence continues at coordinate 24,952,800 of OY770106.1, forward strand.
GCTTCCAGCTTTTTTAGACAAGAATTTTTATTGAATCATAATAAAAGTAAAATGTAGTTCTTAAACTCCCTCTCATTGGGCTATTACTCGTCGATTTATGTGGATAAATTGAAACGATTTTTAATATCCGTAGTTGCATATTTTTACTTGCTTTTATCGTATATTTGTTTTCGTTTATTCTTCTGATTTTTTGGATATAAATTGCGATTATTAATGTCTTAGAGGCTTAGAGCTCTCGTGGGGTTTACCGTAGAGGGACTAACGCGACTATATTAGGATTTGAAATTTCAAAACTTTCTTAGATTAACTCAGATTTCTGGATTAAAAAGTATTTTGCTTTTTGGCTAAGACCATGAAAATGAGGGTGCAAAGTGTGCTTTTTTATTTAATCGAGGGTGTAAAGTGCAAAAAAAAATATTACTTTATAGGGTGCAGAACGCATTTACTCGATTTTTATGAACTTCTAACTTTAAAGGGTGCAATTTTTATGATATATTGACCCCAAAATCAAAAGAACTAAAGAATATTGAAGAATTAAATTGGAAATTATTATTAATTAATTTAATGTTAATTATTATTGATTACAAGAGTCTTTAAAGACCTAGTTAAGTGTGCAGTTGTCCAAACAAAATGCATGCAGCCGTACGTACATACGTGTTTTTTAAGTCAAAATCTCAAACCAAAATAGTATACTTTATTTAAGCGCCGCCGACAAAACCACCGGCTCCGCCGTCAAACCACCGTGAAGAGGTGGTTAGAGGTCCAAATACAGATGAATCTTTAGCCCACAGTATCCATTCAATATAAAAAGATGAATTGAATTTGGCAAAAGCTAGGAAAAGTAAGGTGACAAAATTAGGCACCTATTTATCCTAGTAAACAAAAAATTTAAGCATATGTTGACATAAAAAATTGTATTTATATCTTATTCAAGGTATATATATATATATAAAGAAAATTAAATCCCAATCCTAATTTGATTTTATAAAAAAATCAGAAGAAATTAGTTTATATTGCAAAATAATCTAACATAATTCAATCAATAAAATAATTAATTAAATTTTAATATCATTATTATAAATTACTCAAAAAATTATATAGAATAAATACATATATGTTTCATTCTTGGAAACACGTCATGATGATTTCCAAGAGTGGAAAACAATCATACTTAGAATTATTTTTTTTTCTAAGGAATTTCAGCATCATTTTGTGGACTGCCGGCCAATATCATGAGAAAAATCAAATTAACATCTGACTTTTAGAAAATGATGATTGATAAAACAATTATTGCTTGGAATACCAAAGATTTTTATTTTTCAAACCTTATTTTATTTTTCAACATTTTGATCGTTTCATTTAATTTTATCATCTTTTTACTAAATTAGAGGTTCACAAGGAACAAATAATATTATATGGATCGTGAATTTTATTGTTCATATATAAAAATGATATATATATATATATGAGGATTTAATTCTATGTAGCTTTAACATAAAGTAATGAAGTTAATTACAAGGGTGGACAAATAAAATAATCAAAGCGTTACATACAATGCATCTGGAAAATATATTTCACATCAAAAAGGCGTTACATACATGATTCTTACATACTCAAAAGAATATAAAAAATAATAATTTAGGTTTGAATTAAACCACTATTCATGCAGAATTAATTTCCTTGTTAATATTTATTTTTTAAAATTCTTACTCTGTAACAAAATAATTAGCATTTTTATGTATCAACATAAAATAACGTAATTAATGAAAAAAAAAATCAAAAGGATGGACAAATCAAAGAATCAAAATGTTCATGCAATAAAAATATATACACTAATTTCACCTCAAAATTGTGGTACACATTTATTCAAAATCAAGAAACTAATTCAATTTCAGATTAATCAACTGTTCATGCAAAATTAATTTACTAGAATATTTTCTACTCAATTAACAAAATAATTTCCCTAACCCCGATAATTAACACTTCTCAAAATAAAACTAATCTTAGAAATTAGAATATAAACTAAATTAATTCCACAAAATTAAGCTTGTAGTTTTATGCTACGTACGTATAAACACTAGACGGAGTTGAGGGCAACATTGGACAGTTGCGGCGGCGTGAAGGCCAGGAAAACGAGAACCGCCATGATGGCGACGGGGACAAGGAGGAGCAACAGCGGCGGCGGCGGTAGCGGCGGCAGAATGATCGGAAGGAACAAGAGTGAGACCGTACAAAAAGCCATTAAAAGTACCCATCTGAAGGTGAAGAACTTGAGCATGAAGGTCTTCAATGGCGTCTGAGTTTGGTGATTGTAATTATGATAATTACAAGGGCTTTTGTTTACCTCAAATGAGAGCTTTTCTTCAATTCTGCACATCATCTTCTAGCTTCAACCATTAATTAATTACTCTTCAAAATTATCAACTGGACTGTATATATATATATATGTGTATGTGTATGTATATGTATATTTATATATGTGTGTAAATGAGGGAGATGAAGAGACTCGGGGGTTACAAGGGTTGTGAATGTGATGAGTGATGAAACTATAATTAAGAGAGCCCGGAGGGCAAAATGGACTTTTTACACCAATTGAAGAGTTGCAAATTAGGTTAGATCGAAAATTCTTGTACATATATATTGATGTGGTTTAATTTTAAAATTCTTTTTTTTTCTTTTTAAATTTTTGAACACTACATTTGCAGTGTCAAACATATATTTTAAGGTGTGAAAATTATTTATTTTTCGAAGTAATTAGTAATCAGGTGACATAATTATCTTAAAATAACTTTTTCTCTTCATGCAAATTACAATAAATTAATTGACCAAATTACCCTCAAATACATTTACATACCGTCCAAATTTCTTTGCTCACAATAATTTAATTACTCTTTTATAATTTCACACATAATTATGTGATATATATTGATGAATATATATGTATATATATATATATGTATAAGTAATTTATACATGAAAAATAAAAATAGATAGGTGGGGCCAAGGGGGGTTTAGTGTTTTTATATGTCATGAAGACACGTCACTAGTAGCAGGCAAAAACCGTAATGTCAAAGTTTGGGATGGATTCATAGTACCTAAGTGTTCTTCTCGAATGTTTAGAGTGATATCAAACACTTGCTAGATTTTTTTATGATATTTGGTGGTATTCGAAATTTAGAATTTTAGATAATTTATATCACACATCATATATATATATATATATATATTTATAATTTTATATAGGTGATATTTAGTGGTTTTCGAAATTCAAAATTTTAGATAATTTATATCATATATATATATATATATATATATTCATATAAATATATGAGTTTTTTTTTTTTTGATGACAAGGGAACCCGCAGCCGCTACCGTTAGGTGCGCACTGGGTAAACCCCGCTTTTGTGCAATAGCCTGCAAACCACACAAGAGAGGTAAACCAGCCTAGGTTGCCCATAGCTGACAGGCTCACAGTAGAGAAGGCAAATAGGCTAAATATATGAGTTTTATGTATATATTCATGTGAGGTATGTAATATAAATCTTTCGAAATTCTGACTCTCACGGCCATCAAAATATGTATTTTGTGGCTTTCGGAATTCAGAATTTTGGAATAATTTATATACATACTCATTTATATATGAATTATATATATATATATATATATTCACATAAGGTGACTAGTGTAAATTTTTCAAGAATCCAAATATGAGGAGCCACTATGTATGGTGCAACTCACAAGTCACCACTTGATTCATAATTAATTAATTTATTTCCACTTTTTCAGGCTAAATTCTCTGCACATATGAAATACATTAGACTAATAAGTTAAAATAGGAAAAACTGGTAAAGTTAAGCTACTTTTACTTTTGAGGATACATGTAACTACCCTTAATTAAACATGTAATTAATCATTATGAATACTATATCACCTCTTCTAATCTCATCCATAGCAATAAAAAATTGAATTTTTTGATTGCTAGTTGTTCCAATCAACATATTATATTTAATAGAATAAATTTCATTTTATCTGATCAGTTAAAGCTCATCATTTGGTTTCAGTGCATATTGTAGATTTGTAAGACCATTTACGACCCATGCCATTTAATATAAGTAAGATATTTCAAATTATTCTATTTTCTGCATCAAATAAAAAGGCGTTATTGTTTGTTTGTGTCAAATTTGTTGAACTCATAGCCAAAACTATTAGAAAAATAATATATGAACCGCTTGAAAATCATTTTTTATATGTTCTTTTTAACCAATATATTGTGTAGTAGAAATACTCCATAAATAATCAATAATTTCAAATTTTGACATATATAAACAAGACATGCAAATTAGCCGCATGCAATTTGTGATAAAAACAAGACAATATGATTAACATAATCGATTTTACCACATATTCTTTATGTTTGTTACTTTATGTATATATGTTGGGCAATCACATAATATGTTGGTCCAACTAGTATACTAAATTTAGACCAAAATGTTGAAATTTGGAGTTTAAAAAAAAAAAAAAAAAAAATAGAACTCTGGTTTTTAGTTTTGTGATATATATCTTTCGAAATTTTGATGGAAATCCGAAATTTTCCGATTTTTTTTTTATTGAAATCCAAAATTTCTTAAAATGAAAAATAATATTGAATTAATTTATTAAATATCTATTACAATTTCAACTGAAACTCAAAAAAATTCAAAACTTTTATCGAAAATCAAAAATTTTAAAATTTAAAGAAATATTTTAAATGACTCCATATTAAATGTATTTTAAAGCCTCATAATAATTGAAATAATAACTCAAAAATGGAATATGAAGGATTTTTTCAAACCATTATGTTTTGAAAATTTCAGCTCAACAATTGGAATATGTTGTCGGGAAATTAAGGGAAGTGGATCAATGGATTGCTGGTGTAATTATAGGCAAATGCATGTACAAAAAGCAAAAAATAATTAATGAAAAAGACCTAGCTAGAGGTTTTTCATGCAGGTTCATTTAATCATTTTCTTTTCCTTGATTTGTATTTCTAAATACATTTTCCTATCACAAATCACAATATGGTTAAAATAATCAAAGATAACCAAGATATGTTAACATTCTTTTTCTATTTACTAGAAAATATTTCAAATTCGATTCATTATACATTTATATATAATTAAAAAAAAAACCACGAAAATTATCGAATTATATATTCCGTATTAATTACAAATGTTGTAAGTGAAATTTTAACGTGTTAAATAAGTGCCTTGAATCGACTATGGATTACTAATGGAACTCGGATTTGGGCCTGCAGATACGTGATGGGCTGAGCCCAAGTTAGATTAGTCTGTTAGTATTATAAATAGACCTGTTCGCAGGTTATTCTGAATAACTCTGTAATCTGAAAACCTAGCCTCTAATAAAACTGTTCTTCCTCTGCCCGTGGACGTAGCCAACACAACGTTGGTGAACCACGTAAATTCTGTGTCACTTATTTACGTTTTCTGTTATTTCTTTGATTGCTCGATTAATCCATCATAACAAACTGGTATCTAGAGCCAGATCAATCGATCGGCTTTTCCGCACTTGGATTTTTCGGCAAGAATTGAAGATGTCTGCGTTTAACGTAAAGGTTGACAAATTCACCGGGAGAAACAGTTTTGGTTTGTGGCAGATCAAGATGCGATCTCTTCTGAAACAGCAGAGCTTATGGGCTCCGCTATCTGGAAAGACGAAGAAGGAAGATGTAGACGATGAAGAATGGAGTACTCTGGAGGAGAAGGCTCATTCTACGATCATGCTATGTTTGTCCGACGACGTGATCATTGAGGTCGCTGATGAAGATACTGCGGCAGGTCTCTGGTTAAAATTAGAGAGTCTCTACATGACGAAATCTCTGACCAACAAGTTGCTTTTGAAGCAACGTCTGTTCCGATTACGCATGCAGGAAGGTACATCCCTTCGGGACCATCTAGATAAATTGAATAAAATTTTGCTAGATCTGCGTAATATTGATGTTAAAGTAGAAGATGAGGATGCTGCTTTAATTCTGTTGGTATCTTTGCCTGAATCATATGCGAATTTTGTGGATTCGTTTATTGTTGGGAAAGATAGTTTATCTCTGGAAGATGTGAGATCCGCTCTTCACACCAGAGAAGATCGTCAAAAGGCGTCTGGTTCCAATACAGAGAATCAGGCATCTGGTCTGGCTGCAACAGTTATGGGAAGTGAAAAATCGAAAAAGAAAAAGAATAAAAAGGGTCCAAAACCTGATGATATTTGCAACTATTGCAAAGAAACAGGGCATTGGAAATCTGATTGTCCTAAGAAGAAAAAGCAGTCGGACAGAAAAGAAGGTCCTAGTGGGTCTGCTGCTGTAGCAGAAACTGATACAAAGTCTGAAGAGGATTTGGCCTTAGTTGCAGATGAACAGTCACATCGCAGGGATGTGTGGGTTCTTGATTCTGGGGCATCGTACCACATATGTCCGTACAGGGAGTATTTCTCGACCTATGAAAAGACAGATGGAGGCAACGTTAACATGGCCAACAGTGCTGTCTGCAAAGTAATCGGAATTGGCTCAATAAAGATCAGGACACATGATGGTTCGTTCTGCACCTTGAATGACGTCAGGCATGTCCCACAGATGACTAAGAATCTGATTTCGTTGAGTTTACTCGACAACAAAGGTTTCAGTTTCAGAGGTGAGGGTGGTGTTATGCATATCTGTCGAGATTCAAAGGTGGTTCTGACAGGCTTGAAGCGTGGTACCTTGTATTTTCTGCGAGATTCTACGGTGACTGATTCCGCTGCGGTTGCATCGTCTGAAGTTCAAGACCAGGACATGACTAAGTTATGGCATATGAGGCTTGGTCATATGAGTGAAAAAGGGATGCAGATTCTATCTAAGAGAATTTTTCGATACCTTAGAGGCACGTCTGATGTTGGCCTCATTTATGGTGGAGATTCACAGTGTTCTGTGGCTGGCTATTCTGATTCTGATTATGCTGGAGATGTTGACAGCAGGAGGTCGATGACTGGTTATGTGTTCACTCTTGGTGGTTCTGTTATTAGTTGAAAAGCAACATTGCAAGCTGCAGTTACTTTGTCTACAACTGAGGCAGAGTATGTAGCGTTGACAGAAGCTGCAAAAGAAGGAATATGGCTGAAAGGGCTAGTTAGTGACCTTGGTCTACATCATGATCAAACTGTCGTTTATTGTGACAGTTTGAGTGCAATCTGTTTAGCCAAGGATCAAGTTCATCATGAGAGGACAAAGCATATTGATGTGAGGTATCATTTCCTGAGAAGTGAGAAGAGGATCAAGGTGGTGAAAGTTGGTATTGCTGATAATCCCGCTGATATGTTTACCAAGCCGGTTCCTCATAGCAAGTTTCAACATTGTTTGAACTTGCTAAATATCACAAGCTGTTAAGTTACCCTTTGGGGTAATTCTGAGGTGGAGGAAGAAGTCTGGCAATCGGAAGGATGCGTCTGTTTGGAGGATTCAAGTCAAGGTGGAGATTTGTTAAATAAGTGCCTTGAATCGACTATGGATTACTAATGGAACTCGGATTTGGGCCTGCAGATACGTGATGGGCTGAGCCCAAGTTAGATTAGTCTGTTAGTATTATAAATAGACCTGTTCGCAGGTTATTCTGAATAACTCTGTAATCTGAAAACCTAGCCTCTAATAAAACTGTTCTTCCTCTGCCCGTGGACGTAGCCAACACAACGTTGGTGAACCACGTAAATTCTGTGTCACTTATTTACGTTTTCTGTTATTTCTTTGATTGCTCGATTAATCCATCACAACATAACGATCTATATCAAATCATAATCAAAAGTTACAAATTTCATTACCATGGTACAAATTTATTGCATCTTGTACGAGGGAGATAAATATGGTTCATGCATCTAGAAGACCATTATATGGATAGTCAGAAAATCAGAGTACTGTAGTAGAGGGGTCAATAATAATTATTAGTCTTTATGCAGGATTTGAATTCAATTTTTCAACTCTTTGTGATATGGGAAGTGGATACAATTTGTTGTACTAATGCATTTTATCATATGCTAATTTGAAAATATCATCATTCTTAATTTTGAAAATACTTTACAGATAGACTTTTTAAGAGGGTCCCATTGTAATTTACCACAAAAATAATGGACAAAAATCGATGTATCCAATTTCTTAAAGACTGGATGATAAATGTTTCATCTCGATATATTTTCAACATGGTTTAAAGTTTCGTTTTGAAGGTGAGTTTCGGATAGTAAAACATTTCGGAAACGTATCGAAATCACTATAATAATTTATAAAATATTATAGAGTAAATTTAGCTTCCTAGAAATTTAATTTGTGCTTCAATTTTTCTGCAGCAAAGAACTTTGTAGAGATGATTTTGTTTTAATTTTATTTAGGATTTAAGAGTCCAATTTTAATTCAAATTATATTTCGTAGGTTTAACAATATATAAAAGATTTTAATTCCTTTTTTTTTTCCTGATTTTTTGGGATTGTTTATAATAGTTTCTAGGAAACTCCATGAGTTTCTTAGGAAACCAAGTAATTTCGAAAATGTTGAATGATTTTGTTTTCATTACTTGTAAAATCGAAACGTTTCGGCTGTTTCTACGGAAACGTTTAGAAACTTTGATCCATGATTTTCAATAGTATAATACATAAGTAGCGCGAATGAGATGCTCTAATTCAGCCCAATCATTCTCGTACCAATTTAGCAATTGAAAATCACATTTTGAAATCTTGTTTCTCCCAATTTGGCAATTGAAAACCACAAGTCTTATTGAATTTTCATGAAATTAGACAATATTTTCTAATTTCTTTTTGTAGAATAATTTGATCGATCAATTTTTTCTACTTATTATATTCTTCTAAAATGGGTGTAGACTGTAGACAAATGAAAATGGTAGAAAATAAGGTTTTATTATCACTAATAAACATGAAAATGGAAAGGCCAAAAAGAGTAAAGAAAGAATGGCCCATGCAGGTCTCGAACCTGCGACCTTCGCGTTATTAGCACGACGCTCTAACCAACTGAGCTAATGGGCCTCGATGTCTAACCAAGAATTAACTCAAAAAACAATATTAAGAAAATGTTGAATATTACAGTGTGTATTATTGTCAAAGATGATGGAATATAATACGAGATACTGATAATGTAGAAACTAATGATATCAATGACATAATTTATTTATTATTAATCTATAAAATTAAAAGATACGATTTATTTCAAGCCGGTCCTAAATAATTTGACATTAAACCCTAAATCTTAAACTCTAATGGGCCCGCCTCTTAAGACTAGTGGGCCTAATCGGCCTGATCCATTTCAGCTCTTGGGCCAATTTGGCCCAGTTGAATTTTATTATTATTATTATTATTATTATTATTATTATTATTATTATTATTATTATATATATTACTGTTTTTACTTTAAAACAAAGTGTGGTAGCTTGAAAAAGGTAATTGTATAAACCTAGAGGTCCAGTGTTTGAATTCCCTTATGGTGTGTTTGGATCGAAGGTTTTGAAAACTATGGATTTCAAATTCATCGATAAATTTATTAAGTTTGTTTGGATAACTTCATGTTATGATGGATTTCAAATCCATTGTCATTCATTTTAAGCTATTTTCTCCATATATAACTATGGTGGATTTCAAATGACTTCACTTTAGATGTCATTTCAAATCCTTCCTTCAAATCTCCTCAAATCCAAATGACTCGATCCAAACACATTCTTACACACTTTTAAAAGTTTTTTTTACAAATTAAAATAAAACAATAAAAATAAAAAATAACCTTAAGACCGATTTTGGCCCTTTCTCTACTAAGGGGCCGAAATAGTCATGCATGCCTATAGGGTCCGATTTGGCTGGTTATCTCATGGGGCTAGACTGACTTGACCCTTTAAGATAACATACCTTAATCCGTATGATCAAACGAATTCGTTAAAGTCCTTTTATATATTGAATTCAATTATGACAATTACCAAATTCTTTTTATAATCCTATGGATTTGGATATGATATATTGATGTGGTCTGAATCCGCATCATCGATGTTGATTTGATTATAGATTATGGGCTGCACTCGAGTAATTCGAGCTGCCTACGTACCTACTTCAGTAGGATCAAGCCTTTTCGTAGTTCGAAATAATTCAGAGAAACTAGGGTAATTCTCCAATCATCAGAACGTGATTAATGAATTAACTGAAGTCATATTTATAGCTGTCAGATTGCTCGACGGGCCGGACTTATGGGGTATGGGCCTTCCACAACAAAACCCTAGCCCGTGAGGCTGGGTCCATTATGGGCCGTAGCCCATTAAACCTGGGATCCTGGGCCGGGCCCATCATATATATATATATGTATCATTAGTAAATTTTATTAAACATTAGTTAATCTTAATTGTTCAAGCAATCTTTTTCATTCTTAATATTTATGTAATGATATGGGTTTGAAGTTAAGTCTTTACAAGTCAATAGCCCCTTGTCTTTAATTCTCATCCATGTTATAAATAAATGTTTGAAATTTAAAGATTCCCTTCATATGATGATCTTGAAACATCATATATTTAATTAATTATTTAGATAAGTCAGCACTCAAATGAGATCATGTTGATACAAATTATAATATTCTCTAATTATACATTAGGATTTGTACATAAAATATTTAGCTAGCTCTTGAATAATAGGAGCCAAAACTATCAAAATTAGTATAATCTCTCCCCTTTCTGATCATAAAATGACCAAATCTTTTCCTTCAACATTTCAGCATCCATCACTTGACTTTCTTGTGCCTGTCCAATTCAATAAAATTAATAAAAGTTCAATATATCGTATCATTAATTAATTAAATCTATTTTGAAATGAATAATAGGGTATATAAGCAGTGCCAAAAATTCTGAGGTAAAAAATCGATGGTATATAAAAGTTATATATAACATCACTCAATTTGATTATCTATAATATTTTTTCTACTTCATACCAAAGTTAAATTTCTACAAATATATATATATATAAATTGATAATATGAAAATAAATTTGCAAACAAGTACCTGAAGAATATGCAAATCACAGAAAACCCTCCCTTCAAATGATTCATAACAAGATGCACTCAACACAAGAAACCCTTCTTCCTCCAAGTTCATTATAGCTTCACAAAATGAACCCTTTTCAAATCTTGGCATTGAAATCTGAACAACGATTTCTCGATCGTTTATTCGTGTCGATGATAATGAACAACTTTGAATTGGTTTTGTTCTAATTAAATTGTTGTTGAAATTGCAAAATAGTGATGATTTTTGTTCTTTATGACTTGAAATAATTAGGGTTTCTTTCTTTTGAGTTAGTTTTTCCACTTCCTTCTGTAGCTCAGGAATGTATTTTAGCACTCTTGATACTGTATCAGGAATGCTTAATTTTCTCTGCAAAACAACATTAAATCATATTCAATATCATATAATGTTACATATATTGCTAGAGAAAATACAAAAAGAAAAAATTCCTTTTTTTTTTGGATAATCATACTCATGGTCAAAACTAGAAACTCACCGATTGATCGTGTTGTGGAAGTAATGATCGAAGAGTAGAATATAAAGTGTTGATTCTTTTTCGACGATCACGTTCACTTGCATTATGGTTGAGTTTCTTCACCGTCTTATTATCATCGACCCCATTTTGATCATGAAAACTCGGGAATTCGTCGTTTTTTTGTTGAATATAAGAGGAATTTGGAGAATGGAGATCAATGGGATTTGAATTTTCTATATTTTTATTTCCATACAAGTTATAATTGTTGATTTCTTGATCATGGATTGGATCATCCAAGAACCATCCTCCTAAACTAGAAAACTCATGAGGATTTATGGCTAGCATTTTATGGTTCAAATTAGGAAATTTGGAGTGAACTTAATTATATAATTTGTTTGAGAATAAGTTCAATTTAAGTAGTATAAATTCATTGCAATTAGGTCTAAGCTATTTATATACTGATTAGCTACTTGTAATTAGATTATAATATTGTAAATGTTGACATCACCTTTAATTGTATATAGGTCAAATGGAGTGTAAAATGTTGTTAAATACCTTCTAGATGATAGCAATTTGAATAACATAATAACAATAATAATAATAATAACTCGAGAACGGAATATTGGTACATATACATCTAAATTAAACAATTAATTTATCCAATAAATTACACTTATCATACAATCAATTCTCATAACCAAGTATTATAAGCGGTATTTTACGTGTGGTTTTCAATTAATTTCAGTTGTAATGAGAGAATTAATTAGGAGCCCATGTATATGTGTATATTATAATTTAAATAATACCCATTCGAAATTATTTTATTATTGTATAATTAATCATAAAGATTATATTAGAAAGTATATATATTCATTGATCAAATACATTGTAACATAATTATTACTAATATTATTATACTATCATTATTTTAGTCAATATTAAAGGGCACACGAAAACTGGATGCTTAAGCTGGTGTAATTTACTAATTGCAAAATTAATGGAGAGGAACACGAGCATTAGTCTGCTTTGTCACTAATTCTCGAGCATAATGTTTACCATGCACGTGGAAACACACTTCATTTGTACTATACACATATAATATATATATATATATTACTAGCTAATTAATTGTTAAAATGATCAGCTTGATGTATTTTAATTACTTTAAAATTCAGGTGTTAGGTGATCCATCTAACTCATAAGTTAGTTCATTCTTGGAAGATATTACATGATTTCTTGTAAGAATATTGTCTTGGAGAATAAAGCAAGAATCAAGAATATCAATCTTAATATAGACACTTAAATATTTACTTAATTTATGTTAAGAATAAATTCAATCTTATATATATAATGTGTTAAAATAATCACACTTAATTAGAGAAAGTTGTAACTAATTGGAGTAGCACTTTTAGTTGCTACCAAAACTAGTTGTTAGCCCCTAGTATTAATATAGCTAGTTTGATTTCACATATCTTCAAATAGAATAATATTGTTTTAGAAATATGAATTATTAATACTAGAGCCAACCAACACATATTAGCAAACCATATTTTGCTAAACCCTAGTTTTAATTATTGTTTTAAAACTCAACCCGACCCGGCCGATTGAACTAGTAAAATCATGAATCAGTCCTTAAACCGGTCTAAGTGTATGTAAAAACCAGACAAAAAAACGCCAAGCTCGTGTGACCGGTGATTCGACCGTTCAACCTGGAATTGAGTCGAAAAACCTGAGTGGATCTTGAAATCTTTTAAATTAAGGGCTTAATATATTTCTCTCACTTCTCCTTCAACTTTATAAACCCTAAAATTTCTAAGACTAAATTTGCTTTCAACTTATCTATAAATTTAGAATAATATAATTATGTCATTTGTATTTTTGTATATAATATAGAGTGGACACAATGAAAATAGTTTAAAAATATTTAAAATAAAAATTTATTACATATTTATATTTGATAATATTTATCTATATATTAATTTCTATATATTGTGATAATATTTATTTATATATTAAACACTATTCATTGCACTATTATAGCGACACTGCTTCGACCACAGTTGATCCCGACGATTAAACTACTAAATCGTGACCAGAGATCAGTTCTCGATTTAATGTCCGAACTGAATTTCAAAACATTGGGTTTAACCAGTGTGGTACATTTGAATTGGTTAAATTTAAATTGCCTAATGTTGCTCATATTGGAAAAATTACCATAGACAGAGATTTACATTAACATCTGTTAAAAGCATATCAGTTCATAATAATTTTTGTAATAAAATTCTAGTAACAAATGTGTCAGCAATACTATATGTACAATAAAGTCAACTTGTTGGATAGTTAAATTTGGTCATATGATTTTTAGTATATATTACTAGCTAAATATTCTTGATATGTTTTAAAGAGAAATAGTTTTCCATAATGCCGTTCTGATCTATTGCATATTGATATTTGAGGTGCATATGAAGACCAACTTATAATCAAGATTTTTTATTTTTTTTACTGTAATAGATGATTATTCTAGATCTGGGATTTTATTATGAAATACAAGTTTGATGTATTCGATAGTATAAAGAAAATTTCGATGCATGTTGGTATAACTTGGTACTCAATATTCTGCTAAATTAAGATCATTAGAAGTGATAATGCTCGAAAATACTTTTATCATGAATGTAATAGCTTATTTGATGCTTTAGGAATCATACATAAGTATTCTTTAAATATATACATCACACTAAAATAATATAGTCTTTTATAATTTATCGAAAGTAACACGAAATTCTCTTCATAAGACAGTCTTGAAAACATTTATACAATCGATTAGTTTATATTTGATTTGATTTATGCTATTTCTAATACTAAATACAATATTGTTGATTAATTTCTACATACAATATATCAAGCTAGTTAGCTCCTGTCACAATATCTCAGTATTATAATTTCTTCTCCATTCTCATAAAATGACCAAAATCTTCTGCCTCAACATTTCAGCATCAATCATTTGACTTCCTTGTGCCTGTTAAATCCAATCCCAAAAAACATTAAAACACATATTAGGAAATTAATTAAATTCAATATTTAATAAACAAAATAAATTTGCAAACAAGTACCTGAAAAAGATGCAAATTATAGAAAACCCTCCCTTCAAATGACTCAAAACAAGATGTATTCAACACAAGAAACCCTTCTTCCTCCAAATTTGTTATAACTTCACAAAATGAACCCTTTTCAGATTTTGGCATTGAAATCTGAACTACGATTTCTCGATCGTTTATTCGAGTCGAAGATACTGCTGCTAAGGATGAAGATCTTTGGATTGATGATTTTGTTCTATTGCAAAGTAATGATGAATCTTGTGCTTGAGTATTTGAAATATTGTTTGAAATAATTAGGGTTTGCTTTTTTTGAGTTAGTTTTTCTACTTCTTTTTGTAGCTCAGGAATGTATTTTAGCACTCTTGATACTGTATCAGGAATGCTTAATTTTCTCTGCAAAACAACATTAAATCATAGATCAATATCATATAATGTTACAATTATTAATTTATTACCACTTTACTACAAGTTTTTTGGTGAATATAAAGAAAATGATTTGATGTTTTATATATTGCTAGAGAAAATACAATAAGAAAAATTTCTTGTTAAAAATAAAATAAAATTCTGGATAATCAAACTCGTGACCAAAATCAGAAACTCACCGACTGATCGTGTTGTGGAAGTAACGATCTGAGAGTAGAATATAAAGAGTTGATTCTTTTTCGACGATCACGTTCACTTGCATTATGGTTGAGTTTCTTCACCGTCTTATTATCTTCGACTCCGTTTTGATCATGAAAACTCGGGAATTCGTTGTTTTTTTGTTGAATATAAGAAGAATTAGGAGAATGGAGATTATTGGAATCTGAATTTTCTGTACTTTTATCTCCATACAAGTAATAGTTGTTGATTTGTTGCTCATGGATTGGATCATCCAATAGCCATCCTCCTAAATTAGAAAACTCATTGGGAAATATGGCTAACATTTTTTTCAGTTGATATGGGAAAATTTGAATTGAATGTTGTATGATAAGAAGTGAACTTATGTAGTATATAAGTTGATGACAATGAGATTTAGCTATTTAATTATATAGTGAGTAGCTAAAAATGTAATAGTATTATAATACGAATGAATGCTATATTTAATTATATATTTGTTATATAAGCATCAAATGTATATTAATTGTTAGGTCAAATTGAGTTATATACACTCTCCCTAAACATAATGACAATAAAATACAATAAGAAGAAGAAAGGAATATTGATGCATATACATTTGTACATACATATAAGGAAGCCAAGTTGACTCCAATATTATTAGGTTAATTAGTACTAATGATGGAAAAAAGCTTGTGGCCTTAGCTTTATGCATTTTGACGTAAATTCGACTCGACTGAATTCAAATTAAATATTTAATCAGTGAATTATACTTATCACATGATCAGTTCACATAACAAATATTACAAATGTTATATTCATATGGTTAGATGAGAGACGATTCAGTTAAATTTCGTAACACCCTCACGAGAGAATTTAGTAGGCTATATATATATATGTATTATGATTAACATAATGCCCAATTGCAAATTTATTTATTTTTTGTACTGATTTAAAGGGTAAGTATATTGACCAAATATGAAGTCACCTTATTATTATATAATTACGCGCTTATATATAGGAGAGAATATAATAGGCTGTCAATTGTTTAATCAAAATTAATGACACACGAAAGCAAGAGGTTTTAGTTCACTAATCACATTATTAGTGGATAAGAACACGAGCTTCAGTGTATTCTGTCTCATTTGCTCGAGCATAATGTTTGCCATGCACGTGGAAACACACTCTCATTTTATATGAAAATTATAAACAAAATATTAAAATGAGATTCCAATATTCTTTTTTTTTTTTTTGTTTCAGATCTTAACTTATCCATCATAATATTTTACTTGATCATATTTAGAAGTTATCACAAGAATATTCTTTTGGTATCAGATATATTCGTTAGCAACGCGAAATAAACTCATTTAGAGGATAAGGTGAGAATTAAGAACATCAATTCTCAAATAGATACAAAAATTTACGTGATTCATGCAAATATAACAAAAGTAAATGGTTGAGAAAAGAAAATTTTATTATTTCATTTTTTTCTACTATAAAAGTTATAGGGTTTTTTTCCTAAATTTTTTGTTATACCTAAAATGTCGATATATAATTTGATTTTTTAATGCAAAAGAAACAAACAGAAAAAAAGAAATATATTTGAAGTATCTATCTATAATGCTACAACTAGGGGTGTAAGTCGAGCCGAGCCGGGCGAGTTTTTCGAGCTCGAGCCGAGCTTCACGAGCTCGAACTTTTAACCGAGCTCGAGCTCGAGCCCACTCATTTCTAAAAAAAGCTCGCGAGCCTTTTTTATTATTTAATGTATTATTATTTTTTAATTATATTAATAAATATATATTAAATAATTAATAAATATATATTAAATAATTAATAATAAATAAATAAAAATTCAAAATTTAAATTTCCCGCCGAAAATTTGAAATTTCAAACGGGCTCGGCTCGAGTTCGGGCTCGAGCTCGCGAGCTTGGGTTCGGCTCGAGTTCGAACTTAAGCTCACGAGCTCGAGCCCGAGCTCGAAAATTATGAGCTCGACGAGCTCGAACTCGGCAAAATCCCCAAGCTCGGCTCGAGCTCGTTTACACCCCTAGCTACAACAATAAGTAATAAAATTATACTATAATTATTTAATAAACAGATAATAATAAAGGTTGAGTTATATAAAAACAAAATTTAAGATGAACGATAGAAAAACTACATATTGAAAAAACCGAGTTATATTGATGTGGGAAAGGATATTTACATGAATACTTCTTTAAAATATCTTTGATTTATATATAAATATTTTCAAATAGCACAATATGAATACATGAATTAAGTAGATCAAGCATTATAAGTCTGCTACTGCAGTACTAAACCACACCACGTTACGCAACAAGTTCGACATCCTTCATGAAATTAAAACTCGTAACATTTAAATAAAAACAATCTGAAACTTACCAATAAAACACCATACAGTCTCATATCTATATATATATATATATATATATATATATATATATATCAAAAAACTTAAAACGGAATATACCAAACAACACTGGTTCAATGTCTCAAAGCAAATCTAATGACTCTGTAAACAAACCAGTATTAAATGGATAGATGTTAATTATACAACAGATGAAACAAAGTGAAACCTTCAACTCAAAAATCAAAAAATTCCAGTATTTCATCACTGTAACTTCAATTTCACGAAAATATCAATATATATAGATATATATATCACTCCCCAAAACCCCGACCCCAATCCCGACGACAAATAACATTACTCACCCGCCTCATAAAAATTACACTGGATGATGCCATCACTTTGAGCCAATGTACCCAAATATGCAGCATAAAATTCCCATAACATCGTAAGTTAGCATTACATACCCGAGACATAAAAGCATCTGAGCCGTCCATTGATGTTTTCATCGACGCCCTCTTCCTCTACTCTTCCCACGAAACCCACCTCTCCCACCTCTTCCACGACCTCGACCCCTCATATTAGGTAGCTTTAGAGATTGTACACCTCTCCTATTTCCACCACGTTTTTCCTCCTCGTCATCATCATACTCTTTGAATTTGGCTGAGCTTCGGGGTTTAAACGATATCTCTCGAGATCCTCCTGTACCCTGTTTCACCACGTCCTTAGAATATTCACGAGGATGCTTCAAAGCTGCTGCTCTTTCTCCCAAAGGAAGAGAATCTTCCTCTGCCAGTGAGGTATGGTTATAGAAGGCTTCTGCGTGTCGATTATCCTTCACTTCATAAAATCTGCAGATGATATTATTGGTCGTTATGAATTTATTAGATTAATATACGTACTTACTTTACCTATATACTGGAAGCATTTTCTTTGCATGCATAAAGTGCATAATGAAAACTATATGGGTGTGTTTGGATTGATGGATTTGAAATCTATGGATTTCAAATCCATCGACAAATCCATTTAAGTTCGTTTGGATGAATTCATGATACGATGAATTTCAAATCCCTTATCATTAACTTTGAACTATTTTCTCCATAATTACGGTGGATTTCAAATGATTCTATTTTAGGTGTCATTTCAAATCCCTCCTCCAAATCCCCTCTCCAAATCCAAATCACTCGATTCAAACACACCCTATATTTTTTTAGTTGAATTTATTTTAGGAATATTAACATGCTCATTTGCCTCACTTATTGCGTAAATAACCAGGAGTCCCTAAGATTTTGCAAATTACCAAGACACCCCAGTAAAATCGTGGCAACTTAAGAAACAGGAGATAATATTGTAAATTCTTTTATAAATCAGTGTCGTGAAATTCTAATATGGTTTTACTAACAAGGGAGGTTATGGTAACTTCTCGTACCTTTGGATGTTTTTCATAAATACAGTCTCACATAGGAGGTGGATATTGTAATTTTTACTGACAGACAATTGTGATATTCTTTTGAGATAGAAATTATGGTAATTTTCAAACATGGGCGTGTTTCTAGTAAATAGGATGCCGAATAAGGGATGTAAACCCTTAGTTTTGTCCAGAATGGAATATATGCTGTTTGTGCAGGGAAAAGAACTCATTATCCCGTTTGAATATATCACTATGTGCCATAAGAAGGTAAATAAAAAACCAGAATCAAGATAAGGAGAGAAGAAATGTCTTACCTAGGTTTTTTCTTAGATTTGTAATTGGTATTTTCATGCTCATCTTCTGATGATCCACTCTGTAAATCAGAACCGCCAGTGCTTTGCTCATCCTCTCCTGAAACAGTTTCAAAATGCTCCTCAAGCAAAGATGGCTTCTTTGTGGATGATGGCATTGGGTGTAGAGCCTGGTATTCTCTTGATAATTCATCAATCTCAAAGTCCTGCAACATATATCAGAATACAATCCTTAATCTCAACAGTGGACATGGACAAAACTTAATATATGCATACTGAATTCTATTCTCAGTGCAATATGAAATGC
Source organism: Verbascum thapsus (assembly GCA_963669365.1). Taxonomy (NCBI): domain Eukaryota; kingdom Viridiplantae; phylum Streptophyta; class Magnoliopsida; order Lamiales; family Scrophulariaceae; genus Verbascum; species Verbascum thapsus. Next base: position 24,972,419 of record OY770106.1, read on the forward strand.
AACTATCTTAAAATTTGTTCCCTAAAAGAGATCGTCATTTGTTCTTAGCTTCTTTAATCTTTTTCCACTTTCATGACAGTGAAATTTACTGATCACTCTATAGTGGCCCTTCCGACAGACTCCCTGTCTTAATATCTCCAATCTTAATTAATATGGTATACATAATTATATATGCATAAATACGGTATATATGTGTATAAATACACAAAGTAAATACGGTATATATTTGTGTATATATAAGCATATACACATATAGTTCATTTATGTAAATGGTGTCTATATGTGTTCATATACAGTATACATATGCACGGTAAATATGTTATATGTATGAATTGATGTACATAAACTATATACATAAACTAACAAGCATGTACACATACATATATATGGATTCTAACAGAAGTTATCAATTTTTAAAATATATATGTAGGTTGTAATAGTAGTTTGAAATATTTTAAATGGTGTCTCCTGCATGTCACACAATAAAGATGATTATTCATTCTTCCATACTGCCGGCAAAACGGTTCAAAGCTTCGATTACTTCCACAATCCCCAAGCAAAAAGGTATAAACCTTTCAATCATAATTAACAGCAATGATGACAATAAAATATCCATTAAGAAGACCAAATTGTGGAGTACCTTATTTTCAAACATATCCTTGAACCTATCATCTTTGAGAACTTCACCAGTGAGACCTTTCTTTTTCTTTGATATTTTCTTAGTATCTGATGTTTTCTGAACATTGTCACCATCACCATCAGTAGTACCCTTCTCAATCTGATCTTCCTCATCTTCAAGAATTCGGGCTGCCAAAGTCCGATTAACTTTGGGAAGCTTCCTCTTAATCTGCAAAAATAGGCAAAATAAATTAGATTGAGTTAAATATCCAATGCTTTATGTGCGAATGATAATATTATATGTGATTTAAGTTTTTATAGAAATGACATCGGGTCTACAATTAAAATAGTCAAGGGAAAATCGTAATTCATGAACTCCTATTAATATAGGATTGAAGGACAGAGTAACTCGCTCAAAACCACAGGATAACATAAACAAAAAATTTCAAAAATTTTCATAAAATAAAAACATGAAAAACATAGGCATTTATATATCAACCATCATCTTCTTCTTTGAAAGACATCTGATTCCTACATGTCAATTATGTAAGAATTCGCAGTTCAAGATATACCAAGCAAAACCAATTTGTCTCCATGAGTTTCTTGGCCATATCAGTTGAAACTAGCATGTCTATAATCTATATAGAGAAGCACATAATACATACGAAATAGAACTGACCGTAATTCTAGAGGCACGCTCAACTTCCACTTTTTCCTGCTTTCGCCTCTCAATATATGATTCATAAGCAAACGGATCTGCCAAACTTTGTGCCTGCGGTCACAGAGGCAATTCCATATTGAGTTTCAAATCAGACCTTTTTTTTTTAAACTATTTCTGTTACAAAATCACAGGTCATTACCTTTTTGTACAGGCGGTAATCAATATAGAAGCCATGCATTTCGGCCCTTAGAAGATTGGTTCCAATCAAATTAGTTAAGTTCAGTTTTGCAAGGTCATCTTTGGTCAAAAATTTATAATCATCATAAATAGTTGTTTGTCCACCTTCCTCAAGCTCTTCCTGCACAACCACAATATAGTCATGATTAACATCAAATATAGATCATATGTTCAATGATATGATGGTGAAGCACATGCAATGGTCCTACCGTCATGTTATCCAAATAAGAACACCACTTTGGAGCGGGCCCAAGGGCTGGTATGAAGTAAGATGGTATTTGGCTGCTATCCAGAGCCAATAAAATCAACCCACTTTCTTTGAAGACACACATGTCATTAATTTTGCCACCGGTCGGTGCAATGCTAGCCATATCTTCTCCCTGAAATTAATAGAACTCAATTAAGCTCCAAAATCATAATTAACTAGGTAAGTTTAAAATCTAAAGGACCCCAAAGCCCTATCCATCCAGAATTAATAATGTGTATATATATAAGCTCCAAAATCATAATTAACTAGGTAAGTTTAAAATCTAAAGGACCCCAAAGCCCTATCCATCCAGAATTAACAATGTGTGTATATATATATATATTCAAATTCGCCGTCAATCACTAAGAAATCATCTAGAATAAATGAAGTTAAAGTTTATAACAATTAATATTCAGAAGTATACTTGCTGATAATAATTGCAACTGACAGAGGAGAATTATTTACGGCCATGATTTGTGATTAAGTATCTTCATAACTATTTTTATAAGCTGGCATGTTGCCATGTTCTACCATAGATAGAAAAGGATAACAACACCAGACTCCAACATGTACCGATTCTGAATAGTTGATAAATCTTAGTCATGACTTAACTCAAAGACATGATATGACAATTAGGGAGTAGAACATGTGTGTGAAAAGATGAAGCAGTAGCCAAAAAAAAAAAAAGATGAAGCAGAAACATCAGATACACAAAAACATAATATAAAAGAATTGCTCACAGTTTTGGGATCCCAAATCCTGACTATCTGTTTATCGGTAGTGATTAACTTCGATTGCTTAGAGTTTACTGACTTATGCCACTTAATGTTCAGTATTGGGTGGTCATTCCTGCAAAAGAGAGCATTGCCAAAGTGAAATAATATGTTAAAGAATTAAAAATTGATGCTTCTTTGTAAAATTAACATAGCTGATAGCTCGCTAAGGAATCTCACATATGATCCTTCACTCGTATAGGTTTAGATGAACGCAAATCATAAATCAGAACCTGCATGATATACAAAAAATAAGAACTAAAATTTCCATGGATTTAGTTTAATAGAATAGCTTCAGATGAATCAAGAAGGGAAAAAATAAACAGGAAAAGTATATACGTGTGTGATTACCTTTCCCCCACTGCTTCCAACAGCCATGAGAAGACCTTCATCACCGTCGAACTCGATTGCAGTAACCTCCTACAGTTATCAAAGAATTGGTAAAATAATATCAAGAAAGCAAACTCGCATTAACATCACTGTGCAGCAGTTTATAATTTCTTATTCTGCAGAGGACTCCTGTCTTCTGGTAGGTAACAATTTGCCTAGTTTGTCCAGGTAGGAAACAAAAATGTGTTATCACACAATAAGTGTCTTGAATAAAGTCTGATGTACGTTAGGGTCCATGCAGGTTACCCCCACTTTGGCTATGAAATATTCCATCAAAATTGAAGGTCATGTTTGTTTATGTTTTTTAAAGCTGTTTTCTGTTTTCTGGATCACAACACAAACTGAAAATATAAATAATAAAAATTCCCCAAGAAAACATAAACATTCAGATTTCATATTATTTCCAGGACCATCAAGTTTGAGTTAGTAATGGGACACGATGACCTCATAATAACAAAATGTAATAAGCTTGTTACCCCCTCAGAGTCACCAGCAGCTGCAACGACATCTATGCGACCAACTGAAGACCTTGTCCTCATATCAAAGCATTCCACAGCTCCATCCTCACCACCACCAGCAACTAATCCATGGACTTTACTGAATGGCAAAAAGAAGAATTCACATTATCTAAGACAAATGCCAGCTTCAGCCCACCAAAAAATAAAATAGGTACAGAACAATGGTAATAAGTAAAAACCTATGGAAACTTATTTACAAGGAAAACCAATTTTCACCTACCTCCGAGAGACTACATTCAAAGCTGGTGATTGGGTGCTGAGAGAGGATAAAAAACGTCCCTGGCAAAAAAAATACTCGAATTGAATTGGGAGCCTTTATGACACAAGAAATCAACATAAGAAAATAAAGAAACTTAAGAAGATAGAGGAAATGCTATTTTAATATAAATGTTCAACATAATGGTGGACTTTTGTGTTTAGGCAAACACAAGGCAGCAAAAGTTATTAGTAAGACAAACCTGTTCTAAGTTTATCCTATATAGGTCTGGCGAAGAAGCAGCACAAATTATGTCACAATACCAGCTGTCATATGCAATATCTCTACCCATCCTGTTGAAAGAGATGCATAAGAACATTAAAAGCATAACATCAGAAAAATACCTATCATAGGTTTCAGGAGAATATTTTAAGTTTCATATAACATCTTGATCAATGTTCTCAAGTTTGCTTACCTGATGACTTGACAAAGACTATAAACATAAATTTTACAGTAAAATGGATCTCTGTTGTGGGATTGTAAATACCTAATCACAATTAATATGAATATTTTCTACATATGATAAAGAGAAAATATTTTGATTCCAATAGTTACAATACAAGAATTTGTGTGAGAGAGAGAGAAAGACCTCGGGATCCGCAAACTGTAGTGACTTCCATATTTTGCATGAAGGTTGACGGAACGATCAGCACAGAGAAATGCAATCTTCGAATAGTCATCATCTAACACCTATTAGATCAAGAAACTTTAGAACATTACTGATGCGTGAAAAAAAAAACAAGGAATGTAAAGATACAGTACAACCAACAGAATTCAAGTGCTTCGTTTATTGCACATACATAGCAAAAAAGTGATACATTATAAAAACATTACTAAACATGATAAAAACAACTCTGTGGAAGCAAATTGTGTGTGTTTTTAGGCTTCATTTTCATCAACACCACGTGTTGAAAGTATAAGAAAGTATTACCTGGAAATTTATAATTTCTGAAATCAAATGTCTTTCAAACTTCAGGGACAGTTCCCTCAGCTCGTACACTTTGACTTGTGGAGGGTAAATGCCTGAAAGTAAGAAAATAACAACATAAAATTCCCAATCTCACAAAAAGTAAAATTATTCGGAACAGCAATATCCGTACTCCAATGTAATAATCACCTGAAGCTATAACATACTCCCCATCAGGTGACACCTTAATTCTAGAGGTCGCGGTTTCAAACCTCAAATCCTGTATTAAATCCACCCTCTGCAAATAATCTGAAAATCGATCAACAAATAGACTGGTCATTCACAAATATCACCATATACCAACATATAGAGTAAAGGATCTATATCTGTGTAAATTTCAAAAAAATACTCAACTTATATCATATCAAGGTACTCAATAAAAATCTCAACTTCATTAAAACTACCAAAAAAAGCCACTATATTCATACTTCTACACTTCCACATACTTAGAATCAACGAAATTTAAACTCTTAAATCACTAAAAAATAATCCCGGGCAAACATAGAGTTCAACCATAGCAATATCAAGTTCCAAAGCATGTTCGATAACACCACTTCATATTGTAATCCAAAGTAAACAAACTAACTTAGCGCCTAAAAAATTTCAAGCTTCCCAAATCAACTGCACATCTTTAAGACCTAATTCTTTACACAAATAACGCAAAAAAATTATCCAGAATACTTATAATTCTAATAATCACCTGGATTTTTCCGCAGTGCTCTGAGCTTCTTCGGCGGAAGCCAAGCAGCAACCGAGCGGTTCTGTCCGGCAACTGTATACATTTTAACTCCATTGACTGAGGTCGACTTCAAGTTTCCCCCTTGATACGCCATCGTTCCTTAGTTCTTTCAAGCTTCCAAAAACATATATAAATTATGCAGATGGATGTAAGAAAACCTTCGAATAATAATATCCAAAGGTGTGCGATTTAGAATCACCGCCGGATGTAAAGCTTGCGGCGGCGGAAAGCGGTGCTAGATACCGGTGGGGTTTTACCTAGCGGTGTAATGAGCAGGTATGAGATTTTAGTAGGGTTTATATAGTGTCAACGTGAAATATTAGATCCGACCCGTATTTACTCATTGGGCTCGTGGTTTGGGCTCTTTATTTTGGGCTTGGGCTTCAAACTTGGTCTGATATTTTTAATTGTTATAAAATGTGGCTTTATAATTTTAAATTCCAATGTAAAATATTATATCCGACCCGTAGTTAATCATTGGGCTCGGGGTTTTGGGCTCTTTATTTAGGGATTGGGCTTCAAACTTGGTCTGATAATTTCAATTGTTCTGAAAATGTGGCTTTATAATTTTAAATTTGCCTCCGAATTTGACATATTTCAATCGAACCGAACAAAAATCCCAATTAAATCATATTTTTTACACATCAAATATAAATAATTGTTCAATCAAATTTTGTTTGTCCAAACCTAATTGCACATTACTAGATCAAGCAATACTGGATAAAAAGAAGTAAAATAAACCTAAAACAACTGACTATACGACAGCCAATCAACTGGTTAAAGACAACATATTAACCAGAAAGTGTACAAAAGACAGGCGTTTTGTTTAGCTTTTTATTTATTCTAACATTATAAATAAACTTACAATGCCTCTGATACATATTACAAAGATGAACGCAAAAATAAAATAAAACTATATACAAATAGTAACTCCGATGATGGAGACTTCATATAACCCCATCGTTTTGTTCGAGTTTCACACTTGAACTCCTATTCTTTGAGCAACCTGAAATCAAATACCAAAAAAAAAAAAAAAAATCAACCTACTCGAATATTGACTAAATTAGGAATAATAATAATAATAATAATAATAATAATAATAATAATAATAATAATAATAATAATAATAATAATAATAATGGTTATTCCAAAGTAAAAAAACTGCATCATCAATTGAAAGAACCCTTTCCAACTTAGAGATTACAGATTACTATGAAAATTAGAAGCATAAATCTTGATATTTTATTTTTTAACCATGAGTCTAGGCTTGTCAAAAGGCTTGTCAAAGGGCGGCCCGGACCAGGACCCAGTCAATAGAAAACTTACCCGATCGGTAGGGACCCGACTCGGACCCGATGATAATAGGTAGTTCAGGTGCGGGTCTAATTTTTACTCATGGGTATTTTACCCGAAAAATACCCAAATTTTACACTTTGAAAATACTCACGCGTCTATAGCCGAAGTTTACCCGTGCGCATTTGCCCGACCCCACCCGACCCGATACGTACCCAGCCCGTCGGATCTAACCCATTTTTTGGACCCGTAGGGTATGCAATCGGTTACGGGTCAGGTCAGGTAAAAAAAATTTGGTTGGGTATTTCGTGGGTCAGTTTGGGTCTGGGTATTACTCGCCCATTGACAGCCTTACATGAGTCGATAAACACTCAATTTAGAATTCGCAAACACTCAGGTACGGATTCAAAAATCACCGCCCCTCAAATCCCGCGATCCAAACACAACTTTAAATTCTCAAAAATACCTCTTTGAAAGAGTTGACATCACTTCCCCAAAGCCAAGCATCACAACCCGCGTCGCGGGCCCCCCATATATCGTTCCTTCGATCATCGCCGACATGTACAGCATCCTCGGGTTCTACTCCCAATAACTCACAAGCTTTCAGAAATATAGTAGGATTTGGCTTCTCGGCCTCAACCTATTTCGAACATATTTCACCATATTTACGATCAAAATGCAATAAAGATACAAAATTCGAAATAAAAAAAGTAAAAATACGCGTCAACTTACTTCAGCAGATACAGCCAATGCATCGAACCAGTCGTCACATTTAAGAGCTCTCAATAATGGCCTTAAACGAGTGTCGAAGTTAGAGACGATAGCAACTTTTACGCCCGCTTTTTTAAGAGCCCGGAAAACTTTCTCGGCTTCTGGATCACATAGGTGCCAAGCCTGTTGAAATAAACGAATTGTGAAATGATATTAGAGAATTAAAACGATTAATAGTGTGTTATAAAAACGAAAAAGTAAAACTTAGAACAAAAAACTCAAACCTTTTCGGTGGTATAATAGTTATATAGCTCCTCAAAATACTGGGAATCGGAACAGCCAGTTGAAGAACTCACTATAAACTGCCAAAAGGGTCTCCCATCGTTCACGTATCTGCAAGTAAAAGCAAAAGTTTCATCAGTATGATCAGGATCATTGTAAATCAATATACAATTGATCATGATTGATCTAAAGTTTATACTTTGTAGTAATCTAGTACTACTAGTTTCATCTTGTAATAAACTGGACAAAGACAAGAATATATCACCTGAGGCGGGATCGACCCCAGGGCTGCTCATAAGCCCATCTGTATCTGTTTAATATCTCGTTTTCAGAGTATTCGACTCCGTACTTTTCACCAATTTGTCGGTATATCTACATCAAAAGAACAATTAATCAGGTTGAACAACAAATCAACAATGAAAAGAAATAGAGACCAGTTTCAAGATCAAAGGATAAATGAAGAGTGTGAACAGTAAACATGCATGTAGATGCTCTGATTAGCAAATGGAATTGAATTCGAGGTGTGTGAAATCGAAAGCAAGAACTATAACTAGAAACTCCAATCACAAACTATCTTCTATTTTAGATTACTTTTTTTGGTGAACTAAATCTACAGAAGCTAAAAGGCTAAGCTTTTAACTGTGAATATGCAATTAATCAACAATCCAAGTAAAGATTGAAGACTGGGTTCTGTCCAATGTAACTATAATAAATCTGAGTATTTTCTCTACTTTCGTAGTAGTTATTTGCCTGATTGTAATAGTTTTAAGCCCGATCTTAAATTGTTACTATTTGATATCGATATCATGTACAACTACAAGTAACCGATTCATTCCAAAAATGAAAGAACTTTTAAAAGTACAGAAAATGAAATGACTGAAATCAGATTGTTAATATACACTCAGATGATTAGTTTATGGTAAATGTTTACATAAATCTCAGACAAAACCCAGAAATAGTAACAATCTTTTAGTTAAACTACCATTGATAGTTTGATACCATAACCAGAAATCAAAGACACACAAAAAAAAAAGTTAAAGTAAAAGCATAACTAAAACCTGGGCCATGGGCTGAGAGGGTATAACGAGGGTTCCAACGGCATCAACTAGTAAAGCTTTATGCGTAAGCCCACCGTACAAATTCCTGCGATAATCCTCGTACTCTTTAACCAGACCCAACATTCTTGGCCCGGCCGCCGCCGGCGGCGGAAGCGGAAGCTCGGCCACGACGGCGGTTGAGCTAGAGAAGGATGGGGATCCGGGGACACGTGGCGGGGAGAAACGGTGTCGTTTGGGGAGAGTGTTGAGGAGTAATTTACTGAGCTTGGACATTTTTGCTTTGTGTTTTTTCTTTGAATATTTGCTATTGTGTATGCATTTCACTCTTTTCTCATAATATAATGTGTATAGCTAATAGCTTCGATGAAATAATAGTGGGTTATCACTCTCCTCTCTCTCTCTCTATATATATATATATATCAGTGTTTGAAGTGGAGATTTGTATGTATATGTATGTATATATGTATGAATTTGTCTTCTGTAAGAGATGAGGATACAGATGGCAGGAAATGGAGGATGAGATTGGACGACTCAAATTACTATTTTGCCCCTAACTGTTCTAGATTACTTTTGTTGATAATTTATTGTGAAATAGCTTGGCTTTTTAAGATGGGTTTTTAATTTTTAATATTATTTTTAAAAATCAAAAAGAGCATAATTGAGCTTTTCACTGTTAATCAACGTTAGATATTTATTTTTTAATTATTTATTACATCAACTTTTAGACTTTTTTTTAAAATTCTGATTTGAGCATAATCTTTTTCTTAAATATAATATATAATACTCATCCAAGATTAGTATGATTGGTTAAATATTTGAGAAAATACTAATGATGAGTGCTTCTTAGGGTTCTTTAATCTCTTCTTTTCTTCTTTCCAAAACATGCAAAATCTTTTTTTATTACACCAATTTTGGTTTTAATTTTCATTTTTGAGGTCAATTTTGTAATTTATATAGTAATATAAGCACGACCAATACAAACCGAAAATTTCAATATTATCAAGACCACGAGTATTTTCGGATAAAAAGTTATTGAGATTACAGTAGAAACTCGATAAATTAATACTCGATTAATTAATAAACTCTCTAAGATAATATTTTTGGCCGGTCCCGACTCGGGGATAGGGTGCTAAATTAATAATTCGCTAAAATTATAAGATAATACATTTTTGATAATTTCTATAGGTCCCATATAAAATATAAATTAATAATTCCTTATATACTACATATTACATGAATGATTTATGAATTTTTATTGAAAAATGATTCAATTGTGTTTAGTTTTTTTGTTGAAAACAATTTCACCTTGCAAATCAATTTGCAATTGTCCTTGAATTATCCTTGTTGTGCTTGTATAATTGCTAACATCCATTCTTACAATTGCTTTTGAGTGAAACTTTGATTATCCTTGTTGTGCATGCATAATGCTCTTCGAATCTCATCGGTCATTATTGTTTTTTTCATACCTTTAAGATTAGAAGGCATGTCGTGTGTGTACGATTTATTTGTGTTAGCATTATTATCTTGTATTTATATAAAAAATATTTTTTAATTATTGTACATGCATTGTACTATAATTAAGTGAAAGTTTGAATGGTGTTTGTAAATTGAATATTTTATTATAAATTAATAAAATATTAATTAATGTATAAATTAATAATTATTAATTTATCGATTAATTAATAACTCTTTTAATTAATAAATTTTGGTGGTCCCAAGAGTATTAATTTATAGAGTTTCTACTGTATTTCGAGAGCTATAAGTTGTAGGATACATTTATTCAAGTTTTAATGTATAATAACTATGAGAGTAAGTATTATAAAACAATTTCAAATAGTTTGCTACAACATCCTCAAATAATTGAATCTACATAATTAGTCAATCTCATTCCAAAATACAATATATGTACATCGGTATTAATGTTGAAACATTGTCATCGCACATATTCTATTAAATATGTATTGAGTATTTCACATTTTCACCAAATCCTAAATACAGCTCTATAACATGCGATGTTCGATTTAATCAATCAACAAATATTGTCAAATTCTTGTCAAAATTCTCAAATGCATGCTATTCCATAAAATCGAAAAAGTTCATAAGTATCAATTTTCGATTTAAAATTCTTACACAAGTAGAAAATTTCAGAGAGAAATTCCTAAAATTCGACCTTTTTTCTGAAGATACATTAAAAAATACAAAATTACTTTTAGAAATTAAACTTATTTATACTTCACATCATATAATAAACACAATGGTATTTGGTTTATGATTCATTATTCTTCTATATATATACGTATCAAAAATATAATCTGCGCACGAGAAAATAAGGTTTAAATAAAATAATTAAAAGAGTACATTAATTATCCCATCACCATAATAGATATGTTAGACATCTTAATTTTGTTTTTGAAGTAAAAAATTGAAAAATAAATTTTTTTTTTTTTAAAAAAAAGTAAAAGGTTGGCTGAGTGCATAAGTTAGTTTGAATCCATATCAGCAAATTCTTCTACTAGACCATAATGATATAGTTGGTGGGTCCACCTATCAACATCTGACACGTGGCCTCTCACTATTCTATTGGGTGATTCTAAGTTGGTCCGGGACTGTTGGTCCCGGCCACTTAGAACCACATATTTTGGGGGTGTAGGGGGTGGTTTTTCCGACCCACCAAAAGAAAACCACCCAAAAACATTGAAAATGTGTGGTGTTAAGGGGTACGGGACCAACAGTCCCGGACCACCTTAGAATTTTCCCTATTCTAACAACCAATCACTGTCACCCATTTGAACACCTAGTAACTATTCGGGTACACCAAGGGGTGATTTTATTTTTAGCTAATCCACGTCATAAATAACTAATTTATTGTAGAATAAAATACTCCAAAACATAATATTCATGAATCATGCACGATAAATATATATATATTTTCAAATATTATTACATATTATATATAATGATTTATGTCTCTTGGTGATTCCTTTAGGCCCATGTCTATTATATAAATAAATTGTATAGTTCATAATAAAACACTCCAATAATATTAATGACAAATTTGAATATTTGTTACGTTTCAAATGTAACAATATATTATACTATATTAGTTCTTTTGGGCATGAGTCAAGTAGTATGGAACAAGTAAATAATTTGGTGCAAATCAAAGAAATATTTAACAATAAATCCAACGCAATGTACAAAAAGTTGATTTTAATATTTTCCTTGGATTTTACATAGTTTTTCACTTTTTGTCATATTAGGATGACTTCGTCCAATCTTTGATTAATTTACCACTAAATCCTTTTCCTACTATTTTCCTATTTTATTTTATTGATTTATCAACGAATTCTTGTTAATAACAGGTGAAATATAATGTTCTAATATTATTCTTTTAATATCTCTAATATAAAATATTTAGTCCATTTAAACGATATAACACCAATATTCACCCAACGAAGGGTTTAAAAAACTTCAAAACTAAACTTTATATATTCCTTCTTTTTTTTTTCAAAAGGAACCTAAATTTCATATTTTAGCAGTATAGAATTCTCATTTTTCAATTATTGGCTAAGTACGTGAATATTTTGCGTTACGTAAGGCCACAAAATTCAATAAAATAGCAAAATTAATTGATATTTAATTCCAATGCTAAATGTTGATGTAACAGTGACACTTTAATGTTTTGAAAATAGCTAGATATATATTATTACAATTAATTTAAAGATCATTGGTTCGAGTTGAACAAATACATCCTTCATAAAAAATCTACCTAAATAACTAAATGCACTTATATATTTGTGGTGCTCATTCAAATAAATTTGTATGGAAATAAAGATTGTATAAGTCAATTGGATTCTTAGTCCAAAAATTAATGATTCAAAAGGAACCCCATAATTTTTTGTGGAGGAAATATTTTGGGACCCCTCACATTTTGAAGTTAGAAAAAGTTTGAAATCTTCACCAAAATCATCCATTAACATGGGCCATAATAAATAACTATTATTATTTTTTGATATTTATAAATTTTAGATAATTGTTTAATAGAGGGACCCTATTGAAAATATAACCACAGATAAGATGACATGTTTATGCCATAATTTTCAGCCATGATAATGATATATTTGCATCATTTTAAGATGGAAAATTTGAAATAAATACATAATATTTTAGGAAAGTGAATTTAGAGTTGGCAAAAGTTGGCAAAATATGGCTCTTGACTCTACGCATGTATAAATATGATGAATTCATTCAAAGTGATGATATGAATAATATAATGAAATTAAAAGTACTATAATCAAGAAAATGTATTTTAATTTTACGAGATAAATTGTATTTAAGTTCATAATAAATGATAAAATTTTACTGTGATCCTATATAATAGATCTGAAAAGAACAAATCGTGTTGCTATATGACCTAAATCAACAATCCAGGACAGCTGGTCCATTAGGCGAAGGCACGTGACCTCCATTTATTGATCAAATTATCAAATTATCAAATTATGAATAATAATTATTTTAAGTCCTATTAATATCCTTTATGAGGGATTAGATCATAAATTATCTCTAAAAAACTTTATAAAAAATACTTTTGTATACTATACGATTCACGAACCACACATGATAGGACTATTTAGTTCATAAATAATATACTTGATCCTAAATCATTATGTATAACAGTTCAACATTGTTGAATGCAGTCTATAATCTATTTATTATGGTACCTGATTTGACCCCAAAATCAACAATTCGATTTGAACTAAATCAATGAGATTCGACCCATAAATTTGTTAGTTTTTCTGCATTTGGCTCCAATCTCAATGTTAATAATACCACCGTTTCGATTACAAAGAATGTTGAATAATATATATATATATGTTTAAAAAATCAATTACATTTCTATAAACTCGAAATTTTTTCCTTAACAACAAAAGGCATCGTTACCGATCCTATCCACAAATAACCATCATTTTCCTCTACTTCACTAAGAAATTTCCATTTCCTGGAATCCAATATCTCCACTATGTTCCCATCCCGGTTTAATCTTATTCCCATTCCCGTTTTCCCTATCCACCTAGCCAAACGCATATGTACTCTAGTAATATCAAATGGGGATACTCTAATCAAGGATTTCCCTATCCAAGGATTGGATATAATCCATTCCAAGAATTTCCCTCTCCTTGAATTGATTCCAACCCAAAATTCACCATTCTTATTCCGTTTTATGTTATCCGGGAATCCTGGAAATCGGGCTATGGTTTCAAATTTTCCAGCATTTGGCGATTTAAGCCAGTATTTGAATAATCTACACGTTGTAGTCTCTACAAACAGTAGAAATTCTCCGTTTTGACTTAAAACGACGCCGTTAGGAAATTTGAGATTATCGAGAAGTAGAGTCGTTTTGTTTGTCTCGAGTTCGAATTTCATTAGTCTTCCAGAGTTGTCACCACTAATGATTATTGAAACATAATTCCTGCATATAAATTCCAATATTAATATCTCAAAATTATTTAAAAAAAGACTAAAAAAGTAAGTGTATTTCTCAAAATTGTGGGATTTCGTTAATTTAACGTGGTACTAAATGACTAATTCGTAGAATTTAAATATCAAGTTATGCTAAACGAGTAATTATGATAAAAAAAAAAATTAAATGATTAAGTTTCGAAATAATCACTAAGCGATATTATTAGTACTATTAGTATAGGTCCTATATGTGGAATTGATCGTAACAATTTTTTGACCCAACTCTTAAATAACTGACACACATAATTATTATAACAAAATATATATATTTTTTAATTTTATCTAAATATAATTTTATACATAAAAATGCTCAAACAATATTATATTAGAAGCCAACCAATTATAAAAAGATATTTAACTTTAAATATAAATTTTAACTTTTTAATTGTCGGATTTCAAATTTATTAATGCTACTTCGATTGATTTTAATTCTCTTATATGATTTACGTAATATTATAAATATCGTACGCATTTAAGAATAATGGGTTTTCTTCGTTATTAAAAAAATAAAAATAAAAAATCATTCATTTTCCCAAGAGTTTGGATTTGGATGAAGAGATCTTATCCTAGGATGCTCGGTCTATTTATTACAGCCTAAGAAGGATAAACATTACGACTTTACACCCAAAAATAAAATAAAAAGATAAACATTGACACAAACTTTTATTGTGACAGGAAAAGTATGGGTTTTTTTTGGGACCATTTTTACTAATAATATTCACTCTACTCTTTTATCTTATCTCCTCCTTTGGAAAAAATATGCCTTTAAAATATTTACTCAAATTTATTTTTATACATAATATTATAATATACAATATCGAATTTTGCTCAATCACGATCATTTTTCGAACTATTTGAATTATTAATCAAATTCTCCGTTTTAATAGTCTATGATCGATAAAACTAGACATATAAGAATTAAGATGAACATAATTTGCAACAAAATATCGAAATTGGGCTTGGGTTTTGGGGGTGTAAATATCATACCTTCTTGGGAACCTTGTGCTACTATCTGTAAAATATACAACTCCATTAATTTGATCAATGTCCAAAGAATTTGTGAGCCCAAATGAAAGCCCATCAACTTGTTTTGTAAGTGGGCTTGCCAATCCACCATTTGGGTCCACCACAAGAAGGCCCATATAAGCATCCGTAATATAGAGATGGCCCGTTTTCTCGTTGAAGCGGAGGCCCAAAGGTCTCCCGCAAATATGCTCCGTTTTAGTATGATCACGACGACCTTCGCAATTTTCCCTATTTATAAAAATATCAAATATCAGCTTAATTGGTAAAAATGATATAAAATCGACAGTAATGAGATAAAACGAAAGTTTTGAGAACTTTGTTAATAGTGTGTATATATTTTATCATAATGTGTCGAAATGTACTATATTAAAATATATACACTGACTATTATACAATTATCTTTCTTTTATTTTACCCAATTTAAAAGATCGAAAAATGTTTTTTTAATCAATTTGGCCTTTTCCCATCATTAATTTTAATCCAATTTTTTATAATATTTCCCTAATTTCCCATTAATTTGTCTTGTTAAAAAACAATTTGTTTAATTTCCTTGAATTTTATTATATTATTTGTGAGGATAATTAACAACTTCACAGTGAAGATTTTGGTAGCCCACATGCCCTCGAGGCTAGGACAAGAGGAGTCAATGACCTTTGCAGCAAAGTCGATAAAAAGTCCTAGAAATATTACACTCCACACGTGCGCCCGCATGCGCATATATATATATATAGTATTATATAAATATATTTTTGAAATAATCATTTTCATTCAAATTTTTGTTTGAACTCATAAGGCTTCAATATATTAGAAACTCATAAAATTAAGTAAATAAGTTCTTAGATAATTTCAAATATGACTAACTGATAAAAATATTCTGCAACATATCGAGTCCAAAGTCGATTTATTATAAAATTGCTCATAATTAATGATCATTTTTACATATCTAAATTTGCAATCATATAATATTCAAAATTTTATAGTAGCTAGTCCCTACTCCCTAGTTATCTACTCTTGACAATTGCATTAGTACCTTAAATTAGAGGTACTTATTTATACTCTCAAAGTCATTAGTTTGGTAGAATTTATTTTCAATACTGATAAATTCCCATTCATTTATTGTAAAGAACACTTTTGGTACATTAACGTGTACTCGTATCTATATATTTTCCATGCATATGAAAAAGTCACAAAAACAATTAAAAAAAGTTAAAAAAAAACATGATATCTTACATAATGCATGTTACGACTAAGGAATGAGTGTATAAAATAAAGTACTATATATATATATATATATACTTTAGATTTTTAGGGTTTTAAATTAGTAGATTTAAATTGAATAAGTTATTGTTTAAAGTTGTTTGAATAACAATTGAATTTCAATTTATTTGATTGATAATTAAACCGATCGAGCTCAGACGGGTTTTAAAGCTTAAATATTCCAATTCTTACTTGTGCATAAAAAATGAAATATCAAAACTAAATCATTATTGCATGTGGATTAGCACATGGGCAAACTTATCACATGTATTGTTAATTAAAAACTCATAAATTGTCTTTAAATTACATATACAAGAGATTCCCAAGTCTATTGATTATGTGTAATTAATATCAAGTTCTTTAACATTATCATTTTTTTTGGTTATTTTTGTTTTCTTTACGTTTTCCTCCCCAAAAATTGAGATCCAAAATAATTGTAAATTTCGTAGTTGTAAGTTGTAACCAAGCATGTTCAAATTGTTGACTTTTTTGGTATATCATTAATTAATATATATTAATATTAATTAATACTTAAATGTTTAAAGGACATCTTGGACCTTTTCATTTATTTTTAAATTCATTTTTTATGGTTTCAAAAATTAATAGGAAAAATGGCTATCCTGTCATTGTACTAAAAGAAAAGCCAATAAAAAATACATTGTCATATTTTTGATTTTTTTTAAAAAAGTATTAATGATGTATTTACTTAATTAGTAAAAATTTACTAAAAATTGATAAAAGAGAAACATATATCATTATAAACATTTTTGTTCATGAATCGACTCTTATTAATTGTGAAAGAGAGACACTTCCTTTTTTTAATATTGCCACATTAAATTGTTTAATTATCCATGATTTCTTCTATACAGTAGAAACTCTATAAATTAATACTATTGGGATCACCAAAATTTATTAATTAAAAGAGTTATTAATTAATCGATAAATTAATAATTATTAATTTATACATTAATTAATATTTTATTAATTTATAATGAAATATTCAACTTACAAACACCATTCAAACTTTCACTTCATTATAGTACAATGCATGTACAATAATTAAAAAATATTTTTTATATAAATACAAGATAATAATGCTAACACAAATAAATTATACACACGACATGCCTTCTAATCTTAAAGGTGTGAAAAAATAATAATGACCGACGAGATTCGAAGAGCATTATGCATGCACAACAAGGATAATCCAAGTCTCAATCAAAAGCAATTGTAAGAATGGATGTTAGCAATTATGCAAGCACAACAAGGATAATTCAAGGACAATTGCAAATTGATTTGCAAGGTGAAACTGATTTCAACAAAAAAACAAAAGACAATTGAATCATTTTCAAAAAAAATTCATAAATCATTCATGTAATATGTAGTATATAAGGAATTATTAATTTATATTTTATATGGGACCTATAGAAATTATTGAAAATGTATTATCTTATAATTTTAGCGAATTATTAATTTAGCACCCTATCCCCGAGTCGGGACCGGCCAAAAATATTATCTTAGAGAGTTTATTAATTAATCGAGTATTAATTTATCGAGTTTCTACTGTATATCCATATTAATAAATTGTCCATGCACCTAACCCACAACCATCTCAAGAAAAAAAAGAAGGGTTTTAACTTCGACAGACTTTCAAATATCAAATAACTCAATATATAACAAAATATATTTTATCATATCATTGTTTAAATAAATCTTTTTAGAAAAATTAAAACACAAAACCCGACAAAATTCTCTCGTTATATATTAAGCCACTCAATATATTTTAATATATTTTTACCAAATATAGTATAATATACATCAGAATTCAATATAGATCACGATTCAAAAACTCATAACTTTTTTGTTGAACCATAAAAAAGAGTTAAAAAAAAAAAAAAAAAACTCACCTCATAGGCGATGTCACGGCGAAATCAATCCATCGGCTCTCATTCGCCACCCACCGGATAATCCGCCCGTCGGATACCCCGGTGTAGGGCCCACCGCCTCGCCCATCGAACGCGAAGCTCTCGGGTCCCACCGCCCCACCGGGAATCGGTATCACCATAGAATCTTCAACTCCATAGCCCAAACCTAAAGTTCCATTCTTGTGTGGTTGAATATTATTATTATGATCTTCAAAAGAGACTAATAAAAATGACACAAAGACAATTCCAAAAGCAATTGTGAGGAGCCTTATGGTCATTGCTTTGGCTTGAATTACAAGTGGAATGGCCATGAAAAGGCCAAAAAAATATATTATAAGGATGAGAAAAATTGTAACTTGTACAAAAATATAACTAAATATTAAATTTAATTGAAGTTGGCAAGGCTATATTATATTGCGTTTGGGGCAACTCAAAATAGGCTCTTTTTGTGTGAGCTATATCATATATAAATAAATTTCCTAGGTTTGCATAGCATCACTATAATTATGACACATGCAATAAAATCAGTCATTTTCATTTGTTAAAAAATCATTTTCTAGTCACAAATTAATTATGGTGACCTCTCACCTTTTTACCCATGCAATTCCAATTTTATGTAACATAAACAAAAAATTCTATGACACATCGGATCAAATAGGATTATTGTATTATATATATATATATATATATATATATATATATATATATATATATATATATATATATCATTCGATGCAGTTACATTTTCTTAAAATGATTTAATGAAATGATGAATGTCATAGCATTCGACCGCCGCTAAAAAAAAGCATGAAAATACGCGATTTTGAGTTGTTTTGACAGGTTTTTGATTTTGTAGTTCAAGTCGAAGTCTTTAAAAGAATCTAACATTAGTATTCATTATTTTTCTTCTCTTGTAATATGTAATCATCGTCATACAATTAACAAAAATCGTGAACGGAAGCTTAATTGATCGAACCACATAAAAATGACTATCTTGTTTTCCTACTCTAATCTAACTTTTAAGTTCAAATAGAACCAAATCCAATAATGAAATTTAAGAAAATACATCTTAGATTTTGAGCTAAAATGCCACAAAATAATTCAAACAAAAAACATTGTGTCCCAAAGAACGTTTATTATGTTAGTTTCTACAAAACAAAACGTTAAAAATTGATAGTTTGGTGTCCACCAACTATATGTACACTATATCCACCCATGTTATGTGGTGACTTTCGAGAAAACCCAAATAAAATAAACAATAATAAGAAATGAATTTGACAGGTTGTTCAAGAAAAATAAATTAAAAAAAATGAATTTTGACAGGTTTTATTTCATGCTGGATTCTGATCTTGTGGCTCGTATTTTATTTCATGTTTAATTTTTAGTTACTATTTTTGGAAAAAACAAAGTATACAAAAATACAAATTATAAAGGGCCCAAAAATAAATGATTTTGATGCAGAAATCAAACCAAGTGTTGTAAGGATAGAACTTATCCTATCTTTAGGGAAATATTCCCTGCAGTGGATTTTTATCTCAATTTTTATTTTTCAAACGTATATCTATATATGTTTTAACAAGTTGGATTAAATAATTACTACGTACAAAAATAATTTTGTTATGGGAAGGTATTATTTTTTCTTGAAATTAGGCAATTTTAAGGAGTTTTGAATATAATCGTTACCTATTACTATTAGTAGTTCATGTAGGCTCCACAGATTCTTAAAAATAACCCAAAGTCAATTTGAATTAAGCGATTCCTTTTTTTTTTTGCTTATTTGAAATAAAAGAATTTATATAAATGAGTAGTATTAACTCTGAATTTGTATATATACTATGAAAATGATCAAAACAAAGTAATTTATATTATTTCTAGCATTCCTAAATATTTTCCAAAACGAAAAAATAAAGTTTAGGCTATTTTGTTTATGTTTTTGGGATGAAATTTTAAATTTTTCTTGGAAATGACGTACTATAGAAATTCGTGTGAAAATGGTAGGTGTTTATTTATGTTTTTAAAATTAGGTTGAAAGTTGTAAGAGATGTCAAATCAATAGTGATAGGTTGATGGATGATGTGTAGAATAATTATGTTAGTGGTGTATATAATAATTATGTAAATAAAAAATTAAAAAAAAATATGGATAAAAAATTGTAAAGTATGAAAGAAAAAGTGAAAAAATAATTTATAATAAATGATTTGATTGGTAAATGTGTGAAGTGATGTGTATATGAGTGATAGTTAGTTATATAGGAGATTGAAAAAGTAGAGTTGAAAAAAACGAAATTGAGATGAAAATTTGGTGGTTTAAGTTTATTTTGAATTTTGTGATTTAAAATCATGAAAATGGATTTTAAAAACATAAACAAACAAGGCTTAGAATTTCTATAATCTGGGCCGAGCATCCTATAAGCCCAATAAGACGGACAAGCTGAGGTGCCCCCTACTTATTTTAAGTACAACTAATGATACATATGGGCCCAATGGATAAAGGTTTCAAAAGGCCCATTTAGCAAATAAGTTTATTTGATTGCGCAACTTGGCATATACGAATCGAGTCAAGTCTAACAATGCATTATGCAAACTCGTTTCGATTTATCAAGCTTAAGAATTTATGTTTAAACTTCATTTTGTTGTAAATCAAATATATGAGCTCACTATTTTAATCAAATTGAACTCAGACAATTTAATATTTTTACACACATTGCGACACTATATAAGTAATCATGCAAAGCTCGAAGTGTGCACATTTAGTAGTTATCTCTAAAGCTGAAAATTGAACCAAACTATCCGATACTCGATCTCGATCTCTAAATGCTTGGTTCGATAACTTAAAACCAATCTTGAACAACTTTTTGTGTACTCAATTAGTAAAATAATTATAAAAATATATACAAATTAATCAAACTATTCCAGGTTGACTCGTGATCGGCTATTAAAGCTTGTTTGAGCTCAATTCAATTAATAGTCAAACTAAGATCAAACATAATTTCAAAATCTCAATTATAATTCAAACAAACTTGAACATCTATGCGTTCAGCTCGACTCGACTAATTTACACCCCTTGTTACGTCTAATATTACAACAAGACCAATCGAGCGTCAAATAATTTGATTCGTTTTTCAGCTTTTGTCCAAATTCTCTCTTTTATTACAAAGTATAAACCCCTATATAAGGCATCATCACAGACCCAATCCAAAGCCTCCCATTCCTTTCTTCTACTTCACTAATAAACCTCAATTTCGACCCATCGACATCTTCCAAAACCCGCAAAATCTCACCTTCGTTGCTCAACTTTATCGCAATTGCATGAGGCTTTCCCCCAACTAAAAAGTAATGCAATTGTTCAAAGCTCAAACGAGCCCTTAAAAGCGTACTCCCAAACGATGAATAAGAACTTGCCCATTTCGCCAAAAAACCCGTTTTTGAATGAAGGGCGACCCAAAATTCGCCTTTCGAGTTTCGTCTTATGTTGTCTGGAAAACCCGGGACCTCAGCAAACGTGTCGTGTTTGCCAGCATTAGGGCCTTGAAGCCAAAACCTCGTTATTCTACGGTTTGTGGTTTCGGATACTAGTAGAAACGAATGGTCTTTGCTTAGGGACACACCGTTGGCAAAAGCGAGGCCTTGTAGTAAAACCGTCACTTTTTTGCTCGATATGTTGTACTTCATCAGCTTGCCTGTCTTGTCGACCGTAAGAACTGATGGTATGAAATCCCTAGTGTAGAAGTAAACAAACAAGATACAAGTCAATACATTCCTTTATTGAGAGTAAATTATTAAGATTTCGCTATGTGAAACCTTAATTACGAAAAATATGCTCGTTTTTTAGATAACCTTAACCCCGTATTCATAAATAGGGGGTTACAATTTTAACCTCTTATTGTCACTAGTGGTGTAAATGAGTCGATCCGAGCTGAACACAAAGATTTTTAAAGTTGTTTGAACTACAATCCTGCTTTGGAAATTGTGTTTGAACTTGGTTTGATTATTAGTCAAACCCGAGCTTTAATCGAGCCGATCAGAGTTGAACTCGAATATTTGATTATTTTATACATGTTTTTCTTAATTTTTTTACTAATCAAACCGAGCTCGACCCAAGCTTCAACGTTTATCAAACACAAAAAGTTGCTCAATCCTGGTTTGATAAGGTATCAAACCAAGCTTTTAACGACCGAGCTCGAGCCGAGTAATGAGTAGTCTGGTTCAACTTCAGCCCTATTCGCCACAATCCGATAGGGGCAAATTAGTAATTTGCAAAGCCTAGGCTCGTGTTGATTACTCAATACGTAAGGAAATTTGCATGTAATAATCCTTTTTTATGAAGAAATGACAAATAAGAAGACAATCGCCTCACGATCCAAAAAAATACGTCGTTTTTAAGACATTTGTAGTGATGAATCTAAATACCTTCTATGGAATCTGGTGCTGGAATCTGTGAAGTAAATCACATCTTCCTCATCATCGATATCCATGTCGTTAGTGAAGCGTAAAACCCGACCTTCGACTTCCGTTACTATCTGAGACGCTATTCCTCCTGTTGGCCCGACAACTTGGAGGCCTAAATAGGCATCAGCAATGTAAAGATTTCCAGTTTTGTTATGAAACCTTAGGCCTAATGGCCTCCCACATTTATGCTCCATTGATGGATTGAATGGACTCGAACATCCTTCCCTTCATCACAAGCATCGAAATCCAATTTTCAAACTTAATACGCGTTGAAATTGAAAAAGAAACATAAATCGAGAAATAGCACAAAGATACACCAAACTCTTACTATATTGTTTAAAGAGCATGCAAAAACGTCATTATAATAAAGGGTATGTTTCACTTATTGAAAAAATTGCGATATTAGTCCTTTATCTAGTGATCTGAGTTGGTAAAAGGGGTCGTGTAAATTGTTGCGCTAACAAATTAACGACATATATTTTTCAACTTTTTGCAATTCAAGAAGAAATTCAACTGAAATGGAATGAAAGAAGTGATCTAAAAGTGGCATGTGAAGTCACGTGATTATCTGTTCGAGTATTTTTCAATTTTGGAGGTAAAATAACACGACCAAAAATCATATCTCGAGTTCTCGACTAATGTTGTCACTTTATCTTAAACAGACCAAAATTATAAGTTCACCCAACATATTATTTTGCAACTTTGGTCGTATAAGTTATGCTAAGTGACACCTTTTTTTCCATGTATTAAAGTCTTCTAATAATATATATACCTCTCATTAGCAATAATATTATCAGTTTTCTCTACATATTAATTCATGTTCCATGTGTTAAGTCATAATTCCAAAATAAAATAAAAAAATTGGATCAGTGTTGCTCTAGTAAATAACAATAACATATAGAAAATAAATATATTTACAAAGAAACATATAATCTTCTCAGCTCAAAAAAATAAAATGGAGTAGAGAGGGTATGAATTATTTACCTTTCCGACGATGTGACGGCGAATTCAACCCAATTTCCGCCGTCCCATTTGAGAATACGGCCATCGGCGACGCCAGTGTAGGGTCCTCCGCCGCTGGGATCAAAGGCCAGACTTTCCGGCCCCACGGCGCCGGAGATATGTATCCTCTCTGCGCCGGGGAGGACGTTGTGTGACCCACGTACGGGCGGCGGAGTAAAGACGCCGGTGGTGGCGAATGCAATCGCTACGGCCAGCAGTGGAAGTGCTATTGCAGTCAAGATAAGCTTCGAATTCATGGGGTTGATTTTGAAATGCCAAAATGGGAAATATTAACTTTTGAAGAAATTAAATAATTACAAATGATTTCTTGTGAAAATTATGATATAGAAAAAATCAGTGTATATAAAAATTGATTTATTACATTATTCATTTATTTTCTCCTAGTCCAAAGTCCTAAAGATCTACTTATTCTTTATATGGGCCAGGTAGGATGGCCCAGTTAAATTATCTTTATTTAATTATCTTATATGGACTGGGCTACTAGATAAAAGTGTTCATGGATAAGCCCAACAGGCCCAACACCGTTTGGTACACTTTAGTTGATTGGTCTAGCTCACTTTGGATGATACAATTAAGCCCATATCTTGGATGTATTATCATATAATTTATTAAATAAAAATTATTATATGGATGTAAAAGGCAAAATTTTGAACCTAAAAGGATCTTTAAATTAGGATTATTAAGAAAGAAAGAAAGAAAGAAAATATATTAAATCGAAAAGAAGAAAAATGTTTATTAGAACTTTGTCGAGCTTATTTTAGGTTCATCATATATAAATAATTATAATTATATTAAAAATAAATAATAATTATATTAGAATATTAATATTTGCTTGCAAGATGCAACTACTTACACGTGAATAAAAAGCAAAAGATATGGGATTTGGTGGACACACAAAAATGCCCTAACGGGCTTGATAAGGACAACCTAATTTGCCCCAATATCTCTTCTTAAGGACACTATATATATAATATTTATATTATATATATATATTATATATATTATATTGCATGACTAATTGCAGTAGGTTATTACCCAATACCCATAACTATTTCTTGTCTAGCAATAAAGAAAGTTTCTTTGTTTTTATTTTAATAAAATGGGAACAAATATTTATTATGATATCTTAAAAAAGATACTCAAAAACCAACATTTATTTTGTGCAATTAAAAAACGACATGCATATATAGATAGAAACAAGAAAGCTTTAGGTACAAGCTGGCAAAAAGATTTGGTGGCTGGCCCTAAGATTGGATGTCTTTTAATTCATGTTTTGCAAATAAATGAAGAAATCATTTATTTATGGAACATTAATAAAGTAAAAAAAAATTGGCTTCCAACTCCACTTGATTAAGGGATTATTCATTACTTATCAATCATTTTACTATAAACGATAAAAATTAATGATAAACGAGAGTTTAAATTATTTAAGATTAGACTTAATTAGTTCTATTAAATGATGTAATCAATTGTTTAAATTAAATGAGTTCAATTTCATTTGAATTACATTAGACTTGTTTCAAGGATCATAGAATGGGAAAAATGAATTTTTTTATCCTATTTTCAAACTCTAGACCTAGTTATAACGTGGGAAGAAATAAGGCTAGTGGAATATCGATTTAAAATGGTCTTGAATGAACCAAATATGTTACTCCGAGTCTGTCCAAAACCTTTATGCTCGGGATAACGAGAGATACAAAATAATTATCCCATATTATCACAATCTACAAGAATCTGCGTATTCTTCTACATCAATACTGTGAAAAAGATCTGGATCATACAGAACAAAAAAATTGAACAAATTACATTGATGGGCCAATTAAATAGTGTATAAAACATTAGTAAAATTAAAATATATATATATATATATATAGATTGAAATCCATTCCATAATATTCTTTAAATGGTATGAAGACATGAACACCACAAAACCCTACAAAGGCAAATGCCATGTTCTTGATGTAAAAAAAAGACCGACTTGACCCACAAAACCCGGCAAGAATCATGATTTGAAAACTCCAAACCAAAGAAAGAATCCTTTGTTTTTAAGACCAAATCCTTTCTTGGAATTGGAGTTTGGGACCATCACATTTAAATCATCAATTATAGTACTATATTAATAATAAATGGTAGCAATAATAATAATAATAATAAATGTTAGCAATAATAATAATAATAATAATAAATTTTGTTAGTGCAACGTACTGTTTTTTCCCCTATATATGGTTCTCATCAAATGATGCAAACTCTATCTTTTGACTTTAGTACATTACTAAAATTGTTTATTTAATAAGCACTAGATCTTGTAATAACTTTTCTTTAGGGTCAAAAATATATATATATTTTTTAATTTATTGGGTTGTGGAGTTTATCTTAGAAAAAAGATTACATTTTTCGATTTAGGATAAACAATCCAAAATTAATCCTAGTACTTTGCTCTATCTTCACTCAATTTAATCCGACTCCACATAATTTTTTGACAATTCTCTATTTAATTTTATATTAAATATGTCTCTATTGTTTATTTTCATGCCCAACATTGGTTAAAAAAAAAGAGATGATTTAGCTTAAGAACAATACTTAAATCATTAATATTTAATATTACCCTAAGATTCCTTAAAAAAATAAATTGAGTTTCAACAATAGAATTAGTTTACTTTCTATAAAAGAAAAAAAGCAACTTTTCATGTGAGCCATATTTTATTTATTTTGTGTGCTTTCATTTCCACTTTAGGTGGTTTTATTAGTTGGATGAATAAAAATAAAATTGAATATACTTCTTTTTTAAAATTCTCTAAAAAAATTCTAAGCAACCATAACATTTTTTTTTTTTTGTAATTTGTATTTAATTGTCTAATTTTAACATTTATTATCAAATAAAATAGTAAAAGAGAGTTATTTAGCTAGGAAATAACTCGATAATTTCTTTCTTTATTTATTTTTATCTTTAAGGATAAATATTATATGGAGACAACATATTTATTCAAGAATTTATTTAAATATAAAGTGACAACACATAAAATGTCTTTAAGTTAAATTAAATTATAATCAAAGTAGATCTTATGTACAAATAATATCTTTTAAAGAAATCGAGAGGTCGTAAGGTTCAATGCATCTTATGTTTTTTTATTAGAAATTGTTTATTGTATAGAAACCAGTTCAACAGCTCATTTGAACATTATTAACTATTTTTAAATTTATCTTCGAATTTAATATTTAAATATTTTGCATCTTCACATAAATATCATTGTAACATGTTTGTGTCCACTACGTGAATATTAGTACGTGCGTAACTATTTTGGGCTTATCTTCAAGATCTTATTTTTTAATATATAATTTACACCCAAATTCCCATTTATATAAAAATAAATTATTTTTGAGATATCTATCATTATATATTGAATTAACAACATACTAGCATTATATATATATATATATAAAATTGTTGCTATTATATTATTTCAATTCAATTTTAAACTTTGGACGTATATATATTTTATTTCAAAAAAAAGTTATAAGACCTTTTATCAATTTTTTTACATAATATTCGAAAGCTCGATAAACATTATTCTACAAGTATACTAGTAATTAACAAAATATTCATTTATTTTGCAAGGATCAAATCTTAAGGGTATGTTTGGTTTTGTTTTGGTTGGTTATTTGTGTGAGAATTGTTGGTGAGATTTTTTTGGGGACACGTGCATTATTGGTGAGATAGTGTTTGGTTTAATTGGAGAATTGGTTTTTTGATTGTTTTTTTTTTGTGAGATAGTGTTTGATTTTGTTTTGTGATGGAACATAAGTTACTGTAGCAGTCAAATCATGACAGTTTGTGCTTGTTAGTGATTAAATAATGATGAGAAGTTATATTATAATATTAAGATTGTAATAATTATATTATATATGAATATTTATTTGAATATATTATAATTTAAAATAAATAAATAAATTATTAAATATTTACATAAATGACTTAAGTTAATGTATACTGTTGAATATAAATAATTTAAGTCAAAATATATTATTAAATAAGACACGATTATTTAAAAAAGAACAAACTTAAATAAATGAGACATCAAATAAATATAATGAGCATATGTGTTGCTCATTGTACAATTTTCTAAAAAAAATATGAATATTATTTGCTAAATTCGAATTTTATGTGTATTATACATGAATATAATACAAATTTTAACTACATATCATATGTTAGCTTAAAATATTAATAATTTATGCTGCTCATTGCTAGCCAACAGAAGTGATGGAGAGATAAATGAGAAAGTTAGATTTGACATGAGCTATTAATAAGTCAAAAAAGTATTTTTGGGCAAAAAATTCAAATTTTTTTGGATCCAAAACAATTAGACCAAAAATTAATTGACCAAAATTTTAGCCAAAATCAAATTCAAAACAAAACCAAACATGCCCTAAGATTTTCATTTGAGAATTGTTCAAAGCAAAGTCCATAGCATCTTTCCCTTTATTTTATTTTATTTCATTTTTCTTTCATATGTGTAATATAATTATTTTTTCCGAAAAATCTTATGCATTAAGCACTATAAAAGAGAAACAATAAAATAGTGTCTGACTTTCACCCGATTCGAAGATTAAAAGTCAAAATACCATCTTTATTGACTTTTCCTTTTTTTTTTAAGGTATCAATTTATAAGATAATTTTATTTCTCTAATTTATTCTCACTTTGAATTTGAGTGTTTTCCTTAAAGAGAATAAGATATAGAAATATAATAAAATTATGATATCATCTTGATAAGGAGAATATTATATTGGATGTGACATATATGTGTAAATGAATTAATATTATGTACAATTTCAAATGGTGAAAAGTTATTTGCAAATTCAGTATTTTTTTCTAGAATTATTGAAAAATAAGTCTCTCTAATATTGATTTTAGAAATTAAAAATTTGCTATTTGTTGGTCAGAAGTTTAATAAATTTATTTTTGACATTTCAAGAAAATATAGAAGTCATTAGTCTATTCTTCTAATATATTTAATCCTCTTATTTTATATGATAATTATTGAAATTCGACTCAATTAGTGAAAATGATATAAGATGTGCAAAAAAAGTCAAGCTACATAATCAAGCTTGAATCGTCAATGGTTCGACTAAAATTCGTGCATAAACAAATTTGATTAACAATCAAATTAAACTCAAATATAAATTTTGTAGCATAAAAATAATTTAAACAACAAATTTTGACGATTCGACTTATTTATGACTCTATTTGCAATATTAATTTGTCAATCATGAAATTTTTAAAAGGAGACATGTGTAAGGTTCCTATAGGGTGGACATAAATCTATGGAAATCTACTTTGTTTTATTGAGGGTTACATATCTTTGTCCTAAAGATGGAGGGACAATGGTACCTATTTATCATCCATAAATAGTGTGATTTTCAATTTGTTCAACAAATATTGTGGTTTTCAAAGTCTTAATAAAAAAAAACTACATGTAACTATGTAACACAATACTAGTAAATATTTAATTTGAGTTAGGGACAATGACCAATTTACATTAAAATGATAATATCTTTTTATTATAAGATTAAATAAACTAAAGTATTATAAGATCTCCAATATATAAAATGGTTAATTAAATTCATCATTAATTTTTAAAAAAACTTATATGGACCCTTTGACTAGTAATGAGTAAAAATGTGTCAATCAAATGTGTCTAGCATTATTAGAAATTGTTGAAATTTTGGTTTATTTCACACACTATTTGTCCAAATTCACATTGTTTAATTATGCATTCATAGTCTCTAGAGAGTCAAATATATCATTATAAACTTATAGTGGGCAATATTTGATTGGAAGAAACATTCATCATTAGAAAGTTGAGCAAAAATCAACCTTTCATATACTGTTATACAAAAGAAGTATTTGCTTTAAGACGATTTTATTGGTTCCATCTAAATCACATAAAATATCTTATTTAGAACAGCATTTATATTGCAAGTTATTAAATGAATAACACGTGTAATTATTAAATTTTTATCAAGCACATATCATTTATCTAATGACTTGTAACATGAATTATATTATTATAATAGATTTTTTCATAAATTTATTATAAACTGCATCATTTATTGTCATATAGAACCTTTGTTATTTTTTTCATTGACTTTTAAGTCAATGCAAAATGTCTATTAAGTATTAATTTTAGGATAAAGTGCACTTCACCCCCTCAAAAAAATTGTATTTTGCACTTTCCCCCCTAAAAATACAAAAAAGAGACATCGCCCCCTACAAATTTGGTATATGCATCACTTTGCCCTGATTACTATTTTTCGGTCAAAATTGATCAGAAAGCATGTAAATAATTTTTTCGTGATCCTCTCACATGCTCAAATTTGAACCCCAACCGTTGTGTTTCTCTAATATATCATCTTAGAGTTTTAAAGTTCTCTAATAAAGATGATAATGCCCTTGACAAAAAAATTATTTAAATGATTTTCGATCAAGATTTAGCCGAAAAATTGTAATTGGGGCAAAGTGGTGCATATACCAAATTTGTAGGGGGTGATGTCTCTTTTTCGTGTTTTTAGGGGGGAAAGTGCTAAATACAAGTTTTTCGAGGGGGTGAAGTGGACTTTACCCTTAATTTTATTACAAGTTCTATTTTTTTAATAGAGAAGAGTAAAAAAGTAACCCAATTAAATGTTTTCACACAAAATTTCCAATAAATGAAATTCTCATAGATTTGATGAAACAAAAGTCACTATAAATTTCTCTGTCAAGATTACGGCAAATTAAGAAAAAAGTTGTCGACGAATTTTTGTACTGAAAATCACCCCAAATCAAAATGAATCGTACTTCATAAGTAACGAGACATGTAGATTTTAATACATACGAGCAACATATCAATCACTACGTACAAACGTCTACACACACTAAGTTATATATAACTGGTGTCATTAAAATCGAACATTATATTCATATATCCTGAACCCTAATTTAGAAAAAAGGGTTAAAATTTATATTGATCCTTCCCTTAAAAAAAAGAAAGATAAATGAATATTCATATGTATATAATTATATATGTATAGTTCGTAAATATGTAATAAAGTTAATAAACTAATTAATTTTGAAAAATTAAATTATTGAAAAAAAATAATAGGAAAAGGAGAAAAATAGCATAAAGACATGCATGGGGCACACAAATTGAATGGCCATGGGAAACAAATCTTAAAAGGGAATCAAAAGAAATTGCATTGTCTTTGCAACTGTTCAAGATATGGTAAGAGCACATGATTTCATTACATGAATAACCCTTCTTTGCTTACATCACCTATATCTCGTTGGAGGATTTTGGTGTCACCCCATTATTGTAAAATTATGTACCATAACGTATTTATGAAATCGAATTATTTTATATTATTGTATGATATGATAGTTGGATAAAATAATTTTTATTGTCACATCCAATGAGTTATTACAGATTGATTTTATTGATCTCGATTTATTGTAGAATTGCTCACATCCAATCCACATACCTAGTTTTCAACCATATGTAAAGATCTGAAGTTACAAAACTCTCTTAGAATATTAATATTAAGATTATTGTACGGACTGAGATGAATTTAGTATTCAATAACAAAATAATTGATATGATTATATGAAACTTAAAGTTTCGAAGCTCCTAAAAACTCCGATAGTAGGAAATTTAAGATGATCATAGTTATTTATTTATGTGGGCATAAATGACGAATTTATTGTACGCTAGGTCTAGCTATTTTTATTATTAAAGGCATAAAACTTCAAAACTCCTAAAAATCTTAAGAACTTGATTTTAAGATAATCATATAATGATTGTATGAGATTTGAAGTTTCGAGAGCTCCTAAAAATCTAAAAAAAATTATAATAATTCTTTGAATTGAGAGCTCCAAGTTCAATTCGATATGTAATAATATTTGTATTAGATTTAAGCTTAGGAAGAGCCTAAAAATCACTCCTTAAAAATACAAAAATACAAGAAAATTATAACACAACCCTAATTTAGCCGACTTCAATTTCACCAAATGTATAAGTATGCTTGAAATTAATTAATGTACATTTAAAAATAATCAATTAAAACATAAATATAAAAACTTATTACATAATTAATTAGTAAAAAAATACTCCACCCACCCCTTCCCAAATCCCCAAACCCCATATCTTGTGCTTCCAATCCCAAAAACTTTCCACTCATTTTCCTTAAATCTCAACTCAATGCATATACATACATATATATATATATATATGATCCCATGTTCTAGATTTATTTTCTCCTATTCTTTATTCTTAAATGCCCATTTAATTAATCTTGTATTGCTTGCCTTGTAATTCAATTCCAAGTTGGAAATTGAGGGGAAAATCTTTTGAATAAATCTGGTCAGATCTTGCTTTTTATGTTTGTGGATTTTGGTGGGACTTATTCCCAATACATATCCTAATCTTTCATTTCTCTTCAAACCACTATAGAAAAAAAATTAAAAAGATCCAATCTTTTTCATCATCATATCTTTATTCTTTCCTTTATTGAGCTCAATATAATTTTTTTTCTTTGATTGAATTAAATTAAATCATGGGTATGTCTGCAGTAGACCCTCAATTTCATGTTTTAGCAGTTGATGACAGTTTGATTGATAGAAAATTAATTGAGAGGCTTCTTAAGACATCTTCTTATCAAGGTAATTTATTTATTTTTCGATTTTTTTCGATTTTTTTTCGATTTTTTATGAAATGGGTTGTGATTATTTGAGTTTTTAGTTGCTGAAAAATGTAATCTTTTTTATTTTTACAATAGTTACTACAGTTGATTCTGGTAGCAAAGCTTTAGAAGTTCTTGGTTGGCATGAAGATGAGAGAATTAACTCAAATGAATCATTTGTTTCTCCTCTAAATCATCAGGTTCAATTTAATTTTTTGGTAAATTATATTGTGATTATTTATTATAATTAATATTATCAGCAATCTGAAAATTCTATATTTTTGTGGTAATTACAGGAGGTGGAAGTAAATCTTGTTATTACAGACTATTGTATGCCTGGAATGACAGGCTATGATTTGCTCAAAAAAATTAAGGTAATTCATTTATAAATAATGTAAATTTTATAAATATAAAATGAAATTCTAGATAAAATATAGAAATCATTTACATTGAAAATCAGCTTTATTAAATAAATGGGATTTTTATTTTTGACAGGAATCATCATATCTGAGAAATATACCAGTAGTCATAATGTCTTCTGAGAATGTACCATCAAGAATCAACAGGTAAATAATAATGAAATTTTTCATATTTCATAATGCTTATTTATTTACATATATAATCATTTATAAACAAATTTTAATTATGAAATTAGTCTAAATTATTGATTTTATAATCATATTACAGTTGCTTAGAAGAAGGAGCAGAGGAATTTTTTCTGAAGCCAGTGAGATTATCAGATGTAAATAAGCTTAGGCCTTATATAATGAAAAATAAAATTTGCGACGATTTTCAAAAATCGGAAAATCAAGAAATTGATGAAACGACTGAAGAAACGCAATCCGAAAATCGAGAAAATGAAGAATCGAAGAAAGAAGATCAATTGGATAATATTAATGTTAATATTAATATTATTAATAATAATGATAATATCAATATTAATAATAATAATAATAATAATAAGAGGAAATCATCTATGGATGAAGAGCTTTCACCAGATAGAAGAAGGCCAAAATACAATGGTGATTTTAGTGTCATGTCTAATTAATTAATTATTGCAAAATAATTTTTTTTCTTATTTTTTCTTTAATATTATTTGTTTTGGATTAAGTAA
This sequence comes from Verbascum thapsus, assembly GCA_963669365.1. Taxonomy (NCBI): domain Eukaryota; kingdom Viridiplantae; phylum Streptophyta; class Magnoliopsida; order Lamiales; family Scrophulariaceae; genus Verbascum; species Verbascum thapsus. The sequence goes on from OY770106.1 coordinate 25,006,195, forward strand.
ATACAGATATGTACAGGGTGTATTAAGGGTTCATCATTTTCATGATGGGAATATATATGTACACATTTTTAGCAATAGAAATTTCCACCCAATTTTGTATTTACTAATTTAGGGGGGAAATGAAATGAAAAAAAGAGAGATTATTGATCACTTGTAATTAGTTAATTTAGGCTTTGGTTTATGTGTTATATGTAAGTTCAATTTCTTGGTTTCTCATGTTGAAAATGATATGATCTTAATCATATAATTGATGTTTGAAAACAAATTTAAATGGCAATGTGTTCATTTATGCATTAATCTCTAGTTTTTAATTAATCAATTTTTAATTTTTTATCATCTCTAGTAACTAAAATTTGTAATTGCACCTTCTTTTATGCAATTAGGGTGCATTGCAAATCAAAATTATGCTTATATGTATATGGTTGAAAAATAAATCAAGATATTTGATAGTTATCTCGAAATTAATTCATAAAAGCTCGTTTGAGCTCAAATTAGTTTAACATAACAAATTTGGATATAATTTTATGCTCGAAATTTCTTTTTGATTCAACCAAGTTAAGAAACAATAAAGTCTGTGTACAACAATCATGTTGCTCAAGTTTGTGTCATGTTTGATTCAATTAAATCTCGTTTGAGTTGATTTTGATAATAATTAGGGATAAAACCTTGTGAAATAATTTATTGGCTGAAAACCCCCTGTGAAATAAATATAGGCTAAAAATCCCCTGTGAAATTTTTTCGTTGCAAAAAACCCCCTGTGAAAGTTAGGTCAGCTACCTCTGTGAAATAAATGCAAAAAAAACCCTGTGAAATAATTTATTGGCTGAAAACCCCCTGTGAATAAATATAGGCTAAAAACCCCTTGTGAAATTTTTTCGTTGCAAAAAACCCCATCGGTCAGTTAGGTCAGCTAGGGGTGCAACTCGGTCCGGTTCGGTTAAAAACCGAAAAAACCGAATTTTAATTTTTAATTTTTTTTTTTATTTTTTTTTTCTATTTTGATTTATTTTTTGGGTTAAAAAATAAAAAAAAAAATTTTTGCTTCAGCTGAGTTTCGAACCTGTGGCCTCTAGGAGAGACCCAAACCTCTTAACCACCTAGACTACAATGCATTCTTATTAATTTTTATCAATAATTAATGATATAATATATATTTATTTAATTAAATAAAAAAAATTCGGTTTTCGGTTCGGTCCGGTTAACCAACACCACAAACCGAAACCGAACCGAAAACCGAATTTTTGAAAAAATCATAACCGAAAACCGAACCGAAATTTTCGGTTCGGTTAAAAACCGAACCGAATTTTCGGTTTTCGGTTCGGTTCGGTCGGTCCGGTTATTTTTGAACACCCCTAAGGTCAGCTACCCCTGTGAAATAAATGCAAAAAACCCCCTGTGAAATAATTATTAGCCTATATTTATTTCACAGGGGGTTTTCAGCCAATAAATTATTTCACAGGGTTTTTTTTTGCATTTATCCCTAATAATTATATCAAGCTCAAAATAATATTAAAGACCGAATCCATTAGAAACGGGCCAAAATTAATTGTACTTATTGCTATTAAAAGTTTGAGTTACAACTTGGGCCAATTAGGACTATTATTATTTATTGGACATTTGAAATATTGGGCTATTGGCCCAACTTAAACCCAAATAATCAATTCTTATAACTGTATCCATGACAAAGCCCACTATTTGTATTCTATATTGGCTTATTGGTTATAAAATTTTAAGCAAATATTGATAATTTTGTAGTTTATGTAGTCTTAGTAACGAATTTGTGAAATCATATTTTAATACTTAGTTTTGTTACTTAAATATATTAAACATCTTATATAAGATAGAACGAGCTGAACAAGACATCCCTGTTTAGAAATTTTTGTTTCTAAAATATAAAAAATAAATTAACTTTATTAAACTTTTATTTGTGATATATACATAAAATGAAGTGATAATATTATTGTAATAATATTATTTAGACTTTTATTATACATAGTAAATGTGACAAACTGAAGGGTCATGTAAAAAATAAAAAGGATGGTTCCTCCCTATCTTCTAATTATCAAGATATTATTTTAATATGAGTCAATTATAAAAGGAATCTCCTTTAAATATATTCAAACTCAGTAAGCTAATAGTAAAAAAAAAGATTAGATTCTCTAACCAAGTGGGAGGTATTTTATATTCTTGTGGATAAACATGAAGAATGTACTAGGTTTGGCCCACCAATAAATATTAACAAAATTAATTATCATTTAATTTATATAACTTAATTAACTCTAAACCCACAAAACCTATTTTACAATACAATAATATAATTGTATTAATATTGTTCTATCGGTAAAATTAAAGTATCTCGATATTAATGGTTTTAAGATCTATACTTCCTTCAATAATATGAATGTTAATCTTTGCATTTTTGCTATTTGTAAAATTATAATAATTATTGTAAATTAATGATATTTATAATATAAATAAAGAGATTATAAAATAATTAACAAACAAATGAAACTTATTACACTAGGAAATTAAAAAAATAAACTGATTTTGACTTTGACTGGCCGCAGCCATTTGGCTTTTAATCCACTCTGAAACGCTTACCAATCTTCGTGCGGTGTGGGCCCCACTCACTGCTCATGAACTTGTACATTTTGAAGTAAAAGTAGTACGTCGGCGTGACCATAGTAAATTTAATCTGGCAATCATCATTTTCAGTTTAATAAATAAACGCGACGGGATTTACTTACGGCAGGGGACAGCGCGACAATGTTGTTGTACGTTGCGTATCAGGGAATTGTACGTTAATCTGGTAACAGCAAATGTTTTATTGGACTGTGAATTTATATAGAAATACACGCATTTGAGACGAACCCATAACTTTATCTCTCCCGAAATATATTCTCTCGTTAATCTCGCGACCGCTGTGAAAAACCCAACATATTTCAGGTGAAAGAAATATCTTTTACTCGCTAGAAGTCGTGTTTTTTGTTTGTATACGTAAGTTTTTGTAGCTGAATTTGATTGGGATGTGTAATTGCGTGAAAATACATGCTTTTATTTGCTATACGATTCGGCGTGATCTTTTTTGTTCGTAATGAATTTTGTAGGTAATTCAGTTTTGTGGGTTTTAATTGTTTTTGGTATGATCACAGTTAAGATTTGAAGGGTTATTGTGATCTTTGTGTGTAGGTTACATATTGAGTTATGTGCATATGTGTTTGTGACATGACAAATTTTTTTGTGGTAATTATTGCGAATATTGATAGGTCAGAACACTTTATCTTGAAAGGTGCCTTTTTCAGCTTTTTGTAACATGAATAGAGATGCGTTTGAAGGATTTGTTCTGTTTTTAAAAGCTTTTGATTATGCTTTGAATTTAAGTGTAGTTTCTATAGTTTGAAATTGAATAGTGGTTGCACAAATTCGAGCCAGGCTCAAGCTTGGGCTTGACACTCTAAGCTTTAGAAACAATGGCTCTCGAGCTCGTGTTGCAAAGCTCCGGCTCGATCCTGGCGAAATTGCCAGGCTCAGCTTGGTTGGCTTGTTTAGACTGAGTAGTTAAATTTTCTGTATTTTGAGGAACTAAGTTTAATAAGGGCACAATGTTTTTTGAACTAGGTTGTTTCCTTTTCATCTGTTATAATTGATAGGCGAGAATGACGGCTATGATATGTATTCTATTGATAATGGGATCTATAAATTTAAAGAACAAATAGAAGGAAAGAGGGCTAGAAACATTACTTGGTAAAATTTCTTCGACATGGGGGGATGTTTCTCCAAAAGGTGCACCATGATGGAATACAAACAAGTAAAAGTCAGAAAGAAAGTTGAAAGAGTTGAAATGGCCAAATAAAGCATAGCTTTGCTTCCACTAAGTAAACAATCTTTTTCCTGTAGGGATTTGTAAATCTAGTGATTGGTGCTACTAAAAGAGAGGAAAATATCAAGTTGTCTTTCATGGTTGATTATCATTATCATTCTGTTCATGCATAAAGAAAGCTTATCTTAATCTTTTGTACGTAAGCCAGCTGTTTTTTCTCTTCCTGTTTGTGTTTACTGTGTCGTGCTCAGCTAATTCGATGGACTGATGATTTCATGCAGTATATATGCATATTTGCATTGCAAAAAAAAGCTGGAGTTAGAATATTGCGGGATATGTGAAATGATAAATTGATTAAGTTATATTTATCTTGTTGGGGAACTTACAAAATGTCTAACGGAGATGTTAGAAAAGTCTCCCTACAGGATATACAGTTGGTAAGTTCTCTAGCCATAATTTTATGTAGTTTATATATGTGTTGTTTGATTTGTATTTTGATATACGCTCTTTTATATGGGAAAACATAGGTGTAGATGTCCCTGCAGATTTCTTGATTGTTAAATTAAAGATATGCATGAATCTGAAACTTCAATTCTAAATAGATTGGGTACTTCTTGATTTCTCGATCACTATATGGATTTTGTAATCAACTCAGTAATAGAGTTATTTCAAATCCTCCCCTAATCCAAATCCTTCAGTCCAAGTGCAACTTTAAAATGTTCTATCCATTTTAATTCCCACTGTATGTATATCTTTATTGTCATTATTTCTAACATTGTCTTTTTCCTAGTATCAGGTTCAAAACCTTATAGAGAGATGCCTTCAACTATACATGAGCCAAAGGGAAGTTGTGAGTACCCTTTCAGACCAGGCAAACATTGAGCCTGGTTTCACTGAACTTGGTAATTTGTTAATATTTATCGTGTTATAAATTATCTTTCAGTTTCTACTTTTTTTTTTCCAGTATACTTATTACAACTCAGTTCTTTGGTTCAAATATGACTTAAGAGTATTAGGTGTTTTATCTCTTTAAGGGGTTCTTAATAATTGGTGTTGTATGTCGAAATCATCAAATTAACATCTAGACAATTTTCCAGTGTGGCAAAAACTTGAAACGGAAAATCAGGAATTTTTCAGGGCATATCATCTCAGGCTTATTGTAAAGGACCAGATATTGCGATTCAATCAGTTGCTTGAGAGACAGGTTCAACTAATGGACATGTATCCAACTGGAGTTGTTTCTGTTCCTTTCTCTAATGGATCTCAGATTCATTCAAGTGAGCTTGCTTTTAGTATTGTTTATATACTTAATTAAATTATTTTCTTGTTATAATTGTGAGCAATTATGTACACTCATGACTGTGCTACACAAACGACTCTAGAGAATGACTCAGATATGCTGATATGGATTTCTAATCTTGTGTATCAGGACTTGTTATTCACTCCTGATTTATTTACACAAAATATACTCTATGCACGTTTGTATCATAAATCCTCGGTTTTGAATCGAGTTTTAATTATCTTCAATATTTCCATTTGAATGAAGTTGTTCAGTTGGAAAACTCCAATTGGCTACCTGTTGTATTTTTATCAGCATGTAACTAATGGGACTTGAAAAGTAAACGGTGTTGTTACTGCAAATGAAGTGCTGTAAAAACAGACCCAAATCATATTTTTTGAGTTTTGGTTATTTTACGGTAGAAATTGTTGCTTTAGTGCAGGTTTCTTTCTACCTTATAATTAGTGTATATTTAATAACATCTCTAGGTTACTTATGAAACTATGTAAATCTTAGCTTTTGTTTGTGCAATATTAATCAGAATATTCTTCGATTGCATGATTTCTGAATATATTTTGGCAGTGCACAACAACTCAGCTTACCAGGGTCCACAACCCGCTGGACCATCCGTAAAGCCAGAAAACATGCACCAACTATTTAACGCCATGCCCAATGTTTACACCAATGGCTCGTCATCCTTGCAACCATGCATGCAATCTTCGGTCAATATGGCGGGTCCCGTTGACATGTCAGCAAACATGCTATTGGCTCAGGGCTCGAACGCGGGAATGGGGCAAGGAATGAACGGGCCCACGATTAAGACGGAAAGTGGCTATGTAACCGATTCCCCCGTTATGTTCGGTGGGGACCACAACAACAATCTTCTAGAACAACCTCGTAATGCAATTGGAGAAACATCGGTTTCTCATTTTAATGGTGGTGAATCGTCCGGTTCGCATGGGTTGCACGAGGGTATGATGGACCCCGAGACGAACTCGATTGGGTTCTTGGGACAGATACCTAGGAACTTCAGTTTATCAGATTTGACTGCTGATTTTTCTAATGGTACTGTTTGCTGCTTGCCCCTCTTTCTCTATCTCTAAGGGTGTGTTTGGATTGAAGGATTTGAAATCTGTGGATTTCAAATTCGTTTGTTTGGATATATCCAAGTTATAATGGATTTCAAATGACTCGACATTCACTATGAGCTATTTTCTCCATAACTGGCGGTGGATTTTAAATGACTCCATTTTAGGTGTCATTTCAAATCCTTCCTCCAAATCCCCTTCCCAAATCCAAATCACTCGATCCAAACACACTCTAAAAAAAGCGATGTGTGTGCACGTGTGTGTATATATATCACTGCTTTTACCCCTCTCAAAAAAAGAAAAAGGAAAACACCCTCCCCTTTAAAAGGGTATGTTACGTCGATACAACCCGAGTGAGGCTCAATTTACGAAAAACACCCAGAAATTTCAAGAATTACCATGATTTTCCCCGTGACTAAAAAGCATATTACGATTTTAGCCATGTCGGTAAAAGCGTGTTACAATATCAGCCCGAATGTTTTAGATGTCAGATTTGACAGAGGGTCTCTTTGTAATTTGCAAAACCTGGGGGATCGAGGTAATTAACCTCTAAATGAGGGGGATCTTCATGTAATTATCCCTAAACGAGAACGGAAAAAAATGCTTATAACTGAGTGTATTTTATGGAATTTAAAGGGCTTTTCAGCCTGTGAGTTTCATTGTATACTTTATGATTTATGTGTTTTATTTCATATGTTCAGATATATTAGAGAGCTATTCGAGATCACCATTCATGGGAACAGATGCAAATTTCTTGGACCCTCATATAAGAGGAGAACAGCAAGGTAAAGTCTTTAACATTCATTTTTTTCGACTTGAAAAATGGCAAAAATACCCTAAAATACTTAATTTTGTTGTGTTATTTCTAAACAGACATTAGGAGGTTGGACACTATATCGGAGGGCTTTAGTTACGAGGATTTTGGCAGTGATTAAATCAACTACATAAACGGTACTCCTTATCGAATATAACCTTTCGGGTTTTTTGCTCTTATATCTTTTTCTAAGGTCGTGTCTATAATTGGGATGAATACATGCATACTCCCTCAAATCTGGAAAACTCGAATAACTTGACTGAAACTGTAATATGCTTTTATTCATAGTAAATTTGTAATCTGCTTCTTTTTTTATTTATGGTTGAGGACTCGAGAATGTGAAAATTACAAAGTATGCCCGATTCTATTCTTTTTGTTATGGCTCTTAAAAATTGTATTTCACGAATTTCGGGCCTTCTCATTTTTTAAGTTTAATTTTGTTTTAGTTATGATATGGAATTTGTTAGTGTTGTGTTTAGATAATTGGTTAGGTGTGAAAAAGAAATAACAGGGTACAAAAAATACTCATTTAAAGCGAAATAAGAGACTTTTTTTTTTCTTTCGTATTTTGGTATAGAAAAACAAACAAAACGATCTAAATTTTCAAATTTTGGGTGTTTTTCGTAATTATAATTTATTCTCTATAGTTATCTTGTCTAACTGAAACAATCTAACTTTATTTCGTTCTTGTGATTTTATTGTTGCAGGGTCGAATAGAGGTTTTCGTATATAGTTTTCGAGAATTAGAGAGGCTTTATGGTTTCAAACTAATCGAAAGTATTATGGGGGTGTTTGTGTTTATTTCTTCTCTCTTAGGTAATAATGGCAAAATCCTATTCTGTTAGAGAAACTTACAAGCAAAAAAATTGTCCTTTTATCTATTTATTTTCTTGATGTAGGATTTTATTTTACAAAAATGGCTTGTTCATAAATATTGGGGTTATGTACACATGAATTTTAGTTGTAATTATTAGTGACCATATTTGCAATGGGAGAAATGGGATATTTATTGAGGTTATTTCACATCTTGTCTTAAATGCGAATTATTTGTTGTGTACTTGTGTTATATTATTGTCACTTGTTGTTTTCACGTAACACAACAAATTACGTGTATGAAACCTGTCAATATACAGGCCCCATGCACACACACACAATATATATTGGAATTGAGTTTTATTCATATACACATATATATATATATATGTATATATACATTATAAATGAATATAATTATTACAGATAAAGAGTAATGCTCGGGTCTCGCCAATCATGCACATATATAATCCATCAATAATTTATCGATGGGTCAACTATACGTGTGATAATTTTGTAACATCTCAAGCTCATTAATACTATTTGATTTGGAATTTTTTGTGCACCTCATTATTGCTTCATTTTATTTATTTATTTATTTATTTTTCCTTTTCAACCCAACAATCTTGCTTTATTTGATTGTTGCCCCATTGATTTGGGTCGTTATTTTTTATGAGATGAATCAGCTATCACACAATGACAAAGTTTACGATTGTCATATCTTGTAGCCTCGAGGTGGGGGGTTTGCAAGCGAGACTCATCATCATGGTGTCTTTTAATAAAACCATTCTAGCTCGATAATTTATAGAACTCAAGTTTACTTTAATAAATATGCCCAATTTGCAGAATGACTATAATTCAACCCTCGTTTTGAATTACACTTAGATTCGACCAAATCAGATTTGAGCTAGAATTTTTCCTGCTAGCAATTAATTTGTATAAAGGGATCGTGATCAATTCTAATCTCTTTCACATTTCCTCTCATGACCAATGTGGATATCACACTAATGGGTCCAGTACGTTCTAATTGATTAGATTAAGATTTGAACTTCTCGATACAAAGCCAAGCTAAGTTATGTACTTACTTCAAAGATCATGTGTTACCTAATCTAAAAGTTTAAATCGCATTTGGTAATATTTAAATTTGTGAATGAACTTACATTGAATCTATATAGTAAATATTATAAAATTGAACTTAGTATTCGACATTAGAATATCAAAATATATATGATAATAAATTGTGTAATCTCATTTCAATTGTAATTGAGAGTATCTATAAAAAGAATTTAATATATACAAATCAATGATGTTGAATGTTCGTTTAAATGTACTTATTGCATAATAAAATTATCGGTCTATAAAATTAAAATGGATTGTTCTTACAAATTACAAAATATAACGGGTAAATATTGTAATATTCACAGAAACTAGGGACCCTTCTGCAATTTATGCAAAGCCCCTGTGACGATTTATTGACGTATATTCTTGTCACTGTCTGTTGTTCTGTCCCACCCCACAGCTGCATTGAATCCATTTGTCAGTTTATGGCAGATAAAATCTAGTCCTAAAACCTAGAACTTTACCAAAAACGAGTATAATTATACACACACACAACCAAAAAAAATTCCTTAATCGGGGCAAAAAATTCTGGTGAGCTATAAACAAGAATTTTCGCTGAGGAAGAGAAAAAAAATCTCGAAGTGGGATAATTTTGTTAGATCAAGATCAATCGCTGCTGGGTTTCGAGTTTTTTTTATGATTAACAGCTGAGCAAACAAACTATTGTTTTGGAAAACTTTTAAATCAATTTCAGAATTGACCTTTGATTGTTGAATCTGCGTGCAGAATTTGAAGAACTGGGGACTATTTGATGGGTTTTTTTAGGGTTTTGATTGTGTAATTAGGGTTTTTTTGGTTGAATTTGAGTGAAGAATTTTGAAGAAGTAGAAATTGGTAACAATGGCAGTGCCATGGAGTATGACAGTTTGGATGGCAAGAATGATTTGGATGGCATTGGGTGGTTGGGTTGTTTCTTGCTTGACTGTTGCTGATGACATTGCAGGTTCGTTGCGAACAGGTGAAATCGGACCTTTTCACACTGAATAACTCGAGAATGTTCAATGTATGATCTGGTTTTCCCCTGTCAGCTATACAGATTTACAGTTCTAATTTTGCGTTTTTTTTTACTGCATTGGTATAGAGTTCTGTTTTTCGATTCGATAATGTGAATAGCGGTTCTACTGATCGATTCACAGAGTTGTTTTTTCCGTTTATACGAATGAATGATGCTGTTTGCATTTACGATTGTTGATGAAACGAGGGTAAAGTTGGATCGAGTTGTTTTACGATTGTTTAAATTTCTCGTGTTGAAATTGTCTCATGTTTTGTTCGTTACAAGTTTTTGATATATTTTTGAAACGAAAAATGCAAATGCATAAGTAAAACTTGTGAGTTTTTAACTCAGTGCTCTTTGAGAACATTTTTTAACTAATCGAATTTTATATCTGACATTCATTCTCGACTTATCAAATGGTTTTCCATCCCGTCTGTGGCGTTTTCATAATTTTGTCTCGAGGTTCGCGTTCATTTGATGTAATCAGATTGAGATTTCTATACCAAGGTTCGTTATTACAATCAAATTCAGTTAAGGACACAATGTCATCCAATTTCTACATTAAATATGGACAACTGCAAAGAAAAAGTCGAAAAAATAACGAGGCGTCGAGTGTTGAATCTGTAAGCATATCAGAAAGCCTCTGTTCATTCAAGTTACCATAAATTCCCAAATCATCAAAATGAATATTACAATTTTTCGACCTTTTTCTCGAGCTGTCAGGATTTGATAACGTTGTCGAAAAAATTAAGCCCACAAAACTGGAATCTCAAAATGGCCCTCTATGCTGTAACACTATACTCATTCTGTATAACATCAATACGGTCACATGTATTTTCTTCTGATCCATGAGAAACTTGTTCTTCATCAACTCTATCATCCTCAACAACTCTAAGGCAAAAACGTTGAGAATCGATCCCATTTTCGACATGATATAGTTGTTCTTGATCATTGTCGATTGTTGAAGCATATATATGGGGTTCGGTATGTACAGTAACGCCATAATATTCCTCAGGGTCATCTTTTTTTCTACGTTTACTTGAACCACTCCTTCTAACCCTTTCTTTTCGTCCAACTTTTTTTTCCATATCGTTTTGTGAGTTGGCTAAAACGAGTGTTGATGAGTTTCCAGCATGTTCCTTCAAACATTCGTGAGCAAAGTACCTGATTTTTGAGATGGATTGTATTTGTTGATCGTCCATCCCGTGTGTTGAGAGTGTATCTGCTACATGTGCAATGTCCCTCAATGCAGCGTTCTGAGGTTATTAAGCAAATTTGGTTCAATGATATGAAGAAAATGAGCAAGGTGAAAAAGTATGGTAATATATATACATGCACAAAACCCGGCCCTGAACCTCCAAAATCGAAAACTAGAGCTCCCATTTGACTGTGGAACGGTGTTTTAACGAGAATTGGAAGAAATGAAAATTCTATGTAAATCTATTGTCCAGAGGTGGCAATTGGGTGGGTCGGGTTGGATTTGGGTTGGTTCCAACGGTTCAATTCTTAAATGGGTTGGGTTTTTAAATGGTTTTAAGGTGGAACCAACTCAACCCAAAATGGAACCGAAATCAAGCCGAAAGGGAGCCAAGCCCAACCCGACTCAATACCTTACATTTTGTTCTTTATAATTTAGATTATTGGCAAGCGGTTTGGGCCTAACTTGAAATTAGTTGGACCCAATTTGGAACCAATTAGGAACCAAAAAATAATTTCTTAGGAACCAACCCAACCCAAACTAGTTTAATTGGGTTGGAACCATGGTTCCGGAACCATTTTGCCACCCCTATTAGTGGTGGTAGACTAGTAGTAGAGGTAGGGGTTGAGAGTTGATGGGTAATTACACAGACACCCCTACTTGAGACCCTAATTACAAAAAAAAACCCCGAAGTTTGAAAAATTACCATACACCCTCCTATCAGTAAAAGCATATTACTATTTCATTTCCCACTTTTCGAGTTGTCAAGATCAGACAGGGAGTTTCTTGATAATTTCCAAACCTTATGGGGCTCATGGTAATTACCCAAAAAGTCAAAGGTAGGCATGTAATTATCCCTTGCTTTAATTAAGAGAAAATAAAAATAAAAATCACATTTCAGAAAGGAAATAGGACTCATAATTTGAAGCAAAAGAAACAGTACTTATCCTAGTGATCGTTTAAAACGTAACGCATATGGCTTACCATTCTTTGAAACTCGGACGATATAGGTATAGGCCTTCCTACCAACCTGCGTGTAATTCTCGAAAACCAGTTCATATATTCGCCCTCATGCAAGCCTTCTTCAGCCTCCACAATACAAAAACGACGATTTTCCCATTCACAAAGCTCAGTTTCCATTTTTCCCGAGAGATGGACCCCACCATCGACACCACGTGTTTTTCTTTCCCATTTCTGCACTTCATCTGGTATTGTTTGGTGCATGCCAAACTGTCTTAAGCATCGATCTGGAAGGTGTCTTTCTGCCTTGTCAAAACAAATTAACATTGTCTTTGATCTACCAAGGATAAGTTGATTCAAGATATTATCTGGTATAACGGTGTGGCTTATGTTTGCATAAGGGCACCAATCTACCTATAATAAAAACGGGACCCACTCATTATTATCATGCACAAAAACGGGAAATAAAGAGAGGGATAATTGCAGCATTAGCCCCACATGATAAGACGTCTTGCAATTTTAGTCTTTATATTTACAAACTTGCACGATTAGTTCTGTAGGATGCTTTTCCGTGCACGAAAATCCATCCGTTTTTCAATGAATGGGAACAAAATTGCCAAAAAATGCATTATATGGGACTAATTTTGCAAGTTTGTAAACGATGACACTAAAATCGCAATAAGCCCTCTCTTATGGAACCAATACTGCAATTTCCCGCAGATAATGTAAAAAGTTTCTACACAAGCATATATTATTAAACTCACATCATTAGGTTTTAAAGAATCTAAAGCTTTACGGTAGAAGGACACGTCACGATTTGAGGTTGGACCACTATGTTTCCCTTTCCATCGAAGAACAAACGGAAAACATTCATGGATTGGGTCGTGATGAAGTTTCGGTCGACCAACATTCAGGTGATAGTAACTCCAGCACTACAAAAAAGAAGAAGTAAAACTCCATTTACGTGTACGATAATGCAACTTTCAGCATGAAAAAGATGAAGAATTGAACGGCAAATTAAACGCTCATCGCCTCACATATTGGATAATTACCATGAGCCACATGGGTGAAATTGTAACTTGCTTTTATTAACAGGATGTAAATACTGTAAGGGTGTGTTTGGATTGAAGGATTTGAAATTCATCGACAAATCAATTTAAGTTAGTTTGGATGAATTCATGTTACTATGGATTTCAAATCCCTTGTCATTCATTTTGACCTATTTTCTCCGTAACTACGGTGGATTTCAAATGACACCATCTTAGGTGTCATTTCAAATCCTTCCTCCAAATCCCTCCCCAAATCCAAATCCCTCAATCCAAACGCACCCTAAGATACTTTTACTGACAAGTGAAATTATGGTAATTTCACAAATCCCGGGACATTTACCGTACATGTAATTTACCCCAAAATAAGATGTCAGAACAAAAGTTTGTCAAATTAGAGATATAATGCATTGTGCAATTAGTTTTAACTTTTGTATTACCTGTAGCAATGTTAAACAGCCACTAATAGTGCTTTGTGATCGAAGGGATGCATTACCAAGTGCCCTATATAAGAACGATAACGTTGCAGCACCCCACGCATACTTCCCAGCTTCATCGAAATTCTCGAATAACGGGAGGTACATAACGGGAACTTTATTACCAGTGGTGGTAGAAAAAATTGTGCTGCCGATAAGGTAAAGAAGATAAGCACGCGTATAACACTCAACTTCTTCGATCGAAGCATTTTCAGGACACTGAGAAAAAGCTTCTTTCAGCCAGCTTAACTTAACCATGCCACCAGTTGTGTTACCAGAATCCGGTACTTTACCTAAATACTTAAAACATACCGAATCACATGTCGTATAAGTTACACCTATAACGGGCTCACCATCGATTCTAAGGCCAAGCAAATAAGCAACATCTTCGAGTGTTACTGTCATTTCACCAATAGTCATATGAAATGTGTTTGTTTCTTTTCTCCATCGTTCTACTAGTGCAGATATAAGGGGGTTATCGAGATTAATGGCTGGGATCGATCTCAAATAGCCAAAACCGGCCCTTTTCACCAATTCAATTTGTTTTTCGGTGAGCAACCAACGGTCGAGCTTTGAAGTGTGCTCGTGGCATCTAAGTGCACCTCTTTCCTGTTAATGTTTTAAGAATAAACATTTAGCAAGTTCGAAATGCTTTTTTTTTTTAATTGTTAAAGCATGAAATAAGAGGATAAAATGCATAATTAAGACCTGTTCTTCCCAAACTGCAGCTGAAACGTGTTTGTCTTGATCGTATAAGATAGAATCATAAATAGGTCCAGGGTTGGTTGCATAATTATCCATCGTGTAGCTATTAGTTACATCTGTTCAAAATGCAGAACGACAATCCATGAGACAAGCTTAGTAAAAGAACATCATGTTTATCTTTCCGACACTTAACAAGTAGCTCACTGAAGTTAAAACTTTATTAAGAAAAACTTAGGTTAGAGGTATTTATAACCAATGAAATATTCCTAATTCTACAATCTCGACAAACTATGGTACCCTACAAACAAAAGGGTTAAGATAAGCTTTCTCGCCAGCACGACAACAAAGATTATAAAGGATCACTATAACGAACTTATTGACTCTCATGGAGATTTTTGGTTTCAAATTCTACTAAGGTAAGTGTTTAATGGAACCCGTTTTCAATTCGGTGTAGAAAATAAGATACACATAAGGGGCATTTTTCACAACTGATAACTCATAATTTGAATAATCTTACTTTATCAATACACACATATATGAGTCTTGAGAATATAATTTTCAATATACTTAAGTTGGATAAAAGTGATGATAAAGATTTCTACCACAAAATTTAAGAAAGGAAGCACTAAAATGGGCAAGATATATTGCAAACTAATTTGCCTTTCATTGTAAGAAATTCCAAAATCACATGAAGAAATAGCCTTTATCATGAAAAACACATACAATTAACAACCCACCATCAATTACAACTCCAGGAGTATGATACTAATTTGAAGGCTACTCTAATCATACCAAACATTTTCAGTAAACCTCAACGTTTCAGAAGCAAATATTGTTCATTGAGAAAAAAACTGTAATAAAAGAAACTATTTTTCCCTTTCTGTTAGAATGTGACAGTGAAAACATACTGCTTCCAGAATAATAATCTTCGGACTTCATATGAATGCATGCGATTTCTTTCTCTTAGCCCTTTTTTCTGTTTGAAACCCCCAAAAACTACGGTTGATTACGAAGTGGTTTTCTTAGGACAACAATTGGGCAAACCCCAGAAAATTATAGATAGAAAATGGGGTTTCAGAAAGGGGTTCGTTGTGATAATTGGGAAAGAGGTTGACGATGACGCCGAGACAGAGAAAGATACTGTGAAATAAGAGAGAGAGAGAGAGAGAGAGTGAGAGAGAGAGAGAGAGAGAGAGTGGATTGGGTTCTATGTGAAATGTGAGAAGCCCAAAATCAATTGAGTTTTATAGAGATGGGCCAAGTGGTTTTGTATATGGGCCTTTATACAAGTTTGGGTTCTATGTTAAATGTGAGAAGCCCAAAATCAAATGTTTTCAAGAGATGGGCCAAGTGGTTTTGTATATGAACCTCTGGGTTCTATGTTAAATGTGAGAAGCCCAAAATCAATTTGAGTTTTCAAGAGATGGGCCAAGTGGTTTTGTGCATGGGCCTTTATACAAGTTAATTCCAAGAAATGTCGAAAATATAGAAATATTAAAGAAAAAAGTGGTTTTGTAAATGATATTCAGTACTTTGTGCTCAATCGGCTTATATTCTAGCTTTGCATTTCTTGCTGAATCTTCAAATGTCTCCTCGTTTCATCAGCTTTCAAGATGATCTTACTAGAGCTATTATATCATGAAATCTAAACTGATATTTAGATGCTAACATCTTTTCGAGCATTAACAACGATCAGATATGGTGTTACTTTCATCAAACGAGCGCCTTTACATTCTATTTATCAGTGCGTTTCGGGGCGAAGCTATATCAAGCTCCAACCAAATTGGTATCACTGTATGGCTAAAACTAATAAACACTCAGAATTTTCGTTACCCAGAGAAGATTATACACTCGATCAAGATGTAGCCAAGGCAAATTGGATGATCAGCAAGCTGTTTAAAGAGGGCAAGATTTCTGAAGCACGCAAGGTGTTCGACTTAATGCCTGAACGAGATGTGATTTCGTGGACTGCTTTAATTACTGGTTACGTGAAATGTGGGCTGATTAAAGAAGCCAGAGAATTGTTTGATAAGGTTGATGCTAAGAAGAATGTAGTTACATGGACAGCTATGATATCAGGGTACTTGAAAAACAATAGAATTTCAGAGGCTGAAAGGCTTTTCTATGAAATGCCTGATAAAAATGTTGTTGCTTGGAATACTATGCTTGATGGGTATATACGAGGTGATATGATCGAAAAGGCGTTAGTGTTGTTCGATAGCATGGAAAATAGAAATGTGGTTTCGTGGAATATGGTGATCTCGGGGTTGGTAAATTGTGGAAGGGTTGAGGAGGCTAAAGGGCTTTTCGATAAAATGCCTATAAGGGATGTGATTTCTTGGACAATTATGGTATCGGGATTAGCACGAAACAAGAGGGTTGATGAAGCAAGATTGTTTTTCGATGAAATGCGTGAACGAAATGTGGTATCTTGGAATGCAATGATCAGTGGGTATGCTCAAAACATGAGGTTAGGCGAGGCGTATGGTTTATTTGAGACGATGCCTGAAAAAAACATCAAGTCGTGGAATATAATGATCACCGGTTTTATTCATAACGGTGAATTAGAGGTTGCAAAGAGGTTGTTTAATGATATGCCATGCAAAAATGTCGTTTCTTGGACTGCAATGATAAGCGGGTTAATGCGTTATGGTGAAAGTGAAGAAGCGTTGAAAATGTTCTTTGTTATGAATAGGGATCGAAAAGTGAGTCCCAATGAAGGGACTTTTGTGAGTGTTTTGGGGGCTTGTAGTGATTTAGCTGGTCTAAATGAAGGGATGCAAATTCACCAAGTTATTAGTAAGACAATCTATCAAAAAAACGAGTTTGTGATATCGTCACTAATAAATATGTATTCGAAATGCGGAGAGTTACCAATGGCTATGAAAATGTTCGATGACGGGTCGAAATGTGAGCACGATTTGGTCTCGTGGAACTCGATGATTGTTGCATATGCACATCATGGTTGTGGAAAAGAAGCAATCATGGTTTTCGACGAAATGCAAAACACGGGTTTGAACCCAAACGAGGTTACTTATGTGGGATTGCTTTCGGCTTGTAGCCACGGGGGATTGGTCCAAGAAGGGCTAAATTACTTTAATACCCTTTTGAGGGATAAGTCGATAAACGTGAGAGAAGATCATTATACGTGCATTGTTGATCTTTATGGCCGGGCCGGAAGGCTCGAGGAGGCTTACGATCTTATAAACGAAAGCCCACTTAAAGACTCGAAGCACGCTTGGGGGGCGCTTTTCTCGGGATGTAATATCCATGGAAATGGTGATTTAGGAAAGATTGTGGCTAAAAAGCTTTTGGATGTGGATAATGAAGAAGGTGCCATTTATGTGCTTTTGTCTAATATGTATGTTAGTAATGGGAAGTGGGAAGAGGGTGAAAGTGTGAAGTTGAAGATGATGGATAAAGGGTTGAAGAAACAGCCTGGTTGTAGTTGGATTGAAGTTGGTAACAAGTTTCATGTTTTTGTCGTTGGAGATAGATCGCATCGAGAAAGTGACGTTATACGTTGCTTGCTTTTCGATCTTCATGAGGAAATGAAGAAGATTGGGGGTGCATTTTTGGAGAGTTTCATGGTTTGATTTGAGTTTAATGTCACATTTCCATGCATGTTTACATGTTTTGTGATGAGTTCGTTAGGGGTATTCTTGTAATTTAATAAAACGGTTATATATTAGTATGATGTTAATTGGTCCTGACCAGACGAGCCCATTGTCCAGTAGGACAAGTCCATGGCCCACCTTAATCAAATGAAAAATTAGTATCTGTTTTACACTCTAAAAACTAGAATCACTTAGTACTCTCTAAATCTTGATTACAATATGTGAGAACTATGAAGATGTTTGATCCTGTCGAAATAGATACTTAAATAGCTCAGAGTTACTGAGTGCAGCCTCAATTCATTAAAAGGCTAACTAATCTATTCTCGAATTAGATCGCATTTTCACGTATTATTACGTAATAAATATTTAATCCCGCGTCAATTTATTTAAGAGAAATAGGGAAATGATAAATGAGGAAAAAGGAGATGGTCAATATATCTATACAAAGTGCAGCTCCATGATGAACATATTTTATTGGTAGCACTAAACTTTTATTTAAATAATGCATTATATCACGATTCGTAAATCTTTTTTGCTTATAATATATTGAAAAAATCTTAAATATCTTATTGAAATTTTGCATCTTTGATCTCAACAAACATACTAAAAAAAGATTTCAACAGGAATAAAATAAAAATAAATGATAGCATAATTATTAAATGAAGTCGGTCATTAAACACATTGCAATAGTTTTTTTTTTTATATAAATAAAATTAGGTGTGAAATAGAACAAAAATGTAGTTATCAATTATCATCAATGTGACAAGAGAATTTGGACACTGGTAAATGATGTAACAAATGAGAGAAATATACACCTGTCTGGAAATGGAATATATTATTTTTCTTATAATCAATTAATATATTTTCTTCTTGTTAGCCAAAATTATAGTTTAATACATCTAAATACATTACACACACATATATATATATATATAACCAAATTCAAGTGCTTAATAAAGTCAACAAATTTAAGTTGTTGTGCTATGATTATAATTATTTATCTATAATGGATCATACACATGTTTCTCATAATATAAGTGATATATATTGTTTTTAAATTTCACCATCCAAAAATCTAAAAAAATAATATTTAATTTTGAGGACTCTTAATAATTACATCTATTTTTTAGAATTTTTAAGCAAACCTTATGATTCATATACATAATGCAAAAGAGATAATGTCCACATTCATTAAAATAATGAATCTCAAGAAAAGGTTGTAAGTTGTAATCAATTTAAAATTAAAAACTATATGAATCATACTTCAAGTTGCTATCCTATATTACTTATTCAAATATTTAATTATAATATCTTAATCCAAGTCCACACTTTAATTTAATTATAACTTTATTTACAAATATGAAATACTTTACTTAGTTTTTTTAAGCCTTAAACCTCAAGTTATAGACTCCAAACCGCCAAGCAACCCCAATTAGTATAAAGATTCTTATGGACTTTCTCACCCATCATTACAAACTAATAGAAACGAGTTTGAACAAAATATTGTTTTAAGTTTAGATAACCTATTATCAAGTTTTGAAATTTATATTTAAACTTAGATACAATATTTCACAATTAAGTTTCAAAATTGATTAAACATAAAGGTGTTAGAAATTCACAAACTAAGCATGCACGCATGCTTATAAATAATCGATCTCAAGCTGAATATCAAATAATATGATTTATTTTAGCTTCATTCATTTATGGGGTGGCCCAATACAAGAGTTGCGTTAATTTATTAATCAGTATAATTCAATAATTTGTGAAATTTCTTTTAAGTTTGATTAAATCAAGCTAAATGATCATCTAATGTCAACATCGACTCGAAAATCTAATAATCTAACCTTTACATATCTTTATTTTGGCTTGGTTTGATCTAAATTCACAAGATTAATGAATTAAATAACAAATTTAATATATATTATTTATATTAACAACAATTAAATTTCAATAAGTTTGACCAAATCGAAATTGAACTAAAAATTCTCAATCATCTTTTTTTTTTTTTTTGATGACAAGGGAACCCGCAGCCGCTACCATTAGGTGCGCACTGGGTAAACCCCGCTCTTGTGCAATAGCCTGCAAACCACACAAAAGAGGTAAACCAACCTAGGTTGCCCATAGTTGACAGGCTCACAGTAGAGAAGGCAAATAGACATCTTCCTTGTAAACCAGGTTGCTTTTCATCACCATTAATCTCTATTATCCCCACAACATTAAATTCTTATATCCTCTCTCTCTCTCTCTCTCTCCTCCATTGACAGCCCCTTTCCACCTACACTCTCTCCTCAAGCTTCCATTCTGTTTTTCACTCCAAATCTTCACATCCCCATCAAAATTAGCTACCAAAAACACTCAATCATTGCACCTTTTCGACCTCCATTGCAGAAGAGGGAGAAAAAAGATTAAAAGAAAGAGATAAAGTTTCATTATCTTTCATTAGTTTTCAACTCTCAATCATACTCAACAATGGGCTGCTCAGCTTCACGCACTTGTAATTTCATCACTCAACAGCAAAATCCCACCTCAAATTCATCTTACTCATCTTCGAATTCCCAGTTACAGTCCCCTTATCACTCGTTTTCAGACCCATCTTCCACGCCTGTCTCGAGAACTTTATCTCTACCCACCCCTTTAATTCATCATCCACCGTTGAAAAAAGGGGACTCTAATCACTTTGTTTCTCTCACTTCCACCACCTATGGTTCGCTTGTTCTGATTGACCCCCCAAACCCTGATTTCAACGGTCACGATTTCGTAAATCCAACGGCCCAGATGAAGTTGATCGAAGATTTTGGCAATTCTGAGGGCCCTTTATCGCCAGACTCGGTTATCAACACTTGGGAGCTCATGGAAGGGCTTGATGAGGATGAATTTCATTACCACATGGTCGATTGCCCTAAAAAGGTCAATAGAGAAGAAATAAATGCAACTGAGAATGAGATACTAAAATCCTATGAGATTGTGGAGCACCCTGAATCTAAGCCCTTATGGCAGCATTTATCCGAAGAATCATTTCTCGCGAAAATGGATTCAAATGTGGTGGCCAGTTACAGAAAGGCATTGTCTAGTAAACATCATGAATATGAACATCCAAAAGACATTTCAATACCCCAAAAGACAATACCTTTGGAGTCTAATGATTCGAATTCTATTGTCCCTAATGGTAAATCATCATCTTGTTATATATCGGGTGTCGAAAATAGGATTGTTCTGTATTACACTAGTTTGAGGGGCATAAGGAAAACATACGAGGATTGTTGTGCGGTTCGTGTAATCTTAAGGGGCTTTAGAGTGTGTGTTGATGAAAGAGATATATCAATGGACCGTTCGTATAGGACGGAATTGCAGGAAAAGCTGAACGGAAAGGCGATAACTTTGCCACAAGTTTTCATCAAAGGGAAGTGCATTGGTGGGGCTGAGGATATTAAGCAACTTCACGAGGCGGGCCAATTGGGGAAGCTTCTAGAAGGCTTTCCACTCATGGATATCGGTTTTGTGTGTGAGAATTGTGGGGATGCAAGGTTTGTGCCTTGCCCTTATTGCAATGGGAGTCGAAAGATTTATGATGAAGTAAAAGAGACATTGATGATGTGCATGGAGTGTAATGAGAATGGATTGATTAGATGCTCTGGTTGTTGCCCTTGAGCTTGATTTGGTCTTGTTTAATCTCATTTATTCAAAGTGTTTATATTGTTAGTCGTTGAGTATTCATGTTCTTCGTCACGTAATTGATCGTTGTTTGTGTAAATATGCGTTTCGAATTCTGCTTGTATGTGCACATTATGAAGTAGTTTGATCTGGTTTAATGTTTTGAAGAATCTATTTATGACCAAGTTGATATGTATTTTCTTCCATTTTGGCAATGTAGTAAGCTTTCAATGTGCTATGTTTTTTTGTCAAAACCATTGTGCTATGTTTTACCACTTTCAATGTGGTATATATTGAAAGACTTGAAGTAGTAAAAAGATGAATTTCCCAATATTTTGTGGCATCTATATTAGTCTCTTATAATCAAGATTTTCGAGTTGTTTGTAGGTGATTCTAGTAACTCGTTTTAGCGCATGTGATTTAGAACAGGGTGCACTAAATCAATGCGAGATTCACCTGTATGTCTTACTGGTTCGTAGAATGTTTATAGACTGCACTCAAGTACACTGAACTATTTAGGTACCTTTCACTGGGATTAAGTCTAAAAAGTAGTTTAAATTAATTGTTAGGGTCATATTCGAGTTATCTTTAGCTCGATTTACATTAATGAGTGAATGAACACTATTTCACTTTTGTTTTGGTAATTTGTATTTCGTTTGAATCTTTGGAGGGTATTTCGGTCAATTGAATTTAAATTAAATCGAATCAATTTGATTCGGGCTTCAATCAAATTACACCAATCAATTCGTCTTGTTTTGATTCGGATTTTGGGCATAAGTAGAATATATGTTTGCCAATAATGCCTGGCTAGTATTGAGAGGTTAGGAATTTGATTCTACGTTAATTATTTTTCTATTCTAATATTTTGTGATTGAAATAATTGATGGTTCATATTTGTAAAAGATATTTACAATTAATTAGATAATACAATGAATTCATTCATAAAAATAAATAATTGGTTCATTCAATTTAATTTTAATTGAATGCACATAGAGGCTTCTGTAACCCAATAGAAAATAATAAAATTACACACAGACCCCCATACTATTGTTTAATTACAAGAAAAACCCCACTTATTACAAATGGTATTTGGTGAGATTTCAAAATTTTCCAGAAGAAAAGGCGTTTAAACCCATCTCTCAGCCGGCGATCCATTATCTTACTCTCACCTCCCGGCGCGTCCCGTCAGCGCTCTCCGATTTCCAGGTTTATCTCTCTCTCATGCTCACACACACACTTACAGTTCTGCATTTCAATTCTAATGACTGTGATGTGTTCAATTTTGCTTTCTCAAGATTGCGCTACTATTGAATGTTATTATGGTTTCAGGCCCTTTTGGGAAGAGAAATAAAGCTCTCATTTTCTTAATCAGTACCTGTATTTCATGTTTAGGGCTCTTTTAGTACAAATTTATGTAATTTTTCAGTTATTGTTTGCTTTTGTATCAAGTTCAGTCACATTTTTAACCCTAGTTCATATAGATCTCGATTTGCTAAGGGCTCATATTTCGATTGTATTTTACGTGTCAAATTCAGATCCATTACAAAAAAATGTTTTTTTACCATTTATTAACTCAATTCCTATTTCCTGCATTTTTTGTTAGTGTTTAACTTCAACAAATGTATAGTGGAAATACAGAGAAAAGAAACCAATTAGTAATAGTGTTTCTTAGTTCTTTAATTGTGATTATACTTATTAAATTTGGATTTTATCCAATGCACAGTTCAACTTATTGGTTTTTACATTTGTGAAATGAAGGTTTCTGTTGAAATTTGAAAATTGAGAAACAAGGAAAGAGCAGATATGAGTGAAAATGATCTGCCAACATCCTCGATAACATCAGCTGAAACTTCAAAGAGCAGTGGGAGCTCTGGCTTTGATGCTAGTCGAATTGCAGAAGTGAAAGCATGGCTTGTTTCTCAATTTGACGCAGCTGGAAAAGATGTGCCTGATTTTGAGTACACTCCCCGGAGCATTGCCCATCTACACAACATTGCCACTCTCTCCCAATCCAAAACTCAGGCTGCCACCATTGTTGCAAACGACTTTCGCCAAAAAACTGTAGAATATCGTGCCCAAGGTCCTATCTTCTGATATTTTTGTAAACTAGACTTACCTTTTTGTCATTTTTTGTGTCTACTGTTTAATTTGCGTTATGTTTTTGTCTTTCTCTTATCAACAGCTTGATTTTCTATGCTTAACTCTGAGATATAAATTTAATACGCATATTTCGAACTTTTTGGGATAATTATCTTTTTAGAGACCATATGGTTGATTTTCTCCTTCCCAAATGGACTTTTATATTGGGGTTTGTAAGAAATGCTGCTAGATAGTCACTTTTACTGGAAGTCCCGTTGGTTTAATCACTTAAAATACAACTCTTTTGCAAATGGACTTCCATGTCTAGGAGTTGATTTGGGATGAATTTTCAACCACCCTTTAATTTTTTAAACAGTACTTGGAGATATTGAGTAGTGTTGTGCTCATTGTAGATTTCCTTTTTTGAGCATTATCTGTTTCTTTACGACCACAGCTGGGAGGATAAGAGAGATACTGGAGCATGTAGGATTAGTGCAAGAAAGTTTGCCGTCAAATGTGGTCTCATCAGCACAAGTTCTTGCCAGTGTTGCAAATCTGTTGAATATTAGAGATACCGAATTAAGTAGGTGGGTCCCCACCCCCTTTGTACTTAGGCTACATTATTTTGGTAAATCACTATGGACTCATATAGAGGAATGTGTTTTTAGTTTTCTTGTAGCAATGGCAGATCTATCTCTCAGAAAAACCGCAGTTGAAGAAAAGAGGGCTAAAGTGCAGCAGGAATCCAAAGAACTTCTCGACTATACTCGCAAGGCAATAGCAAGATTGACTTATTTAAAACGGTAAATTCTTTTATCAACATCATTTTTAGGATTTATCATTTAAAATTTATTGACCATGTCAGTATATTAATAATAAACTACATGTTAACTATGAGTAACACTGCTTAATATCCTCATTTCCTTTAATTTTTTTATATCTTATCAGAACACTTGCACAATTGGAAGACGACGTAGCTCCTTGTGAAGCTCAAATGGAACACTGGACGACAAACCTAGCAATCATGGATTCAAAAGAGCGACAATATCTGCAACAGTATTCGAACTATAAGGTAATATTACATTTAATTTGATTTTTTTTAGTTTTTTTCCTCATTGTTCTTATAGTTTGGGCATCCATTAAAATGAAGAAAAATAATTTTGTAAATTAATTCTTACTATGTTGAACACAGGCGATGCTTAATCGCGTGGGCTACAGCCCTGAAATTAGTCATGGGGTGTTAGTTGAAATGGCAGAGCATAGGAAGGACCTGGAGAAGAAAACAAAACCGATCCTCGACACTTTGAGAAGCTACCAAGACTTGCCTCCAGTATATTCCTTTATCACTTATATTATCCGTAATTTTCATAATTCTTAATTCTAAACACGGGAAATTGATTATGAATCCCGTGTTTTATCCAGGACAAGGCTTTGGCGGCATTGGCAATCGAGGACAAGAAGAGGCAATATGCAGCTGCAGAGAAGTACCTTGAAGAGGTGTTACAGTCTGCTCTTGCTTCATCTGAGTTATAAACTGATGATTATATTCAGTTTCTATGTTTTAGTTTGTGATTTCATATGATTAAGGTTGTTTTTTATCGATATTTCTGTCCTTTTGGTGTTGATGTTTCCATACATGTGGAAACCTTCAGAAGATACATGTAAGAGTTTCATGTACAGTTTGTCTTGAACACATGTTTGATTGAATTAGATTATGTATGAGAAGCAAAAAATTGAGTTATTTACTAAATTTTGAAATTCTTAATCAGCTCAGATCGACAGATGGTTCCAATAGACGAATATGTGTAATTATCTTGAAATCGAAATCAGGAGTACATGGATATAATTTCACTAGACCGATGAATCCAATTTTCTCGAAATCAGAAGTAAATGGACCTGCTAAGAATCACTTTGTGATATTTAATCTACTAAAAAGTTTATAATTTACATATATAAACAGATTTAACAAGAAAATCTTCAACATTAATCACAAGAAATAGTGCTGTAACATTAAATTCATCCCATAGAAGCATAATTCAAACACAAGCTCTCCACAGTAATCTTAATCACCTCCCTAAAAAATTATACTTTTCACCTGGAAACAATATCAAAGAATTCAACACCATATACCAAACTCAAATATAAGCATATTCGTCACTTGAGGCGAAACGAAATTTCGTGTTACAAATTTTATTCATATATGCCTCTAAATCCAAGCAAAAACCCCATATAAAGATAATCAGTTTTTCCGAATCAATGCAGCTGCTATCCCGCCTGCTATAAGTCCAACAGCAGTAGCAGTGATCCCGATTCCAATAACACCATCTATAGTTCATATTAAACGGATTAGGCCAATTATGATCATAATCCAATCAAAAAGCTTAAAGTTTGGTTATTATTACCTTTAGTAATTCGTTCTTCAACAGTTTTCTTTAAAGACAGTGCTTGTCTCCAGTCGGGCGCAATCTAATACAAAAAAAAAAAACATTTTTTAAGAAAAAGGGTGTGACTGAAAATGATCTAAAATTTAAGATTTTTCAGAAAACAAACCTCCAAGCACTCATCTAGAAGATGCCTGCTCCTTGAATAGTCTCCACTTCTGTAGTATCCAACGGCCAGCAAATAAAGCTTTTCTCTCTTTTGTAATGGACTATTCGTGTTCGTTAGTGAAGCTGCAATAATATAGGAGAAAAGAGTAAAATTGGGGGCAAAGTGAATGTACATTTGAAGTAGAATAACTTCCCGAGAATGAAATGTTTCTGAAAAATTGGATCTTTGTAAGGAATATTATCTTTAAGTATTGCCAAAAATTTATCATCTGAATGCCATTGTCGATCAAGTATCAAATGTACATATAAATAATAAACTACAGAAAATTTATGAGAGTTTCATCATTTGTAGGTCACATCACATATGAAAGATAAAAGCACAGCCAACTGCAGTTAAACAGCTGCTAAAATTGTTGAAAGATTCAAATAAGGCCAGGTACTAATTCTTTCTATTTACTCAAATCATGAATCAATTTCAATTTTCACCTTCAAGCATGGCTATCCCTCGCTGCACATCTTCAGGTTGCCTGGAGTGAACAAGAGCCCATGATAATCGCATAATACTTTCATTTGTTCGTTCTTCAGATCCATCTTTTGTAGCCTCCGCAATTTCTCTCTCACAGCCCTGTAATAGTATCATATATTGAAAACTAAGGCATGAAAAAGTAAAAAGAATGAAGATTTTTTCATACATAGTCACTTCACACCAGTGTTTTTAAAAATGTGGTTAAGTATATTAATTTTTGAAGTCTATCAATCGAAAGTTATTGACTTCATTTTTTCCTTAAATTTATGTGATGTACAATGGCTCATGTTACTCATTAACAACTTAATCGGTCCAGTTCCAATTCTGCTCCACCAGTTCCACACTACTTTCAGAACAATAATCGAGTTTCGCCTTTGATTCTAAATTCCCTTTTGAAATCTATAAAAAACACCTAACTTCTAAAACTCGCCATAAGATCCGACATCATATTGACCACTTCATGAATTCTCAGAAGCTATGAGTTACTAATCTTCAAATCGTTATCAATTTACAAAAACATACTATAATATACTAAGAACACTAAAGATATAGCCAGCTAAAAGGTGCAAACAACAATCAAATGGCACATCCTTTAAAAACAAACAAAAATTCTCAATCCCATCATGAACAAGCAAAACCTTGTGCATACATTCAGAAAACCACAGAAAAATTAAAAGTTAACAAGAACACATCATCATAAACAAATTTCAGCTCTCTAAAATCGAAAACTAAAATTACTCACAAAGTTTCCATCTTTACAACATAAATCGAAAACCCATATCCCGAATCAGGGGAAAAAGCTAAGAACAATCCAATTTCATGTCTATAATAGGAATTAATATGATAAAACAGAAAATTAATCAGATGAAATTATCGAACATAAAATCAAGAGAGAGATAGAAAAGATGCATACGAGGATAACATCAGGTGTGGACCAAGGAATGTGATCTCCACCGCCGAAGAAATTGGTGACGGATTCAAAGAATTGATTCATCTTCACATCCATCTTTTTCGAGTTAATCTTCAATGGTGTGCGGCAACAAAACAGAATTTGATATTTTGATATGCAATTCTTCGGGTTTAAGTTTTGGAATTGGAAGATGTTATATTTATTTATTTTCATATTAATTTTGACCACTAAGTTTATTAGTACATCAATTCACCCCCTTTTCTTTCTATAATTGTCAAATTAGTATCTCATTTCTCAAACAATGACATTTTGGTCTTTTTCACTAACTTCTTGTTAACATGACCTAAACCTTAAGCCTTAAGGTAACAATTGATTGGAGTAGGAACAACTAAGTAGTATGATACTCTAAAACTAAGATGCAATAAGGAAGAATAAATTTTGTACATAAATTTCTAAGAGTCAATATGATCAGGTGATCCCGAGATTGAAAAGTTAAAACTTATGTTTTCAGTATAAAAGTAATTTTGATAAATGTTTGATTTCATTTTTCAAGTTAAGGGGATCAGAAATGATAATAAATTATAACTCGATTAATAACTCGGTTCAATCAATATAACCAGGCCAAATCCCTCCATTATTTTGCAAATTCAATAAAAATTCAAATAAAGTTTTAAATTTTAATTATATCATTATGCTCAAAATAAATTCTATACATCTTGTATTAAATATTGTGAACTAAAAATCATGTGTTGTGGTTAGAAAGCCATTGACATTGAAACCATATCCAGCCCCAAAGAAATGGATACTTCATCACAATAGTCTTCAGTCCATTGATCTCAAAGCATTCCGTTAAACCCCACCCAAAACCCCTCAAATGTTCCGCTTTACCAATCTCCGGCGCTCTCTCCGCCCCCTCCTCCGCTCCTCCGCCACCGGCCCCCGCCCCTTCTCCACCACCCCCACCCCCCTACCACCACCCTCATCCACCCCTGAGTCCGAGCTCCGCCGATACATCGGCTACGCAATCCTTTTCTTAGGCTGCGGCGCCGCCACCTACTACTCCTTCCCCTTCCCCGAAAACGCCAAGCACAAGAAGGCCCAACTCTTCCGCTACGCCTCCCTCCCGCCCGATCTCCACACTGTCTCCAATTGGAGCGGAACGCACGAGGTCCAGACCCGAAATTTCGTCCAGCCCGAATCGATTTCCGAGCTGGAATCGGTTTTGAAAGAGTTTAATCAGAACAAGAAGAAGATTCGACCCGTTGGATCGGGGCTTTCGCCTAATGGGATTGGGTTGACGCGCGCGGGGATGGTGAATTTGGCTTTGATGGATAAGGTTTTGGAGGTGGATGAGAAGAATAAAAGGGTTAGGGTTGAGGCGGGGATCAGGGTTCAGCAGCTTGTGGATGGGATTAAGGAGTTTGGGCTTACTTTGCAGAATTTCGCTTCGATTAGGGAGCAGCAGATTGGTGGTATTATTCAGGTATAGAGTGTTGGATTTTGAGTTGAGTTTCTTTGCATTTCCTTTTTTGCTTCAGAAATGTTGCTGCTAGACTGGAAATCGAATCCAACTACTTGACATTGATTGCTTAAAGCTCGTTTTAGCTCGATTTATTAACATATCAAGCCATGCTTCAGCATTTTTTTCTATTGGATAAGTCTTCAAGCTCTACTCTAGCTCAGCTTAGGTCAATTAACAAAAAAATGATAAGATATGTTCATAAAAAGCAAGTTACTAGAGCTCAACTGGAGTTCGGGTCGATAAATGCTTGTTTGAGCTTGAGTTGATTAATGATAAGACCGAGCTCAAACACAAATCGAAGCTCAATGATAGTTCAAACAAGTTTGAACAAGAACTTGTTTGACTCGACTCGTCTACAGCTCTACTTTCTGCTTTGCTTGGTGATATTTGTTGCATTCCCTTTTCAGAATGTGGGCGTAGGTAGAATTTGTGCTAGTTTTCTGAGATGGCTGTCCTGGTTATAGTAATGGAGTTTACTGTTGTAGGAAGTATTGGTGCTACAACTTTGTATTGTTAATATTTGAATGTGTGTATTTATATTCAAGAATGCTGGAAACAATTCGTTTTACAATTTATTTTGAACCTATAATACATCCAAAATTAAGACAATACAAAATAAGGGAAGGGGAGAAACAAAATAAATTAGCTCGGCTGATGATATTGGTGAAAAATCTGTTATATGGCTATGTATTCTTTGAGTTATATGTGATTGTAAATCTTCAGGTTGGCGCGCATGGAACTGGTGCAAGGCTGCCTCCTATAGACGAGCAGGTTATCAGCATGAAACTGGTTACCCCTGCCAAGGGCACGATCGAGATTTCCAAAGAGCAAGATCCAGAACTATTTTATCTAGCTCGATGTGGTCTTGGAGGGCTCGGTGTGGTTGCAGAAGTTACTCTACAATGTGTTGAGAGACAGGAACTTGTCGAACATACATATATATCTAACATGAACGAGATAAAAAAGAATCACAAGTAATATTCAATTTCTCATCTTTAGCCATTTAATCTTGATAATATCTCTGAAATATGATTTGTGGGTGTGGGTGTAAAAAAATGCAATGATATTAGAAATCTTGATTTTTGAAAATTAAAATTTCTCCATTTTTTTCCTGCAGAAAACTTCTTTCTGAAAACAAGCATGTCAAATACCTGTATATTCCATATACTGAGACAGTTGTGGTTGTGACGTGTAATCCCCTTTCAAAGCGTAAAGGTCCACCAAAGTATAAGCCTAAATATAGTCAAGAAGAAGCTATACAGCCTGTTAGAGACTTGTATCAAGAATCATTGAAGAAATACAGGTAAACCCCGTACCTCTTATCACTTGCATTTTTCACATCAATCCCACGTTCTAAACCAAAGGGCATGGTAATGGAAGCAAAATTTGGAAAAGTATATGGGCTATCTATGGTTATGTTATGGAGTGTGTTTTTAGAAATTTCCCCAAGAAATACTTATTACAAAGATTTGTGTGAAAATGATATAATGTTGCTTGTGATTGGTTATGTTCTTAGAAAATGGTTTGAATTAGTGAAATGTGTCAAATCAAGTGTGGTTTAGTTGGTGTTTTGATTTAGTTATTTTCATAATTATTATGTGATTAATGAAATACTAGTACATGGCCAATGGTTATCCCCGTTTTTGTGATTTCATTTTCAACAGGAAAGAAACCGTCACATCAAAAAAACCCGAGGATAATGAACCAGATATAAACGAGCTTTCATTTACAGAACTGAGAGATAAACTTCTTGCATTAGATCCTCTCAACAAAGACCATATCGTGAAAATCAATCAAGCAGAGGCTGAGTTTTGGAAAAAATCAGAGGGATATAGAGTTGGATTTAGCGACGAAATTCTGGGGTTCGATTGTGGTGGGCAACAATGGGTCTCGGAAACATGTTTTCCGGCTGGAACCTTATCAAAACCGAGCATGAAAGATTTGGAGTACATAGAAAAGTTGATGGAGCTTATTCAGAACGAAAATATACCCGCCCCTGCACCTATTGAGCAGAGATGGACGGCGTGTAGTAGAAGCCTCATGAGCCCAGCTTATAGCTCGTCAAAGGATGATATATTCTCATGGGTACTCTCTCTAATACCTATATATAAACATATATATATATATATGTGTGTGTTAGATGTTACATTTACATTGAATTGTGTGGATGGAGTTTATAATTACACTCCACATTATGATGATGGTATTCCATTTACATTTGGAATATCATATGCGGATTGAAGAGCCACTTTATTGAGTATAATTGTCACCATTTTATTCGTTAATCTAGTGAAAGAGTTCTTTTAAATAACATATGTTGATTGATACAATCTTTTCTTCTCTTTTTTGCTTACTTCGATTGTATCTTATCTTGAAATCTAAATGCATTGTGGGCTTTTTGAGTAAAGATGGTAACTGTGTTTATTCAAATTGAATTAATAAAGCAATCGATATTATATTAGATGGTGAAATGCAGTTCGATTAGACTAATGTTATACTAGATGCGCTTATGTTCTCTTGTTCATGTATTTGCACCATAATTTCTTATTCTTTGGCGCATTTGATGTTAATTGTTTGACAATATTAATAAGGGAGCTGATGAATGATACACGACGATATAAATCAAGCAAATTATATATAGCATTCCATTTTCTCTGAGGTTAAGAAGAAAACTATACAAAATGGGTATTCTTTGTTAGAATTGATATAAACTCCCTTGTGTAAATCTAGTTTCTTATATTTCAATTGTGTAAAACAGGTTGGTATAATTATGTATCTTCCTACATCGGATGCTCGTCAGAGGAAGGAAATTACCGAAGAATTCTTCCACTACCGGTTTTTGACGCAAAAAAAATTGTGGGATCAATATTCAGCTTATGAACATTGGGCTAAAATTGAGGTAAAAATCAAAATTATTACATTTCACAGGTTTTATAGTCCATTTCTTCCATTTACCCTTGCAAAAATCTTTTAGTTACCCCACAAAAGTACAGAATATTTGACTTCAGCTTTCAACCCTCTTCCAGTTTCCATTGAAAAAGATGAATTTGAACTGAAATTGAAGTCCTATATATATATATATATATATACATCTGTGTACCAATTTTCTTGAGATTTTTGTTTAAATTTGATCATATTCATCACAATTTATAGGTTCCAAAGGACAAAGACGAGCTAGCTGCTCTTCAGGCGAGACTAAGAAAGAGATTTCCTGTGGATGCATATAATCAAGCAAGGAACGAGCTCGATCCTAACCACATACTTTCTAACAATATGCTCGAGAAACTATTTCCCGTCATCACCGAGACATTGTCTTGAGCACAAATCCTTGGTTCGTGTATGTTTGGGTTTGGATTTGGATCCGGGTCTGGGCAAGGCCCAAGTTAATGTTCGGGTCTGGGTTTGGACCGGACCCGATTGGGTGAGATTTCTATTGATGGGCCTAATCTTGCATACTTACAAAGTTTTTTGTTGTTGAAAAGTGAGATGGTATTTTCTCTAGTTGAGTTGATATGTGAATTGTGTCTTTCTTTTTTCTAATTATGAACACAAGTGAAATAAGAAACCACCCAAAATATGGTGTATGTTATATTGGGCTTGTTGGACCCGGTGTGGCATAGAATTTTATGTCGGCCCACGGTCCAATTTCGAATATGATTCTACTCATCTCTTCTTTTTTCTTTTTTTGTATTAATTACTTCATTTTTAATCATTTATGGGCAAATTCTTTTTAATTCATAATATATATTTCATTTTGTCCTCGCCTTGAAATCGATATTATTCTATTTTTATCTTTTTATTGTATCACATTGAGAGAAACATTCTCAAACTACACAATTTTGTCATTTTAGATAAAAATCTAAATAATATAGTAATTTGATCAACTCTAGATAGGTTCGTTTACATTTTTGATCCAAGCTAATTATATATATATATATATATATGCATTGATGAAAAGAATAAGCTGATTTGACTTTATGTTTACAAAGAGAAGCTTGAGCTCAAATCGATATTTTCTCAAATTCAAATACTGATAAACTAAACAGAAATTGTATATCTTAATCAACCTATGCCATCACAAAAATGCAGTTGAATATAAAACATAGACAAATATAGTAGAGCAAAATGAAATAATGAATTTACTAAGTTTCAATTCAATTGTATTAGTCATCTTATATTGAAGAAATCAATAAATTCTTTTATATTTGCGAATAAATTAATATAATTACAATTAGACATATGGTTTAGGAATTAGTAGTAGTACGTATTAGGACAGGACAATATACATTTACACTCGTGTCTACCAACAATAACTTCTTTGCATGACAAATAACATGATTAAAAAGAATATAAGTAAGATTGATATAGCATAGCCTCGTATACGAGCCATAAACCTACCAACCCCAGAACCTCGTGTGACGCCTTACGACCCTAGTACGGATATTACGGCTTATTTGCTTAAAGATCCCTAAACTAATTGTGCTTATTTGCAATACACTACCTAACCCGCGTGTTTATGTCGGGTCGGACCCAGTGTCGCCCTAACCCGGGCAATCTGATACGTCCGTTTGAGGGGCACGTGTATGACATCCCGTAAATCCCGTAACCGTCCGTACATTGGGTACTGTGCCTATAAATAGTGCCATTTAATATTAGAAAAAGGATTTTTGACTTACTGAACAGTACCTCGAGAGTACATAGTACGATCTGACAGTACGTTCTCACTATTTTATAAACCGAGTTAAGAACCTCGTATATGACCTTAATTATAACATTGAACTACGTTTAGACTTGATCCTAATAGAAAGGTACGTAGGTAGCTCAGTATATTTAAGTGCAGTCTATATCCGTTCTACGACCCTCATTGGTCTTATTCGAGCCTCGGCTTGATTTGGCCCGTAAGCATTTTACGAGTTACATCAAAGATATCTTCATATTAAATACTTAAAATATGCATGAAAAAAGTACTAGAAATAACTCTGACAATTTACTACTTTATTCATGCTAGAATGACATCTAGGGTTTTATACGTATTAAAGTTTTAAACTTGTTTTCTCCATGCTGGAGACAAAAAGTGAATTAAAATATGGATTGAATTACATATATACTGCCCAATATAATAACATAAATTACCATTCCAAATCATTGATATTAAAAACTAAGATTTAGCTTTTTTGACAATTTTTTCTACTTTTCATAAGGCAGGACATTTTCAAGAAATCCTACAATCAAAAGAACAACTACATAACTAATCAAATGATAAAATTTACAAAAATACATCGCATACAAATGATTATAATTATATATCGAGATTCCCTAAAAGCCACTAATTAACATGACAAAAGAATGTATATTTCCAAGATCATATAACATGTGTCATGTAATTGATAATATACATACAAACTCAAATAATAAAATGAAATATGATTTATACATTTGCCATTCATATATTAAAATAAATTTAAAATCAAAACACCAATTTCAACTAGAAAATTAAAGGGATGCCTCAAAAAAACACTAAAAGTAGGCATTTGAATCTTTTTTTGCAAATTGGTATTCAAATTGATATTCCACTACATATTATATGTTTTGCCAGATATTACTTATTTTTTTTTAAATACAAGTTGTTCAGATCTTTTTATATTTTAAAATATTTGGAGAGTCTAATTTGTCCCAACAAGGTCCCAAAAGACCCATATCCCCACCAGCCAAAAAGAACCCAAAACTTCCACTTTTCAAATATTTTATAAACCACAAACAAAAATATATTCACAAACCTAAACTAATTGTACTAAACTGACATAATAAACACATAATATTAGTAATTAAATACACCGATTCCATGCATATATATATATATATATATAAATATTTGTGGGCTGTTGATGGGGAGACAAATTGAAAACAAAATTATATGTCCCCTAAATATTTATTTATATTTTATATAATAGACCAATAATAAAAACAAAAGGACCATTTGACAGTTTGAAAAGATTGACCTATGTCCTCTCCATCACAGCAGATAGATAATAGATAGATACTTCACTTGTCCCATCCCATTCACATACAAAATTCTACTCTTATCATTTATCCTTCATATATAGCCCTAATTCAACAAAAATATCCACCAGCCAGATATAGAAAAATAAATAAAAATTATCATGAAATGATTATCATAATTAATTAACTACTATAATCTCCAAGAATTTTTTGAACAATCCCACTTTATAGAAATAAATTTTGTTAATATATATAAGACAGTGCATATATTAATGTAGAATATATATATATATATATATATAGAGAGAGAGAGAGATCAAAATGCCAAAAAAATGAAAATCACTGAATTTTGACAAAATCCCACTTCATGAAAATGAATTTTGTGCTCATATATATAGAACGAGAGACCAAATATATCTTTTAATTTATTTATGTTGAAGAGAGAGAAATGGAGAGGAGAGAGAGAGAGAGAGAGAAAGCATACATACATACATATATATATATATATATTTGAGTTCAATACTTAATACTGATGATTATGGGAATGATGATGATCATACATTGAAGTATTATCATGTCTGTGATTCATAGCTTGATGATGATCTCTTTGGCTACTTCGGCTACTTGTGCTCTCATCACCTTCACTCATTTTCCCACCCATTTGCAGATTTAAATACATCATCCTCGGATCAATCGCGCCACCGCTACTCGCACTACTCCCATGCTCCTGTTCCCCCATCGCCGGCGGGTATATGGCCACTGACGGCGGCGCGTTTGCATTACCTTCCTCCCTGGATATCACCATCGCGGCCGACTGAACCAGCTCCAAACACAGCCTCAACTTATTTGGCTCAATATGTATCAACCCTGGAACCGCCCCTTTGAACAAGAAATCCGACGTTAGGGTTCTTAAAACGTCTAGCGGCGTCACACCGTCCACCGTGCGCACGTTAGGGTCGGCGTGGTGGTCGAGCAACACCGCCACCATGTCCGGCGAGACCATCTCGGCGGCGATGTGAAGCGGGGTTTTTCCGGCGGGCCCGGCCGGGTAGTTCACATCGGCCGCCCCGAGCTCGAGCAACGCTTTGGTCACCTCTCGGCTGCAATTTTCGACCGCGTAATGAAGGGCTAACGCTTCGTCGAGATTTAGGCCTTCGCCCATGACCATAAGCTTGACGAGTTCGACGTCGGACGAGTTTAGGGCGCTTCTCATTCGTCGTATTTTTTGGTCTTCTAAGTCGGCAGCACCGCCAAGGTCGTGGTGGTGGTGGTGGTGGGGCATTAGGGAGCGGCGGTTGAGGGAGGATTTGAGGCGGAGTTCTTCGATTTTGGCAACGACGTCGATAGGGAGGTGTTTGGCTAGGACTTCCGGCGGAAGGCCGGATTTTGCTACTAGATGAGAGCAAGTAACCCATAGTTGGTGCATGTCTTGTTTTCTTGAAGCTATTAGGACTCTCATTACATCCTCAATTGAAGCTTTTTCAACCATGCTTGCCAATTGTTTCTACAAAATTAATCATAATAATTTATGTTTAGAGTAATGTTGTACATTAATAATACAATTATCAAGAGCAAATATATGACACTTGACACCACTCACCATATAGCAAATTGACTATTAGTGTATATATGTGACACTTGATCCCACTTCCCATTTAATTTCTTTCGATCATCATAATTCACTTCAAAAAATTCTAGTTTGAATCGAGTTTGACTGAATGTTATTTAGATTTAATCAGTAGTGCTTATTTCAATAGAGCAAATATATGACGTTGAACACCACTTAATATGTAATTAGTTAAGTTACGTCTAAAACCCCATCTATACTAAAATTTCCCATAATTTTTCAATAATTATGGTCAAATACATTTTAGAATGTTGATCACAACAGCTTCTTTCTCTAACAATATAATATGGATTATTACTATAATTACAGTGATAAACCGATGAAACAAAAATGTCGATACATATCATTTTCCTTCAAGGACCAATCAAAAAGTGTTTTTTTTTTTTTTTTTTTTTCTTTTTTCCCTCTTTTACATGCATTGCCATGATATTATCATAGAAATAATTTTTGCTATCAAATTGGTAGAATATAGTATATAAATCTATCCTGCATTAATGATTAGATTTCCATTTGTAGAACAAAATAGGAAAGTAGGGTTGTTTGGGCAAAGATTTAATGAGATCACTTGGAAGACAAGACCAAAGATTAAACATCCAAATGTAGAAAGTTTTCAGTGTATACCAAAAAGATGGGAAAATCCATTCACGAAAACAATGTTACATGAAATCAAGATCATGACAACATATCAAGTGACATTTGCCAAAAACAACACAAACTTTTCACAAGCAAATGAAAAGATAAAGAATCAATGGACACAAGTTTTAAAAGCTGAAAATATGTTAAGGAAAATATATTTTTAAACCCTTTGTTACATCAGAAAAATTGACAAAAAAAAATAGAAAAGACTGGATTTCTTAGGTCAAGAAATAACCTTGAAGTTGGATCCAAGTTCCAAAGACAAGAATTTGTATATTTTAAATCCTTAAAAACCCAAACCCAGAATTCTCATAACAGAAAATCTCTTTCTGTATTATAAGAAAGAGAAAGAGGAAAGTGGAAATCAATAAACAGTGGAAATTGTTTTTAGAAAATTATAAAAAAATGAAATAAAAGTTGTGAACAT
The DNA here is from genome assembly GCA_963669365.1 of Verbascum thapsus. Lineage (NCBI taxonomy): Eukaryota > Viridiplantae > Streptophyta > Magnoliopsida > Lamiales > Scrophulariaceae > Verbascum > Verbascum thapsus. Next base: position 25,044,051 of record OY770106.1, read on the forward strand.
GAAATTACAAACCAAAACCCACAAATTAAATATAATCTGTTTCCATGATTGTAAAATGAGGAAACCAATAAACAGTGGAAAACATTATTTTTAGTTAAAAAGCACATCAAAAACAAAATAAAATAAAAAAAAAGTGTGGACATGAAAACATGGAAAAATTAACAAACCTGAGTGAGCAAAGCGAGCTGTTCCACACCAAAGGATCTAGCGGCTGCGAGTGTGTCAAGAGCAAGATCAACGGCTGAGGTGCAATGTGTGTGCCAGCAGCCCCTCTCCCCACAATTAGGCCTAGGCTCATGTTTCTGAGGTACAATCGAGACTTGCCCAGAGTACAAGAACTGAAGCATCAACAAGAAAACCTCATAGCCCACTGAGTTCACCGGTATAACGCCAAGTTGATTGTTGTTACTGGGGCCCCTACCCGGGCCCATTCTCGACGGGTCCGTTTGTGCATCGGGCCCACAGAAGAATTTCCTGAAGAACAAGCTTCTGGCTGCTAAGATGCATCTGTGAGCATGAACCAAACGACCCTCAACACTGAAGGTTACATCGCTGAAAGCCTGACCGTTGATCAACAGATTGAGATAATCTAGAGAAAGGGATCTCAATGAATCTTCAGGGCTCATATTGCTAAACACTTTAGTACTGTTTTTTGTGTGTGTTTCTGTAGTTTGATGTGTGTATATATATATATATATGTAGATGAAGAGAGATACAGAGAGAGAGATTAAAGGGTTTGTGCTTGTGGCTTCATGATCTAATCATATATGTTGTTGATCACTAAACTTCAACTCTTTGATGATGAACTGTTGTTATTTCTTGTGAGAGATTCTTTTTTTCTAGAGAGAGAGGGATGAGTGAGAGAGATGTAATATAAATGGCTAATATGGGCGGCTGAGATTATTTGTTTAAAGAAGTGGATTTTATTATTTTATATTTTTGGATTATATTATATATATATACACAAATATATTAATGTATATTTGTATATGTAATCAATATGTGTTTTGTGGTTGACCCTTAATTTGAGGTCTAATTACAAAACAAGATCCTTTTTGGGGGTGGTGTTGTGTGGAAAACAGATGGGATATGACATTATTTATTACTTATTAGGGTTAAGAATGGTTTTTTACAAATAATTAGTGATTTTGTCTTTTTAATGATTTGTTGGAGAATGTATTTCAATCAAATGTCCATAATAAAAAAAATTGCCTATACTTGATTTGGTTATCTATAGAATACTTGTTTTGTTATTTCTAGTTCTCTCAAAATTTATATTAGTCATATATAATATCTATATCTTTGTCATGTTGAATTCGATTCAGATTTTGAGTAAAATTTGTCGTCACTAAAGTTCCTTTTGTACAATATTATAATCAAAAGAAGATGAAAAATATGAGGAGTAAATGACTAAATTAGAGAGAAATCACGATTAGGGGGTTTAAGATTATAATGTTTAATTGTTTGTGTTTATTATTGGTTATATATATATATATATATATATTTGCCCGAGGTATGTTTTAACTTGTATTTGTTTAAGAACAAAACTTTTATTTTAAATTTTGATTTATAAGTTAGATGGTTTTGCTAATTAGTTAGCCTGAGTACACACTTATCTAAGTATTCTAGTACGTAATTTGGTTCAATTTTAGTAACATTAAAATTTGAAGCATATTAAATCATAAAAAACATTAAGATCTAATTGTGTCAAACATTAAATCATACATCTTTTCACTTAGTAATTAAAGCAATGGTAAAAGATTAAATAAATCATGATTAATTTGCTCTAAAAATTCTTAGTGTCACTACTAAGAGTACAAATAAAAATAAACCAACACTTGTAGTGGAGAAAGAATTAAAGAATAGAAGACAAATAAAAAGTATATATAAATATTTGTAATTGAGAAAAAAAGGGCCACAAGAGTGGGGCCATGGAAAATGTGTCGGCCGGGTCCGAGGGGTTCATCCGGGGGCTCGCGCCAACTACGAGACTCCACTTAGTACCTATGTTTATATTGTTTCTTCTGAAATTATTATTCAATTAATTTATAATACAAAAAGATTAATTTTATAACAATTTCCCAAGAATTTTCAATCACTTTAGGCGCATATATATGGAAGTGAGTTAAATTATGTATATTTAATATATATATATATATATATTGTATATAAATCACACATTTTACTTTCATCAATCGGTCATTTATATACACATAGATAATCTTCTATGGAAGCATTCCAATATCCATTTCTTACTTAGAAATCGGAATTATGTTTCCTGAAATCTTCATTTTTAAGAATTAATGTAACTATTTTTAGAGGCAGAATGATCAATTAAAATTAGGAAATTATCCATTTTGACTTTGAAAAAGAACTCATGTGCTAGAAGTTTTAATTTATATGATAAGAACTTGTTTACATAATCAATTTTACAAATTTTTAAACAATAATAGTAATTCAAGTATAATAGAATTTGAATAATTAAAGTGAGCTTTAATGGTTGGAATATCCATCTCATAAAATATTTTTTCATGATAAAAGTGAAATAAAATTAAAAATAAGTAACATGGTATTAAAAGTGAATTTGAATTTGATTTTTTTAAGAAAAAATAGTAATGATTAAAAATATACCATATATTTTTTTGTCATGAGAAATTATTTTTATTAAGATATATTTTTTAATTAAATTTTTAGTAAAATTTATTGATTTAGATATAAAAAATTATCACAGTGTATCCTATTTTGAATGTAATTGTATTACAGTAAAAACTCTATAAATTAATACTCATGGGACCACTCAAATTTATTAATTAAAAGAGTTATTAATTAATCGATAAATTAATAATTATTAATTTACATATTAATTAATATTTTATTAATTTATAATGAAATACTCAATTTACAAACACCTTTCAAATTTTCATTTAATTATTGTACAATGCATGTACGTATATAAAATGAAGGGGCCAATTTAAAAGAACCCTTCAATTTCCCACCTTATTATATTTGTTCAATGTGTATCACTTTATAGACATTAAAAAATATTCTTTATATAAATACAAGATCAAAATATGTTAACATAAACAAATCATACACACAACATGCTTCCCATCTTAAATCATTCATATAATATGTAGTATATAAGAAATTATTAATTTATATTTTATATGGGGTCTATAGAAATTATCAAAAATGTATTATCTTATAATTTTAGCGAATTTATTAATTTAGCACCCTATTCCTGAGTCGGAACCGGCCAAAAATATTATTTTAAAGAGTTTATTAAATAATCGATTATTAATTTATCGAGTTTCTACTGTATTTTGTATTAAAATATATAATTAATTTAATCTACAGTGTTATATAATTGTTGATAAAAACTTTTTTAATCGTTAGCCGTCAAATTCTAAACATTAAAAACCAGCTTTTCTCTTTTTGGAAGGTTGTTTTTCAAAATGAGCTATAATATGAGGGTTTTCTTTTTTAAAATAAAATTTTGATATCATGCAAACCAACTTATTTTTCAAAAAACATTTATTTTAAATTCCATTTTCTTGAGATTTTGTTATCAACCAATTAAATCCCTTAAATTATTTGCCAAAGGAAGCCAATTGATTTACATCCATTTCCTAAATCTAAAAAAAAAAAGGATAAAAAAATAAAATTAAAAGGGAAATAGGAAATGATGGACAACACTATCACTGTCTGTCTTATGATTTGAAGTGTTTGGATTTGACATTTGAATTGTCATTTCATTGCATACCCCTCTTTTCCATAACACCCCTTTGGTGTCCCCTATTTTATTATGCCCACCAACTCTATTTTGGCTTCTTCTTTTTGCCAATCTACATAATTATTATTGAATGAAATAAATTAGGCCATTTCAAAATAAAATATAGGGTTTCCAATGATATATATATATATATATATTATATAGTTGGCATCGAATTTTAGATAAGGGCATAACATGACATGAACCTAAATTTGTACACCTCCAAATAAGGTATGTATAAGTTAAGGATTAGAAATCATGTTTGGTTTGGAAATGGAAATAGAGAAGAGAAGTTCAAAATAACTTAGTTTCTATCAAAATTATTTGTATATAGCAACGGTATATAGCATTATTATTTAGTTAATTACTATTATATGTAGGTGGGGCTTAGAGCATATATAATATAATGCTTTTGGATGAAAATTACTTATTTTCATAAGTAATATCCAATTAATTTTATAAAGCTCATAACTAATTAAGCTATCAAACGATCTTATAAAATCTTCAAGAAATCTTTAGGGGAGCTTATAAATTTAACCAAAACACACATATATACATTGATATATATGTTTTGCCTTTTTTTTTTTTTTTTTTTTGATAAACGCATATATATGTTTCGATTTGAACTACTCTTAAAACCCAATACATATATAGTTACAGTAAATATATTAGTTTGAAACATTTAAAGTGTAATATAAGATCTTCTGCACATTACTGTATCCACAGTGTGTAAAAGCCAGTTCTCATATATAATTTATTGTCTTTAATATATTCCAACTCAATGTTGTATAAACAACGTAACTCATAAATTATGTGATTGGACCAAATTTTCTTCTGTCTTGTTTGGATGTGATCATAGTTTTTTTTTTTTTTTCAGAAATCTATTATTTAGAAAACAATTAGAATATGCAAATAACCCCTATGTATAGTTTCTTTTGCCTAATTAATAATTGTTAATCTCCCTTCTTTGATAATATAATGAAAATTTATTTATATAAATGATCAGAGTCAATAATATCAAACATTTATGTAGGATAGCAAATGCATCTTGCACACCTCGATCTTATTACTTAATTCTTTAATTAAGAATACTAAATTACACGAGATATCTCATCGCTTTGAGTTTATTTGTGCATTAATTTGTGCATTAATCAAATTAGGGTTTCGGACGAGGAATGCACTATACTTTAAATATAAATTAAATTAAAGTATTGTCAAATAGAATGTATATAAATATCAACACAAGTTTTACCACTCTCAATGTTGATTAGGTTATTTCCTCATGAATGTGATAATTTGGAAGCTACATATTTTATTTTATTTTTGCTTTTATTTCATGTTTTATTCTCACACTCTTATTATTGCAAAAAACTAAATTCAACTTTGACAATTGAATGAAAAATATAATCCTTACTTGGAGAGAATAATTTTGTGGCTAGTGAAAGGTCAAAATCCAACTCCAATTGATTTCCATAAGTAGTGGTGGAATCTTAGTAAGTCAAACCCCAATATTTTTACTCCATTTATTTTATAATAATAATAATAATAATCATCAAAATTGTACATTTCTCAACCCTTTTGAGTTTTCAAGAGACATCCCAATACAATTCAAATGGAGGGTTGGCCAGATTTGACTTGTTGAAATGATGTCCCAAAGGCTCAACAAATTAAAATGGGGGATTTTGATGGGAAAAAAAAGAATTAAAATAAATATATAGGTCCTTATGAAAATTATTTGATTTGTGACTTAATGGGTCCCCAAAATCTATTGGCGTAAAACGGCACCATATTTTGAAATGTTTTTTTTTTTGTACAAATATGTCAGAGAAGATGCCAAATCAATTGAATAAATATTGGAATAATTATTATTTGATGTTTGTTTATAAAATTGTTTGTACATGTTATTGCCAGTCATATAAGTTCGTGTAACTTTTATGCTATGTGAATTTTTTTTAAAGGCTAGCCATGTGGAATCAAGGGCTATACAAATTAGGAATTTTATTTATTATGATAAATGTAATAAAAGAATAAAGGGATAAATTAAGGTTTAAGTTTTAGGCAGTTGGGTGACAAAAGGTGCTTTATTTTAGAGAGAAGGATTTAATTAATTGTTGTCAACAATTTTTTAGGAGGGTTTATGTAAGTGATGGATTTAATACTTTTAGACAGATAAAATACAATTCAATTCCAAAGCATAAACGATTATTAGCTAATAAATTTCGTTCATATGATAATTATATCGCACTGAGATGTCCAAATATGAAATCCAATCTTGAGATTTCAATACATTTCGTAATCCAAAAATCTAGTGATGCAATTATTATTCGACAACAATTAGTCGATTTAGATATATGAATTATTCTAAATAATTCGTACATAGTAACTATTAAAAAAGAAACAAGCGTCTCCCACCACATTTTTGGGATAAATGCAAATAACCCCCACGTGAAATATTTTATTAGCTGAAAACCCCCTGTAAAAAAAATATAGGCTAAAAACCCCCTGTGAAAATTTTAAATTGCATAAAACCCCCTATGAAAAAAATTGGCTAAAAATCCACTGCGAAATTTTCAAATTGCATGAAACCTCCTGTGAAAAAAAATATAGCCTAAAAACACCCTGTAAAATTTTATAAATTTATAAATTAATTAATAGTACTAATAATCAAATTTTAGGATATTAATTAAACTTTATCCAACAATTAATTTTCAATGTAGTTATATTTTGTAATGGTAAAATTTTACAAGGGATTTTTAGGTTATATTTTTTTCACATGGGGTCTCATGCAATTTGAAAATTTCATTAGGGGTTTTATACTATATTTTTTTCACAGGGGGTTTCATGCAGTTTAAAAATTTCATAGGGGGTTTTTAGCCTATATTTTTTTCACAGGGGGTTTTCAGCCAATAAAATATTTCACGTGGGGTTATTTGCATTTATCTCCACATTTTTACTAATTTCTATAAATCAAAAATCCTTTTATAGCTAAAATAATTGTATCACAAGAGTGGAGTATATATGGACAAACCCTAATATATGTATATTTCCATTTCAAGTGGATCTACTATAGCAAGTTTCACATATTCGATTCGATAATTAATGGAGAAAATTAGATAACCAAGATTAGCATCATGCATGGGGCCAACAATTGTAGAACTTAATTAATTACTTGATTGTCGTGATCTAAATTACGTGGAAATTTAGAAAATGGGAGAATAATTAAGAGACAAACTTGATCACAATATTTTTATTTTCTTGTTTAGTAGTGATAGACAAGTTGATTAAATAGTTTGTTGAATAATATTAATTTATATCAATATTTAAAGTTGTGATCCCCAATTTGTCGCAAGTGGGAAAATCGAATCATTTGGCTAATCTGATTAATTTAATTGCTGTTATTGTGGCCTCAACTTGCACCATCAAGGTTTCCTAATTGGGAAAAAAGTTGTAAAGTTCCTATATTATTTTATTATTTTCAATTAATTAAATATTCTATGTGTTCCAAATTTTGGTCACAATTTTCATTTTGGAGGTCCCAAAATAAATGTTCCTTTTTTTAGGGTAAATTCATAAAGTTATAAAGAACCTTTAATTATTATTTTTTGCTATCATTTATAACACTATGTCGTGTTAAATGGAGCAAAATTATTGGGAAAGAGGGATTAGTTCTATAAAACAAAACATTATAAATGGGGTTTCAATCATTCATGGTTTTTTAAATAATTTAAGTACGAAACATTATTTTAGGTGACTTTAAATAAAGGATGATTATGACTTTGGAGCATGAATTATGAGTAATTAAATAGAGATATAATTCAAAAGTGTGAATTTCACTAATGGCGAAATATGATTATAGTTATCAATTAGTTTCCAAATATAGAAAGATCAATAATTTTTTGTCTTTTAAGTTACTCTTTCACCTTTTATCATTTGTACTAAAAAAATACAAAAAAAGATGTACACTTGATGCACATAATCATGTTCATTAGAAGTCTAGTGACCTAAAATCATGATATAATTACTTTTTTCAACTACTTATTTATAATGGAAACTAATAAATAATTAGTGTAAATACACTGTAACAAACTTTTTCTCAATAATTTGACGTGCATGTACATTGTATAACACTCATAAAATATCAAGATGGATTTTGTTGTAAAAAAAGCCATATCCTGCTTGCTTTAAGGAGAACATAACCCATTTATTCATATATAATATATATATATATCTGGTGTGTGTCTCTATATATATATATATAATATATATAACTTTTACAAAATATCAACTTGCATATTAACCCTTTGACTTCCCTTTATATTGGTAACCCTACCATTATAAGAGGCTCTAAATTCTCATTCCAGTTGCAATATATCATAGTGCTCTCTCTCTAAAAAGAATAATCATAACGCGTCCATTGCAATATATATATATATATATATGTAAGTTTGTATATAAATTGATTAAGAAAATAAAACACTTTGAAATAAATAAATAAATAGCTCCGTATATAGGGGAACTAACAATAAAGGACAACATATATAAAGTGATAAAAACTGTACACCTTTATGAAGATAGAGTAAACATGCAAATAAATATAAATCTTTGAAAATCTTTTTCAGAAATAATTGTTATGAATTATGATATCTATTCTATCTAGCTAAAAGCAGCAAATTTTGGAACCCTAGCTAGCTATATATCTATTATTATTATTATTATTATTATTATTATTATTATTATTATTACAATCTACGTACTTCCATAATGTCTTGATTATTCTTTAATAATTGACCCAAAACTACTAAGAATGGACAGTTTAATTATGAAATGAATTTAATTATATTTTTGTATATATTAAGCTCCCAGTATATTAATTAATCCAAAAGAATTCTTGATTTTTGTATATAATTCTGATTATTTTTAAATAATTTGAGTTACTGAAGATATACAAATTAAAAGCCATTAAAACGTAACTAGCTGGTGCATTTCTAGATATGGAATACAACATCTTTCAGGTTAATTAAAATTTGATGTGCGGATAAGTTGACTTCATCAAATTGATATATGAAGCTTTTTGAGAATAAAGAAAAAAGATATAGTGGGGTTCTGTTCATATATGCACAAATGATTTTTATATAAATATATATAATAGTAATATAGGATTTTGAATAGATTTTAGAAGAAAGGAAATTAGGTTATTGTGGGAAGTCCAACAAACTGTCTTGATTGATCAAAATCACAAACAATTTGTGGAAATGATGTGACATGGAATTTCATGTACACATATTGCATTAATTTAAATTATACCAAGTATTATTGTTTTTGTTGTAATTATAAAGATATGACATTTATGTGCGACCATACTAACACGAATGCATTAAATTTTGTAGATAAAGTGGTTATAGTTATGATATATATAATATTGTGGTATAACTTAGCTTGGAATTGGGCAAATATAATTTATTGACGTACTAATCAATATATTTTCTCAAATGCAATATAAACTCATTTGATTTTCGAATATATAATTTATGCAATTAAGAATATCATGCGCAAGTATATAATTATTATATGTTATTATTTTAAATTTTTTAAAGCATCGAATAATACTAATTAGATAAAAAAAGTATACAACAAATAATAAAAAAGAATTGAAAACATTAGACCCAACCCCAAACGATTGGTTTGTGAGACCGAATCGGGATAGCCATTGAGTACTGGGTTCAAGTCTAACGAACTATTACCGTCCCAGTGCCACCGTCTGAGTCTGGGTTCAGATCTAACGGACTATTAGCGTCCCAATGCCATCGTCTGAGTCTGTGTCGGACCCACCTAATGTAACCATCTGAGTTAATTTGGGTCCGTTTGAACTGTATTGGTCTATAACCGTCTGAGTCTTGATCCGACTCACCCATGTTATCCCTATTAGATTATAATCGTCCCAATCCAGTATAACCACATATTCTCATGCAAAATAACACTTAACATAACGTTTCCTATCGATCCAGATTTTCCACTTAAATCCAAAATCCTCAACCAATTAAATTAAATGTGCTACCTATATTATATATTTTGGAATTTTAGAATTTAGATAATCAAGTACAAGTACACCCTAACAATAACAGAAGTGCAGGTTGAAATTACAATGAGCCAATAATCTGATGTGACAATTCCATAAATGCATGTGATGATATGATCTTGACCTCTCTTTGTCAGTCTTCTAAATCTTTCTTTTACCCTATCTCTCAGCCGTACGATCATGTAAATCAACCGTCCGATCATCCTATAAAATCATAGATCAAACTGACACGTGTCACAAACCCATGATCCCTCCACTGTTTCTATTATTACAAGACATTTTGGACTGAGGTTTCTTTGAGTATCAGTCTTTTTCTGTAAATGTTCTAAGAAGGCACTGATTTTCAAGCTCTATTATATTTATGGCCAATCTGCTGACATATCTGCCTCCTAACAATAATCTTTTTGGTCTAATTTGGTTAGATTAAATTTAAATTAAATATATAATCATTGTTTTAACTAAATAAAACAACAGTTTTTGTTATCTGATTCGATAAAATCGAGATTTTTTAATAGTGATAAAGATGTAAATTGAGTGATTTTATTTATCAGGGTTTCGGCTCATTCTTTTTGCCTGTTGTTTTGTATATTCTAATGATCCATCTTTCTTTTTCTGATTTTTTTCTGACTGAAATTACAGCAGTACAGATGAAAAGACATTTTTGTAGAAAATTGTGTATTTGGTGATATTATTTGTGTAGGGTTTTTAATGAGTTGTGGTGAATATTTGCCCATGAATTAGATGGTTCATTTAATGTGCAAAAACATTTATTACTTTGTGTACAATCTTTGAATGAGTCAAAGACGAGACCCCAAGTTTCTGGTCTTGGATATCATGAGGTATTTTTTAATTTAATTTTTATTTATTATGATAGTATTTATATACTTTTTTTTTTTTTTATGTAAATAGTATTAATATTGTCCAAACTTCACCCTTCTTATACCAAAATATTAATATACTTATATGGATCAGGTGTTTGTATAAATTAGATGTTCGCACATCCCTAATAAAAAATTGAAACAAGTCTTTTAAATCAAAATTAATGATTTAATGATTTAATCCACCTCCCGTTACTTTTAAAATAAACCTAATTCATTTAATTATAAGCATTATAATTGATTAATAAAACAAGGCTAATAAAATCAATCAATCCACAAAAATACACAAAACTACATATTCGCCAATAGAAGCATAGAAACGACTTTAGATCAAATAACGCAAATTAAACTAAAGATTTAAAGAAAAAAGATACTAATTTCAAATTTTCAATTCATAAAATAAATATAAAAGCATGGTAGGACAATGTCATTTATAAGACCTAACAAACATTGATGGACATCACTACTTTTAAATCTTTAGTCCGTTCATCACCTACCTCATAATCCAATATAATCCTAATTATAAAGTGATTTTTCATAATTTTCAAAATTCATATTTCACTATAATCATAATTATGTATATATATATATATATATATATATATATATATATATACACGCACGAAACCCGTCCATCTAACCCAGATACAAAATGATTTTTAATTTTGAAAAAAAAAAATCAAATTTCAATATAATCACAATTATATATACTAGAATTTTTTTTTAAGAAAATCTAAACTTTAAAAAATTTTAATTTTCCGTCCCATATAAATCTAATTACATAAATGACAATCATTTTTTTCAAAATTCTGAATCTGGAAAACTCGATAAAATAGATATGGATAGGTGTGGGTGAAAGGGAAGAAGGCAAAGGGTAAAAACCTGCATGGCCCAGACAGGCGTGGGGTTGTCTAGTCTTATCATCTTCAATTCTATGTGGGACTTTCTTTTTCATGTATTAATTAAGGAAAATTTCATCCTGTAATAAATTCTCTTTATTTTTTGCCACCCCAAAATACATTAAAAAATGGTGAAAACTAAATAAATTACTGCCTTGGTTTTTAGGAAGCTAATTTATTGAATTAAATAAGCTTAATTTGTTAATTAAATGCAAAGAAAAGAAATTTGGCAATAGATATATATTACGATTTTTAAATAAATGTTAAGGTATAAAAGATAGGATAAAAAAGATGGGAACTTGAGATGAATAAATTTATAGTTTTATATATAGAATGCGCATGCGGAAAAAAATAGTTATGATTTATTTTTGTGTTATCTTATAAGGTACGTTGATGATACACTTATACTGGCCTGTAACGTATGAAGTACAGATTTTGTATAATTTATTAATTGACAATAGTAAATATATTGATTAATACTAACCTTTGTAGTTTTTAGTTGTATAATATTCTAGTAATTATGATAATTTAAGTTTTAAATAAAAATATTATTTGTCGTGTAGCATGTGTATTAAGTGATGCAAACGTAAATATAATATTCATTAAGTTCTAAATACATATAGGGAACAAAAATATTTTTCAATATGATTTAATCTTTAGTAAGATATCACCACCAAAATCCTTGTAATATCTTTACATGGATATTATTATGAGCTCTAGTATTGAAAAATATTTAAAATAAAAAAAATACTTTGTTAAATGATATATTGTTTGAGATTTATTGAAAGAAATAGGAAAAAAAAACATAGCACAAAAATATATCATTATTGGCCCTACTACTCATTGGGCCCAAAGAATTTCTCTTTCCAACTTTAGTGGGCTCATGTAGGTCCAACAAACAAAATCCCCACTAAACTTGGGTCCAAACTAAAACTAAAGAGTGGTGTTCGGTGATTCTTGGTGGCTCTCGAGAGTTAACTTTCAGAAAATACCTACCACACAATACATATTTCAATGGACCCCACAACATATTTCAATACATTATGGTGAATAATTTTTAAAAGTTCAAATCTCGACAGGCACCAAGAATCATCTCAATGCGTATATATATATATATACAAAAAAGAAATCGACATTTTTCACCCCTTATCGATTTCATTCTCATGCACCAAGAAAAGAAAAACATATACATATATTACAATTAGATAAATTAAATAACCATTTCAAAACTATCGCTTCTTTTGGTCTATTTGGAGAAAATGAAAGCGGCCTTCTAAACATATACAAATTAAGCAAAATCTCGACATTATCACAATCATCTGCCAATCCTACAACCACAACCGACGGTTGTGATTGGTCAAGAATAAATTAATAGACCTTACAAACTAAATGACATACAAACAACAAACAAGTTAAAACTTGAAAGGAAAAAAAATCCCAAATTTTGATTTTGTCATGTTTTAAAGGATAGCCCAAAATTTCTTTCTACAAAACAAGACTTGTTCTTTTCTCTTCTCGTCGTCTTCTAAAGAATATAACCGAGTGTCCCATAGAAACTTTGGGGCAAGGTCTATAACCCTCGTAATAACACTTTCATCTTCCCCTCTAATAATTACATGTCCCTGCAAATCAACATTTGTAAAACGTGTAATTATATTACAAAACGTGCTAATGAAAATATGTTAAGATGCAAAACGTGTGTATAAAAGGCGAAGTTAAGAGATGGAATTGACAAATAGTATAATATCTAAGAAATCCTTCATAGCCCGCGCTTAAAAAAATTCTTGCCTCGTGGAAAGTTCAAACTTTTTATCTTCGTTTGAAGGGAAATGAAGCTATTTTCTCGATTCTTATAGGAATATGATGACTTTTACAAATACTTCGCCAATTTATTGTGATTAAAAGCGTCAATAATTTAGTCCAACCTTCATAAATTCTTTGGTATTTCTATGTCCCTATTTCTAGATTGTTTTCATTGAATTATGAGTAAATTGCATAAACAATCCATGTGTGACACCGTAATTACAAGAAACGCCCCCTATGTTTGAGAAATTACCATAACATCCTGTCGGTAAAAGTATATTACAATTTAAACCCCAACCAGTAATAAACAGATCAGAATATCTCCCCCATTCGGTTACTTACAATTTCACCCTCAGAAAGTAAAAAAAAAAGATTAAAATTTCACCCCGTTTTTCAAATCATCAGCATCTACAACAGGTCGTCTTGGAAATTTGAAAAACCTCATGGTGTTCATCATAATTACTCAATAATTGAGGTGGTGAACATGTAATTATCCCTTAAATTATTTGTTCAAAAAAGAAAAAAGGAAAAAAAAAAAAAAGTAACTAACCTGAGGTCGTAAAATCCGATCCATCTCCAACATGATATCCTCAAGTAAGCAACCTTCTTCACTATTCTTATACACCGAAAAATGCCTATTAGCATGCAAAAGATCATAAGAACGGGGATACGTTGAGAATGGTTCACACCTGCAAGCACAAATAAAAAGATTTTCGTTTTACGTTTCCTAATAAAAATCATATCAACGAGAAAAGTCGAGTCCAAATCTTACCAATCATGAAAAACGCCTATCAACCCACGATCATAAATGGCGGATAAGGTATTATTCATGCTTGAAGGAACTACATTCATGACCCAAACGGGCCATGTATTTAAGGCAACTGCGAATCCTCCAAGGCAAGCATTCATGTCCATTACATTACGTATTGATTTCTCGTCAACATTCATTAATCTCCAGTAATGACGAAGTTGGTCTTGCCAGTAGATTGTATCTAACAGAAACTTTTCTCGAGTTATACCTGCAATGAATACATGAAATATGGTATATTAAGCCTTCCCTTTTGGAATCAATCTAGAAGGGTATTTTGGTCTTTTCACAATACTATTACGGTCCTTTGGGTTCTAAAACTCTAAAATCAATAAGAAACTCAAGCATTTGTGGATAGAGGCTTTCCCGTCTTATACCTGCACCGAATACATGAAACATGGTATACTAAGCCTTTCTTTTTGCACCCCGTGTAGAAGGGTATTTTGGTCTTTTCACAATATCGTTACAGTCCTTTGCATTCTGAAAATCGAAAATCGATAAGAAACTCAAGCATTTGCCAACTGAGGCTTATCCTCCACACCACATAATTTATGTCTTTTTTTTATAAAATTGGACTTTCGACATTCATATATACATATAACTAGTAAAAACGGACTATTACTTCGGTTTTGATTCTAAAACAAAATATTTTTTATGCAAATATTAATATAAGTACTCAAAAATACACTCCCAAAAACTAGACACATTATCGAGTTCTAAAATTTTATATTATATAAAAAAAGGTTTATTTAACCGGCATACATACCTAGCTTCTCAAGCGTTCCCGAATACTCAGACAAACGCTGTGGTTTTGGCGGGAGTTTCTGGTTAGAACGCTCTGCTAAACACGTTCTCAATGGCGTTTTCCATGATGTTCTAGAATCTTCCATCGAATCACACAAACTGATCAACTTTTTCTCGGCATTTTGCTTGAGGCATGGATTATTATCTTGCTTAATCCATATTGCTGTTTGCACTTGTCGGGCTACGAGTTCCCAGCACATTGCAGATGTTAGATTCATCAACTTATCCCAAATCAACGGAAAGTCTTTATCTTTTCTGTAAGCAGGAGGAGCTGAGAATACGAAATATCCATTTGTTCGTAATAGGCGATCCACTTCTTTGATAAGAATTCCATCTGCATATAAAGAAATAAAAGGGTAAATATATCGTTTTATTTCGAACCTTATTACGAAACAGCATGATATTTGAGAAATTAATATAATTTCCTATGTCGAAAAAAACATATTACAATATAGCCTCTTGGTTATCAAGTTGTCGGGATCGACATGTTGAGTTATGGAGCTGAAGGACTGTAAACAGCGCCACAACTTTCGCCGATCCAACTAGGATATTTTAGTCTTTACGTAATCATTCTCCTATTAGGGTTACGTATCTTGTATTATAAATAGCCCAAATATCATTGTAACTCATGAACTTACGAAATACATAGTGAATATCCTGGCTTCGCAGCGCCGTCAGATTCTCTAACGAACTGGGTCAACAATTCTTATTCTTTTATTGTTTGTTTCTTTCGAATGATTATTTTCATCATTGGCATTATATTCCTAACACGACACGGGGTGTTTTGATAATTTGGAAAAGCTAAGGTGCTCTTGGTAATTACCCTATAAATAAAGGGTGTGTATGTAATTATCTCTTAAAATAATACCAACGAAACGAAATTAATGATTCCAATACGCACACACATGTAAATACCACTGATATAGAGCAAACAGTTCTCGAAGTTATATGGAAATTGACTGACCATTCTCGTGCCAATCGACACGACATCTGGAGCAATGGACCATCTCAAATGAACGGCTGGGATATGGTAGCTGTTTAGTCGATAAAGCCGCCAGAAATCATGGCCCCAATTCCTCGTTCTAAAGCAAATTGAATTTGATTTTCATGGCCATCTTTGGGAGCAAAAGACATTGTTTGAATGTTTAAGGGAAGAAGATAAGCTGAGAAGCTTGCTACTCCACAACCGACGTCTAAAACCTGAAATATCCGGGCGGATTGAAGGTCACCAGTTTCATTAGTTGTCATATTTCCTAACCTGCAAAAGCAAAGACATCATAGATGATAATCGCTTTGTGTCGTCTTATTTTATAAAGGGTGTATTTTATTACATCAAAACGAAAAAAACCATGTTTGCTATCTCATGTTCAATACCATTTCCCGAAAATGTCCGATTCTCAACTAAAACAAAAGCGCGTGGTTATATTTTATATCTGTCAATTACTATCTTAATATCAAAGTATATCTTTTGATCATTAGCTTAATATGTAGGATCACGTATCTTTTAGACGAAGGTATAACAACAAACCACAACATGACAACCAAGTAAAATGATTGATTTGAATGAACAATCATTAAACCAAAGGCATCCCATGATTCGAAATAAATATCACCGATTACAAAAATAAAAAAAAATAAAAAATAAAAACCGGAAATACCTCTCGATGTATTCCGAAGCTCCATGCTTGAAATGAGTACCTCCACCAGGAAACCACCATAGCTTATCCTTCTCATGCACCCAATTTTGCCCTCCTTTTACCTCAGCAAGATGTGTATGGTTCACATTGCTTCGCCATACGTGGTCCCTACTTGTGGGCCACCTAATCGGTATTTTGTAGTCGACAGGTGGCGGTACCAAACAAAATAAGCGCCTATGAAGCGGAGGACAGTGCCTTTCAAGCTCTTCTTTCTTGGAAAGATCTAATTTTGGTAATAACTCTTTGATGTATGAAATATCATGGCAAGGAATATACTCGTTATATGTCAAAGGGCATATATGCATTCCCGTTTCGGGGATTGCATGTGGTATACTTCTGTAAGTAAGGCTAACTTTATTGGTAAATACACCTGCAAAGCATAAACAATGCGAAGCATTAATAAGTAAAGTATGAAACTGCACATCATTGAGTCAATTATATGACGAGCGAAATGGAATTATCTTAAGCTCGAAAAAGATGAATATTATTGATCACTAGCATTCATGTTACACCTAAAATCTGTGCATTTTTATACATCATTTTCAGATTCCCATTTTCATATATCATTTTTGGCTTCCCATTCAGTTGTGGTCAAGCTGGATTGAGCTATATACTTCTCGAAGAATATCATTATACACCAAAATTACTTAGTAATGCTAATCTTGAACTTAAAAAAACTAATATATTAACTTAGTAAAGATTAGAGCTTTCAGAAACAATTAATCATAGAAAGTTTGTCAAATTCAAAATTCATAAGATTTCCCACTATTTGAATCCTGAAATACATTTAGATACAAAAAGTATAGAACTTTACAACAATAATACAAGATATGTAGTGTATTTAACACAAACCAGAAGCTTTTGCTGAACCATTAGCAATGGGGGGTTACCCGTTTTGTACTTCATGCTCCGGGTGAGGTACATAAAGTGATGAAGAATTATTAGTGCCAAAAAGAGTGCCGGAGTAGAAAGAAGCAATCATAACTAAAAGGGCTATCATTATAAGCTGCCCTGCTTTCCAATCGAATGCTCTCACGTTTATTAATCCCACCATTTTTCTTCTATATCTGCGTTTATCTCTCTGTGTGTATATATATATATATATATCAGTTGTTGTGTGTGTATCTGTTTGTGTGGGGGAGGAGAGGGGGTTATTAATTACAGTAAAATTTGAATTGAATTGTGAAAACCATTGTTGGAGAGAAGCAGATCCAGAGATTTCACACACAGAGAGTGATTTGACAGTGTGTGTGAGAGAGAGATAAGAGGGTAGCAAAAGGAATTCCAAATTATTGACATAGAGATAAATATAATATTACAAAAATAGCTCATAATATATATAGGCAAAATTCCATTTTTAGGTAGCTTTTACAAAATAAAATCTGTCCTCATTTTTCCACAAATATTTTGTAGCAAATCTGATTATTGGAAAGACGATGAGATCCAGATTCTCAACCAAGAATTTCCGAGCTCTCATGGCAGCAGCCGGAAAACCCAGATCTTTTTCGACAGAACATCACAAATCGGTGCCGAGAGAGAAGGCGGACGCGGTGGTTATCGGCGCCGGCGTGGTGGGCATAGCGGTGACGCGTGAGCTGGCCATGAAGCTCGGTAGAGAAGTTTTGGTGATAGAATCTGGACCCACTTTCGGAACAGGGTCTAGCTCCCGCAACAGTGAAGTCATCCATGCCGGCATTTATTACCCTCTCAATTCTCTCAAGGTATTGAAGTTTATATCAAATTCTTATGGCCATTTCACCATTACTGACACAAATTACGATTGCAAATTTCTTTTTTTCAGGCACTTTTCTGTGTTAAAGGAAGGCATTTGCTGTACAAATACTGTAAAGAACATAACATTCCTCATAAGCAGATTGGCAAGCTAATAGTTGCTACAAGATCTTCAGAAATTCCCAAATTGAATGAGCTTATGTCTCGAGGAATTGAAAACGGAGTCGAAGGACTAAAACTGATGGAGGGTCATGAAGCTACATTAATGGAACCACAATTACAATGCAGGAAAGCTTTATTATCGCCATCTTCAGGAATAATCGATAGCCATTCGTTTATGCTATCACTACTGGTAAATAGTTCATCTTAATTATCGAACATACATTTTTATCCTAATGACATAGGATTATCTGCAGAATTCTTACAACATTGTTCTGTAAATTTGCCATCTTTAGAGTTATTACATGCGTATTGACAGGAATATAGCGTTTAGGGCGAAGCTGAAAACCATGGCGCAATTTTCTCTTACAGTACTACTGTAACTGGCGGCTATATCGAACATGATCAAGTTCATCTTTACGTTTCTGAAAGTCAAACTCTTGAGAATTGGGATAGAAAGTCTCCATTGAAGCCAGATTTAGTTCTTAGTCCGAAAATCGTTGTGAATTCTGCAGGTCTTGGTGCTTTAGCTCTTTCGAGACGAATCTATGGCCTAGATAGTATAGTTACTCCAAGACCCTACTTTGCTCGTGGTTGCTATTTCACGTTATCAAATGTGAAATCTGCGCCGTTTAGACATTTGATTTATCCTATACCTGAAGATGGTGGCCTTGGAGTTCATGTTACATTGGATTTAAACGGACAGGTGAGATTCGGCCCTGATGTTGAATGGATCGATGGCGTGGATGATATATCTAGCTTCCTCAACTTGTAAGTTTTTGTTTACAATGGTGTTATATAGGCGATATTTCAAATTTTAATCGAAATTCTCCTTACTATCTGCATGTTTTTTCCTATAGTAATTTATCGAATCTCAGAAGGTGTCTTGGTAATTTTCAAATAAACGAGGGACCGTGCATGTAATTATCCCTTAAATTCGGCTAATCCTAAGTCCATGTTTTGTGTTTTAAGGTTTGATTACTCTGTGTCTGGAGATCGTGCAAATCGGTTTTACCCAGAGATAAGAAAGTATTATCCTTGTCTGAAGGACGGCTCGTTGGAGCCGGGCTATGCTGGTATTCGATCAAAACTTTCAGGGCCAAAACAGGCTCCTACAGACTTTATAATACAAGTAATTATCAGTTAACATACCCTTGGAACTTAAATCTCAAATCTTGATGAACTTTTATGATAATGATAACTCAAAGTTTGTGTGGAATATACAGGGAGAAGAAGATCATGGTGTACCAGGCCTTGTAAACCTATTTGGTATTGAATCTCCTGGGCTAACTTCAAGTATGGCTATTGCAGAGCATGTTGCTGCTAGATTATCAGGTATCTGACAGATTGGTACTAGTTGTTAAGGGTTTAAGCAAATCGGGTTTGAGATTAACAATGTGTTATTTAAATTTGTTTGTGTTTTATCGAGCTTTACAAATTGTGTGTTTAAGCTTATTTGTTCTATAAAATCCAATCATGTCATTAACCTTATGATTTTATATCCATATGTTAGTTTGGACATGCATAGGTACAATCTTCTCTGTTTATCCAATAGTTTTGAACTTGATATTTTATCTGCATACTTCAAAATCCCAAAAAAAAAATTGATAAAACCTCACTCAAATTCTTCATTAAAATGAAAAAATCACACTTGAACATCGTTTATACCATGGTTCTAGTTTTCCTTCTTTTCCATCGAAAAGTTTGAAAAGTTTTCATTTTTCAACTAAGTGAAAAGAAATTATGAAATATTTTTGAAATTACAATGTTTCCAAAAAAACTCTTAATAGTTTCACGAAGCACTGAAAGTTTCTTAATTCTTTTCGGGATAGAGTATAATAGTGAATAAAATTAAAAATCCAAAAAATGTGAAAGACATAAAAGAGTTATCAATCTAACAATTTACTAAATTAAGTACAAAATATAATCAAATAAGTTCTAAATAATTAATCAACGAAATCATAGATAATTTTGTTTATATTCAAATATGCACGTAAGAAAACACAAAAAGTTAAGATATTACAATTTTTCTTATAACGATATATGGGTTATTAAATGATTACTTTAACAAACACATAATTCATACTTATATGAGCAATTTTTTCTTCTAATAATTTAAAAATATATTACCGTAACACTTTTACAATTTTGTATGTTATAGGTTAAGTTGCTTGAACTTTGTCGATTGTATGTTGTAAGAGTGCTAAATTTGAATCCAATATTATCACTTAGTTCGTTATTGAAAATTTTATCAACTATTGGTATACTTGTATAAATTTTGAAACAAAATATTAATTTTTAAAAATGAATAGAGATGTTTAGAAATTTTCAAAAGATGTTTAGAATAGTTTTTGTAAATATCTAGATAGAATGTTCTAGATAATTAATTACAATTGTTCAATCAAGTTGATCAACATCGTACATTGAGGAAGGAGAGTTGAATAAATAGAAGATAAAAATTCATTTGTTGTAAAAGCACTAAATTTGAAGTCGGAGAAACAATTTCATCTTCACGAAGTTTCCGTTTTCTACCCTTTTTCTGCACTAGCAAATGCATTTGCATATGACGACTTTTCGTTGCTTATAGATCAACAAAAATTAAAGTAATTATTGTGAACTCATAATTATTTGTAAGTATTTGTACCTGCAACTCTTTCTGCATTGCCATGTCAATGTATGTTTTCTCCAGGTCTTTACTCTGCCTTTTCTAGCCTTGTTGTTTTCCTGCATATGAATAGTGTTGGTTGTTTTTGTTTATTACAGAAAGATAAGGGAAAAGAGGCGTTTAGGAACCCGGACGAGTTCAAATTCGGTATGACTAACTCTAAAACTGTTGGTGGAGTCCTAATCTTGAGTAAGTTGGTGAAATTTTTTTATTTCTTGTATGATCTTTAAAAGTTTGACTCAATATGATTTGTTGAATTTTGATAAGGAGTGAAGCGAACCAGTACAAGACGCAGGACATTGCACATATTTCGAATCCAACCATGTCTATTTTGCTGAAGACAGGTGAAGATTATTAGGTCTATCTTATCATATTGATATTTTGAATTTGGTAAACCAGTTTAGAAAGTTATGTTTAAGGGGAATATTGAAATTGAAAAGGTTTCTTATGTCATTGATATTTTGAATTTGGTAAACCAGTTTAGAACGTTATGTTTCAGGGGAATATTGAAATTGAAAAGGTTTCTTATGTCATTGATATATTGAATTTGGTAAACTTTTCAATTTCAATATTTCCCTAAAACATAACGTTCTAAACTAGTTTACCAAATTCAATATATCAATGACATAAGAAACCTTTTCAATTTCAATATTCCCCTGAAACATAACGTTCTAAACTGGTTTACCAATGGAAAGGCCAAAAAATCCTCACCTGTCTTCGGCATAATAGACATGTTTGCTTGATGATTGATAGCCAAGAGAATGCAGCATAGCAGTTAGCATTTCGATTTTCTGCATTAGAGAAAACAATTTCAGTATAACAAATCCAATCCAAAATGAAGCTCTAAAATAATAAACAACCTTTTTATGTTTTTGAATTTTGTGCGAAATATGTGCAATGTCCTGCGTCTGGTTCTGGTTCGCTTCACTCCTTATCAAAATTCAACAAGGTTCTGGTTCGCTTCACTCCTTATCAAAATTCAACAAATCATATTGAGTCAAACTTTTAAAGATCATACAAGAAATAAAAAAATTTCACCAACTTACTAAGACTCCACCAACAGTTTTAGAGTTAGTCATACTGAATTTGAACTCGTCCGGGTTCCTAAACGCCTCTTTTCCCTTATCTTTCTGTAATAAACAAAAACAACCAATATAACATCATTTCGAAAATTTACTCTTAAAATGCTTAATCATACAAATACAATCTAATGAAGAAATTTAGAAATTTCACGATGACCTTCATTTCCAAATACACCACCAAGAGAAATTTTAGAGAAGGGAAGTAGATCAGAAATATTAGAGAAGAGGAGGGAAAGAAGAACAGAAATATTAATAGAGAAGAGGAGGGAAAGAAGAACAGAAATATTAGAGAATGGGAGAAGAACAGAGAGAGGTGCATGCGTGTGCCAGCAACCCCTCTCCCCACAATTAGGCCTAGCCCACTGAGTTCACCATTGTGCATCGGGCCCACAGAAGAATTTCCTGAAGAACATGCTTTAGATACCAAACGACCCTCACCGTTGATCTCAATGAATCTTCAAGGCTCATATTGCTAAACACTTTAATAAAACAACAAATGCGCAATTTAGCATACATACTTTTGTCTCTCTGCCTTCATCTTGATTTTAATGCAGCTCTGTTACCATTTCTTGTTTATGCTTTTCAGAAAGGTTTTTGGTAAATTGCTTTCTGATTTTCAAGTTTTTGTGTGGTTGCATTAATTAGGAAAAATAATACGGCCTCTTTTCCCGAGATTATATTATATATGTTTAAAGCTATGTCTGCCTTATTGATGAATGATTTGATTTCTGAAGAAATTCCATTCACTTTTTCATCAAACATCTATTTCGCGACTTTCTTTTTTCAAAGTCAAAACCCTAGCTAGCCCTTACATTTATTGAGAGTCTTTATGAGGGAAAAACGGGATGAGATCGAGATCGAGTCAAGCAAAGAAAATGAATGCAGATCGTTTGGGAAAGAAAATTAATTACTGACGGTTCATGAATGCAGAAAATTAAAGCAAAGAAATGGTGGGTGGCGCCTTGGAAGAAGCTATTAATATGATAAGAAAAGCTGGCGTATGGGCAAAATGACATTAGTAAATGGAGCCAGGGTCATACACGCCAAGCAAACATCTTTTTCTTTGGGCTAATCTAAAATTTGATCAGATTGCAAACAAGGCCCAATGGGCCCATTAAATTGCTCGGTTTTGCAAATAAGGCCCAATGGGCTAATCTAAAATTTGGTATAATTAAATTCATGCAAATCCGAATCAAGAGAATGATTCTAAAATGATGTTTTGGATAACATAATTATAAAATTGATGACTAACTCCAATAACATGTGTGGTTGGAAACCATTCCACGTGTAAATTTGAGGTTATCTTAACAATAACCGAATAAATATTGTGTTTTGTTAATAATACGTGTTTAAATGTGGATTAGGCTTGTTAAAAGAGATTTATTTAAAGAGTTTTTATTTTTAAAGATAGATATAGAGGAATCTACTTATAACTATATAAGTATAGTTGGATATACTTTAAAAATGCAAGTGTTGTTACCGCATCTTGGGATGTAAAAAGATAATTAAAATTGGCAATTCTAGGTTAAATATAAAACTCAAAATTATGTGGGTACATAAATAAATTATCTGCAACATGTGGGTCAAGTGGGTGCAAAACTAGTATTAGTCATTGTTTAATTAAATCATTATATTATAATAAAAACATTACTGATTTTACACATATATATACAATTGAAAAAGGTATTAAGTTGGGTTGGGCTTGATTCCCTTTTGGATCGACTTTGGTTCCATTTTGGGTTGATCTTGGTTCCAACTTAAAACCATTTAAAAATCAAACTCATTTAACAACCAACTCATTAGAACCAACCCAAAACCAACTCAACCCGCCCAATTACCACCCGTACTTATATTCAAACCATTTTATTTTACAAGCTTATAGTTGCAACAGGATCTTCAGAAATTCCCAAGTTGAATGAGCTTATGGCTCGAGGAACTGAAAAATGGAGTAAAAAGACTAAATTACACTAATGGAACAACAATTACAATGCACGAAAGCTTTACTATCTATCGCCTACGTCTGGAATAGTCGATAGCCTTTTCGTGTTCATAACATCCTAGTACTGATTGTAAATGACATATGATTTGTCTGCACAATTCTTACGACTTGGTTCTGTAAACATCCCTTTGAACTTAAATCTCAAATCTTGATGAACTTTTATGATAATGATAACTCAAAGTTTGTATTGAATATGCACGGAGAAGAAGATCATGGCGTTCCAGGGCTCGTAAACCTATTTGGTATCGAGTCTCCTGGGCTAACTTCAAGTATGGCTATTGCAGAGCATGTTGCTGGTAGATTGTCAAATATTTGACAGATTGGTACTAGTTCTTAAGTTCTAAACGAATCGTTTTATTTAAAATTTGATTGTATTTTATCGAGCGTTACAAATTAAAAAATTGTGTTTAAGCTTATTTTGTACTACGAAATCCAATTCGCGTTAATATCATAACATTTTTATCCAATAGTTTTGAAATTGAGAAATTATGTGCATATTCAAAATCCCAAAAATAAACTGGTAAAAACTCACCCAAATTCTTCATTGAACTTGGCGAATGAAATCAGTTCAATACCGTTTTATCTAATCAAAATCCCACATCGGTTATATACCTATCTATTCACCGTTTCCTTTCCTGTCTCCACTTGTACACAGGTCGTGAGGTCGGAGTAACAATTTCATCTTCACGAAGTTTCCGTTTCTTACCCTTTTTCTGCACCAAAAAATGCGTTTACAATATGACGAATTTAAGTAATTATTGTGTACTCGTAATTATTTGTTGTACCTGCAACTCTTTTTGCATTGTCATGTCCGTGTATATTTTCTCCAGCTCTTTTACTCTGTTTTTTCTAGACTTCAGCTCTTTGTAAGAAGCCTCAGCGTTCCTGCATATGAATCATGTTAATCATACACAAAAACAAGACATGCAGCATATGCATGCATGTAAATAGTTCATGTTTGTTACTTTTTGATATCTTTAGACAAGTCTTCAAAAGCAACGGTTTCATAATAGTTGTTTACAAGGATCCAAGGATGTTTATTCTATATCTCATAGTAAAAACAAGTCTAGCCTTCAAATTCATAGTTGCTTGTAGAATAGCAATCAAATAATAGTAAGGCCTAATCCTCTCACCTGTCTTCGTCGTAATAGACATGTTTGCTTGATGATTGATAGCCGCAGCGTAGCACTTAGCCTTTCCACTTTCTGCAATAGATAAACAAATCTTCATTACAACAAATCCAAATCTTATGTCCTAAAATAATAAACAACACAGAACCTTTTTTTCGGCTTGAAGTTTTTGCAAAATATATCCAATGTCTTGTGTCTTCATCAACTTGAGCCCGTCCTTTGTATAATGGTTATACTTGTTTGCTTCACTCCTTATCCACATTCAACAGATCATATTGAATCAAACTTCTGAAGATGATACAAGAAATAAAACTCGAATAAAACAAAATTCACCATCTTACTCAAGTTTATGGACTCCACCAACAGTTTTAGAGTTAATCTCGTCCGGGTTCCTAAAGGCCGCTTTTTCCTTAAGTTTCTGAAAGGACCAATATAACATATTTTCAAAAATTCACTCTTAAAATGTTTAATCAGATAAACAATATATATAGGTTTATATAAGTTACCTGCAAAACCTGCTCCTTTTGGTGGTAGTCTCGTGCACGTTCGACATAATCCTTATGCTTTTCGAGCAACCCAAATTTCTTCCTCGAATCACTGGTATGAACAACGATATCATCAAAACTAGAATGTAAGAAAAAATTCAAAATCCTAAAATCAAATAAAGTGAACTGAAGAAAGGAAAACTAACGGTTGGGAGCGCTCTTTGTGAGCTCGTCTTGGCAGAGCGTTCCTTAAAGACGACATTTTTATGTACCTGATAAAGAAGCTTCACAACAAACTAACAAGATAAATAAATTAACACACACCAAAACCCAGATCAGAACTACAAAATTGTAGCAAATTTAATAGTTTTCTATGGTGAAACAGCTAAAATTTATTCGTAATAACAATAACAAAAGCATGAAACAACGAAGAAAATGGTTATGTGCTTCTTTTGAATAGAATTGAGAGCTTATTACCGTAAGAACGTCGATAATTTAGGGATTAGGGTTTAGCAAATTAGTCTGAAGAAGATTAGGGTTTAGGGTTTAACAAATTAGTCAAAAATATTGGACTTCTTATTTAGGCCCTTTTATAAGGCAAAAAACCCGTAGAAATTAAAACTTAAACACTACATAAAAAACGTTTTTCAAAAAATGGTTTTATTAAAAAAAATAATAACCCATTGTTGAGCCCAATAGAATTTGGGCCAAACTAAAACAATTCTCATGCTCCGAATACTAATTTACATTCCATGAAAAAAGTTTAGATTTTGGAAGATGGAGTAACATATTTTGATAGAAGGAAAAATCATATGTAGTTCAAATTCTTGCTTAAGCTTCATTTGAAATTAAATTGAATTTGAATGAAATTTAAGTTCCAAACAATTCCAACTAAATATGAAGATAACTATTTGAAACCTTTATATAAGTGGGTACAGAGATTAATGAAAGAATACAAACACAAAAATAAAATTATCTTCTAATAATTGAGGGTGGTTGATTTTTTTTTTTTTTTTTTGGTCTTTGATTATTAATTACTTTACCTAGCATTACCAAATATGTTTGTCATTATTAAAAAAACAACTTTACCCTCACATGGCCAATGTTCTTCTCTTATTACCACTTGTTTAATTATTGCTCTCTACTTGAACTTCACATCAACAAATTACAAACTTTTATCATTCCTTTTTTTTTTCTGATTTTTAATAACTCTCGAAAAATTAAATTCTTATGAAATTATGTTAAAATATGATATAATATATATATATATATTAGTGAACTTTATATTTAATTTTAAAATTTTGTGTATTGAATATTTTCCAGATTCAACCAAGAATCATCCCGTTGTCTTTAGAATCCAACCATTGTGAAAGCTACATTTCATTTGAATAATTATAGTGTTTTGAGTTGTCTATAAAGTATATTTACCTACATTTACAATATATTATTTTACAACCAAATTACATTTCTTTGACATTTTTTACAAAAGCTTTTAGTCATATCATTTAACAAGATTTATTATATAAAATATATATAAAACATTATTAATATAGAAGATGCATAACTATGATAATTAAAATTATCCAAAGTTTTATTATAATTTTTAAAATTATTCTATAAATTTGCATTTTTTTGAAAAAATCAAAATTAAAAATTTAAATATTCTAGAAAATTTCAATTGTGTATCCATACATTTACTAGTATATATATATATATATATATATGTAATCCACCAATACAAAAATCTAATACCTTAGATAGCACCCACTGAAATTTCCATGGAATCTACACTAATTAATAAAGTTTATTTGATCCTCATAAGTCCAAAAAACACACTCCCCCAACCCCATTTAAAAGTCACGTAAACACAAGTCCATCAACCATATTATCATATTAAATTATTAATATATATATATATATATTATTTTAAATATTATATGTATATATCCATTTGTTTGTATATGGAAAACGTGAAATCAACTCAAAGGAAATTTCACGGAACGTGCTAAAGAGAAAAGACTGGCATCACATCTTGGAAAAACACACACTTATAATAAAATCAAATAAAATAGATCAATTTTCTCATTTTCCATCACAAGGATAAAAAAAAAAACTATACTAACTACCTTTATTTATTTATTTAATTCACTTCCCTTCCCTTTTCTATTACAAAAGTTTTATCAATTAAAAAACCCTTGTAATTAGTTATTTTATCTAAAAATAGATACAACAAACTATATAATAGAGGAAATATATTTAAAAATAAGAATGCGTGACTATACTAGTTATTTGTTACCAATAAGAAAATAATATTTATTATCCTACACATAATGTATATATATATATATATTTGTAATTTAGTGGAATTGTAGTGGAGCACACGTTGCTACCAATTTACATAGTCCATCACTTAATGCCAAACCACCATTTGGTTTTATTAAATTTTCCAACCTAGACCCGACCAAACTTATCATTTAATTAATTATGATTTATTTTAGGTGGAGATCATGATGTTTTGATATAATTATATATTAATTCTGGATTTACGCTTTTTCATTTTAGTACACGATTAAATGTTTCTCAAGCTAATAGCACAAGAAAATGTGATTTGATTTAATTCACGACAATTTAGAAAGTACGATATTAAATTATGAGTTGCGCTCGATAACTTCAAGTTGCATATATTCTGTAGTTCTCATATATTGTACTACTCAATTTAGAAGACTCACACAATACTAAATATTTTTTTTAGCTTTTAGAATGTAAATCAAATAACTTCTTTATTGATTAATATGGTACTTACAGTACATTTATTAACATTTTACATATATATATAATTGCTTAATTAAATTACGAGGATACTCTTACTTATTAGAAGGGATCCATTACGTACTACTTAAATATATTTTTCATCTTATATATAGACAGAGCTAGAATTTAAAATTACGATGGCGAATGTAAATTTTTTAAGGTAAAATGTTTAATACTTTTAAATATTTAGGGAAGAAATATCAAAAATTAAAATATAAAAGAAAAAAAATTATTGGATAAATTGTTTCTCAAAAATAGTCACTTAATAAAAAAATGTAGATAGCCACTAAACATACACAAATTAATGGTCTTATTCAAAGCTACTAAGAAATAGAAAAATAATATGGATAATATAAATTGATATTTTGAATTAATAATTTCGAATTAATGAAACTACATGTGCTTGGAATATAAAATCTTAAATCTCAATCCAAATGCCAAATTCTGATTGGTTAACAATGAATATATATTAAACAAGCAACATTTAGGAAATGGAATCTCCTTTGAAAAATATATTAATATATTTACAAAATTAAGCCTTTTTCAGTGACATTCTTGTAGACATCTGATTTATGTAAATATTTAATTATTGTGATAATATACCGTACCTTGACCGGTACTGTATATTAATTTATTTGAAATCTATGAAATATTTAAAAATATTTTCCAACTTTTAATGGAACATTATTAATTTACTATTGTTGCCATTTATTAACACTCTAATTGGTTTAAATAAATTGCTAGAAAAAGAAAAAAATATAGGGAAATCATTTTTTCTTGTTTGGTCAATTACACACTATACGTATATAACTCTACACATTTTTTAATATGTTTTGAAGTGAATAATTTTTCAGAATTATACTCTCGAGAGCCAATAAAAATCACTTGAGACTTAATATAAATCGAAGCCTATTATTTTAGATATTCATGTCAGTATTTAGGTGTATGTAATTGTTATTAACTTGACATGACTCAATTATAGCGACTCGGTTGTGATTGAAAATTTTATATAAATAACATGTATATGAATAAAGTAAACGATATAAAAGATTAAGAATAAATTTATTTAAAAAATAAAATATAATTGGAAATATCGAAAAATACATGTAAAAGAGCCGTTAACATTTGGAAAAGAGGGTTTCATGATTGGGATTGACACTTGCCACCCATCATAGGAATCCTTGCCTTATTTGCTCCTAAAATTAGATGTTTCAATTTTTATAATTCTTTTTATATTTTTAGCTAAAGAATATTGATTAAAAACTTATATAATTTTAAATTGAGGGCTTTTATGATGTTGGTGGAATAATATTTTTGGATTGAAAAATATAATTAGGAGTTTTTTAAAATTAAAATTTTATTTTTGAGTGTTTCTTAGTAACTTTTTATATTCATAATTAATAAGTAAGACCAATTAAATACCAAATGTAAGTCTCTAATTTTTTGATTTTTTTTATAGAATTGGTAACATTCATAAATTCACCAACCATAGTACTAAACATATAATCTTATTAAGGCAACTCCTGGTAGAGTTGGTAAGAGCATGTGAATGTTGTGGCCTTGGTCATGGGTTCGAATCTGACGAGGGAATGCCTATTTGCTTTCTCTACTGTGAGCCTGTCAGCTATGAGCAACCTAGGTTGGTGCGCACCTAACGATAGCGGCTGCGGGTTCCCTTATCATAAAAAAAAACATATAATCTTATAAATCACCAACCAACATATCAATAATTACTAATTTAATAAAGCTAATAACTACCAATAAAGTAGAGAATAGATCCATATTAACGAGAATATATCCCTCAATATTTAGGAGTCTCAATTTTGACAATAATATTTGCACTTGTTGACAAATTTTTTTATATAAATTACAATTGTGTTCATTAATTTCGATTTAGCTTTGATCATAGTCAAATACAACTTACATGAATTAAAATTAAAATTGATGTAAATCAAATGGAGGCTTTGGATAAAACTATCATATATAAACTTTAATTATAGATGTAAAAAAATCATTTCTCATTTATACATACTGCAGTTTCAACCATCAAGATCAATCAATCCCAACCGTTCAATTGATTAATCTTTTTACCCCAAAAAACAAAAAGAAAAAACAAACAGCAAATGATAAAACATTTAATTTTTGTTTCATTGATTATTTCTTAAAAATTAATATTAAGAAAATAAGAAACGAAAATAAAATCATTGCTGCAGCTGCAGTTCCATCATACGACTGAAGTCCTCGAAGCACACAAATCCGTCTCCATTTCTATCGACCCCCACTATCATGCGCCGGCAGTCCTCTAACGTGCACCGCGCGTCGCCGATGGTTCTAAACACGCTGAAAAGCTCCTCCGCCGTGATCTTCCCGTCGCGATCGGAGTCAAAGAAGTCAAACGTTTCTCTCAGCTCGGAGTCGCACGCCGGCGGAGCAAACGCCGAGCCGATGGAGTAAAATTCCTCCAGCGTGATACAACCGTCGCCGTCGCGATCGACCTCGTTAAGCATCGTTTGCAGCTCCTCATCGCTCGGCGGCTCGGCTCCCAGCCTGCACAGCAAGGCTTCGAGCTCCTCCTTCCTGATCTTGCCGTCTCCGTCTCGATCGATCATCTCGAAGGCTTGTTTGAGCTCGAAATCGGAGATTTCAGACCAATCGGAGATTTCAGTGGACGAGGTAGGGAGAACGCTGGTAGGCGTGGTTGCTCCGGTTGCTTTTTTGCAACCCTCGTCGGAGGAGATGGAAGACGACGTCGTCTGAGAGCTGAACGACGAGGGATCGGCTTCAGATCTGGAAACTGAGCGTGATTTCTTGGATCTGAAGAGCTTGTTAGGGATGATTTTGGTGAGCTTCATGATGAGAGAAAAAGAGAATGAATGAGGAGGGTTTGTTGGGGGAATGTGGAGAAGAAGAGAGGAAGGAGGGGAGGGTTAAATGCATGGGAAGCCATAGCTAGTGAGTGAGCTTCCTCGAAATTTCCTAGAGAGAGAAAGAGAGGAGGGAGTTTTCTTTTTGAAGATGTATTTATTTATATATATTAATTGTAATGCCATATCTATTCACTAGATGATAGTTCTATAAAAATAAAATATGTCATCTATATTTGTTTATAGTTTTCAAAAAGTTAAACTACTTTTTTTGGTTATAATATGAAATTGGTAATAAATACTAAATAGTAATCAAAAATTAAATTTTGAAGAAATCATAGTAAAGTATTTCATAGTATTTTTTGGAAGTTCATAGTTTTTTAGTGTTATTATTTCGTAGTGAAAGAAGTTCAGTTCATCGATAATTAATATAGATCGTTTTTATAATTTTTTTTTAATAATTATCTATGAAAATAAAACAATAGCTCCATATTCTTCGTGCTTATTTATTTTTTAACTCTTTTTTTATTCTTTGATGATTTTTATTGAGTGGTAAATAGACTACTTCATGCATCATAAACTTCAAAGTTTTGAATTAAAAATTAACAAATTTGTCATGTATAATTTATCGTTAGTTTTGCCGGATGAATTGTTCCTAAGTTAGGCGATTATTTTGGAATTAATATGACCTAATTTATATTAACCTCTTCTAGAATAAGATCAATTACATTTTAACTTTGTTCATTTTTGGCCGACTTGGATTCTCATGTCACATATTATAATCTAAGTTAACTAGTAAATATATACAATGAGTTTTAGAAAAAAAAAAAAAAAAACCCAAATATAATTATTTATTGCAACAATATTATATGTACAAAGATTTTTATCATTGTGATTATATTGAAATTTAAAGTTCCAAGACTTTATATTCATGTCCCAAAACGAATTGTAAAATACACACCTAATTTGGTTGGTTTTAATGTATATTTCACATACTCAGTGATTAGGTTACACTTATCACATGACTTATTGTGAAATATTTGTGATCGATCTAATAAAATCATGATTAAATTTTTGCTTAATATATTTATAGTCAGCTCCATGTGTTTGTTCGGATTCAAACTTCTGGTTAAAATACTAACTATAACGCCGTAATTTCATTAATATGACTCACACTATTGTGCTAATATAGTATGTACGATTCTCATCATTAATAGTAAAATTCCGAATATGTATATAAGTATTTATATTTTATTTTGTAGATGAGTATCGTATTGTATTTTACTTTTAAGTACACATTATGCGTATTACAAAATTAATGTTTATATTTATGAATTATGTGCAGAAACTTGTTAATTAAAATTTTTAAAAAATATATATGACACCTGGTCCAACAAGATCAGCGTGTTATACATTATATATTTTGAAAATGAGTGATTTTACGACTCATCTTCAAATATATAATACATAATATATCAATTTATTGAATCCAATATAACATAGTATTTCATGCCAAAAAAGTAGCAACACTTTTGTAGCATGCATGTTGTTTAGTACTGTTAGATATGAATAAAACAGCTGGATTGTATGATAATAGCCAAAACACAGCTTAGATTGCCAAAATTGTTACCTTACAAGAAGTTTCCTAACTATTTAATCAAAGTGGATTCATATTAATTCTATTTTTATCTTGAGCGTTGCAAATTCTCACCTATCACCATCAATGTCTTTGTTTAGATTAATAGCTAGCTACATATGTAAAAGTCAATAATGATGAACCCTTTTTGTTTTTATTTAATATTAAATAACATATATATCACACTCAATATTTTGATTTTTATTCTAAAATTTTCCCAATTGACACAATAACTTTTAATTTTCACATCTAACTTATTATATATATGGCTGTTGATTTTAACCTCTATTTTAAAATTTGGCACTTGACATTAATACTCCAATTATTTATTTTTTTGTTGAAAAATATGTTTGGAATATTTCGGCGAAAATGGAATAGAAAGGTGTTCTAGTGCGGGGTTTTTGGATGAGGGACGCAGGTGCAAAACATGTAATACATTAGAGGTAATCTATGTTTTACCCCATCATTTTACCGTCTGTCCTTAATTCGACACGACATTATTTTGTTATGGTAAATATTAAGGAAAATGCTATGTACCACCATTTTAATAGCACTGATTTTTCACCGCCTCTAGATTTAGAAAGTTTAGATGTTATAAATTCATTAAAATCAATTAATTGCAAGTGAATTTTTTTACCAAAACTAGCGAATGTGACAAATCTACAGTATATAAACAGTAATTTATAACATCACTCAAACATTAATTGCATATATGTGGTGCCTGGATGGTGAAAAATACTGAACCACCTCTAAATGTGTGATGTATGTTACATCAGGTCTGTTGAACTTAGTATGACATAAAATTATATATGTTATTATATAGTGTATATTAGATCGAATTCTTTGGTCTCAACCTAAGATAGATTGACCCGATATTTTGTATTTACTATTTCTTAGTTATTACCACAAAAGATGTGGTCAAAAATTATTTTTTTTGGGAATAATAACAAAGAATAGAATTAAGTATTGAAATAAAGACTAAATAAGGTAAAAACAATTGCAGGAAGCTTTTGGCCAACAGAGCAGCGCATGCGGAATCAGCGGAAAAGCCTACCCCTTTGATCTGACAAGCTGATCACGGGCTAAAATTCTTGATTAAATCACATTAATAATAATAATATAATCACTATATTTATTCTATATAGTTAATTTTTATATATTTTTTTTGGGTCCATTTTTTATATAATTTTTTGATAATCATTCTATATAATAATTGATTTCTCTCATTTCTCCCTTAGCCACATTTTCTTTTCCAAATTTCTAGAAATTTTCTGGCCTAAATTGAGTGAATCCAAGTGTAAATTATAAGCAATGTTAAATTCTTCTTATCATATAGTTAATTATTATTATTTTTCTTAGGAATAATTTTTGTAATCAATCAAATCATGTCAAAGACTAGAATTTTATAATTTCTCATTTGTGGGTGAAAGGCCACTAGGTTGGAGAATTTATTACATAGTGGGTTAGCTACGCTATTCTTTTATTTGAATATGTGAATATTATTTTTTCCAATAAAATAAATAAAATTTATTCCTTATCCGATATTCTCCAACATAAATCTTCACGCAATTCTATATAATATTATTCTAATATAAATATTTGCTTTTGGAATATCACATATTAGGTAGAATCTAAATGAAGGTAGGTTTGGATTGTTAACCAGCATTTACAATCATTGGTAAGACTATAAATTCTCTTTTATTATAATGATAATAATTATTTATTATTATTTAGATTATTATTAAATATTGGCCAAAAAACAACCTATAAAATTTATAGCATCGATATTCAATCCTGCATAGTCGGGTTGCTCTATTATTTATAGTTAAAACATGATGTTGAAGCTTCTAAATTTGAATTAATTGCAATGTTAAACTCCGAATTAAGTATTTTTTTTAGATATATTGATCATGCAATTATTCAATATAACAAAGGTAAGAAAAAATTATTTCTCAACCAGAATAAGAATAATTATGTATATTTACAAAAAAACATATATCTTATAACATATAGAATTTAACTAAACAAGTATGAACAAAAACAATTATTGATCAATTTATTCCGCATTCAATGCACCTAGGCAATCAAAGTTTACAATATAATATAAGAAATAATTTGCATAAAATATAAAATCTATTATTGGAAGTCGGGTATTTTGTTCACACCCTAGTGGGGCCTTCCTTAAAATACCACATTTAAATTAAAAAAAATGAATGCTAGTATAGGTTATTGGCTAATTTACTCCATTTTATTATTAGCCTAATTTATATAAATTCAATTTATTTTGTTCTAGTATGTATTTATACAATATTGTACTTTTATACAATATTTCATTATAAAACTAATCTTGT
The DNA here is from genome assembly GCA_963669365.1 of Verbascum thapsus. Lineage (NCBI taxonomy): Eukaryota > Viridiplantae > Streptophyta > Magnoliopsida > Lamiales > Scrophulariaceae > Verbascum > Verbascum thapsus. Next base: position 25,079,701 of record OY770106.1, read on the forward strand.
TGTTGTTATGAAATTTTTATTACAAAATAAGTTCGTTAGAGTCGATCTGATTGAATATTTTGATAAAATAATTCATGTGATTAATCGAGTGAATTACAATAAACCCATTTAATTAAACATGATCGATTGAAGAATTATTCCATAAGCGACTATATAAGCATGCTTTATTTATTTATTTATATTTTTTTTCATATATTGTCAAAATAATATTGCAAATGGATTTAATTTACTTTTTTTCCCCACGTCATAATTTAATAATAATATAAATATAGACTTAGGGGCCGACAGATAGTGGCACGCGGAAAAGGTCGAATACACGGATAGCACACGGCCTTGATGGCATGCGAATACACTTTTCATCTCTTTATTTGTATTTAAGTCCTCAATACTTCCAAAATTTTCAAAAAAGTCCTTTGAAAAATAGTAACATGTGGACATCATTGGCCCATTTGGCCCGGCCCAATAAAAGCGGATCATGTTTAGGCTAGGCCCGGGCCCATCATTGGCCTGACTCGAGATCAACTCGTATTTGACCCCGCTCGAGACAAGAATGATTATAAGTATTTGGCTGTAATTATCACAATTTTAATATTATATTATAATTTTCAATCACTAATTAATTACTAACAGACAAAAGCTTATGCATTTAACAACTACGATAATTTGTGCTCCCTTTGAAAATATAAACAAACACTATCTCACCCAAAAATTAACTAACAAAATAAAATCAAATACGATCTCATCAAATATACACGTGTCCCAAAAAATTTCTTACAAAATACCCAAATCAAAATAAAACCAAACATAACCCAGATATTTTTTATATTTAGAGAATAATTAAAACTCAAATATAATTATTCATTTATTTTATATATATATATATATTAAATTTCATAAAAAGGGATCAAAAACTCATCCAAATTGAATGACTTTTATTTGACATTTAAATTGGGGGCCCAAATGAGGTTGAGGGAGAAACACTCAACGTGCAAAAATCAGACCACTAATTGATGACTATTGTTAAAGGCCAATTGATGTGTTTGACTACTCTGCTCTTGTCCCTTTATTTTCCAACCACATATATGGAATGCTTAATCCTCTTCGACACAACAACTTATAAATTATTCATGAATAAAATCCGCAATTTATACAATACTTATGTGAAAAAAAAAATTAATCAAGTTATTTAAATTTTACTTATCTAAGATCCAATTAAAAGTTCATTTAAACTCTGTTTGAATTTTATTTTAAGTTCGACAATGAGTGTTAAATATGAACACCAATTTGTTGATTTTAACGTATTATTTTTTAAACCAACATTTGACTAAAATAGGAGCCATTTTCTAAAGCATGCTAAAAAGCTATACACTTTTCATGTTTTCAATCACAAAAGGTCTACTTTTTTCCTGGTTATTTACAAGTACCATACTAATATGCCACATGAGTCATGAAACATAATACATTTTTATTAAATAATTCAACGATACTATCGAACGATCAACGAGGGCATTTCATGCAATCAACCCGAATCAATGCTATCATACAGTGAAATAATGACATGTGAAAAGATCACAATTACACATATCTCATAGCTCAATCAACCATCCATAACATACTTATCACATACTATCACCCGAACGATCATTCGGGCCCGGGCCTGGGCCCACCTCACCCACATAAACATCTTCGATCCCGATTACACATAGTTATAGAACTCAAAACAACTAGTATCTCACGAGCTCGATCAACCATCCATAACATGCTTATCACATACATTATCACCCGAACGATCATCCGGGCCCGGGCCCACTTCACCCACGTAAACATCTTCCGCCACATCATCGCCCGCCTCAGAAACCGAGCTAGCATCATCATCCATTTCGTTCTCCAAATTATCGAGTTGCACACACTCGGCAACCAACTCACGGGGAGAGCTATTATGCTCCGAGTCGAGGCTCCTATTAGACGGCGTCAAAACTTCTTTCCTTACAACATTAAACACTATACCATTCGGAATCCTCTCGGGCTGCAAGAAATCGCCTTCCGCCACCATAATACTACTCGAATTATAATCCGTCTCCGATGGAGTTCTATCCGGGGTCGCAACCCTAGACGGGCCCAGATGGATTTGATCTCGACCGTTCGTTTGGTTGACAAAATTGCTCGGGCCCACCACGCGCCTCGAGTCGATCTCCAAGTTTTGCACAAAGTCGACGAACTTATCCGCCGAGGTTGTCCTCATCAACGGACCGCCCGATCTTGTCCACGAATTGAGATCAACGCTCTCGGACTCGCTATCACTCCCGTCGTGCCCGTGGCGGTGGGCCCTCCAGTTTTTGGCGGTGGGCCCGCCTTGGTGTAGAGAGGCGGCCACGTCACCGAGGAGGTCCTCTTCGAGGGACCCGGTGGAGTTTTCTCGGGCGATGACGTTCCAAGAAGGGATTCGTTTGGACGCATTGAATCTTACGGTGGAACCTAGACCGTGAGAATTAGAAGAAGCGGCGGCTGCTCTCTCGGCGCTTCGCTTTAATCGACGCATGTGGTTGAGTATGGCGACACATTCGTCGAGAGCGAGTTCGATCCCACAGTTCGCTTTTATTGCTGATAACTTCTCCCAAGTGCATCTTCGGCCTTGATTTGCTGCTTTTTGAAGTTCGGCGTATGACGGGTTTTGTATGATCTTCGATAGCTGCAATCGACGAAGAAAGAATTAGACAAAGACTTAATATATATATACAGATACATAAATACATAGGAATATCTCGTTACTTAGTATAAGTAACTTGTAGTCGTCTTTGAATATCTTGAGGGTTGTCCTCTGGAATCGTTTTTATATATCGACAAATCGACATCAATGTTAAGCATTTTATAAGAGCTTAAGCAAATATCTATAATCCGAGGATTAATCACCCCTCGTACAACAACTTAATACAGTGTCTGATGTTTTCGAAAAATCACTTTGGTTAGACGAAAAATCATGTCTAGCTCCTTATTCAATGGCACGAATGAAGTCGAATAAGTTCTTCAAATGAGGAATAAAGATTTGAAAAATGCTGCCTATATCCTCATTTGTTTTCGGGATTTGGTCGTATTTTAGAAAACTTCCCATCGTTCATTACAAAAAGTGACCGATTCTTCGCCAGTCACGAGACATTTCAACCAACACGTATAGGGCCCACAACCGGACCCGCGGGACCCGTTACATCAGTTGGCATCGAGATGTCAAGGGACTGACAAATCCTAGGACAAACCAAGTAAAAACCCAAAATTTAATCATATCTTGTGTACTAAAAAACCGACGAAATTGAATCCTATTTAACATACCTGAGCTAGAGTAGCAGGCATTACAACGGTTACGTCTCCTTCCCATTCCTGAGCAAACAGCTTTGCAATTCCACCTAGTGGAAAACCGAGCTCCAATATCTGATTGCATCGGTGTTTTACCTCCATCTCAGTTAAATGAGCAAGCTGCACCGTAAAACAAATTTATTCTCAAGGCTTCTAATCAATTAAAATACAAATTTATTTCCATATTCGAGGCTTCTAAACAATTTATTCTTGCAAATCATGTAATAGATCTTCATAAACCATGCTTTTATGCTCAAAAACATAAATGTAAAAAAGTACCTTTGCTGCAAAATTGCCTCCATAAGCTCTAATGATCTCCTTTATTCTCAACAAAGGCGCAATATGAGGATTAGCTTGACTAACGATAAAATGATTCACATTAAACAGTTCTTTCAACTGCATCATCGGCAAATCAACCTCCAAGCTACCATCTCTCCACCGACGTGTAGCTGAAGCACCCTGATCGGGCCCCAGATGAAACGGCGGATGATAAGGCACAATATCGCCACTTCTATTCTTCGCCATTAGCTCTTGAGCTTCGAAAAGCCCGGGAAAAGCACATGAAGCCGTCACGGCGCTCCATATCACGACATGTGGCGAAGTCAAGTAGTTAAGGCATCTCGGGGGCTCGTGTTTTCGTGGTGAACAAACCGTTATACCCAATATTCGCCCCGTCATATCATAAGCCTCTTGAAAAGTTAAATTGTTTGTTAAGTGTCGCAACATGATTTGTAGTTGCCTAATCTCGTGGACGGCCCCTTGGGTCGTGACCCTTTTGAAAACGGTGAAAATCCCGCCCATTTGGTCGAAGAATTGAATCGAATGCCACGAATCCTCGAAGAAGCTTTGTAACTCGGGCCACGACCTAGTGGCGATTACGCTACACATTATCGACCCGACACTCGACCCGGCTATGATCCGTGGCAAAAGCTTATGTTCTACTAGTGTTTTCACCACGCCCACGTGAAAAGCGCCCAAAGAAGCGCCCCCGCTCAAAAGCAACGCCGTTCGACCAAACGCGTGCCTCGTTTCGTGCATAAACGCGAGCTTTTCCTCTAAAAGAAGCTCTTCCGAATCAGAATCACACACCATTCTCAATTGTGTAGTAACCTCGTCGATATATTCTTTTATGAGTCTCGGGACATGGAGTCGACCCTTATGAAGCTCGGGATTACACATATTTCCGAGATTTCTAACTAAATCGGCCCTCATACAAAATATGATATCCCTAAGAGAACCCTCTTGACGACGTTGGTGAAGCTCTTGAAGCTTATTTCTAACGAGCTCTTCGTCGTATAGATCCGATTCGTTCATTTTAAGAGACTCTTTATCTAACATTTTAGCAGCATGAGCCCATTCGTCGTAAGTTAATGCAGATCTCATCATATTCCTCCAAAATTTCCTCTTATACGCCATCTCGGCCCTCATTTTCACATTCGTGTATCGTTTTAACAAGAAAGCTATCAATGAGACCATTAGTAATATCCCTTGTGGGTTTCGAGGATGCAACCACGAGATTACGGGCGATAAGTAGTTCTTGAATTTGTACAAGTACATTATCAACATTCCAAAGATTTTATGCCTCAAGTGAGAAATAGACTTGCAGAATAAGACTCTAAATGCAACGGTTCGACCGAAGAGCGTCGAAGGGCCGATCGAGAATGAATCAACATTAGCCTCATTACTTATATCCATTGCTAGAGCTAAATTGTTGAAATGTGAATCCTAAAGAGGGACTAATTTTGCTAAATGAGAAACTGATATTCTGATCTTAAAGAGGGACTAATTTTGCTGGCTATAAAAAATAAATAATGATCAAGATGAAGTAATATAACTATTGATTTTTCCAGCAGTTCAAAGATTTCTAGGTATACAGAGCAGAACAATGAGAAATCAAAAGTCAAATTTCCTAAATTCGAATGAAGCTGAAGAAAGAAAGTCCCAAACCTCTTAATTTGCACTGTTTGATGAGAAATTGGACCAAAAACCAGCTCTTAACATCCAAAATCACAATATTTCACCTCTGATGCTTCTTGGATCAATACAGAGCAAAAACCCAGAAACCAAAAAAGAGAAAAATAAAAAAAAAATCCAAAATTCGATATCAAGGTTGAATTTTGACGTTTACCCTTTAATCAAACCCGAAAAGGGCCCTCAAAAATCAAACCCACAAAAACTTTTAGCAAGAATGTAAAGAAATATTTAGGGAATATAATTTTTAATCTTTCTTCCAAGGAAAGGAGAATAAGATGGCAAGAAGCTTAATCATAAAGTATGGAGATGAATTAAATCCGTATACGCGGAAACAATAAATGAAATCAAAGCATAGGGATTGGGGAAGGCAAGAAGTTTGGATCAGATCAGATCAGATAACGATATCTTCTCGCAGTTAAAATCTGACGTTTGGTACAGTCGGCTAAGGATTGATACGCAGGACTAACAATTATTTATAAGAAAAATATAATATGAAATTAGATATATATATATATATATTATATTATATATATACACATGCAAATATATAGTTATATTAGTATTATTATTTTTTTGCAGAAGAGAGGATAAGGAGGACACGAATTCAATGTCCCCTTCACTTTCTTACCATGTTGTTACATGAGTTTTTGTTTTGATGGACTTTTGAATATTGGAAAGGCTTTTTTGGAATTTATTGAATGAGAAAGAGGATAGAGATTATGACATTTGACTATTTGAGATGTGTGTTTTTAGGGTTATTTTTAGGGTTATTTTCATCATCTATCGTGTTGGCATTTGTAGGCATATTTTTATTTGCTAAACTATAATTTTGAGAGTCTCGAGATTTTGAGTAGGTTATTTTCATCATCTATCATCTAGAAAAGTAAAGGGTATTTTGGTTTTGTTTTGGTTGATTATTTTGGTGAGAAATTTTCGGGGACACGTGCATTATTGGTGAGATAGTATTTAGTTTAATTGGAGAATTGGTTTTTGATTATTTTTTTTGGTGAGATAGTGTTTGGTTTTGTTTTGAGAGGGAACATAAGTTACTGTAGCAGTCAAATCATGACAGTTTTTGTCTGTTGGTGATTAAATAATGATTAAAAGTTATATTATAATATTAAGATTGTAATAATAACATTATAGATGAATATTTATTTGTATATATTACAATTTAAAATAAATAAATAAATTATTAAATATTTACATAAATGACTTAAGTTAATATATACTATTTAATAATTTAAGTCAAAATTTTGGATTCAATTCTTTATTATATTTTGGATTCAATTCTTTATTATATGTGTTTGGACCAAATTAAAGTAAAATGATAATATTGTTCAACTAAAAAATATGAATATTATTTGTTAGGTGCGAATTCCATACGTGGAATTTCAGTTTGTTATATTATAAATATTTATGTGTATTATATCAATATAATATAAATTTTAAAACAAAACCAAACATTGCCAAAGAGGTTTAGGTTAGCTATGATTAAGAAAAGATTATAATGTTAATGACATTTATGGAAACCATAAAATAGGTTTGTGTTTTTCATTGGATATTTGGATCGATACTCTCAATTTAATGATCTTAAACCTGGATTGTAAATCACAAAATTTTCACGAAGTGTCATGTAATTTTTGGGTGTTTATAAACTTTGAAAAATTTATAAATACCTCAAATCCAAAATTATAAACATGTATATGTAACGAGATTTATTAGAAATCAATCTTAAACACTTTATGAGGTCATGATAAGAGATCTCAATGCTTTGAAATTTTAGAATAATGAATCCTTTCATCACCTCAAAACTTTGCATATTAAACTTGAATTGAGTTGAGTGCAAGATTTTGTCGAAAATTCAAACGTAGGGATTTTAAACTTTGTAATAATGTGAAAAGGATATTATTTGAAGAAGTAACGTATAAGAAATTGGTTGTAATTAAAAATTATCTGAAAATCTTGGGCTATCTTTAAAGTATTTTAAGTTAGTTAGAATTTGGTATAAATGACTAAAGTTTAGTAATTCGACTTTGACGTGTTTTTATGCCACTAATATTTAATATGTACATATATTAATATACGTATTCTTTGTAGGACGAAATAATTAGTTCCGAAATTAGGAAATAGACAATATTCGAATTCTTAGAGCATCTCCAATGGAGCGCCAATTTGGCGTTGGAGTGCCAAATTGGTGCTCCAATGGGACGCTAAAACCCACGGCAAATTGCCGTGGGTGAACAGTGTCTCGGTAAATTTACCGAGGTACTGTTCATCCACGGCAATTTGCCGTGGGTTTTCCCCTTTTTTTTTTTATTTTTTTTTGCTTTTCTTTTTGTTCTCAATTTAGTGTATATATATATAAGATTAAGTACAATTTGATTCAAATTGAAATTAAACTCTTTGAAATAATAATTTAACAAACCTGTCAAAGAACAATGAAGAAGAAGGAGGAACAGTGACAAGTGGGTTTGGGTGAAAATGAATCTTGTTTTTCCTTTTTCTTAAAAGGTAATGATAATAGATTAAATAAAGAAAAAGTTTTTAATTTTGTAAAACAACATAGTAATTTACAAGATTAGTGAATTGTATTTTTAATCGTTTTTAATTATGTTCTATTTAAATATAATTCGATCTTTATATATTATGTACAATTTTAATTTCGTCGATAAAATATTAAAAATATATATAATGCGTATTATTATTAAATAATAATTGTGTAATTTTATAAGTTTATAAAATATAAAAAAATATTAACTTGGATGAATATGTAATAAAGAATTAAATGTAGGGTGTTATTTGTAAAATATAAGAAATAATAGTAAATATGGTTAAAAAGGAATATTCTGTGGAATATACTTTTAGAGTGAGATATAGTGATATACATTGGAGTAGATTACTGTAGCAATCACTAAAATGGTGAAAAAGTTACACAATTTTAGTGATATACATTGGAGATGACGTTTGAGTAAAATGTGAATCTAAATAAATTGCATGCATTTAAATAGGAATTATTTTATATTTACAAAAATATACTTATTTTCTTATTATGCCAAAATTATGATGTGACCGCATGCTTCGGTTTATTGTTTTCGAATGAAGTTTTTTATATAGTAGAATATGAAATGAGTATAAGTTATATATTGAAAATTCTAAATGGAAAGTACTAATATTTTTCTTTGAAGTTCAAACCAAACTAAAAATATCCCATAGTTAATTAATCAAAACTACAATTGGACTTCAGGGCTAAAGAATTGGGCTGTATTTCATACACTGGAATTTTCCAAATTGGACCTTTTTGGGCCCTTAGGCCTTAACAAGACAGAAGAGCCTATTGGGCCTGCTCTACATATCTCGAAATAATTATAAAACCGATTCTATAAAAACTACATTACATGAATAATTACACCAAGTCACCAATAAAGACTTTTATTGATCCAATTTCAAGTTCACTGTTATATTTGCAGCCTATTACACAAGAGCGGGGTTTACCCAGTGCGCACCTTACGGTAGCGGCTGCGGGTTTCCTCGTCATCAAAAAAAAAAAAAAAATTATAGCTCATAACATAAGTCATAAACACAACTTTATTTTCTTATATATTTATCATCACAAGGCACCAAACGACGATGAGATAACATGGCGCATATAGAGATAACTGCGTGCAGATTTCCAAGACAATCATAATTTCCAAAATTAAAATAACATTGCAAAATAAATATATTAGAATGATGATATATAATCACAGTGCTAACAAATAAATTGATTAATTTATAAATTTTTAATATAATTTTGTGTGTGATAAATATTTTTCATAAAAAAAGGAGCAATGGGTCCACACGTTTGGACTTAAAAATCAATCCACAAGAAAACATTGCATTGCATTATATCCCATGTGGAGTCTATTAGCTGTAGATCTCAAATGAATTACAAATACAATTTCTTTAAATAAGAAATTCATTTAAATATGATGTAAAAGATTATAATTTTCTTTTTAGATCTTATAACTTTTAGGAATAATTGAAAAATAAAATAAAATTTGAAATGGCTTTTTCTAATAGTCGGTGCCGGTGTTCCGACAATGAGTAGTTTGCACTTGGTATATAGTCAACCACCTTGAGAGACTTTTGTATCATAGTTATAATATTCCTTTTAATAATAAGATATTATCATTTAAGAATTAATTATGTAGATTATATAGATTAATTTTGTTGCATCCCTTTTCACTATAATTAAAAGATGTAATAAAATGAGGGCAACCCCCAGTAGAGTTGGTAAGGGCATTTGAACTTGTGGCCTAGGTCACGAGCGAGTTCGAATCCTGATGAGGGAATGCCTATTTGCCTTCTCTACTGTGAGCCTGTCAGCTATGGGCAGCCTAGGCTGGTTTACCTCTCTTGTGGTTTGCAGGCTATTACACAAGAGCGGGGTTTACCCAGTGCGCACCTCACGGTAGCGGCTGCGGGTTTCCCTCGTCATCCAAAAAAAAAAAAAGATGTAATAAAATTCTTGAAATAAGGTCATAGAATATTGCTCTCAATATTCAAAAAAAATATTGCTCTCAATAAAAATATATACGTTCGCATTTAAAGTATTTAATAAAGCGATAAAAACTCAATCATACAGGAGTTTATTTGATACATTATATAATTAAAAACTTTAAATATTAACAATAATATTTCATAAATTCTTCATAAACATTTAATTCATATAAAACATTTCTAGCCAAATATATAAAAATCACTTCTTATATATATAATTCGATTATAATAAATATGACTTCCTATTATTAAATTGACAACCAGATCTCTCTATCTCAACACTAATATTTGCTATTTGATAATAAAAAAACATAAAATGTCACTTTCCAATCAATTAAAGAAGGCATCTTAATTATTCATCCAAAAATAATTTTTTTTTTTTGAAAAAAAAAACACTTATAAAATAAAATAAAAACAATCAAGTCTTAGTCAGAAAGAAGGCCTAGTCAATACACCATTTTAATACAAAGTCAAGAACTCATTAAACGACCATAACTCACAAGTAAGCTACTCTATACTTGCTGACAAAAAAATTTAGCCCAGAAAATATTTCATATATTTGAAAAATCCAAATTTTTTGAATACAAAATCAAACTTTTGTAATCCATAATTTATTATTCAGTCAATCTGCCAAGTTTTTCCATAAAATTTCCAAATTATTCTCAATAAATCCTGATTTAATCTGTGTTTTGACTGATTGATTGGTAATCAGTTTCAATGGAGTCTTTTGATTCATCTCCAAATTACACGAGGGCCACAAGCAGTTTTGATGCAAAGAAAGAATCTTCTTCTGTAAGTTCCCATCTATCGAAATTCATTTTTAATTTCATAATTTTCGCATAAATATATGTTTTTTTTTTTTTTTCATGTTCTGGGTATTTACAAATTTTGATTATAGGCAAAAATCTAGTAATTTTTTTGGGTTTATTTGATTTATTTTTTGTTATATAATCAGCAGGGGGGAAGTGAATGTGATGAAATAATTTGTGTTAGTTCATCAACTTGTGGATCAGAAATTAATGGACCCTTTACTCCAAAATCCAGCAGTGAAATCAAGATCAAAACTAAAAATAATAGGAAAAATTATGTGAGTGTTAGATCAATAAGAAGAAGGGCAAAATCGAGAATTATTCAAACTCCGGTTGAGATGTCTGATGATTCGTTATCGGCCGTTGGATCGCCTAATTATTTGAAAGCCACGAGCTGTTCAAAAGGCAAGAAAACGAGCTCTCGAGACTCCGAGTCTCGTTTCGTTAGAAATGGTTCCTTAAAAACAATATCAAGAACATCTAGTGGACTTAGGAATGTGAGAATTTTGATCAAAAAGGCTAGTTTCAAGCCAAAGAGGGGCTTAATGGACTATTCTCGGGTTTCTGAGGGCGTTTCGGTCAATAGAGCAACGTATTCGTCCACCATTAAGGGCTCGAAGATTCCCGAGAGAAAGAATGTGAAGGATAATAATCTAGGCATTGAAGTTTGTAGATACCATCATTGTTCTCTACACGGGGGTTGTCGTGGGGCCCACGACGATCCCGTCCCGCCATTAAAGCATTTTTTGTCTAAAAAGAGACGATCTTTGAAGAATAAACCCGAGCTTAGGGTCGAAAAGAAGCTTTCTAGTGAGAAAAGGAAGAATTTGAAGAAAGGCCAAGAAGAATCTATTATAGAATCGTCGAGTTTTGGTGTTGAAAATAAGAATCGTGTTGTCGATTCTTATGAAGAAATATACGGGGAAATGGAATATGACCCGTGTATGTTTGAGATGGCATATGGCGAAACTTCGTTTCCCGAGATAAGTTATCATGATAATCTCAACATTTTGAGAAAATATGAGCATGATTTTGGCGAGATTCCATTCGGGCTAAGTGGGCATTGTTTGAGATGCTCTTGTCCAAACGAAGAACAAATTAGTTCCTCGGATTTTGGAAACGTGTACGAAACCGAGACCCAATACAATGATGTTTCGGATATAAAAAAATCGACCCTTTTCGAGAAATCGGACGAATATCGTGAAAACGAAGAATCAGACAAAGATTCTCGAAAAACTGCAGACATAAATGATGAAGTAACAGAAAAGAACAGTGTTTTTTCAATCAATGGCAATTATGAAGAAGCAGAGATTATACCGGAATCTACGTCTACCGGAGATTCCATAGTTAATGAAGATACCCAGGTTAAAGATACCGATTCAAATTCCCCTACTCAAGAAGGCTGCAAGATTCAGTTCAGCAAACCAAGGCATATCAGCATGTGGAATCTTATACACGAGCATATGTCGTCGAATCTGGCCGTAGAATCTTCAAACACTCCAAGGGATGGCGCAGAATCTCCGGTTACAAACGAGAGTTTAGGCAACTCGGAGATTCAAGAGATTGAAGACCGTAAATTAATTGCTATCAAGCTCGTTCGAGATGCTATCGAGAAGATTCTCCTTCCAGAGATTCAAGACCAGACATCTGATGACATGTCGATTACTAGTGAAGATACTCCTCGATCGGAGCCCATCGAGAAGAATCTAAGTGATGGTAAGAATATCGTTTTTTTCAGTAATAAATAATAGTACTGGTTTATTGTTTTTTTGCCTCGGTTCACTTAGGCTGTGTTTGGTTCACGGATTTTAAGCTATTTCTTCAATCTTTATGGTGGATTTCAATACGTCGTTTGAAATTCTTCCTTCAAATCCGAGCCAAATCTAAACACAACTTTAGTCCTGTGTATTTTACACATAAAACTGCGTATTTTCTTACGTTTTTCGATTTTTCCTTGCCATGTTTTACAGCTTTTATCCAAGAAAATCATGGAGATTCCTCAGATGCTGCGAAATCGGAAAATGAGGTATCATCTAAACCGAAACCCGAAACTCATAAACCTGATGATGATTATTTAGCTTCAGAAACAATCAAAGAACCCGAAAAACCGATCATCAGCAAACCCGAGAAGAAATCAGCACCAAAGCACTGGAGCAACCTCAAGAAATGGATTCTACTTCAAAGATTCTTCAGAGAATTGGAAAAAGTCAAAAACTTTAATCCCAAAAAGCCACAGATTCTGCCGTTAAATCCCGACCCTGAAGCCGAAAAAGTCAACCTTCGGCCTCAAACGGTTGAATCGAGGAAAAGCTCAGAAGAGTGGATGCTCGATTATGCCCTTCGCCGGGCAGTCGGGCAGCTTGCCCCGACTCAGAAGAGAAAAGTTGGGTTGCTTGTAAAAGCATTCGAAACGGTTGTGCCTACTCAAGAAGATCATCCTCGAGCTCAATTCAAAGCTTTGAGGCTTCGTGAAAAAGCTACGGTAGATAAAGACGATAAAGAAATCGAGGATAAATTGACCGAGGAAAAAATCGAAGGGTTAAAATCAACCGAAAACGCAGAATCTGAGAATCCCGACAGTGAATCTATACAAAACGACGGAGAAATAAAGCCTGAAGATGAACACGAAGACAAAACGAGCACGAAAAACCGTATAAAAATGTGGCATATGATATATCAGCATGTGGTATCAGGTATAGCTGAAAAAGTTGGCAGCAATCTCCTTGATGGATCAGATGAAGAAGAAGAAACGAACGGTACAGATCGTTTAACCAAATCCGAGGCTCTCAAACTTGTAATAAAAGAGGCTATGAATGAAATCATGCTTGATGAATCATCTGATACTCAATCTTTGACGAGTAATTTGGATCGAGAGATTTCGACTGAGGTTGTGAAGGGGAAGAATTGGAGCAAGGTTAAAAGGGTCATTTTGGTTAAGAGATCCATAAGGGCTTTGGAGAAAGCTCGGGAAGTTAAACGGGGACGGGACTCGTTGGTGGCGGGTCCCGGTGGACCGGAGAAAGTCGACTTGAGGCGACAAATGATGGATGAAAAGAGGAAAGCCGAGCAATGGATGTTGGATTATGCGGTTCAACACATTGTGGGTAAGTTGACGCCCGCTAGGAAACGAAGGGTTTCGATGCTTGTTGAGGCGTTTGAAGCTGTCGTTCCACTTCCGGAGATGTGATTATACATACGAAACGTATATATATATATATATATATACACGAAACATATATATGATATATATGGTGAACTTTACGTGGCTTTGGCGAAATAGATGGTTGTGATTGTTTTGAACTTCCAGAGATGTGATCATACAAAACATATATATGTATATATGTATATCTATATATACGTATATGTATATATGTTGATGCAGGTTGAGTGGTGATGTATATGATGAATCTTACGTGGCTCTGACGACGAGCGAAACAGATGGTTGTGATTGTTTTGAAACTGATAGAGATTCGTTTTAACTTCGAATTTCGACAGTGAAAGTAGAGTATGTTTCTTTTGATTCTTTTATGGTATGGGGTTGCATTGTTTGTACCTTTTGAAGTAATTATGTACTGTATTTTGTAGAGAGTGAATAGCCATGTTTGTTGTATTTGTTAATTTTTTTATGGAAGTTTAATTAATAGTATATAAGATCATGTGTAAGATGTTTATAGTCATGGTTGAAATTCTTGATTTAGTCATAGTTACACTTTTAACACATCGAAATTCAAAATTTGAATATCTTGGAATTAATCATATAAGTACGCATCAAATACTAAATTAATAATAAATTGTTAACTTGTAAGTTGTAACTATAATATAATGAACTGCAAATTAGTAAAAACTTAAATAACTGAAAAAAGCAGCAAAAATATATCTTTTCATATATATGTGTGTTTATGTCATGAATCTGACTTAACTAAAAGAAAAGAGAAATTCAAAGTATCACCATTAATTCTCAATTATGAATATGAAACTATATTAAATAAATAATAGAAAAGGAAGCACTAAATCAATTTATTAAGTTGTATCAAACATATAAATTACGATAAACAAGTAAAAATATCATCAATATTAAATATTAAAATTATGGATATGAACAAATCGAGTTTAAGCTGAGTTTTGTAATTTTTTTCAAGTTCGAGCTTGAGCTCGAGTCAGCCTGGCTTGTGAACCTAAAACTATATTGAAAAATTTAATTTTTTTAATTTTGATTAATTTTTTAATGTATATTTATTAAGATAATAATAAAAATAATAATATATTAAAATTATTTGCACCAAAGAATCAACGTAATAAATTTTGGAACCTTCTATATATTTTGTATTTTGGTCAAGATCAACTTGGACCGTACAACAAGTACTCGAATCATAATGCAATTCGGAAACTTCTATGTGATTTACCATCCCTTAGAGCCCAAGATTTATATTCTTTGTCCACTATATATCTTCATGCAAATTACAATATTTTATTTCGTCTTATATATATATATATACATATAGAGGAAGAAAAAAAATATATATATACTACACGAGAAAAAAATTCGTATTCAAATACAATTCTACAAAATCAATGGCTGGCCTTCAATACTATTTCTTTCCCACTGATTTCTATTATCCTAAGCCACCGTCAGTTAACGCCGTTACAAGTACAAACGGTCAACCTCAAGTTCTTCCGGTCAAAAACCCGACTATTAATCAAGAATCGGATGATGATGCGCCGGTGAAAAGTGGGTTCAAGACCAAAAACGCTACTAATCGAAACACGCTTAATTGCAACATCTTCAAAGACAAAGTTCAATCGACGAGACTGGTTTGTATTACTCGGAAAGCTAGTAATCAGTAAAAATACGGTATTAGAAATCCATGAGTGTTTTTGTTAAATCTTCATCTGATTATTGTTATGATTTATTTATATTCTAAATTTGTAGCTTTTTACTTGAGATTATACTTTGTTAGAGAAGGGATCGAATTATAAATAATGACATTATATAATATTTATTGTGATATATTCAATATATATATATATATGTTTTCAAGCGTTTTTAATTTGACTTGTCGAGCTCGAGTTTGACATATCTGAGTTGGTCATGTAATTTGTGTTGATTCTCAAATGTTTATTATGTGAATTTATGTATCACAATTTATATATAGCGTTGGGCTATACAATGATGAGTTGTACTAAATAAATATACTTATATTTTCATAATTCGAGCAGTGGGTCCAATGTGAAATTCAAAACAAAAATTGAGTGACTTAGTTAGTAGTAGCCTAGTATGTAATGCTTTTGTGAAAATATCAAATATCTAATCAGTAAAAACATACTTCACAACAACGAAGTATTTTTTTTTTTAATAAAATAAGAGATGGATATTGATGTGAGCACAATCACATTGAAACAAATTCCTAATTATTTCCTTTTCTTTTCATGTTTCTTGATGTATTCAAATCCAATTGAATCCTTTCTCATACCAACTTTTGAATGAAGAAAATAACATTTATCATGTAAACAAGAATAAATTCAAAAGAAATTGGCCTTGAAATAATTAATTTAATCATAGTGGGAGATTGGGCCTCAATTATGGGCTCATTGTAAGGGCCATCTGATGTATTTTATTTGGGTCCATATCTTCAAAAATAAAATGGACATGGCTTGTGTCGGCCCATGGGCCTTTGCAATCTCTAACACACAATGGCAACGTCCGAATTTGGCAAAACCCGTAACCTGCCCAAAACTTAATCGGAGACAAAAAAAAAATAAAAAATATATATATATATATATATATAGCAACAAAATATCAAGCCATAAGTGTCACTAACTATATTTATTGACAAATTTTTATTTTGTCACAAGAAAAGTTTTCACAAGTTCAATAGTGAGAATATAGTTATTATTATGTACAATTAGTGAAAACTTAGTTTACAACAAATATAATTATCACGTTATTTGTATGTCAATATGTATCACTAATTGTCATTGTATTATTTAGTGACAATTTTGATATTATCATTGTTAATTTTTAGTTATTATTATATTTTGTTAGTCCAACCATGTGATCCCGATTTGATGCTAAAAATTGTTTATAACCGGAAATTTGGTGATAGAATTAATGGCCAAATATGGTAGGTTAGTTAGCGTATATATGAAAAGTATTTAATTAAATTTAGTGAAAATAAAACTAGATTGTGGCCCTCAATTGAAAGTTTAGATATACATTTATGTCACTAAATTCAAGATCATATTAAGTTCTTAATTACTCTTTTAAATGGTCAATTAATGTATTGCTGATGTTCAATGGCTCACATGTTATTGCCCATCTCAATCATGGGCCAAGCATAATAATAGTGAATTAATAATATAAATAAATACAATAAAAATAAATTATAATTATAATAAAATATAACCAATCAAAGTTTCTCAAACACGTAAGTACGTCAAGATTCATGCGAACCTAGAAACCTATATTATTAAGAAAAGTCAATTAATTATTCTTTAAGTTAGTTAATTAATACAACTATTAGTGAAGGATTTTTGTTTTTTAAATAGTAGGTGGAGAATTATATATGAATTAGAATATTCCACGTATTAAAAAATTAAAATGGAAGTTCAATTTATTTTCTTTCTTTTATTTAATTGGTTTCTGAGATGTCAACCGAATAAACAGACACGTAACTAAAAATTAGTTGAAATAAAACCGACCAAATGATATGTGATCAGGAAATCACAAACAAAAAGTAAGAATTATATTTATCATTATAATTATATGATTATTTATTTTAAAAATAGTAAAATACTTATAATGTAATTAATCATTTAATGAACAAAACTTTATTGAAAAATCTTGTTTCCAACGCTCTCTCGTAGGTTCCAAAGTAGCAAAAAATATTGAAAAAAAATCTATTTTCTCATTGGGAAAATAATCAAAATTTTCCAGCTATAAATACATCTGAAAACCTAACTTAAAAAATACCAAAACATAACAAAGTCTCTATAATATACTTTTAAAACATTTTATGGCTGGACTTCAATACAAATTCTTCCCCACCGATTTCTTGTTTCCTCCTCCGCAGGCCGCCGCCGGAGACGGCAACATCCACCGCCAACTCGCCGTGGCAAAACCCAGAAAGGCCGACGAAATCGACGACCCAAAAGCCATCACCGCCGTGGCCAAGAAAAGTCTCAAGGCAACTTCTTCTTCATCTGTGGCTTTGGCTCCCATTCATAAGCATAATTAAATCAAGATTTGTAAGAGAAATATTCAATAAGACTTGTTTGGAAGTCATATATATATATATATATATATTGGAGTGTAAGGAAATTAAAGTGTTTTTTATGATAATATTTGATAATTATGTATGATCAGTTTTTTATTAATGAAAGTATAAACAACTTTTGGTTAGATAATTCTATTTTTGAGCTTCTTAATTGTTTTTTTCTTCTTCTTGATATTGGATGGATTTATCAGTTGATTATGTTGACAGGGAGATTGAGATTGGATCATTAAATGAAATTTATTTTATTTTATTTTTTTGATGTTTTTATAACTTTAAACATGAAAAATGCATCTTAAATTAACTCAATATAGCACTTTTAAGTATTTTGATTTGATATATTATTTAAATTGCACAATATATATCCATGCTAAGTGTATTGTATACTAAAATATCGACAAAATTAGGATTCTTTCACATCATAATACATTTTTCTTTATTTTAAAATTGTTCATATATTAATTTTTGGATCATAATAGCTAGTTTAATGGAAGGGAGAAAAAGCAAAAAGATTCACACATAGGAATTTGGAAACGATTATTCGAGAATATGCCTACAAAAGAATCATCTTTCTATTTCATAATTCTCTTTAGCTGTAATAAATCTTGATTATCTTTATGAATGTAAACGAATCGAATTAAATACAATATATATATATATGTATATATATATACAACCCTAAAACATATAAATTAAATACACCATTATTTGCCCATTATAGGTTAAATACTTCAATAATGTTTACACCAAATCTAAGAACGAGATCTTAAAATAATTATATTTTGACATCAATAAATTATAGTTGAATTTGTAAGGGCATTTATGATTCATTGTACCTTTAGATTTGGCCCTTCAAGCTCTGAAATATGAACTATATTAGCCACACAAAGTGCAAAAACAGTCAATGATTTAGAGACACAAAAAAATATAAAGTAATTTCATTTTGGTCTCTTTTCAGTGTTAAAACTAACTTTCCAGAACTTTCAGGTGAAGAAAAATAGGCCTAATTTCGGCTATAAATTAAAAAAGAATATAGTTCTCAAATAGGATTTTGGAACTAGATTGAAATTTATGTAGAATGTCAAAATGAAAAAAAAAAAAAAAAAACGCTATTCGATTGGTTAACATTATAGAACCAAATAATTTGATATTCATTTATGCAGAAAATATCCAAAACTATGAGAAATTGAGAATACTAATGAAAAATTTATAGCATAAGTATTTAAATGTCCATAATATATAAATAATTATAATTATATGTATATTTGAAATTAGTTATGATATATGAGAACTGAGAAATAAACATTTATAAAACATATATTGGTCTAACTCATAGTCATGATCCTCTTAAAAGTATCTTTGGAAATCAATTTTCATGAGTCATGACAACCACTACTATAATGAACCGATAAAATTGATTGAAAATCAATGTTAAATTTGAAAAATTCTTACATAAGTCCGATATAGAATCCAACTATATACGCCAAAACACGATAAAAAATAATAAAATTTACGTGGGGTTATATATAAGATTTTATGTAAACTCCATTTGGCCACAAGAAAAAAAGTTTGTATCTTTCAAAATATTATATATATATATATATACATTTTCCATGTCATTGTAACACTCACTAAGCACAATATATGACCTCAAACATCAAACTCAAGATTGTGATATATTCATTTTAACTTGTCTTTAATTAAGTGATCCCATTTATATATAAACAATTCTAAGATCAATTTATAAATAAGATGACGAAATCAATATTGACTAGATTTTACACAATTATAATACCATCTAAAAACTATATATATATATATATATATATATATATATATATATATATATATATATATATATATAGATTTACCTCTATAACACATCACTCATGAACTCATGAATCATGCTCTTTATTTTATTTAGATATCAAACATCGGCCAATTATTTTTATTCTATAAGGAGATTTATGTGCAGTCCATATAAGTAATTGCAATTATACTATTATTTGGCTAGTATCTGAGAGTTGATTATTCTTTTTGGTTATTTATTTATTTGAAGTCTTGAACTATTTATTTGATTAGATATCAATTATATCAAAATAATCATAAGTAATATTATATATCATTTGTACTGAACAATAATATACAGCATTATTCTAATAATTATTCCAAACTCAATACCAAAAACTATGATTACCCACATGCATAATTGTAAAAGGAATATTCTCAATAATAAACCCTAAAAAAGAATTTTTTTTGTTGACTTTTAAATTATGTTAGTTCAATATCCTTCCCACCATATAATTATAAGTTTTATAACCTATTTGTGACTCTATAAATATATGAAAAGCTAATGCACTTATACACCAACCAAAAGAGCTCAAGAAAATATTTCAAATATCTTTTTCACTAATTAAAAAACCCTAGAAAATCTAATGGCTGGACTTCAATACAAATTCTTTCCAACTGATTTCTTGTTCCCTCTTCAACCACCGGCGGCGGCCACCACCACCACCGGAGGCGGCGGAGACAACCCTGCGCGGCAAGTTTCTCTGATCAAGACAAGGAACGGCGACGTATTAGACGATGCAAAGCAGCTCAAATCCTTCACCAAGATTGTAAAAACAATCCCTTCTTCATCAGTAGCTTTTGCTCCCATCATTCATAAGAAAAATTGATTATCTCTAGAGTTATGTTGGAAACTGATTTATATATATATATATATATATATATATTGTGTGTGTATATATATATGCATAAGCATATTTGAGAGGTCTAAGAGTTTTGTAAAGGCTTCTCAAAACAAAGTTATTGTTATAAATGCAATATAATATATAAGGGTTTTTGTTTTAACTTCTGTTCATGATGGGTCTCTTCTTTTGTAGAAAAAATTATTACAATTTATGTTATTGGTACTTGAAATTTGAAAATATTTATCCTAAAGATTTTAATCCAATCATATATATATATGTGTCTGTATATGTATATGATTACTTTATTTAACTTTCAGATTCTAGTAAGAATTTAAGCCATGGGTACTGATTCATCCTTAAAACGATTAAACACGTTATATTCCCTTATAATGGTCAAAGAACCTTTTCATTATATATACTAGCGTGTACCCCGTGCTATGCACGAATTATAATTTAAAATATCTCTTTTGAAAACCCATAATTATCATACTTATATCCATTAACTCAATACAAAAAATCATTCAATAGAACAATGAAGAAATTGATCAAATTTTAGTAATGTTAAAAAATCATAATATTATGACACCTTATTGTTCATGAGAAATATAAAATAGTGTCACTTAATAGTAAAAAAATCCTTGTGCCAAATAAACAACAAATTATTTATTTAACCCAACAATACTTTTCAACAAATTTGTTTGGTGGAAGAAGTTGAGAACATTCTTTAAGAAAATAAATAAATAAACAATTTGTTGTCAAAAAGAGTACCACAAAACAATAGAGCTCATTCCTTCTAAATTTTTTTTTCAATTTATTTTTCTTTAAAGACTATTATAATCCTACTATTATTATGAAGAATATTAAAGTGGTTTACTAAACTAAGGGTTTCACTTAATAGTAAAAAAATCCTTGTGCCAAATAAACAACAAATTATTTATTTAACCCAACAATACTTTTCAACAAATTTGTTTGGTGGAAGAAGTTGAGAACATTCTTTAAGAAAATAAATAAATAAACAATTTGTTGTCAAAAAGAGTACCACAAAACAATAGAGCTCATTCCTTCTAAATTTTTTTTTCAATTTATTTTTCTTTAAAGACTATTATAATTCTACTATTATTATGAAGAATATTAAAGTGGTTTACTAAACTAAAATTGAAATGTAATTTTTTTTTTGAACATATTCTTTTCTAAATAAATTCTCCAAATATATATTTTTAAATTTTTTAATATAAAAATTTAATTCTAAGCGATTTTTAGGTGTTATATTTGAATTTTAATCGAACAATTTTTTTCTTTAACTTTAATTTAGAAGATGAAACAAACTTACAAAAAATATTTGGTGAAATCCATAACTTCGTAGATAAAAAACATTAAATATGACCAATCACATCAATATATTTAATGACTAATTATGTAAAGTCATGTATATCTATCTATCAAAGTAAATATATTAAGGGACTAAATTATATAATAATAATAATAATAATAATAATAATAATAATAATAATAATAATAAACAAATGTCACTTATAAATAGAATATGATTATACTCAATTGTAATATGTTTCATTTATCATACAAAAGTTAGGCTTGTAAATCAAATATTATGAGCTAAGAATGAAGTGACTCAAACTCATTGAGTTGGAATACAATAAGTTTAAGGCCAACTTACAAATTCTCTTATTCTAACTCTACTCAAGCTTATTGTAACTTACAAATTCTCTTATTCTCAGACTTTTACAAGCTTCAAGCTTATTTCGGCTGACTCATTAGTCTTTATCAAATAAAAAAGTCTTCAATATAATCATAATAGTTCTGTTCATGATGGGTCTCTTCTTTTGTAGAAAAAATTATTACAATTTATGTTATTGGTACTTGAAATTTGAAAATATTTATCCTAAAGATTTTAATCCAATCATATATATATATGTGTCTGTATATGTATATGATTACTTTATTTAACTTTCAGATTCTAGTAAGAATTTAAGCCATGGGTACTGATTCATCCTTAAAACGATTAAACACGTTATATTCCCTTATAATGGTCAAAGAACCTTTTCATTATATATACTAGCGTGTACCCCGTGCTATGCACGAATTATAATTTAAAATATCTCTTTTGAAAACCCATAATTATCATACTTATATCCATTAACTCAATACAAAAAATCATTCAATAGAACAATGAAGAAATTGATCAAATTTTAGTAATGTTAAAAAATCATAATATTATGACACCTTATTGTTCATGAGAAATATAAAATAGTGTCACTTAATAGTAAAAAAATCCTTGTGCCAAATAAACAACAAATTATTTATTTAACCCAACAATACTTTTCAACAAATTTGTTTGGTGGAAGAAGTTGAGAACATTCTTTAAGAAAATAAATAAATAAACAATTTGTTGTCAAAAAGAGTACCACAAAACAATAGAGCTCATTCCTTCTAAATTTTTTTTTCAATTTATTTTTCTTTAAAGACTATTATAATCCTACTATTATTATGAAGAATATTAAAGTGGTTTACTAAACTAAGGGTTTCACTTAATAGTAAAAAAATCCTTGTGCCAAATAAACAACAAATTATTTATTTAACCCAACAATACTTTTCAACAAATTTGTTTGGTGGAAGAAGTTGAGAACATTCTTTAAGAAAATAAATAAATAAACAATTTGTTGTCAAAAAGAGTACCACAAAACAATAGAGCTCATTCCTTCTAAATTTTTTTTTCAATTTATTTTTCTTTAAAGACTATTATAATTCTACTATTATTATGAAGAATATTAAAGTGGTTTACTAAACTAAAATTGAAATGTAATTTTTTTTTTGAACATATTCTTTTCTAAATAAATTCTCCAAATATATATTTTTAAATTTTTTAATATAAAAATTTAATTCTAAGCGATTTTTAGGTGTTATATTTGAATTTTAATCGAACAATTTTTTTCTTTAACTTTAATTTAGAAGATGAAACAAACTTACAAAAAATATTTGGTGAAATCCATAACTTCGTAGATAAAAAACATTAAATATGACCAATCACATCAATATATTTAATGACTAATTATGTAAAGTCATGGATATCTATCTATCAAAGTAAATATATTAAGGGACTAAATTATATAATAATAATAATAATAATAATAATAATAAACAAATGTCACTTATAAATAGAATATGATTATACTCAATTGTAATATGTTTCATTTATCATACAAAAGTTAGGCTTGTAAATCAAATATTATGAGCTAAGAATGAAGTGACTCAAACTCATTGAGTTGGAATACAATAAGTTTAAGGCCAACTTACAAATTCTCTTATTCTAACTCTACTCAAGCTTATTGTAACTTACAAATTCTCTTATTCTCAGACTTTTACAAGCTTCAAGCTTATTTCGGCTGACTCATTAGTCTTTATCAAATAAAAAAGTCTTCAATATAATCATAATAGTTATTATTCATTTCCATTGAAGAAAACTGAATGTCATAATAAATTATAAACATAAGAAAATATGTAGAGATATATAAAAATATTTTTTTACATAAATATTGACTATTTCAATTCCACACAACTAATTAAACCAATATATTATAAAAAGAATATTAATGGAAAAAATTACTAATTACACTTAATATCCACTGAAACCAAATAAAGATAAATAAATAAAACATAGTAGTCTGCTTCCACATTTGCCAGCTTTGTGTCCATGGAAGTCATTTGATTTATGTCTGCCATAGATTAACAGTAACACTAATAGAAAATTAAAATAAAAAACAAATAAAAAAATGAATAAAAAATTGAGAGTAATAACATAAAAATAAGAAAGAAATCAAAACTTTATGATCTTGTAAATGTGATGTTAGACTATGAACATGCACAATTATGATATTACAATGAAATGTCAATTTAAAGAGAATTGAGAAAAGTAGTCATTTAATTTTTAAAAGAATTAATTGCTTATTTTATAAGCTTAAATTGTGGACATTAAAAATTATAACTATAGTCTATTACTCATTTAATTAACATCAATTAATGGACGTCAATATTTATAATAATAGTGAATTAGTCATTTAAAAAAATCAATTACTCATTTCGTCATTCCAAAAGAGTCAATTACTCATTCAATTAGCATCAATTATGGAAGCTTATTGTTTGCCCTAATTGTCTGTAAAATCTTTTCTTTACTATTTTTAGAAGTCAAGATGTAAGGAACAAATAAATACGATTATCCCAAATATTGTTCAAATACTATTAACTATAACTTTTTATTGTGGAATTTCATTTCTTAATTAATACAATAAGTCTATTTACATCTAACAAATCTTAAAAAATTAAACTTTAGTCAACATATTATAATCTCATTTAATTGTAGGCTTACTAACAGGAACTTATCATAAAACTTGTTATAACCACTATCAATCATGAATGCAAAATACATTATCCAAATATTGTGTTATTTACCAAATAAGTGTTTTTATATTCCTAATTAATATGTTTAAATCCAAACTTTCAAATTACAAACTCAATCAAATCAATTAATAAAAAATTTCTCAACACTAAAAAAAATTAAAATTACCGAAAAAAAGAAAGAGAGCAAAGTGGGTCCCACACCGCTTTGCTATAATATATATAATGATAATGATATTAGTTCTCAATTATTTTAATCAATAAAAAATAACATTAATAAGTAATGTAGTGAAATTTAGTACGTGAAGCCTATCTATACAGGTTCACATATAGACTTGAGGCGCTAAATTTTCATAATTTTGGAATATTAAAATATAAATTCAACCAGAAGATAATTTCTATAATATTAAAACGATAAATCAATTAAGTTGTTTTTTATTTATAACTTGTAAAAAATGAAAAATTATTTCCAATAACAAAAATTATAATTATATTATTAAATTAATTTTTTTTTTCTAGTTCTCATAAAGAAACTAAATTTAAATTCAAAATTTAATCTAATAAGAAAAGGAAGAAGGGAATAGAAAATAGAAATCAGAGATTTGTCTTCAACCTTCAAAATTCAATATTGAACGCTTTTATTTGCTACATTCATAATCTAAAGTTTTCCCCAATTTTATTAAATATATATATATATTAAAAAAAAGATTATTAGTACACTCCTTTGCACATATATATTAAAAACAATTGTTAATATACAATAAATTTAACAACAAAAATAATACTATAAACAGAAAAATAGTACACAATGGTATTAACTACAAAAAATAAAAATTAATGGAGTGAAATGATTACCTCAAGCATATATGTATAAGTATTCCATTGCTCCATTCATAATCACTCAGCCCCAAATAAAATATGGACTAAAAATTTCAATCAACTAAGAAATTCTCATAATGTCATTAATGTTTAATACTAAATTAAATGAAGAAAATCAAACAAAATTGAAAGCATAAAATTCAAAACTATTGAAAGATAGAAAAATAAAGAACTAATAAAATAAATTACCTCACATCAAATCAAATTCACTTTTGTAGATGAAAAAATTAGTGAACATGGAGAAACGTAAAATTGATTTGTGAAGCAGAAAAAGTATGGCATACTTTATAAGTTTGTAGATTAAATGAAAATAATTTATAGATGTATCAGTTTCCTTATTAACTGCATAATTCCATCAATTGTGGAATGAATTAATACGTAAATTTAGCTAGTGTAAATTATATATTCCTCCTAATTACGGATTTTGATTTGGTAAGTCAATTTTAAAATAAAGTTTAAAATTTAAATTTAAGCCTAATGTGAACGTACTTAATTTAGACCATTCTTTATTTAGATATGCTAAGAATTTTACATGGTAATAAATTTTGGTCTTTCCATTTGCATTAATGATCACAAATCACAATCAAAACATTGTAATTCTTTCCATTTTGGTTGCAAGTGAATGTAATAGGAAAGTAATTTAATTTGATTATCTAAATTAAGAATAGTAATCAATCTTAAAAAATTTAAACCAACCAATAAGAATTTTTCATTTTATTAAAAAAATTCAAAATTCTAGAAAATTAGGATTAAAGAAAAATTGTGCTATAATATAGTAGATAAATATAATATATATATATATATATATTATGCATGTGAGTAAAGTTGACTATTAACAAATGTGGCCTACATCAGCTTCCATAGCCGACCTTCACTAGCATGGAAATCACATTTGTGGTCACATCACATGTCACCAACCACCTTAATTATTTAATTCCCGAAGATTCTAACATAATAAAAGAGAGTAGATTTCATCATTTTATATAAATGTATTAATTTAATTTAGAGTGATTTTTTATAATAATTAATCCAATATTAAGACTTGAAGCTTATTTCCTAGTATTTTTCCAAATAATTTATATATTTCAATGAGATATGCTAGTATGAACCCATTTTATATATCGTTTGTAGTTTGTGTTGTTGGATTCGTAAAACGAAAATTTTGTCTTTAATTCGATACTCTGGAACATCGAGAGTATTATTTTATTTGATGGCATATCATTGTTCAATATGCAAATAGTTTCCTCTTTTGAAGTGAGATTTTGGCACATATAACAACCCAACATATATTTGGGCTAGTTAATTCACAAGTTTAAGCCTAGCCCATTTATTATTTACTATTTAGACAACTCATCACATAAATTTTTTTAAAAAAAAAAATTAAGCACAAATTTCCCAATACAATCTCCATTTTGGTGTAATTTTCATTTACATTCTCTCTATTAATACAAATTTCTTTTAGGCCCCCAAAAAATTCTCGAGCTTGAACAGTGAAAATAAGACATATTCATTAAACACAGAGTATACAGTTCACATCCGAAAGTTATTATACATGTCGATTTAGTCGAATTAACACATTTAAAGTACTCTATACTAGAAGATTAGATTAACCACTAATAAGACGAGCGTGAGATGATTAGTTGAATTCGATCAAAACACGATCAAGGGCATTTTGGTCCTCCTCTTTTTGTCTTCCAATTATTGTAGCAAGGGCAAAACTCCTTGTTACCATAAGTGCCTGGAGGCACACAAAGGCATTTTGCACAGCATTTTTGACAGAAAAACATGCATGGCTTCTTGAACGATGTTTTCGAACATCTCATCGTGCATCGGGGCCCACACTCTGCGATTTTTGAAATAATCATAATTATAAATTTAGGCGGGTCAATATAAATTTTGAAATAAATTCGAGCTTGTAGTCATAATTAGAAATGTGGATATATATATATATATAATGATCTTACCCTGAGGCTGAAGGCTGCCAGGAGTTGAACCATACTGAAGTTAAATAAATTAAAGCAAGAAAAATAATTAGCATGAATTAATTAATTAATTACTGGGAAGAATATTAGAAAAATTGAAAGAAAAATTCTAAAATAAATCTCACAAAGGGAAAAGTGCTTGATGGTTGTGGTTGAGGAGCTGGGGTCTCCAAGATTATTGCCTGCAAAAATTAAATATGATATTTAATTACCTCAATAATTTTGACATTATTATATTTGTTGACTTACAAATTGAAATGATTAATTAAAATAAAAAAAACAGCCCATCAAATTATATCCAGCTATTTAAAAGTAAAATAACTCAGAATAATTGAGTATTCACAAATTGAATATATATAAGTGAAAATTGAGTTAAAAGAAATTATAATAAACTTACATGGTTTTGGACAACCACAAGGAATATGAGCAAGAAACAAAGAATCAAATTTCTCTTCACAAAATGCATATTGCCTTGATTAATTCTTCCACCACCTCTAGCTCAAGATGAAAATATAGAATTCTGTGGAGATAGAACAATGTTAATGGCTTATATATATATATATATATATATATATATATATATATATATATATATTCAAAACACACACACACATATATATATATATATATATTGTTGCATTTATAGTTTGTGCAATCGGTTACCTAAATTGAGAGAATTTTAATTGTATTTTTGCATGGAAATAATGTTGGCAAACTTTGTCTGGATATCTGATTTGGCTCTTATTGCATTATTTACAAGGAAAATGATGAAACTAGAAAGTGTACGTGTACAAACAATTGTGGTTCAAATGTGTCGTATCAACAATATATAATAAACATTCATGCCCATAAATCCAATATAAAATATACAAAAAGGGAAAAGAATATAAAGCCAAAATAAAGAAATTCAAGTAATAAAGCCTAAATAAGAAAAAATATTTTCTCCCTCAAAATTAGGGTCTACACAACATAAATTCTATGGATAAACTCACTTCAGAGTTCAGACATGTCACTCAAATGCACATAATTTATGTCAAATTTCATATGTAATTAAATATTATATTCACTCTAAGAATATGCGATAAGCTAAATACATTTGAGACGTTATTTTTGCAATTGAAGATCGATAATTTATTTCTATTTAGTTGTTTCTTTTATTATTCACTACATACTTACATGCTATTTCTAACTGCATATTATGGAAATATTTTACGTATAAAACGAGCATATAATAACAAGTAAAATACAAAAAAAAAATATCAATTTAAAAGCGTAGAAAAAGATTGTAACAAATGCATGTGATACCCCCTTATCGTTGGGACATGTGAATTCACATGTTACCTTTGAACATCATATCCTATCTTGATCCTCCCAACAGACACAACTAACACCACATAAAACTATTTGAATTGGTAAGACAAAATTCATCTGCATCCATATATTTCAATCTATTTATTTTTGTCTTCATCGATGAGAAGAGAAGGCCCCATTATTGCACTTTCAATTCTAGTGAACCCATCTTACATCATTCCACATATATATATATATATATATATATATATATATATATATATAATATGAATCGTAACAATATGAATTGACTTAACGAGAACATAATTAATGTTAATAATGACATAAATTCTCAATTAACCAACCCAGTAGTCTAAAACAGGCAGAAAATTCTCCATAACACTGCAAAAAGAACTCTTTAACAGTAGTAGTAAAAACAGAGCAATCCAAAAAAGAATTTGGCAAAACAAGGTACCTATATACAAATCCAGCACTTGAAGAATCGGCAAACTGAAAACTTGGTGTTAGAAGTGAAAATTTAAGCTAATGACTATATGGGTCGCCCCGGCATGCATAGACTGAATCATGGCAAAGACGCCAATATTCTTTCCAATGGATCGTTATCCATGGCAATTTCGGTGGGAGACCAGTCCTGGGTGAAGATTGTATGCTGCAAACAGAGCATTAAAGCAAATTCAGATGCTAAATATAAGAGCGTTTGTGAATTCTAATTTTAAGTGCTTATCAACTTGCGATTAAGGAATTAGTTGTTTGTGGGTGTTTGCAAATCCGACTAGTGCTTCTTATTCTACGAACTCAAGTGATAATAATTTATAATCTCTAAGTAAAGGATGCTTCAATCTGATTATGATAGTTTTCTAGTTAAATCGAAAATTGTAGTAGACGTATTTATCATTTTAATCATTTATTTTCGCAAATATGCATCTGCATTACGTTTGCAAAAATTACTAAAATTTTCTCAATTCTAAATATTACCCACTTACAACCACTTCTATACAAGCAGTTGTGTTTGCAAACACTCCTTAGAAAACCTAACATGAAAAAAACCCGTAAAATTGTGAAATAACGAGGCGAGAGGAGGAATACCTTGTTCCAGTCAGAAGCCCATAGGCTGATGAGCTAATAGCTGATCTCGAAATTCCTGAAAAGATGTATCTGTAGTGTGGCCAAACTACTTCTCCTGAAATAAATGTCATCACAAAACAGCCCAAGAACTATAATTAGACAATGCTATAAATCTGGGACGAGCCCAATTAAGTGTTGATCATAGTGAATAGCGACCTAAATGTACAGGCAGTGGCGCGAGGTCAATGATTTTAAGAGCAAATTTTGAAGTTTAAAAGCAATTCAAATTGTTTTATGAGTTAAAAATTATGCCCCTTTCTGGAAAAAAAATCCATTAATCTCCAGGATAATTTCATATTACCTTTAATTTTTAGGGATAATTACACATATCAAATCAAACAGGGGGTGGAGTTATAATATGTCTTTTACTAATAGGGGATAAATTGTAGTATGCTTTTACTCACACAAAAAATTACGGTAACTTCTCAAACCTTGCAGTATTTTTCGTAATCAAGGTTTCAAGGGGCATGTATGTACTTTACCCTCATTTTTAACATGCTTTTAAAGCCATAATCGCCATGAATAATGCAGTTCTAAGACTTACCTAATTTCGAGTAATTGCTGTGAAGAAACGAAACCAAAATGGTAGATTTACTGCTGCTTGTCCCAGGGGGTGGTGGATTACTGTCACTAACAGCTTCAGTCTCAGAATGTTGACATGAAATGACTTCAATCCATATTCCAGATGGAAATCTTTCCTTCCTCCTCAACCAAAGGAAAATCTTAGCATATGGGGTGGCATGTATAAAAGATATGACGAACCCAACAACTATGCAGATCAAACACACAGCTGTGTGCAAAATG
Organism: Verbascum thapsus; assembly: GCA_963669365.1. Taxonomy (NCBI): domain Eukaryota; kingdom Viridiplantae; phylum Streptophyta; class Magnoliopsida; order Lamiales; family Scrophulariaceae; genus Verbascum; species Verbascum thapsus. The sequence continues at coordinate 25,110,849 of OY770106.1, forward strand.
GTGAAGAAAATATAGAATGCAGATGTTGTCGGTAAAAGAAGCGAGATTGGGGTAAACAGGAGACAGCCAACAACGTGTTGTTCCACCGTATAGTCGTAGCTATCTAATCTGTGACGTAGAGGATTCCACTTTTTACCCCTGCAGTTGATTTAGCAATTTGGTGAATAGATAAAATTGCAACCATAAATTCATGTGATGACCACTCTATTCATATTTCATGGTGGCATACTTCATATGTATGCATATAAATTTTAAATTATAAATAAAAATGAATAAATACTTACCCTGTTTGCAATGTAAACATTTTAACTATCCTAAGGATTTATTGAAATTATACTTATTTTGTCCATGATTTTATACGGAATATTGTAAGTAGTCTCCAATGGAGAGAAAGAAAGTAGGAAAAGTTGTTGATAGTGGGTAAAAATCTGAGAGAAAAGAGAAAAAGAAGAAACATGAGAAACTATAGAAAAGAGAGGAGGAGAGAGAGAAATTTAAGTTTGACACTTGACAATAGTAGATAGCTAAATTACCAAAACTATAAGCCCTTCTCCCTTCCCTTCCCTTAATATTACAACATTGATATATTAGTAGATCATCACGACTATATTTCAACTACCGAAGGAAAAAAAATTGACTAGTTTATATATATTCAGCTCATGTTGGTTCATGCATCTCTAACACCAATCACTCGCTTAGCTTAGCAAGCAAAACAAAAGGTACCAGCATGAATGATTGCAGTTTCTATATTTATTATCTACATGGTATAGGAACAGTACATGATAAGAGTGTTTTACCTGAAAATGCGCCATAAAGCTGCTACCGTCTGTATCTGTGTTGAATAGAGAAGTGACATAAATAAATGAAGACTCAAAACATGCAGTGTTACTACTGAAATTATGTCGATGACTAGAGCTGCAGCTGCTGTTAAACCAAACAGAATACCACATAGTGCGATTCCTTTAGTGAAATATAGGAAGAAAAAACCCATCAAAGCCCAAAGAGTTGACCAAATTTGAATTGCAGTCAGAGAAATAATGCCAAGAATTCCTGCTAGCTCGGTGTTCACTTTAAAGCCAGCCGGATTGCCAATCAGCCATACACAACTATTACGCAAATAGTTTGTGATGTCATGAGCGAAATCTGAAAGCCATAAGCAAGTGGGTTCTGCCATAAACCATAGTGGAATGCCAATCAAATTTCCCAGGAGAACATCAACCACAAGATTTGACCACATTGAGTGCTTGTGGAATTCAGATTTTTCTGCAAACTCAACACATGATCGATGCCTGAAAATAGAAAAATAATGAGGTAAATACCGAACATTCCATTCTTCACGACGCTAGAGCACCATATCATGTGAGTATCTGATAAACAGGCAGGATAAAGCAACAATGCTTTGCTGATCTTATAGTCTCCTTAAAACAGCTTATAACCTGTCCTTGAGAGCTTAGACTTAAGAAGTGTATGGTAATTGTTTTGGAAAAACAGCTTATAAGATTTCAAAATTTGTCATAATTTTATAGGCCCCCAAAACTAAGTTGAGAAATCACCCCCCCCCCCCTAAATACATAGGGGCGGGGATTCGAACACTTGACCTCACACTTAAAGGTGAGAGGGCATGCCGCTAGACCCAATAGCTATTGGCCCCAACTTATCTTTTAAGAGCTTGAAAGACAGATGCTTATAAGCTCCAAAAATATCTCTTAAGCTCTTTAAAATAAGCTTAGCCAAACAGTATATATCAGGTAATTCCTCAGCTCAATTGACCATTATAATTAAACGTTAAAGAAATGAAGACTAATTCCTCCTTAAATAATCAAAAAGATGTTCGATCCATCAAGTAATCCGCTGAAAATAGGTTAATTAGATGCCTAGTGAGATGGACAAAGACGAGCTTTTTAACCTTAAAGTGAAGTCTGCAGAGCACATATTCACTATACTTCTATATCATAGGATAAATTCCATTAGAATTGAAAGGACATGCAAAACCTGAATTGACTATGACAATGTTGTCAATCATTTACACTAAAGTTAAAAGACACAGATGAGAATTAACACAATAAAACAAAGTCAGATCACCATGTCACCTCATACTATGATCCTGGAGAAGGATTGGCCAATATAATAGTTGACAGCAGCGAATGCGGATAGTTTGCCATGTGTTGCTAAACACTTTGGCCAATATGACATATATAAGTGAGTTGGATACCCAGCTACAAAGAATATGGGAAGACTGAAGCATGATATAAATGATAGTTGAAAGTGAAGCCACCGATGCAGAAAATAGTTCCCATGCCAATGTAGTGAGCCTGAGAAGTCATGAAGTGTTACTCTAATCAGAAACAAAAATTGGTATAAATGAAGGGAGAATGATCATAGTCTTTATAAACAACTGCTTACATGCAAAAAATATTGAACTGAAAACCTGACTCGGATTGACCACCAAACAACATTTGAGCTGCATTAGCACTGTTAATTGCACAGATGACTGTGTCCTGTTCAGAAGGAAATTAAAGCAACAGATTCAGATAACTGAAACCCAGATATGTGAGAATTTGACAGAAGGTTTAGAGCTTGTTTGTTTACATTTTCAAATACTCCCTCCCTCCCAAAACAGATGTCCCCTTTTGACTTTTCTTAGGAATTCTCAGAAGTCTAATGTTTCACAAAATATCCTTTCCATAAAACAAAAGACAAGAAATAATATTACCTTTTAAAACATGTCATAATTTTAATTTAATGTATGACAGTTGTCTATTAATCATGTAAGAAACCATCTTTCCTTAAATGTAATAGTAGTTTTATGGTAAATGAAATAATCATATAACTCTCCAATTAAAATAGAAGGTATATGGTCAAATTAGACAATAAATATATACTTTTGCAGTAAGACACATACATTTTTGGGACAAACGAAAGTGTAAAGTGGACATCCTCCTTCCGATGGAGGGAGCACCACTTTTTGTTTCCTGGATCACAATTTTCTAAAAATCATCACTACGAACCATTTTCAGCCAAAAAACACTTTTTCTTAGCTTCACTTTCTCATTCCCCTATATCACTCACTACCTTTCCATCAATGCATCCATCATTTTACACAATCACCAGTCAATAACTATTTACTCTACTCATTATTTGTATTTTCTTTCATACTATACAATTTTTAAACTATACTTTATGAGTCACATATCACCAAATCGTTTTTTATTTGACCCAATTCTGAACCATTTTCTAGAAACATAAACAAATACAAATACCTATCACATCATTTGCATGCTACAATTCCCAAAAATAGTTTCACAACATTTACTCAAAAAAATAAATAAACAAAGCCTTACCAATTCAAGGAGTGGATCTTTTTGGTGAAGGTCGTCAAACCACTTGGGTTTCTTGCAAAATGTCCCTTGGTTGAATGAATCGTGAATACCCAATGAATAATGGTGACCACCAAAAGTGGGTATGTCATAAATGATTACCTAGATTATCAAAAGGACCTAGTTAAGATATGTTACAACCAAAAGGAAAAGGAGAAGCATGCTGTATAGGTCACTAGGACTTACATACGTGGAGATCTAAGTAGGGCAATGTTTCCCTCGTCCAATGTACGTGATCCAATTTAGGTAAGACATCAACTTGTCCATCAAGAGTATCAGAAAGATCATATACAAGCTTGATCCACATGTTTTCTAGAGCAGAGTGTCTAAATTGTTCTAATAACACATCGAGTTTGGGGCATCCACAGCTCAGGCTTCTGTGCTCACTTGTACATCCATTTAGATGGTGTCTGTTACTGGTAAGATTGCTGTGTTTACTTTTATCATTTCTGAATCCAACCAAATGGCTGTTTCCACTAGATTCTGCTTCATAGTGTCCCAGCAGAGAGAATTTGCATTTATCTTGAAGAAGTGCAGGCATGTTTTTATTTGTCCTGTGAAGGATTTCCTAATAAAAGGAAGCAGAGAAATTATAAGTAAATTACAATAAGATTGTCGACAAAATACATATATGGGAAATAATGAGTTGTCCCCAAAAAGTAACTCAGTGACACCGCATGAGTCAGCTGCATGTTATGAAGAGTGTTATCAGTGGTTTAAAATGTGATGCAAATTGCAATATGCAAGGGGATAATTACAACAAAAGCGACAACATGAACTACATCATAACCCTCGGAATTATAATTTCCTTACGAAAAACTTCAAGAATTTGCCCTTCATCTGTCAAAATTAAATATAATTTCACTATCGGAACAAAACCGTACTGACAAGCAGTTTAGCTTTCACATGAAATTAACCGTTGCAGGCTCCTTTTCTCGCAAAGCCACCATTATAGGTTTACCATAAATTATGCTTTTCTTACATTAATCAAATTAATGCAGCTTTGGCAATTGTTACTGATATCCACTCATCAAACCATTCACCTTAAACAGCAACGACATTATCTTCCTAATATACACACATATTATAATGTAGCTCGACTGCAGCAGCAACAGGGGAAATAAAGAACAAAATAAAGGGAAAGAACAAAAAGAACTCAATTCCTTTCAAGACTAAAATAAAATTTTCTTGACTGTATAAATGGAAACTGAATTATCATAAATCCAGCTAAATTTGAATAACAGCAATTATGACTTCGAATTCCAGTATACAGCACAGGCCAAAAATACCACAGCACAATTACCACACACAAATCACGCCCAAACCCCTCAGCGAACCAAAAACGAAGTAAATAGTCTTAACAGCACTAAACAGCACAGCAAAAAGTAAAAACTGAAATCACGAATACATCATTTACCTGGAGATCTGAATCGTGCTTGATTGTGGACGAAAATGCGAACTCATCGCAAGCGAAAGCGACGATTACATCTAGCGAAGCTTGAGAAGAATAAACGAACCAGCCAAACAAGAAACTAGATTCAGGTGGAGCTTGAGAAGAGAGATCGCTCGGCCACCATAGCCTGCACTTTCTTCTTCCCATTTTCACAACTCAATCATTGGGCTGTGTTCATAGCCTAATTTGGTAAATACAACTTGGGCCCATAAATCGCGAAAAGGCTCTGCCTAGGAAAAACTTCGAGTGAGGCCCAATTTGATCGAATTCTAGTATTAATATCAAATATTCAAATGGTTGACTAATGAGATGTGAATTTGACATTGGTCAAATTGACATTAACATAGTTATAAATTGAAATTTTCTTTCTTTTTGGAGTTTTACAAGGTCCATTTAGTCCATGATTGGAATATTAGATACTCGTTTGGTATATCTATTCATCTATAATCTTATAAAGAGGTTCGGGATATCTATTCATCTATAATCTTATAAAAGGGAATTAGAACAGATAATGAACTAAACTCGTACACATGATTAACTACAAATCAACACAATTTTACTAGCTAGAAAACCAATTTTGTAGATTATAGTCAAATATTATATACGCCTCACGAACATCGTGGTGATCAAAGACGGGGGAAGTTCTTGTCTAAGCTCGGCTTGGCCGATTTAAGTGTATTTCAAAAAATGAATGGCCAGTCAAAATATGAGAGTAATTCACTCTCGTCTTGAAATATACTTAAGTTCGACCAACCCGAGCCAACACTAGAATTTACCAAAAACAACGACATTGCTTGTTTACTACTCTGAAAGTTGCAACGTTCCACTATTTTTCGCATTGTTGTTGCAGTGTTGATATTCGTAATCGTAATACATTTAATTTTATGATGCAGAGGTCTCTCGCGAAATTTTATATAAGTCGCCACAAATCTATAAACACATAAATAAATGTAATTGTAAAATAAGTTATCTTAATTTAGTTGGAGATTCTAGATTATCTTTGAAGGGGCAATGCAATGAAATTTTGTGAAAAACGAAAAACAATAAATAAAAAATGATTGTAAAAGTTCAACAAATTCTTGAAGTGTTTAATAACCACTCTAGGCCCCATCTTACATAAGGGAATTTCCCTTTTGGTATGATGCTTTGTTTTATTTGCAAGATATTTTACATTCTCCTTATAAAAAAAATAATTCACATTCCAAATATCAATCAATCAATCCAACAAGTGTACAAAGAAGTCATTATCAGTGCATAACTTCAACAAAATTAGCAAAAAAATGTGTATAACATGGAGCTCGTGTTTTATTATATATATACTTGATTGTAGATTTTAATGTACGATTCTCAGATCTAATTTAAGTTATCTCGTATTTGAACTTACGACCCTATTACTGGAAGTACATTAATTAATAAAACTTCATTAGATTTGATCATCAAATCATACGTGAGTAGTTTAGTTCAAGTGTTATTTAATCTTGAATATTTTAAAAAAGATCGACCCCTAAATTGACCATATACGCGCTACAAACATGTGGTAAATAACAAACTATATCTCTTAAACAGTTAAAACTAATTTATTATAAATTTTTCTCTAGCCTATCTATAAATGTTTACACCTTGATCACCTTCAATAGTCAATAGAAGTTAATTCGACTCCATGATTGCGGAAAATACACAAAATTTGGCCTTAACAAGATTTATTGAGCTGGCTTTGTCAAACTTTATCATTTGATTTGCAATAATCTTATATTGCACATATATCACTATCACTAATAGAATCACAATAATTGACAATAAGATTTAATTTTTTTTATGAATTTAAAGTTAGGAATTTAGAGTTAAACTAAATTTCTATAATACCTTTTTTTTTAAGATCAAGAGGCTTTATTATTCCTTTTATTCCTTTACCTTTTAATGATAATTTTTCCTTCTCCAATTAACTATTTTAACCAAAATTTGAAGGACTTTTCAATCTTTCATCAACAATCTTAGTGGGAAAAAAATTAAAATGGGAGGTTCATATAAATAAACCAAACATAAAGGTATAAAATTAAATATATTTATAATTCAAAGGATATTTATGCAATTTTAAGACAGACAATATATGATGTATAATGAATATTTAGGTCATCTACCGACCTACCCATGTGCGTACACGGAATTATATGTAAATTAAATTAGCTCATTATACGGTCCCACCACCCAAATACATTTGTCTGCCGTCGGATGGTATTGCGACTTATCTGAGCCGTTGATTATTTTTGTTAATGAAAACGACGATTTATGAGAATTTTAAACATATAGTGGGCCAGGGCCAATATTCGTTTTCAAATACTATTCTAACATTTGGACCTTATCCTTTCGTGTCACCGGCTGTACCGGTCATCCACCGACCGCACCGGTGAGGTACAACATTTGTTGAGCGTTGTACAACCTTGTTTGCACCGGCTCCACTTAGGGAGCGTTTGGGTTGCTTCAAGAAATAGGCATTTATATAGAATAATCAACTCTCGAAATGATATTTTATTATTACAAGTGTATTAGATGATGAATTTTCCATGTACATAAAATTATTATATGAATAAATAATATTTAAATAAATTATAAATTATAAATTATGAAGAAAAAGACTAATAATTTTGTAAAATAATGTGTATATGATTGATATGTAACTATTTATATAAAAGATTGACAAAGTTGAATTGGAAAAAGTAATTTGTGTTAATTTCTTTAAAATTTTGTGTCCCAAATTTTAAAAATTAATTTTAAAATATAAACAAACAAGAGCTATAATCCACAAATCATACTACTAATAATGAATATATATAAATATCCAGTGTATTAAATGTATTTACATAATTTCACATATATATAATATAAAAGAGAAAAGAAATGAAGAATAGGGATCTGCCAAACAAGTCCTAACGTTTCTAACACGATGATGTCTTCTGGAAAGTCAATCAGTGGGCAGGTTCGGTAATCACGAACCTAAGGGTCGGTTTCCAAGTCTCTACGTTCGGATCGTCCGGCCTATAAATAAGCTCCGCTTTTACCCTGAACGTGTCATATCCCTTTACGTGTAAACTCGAAATTGGACTTTGGATAAAGAGAAAGTTTACCTGCAAGGTACTGTTTGTGGACTCAGTCTTTTGCTCTACTTTTCCTTTTGAATTTTCAATTTGAACTCGCAGATTAATGGTATGAAATTTCATACGATGATGTCTATGCTGTTGAATTGATGTAGATCTGTAGATCATCTATTTTTGTTTGAATTAATGTGGAAATTTTGAGTTTTTTTAATCAAAACCAGCTCAATTTCTGCTGATGCTTTGTAATTGCTGGAGAAATCATTCTTGATTGAGATAGTGATTTAATAAGTTGATTTATGTTCTAGTTGGATGCTTAATTTTGTTTGTTGAATACATGTGAAAATCGTGAGTTTTTAATCGATAATAGCTCAAATTCTGATGATGTTTGGTGTATTGCCGGAGTAATGATTTTGACTGAAATGATTTTATCTGTTGATAATGTTCTTGTTTGGATTAAATATTTTGCTTTGGATAAGCCGATAGATTTGAAATTATATATTTTTCATTTATATAATTTTCGTTCCGATCATTTCGTGATAGCTGAAAAGTGATAATCTTGTCTTCAAATATTGTAATTTGTTATCGTATGATAGATTGTTCTCTGTTCTTCTGCTTTTGTTGTTTTCACTTTTCCGTTTCTTATCTGGAATTCATTTTAGACTTTGTCAAATTGAATTAGTAAGGATTGAGCTCACAGTTAATTAAACATCTGATTTTCAGGTGATTTTGTTTGAACACAACAACAATCATGTCTCTAGTATCTGGCGGAAGGTCAATGCTCAATCCAAACGCGCCGTTGTTCATACCAGCAGCTGTGAGGCAAGTGGAGGATTTCTCACCAGAGTGGTGGAACCTCGTGACAACCTCCACCTGGTTCCGTGACTACTGGCTGAGCCAGCACCAGGGAGAAGATATTTTCAGCGAGCAGGAAAATAGCTACGATGGTAACGTCCTGGGATTGTTGCCTGATAGCATTGATCTTGATGTGGATGAGGATATATTGAATATGGAAGCTCAGTTTGAAGAATTTCTTCAGTCATCTGAAGGCGAATATGGGAATATGGCAGTCAAAGGAATGATGGAAAATGGTAAGAATACTAAAATACCAAATATATTTGCACGATGTTAATTGATATTTTCATCCTCGAAAGGTCTTTGTTTCAATTGGCACAAATTTTCTCATGTTAATAAGTCACATCATTTACTCTTTGAGGTAAAGTAACTTGAAAATGGATCATTGAATATTACAGATAATCTAACAAACCAGGGATCATTCGAGTACAAATGAAACAAACTTCTGGGAAAATAAATGTTTTTGAAGATTGATTCTTGTTAATGGATTGCGATTTTCAGATATAAAAATGTGATATACAACCGTTTATTCATGTCCCCTTGGTTTGGCAAGAAATTATTGCACTTTTGATCAAGTTTTTGACGTAATAATTAACCGTTTTTCTTTGGTGATGCTGGTTTCAGGTTTTGGTAAGAATGCCAATGCTATGGTTAAGAGTTTGAACATGGCAAGAAGCCCAATGTCCCCGAGGGAACCAATTAACTACTGGGAAAAACCGGCAAAACATGTCAGCCCGAAATGCAGCCCCCGGTTCATCCAACAGCCCCGTTAAAGGCGTAATAGTGTTTAGGCCATTAGTTTGCAGTTTGGCTCAACAGGACAGCACACTTTTATGCTTATTGTAACTTTCTGTATAGGGCAAGGTTGCAACTCTTTGTATCTAGCCTTGTTCATAGTCTGACGTTTGTTGTTTAGTTTTAACATGAAAACTGTTGAGAAAATGTAAAAGATGTCATAGAACTTGTTAAAGGAAATGAAGTCATTTTAGTCGAATCTTGTTAATGTATAGAATTTTACCGTTTTAGCATGTTATCCATTGTTGAAGGTGTTTGGGACCTAATTTCAGTAGCTATATGACCATTTTGCTTGTGTTTTGTCCCAATTTTGCACTCGAAGTTATCTTATTGTTTTTAAAATGCAAAAAGATAAAAGGGATAATCTGTGTTAAAAAAAGCCCAAAACATTGTCAGAGACAAAAAGACATTTCTTTTTATTTTTAGAATATAATACTGATTGATATATGTCAATATATGTATATATATATATTGGCAATTTCTTACAAATTAAATAATAGAAAATGCGAAAAATATTTGCAACGCGCCCTTTACACTTCCCCGCCAATTTTAAAAAAACATTTGGTATATTTAATTGGTCCATTTTTTATTTAATTTTTTTGAAATAATATTTCGAAACCCGCCACCTATAAAAGCTCTGTAAAAATCACTGAAACCTCACATATACCCTCCAATGGCGCCGAGAAGAAAAACCCCTTCACCTCCCATTTCCATAGGTAATTACAAATCTAAGTTCATCAGCTGATTTGATTACTTTTTCATCCACTTTTTTTTGATTTTGTTTTTGCGTTTTCAATTTTACAGGAAATTGTGAAGTCGTAGTGGAAGCTAGGAATTTCACATCCGATTTGGATCAGAACAGTGTTCAGATCTCTATCTCCAAAACTGCCAAAATCAGAATTTCAGGTATTTCAACTTCTCGAAATGTAGTTTAGTATTAAGGTATTTGTTCTAGTTCTTGATGATATGTTGATTGTGGTAGTGGTGGAAAAAGTGGACGAACATGAAGGTTTTGCGAGTGGAGGATCTGAAAAATGTGGTATGTAGTTTTCATTTTCTCAATCTAAGTTCGTTTCGTTTTGTATTTTTTACTTCTTTTTATACATACATTTTGGGTAAGATATTCTAGGGTAGTGAGTAATAATGGTGGCGGTGGCGGTGACGATGATACAGTTTTATTTATTATTGTTATTAGGTGACTGTTATTTTCTGCTTGCCAATCCAAAAGATTCAGATGACCGAACAAAGTCTCTCCTACAGGTATTTCATGAGTGTATGTGTCGGTTGTTGCATCTCTCTGATATCAATTTTTACAGAAATTATATCATCATTTTTTTGCTACTAGATTCCTGGTGCCAAAAAGATGGTGATTAGTTTTGTATTTAAGACAATTTATCTGTGTGAATCATGTTGTAATTCTTAAAGTTAACGGCTATGCTGTTTTTCAGCAATGAATGGCTTATATAAATCCTTGTCATTGTACGAAGTCACATGCAAACTTTATCGGGGTTGCTTGTGCTAACTTGAACTTGTGGTCAAACTATGAAAAGCCTCAACATACTAAAGAGTATATATGAATGACAATGCATTACATATTGTTTTCTGTTATGTTTCTTCCAATGCGGCGCTCTCTAAGGTTCTTGAGCTGATTGTCCGCTTCAATAAACAACCATTCTTGGAGATGGTAATCCTAGAAGAGTGGGAAAGTCAGTCATATATATGTTCACTTTTCTTAATTCATAAACATCTGATTTTATGAGAACAATCGATCTATGCTGCTCTATTCTTATACATTTATATGTTAGGGTATGTATGCATGTTATGCGTGTGCTTGTAGTCTCTGTATAAAAATATATATGATTCTCACACATGCCATTTAGAGTTATAACTTGTTTCCTAATTATTTTGCCCAACGTTGCAGGAAGTATTAACTCTTTACATGAAAGAGCTACCTACAATGAATTATGCAGCTAACACTGGAAAAGAGTCAATGTTCCTTGAAAGATGTGTCACACATGGGTAAACATACTTTCGCTTCTTTGCTGTCATTACCTTCTTAAGCTTGCATCCTATAACTTATGTTACATCCACATCCAGAATGCTTGTCCTGTTCCCGGCTGACCGCTGCTTCTACTGTGTTTTACCATACCAGAACTAAACTTTATTTGTTCCTGTATTGGTATTCAGAACCTTAATAGAAGTTGAAATAGTCTTTTTTTGATAACAATGATCTGGTTGTTTATATTTATACAGAAAATATTGCACTTTACTTCTGAAGTCCAAGGAGGATAGACATCCTGGAAAGGTAATCTCGCGTTGCTGCAATCCTTATACTTAAAACACTATGATTATATGTAAATTGTCTATGTTTTCTTGGACTTATGAGCAGTATCATAATTTTATAATCATTGGACAGTTTCGTACACTCTGCTTACCTTTTCATTTTTCTTGTTCCGTTTAAAAGGTCATTGCGGCAATTACTTACCAAATAATCCCAGCTGACACACAGTATGCTGAAGTCCCTCTTGCTGCTGTTAACTCGATCTTTCAACACAAGGTTCTCTTCCTGACCAGCTAGTCTATTTAAGATAAAGCATTAACTTGGCCAATAATGAGGGGATGTTTAGTCAGACAGTGAAATAGTAGAGTAACACGGTGTAAGGGTTTGTAGTTATTTGTTGATGCCTGTTTTTGGTGAACTGAGGTTTAGAATTTTCACCTTTATGACTATCATATTTTGCTTCTGGTTTCCAATTTTACATTACTATTTCAAAACTTCAGGGAATTGGTCGCTTATTATACATGGAATTGAGAAAAAGACTGCAGAGTGTAGGTATTCGCACTCTATTCTGTTGGGGAGACAAAGAGTCTGAAGGATTTTGGTTCAAACAGGTACTTTTAACTATTCGAGATTAGGTAGAAGTACACTGGCTGTTTCTTCTTTCAACCTCTTAACTACAATTTGTTTTTAATACATCTGAATTTGTCAACGTAAGAAATCATTTCTCTTTAAGCAAAGCATTCTCAGAAAGAAATCCTTTTCTTCCCTTCTTATTTTAGTTTGAACTCAATATTCTACATAATTAGGAATACAAGATGGGAGAAATAAACAATCAATATTACAAAGGTTGTTAAGCATAGACTTGCATAATCACTATCACCTTACCGGAATTGGTGTGTTATTCTTGTCATTCAATGTATATGAAATTGGAAAACAAAATGCAGGGTTTCACAGTGATCGGTGAGGTGGATAAGAAGGGTAAAGCTCGCAGACTCCCAGTGAAGGCTGATATTCGGAGAGCATTATGCTTTCCTGGTGGTTCGACCTTGATGGTTTCTCATCTTCTCAAGGATAGCTCATCTGAATCACTGGACCTCCTACCACTGTGCTTACTCATAAATTCTTCTGAGCCGAATTTCAGAAACCAAGAACAGATTCATATAGCAGAGAACCATAAACCTTCCAAAGAATTTAATCAGAGAGCTAAAAGTGGATGTTCTGATTCTGAAAAAGTAACAGAGAGACTTCCTGTTGATGGTAAGCATCTTTACTCAAGCTTTTATGCTAAATTATTATCATTTGTTGACCATGCAAAAGTATTTAGTTATTTTTGCTTGGCATTTTAAATAACAACAGAAAATGTAACTGCTGCACCACTGAAATGCTGATTATAACATTGGATTTCTGTTGAACTTTTTTCTTTCTTTCTTCTCATAGGTTGCCGGGATATAGGTCTTCTTCCACTAGTAAGGTGTTGCAGTGTGGCTGATGCTTCTGGAGTAAAGGAAGGTGGGATTGAGGATCATGAAGACAATTACTCTTGTGCAGTGCAGGGAAATAATAAAAGGGCATGGGAAGCCTCATGCACCTCACTGAAGTCAAAAAAAGTGAAAGGCACTCATTCAACTGATGCTCAGTCTGGTTCTCACCATCCTGTTTGGACTAGCGATGGAAGAATTGTTAATTGTCTTGATAGAAGCTGCATGCAAATGAGTGAAAATAAACTATTATCTGATGCCTTGAATACAAACTCTGTGAGTAATAGTGGAAAAAATGAAGAACTTGGAGCTGAAAATATTATAAATGGAGACTATGTTTGCCCAGAAACCCCAGACACCGCAAAACACAATAGGGTTATGCTAATGAACATTGCTGATGACAATAAGAAATCACGCCTTACCAAGGTATTTTCCATTGATCTCATTGTTAATATACAGCTGTGGAAAATAGACGCCACTCTTGATATTAATACTTTATCATTTCAGAAGTTAACTTTTCTCTAAAAGATGGTAACTAGGGTGTTTGATTGAGCTTATATGCTCCTTAAAACATTTTATAAGCTGTTTGAGAGCCTAAAAGCTTTTACACAGTGTTTGATAATCTCTTTTGGGTTACAACTTATAAGCTCTCAAAATAAGATGTCACAGGGTTATACTCGGAAAACATCTTATAAGTACTGCTTTTTAGCATTACTTAGCCAAAGACCTTCCAAGGCTATGTTTTCAATTAAGGTATTTTAGTGAAAAAACCATCAAGGAAAATAGTTTCCTTGCTTCAACTTATGTAACATTGTGCTTTACCTTTTAGACCTTTTCCGCTTCCTTCTCATTTTCCTACTGAAATCCTTGATTCAAATATAGCATAAGAGTATCTAATTTATTTGACTCAGTTGATAAGAACATTCCTCTCAGCAGTTTGTTTTGCTTTTTTCCCATGAATGTAAATTTATAATGGTTATTCTGTTGATACAGATAATTGAAGATCTGGGGGGAGTTGTTACTTCTGATGGAAGTGTAAGCACACATGTCGTCACAGGACAAGTTCGGAAAACATTAAATTTCTGCACTGCTCTCTGTTCAGGGTTATGTTTTAATTGCAATTTCATTCTATTATTAAATACATTTACAAGTTCTACTAGTTGTTTATTCTGATGTCAAAAAGCATATATTCTGTACAGAGCTTGGATTATCTCATCTGGATGGCTGAAAGAAAGCTTCAAGAATGGCAGATTCGTTGGTTAGTAAACTTCTAATAATTGCTTGAACATCTATTATACCCGCCAATACTAAAATTTCATTCCCATCTTATCTGCAGATGAAACACCTTTTGTTTTGAAAGACGAAGATTACAGAACTAAGTACAGAATTGAGCTGAAAACTGCTGTTTTAAGAGCAAAAGCAAAACCCAATGCATTGCTTAAAGGTCTTGATATATGGCTGGCAACTCATGTCCAGCCTCCAGCCAGAACTCTGTCAGCAATTATTAGGTCTGCTGGTGGAAATGTAAGTTAAAAAGGCAAAACCGCAAACTTCATCCCTGTCAATTTTGGTCTTATGACACTGGCAAATTTTACGATACTAACTATCCATTTTTCGTGGATTAAGGACAAATTTTTGCCTTGAAAATTGTTTGCAATGTCTAATTTGGGAATTTTTTACTCTAGACTCTAGAGGGAAAATCATCAAAGAATGACCAAAATTGCCAGTTATCGACATAAGTTGCAACTTGATACTTGCTCGATTTGCAATGTTAGTCCTGTAAGTTGATATGAAACTGACGGTTTTGGTCGTGTATAAGAGATCATTGTGCACATTTTATGCTATTTTGGTCCAAAAAATTCCCAACTTATATGATCATGTGGACAAGCAACATGGCACTTTCTCGTAACTTATTTTTTCCTGGTAGAATTTATTCCTAAATTGCAAAAATAATATGATGATTTCTCAATGATTATTGCAACTTAGGTAATTTGGAAACAGAACGAGATAAACGATAAATCAAAGACCATATTTGTAGCATGTGAAGAAGACATGGAGGAAGCTCTATATGCAGTAAAGCTGGGGATTTGGACATTCAGTGTTGACTGGCTTATGAACTGTGTAATGAAGCAAGAACTTGATCTTGATGCTCCTCAGTTTGCAGAATCACTTTAACAGGTTTGCAAATGCTGCTTGGAAGTATTTTGTATATATATATATAATTATATATGTTCTACTAAGGGATTATGTTTTTGAAGTTCTAATTATGTTATGTTCGCGAGTGATTTTTATGGAGTTTGTGTAAATGATGAACATTTGGGAAGTTTTATATATTGATGATTGTGAATGTGTATCTTTCTATTTTCTAAAATTCGATTTTGTAAAAAAGTTATTTGATTTTGAAACAAAAGGAAGAATTTTATTTGAATTGAGAGTAAAAGGGTAGGGACTAATAGTCATTGTCTTGATAAATAGTTTCATTTTTTATCCAACAATAATTAAAGAGTGAAAAAAAATCATTGATTCACTCACTCATGCTTTGATAAATAAATCAAAATACTAAAAAAAGTAAATGATTATTTTGAACCGACTTGTTGATCAATTTCACTTAAAATCCAAATTTTTATGTTCCCTTTATTATAACGCAAAATACTAAAAGAAGGAAAAAAAATGCAAAAGCCCCTGTGATTTAAATTTCTTATTTTGGGTTAGAATATATTTTTTATTTTAAATTTTGATTTATTTCTCAAAATTTAAGCAATCTTACCAAATACAATAATATAATCAAATCATTCAAAGATTGTGTGGTGACAAACAAATCAACTCATAATGTAATTTAAATCGAATCAAAAAATAGTGTGAAGACCGATGTAACCCTAAAAGAGCACAAAACCTTATTAAGGAAAGCAATATACAAGGGCAAATTCGTCATTTAGTAAAAAAAAAATGAAGAGCCGAAATATAAGAAATAATAAATTTTCAAATAATTTATGTTCCATTATTGGGCCTACGATGATCATGAATTATGGGCTCAGGCTAGAATCTGATTTGGTTTATTGGTTGTTGGGCTAGCTATGTGTGTTTTGTTAAAAAAATCATAATAGTCTTCAATCCAAAAATTCAATTTTACAAGGACTTAATTGTTTTAGCCTTCTAAATCAAAATTAATATTATTTTGTTGAGTAATTTATTTATTTAGGATTTATATATTGACAATTGATATTGATATTGATTTTGATTTAAATTTAATTTTTGTTTTACTTAATAAAATTTTTAAAAAATGTTATTTTAATAATTACCATATTAATAAAAAAATATATAATTAAAAGATATTATGAAAAAAGTGAAATATAATGACTTTCAAACAAAAAAGTATGCAAAACACTTAATATATTCAAAATATTACATCCATCGAGGTGTCATATTATTTAGTTATTTTGGTTTTTTAATGAATATTGAAAATTAATTGTTTTATTAAATTTGAATTTATAGTTTTAATATAATATATAAAAATACTAAACTAACCGTTAAACGCGTCTGCGTAAAATCAAAGCGGTGGGTTATCTTCCTCTATAAATATACCTTGGAACTCTGTTTTCGATGTCTATTATATTTTCAAAACTACTCTTCTCTAAATAATCACTGGGAATTCATGTTTATCAAGAACCCTTCAATTCAAGATTCCTGATATTTTTTCATCCGATCGATGCTTGATTCAACCCAGTTTAGGGTTTCGTTTTCTTTTCCTTTTTCTTGTAGTCTGATTCTTGAATTGATTTTATGCAAAAAAGTAATGGCGAAGAGGAATTAGAAAACCCTAGTGAAGCCCCGATGGTGGGTTTTTTCTTCTTACTCACGCGGGGAGAAATTAAGCAGGTAAAAGTCTCTTTGATCTACATTCTTTTTGGTGTCACAACATGATCTTCAGTTTTGTTTATTCTGATGCATTAATTTACTTCACCCATCCTGAAAGGAATGAATTGTGTTTTAAGACTTTCTATGCATTCGATAGTGTTGTTTTGGTATTGTTGGTTTAGAAGATATTTTCATCAATTTTTCAAGAAATAATTTAAACTTATTGTTCAATTTTGGGTATTTACAATGGTAATTAAGTAAGTAATTCTGCTGCATGCATGAATTTTGAACTTCTATACTGATTTTTTTTTATGTATTAGCGGTTTTCTTCCAAATTTTAGGAAATTTATCAGCAAAACGAGATTGGTTTCTATATCCTTGTGTTGAGATGTTAAAACACGGGTTAGTTAATTAAGTCAGCAAGCCACATCTGTGTGCCACTTCCGTTGGTGTTTTTCAGATTTTCTTATATCCACGGTGTTGATAATGATATATTTAGGTCAGGATTTCTTCTTGTAAAAAATAGTTTTTCTTTACTGTTTATGATCATATGTTCGACTAGTTTCGGATCCAACTTCTGTGAGGCAGTATATTTAGGTCATGTAATCTCTCTTCAGGCTTAATTTTGGAATCAATTTTGAGAAGTTTTTTCTAAAGGTTATTTTGGATAACAGCACACTTATCTTGCAAGTCGGCTTATGAGAAAAAAGTGTCGGAAGTGAAGATGGTAGCTTAAATGATGTATTACTGAGAATTACAGCGTGTAGGATTTCGACTCCACAATAAGGACAAACTAATTTATAAGATTTTTTTTGAGATTGCTGTCAATAATTAAGGCAAAATTGTGTGATATCTCTTCATATATCAAAAGCATAATACATATCCGGATATTGTTTTGTAAGTTTCTCCCCTGTTCTGTGCATTTAGTATGTCATTAACTGAGACAAGGAAAAGTCTCTTTTAGTCTGATTCCATTGATTACTCTTATCACACTATGCTGTTTCCTGAAATCATCATCATTTTGGATATAAGTTTTATGGCTAAAATGTCATGTCTTGGTTTCGACATCACCTGTAAGTACTGGTATACATCCTGCATATATGTCTCCATATAGAAGATATCCTTTTTGTTAGTGTATATAGTAAGTAAATCTGATAATTTTCTAAATCTAGGTCATCAATATCTAGGTTTTAGAGATAAGAAGCTTTCATCTGAGGTTGTGGAACCAATGGATAGCAATATGATGACCGAAGAAAATGCACGTCAATCAACATATGATACTGCCATGGACGCACGTTCTTCATTCATTACTAGCAAAAAAAGAGGCGATGGATTACCGATAAGTGGTAAATATACAAAAATGAAGAGGATGTCGATGTATGTTAAGGTAACATTGTGGCGAGACACTTCATTTCTGTTATACTGTGCAAAATGATGTGAAATAAATTCGTAATTTTGTTGCAGATTTTGGATTTGGAAGAGACTATAGCTAGCCTCAGAATTATCCATGTTTCTGGAACTAAAGGAAAGGTATTACTGTTGTAATTGTCAATTTTTTATGTTGATTGACAAGTTCAATGCATACATCTTTTGTTACTTGACTTTTCATCGCCAAAGACTTCCATAAAACCGTGAGGCCCTATATGTTAAAGGGGTTTTCTGAACACTGTTCAGTTATATCCCTTAGTCAGCATGAAACTAATAAAACATTAAATTTATTATCTCCATAATTTTTGACATTCATAAGAAGATGAATCATTTTTCAATCAATTGAATCATGTTAATAAAAGGAGAATCTTGGTAGAGTTTCAGTGAAATCATTCTATTTCAGACTTGGGATTTTGTTAAAATTTGTGAAATTGTTTTTTTTTACCCTTTTTTGCTCTTTAAGTTTTCACCTCTCGTATTTCAGGGTTCGACATGCTCATTTTGTGAGGCAATTCTGAGAGAGTGTGGATTCAGAACTGGATTATTTACTTCTCCTCACTTAATTGATGTGAGAGAAAGATTTCGTCTTGACGGGTCAGCCTTTAAAAGCTTACATCAATTATTTACCCTTGAGAAGTATAACTAGCCATTGTAGCTTAGTACAACTAAACAAGCTGCCCCGATTTATTAATAAAAGTATCGCAACCTTAGCAACATATGTACTTTATGCATAAGACAAGACCACCTTATCACACATATATTCACTATCACATATATAGAGAGTGTTTCAAAGCACTATCCTATTCAATGTCTAATGAAGATTATACATGGAGTAGGAATCTGTATTGCATTTATAGTTCAAGTAAATATATCGTGAAGCTCAGAATGTAAGATTCTTTGAGTAATTTGCTTACATCGTGATTTAGATATTTATTGTTATCTATGGTCATTATCTATTGTGTCGCCTCAATTGTCTTCTCTCTGGCTAATAGGTTGGATATAACGGAAGAAAAAGTCCTACATTACTTTTGGGAATGTTGGAATCAGCTGAAGTTTACAAACGTGTTCTTTCCTTCCACATTATAATGTAATTGCCAGCTATGGAGATAACTAATCATATAAATTTTTATTTTTGCAGGGGATTGTCACAGATGATTTGCCTATGCCCCCACTATTCAAGTTCCTAACCCTGTTGGCCTTTAAAATTTTTGCATGTGAAAAAGTAGGATCTCTCTCTCTCTCTCTCTCTCTCTCTATATATATATATATATATATATATATATATATATATATATATATCGATAAATGTAATTCATTACAATTATGTTTTGGGCCAGCTAGAATTGCCCTGTTCTTAATTCCACACAGGAGCATTACTATATTTATGATAAACTTTCGAGGCTAATTTGTACATATATTCTATGTACTCAGTATTTCTAATTTAAAAATTCACATTATTCTTATAACAGATGTTTTGTTCTCAGGTAGATGTTCTCAGAGATTCGACCAATATTGTAATAAATTCTACCTTTACTTGCTGTTCTTTATAGTCAATTTGTGCTATTATTTGACTGCACAAAGTGAGTCTATTCTGGCAAAGTATGTCAATACTTAAGTATTATGTTTGTGTGACAAATTGAGCAGATCAAGAGTCCTGTTCTGTGGTGTTAGTCCGTTGGGCATGGATCATATGGAAATATTGGGTACGTTATTCTTGAAAGGAAATTATTTACTAAATGTTTTGCATCTTTTTTGTGCATTATTGAGAGTTATTTGTCTTCAACTATAATAATTGCAGGAGACACCCTAGAATTGCTTCTCACAAAGCCGGAATTTTTAAGGTACAAGCGTTTTAAACCAAAACACTTTAGCTCAACTTGTACTTTATCGTGGATTATTTATGGCCTAGTTCTTTTGAAATTCGGTTTGGCAGTTTCCCTTTTCGAGTATTTTCTGAAATGGGTTGATGCCTTCTCTTGTACTGAAGCCTCAGGTTGAACCTGCATTCACTGTACCACAATTATCCGAAGCAATGGGTGTTCTTCAAGGGAGGGCCCGCGAACTAACGGTATTTCTCCATTCTTTTATTATTTTATTACATACATACCCATCACTGTTAATTACGACGAGCCCCTTTGAGGCCTTGCAAATTACCAAGATGCCCCCTGATCCTGACAACTCGATAAACAGGGTTGAAATTGTAATATACTATATTGACAGGGTAAGTTATGGTAATTTCTCAAACCTCAGGGTGTTTCTCGTAAATAGGGTCGTGACGGGTGTATAATATACTGTACATGCATGAGTTTTATGTAGAACAAATGTCCCAATAAAGGTCCCTATCCGGAAAATGTCCCAGAACAAAGGTTTGAATAAAGGTCCTGTCCGAAAAATGTCCCAATAAAGGTCCCTGTCCGAAAAATGTCCCAATAAAGGTCCCTGTCCGAAAAATGTCCCAATAAAGGTCCCTGTCCGAAAAATGTCCCCATAAAGGTCCCTGTCCGAAAAATGTCACAATAAAAGGTCCCTGTCCGAAAAATGTCCCAGAACAAAGGTTTGAATAAAGGACCCTGTCCGAAAAATATAATGTCCGAATAATGTCCAGAACAAAGGTTTGAATAAAGGCCCCTGTTCGAAAAATGTCCCAATAAAGGTCCCTGTCCGAAAAATGTCCCAATAAAGGTCCCTGTCCGAAAAATGTCCCAATAAAGGTCCCTGTCCGAAAAATGTCCCAATAAAGGTCCCTGTCCGAAAAATGTCCCAGAACAAAGGTTTGAATAAAGGACCCTGTCCGAAAAATATAATGTCCGAATAATGTCCCAGAACAAAGGTTTGAATAAAGGTCCCTGTCCGAAAAATGTCCCGCCCCTGTCCGAAAAATGTCCAAAAAATGTCCAAGAACAAAGGTTTGAACAAAGGTCCCTGTCCGAAAAATGTCTCCGAAATATGTCCCTAAACAAAGGTCCCTGTCCGAAAAATGTCCCAATAAAGGTCCCCCTATCCGATAAAATTACCCAATAAAGGTTTGAATAAAGGTCCCTATCCGGAAAATGTGATTGAAAATGTCCCAGAACATAGGTTTGAATAAAGGTCTCTGTCCGAAAAAATATAGAATGTCCCAGAACAAAGGTTTGAATAAAGGTCCCTTTCCGAAAAACTATAGTATGTCCCAGAACAAAGGTTTGAACACATGTCCCTGTTCGAAAAATGTCCCAATAAAGGTCCCTTCCGAAAAATGTCCCAGAACCATGGTTTGAATAAAGGTCCCTGTCCGAAAAATTTCTCCGAAAAATGTCCCAATGTCCCAGAACAAAGGTTTGAATAAAGGTCCCTATCCGAAAAATGTCCCAGAATAAAGGTTTGAATAAAGGTCTTTGTCCGAAAAATGTCCCAAAACAAAGGTTTGAATAGGTCTCTGTCCGAAAAATGTCCCAATAAAGGTCTTCTCCTAAAAATGTCCCAGAACAAAGGTGTGAATAAATGTCCCTGTTCGAAAAATGTCCGGTTTGAACAAAGGTCCTTGTCCGAAAAATGTCCGGAAAATGTCCCAGAACAAAGGTTTGAATAGGTCTCGGTCCTAAAAATGTCCCAATAAAGGTCTTGTCCTAAAAATGTCCCAGAACAAAGGTTTGAATAAATGTCCCTGTTCGAAAAATGTCCAAAAATGTCCCAGAACAAAGGTTTGAATAAAGATCCCTGTCCGAAAAAATAGAGGTCCCTGTCCGAAAAAAAAATATAGATTGTCTCGGAACAAAGTTTGAATAAAGGTCCCTGTCCCGGCCGTATATAAGCAAAAGAAAAAATAGAATTGTCCCAAAAAAAAGGTTGGAATAATGGTCCTGCCCCTTTATCACGAGTGACAAATTATACTCGTTGCTTTGTCTGCAATTCATGTTTGTGGCTCCTTTTATAGTGCATTTTGCCAAGATGTTCTAAATACTTGGGAAAAGTTCTATACGAATTTGTAACTAAATTGAAATGACCTTAAGGAAGATTGTCCCGAGAAAAAGGTCTTGGAGTAAAGGTTTTATTCATGTGTGATATTAATAATGTTACCAAAATTGAATTGCCTCAACGAAAAGATTGTCCTGAGGAAAAAAGAGTTGGAGTAAAGTATACGTGAAGATTTGAATAGGGGCCCTGTCCCTATATAAGCAAATGAATAAATCGAATTGCCCCCAAATTTGGTTTGAATAAAGGTCCCTGTCCCGTTGAAAACTTGTTGCTAAATTGAGTTGTCCCATAAAAAGGTTTGAATAAAGGTCCCTGTCCGCAAAATGTCCCAATAAGGTCCCTATCCGAAAAATGTCCCAGAACAAAGGTTTGAAAAAAGGTCCCGGTCCGAAAAATGTCCCAGTAAAGTTCACTTTCCGAAAAAATGTCCTAGAACAAAGGTTTGAATAAAGCTCCCTATCCAGAAAAAATGTTCTAGAACAAATGTTTGAATCAAGGTCCCTGTCCGAAAAATGCCCTAATAAAGGTCCCTGTCCAGAACAAAGGTTTGAATAAAGGTCCCTGTCCGAAAAATGACCCAATAAAGGTCACTGTCCGAAAAAATATCCCAGAATAAAGGTTTGAATAAAGGTCCCTATCCGG
Organism: Verbascum thapsus; assembly: GCA_963669365.1. Classification (NCBI taxonomy): domain Eukaryota; kingdom Viridiplantae; phylum Streptophyta; class Magnoliopsida; order Lamiales; family Scrophulariaceae; genus Verbascum; species Verbascum thapsus. The sequence continues at coordinate 25,134,056 of OY770106.1, forward strand.
AAAATGTCCCAGAACAAAGGTTTGAATAAAGATCCCTGAAAAAATATAGAATGTCCCATAACAAAGGTTGGAATAAAGGTCCATGTCCGAAAAAATGTAGTATGTCCCATAAAAAAGGTTTAATAGAGGTCCCTGTCCGAAAAATGTCCCAATAAAGGTCCCTGTCCGAAAAATGTCCCAACAAAGGTGTCCCTATCCGAAAATTGTCCCAATAAAGGTCCCTGTCCGGAAAATGTCCCAGAACAAAGGTTGGAATAAAGGTCCCTGTCTGAAAAATGTCCCAATAAAAGTCTCTGTCCCTTATGTCCCAAACAAAGGTTTGAATAAAGGTCCCTGTTTGAAAAAATATAGAATATCACAAAACAAAGGTTTGAATAAAGGTCCCTGCCCGAAAAAATATAGTATGTCCCACAACAAAGGTTTGAATAAAGGTCACTGTCCGAAAAAATATCCCAGAATAAAGGTTTGTATAAAGGTCCCTATCCGAAAAATGTCCCAGAACAAAGGTTTGAATAAAGGTCCGGTCTGAAAAATGTCCCAGTAAAGGTCACTGTCCGAAAAAATGTCCTAGAACAAAGGTTTGAATAAAGCTCCCTATCCAGAAAAAATGTTCTAGAACAAATGTTTGAATCAAGGTCCCTGTCCGAAAAATGCCCTAATAAAGGTCCCTGTCCAGAACAAAGGTTTGAATAAAGGTCCCTGTCCGAAAAATGACCCAATAAAGGTCACTGTCCGAAAAAATATCCCAGAATAAAGGTTTGAATAAAGGTCCCTATCCAGAAAATGTCCCAGAACAAAGGTTTGAATAGAACAAAGGTTTGAATAAAGATCCCTGAAAAAATATAGAATGTCCCATAACAAAGGTTGGAATAAAGGTCTATGTCCGAAAAAATGTAGTATGTCCCATAAAAAAGGTTTAATAGAGGTCCCTGTCCAAAAAATGTCCCAATAAAGGTCCCGTCCAAAAAATGTCCGAGAACAAAGGTTTGAATAAAGGTCCCTATTCGAAAAATATCTCCGTAAAATGTTCCTTTCCGAAAAATGTCCCGGAACAGAGGTTTGAATAAAGGTCCCTGTCCAAAAAATGTCCCAGAACAAAGGTTTGAATAAAGGTCCCTATCCAAAAAAAAAAAAATATATAGAATGTCCCAAAACAAAGGTTTGAATAAAGGTCCCTGTCCGGAAAATGTCCTAGAACAAAGGTTTGATTAAAGGTCCTGTTCAAAAAAATCTCCCAATAAAGGTCCCTGTCCGAAAATTGTCCCAGAACAAAGTTTTGAATAAAGGTTCCTGTTCGAAAAAATGTCCGAAAAAATGTCCGAAACAAAGGTTTGAGTAAAGGTCCCTGTCCGAAAAAATATAGTATGTCCCATAACAAAAGTTTGAATAAAGGTCCCTGTCCGAAAAATGTCCCAGAACAAAGGTTTGAATAAAGGTCCCTGTCCGAAAAATGTGTTCGAAAAATGTCCCAATAAAGGTCCCTATCTGAAAAATGTCTCCGAAAAATAATGTCCCAGAACAAAGGTTTGAATAAAGGTCCCTGTCCGAAAAATGTCCCAATAAAGGTCCTTGTCCGAAAAAACAAAGGTTTGAATAAAGGTCTCTATCTATGAATAAAGGTCCCTGTCCGAAAAATGTCACAATAAAGGTCCCTGTCCAAAAAAATAAAGGTTTGAATAAAGGTCTCTATAGGTTTGAATAAAGATCTCTTTCCGAAAAAATATAGAATGTCCCAGAACAAAGGTTTGAATAAAGATCCCTTTCCGAAAAATGTCCCAATAAAGGTCAATAAAGGTTCCTGTCTGAAAAATATCTAATGTTCCGGAACAACGGTTTGAATAAAGGTCCTTTTTCGGAAATTCCAATAAAGGTCCCTGTCCGAAAAATGTCCCAAAACAAAGGTTTGAATAAAAATGTCCCTGTCCGAAAATTATCCCAGAACAAAGGTTTGAATAAAGGTCCTGTCCGACCGAAAAATGACCCAGAACAAAGGTTTGAATAAAGGTCTATGTCCGAAAAATGTACCAATAAAGGTCCCTATCCGAAAAATGTACCAATAAAGGTCTCTGTACCAATAAATATTGGGTGCGTTATTCTTGAAAGGAAATTATCTACTAAATGTTTTGCATCTTTTTTATGCATTATTGAGAGTTATTTGCCTTAAACTATAATAATTGCAGGAAACACTCTAGAGCAGATTGCTTCTCACAAGGCCGGAATTTTTAAGGTACAAGCGTTTTAAACCAAAACACTTTAGCTCAACTTGTACTTTATCGTGGATTATTTATGGCCTAGTTCTTTTGAAATTCGGTTTGGCAGTTTCCCTTTTCGAGTATTTTCTTAAATGGCAGGTTCGGTTCTTCAGTTCTTGCATTCACTGTACCACAATTATTCGAAGCAATGGATGTTCTTCAAGGGAGGGCCCTCGAACTAACGGTATTTCTCCATTCTTTTATTATTTTATTGGGATTATTACATACATACCATCACTGTTAATTACGACGAGCCCCTTTGAGGTCTTGCAAATTACCAAGATGCCCCCTGATCCTGACAACTCGATAAACAGGGGTGAAATTGTAATATTCTATATCGACAGAGTAAGTTATGGTAATTTCTCAAACCTCAGGGTGTTTCTCGTAAATAGGGTCGTGACGGGTGTATAATATATTGTACATGCATGAGTTTTATATAGAACAAATGTCCCAATAAAGGTCCCTATCCGGAAAATATCCGGAAAATGTCCCAGAACAAAGGTTTGAATAAAGGTCCCTGTCCGAAAAAATATAGAATGTCTCAGAACAAAGGTTTGAATAAAGGTCCCTGTCCGAAAAATGTCCCAATAAAGGTCCCTGAAAAATATCTGAAAAAAATGTCCGAGAACAAAGGTTTGGATAAAGGTCCCTGTCCGAAAAATGTCTCCAGAACAAAGGTTTGAATAATGGTCCCTGTCAGAAAAAAAAGGTCCCTGTCCGAAAAATGTCCAGAACAAAGGTTTGAATAAAGGTACCTGTCTGAAAAATGTCTCCGAAAATTGTCCCAGAACAAAGGTTTGAATAAAGGTCCTGGTCTGAAAAATGTCCCAGTAAAGGTCTTTGTCCCAATAAAGGTCTCTGTCCGAAAAATGTCCCAGAACAAAGGTTTGAATAAAGTCCATATCCGGAAAATGTACCAGAACAAAGGTTTGAATAAAGGTCTCTGTCTGAAAAAAATATAGAATGTCCCAAAACAAAGGTTTGAATAAAGGTCCTGAAAATTTATAGAATGTCGGTTTGAATAAAGGTCCCTGTCCGAAAAAATATAGAATGTCCCAGAACACAGGTTTGTATAAAGGTCCATGTCCGAAAATTGTCTCAGAACAAAGGTTTGAATAAAAATGACCAGAATAAAGGTTTGAATAAAGGTCACTGTACGAAAAATATCTTCAAAAAATGTCCCAAAAATGTCCGAGAACAAAGGTTTGAATATAGGTCCTTGTCCTAATAAAGGTCCATATCCGAAAAATGTCCCAGAACAAAGGTTTGAATAAAGGCCCCTGTCCGAAAAATATCCCAATAAAAGTCTCTTTCCGAAAAATGTCCCAATAAAGGTCCCGAAAAATGTCCCAGAAAAATGTCCCCAGAAAAATGTCCCTGAACAAAGGTTTGAATAAATGTCCCTATCCGAAAAATGTCCCAATAAAGGTCCCTATCCCAAAAATGTCCCAGAACAAAGGTTTGAATTAAGGTCCCTGTCCCAAAAATGTCCGAATAGAAGTCCCTGTCCGTAAAATGTCCCAGAACAAATTTTTGAAAAGGTCCCTGTTCGAAAAATGTCTCCAAAAAATGTCTTAGAACAACGGTTTGAATAAAGGTCCCTCGAACATGTCCCAGAACAAATGTTTGAATAAAGGTCCCTGTTCGAAAAATGTCTCCGAAAAATGTCCCAGAACAAAGGTTTAAATAAATCCCAAGGTCCCTGTCCCAAAAATCTCAAAGAACAAAGGTTTGAATAAAATGTCCCAATAAAGGTCGCTGTCCCAAAAATCTCAAAGAACAAAGGTTTGAATAAAGGTCCCTGTCCGAAAAAATATGTCCGAAAAAATGTGCCTAAACAAAGGTCCTTGTCCGAAAAATGTCCCTATAAATGTCCCTGTCCGAAAAAATTTCCCAATAAAGGTTTGAATAAAGGTCCCTATCCGGAAAATGTGATAGAAAATGTCGCAGAACATAGGTTTGAATAAAGGTCTCTGTCCGTAAAATATAGAATGTCCTAAAACAAAGGTTTGAATAAATGCCCTATCCGAAAAAATAGTGTCCCAGAACAGAGGATTGTAATACAGGTCCCTGTCCGAAAAATGTCGCAATAAACGTCCCTGTCCGAAAAGATGTTAGAAAAATGTCCCAGAACCAAGGTTTGAATAAAGGTCCCTATCCGAAAAATGTCTCCGAAAAATGTCCCAGAATAAAGGTCCTTGTCCGAAAAATGTCCGAAAAATATCACAGAACAAAGTTTTGAATAGGTCTCTGTCCGAAAAATGTCCCAATAAGGTCTTGTCCTAAAAATGTCCCAGAACAAAGGTTTGAATAAATGTCCCTGTCCGAAAAATGTCCCAATAAAGGTCTTGTCCTAAAAATATCCCAAAACAAAGGTTTGAATAAATATCCCTGTCTGAAAAATGTCCCAAAAATGTCCCAGAACAAAGGTTTAAATAAAGATCCCTGTCCGAAAAAATATAAAGTGTCCAGGTCCTGTCCGAAAAAAAAAATATAGATTGTCCCGGAACAAAGTTTGAATAAAGGTCCCTGTCCCGTCCCTATATAAGCAAAAGAAAAAATAGAATTGTCCCAAAAAAAAAAGGTTGGAATAGTGGTCCTGCCCCTTTATCACGAGTGACAGAATTATTATCGCTGCTTTGTTTGCACTCATGTATGTAGCTCGTTTTATATTGCATTTGTCCAAGATATTCTAAATACTTCGGAAAGTCCCCTTATCACGAGTGACAAATTATACTTGTTGCTTTGTCTGCACTTCATGTTTGTGGCTCCTTTTATAGTGCATTTTGCCAAGATGTTCTAAATACTTGGGAAAAGTTCTGTACGGATTTGTAACTAAATTGAAATGACTCAAGGACAGATTGTCCCGAGAAAAAAGTCTTCGAGTAAAGGTTTTATACATGTGTTATATTAATAATGTTACCAAAATGATTTGCCTCAACGAAAGAGATTGTCCTGAGGAAAAAAAGGTGTTGGAATAAAGTACGCGTGAAGATTTGAATAGAGGCCCTGTCCCTGTATAAGCAAATGAATAAATCTAATTGTCCCCCAAAATAGATTTGCATAAAGGTCCCTATCCCGTTGTAAAACTTATTGCTAAATTAAGTTGTCCATAAAAAAGTTTGAATAAATGTTCCTGCCCAAACAAAATATAGAATGTCCCTGAACAAATGTTTGAATAAAGGTCCCTGTCCGAAAAAATTATAGAATGTCCCAGAACAAAGGTCCTGTCCGAAAAAATATAGAATGTCCCAAAACAAAGGTTTGAATAAAGGTTCATGTCCGAAAAAATATAGTATGTCCCAGAACAAAGGTTTGAATAAAGGTTCATGTCCAAAAAATGTCCCAATAAAGGTACCTGTCCGAAAAATGTCCCAATAAAGGTTCATGTCCGAAAATAAAGGTTCATGTCCGAAAAATGTCCCAATAAAGGTGCTTGTCCAAAAAAATATCCCAGAACAAAGGTTTGAATAAAGGTTTGAATAAAGGTCCCTATCTGGGACATTCAGAACAAAGGTCCATGTCCGAAAAATATCCCGGTCCCTGTCCGAAAAAATGTGCCAGAACAAAGATTTGAATAAAGGTCCCTATCCGGGACATTCAGAACAAAGGTCATGTCCGAAAAATGTCCCAATAAAGGTCCCTGTACGAAAAATATCCCAATAAAGGTCCCTGTCCGAAAAATGTCGCAATAAAGGTCCTGTCCGAAAAATGTCCCAGAACAAAGGTTCCGAAAAATGTCCCAATAAAGGTCCATGTCCGAAAAATATCCAAGTACAAAGGTTTGAACAAAGGTCCTTGTCTGAAAAAATATAGAATGTCCCAGAACAAAGGTTAGGTTTGAATAAAGGTCCCTGTCCGAAAAAAAATATAGAATGTCCCACAACAAAGGTTTGAATAAAGGTCCCTGTCCGAAAAAAAAATAGTATGTCCCAGAACAAAGGTTTGAACAAAAATGCTGTCCGAAAAATGTCCCAATAAAGGTCCATGTCCGAAAAATTTCCTAGAACAAAGATTTGAATAAAGGTCCCTGTCCGAAAAATGTCCCAAAACAAAGGTTTGAATAAAGGTTTCTGTCCGAAAAATGTCCCACAACAAAAGTCCCAGGACAATGGTCCCTGTCCGAAAAAATATAGAATGTCCCAGAACAAAGGTTTGAATAAAGGTCCCTGTCCGAAAAAATATAGAATGTCCCAGAATAAAGGTTTGAATAAAGGTCTCTGTCCGAAAAAATATAGAATGTCCCAGAACAAAAGTTTAATGAAGGTCCCTGTCCGAAAAAATATAGTATGTCCCATAACAAAGGTTTGAATAAAGGTCCCTGTCCGAAAAATGTCCAAACAAAAAAATATAGAATGTCCCAGAACAAAGGTTTGAATAAAGGTCCCTGTCCGAAAAAATATAGTATGTCCCACAACAAAGGTTTGAATAAAGGTCCCTGTTCGAAAAATATCCAATAAAGGTCCCTGTCCGGAAAATGTCCCAATAAAGGTCCCTGTCCGAAAAATGTCCCAAAAGGTTTGAATAAAGGTCCCTGTCCGAAAAATGTCCAAGAACAAAGGTTTGAATAAAGGTCCCTAACAAAGGTTTATTCGGTTTGAATAAAGGTCCCTGTCCGAAAAATGTCCCAATAAAGGTTCCTGTCTGAAAAATGTCCCAAAATGTCCCAGAATAAAGGTCCCTGTCCGAAAAATGTCCCAAAAAATGTCCCAGAACAAAAGTTTGAATAAAGGTCCAATGTCCGAAAAAATATAGAATGTCCCAGAACAAAGGTTTGAATATAGGTCCCTGTCCGAAAAAATAGTGTCCAGGTCCCTATTCGAAAAAAATATACATTGTCCCGGAACAAAGTTTGAATAAAGGTCCCTGTCCCGTCCCTATATAAGCAAGAGAAAAATTAGAATTGTCCCAAAAAAGGTTGGAATAATGGTCCTGCCCCTTTATCACGAGTGACAGAATTATTATCGCTACTTTGTTGCACTCATGTATGTAGCTCGTTTTATATTGCATTTTGCCAAGATATTCTAAATACTTGGGAAAGTCCCTTTATCACGAGTGACAAAATTATAATCGTTGCTTTGTTTGCACTTCATGTCTGTGGCTCGTTTTATATTGCATTTTGCCAAGATGTTCTAAATATTTGGGAAAAGTTTTGTACGAATTTGTTACTAAACTGAAATGACAAGGAAAGATTGTCCCGATAAAAAGGCTTGGAGTAAGGGTCTTGTCCCATTATATACAAATAAAGACCATTATACACAAATAAAGAATTACCCTCACCCGCTCATAAATCTAACTAATGAGATTTGGTTTTACTCGTGTCTATGAAACCAAATATTGCATTTTGCCAAGATCTTTTGTTTGTGGCATATTTTTAATATTGCATTTCGCCAAGATCTTTCACTTATTTGGAAAAACAAGTTGTAAAACTTGTTGCTAAAATCGAGTTGTCCCAAAACAAAGGTTGAATAAATCTAATTGTCCTTAAACAAAGGTTTGAATAGAGGCATTGTCCCTATATAAGCAAATGAAAAAATCGAATTGTCCCAGAAAAAAAGGTTGGAATAAAGGTCCGGCAAATGAAGAGTTTGCCACACTCACGAGTGACAAAAATATTATCGTTTCAATGTCGGTACTCATGTATGTGGCTCCTTTTTACATTGCATTTTGCCAATATATTCTCAATACTTGTGGAAAAGTTCTGTATAATTTTGTTACCAAAATTGAATTTACTCAACGAAAGACTTGCAATAGAGGTTTGTTGCTAAACTAGATTGTCCCGAGAAAACAAAAAGGCATGGAGTAAAGGTTCTTGTCCCATTATACCCGGCCCCGAGTGAAGCGACCAAAATGTTATGATGAGATTGTGTTTTACACGTGTTTGTAAAACCAAATATTGCATTTTGCTAAGATTTTAGAGGGTTTTTTGGATTGTTGCTAAATCGAATTGTCCCATAACAAAGGTTTGAATAAAGGTCCCTTTCCGAAAAATTATCCCAAAACAAAGGTTTGAATAGAGGTGCCTGTCTCTAAATAAGCAAATAAAATAAAATAGAATTGTCCCAAAAAAAGGTTTGAGTAAAGGTCATGTCCCTTTATAAGCAAATGGAGAGTTTATTATATTTGTTTATGTACATCTATGTTTCGTACTGTTGATGGTTATTCGGTTTAGTCTGTTGGAGATTATAGTTTGAATTGTTGAACTGTGTCCAGAATTTTAATTTCTGTTTCTATTTTGCCTAGGACTGGTATGAATGGGAACTGTGTGACTATTAGTGTTTGAAACTGAGTTAATTTAGGAATAATAACCTGTTTGTATCACAGATGTTTTGTTTGGGCTGCAATTTGTTAAGCTAGAATCATTGAGTAAAGTAGCAATCCAATTGGCTGACTAATTCCAATGTCTTGTTCTACCTGTGTGTTAGCTGCATACTTTGTTTTAGCTGTCAAACAGAATTTATGAGACAAATTAAGATCCTCATGACTTCAGTTTAGTTGTAATGCTGTAATAGTAATATTATCTAACAGAGAGTTTGTTTGATTAAACAACGCATACACCAGATAGATCATGAGAGAAACAACTAGTTACCATGGAGGTAATTCAGTGGACAGTTGTGTACAAAGATGAGTTTGAGAATGAAAATAGCAGCATGCTTGTTGGTGTTCTTTGGGCAGAAAGGCCATTTGAAGATCTGTATGCATTTGGATGATTTCCACCTTATTGCAACGTAGGTAATTGGGAAACAGAACGAGATGAACGATAAATCAAAGGCCATATTTGTAGCATGTGAAGAAGACATGGAGGAAGCTTTATATGCAGTAAAGCTTGGGATTTGGACATTCTGGCTTATGAACTGTGTAATGAAGCAAGAACCTGACCTTGAGGCTCCTCAGTTTGCAGAATCTCTTTAACAGGTTTACAAATGCTGCCTCGAAATATTTTGTATATATATATATATATATATATATTTTGTATTATGATTATGTTATGTTCGCGAGTGATTCTTAAGGAGTTTGTGTAAATGCTGTTTTAAATGGTAATCTTGACCCTCTTATTGCTGCTCACTTGAATTACAGACTAACTAGTATATAGTACACTGTAAATTAATCTCTATTTTTTGTTCAATATCAGCCTTTTTTTTTCCCTGGGATTATTGGTTGAATATATATATTATGTATTTTTAATTGTCAACATATTTGCCGTTTTTTAATTGTGATTTATTAGTGCTTATTTTATATCTTTTATATTACATTATATTAATTTGTTTATAACTAAATCTCGTATTAATTCAAAGTGGATGGAGGAAGCATCATATAATATAGGAATAATAAACGAATCTCTCCATTTATGTCGGAATCCAAATAAAATATTATATATCGAATCAAATTTTCAATGATCTTATTCCATAATAGTATTTGAATGTAACTAGAAATTGAATAAGATTCTTTTGAATGTTTAGTTCATGCATATTTAGTAAGGAATTAAATTTAAAGTTGAAAACTTCATTCACTTAACCTTATTCTTCTAATATCCATACTTAAAAAAGCTAATATTTTTTATATACTCATTATAGAAAAATGACCTAACATTTAGAGAGAATGTCCTGCCAGGTTCTAAAATCGGATTCCTTGAGAAAAGGAGTAAAAATACTAACAAAAAAAATGCAAAAAGAACCCTGTGATTTAAATTTCTTATTTGGGGTCCAATATATTTTTATTTTAAATTTTGATTTATTTCTCAAAATTTAAGCAATCTTACCAAATACAATAATATAATCAAATCAATCAAATTACGTCGTGGCAAACAAATCAAGTCATAATGTAATTTAAATCGAATCAAAAAATAAAACTTAGAAAATAGTGTGAAGACCGATGTAACCCTAAAAGAGAACAAAATTAGGGAATAAAATACACAAAACCTTATTAAGGAATGCAAGATACAAGGGCAAATTCGTCATTTAATTTCCGTTCACCAGCCAATAAAACGATAGCCGTTGCTCAACAACCATTGATTCAAGAACACACACATACACACACACTCACTGTGTGTAATAAATAAATCTCGATTCGGCTAGCTTTTGGACTTGTTGTAAGAAAGGAATATGGCAACTATCAAGTAAGTATTCTCATAATTAAGGGAATTTTGTATTTGTTCATCTCGTGTTCTTTTGTAATTGGTTAATTTGAATCAAGATTTACTAGAATTCAAAGATGACGATGAAAATTAGTTGAATAAAAGTTCATCTTTTTTGCTCTATGGAAAGGTACTAATGGGCTCAATCTATTTTTGTATCATAGTGTGTCTAGTATTGGGTTTCAGATTTTAATCAACCTGTTGAATTTTTACGTATGCAATAAATTTTTTTACAAGTGTAAAGATCTTCTTTTCTTAGATTTGAACTTCAGTCCGGTAGCAGGATTAGATTGATGGAGAGTTCCCTTGATTTGGGACAGAGGATTTGAATGTGGAGAATGGTTTGAGGGGTTGATGAAAAAGTTTACTGATAATTGATAGTCGAAAAGGGCATCATCTTGTAGTTTCGTTTATTTCCGATGATGTTGTGCAAGACATGTCACCAAATTAACGGCTTTCTTTAACCGGTTGGAACTTTAAAAAAAAAAAACGCCAAAAATAGCATTTTGTGGGGCTACTTTGGCAAGTTTGTAATGATGCAACTAAAAATGCAACATGATATTATGTGGAACCAATTGTGCAATTTTCCCTAGAAGAACTGTGGTTTTACGACTGTAGTTTTACTAACTGGAAGCTTTTATGATTCTCAGGCTGTGATAAATCTATGCTCAAATACAAAAACTTTTTTCTGAGGCCGGATTTGGTTGGCGTGTCAAGCTTATATAAGAGGGAATGCTTATTTCCCTCTAAATCTACATGGGCATCTTCTTGCTTGAATGCAGTTGATCTCATAACAACTAAAAAACTGCACTCTCAAGGAGAAATAGAAGAAAAAGGTGTAGTAAATGCTTAACTACACTTTTGGTTAGTGTATATAGTTAGTAAATCTGATAATTTTCTAAATTTAGGTCATCAATATATAGGTTTTAGAGATACGAAGCTTTCATCTGAGGTTGTGAAACCGATGGATAGCAATATGATGACCGAAGAAAATACACGTCAATCAACATATGATACTGCCATGGACGCACTTTCTTCACTCATTACTAGCAAAAGAAGAGGTGATGGATTACCGATAAGTGGTAAATATACAAAAATGGAAAGGATGTCAATGTATGTTAAGGTAACATTGTGGAGAGACACTTCATTTCTGTTATACTGTGCAAAATGATGTGAAATAAATTCGTATTTTTGTTGCAGATTTTGGATTTGGAAGAGACTATAGCTAGCCTCAAAATTATCCATGTTTCTGGAACTAAAGGAAAGGTATGACTGTTATAATTGTCTATTTTTTTGTTGATTGAAAAGAATCATATTATACATATTTTGTTACTTAGACTTTTCATTGACAAAGACTTCCACACTTGTAACTGTCATAAATCAACTGACTTCCGTAAAAACCGTAAAGCGCTATATGTTAAAGGGGTTTTCTGAATACTGTTCAGTTATATCCCTTAGTCAGCTTGAAATTAATAAAACATCAAATTTATTATCTCCTTCATAATATTTGGCATTCATAAGAAGATGAATCAGTTTTCAATCATGCGAATTTGGATCTTGACTGTTATCTTCCTTTGCATTGAATCCTGTTAAAAAAAGGAGAATCTTGGTAGAATTTCAGTGAAATCATTCTATTTCAGACTTGGAATTTGTTAAAATTTGTGAAGTTGTTTACCCTATTTTGCTCTTTAAGTTTTCACCTCTCGTATTTCAGGGTTCGACATGCTCATTTTGTGAGGCAATTCTGAGAGAGTGTGGATTCAGAACTGGATTATTTACTTCTCCTCACTTAATTGATGTGAGAGAAAGATTTCGTCTTGACGGGTCAGCCTTTAAATGCTTAATTATTTTGACCTTGAGAAGTATAACTAGCTAATTGTAGCTTAGTACAACTAAACAAGCTGTCCCGATTTATTAATAAAAGTATCATTAGCAACATATGTGTTGTATACATAAGAAAACACACTATCACACATATAGAGAGTGTTTTAAGGCAATGTCTTATTCAACGTATAATGAAGATTATAATGGAGTAGGATATTCGTATTGCATTATATTTGACTTAAATATATCATTAAGCTTAGAATGTAAGATTCTTTGAGTAATTTGCTTACATCGTGATTTAAATATTTATTGTTATCTATGGTCATTATCTATTGTGTCGCCTTATTGTCTTGTCTCTGGCTAATAGGTTGGATATAACCGAAGAAAAATTCCTACATTACTTTTGGGAATGTTGGAATCAGCTGAAGGTATCCTTATAAACGTATTCTGTCATTGGTCCACATTATAATTTAATTGCCAGCTATGGAGATAACTAATCATGGAAAATTTTATTTTTGCAGGGGATTGTCACAGATGATTTGCCTATGCCTCCACTATTCCAGTTCCTAACCCTGTTGGCCTTCAAAATATTTGCATGTGAAAAAGTAGGATCTCTCTCTCTCTCTCTCTCTCTCTCTCTCTCTCTCTCTCTCTCTCTCTCTCTCTCTCTCTCTCTCTCTCTCTCTCTTTATATATATATATATTTATATATATATCTCGACAAATGTAATTAATTACAATTATGGTTTGGGATACCTAGAATTTCCCAGTTCTTAATTACAGGGTAAGTTGTTTGTAACATTTGTTATGATTTTTTTTAGTTTTTTGTAAATTCCATTCCCATGTACTCTGTATTTCTGTTTAATTTCACATTATTCTTATAACAGATGTTTTGTTCTCAGGTAGATGTTGCTATCATTGAAGTTGGTCTTGGAGGAACCAGAGACTCGACCAATATTGTAATAAATTCTACCTTTACTTGCTCTTCTTTATAGTCAACTTTGTGCTTATTTTTAACTGCACAAAGTGAAGTTTACTTAGTGATTGAAGCAATAGCGCGGAAATCCATTATATATATATATTTTGGCAAAGTATGTTAAAACATAAGTATTCAATGTTTGTGTGATAAATCGAGCAGATCAAGAGCCCTGTTGTCTGTGGTGTTAGTCCGTTGGGCATGGATCATATGGAAATATTGGGTACGTTATTCTTGAAAGGAAATTATATACTAAACGTTATTTTATTTCCATCTTTTTGTGCATTATTGAGAGTTATTTGCCTTCAACTATAATAATAAATGCAGGAGACACTCTAGAGCAGATTGCTTCTCACAAAGCCGGAATTTTTAAGGTACAAGCGTTTTAAACCAAAACACTTTAGCTCCACTTGTACTTTATCTTAAATTATTTATGGCCTAGTTCTTTTGAAATTCCGTTTGGCAGTTTCCCTTTTCGAGTATTTTCTGAAATGGTGTTGATGCCTTCTCTGGTACTGAAGCCTCAGGTTCCTGCATTCACGGTACCACAATTATCCGAAGCAATGGATGTTCTTCAAGGGAGGGCCCGCGAACTAACGGTATTTCTCCATTTTTTTATTATTGGGATTATTTAGGGGTGGCAATTGGGTGGGTTGGGTTGGTTTTGGGTCGGTTCTAGCATGGTTTCGTTCTAAAATGAGTTGGGTTCTTAAATGGTTTTTAAGAAGGAACCAACTCAACCCAAAAGGGAACCAAAATCAACCCGAAAGGGAACCAAGCCCAACCCGACTCAATACCTTACATTTTGTTCTTTAATTTTAGATTATTAACAAGCAAGCGATTTGGGCCTAAGTTGAAATTAGTTGGACCCAACTTGGAACCAAGTAGGAACCGAATAAAATTTTCTTAGGAACCAATTCAACCCAAATTGGATTGGAACCGTGGTTCCGGATCCATTTTGCCACCCCTAGGATTATTATATACATACCCTTCACTGTTAATTACGACGAGCCCCTTTGAGGCCTTGCAAATTACCAAGAAGCCCCTGATCCTGACAACTCGATAAACAGGGGTGAAATTGTAATATACTATATTTACAGAGTAAGTTATGGTAATTTCTCAAACCTCAGGGTGTTTCTCGTAAATAGGGTCGTGAGGGGTGTCTAATATACTGTACATGCATGAGTTTTATGTAAGGCAATTTGACTCTTTATGTTCTTGCTGTAGGTCCCGTTAGAAGTTGTGGCCCCACTTGATAGTACAAAGTTGCAAGGGCATCAACTAAGCTTGTCTGGTGATCACCAATACACAAATGCTGCCCTTGCCGTTGCCCTTTGTAAAAGTTGGCTACGTAATACAGGAAATTGGGAAAAGCTATTTGAACATGTAAGTTAAACTCTATCTTATGCCATATTTTTGCAAGTCTTTCTTGTTTGTATAGATTTTTCTGGTCTTCATATTAAACAGCTAAGGGTGTGTTTGGATTGAGCGATTTGTATTTGAGGAGGAAATTTGGAGGAAGTATTTGAAATAGCACCTAAAATGGAGTCATTTGAAATCCACCGTAGTTATGGAGAAAATAGCTCAAAGTGAATGTCGAATGACTTGAAATCTATTATAACTTGGATACATCCAAACGAACATCATGGATTTGTTTACGACTTTGAAATCCATAGATTTCAAATCCTTCAATCCAAACACCCCCTAATATAATTTGAACAATTAATCAGGCTGACGTGGAAGATAATTTGCCCGAGCCATTTCTGAGAGGTCTGTCAACTGCACGTCTTTCTGGAAGGGCTCAAATTGTTCACGACTCTTCGGGGGATTTGGTTTTCTATTTCGATGGAGCTCATAGTCCTGAAAGCATGGAAGCTTGTGCAAGATGGTTCTCAAGTGCTGTGAAAGACGGCATAAATCGATCATCAAGTTCATCATTTCCTTCTAAGGTTCATCTTGGTGAGAATGGTTCAGACAAAGTCTCCAAGCAGGTAAGATTTTGTAATGATCTTTGTACATAGTGACAAGTGGTTAATTGTCTGAATAAAGCACAAATCAAGAATATTTATATTTCAGATTCTGTTATTCAACTGCATGGATGTTAGAGATCCCGAAGCTCTTCTTCCAACACTTGTTGATACATGCGCTTCATCAGGTTACTATTAGGGGCACGTTTATGAACTTCTAGAAGTTTTAAATTCAAAAAACCGGTTCGATTATTATGTAACGTACGAGGCCTTGTATTTCAGGTACTTATTTCGCAAAAGCTATTTTCGTCCCGAGTATGTCGACATATAGCAAGGTCACTTCTGCGTACACGGCCATCCCTCTACAGACCCCGTCAAGGGATTTAACGTGGCAGTTTAAACTTCAGAGAGTATGGGAGAAGATTATTCATGGAAAAGGTCACCTCTTAGTAAAGTTGCTTTTCGAAATTTACAACTTTTTATTTATTATTATTATTATTATTATTATTATTATTTAGGTATATTATGTAGATACATGTATGAGACTCTGCTTACGAAAAATACCTCGAAACTTGTGAAGTTACAATTAACTTCCCCTATTTCTCGAGTTTTCGTGATTTGTGTCCACAAGGCTCTTGTAGTTTGTGAAATCCCAGGGGGCTCGTGGTAATTACCCAATAAGTAAAGGGGTTGCATGTAATTATCCTCGTTAATTTTTTTTTTGTGCGTTTATTGAGTTCAACTTGTAGGCAGCTATTATATCTCTTTTCTTGCAGATGCCGTTTGCGAGATTTCAGAGAGAAAATTTCCCGAGAATACTCCACCTCAGAGGTTTATTCACACTGATGCATCAAATTGCAGTCCTTCTGATGGACATTTTGCTTGTAGCACTGTGGTTTCGTCACTTCCAATGACGATCAACTGGTTAAGAGATTACGTTAAACAAAACCCGTCATTTAGAATCCAGGTAAAACGATCCAAAAAAGTATTTAAAAAGCGTATATTGTGAGTTATGAAGATTATGTTTGCTATCAATTCTTGACTGTTTTTTGAAGTTTAATGTTAGCTTTAGTAGAAGATACTATGGGATAATTACATTTTTGGTCCCTTATGTTTTAATTCTTTACAGTTTTGGTCCCTTGAGTTTTAATCTTTTCCGTCTGTTTTTTCTCCGTTTGTTGACTATTTGCGATGCTTGATTTATAGGTTCTTGTGACGGGATCGTTACATTTGGTTGGAGATGTATTGAAGCTACTGAAGAGATGATTTAAGAACAAAAGGTTGGAGGAAAAACAATCTTCAGATACATCATTGATTAGCCCAAAAAATGTGGGTAAATTGCTTATACTTTTTTTAAAAAAAAAAATTTTATTTATTTATACTATTTTTTGACATTGAGTTTGTCAAAGATTTAGTTTTTGATCATGTGGAGAATAAATATCTTTATTAATGAACAATAAGAAGATTATCATTGTTCTAATTTGATGGTTCATGTATCTCTTTATATAGTTTTATCTTAATATACATTGATAATCTAGTTTTTAGGCCGTAAAATGAAGTAATGAATTTAATGACACAATTTTCATTATATAAGAAGACACTATATTGTTCATCAAGTATAATATAGAATAATGATTAACTTTCTTATAGGGAAAAAAAATATATTCTTCTCTAAATTCTCGCCTTATCAAATATTTCACTTTCCTCCTCATCTCTCTCTCAAGACTCAATTTTCTTCTCCGTTTCAACTTCGACCCGTTAGCCCGGTCCACAAACTGCAATGGTGAACCAGCCCAATCCATCAACCATGCGGGTCAAATACTTGGCTGGAGACTTCAAGTTCAACTTCGGGTCGGATCTTCACCCCAAGGTCGGTTTTACAAAGGTGCATGGCAATTGTATTTACATGCATGTAATTATATTCATATATATTTACATGCATGTAATTCCTTTCAACTTTTTTTAGGAATTAACAAAAAGATAATGCCACCATTTGCTTTACTTTTTTACGATTATATATCAAACAACACAAGCATTAAGAATAAATATACAAAATACCCACCACTAAACATTGAATTTTAAAAAAATTTAAAAAACAATCTTTTTATAACATCATGTGGTAAATAAATTTCACTAGTTATTGTCATTGATATTACACTAATGAACAATACAAAATCCAAAAAAACACACATTTTTGTAACCTCATCAACTTTCCATCCATATTTCTAAGCCATCACCTTAGCCGTAGGCTTATACTGAGTCTGCACGCCCCGAACCACATCGACCCGAAACAAACACGACCCGGTAGATGGATTCATTGTGATCACCTTCCCGAGCCCTTTAAACCAACACTTGGTCTCTACTTGAAAATTGAACTGAAAATACATATTAAACGCGTACGATATATTCCCCGCGAAATCAAGCTGGCTACACGACCCGCCCGGGGCTAGACTCGTACAATCCGATCGATCGCAAGCGAATTTGAATTGATTAATCACTTCACTCAAATTTGTATTATCCCCATTGTAAACACACCATCTCTCAGGCATTCTCATGATCCCTTTAGCCCGGGTCGGGTAAATATCCCGGCCTTGACCCGATAAATCGATCTTGAATTTGGGCTCACCGTTGCTTCTATATATGCCCCAATGCCTCGCGAATGGCGAAAGATAAGGCATTCGATTTTCGTCCGTCAAACAATGCACAAATATGTCTATGGGCACACCGGGCCTCATCGGTGTCCCCTTGTGGCTCACGACGAGCGGCAAAAGGCTCTTGTAAAAACGCTCCGCCATGTCAGCGGTGGCGTACGGGTACCCATCGGTGGGCCACCCCACCTGGCCCACCACGATCTTGACGTTGTGGACCCCGGCTTTCTGTAGGGCCCACACGAAGGAGTCGTACAAAAATTCAAACGCGTTCGTGTAGACGTGTCCGTTCACGTCGGTTACGACGGTGGTGGACTTGTTGTCCGCGAATGCGAAACTGATGTCGAGGTTGTGTTCGGTGATGAACGAAATCGGGAACATTTCGAGGATGAAAGGGGCGTCGTTTTCTTCGAGATAACGGATAAATCGATAGATGACGTCATCGATTTCGTCGAGAAATTCGGCGTCGGAGGGTTTTGTTAGATTTGGCTTCAGTATTGCATGGGGTTGAGGGATGGTTACTTTGATTTTGTCATTTAAACCAAGTTCCTTTAGGTAATCGTTTACATATATCATACTGTCCACTATGGAATTCAAGAACTTTTTGTTGTCTTTATTGCCCCAAAATGCATAGTTTCCAATGTAAATGTTCCTGCAAAATAGTTTCGAAATAGTTTAAGATGCTTGATTGTTCTCAAGGTTCAAAATTTCGGTTCTAACCTAAGTTTCGGATTGTCAAAAATTAGAAACGTTTCGAAACGTTTCGGAAAAGTATGAGAAAATTTGTAAAAATGAGAAAAAAGACGGAAACAATGTGAAATTTCAGTAAACAACAAATGCTATCTATATTATTTTTAAAAATCAATATTTTGTTATAAAATTTATACATGTACACCAATAGTTGATAAAAATTTCAATAACGAACTAAGTGATAATATTGGATTCAAATTTAGCGCTCTCATAACATATAATCGACAAAGTTCAAGCAACTTAAATTATAAAATACAAAATTGTAAAAGTGTTATGGTATATATTTTTAAATTATTAAAAAAATTGATCATATAACATTATAGTCAAGTAAGTTCTAAGAAAATTGTAAAGTAATATCTTAGCATTTTGTGTTTTCTTAGGTGCGTATTTGAATATAAATAAAATTGTCTATGATTTCGTTAATTAATTATTTAGAACTTATCCGATTATATTTTTGAATTAATTTAGTAAATAATTAGATTTATGACTCTTTTTGTTCTTTTCCTTTTTTTTATTCACTATTATACTCTATCCGGAAAAGAATTAAGAAACATTCATTGTTTCGTGGAAACTATGGAAACACTGAATGTTTCGATGGAAACATTACGAGTTTTCTTTGAAACATTGTAATTTCGAAACTACTTTATAATTTATTTTTGCTTAGTTGAAAAACGGAAACTTTTCGAACTTTTCGATGGAAAAGAAAGAAACTTTGAACCATGATTGTTCTTACTGTTAAATTATTAAATGAATGAAAAGTCAAATAATAGTAATAATATCTTGTGATGCAATAGAACGATGGTACGAAAACAGTGATATTGTTATTATTTTTTTATTATTGTAACGAATTCAATATTTTGTTTTTATTATTTCCAGCAATGCTATTCATATAATTAATTTTGAACCAATTTAATCATTTCAAACATAGTAATTCCAACGATTTTTAGAAATACAATGACGCGTACGTATTATTTTCACACAAAAGTCTAAACACCTTATTTTTTTCATACATTTAGAAAATAACATTTTAAAACGAATAAAAAAACATAAAAAAAAACTACTATTTTTCCATATCTCTAGATTTATGCATCCAGCATAGAAATTCACCAACAGGGCTAATTGTAAGGCTTTCAATGAGAAATCATTTTAAGAAAAAAACGAATACGGAAAATTGTAATAGTAAGAAATACCTTAAATGAGACGATTATTATGTAATTCCAAAAAAAAAAAAAATGTCGATATATATATATATATATATTATGTACATATAACACGAGGTGTATATTAGTATTACCTTATGTTAGAATTGGGGTACGGTGCGATTCTACGATCGTACCACACTTTTGCCGCCTCCGCGGAGGGTACAATGTTTGAATCGTAGATGGAGACGGTTAGGTCAATCCCACTTCCCGCAAAGGCTTGTAATATATCTTCCTGGCTATTGTAAATTCTTGCCTTCGAAATACCATTTTGTAATAGCAGATCCACCACTTGAGATGGGATCAATCTTTGAGCACTTGTTCTTCCCCAATTCATACCTATAACGGCTTCTACGCCTTCGTTTGAAAACAAAATTATCAAAAAATATGCAAAATGGATCATTTTTAACGAGGCCATGTCAAAATATGTTAGGCCAAATATGAGATCATTTCTCAATTTGGAACTGCATGAAAAGTTACGTATCGAAAGATTTTTATTTTTTTTTTTTGTTTTCAGGGGAAGATTTGAGATTTTCGCGGAAAATGTGAGATGTATATGTATTTTGGTGTCTTTTTTTTTTTTTTATAACGGTTGAATTGAGGAAAAAAATGGATTTTTTTTTTTTGTTTTCCTAAAATAGTAGAAGCTTTCGAATAACTATCTCACGTCTATCACACTTTCCAAATATGAAATACCTAAAACATTTTTCAAATTGTAATTACATGACAAGTGTAATTTACTTACTTTGTAAATAAACATGGGTTCAATCAAGGTGCTTTGTAAATCACCTGAAAAATCTAAAAATGAAAAAAAAATTTTGAAAAAATTAAGGGTATAAAAAGAGACACTAGGGTTTGAACATATTTATATCTATACTATTCTAAAAATATACCGAGTTCTGTATATTTAATATTTAATTAGCAATCCCTTGGAGATCGATCTCTTGTTCTTTTGATTGGGACTCTTGTTTCTAAGACAATCCGAAAAAAAGAACATGTGGGTGACTAACAACCCGAGAATCACTGGTTAAAATATGCCATATCAGGTCTATTATAACTCGTGAGCTGGCTCAACTCTACTTATACCCTAGAATAGAATATATGCGTTAAAATATAAGCCCTTAAATTTTCACATAAACTTAGTCTCTAGCTACACAAATTTTTGCATAGCTCACAAGAGATAAAACTCTACCAATCGTCTCTATTCCGGTTTTAGACCGATATCGAGACGAGCACCTGCAAATAAGTATCATAAGAAAGCATCTAAAGCAAAGACAACTATTAGGCCACAAAGATCACAACAAAAAACATCCATAAATGATAAAATTATCCTCAAAATTCTCCAAAAAAAACTAACAAGAAACTACAACAAAGAAACTAAACTCCCCATTTCGCTACAAAGTTGACGCATATTGTATACCTTTTTCCCCCCACTAATCAAAAGGCGCAAACAAAATCAAACCAAACGAAACTCAACAACGCCTTTTCACGAACATGCTTCTACGGGTCCCACTTCCGCCCCGTTGGAGTAAAAATATCCCACCCCCTGTGATGACGTCTTCGCCCCTCTCCACCATACGCGGCTCTATGGCCACCTCCGTTATTTCTTGGCCTATAACGGTCATTTCCACGAGCCCTCGAAAACCCGTCTCTCGAAATGTACCTATTACCATGGTTATCGTTCGGTGGGCCCCAATACGCCGTCTCGTACGCGGGCCCCGCCTCATAATTGCTATTGTTATTCAAGCCTCCAAAACCGCCGTTAAAATAATCGCCCCATCCAGTTGGGACGTAATTGGTATTATAATTCCAGCTTCCCCAACCGTCGCTGGGGTAATATCCCCATCCCGGGGGCCCGTTATTAAACGACGAATTATTATTTGGAACTTCGAAATTTTGCCCACCGTCACCCCATCCATGTGGCGCGTTATTAAACGAAGGATTATTATTTGGAACTATATAATGATCTTCATTTTCGCCCCACCCCGTTGGTGGTGGCTTTGGGAGAATAGCATCGCCGAAAATAATAACGGGCTCGTGATTATTATCCTCCGTTGTGCTAGATATCACGAGTTTGTTTTCAAGGTCTGATAAAAGTTTGGGATCGATTTTTGTATTATCCCAATCGATTTTGTCGATATAAATATCTGGGTCCGGTAACGGGATATCGCACGGGAGGCCTTGTATTTTCGCCAAAAAACGTTTTTTCTCGTTATGGAAAGTTTCCTGGACTGCAGAGTCGTCCCAGTTGATCACGTTTTCGTAAATGTGGATAAATTTCTTTATCTGTAATAGTGTTGCCCAGTCCATTGAACCAATCTCTTTGCAAAATTGCTTTTCCCATGAAGGCACAGTGGGTTGCCAAATACCTGCAGAAAATAACGAAAACCGAACAAATTATGAGATTTTCACGATAATTTTCTGCACATCGAGAACTAAAATTAATTGCCAACCAAAAAACGACAGCATTATGATAAATGGTGACGATATAAATTGATTAAAGATATATATATATATATATATATATATATATACATGGCAACTCGAGAACTCGTTAAGATTCGAATAATAACTGGCACAAAAACGACAAAAATACATCTTGATGAAGCATGCAAAAGAACGTAAGTCGTCGTTTAAGCTTCATGCAAATCCCATGTATTATGTTTCACAATTCACCAACTTCATAAAATCACCAAAAACATCGTATTTTCGTAAATTCCAGCTTCTAAACCTCGCAATATATTTCAAGAAATGATGAATGGTTGAGTTTTAGAGTAAATGACAGTACTAAATCAGCTCAAAGAATTTTAAAGAAAATCTTTACTAGCTCACTGGAATCAGTGACCTATATAACTTCAAAATTTATGCATAGAATATTGATAGCTTCAATTTCCAAATACAATGGACAAATCACCATCAATAATCAAGTAAAAATATCAATGATTTAAAAGGAACAAAAAGATCTATGATTTTGACAGCACAAAAATTATCATACATATAAAAGAGTGGAAGAAGCAGGAAAAAAGCTTTACCACAGACAGGATTTTTCTATAAAATTACAGCATATTAAGAATTAAGTTATAAAGAATTGACCTCCTTTTGACAAAAAAATTATAATTATAAAAATAAGAATCAATAACATAAACCACAAAAAACTAAACTACATATAAACACAAACACAACATCAAAAAAACCCACATTCATCTTAAACCACAAAATTTACACAAAAGAATTATCTTAAAATAAATCTACAAACCTTATACATAAATTACAGTCACACACACACACACATGAAAAAAGAAAAAAAAAATAAGTAAAGAAATAAAATCAAGAAGATCAATTAAACTTATGTATACCTCGAGGTGGTTTTTTGTCATATGATCTCTTCTGATTATCCCACTTTTGTCTCCTCCAGTTCTCCATGATCACACCTCCAAGAACCTCTTCAAAAAAAAAAATAATAATAATAACCCAGCAAAAATCTAACTTAATAAACCCAAAAAAAAAATCATGAACATAAAATTCAGTAAATTGAAAATGACGGGCACCTCAAATTCAACAACAAGATTCTCTTTAAAACCCAGAAATTACTGGGTTTTATACTGTTTCAAGAAGAAAAAACAGCAAAAGTAGAAATAATTTTTTTTATATTTTTCCACCTGAAAGGAAATAAATCAGAGAAAGGGGCAGTGAAATTGCTGTCAGGAAAGAGCTTGAAATGGGCTTACGGTGAAGGGGTATTTATAGATGAATTGAACTGGGATTGGGGGGATGATCATTAATGGAAATTTTCAAAAAACGTTTAAAAAATGACAATTATAAATAAAAAATATATAATAATCAGCAGCTTTTAATGAATTTTGGTGTTTTATTTTTAGTCCCTGGCTTTTGTATTAATTACGGGATTGGTGCGGTTGGGTTAGTGATAAGGAGTGAGCTAGTAGGCGGTTAGAATCTTACTCTATTTGGAGCGCGTATACAACACTTTTCTCATCTTTTTTAAATTAATAAATATATATTTATATAATTCACATTTTAAAAAAATATATATTATGCATAGTAATAAAAATGATTAGTTATCTATAGAATCCCGTATAATAAATACCTAATATTGTATGCTCGTCAGTGCGAAATTCTGTTTTTTAGACGTGTTTCGCGACAATCACTTCTGAGAACCACGCGCGTTAAGTTGCGGCAGAAATGACGTTATATGGGTATCAATAAATTTCTTCGATATTTGCTCTTGCAGGAATCACACGTGGTTGACGTTTAATATACCAACTTCCGTTGATTACATGTACACGTGTCTTTTACGTTGCGACTTGACTAGCTTGTTATACTCTCGCAATTACGTCATGATAGTTTCAAGATTGTTATAATTTTGACTTGTCGGGAAGTAAGTATGCTAAATTTTGCAATCATCGAACACTTGTCATGAATTTTTATAATGCATCACAAAAAGAGAAAATATTTTTATATATAAAGCTCATATTATCCAAAATTTATTAGGTTTACTCAGTCAATGTAAATCTCTTTCTCTATATTTATAATACAACATATATTTTTTTCTCGATAGAATTGAGGCGTATTTTTTATCCCAAACTTTTACGATGTACCTTAGTCGTCATAATCAAAAAGTGCAACAATTTAAGCATTGGTAGGCAAAGTGTTTGTGCTCATAATGCAATGACTACAATTTGAGTCGATTCATGAGTCAATAAATAAAATATTCGTTTAGTATTGATACACGTCTAATATATATATATATATTATATAATTATACATATGACAAGTATCATGGTAAATAGAGAGGAGCTTTTAAACTAAATTTGGCATGTAGACTTTATTTGATTTAATTCACGATTTTATTAATAAAATATAATTGTATAAATTCAATAGAACCACGTGTTTTTCTATATTTTCAAAAGTATGAGCAAAACACAATTTTTATTCCTTAATTACGTACTATATTTGCTAGGAAGACTTTTATCCTCATTCCTTAGTTGTTAACAATAATTTATGAAATAATAATCGTAATTTCTTAATTCTTTGACTCTTTATAATAGTTAAACTTGATTACGTGAATAAGAACTAGATTTAATGAGAAAAGTAAATATTTAATAGTGAATCTAAATCTAATCATTCTCTTATGGGGCATATATAATTATTATTAATTATATTTACTTTATCCATCACTTACTATCATATTAAAACTAATTAATTACGCAATTTCAATAATGAGAACTATTGTGACAGTACATCATTACCCATATCTTTAATGGATTCGAAAATAAAATATTTAAATTTTGATTGATCAAATTTACTACTAGAACAATATGATTTTGTGTTCAATAGTAACCAGCCTTTCTAAAAAATTCACTTGAAATCACTTAAATCTTTTACGTTTGCAACTTTTAAATATGAGTGAGATTTGTCAAACTTATCTTGAATATTTTGTCATATATTAGATAGTAATTAAATTTATTATTGAGGCAAATACTATGAATTTCACCTAACGTAATATTTATCAAAAAATAATATTTCAAAAATAAATAAAAAAAGCTACATAAAATTGTCGAGTGTAATGCACGTACCCAAAAGTGAAATATCGGCGAGTGGCGGATAGTTTTATTGAACTGCCAGGATGACGTCTTAGTTGGTGAAAAATGATAAATTTTGTAAATTAAATGTCATAAATACCCTTATAAATTATTCTTATGACTTTTGGGCCCATATTAAATTGCATGGGAGGAATTTGCCACCTGTGAATAAATTATTTACTTTCAACACGTGTTGAGGATCTTGACTGAAATGCCCTTGTGAAAGATGTAAAAGACCAGAAGGCAGGGCTTGAGTCCATGTCTACTAAAACCGAATAAGGGGCATTTTAGACATTTTTACAATTCAACCACTAATATTGGAATTTAGCACACCTGGGAGTGTAAAGACAAAACGTCTGATAAGTTTTTAATCGCTAGGAGCGCATGGCATTTATGAAAAGGGTAGAAACGTCAACCTACATATGGATGGGCAAAAAAAAAAAAGGAAAATCAATTGATTATGCATGAATATTTGTAAAATATAAAATATAAAATATAAATTATAAAGTATGAAAGACTAAAAGAAATTATTATTATTATAAAATGGGCCAAGATGACTGTTGGGTATTATGATATTCATGAGTAAGAATTTAAGCCTGATTTGTATATCTAATGGGTTATTGTATCACAATATTATATATCTAAGCTACTGGTCTAGGCCCAATAAGTTTAGGACTGTTAATTTTTTATTTTTTACATTTTTTTTCTTATTTTGTTTTAATATAAAATATATATTTTTTAAATATTTTTCTTTTCTTTTCTTAAATTAGGAGCATTTAATTTTCAAAAATGAAAATCAAAGAATGAATAAAAATCAAAGACGATCTCCTATCCTACGTGTGCGTTGGATTTTGCCCATGAGCGACAATTTAACCCTGTACATTCTGCCAAATTCGAGCTCAAGCGATTAAATATAATGTTTATTAAAGATAGAGGGTGTTTGTTGCATATTTTAATAAGTCGCGGAGCAAATTGCATAATATAAAAACATTATACATTTGTTTATTTATTAAAGATGAGGGTATCTATTGCATATTTTGATAAATTGCGGAGTAAATTGTATAACATAAAAACATTACATAGGGAAATCAGAAAAAAAGTAGGGATTACGACATTGGAATCTTCCATGGTTTATGCCTACATATTCCTAGTTCATTTTTTGGAAAAGACATTAATACCCCTTCTTTGAATTAGATATTAGAAGTTTTACAATTTTAACTAAATACCATGTAGTGTATTTCTTTCAATCAAGTCAATTTTTTTGGAGGAAAAAAAACTATGTCATGTGTGAATTATTTTTAATTTTATCAAGTCTTTTTTTAAACCTTACTAATAATAGAAATCATATAAACAATTAATTGGTTGAATACTTTTCACAACAATTACACAATGGTAAATTTAGAAAGTTGAAAATGAAATTATGTTTATCATACTCCAAATCATGCATATTTGGAAGAAAATTTGAACTTGGCTTAAATTCATATGCACAAAACAAATAATTATTCATATAATCATATGTGAGTATAATTCACACGTCTTATAATTTATAGGAGAATTAATTGATTATAATCAAAACTTTCCACAAAAGTGTTGAAAAGGAGAAAATATGCCACAAAATATTTCAATAAAATTGCAAAATACCCCATTTTACAACAAATATATTGCAAATAACACCCACGTCAAAACCAATATATATATATATATATATATATATACCAAATTAGTGTGGAAGGGGCAAGATTGTCCTTCACTCAAAACCCCACACTTTATGAGAAAAAAAAAAAAACAATGATAATGTTATAAATTATAATATCTAAAAATCTAAACAAACAACATAAAAAAGAATCAC
Organism: Verbascum thapsus; assembly: GCA_963669365.1. Classification (NCBI taxonomy): domain Eukaryota; kingdom Viridiplantae; phylum Streptophyta; class Magnoliopsida; order Lamiales; family Scrophulariaceae; genus Verbascum; species Verbascum thapsus. Next base: position 25,161,255 of record OY770106.1, read on the forward strand.
AAAATTTTATTTCTCTCCGAACAAAAATTACTATCAAGACTCATGCCAACCCAATGGCCGATGATGTTCTTCCTCTCTCTGATCCTGACCGTCCGTTCAGCTGGAGCTGCGTCGCAGACCGTTCATCTACGTACCACGCCGGAGGATAATATTCGGATGCGGGTCGGCGCACCGTTCAAGATTGCACTGTTTGCTGACCTGCATTTTGGTGAGGACGCGTGGACGGAGTGGGGCCCGCGTCAGGATGTTAAATCTCAGATGGTTATGTCCACTGTACTGGATAAAGAACAACCTGGTGAGAAATGTGATGATAAAAAAAAAAAATTATTATTTGGTGTTTCATAATTTTGAATTTTTTGAGGTATTTTAATTTCAACTTGTTAGAGTTATCCCTAGTTAGTGGTGATAATTCTTTCGGATAGTTATTTTTAGAAGCTCTCGGGATTCAGAGTTTGAGAATTGTGTTTAGTTATAGATATACATGTACTATTGGGAACATTTTATTTGTGGTTTCATATGATTTCACGATTTGCAATTTTGGTCCCATTGGTTATAATTTATAATTTACAAAGTTGCAATTTTTGTTGCATATGACTCAAAAAGTTACAATTTTGATCTGGATGTTGAATAATGGATAGAAAAAAGAGGGTGATTTGCGAATTTTAAACGCCTGGATCAAAATTGCAACTTTGTAATGAATGAGATCAAAAATGAATATTACACACGCACATATATATATATATATAGCGTATAAGTATTGTTATAATTATAGAGACTTAAAAAACCAAGACTCCATAATTATTACTCATTAGCTCAAACTTTTGTATAAAAATTTGCTCTATCAATACATTTTAACACTATCTTGTAATGAACTGGAAATTTGTTGACAGACTTTGTAATATATCTGGGAGATGTCATAACGGCCAACAATATAATGATAACAAATGCGAGCTTGTATTGGGATCAGGCAATTTCGCCCACGAGACTCAGAGGTATACCGTGGTCTAGTGTTTTTGGTAACCATGATGATGCAACATTTGAGTGGCCTCTTGAGTGGTTTTCGGAAACTGGGATTCCTCAAATTCGCTGTCCAGATACAAACGCCTCGTCTGCAGGTGAGTACCGAGTTCTTTTAGATTCTTTAAGGTTGTCTTTGAGTGGCCACTTGTTTGAATACTTTTTCAATAGCTAATGGTTATGTTTGTTCATGTTTCAAAGTTCATTTAAATTGTGATTTGTTGGTTTAACTCTCTACTAGCCTTCTGTGAGCATGTCAGCTATGAGCAACCTAGGCTGGTTTAACTCTGTTTGCTAATGGTTATGTTTGTTTATGTTTCAAAGTTCATTTAAATTGTGATTTGTTGGTTTAACTCTCTACTAGCCTTCTGTGAGCCTGTCAGCTATGGGCAACCTAAGCTGGTTTGCAGGCTATTAATTACACAAGAACGAGGTTTACCCAGTGCGCACCTAATGGTAGCCGTTGTGGTTTCTCCCGTCATAAAAAAAAAGTTCATTTAAATGTGTGTGAAAATGATGTGGTGTTGGTCGTGATTATTTATGTTTCTAGAAACTGGTTGAGATTAGTTTTAATGCGTCAAATCAAATGTGATTTGTCGGTTTATCATGCGTAACTGATTAAATTAGTTATTTTTGGTAGTAATTATGTGATTAAGGAATAGTAAAGTAAGAACGAGAAAGAATAGTTGGTTACTAACGAGAGGCGGTGTCGTGATGAAGAATGCAGTTTCAGAGGGACAACGCGTTTGGAGTTGATGAAAACCGAGACTGAGCAAAACATGTTATCCCACTCTAAGATTGGCCCCGAGACTCTTTGGCCAAGCGTGTCGAATTACGTCCTTAAAATTTCATCATCAACCGATTCTCAAGACGCCATAGCTTACATGTACTTTTTCGACTCTGGTGGTGGGTCCTACCCCGAGGTTATATCCAATGCCCAAGTGAAGTGGTTTCAAAAGACATCCAAAGAGCTCAACTCCAACTCAAGGTAATAGAATTACATGGATATTCGTGAGACGCTAATTACGAAAAACACCCCCGAGTTTTGAGAAATTACCATAACTTATCTCAGGGTTCCTGAAATAATATTTTGGCACATTCCGAGCAAAGCGTATAAAAAGGTGGCCCCGAGGTTTAACATAGGGAAACGTTGTGTGGGTTCGATTTTCTCGGAGGGTGTTGCAGCTCAAAAGGCTGAAATGGGAATTATGAAAGTTCTTGAGAAAAGGCCTTCTGTTAAGGTAAGGCCCCTTCAAACTTTCTATTTGCAAAAACTGGAAATTAGTGATTTGGAGAATTTTGATCAACTTTACTTTAATTGCTTTTTGTTGTTTGGTTTATGATTATGCATTCTTGGGAAAAAAGGTACATGTTTAATCGAGCAGTTTGAATATTTTGTACATATTTTTGTTATTTTTTTTTACTGATCGAGCCAAACACAAAAAGCTGTTCAAATTTTGGTTTAATAAATTATCAAACCGAACTTTTAGTGATCAGATTCGAGCAGCTTGGTTCAATTTTTATCCCTATGCAGGCTGTGTTTGTAGGGCACAACCATGGATTGGACTGGTGCTGCCCATACAAGAAGCTTTGGCTGTGTTTTGCCCGCCATAGCGGTTATGGCGGGTATGGAAATTGGTCGAGAGGGGCTCGAATACTTGAGATCAATGAGAAGCCATTCTCTCTCAAGTCATGGATTAGGATGGAAGATGGAGACTTACATAGTGAAGTCATTTTGAACTCTTGATGTTTCTCTATACTTGGTGTAATTTGTTTGACAAAAAGAAAAATGTTAAGTATGTCGTTTTAGAAACAATAAAATGACTTTGAAGTTGTATATTAGACCAGTGAATAAGTCAAATCGAACTAAACGTGTTATTTTTCAAGTTTTTTTTGGTTTTATTGAGCTCGAATTGAGCTAGTCAAGTAAAAAGGCGGGGATGCTAAAGGTGTCAAGCAGGCCCTATACGGGCCTCATGGGCTGGCCCATTAGGTTTAAGGGCCGAATCGGCCCAATTGATTTCAGCCGATTTGGCCCACTTCAATTATTTTAATTTTTTATTATTATATTATAAATATGTATTTTATCATTTTTATTTCAAAACAAAACATAATACATTTGAAAAAATGTACCTTGAGGTAAGAGTTTAAATTCCCTTACACATTATTTATTTTTTTTTTCCTACAAATTAAAATGTAATAAAATAATCAAAGGAAAAAAAAAGTTAGGCTTCTTTAATAAACAAGCCAGCCATAATTCATAAGTGGCAATTTCAATGTTGATCCCATTACTTAAATTATTTTTATATGGAGATTTAGATTTTCTAAGCTTTATAATTTAATGACAGCGTGGCTGCCAAAGGAAAGATTATATATTCTATCGAACAAAGAAAGCAAGGGTTCTATATTGTAAAGCAGAATGTACAACAGTTATTGCATCATTTTCTTGAGCTCAGACGTTGATTGGGAATTTTTAAAATTTAATGTTTTTTTTAATCTCCTACAGGTTGGTTGAATTATTCAGACAATTCACTTTAAATAATTCTTTTTCTTTTTATAAAGCTTTTGTTGACTGGTTCGTTATAAATTCCTTATCCATTTTCAATTAAGAATAGAAATTGGTTGGACTTTCTAAAAATTATGCAATTGGTCCAAAAGCTGATTTCCGTGGCTAAATTATGACTTTGGTAGATCCCAATAAACTATATAGTATATACTAATCAATAAAATTTAGGAGTTCTCGATAATTTGAATTTAAAATAATTTATATTTATTCATATGAAAAGATTTATATAAGTCAAATATAATAGATTATTATAATTCTATGGAAAGTTAAAATTTTGAAAGTTAAATTGAATATTTAAAATTAAATCAAGAGCCCAAGATTTGAGTCATGATTAACTATTTTGGACCATGAACAGCTAAAAAGTCAAAAAATCAACTTTCTGCTCCTTCTTATTAATTTTTATATATAATTTATTTATTTATGTGTGGGCTCAGGAACAACACATTTTCCAAAGAATTCCAATTGTATGGCCCTCTTGAGGAAATCAATAAATTACATAGTGCGAATATTATATTAATTAGAAAACCAAAGTTTCAAAAGTTTTTTTTTTTTTTTTTCTCTTTTTAACCAAAAGTTTGAAAAGTTTTGACCTCAAAAATAAAGTTTTTATTGAACATCAAGAGTTCGAAACATATTGAGAATGTAGAATTTTGCTACTCTTATGGGGTGTTTTCATTAAAAACTATGATTTACTTCTGAGTATCCGTCGATTTTATAAGGATTTAAATCAGACTAATATTACGACAAAGTTTTGATTTTGAATTCGCTTTAGATAGTGATAATAGCTTAATGTGAACATTATGGTCACAAGTTTAAGAGTATTCTTTTTCAAATAAAAAAGGAAAAAGGAAAAAAAAAATATTAAACATATTCAGATCATCACATTCATTATGGAAACGTTATGGGCGATATTTGGAGTCTTGGGACTCTAATACAAATATAATTTTACTTTCTTATATATTAACTCTCTCTCTATATATAAATAATTGTGATTGTATTGAAATTTTGAATCTCGAAATTTCGTAATTGTAATAAAAAACAACATAGTATGGAAACTGCAAAACTTATCATAGAAGACATAATTGGAGGTGTCTGAAAATTGGCATTACACAGGAAACAAAGTTCAAGAAGGACACTTCACTTGAATGGTTGGTACATTTAATTTGGCTTTTTAGATAATAGACACTTTTTTTCAGCTGAATTCTAACAAATCCATTGTCACAAATCACAATATGAAAAAGGAAAAGAGTTTTAGTGCAACAACAATATGCAATACATGACACTAATAAGAAAAAGTACAAAAAAAAAAAAAAATTGTGAAAATTGAAGAGATTATAGAAATAGGATATTTTTTAATTAAAACATCCTCATATAAATTACATTATTTTGTATTTAATTTTAATATTTACTATGAAATGGTGTATTTTTTGCCTAAAAAAAGAGCAAAAATGCACATTTATTATTTCTTTAAATTTTTTTAACTCGAATCTCCGGAAACGGAGCCACTGGCATATTGCGACACATAATAAAGACGGGGCGGGGGGCTTAAGTGCAAAAAAACTTAGAATAGGGGGCAAAGTGCAAGCATCTGCTTTACGAGAATATGCGTTTTACCCAATTTATAATAACGACAAGATTTTCTAATTAAAAAAGCAATTTCTCGAGGCGCATTTCTTTCACACCCACCCTAACAAAGTAATTCAGCTGTTTCGAGTCCATTGTTTTCTAAAAAATATCACGAGTTTGAACCCACTTAGAGTGTATTTATAACCGTGAAAATTGCTATACTGATCGTTCTTTCTCGACTTTTTTATACCGTGAAAATTGCTATACTGGTCGTTCTTTCTCGACTTTTCGCTCATCGTTAAGAAAAAATATAGAGGGCCCGTTATCGATGTCGAAAGCACTTCCTCAGAAGTCACTCCAAAAGGTACAAACACTTGAACACAATATTGAAACATCAATTTTTCAAACATTTTTCATCTTTTTTCTAAAGTTGCTTTCAATCACTCTCTCAATCAGCACATCATGTGCTTTTGAAAGCATAATTAAACAATTTTTCTACACTTTTAAAATAAAATATATAAACAATCAGAAGAATTTGTTGGATTTTTTTAATCAGCATCCATGGATTTATATAAAAGGATGTATTTAGCCACTATTCTGCATGATTTATATGAATTTGTTAAGGTATTTTATAATTTATAACTTATAATTTTTGCTGAATTTCATCTTCTTGATATGCCACCTTAAACTGCAGAAAACATAGCAGAATTTTGTCTGTGAACTGTGGTTCTGCCTTTTATTTTTTTCTTGTAATTATTTTATTTATCAGGATTTACAAATGGGGAAGAAAAAAAGATGGTTCACTAATGTGAAAAGACTTTTCATCCATGAATCAAAACCACAATCTGAAGAGGTAAAAACTTATATTTTTTTTCATTTTCATTAATTATACTAAAATTTTCTTATATTCTTGTAATATTCAGAAACCAAACAAATGGAGAAAATTTCTCGATTTGTTCAAATTTGGGAAAAATCCCGCGATAGAGGTGCCTCAGATAGCGTTAAACGAAGCTAAAGATGTACAGAGAAAGCGTGCAATGACTGTCGCTATAGCGACAGCAGCTGCAGCAGAAGCCGCTGTGGCTGCTGCAAATGCTGCAGCTGAGGTTGTTCGTTTGACGAATATACCCTCCAAACACGAAAGGCGAAGGCAAAATCGTGCAGCTATAAAGATTCAAAGCGTTTATCGTGGCCATCTTGTGAGTTTCTCTATATTATTATTTGATTATATTCTTAAAATGATTTCATTATTTATTGCCTTAAAAGTTTATTCATCATGCACCCTTTATGGGATTTTTGTGTATAGTAAAAAAGATGGTAGGATTGATTCATTGTCGTTAATTTTACGATTGACTATGTTTTCAATTAGAATCTTGGGCAATAATGTGATGGAGGAAAGGAAAGTGCAGGGAAAAGGGTATTTTGGTCATTTTGTAAGAGGGTATTTTGGTCACTTTTTCGGGAACGTTGTGTATCATTAAAAGATGGTAGAATTGACGTTGTTGACAATTTGGTAGTTGGTTGCAATTTTGAATTCAAATCTCGTGTCGTAATGTGACCGAGGTTTTGGAGTTCCGATGGAGTTGGTGGAGCATTCAATAGTTAGTTATCATTAAACGATAGTAGAATTGATTGTTCTCATAAATTTTGTAAGTAACGGTTAACGTTATGGGTTTTCTGGAGTTTCGATAAAAAGAAACACAATGGAAAGGTAATGACTTTCTGCTAGAGGGTATTTTGGTCACTTTACAGTCGTTGCAGCTCTATCATACAATTACAATATATTCAACACATCTCCTACAATCGGTAGTAGTTGAAAAACCAATAAGAATCTAGAGTCTTTCATCGGGCGTAACTGCAGTAAAATGACCAAAATACCCTTTCAAACGTTTGGTCTAATTTCTTATGTCTTACAAGTTTTCGAATTTTTTTTACCTTGCAGGGTCGAAAAGCACTGAGCGCGCTGAAAGGACTAGTGAAACTTCAAGCAGTGATTCGGGGCGAGCTAGTGAGGCGTAGACTCTATGAGGCGTTATCGTCTCGGTCTATGTTCACAAAGGCAAGGCCATTAGTGCATCAAAAGAGAGCTCCAAATCTACATGACTATCTTAATCATGGTGAAAAAAGACCAAGTCTCAGCCAAAGAGAAGGGACCAGTTATGAAGAACTTAAGGTGAACTTTATTCATTGAACCACGTAAAATCTTGTATCGTTTATGTTATCATATTGTCGATTTATCCTTCTCTTTCTTGCTTGATTCACAATGTTCTATTTGGTGGTAGCTTCAGAGTAGAAGTAGGAGGAGTTGGGATATGAGCTTGGTTTCAAAGGAAGAAATGGAGGCATTGTATCTACAAAGGCAAGAAGCCATCGCTAAACGGGAACGAATGATGCAATATTCTTCGTCCTATCGGGTAATTTTGATCCCGCTTATATTCTAGGATGCTAATATTTTAAACGCGATAAAAAATGAACCCAACAAGAGAACAATATTGAATCATTAAGTAAATAGTCAAGACATATTTACGTGATTCAGTAAATAATATTATTTACCGACACTGTTGTAAAATGACCAAAATACCCTTTTGAAAGACTCGGAGTCTGACCGCCCTCGGAACTAAGATTGGCATTGGGTGAGCAAGACCCAAACCCAAACCCAAAACAATGGGTCTTAACTAGACCCAGACCCAATGGGTCTGATAATTGGGTCTATCTTGAGACCCAATAGTTTGGGTCTGGGTCCGGATCTGGATCCAATGTTTTGTCTCTTACTATGAATTAAGCTTCCCTATATTTTGTTTCTCATGAGAGTTCTTAGTTTGTTCTTGAACAGGAAATGAGAAACAACAAAAGCCCACATGACATAATGCACCAACAAGAGGAAACAGAGAAATTGAATCTCTTATCTCACTCAGACACTATAACAGTTGATCCAAGTTGGCTAAGGCATTTAAAGCTCAAAACTGCATGCAAAGAGGAAATAACAGAGGAAATGAACCCTTCGCCATTTTCATTACCAAGAAGATCCTTTTGTCATATGAAACAGACAACAAGTGGAGATGGCGGATCTTTACCTGAATCTCCAGTTTTCCCAGCATATATGGCTGCCACAGAATCTGCTAAGGCTAAGGCACATAGGTCTCTCAGCACACCAAAGCAAAGGCTCGGGTTATATGAGACGTACTCGAGTGATCAACATTCTCCATACAGACTCAGGCTTTCTTCTTGGAACTCGTTTAATGGCGAAATGAGGAAAAATGGCAGAAGGGACAGTATTTCTCAGCAGATATATTCAGAATGATTCAGTTTTTTGTGTTTATGTTTATAGGGAATGAAGTAACTGCAAAGTCTTTTCTTTTTTGGTTTTTTGGTTTTTGTTCTTAGTTGTGTTTAATCAATGTTGAAACTGTTATTTCTCGGGATTTATGTTTTATCGTTTTTCAATGAGTTACATAAGAATCAGTAAACGCCAAAACTAATTCAAATCTAACCGTTTAGTATATTTGAAAAATGTCGTTTGAACAGAGAACCAAGTACAAAGGCTTATGTATACAAAGCACAATTTTTTTTTTCGCTTTTTGCAATATAATATCTAAAATTACAATATACATATATATATATATATATATCTAACACAATACATTATATTTTTATATCATACAATCTCACACTAGTAAGATGATCAGATAATAAACTCGTACCTGCAGATCCTCCTAAGTTTGATGTAGTGCCCCGTGTATTTACAGTTTCGTTTTGCAGCTCCATAATATTTCAATGATCTCGTATATCATTAAACCATTTATCTCTCGAACAAATGAGACCTTAACGTTCGAATAATATCGTCCAAAGCCCCATCATTTGCTGCTAGATACTGAAAAACTTCATCTTTACTGTTTAAAATTCTCCCTTTTATACAGTAACTGTTTCCATCTTTTACAATGACACCATGTTCACAAGCCAAATCCAACGCCTCTGATTCGCGGCATATTCCTTTCCCGAAAATTATACTTAACTCAGCTTTCGTCATTGAAGGTGCTAGCTTATTTTTAACTACTTGAACAGAAATCCCAAGACCAGTAGCCTGCAGTAAGTAAATCATAATATCATCTTGTAAGAAATATGTACTTGTAAGAGATATGTACAACATGATATCATCCAAAGTCTTATTACACTCGTAAATCTTACCTTATCCTCTGTCTTGATCAATCCCTTTCTGCTAATCCGCATTCGAATAGCAGCGTAAAATTTCAAGGCATTTCCACCGCAAGTTACTTCATCCGCATGAACAGAGTCTCCTACTAATGTCAATTTTTTTCTTATCTAAAAGTATTAAAAAGAATATTTGACACATATGCGGCATATCTGAAAGAATAAAAGGCGTTTATCATCACGGGGCTCACCTGGTTAATGAAAATGATAAGGGTACTGGAATTACATAGAGAATAATGTATCTTTCGTAGTGCTTGAGTCATTATTTTCGACTGTAAGTCTCTATAGGAACCACAAGACAATGCATCGACTTCTCTTTGAGGAACAAGAGCAGCCACCTGCAAAATTAATGCAGGTAAAACACTATGGGAAATGGGAACGATATAAAGATATTCAAAGTTTTCTAAAGATGGAGAAAAATACACTGAAAGTGCTGAAATTTAGAGGAAAAACGAGTAGATACATACACTGTCAACAACGATAACAGAAATTGATCCACTTTTCGTCAATGTATCTACCACACTCAGCAAATTTTCGGCAGAATCGGGTTGTGAAATAAGGAGATTGTCTATGTTTACACCAATTGTTGCTGCAAGCGAAGGGTTCATTGCATTCTCCACATCAAGATAGGCACAGTAACCTCCAAGCTTTTGAGCCTCCTTAATAACATGAAGTGCAAGTGTCGTCTTCCCTGATGCTTCTTGCCCATATATTTCGACCATTCTTCCCTGATGAAAGCAATAAACGACTATCATATACATTCTATTTTCCATCGCGAAACGACGTAAAAGAGGAACGTAGTGATAATCTTGCTCTTGTACAATATACACAAGTTCAGAACAAGAATCTAATACCATACTACAAATAGTATAGGCCCATTAGAACTGATTCACTAAGCAAAACTATAAAACTGTATTACGGTGCATAAAGATATTATAAAGGCTAATATCGCCAAATCTTACGAAACAAACCTTTGGTAATCCACCAAGGCCAAGAGCTTGATCAAGCCTCAATGAGCCTGTGGATATTACAGAAGCTCGCCTAGATCCAAAAAAGCGTTGCAATGAAAGCATTGATTCTTTACCAAAATCCCCTGCAAGGTTTGACAGAGCCATACGCAATGCAGTCTCTTTCTCTGTCGCCTTGCAATCATCGGGAATATGATCATCACATGCATATTCCGAAACTTCAACTAAGACGAAAACAAACAACAGAGGGGCAAAAATGTCACAAATGGACCCAAAAAGAAGAAAATGAGGAGAAAACACATGTAATTAACTAAAAATGTAATCTATACCCGTCGAGGATGATGCATCAGTGCTCTGCCTCCGTACCCAAGCAAATAATTTCTGAGAAAAAATTAATTATAAGAAAGTAATATTTCAATATTAACAAGTAATAGCAAAAACTGAATTAACTAGCGGTACAACAATAAAGCTGCATAAACACCACCCAAAGCAGAAATAAAACATTTCCACTAAAAAATACAATATAAAAACATAAAACAATACTAATATATATAAATACACACATATATATACATACACAAGATACCTGGGGTTTGGAGGAGAGGCGAGAGGTGGCCAAGGGATTAAATCGAAGCAATTTAATTGATTTAAGTGCAAAAGAAACCATTTTGTTTAACTCTTTTCAAGGAATTTTGAGCAAAAATGCCCAAAAATTGAGCTAGGGTTTATCTTCAGTGTACACTGTATTATAGTACAGAAATAAGTTAGCCTCAGGTGGCGCCATTTTTATGAACTATTGTGGAAGGGGGAAGCTGAAATCGTGTTACACATCGAAGCAATTTTAACAACGTTACACGCTTTTGGTCAATTTTCCCACTCCATTAATTGTAAATAGAAAAATAATAAAACCAAATGCAATAAAATTCATAAGAGCTCACCTAAAAGTCAAACGCCTTCAGCTGACCTGTTCTTCATCTTCTTCTTAGTTTATTTTCTTCTTTCAATTTCAATTAATTCACAACAAAAAAATTGCAGAAAATTTACATAAAAACTATTAACACCATGTCAATGGCGAGTACGCAGCTGTCATGTTTCTCTTCCATAATTAATAACCGCCGTTTGCAGCTCCAAGCCAGATCCTACACCAGTCCCGCAAGTTTTCGCCTTACAAAGGTACAATTTTTTTTTTTTCTATTTCCCCAAATTGAGCTCTGAATTTCTTAATTTTTATGTGGATTTACGGATTGGTAATCTTGTAGCTGTTTTGAGAAATCCATTTTTGTTGATTTTTTAGATGAACATATCGTTTTTGTTCGTCATTTTTTGTAGTTTTTTTTAATGGGGTTTCAGTCCTGTTAGTTTTTAGAAATCAACCCGTTATATGATACCATTTGTTGTGATGGATTAATCGAGCAATCAAAGAAATAACAGAAAACGTAAATAAGCGACACAGAATTTACGTGGTTCACCAACGTTGTGTTGGCTACGTCCACGGGCAGAGGAAGAACGATTTTATTAGAGGCTAGGTTTTCAGATTACAGAGATATTCAGAATAACCTGCGAACAGGTCTATTTATAATACTAACAGACTAATCTAACTTGGGCTCAGCCCATCACGTATCTGCAGGCCCAAATCCGAGTTCCATTAGTAATCCATAGTCGATTCAAGGCACTTATTTAACAAATCTCCACCTTGACTTGAATCCTCCAAACAGACGCATCCTTTCGATTGCCAGACTTCTTCCTCCACCTCAGAATTACCCCAAAGGGTAACTTAACAGCTTGTGATATCTAGCAAGTTCAAACAATGTTGAAACTTGCTATGAGGAACCGACTTGGTAAACATATCAGCGGGATTATCAGCAGTACCAACTTTCACCACCTTGATCCTCTTCTCACTTCTCAGGAAATGATACCTCACATCAATATGCTTTGTCCTCTCATGATGAACTTGATCCTTGGCTAAACAGATTGCACTCAAACTGTCACAATAAACGACAGTTTGATCATGATGTAGACCAAGGTCACTAACTAGCCCTTTCAGCCATATTCCTTCTTTTGCAGCTTCTGTCAACGCTACATACTCTGCCTCAGTTGTAGACAAAGTAACTGCAGCTTGCAATGTTGCTTTCCAACTAATAACAGAACCACCAAGAGTGAACACATAACCAGTCATCGACCTCCTGCTGTCAACATCTCCAGCATAATCAGAATCAGAATAGCCAGCCACAGAACACTGTGAATCTCCACCATAAATGAGGCCAACATCAGACGTGCCTCTAAGGTATCGAAAAATTCTCTTAGATAGAATTTGCATCCCTTTTTCACTCATATGACCAAGCCTCATATGCCATAACTTAGTCATGTCCTGGTCTTGAACTTCAGACGATGCAACCGCAGCGGAATCAGTCACCGTAGAACCTCGCAGAAAATACAAGGTACCACGCTTCAAGCCTGTCAGAACCACTTTTGAATCTCGACAGATATGCATAACACCACCCTCACCTTTGAAACTGAAACCTTTGTTGTCGAGTAAACTCAACGAAATCAGATTCTTAGTCATCTGTGGGACATGCCTGACGTCATTCAAGGTGCAGAACGAACCATCATGTGTCCTGATCTTTACTGAGCCAATTCCGATTACTTTGCAGACAGCACTGTTGGCCATGTTAACGCTGCCTCCATCTGTCTTTTCATAGGTCGAGAAATACTCCCTGTACGGACATATGTGGTACGATGCCCCAGAATCAAGAACCCACACATCCCTGCGATGTGACTGTTCATCTGCAACTAAGGCCAAATCCTCTTCAGACTTTGTATCAGTTTCTGCTACAGCAGCAGACCCACTAGGACCTTCTTTTCTGTCCGACTGCTTTTTCTTCTTAGGACAATCAGATTTCCAATGCCCCTTTTCTTTGCAATAGTTGCAAATATCATCAGGTTTTGGACCCTTTTTATTCTTTTTCTGTTTCGATTTTCCACTTCCCTTAACTGTTGCAGCCAGACCAGATGCTTGATTCTCTGTATTAGAACCAAACGCCTTATAACGATCTTCTCTGGTGTGAAGAGCGGATCTCACATCTTCCAGAGATAAACTATCTTTCCCAACAATAAACGAATCCACAAAATTCGCATATGATTCAGGCAAAGATACCAACAGAATTAAAGCAGCATCCTCATCTTCTACTTTAACATCAATATTACGCAGATCTAGCAAAATTTTATTCAATTTATCTAGATGGTCCCGAAGGGATGTACCTTCCTGCATGCGTAATCGGAACAGACGTTGCTTCAAAAGCAACTTGTTGGTCAGAGATTTCGTCATGTAGAGACTCTCTAATTTTAACCAGAGACCTGCCGCAGTATCTTCATCAGCGACCTCAATGATCACGTCGTCGGACAAACATAGCATGATCGTAGAATGAGCCTTCTCCTCCAGAGTACTCCATTCTTCATCGTCTACATCTTCCTTCTTCGTCTTTCCAGATAGCGGAGCCCATAAGCTCTGCTGTTTCAGAAGAGATCGCATCTTGATCTGCCACAAACCAAAACTGTTTCTCCCGGTGAATTTGTCAACCTTTACGTTAAACGCAGACATCTTCAATTCTTGCCGAAAAAATCCAAGTGCGGAAAACCTGATCGATTGATCTGGCTCTGATACCAGTTTGTTGTGATGGATTAATCGAGCAATCAAAGAAATAACAGAAAACGTAAATAAGCGACACAGAATTTACGTGGTTCACCAACGTTGTGTTGGCTACGTCCACGGGCAGAAGAAGAACGATTTTATTAGAGGCTAGGTTTTCAGATTACAGAGATATTCAGAATAACCTGCGAACAGGTCTATTTATAATACTAACAGACTAATCTAACTTGGGCTCAGCCCATCACGTATCTGCAGGCCCAAATCCGAGTTCCATTAGTAATCCATAGTCGATTCAAGGCACTTATTTAACACCATTTGTGAATATTAAATAGATACAATTTATAATAAACTCAAACTATTGTGGAAGAAGTAAAAAACCCATGTTGTGTTGGTGGGAATAAAACTCAAGATCTTCGAGCCTCGGCTTTGCTAGTGGGGCTAGCCTTCATCGGCTTGAGTCCTGAAATGAAATGAGTGTATTTTTCTATATTTGTTCCCTTTTTTTGGCTTTGGTTCCTTACTTAATAGTTAATACAATGTACATGCCCATTCATGTTGGCATTTTCGTTGTTTAATTGCCTCGGTTATCAGTTCTGGGATTAGGAAAAGATTTAGAATTGAATGAATATGGGAAAACATGAGCTGTGATTGTAATACTCTGTTTGTGTTAATTTGCATTTCTTACTTCTCAAGTTCTTATTAGTGTTTCAGAAAAGAACAATTATGCTATATTTGTATATCAATCTCGCGTAGCATGAACTTAGCTTCTTCACGATATCAAATTATAACAAGGAGGAGGCATGTCGTGGATCAAGATGGTTAAACTTTATCAGATACTTTAGCACTTTCACGGGCATTTTCAGTTGATACTCTCTGTATCTTAGCGGATCATAAGCTCTTAAGCTGAATCTCTCAACACCTTCAAACATGAGTTTTTAGCTTTTTATTTGTAAAATTCGTAGTTTCATATATCAGACCTTGCTGTCTTGCATCATCTTTTTCTTGTTAATGTTTCTTTGTTTTGCAAACAAGAAAACTCATATTTGGAGCGTTCTACAATATTCATGTGTGTTTAATCATCTTTGCTAAACACTCGCAACCTTCTATTTGTTATACCTTCCTTTTCTGATTCCGTGTCTTTTATCTGTATGAAAATCGTTCTCATTGATCAATGACGATTATACCCTCACTCACTGATCAGTATACAAAAAATCGTGGAATCCCATTGAAGAAAGCCAAATTTAACGTAAGAATGGTAAAAACGTACTCGAAAATTGTGCTCATATGCTTTTTTGTGCTGGAAAATTTCATCCCTAGTTGCAAACAGATACACTATAAGTTGCATTTAATAATGTTGTTGTGTAGTGGTCTAAATGCTCAATTGATATGAAATTGAATTTTCTTTATTTTCAGGTGTTAAATGTTACGAACGGTGATGGACGTGGTGTAAAAGTATCCAGCTTGGAAAATAAGGCCACAGCGAGTTATGTCGAAGATGCATCAATATCACAAAATGGGAACTCTGTAAAATCACATCCTTTTAAAGAAGTTGAAGAATCAAATGGGCACATACAGGAACAAGTTGTCAGCCAACCGAAAAAGGCAGCAAAAATTCATGATTTTTGCCTCGGGATTCCCTTTGGTGAGTATTTAACGAGTTCCTTTATCTGCAGAAAAACGATGCCCTTTTACTTTGTTTTTATCTGAAAAATGAAAAACTTCAATCGTAAAACAAAATGATAAATTTTCCGAAATTGGAAATTAGTATAAGTAGATTTGTAAAGATTTCAATCATGTTGAAGAAAAAGAGTTTCACTATTTATATTACAGAAAAATGTGTGACGTAAAACACTCGAAAAAATATATATTTCGAGACCTAATCACGGTGAATATTTATTGATCTCACCACTTATATGGAAATATTTTTAGAGGTTGTGAATGTATGTTTGGATGAGTTTTTTTAGAAAAAATTAGTAATGATTAGAGTCGATGTGATATGTTTTTTGTTATGAGAAATTTGTTTGAATTGATATTTGAATATAATTTATAGTAAATATTTTTAGTCAAACTCATCGATTTAGACGTCAAAAATAGTCATAATGGATCTTATTTTTAATATTGTGTTATTTTATATTGGAATATGTGATTAATTTTGTTTTTTGAGTCGGAAGATAGTCGGAATCAACCTTTTAAATAAATAGAGTAAACTGTCAAATCATGAATAGTCAGAATCATATTTCTCTTTTTCTTTGAAGAATTTCTTCGAAGTTATCTAAAATTTTGTAAAGATTGAATCAGTTTATTGAAATTATTCAAACAAAGTTACACGAATTCAACAGATTATTCACGACGAACGGAATTATACACTTCAATTAAGATGAAAGATTACGATCAATCGAACAATCGAGCACGCAGCCTTCAAATGGAAGATCACCTGCACAGGAGACGAACGAATTTAGAGAAGGAAAGTTCTAGAAGGAGAGGGGAAGGAATTATCAGAATTCGTACTTGAGCAACAAGTTTCTCGTCTGAGCTGAATTGACCTAAGCTTTCCCTTTTTATACTTGTTCTGAAATTACCGGTCCTTCCCGCCCTTATTAAGTGAAGAATCGTGTTTTTATTAAGTACGCTTTTAGGGGTTTAAGTCGTTATTAAGTACGCTTTTAGGGGTTTAAGTCGCTGGTGCCTGACAAACCCCCCCCCTTATCGAAGGTTTGACCCCAAACCTTAAGTTGAGGAAATTGACCGGTGATGACATGCCAATCTTCCCAGGTGGCTTCCTCCGCCGGAAGGTGAGCCCACTGCACCAAAATTTGACCCACAGCAGTATTGTTTCGTTTGACCATCCGCCGACCCAAAATGGCAACCGGTTCGAGCACCGCATTACCTTCCTCAGTCAACGTGGGAAACTCGGCAGTGACACGATCGTGTGTGCGCGGAGATTTCTTTAAGAGAGACACATGAAAAACAGGATGGACCTTAGCCGTCGGTGGTAAGTGCAGACGATAAGCGGCGGCCCCAATGCGAGCTGTTATTTCGAAAGGGCCGCAATAACGCGCGCTGAGTTTCCAATACTTCTTATCGCGTAATGTATACTGGCGGTATGGTTGTAGCTTAAGGTAAACCCAGTCCCCAATTTGAAATTGACGCTCACTACGGTGGTTATCGGCAAAGCGCTTCATTCGCTGTTGGGCTGTAGCCAAGTAATCCTTAAGTCCAAAAAGAATGCGTTGGTGATGCTGAAGGAGTTCGTCTACTCCCAGAACTTTTCCGGCTGGGTACGGCCCCAAACTGAAATGAGTAGGCTTATAGCCATAAAGAGCTTCAAACGGCGTCATCCGAATGCTGGTATGGAAGCTGGTGTTATACCACCATTCCGCCAAACTCAACCACTTCAGCCACTGCTTAGGGTGTTGATTACACATACACCGCAGATATGTTTCAAGACACTGATTGACACGTTCAGTTTGACCGTCACTTTGGGGATGGTAAGCCGTAGTCATCGCCAGCTGAACGCCTAAGGCACCCATTAATTCTCCCCAAAACTTGCTAATGAATAACTTATCTCGGTCCGAGGTTATAGTGGCGGGCAACCCATGAAGCTTGTAGATTTCATCAATGAAAGCTCGAGCCACCTTGGAAACTGGTAATGGGTGAGAGAGAGCAATGAAGTGGCTATATTTAGTAAGCCGATCCACTACCACCAGAATGGTGTCTCTGCCTTCGGACACCGGAAGTTGTTCAATGAAGTCTAAGCAGATATGGTGCCAGGCTTGATCAGGAATCGGTAGAGGCTGTAATAAACCAGGGTAAGCCACATGTTCCCCTTTGCATTTCTGGCACACCTCGCAGTTAGCAACCCAATCCTGGACCTCCTTTTGAACCCCCGGCCAATAGAAAATTAATTGCACTCGCCTTAGAGTGGCTCGGACTCCTGAATGCCCCCCCGCCGAAGAGTTGTGCATTGACTCTAATATCTGTTGTCTTAGTCCGTGAGACTGCCCCACAAATATCTTGTTCTTGTACCGAAGTACACCCCCATGAAAAGAGAAGAATGAAACATCCCATGGCCGCAATAAACAGTGTGTGATAGCTTCCTTAACCTCACTGTCATTCTCGTATGACTCAATAAGTTGTTGGATCCACATGGGTTGAATTCCACTGACTGCATTGCATTGCAACACTTGTTCCTCACTTGTTTGATCCTCTCTTCCCAGCCTAGACAAGGCATCAGCCGCCTTATTCTCTAAGCCCCTTTTGTATTCTATTTTATAAGTAAAGCCCATGAGTTTAGCTATGTACTTTTGCTGTAAAGCAGTGGTGATTCTTTGCTCTAGCAAGTATTTCAAACTCTGTTGGTCAGTTCTTATAACAAATTCAGCACCTACCAAATAATGCCTCCACCTTCCCACAGCTAAGATGATAGCTAAGAATTCCTTTTCATAGATGGAAAGTCCCATGCTTCTAGGACCTAGAGCTTTGCTTAGGTAGGCCAAAGGATGACCTTCCTGCATCAAGACAGCCCCCACTCCACCAAAACATGCATCAGTCTCCAGTATGAACACTTTAGTGTAATCTGGCAATGCTAAAACAGGGGTGTTAGCCATAGCTTCTTTTAATTTTTCAAAAGCTGCATTGGTCTCCTCATTCCAATGAAACTGTCCCTTTTTTAGCAGAGTGGTGAGTGGTTTAGCTATTAACCCATAGTGCCTCACAAATTTCCTATAATAGCCTGTAAGGCCTAGGAACCCTCTTAACCCCTTAACAGACTTAGGTGTGGGCCAATCCAACATGCACTGTATCTTAATTGGGTCTGCAGATACCCCTTCTTTGGAAATGATATGGCCAAGGTAGTCTACCCTAGGCTGTCCAAAAGAGCACTTGGAACTTTTAGCTACCAGCTGGTTGCTTCTCAACTTCTGGAATACCAATTTCAGCTGCTCCAAGTGAGTGTCCCAATCCTTGCTATAGATTAGAATATCATCAAAGAAGACCAAAACAAAATCCCTTAAGTACTCTCTAAACACCTCATTCATGAGTGACTGAAATGTAGCAGGGGCATTAGTGAGGCCAAATGGCATCACTAAGAACTCAAAGTGTCCTGAAACTGTTACAAATGCAGTCTTTGGTACATCCTCCTCCTTTACCCTGATCTGGTGGTACCCTGCCCTCAAGTCTATCTTAGAGAACACAGTAGCCCCTTGTAATTCATCCAAGAGGTCCTCTATGAGTGGTATAGGAAAGCTATCCTTGATAGTAATGGAGTTTAGCTTTCTATAGTCTACACAGAATCTCCAAGTGTTATCTTTCTTCTTAACCAATAACACAGGAGAGGCATAAGGGCTGCAGCTAGGCTGTATGATACCTGAATGTAGCATTTCTTGTACCAACCTTTCTATCTCTTGTCTCTGAGTATATGCATACCTGTAAGGCTGTTGCTTTATGGCGCAATTCAAAAATGAAATAGAAATAAATCAAAAGACAAAATCAAGAACAATAAAAAGACCGGGGAAAGAAAGAGCTATTGACCGACCCCTTTTTCTCATTTTGGGCTCCTTCACACAACCTGATTCTGTGATCTTGAGTCCTCTTAGGAGGTAAGGTTGAAGGTTCTGCAAAGATATCCTGATACTGATCAAGCAACTCTGTCAGTCCCTTTCCAGCTTTTGCACTTGGAAGAGTCCTTGCATCCTCAATCCCACTCATGACATACAATTGACAAACTGAATGGTATTTATTCTTCCCAATTAGTTTGGATAGCTTGTCTTCACTGATCATTCTGAAGTCAGCCTCAATCTGAACTCCCTGAATGTTGATCAGTTTGCCTTCCTTAACCATAGACACCCTTTGTTGGTCAAAATCAAAAGTAACTGGTCCAAATTCCTTCATCATGTCCACTCCTAGGACCATGTCACACCCCCCAGCTTTAACATCCTCATGTCAGCTTTGAAATCCTGTTCACCCATGCTCCAAGTGAAATTTGGACATTTGGTATTGCATTCCAATTTGTTGCCATCTGCAACAGTAACCATCATTGGGTTGGTGTACTCAACCTCTTGCCCTGTTCTCTTGGCTACTTGCGGGTCCAAGAAGCTATGAGTGCTTCCAGTGTCAACAAGGATGGATATGGTGCTGTTTTTAACTTTCCCTAGCAATTTGATGGTATCCTGCACCTGTCTCCCTGCTAGAGCATGCACTGAAATTAGCAGCTCTTCATCCTCTGTCCATTCATCCTCCACAACCACCTCTTCTTCAGCTGCAACAATAGTGAAAAGATGTTTACATTTATGTCCAAAATAATAAGGTTCATCACAGGTGAAGCATAACCCCTTTTTCCTCCTGTTGTCCACTTCTTCAGGACTCAGTTTTCTAACAGGGACCCCTTTATCTGTGTTAAGCTCCACCCTGGGTTTGATTTGCGTTTGTGGTGGCCCAAACTTGCTTCTCATTGCTCCCATAGGACCACTGCTCATAGGCTTATTCCATACTTTTTGTATTTTTGACACTGCCTCTAAGGAGGCCTCCTGCAATTTAGCATAATGTGCTGCTTGGTTTAGTGTGTTCGGATTAAACATCCTTACCACTGCCTTGATCTCCTCTTTTAGTCCTCCAATGAAACTGTGCATATAGTATTCCTCAGTCATGTTCCTGTTCATGCCGGCCATAAAAGATTTCAACTCCTCAAATTGTTCCAGATATGCAGTCACAGTACTCATTTGTTTCAATTTGTTGAAGTCCTCAATGATACTTCCATGTCCTGCTACCAGAAACCTTTCCAACACTAGTTCACAGAACCTGCCCCAAAACATATTTTCCCTTCCCTCTATGTAATCCTGGTACCAAGTGTCGGCTTTACCCTCCATATTAACCGCGGCCAATATGATCTTCTCGTAATCGGTAAGTGGATTAATTAGGAAGTATTTGTTGCACTTCCTAATCCAGCTCTTCGGATTGTCTCCATCAAACTTTGGAAATTCTAGCCTCACTCCCCTGGTGAAATGAACTGTTGGTGTCCCGTTCCTGTGATGTTCCGGAGTTCTACCGTTAGCGTTCTGGTTGTTATTTCCTTGGGTAAACTCCTGTGTTGGCGCTCGGTAGGGTCCGCCTAGGATTGGCGAGGACGGACCTGTTGGAGTGTGGTTAGAGATCGCCGGCGATTTTCCTCTCGCATTTTCCAAATTTCTTGTTATCGCCTCCAGTTGTATCTGCATCATTGTCTTCATCTCGTTGATTAGCTCCTCTTTCTGTAATCCAAACCTGGTGTTAAACTCTTCTTGCTGTAATCCAAATCTGGTGTCAATCGTATTAGTGATTTCCCCCAATTTCTGCTCTAGGTCATCCAATCGACCTGCTTCTACTCGTTTCGTCATCACGGTTTATCTACTTGAGGATCGACGCTCTGATACCAATTGTAAAGATTGAATCAGTTTATTGAAATTATTCAAACAAAGTTACACGAATTCAACAGATTATTCACGACGAACGGAATTATACACTTCAATTAAGATGAAAGATTACGATCAATCGAACAATCGAGCACGCAGCCTTCAAATGGAAGATCACCTGCACAGGAGACGAACGAATTTAGAGAAGGAAAGTTCTAGAAGGAGAGGGGAAGGAATTATCAGAATTCGTACTTGAGCAACAAGTTTCTCGTCTGAGCTGAATTGACCTAAGCTTTCCCTTTTTATACTTGTTCTGAAATTACCGGTCCTTCCCGCCCTTATTAAGTGAAGAATCGTGTTTTTATTAAGTACGCTTTTAGGGGTTTAAGTCGTTATTAAGTACGCTTTTAGGGGGTTTAAGTCGCTGGTGCCTGACAAATTTTGAGAGATTTTTTGGAAGATTTTTAGTAAAACATACCAAATAATTTATATTTTTTGAAAATTTTACTCTGAAATATTTTTCCGTGAGTTGAGTCCTCCAACCAATTGGGGCCTAATTTTCTTTTTCTTAAAGTCCCAAAAAGTTGTTTGATTAAAGTAATTACATTTTTCTTACGATAGGCGGGCTTGTCCTAAGTGGGGGACTTCTCGGCTTTATTTTCTCGAGAAATCCCGTTACTTTAGGCAGTGGCGTGCTCTTCGGAGGCGCTCTATTGGCCCTTAGTACGTCTAGTATGAAGGTTTGGAAGCAAGGAAAATCCAGCTCGCCGTTTATACTGGGTCAAGCAGGTGATTATATAAATTAGCATTTTTATTTTTTTCGTTTTTGTAGTAAAAAATTGTTTAATAATCGTCCCGTTTTTAATAATGCAGTACTCGCTGTGGCGCTCTTGTTGAAGAATTTCCAGGCCTATGCATTGGTAATAAATCATATTAACCCAAGTTATTATTTTGGATAAATTGCATGCATGCCCCTCAATTGTTGGATAATTACCACAAGCACCTTGAGGTTTTCGCAAATTACCAAAAAAAAAACCCATCAAATTCCAACAACTCAATAACCTTGAAATTGTAATTTTTTTTATTGAAAATTTGTAATATGTTTTTTTTTTGGAAAATTTTAAAATGTCGGGGTGTTTTTCGCAATTAGAGTCTCTTACGGCGTCTATCTAATTCACCCTTATTGTTGTCACCCGCTGCCTATTATATTCTGGATAATTACAGGCACACCTCCTCAATTATTGGATAATTACCACAAGCACTTTGAGGTTTTTGCAAATTACCAAAAACCCCCGGTCAAATTCCGACAACTCAAAAAACACAGCTCAAATTGTAATTGTTTTTACTCTAATTATGGAAATTTCTCAAATGCCGGGGTATTTTTCGTAATTAGAGTTTCATGCGGGGTTTTCTATGTAAATTCACCATTATTGTTTTCACATACCGCCTATTATATTCTACTCAACTTACAGTCAAACGCTGATATATTGTTGCAGACTAAGAAGCTTTTCCCGTCTGGTTTTAATGTTGTCATCAGGTACTATACTATATTACGATTTTACAAACCAAAACGTTTATAATCTATCGAAATCTTTTACAGATATATAACTATATATTACTTTAATATGTATCAGTGCTGCAATGCTCTGTTTCTACGCGTATGTGGTGATCTCCGGAGGTAATCCTCCACCAAAGAAGCTAAAATCTCCGGCTATTGTTGAAGCATAATTATCGAACTTTTATTGTCTGATGAACATCGAGGTAAAACTTATATATGCGCCTAAGATCAAGATTCGTCTTTTTGGGAACTTTTGATACAAAAAGTTGTACTTACAACGAAAATAATGTTAGAAGTGATCTTGTTCGAAAAAAATAAATGGGATTTTGCTATTCGGGTTCATTCTCGTGCCATTTGAATCATGCATGAATCTGAATCGCGAGACTATCTTATTGTGTTTGGTTTTTAATTTTTTTATTGATAATTTGAGGTGATTTTATTTGAGTAGTTTCTGAAAAAGTTTTTTAGTAGTTACATGAAATCATGGACATATAGAAAACACATATTGAAAAAGTCACACTGCATTCTGCTGATCTAGTGATTCTTATTGTATCTATATAGTCATAGTACTCCAAATGTCAACATTTTTTTCTCTGGGATTAGACATTTCTTTTTCTCGGGTTTTCGGGCAAATTTTGGGTAGACTGAGTTCATCAGAAACGTCAAAGTTTTGTAAAAGGAATCTACTTAACGATTCGTTAAATGGACTGAATCAACTATAAAATGAACAGACTTGCATGTGATGTAGTTAATCTTGATCTTGAGTTCACGAGTTGGCTCTTATTTACGGAGTTATCTAGGTAAAATACAAATAACCCCAACGTGAAATATTTTATTGGCTGAAAACCCCCTGTGAAAAAAAATATAGCCTAAAAACTCCCTGTGAAATTTCAAATTGCATGAAACTCCCTATGAAAAAATATAGGTTAAAAACCCCTGTAAAATTTTCAAATTGCATGAAACCCCCTGTGAATAAAAATATAACCTAAAAGCTCCTTGTAAACATTGAAAAAAGTTTACCACTACGAAATATAACCACATTGAAAATTAATTATTGGATAAAGTTTAATTAATATCATAAAACTTGATTATTAGTATTATTAATTAATTTGTAAATTTGAAAATTTTAAATGGGGTTTTTAGGCTATATTTTTTTCACAGAGGGTTTTATGCAATTTGAAAATTTTACATGGGGTTTTTAGGATATATTTTTTTCACAAGGGATTTCGTGCAATTTGAAAATTTCACAGGGGGTTTTTAGGCTATATTTTTTTCACATGGGGTTTTCAGCCAATAAAATATTTCACGTGGGGGTTATTTGTATTTTGTCCGAGTTATCTATATCTCCTTTTTCACGAACATCTATCATCGTAAGTCTAATTTAATGGAATTTTTGAAATGTAAAATATATATATATATATACCAATTACTTAAAATAAAATAAAAATAGGAAATAGAAAATTTACAAGTACCCTTCGATGTTTAGAAGAGGCAAAATACTGATTTTGATGCCCACTACGCATACTGACTTTGACCTGCCACCTTCTAACTAGGGTGTGTTTCACGAGCAATTCTATAATGCATTAAATATTATAATTCTAGTGCATTCAATATCACAAATTCAGGTGTATATAAAAATGTGTAGAAATTATTCAGTCTATATAAATTTATGGTGTTATAATTTAGATGCTTTGCATTTAGTGTACTATAGAATTCCCGAGCCATGCAACCTACCGTTATAATATTAACACGATCATGTCTAATAACAACACATTTATAATTATGTTTGTCTTGACTCTCAAGTTATTGGATAAAAAATAATGGGCATTAGGATGTTTGCAAAATCACTGCATTATTTGAACCATAAAATAAATCAAATTATTCAATATTTGATTCGAAGTCAATCTTCAAAAGTTTCATATCGAGAACATTGAAATATGATTTGAACTCAATTCACTTAATTAGAAAAAAACAATAAATTAAACAATTAAACCTCTCAAACGCAATTCTGATCCGACCCAAAATTTTTACTGCATAACAAAATTGAAAAATAAGTTTTAACGATTATTCATTTACACACCATACTCAACAAATGCTCCATTTTTAACCACACATTCCTCACAACTAAAAGAGAACAAACCAAATGAAAAGGACATAAGTTCCAAATCTAAAGTAACCTAATTTTGGTGAAGATAAGGTTATTGCTAATGTAGGAATAGTTTTCTAAATGAGATAATGAAAGTGATGTTAATTTCAAAGAAATAATCCACGTGGCAACTTGTGAAGCAATTGTTTATAGTCCCCCTATGGACCAAACAATTGGGCTTGTGACACACACAAGTGATGAAATTGTAAGTCTCAACTTACAATGCCCCATTTTAAGCACTAAGCTAAGGGGCCTCAACTACACCCCTCATCTTTTCAAATGTCCCTTCATGTTTTTTTTTTCCTTCTAAAATTTATAAATATCTCATCATCAATGAATTAAAAATTTAAATAATGCATC
Source organism: Verbascum thapsus (assembly GCA_963669365.1). NCBI lineage: Eukaryota > Viridiplantae > Streptophyta > Magnoliopsida > Lamiales > Scrophulariaceae > Verbascum > Verbascum thapsus. Next base: position 25,186,676 of record OY770106.1, read on the forward strand.
AAGTGATGGGGGACAAAAACTATCCTATGGAGTTTTAGTCTTAGTCCTTTGTCCTAATCATATATATATATATATATATATATATATATATATATATATATATATATATATATATATAGCGCTGAATTTAACAGGATCGATGTGCTATATATATAATATTGAATGTAAGGGTATAAGGGATAAGAGTGTTTTTTTACAATCTTGTTTATGTGTATTATGAGGATGTACAATACACCGACCCTGTTGGAACCAGTGTGCTGCATTATTCCCCCATTTGTATGAAAAACTCTATAGCGCACTAGGTCCATCAAAATCACTGTGTTATAGATCGTGTATTTGAAGAAATGAATGGTGAAAATCACTCATCTTACTGATATATCAACATTATTGATTCAGTATTATTGACTCGATATGACATAAAATGACTCAATTTATACTAGGTGATGATGTGTGCACTATCTAATGATGATGGAGTCCTTTGACTATATGAATTTAGTTAGTAGGTTAAATTGTTTTTTGAACCCTGAAAATGGAGATTTCTGTACTACTTTTTGAGGGTCTTGTCAAGTTCCCCACTCAATACAATAATAGTTTTTGTGGTTAAGAAATGTGAAAGATGAAAGTGTGGGAAAATAAATGCATTTGTCATTATCATTTCGAGCCATTGAATTCCTTCGACTTAGTATGCTTATGATTCAATTATCTCGTAGTATTATCTTATATATATATATATATATATATATTGGATGATTGTCGTAAATTGTATTTTGGAAATATATGAAGGTTTGAGTAATTAATATTTGTGGGGAAGGTGAGATTTTTAGAGAAAAATATATTCAGATTTGAGGAAAAGATGTTTGATAATTACAGTGAATATGATATATATTTTTATTGAAACAAAAGTTATTGTTAATTAATATTTATAATCCATGACAATTTTTACATTGTCAATGGACACATATTAGTGAGAAAATTTAAAACGATAATACCAAAATTGTCACTAATATACAGAATAAATGATAATAATTTTTATTTTGTCACACGATTATATTTTTTCTGACAAAATGATTTTAAGTTCTCAATATTGGAAATTATCATTATGTATTTATTTACTACAAAAATACAGTGACAACTATATTTGTTGTGACTGAAAAAAGTATAGTTAATTGACCAATTATCAATATGAGCAACAACTAATTATCTAAAATGGCAACTTGTATGCAATTCTTATCTAGCTGTTAAACTTATGAATGCTATTCTTATGAAAAAATAATTTTTTGTCATTCCATATTTGTAATTAGTTACATTCTTAACTTTGTAACTTGAAATTTTCTCACTAATATTTTACTTTCTCAAGGGACATTATGTCACTAATATTTTCTATTTTTATTATCTGCATGTCACATTGTATTCGACCATTTCACTACATATACATAACTAAACAAAATAAAAGATAGAAATCATTTTGCAATATAAAATCTATAACTGAAGTTGCATTAGTGTATATATACATCAACTGAGACATATTTATTATACAAACTGAGTGTAATTCTCAATGCTTTTTGAATGAATCTAAACCCTAGTTGCCACATCTATATATTCCATAAAAATGCAGCTATAATGTGCCATGAAAATGACTCTCTTCATCACCAAATTTCTCCTTAACTGTGTGTTTGTGTTTATAAATATATATATATCTATATCTATATATATATATATATATATATATATATATATAGAGAGAGAGAGAGAGAGAGAGAGAGAGAGAGAGAGAGATGGGCACAAAAAGTCATCCTATGTATAAGGCGTGCCCTAAAAGCCATTTTCTTAGGAGCTTTAAGCAATACACAGTTTGAAGATATAAGTACTGAAAATGATAAGTGCAAATTTGCAATCACTCTTCAAACATAAAGATATATTGTTGATTAATTTCAATCCTCATTAAGTGGGATAGCCACTAATCAATTAACTTCTTTAATTGAATCCATTATTGTACTTGCAATATAATAGTGTCACATATTCCTAATTCTTCTCATGCTTACAGTTGTTTATATTATTATTATTGTCATTTTTGAAAAACATAATTGTTTGTAGTCTTAATTTGGATTATTTAATTGTCAATTTATTAGGGTTCATAAGTTATGAGCTACCTAGCTAGCTAGCCATGCCCATTTGAAATGTAAGAGCATTAAATTGTAAAATTATCATGTAATAAAATTGTAAATTCCCTAGCTATTTTTGAAGAAATATATCATGTAATATCATCACATAACATTGTAAAATTGCATGTTAGTGAAACAATACAAAAAAGAGTAATCTCTATCGATATCTTAATTTGTGTCTCATCTTGTATTTTATTTGATAAATGTGCTAAGCATATATGATATGTGTCCAAGTGTTATATATTACCTTTCATTTTTCATCGACACTTGATATGATAATCTATCTTTTTGTTATAATAAACATAAATTACGGAAATTAAGTTATATTTGTTTATTACATGCAATTATTTGTCATATTTAAAAAAAAAGTGAGAAGATCAGATAAATTATAACCAGTTATATATAACATCACCTCTTTTTTTTTATTTGACACGAAGATATAAGTGGTCTGATTTGGAATACAAATTGTAACATCAAACACAAGGGATTCAATCAACATTGGTTATATTTCCTTTTTTTTTTTTTTCTAAATTGGATACACATGCATATATATATAAAGTTGAAAAGGTAAACCCTAATTTACTAGGCCTTTGAAAACCCTGATTTCTTAAGCTTTAATAGATGAAATATCTCTTTCACACAAATACATATATAACACTCACACGTGAAGTAGCCCACAAAGCATATAATCAAGCTTCACAAAATCAATGTGGCCCGTGGGACTTATAAGTTTTAAGGGTCAAGCAAATAGTTGTTACAAAGACAATGACTTGATATGTACCTTTATATAGCTCACACACACATATATATATATATATATATATATATTATATATTCTATAGTTGCATTTTCAATAAGCTTTTTTAGAAATTGACATGAATGGTTATGGTACTATATAACCCTATAAAGCATTGGCAAAAGAATCTAGCCACCCCAATTACTATGTGTAATTTTCTTGACTTTCTTACAACTTACAAAGTTCATATGATGGTGGGACAAAAGCTAGTTACAAGCACATGGGGTGACAATTGATGGAGGGTATTTTAATTTCTTCAATAACTAAATTATCATTTATAATATATATATATATATATATATCGAAGTATTTTAGACTCAGTAGAATTTTTCAAGGTTTTTTGCTAAGGTAGTGTAAAACTAAATTACTATGATCTTTTTGTAAGAATTTTTATAGAGGCACAAATGCTTGGACTCGAAATTTATTTATACTTTTAAAAGATGTCTCTTTTTACTCATATTAACCTCTTATAGATATAGTACATATCGTGTGAGATCTTTTTTGTTTTATTAATTTATAGATTGGAAACATGTAGATAATAGAAATGTGGAGAAGAAAATGAAATTTATTACACCGGATTGACATTATAGGGCGTATATCACGTAAAATAATATTTCGTTTTATTATTAATTTCAAGTATGAAACCAAATGTATAATATTGCTATTTATAATATATGCTTCACGTGTTTATGTGATGTGAGATACAAAATAAACTACACATTTCGAAATAATATTTATAATGAAGAACAACTATAATGGAGGAAAATTTCTTCCAGAATGTAGAGCTACAAATATAGCTAGAAACACTAAATATAACTAGACTTCATGAATTTTCAAATCTCTTTTTAGCATTTTTGATTAAGCTAATCATTACCACCATAAAGACATATCGTATATTATAATTGTTTATGGCAATTAAAGATACATCAATTATGTGGCCTCGTCACTTTCTTTGTGAGCATAGAGAGATTTTTGAACCAATAATGTATTTAAACATTTGTTTGGACTAAATTCAAGAAACACAATCATAAAAAATAACATTTATTTATTAATTAATTGAGATCAAAATCACAATTAACGGAAGCAAACTTCTTCATTTCATATCACTGCAAATAATTGTATCTATGGTCTCATCATAATGCGTAGTGATCAATGTCACATATAAACATTTATATTTATTTCATAATTGCTTTTGGCCTTTCGTGTATAATTAGTTGAGACTTTAATATTAATCTTGAAGAAAATCAAGTAGAAGCTCTAAAATATTCATTTTTTTAGGAACAAAATAAGGATAATTTTTTTCTAGAGACTCGATACAAAAATATGTAAGAAAATTCTAAGATGAACTTGATTTTATTGTCGCAATTTGTTTGTATTTTGCTCTTTCATATTGTATTTTTTGATCAAATACCTTTCATATTCTCCATGTAGATAGAATCTATTTATAAAGTTATTGAGATAATATGTGTGACTGAAAATGCAATTTTCCCTTAATTACCACTTCCAATTCTCAAAAGCTAGAGCGACAAAATCATGTTATTGACGAAGCTTATAGCATACTTAATTAATTAATTATTACTAGTAAGTATTTTAATAGTTAAACCCATTACCCATTAAATAATATTATAATTGCAAATCAATATGATTATAAGAAACAAAACATACATACTTTTATATATACAGAGACAAACAAGGATGAGAAAAGAAATGGGAACACTATTGAAAAGTTTAGCATAACAATGGACAAAAAGACATGATTCGAGTAGAATGTAAGTATATTAGGGAACATTTTATGGATTATTACTGTATTGCTTCGAATCTTTATAGTATCCTCATAAGTTAATATTGTTTACTATATCACAATTTCATTTAAAAATTGTTTACATAAATATATAAGCTCTCATAAGTTTTATAAAATTATTTGGATAATTTTAAAATTTAAAAAAGTGTATACAACTCAAAAATAAGACATTGGGTCTTATAACGATGTTTTTTAAATAACTCAAAAATAAGTACTAAAATCATGTATGATTTTATTTAGCTAAATAAAAACAACCCTTTTAATGTAACTAAGCACTTCACTCGTTTCAATAGGTTATCGATTTTGAAAATATTGTTTAATAAATAATTGGAATATATATTTAATTAAATACCATTTGCTGTCTTGAATAATACCAACCAGTGGGAAAAGGGAGACCAATAAATTGGTTTGCTGAAGCATAATTGTAGTTGATACACTATGTCAACCATGTTAGTGAACATAGTATAGTTTATAGCTTATTATTGGCTGAGGAATGTAGAGAGGGAGCCACTAAGAAGTGAAATAAATTAATTAGATTTAAATAATACAATGTATTTCTCATATTAGGTCAAATACAGCGCTTTTTAATGAATATAATATATACTAACTAATAAAATATTATCTAGATTTTTTTTTGGGTCGAGTTTCACATGATGTATAGATTCTAGGTCGCATCTATACTATACTAAATCAAGTTTATAAAATGCATGGTGTCAAAATATACATATATTATGTATTATTTTGTGAATACTAATTAGGGTTTCTCCATAGATAGCCTATATTATCATTTAACAATACAACAAATGCAATAATTATTTTCAATCTTATCACTTTTTAATTACTATACACAAGTCATCTATATATATATATCAATCTAGCACCTAAAAACTCAAATAAATATAGGAATGAATTGTATCATTTCCACATCCTTTTAGTAGAAATGTTGAATGGTAGAGTCTGTTCCGATCTAAAGAGAATCATTAGACAAAATCATAAATTAATGATGTTTTTTAGCAACTTGTGTTGTCTCATTTCTTGTAAGAAATAATGAAACTAGTGAAAGGAGTATAATATATGTGTGTTGATTCGATGTTAAATAAAGGAGCATAGTAGAAGCAATTTGCACTTCTTTTCAAAAAATGTCTTTATAAGATTGAGATTGATTAGAAAGGTTAATTCCCTAAATGGGAAATGATATTGATAAATGATAATCAATTTTCTTGCCTATTAGCTTAACATAAAGCTTTAGCCACATTATTTTCCTTTGCCCCTTCTCTTCGAATTTCCATCGCACAATCAATCATCATTTGGTTCGGTATTTAAATAATCTTTTAATGGCTAAAATTTTTTCTAAAAGTAAAAGCGAAATAAAATAATCCAAGCCCAAATCTGCACCACCTACGATTTAGGTGTAATTCGATTCAAACAGACAACTCAAGATACAATTCAAGATACGTGAGATAAGTTTCTATAAACTTTTCACATAAATTTTATCGACTCTTTAGCTAATTTAAGCAGTCATATTAGACATTAATTTTTCATTCATTCAAACTCGAATTTGAATAATTCAGATACTCGAAGCATAGATTAATTTGAATCTAAAAGCAACTCATATCCAAACATGTAGACCACTCTAATTTGTGCTAAAAATTAAGTATCATGCAAAATATTCATACCCCTAATAAGATATCTCTAAGTTTTGAAAATTAAATAAGACAACTTTTCTTCCTATGGTGAATTATTATGTCTTGTGAAGATTTAAGGGTTATAAGATCAAACTAAACAATCTCAATCATTTATGTGATTTGTTTTGCATGAAATTATTATATATAGATCGTGTTGATTGAATTGTGACCTTTCCAAGACGTGAAGAGTCAACACCATTGATTAGTAGATTTTATCTCAATTATTCATGTGATTTGATTTATAGCGAATTCATTATACATAAAATGTGTTGATTAAGTTGTGACCTTCCCAAGACGTCAAGAATCAACTGCATTGATTCGTAGAATTTTTACGTAAAGTTATACTCGATTATTTTGATTTTTGCCATCCTAAACTATACCCTTTCTCAATAATTAGGTAACATAATTATGTTGTGTCTATACCTTTAGGCACATACACCATTTAAAAAAGAAAAAAAATACCAAACTTTTAGGCAATTTTATGTATTTATGTAACACACAACAATGGTGTTAACTATTACTAACTTAATGTTTCATATTAATCATATTAGTCTACTTTAATGCTCCCCAAGTTGGAACTTTCCTTTGTGGTGGTCCTTGTCACTATATTCAAAATATTGTGGAAATAATACTCTATTATAGTTCAAATTAAAAGCTATTATAGTAACATTGTATTTTATTTCATTGTATTTTTTTGCTTTTTATACTAAAGAAAAGTATGTTATCCCCGGCTAACCCTAAAATTTAGGGTTTCGTAGACGTTTATCTATAAAAACAATTAATTTAATATGATAAAATATTAATTATATAAATGTAGTCGGGTGTATCTGTTATAGATATTACGGGTCAACGAGTTGAAAAATATTATATATCATCATGTTTGTATAAAATATATTCGAGTTTGTACAATTAGCCAACACTTAATCCACCACAAAAAGATTTAAGGCCTAATTATTACAAATCCAACTCCTATAGTCATGTTATATATCTCTCCTTAACACAATTATTATATGTTGATACCATAATTAAAAAAATAACATTCTAGGATTACTTTTTTCCTTCTTTTTGTAACACAATCTTTTGTCTGTGGTCCATAATACACCACTTAGCTTCGATCTACTATTTGATTTCAAATGGAATTTTTTCCTTTGTATTTTTTTTTTGTTAAATTGATTGCACACTACCAAAGTTGTGAGAACCATTATTCGTAGCATTTTCCCATTTATATTAGAGAATTTATATTTTATTTTCCCATTATTTGGTTCTTAGTCGATCAGTCTTCGTACTAAAGTCCAAGAACATCGTGTTCGTTATTCACAAGCTTCATACATTAATATACAAATGCATGATTAACATTTTTGGTTAGATCAAGCTATTCTCTCAATCTTCACAAACAAATATAAGTTAAATTAATTGAAAAAAAAATGGTTGTGGATTCTATGTTTCAAAATTGTTATCATAGTATAAGATTGCTTTCGAGATATCGAAAATAGATGAAATTTGGACAAAATCGAATCAAATTGGAAACACGTAAATTATTTGATATTAAGATCAAAACTAATGAATGAGAACGAATTTTAAAATTCCATGCCCTAGTAAACAATTTACCCACTCCATCTCGACCCAATATCAAATATCAAAATAAATAAAATAAATTCAACTTCAAATCAAGAATAATAGAGAAATGAGATATGATTGGCACAACAAAATTTTGACATAATGCATGTAATTATTATCGAGTAAATTATACTAATTCTAGGGTTTTACTCAAGATATATATACATATTAATTCCTAATTGTGAGGTGGTATTGTACTTTCCCAAATGTAACAAAGAGTATCTTTTGAGGGTACAAGAATCTGATTATCATCATATCTTCAACCACAAAATACAAGTACATCTACTTATAGTACATCTAAGTGAGGTAACACCACGGGGGCAACCCCCGGTAGAGTTGGTAAGGGCATGTGAATGTTGTGGCCTTGGTCACGGGTTCGAATCCTGATGAGGGAATGCCTATTTGTCTTCTCTACTGTGAGCCTGTCAGCTATGGGCAACCTAGGCTGGTTTACCTCTCTTGTGTGGTTTGCAGGCTATTACACAAGAGCGGGGTTTACCCAGTGCGCACCTAACGGTAGCGGCTGCGGGTTCCCTTGTCATAAAAAAAAAAAAAAAAGTGAGGTAACACCACAACAACAAAAAAGTACTTCTACACCTATAGCACAAACTAAAAAAATAATTTAACCTAGCATTTTTAGTGTATTTTATGTGTTTATCTCATTCCAAACACAATATACAAAAGCGATAAAACAATAGGATCACAAATCGATAAACTATAAGCAACACAAAACAGTTCTTGAATGGTTCGAGTCCATTGTGAAATTTAACTTGTAAAACGATATATAGACTATGAGTTTTAGCGAGAAAAAACGTTTTGAGTGTTTCCTCCAATCAAAAACTTTCAATCTTCACCACTTTCACAATTCACATTATATTCTCTTACAAATAGACTCAAGTTCCTCAGGCCCCTACATGGACAATGCCCTAAACCTCTAAAGGTGCTTCTATATTCACAATGCATAATTAACAACACCCAAAAATAGAGAATATTCCTTCTTATTTCCTTTTTTTAAATATTTTTTCATAACAAATAATGCAAATCTTGAAATATATGTGTGTATAATGTGTATTCAAATACACACACAAATATATATATATATATATATATATATACTAGAATAGTTATTTCACCTTTATTATACAAGCACGAGCCCGGCTCGATTTACATCCATATATTTACTATGTATATAATTGTGATTGTTTCACAACGTGGGCTTTTAAGAGAACCTAATCAGTTATATCATACTCCATCTATCCCGTGAAGTCAAATAAATATTAAGTTATTCTTGTAACTATTAGGGCTCGAGCTCGAAAAAATCACCAGACCCACCTCGAGTTCAGCTCGTTTACCCCTCGATACAAGTGGGGTCCACCGTTCTCGAACAATATTTACGACTACATACAACTGACCTAATAGTTTTATGGAGCCTCTAGAAATGGCTCCCTGATTAGTAACATTCTCAAAAAGAGCCTTTTTTGACTCTTAAATTACACTTGTAGAAAAAGGTAACAAAAAAGAGGAGAAATATTAGGCAGATTAGGTTGGCAAAAGAGGGTAAGACCTAAAAGAGGAAACTGGTTCACGAGATGATATTCAGGTAGGGGCCGCCCCATAGTTTTTCAATCTCCAAAACAAACCAAAATGCCTTTCATTTTAATCTGACACTACACACTAGTAATTCTACATGCAAAATTTTGGAACTTATCAACTTCATTGTGGTAAAAAAAAAAAAAACCCCACAAAAACGGTAACAATTTTCGGAGTTAAAACTGTCAAAAATTGATATATCGTTCCATCTTTAACTAGTCTCGGGACTACTCGAACGAAAAAAAATTGATTGATGTAAGTGCAACTACCATCTCATATCATAATAAATGATATAAAATGAAATAAATATATAGAGGATTGTTTAAGAATTCAGGTGTAACAATAGATATTCAATTTGGACAGTGATATAAAATATGCTCAGTTCAAGGTTACCGTCAGCGGGTTCGATGAGAAATCTCTAGTTCAACGGGCTGGCGGGCCCGGGGCGTGACACGAGGGACTTACAAAGACTAATATCTCCATCAAAACAAGTGCATGATACATCAAGACATCAAGTGTGTCTTAGGACTAAGGAGGACCTCTAACATAATTTAGTAGGGTTTTAATTGTAATGAAAGCAAAATATACCATTTGGCATAGTGCATGCATTACAACAAGAGAGATCCACATTGTGCCATGTAATGAGGTCATAAAGTTCCCAAAATGTGAACAATCTTGTGAATGGTCCCAAATGCACTAATATATTTTCTCAAAATAACCCCAAAAAGCAATATAATCAACAAGAAAGTGACCAAAAATGAAAAGGTAAAGATATGAGTAAATCATCTTTTCTCAATATACACATATACATATATAATACATATATGTATATATATCTCCACTAACACGCAAGAAAAAAAATCCTCAAACTCCCCCCTTTAAATTCTCTCCACATCAATGCACTTTCTAAGCCTATTTTCTTTTACCAAACACAGAGAATAAATCCATCCCATAATTTCTAAGAATGTTCATTTCAGAATCACACACTTTCTTCAAGAAAAAAACCAAAGCCCTATTACTACTAGTTTTCTTGCTAAGTTTAATGATCAAAAGAGACCACCTTTGTTCTAACCAACCTTTTGTTATTACACCTATAATGCTCCATAATTCAACTCCACAAATCCCAAAATCGTCCATCGAAAAACTCACATTCGAAGGCCATTTATCCTTCGACAAAATCCAAAACGCCTCAAAAGACTTTGGCAATCGATACCATCTAAAGCCCCTTGCAGTTTTACACCCCAAATCAATATCCGATATTTCGAAAATCGTAAAACATGTATATGATTTAGGTGTAACTTCTGATCTCACAATAGCTGCTAGAGGCCATGGCCATTCTTTACAAGGCCAATCACAGGCTCATCAAGGTTTAGTTATTCATATGGAGTCGCTTAAAGTACCGAAAATGAGTTTTCAAACTGGAAAAAATCCATTTGTTGATGTATCAGCAGGTGAATTATGGATTAATATTCTGCATGAGAGTCTTAAATATGGGCTTTCGCCAAAATCGTGGACCGATTATTTGCATTTAACGGTTGGTGGGACGTTATCTAATGCTGGGATTAGTGGGCAAGCTTTTCGACACGGGCCTCAGATTAATAATGTCTATCAACTTCAAGTTGTCACAGGTTAGTTAGTTATAGTTTCTGAAATAAGTATATTTTCAAATTTTCATATTGAAATTACTTAGAAATTTGAATTTTTTTTGGTTGAAATCTGTATAGGAAGAGGAGAAGTGGTAACATGTTCAGAGGAACAAAACAGTAATCTTTTCCATGGTGTACTTGGAGGATTAGGGCAGTTTGGTATAATCACACAAGCTAGAATTGCTCTTGAAACTGCACCTAAAATGGTAACTAAATTTACGACGAATTTATGGTCCATTTATACAAATGTTTACGATTTTCTAAATGTGTGACAAGTGTATACATCGAAATTTAGATTATATTTCCATTTTTTTCTCAATGTCACAGTTTGTTTTCACTCTACAAGTAACTAGAATACAAATTACTACACAAGATGTGATTTTTTTTTCGAATTTGTGTTTTTCGACAGGTTAAATGGATCAGAGCCCTTTATTCGGATTTCTCCGTGTTCATCAACGATCAGGAGAAACTAATATCATCGACAAACTCGTTTGATTATGTCGAAGGGTTTGTGATTATAAACAGAACTGGTTTATTAAACAACTGGCGATCTTCGTTCGATCCCAAAGACCCTGTTCAAGCAAACCAGTTCACTTCTGAAGGCAAAATCCTATTCTGTCTAGAAGTTGCAAAATACTTCAATCCCGAAGACTCTGATGAGACGAATCAGGTGAAATCTCGTCGTTTTTGGTCCCTAATGTTTAATGTTGAAATCACTTTAGTACCTAATGTTTAGATTATGAAGTCCTTTTTGGAAGTTTTTACTCTTGAATGTGTGTTTGTGTTCTCACATTTAAAGGTAAAAAATGTCCAAAAAGTACTTAAACGAGTTCATTAATGTCAAACGAGGGTCGAAAATTATATTTTTTACTTATTCTATATTGCAGGAAATTGATACACTCTTGTCGGGATTGAATTACATTAAGTCGACTCTTTTCCAGTCGGAAGTTTTGTACGTGGATTTTTTGGATCGAGTGCATGTTTCGGAGAAAAAGCTTAGCAAAAACGGCTTGTGGGACGTTCCACATCCGTGGATAAATTTGCTAATCCCGAGAAAAAGTATTCGTGAATTTGCTCGAGAAGTCTTTGGAAACATCCTTAAAGATACGAGCAACGGTCCTGTCCTGATCTACCCTGTCAACAAATCGAGGTATTAATTCAAAAACATTAAGAAACGCAAGTACGTCCCGCCAGTATGTAGAATTTCGCGATTTTATCAGATTCACGATGCCATAAAGTATATAATGACGTGCTAACATCACTATATCTAATCTAAAGGTTTACAACTTTAGTGAATCATTATATGAGAATACGAGGATGTCCTAAAGTATAAAATAAGGGGAAAATTGCAAAATAGTCCCCGTTTTATGAAATTTTGAAAATAGTCTTATTAATTTGATAAAGTTGCAATGTTAGTCCTTTTTTTAATCACTGTTACTCTTATACTTTATTTTTATTATTTAAAATTATATTTTGTCCCTTAAACTATACAAAATGTATCAAACACTCCCTTGAACATATATGATTGTCACCCACACCCCACAAAAAATTAGAGAAAAAAAAAAGATTGAGGAAAATGATAATTGGCCCGTGCTATGAACGTCTCGAATAAACCTATATGTTCTCCTTTTTAATTTTTAAATTGTGTTTCAGAGGGTAAGAAACAAACAAATTTGTTTAAGGAGTTATTTAATTCATCTTGTTTAGTTAAGGGGCAAAATGTTATAATTAACAAAATAAAGTATGAGAGTAACATTTACAAAAAAATGACTAATATTACAACTAGTATGAGATATTGGGATGTTTTTTAAAATCTCGTAAAGTGTAGGACTAGCACTAATATCAAGATATCTTGTGAGGTTAAAATTATAGTTCTCCCTAATAATAAAGTGACATACTGACATCGCCATATCTAATCTGACGGTTCACAACTCATAGTCATTACACAAGAATATGACGACGTTATAAAGAATAAAGTGACATAATGTCTAATCTAACGGTTCACAACCCCACTCGCACATCTAGCGAGCCCGTTTCACTATCTAGTCTCATTTCATTCTCGTTTTTGCAGATGGAAAAACGGGACATCCTTAGTTACACCGAATGAGGACATATTCTACCTAGTTGCCTTCCTATCTTCGGCTGTACCATCTTCCACCGGAAAAGACAGCATACAACACATTCTAACACAAAACAAGAAAATTCTAAGTTTTTGCAAGAAATCCCGTCTTGGGATCAAACAATATTTGCCCCATTACAAAACTCAAGAAGATTGGAAAACTCATTTTGGCGATCAATGGGAAGTTTTCTTCAAGAGGAAATCGATTTACGATCCTTTAGCAATACTAGCTCCGGGGCAAAGAATCTTCAGACGAGCAAACGCGTTTGAACTACAATGACACGAAAAAAGTTAGAAATATTTATGTTATTATTAGAGCTCTAAGGGCTCGTTTGGTGAAGCCACTTTAAATGTAAATACTTCAAGAATTTTTCGTACTTTCTGGCGCAGATACATAACAACATTTGCAATTTTACTAATAAATTTCCAACTTATTTTAATTACAAGCTTGGCTCGAGTTCAACTCGTTTACACACCTAACTTGAATGCAGGCTAACAAGTTAGAATAAACAATTTCGAACTCGAGCTTGTTTGAACTATTGAATGGACTGATCTCAAACTTGAAAACAAATATGAGTAAATAATATAATATATTATTATGTAATAAATGCTTTAATATTTGATATATAGATTCACCAAGTGCTAGTAAGTCTTTAAACAAATTAACTCATCAACAAACTTTAAGTTAAAAATTGGGTTCTACTCAAAAGTCGAGTCAAACTTGTGAAGCTCGTAAATTGACTCGATTCACTACTAATTATATCAATTTAAATACAACTATCAAATAAATTTCGGGCTTTTTTTGATATAACCCCCGAGGTATGTAACTTTGGCAAACAACCTCCCGAGGTTTGAAATTTTGGTAAACAACAATTTCTGTTTAGTTGACTGTTAGTCAACAGTTAAGGTCATGGGCAAAATTGTAATCTAATAATTCCAAACAAATATATTAATTTTCAATGTATTTATTTGGAATTACATTGAAAATAAATACATATTAATTTTATTAATTTCATTTATTTGCAAAATTGTAATTTAATAATTCTAAACAAATATATTAAATAAATATATTAAATAAATATATTAATTTTATTTATTTGCAAAATTGTAATTTAATAATTCCAAACAAATATATTAATATTACATTGAAAATAAATACATATTAATTTTATTAATTTTATTTATTTGCAAAATTATAATTTAATAATTCCAAACAAATATATTAATTTTATTTATTTGCAAAATTGTAATTTAATAATTCCAAACAAATATATTAATTTTATTAATTCCAAATAAATACATTAAAAATTAATATAATTGTTTGAAATTATTAGATTACAATTTTGCCCATGACCTTAACTGTTGACTAACGGTCAACTAAACAGAAATGGTTGTTTACCAAAATTTCAAACCTCGGGTTGTTTGCCAAAGCTACATACCTCGGGGGTTATATCAAAAAAGCCCAATAAATTTCATACTATTTATCAAAAAAATAAAAATAAATTTCATACCATATTTACCCTTAAAACATTCTAATACAAGCAATAAGCGGTAACAAGCCAAGTCTATGATTCAAATCAATAAATTCAAATATACAAACCCCAAAACCTAAACACTCAACGAGAATTCTTTGACAAATTAAAAGGAACAAAAAATCCCCACAAATATACTCTTATTTGCTTGCAAGTAAATTCACCAAAATCCGATTGTTCTAAATGTGTTTTTAAGCTCAACTAGGGCAAAATCCCCCAAATTATTCTTTACTTAGAACCCTAATTTCACAAAATATACCATCGCACCGGAACCCTAGCTTCAGATTGTCGCCTCCAGGAACTATCACGAACCCGGCAATTGAAATCCCGTAATCTGATTGCCCTTCAAGTCAGAGTTGCAAAATGTCTGAAAGTTTTGATTTTTCTGCGAGTTTGAATGATGTTGCTCGATTTAACTATTCAAAAATTGGTCCCGAGAAATCAAATATTTCGCGACGATCGAGGCCGAGGCTGGCGAAGGTGAGGAGGAAACAAAGGGTGGATGGAAATTGTGTTAATATTGATTTGGGATTAAATGGGTTTAGTGATGTTAGTAGTGAGATTAAGTTGGGAAGTAAATTGGGGAGTGTGTTTGGAGATACTAATGGAGGTTTAGGGTCAAATGGGAGTGCAAAAAATGGAGATTCTGATAGTGGTGGATTGGGTCTTGGAGTTGGTTTGAATGATTCTCTATCTAGTTCTAGCTTGAATAGGTCAAGGCATGAATCAGGTTCGAAAGATGGCGAGTTGTTGTTTGCCTCAAGTAAAGGTAGCTCAAATTTGGATGTGGAGAAGGAAAATGAGCGTTTTGTGTTTGGTGCTTGTAAGTCTGAGTCTACCATAAGCCAGAATTTGCAGGGTGAAGATTGTGTTTTTGGTTCTAATAAGAGTGGATTGAGACTGGATTCGAATTTGAAAAACGGGCACTTTGTCTTTGGTGTTGATGAAAGTGCGAAAGAGTCTAGTGAAAAATTTAGGCAAGTGAAAGTTGGTGAGTTCCAAAAATTTGATAATGTTAAAAATTGGGATTCGGCTTCAAGAGTGGAGTTAGACCAAAGGGAATCGAATAAACCTGGTTGGCATTTCAATGTTGATGCTTTTGGAAAAGTTAATAGTGCAAATTTTGTATTTTCTGCTTGTCAAAATGAATCTCCGGTGGTTAATTCAAATACGGAAAAGAAAGACTTTGGTCAAAATACGGGCAAGAGTGAATCCGGTATTGATGCTGGAAATGCAGTACCTGATATGAGAGGTAAAGTTAAGTTGGAAAATTCAGAAAAAATACATCCTTCTTTCCAGTTCCCGTCTAATTTTAGTAATAGTAATGGCAAAAATCATGTGAATTTTGTGTTTGGTTCTAATAACGATAATTCCAAATTAGGAGTAGATTTCAAAAATTACTCTGCAGATGAAAAAGGGGATAGGTTCAATTTTACAAATAGTGGTAAAGAAAATGCAGAGATTGGAATTCAGTTTCAGAATGCTCATCTTAATGGAGTTTTTGGATTTGGAGGATTGAAAGGCAAAGGGGTTTGCAGTTCTGGTGAAAGTAGTAAGCCTGTTAAATTATCGGGTGGCAGTTTTGAGGAAGACCCTTCAATTAAACTGTCAAATGAGATGAAGAGACTGAATGTTGAAGATTCTGAAGCAAATGCTCACAAGGCCAAAAATGTCGATAGTAATTTTTCGGTGAATAGTAAAAATATGTTTGTGTTTGAAAATGGAAACCATCGAAATGGTGAGTTTTGTGAGGAGCCAACTTTGGATAAAAATGAGAAGGACAATTTAAGCTTTACAAGCAAACTGTCTGGATTTAACTCCTCGGTTGCAGATTTTAGTACCCCAAATATGAAATTTGTCTTGACAAATGATAGTTTGTTCTCTGGTGTAGATAAGCTGGATACTGTAAATAGTAAATCACTGAGGGGAAAAAGATCGAAGAAGAAAAATGGAAAGTTAAAACAGTTGTTTGACCATGATCATGTGTCCAAAGAAGATAATTTTGTGCAAAATCACAAAACGCCCGAGCATGGTTCACCAATGGATTTTTCACCATATCAGGATACTGGATTAAAGTCAGAATCTCGTGCAAATAAAACAGATGATGTGGAGAACTGTGAGAAACCTCTTGATGATGGGGGCAATTCTAATTTTTCTCCTTCATTACATGGACAAGATGGTTTATCATCTATAGCACGTCAATATACAAAGAAAAAGTATAAGTTGAAAGTCGGTTCAAATCACACAGTTGTAAACAGCAATTCTGATAAAGAAAACTTTAAGCATGTGCCTAAAGAGGGTACCTCTCATGAAGTGTGTGAACATTGGCGAATTAGGTAAAGTTATTTCAGTAATCAATCGCCATTTATCTTTTTATTAAATATTTCAGTTCTGATTAATTGTAGCAGGTTTCGGCGTTTTTATAATTATCATCTTAATAATTTAATTTTGTACAGGGGAAACCAGGCTTATCATGCTGGTAAACTTTCTAAAGCAGAGGAATTTTACACAATGGGAATTGATAACGCATGTGCATCAGGATATTCCGTTAAACCACTTTTACTGTGCTATAGCAATCGGGCTGCAACACGAATGTCACTTGGGAGGATTGGTGAAGCCATTGGAGACTGTACAAAGGCTGCTGCTTTAGATCCCAACTTTCTAAAAGTTACATTACGGGCTGGAAAGTAAGTACTTTGCCCTTGTTATGTCTATCTGTTTTACTTGACTGTTTTCATATGATATATGTTTTACTCGACTGTTTTCTCATTTTTCTTTGTTATTAGATGTTAACCGGATTTACATTGAATTTTCTACCTTTTCCTTTTATCATCATTTCAGTTGCTATTTACTGCTGGGAGAAGTTGAAAATGCAATTCAGTGTTATGAGAAATGTTTGAAATCGGACGTGTGTTTAGATAGGAGAATTACAATTGAATCTGCTGATGGTCTGCAAAAGTCAAAGGTGAGATATTGATGTAATTCATTATTCTTAGCAGCCCATTTATTGTTTAGAGCAAATCTATTGTTATTGTGACATTCATATATTATTCGATGCCTTTGATAAAGTGTTACATTCCTATATCATTCTCTGTATGAATGATTGAAATCTAAATTTTCTTGTTGCTAGTGTTTAAAGCTTAATTTGTGTTTGACAGAGTGTGGCTGAGTACATAAATCAATCTGCCAAACTCTTGCAAGAAGGAACTGATGACGCTGCAAGCACCGCTCTAGGGAACATCGAAAATGCCTTGTTAATAAGCCGTTACTCAGAGAAATTACTTAAGATGAAAGGAGAGGCTCTATGCATTGTACGATATATATATATATATAGCTATTATTCACACTAAATTCGTATACTAAATAAATAACTTCATAGTTATGAGAATGTCTTAATATGGTTATGTTATTGTAACAGCTGAGGATGTACGATGAGGTTATCCAACTATGTAAGCAAACTCTCGAAGCTTCCGAAAGAAACTTTGTTGTTGATAAATTGGATGATCCCAATTGCATAGATTATCATGTGAAGTTGTGGAGATGGCAAATGCAATCCAAGTCCCATTATCATCTCGGGAGGCTTGATTTGGCCCTTGATTTGATTGAACAACAAGAAAAAGAGCTTTTTATCTCCAAGTAATCCTTATTGGCCATTGAAATAATAGTTTTTTTTGTATCTTGTTTGTAAATGTTTCGTGGGATATTAATCGTATACCTTCATATAGGTCTGGTGATGTAACTCAGGAATCATGGATCGCTTTAGCTTCCACTATACGCGAACTTCTATGCTTGAAGGTATGATGAAAGTTGATTTTAACATATTACATTTTATACTTCAATTCTTATTTTCTAGCCGTTAATGTAGCTTGTTTAGTTATCATTTCCCTTTTTTGGTTCAATACAGAAATCAGGAAATGAAGCTTTTAATGCTGGAAGGTTTACCGAAGCTGTGGAGCATTATACTGCTGCTATATCCAAAAGCGTTGAGTCACGCCCTTTTATGGCCATATGCTTTGGGAATCGTGCTGCTGCTTACCAATCAATGAACCAAATTGTCGATGCCATTGCAGATTGTAGTCTAGCCATTGCGCTGGATGAAAATTACCAAAAGGTCAGCTATGAAATAAAATAGTAATATACTTTTTTTTCGATTATAATATGTTTCTGCTTTAGTAATGGGATTTTCACTTGTTGAACGAATTTGTATTGCCGTTTTTGCCTTTTGCAGGCGATTTCTAGGAGAGCCACTTTACATGAGATGATTAGAGATTATAAGCAAGCAGCTTATGATGTGCAGAGACTTATCTCTCTTCTTGAAAGTCGATCACAACTTAACGAGTCTCAGGGCAAATCGAGTGGAGGCAGTGTAAGGGATTTAAGAAAAGCTCGGCGTCGTCTTGCCTCGCTTGAAGAGAAGGCTAGAAAGGAAACTTCTCTGGATTTTTACCTCATTTTGTAAGTCCATAAATATCATTTTTAATTGAGTAAATTACGTAGATAACCCTTGTCCTAGAAAACAACACGGGGTTTAGTAAATTATCATTACTTTCTATATCAGCAAAATCATTGTACAAATTTATCTCCCTCGTCTTTGTAAAAACATATTACAATTTCACTCCCTTTTTCTGGACTTGTCAGAATATGACAAGGGGTGTCTTGATAATTTGCAAAACTTCATGGCCTTGTGGTAATACCTAATAAAGTAATAAGTAAAGTGTCTGCATGTAACTATCCATTTTTATTTCTAGCACGAGTCATCATGTTATGTTTTGGTCGAATTTCTAGATAGACTAAGAACATGTTCAAGTTTAAAATATGCCGTTAATTTAAATTTTGACTGGCAGAGGAATCAAAGCATCTGATACAGAATCTGAGATTAAGAAGGCATATAGAAAGGCAGCTCTCAAACACCATCCAGACAAGGTCTAAAGAATTTTCTTATTTATACGGCTAAATATATTTTGGACATTCTTGTTATGATATGAATTCGATTTTATGCTGATGCAGGCTGGTCAGGTCCTGGCAAGAAGTGATGTTGGTGAAAAGATTCACGTAGATGCTGACAGGCTATTCAAAATAATCGGAGAGGCATATGCTGTACTATCGGATCCCTCAAAGGTATGCTTATAAGATCCAGAATCTTAGATAATTTTAGGATAAATTACATATGGACCCCCGCATGAGACCCTTATTACGAAAAACATCCCAGGTTTGAAAAATTATCATAATTTTCCGAGCAAGTAAAAGCATAATATACAATTCACCCCATGTTATTTCTGTGGCAAGATCTGTAATTTCTGTATTATTATCCATTTGCAGCGGTCTAAGTATGATAACGAAGAGGGGATGAGGAATATTTACAAGGAAACAAACAGATCTACTAACTCTGGACACACATCTACTTCCTACAGTTCTCCAAATGATAAAGGAAGCTCTTTTGGAAGGCAAACAGGTTATAGCCCTTCATATGAAAGAAAATTCACTAGACGTTATTGGTATGAGTACGAATCAAGATCTTACGGTGGCTCAAATTCACGATGGTAGAACACAAAAAAGGGCAAAAAGGTAATTTCACAATATGCAAGATAGTTTACTTTCGTGCAAAAACTTTTTGCTTGAGAATGCCTTGGTGCTGTTAAACAAAGTCGCCTTTTATTTATACTATGTCGTAATTGATGATATTTGGATACAGTATTGTCATCACTGGTACAGAACTACAGATAAAGATCAATACTTTTGGCATCGTATTTCGACACACGAAATAAAATTTTGTTTATTTAAATATTTTTACTCTGCCCAATGATACAAGGGCTTACTTTATTTATTCCTATTTATTACTTCGTTTTTTTATTTATTTTTTCTTCAGCGAGTGATGTGAGCAATGAATGAATCCATCTCTAGACGAGTGGGCCCGCCTTCCATCACTGACTGCTCGACGGCTCTTGCCAATTCCTTTGCCCTCTGCCTCATCTCATCTCCCTCTCCAGATTCCATCAACTTTCTTACAACCTTTTCAACTGTAACTGACGACACTAATTCCTCTCGACAGGCCCAATTTCTAACTTCCACACCAATCTTCAACACATTCGTCAAAAGCAAAGCATTCCTTGGCTGGTCCGAATGCATCGGCCAAGTTGCTATCGGCACTCCCATCGAAATGCTCTCCATGCACGAATTCCATCCACAGTGACTCATAAACCCTCCTGTCGAGGAGTGTCCTAAAATTTCCAGTTGTGGGGCCCAATCTCGCACGATAAGTCCTCTGTATTTAACTCTCTCTTCATACCCTTCTGGCAAACCGACTTTCCTAGTTTCGCCTGAAAAAATATTGCCTTTATCTGCGTCTCGAAGAACCCATACAAACTTTTGGTCACTTTTTTCCAACCCAAATGCGATCTCTTTGATTTCTTCGTCAGAGAACGAAGATGTTGTCCCGAACGAAACTAAGATTACCGAGTTTAACCCTTGTTTGTCGAGCCATTCTAAGCATTTGTGTTTACTTCTACTTTTTAGGTCCCTTTTTTGAATTGGATTGAAGGGACCAATAGCAAAGTGTTTTTGTCCCCCGAGAAACGCTAATTTTTCAAGCGTATCAAGATATAAACTTTCTATTACCCTATTCGAGTTGAAAAGATTCCCATGATGATATTTTCGTGCCTCTCGTTGTAACATGGAGAATTCAAGGAATTCTCGGGTCAAGCATCCTTCCATCGAGGGAAGTGCTTTAAGTACAACTTCTGCTTCAGTTGGTACAATAGGTTTCCCAGCATTTTCCCAGTTGACCGAGAATATGGTAAAAGCCGAGACACTGTGAAAACAATATGACTCGACATTGGCTAAGGTATTCATATCTTGAACAACATAAGCCATTAGAGAATCGTAAATAACGACAACTCTTCTAACTGTCTTAGAAAGTTCTTTTACGAGATTAAATATTGGTTCTCGGGTATTCATCGATTCTTTGACTAGTGGAAATAAGTGCATGGGAAATTTGTCGGGGGAATTAGGATTTGGCGAGAGGTTTTGGAAAGATGGTGTGGGAAAATCATGGAAATGCAAATTTTTGAGGGATGAAGGGTTAAAACCGTGGGCCCGGGCCTGGGCCTGGCAGTTGTGGGTGGTGGTGGAGATGTATAGGACGGGTATTTTGTAGGCTGAGACGAGGCGGGATAGGTGGAGGAGCTGGTTGAGATGGCCTTGGCCCCAGAGGGGCACCATTACTACAGCTACTTGGGATTCTTGGTTGGTTATTTGGGAATGTGCCATTTTTGTAGTGGAGAATGTGAACTAAAGAATGTCATATGAGTATATATATATATATAATTGTATATGTATATATATACACACATGTGTGTGTGTGTGTATGAGAAATTACGTGTAGGTATATTTGTTCTGCGTTATGGGGCTTGATATGCATGATATACAGTTATAGAGTAGTTTGCCGATCTTGGGTCTCTCTATGTAACTTAACTATTTCCAAGTCCAAAAAATTGGGAACCGTGAATGCTTATCTGTAAGCAAATATTTCAACTCAGATCGTGTTAGTGGTAATCTTTTACTCTCGAATATAAATATCAATCATTGTGGAGAAGACGATTGTTTGATTATTATTTTATCATTTAGAGAGTAGAGATTGAATATAGAAAGTGTGTTTGGGTGTGTTTTTAATTAAAAAAAAAAAAAAGTTAAGGATTAAGTATGAAGTGATTTTTGTTATAAGAAAAATTGATGTGATATGTTTTTTATAACAAAAATAATTTCAAAGCCATCAAATATATCACATTGGTTAATTACTTTCTTTCGTTGTTATTCATAAATTTAATTTAGCAATGTTCAATTTACATCGTGCATAAGGTTTTCACAATCATAAGGCTCCTGTAATATGAATAGAGATAATATAAATAGTATCTTACTTAGTTCAAATAGTTCTCTGTAAAGTTTAAGTAGAAATAACCATAATACGCATAGATGGAGAGGTATATATTAATAGAGTTTTTTTAGACTTTAAAGCTGTCCACTGTTCATATCTCCATCGTATTGCATCCTATATGTTTTCAAATTTACCAAACTCCATATCCCTATATTATCATGTTTGTATCTATGCATCGTACCTAATGTATATAAGCACCACAACAGTACAAATTAGAAGATGGTGAATTCCTTAGTAATAAAACATCAATTATGAAACATCATTTGCTCTTAATCCAAAATTTGCAAGAGTAAAATCAATTCATAAACATCAAAGTCAAGAAGAAATGTTTATAGAAACTCTATCGAGCAGTCTGTGGCTGAGCATGTTCGAGGAGCTGACTGACCAGCTTATAAGTGCGACCAGACAGTGCTTTAGTGTGGTCAATGAGTTGCTCGTACCTGAAAAGGAGAAAACCGAAACCTCAATGCTTATTAAGTAAAACAAAGAGCACAAAATGGAGGGTTAGTGTGTAAGTAAAGCTTACACATTGGTATGATTAGGTTCCATTATAATTGTTCCAGCCTCTGAGTCAATCTTGGCTTCAAGCTTTGAGGTCCTTATGAGACTCACTATCCATCTTTCAGCATCCTCGTAATTCAAGTTCAGTTTCTCAGCCAGCACACTGTCAATAAGATCCCAAACGCTAAATCAGAACTCGATATTATAAGTTATAATCGCAAAAGTTATGCCATCCACAGTAAAATACTTATATTTATAGATTATGTAAGTTCTGGTGTAGTAGTATTTGCATGTATGGATGGCAGTGAGGATAATAATTGGAGAATTTTTTTTTGGGACATACCTCATGTCAATGCGCTGATGAATACGGCAGTAGGTCTCGAAGATGAAAAGGCGAGCATTTTCAAGGAATTCATCTCTTAGAGGTACAGATGCGAAGGTACCTTCTTCAACTCGCTTGCCGAGAAATGGGTCATTCAGTATAACCTGCATCAATATAACAAGCTTTTATAAAACGTAGTAGATAAATAGCATAATTTGTTTTTATTTGATGTCCAAGTGAATGTGGGGGTGATTTAGACCATCAAATCATCTCCAGTATTATTATTCATACTGACATTTAGAGGTAAATAAATACATGGCCCATGAACAAATTTGCAAGTCGAGCAATTATTTACTGTTGGATATTACTAACTGTATGAAGTAAAACCAGTTAATTAGCAATGAATTCTTTTACTTCATAAAGAAGGAATAAGGCATTGTTCATGTGATATAGTTACTCCAGAAATTCTTACACGCATATGCACAAGCATAAATTACAAGCAGAACGCAACAAAAAATGAGGACTATTTGGAGTTAAGATGCTTACTTCTTCACACTCTTTCATCTTTTTTTGAGCCCCATCAAAGTCATAGTTGACATATACACATGCCAAGAACTCTGTGATGGGATCTTCATAAGAGTGCTGCTCTTGCTGAATAACCTTTATAAATTCCTTAAATTGTGGACGCCTCCTTTTGTTGACGATGAATGCAGTCGCCAGGTAACGCAAAAGATGTGGAGCATTTGTTTGGATGGCATTCAAATACCTGGAAAAGATTTTACAATTTAAGAATATGCATGAAGGGACTAATTTAGGATATAAAAACCTCAAACACCATTGGCAGAGATTGTAAAAATTTACTATAGAAATTCTAAAGATAAGCAGGAAGCAATATGCTAGCTTTTAATGTAAAAAATAGAGGTTGCAATTAATTGCTATCACTGGAGAGAGAAAAGTGGTATTTTACTTGAGGGCTGCAAACTAACACACGTAAATAGAGAAAATTCAAAATAAACTAATAATCTGTTTATCGTCTGACCAAAAGAATGAAGCAACACAAAAGAATAGTTGATTAAAGAGTTGTACCTGTCCTGATTAAACAAGTCAATAATCTGTGTTCTTCCATTGTCATGGTTGAAGAAGATGAACAAACTCCAATGCATTAGCCAGATTCTACATTGGACTTGATTCAATGGAGAAGGAAAATTCTGCAATGGCATTAAAATTATTAGTTTTAATCTCCTGCACTGAACAAAAGTATAATTTAAAAAGGACTAAAATGATAAGATCAGCAACCTTAGAGTCAATGATTTCCTTCAAGCGGTTAAGTTCCTCCAATGCAATATCCCAATTTTGCATCAAGATCTCTGCTGCTAGTTTTCCCCATAATGCACTCAAACTCCTTTCACTGTTGGTACACAAATCCCTGTACTGATACAAATAATCAGCAGCACCAGAGTAGTTACCACATTCAAACTGGAATTTTGCATACTGATACAATGCTTCTATCTGATCTGGACCAATCTGGACAGCATTGCACAAATTCAATCAGTTAAAGTACTACATCAGTTAAACTACTCATTTATCAAATCTCATGAAGTTTCAGAGTTCAAGATAAGAATTTCAATAGCACCCAGCGAGTTGAGTTCATATATATGATAAACACAACATTAAGCGCATTCAAGTAACTCAACTATGCCACATAAATATTTCTATATATATATATATATGTATGTGTGTGTATTTAAATTAGATAAAGAAAAGAAATAGTTATCAATATTCATCTATATCCTATAACAATCAAATACCAAAATTCAAGATAAGGTAATTTACTGTTATACCTTAAGCAAAGAAAAACTAGCATTTATATAATTTTATTTTTTAGTATTTATTCTATTAAGTTTATTAATCATAAAATAATATGATCAATTCATGACTTCATGTATATAATGTTTTGATGATAATCATCAAAACTGAATCAAATATTCTAGTCTTGCATATTATTAAATAAATAGATTATCATATATAAAAATTTGACTTTTTCCCCCTACATAGTCAATAGCCTGCGCCTTGGCACAATGTTACAAGTACAACTACTTACAAGTATTATACACATGTTGGATTTTTTTTCCTACATACATAGTGTCCCGTGCTTTGGCACAAGGTTACACCTAGTTACAAGTATAATTGTCAACTACAACATTATGAAGTGTTAATTCATTTATAAAGACAAGCCTGCAAGTATATCACATATAGAAAGTTTACCTTGTGTTGTACAAATAAATTATAACAATTAGATGCTTGAACCTTCAGTAATTATAGAATTATAAAACGAGATGAAAATCAACCTGATAGCGCTCTTTAAGCATCTGAAGGTTGTACTGTTTGTCAGCCTTCAATTCCTGAACTGCACTAGGGTTCTGCAAAAAGGCAACCAATGGAGCTGCTCCCTCTTCCAGTGCTTTCAGCCTACCCACAACCTCAGCTCTCCTTTCCACCATGTCTAAAGCAACAGAAAAGCAGAACAGTAGAATATATGAATTTGAACATAAGCTTATGAACACTTCACTTCAAACTAATTAAAATATTTGAGAAGACAAGACAATATTGAAACATTAATGAGCTTGAAGATATAAAATGAAGAACAAGTAGATATAATACCGAATCATACCGAATTTCATCACATATACGCAACCATATTATTCACTCATACATCAAAATTTCACACAATCCATCAATCATAAATAACACTCGATATTCAACACCTCCAAAAGATTCCCAAAAACAAAAAAAAATAAACACCTTCTATACAACATGCACATACCCTGCGGAACATCGTCCGATCGGTAGAGCGATTTGTGAATATCCATGGCATAATCGACCATATTAGTGTTGTTAAGCAGCTCGATTTTAGCCTTCAAGATATCCTCTTCAGGATAAAACCCTCTCTCCTGCAAAAATTCAAGCAAAGGGAACACTAGATGTCGGTCCAGCTGAGGTGCTATCCTCTGCGTCAAATCGTACTTCGCCGCCATTGTTGCTCGATTAAACGGTGGTTACGGTGGCCGTGCGGCGGCGATTGTAGTGAGGACAGTAGGGTAAAAAGAGTGTGTAATATCAGGGTTCGGGAATTAGGTTTTTTGTTATTTGTTGGTATTTTGGGATAATATCAGAAGTACCCCTAGATTTGTAGATATTGCACTTTAGGATATGAAGTTTATAACTGGACACTGGACAGAGTAAGTTGATTCGGCCCAATTGTTAGACTTTGGCAGGCCCAGTCTGAATTGGGTCATAATTGGGCCTATTATAGGCCCATATTGCATGTCGATACTCGATAGTTGATTTAGAAATTATTTGATTGGATTTTTGTACGTTAAAAATTATTAACAGATATCTCGAAACATGTTTATTTTGAGAGTATACATGGAATTGATTCTTAAGAGCTCGGGTTTTAAGTTGATCACTTGTATTGCCCTAGTTACGTTGCGAAATATAATTAATTTGTGTCGAAAATGAGATAAATTATATTCATGACGTTACAGATGGAGATTGATTAGCATATCGTTGAAATTTTGGTAAAAGTTTATTTGAGTAAAGTGATTTGATATGCTCTATACATTATCATTTTTTGATTAATTTTGTTCTTATATTTAATCTATATCAATCTTTTTAAATATCAAAATACTTGATTAATTTAAGATTTGGCGAATATGATTTTCAACGTTTATATTTGTGATATTTTATTCATTTGACCGATTTTGAATTGAAATTGTGAATCATTAAATGGTACATAATTATATCATAATATTGGTTTATGATATTATCAAACACATTACTTGCTAGTTACTACATTAAGGGATTTTATTAAGCAATTTGCTTCAAGATCGTAAGCCCGTATAGCTCAGTGGTAGAGCGTCAGTCTTGTAAACTGAAGGTCTGTAGTTCGATCCTGCATGTGGGCAATTTTTTTCCTATTTTCCCATCTAGTCTTGAGGAAAATTTAAGAGCACAAATTGAATTTTGTGGATTTTTTTTTTGTTCAAAAGCAAGTCAAATGATACTTTAAATTGATTTTTGACTAGTTTTCTGGCATTAGATATAAATTCTTTATTCAAAAAGACAAAAAAATGTTTTGCATAAATAATATATTTATTTTTGATCGATATAAAAAAAATAATAAGTTCATCTTGCCTCCCAAAACTTCTAACGAGGAAGGAAAAAGAAAATTTGATATTTAATGTGTGCTAGTGACAATATGTTGTATTCGGTATTTCAGTTGTACTTTATTACCGAAATATTTAAAAGTAAACTTCATTTCTTATTCTCTTACGGTGCATTTGGATCGATGGATTTGGATTTGAGAAGTGGATTTTGAGGAAGGATTTTAAATGACACCTAAAATAGTGTCATTTGAAATATACCAAAAGAGCGTAAAATGAATGGTGAGAGATTTAAAATTCATCACCATCCAAACGAACTTAAATGGATTTGTCGATGACTTTGATATTTAGTGTGTGCTAGTGACAATATGTTGTATTCAGTATTTCAGTTGTACTTTATTACCGAAATATTTAAAAGTAAACTTAATTTCTTATTCTCTTCGGTATTTCTTCCACAAATTTTGCGCACTATCATTAGCATCGTTTATTCAATTCAAAACTGGAAACGTGAGACCGATTCAACCATTGAATGGAAGAACCGTTTATTTGTATAAACCGCGCCCTTTTTAAATTTGACCTATATTTACTACTACTATATAATGTAATATATAAAAAGATGAATAATCACTACACATGCATTTTTTAAGGAGATTGGAGTTTACTTTGATCTATTTTAAAATATGGATAAAAATGAGTTTAATCGAGTAGGTCACATGGTTGTTCAAGCTTGTTTGAACTATAATCAAGTTTCAAAAACTGTGTTTGAGCTTGGTTTTATTGTTAATCGAGTCGAGACGAAATCAAGACAAATATGAGTCGAACTCGAATAATTTGATAATTTTGAAACATAAAAAAGTTGTTCAAGATTGATTATAATCATCAAACAAACAAGTTTTTATTGATCGAACTCGAATTGGGTATCAAATAATTTAATTTAATTTTTAACCCTAACTTCAGATAATAAATTCTAATTTTATTCTCTACAATATATAATTTGAACTGTCTAAAGCGTTCTATAAAAAAGTACACATGGAATATTGACGCGGTTGATTTTAGTGATTATGATATATATATATATATATATATATATATATCTTCTTCTTCTCTTCTACTATATTATAGCACAGTTTTCCCTTAATCCTAATTTTCTAGAATTTTGAATTTTTTTAATAAAATCAAAAATTCTTATTGGTTGGTTAAATTTTTTAGATTGATTACTATTCTTAAATTAGATAATCAAATTAAATTACTTTCCTATTACATTCACTTAAAAACCAAAATGGGAAGAGTTACAATGTTTTGATTGTAATTTGTGATCATTAATGCAAATGTAAATACCAAAATTTATTACCATGTATAATTCTTAGCATATCTAAATAAAGAATGGTCTAAATTAAGTACGTTCACATTAGGCTTAAATTTAAATTTTAAACTTTATTTTTAAAATTGACTACCAAATCGAAATTCTTAATTAGGAGGAATATTTAATTTACATTAGCTAAATTTACGTATTAATTCATTCCACAATTGATGGAATTATGCAGTTAATAAGGAAACTGATACATCTATAAATTATTTTCATTTAATCTACAAACTTATAAATTATGCCATACTTTTTTTGCTGCACAAATCAATTTTACGTTTCTCCATGTTCACTAATTTTTTCATCTACAAAAGTGAATTTGATTTGATGTGATGTAATTTATTTTATTACTTTTTTATTTTTCATCTTTCAATAGTTTTGAATTTTATGCTTTCAATTTTGTTCGATTTTCTTCATTTAATTTAGTCTTAAACATTAATGACATTATGAGAATTTCTTAGTCGATTGAAATTTTTAGTCCATATTTTATTTGGCGATGAGTGGTTATGAATGGAGCAATGGAATACTTATACATATATGCTTGAGGTAATCATTTCACTCCATTAATTTTTATTTTTTGTAGTTAATACCATTGTGTACTATTTTTCTGTTTATAGTATTATTTTTGTTGTTAAATTTATTGTATATTAACAATTGTTTTTAATATATATGTGCAAAGGAGTGTACTAATAATCCTTTTTTTAATGTATATATATATATTTAATAAAATTGGGGAAAACTTTAGATTATGAATGTAGCAAATAAAAGCGTTCAATATTGAATTTTGAAGGTTGAAGACAAATCTATGATTTCTATTTTCTATTTCATTCTTCTTTTTCTTATTAGATTAAATTTTGAATTTAAATTTACTTTCTTTATGAGAACTAGAAACAAAATTTAATTTAATAATATAATTATAATTTTTGTTATTGGAAATAATTTTTCATTTTTTACAAGTTATAAATAAAAAACAACTTAATTGATTTATCGTTTTAATATTATAGAAATTATCTTCTGGTTTAATTTATTTTTTAATATTCCAAAATTATGAAAATTTAGCGCCTCAAGTCTATATGTGAACCTGTATAGATAGGCTTCACGTACTAAATTTCACTACATTACTTATTAATGTTATTTTTTATTGATTAAAATAATTGAGAACTAATATCATTATCATTATATATTTTATAGCAAAGCGGTGTGGGACCCACTTTGCTCTCTATCTTTTTTTTCGGTAATTTTAATTTTTTTTATTGTTGAGAAAATTTTTATTAATTGATTTGATTGAGTTTGTAATTTGAAAGTTTGGATTTAAACATATTAATTAGGAATATAAAAACACTTATTTGGTAAATAACACAATACTTGGATAATGTATTTTGCATTCATGATTGATAGTGGTTATAACAAGTTTTATGATAAGTTCCTGTTAGTAAGCCTACAATTAAATGAGATTATAATATGTTGACTAAAGTTTAATTTTTTAAGATTTGTTAGATGTAAATAGACTTATTGTATTAATTAAGAAATGAAATTCCACAATAAAAAGTTATAGTTAATAGTATTTGAACAATATTTGGGATAATCGTATTTATTTGTTCCTTACATCTTGACTTCTAAAAATAGCAAAGAAAGAATTTTACAGACAATTAGGGCAAACAATAAGCTTCCATAATTGGTTGAAGACAAATCTCTGATTTCTATTTTCTATTCCCTTCTTCCTTTTCTTATTAGATTAAATTTTGAATTTAAATTTAGTTTCTTTATGAAAACTAGAAACAAAATTTAATTTAATAATATAATTATAATTTTTGTTATTGGAAATAATTTTTCATTTTTTACAAGTTATAAATAAAAAACAACTTAATTGATTTATCGTTTTAATATTATAGAAATTATCTTCTGGTTGAATTTATATTTTAATATTCCAAAATTATGAAAATTTAGCGCCTCAAGTCTATATGTGAACCTGTATAGATGGGCTTCACGTACTAAATTTCACTACATTACTTATTAATGTTATTTTTTATTGATTAAAAATAATTGAGAACTAATATCATTATCATTATATATATTATAGCAAAGCGGTGTGGGACCCACTTTGCTCTCTATCTTTTTTTTCAGTAATTTTAATTTTTTTTATTGTTGAGAAAATTTTTATTAATTGATTTGATTGAGTTTGTAATTTGAAAGTTTGGATTTAAACATATTAATTAGGAATATAAAAACACTTATTTGGTAAATAACACAATACTTGGATAATGTATTTTGCATTCATGATTGATAGTTGTTATAACAAGTTTTATGATAAGTTCCTGTTAGTAAGCCTACAATTAAATGAGATTATAATATGTTGACTAAAGTTTAATTTTTTAAGATTTGTTAGATATAAATAGACTTATTGTATTAATTAAGAAATGAAATTCCACAATAAAAAGTTATAGTTAATAGTATTTGAACAATATTTGGGATAATCGTATTTATTTGTTCCTTACATCTTGACTTCTAAAAATAGTAAAGAAAAGATTTTACAGACAATTAGGGCAAACAATAAGCTTCCATAATTGATGCTAATTGAATGAGTAATTGACTCTTTTGGAATGACGAAATGAGTAATTGATTTTTTAAATGAGTAATTCACTATTATTATAGATATTGACGTCCATTAATTGATGTTAATTAAATGAGTAATTGAGCTCTATTGTTTTGTGGTACTCTTTTTGACAACAAATTGTTTATATATTTATTTTCTTAAAGAATGTTCTCAACTTCTTCCACCAAACAAATTTGTTGAAAAGTATTGTTGGGTTAAATAAATAATTTGTTGTTTATTTGGCACAAGGATTTTTTTACTATTAAGTGACACTATTTTATATTTCTCAATAAGGTGTCATAATATTATGATTTTTTTAACATTACTAAAATTTGATCTATTTCTTCATTGTTCTATTGAATGATTTTTTGTATTGAGTTAATACATATAAATATGATAATTATGGGTTTTCAAAAGAGATATTTTAAATTATAATCCGTGCATAGCACGGGGTACACACTAGTATATATATTATAAACATGTGTGTTTTCCCCACCAACGTCCAAGCATTCGAGTAACTACACTATGCATGCACACTAATTTAGGAAAAAAAGACAAATAAATTACTGTTATGGAAATTAATATTTTCAATGTTGTCGTGCGATATGCAGTGATTTTTACTTTATATATATATATATAGTCAAATAATTCACCTAACCTTAAAAGGAAATTACTCTATACATTATATATATTGAAATAGTCCAACCACGTTTGAAATGACTAATCAGTAATCAGTAGTTTTCGGGAAAACTTTATGTTTAAAAGTTGATAATTACTAGATATGTAATATATATATATATATATATATATATATATATAAAAGCAGCCACCAAAGGAATTGGTTAAGATAATAAACAAACTTATTTTTTCCTAGTAATCAATTATTAACTATGTATACATAAAAGCAGCCACCAAAGGAATTGGTTAAGACAATAAACAAATTAACTTATTTTTCCTAGTAAACAGTTATTAATTTAGAAGCAATAATTAACCAAGTGAAAAAATTTTCAATGGATATTTATCATGTAGATTATTTAATTTTAATTAAGTTTCATAAATTGATAAATCATATAAAACAAACTAATTTTCGACATTAAGTTTTGTAATACAATTTACTTTTAAACTTTGATATGGTAATTATCAAGAAAAATATAACTTTTACCTTTTTAAATAAATAAAAAAAATATAAAATATAAGATTTAAATCATAAAGTATGATTATAAATACAAAAGTTTTTTAAATAAGTAAACTTTTATACGAAACTATAGTATAAAAAATATATAAAATCTAAGATTTAAATCATATAAAGTATGACTATAAATACAAAAATTTTAAATAACTAAACTTTTATGCGAAACTATAATTTATTGATTAAAAGACGAAAGGCGTTAAGTCCATAAATCTATTAAGCCCAAATGTTGGTTTATTTGGAAATTAAGAAGAATAGAAAAATATTTTCATGAATTGTTTTGGATATATTAGTACTATTTAGTTCTTAAATTTTGGTAAAAATGATAATGATCCAATTTATATTATTGACATAATTTGCAATGCAAATTATCAAGAAAAAGACTAGCAAATAATGGAGTTTCGATAATATATTTAACGTTACAATATCAACTCTAAAAAATATACTAAAATTCAAATGATTGAACGTACCACTTATTCTATTATAGTCTTTATTTTTTCTTTTTCCACCAAAACTTTTGAAGTCCAAACATATAAAATTTAGTCATATTATTCCAAATTTCTTTATCTTTTTGATTCTCAATATCACATGTTATTAGAAAAAGAAATTCCCCCTCCACAAGATATTGAAATGTTATTAGTTATATGTACCTAATACATTAATTAATTGAATAATTTTAAATGCTAAAATGTGGTATCATTTTCATAGTTGTACCTAATTCAGCACTCACAAATAAGACAATTTAAAGTTGTAAATGTCCACAAGTTACATGAAAGGATCATGTTATTCATGTAAATAGAGTTGGCAAAACTTGGAGAAATTTTCAAAACTTTTTGTGCAATATATATATATATATATATATGTTGATTTCATTCACATCAAATACAATTCAATTTGCTCCATAATTAGTAACTTTCATGGCTCTAAATTACAATAATTTCACTCTCATTTTGTTACATTTTCTTCATTTAGTATCAATTCTCGTTGTGGTAAATGCTAATGACCCCGAATTCGGTAAGTTTAAACCTCTCATTATATTTATTTTGTGCATTTTTTTTTTCATTTTATTGAAATATATTTGGTTACATTATTATAAACATCGCTCTAAATTTTGTTTGGTTGTCTCGTTTTAGCATCACTTCTCGACATGGTGACCGGCCGTACTGACCCCGAAATCGGTAAGACAAATTAAACCTAGTTCTTATATATTTATTTTGTCTATGTTTCCTTCAATTTTTATAAATATATTAGTTAACAACTATTGTTATAATAATTGTTCTAGTAACAATTATTTATATACATATATAATATATAGATTGATTGTGTTATTAATATTATAACAGATGATGAATCTTCATTTTCCTATATTCCGGGAGCTCCCGATGGACCGGAAAATTGGGGCAATCTGAACCCTAATTGGACACTTTGTGGAACTGGAACAATGCAATCTCCGATTAATATTCTTGATAACAAAGTTGTGCTTAAGCCTAAATTAGGGAGATTAATTAGAAATTATCAGTCAGCTCCAGCCTTGATAAGAAATAGGGGCCATGATATTCAGGTAAGTTACAAATTATTTATTTATTTATTTTATTTGTATTATACAACAACAATAATAATAGTAATTTTAGCTATTCAAACACAATTTCTTATTAATTGATATTTTTACAAATAATACCATTTTTATGTCGAATTATTCAACACTTTTTACTATTCTATTATAGATATTTAGTAATTCGTTGATGCTTGAAAATACAAATTAAGATATATTGTTTATTGTAATGCATGTTTTTCTTATAAAAAGGCGATGATGAATACATATCGTAATTTTTGTCCCATAAAGATATTTTTACCTCAATCATTGTCTGATTACATATAAACACACACAAAAAAAAGCTATGGAATATGAAAAAAAAATATATTTCTTTAGATGCATAATTTTAATGTTAAACAGGGAAAGAAAGAAGTAAATTTGTTAAAATATATAATCGTTTCATCTCTTTAACGAGCTTACATAAATATCTGTATATCGACTTGAAGAAGCTTCGTTTACCAGGTTGCATGGACAGAAGATGCAGGAGGAATTGTAATAAACGACGATGAATTTAAATTGTTGCAGTGTCATTGGCATACTCCGTCTGAACATAAATTGAATTTCAACAGGTTCATATTAACGCGTAATAATAATATAACATTCATTTGATGTTTATCAATACATGCATTTATATATATATATATATAATTTGTAATTTTATGTCAAATGATTTTGTAATAAAATAAACAAATTAAATCATACTACAATTGTTTAATTGATTCACATAAAACATTTATTTTGTGTTTCAAAACAA
Source organism: Verbascum thapsus (assembly GCA_963669365.1). NCBI lineage: Eukaryota > Viridiplantae > Streptophyta > Magnoliopsida > Lamiales > Scrophulariaceae > Verbascum > Verbascum thapsus. The sequence continues at coordinate 25,222,033 of OY770106.1, forward strand.
AGTGATGTGATTAATTATTGTTAAAGAAAACTAATTATAACATTTAATTTCTCTGCAGATTCTGTATGGAATTGCATCTTGTTCATACCAACTCAGAAGGCGATATTGCTGTCATCGGAATCCTTTATCAATTAGGAGCACCAGATCCTTTCCTTACATATGTTAGTAGCTTTACTCATCATTATATTTTAATCTTGAGTCTATAAAAGTAAAAAAATAAAATAAAAATTAATTATATACACACTTTGACAATGAGTTACAATTATAGCCCTAGTTTAATTTATTACAATCTTTTTAATATGATAAATGTAAAACATAATACATGATTTCGAAAATTTATCATATTTATATCAAAATAACTAAGACTTAATTAACAACCCTTTTCTTACAACACAAGTATTTTCTTAATTAATTGTTTTAAATAATTTTTGAAGGAGTTGCTTCGTCGTTAATATTTACATGACGATTGGATAGTACACAATATATATATTTAATACATAATTTCGAACTTGGATTTACATATATGATCCTATAAAAATAATAATATACTAATCTTTTAATATTTTCTTCTCCTACAGCTTTCACCATTTCTGCAATCAGCTACTACAGAAGGAACCGATATAGGGATTCTTAGTCCGTACCGTATTCGATTTCCAGGACCCGAATATTATCGATATAACGGTTCTCTTACAACGCCACCATGTTCTGAAAATGTTACTTGGACTGTAATGAGGACAGTAAGTTGGTTTCGATCGCCTATTAATTATTATTTTAAAAAGTTTTTTAAAATCATTAATTAATTGTTTAATAAAAATGGATGTAAGATTTGAGTTCTTATTTTTACTCTTCTTATTTAACTTTCATTCTTTAAAACCTAAGCTCAAAATGGGTATTTGGGCTTTATTATTTCATGTTGTTGATAATAATTGAAAATCGTATTTAATTTATCTTGTAGACTGCGACTGTGTCGATGGATCAGATACTAGCTCTAAAGAACGCAATCCATGATGTAAGTGCCTGCATTACATGCACACACATGCATATAAATATACATATATATATATATATATATATGAACACATTAATAAGTAAAATAACACAACTTGTCTTTCTTACAGTAGAAAAACATCGACTTGTCTGTAAATCTTTATGCATTAATCTAATTGTTATGTCTTTAAAATATTATTCATACTATTTTCAAATAATTTCTTCACAATTACTAATCAATATTCTAACAAGACATATATATATCTCTGAGATATGGTTGCGATTCACACGCCTACTTCGCCTCAAAAGCTGATTTAATTCGATTTTAGGGTGCTGTTGGAAATGCAAGACCGATTCAGCATTCGAGAACAACTGTGTATTTGTATCAACCATCCTTAATTTCAGAAATGTAACAAATTACAATTTCTAGAAAAAAAGCAGTTATGTATTGTTAAGTTGAAGTTATTTGTGTTTTATAACTAGATTTATTCTAGTATATATATATATAATAATAATAAACACTAGCATATTCTCGTAAATATGCTACGTTCGTGGTTGAAACAATTTTTTCTTCTCCATATATATTTACTATATATCTCCATAGTTGAGTAACCAACTTAAGAGAACAATGATAACATCTAACTATCCTACTCTTTTAGGTGCAATTTATTGATGGGTAGCCAAAATCACTTAATTATTTCTCCTAAGTTTCATTTAGAGATTAGGCTTTGGATTAATTAATTAAATGAGTTGCATTAATCAGTTTAAGAGAGTTGAAATCAAGATCTAATCCACATAGCATGCATTAGTTTCACTAAGGATCTAGTAACCCTAGTTGCTACAAGTAAGGTCTAAATTGATAACAATTTAACCCCAACTAACCCCCACCAAAGTTATTTTTCATATCCAAAAAAATCCATGAAAATATTTTTCGATGAAAAAATCAATCCACCAACTTTTCATTTAAAACCCCACATTTAGGGTTAATTAATTATGGACCTAAATGTCCTAATTGAAAATCAGTGAACTATAATTTTGTACAAAAAAAATTATTTATTTATAACTTTTATCTTGATACTCGTAATAACTATAACTCTAAATTTTTTAATCTTTTTAAAAAATTTAAAAATATATATTTTTAATGTTATCAAATTAATTAAACTAAAAAACAAATTATGTAAAATATTGATCTAAAAAACTAAACATATTTTATCCGGTTTATCAATTTAAACTTTTTAAATAGAATAATTTTGTTTCTAAAAAATTAATTAATCAATTTTTCACGTATGAGGGCTAAGTTAGTCCAAAAATTTTGAAGTCTAATTTTGGATTCTTTCAATGAAAAGTTTGTAAAATAATGTTTTGAGAATGAAAAATATTTTTATGATATTTTTAGATACTAAAATTTATTTGAAGTAGGATTATTTAGTTCAATTTACTAACAATGTGATGATATTAAGCTATTTAGTGAAACGATTGATTGAGATTTGACAAATGTAAACTATATGACGTGATTTGTTTGTATCATATGTAAGTGATTGTGAATTATTAGATGAGGAAATGAAAATTATTTGATGTGCATGATTTGTTTGTACCATATATATAGATAATAATTGTACAAATTATTAGCTGAGTATTGAGAATATTAAAGTTGTCCTTAATTTATTTAATAACTCGCAAATTCTATTCAAACCCGCCTTAAAAAATTGAAAAGAAACACAAAATATAATACCCCTCAACTAATTAGGTATTTAGATAAACTTATTTAGAACATTTAATAAATTCTTACATTAAAAATTTCTTTGAAGTTTATTCCATGTGAATTTTCTTTTAAAAATAAATTCTTAAAATGTTTGAATAAAATAAAATCATTGGGCTTTTCAAGTGTTATTACAAACTTTTGCAATTAATAGAGACAAATTATATGTTAAGTTCTCAAGAAATAAACTCAAATCCCTTAAATTATGTTTAAGAAACTTACAAGCTTTGTGCAACTCAAGATATACTTCACTTTAATTTATAATTGCTGATTGTTCTTTTTTAGTTCATAAATTTTAGTCAAAAGAATATTAAAACTTATCTTCTTAAATTAAAATGATTTATCACTTATTTTTTAAATAATTTTCTTCATCTTCACCAAATAATTCAACTCCAAACATATATTTGAGACATAAAGTACTAATAATATAAAGAGAATTTCTTTTCCTCCACAAGATTAGGAAAATGACATGTTATTATATATATTTTTTCAACCACAAGATATTGAAGAAGAAAGACATTTTATTAGCTGGACCTATAATAAAACAATCATAATAAAACAAGATATTATAAAATTTTAAATGTGTTACATGCACAAGCTTACTTTTCTATAAAAAAAACAGTGTTAAATGTCACAATCACTTGCAACCACAAGCAAATTTGATATATTACACTTATTACAGGAAGTAACTCAAATAAAGTTTGATAACTATTTTCAATTATACAAATTAACGATAAAAAAATTAAAAAAAAATTGTGCAGTATATATATATATATATAAGTTATTTTCTTTTCTATCATAATAACTTCATGGCTCTCAAGAACAATAATTTCACTCTGATTTTAGACTGAAATTATATAGTTTACACTAGATTTGAGATTTTTTTTTTTCCAAAATTTGAATGTAATGTCTGAATATTTCTAAAAATCGTGATCAAAATTGAGCAAAGACGTACTTATGAAACAAAAAATCGTGATTTTACATGAATCTCCTTATTGCATATAACTAGAACAAAAATCGAGCTTTGACTAGACTTTTCTAACACATACATAATAGAAATGCCATAATATGGACCTAATGAAAGATTTATTTACCAGGTGGTATGGACAGGAGATGCAGGAGGAATTGTAATAAACGACGATGAATATAAATTGCAGCAGTGTCATTGGCATACTCCGTTTGAACATAAATTGAACTTCGACAGGTTCATATTCATGCGCGTAATAATAATTAATATAACATTCATTTGATGTTTATTAATACATGCATTTATATATATATAATTTGTATATATCTGCAGAAGTGCAGATTCATGAGTATGGAATTGCATCTTGTTCATAGCAACTCACAAGGCGATATTTGCTGTCGTTGGAATCCTTCCTTTCCTTACATATGTGAGTAGCCTTTCTCATCATTTAAAAATAAAAAATATATTTTTTGTAAATAATAAGATTATATATAAAACAATTAACTTTCACTTACCAAATTTCAAATGTTTGGTGATTGCACGAATAATAAATTTTCTATCAACTCCCACTCGATTACGATCTCGACTATATGCACAGATTAGGAGTAATTAAAGCCAAAGCAATGAAATTCGTAATTGTTTTTCTATTCAATTAGTAGTACAAAAGTCATGATTTTTTTACTTCATGATGCATAATATTAAACGATAAAGGTTAAAGTCGAAAATCATGAAATTTTTCATAAAAGGCTACATGTTACATAAGAAGAATTTTTTTTTTGTTTTTTTTTTTGTAAAGAATAATGAATAACAAATTCAGAATTCTCATTATTTATAAACAGGAGTTCTTGAGAGAAGATGTAAAAATTTGCAACTTCAATATTCATTCAATACATACTGCAAAATATCTCAAATAAATATTTGATTATGAAGTTTATATAACAGTTTGTCAAATAAACTAAAATGATAGTCCTTTACAATACATTAAAATCCATTATCAATATGATAAATGTGAATCATATGATATATATATATATATATATATATTTGTAATGTTATCAAACTCAATTGATACTGAAGGAACAGAAACCGATATAGGATTTGTTGATCCTTGGTTTATTAAATTTCAATTTCGAGGAGTTCAATATTATCGTTATAATGGTTCTCTAACAAGTCCTCCGTGCTCTGAAAACGTTACTTGGACAATAATGAAGATGATGAGTTAATTTAACTTGTTACTCATAATAATTCTATCTCATAATATCGAAAATACCAATATTTTAGTATACATAAGGAATTTTATTTTTATTTTTTTTGCGTTTATAATTAACTATCAATTAATTGATTAGGATAAGGGATGGGATTTAACTTTCATTCCTTAAACCCTAAAACCAAAAATATTATTTCAACTTGTTGCTAACAATTGGAAATGGAATTTATTTTGTAGTCGAGGACTGCCTCGTTGGATCAAATAATAGCACTAAGGAGCGCGATTCATGACGTAAGTGCCCACACACATACATATATATATATATTTACATATATATATATATATATATATTCAGATTTAGAAAGTATGAATGTATTTAATCAAATTCAATTAATTACGTGCAAATAATTTATTGCCAAATTAAACTATGAGAAATATAAAATTAGTTGTACAATGTATAACATTTCTCTAAAATTATTTAGGTTGTTTTTAAACATATCAAATAAATTAATTTTCAAAATATAATTAACTAATTAACCAGAATGCCAAAATGACAAGGTTTTTATATATATATATATATGGTTCGAATTTACATGTATTTATTCCATTTCAGGGAGTTATAGGAAATGCAAGGCCAATTCAGCATTCAAGAAGAACCGTGTATTTGTATCGACCAAATACCTTAGTTTCAGAAATTTAGTGACATATGTGTATTATATATATATATATATGAATCTTAACAATGAAAGTACTCTTTTTTGACAAACATATGTAGGGTTTGGTTAAAATTTGCATATTTTTGTAATATGTAATTTGAATCATATTTATAATTCATCATTTAGGTGAAGGGGAGATACTTAACACGATAAATTCAGGTCGACATTTTTTTAGTCATGGGTCGCGCTAACTCTATTAGAGTTTATTAGAGAACTTGTGATAATTTGATATTAAACACATGATCGACTATAAGACAAATCTCCGTTTCTTTTTATTTTCAAGCTATAGGGAATTTGGTGATGTGATCTTGCACGTGAGTGGCGCCTTGTTCGTCGTTCTATACACACATACATATATATATATATGTATATATATATATGTGTGTGTGGATTTTCGACAACTAGTAAATTGACCGGTTTTACACTTTTTCAAAGAAAAGAGTGCTATATCGATGAATCTTTTTGCATATATATAAACTAATTTAAGGGATCAAATGGAAACGCAAGGCCGATTCAACCATTGAATGGAAGAATCATTTACTTGTATAAACCGCGCCCTTTTTAAATTTGACCTATATGTACTACTACTACTATACAATGTTAATAAAAAGATGACTAATCTCTATACGTGCTCTTTTTAAGGTGATTGGAGTTTCCTTTGATCCATTTTAAATATGGGTGAAAATTAGTTGAATTGAGTAGATCACATAGTTGTTCAAACTTGTTTGAATTATAATCAAGTTTTAAAAACTGTGTTTAAGCTTGATTTGATTGTTAATTGAGTCGAGCTCAAATCAAGCCAAATAGGAATCGAATTCGAGTAATTTGATTATTTTGTAAATATTTTTATTATATTTTCTACTCGACCGAGGTTCAAAGCTTATCAAAACACATAAAAGTTTTTTTAAACTTGATTTTATAAATTATCAAACAAAGCCTGAACAAACTTTTTTAATCGAGTTTGAATCGAATATGTACATATTACTATATATAAAAGTAACAAATGAAATTTGAGTACTACATGGAATATTGACGCGGTTGATTTTCGTGATTATGATATATATAGAAAAGATTTTCCACCAACGTCCAAACATTCTAGTACGTACATTATGCATGTGTTTAGAAAAAAAAAGACAAATAAATTATTGTTATGGAAAAAATATTTTCAATGTTGTCGTGCGATATGCAATGACTTTCACTTTATATATAGTCAAATAATTCACCTAACCTTAAATAGAAATTACTTTATACATTTCCCTTATAAGTTGTATATATTGAATTAGTCCAACCACGTTGAAATGACTAATGAGTAGCTTTTGGAAAAACTTTATGGTTAAAAGTTGATAATTATTAGATATGAATATAATATATATATATATATATATGTATATATACACACACATAAAAGCAGCCACCAGAGGAATTGGTTGAGATAAAAAACAAACTATTTTTTCCTAATAATTAATTATAGAAGCAACAATTAACCAAGTGAAAATTTTCTTTAAATGGATTTTTTTATATAAATTGTTTTATTTTAAGTTTTATAAACTGATAAATAGTATAAAACAAACTTATTTTTCGACATTAAGTTCTGTAATACAATTTACTTTTAAACTCTGATATGGTAATTATCAAGAAAAATATATGTTTTAGATTTTTCTAAAAACTTAAAAATATATAAAATCTAAGATTAAAATCATAAAGTACGATTATTAATATAAAAGTTTGATCAAATAAGTAAAATTTTATAAAAAATATAATTTATTGATTTAAAGACTAAAGGCATTAAGTCCATAAATCTATTAAAGCCTGAATGTTGGATTTTTTGGAAAGAAGAGTTGATGAAGTGGGTTTTTTTAATCGGAAAATATATTCATGAATTGTTTTAGATATATTAGTCCTATTTAGTCTTAAATTTTGGTAAAAATGATTATGATCCAAATTATATTGACATAATTTGCATATTAATGCAAATTCTTCAAGAATAAAATAGCAAATAATGGAGCTTCGATAATATATTTAGCATTACGTTATAATATCAACTCTAGAAAATATACTAAAATTCAAATGATTTGTCACTTATGCTTTTTATAGTTTACCTTTTCAAACTTTTGGAGTCCAAACATATAAATTTACACATACTACTCCAAATTTATTTATCTTTCTGATTCTCAATATCACATGTTATTAGAAAAAACAAATTCTCCCTCCACAAGATATTGGAATGTTATTAGTTGTATGTACCTAATACATTAATAATTGATTACTTTAAAATAGTAAAATGTGCTATCATTTTCATAGTTGTACCTAATATAGCACTAACAATGAAATAATTTAAAGTTGTAAATATGCACAAGTTACATGGAAAGATCAGGTAAATAAAGGTGGCGGGCTATATGTAAATTCATAAAAAAAGACTTAGGAGAAATTTTCAAAACTTTTTGTGCAATATATATATATATATGTATGTTGATTTCATTCACATCAAATACAATTCAATTTGCTCCATAACTTAGTAACTTCCATGGCTCTTAACTACAATAATTTCACTCTCATTTTGTTACATTTTCTCCATTTAGTATCACTTTTAGTTGTTGTCAATGCTAATGACCCCGAATTTGGTAAGATTAAATTTCTCGTTATATTTATGTTATGTATGTATTTTTCCATTTTTTGAAATATATTTGGTTAATTACATTGTTATTAACATCACTCTCATTTGTTCGATTGTCTCGTTTTAGCATCACTTCTTGACATGGTGACGAGTAGCACTGACCCTGAAGTCGGTAAGATAAATTAAACCTACTCCTTATATATTTATTTTGTCTATGTTTCCTTCAATTTTTATGAATATATTAGTTAACTATTGTTATAATAATTTTTGTAGTGACAATCATATATATATATATATATACATATAAATTGATTGTATTCTTAATATTATAACAGATGATGAATCTTCATTTTCCTATGTTCCGGGAGCTCCCGATGGACCGGAAAATTGGGGCAATCTAAATCCTAATTGGACACTTTGTGGAACTGGAACAATGCAATCTCCGATTAATATTGTTGATTACAAAGTTGTGGTTAAGCCTAAATTAGGGAGAATAATTAGAAATTATCAGTCAGCTTCAGCTTTGGTAAGAAATAGGGGCCATGATATTCAGGTAAGTTACAAATTTATTTATTTACTTTATACAATAATAAAAATAGTAATTTTTGCTATATAAACACAATCTCCAATTAACTGATATGTTCACAAATAATAGCATTTTTATGTAGAATTATTCAACAACTTTTTACTATTCTATTATTTTTAACCAATAGAAATATGTAGAATAGATATTTAGTAATCAATTTATTGATGCTTGAAAATACAAAATTAAAATATATATATCGTCTATAATAACGCATGTTTTTCTCATAAAAAGGCGATGAATTGAAGAATACATATCGTAATTTTTGTCCCATAAATATATTTTTATCTCAATCATTGTCTGATTACATAAAAACACAAAAAAATCAAGCTATGGAATATGAAAAAAGAAAATTCCTTTAGATGCATAATTTTTATGTTAAAACAAGAAAAGAAAGACATAATTTTATTCAAATATATATATAATCACTTCATCAATTTAACGAGCTTACATAATATCTGTATATCGACCTGAGAAAGTTTCGCTTACAGGTGGAATGGACAGGAGATGCAGGAGGTATTGAAATAAACGGCGATGAGTATAAATTACAGCAATGCCACTGGCATACTTCTTCGGAACATGCACTGAATTATTTCAGGTTCATATCCTTTGCGAAATAATAATTATAAAGTATAAAAGATGCAGATTAGTTAGTCAAGATAATCTAAAATTTGATTATTATTATTAAATATTAAGATATATATATATATATATATATATATTATAGTGTTACTTGCTTTGCAAAACAAAAAGAAAAGTATGGGGTGTACTTTTCTTGGTCACAAAATAATAATTATAGAGTATATATACAGATTAGTTAGTCAAGATAATCTAAAATTTGTTAATAATTATTACTAAATAATAAGATATATCCTTACAGTGTCACTTTCTTTGTAAAACAAAAAGAAAAGTATATGGGATGTACTTATCTTGGTCACAAAATCATTCTTTAATATAATATTAAGTCAAATTCATGGATTTAATGTAATTTTCTTTAGCAAAATAAATAGAACATAATATAAATGCATCATATTTACTTATATATTATCCTACTTAATACCTCAAGTTAAATGTACCCTATATACTCAAACTTTTTTTTTTCTCGAAAAATAATACTCGAACTCTTTAAATATGTAAATACAATTTTTATAATTGATACTCTAATTCGAAACTTCGTTAATTTGTATTTGCAGATTCAGTATGGAATTGCATCTTGTTCATAGCAACTCACAAGGCGATATTGCTGTCATCGGAATCCTTTTCCGATTAGGAGCACCAGATCCTTTTCTTACATATGTGAGTAGCTTTTCTCATAATTATAATTGAATGTTGAGTCTATAGAAGTAAAAAAATAAAAAATAAAAAATAATTATATACACACTTTGTCACTATAAGTTACAATTATAGTACTAGAAAATTTATTACAATTTTTTAATATGTAAAACATAATATATGATTTAGAAAATATATCATATTTAAATCTAAATCAGATTAGGTTAAATATGAACTCGATAATTTTTACACTGTTGTAATCGAATTTGAATGTGGATTCTAATACCCTTTTTCTTACTATAGAAGTATTTTTCTTAATTGTTTAAAATAATTTTTTAAGAAGTTATTTCGTCGTTAATATTTATATAATTAAATACACAATATATTTAATATTTAATTTCTAACTTGAATATATATATGTATATATGATCCTATAAAAATAATAGTATGCTAATCTTTTAGTATTTTCGTCTCCTACAGCTTTTACCATTTTTGCAATCAGCAAATGAAGAAGGAACCAATTTAGGGTTTCTTAGTCCGTCCCTTATTCGATTTCCAGGAGTTCAATATTATAGATATAACGGTTCTCTTACAACTCCTCCATGTTCTGAAAATGTTACTTGGACTGTAATGAGGACAGTAAGTTGATTTCTATACCTATTTATTATTTTCTAAAAGTTTTATAAATCATTATTTAATTGTTTAATAAAAGTGTATGTAAATTTTGAGTTTTTATTTCACTCTTCTTATTTAACTTTCTTTCTTTTAAATGCATAGTTCAAAATGGGTATTTGGCCTTTATTATTTCATGTTGTTGATAATAATTGAAAATCATATTTATCTTGTAGAGGGCGACTGTGTCGATAGATCAAATACAAGCTCTAAGGAACGCAATTCATGATGTAAGTGCCTACATACATGCATAAAATTCGAAATAAAATTTACATCAATATATATAAACATTCATTTTTTAGAAGCAATATAAACCTTAACTTTTAATGTAGGAATTGCAGTTGATAATATTATAAGTAAAATAACACAACTTTTATCGATAAATAAATTATCTCTTTCTTATAGTAGAAAATCATAACTTGTTGTAAATCTTTTACATTAATCTAATTGTTATGTCTTTAATATTATTCATATTTTTTCAAATAAATTCCTCAAAATTACTAATCGACATTATAGCAACACATCTCTGAGATATGATTGCGATTCACACGCCTCTCAAAAGCTGATTTAATTCGATTTTAGGGTGCTGAGGGAAATGCAAGACCGATTCAGCCATCTAGAAGAACTGTGTATTTGTATCGACCAGCATTCTTAATTTCAGAAATGTAGCAAATTACAATTTCTAGAGAAAAATTAGCTATGTATGGTTAAATAGGTTTAAGTTATTTGTGTTTTGTAACTAGATTCATTCTAGTATAATAATAAACACTAGCATATTCTCATAAATATGTTATGTCGATGCTTGAAACAATTTTGTCTTCTTCATATCTATTATATCTCTAGAAGTTAGAATCTCAAAAAGTACACTATATATTTATATATTTTAGTTGTATATCTTGACGTGTATGTACTGTATGAGATAAATACATATAACCCTTGTAATATTATGAATTGGGCATTTATCCCTTGAAAAAAATATAAGAAACCCTAAGTAAAAAAATTAAATATAGAGGCAAGATGTATCTTCTCGATTTGATCAAAGTCATGTATAGGGTTCATTTCAGTTGAGTAGCCAATTACTTAAAAAGAAATAATGATATCATATGAATCTCTTACTCTTTTTAGGTGCAATTTATCGATAGACAATCAATAAATCATTTATCCTAAAACGTATTTAGAGACTAGGCTTTCGATTAACAAAAATCAGTAGAAGAGAGTTGGAATCAAGAGCTAATCCATCTAGCATGAATTAATCCTAATGACATTGGTTTTTCCTAAGGATCTAGTAATCCTAATTGCCACCATTAAGGTCCTAACTAATAACATTTAACCCTAATTACTAATCCCCTAAAGCAATTTCTAATATCCAAAAATATATATGAAAATATTTTTCGATTTAAAAAAACTGCACCAACTTTTCATTTAAAAAACCTGACATTTAAAGTTTATTAAGTTATGGACTTAAGTGTTCTAAATAAAAATTCAATCAATTGTAATTTTGTGTAAAAAAATTATTTATTGAGAACTTTTATCTTGATAACCGCACTAACTATAATTTTAAGATTTTTCTTTTTAAAAATCTTAAAAAATCTATAATAATTATTATATTAAAATAAAAATAAATTATGTAAAAATATTGATATTAGAAAATAAAATTTATTCTATGTGGTTTATCAATTTTTTTTAGAAAAAATAATTAATCAATTCTTCAAGTAATAAACGAGGCCTAAGTTAATCCAAATTTAAAAGGTATTAATTCTAATTTTTGGATTTTTCTTAGAATCAAAAGTTTGTCAAGTAATTTTTTGAGATGGAAAAATAATTTTCATGATTTTTGTGGATACAAAAATTTATTAAATAGGTTTTAGTAATCTTTTCAACTTACTAAGAGTGTAATTAATTATATTAGGCTGTTAAGTTAAATTATTGACTGAGATTGGACAGATGAAAACTATGTGAGGTGATTGGTTCGTATAATTATGAATTATTAGATGAGCAAATGAAAATTATTTGATGTGGTTGGTTTGTACCATATAGATAATAACTGTACAAATTATTAGATGAGCATTGAAAAGATTAAGCTGTCCTTAATTTATTTAATAACTTGAAAAGTCTATTCAAACTCATCTTAAAAAATTTACAAGAAAAATAAATAAAACACCCCTCACCTCAACTAATAAGTAATATGGTGTTTGGATAAGTTTATTTATAACATTTAATAAGTTCCTACATCTTATAAAATATTTCTTTTAAGAGATATGCTAAGTTCTCAAGAAATAAACTCAAATCCTTTAATGTGCAACTCAACATATACTTCACTTTAATTAATTATTGATTGATCCTTTTTAGTTCTTAAATTTTAGTCAAAGAAAACTTAAACTTATCTTTTTAAATTCAAATGATTTATCACTTATCTTTTAGTAATTTTCTTTACACTACTAGAAAACAAGGCAAACGCGACGCTCGATACCATCGCTAAACCGTCGTCAAGTCCACTTTTGCGACGGGTTCGCGTCGGTATCGACCCGACGCCAATTCGGCGTCGCTAAAATACAACCCGTCGCAATCCCGACGCAAAGTACCTAAACAATTGACCCGGTTTGGCAGGGTATTGACCGACGCAATACCGTCGCCATATTTTTAAAAATATATTTATATTAAATTAATAATTGTATATATTTTATTATATACCATCGCCATTCCGACGCAAAATAAATTTAATTTATTTATGATTCCCGTCGCAAACCCGACGCCAAATAATAATTATTTCTTGAAGTCCGTCGCCAACCCGACGCCAAATAATAATTATTATTTCTTGAAGTCCGTCGCAAACCCGACGCGAAACCTATTATTATTTATTGAAGTCCGTCGCGACACCGAAGCCAAACATTTGAAGACCGTCGCAATCCCGTCGCGTTTCTGGTAAATTTTATAAAAAAATACACAGCCAGATTGCTGCAATATATCGAGCAACCGGCTGCATTTCAAAATTTCATCAATAATATATCAACATATATAAACATTAAAAGATTAAATATTAATAATATATCAACATCAACAACAACATAAACACTAATAATTTATCTATTTCAACATAAACATCAAGAATATAGCAAAATACATCAAGAATAAAAAAAAATGGAATTGATAATAAACATTAAACCTTAAAAACGAATTAAAAAATGTAATACATACCTTTTCTTTTCTCTTCATTTGTATTTAACAATTTTTCCTATAAGAAATATAAAAAGGTTAGGATTCAAATTAGAAAATGTAAGAATATTAATACATAGAATTCATATCATAATGAATAATTAAAAAATCGAATTGAATTGTAAGGGATTGATTCATAATTGCCCTTTTTAATTGTCCTAAACAATTAAACAAAACAACAAGATATTAGTGCACATTAAAATCAAAATATAACAAAATAAAAATAAAAATATTAGATGATACATGTAATGAAAAATGGAAGAAGAGATTAAAGATTAGGGTTAAGAAGTTGTGAATATGAGGCTTTATATAGAGTAACAAGTTGTAAAATTCAAAAATAAGATTTAGCGGGAGTGAAAATTTGTGAAAAAATTGAACTAAGCGCCTAATAAGATTTAGCGGGAGTGTGAAAATTTTCGAAAATTTAATACCCGTCGCCAAACGGACGCCAAACCGACGCTATCCCGTCGCCACTGTTTGTGAAAAAATTGAACTTAGCGCCTAATTAGATTTAGTGGGAGTGTGAAAATTTTCGAAAATTTAATACCCGTCGCCAAACGGACGCCAAACCGACGCTATCCCGACGCTATCCTGTCGCCACTGTTTGTGAAAAAAATGAACTTAGCGCCTAATAAGATTTAGCGGGAGTGTGAAAATTTTCGAAAATTTAATACCCGTCGCCAAACCGACGCTAGTATCCCGTCACAATACCGACGCTATTATCCCGTCGCAATACCGACGCTATTATCCCGTCGCAATACCGATGCAATACATCAGGAACGATTAAATTTCATTTTGTATGCTACCCGTCGCCACCCGGACGCTAGCTTGTCGCAGATCTGGAAAGATAAAATGAATTCCGTCGCCAAACCATCGCCCATCCCTCGCAATACTGGAAAAGGTTGGAGTTCCGATGCTATCCCGTCGCTAACCCATCGCCATATTGTTAAACATGCTTTAATTAGAATTTAATCGTTCCACGTTGAATAAATAGAATTTGTTAGTGATTATTAGTTAAGTTAACTAGAGAAATCGTTACAAAGCATATAGTATTTACGAACTACGTATTATTGTGCGGACTCGTGATATATATGTAACATGTATATCGAGTGTAGGGCTTATATTTCAAATATCGGCTACGATTGACAATAATATATATTTTACATTTTATCCTAAAATATATTAATAATAATATTTAATCTATTTTAAAAATAAAAATGGTGTCGGAATGGCATCGGTAAGTCAATGAAATGGTTTAAAAATAAATTTTTAAATTACTTATTTATCGTACCGACGCAAACGTTTAAATATATTTTCTAGAATTCTTAATAATAAAAGACTTTTAAAATTAAATAGTAATATAGCGGCTGTATAAAATAACCAATAATATATATTTATATTTTATCCTAAAATATATTAAGAATAATATTTAATATATTTTAAAAATAAAAATGGCGTCGGAATGGCATCGGTAAGTCAATAAAATGATTTAAAAATAAAATTTAAAATTACTTATTTATCATACCGACGCCATACCAACGCAAATGTTTAAATATATTTTCTAGAATTCTTAATAATAAAAGACTTTTAAAAATTAAATAGTAATTAGCGTCGGTATAGCGGCGGTATAAAATAACCAATAATATATATTTATATTTTATCCTAAAATATATTAATAATAATATTTAATTTATTTTAAAAATAAAAATAGCGTCAGTATGGCGTCGGTAAGTTTATGAAATGATTTAAAAATAAAATTTTAAATTAATTATTTATCGTACCGACGCCATACCGACGCAAATGTTTAAATATATTTTTTAGAATTCTTAATAATAAAAGATTTTTAAAAATTAAATAGTAATTAGCGTCGGTATAGCGACGGTATAAAATAACCAATAATATATATTTATATTTTATCCTAAAATATATTAATAATAATATTTAATTTATTTTAAAAATAAAAATAGCGTCGGTATGGCGTCGGTAAGTTTATGAAATGATTTAAAAATAAAATTTTAAATTAATTATTTATTGTACCGTCGCCATACCGACACGTTATTTTTAACCCATTTAAGAAAATGGGTTGGAATGTCACCGACGCATACCCAACGCCATACCGTCGCAAAACTTTAAAAAAATGGCGACGGGCGTTTCGCCCGTAGCGTTTGCTTCGTTTTCTAGTGGTGTTATCTTCACCAAATAATTCAACTCCAAACATATCTTCGAGCCATAAAGTACTAATAATATAAAGAAAATTTCTTTTCCTCCACAAGATTAGGAAAATGACATGTTATTATATATTTATTTTCAACCACAAGATATTGAAGAAGAAAGACATTTTATTAGCTGGACCTATAATAAAACAATCATAATAAAACAAGATACATTATTATAAAATTTTGAATGTGTTAAATGCACAAGCATTAACGATAAAAAAAGATAACTATTTGTCAATTATACACATTAATGATATAAAAAAAAATGTGCAATACATACATATATATATATATGTAATTCCTTTTTTTTTTCTATCATAATAACTTCATGGCTCTCAAGAACAATAATTTCACTCTGATTTTGTTCGACTGTCTCCTTTTAGCATCAGTTCTAATTGTCATTGTGAAGGCTAATGAACTTGAAGTAGGTAAGAATATAAATATGTCCTTGTATGCATTTATCTATTTTTCCTCCATTTTTTTCCCAATATATATTACTTAAATTCTAGTCCTTTTTTCTGTTGGTACCTTCTAACGATAATTGGAATTATTGAGAGTAGAAAGTATTATGTACAAAGAAAACCAATGATATTATATTGCTTATTAGTCAAATTCCTAATTTTACAAAGTTCTTGACGAAAATAATTAAAATATTACCAAAATTTTAGTTGTCTTCACAAATACTAAATATGAAGATTTAAGTATCAAAATTATTAATTGGGTAAATATCACTAACAGTCCTGAAATTTTACATTTGTATCATTGTCTTTAAAATGTTAAATGTTATGTTTTCATCCTTAAAATTTAGTTTTTGTTCACTTCCATTCTGTTGACCATTTGATGGAAGCATTTGCACCTTAAATGCCATTTTTTAGGGTCAAATTTGAGGCGCGCGTATATGTTGTTGTAATTAAACATCTGAGGTGTATATGTTGTTTGATTGTCCAAAATTCACTGATCCAAATGACAAAAGTGAAACTAAAAGTAAACTTTAAGAACAATATCATAATATTTTATATTTTATTCAATATAATCAAAATAGATATAGTAAAAGTTATCATCCAAACAAATTAGAATAGAAAACATTTGCTTTGATTTATAAGCTCATTAAAGTAATATTCATTATATCTAAATTCCTTCACCAATATTTTAAAAAGAATCATGATCAAATTCTATAATTTTATTAAAAGAAAAGGCTTGTTTTCATTTCTCAAAACTTAATTTTTATGTGACTAATTATTGTGGTGTTATAAAACAGATGATGAATCTTCATTTTCATACATTCCTGGAGCTCCAGATGGACCAGAAAATTGGGGTAATATAAACCCTAATTGGACACTATGTGGAACTGGAAAAAAACAATCTCCAATTAATATTCTTCATAATAGAGTTAAGATTTCACATAGACTAGGGAGATTGGTTACAAATTATACTGCAGCTCAAGCTTTGATCAGAAATAGGGGGCATGATATTCAAGTAAGTTACACTTCTATATTTATTAGGAACAATAAATATTTAATGATTTACTAAAGTTTGGAGATACTAAATTAATGTATATATATATATATATATATATATATATATATATATATATATATATTATTTGTTGTATTGCATATTTTCCTCGTAAAAAGATGAACATTTTTTTGTTCCATAAACATGCTTTTGTTTAATTTTTGTTCCAATTTGAACAATAAGATTTTATCTCATAAGATTTAAAAAATACTCATATTTAGCGTCAACTCTGATTTCATTTTATGCGAGAAAATTGGTGCAATTAAACGAGGGTTTTCTCATTAAAATTTAAATACAACCGTTTAGGGTTTTCTCCCTCCAAACACTGTGATTAACGACCATGCATGATGTACAATGCGTTCAATTATTTAATGTTAGACGGAAATTATATAGTTTACACCAGATTTGAGATTTTTTTTCAAAATTTGAATGTAATGTCTGAATATTTCTAAAAATTGTGATCAAAATTGAGCAAAGACGTACTTATGAAACAAAAAATCGTGATTTTACATGAATCTCCTTATTGCATATAACTAAAACAAAAATCGAGCTTTGACTAGACTTTTCTAACACATACATAATACAAATGCCCTAATATGGACCTAATGAAAGATTTATTTACCAGGTTGTATGGACAGGAGATGCTGGTGGAATTGTAATAAACGACGATGAATATAAATTGCAGCAGTGTCATTGGCATACTCCGTCTGAACATAAATTGAACTTTTTCGACAGGTTCATATTCATACGCGTAATAATAATTAATATATATAGATTCATTTGATGTTTATTAATACATGCATTTATATATAATATATATATGTACTTTGTATCTGCAGACGATTCATGAGTATGGAATTGCATCTTGTTCATAGCAACTCACAAGGCGATATTGCTGTCGTCGGAATCCTTTTCCGATTAGGAGTAGCAGATCCTTTCCTTACATATGTGAGTAGCCTTTAAAAATAAAAATATATTTTTTGTAAATAATAAGATTATAAAACAATTAACTTAATTTCACTTACCAAATTTCAAATGTTTGGTGATTGCACGAATAATAAATTTTCTATCAACTCCCACTCGATTACGATCTCGACTATACGCACAGATTAGGAGTAATTAAAACCAAAGCAATGAAATTCGTAATTGTTTTTCTATTCAATTAGTAGTACAAAAGTCGTGATTTTTTGACTTCATGATGCATAATATTAAACGATAAAGGTTAAAGTCGAAAATCATGAAATTTTTCATAAAAGGATACATGTTACATAAGAAGAATTTTTTTTTTTTTTTTTTTTTTTTTGTAAAGAATAATGAATAACAAATTCACAATTCTCATTATTTATAAACATGAGTTCTTGAGATCAGAAGATGTAAAAATTTGCAACTTCAATATGCATTCAATACATACTGCAAAATATCTCAAATAAATAGTTGATTATGAAGTTTATATAACAGTTTGTCAAATAAACTAAAATTATATATAGTCCTTTACAATACATTAAAATCCATTATCAATATGATAAATGTGAATCATATGATATATAATTATATATATATATATATATATTTGTAATTTTATCAAACTCAATCATAATATATAATAAAACTACTAATATGTTCAAGTTTTTCGTCTATTACAGCTTTCGCCATTTCTTCAATCAATTGATACTGAAGGAAAAGAAATGGATTTAGGATTTGTGGATCCTTGGTTTATCAAATTTCAATTTCGAGGAGTTGAATATTATCGTTATAATGGTTCTCTAACAAGTCCTCCGTGCTCTGAAAACGTTACTTGGACAATAATGAAGATGGTGAGTTAATTTAACTTGTTACTCATAATAATTCTATCTCATAATATCGAAAATACCAATATTTTAGTATAAATAAGGAATTTTATTTTTATTTTTTTTTGCGTTTTTAATTAACTATCAATTAATTGATTAGGATAAAGGATGGGATTTAACTTTCATTCCTTAAACCCTAAAACCAAAAATATTATTTCAACTTGTTGCTAACAATTGGAAATGGAATTTATTTTGTAGCCGAGGACTGCCTCGTTGGATCAAATAATAGCACTAAGGAGCGCGATTCATGACGTAAGTGCCCACACACACATATATATATTTATATATATATTCAGATTTAGAAAGTATGAATGTATTTAATCAAAGTCAATTAATTACGTGCAAATAATTTATTGCCAAATTAAACTATGAGAAATATAAAATTAGTTGTACAATGTATAACATTTCTCTAAAATTATTTAGGTTGTTTTTAAACATATCAAATAAATTAATTTTCAAAATATAATTAACTAATTAACCAGAATGCCAAAATGACAAGGTTTTTATATATATATATATATGGTTCGAATTTACATGTATTTATTCCATTTCAGGGAGTTATAGGAAATGCAAGGCCAATTCAGCATTCAAGAAGAACCGTGTATTTGTATCGACCAAATACCTTAGTTTCAGAAATTTAGTGACATATGTGTATTATATATATATATATATGAATCTTAACAATGAAAGTACTCTTTTTTGACAAACATATGTAGGGTTTGGTTAAAATTTGCATATTTTTGTAATATGTAATTTGAATCATATTTATAATTCATCATTTAGGTGAAGGGGAGATACTTAACACGATAAATTCAGGTCGACATTTTTTTAGTCATGGGTCGCGCTAACTCTATTAGAGTTTATTAGAGAACTTGTGATAATTTGATATTAAACACATGATCGACTATAAGACAAATCTCCGTTTCTTTTTATTTTCAAGCTATAGGGAATTTGGTGATGTGATCTTGCACGTGAGTGGCGCCTTGTTCGTCGTTCTATACACACATACATATATATATATATGTATATATATATATGTGTGTGTGGATTTTCGACAACTAGTAAATTGACCGGTTTTACACTTTTTCAAAGAAAAGAGTGCTATATCGATGAATCTTTTTGCATATATATAAACTAATTTAAGGGATCAAATGGAAACGCAAGGCCGATTCAACCATTGAATGGAAGAATCATTTACTTGTATAAACCGCGCCCTTTTTAAATTTGACCTATATGTACTACTACTACTATACAATGTTAATAAAAAGATGACTAATCTCTATACGTGCTCTTTTTAAGGTGATTGGAGTTTCCTTTGATCCATTTTAAATATGGGTGAAAATTAGTTGAATTGAGTAGATCACATAGTTGTTCAAACTTGTTTGAATTATAATCAAGTTTTAAAAACTGTGTTTAAGCTTGATTTGATTGTTAATTGAGTCGAGCTCAAATCAAGCCAAATAGGAATCGAATTCGAGTAATTTGATTATTTTGTAAATATTTTTATTATATTTTCTACTCGACCGAGGTTCAAAGCTTATCAAAACACATAAAAGTTTTTTTAAACTTGATTTTATAAATTATCAAACAAAGCCTGAACAAACTTTTTTAATCGAGTTTGAATCGAATATGTACATATTACTATATATAAAAGTAACAAATGAAATTTGAGTACTACATGGAATATTGACGCGGTTGATTTTCGTGATTATGATATATATAGAAAAGATTTTCCACCAACGTCCAAACATTCTAGTACGTACATTATGCATGTGTTTAGAAAAAAAAAGACAAATAAATTATTGTTATGGAAAAAATATTTTCAATGTTGTCGTGCGATATGCAATGACTTTCACTTTATATATAGTCAAATAATTCACCTAACCTTAAATAGAAATTACTTTATACATTTCCCTTATAAGTTGTATATATTGAATTAGTCCAACCACGTTGAAATGACTAATGAGTAGCTTTTGGAAAAACTTTATGGTTAAAAGTTGATAATTATTAGATATGAATATAATATATATATATATATATATGTATATATACACACACATAAAAGCAGCCACCAGAGGAATTGGTTGAGATAAAAAACAAACTATTTTTTCCTAATAATTAATTATAGAAGCAACAATTAACCAAGTGAAAATTTTCTTTAAATGGATTTTTTTATATAAATTGTTTTATTTTAAGTTTTATAAACTGATAAATAGTATAAAACAAACTTATTTTTCGACATTAAGTTCTGTAATACAATTTACTTTTAAACTCTGATATGGTAATTATCAAGAAAAATATATGTTTTAGATTTTTCTAAAAACTTAAAAATATATAAAATCTAAGATTAAAATCATAAAGTACGATTATTAATATAAAAGTTTGATCAAATAAGTAAAATTTTATAAAAAATATAATTTATTGATTTAAAGACTAAAGGCATTAAGTCCATAAATCTATTAAAGCCTGAATGTTGGATTTTTTGGAAAGAAGAGTTGATGAAGTGGGTTTTTTTAATCGGAAAATATATTCATGAATTGTTTTAGATATATTAGTCCTATTTAGTCTTAAATTTTGGTAAAAATGATTATGATCCAAATTATATTGACATAATTTGCATATTAATGCAAATTCTTCAAGAATAAAATAGCAAATAATGGAGCTTCGATAATATATTTAGCATTACGTTATAATATCAACTCTAGAAAATATACTAAAATTCAAATGATTTGTCACTTATGCTTTTTATAGTTTACCTTTTCAAACTTTTGGAGTCCAAACATATAAATTTACACATACTACTCCAAATTTATTTATCTTTCTGATTCTCAATATCACATGTTATTAGAAAAAACAAATTCTCCCTCCACAAGATATTGGAATGTTATTAGTTGTATGTACCTAATACATTAATAATTGATTACTTTAAAATAGTAAAATGTGCTATCATTTTCATAGTTGTACCTAATATAGCACTAACAATGAAATAATTTAAAGTTGTAAATATGCACAAGTTACATGGAAAGATCAGGTAAATAAAGGTGGCGGGCTATATGTAAATTCATAAAAAAAGACTTAGGAGAAATTTTCAAAACTTTTTGTGCAATATATATATATATATGTATGTTGATTTCATTCACATCAAATACAATTCAATTTGCTCCATAACTTAGTAACTTCCATGGCTCTTAACTACAATAATTTCACTCTCATTTTGTTACATTTTCTCCATTTAGTATCACTTTTAGTTGTTGTCAATGCTAATGACCCCGAATTTGGTAAGATTAAATTTCTCGTTATATTTATGTTATGTATGTATTTTTCCATTTTTTGAAATATATTTGGTTAATTACATTGTTATTAACATCACTCTCATTTGTTCGATTGTCTCGTTTTAGCATCACTTCTTGACATGGTGACGAGTAGCACTGACCCTGAAGTCGGTAAGATAAATTAAACCTACTCCTTATATATTTATTTTGTCTATGTTTCCTTCAATTTTTATGAATATATTAGTTAACTATTGTTATAATAATTTTTGTAGTGACAATCATATATATATATATATATATACATATAAATTGATTGTATTCTTAATATTATAACAGATGATGAATCTTCATTTTCCTATGTTCCGGGAGCTCCCGATGGACCGGAAAATTGGGGCAATCTAAATCCTAATTGGACACTTTGTGGAACTGGAACAATGCAATCTCCGATTAATATTGTTGATTACAAAGTTGTGGTTAAGCCTAAATTAGGGAGAATAATTAGAAATTATCAGTCAGCTTCAGCTTTGGTAAGAAATAGGGGCCATGATATTCAGGTAAGTTACAAATTTATTTATTTACTTTATACAATAATAAAAATAGTAATTTTTGCTATATAAACACAATCTCCAATTAACTGATATGTTCACAAATAATAGCATTTTTATGTAGAATTATTCAACAACTTTTTACTATTCTATTATTTTTAACCAATAGAAATATGTAGAATAGATATTTAGTAATCAATTTATTGATGCTTGAAAATACAAAATTAAAATATATATATCGTCTATAATAACGCATGTTTTTCTCATAAAAAGGCGATGAATTGAAGAATACATATCGTAATTTTTGTCCCATAAATATATTTTTATCTCAATCATTGTCTGATTACATAAAAACACAAAAAAATCAAGCTATGGAATATGAAAAAAGAAAATTCCTTTAGATGCATAATTTTTATGTTAAAACAAGAAAAGAAAGACATAATTTTATTCAAATATATATATAATCACTTCATCAATTTAACGAGCTTACATAATATCTGTATATCGACCTGAGAAAGTTTCGCTTACAGGTGGAATGGACAGGAGATGCAGGAGGTATTGAAATAAACGGCGATGAGTATAAATTACAGCAATGCCACTGGCATACTTCTTCGGAACATGCACTGAATTATTTCAGGTTCATATCCTTTGCGAAATAATAATTATAAAGTATAAAAGATGCAGATTAGTTAGTCAAGATAATCTAAAATTTGATTATTATTATTAAATATTAAGATATATATATATATATATATATATTATAGTGTTACTTGCTTTGCAAAACAAAAAGAAAAGTATGGGGTGTACTTTTCTTGGTCACAAAATAATAATTATAGAGTATATATACAGATTAGTTAGTCAAGATAATCTAAAATTTGTTAATAATTATTACTAAATAATAAGATATATCCTTACAGTGTCACTTTCTTTGTAAAACAAAAAGAAAAGTATATGGGATGTACTTATCTTGGTCACAAAATCATTCTTTAATATAATATTAAGTCAAATTCATGGATTTAATGTAATTTTCTTTAGCAAAATAAATAGAACATAATATAAATGCATCATATTTACTTATATATTATCCTACTTAATACCTCAAGTTAAATGTACCCTATATACTCAAACTTTTTTTTTTCTCGAAAAATAATACTCGAACTCTTTAAATATGTAAATACAATTTTTATAATTGATACTCTAATTCGAAACTTCGTTAATTTGTATTTGCAGATTCAGTATGGAATTGCATCTTGTTCATAGCAACTCACAAGGCGATATTGCTGTCATCGGAATCCTTTTCCGATTAGGAGCACCAGATCCTTTTCTTACATATGTGAGTAGCTTTTCTCATAATTATAATTGAATGTTGAGTCTATAGAAGTAAAAAAATAAAAAATAAAAAATAATTATATACACACTTTGTCACTATAAGTTACAATTATAGTACTAGAAAATTTATTACAATTTTTTAATATGTAAAACATAATATATGATTTAGAAAATATATCATATTTAAATCTAAATCAGATTAGGTTAAATATGAACTCGATAATTTTTACACTGTTGTAATCGAATTTGAATGTGGATTCTAATACCCTTTTTCTTACTATAGAAGTATTTTTCTTAATTGTTTAAAATAATTTTTTAAGAAGTTATTTCGTCGTTAATATTTATATAATTAAATACACAATATATTTAATATTTAATTTCTAACTTGAATATATATATGTATATATGATCCTATAAAAATAATAGTATGCTAATCTTTTAGTATTTTCGTCTCCTACAGCTTTTACCATTTTTGCAATCAGCAAATGAAGAAGGAACCAATTTAGGGTTTCTTAGTCCGTCCCTTATTCGATTTCCAGGAGTTCAATATTATAGATATAACGGTTCTCTTACAACTCCTCCATGTTCTGAAAATGTTACTTGGACTGTAATGAGGACAGTAAGTTGATTTCTATACCTATTTATTATTTTCTAAAAGTTTTATAAATCATTATTTAATTGTTTAATAAAAGTGTATGTAAATTTTGAGTTTTTATTTCACTCTTCTTATTTAACTTTCTTTCTTTTAAATGCATAGTTCAAAATGGGTATTTGGCCTTTATTATTTCATGTTGTTGATAATAATTGAAAATCATATTTATCTTGTAGAGGGCGACTGTGTCGATAGATCAAATACAAGCTCTAAGGAACGCAATTCATGATGTAAGTGCCTACATACATGCATAAAATTCGAAATAAAATTTACATCAATATATATAAACATTCATTTTTTAGAAGCAATATAAACCTTAACTTTTAATGTAGGAATTGCAGTTGATAATATTATAAGTAAAATAA
Organism: Verbascum thapsus; assembly: GCA_963669365.1. Taxonomy (NCBI): domain Eukaryota; kingdom Viridiplantae; phylum Streptophyta; class Magnoliopsida; order Lamiales; family Scrophulariaceae; genus Verbascum; species Verbascum thapsus. The sequence continues at coordinate 25,247,764 of OY770106.1, forward strand.
CACAACTTTTATCGATAAATAAATTATCTCTTTCTTATAGTAGAAAATCATAACTTGTTGTAAATCTTTTACATTAATCTAATTGTTATGTCTTTAATATTATTCATATTTTTTCAAATAAATTCCTCAAAATTACTAATCGACATTATAGCAACACATCTCTGAGATATGATTGCGATTCACACGCCTCTCAAAAGCTGATTTAATTCGATTTTAGGGTGCTGAGGGAAATGCAAGACCGATTCAGCCATCTAGAAGAACTGTGTATTTGTATCGACCAGCATTCTTAATTTCAGAAATGTAGCAAATTACAATTTCTAGAGAAAAATTAGCTATGTATGGTTAAATAGGTTTAAGTTATTTGTGTTTTGTAACTAGATTCATTCTAGTATAATAATAAACACTAGCATATTCTCATAAATATGTTATGTCGATGCTTGAAACAATTTTGTCTTCTTCATATCTATTATATCTCTAGAAGTTAGAATCTCAAAAAGTACACTATATATTTATATATTTTAGTTGTATATCTTGACGTGTATGTACTGTATGAGATAAATACATATAACCCTTGTAATATTATGAATTGGGCATTTATCCCTTGAAAAAAATATAAGAAACCCTAAGTAAAAAAATTAAATATAGAGGCAAGATGTATCTTCTCGATTTGATCAAAGTCATGTATAGGGTTCATTTCAGTTGAGTAGCCAATTACTTAAAAAGAAATAATGATATCATATGAATCTCTTACTCTTTTTAGGTGCAATTTATCGATAGACAATCAATAAATCATTTATCCTAAAACGTATTTAGAGACTAGGCTTTCGATTAACAAAAATCAGTAGAAGAGAGTTGGAATCAAGAGCTAATCCATCTAGCATGAATTAATCCTAATGACATTGGTTTTTCCTAAGGATCTAGTAATCCTAATTGCCACCATTAAGGTCCTAACTAATAACATTTAACCCTAATTACTAATCCCCTAAAGCAATTTCTAATATCCAAAAATATATATGAAAATATTTTTCGATTTAAAAAAACTGCACCAACTTTTCATTTAAAAAACCTGACATTTAAAGTTTATTAAGTTATGGACTTAAGTGTTCTAAATAAAAATTCAATCAATTGTAATTTTGTGTAAAAAAATTATTTATTGAGAACTTTTATCTTGATAACCGCACTAACTATAATTTTAAGATTTTTCTTTTTAAAAATCTTAAAAAATCTATAATAATTATTATATTAAAATAAAAATAAATTATGTAAAAATATTGATATTAGAAAATAAAATTTATTCTATGTGGTTTATCAATTTTTTTTAGAAAAAATAATTAATCAATTCTTCAAGTAATAAACGAGGCCTAAGTTAATCCAAATTTAAAAGGTATTAATTCTAATTTTTGGATTTTTCTTAGAATCAAAAGTTTGTCAAGTAATTTTTTGAGATGGAAAAATAATTTTCATGATTTTTGTGGATACAAAAATTTATTAAATAGGTTTTAGTAATCTTTTCAACTTACTAAGAGTGTAATTAATTATATTAGGCTGTTAAGTTAAATTATTGACTGAGATTGGACAGATGAAAACTATGTGAGGTGATTGGTTCGTATAATTATGAATTATTAGATGAGCAAATGAAAATTATTTGATGTGGTTGGTTTGTACCATATAGATAATAACTGTACAAATTATTAGATGAGCATTGAAAAGATTAAGCTGTCCTTAATTTATTTAATAACTTGAAAAGTCTATTCAAACTCATCTTAAAAAATTTACAAGAAAAATAAATAAAACACCCCTCACCTCAACTAATAAGTAATATGGTGTTTGGATAAGTTTATTTATAACATTTAATAAGTTCCTACATCTTATAAAATATTTCTTTTAAGAGATATGCTAAGTTCTCAAGAAATAAACTCAAATCCTTTAATGTGCAACTCAACATATACTTCACTTTAATTAATTATTGATTGATCCTTTTTAGTTCTTAAATTTTAGTCAAAGAAAACTTAAACTTATCTTTTTAAATTCAAATGATTTATCACTTATCTTTTAGTAATTTTCTTTACACTACTAGAAAACAAGGCAAACGCGACGCTCGATACCATCGCTAAACCGTCGTCAAGTCCACTTTTGCGACGGGTTCGCGTCGGTATCGACCCGACGCCAATTCGGCGTCGCTAAAATACAACCCGTCGCAATCCCGACGCAAAGTACCTAAACAATTGACCCGGTTTGGCAGGGTATTGACCGACGCAATACCGTCGCCATATTTTTAAAAATATATTTATATTAAATTAATAATTGTATATATTTTATTATATACCATCGCCATTCCGACGCAAAATAAATTTAATTTATTTATGATTCCCGTCGCAAACCCGACGCCAAATAATAATTATTTCTTGAAGTCCGTCGCCAACCCGACGCCAAATAATAATTATTATTTCTTGAAGTCCGTCGCAAACCCGACGCGAAACCTATTATTATTTATTGAAGTCCGTCGCGACACCGAAGCCAAACATTTGAAGACCGTCGCAATCCCGTCGCGTTTCTGGTAAATTTTATAAAAAAATACACAGCCAGATTGCTGCAATATATCGAGCAACCGGCTGCATTTCAAAATTTCATCAATAATATATCAACATATATAAACATTAAAAGATTAAATATTAATAATATATCAACATCAACAACAACATAAACACTAATAATTTATCTATTTCAACATAAACATCAAGAATATAGCAAAATACATCAAGAATAAAAAAAAATGGAATTGATAATAAACATTAAACCTTAAAAACGAATTAAAAAATGTAATACATACCTTTTCTTTTCTCTTCATTTGTATTTAACAATTTTTCCTATAAGAAATATAAAAAGGTTAGGATTCAAATTAGAAAATGTAAGAATATTAATACATAGAATTCATATCATAATGAATAATTAAAAAATCGAATTGAATTGTAAGGGATTGATTCATAATTGCCCTTTTTAATTGTCCTAAACAATTAAACAAAACAACAAGATATTAGTGCACATTAAAATCAAAATATAACAAAATAAAAATAAAAATATTAGATGATACATGTAATGAAAAATGGAAGAAGAGATTAAAGATTAGGGTTAAGAAGTTGTGAATATGAGGCTTTATATAGAGTAACAAGTTGTAAAATTCAAAAATAAGATTTAGCGGGAGTGAAAATTTGTGAAAAAATTGAACTAAGCGCCTAATAAGATTTAGCGGGAGTGTGAAAATTTTCGAAAATTTAATACCCGTCGCCAAACGGACGCCAAACCGACGCTATCCCGTCGCCACTGTTTGTGAAAAAATTGAACTTAGCGCCTAATTAGATTTAGTGGGAGTGTGAAAATTTTCGAAAATTTAATACCCGTCGCCAAACGGACGCCAAACCGACGCTATCCCGACGCTATCCTGTCGCCACTGTTTGTGAAAAAAATGAACTTAGCGCCTAATAAGATTTAGCGGGAGTGTGAAAATTTTCGAAAATTTAATACCCGTCGCCAAACCGACGCTAGTATCCCGTCACAATACCGACGCTATTATCCCGTCGCAATACCGACGCTATTATCCCGTCGCAATACCGATGCAATACATCAGGAACGATTAAATTTCATTTTGTATGCTACCCGTCGCCACCCGGACGCTAGCTTGTCGCAGATCTGGAAAGATAAAATGAATTCCGTCGCCAAACCATCGCCCATCCCTCGCAATACTGGAAAAGGTTGGAGTTCCGATGCTATCCCGTCGCTAACCCATCGCCATATTGTTAAACATGCTTTAATTAGAATTTAATCGTTCCACGTTGAATAAATAGAATTTGTTAGTGATTATTAGTTAAGTTAACTAGAGAAATCGTTACAAAGCATATAGTATTTACGAACTACGTATTATTGTGCGGACTCGTGATATATATGTAACATGTATATCGAGTGTAGGGCTTATATTTCAAATATCGGCTACGATTGACAATAATATATATTTTACATTTTATCCTAAAATATATTAATAATAATATTTAATCTATTTTAAAAATAAAAATGGTGTCGGAATGGCATCGGTAAGTCAATGAAATGGTTTAAAAATAAATTTTTAAATTACTTATTTATCGTACCGACGCAAACGTTTAAATATATTTTCTAGAATTCTTAATAATAAAAGACTTTTAAAATTAAATAGTAATATAGCGGCTGTATAAAATAACCAATAATATATATTTATATTTTATCCTAAAATATATTAAGAATAATATTTAATATATTTTAAAAATAAAAATGGCGTCGGAATGGCATCGGTAAGTCAATAAAATGATTTAAAAATAAAATTTAAAATTACTTATTTATCATACCGACGCCATACCAACGCAAATGTTTAAATATATTTTCTAGAATTCTTAATAATAAAAGACTTTTAAAAATTAAATAGTAATTAGCGTCGGTATAGCGGCGGTATAAAATAACCAATAATATATATTTATATTTTATCCTAAAATATATTAATAATAATATTTAATTTATTTTAAAAATAAAAATAGCGTCAGTATGGCGTCGGTAAGTTTATGAAATGATTTAAAAATAAAATTTTAAATTAATTATTTATCGTACCGACGCCATACCGACGCAAATGTTTAAATATATTTTTTAGAATTCTTAATAATAAAAGATTTTTAAAAATTAAATAGTAATTAGCGTCGGTATAGCGACGGTATAAAATAACCAATAATATATATTTATATTTTATCCTAAAATATATTAATAATAATATTTAATTTATTTTAAAAATAAAAATAGCGTCGGTATGGCGTCGGTAAGTTTATGAAATGATTTAAAAATAAAATTTTAAATTAATTATTTATTGTACCGTCGCCATACCGACACGTTATTTTTAACCCATTTAAGAAAATGGGTTGGAATGTCACCGACGCATACCCAACGCCATACCGTCGCAAAACTTTAAAAAAATGGCGACGGGCGTTTCGCCCGTAGCGTTTGCTTCGTTTTCTAGTGGTGTTATCTTCACCAAATAATTCAACTCCAAACATATCTTCGAGCCATAAAGTACTAATAATATAAAGAAAATTTCTTTTCCTCCACAAGATTAGGAAAATGACATGTTATTATATATTTATTTTCAACCACAAGATATTGAAGAAGAAAGACATTTTATTAGCTGGACCTATAATAAAACAATCATAATAAAACAAGATACATTATTATAAAATTTTGAATGTGTTAAATGCACAAGCATTAACGATAAAAAAAGATAACTATTTGTCAATTATACACATTAATGATATAAAAAAAAATGTGCAATACATACATATATATATATATGTAATTCCTTTTTTTTTTCTATCATAATAACTTCATGGCTCTCAAGAACAATAATTTCACTCTGATTTTGTTCGACTGTCTCCTTTTAGCATCAGTTCTAATTGTCATTGTGAAGGCTAATGAACTTGAAGTAGGTAAGAATATAAATATGTCCTTGTATGCATTTATCTATTTTTCCTCCATTTTTTTCCCAATATATATTACTTAAATTCTAGTCCTTTTTTCTGTTGGTACCTTCTAACGATAATTGGAATTATTGAGAGTAGAAAGTATTATGTACAAAGAAAACCAATGATATTATATTGCTTATTAGTCAAATTCCTAATTTTACAAAGTTCTTGACGAAAATAATTAAAATATTACCAAAATTTTAGTTGTCTTCACAAATACTAAATATGAAGATTTAAGTATCAAAATTATTAATTGGGTAAATATCACTAACAGTCCTGAAATTTTACATTTGTATCATTGTCTTTAAAATGTTAAATGTTATGTTTTCATCCTTAAAATTTAGTTTTTGTTCACTTCCATTCTGTTGACCATTTGATGGAAGCATTTGCACCTTAAATGCCATTTTTTAGGGTCAAATTTGAGGCGCGCGTATATGTTGTTGTAATTAAACATCTGAGGTGTATATGTTGTTTGATTGTCCAAAATTCACTGATCCAAATGACAAAAGTGAAACTAAAAGTAAACTTTAAGAACAATATCATAATATTTTATATTTTATTCAATATAATCAAAATAGATATAGTAAAAGTTATCATCCAAACAAATTAGAATAGAAAACATTTGCTTTGATTTATAAGCTCATTAAAGTAATATTCATTATATCTAAATTCCTTCACCAATATTTTAAAAAGAATCATGATCAAATTCTATAATTTTATTAAAAGAAAAGGCTTGTTTTCATTTCTCAAAACTTAATTTTTATGTGACTAATTATTGTGGTGTTATAAAACAGATGATGAATCTTCATTTTCATACATTCCTGGAGCTCCAGATGGACCAGAAAATTGGGGTAATATAAACCCTAATTGGACACTATGTGGAACTGGAAAAAAACAATCTCCAATTAATATTCTTCATAATAGAGTTAAGATTTCACATAGACTAGGGAGATTGGTTACAAATTATACTGCAGCTCAAGCTTTGATCAGAAATAGGGGGCATGATATTCAAGTAAGTTACACTTCTATATTTATTAGGAACAATAAATATTTAATGATTTACTAAAGTTTGGAGATACTAAATTAATGTATATATATATATATATATATATATATATATATATATATATATATATATATATATATATATATATATTATTTGTTGTATTGCATATTTTCCTCGTAAAAAGATGAACATTTTTTTGTTCCATAAACATGCTTTTGTTTAATTTTTGTTCCAATTTGAACAATAAGATTTTATCTCATAAGATTTAAAAAATACTCATATTTAGCGTCAACTCTGATTTCATTTTATGCGAGAAAATTGGTGCAATTAAACGAGGGTTTTCTCATTAAAATTTAAATACAACCGTTTAGGGTTTTCTCCCTCCAAACACTGTGATTAACGACCATGCATGATGTACAATGCGTTCAATTATTTAATGTTAGACGGAAATTATATAGTTTACACCAGATTTGAGATTTTTTTTCAAAATTTGAATGTAATGTCTGAATATTTCTAAAAATTGTGATCAAAATTGAGCAAAGACGTACTTATGAAACAAAAAATCGTGATTTTACATGAATCTCCTTATTGCATATAACTAAAACAAAAATCGAGCTTTGACTAGACTTTTCTAACACATACATAATACAAATGCCCTAATATGGACCTAATGAAAGATTTATTTACCAGGTTGTATGGACAGGAGATGCTGGTGGAATTGTAATAAACGACGATGAATATAAATTGCAGCAGTGTCATTGGCATACTCCGTCTGAACATAAATTGAACTTTTTCGACAGGTTCATATTCATACGCGTAATAATAATTAATATATATAGATTCATTTGATGTTTATTAATACATGCATTTATATATAATATATATATGTACTTTGTATCTGCAGACGATTCATGAGTATGGAATTGCATCTTGTTCATAGCAACTCACAAGGCGATATTGCTGTCGTCGGAATCCTTTTCCGATTAGGAGTAGCAGATCCTTTCCTTACATATGTGAGTAGCCTTTAAAAATAAAAATATATTTTTTGTAAATAATAAGATTATAAAACAATTAACTTAATTTCACTTACCAAATTTCAAATGTTTGGTGATTGCACGAATAATAAATTTTCTATCAACTCCCACTCGATTACGATCTCGACTATACGCACAGATTAGGAGTAATTAAAACCAAAGCAATGAAATTCGTAATTGTTTTTCTATTCAATTAGTAGTACAAAAGTCGTGATTTTTTGACTTCATGATGCATAATATTAAACGATAAAGGTTAAAGTCGAAAATCATGAAATTTTTCATAAAAGGATACATGTTACATAAGAAGAATTTTTTTTTTTTTTTTTTTTTTTTTGTAAAGAATAATGAATAACAAATTCACAATTCTCATTATTTATAAACATGAGTTCTTGAGATCAGAAGATGTAAAAATTTGCAACTTCAATATGCATTCAATACATACTGCAAAATATCTCAAATAAATAGTTGATTATGAAGTTTATATAACAGTTTGTCAAATAAACTAAAATTATATATAGTCCTTTACAATACATTAAAATCCATTATCAATATGATAAATGTGAATCATATGATATATAATTATATATATATATATATATATTTGTAATTTTATCAAACTCAATCATAATATATAATAAAACTACTAATATGTTCAAGTTTTTCGTCTATTACAGCTTTCGCCATTTCTTCAATCAATTGATACTGAAGGAAAAGAAATGGATTTAGGATTTGTGGATCCTTGGTTTATCAAATTTCAATTTCGAGGAGTTGAATATTATCGTTATAATGGTTCTCTAACAAGTCCTCCGTGCTCTGAAAACGTTACTTGGACAATAATGAAGATGGTGAGTTAATTTAACTTGTTACTCATAATAATTCTATCTCATAATATCGAAAATACCAATATTTTAGTATAAATAAGGAATTTTATTTTTATTTTTTTTTGCGTTTTTAATTAACTATCAATTAATTGATTAGGATAAAGGATGGGATTTAACTTTCATTCCTTAAACCCTAAAACCAAAAATATTATTTCAACTTGTTGCTAACAATTGGAAATGGAATTTATTTTGTAGCCGAGGACTGCCTCGTTGGATCAAATAATAGCACTAAGGAGCGCGATTCATGACGTAAGTGCCCACACACACATATATATATTTATATATATATTCAGATTTAGAAAGTATGAATGTATTTAATCAAAGTCAATTAATTACGTGCAAATAATTTATTGCCAAAACTATGAGAAACGTAAAATTAGTTGTACAATGTATAACATTTCTCTAAAATTATTTAGGTTGTTTTTAAACATATCAGATAAATTAATTTTCAAAATATAATTAACTAATTAACCAGAATGCCAAAAAGACAAGGTTTATATATATATATATATGGTTCGAATTTACATGTATTTATTCCATTTCAGGGATTTATAGGAAATGCAAGGCCAATTCAGCATTCAAGAAGAACCGTGTATTTGTATACTCCAAATACCTTAGTTTCAGAAATTTAGTGATATGTGTATTATGTATATATACATATATATATATATATATATATGAAGCTTAACAATGAAAGTACTCTTTTTTGACAAACATATGTAGGGTTTGGTCAAAATTATTGGTGTTTTCTTGAACCCATTTTAGAATAGCAATAATAATAAAATTTGCATATTTTTGTAATATGTAATTTGAATCATATTTATAATTCATCATTTAGGTGAAAGGGATACTTAACACGATAAATTCAGGTCGATATAATTTAGTCATGGGTCGCGCTAACTCTATCAGAGAACTTGTGATAATTCATAATTTGATATTAAACACATGATCGAATATAAGACAAATCTCCGTTTCTTTTTATTTTTGAGCTATAGGGAATTTGGTGACGTGATCGTTTACATGTGAGTGGCGCCTTGTTCATCATTCTACACACACACACATATTTATATATATATATATGTGTGTGAATTTTCGACAACTAGTAAATTGACCGGTTTTACGCTTGTTCAAAGAAAAAGAATGCTATATCGATGAATCTTTTGCATATATATATATATATATAAATAATTCTTAACCAAAAAAAATTAATTATCGTTCACAAATGCTAAATTGGTTCCAAAGGTGCAAATTAAATAAATCATTCCAAATTTATATTATAAAATCCACAAAAAAAAATAAAATAGAATTTTTACGTTGCGATAAGAACAAGCGAAAGATATAAGAACCAAACAAAGTGCATTGCTCTATGCAATGAGGAAAGGCAAAACAGTTAACATGAAAGATTCATAAGTGAAATTTGCTGACCCTGAGAATGATGTATCCTTCTCCTTAAACTTCTCAGTCAATCCCTGCATATATATATATATACACGATCGAATATTTTAGAAAAAAAACAATCGATTTGCAGAAATATTTTCAAGTCAAAGTGACAAAAATTTCACCAAATCTTAAAGCGCAAACACAAATTAAATATGTGACTTACCTTAACAGTGAGACAGCACCTAGCGAAGGAAACGAAAACGAAAAAATATAAATTAGTAAAATCAAATATGTGTGTATATAAATATTATATATATAAAAAGAAAATAAATACATACTCAATAAAATTATCGTATTCAATGGCTTTATTATGCCCTCCGGTTTTATCGAACTTGGAAACGAGCAAATCGAGAACAGTAGGCGAAACTGAAAATCCAAGACTGAGAAGAGCCTCTCTAAGTTCGGCTGAATCGATTTTGCCACTTCTATCCCTATCAAATCTCTCGAATATTCCCTAATAAACAATTAATCGATCAAGATAAATGTAAATCGAAGTGAAAATTTGCTAATTATGTCGAAGTTGAATAGATTTACGACTCACCCTCCAGCTTTGGAGGCTGTAAAAGACTTGAGTGAATTCTTTTGGACCTGTTTCAATTAATGTCAAAATCAATAATATGATTTTAAATCTAAAAAACTACGGATGATAAAGTGTTATACAGTAGAAACTCGATAAATTAATACTCGATTAATTAATAAACTCTCTAAGATAATATTTTTGGCCGGTCCCGACTCGGGGATAGGGTGCTAAATTAATAATTCGCTAAAATTATAAGATAATACATTTTTGATAATTTCTATAGGTCCCATATAAAATATAAATTAATAATTCCTTATATACTACATATTACATGAATGATTTATGGTTTTTTTTTTGAAAAATGATTCAATTGTCTTTTGTTTTTTTGTTGAAATTAATTTCACATTGCAAATCAATTTGCAATTGTCCTTGAATTATCCTTGTTGTGCTTGCATAATTGCTAACATCCATTTTTACAATTGCCTTTGAGTGAGACTTGGATTATCCTTGTTGTGCATGCATAATACTCTTCGAATCTCGTCGGTCATTATTGTTTTTTTCACAGCTTTATGATTAGAAGGCATGTCGTATGTGTATGATTTATTTGTGTTAGCATTTTTACTTGTATTTATATAAAAAATATTTTTTAATTATTGTACATGCATTGTAATATAATTAAGTGAAAGTTTGAATGGTGTTTGTAAATTGAATATTTCATTATAAATTAATAAAATATTAATTAATGTATAAATTAATAATTATTAATTTATCGATTAATTAATAACTCTTTTAGTTAATAAATTTTTGTGGTCCCAAGAGTATTAATTTATAGAGTTTCTACTGTATATGATGAATCCTGTTGCAATTTTAGCCGCATTATTTAAATAAAATTTGCAGAATTAGCTCATTCCCATGTATTATTTTTTTAGAATTATTTTAATTTGGGATCCCTTAAATTATTTAAATTCTATATTAGAATTATAGAATATCTACTACAACTTGATTGATAAATTACTCAACTAGTTTTCTATGGTTCTACCCACGATTACTTTCAATCAGGTCGTTTTTATAAGAAAATCGACGAAAGTAAAGTAATGATTTTCTATATATGGGGCCAGGGGCTGATCTGCAATTTCCTAACTAGGTATTGTATATTAAAAACTTATGCCTACCAAAACACGTTTCAAGATCAAAAGGGGCCATATTTTTAATAAGCAAAACTTATCCTACCAACTACTTTGAGCTACTCTTTACGTCAATAATCCTTTTAGTCAAATTCAATTTAGGAGGAATTGCAATATGGTCCCATAAGAATTGCCTCATTGCATTTTTAGTCCCATTCTCTATAAACTTGCAAACTTACAACCAAGATGCACATTTTTTGCATTTTTACTCCCACATTTTAATATAACGTGATCATTAATAAAATTAACGTTACATGTGCGAAAATCCCATTATTGTTTTTCAACTATTGAAGTAATTTTGCAAGTCTGTAAATAATTGGGCTAAAATTAAAATATCAGTATAATTAATAAAACCATACCAATTTTCCTGGTGTTACTGTTGGTGAAGAGATACATAAGCAGATGAACAGTCCTCAGCCCAAAGCTCTGATTATACGACGATAACGCACGTTGAAGCTCCTTATCGTCGATAAACCCACTCCCGTCCTGATCGGCAACCTGAAAACACGCAATCACGTTCGGATCGGTGCCCGGTGGGAACGCCGACGGCACCAGCGACCCAAAGGGGCTTCCATACGGCGCCGACGCCGGCGGAGCTGGGTATCCGCCGTAGCCCTGGGGGCCGGCGGGGGGAGCTGAGGGGTGGGAGTAGGGGGTGGCGACGGGGGCGTACGGTGAGGGTTGGTTGGGGTTATGGGGTTGATTGGGGTTTGGGGGTTGGTTGGGAGCGCCGTAAGGGGAGGCGGAGTAGGGCTGGGACGGTGGAGGGCCGCCGTAGGGGTAGCCGGAGCCGGAGGGGTTCTGGTGGCCGTGGGGGTAATTTGACATTATGTTGTTTTTGAGGGGCGAGTTGAGAAATGATTGGAAGATGTGGAAAGAGTGGGATAAATATGATAATTGATAAATAGTGTTCCTTTTAATAGAGATCGGGATTTGGAGTTCGGGTCTGGTTTTCAAGAATATCACGATATTGCCACTCGATGGATTTTATTTTTTCTTTTTATTTTTTTAAGTGTTAAAATTGTGTTTTCGATTAATTTGTTTTTTTTAATATTTCCTTGAGGTAATAAATAAATTATTTGAATAAATCACTTTTTTATTTCATATATAATTCATAGTTTCTTTTTTATACGTTTTATAGTTTATAGAAATCAAAACAATACAATGTAATAAAGCTCACTTTTATAAATTCAAAACGAAGAGATTATTTTCTAATCAAATAAATTCAGTTCGATAGTTTTTAATCATCCTATGAATTGCACTATTAAAAAGATTATAGTTATTAATACATAATTACGAGAGATTGGTGAAGTTCAAAGAATAACTTTAGTCGTAATTTGGAGGAAGTCCAAGGATAGATTTGTAAATTTGTAACCTTGACCCTTAATCGTCGGCTACGTGATTCAGAAATCCACGTGGCCTCTGTATGATTGAGACAAGTCAATGAAAAAATTGATGTTGACTTTGGCATTCAAGTCAAGGTTTCTATTATTAAGAAAATAATATCTGTAATTTTTATTTTAATGCTTACAATTTGACAACTTGCAAAATTGTTTAAAATTTGCTACTTGGTAGCTTTGTTAATGAATTAAATTAAAAATTGAAAAGGAGAAATGCAAAAAGAGTATGTTGGAAAATTAAACCAAACAAATTAATATCAATTGTTAATTTAAAGTTTTTGGAGCTCAACTCAATTGACATAACGAATCGAACTTGATTAGTTGTTCATTTTCGATAAAATCTAAGACTTGATCAAATCTCATGTAATCCGCTTTAATCAAATCAAAACTCGTCAAATGTTGATTCAAATAAAACCGAACTAAATTCAATCACAACTTTTCGAGCTTGACAAAACTTTGAATCAATTTAAAATTCCATTTTACACCTATGTTATCCCCTAGTTGAAGAATTCAAAAATTTATGCATGTTTTGTGGACCTTTCAAGTAACTATGCAGGGTATTGGGTGGATCGGACCCAAACCCAGGCCCAAATCCAATATGATTGGGTGTGTGATTGACCTAATCATAAGATCCATTGGGTTGCAGAGCAGACCCAAAACTTTGGGTTTGGACCCAAACCCAAACCCAATATGATTGGGTTGTTAGTAGCCCAATCGCGAGACCCATTGGGTCGGACTCAAATCCAAAACTTGGATTTGAGTCAGACCCACCTAATGTCACTCGTGTACCCATATTGGACGGTTGAGATGTCCCGAAACTCATCATAAACAAGAAGGGCCAATTACTATTCGAAAAATAAACCCCAGTAGGCAAAAAATATGCAAGTTTCAAATAATGCAGATAATTGCTGATACAATATAGTCATCAAGAACAGCATAAAATCCCAAAATAAGAACAAATTCATTTTCTTTCACCTATATATATATTTCATGTAAACAATCCATATTCCCTTATTTACCCTTTTTCGAGTTTGTAACAAAAAACGCAATCAATGATGCCCAAGAAGCGAAGGCCTATAAAATGCATGACTTTGTGCAATCTCAATACGGTCACGTGGATCGTTCAAGTTTTCGTCCCTCAATGCTTGAAGAATTGCTTCTACTCCTTGTTCCCTATAAACAAATTCCAAAAAACAATAAACTAGCCATAATAATAATGAAATGATTTAAATAATATATAAGACCGTCGAATATTTTTTTAAAAAAAATATTTGTGACAAATATTACCTTTTAATTAGAATTTTATATAAAATCTTGAGGATTGGGCAGAGCTCAACGGGGGCAACGGGCTTGTTTGCTTCGGGATGTAATACACTTAGACTTTCCTGGCTTAGTAGTTCATAAAATGCTTCAATAGCTGAAACTCCCTGGAAAATTTTCAAAATAATAGATGGTCATATCAAGTTTCGATATTTTTCGTTTATAATCAATGTGTAAGTAATAGAGTTTTATCGTTTGTTTCTAATAAATCGAGAAAAAAATATTTATTTTCATATGTCAAGGAAAAGGTTGCCTAATTAAAGCAAAATGTAGTCTCAAGAAAAATATCATAAAAAAGGTTAAAAAAATCAAGAATTTGTACAAATTGACAACTAAAAAACCAATCTTTGAGTGTACTTTTACGACAACATATAATTAAAAGATATGCATATTTAAGGATAGAAAATAGACCTGATTTGACAAATTGACAACTATACGCAAGCAAAAAACAATAAAAAACCAATCTTTGAGCCGAAATGTACTTTTACGACAACATAAAATTCAAGATATGCATAGTTAAGGATAGAAAATAGACTTGATTTTACATGTTGACAACTATATGCAAACAAAAAACAATAAAAAACCAATCTTTGAGTCGTAATATACTTTTACGACAACATATAATTCAAAAATACGCATATTTAAGGATCGAAAAAAGACCTGAATTGTTCCTTTTCCACTGATACTATCACCCACATCAAGGCTCAATTGTCCCTTGGCTATCATCTGTCCATACCATGCATTTCGACCTTTCAAAAGGGTTACGTATGTGTCAGCAAGTAACGGGCCCGCAAGCTTCTCGGGTTCTTCAGCCAACAAATGTGTAATAAATATCATCTCCGAGGTGCAATGTGCAAAATATACTGATTTTCCGGTAGCACTTTCGTTAGTCAAAGCTGCCACCATTCCTGAGTACAAAAATCGACAATTTTGAGGTCAAAATAAAGGGATGATTATATGGACTTATTGGGTAATTACCACGAGGTCTGTAAGGTTTTGCAAATTATAAGACAACCCCATGTCGGATTCTACAACTCAAAAAGTTGCAAAAAAAGGGGTGAAATTGTAATATGTTTTTACTAACAGGTAAAGTTGTGGTAATTTCCAAACATTGAGGTGTTTTTGTAATTAGTGTATCACGTGTAGGGTGCTGTAGGGGTGTAAGTCGAGTCGAGCCTGCTCCAACGACCTCGAACTCGAGGCTGAGCTTTTTTATTTTTTAATATATTGTTAATTCTATTATTATATATTAAATAATTAATTAAAAAAAATTCAAATTTCAAAATTTTCCTCTTAAATTTTAGATTTATAAGCGGGCTCGAGCTTGGAAAAATCACCAAACTCAGCTCGTTTACACCCTAATTTACCCGATACTGAATGAAAGTTTGAAGTTGAGTAATGAGAATGGAGTCGAAAAATTTACCGGCCCCAATGGCGTAAACATTCTTCAAACCTCCCATAACTTCGTGAGTTATAAGGTCACTATTATCCCATACGATGAAGTGAGGTTGTCTTAAGAACTTTGCAAGAGGTAATCTCCATTTTTCGGAACCACATATACGTGCATTCGCATATTCTTTGTTGTAAATCTCTGAAGCGATGTTTGGTCCTCCGAGATATAGAATGTCCTCTATTGGGACCCCGGCTGCCAATAAAATGACATGAAAAAAAGAATCACAACTTTTAGAAACTCATAATCATGTGATCGAATGTAAATGACAAAGAAATCAACTTTGCTTTAATTTTAATTAATCTTTTATGAATTGAGAAAAATTCCAAATTCTACGCCTATCGAAATAAGAACTAACATTCTTAACTAAGTTGTCACTTAAGATCATCAAAAGATACACAAATGTTAGCAATCTTCAATGCATAAATTGTGAAATACAAAAAACTAAGGCCTTGTTTATTTATGTTTTCAAATTTCATTTTAAAGATTTTAAATCACTAAAATCTAAATAAACTTAATACACAAAATTCTCATTCAAATTTTCATTTTTTCAACTCTACCTTTTCAATCTCTAATATAACTAACTATCAATCATATACAGATCATTTTACACATTCACCCATCAAATCATTTATTATAATCATTATTTCACTTTCTCTTTCATACTTTATAATTCTTTATTTATACGTTATTATTTTTTATTCACATAATCATTATTATCACAACTAGCACAATCATTCTACACATCACCCATCAACTCATCACTATTAAATTGACATATTTTACACCTTTCAACCAGTTTATAAAAACATAAATTCAACAGTACGCTATTTCCGCGAAAATCTCAAAAATTTTACTCAAAAATATAAACAAACAAAACGTAAAATATCCTTACTTGCTTTAGTAATCATTTGCGTAGGCGTGATTATACGAGGAGACGGGCTCAACTCCGCCTCTATACCCTTCGCCAAAGATATAATAATCGGTGTACTAATCCTCTCCTTCCAATACATTCTAATCTCTTCAAAAACATCTCTAGTCTCGGTCGAAGGCAATCCATTTATTACAACATCCGCGTCCCAAACCGCCTCTTGCAAATTAGTCACCACTTTCATAGGACAAAGCGGAGTATCGATCATATTCAGACAAAACCCGTCTTTCAAAATCTCGTCAGCGTAAAGCGTTCGATCACCCAAACGCGCCTCAACATATTTTAGATAAGCACACCTCCTTATCAACCTCCTTAACACATCTTCCCTTGAGTTGATAACTTCGAATAAATGTTCGGCTGTGGCCTTATCGACAGCTCGACCGGGCCTTCTCCATATCCTAATTTGAATTTTTTCTCGAAATTGGCCATAGCTATCTTGAAGAAGGGCTGCAAAAACACTGCCCCACGCACCCGCCCCTACACCAACGATCTTTAATAGATCACCATCCGATTTGCCTAGATGTTTTCGAAGTTCATCAAGTTTTTCTTCTAAACTATTGTGATTGTTTATCGCCCCGTTCGAGTATGAGCCCACCATCTTGGAAAAAATCAACAAATCTACACGAAAATCACAAAAAAACCCGAAAATTACAACTTTTAGAGACAATTATCGGCTATTATTAACTTTAAGTTCAATGCAATCACAAGAAAGAAGAAGAAAACAGCTTTCTGAACTTGGATTATATAGAGAAATTGTCTCCTACAAAAGCTTCAAATTGTTGACTTTTGCTTATTTGCTTTTGATCTAACACAAACTAACAATCACTAAATTGCCTCAAATTTGGGATAGTTGGGATGACAAAATCAAAAATTGAATCTTTACAAGTGAAATTTCCACCTAAACCTGAGCTAATTTCTAATCCTCATCTTAACTAATTTATCCAAATTTCTACAATTTTCTAAATCCCCTAAACAAAATCATATACAGATTGATCAGTCTCAGGATTTAATTTCATTAAATATTAAGCTTGCTTATATACACTGCAAAAACATCACAATCAAACATATATAAAACAAAATTTAAAAAACCCATCAAAACATTGTAATCTCCGCCAGAGTTTGTTCATCTACCAAACAGATAACAAAATTATTTAAACAAAAACAAAAATCCACAAAAAAAGCACCAACCTTTACTTGTTGATTAAACCAAAAAATGAGTCAAAATTATCGACACCCCTCCAAAGATTTTCAATTTCATGTACCTTGTGAAATTGGAAGTCTTCACAAATATTTCGTTTTTGGGTCCCAATTTTTTGTGACCCTTTGCATACTATATTCATTCCAGAGCACGGGTATATATAGTGTATACATATACATATATATATGTATAATATAGTAGAGAGAGAAAAATGACATTGATGGAGAACAGTTGGGATTGGAGAAAGTGCCAAGCAATGCATTTAAGGTTTTGTGATATGGAAACAACTTTCTTAAACGGCCATTTATGTTGAAGCTACACTATTTGAGCTGATTTCCATACTTTCTGATCTGGCCCCTTAACTTTTAGTTAATTATGTTATTAGCCACACTCATTAAAGGTGATAATTAATTGACCCAAAAAAAATTATTGAGATAAGATAGTATTTAATATTTATGATGGATTATAAGTAAATAAAACATTTTTAGTTTATGATTTAGTTATGGGTCTATCAGGAGCAAATGAGTTAGCTCGATAAAATTTGGAGACGAGTCCTTGAATTTGAGAGACATTGAAAGAGCTTGATTTTGGCTCGATATTTCATGCTAATTATTTAAGTTAATTCATTTTTATACTAGTTATGTGTTAAAAGGGTCACCTTTTCTTTGTCATTAAATTCCTTAATTTTCAATAGTAAATTAAATTACAATATTGTACAAGAAAACATTTGGACATGAAATCTATGACAGAAGTTTCGATATAATCAATGATCAAATTAATATAACTCAACCTATTATAACTAAAGATATGCAAGTGATTAAAATTTTATTTCATCCTTTCATTTTCATCACAAAGTCCTTTTTTTGTATATATTTATTTGTTTAGTCTATAATAGATCCATATCTATTTCTTTATAGGGTGAGTTGTGATTAATAAATGTGATGTTAAGTTTTGGACTATGAAACATTACATGTGAATATTACATACCTAAAGTCATAGTACAATTTTACTAAGTGCAATCAATTGTTAAATGAGAGTACAATTATTTAGACATATGTAACTTTCATATTGAACACCTACCCCCTACAAGTAATTTAATTTTATAGAAAAGAGAAGATGTGTTACTTAACTAATTATTTGATTAATCACTATGATAGGTATAGATAAAAACGATTATTAAGGTCTAACTAGACGTCTTTATAGACCCACAATATGTCACGAATTCTTTAGCCTATTGAAAATTTCTCGAAAAGAACCTCACAACGAAAGTTATTAAGCGTTCATCGAGGATATCTTGTCCAAGCTGTCAAGGTTAAAGCCATCTCCAACCCAAATAGTGACCTTGCACCACTAATTTGCTACAATTACAGTACATTCCAACTCATAACATTATTCATAACACTATTCACCGCACCAAAAATGAATATTCCAGAATATTCATGGCCCAATTGGATGGCATATCCATCTCCGAGAATTTTTTCCATGGTAAAAATGAGAAATGTGATTTGGAAGATGAGATTTTTAAGAGAAAAATAAGTAATGATTGTGGTTGATGTGATATGTTTTTTATTGTGAGAAATTTGTTTGAGTTGATATTTAAATATAATTTTTATTAAATCTGGTTAGTCAAACTCGTTGATTTAGACGTCAAAAAATAGTCACAATGGATCTTATTTTAAACGTTGTATTATTTTGCATTAGAATATGTAATTAATTTAATTTTTGGCTTTAAAAGATAGTCGGAAAAACCATTTTAATTGATTGTATTAACTGTCAAATCATGAATAGTAGAATTCATTTGTTGCAAAAATTTGTTTAAATTATTTGTAATTTTGAGAGAATTTTTTGTGAGAATTTTTTCAAGACATGCTAAACAAATGCATTTCTCCAAAAATTTTATCCTCAACACATTTTTTCATAACAAAGGGTGTCAACCAATTGACTCATTTTTTCCATCTTTTTTATGTTCTTATAATCGTTTTGAATTGAAATCCCACCAAACATGTCCATATTTATCTCACTCCATTTTATACCGATGTGATCATTATATAAAATAGAATAGAGGTGTAAAGAGTTAATGATGAAACGTATATTTGGAATAGAAAATTCAATTTGAATATTAGGTGAGTTTCGAGTTAAGGCTCTATGTTCGGACCTTGGATTTTGGTGAAAAATATATTGAATTTCTGCTCTATATTTTGTACCTTTTTTTCCCTTCATTTCGTACAAATGTCTAGTTTAATACTGAATTTCATTAATCTGAGATGTTTGAGAAAATGTTGTAAAGAAATTAAATTTACCATTATTTTTCCCATTTTACATCAAATCAAATAAAAATAATAATAATAAAGAGAACAGTAAGTTCCATCAAACATTTAGAAAGCAATTGAATGTTATGCACTCAAAAAGATTTAGTAACACCAAAACATCCTCAACACCATTATCATACAAAATTAACATTCAAAACCTCCAAAATTCATTTATTTTCCGATTAATTAACTTTTCATCCCATTCATTCACCGTTTTTCCAATTAAAAAGGCCAAGTATAAACCCAAAATGTATTCATATGACCCAAAAATGAAATTTTAATTCAAATTGTTATAATCGTCATTCTGCAAATAATTTACGCGAGGTCGGGCCCACTCGGGAGTAGATTATAACCGTCATGTTGTGTAGCAGTAGTCGACCTACCGACTGGAATGCACTTCAAAACAACCGCAATAGGCATGCCTACTGCCCCGAGTAAAACACTGGCTACCCATAGTTGCCAGTTTAACGGAACCGTGCTAGCAAAAGCGCCTAAAAACTCGACTATAATCACTTGGAATACGACTGTGGCTGCTATGATTCCTGTAAATATCCAGTTTCCAAACATACCCCTGAAGATGTTTATCTTCTCAATGTCACGGCTGTTGATCTCGTTGAACACCTGGACGAGAGGGAACATAACGGTTTAAGAAAATTTTGTAAACCTTATTGTTAATGTAAGTATTCGTATAAGAGGAAATTACATACACAATGCTTGTGTGACATAGTAATTGCGATTAAGTAAAAGCATATTACAATTCCAGCCATGTTAATATAGAATAAATTACAATTTTCACCTCCTATTTATCGAGTTGTTAAGGTCTCGAAGGGTATTATGGTAATTTACAAAACCTTAGGCAGCTTGTAGCTATAATTTTATGAGTGAGGGACTATTTTTTCATGTGAACAAAGCTAGAATGCGCTGAAAATTCATGCAAACAGTTTATGTTATATATAACCTTGATTTGAAAAGGCGTAATAAAGGTTTACCTGACAGAAAACGAAGGTGTTGAATATGAAAGTATTATTAACTTCAGTAGCATCAGAACCAGTGAGGTTCAATATTTGCTTCCCGACAAAATTGAGGACTAGCAGAATAGCCAATTGATAAATGCTCTGACCAATGATATTCCGCCACATGTTCCTGGTAATGAAACTTTCGTTTCTCCCTACAGGAGGCCTCTGCATAAGGCCTTCATTTGGTGGTTCAGTTGCCAGTGCAAGTGCACCTAATGTGTCCATAATTAGGTTCACCCAAAGCAACTGCACAGCAGTAAGGGGAGCAGATCCTGGAAATGACAGCAAAGAAACAATTTTGTTTTCATGGTACTTAATATGAATACAAATGCTATGTCTGAACTATGGATCAAGAATTTCAGAAAAATTATAAGGTCCAAAAACTAAAGCACAAAGTGAATCATTTCAAATAAGGAGAATATATATATATATATATATATATATATATATATATATATATTTCTTAGGGAGAAAATTGAAACATATTCTCATAAGATAAGCCCATTCTAAAAGTACCTGAGACGCAAGCAGATATGAAATTGATCATGAGAGCCACAATGTTAACAGTCAACTGGAATTGCACAAATTTCTGAATGTTTATGTACACTGAACGTCCCCACTTTGCAACGTTTACAATTGTTGCGAAATTGTCATCCAGCACAATCACATCAGCGCTTTCTTTTGCAACCTGGAAAATTAATTGACGGATCCTTAGAAATCATCGTCAGTGAGATTTGTCTTTCAAAAGATTCTGTTTCAAAGTATGTCTCTAAGAGCAACTACGTTTTAAACTAGTATGTTCTATATTTAAATTAGAGTTGAGGATGTTGATACGACAAGTATTCAAAAAAAGAAAAAAAAGAATGTCCTATTGATAAAATCATACACAAGAACAATCTTTGTAAATCAAAAGAGCATATTGACATACCTCTGTTCCTGAAATGCCCATTGCAAGTCCAATATCTGCTTCATGCAAAGCAGGAGCATCATTTGTTCCATCACCAGTAACAGCAACAACTTCTTTAAGCACGGTCCTTGCAGTCTTTACCAAGACATGTTTGTCTGTCGGAGATGACCGAGCCATTACCTATATTCAAGAATTAAACACTTCAGACTACAGATTAAAAACTGCAAAAAAGAAAAAGAAAAATATCATTGTTTTTTTCAATATATCAATATGGTCATCATCAACCTTAAGTTTTGGTATTAGTTGGCTCATCTCATAAGCAGTCTTTTGACGAAAATCTGGACCTTCTATTGCAAGATCGCCCTCATTAAGTATACCACATTCTTTAGCAATCGCTTTGGCTGTGTTAATATTGTCACCAGTGATCATTCGCACTGTAATTCCAGCTGCTAAACAAGTTTTGACAGCTTCCTTTACCCCAGGACGAACAGGATCTTTAATTCCCACTACTGCAATAATTGTATAGCCACAATCAGGGATATTATTGTCATTAGAACCGTTTTCGAAATCCTTATAAGCCAAGCAAAGGGTACGTAGAGCTTCACAAGCAAACCCATTGATGACATCAGAGATATTTTTCACTTCTTCTTCTGATAAAGGAACAACCTCCCCATCGGCATTAATACCACTGTCGCACATTTTTAGTATAATCTCAGATGCCCCTTTGCAAAAAGCTCTGGTTTTCCCATCAGGAAGTGTCACAAGTACAGACATTTTTTTCTTTTCGGAATTGAAAGGTTCGATTTTCAAAATCTTGCAGACTTTACGTTGCTCGTCAAAATCGCCACCTAGGAGTAACCCGTATTCTAAAATAGCTGTTTCTGTAGGTGTCCCCAAAATGGATCTTTTTCCGTCTATACCCTTGACCACCTCAGAACCCGTGTTATTAAATATCGCCTGTAAGAGAATGGTCGATACAGATATATCGGTATCTAATGCGTTGTTACCTCCATTGGGATTTACATCTTTTGATTTTCCAGATATCCATATTTTACTCACTACCATATGGTTCGTGGTTAATGTCCCTGTTTTATCGGTGCAAATGGTAGTAGCAGAACCCATTGTCTCACAGGCAGAGAGATGTCTCACCAGTGCCTTATCATTCATCAACTGCTTCATAGCAAATGCAAGACTTAGTGTCACAGCCAAAGGTAATCCTTCTGGAACTGCAACGACGATTATAGTCACTGCAGTGGCAAAATAATTCAAAAGCTTCAGAGCATCACTTGAGGACCATTTGGTAAATTCATTGTTAATCCCTTTCTCGATTAAAAATCTACCGGCCAAGACGAGAAAAGTCAAAACAGCAAAACCGAGCCCGATTTTTCCAATAAGTGTTGCTACACCGTTAAGCTTCACTTGTAGTGGGGTCTCATCTTCTCCCCCTTCACTTAGAGTTTCCATTAACTTTCCCCATTCAGTTCTCATACCAACTGTAGTTACCAGCATTTTACCTGAGCCATCTTGAACTTTTGTTCCCGACAACAGAAATGGTCTTTTATCGTGGATATCAACGGGCACACTTTCACCGGTCAAACTTGACTGATCAATCAATAAATTATAACCTGATATAAATATTCCGTCAGCAGGCACTTGATCTCCAATGGACAGAATAACAATATCTCCGACAACTAAGTCATATATAGAAACTTTTTGTCGAATTCCATCTCTAATGACTTGGATAGAAATCTTTTTCTTCTCCTTGTCCAGCTCCTTGAACTGCAATGATTGTTTATAATCACTAACCGCAGTTACCATAACGACGAGAAAAATACTAAGTATAATTCCCAACCCATCATACATGCCCTTTGGCCACCCTTCAGTGGCGAGTCCAACTCCAATAGACACCACAGCACAAACGATAAGTATGATAAGTGTCAAATCGTGCAAGGCCTCCCACACAAACATCCAAAAACTTTTAGGAGGTTTCTCAGTGTATTTATTGGGACCGAATATATTTTGTCTTAAAGAAACATCACTTGATTTCACTCCTTCGGTTAGTGAAACGTTCAATCTATCAGAAAGTCCTTCAACTCCTTTGAGTTTTCTTAATGTCTTGATGTCGTAAGAAGAAACAATGGATGCAAGTTTATCAGGGTGAATTTGGAAGCCTGCAAGTTTAGCTTCTTCTTGAAGCCCGTTTAGGATGTTAGTTTCGGTGTCATCTTCGATGGGCACACTTGGGTCTTCTGTGGGCTTTTTGAATTGTCCACCTACTGTAAGAGGATAGAAATGGTGGTCATAAGCAACTGTTGCATCCTATAACTGAGAAATACTAACATGAGTAGAAACATACCATCAATGAACCTGAGTGCTGCTGTATAAGCCACAAAGCAAACACGTATACTTTCCTGGTAAATGAAGAATAAGAGAATTATTAGGCAAAGAAAACTAAATTGGACCAAAAATCTGTTGATGTATGATGTTAGCTATTGCTCAATTGAATCATCTTTATGTAGTGAACAACAAGCAAATTAGTTAAATTACGAAGACATGCAATAAACTTTTTATTCGTTAATTAGTTTAACGTATTAAGTTCAGTACTATTTCGCCAGTGTTGATATGTAACAAGCTCAATAATCAGAGTAACAATACGAGTAAAAGAGGAAATTGCAGCAATTTGAATTCAGATATAAAAAACAAATTGTCCATAAAAAATTAATAGAAGGTTAATTTGGCTTTATAATATATTGCCCACTACACCACGGATATACTTGCATTCAAACAGCACAAATGTTACCCATGCTTCAATATCATACCGTAGACGCAAAAACGTAAATTAAAAATACAAAATTGGAATCATTACTTATAATTAAATGCCAAAGAATGCATTTGTATTTTTTAATAATATCATAAAGTTTTGGCAGTGAAATCATGACAAGAACACTAGGTCTGCTGTAACATGCACTATCTATACGTCAACTGATTTTTCTGCCTCCTACTAAGCATTCTACAAATACATTCAAAACCCATAAACATGCAAATCAATACAAGCCCTTTAATATTAATATAGTTAGTTGGTGAAATAAACCTCTGATCAGTTCTTCTTCTTTTTTATTTAATTTACATCACAATATCTAGGCAATGATATCATGTGAAAAAACACATTGACTGCTGTCACATGCATCGTGTCCTATGCATTAATTCATCCATCTTCCTCATACTAAGCACTATTATTTTAATTAAATAAATATGTCTGGGTTCTAGTTTACCCAACGCCATAATACTTACGGTGGTTATTCCAATGCTTAGTATTATTATTAATTTTTTCACCTTGAATGCAAACATCAGCTAAATTGGTAGGTCATGTATCATTTCCGTCCTGTTTGAATGCCTATTTACACACTCACAAAGTTGGTCAAACAGTGTGGATACGGCTTATACTGAGTCAATATATTAATTGAATAGGAGATGATGTCATTCAGGACTGGTAACTGGTAACCAACATTTAGACTTTTATATGCAATTCAACAAAAAGGGACGTTTAGATATTTATCTATTATTTTAAATGGGCAGTACCAGAGACCTCATTATGTTAATTAGATTCAAAGTTTATAAATGATTGCCATGTGGTTGCACAGATAAGGCTAAATATATAATGAAAAAAAAAATGTACTCAAAAGGCTAATACAGACATTAAAAGCTAAAAAATAATCATACGTAGACAAATGAAGGGTACCCACAAATTCCAATCTAGATAATAGATATCCGTTTTTAAGTGTACTACAATGTCCTGAATACATTTGGAGTTATGTCAGTGTCACCGAAATTTCAAGGAAATTTCCTTGTTTACCTTATTGGGGTGGGGGATATTGGTCAAGAAGTTGTTATTTTACACTAATAATGAGTCTTTACGTTGCAACTTGTTCAAGCCCCACATGATGAATGATGGAATATAACAACTAGGCACACAAGAATAATATTAAAGCCATGATTTTCAAATGTGTCCAAACAGGAAAAGAAATTTTCCTCCTTTTTGGCTGAAAATAGTAGTTGCAGGCTTAAAGCTTCAGTTTGGGAATATAAGGGCTTGTTTGGATGACTGTTTTTAAAGTGTGTTTTTGTTTTTGAAAAACAAAAATATGAAAAAGGCGTTTGGTTGGGCTTGTTCTCACTTTCTGTTTTTGAAAAACAAAACTCCAAAATCTGCTATTTTGCAAAACAGGTTTTACCTGTTTTTAAGTTTTACAAACACTTTTACACTCCAAACTAAAAAAACACATCACTAAAACCCTCATTGAAAAAAAATATCTTTTCTCTCTTCTCATTTCACTCCTCCTCGCATTAAAACACTCCCCTTGCAAAGTGTTCCCGATATATATATTTTTTTTCAAAATAGTCAACCAAACAGGATTTCAACATTATTTATACTGCAAAATTGTTTTGATAAAACTGTTCTACAAAACTATTTTGCAAAACATCAAAAACAAAAACAATCCAAACAGACCCTAAATATTCTTAATTGACTATTCAAGGAAGTGAAGAATGGGTTCATTTCTACTGGGTTGGAACTTGGAATGGCAAAATTCATTTACTAGACAATTATGTTATGTAACCTTTTAATTTTTGTTTACCCTTGTTGACGTGACATCATAAAATTGATGCACATCGTATAGTTGGCTTGTAAAAACAAGGATGGTCGGCGGACAATGAAAGTGAAATAGAGTACATATTGCTAAGAGTCAAAATTATATCAACATTATTTTAAGATTATGTCATTTTTTTCAATTTTCATAAGAAATGAATGTAATGAATGAATTTGATTAGATTTCTACCAATTATATTTACTATAACAAATATGTATCTACAAATCAAGAATAAGTAACAATTTTCTATTGCAATAAGAGAAAAAGGCTTTTGATCAAAATTACCGATTGTAATACTTGATTTTTACCTTGTCACATTGTTTACATATGCATAAACTAAATCACAAATGTTTTTCGGGAGTGATTATAATTGAAAAATGATCATAAATGGAAACAATTGAAAATCCGTAATAAGTAGTTTTCATAAAACTATTATATTAGCCATAAGTAAAAGATAAGTCCATAAATTTATAATAAATTTTACATTTAAATTGCACGAAAATTAAAAACACATAGAAACACACGTTATCAATTTAGAGACTTTGACTTCTCTACGAGCTTAATTTTAGAGAATATATAAAATAAAAATAAGATTTTCCAAACGCTTCAAAACCGTTTATATTTACCTAAAAGTCCAAAAGTAATTTTATTTAGACTTAGAAGAGGGTTCGCAAAACACCCATTCAACAGTCAATCTCAATATGTCAGATTGATATTATTCATTAATTCAAAGTTTTTAAAAAGTCAATTAAGTATGAAAAACGCTTGTACTACAATATGGTATGAAGCTATGAATAATAGTCAAATAAGCAGTAAATACGCCGAAAAAGTCTGAAATGGGAACCCTAATTCACGCTTCTTTCAGTTTTTACCATTAAACCACAAATAAAGCTTTGGCGATTAACACTAAACCACGATTGCAACTATGTCAGTGCATATCATTTTCACGGACGAAAGAATCAACTCTATAAAGTTTCTTTATCTTTATCCAAAAAATGTACTTCAAAATCAAATGTAAAAATGTACTATTACAAATTAAATTGTCTAATAATTCCACAGAAATTATCAGATCGGAATATTGACGAAAAAATATAGGTTTTAATCCGAGGAGAAAGCAGATGTTTATGAACTAAAAACATCAAATTAAATGATTTTTTATAATTCAAATTAAATCAATTAAAATGTGATTAATTAGTCCTTCCATTTTTGCGAGTTCTACAATCTTCTATGTTTTCTTTTTAAATAAAAATGAAAAATAAAAAACCAATAAAAAAACACGAGAAAATTTGGAGATGTTTCAGAAGTAAAACACAAAGCTAAATTTAATTAAATAAAATGTAAAATAGAAGTTCCAATTTTCGAATTCTATTATCACCTATAAATCAATTTTTTCAGATGAAATCAAAATATTAAAACAGTAATATTACTATACATACTCTTAATTTCCGCATCTGTTCCTTTGCTTCCGAACGCTTCTCCAAAACGGCGGCGTATCGAAACCTACGGCGACGATTTTTCACCAGTTTTCCGACGGCATCACGCCACCGCTTCAGCGCCTCATCCGACCGTCCTTTGTGCGGCAGATCAAACTCCGGCGAGATAAACTTTTCCATCGCCGATCTCTTTTTACCTCAACCAATACTGGTAGCTACTACGACCTCGTAGCAGATCACGGTACGGAAAATACGTATGTATACGAGTATGTATACGTATACACACACTGAAACACACAGTAGTGCGGGAGAGCAAAGGATGAGTGTGAATAACTGGATGTTATATATATGGAGGCAGCGCGCCCTTACAGGGACGCGTTATAAAGTAGATTCTCATTCTTGACCTTACATTTTATTTTCTTATTTTACACTTTACCCCCCATAAATTTTAGTAATTCTAAAATTGACCTTCATTTTTTTGTCACATACTTTTCATTTTGGTGGTTCGTAAAGTTATGCTTATCGTAGGAAATAAAAAAAAATTACTATATCAAGCGATAAAGAATTACCTAAATGATTAATTCCCTAATTTGCTATCTACGAGATTTATATGATATGGATAAACTCTTGAGGTGATATATATAACGACATGATCAACTTTTGTGCCACCAAATTGCACGAATTTTGTTCTATATAAGCAATATTGTGGAATTATGGGGCTCTTTTGGTAAATATTTGGGTGGGGATATATTCTCCACATCACTCACAAACTACCCCTTAGGGCCCAATTGGATAGCAGATCCATCTTCGAGAAATTTTTTTAATGGTAAAAATGAGAAATGTGATTTGGAAGATGAGATTTTTAAGAGAAAAATAAGTAATGATTGTGATTGATGTGATATATTTTTTATTGTGAGAAATTTGTTTGAGTTGGTATTTAAATATTATTTTTATTAAATGTGGAAACTCGTTGATTTAGACGTCCGAAAATAGTCACAATGGATCTTATTTTAAACGTTGCATTATTTTGTATTAGAATATGTAATTATATTAATTTTTTGCTTTGAAAGATAGTCGGAAAAACAATTTTAATTGATTGTATTAACTGTCAAATCATGAATAGTAAAATTAATTTGTTTAAAAAAAATCAAATTATTTATAATTTTGAGAGATTTTTTTTGGAAATTTTTTTTAGAAAATGCAAAACAAATGCATTTTTTATAGCTTTTTTTCTCCAAAATATTTTTTTTGAGGGATGAGTGGCCATCCAATTGGCCCCTTCTTTTCTTTTTTTCACAAAAACTATTATTGAAATTTTAGGTTAATACTAATAGAACTTGATTAAATATAAATTGTCTTCTTTTGTACTAAAGAAACTTAGATTAGACTAGTTTGTGACCTATTTTAGGAAGTCGTGTGTGGGAATCATACCATTGATTGGGCACTAAACAAAAGATAATAAAATAAAAACCAAGTTAATTATAAAACTAAGCTATATTAATCTTTATTCTATTGTAAGTGGTAAAATATTAATGAGATTTAGGAAGGTTTTTTTCTTGTGCTAATTGAATTTCGGAGCCCTGATTTTTTGGTAAAGTAATTGTACGGCTTCACTTGGCAATTGCAAAATGAACGATCTTTAGTGGTATTTTTGGATACGTTGGTATAGTTAGATGACTTAAATTTCTATCGTGCAATTAGGGTTGAAAATTAAATTAATATATTTAATACTTGACTCTAGCTTAATTGCTAAATGATAATTGAACTCGGTTCAATGTAAGAAATATTAATAATAATAATAATAATAATATATATATAAATATCCAAATCACCACTTAAGCTTACCTCGTGTTCAGTTTGATCAAAGTCCATCTGACACTGGCTTGATTCAGACTTAAATCAAGCTCAAGTATATTTTTTAAACCCAATTATAATTCAAGCAAATATAAATAACTATGTGATTTAGGTCGTACATCGTAGGTTGACTCAACTCAAGCCGAGGGGCTCTGATACGAGCCTATTGGTCTCTGTTTATAAGTTTAAACTGCATCAGGGTTCACCTAAGCTACCTACATATATATATATATATATATATATATATATATATATATATATATATATATATATATATATATTTCTAGGGTCAAATCTGATAGTAGTTCATGTTGTATAATAAGATGTGTATGAGTTTAACTTAGCTCGGTATATTACGTGGGATAATACTCTTAGATTTTGTCAATTAGTGAATCGTAAGATTTGATATGGTGCTACTATTCCAATCTTACCTTATGAGAAATTGTATTTATAGAGCTGACACGTTGTACGAATAGTAGAACGACGTGTGGGAAATACCGCACGCGTGCCTGAGATCTGTGGAGTGGATCCACAGGGTCCAAAGAGTTATTTGACATGTGGTTTAATAATGCGCGCGGATTTTGTAGTGCTTTGCAATCATATGATCGTGAGGGACCTTTGTGTAAATAAAAAAAACTATGATCTTTGATTTATTTTATTCATATCTATGAAATTAAGTAATAAGACATATATTTCCCTATATCAGTATGCATTCATTTTGACTCGAATTTGTAAATAAATTAGCATTGGTGAATTATTGACCATCATACCTAGCTAAAAAGCATTCAAGTGTATTAATAAAACAATAATACTATATATGCCATTTGATAATTGCTGCACCAACCACGGGCCAAATATAATGTTAATTAACTCAACAATACATGATAGAAAGCATTCTTTTGAACTTTTTCCTAACTTTTACACATATAAAAACAAATTAAACTTTATTAAAGCTAGTCATAAAAGTTCGATTTTCATATTAACAAATCTAGAATAATTTACTATTTTTCCTAACTTCTATAACATGCTAGCTAGATTAAATACAATTGTCACACTCGATCTAAATTTGTAAAATTAATTATTTGTAGCCGGCATAATTTGTGGATCCCCATGATAATTCCCATTCTTCCATGTGGCTATAAATTGTCTTGTTCTTAATATTAAATTTGATCTTTCTAAATGAGATTTTCGAATATATAATTTTCAACTCGAGTTATGGAGAAATGCAAGCAAAGTAAACATTAAACACCAATGACATGAAAAAAATTGATACTATATCGAGATAGTTGATTTTGATAATAACACATATGAAGCTGAAATGATTAGGGGTGTTCAAAATCAACCGAACCGACCGAACCGAACCGAAAACCGAAAATTCGGTTCGGTTTTTAACCGAACCGAAAATTTCGGTTCGTTTTTCGGTTATTAATTTTTCAAAAATTCGGTTTTCGGTTCGGTTTCGGTTTGTGGTGTCGGTTAACCGGACCGAACCGAAAACCAAAATTTTTTTATTTTATTACATTAAAATATATTATATTATTAATAATTGATAAAAAATAATAAGAATTCATTGTAGTCTAGTTGGTTAAGATGTTTGGGTTTCACCTAAAGGTCACAGGTTCAAATCCTATCCTAGCATATGCAATTTTTTTTTTGATTTTTTAACCCAAAAATAAATCAGAATAGGTAAAAAAAATGAAAAAAAAAATAAATAAAATTTCGGGTTTTTCGGTTTTTAACCGAACCGAACCGAACCGAACTATTTCGGTTCAGTTTTCGATTCTTAAAATTACCGAACCGAAATTTCGGTTCGGTTTTTGACCGAACCGGGCCGACGAACACCCCTAGAAATGATTATGAGAAAGTCTCAAAAGTTGACTATTAATCTAAATATTTCTACTTTTCACTTTAGACTTTTTAATATCTCAAAGAAAATCCTCGTGACTCCCATTATTTTTTCTATAGGAAGAATTAAATTTGAATTTAATTATTCAAATTCAATTTAAATATCTCAAATGGATATTCTTTAATTATTGGGTATTTGTCTCCCACTAACTAAATATAATTGCTGTTTATTTAATCAAATTCATAATTTAATCAAGATCTGCACAAATATTTAATATGAATTAGATAGCAAAGATGAATCTTTCAGACTTGTGACACCACTATATTTTTTTAATAATAGATAAAATATGAATATCACACACAATTTCGCCCGCCCTGTTTTTGTTTTCTTCAAATTGTGTAATTTAATTTAAATTTTATAGGCAACTAACAAATGTACCAAGAATATTCTCTGTGATAATTTCGACGCATTTTGTATCTATATATAGTTATAAACTAAATGTCAATAGTGAGGGCTTTATAAAATTAAAATAAATATCTTGATAAGTTTAATAGATTGATGAAACTAGCAATCATATAGACAAATAATGCCAAATTAGGATTCGTTTAAAATTATCATATTATTATCTTATCTAATTTTTCATATTTTTAATCACTCTAGTTTTTTTTCCTTTTTCTTCCGTCAATTAGATATTTATATTATTTACTAATTTTTATGTTACTTGCACACACAAAATAAAAAGATTCAAACCACTAAATAATTTTTAAAAAAAGTAAATAACATATTTAGTTCCATAAAACATTAATCACACACATGGATATATCCAAATTCACTAATACCCAACAAATATAGGAAGCCAATTTTGCCTCCACGTGTACAGAACAAGACAATTTGAAGAATTCATTTGGTTATAATGTATTTATGAATGATTTAGTTCATTTTTTAAGTATATAATATATAATAAACACGCATATAAATATATCTCTATTTTATTTAGTATTATTAGTATTTTCCACTTGTAGATAATAAACATATAAAAACCAATTTAAATTATATATATATATATATATATTTATGTAATTCATGTAATCCGAGCTAATGGGAGCTGATAAGTTGAAATAAATGTTGATCTTTTTATTAAACCAGTGATTTTGAGTTTGGGCCTATATATGGTCAAACCGAGCCCAATGGGTTCGGCTTGAGGCCCATTTAGCCCAAACCCACTAGGATGTGTATCCTCCCCTATTTTAGTGAAAATGAGATTGAAGAGTGTAAATGTTTACACTTTACACTATTATTCCATTCTTGGAAAGGTCTACAAGAAGCAATAAACACACTCTCAATACACTTCAAATAAAAAAGAAAAAGGACAAAAAGCAATAAACACACTCTCAATACACTTAAAATAAGAAAATACTAGTACAATTTCGTCTCCGAAAAATAATAATTATTCAGTTCGAACCAGAACTAGAACCAGAACCAGGATTTTAACCGGTGTTAGAACAATGACCTAGTCGAATTAAAAATCTATCTTGTAATATGGGCAATAAACGAATCGAATTCAACTTTCGACACGCCACCTTCCTCAGTGGCCCGTCGAACTCTATCACCCAAATCCTCGGCCCTCTTTCTTATCTCGTCCCCTTCATCCGACGCCATTAACCTCTTCACAACATCCTCAATAGTCGACGCTTTCACTATCCGCCCATCCTCTCTCCACTCGCTCACAACGAGCCCTACTTTAAGCACCTCGGTTATCAAAACCGTGTTTCTTGGTTGGTCCGAATGCATAGGCCAAGCGGCTATTGGCACCCCCATTGTAATGCTCTCCACGCATGAATTCCATCCACAGTGGCTCAAAAATCCACCAGTCGAACGATGAGCTAGTATTTCCGGCTGTGGGGCCCAATCCCTCACCACCATTCCCACTCCTTCCAATCTACTTTCAAACCCTCCAGGCAGCTCGACTCGCCGTACATCCCCATCAAACACGTTTCCCTTATCCCCATCGCGCAAAACCCAAACGAACTTTTGCTTGCTTTGTTCTAACCCCATAGCTAGCTCTTGGACTTGTTCGTCCGATAGAGTCGTGGTCGACCCAAAACTCACGTAGATAACCGAATTCGGCTCTTGCTTATCGAGCCACTCTAAGCACTTGTCGCGTTTTAGAGAAGGCAATTTAGTTGGCAAAATGGGTCCGATCGCCCAAACTTTCCGGTCACCGATAACATCTTCTTGAGACAACACATCTAGATAAGGATCTTCCAACAATCTACATGTATTGTACAAGTCCCCAGACCTAAAATTCAATGCCTCATCTTGTAGTTGTAGATAGAATGCAAGATCCTTAGATAGACACTCAATAACAGGAGGCAATTTCTTGTCCCAAGGGAATGGTTTACCAATCTTGTCACAAATGAGTGAACCCCATGAGAATGCAGACACACAATTGAATGCATATAGCTCGGTCTTAGGCATTGAAGCGCAATCTTGAACCACGATAGCCATAAGCGGGTCGTGAATAACCACGACCCGTTTGGCTCTAGACGACATTTCAAGGGCGTAATCGGATATCGGCTGTCGTAGGGTCCACGCCGATTCCCATGCGGGTTGCAGTTGTGTGGGGAACTTATGCGACGAGTTAGGGTTCGGAGGGGGCGAGGCGAAGGGCGGTATGGGAAAATCGTGGAAATGGACTTTGGCCACGTCGTTAGGGTTTAAGGCGTTGGCTCGGGTTTTGGCTTGGCGGTTGTGGATGGCGGAGCCCACGTAGTGGACCGGGACGCCGTGAGCCGACGACGAGATTAGGCATGAGAGTTGGAGGAGTTGATTGAGATGGCCTTGGGCTGGAAATGGAACCATGATCACTATAACTTGATCATGTTCATTGTTGGAGTTTGTGGTCATGTCTTGATGATTTTTGAAATTGGTTAGGCTTCCCATTGCATTGGGTGATAATAATAATAATAATATCAAGTGATTGAGTTATGCTTCTATGATAGGATCTTAAATAGAGGGGGAAAATTCTAGCATGTTACTAAGTGACAATCCTCTATTCCTTTTCTATTATTCAATTTGTACATCACTTTTGATGTACACACTATGAGTAAAATATGTTTCTTTAAATGTACAATTAATGTTTTTTTTACGTACATATGCTTATTGTATAATTATTAGGGATATAATTCGAGTCGAGCTGAACCTGCCACTTGAAAGTCTAGCGAGCTAGTTTGATTAGAGTTCGATTTAAACCTAAGCTTTTTATAAGTTTATGAGATGAAGGCATATACATGCTTGTGGGGGTTGTGGGTTCACGTGCCGTAAGTAAATAATAACAATAATAATATAATACTTATTATTTGTTAATACATGCTTAATCAAAATTTCATATAGGAACATGATATATACTTCCATTTTATTATCACCGATTTTTACTGTGTCTTGATTTATAAATATTACATCCATTAAAATCAACATATTCAAAGCAATTTCTTACCAAAATTAATAGAGGTTAAACATCGGTATTATATAAAAAATAGTATATAATACCTCTCACTCTTTTTTATATATGCATATATAATTGTAAGGCAAATTAATGGCACCTTAACATAAGTTTAAGGGTTATATATGCATATATAATTGTAAGGCAAATTAATGGCTCCTTAACATAATTTTAAGGGTTACACAAATTTTACACACAATATGAAGAAATTATTTATAAGACACATCTGGTTCAATGTGCCTAACTACCAAACACCAAACGTGTACGATTTTGATTGTTAGAAATTTAGGCTACTTGTGCCCACTCTGCATCAATAATTGCTATCGAGTTATTACATATTATTACGACTGACATTGAAATTGAGAATCGTATGGACAAAATCAAAGTCACATGCTGTAATAAACCCTTACTAAATTGGAAAGGGCCCATAGACTTTATGACTCATTCATTCATTGATTATTGAAATCAATTTAGCCATCTACAAGTTTGTATAACCAATTATACAGGATAACAAATGAGTGGTTCGGTTTTAAATTCAATGGGATTTATATGGTTAGGATCCAAAATCAATTTATTTGAATACATCTAATTCGGACTGGTTTAGGCTCAATTGGTTCCAATACAAGAATAATGGGAAAATTATAAATTTAGTCTCATATGAGATCACGACTCTAATTTTATAGTCCTACACTTTATGAAATTTTGAAAAAAATTGGCAGATCTGATAAGGAGAAAGTTACAACGTTAGTCATTTTTTTTTAATCAATGTTATGTTAGTTATATACCTTATTTTATTATTTAAAATTGCATTTTGCCTTTTAAACTATACGAAATGTATCAATCACCCCCTTAAACAAATATGATTGTCATTTACGCCTAAGAAAAATTAGAAGAAAATAAAAAAATGATTAAGGAAGATGGTGTTCGCCTTTTAGTTTTTAAATTACTTTTCATGGGTAAGAGACAAATAATATTTATATAAAAATTTATTAATATATCTTGTTGTTTAGTTGAAAGGACAAAATGCAATTTATAATAATAAAAATAAGATATGTGATTAATATTATATTAAAAATAATTAATATTGCAACTAGTGTTAAATATTGAGACGTTTTCTAAAATCTCGTAAAGTGCAAGACTAAAAATGAATATTTTATGGAAATGTTGAGTAATGAAAGTTGATTTAAATAAAAAATAGTGACTTTTTAAGCAAAATATATAGCTACTCTCAAACATCACTTTTTTGCATATAAATTTTTTCAATTATGGACAAATGTCTTGTGAATGTATTGATTTTGTTGCTCTTTCTTTGAAGATTTTTAGATATAATTTTTATGCGTCTTTAGGCTTATATTATAATTTATGTTGTACATTAATTATTTATAAAAAGATACGTTGATATACGTGCATGCAGCAATTACGTACTTGTTTCCAATTTTTCTTTGCAAAAAATAAAATGATGTGACAAGCAAGTTGTGGTGGTAGATGAAAGCATTTAATTGGCCACTCATTTACGCAAACATAAGATATTTATTCTTTCTTGTTTTATTAATATTTTTAGTAATAAATCTGATGATAAATTTAGAGAAAATCATGACTACGTTCTTCTATGTTTTGAGTTGAAAATTAAAAAAAAAAAAATTGTTGAATTGAGTATTATAAAAGTTTTTACGGAAATGGTAAATATTTGTCTATATATATAACCTTGTAGGATTAATAAAAGTGCACCTTAGGTCTTTGGCCTAATTATATTTTTGTAAGTGTGCAAGTTATATGATGGCTCAATTTGGATCCCTTTTTACAAGTTTTGCAAACCATTTGGGGTCATTATGAAATTTACTATACTTAAAAGAATAGAAATAATTTCAAAATCAGAGAATATATAAAAAAAATGGAAATAACAATAAAAAAATAAAAAAATGAAAAATTAAAATAATTCCAATAAATGCAAAAAAAACCTAACGAATTGCATGCTCGAAGCCATCAAATACCATCTGGGATTAAGAAGAAAAAGAATAAATTGAAAAATGAAAAAAGAAAAAAGAAATTTTAGTATACGAAAAATTCGCAAATTAGTTTAATTTAATTCTATCACAACAATCGACAGACATGACATATATTGTATATTTTAGTTATATATGATTGATTATATATATCGAGATTGAAAATGACATGACCAAAAACGTATACGTTAATAAAATACATAGACCATAAATTATAATTGTCTCTAAAATCTAGATTGCAATAAAGTTGCTTGATTGCAAGGTAATAAATATCCAACACAAAAATGGAAACGGAAGGCTACAAGACAATTGCCTGGCTGCAAGGCAATAATAATCCAACACAAAATTCAAGGCTACAAGATAATTAATAAAATCCTACCAAAAAATGAATAAAAAATAAACAATATTTCTATATTTAGCCTGTATTATTAAAATCGACCTAAGATAGAATAATTTATTGTGTCCTAAATTGGGGGCTTTTTGTATATAACCCCCGAGGTATTTAGCTTTAGCAAATAACCCCCGAGTTATGAAATTTTGGCAAGTAACCCTTTTTGTTAAGTTGACCGTTAGTCAACGGTTAAGTTAATGGGCAAAATTGTAATTTTACATATAAAAAGAAAGAACAACAAAAATAAATAAATAAAATTTAATTCACTTTATACAACAATAATTTATTTATTTATCTAAAAA
The DNA here is from genome assembly GCA_963669365.1 of Verbascum thapsus. Lineage (NCBI taxonomy): Eukaryota > Viridiplantae > Streptophyta > Magnoliopsida > Lamiales > Scrophulariaceae > Verbascum > Verbascum thapsus. The sequence continues at coordinate 25,285,865 of OY770106.1, forward strand.
TTTAAATATATATTATATTAATTCTATCTAAATTACCCTCAAATTTATATATTATAATATTATATTATTCTAACCTTCAAATATTATATTATATATTACATTATATATTATATTATTTTATCTAATTACCTTCAATTTCAAATATTATATTACCTTCAAATTATTTATTTAAATTTATTTAATTTTACCTTCAAACCTTCAAATATTGTACTAATATTATCTATGTAAATTACCTTCAAATTTATAATATTATATTATTCTACCTTCAAATATTATATTATATATTATATGTTATATTATTCTATCTAATTACCTTCAATTTCAAATATTATATTACCTTCAAATTATTTATCTAAATTTATTTAATTTTACATTCAAATTATTAGATAGAATAATATAATATATATCTAAATATTTAAATAAATAAATAAACATTTGAAATTGAGAAAAATTATTGCTGTATAAAGTGAATTAAACTTTTTTTTGTTCCTTGTTTTAATATATAAATTACAAGTTTGCCCATAAAGTTAACCGTTGACTAACGGTCAACTTAACAAAAGTGGTTACTTGCCAAGATTTCATACCTCGGGAGGTTATTTACTAAAGCTAAATATCTCGGGGGGTTATATATAAAAAGCCCCCTAAATTGGTAGGAACGTGAAAATAAAAATAATTTAAAATCAATATAAATGGAGGGAAGGAATTAAAATTGACTATATTTACGGACCAATATTATATTTATATTTTTATTAATTTTTAACTACATATTACAATGCAAATGTCCAATGTTAGAATTTATTAGATTTGTTGGAAATATAAATTCACAATAAAAATATGAATTAATGAGCAAATAACGAATTACAAACTATACAATAAGTATGAAGTTTAATCAAATATGGTCTATGTCCACAGCAGCAACAACGATCACAATATTGTTCACTTCTTTAAGTAACACAATAACAAGAAAAAACGATAGATCTCAGCCCAATGGGCCATGTACAGGTCCACTACAAAGAATTGGGCTAAGGCCCAACAACACTCATGACCCAAATAATTTTTATTTGTACCAAGCTTGCCCATTCAAGGAACCTTCTTTGGGTACCACCAATGCCTTACCCACAAAATTGTCAGCCCAATAATTCTAAATAGAAGATATTTTAATATATTTTATACAAAATTCGATGGACATATATAGTGTGATTAAATATATATTAAGCGTTTCAAAAATATTTTTTTATATCTGTTGATTACTTATTTTTGAAAAAAAAATCAAACTACTCAAATTAAAGTTAGAATATCAAACAGAAATGCACACTGCGAGTCTCTTATTATGAGCACATGCATAATTAAACGAATGAAGTTAACTCTTAAATTGCTCTCAAAAGTACAAATATATATTATTTTATGTATATGTGTAATTTGTTTATAACTATAAATTTTGTAAGAATGTGGGAGAGATTTTTAAGAAAAAGTAGTATTGTAAAATTTTTATATGTAATGCTAGTAGAGATTCCTTTTATAGGCATAAAATACATAGAAGTTACATACAAAAGTAAAGATCAAATTTAATTTCTATTAGAAAAATATTATTCTAAAAAAGATTATTAAATCTTTTAGAAATTATTTTAATTGTCATCGTCAAAACAATTTTATTGTTTAAAATTCAATTAAAGTATGACAAATTCATAAATAAATAAAAATTATGTGATTATGAAACTATAAGTTAAAAAATATATAGCTATTCATACTTACATTTTAGCAAGTTTATTTTTTGTATGCGTCTCAAATTAATTCACAAAAATTATTTTCGCCACAGAATTAGCAAAAATTCTAACATCCTCTCCAAAAAAAAAAAAAAAAAAAAACAAATCCCAAAAATTGGGTCCAAAATTCCTAAAACTTTTTAGAGTTTTCCCACTCAAGAGGATCAAAATTGCAACCTCGATGAATGAAATTATCATAAAATCAAAAGACAACGATTTCATTGCAAGTCGAGAAATATAGTAAATTATTATTGTCTTTTTTCGAAATATAAACAACCAAAAGCAGCAGTTTTGCCCACTTTAAAGAAGAAAAGAAGTTTTAAAGCTTTCAAACCGACAAAGTTATAACAATTATTAAATCATTATTATACCAAATACATTGAATCGATTTGTAATAGAGCCCATTTAAATAAATTAAACCCACACTCATCATGTCTAATAGTGAAAATAATGATTCGCTCTATTACACATAGTTTCGTGGCATAATTTATTATTGAACAAGGACATTTTGTGACATGATATATGATTTGTCACGTATGGTTAGAGTTGTTATATATATATATATATATATATATATATATATATATCTAAAAAAAATGAAGTTCTATTCTCAAAATAGGATTTGTGACCAGGGTTTTTATTCTATATTTGCTACTTGCTCAAATTCCCTACCTATAATTAATAATCAAAAGTGATCATTTCGACAAAAGAAAAGTTGAAATAATTCTTTGGTCCTACGTAATGACATGTTTTGAATGAAGGGTTTCTTTCCTTATTAATCTAAAAATTGTGGGCATGTCGACTAATATTTATGTTGCTTTAACGAGAATTGTTGATATATATCAATACATATTTTACATGATATATATGAGGATTATATGTATACATCATCTTTAATGAATTTGGGTATAATAACAAGAAGCACGTCTATTATATGGTTTAACGGTTAAAGAAATAAACACGAATATCTCATGATCAATTTATGATGAGAATAATAAAAATCTAAGTATGTATACGTGCACGTAACTTGTCCATAAAAAAGACAGGCTAATTGGCATTTCTTAAAATAGTAGCCGATTTCGATTAACTTAAATTATTTTTCACTTTTGATATTGAAAAAATAGTAATTATTTCCCCTTATATTAATTACAAAGACCAAACTTTACAAGAGATCACTCATAAATGCATTAGTTTTCTCATTGAGGGCGGAAATTGGAATCATAAATAAATAATTGTGGCCTCTTAGATTTAACTTGAAACAACTTTATGATTATTTGATTAATTTATGTACTCATATTCTTGTAATATGCCATTCCATTCTTTTCAATATTTCAACTAGACATATGAAACATGTAAAGAAACCATACAATATTTAATGTGATGAAATTAAATAGCTCTCCTTGAAATGTAGTTATCAACTTATCATTCCAAATCGAACCTAACCTAACATAGACAACCAATAGAACATATTCTCTCCAAGTATGAGAAGTAATTGAATTCTTATTATGGATCACGTGTTGAATATTAAAGGTTCTATATTCAACAATTGTACCAAATCGACAATATTACATATATTTTATGCGTCAAATACAACATAAATTCGAACTATTTAATATATATATATATATATATATAATTACTGGGCGCGGATAGTAGAATTTGCCTAGCTATCTAGTGATGTGAGAGATGAAATAATCCAACTCCAAGCGCGTTGCTCCACCTTCATCCACCGCCTTTCGGACAGAACCGCCCAGTTGCTCTGCTCTCTTCCGCATCTCCTCCCCCTCCTTCGTCACCATCAACCTCCTCACGCCACTCTCCACTGTCGAGGCTCTCACTATCTCGTCCCTCTTAGCCCAATCCTTCACAACTACGCCAATTCTCAACACTTTGGTCATCAAAACCGAATTTCTAGGTTGATCTGAGTGCATCGGCCAGGCAGCAATCGGTACCCCCATTGAAATACTCTCCATGCATGAATTCCATCCGCAGTGCGTCAAAAATCCTCCTACTGCAGAATGCCCTAAAATTTCCAATTGTGGCGCCCAATCTCTCACTACAATTCCTCTCTCTCTCACCCTCTCTTCGAACCCTTTTGGTAACTCGATCTTTTTACTACTGAAATCTCCTCTATCAGCGTCTCTAAGTACCCAGAGAAACTTTTGTTCACTTCTCTCCAATCCAATTGCGAGCTCTTTGATTTGTTTCTCAGATAACGTTGTAGTTGTCCCGAAAGAAACAAGAATAACAGAATTCTGGGTGAGCCCATCAAGCCATTTTAGACATTTATGACGTAGATTCGAATCAGATGATAATTTTTTCTTTTTTTCACCAATCACGGGATTAAAAGGCCCGAGAGCCCATTGTTTCTTCTCCCCGGTGATCTGTGGCTTCGATAATAACTCGAGAAACGGGCCTTCGACCAACCTGCATGTATTGTAAATCCGGCCCGAATTCAAATTCATGTATCCATGCTGATTTCTAACAAATTTCAAAAACTCAGGCGTAAAACAGCCTTCCATAGAAGGCAAATTTTCGAGAATTTCTTCGTTGATTGAAAATGGCCTCCCCATATTCTCCCAGAAGAAGAAAAACATCGTAAACACAGATACACTGTGAAAAGTGTAAGACTCAGCGTTTGGAAACTTCACAAAGTCCTGGACAACCGATCCCATCAACGAGTCATGGATGACGATAACCCGTCTGTTGGCGGCGCAGAGGCGGCGCAAGAGGCGGCCGACGGGCTGGCGGAGGGATGACGTGGCGTCGAACAACGGCTGCAGATGTGAAGGGAATGAGTTGGGGTTAGGTGGATGGGATTTGAAGTGAAGTGATGGGAATTCGTGGAAAATGATGTTGTGGAAAGAGACTGGGTCCCAGCCGTGGACACGCCGCCGCGCCTGGCGGTTGTGGGTGGCGGTGCCGACGTAATGGACGGTGATGTTGTAGGCGGAGATGAGGCGGGAGAGGTGGAGGAGCTGGTTGAGATGGCCTTGGAGAGGGAAAGGAACCATGAGTATGGAGATTTGCTTTGATTTTTGGAGGAATTTGGTATCCATTTTTTGATCTGAATATGAGTGATTGTGAAATTGTTTGATTGGAATTTAAAGTGGCGCAAAGGTTGTTGCCATGCTTATTTTAAATCATTTAGGTTATTTTTTTAAATTGATATATACTATAATATATAAAGTAGAGGCAAAAAAATAGACACCTATAATCTATAGGGGTTGTGTACTTTGCCTTTAGATTTATTATATTATATTATATTAGTTTTTTTAAAGATATGGTTTAGTTAGTTGTTTATATAAGTATGCAATTGATTGGAGTTGAATTTTTTTTTATCTTATTAGGTTTTTTGTTTTCAAATTAAAAGAATCAATTTTTGGCCTATTTATAGATAGGCATATGAAATTTATTAATATAAAATACTTTTGAGTAAGAATATTTGTGAATTTAAACTCTCAGTCATTCTCTTGAATGTGCATTTTACCCCTGATCTTTACGCATTTAACCACGTATTATTCATATTACTATTAACTCTTTATTTTGATTGAATAAAATAAATTATTCTTTTACCAATATATTATTATGTATTAATTTCTTGATCTATATATTGACATTAATTTCCATCAATTAAATTGTCTTATAACTAAATAATTATTTCTATAATTATGTAATTTGAAAAGAATTGTGAATTCAGATTAAATCCTGCAAAAATAATTTTGACTTTTTAAGTTTGATTATTTTAAATACAATGTATAACTATATTTATTTGTATTCAATTAAAAAAGTTACAGAATAATTGCTTATGTGGTAGAAATGAGTCCGATTAAGGTATTCATATATTATATATATTATATACTCAAATGTTATGTTTTATTACATATGAACTATACATAGTAATGAGTTATTTCAATATATATGTTGTCTTTTTATCATCCTTGAGAATTTTACTTTTGTAGAGGATTGATGAAGATCCAATCATACAACTGAAGACATATATATACAAATGAGAGGAAAATTAAATTATTATTATTGTACTATAATATACATGTGGTTAGGTTCTGAAAAAAAGGAAAATAAAATATTTTAAAATTTTGAATTAGAAAATGTGACTATTGATTTAGATATTTTTATTTATTTAATAGATTTGTAAATAGATTAAATTTTGCCTATGTGGCAAAATTAGATCAATTAGGATTTAGGACATCCACATGTACACTTACTTACATGATCTCAAACATTGTATGTTATATATAGAAAAGAGAAAAATAATAATTTTTATTTGAATTTTTATTGATTTTGGTTAAAGATTGATAACTGCTTTTATCCATATTTAATAGAAAAATACATAATAATTATTTATATGGTATAATTAAGTTTTAATTAAACTCTTCACTTATGAGCTTGCTTGGATAATTTCAAAAATTGTATTTCATCATGTCGATTATGTTTATCCAATTTATCATAAATATACAATAAATTTCATTCACACCCTCTAATGACAGGCAAAATCACCAACTAACCTTGTTTATTGAAATTGAAATTGCAAAAAAACTTAGAAAAATACAAAATTAGTTGTAGGGTTTTGGAAAATTTTTCTAATAATATTAGTGACATATGCTAGGATAATTTATTATAATTAATCATGATTATTGCAACCTTATCTTGGGATTAGAAACAACTTGATGCTTTAATAATGTGCTAGTAATTTTTTTTAATGTAATTGTTAGGTGAGATGTATGTGTTAGTTGTTTAAGCTATACAATTAACAATAATCTCAATAATAATTAAAATTATTAGCAACTATACTTTATTTCATTTTATTTTTCTAGTCAAAATAAGAATTTATGTAAAGCTTAATATACTATTTCCATCGCGTTAGACATGTGGGACCCATAAATAAAACGTAATACTCTCAATGCATCATAATATCTTTTTTCAAGAATTTGCGAAACAAAAACAGCCAAGAAAAATTGGCTGCAGATTTTTCTTCCAAATGTCTTTTTCAATTGGTATCATATTCTTTCTTAATTAAGGCACGTGACCTTATATGTATATAATATTGTCTAGCCGCAAAATGTATGTATATAATGAGACATACCCACATATCCACGTGCTTGAGAACACAAAACTTTGCAAGTCCATACGTGGCTTGTGGGCGTGGGGCTACTAAAATTGGTAAACTCATAAATATGAAATATATACTCATTGAAAACATTGTTTTCAATATATTCAGTGTATTATAAATCATAGTAACTTATTTTCAAATTCCAATAAAATATCTAGCCTTTGAGTTTAATTCAAAGATCGAGACATTTAGAAAAATCAGAACAAGTAGGGCCTAATTGGTTGATATATTCATCTTCGAAAATTTATTTTCATGATAAAAATGAGAAATATAGTTTGAAAGATAGATTGGATGAGATTTTTAAGAGAAAAATAGGTAATGATTGTGGTTGATGTGATATTTTTTTGTTGTGAGAAATTTTTTTGAGTTGATATTTAAATATAATTTTTATTAAATTTGTTTAGTCAAACTCGTTGATTTACACGTCAGAAAATAGTCACAATGAATCTTATTTTAAACGTTGCATTATTTTGCATTAGAATATGTAATTAATTTAATTTTTGGCTTTGAAAGATAGTCGAAAAAACTATTTTAATTGATTGTATTAACTGTCAAATCATGAATAGTAAAATTCATTTGTTGCAAAAAAATTCAAATTTTGAGAGAATTTTTTGTAAGATTTTTTTACGAGATGCTAAACAAATGGATTTTTCGTAGTTTTTTACTCTGAAATTGTTTTTGATGAGCATGAGTGGCCAACCAATTGGGGCAGTACTTTCTGGGTCGTTTCAGGATAGTCTCGGACTCTTTATAGACTGCGGACCGAAAGTGCTGAAAACATTTGAAAAATGGAAGTTGGTAAATCAATCGTAAAATTACTCACCGCACTCCAAATATATGGTATATGAAAACTGTTGGACCAGATGTAGCATAGAAATTTTTCATAAATATGATCGTGTGGGCAACAAATTTGACTTTTTTGTCGATGTCGAGATGTGGCTAAAATTTTTATTTGATATAATATTTTAGCCAATGAGCAGAGGACAAATATGGTATATTACAAAAGTCCCAATTTTGATTGACGAAAGTTCTTGATGAGATGATAACTCAAAGAAAGATAAGTTAGAATTTTTTTGGAACTCTTTTGATCTTGTAAAGTTGGATAAAATGTTGAAGATTCTAAATACATTCTATGATTGGGTTGTTCTATTTGTTTAAATTTGTGGGAACATAATTATACGAAATAGAATAGAGTTTCAATCATATTATATATGTTAAGGGTTCGAATATCGTATATATGGTTAGGGATTTTGATATTCTTAATTACAAATTCATTTAGTTATGAAAATTTGACCAAATGCGATGTGAGTCGGCTTAAATTATTATGTAGTTTATTGAGGTCGTGTCACATTCAGTTACTTATAATCATATAATATGTGATGCACGGACACTTCAAAAAATCACAACGTGTCGTGTTGGACGTTTGATCGGACACGACACTCGTCCGACACTCTCCGACACCATGTCCAATATGAAAATAAATTTGTCTGCTTATATAGAATGAAAAAAATAAAATATGAATACCGTAATAGACGCAGTTAGAAGGTATGTTTACTATGTATGCATTATTTGTGACACTTGATGTTATTTCACTTATTTTTTGTGATTGTGAAAACTGAAGTATTTATTTTTCTTTCAAACATATATTACTTTATCAATCAAATACAAATTTATAATTTACAATAGTCATTTGTATAGTTTATTTCTCTAACCAGTCATTTAAATTAAAATGAAAAGACTAATTTATATAATTTAACGTAAATTAATAAACATATATATGTATATGATATATATACAAATTTTATCAGTAGTATCGAGACCGTGTCGTGTCTTAATATTTTTAAAATACTGTATTTCGTGTCCGTGTTATGCGTGCGCCGTGCTCCGTGTCCGTGCATCATAGCTTCTAATTAACTTTAGCATGCTAGAAGTAGGAGAATTTTATGGTTCACTCCTAAAATTCAAGTCTTGAAATTCACTAAATATCGATAAAACTTATAATTAGAAAATCTTATTCGATTGATGTCGATCCGTTTTACTCATGCGCCAAATAAGAAACAATAATGAGGACTTTAATTCAACCCTACAAATGAAATAAGTTGGGCATATTTTTGGGGAAAGTGGTTAGACATTTATTTCTCATCAAGAAATTTGGCTAGTCTTTAATTAATTGAAAAAGACTTTTTTCCTAATATATATTACATATATATTTCCGAAAATAAATGCTAGTTAGCCAACTCTTTTTCAAAAGTAATGTGGAACATATGTCCGAAAAAGATTCCATCAATTCTGATGAGCCCAATTTCAGGTATACATAATTATAAATAAAAAATACTCAATAAATATATGTAAATATAGGGCTTATTGTAAAAGTAAAGATGTTATGCGTTAATTTATATATTACAAATGCATGGGACAAATTATAAATTTCTAGAATTTAATAGTTGAATGTGGTTGGAAATGAGACATATAGACCCAATCTCCACCACATACTTGATCCATCACATTGACTATAAATATCCACAAAATGCACTTCTAAGAGGGGGTTTGGTACGCCCCGCTCCATCTCTTTTATTATGTATTTGGGAATAATTCTTGGTTAATGATTTAATTTAGCTATGTCTATAATTTATTTATTATTTAGACGAATGATTTATTGTTTGAACTACGATTAGACTTGATCCTAAATAATTAGGTACGTAGGCAGCTCAATATAATTGAGTGCAGTCTATAATTATCATATTTTGGAGTGTTGGTTGACTCAAGAGTCATCGATTTAGTTCAAGTTAACCAATGAAATTTGAGCTAATATATATTATTTTATGATTAAATACTATATATGGCTATTTGCATTTACTAAAGAATCCACATAAAAAAAGAAAAGAATGTTTCTTACGTAATCTCAACATTTTAAGTGTATAAAGACCTAATTATTTGTGTCGATAAGCACTCTTAGTATATATAATATATATTTGATTATACAGATGATTATGATTATTTGATACGTATAAAATTGAAATAATATGAGAGTTAAAATATAATATACCTTATTGGATAGGAATAATACTTAGAATATGATTCTTTTGAAATGTCAATTCAAGATTTCTAAAACATGTTTAGCAAAAGACATTGGGCATCAATTTCAGTACTTTATTATTCCAGTTAAAAAAATAGACTTGTCATTTGTGTTTTAATTCGTCTATATTAATTTATTTTTTATAAAATACCATAATATGTCCCTATATTAAGAAGTTGGACCCATATGACAATAACAAAGAAGATAAAATATATAATGTAAAAAATAAAAAAATGGACTTGTATTAGTATAGAAGTTTGTTAATTTCATCATTCTTATCTCTTTAAAAAAGACATTAGATTAAGGCCAAATAAATAGGCAAAACGTAATGCTATTTTAATTATTGGGACATAAAAAAAAAAATCGGGTACAGATTTGGCGGGCCGGGTCCAGATCCAGCCGCAAAATGGTATTACTGTGGACGTGCCGACTTGTTATATAACTCATATATATCGTGTCTACTTTTCTTCTTTTTTTGTTATAATAATTAAAAGTAGGATACATGAATCATTGGTATGACAATAAATAGTTCTTTTATAAGAAAATAATTTTATATATGTACAAAAAGAAAATATGGATTAGAGTTGAAAAGAATTTTTTTTTATACAAGTGATACTAAATTGACTTTTATTTATTTCGATATAAAAGACCCGAAGAACTTTTTTTTCTCAAAAAGGACCGATTAATTGATGACATCTAGTCAGAATGATAAAATGTAATTGAGAGGAAATTAAATACAACATTTTCAAGATATTTAAAACCAACTTAATCAAGTTCGAGATTGTAAGATTGAGTTTTCAAAATTTTAACTATCTTGTATTCGAATCCATTTATTTATGAGTAAATGTGTGATTTATATATTACACATTTTTTGATAATTGTTACTTAATAATTTCTTATTGTTCATTATATATTATTTTTACTCCTATTTCATATTTTTTTGTGAAAAATTAAGAACCAAAAGAAGTATTCTCACAAGAGAACATAGAGTATTGTTGATACAAATTAGAAGTCCACAAAATTATGAATATAAGACTATAGAACAAGTGGGCTAAAAAATAATATGGATCTCACAAAATCATGACATATGGTTCATAAGCAATTCAACATTGATGCCACAAAATCATAATTGAAGCTTTTGGCCCAAAAGACAATCACACAATAAAACACAATTGAAATTTCTCTAAAGACACTAAAATTGCAAATATATATATATATATATTTTGTCACCACCACTAAATAATAAGAATATTTCATTAACGAAAAAATATTAAGTGATAATGTTTTTTTCTTTGCAATTTTTTTTTTCCATAAGTTTAGTATCGACAAAAATTGTACATAGATTTCACTCTTGTTATACCAGCGACATTCATAAGTGTATAGACGCTTATCATAAAATTAAGTGTTTGGTAAGGGCATTTGAACTTGTGGCTTAGGTCACGGGTTCGAATCCTGATGAGGGAATGCCTAATTGTCTTCTCTACTGTGAGCCTGTCAGCTATGGGCAACCTAGGCTGGTTTACCTCTCTTGTGTGGTTTGCAGGCTATTACACAAGAGCGGGGTTTACCCAGTGCGCACCTCACGGTAGCGGCTGCGGGTTTCCCTCGTCATCAAAAAAAAAAGTGTTATGTATATGTGCACAAGTGTTTTTATAAGATATTTGGAGACAAAGTGAGTACATACTTATAGAAAGATTGAGAGCTGAATTAAATGACAATATTTAGAGACGCATTATGTGTAAACAAGTGTTCCGTTGCTAACTTTCGAGACGGAATTTTTTTATCTCAATTAGTGTTGAAGCTTTTAAAGACGAGTGGTATAAACAAAAAACTAGGTCTCCATTAGTATGAAAGGGCGAGTTTTAGAATGCATAAAACTAACATGTTATTGATGAAATTAAAAGGGTGACTATTAATCATTTTTTACACAAATAATTAAATAACTTGCCTTATTCTTGCCTTATTAAATGAAACTACGATCTTGCCTTATTCTTATATTATCAAATATTATTGATAAAACTTAAAAAAAAATTATCTAGTAATGTGTTGAACAAATGAATCAAACTCCTTTTTAGCACCACCACCTTCCATCATCATAGACTTCTTCACCTTATTTCCCAATTCTTTAGCTCTTTTCCTCATCTCTTCACCTTCTTCCTTCAGACGCCATTAACGTCCTCACAGCTTTCTCCACTGCATCAGCTGAAATAATTTCACCTCGATTTTCCCATTCAAAAACTTTGACACCAATATAACTACATATCAATCATATATACAAACCTTTCACACATTTATCAATCAAATCAATCATTATTTCACTTTCTCTTTCATATTTTATAATTTTTTATTCTTATTTAATTATTTTTTTATTCACATAATTATTATATACACAACCAAAATAATCATTCCACACATCATCCATTAACTTATAAATATTGATTTGACGCATTTCACAACTTTCAACCTATTTTTAAAAACATAAACAAACAACTATCATTTTCACACGAATTTTGGTAGTATGCAATTCCCGATAAAATTTTAAATTTTTTACTCAAAAACATAGCCTAATCTTTTTAAGATACTACCCCTAGGAATTTTGTAATCTCAAAGGGTATATTTGGTTTTATTTTGGAATTAGAGACAAAGTGAATATATACTTGTAGAAAGATTGAAAGCTGGATTAAAAGATAATTGATGTATTTGGAAGCACTTGTTCATGAAAAGTCCATTTAGAAAATAGATTTTTTCAATGAACTTTTTAAATAAGTCCTTTTACATTACAGTTAAGTGTTTGGTAAACACATTTTTTTTTAAGTGCTTTAGAATCAAAAGTCCATTTTCTTAACAAGAATGTGTTTGGTAAATTAGCTCAAAAGTGCTTAATTAATAAGGGCAAAGTGCATTTCACCCCCTCAAAAAATTTGTATTTTGCACTTTCCCCCCTAAAAATACAAAAAAGAGACATTGCCCCCTAAAAATTTGATATATGCATTACTTTGCCCCAATTACTATTTTTCGGCTAAATTTAATCGGAAATCATTGAAATGATTTTTTCGTCAAGAACATTATCGTTTTTACCATTTATCCGTGATTCTATCACATATCCGGATTTGGGCCCAAAATCGTTGTGCTTCTCTAATATATCATCTTAGGGTTGCAAAATACTCACCGTGATCTCATCATGCATTTGATGTGAGTTCCTATTCTGATAAGCTTTTTCTACCATTCTTTATATGCAAGATGATATCATGGTGAAAATTTTGCAACTCTAAGATGATATGTTAGAGAGGTACTATGATTTTGGCTCAAATTCATGCATGTGAGAGAATCACAAAAAAATAGTAAAGATGGTAATGCTCTTGACGGAAAAATTATTTAAATGATTTCCGATCACAATTTGGCCGGAAAATAGTAATTGGGGCAAAGTGATGCATATATCAAATTTTTAGGGGGGCAATGTCTATTTTTTGTGTTTTTAAGGGGGAAAGTGCAAAATACAAATTTTTTGAGGGGGTGAAGTGCACTTTGTCCAATTAATAATTTTTTACAATATTGTCCTTACCAATATTTGTAGCCATGGTGCCATTTGATACATTTTATTAATATATATATACACACATTAATATATATTAAATATATCATTACAGATAAATATATCATTACAAATTTTAATCATTAAATATTATTAAGATATATAATTATAAATATATTACATATATAAAAGATTTTTCTATTCACAAACACATATTGCAAAGAGTGATAAAGAGTACCTGCTAATTAATATTACAAGTAAAGTCACATTAAGTTCCTTTAATATCCTTAAACAATAAATGCATAAAATCAAAGTTGGACCATACTATCTAACAAATTCAACTTTAAACCTTCAAATTGAATTGACAAAGTAATCTCATCTTAATCAAAATCCATAGTATATGGAATCAACAATAGCATCACCTCTCAAAGCCATCTCTTCATTTTCATGTTCATCTAAATTTGTCTATTCGCTGTCACTAGAATAATCTTCATCTTCATAACGTCTAAAAATTTCATCATTTATTGCTTCTTGCCGGATGTAGTTATGTAATGCCATTGATGCCACGACAATTAGTCTTTGAGTTTGGAAACAAAATGAAGTCATTTTCTTTAAAATTGGCCAACGCGACTTCCACGCTCTAAAGGATCGCTCGATTATGTTCCTTAGTGATGAATGTGCATGATTAAATGATTCTTTAGGTCCACTTGCTTGACCTCCTCTTCAAAATTGGTCAATATGATAGCGAACCCCTTTATAAGGTGCCAAAAATCCAGGCATATTTGGATACCCAGCATCCACAACATAATATTTACCTAGAAAGAGAGAGATGTATAAATTACTAACCATAAATATATGTATTAAAGAGAACTACTAAAATAATGCTAACCTTGGGAGGCATAGAAAATTTTAAACACGTTATGTGCATCACTACTCCAAAATGCCTTTGGCTTAGATTTTTTTTAAATCGTGGTGGTGGTGGATAATAATTGGCATTTGGGTCAAATTCTACATCTTCATTTATAACAAGAAAAAAATAGCATTTTAACTATCTAAACACATAATCATCAAATAATTCATAGTATATAGTCATAAACTAAACAATAAACTAAACAAAAATTACTAGACTAATAGATCGTAAAATGACAACTAATAGGAGAAATCGCTTAGCTGTTCAGCTGTCTAGCTCCCTGAAAGCACAACAAATTGCTTAGAAACTCAAGAAATGCATGAATTCCTGCTTAGATTAAGCTATCTGGTAATCAAGTAAGTGAAATTATATTAAATTCACTCATATCTTAGAATGATAACACAATATTAGGATTTTAATAGGAATCACATTTTTTTACAAGATCTGAAATAAAATTTTCTCAAATATCTAGAAATTAGGTTATTGATGTAACTCATAACCTGAAGAGCATTTTATAGATTACTAGAAAGTTGAGAAAGAGATGAGCCACTAAATCAAATCCTCTGAGCAAAAGCATTGAATCGCTCAAATCCTCTGACCCAGAATTGTTTATTAATCTTGAATATTCATGTTGAATAGAATTACATGTTGGAATTGTTGGAGGAAAAAATCTAGTTTTGTAGGTGATTCTCTTTGTAGGAACAAACATGTAAAATCTCTTCTTTATGCTCAAATAATATGTGACTCAATAAAACATTCACATACACATATTAAAATAGTAATTCAAATTGACATATTACAGCAACTATAAAAGTAATAAATTATAGTAAATTAAACTATAAAAGATTGCTTACCTTGGAGTTTTTTGAGTGTTCAACGTCTGACAATGTTCCGAGGGTTTTTTGAGAGAGGTACGTGGGAATTCTCTTCTTCACGTTTAGCTGTTTTTAGATAGGAAATAAAGGGCAAATTTGTAAAATAACAAATTCCACTAACCATGATATAAAAATGGGGAAACCAACGTGAGAAACAGCCACTAATTCTCACTTCTTCAAAATGGGCTTTTTCAAACCTTGACTTATTCGAAAGTCCTTTTAGAATCATTCACCAAACACATAAATTTTATCAAAATAGACTTTTAAGACTAAATGTCCATTTAAAAAGTATTTCCAAACGCATCCAATATTTAGAGACGCAATATGTGTAAACAAGTGTTCCTAACTTCTGACACTGAAAAAATTCAGCTCAATTAGTGTCGACTTTTAAAGACGACTATTAATGATTTTTTATAAAAAATAATTAAACAACTTCACTAAAAATAATATATATATATATAGTAACAGTAATTTTTCATGCAGCCCAAATTAAATAAAATATATTCCACAAAATTCAATAATTATTATTCAATTATTACAAAATTAATATCACACCAACTTCCGCATCAATCCAAATTAAATGGAACCACAATCTTGCCCTATTCTTATATTATCTAACATTATTAATAAATTTCGAATCAAATATCAAAAAAATTCATCTCAATTGGCGTCGAGGCTTTGAAAGACGATTATTCGTGATTTTTCATACATATAATTAAATAACTTCGATAAATAATATTATTATATTAACAACAGTAATTTTTCATGCAGCCCAAATTAAATAAAATATATTCCACAAAATTCAATAATTATTATTCAATTATTACAAAACTAATGTCACACCAACTTCCACATCAATCCTTACTAAATGGAAATATAATATTCCCTTATTCTTATATTATCCAATTTTATTATTGATAAATTCCAAATCAAATTTATAAATTAAAAAAAAAATTATCTAGTAATGTGAGCAATAAATGAATCAAACTCTTTTTTAGCACCACCACCTTCCATCAACGATTTCTTCACATTATTTCCCAAGTCTTTAGCTCTTTTCCTCATCTCTTCCCCTTCTTCAGACGCCATTAATGTCCTCACAGCTTTCTCAACAGCTTCAGCTGAAACAATTTCCCCTCGATTTTCCCATTCGAAAACTTCGACACCAATCTTCAGCACTTTCGTCACCAACGCAGCCCCTCTGGGCTGATCACTGTTCATCGGCCAAGCTGCAATCGGCACCCCATTGCTGATACTCTCGATGCAAGAATTCCATCCACAGTGGCTCAAGAAGCCTCCAATGGCGGAATGGCCTAAGATCTCCAGCTGTGGGGCCCAATCTCTTACGATGATCCCTCTTTGTTTCAGCCTGTGTTCGAAATTTTGTGGGAGTTGATGGGATTTTGTAGCTTCGTTGTCTGAAACTTCTCCTCGATCTTTCTCTCTCAGAACCCATAAGAATTTCTGTTCGCTTTTTTCAAGGCCGTGTGCGATTTGTGCGATTTGGTCGTCGGAGAAAGATGTTGTCGTTCCGAATGAAACGAAGATTACTGAGTTGGGTTCGTGCTTGTCGAGCCAGTGTAAGCTTTCATGGCGGCTTTTTGAGACCCTAGATTCTGATATGGATATAGGGTTCAATGGACCTAAACACCAGCCTTTTTCTGCTCCCCTAGCATTAACTTTTTCGAGTAAATCGAAGAACAAACCCTCGATTTCTCTGTTGGAATTATAGATATCTCCAGAGAAAACCCTCCTCGCGTTTTCCTGCAAATCGCGAAACTGCAAAGCTTGCGGCGTTAAAAACTCATCTGTTGACAGAGTTTTTCTCAGAACCTCCGCCACTTCAAGGGCCGCCGCCGCTGCCACCGCTTCCGCCGCCACAGCCGGAGCATCTTTTCCTTGAGATTCACAATGGAAACAGAAGCTGTAACAAGCTGAATCGGTTTGTAAGCGATAGGCCTCAGCATTTTGTATCGAATAAATATCTTGGACAACATAAGACATGAGATAATCGTAAACCACGACGACTCGCCTGAATTTCCTCGAAAGTGTGTTAACAAATTCGTAAAACGGCTCGTGAATCATACTAACTGCCGTAGCTAATGGGATGAAGTTCGGTGGGATACCATCAAACGATGCATTTCGGGGAGCCTCAAGTTCGTGGAAATGCATGTTGGCGGCGCAGCCGTGCATGCGGTCCTTAGTTTGCCGGAGGTAGGCGGCGGTTCCGGTGAAGTAAACAGAAAGGGTTGGGGCGGCGGAGAGGAGGCGGCCGGAGAGATGGAGGAGGGGGTTGATGTGGCCTTGTGCTGGATATGGCAGCATTACCATCGCCACATCAATGGGGTTTTCTTCTTTAACAAGAGGATGATGATAGGCCATTTGGATGATATAATAATTTGATACAAAATTGTAGATTTTTTGATTAGTTGTGATTTTCTTGTGTAAATCTATAGTTGTGTATATACTGAGGGAATTGGAAATTTTTCTACAAAGGGTAGATGAAAAATTAAATAGATTAGTGTACTAATGTAATCATGATATTGAAAAAGAAAAAAAAAATGAAGAGATTGGTGTGATTAGTGTAATTATAATTAGAAGATTTTTGAATTAACATTAATTAAAATTAAAAAGGGAAAGAAGAGAAGGAAAAAAATAGAAAAAGAAAAGAGATGAATGATTATAAAGAGAAAATGTAGGAAATATTGGATAAATGAACCTTGTTAGTCATTAAATCGCCTTACGTATTGTTAAAATATATATAATGCGATAATGTAACAATTGTATATTGTATGAATATTTTTGATACATACAAAAAAAGTTATTGAGGTCTCACTTAGAGTCGATGATAGTCCATAACAATTCTCTAAACCCCACTTGAATAACTCGCTTTGAGTCCATTCAAATCTAAAATTTGGAAAAATCATGTCAATGTTAATCAACTTGTAAATTATCATTAGATAAAATTTTCTCATTTTATGAATTAATAAAAACTGTTTTGAATATCCAAAAATAGGGAAAACGTATAATTTAAATGCAATAAAAGCTTGGTACTGGGCTTTTGACAAATCCATGGGTTTAATATAATTAATCTGTATGGTTTGTTCAGTTGGGGCATGACTTTATACACAAAATTCATTCCAAAAATGATTTAAATTAATTAAATTATTGGCATTTGTTGTATAGTACAAGTTTAGGTAAATTGGACAGGTACTTGCTGATGGACATATGGTCGGTCCGTAGGGATGGCGAAAATTGTGCTTTAATAACTTTAAAAACAACCATTATTGACAATATTAATTAAGTATTAATATGTAGCATTTTGGAAGTCTAATAGTAATAAATATATAAATTTTGACATAAAATATTAACTTTTTCCTAATGAAAAAAGGGATCAACTTTCATTATTTAGGCCCTTTTCGCAATTCCTATTTTATTTGCAGCATTTTGTAATTTTTTTTTAATATTTTTTATACGTTTATGATATTTAACAACTCAAAATTTATATCCTAAATAAAATATCAGTTCATGCTAAAATTTTATTTAGAAGTGTGAATGCCAAATGCACGTATTCATGGGAAATCTATGTAATTTCTCTATATATAGCACTTATATAAATATATTTGTTTAGGTGATAAAGTGTGTGTATGAAGATGTGTGTATATATCTATACATGAGTATAATATCCATACAATGACAATATAAATATATATATATATATATTACAATAATAGATAATTTGTACTTCAGATTTTAGAGGGGTTTTGAACTCATCAACTATTTTGACGTGTCATAATAAGCTAATTCATTATTGTAATAACTACTATTTAAATATTAATTATGAGTACAAAATTATAGTTAGTATATATATTTAAATATATATATAAATATTTCACAAAATTGGGTGATACAACTACACAAATAACTAAATTAATAGATGAAAAATTCAAATGTGAATCTCATTCCTTGCAGAATGTCATAAAATAAAAATCCTTAATCAGTTTTCTAAACACAACTAAATGATTCCCAAATTGGATTTTATTTCCTGGCAAATAAATGAAACCTATTTTTTTAAGAGAGTATACTCCAATTTCCCCCCGGAAATTTTGTAATATAAATATTTCGACCAATTTTATATAGAGTATATACACTATTTATTTTTCATCGATTTTTCACCAACACTCGATATGATACAATATTTTTTTAGTAAACATATATTATGAAAATCATGTTACCATATTTTGAAGAAATAAAAAAAATTATATGAACTATAATCGGTGGTATATAGTATCACTCTTTTTTAACTTAGTCGAAACAAACAATTAGATAAAACTTAAAATGATGTGACAATTCAGAACTAATATCACAACAAGACATTAAGAACATACATGACAAAATATTGGAATTATTATAGATTGATTGAATTAAGAAACTATTTCTAACAAGAATATACTATATATATATATATATATCTATCTTTTCCAGTTCTATATTATCTTATTATCTTATACCAAGTTCAATGCATACAGCCATAAATAACAAATTTGATACGTGAGGAAATCAAATTTTGACCAAAATAAGATTTTGAAGATATAATAGTAAAGTTGATTATGACACATGATTAAGTTGGTATAATTTCCTCAATTTTTGTAATCCTAATGGCATTTTACATATTATAAATCTTGAAATATATATATATATATATCAATTTCATGAGAAGTATGATTTATTTGTATGTTTACGGATTTAGTGTCTCGAGATTAAACAATAATTTATATAAATATATATATCAATCACTATATCAATTATTCTACATAATTTAAAATCATTTACTCAGATAATTTTTTTGTTTACCTTTCTACTTTCTACTTTATATTATATTATTTCTTTATTAACATAATTCATATAAAAATTATAAATAATTAAAATAATCATTCAACACATTATAATACACCATATAATTTTTGGACAAATCTCCTTTGTACACATGTTTTCAAGAATTTTTAAAATTCTAACTAAAAACATAAATAACATAACCCATTTTTTTTATGGCCTGTATATAATCATATTTAGGGTGTTAGAGATTTTAAATCCGAAAGTTTTCTAAAAATGAACCCAATTTTATCTTTTTTGTATCCATTTTGGTTAAGAAAATTAGTCTAGCACGGGTTTTTTCACAAATCGAAAATTTCCAAAGTCCAAAATGGTGTGACAACACAATAATAGTGCCGTATCTTCATTGGAGTTATCAATGCATGCATTCTTCCAAACATATAAAGGACTTTTTCAAGATAAAATCATGAAAGAAAGAAAAAAAAATATGTATATAAAGAAAATATATATATAAATGTATATCATAACAATTAATTTTTTTTTCTTTTATATACAAATTGAATTTAAGAAATGTAAATTTGCATTTCCAATCTGAATCTATCTCAAAATTTATGCATGTCTTAAATTTGAGAGGTAAATTTTGACTAAACTATCATTTCTAATTCCATCTTTATTTAATATATTACACTAATTTTTAATTAAGTGATCAAAACTCCTTTCCCTCATTACTACTTATTGAAGTTATTTGGCTAAAAATCAATATATATATATATATATATAACGAAAATATGGATTAATTAAAACGTACCAAATCTTGGTCGAATCTTCTGAGCTGTCGATTGATTAAGAAACTATTTCCAAGAAGAACAAATTTTGTGGGAAACATAAACAATTACAGAACTCAATGATATTGTCCCCTATAGGCTATATAAAATTTAGACCTAGTCAAAATATGTAGTATATATTATTCGTGTACCACGTTCAATGCTTACGATCTTAAGAATCAAAAAACATTTTGTCTATTCTTTCTAAATGAATTAATTTAGCTATCATTACCCTTTAATCTATCACTTTTTATCAATATTAAAAGATCAATTTAATTATCCCTTCTAAATAAATTTTGAAGACACAAATTGGTAGTTTTTTTAGAAATATATAATATATATACCAAACAAAATTTTGTATCTAAATTGTTAAATATTAGAAATTTATCGTAACACGTGAATTATTATGCCCCTTAAATATTTCAAAAACTCCTAAAAATGATTCGAAATTTCTTCTTTTCTTTTTTCATTTATCGAATAGAAAATTTAAAACATTATTCCACTAATAAAAAATGACCAAAGATGGCGTGCATGTGACCAAAAAGACAAGACAATAATAATAACATGCACTCTTCCAAAAACACTAAAAAAAACCTAAAACACATTCTCATTCGTAAACTAAGCAAAAAAAATAATTCTCCAATGGCCAAATATGGTAGTCAATCTCCCCAAGTGGCGGTGGTGATGGTGCCACTTCCGGCGCAAGGCCATCTCAACCAGCTCCTCCACCTCTCCCGCCGCATCGCCGCCCACAACACCACCGTCTTCTACGCCTCCACCGCCACCTGCCTCCGTCAGGCCATGCTTCGAGCTCATGATAATCTCTCAATCATGGCGACTGTACATTTCCATGAACTTCCAGAAACACCTTTTCAAAACCCTCCACCTAACCCTAATTCATCTATCAAGTTTCCATCACAGATTATGCCTTCGCTTATGGCGTCTATGAATCTCCGGCGGCCTGTTTACGCTTTTGTAAACGAACTTTCGATAGATTTCAGAAGGGTTATCGTGATTTATGATTCTTTAATGGCGTATGTTGTCCAGGACCTGGATACTATACCAAATGCTGATGTATACTGCTTTAGGAGTATTTCAGCTATTTCCATTTGTGCATTTGAAAGAGAAGAAAGTGATGATATATATTCGACATTTGAAGGGGAGATTCTAAAAGAAATTCCGGCGATGGACGGCCATTATCCGCCGGAATTTGGAGAGTTTTTGAATCTGCAAAGTAGTGCCCGGAAAATATTTTCCGGGGAAATTTACAATTCATGTCGAGAAATAGAGGGTTTTTATCTTGATGTGCTTGCAAAAAGGGAGAAAAATGAAGGAAAGAAAATATGGGCTATAGGTCCATTTAACCCTATAATAATACATGGAGAAAATCATTCAAATATATGTCACAAATCCTTAGAATGGCTAGACAAACAAGAACCAAATTCGGTGATATTTATCTCTTTCGGTTCGACATGTTCGTTTTCCGATGAACAAGTCAACGAAATCGCGTATGGATTAGAAAGAAGTCAACATAGGTTTATATGGGTACTTAGAGACGCTGATAAAGGCGATATTTTTTCAGGAGAAATGAAAAGTTTTGATTTGCCGAAAGGGTTTGAAAAAAGGGTTAAAGAAAAAGGGATTATTTTACGAGATTGGGCGCCCCAATTGGAAATTTTAGGGCACCCCTCGATAGGCGGTTTCATGAGTCACTGTGGATGGAATTCTTGCTTGGAAAGCGTTACAATGGGTGTGCCAATAGCAACTTGGCCAATACATTCGGACCAGCCAGCGAATGCTGTGTTGATAACGAAAGTGTTGAAGATTGGTGTGGAAGTTAGAAATTGGGCTTGTCGAAATGAAATAGTTTCATCGATTACAACTGAAAAGGTTGTAAGAAAGTTGATGGGATCACAAGAGGGAGATGAGGTCAGAAAAAGGGCACAACAAGTAGGAGATCTTGTCAAGAGATCTTTGATGGAAGGTGGAGATACTAAGAAGGAAATAGATTCCTTTATTATTCATATTAGTACATAAGTTTAGTACCAATTTTCTTTTTATTTTTGCATTGATTTCTTAGGTGTGATTTGTGTTATATTTTGGATTTTATTTAAAAATATATTTGGTGTAAAGAGACAGCATAAATTGAATCACTTCCGAAAAGGAATATATTAATTATGTCCTAATTGATTGGACCTTAAAGACTATGTATGTATAGAATATAATATTTCAATGTCAATAGATCTACTTTATGTCAATGTGATTGGCTATAATACTTTTAACACAACTTGACCCATAATTTGGTGTATTATTGCACATGGAAAAATGGGGGGAAATTCAATTTCAGAATAAATTAAAGACTATGCAAGTTACTCAATTTCAACGTATCAGCTGGAATGAAAGCAACATGCCTCCACGCCTGATACCTTATCTATCCCTCTCCTAATGCTAGTGATAAACTGATAATTTTATATTTAGATAATAGGGTCACTTTTTGAAATAGCTCGAAAATCAAAGTTATAGATATAATTATAATAATTCATGTGTAGAAATCAATGGTGAAATCTAAACATAGAATTATTATAATTCACCTTAGTTGACCATATATTTATGATGGTTATAATTAATTGTATCACAATTTGAATTGTGAAAATTTTAAAATAGGTATTTGAGAAGTTACAATTAAGAAGGGTTTTTCTCGAAAAAAAAAAATATGTAAGATTTTGGGTTCAGTGTCAATTCAGTTTACACCATACGTTCTATACAGAGAATATTTTTTTTCCAATTTAAATGAATGGAAAAACTAGTTGATTCCAATCTAACATAATCTCCTATAAACATCCATACCATAGGATTTGGCTATTAAATGTGATTCAAAATGGGAAAGACCATGCAAGTTGCAATAAATTGGTCCATTATTATAATTTTGATGATGATTTTGAGTACTTGTTAATTGTTATCCTCAGATAGTGATGATGATCATGACATATTTTGATCTATAAAGATTGTTATTGGCAAAGTAAAGTACCCTACTTTTTCTTTCCCTCAACTTGAAAACTGATATGGACTGGATCTCACATAATTGAGAAAATTCTATAAAATATCGGGTTTAACAAATTTAATATGATATATTCGATATGCTATAGACCAGATATTAGAGAAAATGGATTGGTGAAAACTTTTCACCTACCCTAATGTGTGGTGTACACCAGATTTGTTGGACGCGATATGGCATAGAATTACTCACGTTTATGATCTAATATTGGAATTTCTTTTTGTTTGATAAAATCGAAATTTCAATTTTGAAGAAAAGTATCTTAATTGAGAAAGAAATGCAACTTATTGTCACTTACTAGAGTAAATGGAAAACTTGTGTTTTTGGTCTGATACATTTGGCCTGTGTTTCTCAATTTTAGTATCATTCAAGAACTCTTTAGTAGAACTCTCGAATTATGTTTTGTAACTTTTAAAACACTTTTAAATCCATTTTTTGTTCAAAATATAACAGTCAACTTCATTTGTTAATATTTTGATTGGTCTTTTTGAGAATAATTTTTATAATTTTGCATGAATGTATTTATGTATTGATTATATATTCAATATTATGTGCTACTAACACAGAAAACCTCTTTCCTAAAATTTGGTTGAAAATTGACTAACGGACTTAACCGTTAAATTTTGGATGAACTGTTTGATTGGAAAATAATGTGAGAATTTTTAAAACATTTGAGACACAAGGTGAAAATCACGAAAACAATGGGACAAATAATAAAAAGGACCAAACATATGAGACCAAAAATGTGATTTTCCTCACCTATTTTCAGTTTTCTATTAGGTGAATAAGCAATACTAACAATTAAACAAAATATATGTGTATATATATTTATATATATGAGTTGGCTCGAACTCAAGTTTGAGCTTAACTTTCCTAACAAAATTGAGCTCAAGTTCAAATAGAAAAAAAATCGAGTTCAAACATAAAAAATCACCAAACTCAATTTGAATTCAACTCGTAAACATTATAAAATAATATATTACTAAATATCCTCGTGAATAAGTCTTTACTAACTTGAACCCATTATTGGAAATGGTTTGAGAAAAATTAATTGGTTGGCATGTCCATCTCTGAGAATTTATTTTAATTTCATGATAAAAATGAGAAATGTGGTTTAAAAGATGAGATTATATGAGATTTTTAAGAGAAAAATAGATAATGATTGTGGTTGATTTGATGTGTTTTTTGTTGTGAGAAATTTATTTGAGTTGATATTTAAATATATTTTTTTTAAATTTTATTTAATCAAACTCGTTGATTTACAAGTCAGAAAATAATCACAATGGATCTTATTTTAAACATTGCATTGTTTTGCATTAGAATATATAATTAATTTAATTTTTACCTTTAAAAGATAATCGAAAAACTCTTTTAATCAATTGTATTAATTGTTAAATCATGAATAGTAAAATTTATTTGTTGCAAAAAAAATTCAAATTATTTGAAATTTTGAGAGATTTTTCTGTAAGATTTTTTTACGAGATGCTAAACAAATAAATTTTTCGTAATTTTTTACTCTGAAATGATATTTTGGAAGAATGAATGGCCAACCAATTGGGGCCTAATTACAACCAAAAAAAATCTCTAACTCGTACAATTAGGCAAAGCCCCAAAATCCAAATTAGTGTTTTTTTCATTATTGAGAGATAAATTAATGTTGTAGGTGATGGGTACTACCTAAGTATTGTACCCGGGTTTAGGAAAAAAAATAGATTAAAAAATATTATATATATATATATATATATCACTGGTAATTAATTCTGTATTATTTGGTCATTGATTTGATATGTTGATATTATTTATTATTATAAACATAAATCATGGAGATTCAGTTTGTTATATTCTACTGAATCTATTTCTTATAGAATTAAAAATAAGTTCTAGAAAGATATAAATATTGGGATTATACAACTAATTTCAGAGACTTTTAGAGTTTAGTGTATTAGTCAATACCTACATTAGGACCTGCAGTGTGAAAATAAAGTAAAACAATACTTGGACAGTTGACTTTGTTAAGTGTATTAAATACAGAGTTAAAAATTTAGGCTTCCATTAAGTGTGCAACAAATACAAAATTGAGATCTTAAGCTTCTATAACTACTAGGAATAAATATGTGTGTTTCACGTGATTTTCAATGAAAAATTAAATTGAAGTAAATAATTGTGGAAATTATGGTTGATTATGTCATTATATTATCATAATTAATGCTTCTTTACTTTGAACATGTGATGTACGGATACTTCAAAAAATCACAACGTGTCGTGTCGGACACCTGATCGGACACGGCACTGGTCCGACACTCTCCGACACCGTGTCCAATATAAAAATAAATTTTTCTGCTTAAATAAAATGAAAAAAAAAAATATGAACACTATAATTGCAGTTAGAGAGTATGTCTACTATGTATGCATTATTTGTGACACTTGATGTTATTTCACTTTTTTTTTGTGATTTTAAAAACTGAAGTATTTATTTTTCTTTCAAATATATATAACTTTACAAATCAAATACAAATTTATAATGTACAATAGTCATTCTTATAGTTTATTTCTCTAACCAGTCATATTTAAATTAGAATGAAAAGCCTAATTTATATATTTTAACATAAATTAATGAACATATATTTGTATATTAATTTATATATACACATTTTATTAGTAATTTCGAAGCCGTGTCGTGTCTTAATATTTTTTAAATATCGTATTTCGTGTCCGTGTCATGTTGTGCGCCGTGTCACGTGTCCGTGCATCATAACTTTGAACTAATAATATGTAAAATACTTTTTTTAAAAAAATATATAACTATATTTTCTATCATGTTTATGCATACAATCATTAATTTACATATCATATAAGAGTTTTAACATGATAAATAATCCTAATAAAATAAGGTTATTAACCCAAATCAATCAAATTTTCTATAACTACTAAACAACTAACTCATGACAATTTTATATAAACGAAAATAAGAAAAACATAAAAAAAAAAAAATCTTAATATATAATACAAGTTGCATCCATATACATACATATATATAATATATTCGGAAACATAAAATACATATTTTGGAGAATATAATAACAACACATTGCAAACATCATATGATCATTTTATATTAATGCTATTAGTATATATATATATATAGACTGCATGGCCATAGTTTAATATATAGCTAACCCCATCAAATGGCAAACCCTAATGCTACTGAAAACCATAACCAAAGTGATCAAAATGATGTACCAAAAATGCCCTTAGCCATGGTCATGGTGCCATTAGTGACCCTAGTCTTTTCTTTTAGACTCTAAAGTAAGTGTTTAATATATAAATTGAGATGTATGTATTCTAACTTAACCATCATGTTACATACTTTGTTAACCATTTCTATTGAGTGCAATTTACAATTCATCCATATCGAACCCGAGGTTCGATTGGTCCTAATCATAATTTTATCGAAAAACGATTTGATCGAATGCTAAAATTAAAAATATGCAATAAACCAATAATAAATTATAGTATAGTACATACATGTTAGCCATTAATATATTAAAAATATTGTTCCTCGTGTGCCAAACGTGGTATCATAATAGAAAAAAAACAAAAAAAAAGTGAGAAAATAAATACACCATCGTATAGTATAGAGAGCCACATAAATTCAATTAATTTCCACTATAAATTTATATATATATAAATATATACACACACCTTGCTAGGAGTTTCTTTATATAATTCTTGAGTTATTAAAAACAATGGCAATGAAGTTGGGAAATTCTTTTGCTTCGTTAGCCAACCTGGAAAACGATCATGACCGGCCCTCCGCCGCCGGCAAGAAGGCGCCGTCGGCGACGGCGGAGAAGCGGCGGAGCAGCACCAAGAAGGCGGCGGCGCTTCGCCCTCCAGAAGGGGGCACCCGAAAACCGAAACGACCTAAAAGTAAAGAACGTCGCCATGGAAATGAGCTTAAAAAAGAAGAATCTAAGGTTGAAGATAAGAGCAAAACACAGATATGGCGAAAATTAATGAAATTTTTAAGTGTTTTCTTTTTATTTGCTTTGGTTTTTTATGTGGGATACTCCATTTTCCATAGCTATTTCTGATTTTTTTTTTTTGGAGTAGATTATTATTAGCATTGCAATTTTCTTATTATTTTTCATTTATTCTTGTAGTTTTGACTTTTGCAATGATAGTGTTGGGTATCGGCTGCCGTCGATTTGGTTTGGCTCAGAAATCCCGAGCTCGTTTCTATATTCGATCACACACAGTGTAGTATGTAGGACACTTAGTTTGCATTCACATAGAATCAAACACCCAAGCCCTAATCACCCCGGTAACACCCTCACAAGATCTCTCACACTCAAACTCGAAACTAAGTTGTCACTAAGACGATTCACTAAGAATGTTTTCGAAAGAAGAGAGAAGACTTGGTGTATTTTGGTGTATTTAGGTGTGTATAAAGAAGTGGGAATAAGCACTTATTTATAGTGGTAGAAAGGGAACTCAAAAGGCAGGCTGAGAAGAAACTTGGAGTGCACTCCAAGGAAGATGGAGCTTAGTGTGCACTCCAAGAAAGATAAAGGGGCTGCCAAAAGGGATCATGGGCTTGGGTTAATTTTGGGGAGAACCAAATGAAAATGGGCCACAAGAGTTGGGCCAATATTTCAACAATCTCCACCTTTGGCCCAACACCACTACACTGAATCGAATAGAAACGCGGGAATCACATCATCACCAAAATACCTGCACACTAAACACACAGTTAGTACTGATAACCTGCACACTAAACACAAAGTTAGTACAGATAATAAATAACAAGCACAAAGCATGTTAAATCACAAAGAGTAACACAAAGTTAAACACACATGACACAAAGTCACGCATTCGACACACAGTCAAGCAAACATAGAACACATAAACACAAGACCTAATCATTAGGATCTAAGTTCAAAGTTCTCATGCATGAATGAAATTTCTCAACAGATAAACACTTAGTTCCCATATCTGCCGGATTAAACTGAGATGGAATTTTCTCTAAATTCACAATTCCTTTTTCAACGATATCACGAATGAAGTGGAACCTAACATCGATATGTTTAGTTCTATCATGAAATACTGGATTTTTACACAGCTGAATTCCAGATTGACTATCAGAATAAACAACTACTTTATCGTCTAGAAAACCAATTTCAGACAATAAACCTTTTAACCAAACTGCCTCTTTCAAGGCTTCAGTTATAGCAATATATTCCGATTCAGTGGTTGATAAAGCAACAACATGTTGTAATTGAGATTTCCAACTTATGTAAGAGCCACACAAAGTGAACACATAGGAGGTGGTGGATTTCCTATTATCTCTATCATTTGCATAATTAGAGTCAACATAGCCAATCAAATTCACACCTTGAGCAGATTTAGAAAATTTTAGGCTAATATTCAAAGACCCTTTAAGGTACCTAAGCAACCATTTCACAGCATCCCAATGGGGCATGCCTGGGTTAGACATGTACCTACTCAAACAACTTACAGTGTATGCAATATCCGGTCTAGTGCTAATCATCAGGTACATAACCGAGCCAATTGCATTGGAGTACGGCACTTTAGCCATTTCAGCAATTTCAGAATTAGTCTTTGGAGACTGATCCTTACTTAACATAAAGTGAGCAGCAAGAGGCACATTAGTAGATTTAGCATTAGACATAGCAAATTTACTCAAAATCTTTTCCACATAGGAAATCTGATTTAAATGTAAAATTCGATTCTTCCTATCTCTCTCAATGTTCATTCCTAAGATCCTTTTAGCATCACCAAGATACTTCATATCAAAGTTTTCACTAAGACATTTTTGAACATGTTCGATTGATTTTAAGCATGGACTCACTAAGAGCATATCATCAACATATATGAGCAAGAAGATAGGCATAGATGCATTTTCTTTAAAGTACAAGCAATGATCATAAGAGCTTCTTTTAAACTTCAAAGACAACATGCACATATCGAATTTTTTATTCCATTGCCTTGGTGATTG
This sequence comes from Verbascum thapsus, assembly GCA_963669365.1. Taxonomy (NCBI): domain Eukaryota; kingdom Viridiplantae; phylum Streptophyta; class Magnoliopsida; order Lamiales; family Scrophulariaceae; genus Verbascum; species Verbascum thapsus. Next base: position 25,315,880 of record OY770106.1, read on the forward strand.
TTTTAACCCATACAATGATTTGTTCAACAAACATACATGATTTGGCTTTTTGGGGTCAACAAAACCATTAGGTTGTCTCATGTAAATTTTCTTGTCAAGTTCACCATGCAAGAAGGCAGTTTTAACATCTAACTGTTTCAATTCCCAGTCAAAATGAGCAACTAATGCAAGCATAATGCGCACAGTGACAAACTTAACAACAGGAGCAAAGATCTCTGTGTAATCTATCCCCTCTTTTTGAGTAAATCCCTTAGCCACTAGTCTAGCCTTAAATCTAACTCTTTCACCCTCATCTTTAACTTTATAAAGCCACTTACATTCCACAACAGAACAATGTTCAGGCTTAGGTACAAGAGTCCAGGTTTGATTAACATGCAAAGAATTCATTTCATCGTTCATAGCATTTAACCATTCTTTAGAGTTCTTAGATTTTAAAGCTTCATTATATGACTTAGGTTCACAATCATCCGAAGATTCAAACACACTGAAAGCATGAGTATCGATATGAAAGTCATCAAATCTTGTGGGTTGCCTAATGTTTCTCCTAGGTCTGTCCCTAGTAAGTTGATAATTCTCTAACTCAACATTTCCAGGCACATCTTCCATATTATCATGCACATCAGGTAAATCATTTTCAGGTTCATGCACATCAGAAACAGATATATCTGATTGCTCCACCTTAAAAGGAGCAGTGTCAGAAACATGCAAAAGCACAGAAGCAGATAAACATGGAAAGTCAGATTCGTTAAAGACGACATCTCTACTTATTACCACTTTATAATCAGGTTCATCTCTAAGCCAAAGCCCATAACCCTTCACACCATCCGGGTATCCTAGGAAAACACATTTTTTAGACCTAGGTTCAAGTTTATCACATTTTTGATGAGCATATGCAGCGCAACCATATATTCGCAAATTGGAGAAGTCAATTTGTTTACCAGACCAAACAGACTCGGGGCATTTACCATTTAACGGCACAGAGGGGGACCTATTGATTAGATAGGCAGCAGTACACACTGCTTCACCCCAGAACTCTTTTGAAAGCCCAGAAGAAGCCAACATGCTCCTCACCCTTTCAAGTAGAGTTCGGTTCATCCTTTCAGCCACACCATTTTGCTGTGGTGTGTAAGGAACTGTCTTATGCCTTCGAATTCCAGATTTCACACACAAAGTGTCCAACAAATTATTACAGAATTCTAGCCCATTATCAGTTCTAAGATTTTTAATCTTTTTACCTGTCTGATTTTCAATTAACACTTTCCAATTTTTGAAACTCTCATAGACATCAGATTTTTGTTTTAGCAACAAAACCCACACTTTTCTAGAGAAATCATCAATAATTGACAGGAAATACATCTTTCCACCGTGTGTAGGAACACTGGCAGGTCCCCACACATCAGCGTGCAAATAATCAAGAATGCCAGTACATTTAGATCGATTGGGGGAGGGGGAAACAGGAAAGCTGACTTTATGTTGTTTACCTTTCACACATGATTCACAAAAAGGCACGCAAGAAAGCTTATCAGTACCAAACGAACCAGCTCTATGCAAAATTTCCAAACCTTTACTACTCATGTGACCTAGTCTACGATGCCACAGTTCAGTTTTGTCTTCTTTGACAACATTCACGGAACAAGGCATAGACTTAGCAATGCAAACATACAAGTTATTTTTCTTTTCAGCTTTTAGAACCACTAAAAATCCTCTCATGATTTTCATCATACCCTTTCCCCACCTACCTTCTAGCCCATCATCTTCTAATGCAGCACATGAAATTAAATTATTGCACAACTTAGGCACATATCTAACATTTTTAAGTGTCAAACTAAAGCCAGATTCACACATCAAAGAAATGTCCCCTATACCAATGATTTTACACTTCTTTTCATTAGCCAAAGACACAAACCCATTATTCACTTCTTTATAAGTGGAGAATAAATCTTTAAATGGTGACATGTGAAAAGTACATCCAGAATCAACAAGCCATTCATTTTCACATAAAGAAGCAGAATGCACAGTATTCACAGAAGACACATCACAACACTCAGTTACCATAAAGATTTCACCATCACTCTCATTACCGGAAGCTTTATTAGCTTGTTCCTTTTGTTTCTTTGGACATTCTTTAACATAGTGACCAGATTTACCACAGTTATAACACTTTCTGTTATTAGACCTCGACTTAGATCTATTGCGGTTTTCATTTTTCTTTTTGTCACGATCTTGACCAGTTTGGTTATTGTAGGATTTCTTATTTTTATCCCTTCCTCGAACAAACATAACCTCACCATGATTTTTACTACTCGGATTAGTTCTTAAATCCATTTCTTTACTTTTTAAACCGTTTACCACAGTTTCAAGGCTAACTTGATCTCTATCATACTTAATAACAGATTTTACATCATTATATGTATCAGGTATGGCATTTAAGAGCACAATCGGAGTATAATCATCAATATTTTTGTCACCGGTTTTTTTAATATCTTGAACTAGTTTTGTAAACACATCAAGATTTTCCTCTATGTCTTTATTCAAATCAAGTTTGAATCGGAAAAATTTTTCAAGCAAAAACATCTTACTAGGCAACGAAGTCTCAGTATATAATTCTTGCAATTTTTCCCACAAATCTTTGGCACTTTTCTGATCTCCTACCTTTCTTAACACCGAGTCAGAAAGATTGAGAATAATGGATGAGTATGCAAGCTCATCCATTTCTGCCTTCTTTTCAGCAGTATCAGAATCAGAAAATTGGAGATTGATACATTTAAACACACGTTGTTGTATCAAAACTCCTTTCATTTTCTGTTGCCAAATACTAAAGTCTGAGCGCCCATCAAAAGGAGCTAGACTATAACCAGACATAGACCCCATCACAAATCACACAGATTAAGATAGTATAAATAAACAGGCACACAACGGAAGCAAACAAATCACACAGATTTTTCTATTCTTATATGCAGATAAATCTCAATCCTATCCGTTTCAAACGGTATCTAAACGAAAATGGTAAAAGGAGTTCAAGCCAATTTACCTGAGCGAATTCCAACCGTATGGAACTCGTTTTACATGTTTCGTTCCTAGATTCGGCGCACGTCGGGCAAAGGCGCGACGGGCGGGCTGTCAACAGACAGAGGCTGATAAGCCAGCAACGAGCAACCACGGGCAGCCGCAACAGACGCAGGCACGACGACGGGCAGCAACCGTGGCTCTGATACCACTGTTGGGTATCGGCTGCCGTCGATTTGGTTTGGCTCAGAAATCCCGAGCTCGTTTCTATATTCGATCACACACAGTGTAGTATGTAGGACACTCAGTTTGCATTCACATAAAATCAAACACCCAAGCCATAATCACCCCGGTAACACCCTCACAAGATCTCTCACACTCAAACTCGAAACTAAGTTGTCACTAAGACGATTCACTAAGAATGTTTTCGAAAGAAGAGAGAAGACTTGGTGTATTTTGGTGTATTTAAGTGTGTATAAAGAAGTGGGAATAAGCACTTATTTATAGTGGTAGAAAGGGAACTCAAAAGGCAGGCTGAGAAGAAACTTGGAGTGCACTCCAAGGAAGATGGAGCTTAGTGTGCACTCCAAGAAAGATAAAGGGGCTGCCAAAAGGGATCATGGGCTTGAGTTAATTTTGGGGAGAACCAAATGAAAATGGGCCACAAGAGTTGGGTCAATATTTCAACAGATAGTAAACAAATAAAATTGAAATAAAATAACAAGGTTAAAAGATAATTAATACATGCAGAATGAAATATAGCATGGTACGAAGTTGATGATTACGAGTAATATCTAACAATCACATACCAACAATTATGATTATACAATTATTTAAAATAAGTCGTAAGAATTACTTAAAAGATCCCAAACTATAAGAACTATTTCTATTTTTTTTCATGATAATTTAGACAAATGTAAATAAAACTACAACAAGGTAAATAACAAGCTTGGGTATTTTATACAAGGACTATAAATAAAAGATCAAAAAAAAACCCTATATAAATCAAGGGCTGTTGAGATTCTTGAGGTCCTCTTCTTGAGCATACCAATTTGGTATAATCTTTGAAAGATGGGGATATAAATCCTTAAACGAATTTCTAATCGTCCCTTCTGCAACTCCGGTTGCAAGTGATATATCTACGCCATTTTAGTTCATAAAAACGAGTCGAAAATTATCTAAACATATAGATAGTAAAATATATCTCAAGAATTTGAAAATTCGTTATAATTTCACCCCTATTTTTCGTTATAAAGTTACCTTTGATGGGCTTTTTATCGTCTGAAAGCTGAGTGACTATGTAAATAACTGCTGCTGCAATGGAAATCGGGCTCCTCCTGAAATACGACGAATTTAACCGAAAGAGAAATTAGGGTGAAAAAATATATAATACATTAATCTCTATTAAACAATACAATTAAGTGCTATTAATGTAAAATCTCACATTCAAAAAATTCAAAATTTCATGATATTGAAGACAAATATTACCTAATGTCGAATTCTTCAGCCTTTCGGACAGATTCTTGGGCAGCTTTCACCGTTTGATTTGCCATCCCGAGATTAGAACAAAAACGTCTCTGATAGAATAAGGTTGTATTAATCAATCAGAAATACCAACATTATTGAAAAATGATCGAATTTGTTCATAAAATCATCACCATGAAATCACCAGCATGTATAGTTCCAATCTCCACAGATTGGCCCATCTCAAGCTCGAGTTGTTTCATTATGTATTCTTTTGCTCGTCCGATTTCCTTCTTTGTTGCTCCATTAGCAACCGAGCAAATTTCTATTTGAAATTAATCAACAGATAATAAAAACCCGAGACTTATTTTTTCGAAAAGAATATTAATTAATAAGTTATATATATATATATATATATATATATATATATATATATATATTACCCTTCACGGTGCGGGGCTTGTCTTCTTGCCTACAAGCTATGTACAAGCAAGCAGCCATTATAGCGTCCTGATTTCTTCCACGGCTCGACTTTTGATCTTCAACTTTCTTGAAAATTTCGTTAGCTCGATCCTTTGATCATAGTGAAATTATAACACCATTATGAAAATATATAGTATCAGTAAGAAAAACGAAACGAGAAATAATGTAAAACATCTAAATCTTTCATGAATTCAGAAATGTACAAATTATTGAAGTTTTTAAAACATTTGCATGGATGATGCTATTAATTTAAAGTTTCCAATGGTATGAAAAATATTGTCAATAGATAGTAAAGAATGTACCTTTATAGTTGCCACAAGGCCCAACCTGGAAGAAAATTAGCTATATCAGATGCATTATTAATGTTTCAATATCATCACACACAAATACCCCATAAACAATACTATTGAACATTTAATCTATATACTGAACATGAATACTCAAAATACCAAAATCAAACACAATCTTAAATGGATGAATTTTTTCAATCATTTAGCAAAACAAAAAAACCAAAACAATTGAAACGATTTTAGCTCAAGTTTTTGCATAATTGATTATTCCAAAATTCACAAAAAACAGAGAAAATTCACCTATCAGACATAGTAGCAATGGTTTTGAACGCCAAAATGAGCGATCGATCAGGATTCGAGCCACGATTCTGCCACCGTCCAAGCGACGACGTCAGAAAATCACTCGTCGTGCCATTAGGTTTCGAGATTACCGTCGATAATCCGCCGTCGGTCAACAGCGGATTCGCCGGACCTCCGACGCGAACCGGATCGGTGTCGCCGCTCTCGTTCGCGAACGTTCGCCACTCGGAGGTCTCGTCAATGGAGTGCGATTCGAGCACCAGGCCACACTCGGAGCACACGGTGCCGCCGGAGGCGTGATCGAACACCACCTCCGTGTTCCGCTTGCAATCGCCGCAGTAGACATCCGCCATTACTGTTCTGCAATTGAAATCACCAATTTTTTACCGAATTTAGCTGGGTTTTTTTGAGGAATCGATTGCGGGTTGTGCATGAGATGGGTATGGATTCACAGTTTGCATTTTCGAGGAGGTTTAATGGAGTAGAGGAGTCATGTGATACTCATGGGATTGATTAATTATGGTGATTATATTTTGTATCATTATGGTGTAATATATATATATATATATATAATTATATATATGCATGTAATCTTAAAGTATGACATTTGTGATCGAGATTTACTTGGTTAATAATATTTTTGAAAAATTAAAGTATGACGATTGACACCTATCATAATATGAAATTATTTGTTACTTTGTTGAAGTATCAAAATATGAATAAATTAATCAAATATGTGACATATTAACTTTTGACCTTTCATGATGGTACGAATTTTGTTATCAATAAGCTTGACTAGATTTGGTGAATTAAGAGTGAAAGATTTTATATTATAGAAATATATTATTCAATCCAAGCAATAACTTCTTACTTTGTCAAACATTAGGATTGACTACATTAATTTTTTGTAATATTATGGCTTATTATATCAACTTTTCTTTTTTACATTTGACTATTTGAGATTACATGTATCTCTAATGGTTAACAAAGTGTGGTCAAACTCGACATTTTTGGTAAAGTACAACGAAAACGAGCAAATTGTAATATGTTGAGCCACAAAAAGATAGATTATTGATAAATTATACAAAACTTAAATTATAATTTCAATTTTCAAATATAGGAGAATTAGCCAAAGGAACTTATAATAATAACATCTAAGTTTAATATTATTATCTCGAAATATTATTAGATCGGAAGAACTAAAAAGTCGTCCCTCCAAGGGGTCTCAAGCTCAACTACAATTATTCATAATATATTACGAAAAATATTCACAATTTCACATATAAGTCGATCAAATTTGTCCATTTTCAAACATGATTTTTCGCATGATAAAAAACGCCAACGATCTCAAAAAATGCATTTAGAATACAATTTTTTCGAAAAAATTTTACAATCATCTGCTACATAATCGTCTTCACCCGCAACCAATAGAAATAAACCAATAACCAAACTAAAAAACCACGATCATGAAGCTTTCATTCGTTCAACAAATAACGAACACTGTATATCACCCAATCAAATTTCAGCCCGCAAATTTTGCGAATACAATCAATATGAATTCAAAATCCAAAAGTAAAAACTGTGTTGTATACCCTTTATGCCCCCCCCAAGAACAATTTCTACGAATCAACATGTTCAAAACTGTGATTTAGCCTTTAGGACTCGAAAGATTTTTGAGGTCCCGTTCTTTTGCATACCATTCTGGTATGATTTTGGTCGAATGAGGGTAAAGATCTCTATAAGCATTCTTGATGGTCCCTTCTGCAACTGTGGTGGCAATCGAGATATCTGTAAAAACGAACCGTTTTTTATCAAATTTTGATCCAAAAACGAAAAGGGTCTTTAGTTTATTCCGTTTATAACCAAGAAACGGAAGGTTTTTGTTGTAAAAATTAAGATTGTAAGAAGATTGAACCTCGGAGGGGTTTCTTTGATTCTGATAGCTGTGTTATCATAAAGATTATGGCTGCAGCAATAGATATAGGGCTCCTCCTGCAATGAACGAAAAACGGAGATGGTTTAGAATTATAGACATGAATTTTACATTTAATTCACTATCAAGAATGATTTTTTATCGTTACATTATTTGTTGTTACCAAAATAACAGAATAAAGTGATAATGGCTTTCAGCTCCATAACGAATAACGGAACTGTATTCAAATTAGGCAATTTTTTACGTCTTACTATTTTCGATTTATAACTGATATCTCATTTTAGGGAGCAAAACGCGTTACTAAACGCAAGATAAATGATGTAGGTAATATTCATTTTAGTTACCAACTTCAATGATAATAAAGTTTGCTCATGCAAACGACTTTCAAAATTCACAACAAACGGTAGATTTAAAGGCATCTGTGATATGTATATAACCATTTTGCATGAGCATCATGAAAAATGAATACGAAACGAGGAATATCAGTATACCTAATATCAAAATCCCCTGCCCTCTGAACAGTTTCTTGTACACATTTGACTTCTTCATGGCTCATACCAAGATTAGAGCAAAAACGCCTCTGCAAAGCATAAACGAAAAAGAATATAACGTACCCATTAAACTAAAATTCACGAATGTTATTATGATTTTCAAAGAAAAACATACCAAATAATCGCCTGCATGAATAGTACCCATCTCCATTGACTGTCCCATCTCAACCTTCAACTGTCTCACGATAAACTCTTTGGCTCTGCCAATTTCTTTCTTTGTGGCTCCAGCAACAATGGAACATATTTCTAGTTGAAACCCGACAAGTTTAGAGGACTTATTATGGGGTTAATTAATATAGTAAACGATAATTATGGGCGTGATTAAGGTGGGCACCTTTTACAGTGCGTGGTTTGCTTTCCTGACGACAAGCGATGTAAATGCAAGCAGCCACAAGAGCCTCCAAGTTTCTTCCTCTTGTACACTTTTGATCTTCCAATCTTTTATATATTTCACTTGCTCGATCCTTTAAACAAAAATTATAATCAGAAAATTTAATCGGGATTTATAATTGCGAAAGGTGATTTATAACGTACAAATTTTCACAATTCAATCTGTGTCATTTTGTGCATAGTTCGAAAAAAGAAAAATTTAAGAGCAAGAGTGAATACCTTAATGGTTGTTACAAGGCTCAACCTGGAACACATGGAAAAGTTTAACGTCAGTTGTATTTTTCGCAATTTACAACAATTAGCCCATAAAAGCATATATATATAAAAAAAAAAAAAAAAGAAACAAGACAAATTTGCTCACACCTAAACAATCACATACAAGATTTTGTAATCAATAGAAATAGCTTTTAGCTCTCCATATATAGTCAAGAAAAGAGTTAAGACACAATACGATCATTCCCTTGATGAAAGCTACTGAATGACGGAATAACAAATTAAACTCTATTGCCACATTGGATATAATGCATAAACAGTGCATACAGACGTAGTTTAGGGTGATTTGGATAACATACAACTGGGTTAAAAGTATTCTCAACAAAAAATGTTCAATCACCATTCAGTCCCAAAAATAAGAAACATCCAAAATAAAGAATAACATCAACTTTAGCATTCGACAATTACACATCCATGCAACATTGTTTCTACCTACAAATTCCAAATTTCCATTGACAAGCTACTTTACCGATTCCTCTATTTCAGTAAAGCTATATATTTCATGCCCCATTGAGTACCAAAGAGATCAAAACATAATTCAATGTCAATACAACACCTCCTTCACTTGTAATCCCATCACCCTTATTAGTTTCCTTTTTCGCAAGAATTTTACGATCTAATTATATCATTTAATCATTCGTTGACATTCGAGTAATCCAGCCAATATCATATTCATAGCTCATTTTACAATCCAAAATTTCCCATTAACCCCAAAAAATCACAACCTCATGTCACAAAGTGTTTTCATTTTATCATCACATTCCAACAAATCATTCGAGACACCAACAAAACAGAAAATTATATGCTAGACCAAGTGCAACAGTTCTGGTGTCCATCTATCTATCTCTCTTAGACAGTAAGATATTCTGTTCGAGGTCCTCACACACACTTGTGTAAAAGAAATAGATACAAAATACACAATCAAACCATTGAATTCAGTCCGACATAGAAACCCTCAAACGTTCCAACTAATCAACCCCATGAAACCCCAACCAAACCATCAAAAAGATCAAAACACACACACACAAAATTAGAGATAAACCTATCAGCCATAGCCGAAATGGTCTTAAACGCCAACACAATAGCCCGGTCCGGATCCCCGCCCCGGTTCTGCAACCGGGACAACGACCCATCCCCATTCGACCCATTAACCCCTCTCGAGATCACCGTTGTCAGCGCCGCGTCACCCAGAAGCGGGTTCATGGGCCCACCCACACGGTTGGGGTCATGATCACCCGAATCATCGGCAAACGTTCGCCACTCCGATGTCTCGTCAATCGAACGAGCTTCCAGCACGAGCCCACACTCGGAACACACAGTATCACCGGCCGAATGATCGAACACCACCTCGGTGTTACGCTTGCAGTCCGAACAGTATGAATCCATATTTTTCAATCGGATTTTTTCCAACTAAATAAGAAAAACCCAGATGTTATTCAAATTGAAGGGGGGATAAAGGGATGTGATTTTTGTGGGTTTTCTCCAAAATTTCTCAAGAACTTGAGATATGGAGAAATTGGGGAAGAAGAATGAGGGGTGAAGGGGTATATATAGAGAGGGGAAATGTACTTTGGGAGACGGTGAAAGGGTTAGAAGGGTTGGGGCCCACTTTACAGCCTTGCAAATTGCAAGAAATTTAAATTTGCATTTGGCACGTGTTATTTTGGTTGGCTTATGTCAATTGTCAAGTGTTTTTTCTTTATTCATATTTTTTTTCTTTTTTTCTCTTTTTATATATTTGTTAATTCAAAAATCGGAATAATCTTCTATCCCGAAATGATCTATCAAAATATTTAAAAGTATAGCTAAATCCTATCTATTTAACCAAAAGACACAAAATTGTAGTCGCCATATGTGACCACAACGTGTCAGCATTTTCTTCATTATTAATTCGATCTTTACAAGATAATACGCTTCTTTTTCTCTTTTTATTAATTGTATTTTTTGGGCCTAAGTTCGGGTTTTTTTACTCGAAATGGGTATGGACCCATCTTCTAAAAAATGAGATTGAAAAAAAAAAGCTTTCATTTTATTCGAGAATTACAATCCAAAAATGAATTCTTTCAATATGTATATATCGAATTCATTGTATTTAGTTCAATATAGACGATTGAAGTAAATAGAACTCTATATGCTCTACGCCTACTCTATTGATTCAAAAATCGTTAATACATTGAGTCTTTGCAACCGAATCATCCTAATATTTGAAATTTTGATAGTTAAAACACAATTTTTTAATTAAAAAAATTAGGATGTTATCCTAGAATACATAGGAGTATATTTGTCTTTTGCCTCTTCGTATCATTGTCTTTTCATCACTAAATGTACTTTATTAGATATATTTGTATATGCATGATTTATTAATTCTTGATATTTTCCCCCCACTATAACTAGTGGTATAACTATAAACAATTTTTCTAGGGTCAACCTTCATTTGTTAAAAAAATCAGCTTGAAAAGAGTTCAGATTCACCTCAATTTTACTTATATTTTGAGTGTTTTTAATCATATAAATTATAATATAAAAAATTAATACTAAACATTGTAAAAGCTCGCAAGCTTTGATAAAAAAAATAAAAAAAAATTGCTCGAGCTTGAAGTTATAAAACTCAATTCAAACTCAAAAAACTCGAGCTTATTTCGCGCCAATTTGCAAATTAGTTCGACTCAATTTATACTCTATCTTACACATTCTTTGAGTGTAGGAAGAGTATGGTCAAAGATTTCCTCATCTATGAAGTAAACTTTCGGTGTAAGAATTTATTAAATTTTGGTGATAGGATAGTATACTTGGAACACAATCTTTGACAAACAATAGTCAACATGACTATTATTATTATTATTATTATTAACTAAATATATTTGTTACATTATAAGAAATCAGGCATATCTTATCGGTGATTTGAACCAATATCTAAATATAATCATCTCTATTAACCAAACTTATGTTACATTTTTTGTAAGCACTTCAGATTTTTAAGTCTAATTTTGTGCTTTATTTTTTGTATTATCATTTTGCATATAAATTTGATGCTTTTTGAAATTCAGATTATATACTGAAAAAATAAGTGAATTCCTTAGAATCAACAACAAACAAGGCCCAGAGTTATAAGCTATAACTTATTTTGGTGTAGCCCATAATATGTATTTTCTTCATGTAATTATTATGGGCCTCAAATGGGGCTTTAGGCTTTTAAATTGTAAATGGGTTTGAGATCCAATTGGAGGTAAAACACCTTAAGTCCACAAACCCAAATTATTACTGATAATATTTTTCTGATGTATTTTGTTTCCTTATATTTATATTTTTCTAATTTGGTTAGGTTTATCTTAATTGTACAATCTTATAATTTTTTATATATATATATATATATCTCGTTATCAACAATATTATCAACAAAATTTTACATTATTCAACAGCGACAACTACATTGGACAAATTAAAGAAGTGTAGTTTCAGAGCTTCAAATTTCAACGTAATCACAATTTATATTTAAAATCTCATCATAATATATAGTTATGAATTGCCTTTTAAGAGCTTATAGAAATTAGTCAAACTTTGTATTCATAGTTCATAATATGAATGAAACACAATGTCAAAGTATCTACATACACTATATAATAGCAATACTATGGGTAAGACACATTAGTCTAATAGTTAAGTTAATCTATTTCTCTAACAAAATCATGAAATTATATTTAATTTCTTACGTAAAGCTCATCACTATATATATTTTATATTATAAAATAATTTCCGATTTAATTTCGAATAAAAATAAAAATAAAAATGGTATAGTACCATTAGTCATGTGATCCCCTGTAGTGTCACATGCAACATTTGATTGGGTGATCTAAGGAAAAGATATCATATTTTCTGACAAAAGTGACTTCATCAAACGGTCGATTTATTGATGCTCATTGGCTGCAGAATTTTCAGAATTATACAACGTTATCTATCTTAAATTTATTTTCATATGTCATAAATGAATTATCCACAAATAAATTCAGGGATGTGTTTCAGTAAAATATATTTGGTACAAGTATTTTGAACTCAAATTTTAATATAATTACAATTATTCAAAATATTATCTGATTATTCTTTGAATTTTTGTTTTAAGTGAATGTTTCGAACAAAAATAACTCGATATAATTTTCGAATAACTAAACCAAACTTTGTATTAACCTTAGTTTTTTTTTTGCTAGTTTGATGGTGACTTTAGATATAGTAGTTGGATAAGTGCAGAATAATTCATAAGATATATATTATGAAGTTCTTCATAGAGATAATAATGTCAATGTATTATAAATTTATAATTTATTTTTTATAAAGAAAAAAATTGATGCTTATCTAGTTTGACCAACATTAATTAATTATATTTGGAAAATAATAACATCAGATCTTAATTATAACAAAATAATTAACCTCTTATTATGAAAAATAGGCACTATTTTATTCTTCTTCTTTTTTATCAATGATTAAATATCGTCTTTGATTTGTGAATTGATAAATGGTTCTTTATTTATTTATAAAAACATTTTTAATTTGGAATTTCAAAATACTTAATTGTAATATATATTATTTAATATGATACTAAATATCAAGGTAATTTACAAAAATAAGTATAATAAAGGGTATACGTCATGTATTGCCTTTGGAACATGGCATCTAGATTTTTAGAAGATATTATTCTTAACTCATTTATCTAATAGTATTACTATTAAATATTTTACGTGTCACGATTACAAATTTCCCGATATTTTTTTCTCTCTGAAATAACTGTTGTAATAAGATTTATACAAATTACAAAATTTTAATAATACAAAAAAAATTGAGTTTTGAACTTTATAAGAATTATTCTTTTTAATTTGTTTTTCTTATTTATCCATTTTTCTTAGGCAAATAAAAGTAAAATGTTGACATAATTATCACAATTTGTGCTAAAGTAATCACCTTTTAGTGCGTGTGAATGAATGAAAATATGCACTGTAAATGACGCCGCCAACATTGGCTTTTACAATTACCCCCTTTAATTATAGGTGCACCCATGCCTTTGATCTCAATTAATCTATTTAAACTTTTCTTTATTTTAATCAATTTATGGGATAAATATAATCTAATTAGAGTCCAATTATCATACATATTTAAATTAAATAATTAATATATTTTATTGTTATATATTAACATCGAATGTACTAGAGATTGACTTTAAATACATTTTGATGATTCTATTTATCAATTTTTCTATAGATACAAAGACTATGGTATATAGGTTTTAATTATCATTAATATGAAGTTATGATTTTAAAAATTTACAAATATTCATTTTTGGCAAATTAGGCTATGGGGTGTATGGCCCTTTATTAGATTAATATTCTTTGTTTCTTTTGAGTTAAATTTTGTTTTATTATTTTTGACAATAATTTAATATAATAGTGTTGGTGAGTTGCATTGATCAAACCGAATTATCTATCTTACTATATTTTGGCGAAATGATTTTAATTTCGATCTAACATTTATTAAAATATATATATATATATATCAGATCAATATTTTAATATTCCATCAATAATAAAATAATTAATCCCATTATCCTCTGCTATTAATTAGTGGCCTTGGACTGCTAAACCTATCTTTTACAGTGTCACTCTTTCCTTTTGCTTTATCTTGTAGATTTGAAGAACTATTATTATATTCATGTATTAAATCGAGATTCTCGTCTAAGATTGATGATAAATGAGATCTCTGATGTTTAAAATAACCCCCTAAACATAATTTTAAATATGGAATATATTTGTTTTTTCATGTGAAATATAAAAAAAAATTGTTTATTAATAGAATATATATCTTCTACTATATTATAGCACAGTTTTCCCTTAATCCTAATTTTCTAGAATTTTGAATTTTTTTAATAAAATGAAAACTTCTTATTGGTTGGTTAAATTTTTTAGATTGATTACTATTCTTAAATTAGATAATCAAATTAAATTACTTTCCTATTACATTCACTTGCAACCAAAATGGGAAGAGTTGCAATGTTTTGATTGTGATTTGTGATCATTAATGCAAATGGAAATACCAAAATTTATTACCATGTATAATTCTTAGCATATTTAAATAAAGAATGGTCTAAATTAAGTACGTTCACATTAGGCTTAAATTTAAATTTTAAATTTTATTTTTAAAATTGACTACCAAATCGAAATTCTTAATTAGGAGGAATATTTAATTTACATTAGCTAAATTTACGTATTAATTCATTCCACAATTGATGGAATTATGCAGTTAATAAGGAAACTGATACATCTATAAATTATTTTCATTTAATCTACAAACTTATAAATTATGCCATACTTTTTTTGCTGCACAAATCAATTTTACGTTTCTCCATGTTCACTAATTTTTTCATCTACAAAAGTGAATTTGATTTGATGTGAGGTAATTTATTTTATTACTTCTTTATTTTTCATCTTTCAATAGTTTTGAATTTATGCTTTCAATTTTGTTCGATTTTTTTCATTTAATTTAGTCTTAAACATTAATGACATTATGAGAATTTCTTAGTCGATTGAAATTTTTAGTCCATATTTTATTTGGCGATGAGTGGTTATGAATGGAGCAATGGAATACTTATACATATATGCTTGAGGTAATCATTTCACTCCATTAATTTTTATTTTTTGTAGTTAATACCATTGTGTACTATTTTTCTGTTTATAGTATTATTTTTGTTGTTAAATTTATTGTATATTAACAATTGTTTTTAATATATATGTGCAAAGGAGTGTACTAATAATCTTTTTTTTAATGTATATATATATATTTAATAAAATTGGGAAAAACTTTAGATTATGAATGTAGCAAATAAAAGCGTTCAATATTGAATTTTGAAGGTTGAAGACAAATCTATGATTTCTATTTTCTATTTCCTTCTTCCTTTTCTTATTAGATTAAATTTTGAATTTAAATTTAGTTTCTTTATGAGAACTAGAAACAAAATTTAATTTAATAATATAATTATAATTTTTGTTATTGGAAATAATTTTTTATTTTTTACAAGTTATAAATAAAAAACAGCTTAATTGATTTATCGTTTTAATATTATAGAAATTATCTTCTGGTTGAATTTATATTTTAATATTCCAAAATTATGAAAATTTAGCGCCTCAAGTCTATATGTGAACCTGTATAGATAGGCTTCACGTACTAAATTTCACTACATTACTTATTAATGTTATTTTTTATTGATTAAAATAATTGAGAACTAATATCATTATCATTATATATATTATAGCAAAGCGGTGTGGGACCCACTTTGCTCTCTATCTTTTTTTTTCGGTAATTTTAATTTTTTTTATTGTTGAGAAAATTTTTATTAATTGATTTGATTGAGTTTGTAATTTGAAAGTTTGGATTTAAACATATTAATTAGGAATATAAAAACACTTATTTGGTAAATAACACAATACTTGGATAATGTATTTTGCATTCATGATTGATAGTGGTTATAACAAGTTTTATGATAAGTTCCTGTTAGTAAGCCTACAATTAAATGAGATTATAATATGTTGACTAAAGTTTAATTTTTTAAGATTTGTTAGATGTAAATAGACTTATTGTATTAATTAAGAAATGAAATTCCACAATAAAAAGTTATAGTTAATAGTATTTGAACAATATTTGGGATAATCGTATTTATTTGTTCCTTACATCTTGACTTCTAAAAATAGTAAAGAAAAGATTTTACAGACAATTAGGGCAAACAATAAGCTTCCATAATTGATGCTAACTGAATGAGTAATTGACTCTTTTGGAATGACGAAATGAGTAATTGATTTTTTAAATCAGTAATTCACTATTATTATAAATATTGACGTCCATTAATTGATGTTAATTAAATGAGTAATTGAGCTCTATTGTTTTGTGGTACTCTTTTTGACAACAAATTGTTTATATATTTATTTTCTTAAAGAATGTTCTCAACTTCTTCCACCAAACAAATTTGTTGAAAAGTATTGTTAGGTTAAATAAATAATTTGTTGTTTATTTGGGACAAGGATTTTTTTACTATTAAGTGACACTATTTTATATTTCTCAATAAGGTGTCATAATATTATGATTTTTTAACATTACTAAAATTTGATCTATTTCTTTATTGTTATATTGAATGATTTTTTGTATTGAGTTAATGGATATAAATATGATAATTATGGGTTTTCAAAAGAGATATTTTAAATTATAATCCGTGCATAGCACGGGGTACACGCTAGTTTATATATAAAAGATAGTTAATATAGCCAATTATAGATATCATGCATATTATTTCAGTCTAGTTCTTGGAAAAATATTATTATAATAAATTAAAACTAATTATGCCACAAGTATTATAACAAGTATTTGTGATTATTCATTTTTATCGACATATACACATTTTATATAACAAGTATAACTAACATTACACATAATTCATTAAGGTTCGCGGAATTTGTGTATCATTTGCCGAATTCAATTAATAGTTATCATTATGCATAATAAATGAATCAAGTCGAGATAAATATATTTGCAATTTGAGGTAGAAAATTACTGATTGGTCATAACTCATAACTAATTTGATATTTGATATAATACTGTAATCTTATTATTAAAAAAATTGATTGTTATATTTAACAAACAAACTAGTTTTAATTTTTAATAGAAGCCTTTAACTATTGCTATTAAATTGAATTTTTTTAAAAAAAACAAATGCTTCATTGTTGATTAATTTAGCAAGCCATTTTCGTGCCAAACTAAAACTCTCCAAAGTTCCTAAAAAATCAAATGGAAATAATTAGATATTAATCACTAAACTTGTAAGGTGTGTATAATGCTTAGTTGACAACTAAGTAGCACTAAACACACAGTCAATATATTAATTATGTGACAAAATTGTGGTGTAGAAAAATTTTGCTTTTGAAAAATTATAGCCATAATTATTCTCTAAATTGATTTTCACCAAGAAAATAAACTTAATTGATTCTATATTAACGTTATTCCATACTTATAAATGCTTAAAGTACTTTCACGTGATATAGAATTATATAAACTTTGATTTGAAAAAAATATATGATTAGATAAATTCATTAGTATATTACTAAAAATTCAAGCATCGTTGTGAATCCAGAATCCACGATATAACATTTATCTGTTAAAAAACAAACAAACAAATTAATATATAAAGTAAATATATTTAAAATTTAAAATATTTTGAAATTAATTTAAAGAATATCACCCAACTCCCATTGAAAAATAATATATTTTTCCATATTTCACTCCCAATTTCTTGTTTATTTCATTTTATTCCCTCCAAAGTTACATTTTTAACTTATTATTTAATTCCAAAAATGATCAATAAATTAGTAATAAAAAATATAAAATCCTATCAAAGGCATTAGCTGTCCCTTGCTGGTGTTATTCTAAAACGTAGTGTAGACTTTAGTCTCCATACTCCACTAACGCGTTGAAAATTAATAATTTTATATTTATTAAAATTCTTTTTTTGAACAATATTTTATCCACAAAATAAATTGTTGACTGTCATCTCAAGTACATTACGCAGTTTCTTGACGTGTTTTTCTTCTTCTAAAGTCTAAAATAACGATTTAAAATACATTTTTTAATATAAATATATAATAAATATAACTCACTCTATAAATAATTATTTTAAATCAATCTAAATCATATTTTTATCTTCTTTTTTTTTTTAGAAAGTTCATGTTATCAAAGTAACTTTTCACAATAAAGATGGCAATGCAATATTATGACTAAAAACCCTTTACAATAAAAGACTAAAATTATTAACCTCTTAACAACTTATTCCTCCAATCCAATAATAGTATGATTATGCCTAATTAAAATCATTAATATTTATGGCATTATTTACAAATAGTTAACATGGCCAACGAATCATCTTGTACCTTGATCCCATTATATCTAAATAAATAGTCTCCCAAAAAATATAAATTAGTCTAATCATATTTCTTTCCAATTTCATATGGAAGATACCTAATTTAATTTAAAATTATAAAAAATTGTGACTATATTTTCTCCCTCTTTAGAATCCCACATATCTTCATGACCCATAATTAAAGAAATCAAAATATTTACTTTATAATAATCTATATAATATATAAAATAAAATAAACTTTATAAATTTATAATATAATATTTTGATAAAAATAGATAACTAGATAAAGCCTACTTTCCTTTTACAACTCTGTCTATAACATTAGATTCTTTCTCTCTCTCTCTCTCTCTCTCTCTTCCCAAGAATAAACAGAGGAGCTAGCTAGCCACCTTCTCTCTCTCTCTCTGCAATATAAATCTCTCTCCTTTATACAACTATTGGCATAAATCTCTGTCCTTTTTTTCTCAAAAGAAAATGGTTAAGTATCAAAAGAAAAGTACTATGTATAACCAGTGGAAGAAAAGCAAAGAATACTCTGTATTTGATGAAGATGAAGAGTCATGTTTAGACCCTTTTGGTTTAATCTGTTTAAACACCTTTCACAACATCAAAAGAACAAAACCCAAGTTTTTGTTCTTCGTTTACGTCTCTATTATTTCTTGTAGCTTGATTTTAGCTGCTACTCTGTTTTTGTTCTTCAACTCCAACTTCTCCTTGCTCTGTAAGTATTGTTTCTTTTTACCTTTTGTTTTTGTTGGATTAAACGTTTTTGTTCATTGATTTAAGGACTTTTTGTTTATCGTATGTTGTTGTTTTTGCAGATTCAGAAACTGGTGTAGATGGGTTTCTTTGTTCCTCTGTTTCTAATGGTCAGTACTCTGTTTTTTGTTTAAATCTCTTGTGTTTGTGTTTTGGGATAAAATCAGAAAGATTTGATTTTTATTTTCTAACAAGCTTTCTAATTTTATGGCTGATTTCAAATGACTGAAAAAGATCCACTTTCATCGGGATTTATCTCTCCACTA
This sequence comes from Verbascum thapsus, assembly GCA_963669365.1. Lineage (NCBI taxonomy): Eukaryota > Viridiplantae > Streptophyta > Magnoliopsida > Lamiales > Scrophulariaceae > Verbascum > Verbascum thapsus. Next base: position 25,335,535 of record OY770106.1, read on the forward strand.
TTTTCACCATTTTTTATAATCATTTTCCATTATGAGATATATTGTTTATGAATTTAAATTTCATTTTCTCTTTTCAATTTATTTGATATGCCCGTTGGGCCGAATCCAGCAGTGAAGCCCAAATTAATGTTGAAGACTTGAATTATTGTTTTGCAATTTAAAGCCCATTAGTTATTTCAATTGAATTAGTCATAGTAGTGGTTTAGTGATTTATGTTAGTGGTGATAGTTATCTAGGTTAATGGTCAAATAGTGGGCATGTTTCCTTGGTTTTAGATTTTTAATTTGTGTATTTAAATGTTGTCACTCCATTAGAATGGGAAATGAAGAAAAAGATTTCAGAATTAGTTTTAGTTTAATTTTCTCTTTTGGAGTGTGTTCCTCACTCACATTTAGGAACATATCATTATTCCTATTTGTTGTTTATGGATTTGAACGTGTAAAACTGGGCGGGATTTGGGTCTTATTCTGGTGGGGTAGGATTATCACATTTCATTGTTAATTATAGTTAATCAAGCTAACTATTTCCTCTGTTTTCATAGTTTTCCTATAACATACAACTATATTACCAAAAAAAAAAAATGATTGCTTTAATTCAAGTTTTAGCTAATGAATGAACTTCATACAGGCACTATTTGTTGCGATCGAAAAAGCATCCGTTCGGACATATGTATAATGAAAGGCGATGTAAGAACTCACTCCGCCTCGTCATCCATCGTTCTATACAACAACGACGGCCTATCCGAAATCAACGGTCAAGATGAGGTGATCCAGCACGAAAAGATCAAGCCATATACCCGAAAATGGGAAACAAGTGTGATGAACACAATTGACGAATTAGCCCTTGTTGCTAAACGAGGCTCGGGCATTGATCGCAAGTGTGATGTATACCACGACGTGCCCGCGGTGATATTCTCGACCGGAGGGTATACCGGTAATCTTTACCACGAGTTCAATGACGGGATTTTGCCTCTATATATCACGTCTCAACGTTTCGACAAGAGGGTTATTTTCGTCATTCTTGAGTATCATAGTTGGTGGGTTACGAAGTACGGTGACATAATCTCCGAGCTCTCGGATTTTCCACCGTTGGATTTTAGCGAGGACAAAAGGGTCCATTGCTTCTCCGAAGTGATCGTGGGGTTGAGAATACACGATGAGTTAACGATCGATGGTAGGTTGACGGATGGCAATAAGACGGTACAAGATTTTCATGAACTTCTTAACCGAGCGTATTGGCCTCGTATTAGTAGTCTCATCGAGGACGAGGAGCGTGAGGCTCAAACGCGCGTCGAAGCGGGGCCCACGTCGTACGTTAACCCGATAACGGCGAAAGTGGAAAAACGGGATTCGATTAGACCTAAGATGGTTATTGTTTCTAGAAACGGGTCGAGGGCGATAACGAACGAAGATTTGTTGGTGAAAATTGCGGAAAATATTGGTTTTGAAGTGGAAGTTTTGCGGCCCGATAGAACCGACGAGCTCGCGAAAATCTATCGAGTCCTTAACTCGAGCGACGTTATGGTTGGGGTCCACGGTGCGGCCATGACTCATTTCCTCTTCATGAAGCCCGGTTCGGTTTTCATCCAAGTGGTACCGCTCGGAACCGATTGGGCGGCCGAGACTTACTATGGCGAACCGGCCCGGAAATTAGGGTTAAGGTATATAGGCTACAAAATCCTTCCTAAAGAGAGCTCATTATATGATGATTATCATATGGATGATCCTATATTGATGGATCCTAATAGTGTGAACAAAAAAGGATGGCAATTTACGAAGAAAATATATCTCGATCGACAAACGGTGAAATTGGATCTTAGACGGTTTCAAAAGCGCTTGCTTCGTGCCTATTACTACACCGTTGCTAAGAAGAATGGGCGTTTACGTCGTTTTTCGCAGTGAATTTTCGATCTTTTTTGAGCATTCTTTTATACACATTGTTTAGGTTAGTTTTGTAAATCACATATGATTGTAAAAAGATATAGTGTATTTTCATCTTTTTTGTATATCAAGTAGTAGTGAAGGCTTGAGAATGAAAAACTTGTCAATTATCATGTTAGTTTCTAGATTTAATAGGTCAAAAAATATATTAGACTTTACTAAATTATAATATGGAAAGATGCTTGAAATGCTCTTTTGTAGCATTTTATTACTTATCTAATAATATGGAGAAAAAAATGCTTGAAAGAGATGCAACAAATCAATTTAACTTAAAGGGCACAAGGGTCATCCAAATTGCATATTTATTAAGGCATATTATTACCAATATTTATAAATTTTAGTGGCTAAGATCATCAACATGATATTTTCTTATTACATCATTTATGCTAATTTTTATTGTGAAATCATTTTATTTAGTTTATTTTCTAATAAAAACAGACAAGTTATGGGGCTTTTGGCTGTGAAGTCATTTGAACTGAAAAGTTCAAGTGCTATTCACATGGCTTGTTTATTCTTTTGTGTCACTTTATCTTCTAACAACAAACTCAAACAGAAGATATATGCTGCAAGAAATTCAACTCCACATTTTGATATAAATTTTAATATGATCACAATATCTAAATCACGATAGTCTCGTAACTCTGAATAAAGACATTTCGACACTCGATAATTTCCATCAAATTTCAAAAATTACGTAAAAAATAACTGAAAAATGATATTTTTATCAATCAATTATATTTCAAGAAAATCAAGATTTTAGTTTGTTGTCTATACAAGAATGACTGAATAACAACTTCTACTTTTAGTTAACTTGTCAGCATTGTACCTACAACTTGAGCAAAATTGTCTCTAAAAGAGCAAGTGCTTACTATTATGCTTCGAGTCGAAGCAAAACCTAACGATTCTAAAGCCACCGTTTCGTCAAATTTGCTGAAGCGCGAACTTGTGGGGGCGGTGTCTTAGCATTCCTATTTTCATTTCCATCTGCACAAAAGACAACTCATGTCAACTAATAAGCGATAATTTACTTGCACACCCCTCACTTATTGTGTAATTACCACAAGCCCCTTGTCGTTTTACGAATTACCATGCACATCCTATCAAATCATGACAACTAGAAAAACATGAGGCGAACTGTAATACGATTTTTCTCTAAAAGGGGTGTTGAGATTTTGCCTCTACTAATAGGCAAAATCAACTAATATATAATATATATATATATATATATATATATAATATCGATTTTTGGTGCTAATAAAAGGGTTGTCTTAGTTTCACTCACAAGAGTCAGTCGAGACGCCTCCAATTGAAGATCTTCTAGACTTTTCGGGCGGTTGTATGCCAGTTAGTGATTGTCTTCTCACAGTTCTCGCATTAGATGAAATAGGAGACTTTGCATCATGTATTATGCCCGTGTTATTGAACGTAAACGACGTTTCTTCGGTTGGTTTCTGTTGGTTCCTGTAAATTCACATCATTTAAGAAAGTGTTAACATGATCAGTGTCTGTAATCTGAATTACTGAGGTTGTATTTTGACTGAGCTAAGGTTTTCAAATGCCTCAGATGTTGGGATTTTAAGAACAACTCAAAATGGTTACTAAAAACCCATCAATCAAAATATAGTTTTTCATGGAAAATAGGAATTTGCATGGCAAAAAAAAAAAGTATCGATACCTTTTCTCCGACCCGTTAATAAATTTCCCAATAGTGGCCCGAAGAGATTTCCTTATCTGAGATCCTTTTCCATGAGTAGTCGTGCTAGGCGTCTCATTTTCCAAAGACACCATTTTACGATCATTTCTTGATTTCACTTGCGGCTCGGGCGTTTTCGGGATTTGAAGAGCCGGTGGGACCCTCATCACCGCTGTATCAATTCTAGCAATCGGGCTCTTTATAGAAGAATTTATCGGGCTTTTAGGAGCCCTTTGATTATGGTTTTGCACGTTTTTCGGCCCTTCTAGACTTAATCTTCGAGACCGAGGTTTTGCAGAAGGGGGCGTTTTGGCGGCCCTTTTTTCGTCGAAATTCATCGATCTTTCTACGGGCACGGTGGTGCTGTTTTCTATACTTAACCTTCTCGGACGAGAAGGAGGGGTTCGCTCGGGAATTTGTTTAGCCTTAACCAAAGAGGTTTTGGTCCCCCTTTCGATGCCGTTTTCAATGCTTAACCTTCTTGGGCGTGGAGGCGTTCGTTCGGGTATTTGTTTTGTTTTATTCTCAGACGGCGTTTTTGACGGAGTCTTTACTTCTTTGGTACCCAATTCCTTTTTGAGGCTCTCGATCTGTGAAATTTTTCGAAGAACTCGTTTTAACGTTACGAAATGATAGCCTTTTGGTGAGACATATGCAAGTTTTAATCTATGTGTGTGTATATATTATATATGTATGTATATACCTGTGCTTTTAGCTCTAATACTTCACTACTTTCTTTATTCGCACGAGCTGCACCTAGTTCAACGGTCGAGACCCTTTGAGCAAATTTCAAAGTACTCATCGTCTCCCCGAAAGAATCTCCTTCGGGACTCACATGAGCAAACATCAAAGTTTTTGCATTCCCTCCTGCTCATGAAAACCACCAATCAGTACATTGTGTCGATAATCGAGCCTTTTGTGTTGAATCATATTGAATAATATATATATACATATAATATATATATATATACATATATATAACATGCAAGAACAAGACCTAAAGAGTTCTGCAGAAGTAGAGTGAGCTTGCTGTTCCTGTAAGGAATATGAGAGTTTTTCTGTGCCAAAGCTGTCATAACATCTACCAAACAAGAAAGAGATTTGTTTATATGCTGTGCTTCTCTCAGTCCATCTCCACTAACTTCCGATTTATCGATCCGTTCGCTACCCGCAAGATCCACCAAGTGTAGGCAGCTATGAAGTACATTTCCCGATACATCTTCACCTTGCACGTGTACAGACAAAACACTGCACGAAAAAAGAAAAACGAGATTTCTTAAGGGAAAATTTACTTAGACACCATGAAATTTGAAAATTTACCTAATGGTGTGTTTGGAGTGAAGGATACGAAACTATGGATTTCAAATTCATCGACAAATCCATTTAAGTTTGTTTGGATGAATTCATGTTACGATGGCTTTCAAAACCATTGTCATTCATTTTGAACTGTTTTCTACACAACTATGGTGGATTTCAAATAACTCCATTTTAGAGTCATTTGAAATCCTTCCTCCAAATCCATTTCTCAAATCCAAATCACTCGATCCAAACACACCCTAATTTTCCGTGTTAGTAAAACCATATTACAATTTACCCCATGTTAGAAAAACCAGATTACATTTTCAAAATTGTTTTAGAATTTGACAAGGGTGTTTTGATAATTTACAAAACCTCATCGTGATAATTACCCAATAAGTGAATCAATGTGCATATAGTAATCACTTTAAGCTAATATGAAGATCTAAACCATAAGCAAAGGTGTCGGAAGGGATTGTTACATCTATACCCCTGTGGTAATAAGGAAAAAGTCTAACAATAAAGCACAAAGTTACGTTATTTGAAGTGAAAAAAAGTATTTTTACTAAATTTCAAGGTCCAAACATATCCTATATTTCTATAAGCATAAAAAAATAGAATTTTACCTGTGTGAACGGCTGCTTTGGACGTTAACGGCAGTGGAACCAACTGCACGGTTCAATTCACCGAGTTTCATAAGGTTGATGATATCGACTGTGGACTTCACGGGGCACAAAGTAGCATCAGGAAGGACCAACTTATTACCGCTAACACAACTTCGGATTTCTAATGTATTAATAGTTAAGAAACCAATATGTATAAATCAAGATATAAAACATTGTATTTTATTCATTCGTTTTATTCGTTTTTAGAATACATATATATATATATATTTACTGCATAAGGATATTTTGTAGTGCTTGAATCTTCAACAAGAAGATCACGAACTTGTTCATTGTATATCTCAACCAGTTGAACTCGAATTTCATACTTTGTGACGTCTTTTCTTTTGTCGGATAGTTCAAACAGATCATTAAGAGCCAAATAACTGATTCCCAACTCCTTGGCTGATCCCGACTGTCAAAATAATTTCAATATTATATATACAGTAAACACAATTTTAGAAAATAAATAAAAATGCATTCTTTTAGTATTATACGCAAAAATAACCACACCATAGTATGTGTTTTCCCGGATCCAGTTTGACCATAAGCGAATATGCAGACGTTGTAACCGTCCATTACTGATCTAACAAGAGGCTGTGTGTCTCTAAACACCTCATCTGAAAGATTAGATATATCCATAAAATAATTCGAAAGACAAAACCGTTAAAGTAACATATAAGAGAATTTTCAATTACCTTGAGTGGCTTTTGGACCAAATACATGATTAAATTGGAACATTTTTTTCCCATCTTTTTGAGGTTTACGAGGGTCTATCACCACTAAAGAGCCATCTTGTCCAATAAAATCTATAACATTTTGCTCCTCATGATTGAATGAAGGCCTAATCCTGCAGTAAACTCGAATATTTCCTGGAAAACATATGAAAAATAAATAAAATTGTCGAATAAATAAAATACAGAGGAAAAAAAAGCTTTTTTAAAATAATGACATCATTAGCAAGTTGGGCATATTTAACTCACCTTTTAGATCCTGAACCATGTTGTACAAATTCCTATTCTCTTGTACAGCTTTGTGATAACCAAGAGCAGCATTCGACATCTCAAGCACTTGATCGCCTACAACCATTTAAACAAATTTTACGGAATTGCAACAAGAACAAATTAAATCACTAAAAAATAAAGCATATTAAAAACAAATAGTAAGTAATTCTATCATACCAAGTGTTTTCAAATCACTTTGAAGATGAAATTGAAGGTTTTTCACCTCTTGCTTTGCACTTGATAATAACAACTTAACACTCTGCAAACCGGTTATTTAGCATTCATAAGGTCATATAAACAAAAATTAAACATTTAGGATATTTAGAGTTGAAAAATAAACTATAATAGCACAAAAAAGCTCACCAAGAGTTCCTTTTCTTGCTGCTCAACTAAATTCCAATGATTGCAATTACCCTTCTCCAAGCAAGCTCTGCAACACTATTGACAAATAATTCATCCATGTTACAATAAATAGGCATAATTACTAATATTGCAACTATTGATATCAATTTTCGCTCAAAAACGACATTGTTAAGAAAAGTTACCTTGCGGTTTTTCACATTTGACAAATCTACAAGGGGCGCGGATGTGGAGTTCATAGGTGAACCACTTTTTTCTCTTAGACTGTCAAATATTTTGCTCGATTTCATCTGGATTGTTGAAAAAAAAAGAAGCATAATTGTCATACTTATATCAATTATAAGAGATAATCTCACAAGAAACTAAAGTGAACACTTTAGTCATACAAAATCTAGCATTTAGAGCAATAAATTCAATTTGAAAATAGGCCAACCTCAGGGTGTGTTTTCTGAAGTTCTTCCTCCAAGCAACTTGATAGAATTCTTTTGAAAAAGTTTGCTGAATTCTGATATAATGAAAAATAAAATTGTGACCAAATTCATAATTGTAAAATCCAATATCTATATATATATATATATATATATATATATATATATATATATATATATATATATATATATATATATATATATATATATATATAGATATATATATATATATATATTATAAATATATATCAAAAGTAGAAATTACACACACCAGATTTCCGCTACGATAAGAAGCAACTAGGTTATGGTCCATGTTCTCCTTTGTGTCAACCATATGTTCAGCGAGAGCCTTGGCAATTGTATCTATACAAATTTATAACAAGGATTAGCAAAATATATAAAAATAACATAAGACTCTCTCTTTCTTATGAAAATAAGCCGATATACGCTAGTTTTAATAGGATACTTCAACCATCCATCTAAAGTCTCATTTTCATAAATTGAATTGCATTATCAAACGGCATCACTTTTTCAACCTAACTTGAATATATATTTTGTGCCTGCTCGAATCCTTAAGTCCTTAAGAGCTGGAAAACTGATTATCATGCAGATATAGAATAATAGAAGAACATTAAAATACCTTCAAGTTTCCTAATTTCACTTTCTGATGGCATCATCGGTTTATTATTGCCACCTGAAAATTCTAACTTCCTTGAACTTTCATAAGAAACCAAGCTGGGATTTCGCCCGTTAATTCTACTAACAGAATGCACAACTAATGGCGAGCGAGGTGGTTTATAAACTCCATTGCCACCTGTCATTTGCTTCCACTCATGGTAAGCCTTCAACGCCAATATGCAATCAACAACCTTAGTTGATGAACCCTCTTCCAAATTATCCTAAAGCCCACAAAAACATACAAATTTCTCTTATAAATATTCATATGGAAATGGGTTCTAGTTTATGCAACAAAAGGGTATTCGTTTTTTACCCTTTCGAAAATAGAAGCTTCAAAAATAGGAAGCTTAAGTTCTTCGGCAGCCACTAGAAAGTTCCGGACATTCTCAAAGTATTGATAGGCTGGCAATGGCTGAGAATCCCATAGAAGTGAAGGTGAAGGCAAAATACTTTCTATAACCTGATAAAAGTTTTCATAAAACCGAAGAAATTAGCAATCAAAATGAATCAAGTCAATTAGGCTAGTGATTAATCATTAGTGACTAATACACAATCAGAGAAGTGTTTACCTTTGGTACTGAACCAGGTTGAATTTTGTTGATTATGTTGCAAAGGATTAATCCACTTTTCAAGCAAGAAATGAACTCCTTTTCGGATGGCTGGCTCGGTATTCCAAGTGGGCCCGCATGGTAATCTAGCCAATGGACAGCTTGATATCTTCTCAAAGCTAGAAATTCAAATCGACAACATGACAACCTTAATTAACTCTATGGATAGCTTAATAAACAGTTAACTCATAAGATCGTTCGAAACAAAATCATGATCATGATTAGTTATGAAACAACATTTACATTCTGGATCAACAAAAGGTAAGCGAAAACCGATTAACTGTAACCATTTCCATAACAAATGCCTCAACTCCTTATTTTAGCAACAAGTTTTAAACATCCATAAGATTCCAAATAAATAATCAAAACTTTCTCACTAAGCTACTAAATAAAATTGGAAAAATAACAAAAAAATGGCATTAACAATTATAAAAAAATGCAAGAAATAAACCAGTTCCTAGTAAATTACGAAAATTTTCTCCTGAATTGACAACAGATAAAACAGCTCTAAATAAACCTGAAATTCACAATTGAAAGCAATTCATTTTGTATGCCATCCTTTCGTCAAGAATCACAAAAATTAAAATAGTAATACTAAAATAAAATCAAACAAAGAAGAAAACAATTAATGTGAAATGAAGAACAAACCTGCTTCTTCAGCCCTTCTTGAAGCCAAATTCAACCCATCCATTTCTTCAATCTTCAAAAATTACCATTCACAAAACAAAAAATTAATATTGATTCATTCATTAGTCTTAAATCAAATATTTAACATATCAAGCATATATATATTATATATATCAAGAATAAAAAAAATCCAAATACATACTTTTAAGATTTCTTTCCACAACTGAGCTTCGATTACATAGAAAAAACACAAAACCCTAAAAATTTCTAAATGGGGTTTGCAATTAAAGTTGGAGTATTAAGGTGAAGACAATTGATAGTGTTTATTGCCGGTATTTAATATATCTTTCTTTATGGAAAAGGAGAGAAATTAGGTTCGGTAAATTTCCGAACCTGAGGCTCCGGAATCGTAACGTTACTTCCGTGGAATTTGAATTCAAGTTGGGTGGAGGCTAAGATTCGATCTGGACCGTTGATTCCACTAAGCTTGGAGATCATGAACTTGGGTTGGGCTTGGAGTTTGGGCTTTAATTAATTACGAGATTTTGTGTCTCTACATAAATTCCGTAATTAATTAAAATTATGAGAAATTTAAGATTTTATTTCCCTTTATAGGGATTGATTAGAGATTGGGATTGCAATCTTTCAGCCTATTTACATTAATAATTTTTTCACATAGAGGACTTTCTATATATAAATGTATATATATAAACCAACAAATTTTATTTGACTTACAATAAATGAAGTCTTTTATTTAACCTAATAAATGGTAACTATGGTATTAGTAAATATATACATAACATATCTATATTTAAAAATTTATATACATATTATATGTATGGTATATCAAACACGTGTATATATGCATATATTCTTAATTAGTATAAATATAAAACTAATATATCAATACATATATATATATATATATATATATATATATGTATTACAACTCAATATGATAATACAATTTTCTTTTGTTAAGTGATTTTTATCATATAAAAACTTACACGATTAAACTACTACAGTAAATTTAGTTCTTTTTGAATATAAAACAAACACAATTCCTCGAGAATGGAATAAAATACTGTAAATATGTTAGATATGATGAATTTAGCCTCATTTTATATGAACATGTTAGATATTGATCACTCTAAGTTGAGTTTGTCATTGGGCCTAAAAAGTATAAGCCCGTGTTCTATAGGCCCAATGCATGTTGAATTTTAGCCCATGTGTTATGATCCCATGTTAATGGAGCCCTCCTACAAGCATAATCATTTTAAAGAACTCTCGAAATTTTGAAATCCTATAGTCAAAAAAATCAAACATTCATGTAATATCGCATTGTCGGCTATTATACGTAGATGATTTAAATTATATCATAATATTTAGGGCATCTCCAATGGATAACACTAAAATGGTGTAAGTTTTGCACCATTTTAGTGTCTGCTACAGTAATGCTGCTCCAATGTATAATACTAAATCTCACTCTAAAAGTATATTCCACAGAATATTCCTTTTTAACCCCATTTACTATTATTTTTTATATTTTACAAATAACACCCTACATTAAATTCTTTATTAAATATTCATCCAACTTAACATTTTTTTATATTTTATAAACTTATAAAATTATACAATGGTTATTTAATAATAATAATAATACGTAATATATATTTTTTTTAATATTTTATCAACGAAATTAAATATCAACGAAATTAAAATTGTACATAATATATAAATAGTTTCAATTAATATTTTCATATATTTTAATTTATATTTATTATTTTAATTTTATAAATGGACCTAATCATAACATTTTCAAAATTAAAATATATAAAATTTTCAAAAAATAACATATATTTAATCGTAACATTTTTAAAATTTAGGGACTTAATTGTAATGGACCTTATTGTACTATTTTATAAATATATATACTAAATTGAAAAACAAAAGAAAAAAAAAATCAAAACAAAAATAAAAATCACCCACGGCAGTTTGCCGTGGGTGGGGCCCAGATTTGGTGCTCCATTGGAGATGCCCTAATGCAGTCATAGAACTCCTTAAGAATTATTTCAAGTAACACCCTTATCAAATATACAAACATTTTGACTCATCTTTACTTGTTTTTTTTTGCAAGTATGGCGTCGAATTCAAGTATAACTATAAAAATATAAACATAATTTATCTAAAAATGTATTTAATATTTATCATGCTATATTTTTCTTAGGATGTGACTTTTTTTGATGGTGAGAAGTGCGATTTTTTCTTAGGACGTAAAGTGTCTATTTAGGTCACATTGGAGGTGTTTCAAACCCCTGACAAATATAGGGTAAATATTACCTTTTTAATATTTTTCAAACAAATGTTGAGAAAATCTTCATATTCAAATAAAATTTGTTATTCAATATTCACCTTTTAGCATTTCTAAAATATACACATTTTAATCTATGAAAAATAATTTTAAATGGATTGTACATATATACCATCCAAGGACCAAGGTTGTAAGTTTCCACCATATGGAAATACCTAAATTAGGTTTGTTTCAAATCCCTCATAAGTTCTATTTCCAATTTTTAAATCTCCAAATTGTAATTGTCTTTTTTTCCTCTCAACTACCCAAAAATGACATGCTCCTATTATATATATTTATTATATATTTTATATAATAATACATGTTTTGAGATTGGCTTATGGTTAGGGGGTAAATAGGGATGTAAAATTCTAACTTTGAATTTCACTTTCACTATTCATTGGCTAGTAATATTGATATTCATATTACAAAATACGTATAATCAAATCCAAAATAAAATTTTAATTATAATGACGATTTAATTCAATAAATGCTGCATATATTAATTGTGGTTCATTTAAAGTCCTCTCATTTTTACTTACACGTGTTACACAAATACGCAACAGTTACACACCAACAAATCATGCACTGTCAGACAATAAATTCAAAATTCTCATCCGCAATTTATACAAGCACCTAATCATAATTATGCCTACTCACCTTCCAAATTTTGTAAAATTCACAAACTTTGATTTAGTGAAAATTTTGTTACATAAAATTTCTAACAAAAATACATCACTCCAAATGAAAATTCCTACTATATAGTAATGTAATTGGCCTTACCACATGAAGTAAAATTCCACATAAAGTAAACAAATTGCACCATTTCTTTATTTTCTTTCCAAATTTCACAACTTTTGCTATTTCAATTACACTATAAAGTTCAATTCATCAAATTGAATTCTTCAAATATGTATACATATATATAATTATATATATTATAGATAGTAAGAACTCAACCAAAAGACAATTGCTATCACCAAATTTGCTAACTATCATTATTTCACTTCCCATTTTTCCACCTCCACATTTAGGACAAATTCATTGATTATATTTCCACCCCATCCTCTATATATATATCTCACTACCAACACAAAAAAAAATATATAGTAAGGTTCATTATAAGGTTAATAGTCTTATTCTTACTCTTACAAAAAAATAGTCTTGCCCTTAGGAAGAAAAAAAAACATGGGGAGGGGTAGAATTGAAATGAAAAAAATAGAAAACATTAATAGTCGACAAGTGACTTTTTCAAAACGGCGCGGTGGATTGCTAAAAAAGGCTAAGGAGTTGGCCGTGTTATGTGATGCGCAGGTTGCAGTGATAGTTTTTTCTGGCACCGGAAAGCTCTACGAGTTTGCTAGTTCCGAGTAATTTTTTGCTATATCCTTTTAATTTTTGTATATGGTTTACTTTTTTACTAAATTTATTACTTCTTTTTTGGGTTTATGAATCTTTTCTAACCTAGTATGCTACATTTGCCTTGCTTAAATTTTGTGGGATAATTTTTTTTTTCTAATTGTTAATGGAACCAATTTGGCTATTTTGCAGCCCAAAATTATAATCCACGGGTTTCTATTTTAAAGTCTAATTGAAATGTCTTTTATTTATTATATATAATTAATTTAAAATCACACTCGTGAAAACATTACGAGTTGTGTTGGATACGCGTTGGGACACTCTATTGAACACCACACACGTCCGACACATATGCAAAATGAAATTTCTTGTGTATATAAATTAAACAAAAATATTCTTTACATGATTAATTCATTTATTCGATATTTTTTCGATACCAATAATATCTAAATGCTAATTGAAAAATATTATTGCCTCAGTTACATTTTATTGACCTTAAACTTATAAAATTGAGGTGACACAACCCTTTCCATACTCTTCACAATTTTTAAAAGAAGCCACAAAAACATGAACTAAATAAAACTAATTGAAAAAAATAATACTACCTCATCTAAATTCTTTCACTTTTGCTTATATATTTTTCATTAAATATGCATAGGTAGAGAATATTTTTGACAGACATATTCAAATAGTGTTATATTCTAAACATTTCTAAATTTATTATAGACCATGGTAGTGTGTATCGTGTTTGCTCTATTGTATCGATATATTTTCGTGTTCTCAACGTTATAGGATTACGGTGCTTATTTCTTTAACACAGTAGAATATGTCATATAATATACATAACGTGTATGAATTACAAAGATATATATAAAATACAAACTCAAAACCTTTGACTCATTTTTACATAAAATCACTCTTTATTAATAATATCCTATTATCTTATTCTCATGTTTGCAGTCCAATTATTATTTTATGTTAATAAGATGTTGATAAGAAAATAATGCTTACTTACTGTTTTTAATAAATATATGAGTTATTAAGAAAATTTAATTTGCAGCAATTTTTTCAATACAAAATCTAATGTGACAAATTAAACTACATTAATTATATATGATTATTATATTATGTTACAATCTGTCACTCTCCTTGAATTAATTATTCATGCTATATATATGTTATTGGTTAGCATTGGAATTGAATAGATTATAGATTATAGGATTGGAATATATTTATTTATTACTTGGGTGGTTTTTGAAGGATGGAGCAAATTCTAGCAAGGTACAACCAAAAACATGAAAATCCAGAACTTGCAGAGGCTGAGCAGGTAAAGCAATACTAAATGAATTATTTAAATTTTTTATTTTTGAATTTTCATATAATTACAATTATTGATACTTATATATTATATATGAGTATTTGTGATTGTATCTATAAATATATAGAGTAAGGGCCAAAGTTATCAAGGGACCTAAAGTGTATTTTTTTAATCAAACATATTGCAAAAGGAATGGTTAGAGACAAATCCATGTTTGATCAATTTTTGATTTGCCATTAAATTTAATTTTCTTTTCTCTAAGTAATTATTTAATCTACAATTAGTGAAATAAATTCAAATTGTTATTCTAATCATGCTCTAACATGATATTCATTTTTTATATTTTCAGCAGGAATCGGCTATGGATATAAATGCCATTAAAATTGAGATGGAAAAGCTTCAAAAGATGCAAAGGTATTTTTCAATGTATTTTTCCCATTTTATATTTATAGATTTATTTTTTTGTTTTGTTTTGATTTTAACCCTTTTCTTTATTTATTTATGCACAAAATTTAAAAATAAAATAAAATTAGGCCACTTATATTTATTAATTTATTTACTTTTGTTTTGTGGGATTACAAAGTCATATGATGGGAAAGGAGCTAGAAGGTTTAAGCTACATTGAGCTCCAGAATTTGGAGCAACAAATGGTCGAAGGAATAATATCCGTGAAGGATAAAAAGGTATTAAAAAAAATTGATTTAAATAAATTTATATACATCAATATGTTACATTATGAAGTCAATTATTAAATTTTCTGTTGATTTAGAGTCTTCCACAAATTAGGGATTAATATAAAATGAATATAATTTGTACATAGTTCGATATTGTTAGAATATATTTATTTAAAAACATAATAATTTAAGATGATAATTTAACCATAACATGCAATATCAGGAGAGAATTTTGCTGGAGCAGCTGGAAAAATCAAAGCTGCAGGTAAATATTAAGCATCAAATATTCTATTTCATTTAATTCTTATTCTCTCTTATAATATTAAATTATTACTTAATCACCTTTAATTAATTAAATTAATTTTACTTTTGGGCAGGAAGCTAAAGCGATGCAGAAGAATAAAGAACTGCTGGAGAAGGTATTAAATTAAATTAAAACAAACCAAAAGTACCATAAATTAATAGAGTAGAAAATTGAATTATATTATCATCATGCGTAGTCATTATGGCTAATGATTAACATAATGTAAATTCTTATTTAAATAGTTAATGTTTATTTTATTATATTTATATATATAAATAAATTAGATTGAGGAGATTCGGGCCCATGCAAGGAGCTCAAGTTCCATTTACCCAAATGAAAATGAAGGAACTTCGGATACTTCCCTGCGGCTAGGGTAAGTTTAATTTCCAATCTCAAATTTCGATATAATTATAATTATATTTATATTACATTTTATGCATATTTCATGATTATTTTAAAATATAATTCCTCGTAATTCCTAAGAATTAACTTTTTTTTTTAACATGAAATGATAAATAAGGGTGTAACACGAACTTCGTCGTGATAATACACGTAAATGTGAATTAAACAAGATTTTGATGAATGTGTTAGATTTATCGAGCTAAAGTACGATTTAATATAAAATATATTGAATTTTTTCGAGACCTAATCATGTAAATTATTTGATTGGATTAGTTTTTGTATAAATTAAGTAATATACCAATATTCGAAATTTTGTCGTAATCATATATTAAAATTTCATATATATATATGCATAATTATTTTCTTCTGTGTTAATATGCGTCGTTATAAATTTTAAGTTTTTTCGATGAAATTCACAGATTTTCATCCGATCGGTGTAGCAAGAAGAAGGCTGCCAGCAACAATGCCATGATTGTTGATTAAATGTTCTTCAATAATATTATCACATTTGCTACATTTTACAATTATTGTGGTTTTTTTCTTAATGAACTACATTTACTTGGATGCTTATTTGAGAATTTAATTCGAATTTTATTGTGGAATAACGATTTTAATTTTCATTTTGAGATCCTTATTTATAGACACAAGCTATTTTTGAAATGAGGATGTTTATATATTTTATTTTTTTTATTTTATCTGTGGAAACAGAAATGTGAAGTCTAGTTATTACTACGTCCTACTCTCAATTTAGAGTTGAGACAATATAGTAATTAAATTATATAATTTCCCATGCATAAAACTACAAAGAGAAAATAATTTTGGAAAAGACAAAAGTTATTTACTTTATTTGTAAAATAATAATGTCTATTAAAATCGTGATATTTTCCATAAATTTGGATAAATATATATTTTTTAATTATATATTCAATAACATGAGCCATTTTCTCTTCTTGTGTGCATGAAAAGTTTTTATGTCATCCAAATTAACGTGGGATAAAATTCAAGTGTAATTTTTATTAATTCATTAATATAAATATGTAAAATAAATAAATAATAGACATCAAAACTAAAAAGATATAGGTACGACCAATATTATTTTCTATTTAGTCGCTTTCTATTTGAAGTAAATGCAATATTATAAAAGTTTAAGTCATGCATCATGCTTGCTTACACCCACATAAATAAACAAATATATATATATATATATATATATATATATATATATATATATATATATATATAATGTTTACTTTCTTTGTATAAATTTTGAAGGTTAATAAATATTACATATTTTTAAATATATATATATATATATATTAAGTGTTGTGGTCCATTCCTTTAATTTGCCCTACAGAAAGAATTATTAGTTGCTTGTTCCAATCAGTCTTTCTTAAATAAATTTTTTTCCACTTTTTCCAAAATTATTAGTTTTAGTTTAATAATTATAAGTACTAATACAAGATATTACCATGATTATTAAGATATCTTTAAATATGTCTATATATATATGCATATAACTAGGTATGATGAGCAATCCCAATATAGTGGAATGTTACTGGAAAAAATATCGATTTATGGAAATCGATAATCATTAGTTAATTATTTATAAAAGTGGGGTATTACCTAATTATATGATGCATATATATATATAGCAATTTCAAAGGCATTAAAAGTTATATATATGCACCAATTGGTAACTCAAAAAATTCACTATTTATTTATTGCAAATAAAGTTTATTGCATCATTTGAACGTTCAAAGATAAATCTACAAAATGTAATACGTGAAAAATCGAATTCACTCAATTCCAAATGTCGAAGATTCAGGCTCAAAATTGTAGGTATTTTGAGTTCGTCACACATATATATATATATATATATATATATATATACTTGTCAATTTTTCTAGTAGTTGATTGACTAATAATATATTACCAATAATTATCCAAATGCAAATGCTTAATTTTTTATAATTAATTCAATTGCTGATTGGTTATATATAATATTATTTATGTAATAAAATTCCTTTAAAAAAGAAAGAAAAAGAAAATGTTCAACTTATGAAGTACATAAGTTGACCTTTAAAAATTAAAATAATAATAATATTTGCTAGTGGTGATTAATGATCCCACATGGCACAATCACAAGTGAATCCTAGCCGTCAAAAGGGGTAGGCCACCAATCTGATTGGCTATTGCTCAGATAATTAATTTATTTTGAACCGGCCCAAATTTAATTAGATAAAATATTTAATTAAGGGCCCTAATTATGTTTTTAAAGAATAAATGAAGTATAATAAACATATGTGGCATCTATTTATTTTGCTATTCCAAATGGATGGGACAAAGTGAACTTTCAATTGCACACGAATAAGGTTATTTTGATTGACATTCATTATCATGATAATGATCGTCATTTTAATTTTACATTCATTTTTAATTATTTTTTCATGTTTCAACGGCTTAAAAAATTTCAGCTAGTTTTATATGAAATTTTTTAATCGAGTTTCAATATAAATGAATTCATTTATTGACAAGATGGAAGATTTATTGTGTTCATCTTGCTAATTCTTGATTAAATATTAACGTATGTACAAACTCTATAGTAATTAAGGTATTATTTTTGCATTTTAAGAGATAAAATAGTTTAAATACAATATATGTATGTCATATCATTTGGGTTGAATTTATTGTGTTGTAGCTCACAAATTTGATTATCCATTGTTGGATGCAAAAATATATAATCAAATGGATTAAACGTTATATTTATTTATTTATATATATATTTATAAGTATGTTCAACGTAAATTTAATTAATCAATCTGAATTTAATAATTTAAGTCTCTTTCGAACTATAACTACCGCCAACCATACTGGCCCTAATCCAAGGGTCAACATGCAATCATCGCACATAAACAAATGGCTTATATTATCTCGACACTAACATGAAATATTTGAAAACTATAATTAAGGTATATTAATTAAACGTCATATGTTTTTGAAATCTTAATCAAACTTTACAATTTATGCCCCATTTATAACTTTCACTTTATTTTACAGGCCGATCTTATAACTCGAAAATCAAATAATTAAAAGCTTGCACATAATAGCTAATGCATTTTATAAGTGAATTTGTTATGCTATTAACATACCATATGAACGATAGATTTTACATTATGATTGATTGGGTGTGATCAGATTCGACATATGTAAAAAGTTTTCAACGCTATTTGTATATGTTTTAGAATAATTTCTTTATAATTTGCTCCATTACATACCTTCTATATTAAATTATGCTCTAATCATGATGACAAACAAACAATTTATATACACTAAAGTGCACTATCTTATAATCAAATAATACAAAAAAATAAATAAATATATATATATATATATATATATATATATATATATATATATATATATATATATATATATATATATATATATATATATATATATATACTCCATGCTCCACCATAGACAATATATAACTTTCACTTCTTGATCAAGCTATAGTGATGAAGGATACTTTGAATTTCTTTCATTTATTCATTTTAAGTGCTAATTACATGGGTCCCACTAAGGATGCCCTAAAGAAGATGAATGTCATCAAGGATTTGAATGTGTATTTTTAATAATGGCTTGTAGGGTAGGGTTCATATGTAATTATATGTCATTTTAATCAACACAAATTAAATAATAGTTATATATATATATATATGATTTGTATATATATGCCATATAAATATGAGGCATGAGTCCATTGAAATGATCGACACTTGAAGCACAAAGCCACCATATTTCTCCTTTTTTATTTTCCACTCTCCAAACACAATCATCACACTTTGCCCCCCCAAAACCCTCAATTTGTCTTCTTTAATTCCTTCTTTCTTTGATCATATTCCAAAATTTCATCTCCATTTTCATCTCTTTCATACATATATACACACACACTAAGTGTGTAATAACACACACATATATATATATATATATATATCAATCATGAAACAGTATGAGAAAATACTACCAAGAACAAGTAGCTCCAGTATGAGCAACAAAATCATCCCCGCCAACTTCTTAAGAACGACGTCGTCCCTCAATCCCGAATACCTGGATGATCTCCACCAGGGCCCCATCGTCCGCCGCCCCTCCATCGCCACCTCCGCCGCCGCCTTCCGCCGTCCCCGCATCAACTTAACCAGCTTCTTCCGTTCAATGCTCTCAATCTTTACCTTCCCATCAATCCTCCCCTCATGTAGATTCCTCAACATCCCCAACCACCTCCCACTCGCCCCTACCCTCGGCCGGAAAGTCACCGGAACCCTCTTCGGCCACCGCCGCGGCCACGTCAGCTTCGCCGTCCAATACGACCCTCGATCAGAACCAGTTTTGATAATTGAACTCGCGGTTTCGACCTCTACTCTGGTGAAGGAAATGTCTTCCGGGCTCGTCAGAATCGCCTTGGAGTGCGAGAAGACTGCGCCGCCGCGCGGCGGCGGTGGAAGAGCAGCGGTGAGTATTTACAAAATAAAATATTATAAATGTTAAATGGAAAAGAATATTTTCTTTAGTCAATGAAAATAGATTATTATATTATAATATTTAAAAGTGTCGTATACAAAAGTTGTTTGTCATTATGATCAATGGTTTCACTAATTATCAACGTGACACCTTAAATGAAACTTTTATTATTAAAAGTTATTATTTTGCAACAAAATAATAAACTATTGTTAAAAGTTATATATAAAGTGATGCTATATACCACTTTTTATATACCATCGATTTTTCACACATTTCCTAATGCTAATAAGAAATCACTTACAATTAATTGATTTTAATGAAATATTTATTACATCTAAATTTTCTAAATTAAGACGCGGTGAAAAGTCAGTGATCTTAAAGCAGTGGTATATAACATTTCTAGTGACATTTCGATATTGTCATTTCAAATTTTATCATTAAATATAACCTTTTATTATAGTTGAGATTATTCGGTGAGCCCACATGGACGATGTATTGCAACGGAAGGAAGTGCGGATACGCGATGACAAGAGAGTGTACGCAATCGGATTGGCACGTTTTGAGCACCGTCCAAAGTGTTTCCGTCGGGGCTGGGGTGATTCCGGTGGTGGACGACGGAAGAAAAGGCGGTGCTTCGGAAGGTGAGTTGCTTTATATGAGGGCTAAGTTTGAGCGAGTTGTGGGAAATCGTGACTCGGAGGCTTTTTATATGTTGAATCCCGATGGTAATGGAGGACCGGAACTTAGTATTTTCTTACTTCGAATTTGATTGACATGAAAAAATATAGTTGCTTATCGTATGTGAAGTTGTCGTTTTTTTCTTAAATTTCGTCTTTTTTTATATATTTGAAGTTAGATATATAGTGATCTATGTATGATAAATCGAGTATTTCTAAAATTATCGTTTTTGTTTTGATTAGACAAATTTAGTCGAGTTCAAGCTAATCATGCAGTGATGCGTGACATATTATATGATAAATTGAGTATCCAAATTTGAGCGTCTTCTTTCCTTCTTGGTTAGAGGGATTTAGTCATATTTAAAGCTAATCAAGTGACACTCTTATAATTGATATGCGAACACTTTGAAAAATTTAATTAATGGTAAAATATGTTAATATTCATCATGTAACTAATTGAATGTGGTCAAATTTGATAAATATTATAGGTTTTGTAAATTAATAGTAATTACGCATCTGCCTAAGGGCTAAGAGAATATCTATTGGATTGCTAAAATATGATCTTATATTACAAATTTGTCCTCCAATGGCCTTTACACTATTTTAAATGATTCACACACGAATTAGAATGAAATATATATTAAGGGTCAAATGCGACACAATTGTTATTTGTTCATATATAAGGAATGACTTATTGTTCACAAATTTTTATTACATTTTGCAATAGAAGTCATTGAATGAATGACACATATAATTATTAAAATTTATCAGACACATATTATTCATCCAATAACTTACAATAAATTTTGCCATAAAACTTCGAAAAATACATGCTTCTTTGAGACTAATTCTGAATGTACAATCTCATAATAATTTAAAGTACTTGGCAAATTTAGTAAGCCAATTTGTTAAATATCAAAATTGAATCGCAAATAATGAATCGACAAAAACAAGGAACTTTGGTAGACGAAGAGATGGAGATAACCTCTGTTTTCTACTCGAAATAAGCCTTATTTATTTGCTTCGATAAATTCTCTGTACTCTTTCTTCATTTTGACACCTGATACAGTCCTGCAGAAGAGAAACATGTCTTTGTATAAGATCTCAAACAAATATAACATACATACATATATATATATATATATATCCCGAGTATCTATATACGAACTTCATGTAGATGAAATGAGAACGAATGAAGATCTTGATGGCTGTAATGAAAACACGTATTTCAATTTTTGGGTAATTACAACAAGACCCTTGAAGTTTTTAAATTACCCAGATACCTCTGGCTCTGGGATGAAATTGTAATATGCTTTTACTGAAGGGGCGGTTACGATAATTTCTCAAACATTGAGGTGTTTTTCGTAATTGTGCGTTTATATATGGAACGAAGAGGCTCGAGTTTAACAAACCTGATCATTTCTTTATTCTTGAAAAACTGCACACATGGTGTACCCATTATTCCAGCAGCCTCGGCAATCTCCGGATCCTCTTCAATATCGATCTCCACAAAATGGACATTCTGGTCAAACTCATCTATTACCTGTAATAAACACATCCATGT
Organism: Verbascum thapsus; assembly: GCA_963669365.1. NCBI lineage: Eukaryota > Viridiplantae > Streptophyta > Magnoliopsida > Lamiales > Scrophulariaceae > Verbascum > Verbascum thapsus. The sequence continues at coordinate 25,358,000 of OY770106.1, forward strand.
TAGAACAAATCATGATTTTTTTTATATTCAATTTGTTATTATTTTTTCGATTAAGGATGAGATATATTTACATACCTTGCTAAGAATCGGTTTTAGCGTCCTACAAGGTCCACAAGTTGGTGCGGTATATAGAACACAAATAAGTCTCTGGCTTTCATGATATAGCTTCCGTAGAGCATACTACAAAGACGAAGAAGCTTCAAAATTAGGATGAATAACTACAATGAGGCCCCTAAGGTTTCCCAAATTACAAAACAACCCCTGATCATGACAACTCGAAATATGGTTTAACTGACAAGGGATATTATGGTAATTTTATCAAACAACAAGCATAGATTTTGGCAAAAAATTCACGGCTCTATTACCTGGCCCCTATGCTTTGTCAGAGTGATATCGAAACCTTGTTGTACATCTCTATCAGTAAGTTCTTTCTTAACCTCTTCAGTTGCGGGCTGTGTAAGAACGACAAAGAGATTTGAGATAATTTCTTACAAGGAAATGAGTTTATAACCAAATGGTTTGTTCAGACAATAACAAACATGCCTGATGAAATTCAATAAGTAGATCTTGGCTTGTAAGATATCTTTCAACTGAGAGAGCTGCAATGCATCCCGATCCAGCTGCAGTTACGGCTTGCCTCCATTCATGATCCTAGTAATAGATACACAAGAATTCACAAACAATAAGCTGAATAACCAAGATTAATAAAATAGTAATATTACATTATAATTCACAAACGATAAATACCCCATGGTTTAAGAAATTACCATAATTTCCCTAGTTAATAGAAACATTACAATTTCACCTCCGTTTTCTAAGTTAGCGTACAAGGGTTGTCGTCATAATTTGCAAAACCTTAAGGGCTAGTAGATAATTACCCAAAAAGTGAAGGGATGCCCATGTTATTATTATCCCTTAGGGTGTGTTTGGACTGAAGGATTTGAAATCTATGGATTTCAAATTCGTCAACAAATCCATGAAGTTCGTTTGGATGTATCCAAGTCATAATGGATTTCAAATCACTCGACATTCACTTTCAGCTATTTTCTCCATAACTACGGTGGATTTCAAAGTGTCATTTCAAATCCTTCTTCCAAATCCCCTCCCCAAATCCAAATCACTCAGTCCAAACAGAAATTGTACTAATTTTAGTCTATCCTTAATTAGGTGAAAATGTAATCTTTCTTTCGTATTTAGAGTCTCAAATTATGCACACTTTACCTGTACATCACCAGCAGCAAATACACCGTCTACCGAAGTTTTAGCAGAGCCTTCCTCAACCAAAACATAGCCTGCAGCATCGAGATCCACTTGGCCTTCAAGCAATTGGCTATTCGGTGAATGACCAATGCCATAAAACAATCCTTTAGCTTCGATTACATTTTCTTCATTTGTATCGATTTTTCTGACCAAAACGCCCGACATTTGCCCCTTTGTGTTGCTGACAACATCCACGGTCTCTGTATTGTAGTGGACGGTGATGTTTGGATTGTTAAATACTCTGAAACATTCGCCATAATCAACCTGTTAAACAAACATTCACGGAGTTGAAAACTTAAAAACGTGTTTCATTGGTAATTTAACCGACCCGAAAAAACAGATTTTTTTTTTAGGAAAAACGCAAAAATAACGATGAAAAAGGAAACCTGATTGGTAGAAAACCCTTATGTCAAATGCAAGCTAAGTACCAATAAGTGAAAGACGGGCGATATGGGCGGTTTTCCACTCTTGGGGCGTGTTTGGTTTGTCAAACGAGATTGATGGATAGATGTAGTTGTGAATGAATGAAACTATTCATTGAGCTAGTGAAAAACTCAAAGTAGTTCAAAATCTCGGATAAAATAATCCTACCCCTTTGTGGGATAAGTTCACGGCTTCAGTCCGTTCATTATAGCAAAGGATTAAACATATATCACCCCTAATAACGCAAACTATACATGCCATTACTTCTGATATGCACACATGAAACAAGATAGCTAGTCAATAAACATCAAGATTCTTTCTTGATTTTGATATAACTAAAAACCGAACAACTTAAGAAGATACGATATGCAAAACGTATATTTTTACTCACCGATCTTGCATGGCTTTTGATGCTCTTAATTGATCCCTACGAACAAGCAAGTGAACATGTCGAGCATATTTAGTCAAGTATAAAGCTTCCTCTGTAGCTGTATCACCACCTCCAACAACAGCAAGGACCTGACCTTTGAACAATGGTGATGCACCATCACAAATTGCACAGGCACTAATCCCTCTACTCCAAAATTCATCTTCCCGAGGCAAACTCAGTCTCTTTGCAGTGGCTCCTGTGGCATAGATAATACTGTGGCATTTTACCTGAAAAAACGAGAAGAGTTTAGTAAATAATCAAATGATATTTTGTGAGTTCTGATATTATATGGACTCGAATGGCCCATGGTAAAGCCCTTTGAGGTTTTAAATATTACAAAGACACCGAGTACTGACAACTCGAAAATGGGGTGAAAATTGTAACCTTTTTTTACTGATACGGGTGAAATTCGTAATATTTTTTTCTTGAAAGAGTAAGTTATGGTAATTAATGGTAATTAATTATCTCCAACAACTACTACTTATGTAGATACTTTGCTGCTGTAAGAATTCAGATAACTTTCATGGACGTATCACCTTGCGTTCGCTACTTTGCACTGTAAAAGGTCTGTTTTTCACATCAACAAATTCTACATCTTCTTGATGTAATTCAGCTCCCCAACGCTCAGCTTGTTTTCGCATCCTGATAAAATAAACATATATAGTCAAGATTATGATCTTTTTTCAGTCAAAAATCGACATTTTACAAACTTTGATAATTGACACAATGAGACAAGGATTGTAATAAGCCATGTTGTATGGGACCAAATATGGCAAGTTTTCCTTACTAGTAAGTTTAAGTCAAATACCTATCCATTAAGTCTGGACCAGTTATTCCATCGGGAAAACCTGGGAAGTTTTCTACTTCAGTAGTGGTCATTAGTTGTCCCCCTGGAACACCACCTACTTGATATCCTTCAAACACTACGGGCTTCAAGTTGGCTCTTGCAGCGTATATTGCTGCTGTGTATCCTGCAGGCCCTGATCCTATTATTACAACATTTTCAATACCCTGAGCTGCAAAAGAGAAAAATTTCAGTGTTTGAACGAAATAAGCAAAAGAAAATGCTGTTCTAAAATCTTCCATACAAGTTGAGAGACAAATGATGAAATGTATATTACTCTCAATACTCAGTACAATTACCATCTCAAACTGTATGGACTCGTTTCAATAATTTCATGCATAAACAAAGTGATTGGTCGAAATTGATAATTAACAAGATGACGAATAAATGTAGCTTCAAAAGCAACTTTTTCTCCTAATTAAACACAAATCAAAATACATAACTAGTGATTATAACTAAATACTCTTGCTGTTTCATACGCCTTTCCTTCTTATAGCTCATAAAACTCTCGGGATGGCGTTGCTACTGACATTCCAAGTTCGAAATTTTCAATTAAACTAACCAAGTTCATCCGATTTTACAGCCATTCCGCTCATTCAAAGACATTAATATCATAAACCACATAATAAATTCAAATATCCTACAGTTTCACCATTGAATTGAAAAATAAAAAACAGATTAAGATACAAATATCACTAAGTCATAATTTTATTTTTCTAACACATGAACTAAATCCACTACCACACCAAAAAGATCACTTTTTTTTTTTTTTAACATTTTCTGTGCAAATTTACGCAAACACGTACAGCATGTGCATCTTAGCATCTACTAAAAAAATTCAGATACCTGAAGAGCTAGGCTGTTCTCCGGTAGAAGCTGCGGCGGAAGCGGCGACTCGGAACGCCGCACCAGAGAACCTTCGTTGAGCCAACCGAGCCGAAACGCCGGCTGTTTCATAACGGAGAACTCGCCGGCGGCTCAAACCGGCGTCGAGGAAGAATAAATTGGTGCGAGAAGGAAGGAGAGCGTTGGAGAGAGTGGAAGGAGACGCCATTGATGAGAGCATATGAGCTCAGAATACGCCGCCGTATCGGATTTGAGCTCCGGCTAGAGCAAAACGATGGCGTTTGTTATCAGTTGGGGGTGAGTAGTAAGAGTGAGTGCCATTGGTTTCGGACATTACGATATGATATATCTATCCTCTTAAACTCAAATTGGTCCAAACAAATATTTCACTCAAAAAAAAAAAGATTAATAGATAAAATAAATGAAATTGGAAAAATTTACATTCTTTATTTAATTTGAAAAAATATTAAAAAATAGAGTTATCTCTTTTTATATATATATTCTTATCATTTTTTAACTATGAAATGATTCAAATATATTAAAAAATGATTCATAATTAAAATGTTTCAAATCAAAAATTGCAAAAAAAATTCAAATACATACTTAGAGTTAGGTTTCGTCCTCCGAATGTATTCTTGAATTCTAGTTCGAAAAATACTTAAAAAATTATTTTTCTCGTTTAAAATATTTGTATTTCAGCTTTTAATTTTTGATCATTTTTCTTTTTCTTTTTATTTCTCTAACCAAATCCCAGATCCAAATATTAAGTGTTAATTTTATTAATTGACTCTTGAGTGTTGTTAATGGTTGTTAGGGGGCAAGTTTAGTGTTGTGCTCTTTGACTATTATTATTTGAAAGGGAGGCAAATTGTGTGTTTATAATCACTTGATTTTAGAAATTGTTAACCTTTTTTTAATTTTTTAAAATATTAAAAAAATTATGAAAATTTTAAATCATTAATTAACATGGGCTAAGACACTTTATAGTTATAATAAGATGTAAATTTACATCAAGTCCATTTTCTTTCAAAATCCAGTCCATCTCTTAGTAGGCTTATTTTTCACTCATGGCCCAATTATATCTTATCCAAATCCAGATTGGGTATTTATTAAATCAAGTGCCAAATATTTTAATGAGAAAATGTGAAATAAATTTCATGTGGGACCTCCATTGTTGGCCTAAATTTAATTCTTATCTTTAGAATTATATTAGTTTAGATGGTATTATATATTTTATTATAATAGTATATTTAAGCTGATAACTAATAATATTATACAAATCTATATGAATGTATTATTCTCTACTATTGTTTTTTATGTATAAAATAAAATATGCCGTGTGAAATGATGGTACTTTACATACACTTTACCAAAATAAAGATAAGACTTTTGATGAATTTTTAGTACTAATTAATTTGGATATAAAAATAGAGAATGAAAGTCAGTAAAGTTCAGCTGTACAATTGACTATAATATTAAGAACCTTCCAATACGTCCAATTTCATCTCTCTCCCGTTTGAGGAAAAAAATTGCACAAGTTAATCATTATGTTTGTGGAATAATGTCGAATTTAATTTATAACTTTAACTGATTTTTTTGAATTCGATCTGTTATAAAAAATTTCAGATAAAAACAATTTAATATCTATTTTTGATTACATAGTGAGAGAAAAGAAATTGTATGAAAAATTCGACTATATTATTTTGGATTTAATATATATTGAAAAATTATTAAAAAAAGTATTTAAATGCCAGTATCAAATAACATATCAAGTATTTCAGATTTAAAACTTTTATATAATGTCAAAAAGTTAAAGACTTTTAACTTAGCAAATTGAACTTTCAAATATGGAGACTTAAATATAATGGAGTAGTTAGTAAAAGCTGAGCAATCTTCATTGTGTTAATTCTTTCAAATATATAGTTCATTTTAATATATATATATTTTTTTATAGTAAAGTTCATTATAATTGGATAACATAGACTTTTTTATATTGATACGATTGAAAATTCGACTTTTAGTTCAAAATTAATAAAAATCTATCAATACTTAAATTCCCTTTTTAGGACTTGGTCCAAAACTCAAAATATATCTCAAATAAACGTTTTCGAATAATTTCTCGATTTGAGGTCCTAATTAACAAAATTACAATGATGCATATATAGTAAACTGTAAGTATATGACTTTTTTATCGATAGATAATACATATATGATTATTTTTACTGTACAAATGATTACGATTATTTCCAAACTCTTAAATTTTTGTTTGAAAAGGACTCGAAGTTCCTAATACCGACCTAAATAATCTAATTAATCATCGTCTTGATTCCAAAAGTCAACAAAAATCACTTGTAATATAAGTAAACACAAAACAACAACATTAAAGAATTATGGTGGAATTAAAATATTTTTAAAAACCCAATATTGAGATAAATTGTAGATAGAGGATTTGGCACGTTATATATTAATTATTGTAGAATAGGAATGTAGAAAGAATGGGAAAGACTCAGCACACCAAATTGATTTAAAAATAAATTAAATATTAGTTCTAAAGAAAATCCACAACAAGACAATTCTTTCCTCGACAATTTCCACGTAGCTAGGTTTTGACCTTAAAGTATTTTTTTATGTTTATTATATATAATTAAATAATAATTTATTAGAATGGTCAAGAATTAGCTACAATATGCTTAGCCAAAATCTCCATACGCACATTCAAAGAAATTATCCCTAGTTAATTTATATTATGAACAAGACACAACTAAAATAATATATTAGGACTATTAAAATATATTTTTCTTACATATGTGATTAATTTTGTAGAAAAGATGATGTGTTCTTTAGAAACACTTAATCCATTTTCTAGCAGGAAATTAATATTGAAAGGTAATCATTTACTAAATTCATTCAAATAAGTCAGCTCTAATAATATTTAATTAGCATATAAGAAAAGTTGTCACCATAAATTCCATATATATATATATATAATATTATACAATATATATAGAGTTCCAATCTATCCTAATACTACTTATTAAATTTGTATCACCAATTTCTCAACCCACTTTAATTTCGAAAATATTATTATTTATGAAACTTAATAAAAATCTCAATAATATATATATAGCAACTATTATTTGTAGGTTTAATGTAACTTCAAATGACACCATATTTCAGTAAGCACAATTTAGGTTAGAATGTGGAAATGCTCCAATTAATGTATTTTGACCAATTTTAAGGTTGAAAATCATCTAGACTCAAACTTCTAATTACTTCATGATATATATCTATATATATTCATAATATATATATATATATAGAGAGAGAGAGAGAGAGAGATGGGCCCTAGAGAAATTCTATAAGAAAATCACACAACTCTTCGTCATGTTTTCACACTTAACCAGTTTGTTTAGCATATATACACTTGCAATTATAACAAATTGGGAAAAATGCAAAAATACCCATGTGTTAATTCGAAAATGCAAAAAAACCCATGTATTAATGAAATAGGCTGAAAGACACCTTGTGTTCTTCAAAAGTATGCAAAAAATACCAATTCTGTTAAAGTTAACATGTTTGATGTTCACTCGCTGGTTCTGCAAAGATGGATGTTTTTTTATTGCTTTTCACATTTATTTATATATAGATTTGTCCATTTTACCCCTCATAAACTCTAAAAGGTAGGATGCATTACTTTTACTCAAAAATTATATTTTCTTATCTCATTTCTCTTCACTCTCTCTTTATAATTGTGTACCCACTTTATTCAACATTTAAGGTAATATTTTTTATATTATTATTATAATACTTTAATGTTTATTTTTAACATTATATTCGAGTAGTCAAACACTATTTTTTTAGATGCTAATTTTTTGAATTATATTGTTTTTTTACATTATCATTTTTCTTCCCTTATATTTTAGTACATTTTTTGTTTAATATTTTTTATTGCACCTCTTTTTTAGTGTAGGATGTCAACTAAATGCGACTAAAATATAAGACAACAAAATTGGTTACAAAACCGGGTTCGATAAACATTAGTCCCTCAGGAAAATTTATTGGAGTATATGAAAAGCGCAAGATTAGGATATGGGAAATTCCCGCGAAGGATTCTGACAATGTGGGTTACAAAAAAATCAGTTTGCATCATACAAAATCACTTACCACCTGGCTTTTCATCTGACGGAAAATGTGGTAGCAGCAGGTGATGTTACTGGAAGGATCTTAATATGGGGAGGTGTTGGGCGTAGAACATTTTCTAGTGGTAATAAGTTAATAAGTGGGGGACTAATAGAGGATGCAGAGGACAGGCCTGGAGTGAGGGATGATGATGGTGCTTCTTAATGTTTTTCAAACAATAAGAATTCATACTTTACCATCAAAACCAAATAGGAATCAAACATAATGCTTACTAAGAAAATTACAACAATATCAAACAATTTACAACTATTAATAAAAAACACACAACAAATACTTACAAAAAAATTGAAAAAGAAGCTTCTTCGAGTGTTAGGCTATGGTCGAAAGTGAAGCTTCAAGCATAAACAATGAAAATTTTGATGCAAAAATTTGATTTTGGTGGATTTGCTTAAAACCCTAGATTTGATTTCCTCCCCTTTTCTCTCTTTAGATAGATGAAAATTGAAGTTAGATTAAAAAACCTTTATTAATAAGAAGGGTATATTGGGCATTACAGGTTAAAAATTAACAGCGTTAAAAATATTTGACGGAAAGAGCACGCGGGTATTTTTTGCATACTTTTGAAGAACACAAGGTGTCTTTCAGCCTATTTCATTAATACATGGGTTTTTTTGCATTTTCGGATTAACACATGGGGTATTTTTGCATTTTTCCCTAACAAATTCTAATCTGGATTGTGTTTGACGCATCAAAGTTAGATCATATAAATAAATAAAGTAATTTAATAAATTAACAAATTATCATGTTAAAATATGTTTTTAAGTTCTAGCTAGGCTCAAAATTAAGTAGAAAGCGCAACATCAAAAAACTTGTTCTAATATATAGTTTTTACATCTTTTATTAATTATAGTAAAATTATATTATATGCTCTCATGCACATGGATAATTTTTAAAACACTGACTTTCATTTAATTTTTAAAATATTTATTCCTTGTTTGCTCTAACACATTATTGTATATATTCAATATTATCAAATTCGACCCAAACTAAAATATATATATATATAGAGAGAGAGAGAGAGAAAGGTGATGAAGGCACATATACATATATATATATATAGGTGTGAAATATATGATTGTTAGTTTAGTAAGAAGAGAAGAAAGAGAATTAGTGTTGTGATGAACAGTGGAGTCGTCTTGGGATTCTATTGTTGGGGTTGGGAGTTTCTAACTTCCCTTCTTCTCTTCTCCTCTTAGTTCTTATATTACACCCTCTCTCTCTCTCCTCTTTCTCTCTCTCTCTCCTCTTTCTGAAAACCCTAAAATATTACAGTCTCACAGATATATATATATATACACACATATATATACAGATATGGAGTACTGTGGAAGTGATGAAAAGGGTTTGCTGGAATACGTGCGTAAGGCTTCGCCGCCGCCGTTCTTGCTGAAAACGTATATGCTGATAGAAGATCCGGCGACGGATGAGGTGGTGTCGTGGAACGAAGACGGCACGGCGTTTGTGGTGTGGCAAGCGGCGGAGTTTGCTAGGGACTTGCTACCTACCCTTTTCAAGCATAGTAATTTCTCTAGCTTTGTTAGGCAACTCAACACTTATGTAAGTCTTTCATTTTCTTTCTTTCTGTCTTTTTTGTTATATTCAATATTCTTGTTCTATTTTTATTTTCTTTTGATGTTAGTTTAGGGGTGATAATCGAGTCGAGTCGAGCCGGATCGTGAGCTCAACGAGCTGTGTTAATAAATCAAATCGAGTTTAAGAAAATTTGAGCTCAGAGTGAGCCTAACAAGTCATATTCGAGCCCAAAAATGACTTATTCGAAAGCTTGAATAAAACATAATATATTTCTTATTTTTTGTCCATATATATATAATATGATTTATTTATCAAGATACATATATAATAATATTTCATAATATTAATGTATCAATAATATTATATTTAATATTTATTAGAAATGTATTTAGTAGTATATATCAATACAAAATTAATAACATCTCATAACATAATTTTTTTTTATTTTGTGTTTGAATTTAAAAAAATGACCAAACTTAACTCACATACATCTCGATATTAATTTATGATATCTTCCCTTTGAGAGGGAAAAGAGAGCTCATAATGATTAAATACATAGGGAAAAAAGGTGTGATTAATTAAGAAAAGAAATAAAGAGAGGAAGGTGGAGTAATCTTTTCATGATTTTTAAAAGATTTTTTTGTAATACATATGTAATTGAGTTTTTGTGGTAGTTCTATATATAGACGTGTCCAATCATGATCCATATTAGATAGCAAAACGCCCATTTTAGACAAATTTATACAAACTCTTTTTTATATTTAATTAAACACAATGATATGTATTATATAAAATCACAATGGCCTAATATATCATGATCACAACCACCAATATATAGAAACTCTTATTGGTGTGTTTATGTTGTTTTCTTAGTGTACTAATTATTTTGTCATTCCATATGATTGACTAATGGAGATCATCAATGTCATAAGCAATACCAGATTAATCTACACTATCTATCAAGTGCTATAACATCATTATTTTTATGACATATATCTTAATTATTCCTTACTAAAATGATAATTACTCTACTTTTAATCAAACTTCTTGAAAATTTTCCTTAAATTTTTGTCGGGCACATACTTTCGTTCAACGTACACATGTCACATATTCATGCAAGTAAAAATAATTTATTCAACAAAATATTTTGCTACAATATTGCATTGAATGCTTTAAGATTTACATTATTATTTTTTAAGTGATGATTATAGTTCACATTTTGTTCATTTTTTTTGAAATATGATAAAAATTTGCATCTAATAAATATATTTAACATTATAACCGTAATTTATGTTTAGTATAATAAAAAAAATATTCTGCAATATCAAGTACTGGTGAAAAATTATTGAAAAATAAAGACTGGTATATAACATTTTATCTTTTTTTATACAATATATTGTTGATGTAGCATGATCTTAACTTATATATGGTCCAGTGTTATCTTTAACAAATTAACAATCTTAACTTGTACTTTTTTTCTCCTTTTATATGTTTAGGGTTTTCGCAAAGTGGCGACAAACCGGTGGGAATTCAGCAACGACATGTTTCGAAAAGGCGAGAGAGATCAACTATGCGACATCCGTCGAAGAAAGGCTTGGTCCAACAAATCACAACCTAATGTACAACTCCGTGAAGCACGAAAAGATCAATCGGATAACGAAGATCAACGGTCATCATCGACTTCATCATCGGAATTCACAACCCTCGTTGATGAGAATAAGAGGCTCAAACAAGAAAACGGGGTCTTAAATTCGGAGCTTTCGATTATGAAGAAGAAATGTAAGGATCTTCTTGATTTGGTAGCCATTTATGGAGGAAATTCAGATAAACAAGAAGAAGAAAAGAATGATGGGCCAAAGCTTTTTGGTGTAAGATTGGAAGTTAAGGGTCATGAGATAGAGAAGAAGAGAAAAAGGGATGAGATTAGTGAGAGTGCTAGGGTTATTTTGTCACAATCATGCAAATAATTTATTAATATTCTATAAAAGTATAGGGTAAAAGTGAAATTAAATTAAAAGGATGCAGTTCAAAAATATGTGGCTGCAGTTTATATAGAATTAGATCAATACAGTGCAAAATGTTTGTGTAAAAGAGCTGTGAAGAGACAGTTTAATAAATGTTATATGGATTATCATAAAATTAATATTATTATCTCTATCTAGCAATTTTGATTCTTATAAGTGATTAGTGAAAAAAAAAAAAAAAAATGCCCGATTGGAGACGAACGATTAAAGTTCGCTCTAATCTGGTTCACTAACATAATAAACCAAACATATTTGATAAGCTTGAGCTCGACTCGAATGAATTAAAATACTATAAAAGCTCATTGAAAAGATCAAACTGCTCAAATTGCCTCGTAGAAAGCTATGTTAAGGCTCGAAATTGATTTCTAACAAAGAGAAAAATTGAATAATTCTTAATTATTTAATGTTTTTGTGCAGAATTTTGACTCTATACGAATTTATATTCAATTAATTCAATAAGTCAAAAGACTCAAAATTCTATCTTGTTCCAAGTGTAACGTGTTTGCTCGTGAATTTTCATTCCATTTTCTTATAGAATAGTAAATTAATTTCTTAATTAATCCATAAATATTTCTGTGGAAAAAGATTTATTTGATAAGATCAAATCGAATTTGACATTTGGAGTTTGAGATTGAGTATTTTGTTTGAAGCCATTCCTAAAGTCAATTACTTTTAGGTAAAGCAAACTTTATTTATTTGAGATTGATACAAAATTGACTTTCTAGAATTAAGAGATGTGAATATTACCAAAACCAAGATAATTTAATTAACATAAAAGTCATTTTCGTTCATTCGTAGAATTTTCTTACAATCTGACACATCTTGAAATATTTTAGTATAGAAGTTTGAGTCAAAAAAAAGGTAAGAATAGAAATTAGTTGTGGAATGGAATTTTGTAAGAACAATTATGGTTGCATTAATTTGTCTCACCAACCAACAAAGAAAAATTCCATACATACAAATGAACCTCAAATCCTTTATTTACCCATCTTTTCTAGTTTTCGTGTATTAATATTGGCATTTTCAATTAAACTAATACAAATCATCTACGTGGTAATTATCATATGCATTTAGTAGATTTAGGTGCAATATTATTGAAAAGAAAATAAATTGGAAAAAGGGCATGTGTCTCTTATTTAGAATATAAGATCGATTATCTCGTGTTTGTACATGAAAAATTAGTTCAATCTAATCACCACAATTCCACCAATACACTAGAAAATCAATTTTGATCCCCATTGAACTAAGTATCACAAATGGACCATGTTCTAACTTTGACACAATAATGAAAAGTTAGATACTTGACATTAGAGTACTTTAAAGGTTGTAAATCCTATGAATTCAAGCAAGTTTAACGACTTCTAAAGAAAAGGTTCATAATAGGCACTTTATTTTTTGTCCAAAGAGGATAGCAACATACTTATAGACTAAGGTTGCTACTCCTATAAGTTGGTCAATATTGAACAAAAGACCTCAAAGCAAAAGCTTCCCACTAATTGATTTACTGTCATGGTTGAATGGTGGAAGTCTCACCCACTTCCATAGTCGAGCTTAGCCAAACCCGATATGGAGCCATCCCTAATACAAATATATACACACATATACATATACATATATATATATATGCACACACATGATTCATAAAAGAAACTGCAACCTCCCACATCAAACTAAAGACTCGTATAAGTGGGCCAATTGCCATTGTATATCTATCTATATATATATATATATATGTATGTATGTACGGTACTGTTATTTACAATGACTAATATTAACCGTAGCCTGCAACATTAAAAATTATCGGAAAAGTAGCAGACTATTTCCAAAGGTGGGGGTGGTGGGATCTATATTTATCTCATGGATTAGTAGCAAAATGGTTGAAAATTGTCTCGAGTGTAGATTGACTAATGCTATACTCCGATATACCAAGTGTATTCCTGCAAAAGGTACATTTTCACAACAATATTTAATAGTTAACCAAGAGGATTAAAGGTAAATAAAAGAAGTAAATATTTTTACCGGTTCCTTTCCATGTGACCAAAAACATCAGCAAGTGATAGGTCTTCGTCATATGGCAGCTGCAATAGACATTAAATCAAATCCCTCCAAGTTAAAATTCAGGATACATAAACTCGCATAAATATTGGGATGCAATTACATTTGCTGGAAGGGTTCACATTAATTTTAATAGTCGAAAAATTAACTGAAAATGGTAAACAAAGGACTTTAAAGTTCAGAATAATTGAAAAGCATTCAAACAGACTTAGATCGATCATTTTCGAGCATCAAAGAAGTATTACCTGATATTTAACACTTAACCCATCACAACTTTGATATGTTGAACCCGGAAAGGAAGATTGTATGAATGAATCAACTGCTGAAAACTTTTCTTTGGTTAACCACCACTCTGAAAATACCCGCAGTTGAATACCACCTAAAATAGATATCGAGAATAACATAAGATATGATAAGAAATTCTTTAAACAATAATTAAGTAAGCCTAAAGTTTGTATATAGCATTCGTTTTATCGGTTTTGCACCTGTCTAACTACATTAAACCTCAAACAAATTCAAAATTCTGAAGCTATATCTAAAGTCAATTACTATGTGCCTCCCGAGGGTATTGGTCCACACAGGGTTTTGATTTTCTCTTTTTTGGCCGTTATCCGGAGGAGAAAAATGGACAACATACACTATTGGGCAGAAAAATGGGCTGTGAGGGTCTAACACAGCTATGTCAGTGGTAATTTATCAAATATCAGAGGTTTTTGGCAATTACCCAATAGGTGGGGTTGTGCATGTAATTATCCCTTGTATATTTTTCAAAACAAAAATTATCTTAATATTGATTTCTTCTATCACATGAACCACTTGCCTCATTCTCGTGTGTGTGTGTGTGTGCATGTATGAAGGTGATATGGGGATTGGTAAGTTGACATACCATCACGATACAACTGCTCAGATAACTGTTCGCCGAATAGCCAACGAGCATCACTATTTCCAGATACAAGAGCCTCCACTCTTTCTTCATTTCCTAGCCATCGCCCAATAGCTACAATCATCTCATTTGATAAGCTGATCTCTGCTGCAGTGGAGTCAGTGCCCCCTATGCAAATCTCGAGTTCATTTACTATGCTTCGTGGATTAGAAGGAACGTCAAAGAATTTTTCTTGAATTATTTGGCACATGTTATCTAAGTCCACAAAGCTAACTTCAGTGGGTTTAACCTGAAGAGGAAAAGGTTAAAAATAAAAAATAAATTAAATTTTTTGATGACTTCCGCATTTCACGTTCAAAATCTTAACAAAAAAGGGAGATGAAATAATTGTCGTAAACTAAAAGAGGAGATCTCGGTAATTTCAAAAGGAGGGGTATAGACGTAATTGTACAAATTTCCCAAGGAGGCTGCCCATGTAAATATTACCTCTAGCTCGAGGTGATTGCCAAATCTATTTTTCAGATGTTGCGGACTCCCAATGCATCTTAGCTTGCCTCCAACCTACATACGAAATGCAATGAAGAGAATAAGAATAACGGTTTCTATAATTCAGAGAGAATTACAATCACAGTAAATGCCTAACGAATTTACCATTATCCCGATTCTTGTGCAAAGGGCTTGAGCTTCATTCATACTATGGGTGGTTAGAATAACAGCTGTCTTTCCTCTTCGGGTCGATATACGTGATATGACTTCCCACATGAATCTTTTCGCAATAGGATCCATTCCTAAGTATCATGGCACAACACGTACTTAATAAAATATAAGAACCCAAAAATGGTACACATTTGTAAACATAAAGGTCTCAAAATATTCGAAATGCTTCGTCACTCTCCAACTCTACTTTCCCGCTCCATGGATGCTATATTATGGTCATCATTTCACTTAATGATAGACAGCATTCCGGCTCAATCCAATTGGGCGCATTGCCCAACGTGGTCACATTAATTAAATCAATCTTTATGAAGATAAAGTTGGACTCTAGCATTTGCATGCCACGGGACAAAAGTTTTACGCCACAATTGTTGTGAGTTGAAAGTTTCTAAGCTCAGTAGAAAAGTCGAAACCAATATGGATTAGAATGGAAAGGGGTATAGTAGAGATCTATACCAGTAGATGGCTCGTCAAGAATGACAAGGGGAGGATCGCCTATCATTGCAATTGCAACAGATAATTTACGTTTGTTTCCCCCACTTAATGCATATGATGGCTTATCGGCATGCTTCAACAAGTCAAACTCCACTAGTTTCTCCGTTACGACCTGTATCCATCACTAGCATCAATCAGTCATCCTGTGATAACATACCCACAAAAAGTAGATAAACAAAAGTATTCATTTAACAGCCAATACTTTGACTGACGGAATTCGCAAAATAGTGAGATATAAAGATTGCGAGGAAAAAAATAAGTATAAATTACATAGATCCTCACACATGCGCTACCTTCGTGAGACCCTAATTACGAAAAACACCCTGGATCTGAGAAATTACCATAAATGTTGATATGAATAGAAATATATTACAGTTTCACCCCCTTTTTCTAGTTTTCATGATTTGACAGGGTATTTTGATGATTAGCATAACTTCAGGAAACTCATTGCCATTACTTAATAAGTGACAGATTATGCATGTAAATATCCCAAAAGCAGCAAAATAAAATAGGTGTTCCCACAAAAGACAAAAAAAGCTGTTCAAGGACCGCTTACACGTTCAAGTTCGTAATCCTGTACTCCTTTTATTCTTGCGTAGAGATCAAGGTGTTCCCGGACAGTGACGAATTCAAGCAGAGCATCAAATTGAGGACAATACCCAATCTAACAGCAAAAAAATTTAATGAAATAAATCTGCCATACGTCATTTTATGAACTTTGATAATTATTCACGTTATAAGAACAAGAAAACATACATGCCGACGAGCAGCCTTTGGGTTTGATCTTATATCTTTACCAAATATATACGCAGTTCCATCACTGGGGCGTTCTTCTCCTGCAGTTGACAAATAATTCTTTATATACCAAAAATAAAATATGTGGTATTTATGTTAGGCATGGTCATTGTTTTTGAACAAATGAAAACAAAAACAAGCCAAAGGAGAATTAATGCACATTCATATATCATTTGATAGCCCAACTCTGAACAATATTTATTTAGACTAAAATGGATGTCAAAATATGGTAATCGGCTATATTTATTTTTTGTTAACAAAATTATAAGTAATTCTCGGTGAAATATAATGGCAGTGAAAACATAACAAACAGTTTTACCGGACAACATTGATAAAGTTGTTGTTTTTCCTGCTCCATTAGTTCCTAAAAAACCAAAACACTCTCCTTCTTGTACCGAGAAAGTCAATGAATTAACAGCAATTTTTGAACCAAGCTGCGTTCCTCCTGGATACACCTGAAGCAGAAAAGTAGAATTTATAATCGACTGAATTAAAAATTTAGTACACAACTGTGAATATTGTAATATGTTGAGTACCTTTCTAAGATTACGCAGGTAGACAATTGCATTACCAACTCCGCCTGATAGTACCCTGTTTCTTTCTGTTTGTACATCAATATCCTCTTCAAGATTGCGAATATCTCCCGAGGATGGTTTAAGAAGAGGTTCTAAAGAGCTACTAGGATTTCCATTAAATATTTCTTTTATTCTTATCCATAAGTCAGAGGCCGTTGCAAAATTTATCCTTTGAGGAAGCAAAACTTCAAGAGCAAGTGTCAATACAAAGTAAATTATGCCCTACACGAGGTGAAAGAAGTTATAGTAAGTAATCAATCATTGAATGTTTTTCTCAAACACCACTTTACCTGATTAATGTATTTTTCTTATTTGAAAATTCTTTACATTTTTGTATTTAGTTGGAAAAAATAAGAGGGTATAAAACTAAACAAACAATACTTAGCGGTATAGTAACATAATGAGCAATATACACATCAACCAGCTGATACAGGTAAATATATGCCACTCCTTAATCAGCCAATTTAAACAAATAATATTATGAGACATTTAATTGAGATGTTCGCGATCAAAGTAGGCATAGAAAACAATGAAATTAAATTGATTCCTGGGAATAGAGAAGCACCTCAGCAGCCAAATAGCATATGGAGGCCCCAGTGACATTCCAGTCAAAAACTCTATCACCGCCCTTTTTCATCCCCTGGCGCAGAAGAGCCAACGAAGCTAATCCATCAGCGAAGCAAAATCCCGGTGACAATCTGAAGAAGTTCTGAAAAATATTTTCATTTGTTAGATGAATATATATGCATGCGCAAGAAAATATGTGAAAATAATTGAAATGGCAAATATTCAAACCTTGAGAAGAGAATTTGTGTGAGTTGTTGACTTTATAAGCCCCATTATGAAAGATATAACCATAAGTATGAGCCCCGTGAAAAAATGTACCAAGAGAACAACGTTCTGTGGACACATAAAAAATTTCAGCATTTGGAGCAATAAAAAGAAAAAGTTAATTAGACAGACACCCTTGCTCAGATCCTAACTGCGAAAACACCACAAGGTTTGAGAAATTACCAAAGCTTACCCTATTGACCAAATTATTTTACATATTCACCCTGTGTCAGGAAAGCAGATTATAATTTCCACCACTGTTATCCAAGTTGTTAGGTTCCAAGTTGTTAGGATCGGATAGGATTGCCTTGGTAATTTGAAAAACGTCAGAGCACTCATGGTAATTACACAATTAGTGAGGGGGTATGAATGTAATTATCCAAACAAAAGTCCTAAAAGTTCAACATTATCCGTACCTGTGCCATGCTATGTTCGGAAAAGAAAAAAGTGAGGCAATAAGTAGATGATGCTATTGATAATCCATATCCAAGGAACATGAGGACAGTAGGGAAGAACGAGTTCCTCCCGATGAACTGATCTATGTCTGCATAATAATAAATTATTTAAAAAAGTTAAGGGGTCAAAAGAAGAATTTTTAGTTTAAGAAGCTTTTTAAATCGAGGTAATGATAACTTGACACAAGAAAAATTAGTCCTGTGATTGTATTGCAGAAACAAACATATAATTTGTATTGTACTATTGTTCAATGAAACTTTTTATCACTGTATGATATATAGTTTCTAGTGAATTCGCAATGAAGGCAGTAAAAGCCCATACTATAAGAAAATTTATGGCCCCTACAATATAACTTAGAAAGTGATGGCAAAAAGTCCAAGAACGTACCAAATATGCAAAAGAGGCAGATTGCAATCGATGAAGGAAATAAGAAACTGATGAAGTCCCAAACATAGGTGGAAGCCCAATATGACAGTACGGATACCTAAAGGGACAGAAATAGAAAACATAAAGATTGCCAACTCAGGGAACCTTGAAAGAAGTCAAGAAAGTATAACTTGAAAAGGAAAAAAAATCATACCCCACTAATAAGCTGTTGATGCTTAACTTTTACTTCACGTTCCTGCATCAAGAAGAGGTATTCCTCAGATGGACAAACTTGAAATGGTTTAAAATTAGAAAAACAATTAGAAGAATTGGATCATATCCCTCATGACATACTACCCACTACGGCACAACCCAAGTGAGGTTGCAGGCCATTATATTATACACGGTGATTTCAACATTTCACTTTGTGAGATCAACATATTTTTATCCTATGGATCACAAGCCACTTGATTAGTCCTACAAGGGTAGAAAGAAATTTCCCCCAAGTAAAAGATGATCTTGCTAGCAAAATCTTAACCAAGTACCAAATGAAGAGGTTTTCTTCTGTCACAGATAAAACTTCGACATTTTACCTTTACGATAGCCACCGCGAATGAAGCAGGGATGAAAGAAAAGGCCATAGTAACAACAACAGCAACTTTGAAGGCATCCAGATCCTACACATAATACTCAGAAATAAAATGGAAACCAGATGCCAAATAATGTGCAGTTCACAAGGCACAGTCAATGGATGGAAGTTACAGAAAACCAAAAACTGAAATTGAATGGCTTATGATAATTCAGAACATACATGGCGTTGCTGAAGCTGACTTTTTGTCATGGGCAAAGGGTGATTACGCGTTTGAATTGTCATATTCTCATTGAGAGTAGCAAGTCTTAGAATTGCTGAATTAATCACATTTATATAAGTTGGAGCAGCATGCTGACAAGAACTGTTGTGAAGAATGGTATAACCTAGACTCCCATCCTCACTTTGTTTATCCATCACAACCGCTCCGTACCTGTACATTGACGAGCATAGGAATATTTTTTTTAAAAGGAAAGAAAATTACATGCAAATATTTGAATGTAAATAAATTTGATAACTTGAGAAATATATTACTAGATTACTGTAACCCATCTTTGTTTATAGCAAGAGAAGGTAAAAGATGAGAAATAACAATGACCATGTGAATAGAGCTTAAAGCACCTTGACTGATAGGATTCGTTATAGCTAGACATGAGATATTCACTCATGGAAAGTAGAATGGGGCCCAAAGTTGGCCCTGCAGCTTCAACAGCATCATCAAATGCTTTCCTCGAATCAGGAAACTTATAAGTTGTTGGTTTAAATCTTTGAATCCAGCCTCCATGCACATGCTCAGAAACCTGTGGAATTCAAAGCACTTGATATGGGGGAACTTTTTATATAGAGAATAGGGTAAGCTATAGACATCCTGCATGAAACGCTAATTATGATAAACAACCTGATGTTTGAAAATAACAATAACTTCCCCGTCAGTAAAAGCAAATTACATTTCATAAAAACAGTTGCCAAAATCTGACAGGGGTGTCTGATAATTTGCAAAACCTAAGGGGGATCATAGTAGTTAGTAATTACATAATAATTGAGGGGGTGTGCATATAATTATACAGAGGAAACAAGTAAAATTAAGAAGTTCAGAAAAAAACCTCTTTCGCAATTTGCAAGGATAGATCAAACGGAATTGGACCACCTCCACCTCCACCGGTTAATAGAGGATTAAAATGTGAGGTAGTGAAGGTAATTGACTGCTGGTTTGGATGTGGCTTAATATTGATGAAAAGAAGACCAAGAAACAAGAAGATTGTCGGGATTAGCAGCTGAAAGACAATCATTTTCTGATCTCGCCGAGCCGAGACTGCTCTCTTTATCAACAGCGCTTTTGAATGTTTCCAAAAAGTTGTCCTTGAGAGCATACAAGAACAACAGCACTGCAAACTAAGGAACTTTATAACATTAAGTGTGGTTGCCAGAAATAGACTACTGGCCTTTCCCATCATAGTGAATATAAAGCCAATAACTTCGATATAATTTCTGAAGACTTTTGAGAAATAGAACTTTTCTGAAGCATTATTTTGATTAGCATCCGAATATGATGTAATCTGAGGCATCTCATCTTTAAGGCACTCAGTTTCATCAAAATCACCTCCTGCAACTCTCAGGAATACTTCTTCCAGAGTTGTGACAGAAATACCATAACTCTCGATGCCAAGAAAAGAACTGTCCTCAATGCTAGGATTTGATCTTTGCATGCAACGCTCTATTTCCCGAAACATGCTTTCAAAGGATGGCGAGGATGCAAGAGGGAGCTTGAATGAAATTTCATTACCTACCTGCAAAGACACAAATTTGAGCATAATGCCACAGTGATGCTTATAACTGCATTTCTTATGGGAATATCTAGTCGACATCTGTCGTAAAAAGAAACTCATTTCTCAGGATTATTATAAATTCAAAAAACGATACTCAGATCAGATGAATAAGTAACTGATGACACAAGTCCAGAAGAATACCTCGCTGACACATGTTGCTGATGGTATGTGACTGTAAACGATATCAGCTGCTGGAGAGGCAGTTGGAGTAGTCTGAAGATTAACATTAAAGAGAAAAGGGGACATTAAACGAAAAGCTAAAAAGACTAAATTTCATAGATACCCCCATGTACATCCTAATTACGAAAAACAACAAAAAATTGGAGACACTACCGTAACTTCCCCTAACAGTAAAAGCATATTACACTTTAAATACACCCGTCTTTAGAGTTGTAAGGATTTGACACCTGTCGGGGTGTTTTGGTAATCGGCAGAACTTCCACGGCCTCGTGGTAATTACTCAATAGGTGATAATTACTCAATAAGTGATGGGGTGTGAATACTGCATGCATTATAGCAAGTAAAAATTGTAACATGAGTGAACTCAGCTATTGCATACCTTCACCAGAGTAAGAGTATAACCAACACCATACTGCTGCTTTAGGAAGAAGGAACTGTAGGTATACATAAAAACAGATTATGATATGAAGGGCAGATAACATAAAAATCAGCTTTGTGCATCAAATTTTCTTTTCTTCCCTTGTTCTTTTCTTCTATTTTTTTCCCTTGTGTTTCTCATGGGAAAGGGGCTTTTATATGACTTTTTTGCTCTCCGGCATATAGTTCAACATTTATAGACTATTTAAATTTAATCATAAAAACAATATATATGTGAGTAGGAAGTACCTTCCACAGCACTTTAGAGAACCATTAGCCATGATAGCTATACGATCTCCTAATGCGTCCGCCTCGTCCATAGAGTGCGTAGTTAGCAATATTATTCTTCCCTTTTTTATTCTTTTGATTAGCTGCCATGTCAATCTCATAGAGTATGGATCCATTCCACTTGTGGGTTCATCAAGGATAATGACCTGTGTTATGTAAAAATTATATAAGTAGGATTTCTTAGAAAGAATAAGAAATTCTTGTTCACCAAAATACACTGACCTTGCTGTTTCCTATTAGTGCAATTCCTAGGGATAATTTCCTCCTCATTCCTCCAGAAAGAGCACTCACGAATGTATTAAACTTGTCTGCCAAACCTACCTAATGGAAGATTTTTTGCACGAAAATCTCTCAAAAAATAATGTTTGTCGACGACACTTCGACTAAATTATAACGAAGAGAAATATGCTTGGGGAGGAACATTTACTCCTATAAACCCATTATGGCTATTCAGAACCATATTCTTTGTAGTTTGTTGTTTAACTTTTGATAATTTCATCCTTATTAAAAAAAGATCAATATTTAAAACAGCATAGAAAATAGAACAACAAGAACAAGTTAATGAAACTTACTTCTTCGGCCATTTGAATTACAACATTTTCCAAGCAATCTTCATTGACTCCCTTTATATTAGCAAATATTTCTAAATGCTCCTTTACCTGGGAAAAGCAAATGGAAAGAAAGTAATTCTCACTTATACATAAGTTCAAAAATAATATAAAGAAGGGACAGGAATTATTTTGCAGATTGAAAAATGATTCCAGGGAGAAATTGCTCTTCTTGAACGAAGATCAAAGAATATATTCCCAGAAAAAAACATCAAATAGTATTCAAATTATGGTTGGCTTGGGGACAATAAGATGAATATTTGACGAGTCTGTTATAGCAATGGAATACATATGAAAATGATAACAACATGATGTTTAATGAGAAAAAAAATAGAACGAAGGAAAAGTCAAAAACAATGAAAAGGAAAACAAACTTAAATAATGTAGAACTGAAATCTAAAGGCATAATGAAGCTAAGAGCATTGTATTTGGGAAACTAGGCGTGAAAACGAAAAAAATGGGTCAAAATTTAGAAGGAAAATAGTTAGGTTGAGAGAAACTCTGCTTACTGTTAATTCTGGAAAAAGAATGTCATATTGTGGACAAACACCCAAACTTTGGCGTATTTCATCCTGCAAAGCCAACATAGTAGTAGTTTAAGTATCCAACCAACAAATTATCCCTCCTGTATTTACACGAGTACTAGTAAAATTTAATTGAACTATTGATTACATAACTGATTCAAGCTTTCAATTTATTTTTTCTCTTAGAAATAAATTTATATAAGGAAGAATGACATATTACAAGGAAGAGGACAAGCGTTCCTCAGAAAGAGGACATATTACAAGGAAGAATGACATATTACAAGGAAGAGGACAAGCGTTCCTCAGAAACACTAGAAATTAGTCATCAACTTTTCCAAGAGATGCACAGTTACTAGTACATGGGCTATTCTTTGATGTATTTAGGCTTGTATTGTGCATTCTGTCTGTTTGAAAAATTATTGTCTTAAGCAGAAATCTTACAGCCAGGTGAATTTGGTTACCTAAAGTCACCATTATATAAAGTATATATAACAATTTTACCATGTCTGTTAAGATGTTCTTCCCAAAAACTAATGCATCTCCAGAAGTAGGACGAACAAGGCCAACAAGCATGGACATCGTTGTGCTTTTACCAGCTCCATTATGTCCTATATATTATTTAATTTAGGTCAATTACCACAATTATAAATTAATTATAGAACCCAATAAATAAAATAAAAGATATGCGCAATGGTGCTGCTTTTGCGTTCTTCAGAACATATTTATGTATTTGAGATATAGAAGGAAAAGAAAATGATAAGGCAAATTCTTAACACTTGTGCTTAAATTATGGTTACACAAGATTAATTTGATCAAGGCAAAATATGAATTAAATAAGCAACTACAATACTGGAAACAGAATTATGTCAAAGAAAGCAAAACAAAGACGAGGTTACCTAGAAGAGCGAGAATTTGATTTTCATACAATGTCAACTGCAATTTATTAACAGCACAGCACCTAGCCTTTTTCGAGTTGTACACCTTGTGCAAATTTCGAATCTGAATACATCTGGAAAATAAAGTAGAATAGACTAGTTGAGTAAAAAAGATTATATATATATATATATTCATGTTAAGTAACAAGCAAACTTTGGATTCAGTCATAGCATATTCACCGTCCATCAAGCTCTTGTTGTTTCATTTCTAAGCTTGTTGCTTCCACAGCTGGTTTATATGCATCTCTTTGAAAAATGCAAGAACTTTCCTCCACATCACTACCAATTAAATTAACCAGTGAACTGGAAGAAAATTCTTCGCTTGTTTTCTTTTTTCCCCAAAGGTACTTAAAGAATGAAAAATTCCAAGGATGGCGGACCCGATTTTCCTTATGGAGGACCTGGCCTCATAGTAGCTTAACATCATACTATAATTAAGTGAAAAACAAAAATTGCAAATTATAAGTAGAGAAAAATGTACCTTATCTAAATATAGACCGACGGCGCCATATAGGAAAGTGTCGAGCAACATCATTAAAAGACAGAACATAAAGCAAAAGCCAGACGAGTCCTGTAATAACATTTTACTTGAAACTGCTTGGAGCTGAAGATAACTGTACAATTTAATGGAAAACATACCCGCCAAATGTTGCTCCAGCGAAGTCCAACATGAGCACGTTCATAATCAGCAAAGTTAATTGATCCCAATGCAAATGCTGTGGGTGAAAGAAATGATGCCAAGATCTTAAGTAGCCTACATGAATACATAAATGAGATGACTTACACACCATACATACACATTATGATTTTATAATGTATTACCTCTGTCCCAAATTTATATCCCCTTTTTATAGAAAGCCAAGCTTTTTAATCTTTGAACTAAATAAATCGTAATTGCTTTTGGCAATTTTAATAGGGTAATTGTCCCATTTTAATATGATCAAAAAATTTAGGTTTTGCAATTTGGTTGTATTTAATTTTACTGAAAAAAATGATTCATCAATTTACTTATTATTGCACTAAAAGAAATTTGTGTTTACCGGATATTTCATAATTATGGGACTGGGGAGTATAATATGCTCTTGCCATAGAATACTTACATAGAAACAGACTCGTCGTCTACAGAATAATAAGGGAAGAAGGCTGCAAGAAAAGAAAGCGTTCCAACAGCCACTGCAGTTCTTGCCCGTGTGAAGAATGTCGAGATCAGAAATGATAGCGTTATTGAGCTCAGTCCAAAAAAGAAGAAGTACACAAACACCAGAGTCTTGTCACTATACTTAAAAAGGGTTTGCATCGTGCAGAGAGTGATGATTAAAGACGAAACGGCAAACTGTCAAAGTAAAAAAGAAAAGAAAAGCATTCAGAGACTCCATGAAACATTAGATGAGCAATAAGTCCAGTGGAAACAAACATGGTCCCACAAAGCAACTTCCAAAGTATGTTGGCAAAAATAGTGAACTTGATCGAGTTTATGGAGGGGGAAAGCAGATTTGACTGTAGCACAATTTGTGCAACACTTCATATGTAACATGTACATATGTGTGACAAGTGTATCATGGGTGGTTAGGCTGTAGAGGGAGAAATGTTAGTTATATCTTTACAACCTAACTACTTGTGCTTGCACATCTGTTCGTGTAATAAAAAATGTTGCATAATCATTTTACAGGAAATCTGAACCGAACAGAAAATATAGCACTAACTAGCAAACATCACAGTCAAGAACAGATATAAGAATGAGAAAATATCATGCCATGTAATAGAAATATTTTTACTCCCAATATATGATGTAACTCACACCTGCATTGCATATGTTAATAACCATGACAGATTAAACATATTGTCTTTCAGACCCATCATGTAGAGACCTTCCTTGATCTTCTGTTCCTGTAGTTTTTAATAACTAATATCAATAGGTATAAAAAGGTTACAGGAAAGAAGAAAAAACAAATTCCTCGAAATGTAATGCATTACCTTTTCAAAAACAGAATAACTAATCAGTCGAGAGACTGGATAGAGAAATCCCAGCAAGTACCTGTTTAATAATCGATAAAATATTTAAAAGCAATAATCCATAGAAACACGAATTATTAGCCAAATAATATGTTGAGTGAAACAAATTTCTATATAAATACATACAGCACTCCCATGACTCTCTTGACAATCGACTGGAACTCATCATCTGTGTATTCACGAGTTGGAAAAGGGGCAAGTCTTATAGTAGAAGGGCTAAATTTAGTCCAGGGTATCTCAGCTCGGGCGACTACCTCCCTGGTGTTTGAGCTTGTCATGCGTTGTTGTGAAGCAAATATAATGAATGAATCGATTACTTGTTGAAGCTGAAGCAAATATTATGTAAATAAATATGAGAAGCAGCAGCAAAGTTAAACAAGTTTTCTTCAATTTATACATTTAAACTAAGAAAACTGGAACTTATCCCAAGGATCAAGTGTTCATATTCTTTCAATATCATTGGCAATCAAAAAAATGTACAATTAAGATGAACAATGGAACAGAATTCTTTTGAAGATTAATAAGACAAATGGGATAATTTTTTCCTCATCCACAGTGGACGCCAGTTAATTATACAATGATCAATACAAAGACCAGATCAAAGAAGCCAATCATACAAGGCTTCAGCTTGATTTCTTACCACTAGTAAGTACTATTGTACTAATCACTAAATATTTTTATCAGCTATACAAAGGTCACCAAAATACTTTATCAAAAGTACGTAATTACGAAGAAAATTCTACTGATCAAAAGAATTAGAAAGTAAATATCCTTCCTTTTTTATAAGTGTGTCAATGAAAAGAATACAACCACTAACCCGATTTCGAAATAATTGGGGTTGCACCATGTCTAGAATTATGTATAAATGAATAAGTTTAGCCTTCTACACAGTAATGCATATTTTGAATTGCAGAAAGAATATATAATTCCTCAAAAACTATAGAAGGATAACGGGACCATACAGTTAAAAATCCACTGAAGCCATACTGCATTATCGGTATTATGTTCACACCTAGATCCAAGTCATTTAGAAAAGGACCATTCACATCCATGATGGATTTAACATTAGGGAATCCCGTAAAAGCCCATGTGTGGTTCAAGCGTATACTATAATCAAACAACCGAGGGCCTTGATAATGAAACACAATTGCTCCCTTGATTTTTGGGTTCGTGAAATTCCTACAAACAGCGAAAAATTAATATAAGTTCTCTCTTATCATACTCCAAGACTATTCAAACCAAAACATCATAATACAACCTAGTTTATACACTGTTATCTTGTGCACTTGACACAAGAACTAAAGAAAGTACAAAAGAAAATGAATAAAACTAGAACTTACTTTACTTCATCGTAAGCACCATAAAGATCCGAATTTATGTATGTCTCAAACTCTTCTTCATCTTTGTAAACTTTTGCAGTCAGCTGGATTATATTGAAGTATAACAATTACCAGAAAGAAAAATTATAAATTTATTGATATGATGTGATAAAAGTAGAAACCAGAAAATGAACATGATTGCTACAAACCAAACAGCAATTCGGAGTATGAAAGAAGTTAAAGACAACAAGAGAGAGAGAGAGATAGAAAGTATTAGTGCATACCTTTAGGAGCGGAAATTTTATAGACAGTACATTGATCATCATTCGTGTCTCACTTGTATCCGGTGCAAATGCCAAGTACTCACCCTTGGAATATAATAATTCCAGAATTTGGTTAAAAGGCGGAGACTTGTCACTTTTTCCCACTTCCACAAGCATCTCCTTTCTAATATATCTGCACAGGACTTCTTTATATGTCAGTGACATAGATAATTCACTTTTCAATTTGATTATAAGTATAAAGAGTTCACAATGTATTTCTCTCTCGACTTCCACACTTGCAACCTTCAATTCGGTCGCAAAAATAAGTCATAGAAGGAAAGGGGACATACGGCTGTGGAGGGTGTAGTTGTGTATCAACTCTCGTCCTTACAGCTATAAGCAACAACATAACAACAGTCGGAAGTAAAATCTGCACAATCAAATGAAAATAATTGAAAGGGTTTAATTCTTAATTAATTACAATATTATATAGCTACAACATCATTGAAATGACACGAGAACATATTTGCCCCTAAAACAACCTCGAAATATTAAATTTGGCCATACAGCATTAACAATGCTCAACTTAATCCACGCAGAGGTCCAGAAACAAAGACAGGAAGACAAACTTAGAATACCGTCTAGGATGGAATTATATGAGTACACATATATCAGCAATATAATAACTTAGTAATGGTTATCAAGATTACCAGAAGTATTATGTACCTTAGATACAAAAATTCAAAATCTGATCATTTCAAGAAAACAGAAAATTAAGCCTCATTAATTTCAATTATCCAATTTGAATTGGAACATTCAAAAAATACTTGATCAAATAAAAATACTACTGATTTTAACAATACTTGCATAAATCACATAAAACGAAAAATAAAATATCTCATTAAACCAAAACCTAGGACATTCCGAATCGCATATCAACAAGAATTATAGCCCCAAATTTCCATAAAGATTAGAAAATTCAACCAGAATCAAACATGCAAGACCAAAATACACTGTATATTAGCACATCGAATGTGCGCGTGTATATATTATATATATACATACATAATCACACACAGTAGAGAGTGTATCTGTGTGTGTAAAAAGTAAAGATTAAAAACCTCAGCGCAAGTGACGAAAGGGTGACGAATCTTGAGAAGCCAGTTCTTGCGAAGCATAGCTTTCAACTGTCTTGTTGAATTCCTCCTCGTATTCTCTTTATCTCTCTTGATCTCCATGGCTGAAATTCAGAGAAAACTAAAGCTCTTTACCAAGAAAGAACGAGAAAATCTAAAAGCAGAAAATCAATATAAGCACTGATTCTCTCTCTCTCTCTCTCAATATATATAATATATATATATATATTTGTAAACGTTATTATAAATTAATTTATGACATATCTTCCAAGTACTAATTATTGAATGTATATACTATATAGTATGCACCCACTTTGGCAATTTAATGAATTGACTATTTTAGATTTTAGCATCAAGTATTTACTATTTGGTAAGTTGAGGTCCCAAAATATTAGATTTGATATTATAAAATTTCGATTTGTCGGTTTTTAGTGTAGTTTCTTTTGTTGAACTCAGAGTTTTTCATCAAAGATATTAATTAATTATAAATTGACATGTATTTTATAATTGAAATACAATTTTAAGTTTTCTACTATTTTTAGTGAAAAAATAAAAAATTAAGTTAAATATGATAAATTAGTAATTGGATGTTAAAAATTAAAACGATTTTATAACTAGCTTGAGTTTTTTTTTGATGACAAGGGAACCCGCAGCCGCTACCGTTAGGTGCGCACTGGGTAAACCCCGCTCTTGTGCAATAGCCTGCAAACCAGGCAAGAGAGGTAAACCAGCCAGGCATTCCCTCATCAGGATTCGAACCCGTGACCAAGGCCACAACATTCAATGCCCTTACCAACTCTACCGGGGGTTGCCCCCTATAACTAGCTTGAGTTAGTTATATATGTGAGTTATTATGAGTATGGGTGTAAATGAATCGAGGGCGTTTATTTTTCAACTTGAATTAGAAGATTGGAAATAATTTGAAAAGAAAATTTTGAATATTATATTCTGAAGTCGAATTGATAAATAGATCTTCGTTCAGCTTGTTTAGCTTACATATCAAATTAAATTATTTAAACTCACATTTTTATATAAGATTTAAACACCAACTCTTAATTGATCAATTTATTAAAAAATGATTAAAAATGTCACCATATTGTGCTCTGACTCCATTAATAATTATTTTATAAAATATTTTTTTTTTAACTCGAACATTTGGTAAAATTTGTTTGCACTCGAAATATGAATGTTTATCTTGTGAATATTAAATCATGGGAATTAGACAACATGAAAGCTTTGCTCCACCGACCGTACCTTCTCTGCTTTATGATATTAATAATATTTAAATCCGAATGTTATTTAAAAATTATGTACTTGTTTTGTTGTGCAAATTTAAAAATAAAATCAATAAGACTTAGGAATATACATCCATATATTAATATCAATTTAATAATATATATTGCGGCGAATAATAGTCCAGTGCATGTTTGGGCGGCTCACCATGTCACAATCAGTTTTCAGTTTATAAATAAAAAGAATGATAAATATCTTCACAGGTTATATATATATTATATTATTGTGTATAAAGAAAATGAATAAAATGTGGAGTTATTAAGTCATATTGGGCCAAAATATATGATATATGTCATATTGGGTCTGTTGAATCTAATTTAGCATAGAATAACCCGTATTCTGGGATACTCGTTTATCCTGCGTGGGGCCCAAAGTATAGTTGGTCACTGTTGGTGGGCCTAATACAGATAATAAACTTACCACTTTTGTGAGCCCACTATAGTGCAATGGGCCTACATGTCACTAAGCCTAACCTATTCATGCTTTTTCCAAAATTTATTTATTTGTATGATTGAAATTATTATTATGTCCTTCTTATAGTCACAAAAGTGAAAGAAAAAAAAAAAAAAAAAACTTGAAGTAACTTGTATTGTGCGCAATGTTAATATCAAGTAAGCATCTTAAAAAGTACTAATGGGGTCCATTTTACATTTAGTACTAATTCATTTATATTTTCTTTAATGATTTTTGATACATTTGAAATTACTTGAGGGTGTGTATGGATTGAGTGATTTGAAATTCATAGATTTCAAATTTATCGACAAATTCATTTAAGTTCGTTTGGATGATGATGGATTTTAAATTACTCGTCATTCATTTTGAGCTCTTTTCTCCACAACTACGGTGGATTTCAAATGACTCGATCCAAACACACCCTTAATAGATTAGTACATATTCTTTGGGCCAGACCCAGATAGTTAGGTGTTGGTCCATGAAAACAGTGGCCCAATAATATTAAAATCTTCGAGAATCATTTAATTGGGCCAAAATCAAGGGCAGCCCATTTAGCGGCCCAATTGGCTCGCTCGCTCTGATACATCATTTACACACTCAGAAGAAGAAGGGAAGAAGATCAAACGCTTTTGCATTTCAGCTTATTAAAGGTACTATTTATTTTTGTTCTTCTTCAGTTTTGTGTTTGTTTGTTTGTTTGTGTTAGATTCAAATGGGATTATGAATTTGCGTTTCGCGATTATGGAGAGAATGATTGTAGTAAAGAATGTCTTGTTCTTATTTTGTATGCCATGTGCTTGATGAAATGCTTACTTGACCGTGTGAGTATAAGTAGTGATGCAAATGAGTTGAGTTGATTCAAACAAAGTCGTTGCTCAAGCATTTTTGAATTATTATCGAGTTTCAAAGTTTGTGTTTGAGCTCGGTTTGATTAGTATTCGAGCCGAGCTCTCAAAGGAACTTTAATCGAAACGAACAAAGAGTCAAAGCTCGACAATTTAGACTTTTTTCACATATTTTATTTTTTTAATCGAGTCGAGTTTGAGCTGACGAGTTTCAAAATTATGATCACACAAAAGGTTGTTGAAACTTGGTTTGATATGTTTACAAAATGTGTTAGAAGGAGCTTTTACCAAACAATCTCGAGTCGAATATAGAGTAATTTGGTTCATTTTCATCCCTATGTATAATGAACTATATTTTATGCACCATTATTCACAAGCTTTGAATTCCAGGTGGTAATTTTGTGAACTGCAATTTGCTTTTCAATCATGATTGCGAGAATCCACTGCCGCAACAAATTCAGCTCTGGATTTATGGTTCTAGGAAGATTGTTTAGTTCAGGAGAAATGATGCAAGATCCTTCTGAAATAGCAAAAAGGGTTTGTAAAATTATGATCTCATGTCCCAAATTAGGCCTTGATATTGCCCTTGATCAGAGTGGCATCCGAGTTTCCGATGATGTTGTTGAAAAAGTCCTCGAAAAATTCGAAAATGCTGGAATGCTTGCTCACCGTTTCTTTGAATGGGCTGGTAACCAACGACATTATGTGCATAGTGTTAAAGCCTACCATATCATGATCGAGTCTTTGGCGAAAATAAGGCAATATGAGATAATGTGGGATCTCGTGAATAGTATGAGGACCAAAGGAATGCTGAACATTGAGACCTTTTGTATTATCATGAGGAAGTATGCAAGGGCGCAGAAAGTGGATGAAGCGGTGTATACGTTTAACGTAATGAAGAAATACGACGTGGCTCCAAATTTGGCCGCGTTTAATGGGCTATTGAGTGCTCTATGCAAGTCGAAGAATATTAGAAAGGCTCAGGAGATTTTTGATACGATGAAAAACCAATATGTTCCCGATTCGAAAACGTATAGCATTTTGCTCGAAGGATGGGGACGGGTTCCTAATTTGCCAAAAGCTAAGGAAATTTTTAAAGAAATGGTTGACTCGGGTTGTAATCCCGATATTGTGACGTATGGGATTATGGTTGACATTCTATGCAAGGCAGGAAGAACAGATGAAGCTGTTGAAGTTATTTCCGAGATGGAATTTAGTGGTTGTCAGCCCACATCTTTTATTTATAGTGTTTTGGTGCATACGTATGGGATCGAAAATAGAATTGAGGATGCTATTGATACGTTCCTTCAAATGGAGAGAAACGGGGTTAAGCCTGATGTGGCTGTATATAACGCCTTAATTAGCGCTTTCTGTAAAGTGAATAAGTTCAAAAACGCGTATAAAGTTGTAGACGAGATGGATAAGAAGGGGGTCCCACCCAATTCACGAACTTGTAACATTCTTATAAATGGCTTGATTGGTCGTGAGGAGACTGACGAGGCTTATAAGGTGTTTAAAAGGATGAGTAAAGTTTGTGAGCCAGATGGAGATACGTATACAATGATGATTAAGATGTTTTGTGAGAGAGATGAACTTGAGATAGCTCTAAAGGTTTGGAAGTATATGGAGAAAAAGCAGTTTGCTCCGAGTATGCACACGTTTTCTGCAATTATTAATGGATTATGTGAGAAAGGTGATGTGTCTAAGGCTTGTGTTTTAATGGAGGAGATGATGGAAAGAGGAATACGCCCGGGAAGGCATACCTTTGGAAAGCTTAGAAAGCTACTTTTGAAGGAAGGTAGAGAGGATGTGCTCGGGTTTTTGCAGGAAAAAATGAACCTTTTGGTTAAGGAGCCTTTGTGTGATTGAGATTAGGGGTGGCAAAATGGGTCTGGAACCATGGTTCCAACCGAATTAAACTAGTTTGGGTTGGGTTGGTTCCTAAGAAATTATTTTTGGTTCCAACTTGGTTCTAAGTTGGGTCCAACTAATTTCAAGTTAGGCCCAAACAGCTTGCCAATAATCTGAATTATAAAAAACAAAATATAAGGTATTAACTCGGGTTGGGCTTGGTTCCCTTTCGGGTTGACTTTGGTCTGTTTTGGGGTTTTGGGTTGAATTGGTTCCACCTTAAAACCATTAAAGAACCCAACCTATTTAAGAACCGAACCGCTGGAACCAACCCAAATCCAACCCGACCCACCCGATTGCCACCTCTAATTCAGATTATACATAATAAGTTGAACAAGACTATCCCGTTTCTTGATTCGTTTCGTGGGCATTTATTGTTAGCACTATCCTTTGGCTCGAGAAAACAGGGGAATGTAAATGACTGAGGATTTACAGCTCCACCTCAGTCGACCCAATGGTAAGCATTTGATACGAAGATATTCAATCCGCTACACGGAAATATTAACTTCTGATATTACACAAGCTAATTAATCTCTTTTTCCTAATAATGTGTTCTTTTATGGTTACTTTTGCTGAGTTTTACATGCTGCCATCTTTTCATTATGTCCCTAACCTATCAAGAATCAATCTGATATGAACTATGCATTTTGGGATTTCACATTTCTTTTTTGCTTTAATTCCAATGCTCTTTTCGTTGAATTCTGATTGGTAATATGTGGTGAAAATTGTGTGCATGGGATATCTTACATTTCCATTCTTTCTGCAGAGACAGCTCCAAAACTCAGAAACATTATACATTCGAACAATTTCAGCAAGAAAGTGCAATTGTAAGAGAATTCGCTGTTCGGTTTGGAACTGTACAAAACGATATCATTATTTCACTTTATATAACATCATAAGCCCTCTTTGTTTCTCGCCAAGCCAAGTTTTCAATGAACTTTCGAAGGGTCCGTTCCGTTGAGGAAAGGAGTATTTGCTCGTCGAGAAAGGGTTATGACTTGTATGTTTGTAGCCAAATGCTCTTCTTTTTTCTCTTAAACACTATAAGTGAAGAAAATATATCTTTTTGTAACAAGGTATACTACGAGTAGTTTTGGTTTTATATTTAGAAAATGTTAATTAAGTATTTTTGTCGATTTATTTGCAAATGTTGTAAAAATATGATATATTAGAAATTATTTAGCTCTTAGAAAATAACTAAGAAAATGTATCTCTTACACATTTATATATATATAATATATATGTATAATTTAAATTATTTTTGTCTGTCAAATAGGAAGCATTAGATCGGATCTCAAGTAGTCCGACCCATTTCATCTCTTTATCCCCTCAAAAGCAGCAGCATGATATCGCATTCACAAAAATAGCGCCTTTTGTATAAATCTTCAAACACACAGAGAGGGCTCTCCATTATCTCAGCCGCCGCCGGAGGTGCAAATCTCATTCTCCGATATACAAAATCTCATCTCATACACTACGCCCCATGAACACAAACATTTTCCAAATGCATTAAAAACATGATTCCATTATGCAGAAGCTTTACCAATCTACAGTCTTCCGTTCAATCAAACCCCAACACTACTTCAACCCAGCCGCCACTTTCACTTCTTCAATCTCCGACATCGAAAACTCCACCGTTTCGAACGAAGTCATCGCACTTATTAACTCGGTACACTCATTAACGCCCGCATTAAAAAAATTAGCCCCTTTTATCAATCGCGAGGTTGTGATTTCAGTTCTCCAATCCCAATCCAAGTTGAAGGACAAAGACCCTAGAATTTGCTTCCGATTCTTCATCTGGGCAGCTGATAGAGCTCGTTTTCGAAGTGGAGTTTCGCATAATGTAATAGTTGACATGTTGTTGAGAAGTGAAAATGGGGATGAGAATTTGTTTGATTTGTATTGGAGTGTTCTTGATGAGTTACGGGATGAGAAGGTGCCCGTTTCAGCTGATGCTTTTGTGGTCTTGATTTTGGGTTATTGGAGGTTGAGAAAAGCTGAAAAGGCTGTGGAGACTTTTGGGAAAATGACGGATTATGCGTGTAAGCCTAATTTAGCTGCTTACAATGTGATATTGCATGTTTTGGTTAAGAAGGATGTGATTTTGTTGGCAATGGCGGTTTATAATATGATGTTGAAGTCAAATTGTAGGATGGGTTGTGATACTTTTAGTGTTTTGATTGATGGGTTGTGCAAGAGTGGGATGACTCAGGATGCGCTGACCTTGTTTGATGAAATGACTGAGAGAGGGATTTTGCCTAATAGGATTACTTACACGGTGATCATGTCGGGTTTGTGCAAGGCGAAGAGGACGCATGACGCTCATAGGCTGTTTAATTTGATGAAGAGTAGTGGGTGTAGTCCGGATTCTGCTACGTACAACGCTTTGCTTGATGGGTTCTGTAAGTCTGGCCAGATTGATGAGGCCTTCATGCTTTTCAAATCGTTTAGAGATGATGGGTATAATATTGGTATACGCGGTTTTAGTTGTGTGATTGATGGTTTGATAAGAGCCAAGAGGCTTAGTGAGGCAGAGGAACTGTTTCAGAAGGTTTTTGATGTCGGTTTAGAACCTGATCTTGTTTTGTATTCGATTATGATTCGTGGGTTAAGTGAAGCGGGAAGGATGGAAGAGGCAATGGATATGTTTAGGAGTATGATTGAAAAAGGTGTCACACCGGACACTCAATGTTATAATATGTTAATCAAAGGGTTTTGTAGCGTCGGACTTTTAAACCAAGCTCAATCTCTTAAACTAGAGATTTCTGAAAACAATCAGTTTCCAGACACTTGCACTTACACTATTTTAATATGTGGTTTGTGCAGAAACGGTCTACTAGGCGAGGCTCAGCAGATTTTCGATGACATGGAAAAACATGGCTGTTCACCTTCTGCCGTGACGTTTAACGCCTTAATCGATGGCCTATGTAAAGCTGGTAAGCTTGAAGAAGCTCATTTAATGCTTTACAAAATGGAAATAGGAAAAAACCCATCATTGTTTCTTAGGCTTTCTCAAGGCTCCGATCGAGTACTTGATAGCGCAAGTCTACAAAAATTAGTGGAAAATTTGGTGAACTCGGGTTTAATTCATAAAGCATATAATCTTCTAATGAAGCTTGCTGATTGTGGGGTTGTTCCAAATATTAGAACGTATAATACTTTAATTAACGGAATGTGCAAGGCGGGGCAAGTTAATGGTGGGCTTAAGCTCTTTGAGGAGCTTCAATTAAAAGGGCATGTACCCGATTCGGTAACATATGCGACCCTAATAGACGGGCTTCAAAGGGTAGATAGAGAAGGTGACGCGTATAAACTCTTTGAACAAATGACTGAAAATGGATGTAAACCAAGCTCATCCGTGTATAAAACACTCATGACTTGGTCTTGTAGAAGGAATAAGATTTCAATTGCTTTTAGCCTATGGTTGAAATATCTTAGAAATGTAGCGGGACGGGAAATCGAAGCATTAAAATTACCCGAGGAATATTTTGGAAAAGGTGAGTTTGAGAAGGCTGTTAGAAGCTTACTTGAATTGGACATAAAATTGAAAGATTTCGATTCGGGCCCTTATAATATTTGGCTAGTTGGATTGTGTCAGGCTGATAGATTAGACGAGGCGATAAAGACATTTTCCGTTTTAGAGGAGTTTAATGTTGTAGTATCGGCCGCTGGATGTGTTAAGTTGATTGATGCACTTTGTTCAAAAGGACAACTCAACAAAGCAGTTGAAATTTTTCTATACACAATGGAGAAAGGTTACAGGTTAGTGCCTCGAATTTGTAATGGTTTACTTGAAGTTGTTCTTCGTTCGAAAGATAGATCGTTACTTGCTTTTGAACTTGTTGACAAAATGAAAGGTGTGGGTTATGATCTTAATTCATATCTTCATCATAGTACGAAATTACTTTTACGTGATTGTTATAGCGCGAGGGAAATTGAGAATGTATCGTCTGGATAGATATAAGGTTTCACCTTTCTTGAAATGTTGTACAATTTTGAGCTTTGTAATTTGCATTTGATGGAGTTAACTCAGACCTTATAATGTTACTTAGGCTACAAAAAAGGAGTGAGAAGTAGAAATTTCTGCATCCATCCTCAGTTTTGTAACTTATACATTCTCGAGTCGTGTAAAGACGAATAAGGGCATAGATTGTTACGGTTTTTTCAATGTTTTTTGAAGTTATTTTTCGACTCAGTTGTGAATATGCCGTATATTGTGATAGCTGAAGATTTATGGTGCTTTTATTTGCTTTTCGAAAACCCAAATTGATTCTAAGTTTCAACTTTATGAAATTATTGTGCAATGAAGGAATGGTTTCATTTTCTGAAAGAATATATGACATAATGTTCAATTGCATACATATACAGTTGGACACATTATCTTATAGATACATTTTTTCAATGTATACTGAAGAAATGCATTGTAGTTGTGAACTATCAGAGCCATTTATGTCTTTTTATTAACATAATAATTTCTCAAACCTCAAAATTTTATTCATAAGTAATGGTTAATGAGTCAATTTGATTTAATAACAATCAGAACGAGCTTTGTTTTGATTTTTTGAACCCAAAATCAAGTTTTTATCTATTACTATCATTGAAATTGAATAAAAATCACGAATAAGCACATTACAATACATTCCCTTTGAAGTATGTATAAATAATCAAAGATAGTTTCTGTTACAAAATTCATCAAGACAATTTTCCTTGTAAATATTCAAACCCAACACAGATCAACTTGATTTATGTCCTTTCTTACCACTTCTTTTCTGCTTCAAAGATTTGGATATATGCTTGTTTCCTTCATCATTCTTCTTCATTATCGTTCTACCCGTGACCTTTCGACCAGAAATCTCCTTCGTAAAGTTTAGATTTTTCTTCGACTTACCCTTTTGCAAGTCACCATTATCTGAAGGATTTTGGGCTCTTTCACCATTCTGGTTTTTATCCCTCTTCCTTTTCAAAGGTCTCACAGGGGATCTATCTTCTTTCGATGAATTGGCAGTTTCGCCACGTTTCCTCTTATGCTGCCTGAATAATAGCACAATTATTATCATTAAGAATAGTAATAACTAATAAGCTGAGAGACAAAACTTGAGGATTTAAGTTTGATAAAGAACATACTCTGTAAGAGACGAATCAGGAAGTTCTGCTATAGAGCCTTCGTTTCCAACTTCTTTAGCACTTGTCTTGCCATGACGGTTCTGCGCCAATAAATAAGTAATGTAAACACAATTGGCTTTTCAAATTTTAATAAGAATCTGAAGTAGGGGACATCGACTATTTAAAAATTCTCCATAACTTGTAACTTCGGTTAAGTAGTAATCAGTTGTCGAGTAATCACCATGAGTTCTAAAGTTATACAAATTAACAAGACACCTATCACATTCTGACAACTTGAAAAAACATGGGGTTAAATAGTAAACTGTCTTTACTGGAAGGGTGCATGTGTAATATGTTCTTTTACTGATAGGGAAATTACGCTAATTTCTCAAATTTCGTGCTGCTTTTCATAGTTAGGTCTCAGACAAGTGGGTGTCTATGTAATTTACCCATAATAAAACTATTATTGAATCAAAACAATATTGCAGATATATAACCTCCATGTCAACAAAGGTCTTAAGTAACCTCCATATATAATGAAATGGAAACATATATGTGGGCCAAACACATTACATAACTACAAATTGTCTGAACAAATAGTTTTCAGATATATATCATCAAGTCTACGATCGAAACTAGGTAGCAGTCGTTAAGAAAAAGGAGAAAAAACAAGTACCGCTATGACACCCTGCATAAAGTCCTTGTATTTCTCGGGCGCAAGCACCTTAACTGCAGCAGGGCCACACTTTCTTATCAAGATCTCCAAGATCACAATTATCTGTAGTAAAATAAAAAATGGAGTCTCAAAACACTCAGAAGAAAATGAAACAAGAGAGTGGTGTAATTAGTTAGTGTAGACA
This sequence comes from Verbascum thapsus, assembly GCA_963669365.1. Lineage (NCBI taxonomy): Eukaryota > Viridiplantae > Streptophyta > Magnoliopsida > Lamiales > Scrophulariaceae > Verbascum > Verbascum thapsus. The sequence continues at coordinate 25,397,293 of OY770106.1, forward strand.
GTATAACAATATTAAGATACCTTAGTTCTGAAATGATGACGAGACACAGATGACCAGCGAATAATTCCATCGATGATGTCTGGAAGAAGATGTTGCACATCATGTGGTTTAAGACATGAAACCAATACTTTCACAAAACCCAAAACGGCCTGTTCAATTTAGATCAATCACCCTCATTAGCATAATGGGAAAAAAATTAGTGAAGACAAATGAAGGCCCCTGAACTCACTTTTATAATCTCGACTGATTTGCTGTGCAGCAACTCCAGAACAGAGGGTACTACATCAGGCTTTTTAATGCAAAGATCAGGATCACTGTAAACTAAAACTGAAAGGGCCGACACAACTCCACTCTTTATATGGGGAGATGAGTCAGAAAGATATCCTGTAATCTGGACATAAAACATTATTATAAGAACTTACTTCCTTAATGTTACACTTCTGTAAGCATGACGGCCAAGGTAATTCAATAGAAAATTTTAGCTACATCAAATTGTAAACAGGCGAATAATAAGGTATATGATAAGAATATATTATATGTATATGTTATAATATGGTTGACAGAGTCCGAAGAAAATGAAAAAAATATTTGTTTTGAAAATCTAAGTTGAAGGGTTGTTTAGTCCATACACAATGTTTTAATTTCTCTCTTTTTTTGTAGTAGGGGTAACCGTAACATGAACACTTTACTGTTCGGGAGATAAATTGGCGGTCAGTGTCTAGTAGGGTCTCATGGTAATTCAACCAATCTCGATTTTTTTGGTAATTGATCAATTAATGAAGGGGTTGTTTTGTAATATCCCTAAGATAAATATTTACTATAAACTTAGAAAGGCACCATAACTTTTGCCATAAATACAATGTAGCAGAGCAAACAAATAAAAATTCTCCAGATTTTCATGCAGTATTTTCTAAATGAGACAATTGTAAGCATGACAGGTTGGTGCACTCAGATGGCATAAAGGTAAGTCAATACAAAATTAAGATCCATCAAATTGTGATGACTAAAAATATGATATATAATAAGATAAAAAGAAGTTGGGAGCTCATTTTACACCATAAAAAACAGCATAACAATAAAGATTCTGAACATGCAGGCATAACGATAAGAACAGTTCACAGTCATAGCAGAGGTAATTTTTCATTGTTTTATGGTAATTATCAGAAGATCAGCTAAGAAAACATCCAAAGGCTGTGTGAGATCTGGAGAATGTAAGGTTTGTAAAATATATGTGGGGCGATAGAATAGAAGTTACCATGCTAAGGAATTTGTGATAGAGCCCATCACGAGAAGAATCAGAAGAGTTTCGCAATTTGGAACTTATCTCATGTAAAGCATCATAAGCTGCTTTCCTGCCTTCTTCATTGGACTGAAGTTGAAATAACAGTTAGGTATGAGTAACAATAATTATTACCATGGACGAATGACTAAAATTCAAACATTAAATAGGTCCTCCAATTTAAATGCATTTCAAAATATGATTTAATATAATTTTCAAGTTATAACAATCTGCAAAGTGAAACTACTGTGGCTATAATTAAGAAATGTTAAGTTCTAAAGCACAACGATGATTTTTAATCATGCTCATGATTACCATAGAAATTGAGCAAATAATTGCATGATAAGAATTAGGAAGACGTTCTTACATCTTTTAACGTGAGAATAATCTCATTCAGAATGAGGAAAACCTTTGTGTTCTCCTCATCCACATCACTCTGCACAACAGTGAAATCTATTTAGATTCAAATAAAGCATTAAAAATGAAAACAATAAGGCTGAGTACAGAGATCCCTAAACAAGTTAAGCCAAGAATAAGATCAAACATATAGAATAGCAAGCTACCATTAATGCATGAATCAATAAGGTTCGCAAACAGGCAAAACGACTTCTAAGCAACGTGATATTGGCTGACGACTTAATCCCAGTCAACAAATCCATCACCACAGCAAATTGTGAAGAGCAGAACCAAGAATATTTCTGCACAAAGAAAGAGTAGCATAAACACAACTGAAACATTTTTTCTTTAACAGAAAGGGAAAACTACACATAGACCCTCTAACTTGTTGTGTAATTATCCAAACTCCCTCCTTATCGAAAATTACCATGACACCCCTTGTCAATTAATATTAACTTTTTCTAGACTAATATTTGACCCGTAAAATATTAACCCTTATGTGACCCATAAAAATTTAACTCCCCCCTCACTTATTTAACCCAGATGTGTACCCAGAAGGTGTTGTGATAAGTAATAAGTGAGGGGATGTTTTTGTAGTTGCACCAAAAGTTTGGGGGGGAGGTTGTGAGTAATTTTCCCAAGAAAGTTACAAATAAAAGATTAAAACAAAAACCTCAAGTATTCTGCTGAGAGTTTGATACGCTTCCATCTGGCTGGTCTCATCATTCACCTATAAACCAACACAGAGACAGTCATAACATCATCATCAACAAAAATTTGTAAATGTGCACTATGAATATAAGCAAACCTGTAAAGCACTCATAATAACAGAAAAGACTAGAGTAACCAGATCATCGCCACATCCTTCAACAACGCAAGATGCAAGATCCAGTATTAGACACCTTTCACCAAGAAAGTCATTGTAAATTATGTATTCATCATCATAATTGCAAGTACTACAGAAACGTTTTATTCTCTTGCACAGTTGGAATCGTAAGTGCAGATATATAATACGGCATGACAACAAGAAAGATAATAAGTGGAAATATCCGTTGCATCAGCCATTTACTCAAAGAAGGAACCTTCTTCTATTACCTATTTGCATCTGTTCCAGCTGAAATTGCTCGGCTCTCTTCTCCTTTGACTTTAGTCTCAGACTCCAGTTTCTCATGTTCACCGATATCATCTAGAAGCTGAAATTTCTCAAGCGAAGAAATGAAGATCTGCTTTGTTACTGAAGAATCACTGATAGACATCAAACAGCCGATTGCACCCTAAACATAAAAAATAAACGGAAATTAGAAAACAACAACATTTTAATATTCGCATATCACTAGTAAACTTCTTCAGGAGAAACTAAGCAAATAGTCGTAAAGGAAGGTTACCAGGAAACAATTGGTAGAAACAACACATCAAACTAATACGTATTGATATATACATTACTTTCTTTTCTGACTTCGGATGCTTAGATAAACTTAAGGAAAAATTATCAAAAAACACCCCAAACAAAACCTTAATATTCAAAAAATGATAATATTTTCAATCCAAAAGCCGCATTTCATCAACTTTTTATTCCAAAAAAAATACAGTTAGTGTTAATAAATTATGGACATAATTGCCCTTAGTCTTCTAAATTAAAACTTAATTAATTACAGTTTTCTAAAGAGATTTACTTATTAAAAACTTTATATTGACAATTGATACTAATATGATTTTAAATTTAAAGTTTCAATTTTTTTTTAATCTTATTACAAAAATTGAAAAATGTATTTACAGATAGTTACCATATTAAAATAAAAACATAAATTGTATAAAATATTTTAAATATTTTATATTACAAAATACAATCTATAGAGTACGGTTCAACATTTGAAAATTCTTAAACATATTTTGGACATAAAAAAAGTCAACTGTTATTAAATGAAAGGTATTTAGTCAAAAAAACAGTTAATTCTAACTTTGGATTTTTTTTGAATGAAAAGATTGTAGATATAAAAATTTATTTGAGGGGAATTTTAGTAATTTTCATGGAGTTAATGTATGGGAACGGTAAGAATATTAATATACTTTACAACAAATAAATAAACGATGGCAACCTTTAGATGTTTCCGCATCTCTGGCGAGCTCTCAAATAAGACGTTAGTTAGAGCCTGAAGCAACTCTTTGGAGCAAGATGACAAAGCCTTCAAATTTTCTGTTGCAATCTCTCTCGAGTAAACGGATCTTGTTTTAAGATCTATTGGGAACTCATTAACAGATTCTGCCCTTTGAACTTCCATCAACTCTAAAGATTCCTGATCGGAGGTTAGCGCACTTTTATTTTGATTTACTAGTTCCTACATGAGAAAACACATCATCCAGTAAGACTTTGAGCAAGGCGACCATATCTATTCAAATAGAGAAAGAGTTACAAAATTAGAAACATACCTGTAAAGCAATTGTGATATTCTCAAGTATAAAGGAGTCTTTTTTGAGAAAAGGGATTAAAGTTTTGGCTAAAGCTTCAAAACTCTGATGAGTATCACTTGGTTGGCGACAAAAGGCAGGCAACAATCCCCAACATCCATGGGCGTAAGCTTGCAGATCTTGCCGAATTACGGACTTTTTAACTGAAAAGAAACCCAAATTTAAATTCCAGATACAGAGTAAATCTCGGTTAAAGAAGACTTAATCATATGAGTGACGCTATTTAGATTAAGTAGATTTTCATGTGTTAATGAAAGTATATCATGAAGCTTGAAGAAATTTCGTCTTTATTAGTAAGTACCTTTACAAGATGCCTGCTCAATGGATTCAGCCAGAGGTACAATATGCTCCATGAAGAATTGCAATGATGATCCAACAATATTTTTCTCTAAAATAGGTAGCAACCAAATATTTGAACAAGAATAATCTTTGGCATTGAGGGTCAAAGGGAGCAAAGAGAGTAATTTCTCTGGTCCCATGACAGCAACAGCAGACCCAATGGAGTCCTGAAGCTGCAATATGGATAGAATAAGATACATCACGATAGTCAATATTACAAAGAGGGAAAAACACACCCATGAATACTCACATGTTTAATTTTGGAAGCATTGGCAGAAGTCTTATTCATCATATCAGCAAGTTTAAGAAGTGTATGCTTCATAAAGATGCCTGCGCTATCACCTACGGACACGAATGAGTTCGGAAAAAAATTAAAAGATTGACAAAACAATAATTAAACAGCATGTGAAGCAGAAAATTGATTCAATTGATGATTTCTAGATTTTGGAGTATTATCCTCCTTTATATTGTTAATTCTTTGAAGGAAAAATCTTTACAGATGACTTACCAAGTTTGAGGAACAGAAAAGCCACTACAGAAAAAAAGTGCTCATTTGGAATTTTAGACGAAGTTCTCAGAATATTGTAGAACACAGTGCATGTAGCGTCTATGGCTTTGAACTCCGCACTGCAAGTTGTTTTATCTTCCATCTTCTGGTTTTCAAGGGTCAAAAAGCTTTTCGCATCAACATGGTGGTCTATTAGTTCTCGGAGTATGCCGGAAGCCTGTAGCGCAACGTCGGCCTCAGAAGACAGAAGGCCTGACGCAAACATATACACCATTAGTTGAAAAATGATGCAATAGAAAACAATAAAATAGATTGATTGCATCAACTATGTCACATATATCAAATTTAGCATCTTCAAGATATACCAATTGCTTCCTAATATGTTAAGACACCATTGAGAAAATGAAATGGAAAGAGTGTCATGCTGACATGGAACCATCCCTATCTCCTGTCTTAATAAACAGAAAATCTGACCAGAAAGAACCAGAAGAAGTGAAACCATCTCTTTTCCTTAGTCTTAATCAGAACTTTGAAGACTTTAACCCGGAATGTATATATTTAGGTAGATTTTGTTACCTTATATATGATATAGTTTATGTATATAAATAGGGTGTATATCGTTGAATAAAAATATGAGAAATTTCTCCATTGTTTTCTACAAACCCTAACTTTTAATTCCAAGGATAGAACTTAGAGGGTGTTTGACTGAGTTTTTACTCTTTTTAAATAGCTTATAAGTTGTTCGAGAGCTTTTGATCTCTTACAGAGCATTGTAAAGTTTTTGGCATACAACTTATGAGCTCTCAAAATATCTCAAAATAAGTTGTAGTCAAAATAAGTTGTGGGAGCTTATAGCTCCTAAAACGTAAGTGGAGAAATCCCAACTTATTTATTAAGAGCTTATATGACAGAGCTTGTAAGCTCCATAAACATCTTATAAGCACTGGAGTTTATGAGCTCAATAAAATACGCTTAGCCAAACACCCCCTAAGTAGTAGTATTCTTGCAAATCCTTCATTTTCCAATTTCCAGTCATCACATTTAGTTCCTTCTGGTATACGATATATAGTAATGCATACAGATTAGGCAGAATTTACTGAAGTGATGCTATTAGAAGCACTGAATAAGCAGTTTCAGACAACTCAGAACATCTTCTAATTAACTGATGCCACACCATCATTTCTTCAAACCAATTTAATTACACTAATCAGGCAAACTAAACTAGAAACGAACAGAAGTCACAGTGCACATATCATAGGATGTTGGATTAATCAACTCAAAAAGATATATTGTGGGACTACACTAGAAAAACAAGTAAAACGATCAAAGACGGGAAATTTCTGTAAAATAAAAAGAAACGACCATGGAAATCATACCTACTAAGCATTCAGTTAGCTTAGGTAAATAGGTGGTCCATTTACTTATATCACCGTCAAGAAGTTTGTCAAAAGCAGTTTTCGCCAAAGTCGCAGCAGACAATACAGTTTCAACTGGATTTTTCTTCCCCATAGATATGTAGGATACCAGCGCATTAAAGATGTCTTCAGCACTAAAAATTATAACTTCAGTTGCTGAAGTTTCAAATATCACTGAAATAATATCAAAGACATGCCTTGTCACTGTTGAGAATTTGGAACTCAAAATCTTAGATAATTGTGAAAGCGTTCTTGTGGCGTATTTGAGCGATAGATATGGGACAACATGTTTCATCACATTCAGCAAATGAAGAACTTCTTGATGTTCGGGCCTTGACATTGATTCCTTTTTAGGTCCATCAACAATTTCTGAAGCACTCATTTCTACAGCCAATGGCATATGATCTTTGAGCAACGAGTATATTAATTCACTCGCCTTTTTGGAGACAGAAGGAGATTCAAACAACTTGAAAACTGTCAGGAGACAATCTTGAGCACATTTTCTCACCTAAAACGTCAAATTCGTAAACAATTAGGTAAAAGTACGCAACCTCGATCATGGATGTATCTATGAACTTTTTGTTTTTGATAAATTAATTAATGTATTTATGAACTTATGCAGCTAAGAATCAAAATAAGCAAGCTTGGAGTTAAGGTCAACTCGAACTGAAGCTGAAAAATAACACCTTGACTTGATGCTGAACTAAAACCATTATTTGCACAGTGACACCATGAACGAAGTTCAATTCACAACTAAAAACCATTATTTGCACAAACCTTGGGCCGCTTGTCAAGAGAGAACTTCAAAAGCCACTCAAAACCCACCGCAACCGAGCTCCACTTATTCAGATCACAAAATTCAGCAACCAAAACACCCACACACTTCACAACCGCCCTAACACCCGAAGTCCCCATACAACTCCCACTCTCCTCCACTATTCTCACCAATACACCAACAGCCTCCCCTGCTTTTTCCGGCTTGATTTCACGCTTCCCAACCAAAGGAACCACAATCGAAATAAAAGACGTTAATGCCGCAAGTGCAGTAGCATCAAGTGCATCGGAATTGGAGAGCGAAGTGATTGTAGCTGCAAAATAGGATACCGGAGTTAAGGCGAGAGATGAAGCTTGGATGATTGAGCGAGTAGCAGCGGCGGTGGCGCAGAGGTGACGGTGCTGCGCGGCTGACGAGTGAGCATAGCGAGTTAGCAGCTGTTGACATATATCGGAATTTGCGTCGAAGGATTGAGGTGATTCTACGGCGTCCTCGACCATTGCGGCGGTTGAGGTAGGGTTAGTTACGGCGGAGCTGCGGTGGCGGGGAGTAAAACGGGGGAAATTAGGGTTTATGAAGGGTTTTAGAGAAGAGAAGAGAAAGAAACGCCTTTCTATTAGCGCGTTTCGTTTGTAAATGAACGGAGAATAGTAGCTTTTAGCGACTTTGGTTTTATACAATTAGTATAAAGGGAGAATTGCAATAATTATTCTTATTATTGTTTTTTCAATTATTAGTAATTTTTTATTTTTTTATTTATAATTATAAAAAGTTCTTTACATTCCTAAAATCATTTAATCGAAATGCTCATTATAAAAAGGCCATCATATATTACTTGAGAAATAAATAGTAAATCTCCCTAAATTATTACTTATTGGGCTTTACAATTATGCTAAACAACAACAACGTTTTGCATGGCCCAATGGGCTAGGTACACAGAGGCCTGTTGAATAATGAGGCCCACATGATCTGATACAGTCCAGCCTAGTTTGGCATTCACCTCCAAAATCACAATCACTACCATTGTCTTTGATTTCATCTGCAAGTCAAAAAAATTCAAAAGAATCAATATGATACATTTGACAAATTGATATATATTATATATATATATATGTACATTATATATATTTAAAAAAGATTGATGGAAAATGGAGCAAATATTAGGATTACATTCACAATTATATGTCAATATATAATTGAGGTGATTCTATAATGGACTGATCCCAAATAGAGCTGGTCCATTCTTGTCCAAGCGTGATTGATGTACTGACTCTATTAAGATCAGATAAAGTTTTACTAAAATACCCCTGTTTAAAGATGAATGATGGGTAGGGGTGAAAATTTAGCTCGATACTCGATACTCGACTCGAGCTCGATCGCTAAAAGCTCGGTTCGAGCTCGGTTTGATAAGTTATCAAACCAAGCTTGAACAAATGTTTCTGTTTGATAAATTTTGAAGCTCGACTCGAGCTCGGCTCGATAAGCAAAAAATAACAAAAACATGTACAAAATATTCAAACTACTCGAGCTCGAATCGTGATCGACTCGATTAAAGCTCGTTTGAGCTCGGCTCGATAAACAATCAAACCAAGCTCAAACATAATTTTCAAAGCTCGATTGTAATTCAAACAAGCTTGAACATCCATGCGTTCGGCTCGGCTCGGCTCGGCTCGTTTTCACCCCTAATGATGGGTCGACTCCTTTAAAATCAGATGGGGTTTTACCAAAATACCCCTTAAGGATAAATGATAGACGGGGTTTATTAGGATCGATCCATCATAAAACTTCTCATGTAATGAAAATTTAGAGTATCTAATACTTTTCAGAATTATTCTATTACATTAATAATTTCAATAAAATATGGCAAAAATAAACAAAGTGTAATTGATATCATTGTAATTGATGTCATGAAATTAAATGAGAAAACATGGTTGTCATAGAAAGTACCATTGGATTGAGAAAGCATAATGGAGGAAAGAATGAGAACAAATGTGCATATGATCTTGAGTGAAGCCATTTTGATGTGTTTTTTTAAAATAAAGTTACACTAATATTTTGTACAAAATGAAAATATAATGACCCTTATTTATATGCTATATCGTATCCCACTAATTAATTATTGACAAATTATCTATTATGGAAGAAATATTAAGAACGGATATCCTGAAAATTCTACCAGATTCTAGGGATTATGATGAATTTATGAAATAATTAATTCTTTTAAATTTCATAATAAAATAATTAAATATACTAGGATACTTTAACTTTTTTTTTTTTTTTTTTTTATGCATCGGAAGAATGCAACTTTCTAATAATTTTATTGATTAATTTAGCATGAGAAAATATTTCGATATTATCTAAGTGTTTATGTATTAGAGCTTAAGTCTATCAATAATATTTAATTAAAATGTATTTGAATCAACATTTGAACAATAAGAATAATATATGGTGGTGATAAATTACATATACATTAATAATTTTCACATGTTATATCGTCGTGAAGATTGTTATTTAATTATTCATTATAATTTTAAATTAATTGACCAAACACGTGTCGTCGATGCAAAATCAAAGAGAGACATATTTTCGATGTATTGATTTTGCATACAACCAAATTATCAATATCTGAAAAATCAACCTTAAAAACAAAAACAAAAACAATAAAGCTACAAGAAAATAATTTTAGATATTTCATATATATATATGGACTTGTTGTCAATAATTCACCATCCTTTTGTAAGAAAAAAACGTGACATTTATTGAGATATATATGACATTAGGTCTATTTAAATAAACAATAATAGAGACTTCTCTAAAGTTGCTAAAAATCAAGCTGAAAATTTTAATTTTGCTTCTATTATTGACTGAGCAAATACTATATAAGTCGTACTTGTCCTCCCACCATAATACATTTCAGACTAGTACAAAAAAAACAGCAATAATTATTGTAATTCTTGTATTAAATCTAGTCGGTGCTACCGACAATATTACTACATTGTTATAACTTATATTGTTTTTCTAATATTTTTTTGGATTACAAAATTTTATTTAATTATAATTATTAGAGTTATAATTATCTAGTTACGAGTTGACTCGTTGGTATTAAAATTATGAATCTTAAATTTTTAAAAAAAATAATGATCTTAAAGAAACAAATATAATATATATATATATATTATTTTCTCATCCTGAATTATTTTTTACTAGTCGAATCGAATTTTAAAACTTATGAAATATAAAATGTTTTCTAAGTATAATTTAATATGTTAAAAAAAAACTATATTCAGATGAGGTTTTACCTATTGAGATCAAATCAATTATCAATAATTAGAGTTATCATTCAACTATATATATATATATACACATATATATTCTACAAGCTTGTCTATATCAAATTGCTTTATTATCCAAAAGGTTGAATCCCCAACCCCAAGGGCCCCCCATGCCCCGGCCCGACAGAGCTATGGGAGGAATAAATCATGGTAACCCAGCCAATCACAGGGGCTAGACCAGTGCCCACTGCGCACAAGGAGCCCCCCTCACTTGAGAGGTTGCTCCCACACTGCCGCTGGTGGGACTCGATCCTTGGTCATTATCCAAACTTCACCCTTCTGTGACCAACTGGGCTGCCCATGCGGGCATCAAATTGCTTTATTAACTATTTATTATAAGAAACCACTTTTAAATATTTTAAGTAGAAACAAAAGTAATTAAATGTGTTGTAATCTAATCTATATTTTTTGTGATTGACATTCCATGAATGGAAAAGTTTACACCATAAATAGAACTACCTAAAACTTTTAGGAACTTGAATAGGATATTTAATTATAGAAAAGATAAGTATATATGTTGAGTCATACATAGATTCTAATCTAGTTTTTCTAAGTAAAATATAGCACTTTAGCCTACCACACCAATAATTATCAAAATGAGCCAAAAAATGAATACTACTATTTTGAAATTAATTGTTAAAACATTACTTTGATCTCTACTTGTTAACATAACAAATTAAATTTGAGCACCCTTTTTTAAAAATAGTTTTAAAATTTGAGTCGAACTCGCCTTAATTACAAATATATGTCATAATGTCAATATATTTATAGTCAGTCAAATTGTTCGACAATAATTCAAACAAACTCGATCATATATATTCAAATTTTTCTATTTTCTTAGTAATATATGTTCCAATAAATTATTAAGCTCATATTTTTTTAAAAAGAATACAAACACTCAGCTAATCACATAACAAAAATCATACTATATCTACGTTGTCATGAATATAAATTGATCAAAATATGTAACTTGTTTCATATAATATGAATTGAATTAAAATATTTAATATAACCCCCTAAGATTATATTAATCACACCAACCAAAATCCTAATATAGGCCTATAACTTTATCCAAGATTGAGATAAGAAAAATAAAGATTATTAAAGTATAAATTCTACCATCACTTGTAAAGCACTTTATTCCTCTTCCTTTTTAAAACTCCTCCTTTCTCTTTAAGAAAGTCCCACACTTTTTCTTAACAATAGTAAACAACATTTGTTACCACAAACATTGTTGCTTAACCTTAAACACCCACAATTAATAAACCCCACAAATAAAATATATTTACACATATAATATATAGATATAACATATATATATATGTGTATGTAATATATGAGAGAGAGAGAGTGGAGAGGAGAGAGAAGAAGCCTTGAGGCCATAACAGAAAATGGGGATGAAATTCCTCTTAGTTTTCTTCCCAGAAGAAGACCCAGATACCAAAAAACCCAACAATTTCAGTTCATCTTCTTCACCATTATCTCTCATCAAGCTAAATTCATCTCATAATCTCATCCACAAAGCTCAATCCACTATCTCTATCTGTTTACTCCTCCTCTTCACCACCCTCCTCCTCTTCACCCTCTCCACCCTACCCTCCTCCTCCACCACCGCCGCCGCCGCAGCCCGCCGCCTCTACACCGCCCCCAGAAGGCACCTCAGGGAGCTTTCTTCCACCCCTTCAAGTTCAAATCTATCACACGCATTGCAAGGAATGGGCACGTTATACAGACGAGGCACAAAGGCCATGAACGACCTAATTGTAGCTCATGTAACTGAAAATCTCAGTTTACACGAGTTCAAGATTTTTATCAGGATGCTCTACAGGTCCAGGTTGATGTCTAGATCGGATCTTCTGTTCATATTCCCATCAAAATCAGCTCGTTTTGAAGATGTAATTCTCCAGGAAAACGAGTTATTTCTGAAACTCTTGACTCAGTACGGTGAAACACAGAGCCGGAACGAACCAGCTCGCTCCGGGTCTGATGGGTCGGGTTTTGACCCGACCCATTTCGTGAAAACGGGTAAGAAGGAGAAGGAAAGTGGAGAGCCCATCTGGGGTAGGAAAACCCGAGGCAATAATAGCGACTCAACCGTGACTCAACCGAGTTACGGCTCGGTGGTGGGTTTCGATGTTAATGAGCTTGACCCGGTGGATAGTTTATCCGGGTTTTTGGATCATGTTCCAATGAGTTTAAGGAGATGGGCTTGTTACCCGATGTTATTGGGTCGGGTCAGGAGGAATTTCAAGCATATAATGTTGGTGGATATTAAGGAAATGCTAATACTCGGTGACCCGTTGACCCGGGTTAGGGGTCAAAGTCCCGAGTCGGTCCTAGTCAAACTCGTGACCCAATCGAGCAAGCATGGGAGGAAAAACTCAGAGAAAAATCAATCGAACCGGGGCAAACCCGCCCACCCGGGTATTATCATGGGCGGGTCGAGAGGCGTTCGTAGAATATCCAACTCGATGCTCACGGATATCGTTAGGGGATCCATGCAACATAAGAAGAAAAACCCGGTTACCGAGTCGGGTATTTTCAATCAACTCATTGGAAACGACTTCGTTTTGAAGAACGTGAATTTGATAGTTTCGACCGAGTTGATACCCGAGGCGAGTTCACTCATCGGGTCAAACCGGAAAACGGGTTCTCATTTGTTTACCACGAATTATACCATGATTAGGAGGGGTAATAGTAATTTAGATGTTAATTCTATAGTAATGAAGCATATTTGTTCATTTCCAATAGATTCTATGGTTTATAGTGATTGCTGGTTGTTAAGGAATAATGAGATTCAAAAAGGTTTTTTTTTTTTTAAGTTATAGTTTTATATATAGAATTTGTTCATAACACATTTGTAATGAAAAGAATATTTTGGTTATTTGAGTTGCCTAATTGTTTTTCTATTTGTTATCTTTTTATCTTGAAATTATTAAAAGCATAAGCATGCAATATTTATATAGTTCTTTTTTTTAAACCTAAATTATAAGCATATTTTGGTCTTATTTTAGGTCAAATAGCAATTAGGCATGCCTCTAGATGCCATTTTGCCTAATTTAAGAGACTATTGAAATTTAAAGTACGTCTCGATATAATTATAGATATAAATGTTTCATTCACTCTACTTCTGACCACAAATATAATTATGATTATTTCAAAACTCAGATTTGATAATATAATTAAAATCGCGACTCTAAATGAAATATTTTAACGGGAATCAAGTTTAAAAAAACTCTTAAGAATTCGTTCAATTTCTTAAGGGATTATTGAAATTTAAACTACGTCTCGATATAATTATAAATATATATATATATGTGTGTGTTCTATTGACTCTACTGACTTCCGATCACAAATATAATTATATATAATTATGATTATTTCAAAGGTTACAAACACAAACGTATCTCTATATGAGTTATATTTTAGCGGGAATCAAGTACAAAAACTCTTTAAGAATTTATTTCAATACTAATTTATTAGATCAAATGTTTAAATAAATAAGACTTTTAATCTAAATTTTGAGTCTTAAAATATGATGAATTGTGACTAGATGGGCAAACACAAGTCTGATTTCTTGTACCTTAAGATAATAAAATAGACATATACATTAAATAAAGACTATTACCAAAAAAAAAAATATAAAAAGACATGAAATAAAGACCATTTATTTGTGTCAGTGGTAAACTGTATCTTGAATCTCACAATCAAATCAGATACTTTTATTATCGAAAAATAAACGATTTTAATGAATTCGATCCCTAATATAATTTTTTCGATTATTATATCAAAATTGATATTCATGTGCTGCCTGTGAGCTTTCACAGAGCATTCATTGTCGCCTGTTACCACGTAAAAGCCATGCAGCAGCAATTCACAATTAATTACAGACATTTTTTAAAAAAGACAATTTTTAGAAAATAGATTTAAATCATAATTAAGTGTAACTATTTAGTGAATTAATGTTTAAAGGAGATATTTCTAACTTGCAACCATTATTTGTAATTATATACATTTATATTTAATAAAATCATTGAAAATATCGAAAAATTGTTTATAACAAGTATCACATAATCCCATCAAAAGAGAGAAGGGATATTCTATATGATCATCAAGTTTTTTGAACTTTTATATATATATATATATATATTGCTTCAATTATCTATATAAATAATGAAAACTTTACAATACAAATAATATATATATATATATATGTATATTCCAATACAAGTGAAATAAATATGATATTTGATCTTGCACGAGGAATCATAGTAGCACCACAAGTTGATATAGATAGGTCACAAAGCAACACAAACATTAAAGGCAATTAAATCCAAGGAGAGCCCATTTTATTTATGCCTAGGGACCCTTGAATAATTTGGCAAAAAATATTTAAATATTTCTTTAAAAAACTAGTTTCATATTAATCAAGTTGTATTTTAATAGATTTTAGAACCTCGATTTTATATTATAGTAAGTAGTAACTCATTATTTAGTAAAATTTTCATAGATTATCTATATAAGATATTTTATTCGACAAAAATTTAGTCACTTTTATATAATGGAATGCAAATGTTAATTGATATCAAAATAAATTGCTAATTCGAAGTGAAGGAGTCAAAGTGAACATCACTTAAATTACCTTTACATTCGATTGTTTTTGCTCTTATAATATATAGTTTGAATGTTTAAAAATATAATTTACATATATATAATTATATTAATTTTAGCATGATTTTGATTTTTTGGCTTGACAAGACTAATTATGTATAATTTGTAAGGCAAATATTACACTCGTCAATTACTAATTTCGATATAATACATCATCTAATAAGATTGGACTAATTATATTTATTTATTTATTTTAAAGTGTAAATCAATTAAATAATAAATTAAAATATTATTCTTCTAGAGCGGCTTAAATCAGGCAGATTAAAATATGCACCATAAACAAGAAGATCTCATGACTTATCAAATCTAATGAGTTTTTTTCTTTTTGAATAAATAATATTATTATTGTCTTAAATTAATAATATGAAACATAGGCAAGAAGATTGCATGTGTTGTGTGTTTAATATTGCCACAATTCTGATATTTAATTTTTTTTTTAGATTAGTGAAAGGAATTATCCTAGAATCATGGTAAATTTATTAATTATTCATTTGTAATTAATGCTCGTTAATTATGTCGAGAACAATTTTAATATTTGCAATTTAAAATAAACTGAATTTGCATTATCAAGATTGGTGAGTACATAATTGTTTTGCCCCTGTTTAATTGAAGCATCCACTAGTATTTTTTGTTTTAAGGTTTGAAATTTGAATATCCAATTTTCTTTTAGAATAAAAATTTATAGAAAAATAATATATTACATAAAATAATAAAGAAAAAAGAATAGGATCAAACATAGCCTTAAATTAAATTAGGTGATGAATTCAGGTGGGGAATAATAGGTGCTGGATATTTATTTCGCAGTCCGCAGACCTATTTTATATCCAATTATTGCAAACTTATTATTTTTCCAACCATTTTATTGCATTAAATATTTACTTGTAATATCTAGTATTTTTTTTGTGTTTAATACATGTATATATATGTACACCGACATAGGTTTGAGGTTCCATAAAAACTATAAACATCATCGAACCGATGGTCAGTTCAGTTATAACTGAATCGATTCGGTTAATTTCATCTAATCGAATACATAGATTTCATATATATATATATATATATATATATATATATATATATATATATATATATATATATTTTTGTTTGGTTTAGACTTTTAACTAGTTTTATTTTATTTCATTGTGTTATATTTTCCCTTAGCTAATACAAATTGACTTGTAAAACATATTATATCAATAGCCATGAGTGCTTCATGATTGTCTTTTCACCACAAAATCAAACTATATAAAAAAAAGCCACCGACAATAATAATGAATTCCACGTGTCATCATTTGATTCATAGATTTCTACATTTTTAATTTTTTTTTCCCTATCTTAATTTCTTATAAAAATCAATTTGTAAATATTCATATTAGACTATCCCCATATTGTGGGGGACAATTCTTGAGAAAATAGCATCCAAAGCTTTGTAATGGACTTTGAAAGAACATATGCCATTGAATCTTAACAAAAGGTAGCTTTCCATTTTTAATTTTTTGGACATGTATAATATAAGTAATTTTCAATCGATTTTTAAATAAATTTTAGTATATTCAGAATTTTTCGTGTTAATAAATTTTATCACACGAATAATTTTAATAAACATGTATATAAGTTTTCTGTGCGCACGCGAAGAAACATGATAGAGACTGTAAGCTTAATAAAATTTGAATAAGAGTTGTACAAATTATGTACAAATTATCATATTACTACTTATAAGAGAGCCTAATGCAGGAATATATATATAAGGTACTTACATATGATTTTTTATTATAATGTAAATATTTTTAAATAAATATTGGTTTGATTGGGTATAATTCAAAGGAATATGTAAAACTTGAAGTATAAGTTATTCTATTTTGTTTTGTTTTGGTAAGTAACCATAGGTTTATAATTTAATCTAATAGAACAAACAAAGTAAAACTTAAGAACATATTTATCTAAATTAAAAATTTGTCAATTACACCATAAAGAATTAAAAGTCGGTTGAAATAAAATAAGTAGAGATTAGTACTAGTACATCACATATATATTATACATCTTTAATGAATTTTAAAGCTCATCAACCACATGAGTCCAAATAACAATAATTAATTTTTGGTCCATTGTTTTAATTTATTTAATAAGCAAAAATAATTGAGAAGTTGATATTATATGATATAATAATAAAATATATTAAATTGGAGTATGGAAAATTCTGCATATCTCATATCTTGGACCTACGTACATCCATCACCATGGAATGGAAAGACAAAAAAAATCCAAGGCCACCCCACATGACTTGTAGTATTGGCCATATATTATTATTATTATTATTATTATTATTAAATAATATATATTATATACATGTAAATACATATTTATTTATAGAATGTGTGTATGATATTATATACAAATATTCTCTTGCAAGTCTGTAGAAATTGCATTAAGACAAACCAATAGTATTGTGACATGATGTTTAACTTGTTGTATTAATTAATTATATATATATGTATATGTTAGTAGTGCCAATTATTGCTATTACGTGGTGAAGTTATTTTAATTGAAGTATAAATCATTGAGCTCGTGAAAATTTGAAACGTGGCAACCCTAATATACATATTTTAAGATAAATTTTTTTTCAAGATAAAAAATAATAGTACTATAATCAGTCGTAATCTAACCTTTTGCTTAAAGTATAGATAATATTGATTTGAAATTTCATTAATAAAAAAATGTAGATATATAATGTCATTATAAAAATTCGATTTTTGAAACCCTATTTTCTTATAAAGTTTTGAATAATTGCGACTATCTTATTGCGGATTTTATGATAAAAAGAAAAACTTGTTATGATGAAATGCTCCCTTTTAATTTTGGAATTATGATCATATTCCATATAGTAAAACTCGATTATCTATAATGCAATTGAAACACTATTTAATGAATATGTTTCGCCATTTATTTATATTGCAATTTTTCACGTACTTAAATATCCAATTATTAATTATTATTTTCCAAAATTAGGAAGAATACATTTAAAAAAATAAGTGATTTTTTTTTTCGTTCCATTTGAAGATATAAAACTAATAATGGGCTCATCCTCACGGGTGGTATATGAAATTTGGTTAGGAATTATAATATATTTCACGTGATCATACATTTTTGTGTATTTTTGTCTCGTGAACACAATTAGCACATCATCATCCTTACCAACTACACTATGTTTCACTAAGTATGATTATGAATTTATGTCCAAAAGAAACATTGGATTATTTGTACTATGATTTAGAGATAATTCATCAATGGTTAGGATTCTTTCATATTCTTCTTGGTGATTATATAGAGTGTAAATATAATCATAAAACGAAGTTTTTAAAAGTAACCCATAAGCTAACTTTAAAAGTTACTCATTATATACAGTATAGATCCAATAAATAGATTATTTTAATCATTTTAGCTATTAAGAACCCTAAAATATTAGCAAAAGTATATTAATTGCAGGGGCAACCCCCGGTAGAGTTGGCAAGGGCATCTGAACTTGTGGCTTAGGTCACGGGTTCGAATCCTGATGAGGGAATGCCATTTGCCTTCTCTACTGTGAGCCTGTCAGCTATGGGCAACCTAGGCTGGTTTACTTCTCTTGTGTGGTTTGCAGGCTATTACACAAGAGCGGGGTTTACCCAGTGCGCACCTCACGGTAGCGGCTGCGGGTTTCCCTCGTCATCCAAAAAAAAAAAAAGTATATTAATTGCATCACTATTAATCATATGAAATGGTGGTTGGTGTGGATAAGTTTTGAACATAAGATGCCTTATAAGACCTCAACATTAGAAAATAACCCCACATAATATAACTTAATAATTGAACTTGGTCTTATTGGAAAAGACTCTTATTGTAAAGCGTAAAAAAAATTCTAAATTGAACTTTTATTTAGGATAAATTAGTTTTGTATTAAAGTACCTTAAGATTACAAAAGGAAAATAGGTATGAAATAAATAAAAGAAACCCTCAATACTTAATATAAGATTGGGAAGATAAACATCACTTTTGTGGACCTTAAATCTTTATTGCCATAAAGATATACCCAAAAGATGAAACTTCAAATATTTAAAGAATATGGGACATATTTTCCAATCAATTATGTTGCCAGGGGACACCATATTTTGTCCTAATTATTGTCAATTGATTAATCAAATCTTTGGCATGTTACCAAATTATTTAGCACTAATTAAAATATTGCAGATAATCGAATCTGGTTGGCTTCAACTCTTTCAGATTCATCAAATTATTCATAACCATACATAAATTATAAATTAATATTTGGCAGCATATTGAAATCAAGAATAAGAAACCAGTAATTCACAATACATGATAATTGCGATAAAATGGAAACAAAAATTCACATTTTTTCATTTGTATATGGAAACTCAAACTTATTATATGAAAAGAAAACACATGACACCAGGTTTTGTTCATTTGAAAACAAAATTTATAAAAAAATTCCATTATATCAAAGAATATATCAAAGAAACCGCAATTTCATGATCTAACAGGTCACACTATACATGAATGAACGCTAATAGTAATTCCAAACCTCGAAATATATCTAATACTCAAACCAACAATTAAATAACAAAATGGTCTTTTTAGAAAATTCAAACACACAAGGTATTCATAACAAATACAAAGTATCATAAAATCTGATAGACAAATAACTTCATCTACGTTACTTAACATGTACAAATGCAATACATATACACCCTTTAATATTCAAAAATTGATCAAAAAGATGAAACAAAACAAGAAATTCAGTAACCACAAACCAAGATACACAAACACCAACCAAATCAAAGAATTTAATCTTTTAAACTACAATCCATCATCGATCATGGCACATACAGCAATAGTTGAAGACGGGACTGGAAAAAAATATAAATCACTCTTCAGGCGAACACCACATAATCATAACGAATACCAACAACTATTCAAATGCATTGTAAGGAAGATGGCAAAAACAGAGGCATGATGAACCCGTAAAAGTAGGTTGCATCGGGAGTATGAATATGGAACAAACAGGAACCTGCAATGAGTTCCTCAATTTATCTTTTTAGAAAAGATCGACTTTCTTTTTCAGCATGTCTTGCTTCCATTTAGGCAACTTATTGAATGCATCTTTTGCCATTCCCAAAACTGACTGGAATTCTTCATCAGAGAGATAAGCCTGAAACCAGTTATTATTGTTCAGAAGTAAGAATTAGCAAACGGGTAACTTATATAGACAATTAAACAACCTCTGTTTGAAATCCTAATTACGAAAAAAAACTTCATAGGTTATTTGCCCCCTTTTGAGTTGTCGGGATCTGACATGACACAGGTGTCTTAGTAATTTGCAAAACCTTAGGGGACTCTGATAATTACTTATTTACCCAATAAGTGATGGGGTGTCAATGTAATTTTATGCCTTAGTAAAAATATGGACTTTAATAGATAAAAGTTTATGATGAAGGAAAAAACCTCTCTCCGTTTGAAATCAATCCCGGTAACAGGATTGTCAGATTTAGCCCTCAACTGGTCATAACTGAATACACTCTGAGTACTTTCAGAACCAATTTCATCCTGGTCCGTCTCGGGCTTCGACTCCGAATCCTCCCCATTAGTCTCTGGGGCGGGCTCAACTGTCTCATCTTCCTTGACATTCAAAACTTCTTTGGAATCTTCAGTTTCAGCGGCATTTTCATTCCCCACGGGAGCTGAAAAAGTGATGTTGGCAAAGTATTAGTCAAATGAAATGACAGGGAAATTGCAGCATCAGTCCCTTAGAATAGATTCTTTTTACTATTTTAGACCCAATATTTGCAAACTTACAAAATTAGTCCATTGGATTCGTATTTGTTGCATTTTAGTCCCAACCGTTAAAAAAAAGATGTAAACCCATTAGTTTCGTCCTGCGCTTGAACATGATCGGTACTAAATTTAATCGCGCGGGCATTCACACATGAAATTCCATCCTTTTTTAACAGATGGACCAAAATTGAAAGAGAAACGATATATCCTATGGGACTAATGTTGCAAGTTTGTAAAACAATGGGAATAAACTGCAATATCGCCCTATCTATGGGACTAATATTGCAATTTCCTCTCAAATGAATATGGTTCTTAAACTAGCGAGCAAATAGACTGGGATAATACCGCGAGGGCTAGTTTCTGCAGGTGGACTTCCGCTTGGTCGGACAGGAGAGACGTCTTTCTTTTCAGCAGTGAGAACATTTGATAACGCAGCCACTGCAGCTGCTCTCTGTGACCCTCCTCCTTGGCTTCTTCCTCCTGATCTTGGGGTAGAGCCAGGGGTAGCTTTTGGTGAAGATGAACTGAATGCATTGTTCAAAGCAGCTAAGGCTGAAGCTCTTTGAGTTGGTCCCCCATTGTTTGAACTGTTTGACCTCTCCTGATAATGGAAAAAGCTCAAACCAAGTTATTATAATAGAGAAAGTCTGTACAAGGATTTTAGTTGACAAATATATATATCAATGAAGCAGTTCATATAATTTAAAAAGGAAAGTATATTACTAGTCCAACAGGATTGGTTTTATTATAATTTTATCCCATTGTTCACATACTTGCAAAATTTGTCCCATCAAATGTACATTTCGCATTTAACTCCTAATTGCTAAGAAACAGACAGGAACCGTTAGTTTGGTCATGTTCCTGGAATGTGACTATTGCAAAATCCTAAATGGTGGGTAAATATCACGGGTGGAATTTTGTTCCATTCTGAACATATGGGATAAATACTGCAAGAAGTAAAAATTATAAATCATAAGTGACTATATTTGCACTTTTAGAAACAATGGACTAAAATTGCGACAAGTCATCTTATGGGACCAATTTTGCAATTTCCCATTCGAAATAAGCACAAGAAAAAGATCAAATGAAATTGAACAGGCCAATAAATTTCCAATGGTGCTTTTCTGATCCCTTTCTTAATTCCCTCTGTATTTAAGCAGTCATAGAGACATAAGAAACGACACTTGCAACATAATACATTGAAAATAGTGACATTAGAATATATATGATACGATTTGTAATCTTACGCTTGCGGTATGGCCAGCTCCAAAGAATAGCATGACCTTTTTCTGGAATGAGTTTCCCTGTGCCTGTACCAGAAAGACGAACAAAAACACTTTTTAACATGGCCTATATAGCATAAGAAAATCTGATAGAAAAATAAAATTCAAGCACATTTTAGATTTTCATCTAAAGGAAGAGTAATTTATTCCAAGAGCAACTCAAACTGTTCAACACACAAATCCACTTTAAATTACCATAAACGTCCCAAAAAGAACCAAAAAAAATCACAATGACAAATATATGAGACATACATTAGCTTTAGAGGGATCCCAAGAAAAATATGTGGTGAAGAAGCACGGCTCATTTCCTTCGGTGACTTTGTACAATGGAACATGTGGGGACAATCCATCCAGTGAAACAGCAATGTCCACATATTTCTGTGATGAGCTTCACTGATCAGTGGAGCATATATGGAAGAACAATTTTAACAATTGAGAAAATAAAAAGGTCCAGTACCTGTCCAATTTCGAAAGCATTTTGCTTCTCTTTGGAGTCAACTGATTGACCAACCCAAACAAACACTTCGGCATGTGTGTCAAGTATTAACACATCCTCGGTTAAAAGGTCATCTTGAGAGAAGTTGTATATTTCCTCCACCTGGTATATCAAGATTATTCAGAAATTAAACTTGCTTATAATGTATCACTAGCTGCAAGGAACTTTTTAGGTAATTTTCATCCAGTATATACCTCAAACTTTCCTGCGAGTCCATTCAGCAGCACATGCATTAAAAATTAAATAAGTTAGAACAATCCAACATAATCAACAAGTTGTTTACGAAGAGAGGAATTGAATAATTACAGTAAAAAGAATATGAATTTTCCACGAGCCCACTGAAATTTTACAAATTACCTAAACCCTCCTGACAACTAAATAGGAGGTGAAATTGATTTTGCGAGTTATGGTAATTTTTCAAACATCGGATCTTTTCCATAATTAGGACTTCATGCAAGGGTGTCTATGTACCCTGAAAGAACTGCTACCTTTATTAAAGGAGAACGCGAACAAGTGAGGATCCCTGACAACCTCTGGCAATGCTTTTTTACTGGTGTAACTTTGTTTTCCTCCAACCGCGAACCAAAAGGATGAGCTCTCGGTTCCCTCTTTAGTGTGTTTGATGGTTGACCCCGGCTGAGTTCATGAAGATATTTAAAGTAATATTATTCAATGGCAACACAAGATGAAGAAAAAAGTAATTGTAAGTGACGAGTGGAAAAGGCTACAAACAAACCAACACTATACTTTTACAATTTTTGAGATGCAAAAAAAAGAAAGTAGATTAAATTCATAGTGCCCATAACACAGTGGCAAGATATTTACATTTGAACGGGTTTTAATCTCAATTAAGCAATTTTGATATAAAAGTTGGAAAATATTTACAAAAAGACGTTATATTATAAACCAGGAGATTATATTTAAACAAGAATCGAAAAACATGATGCATGCTTCGACAAATGTGTACCTTCAGAAATTCAGCAACTTTGGCTGCTAGCTGTTGCTGCTCAAAGGTGCTTTGATTACCATGCCAAGTAAAAATTGTAGATCCAGATTGCAGCAGGAAACATTCACTAGAATTCAAAGATGTTGCCACCTAAGAAGTAACAGAATTTGATTAAAAAACAGTCTCACTTGACCTAATAGTAAAAAGTTCTTACTAGACTGAAGTAAAATAAACACCTAAGAAATATTAAATTCTTGCCCGCCGGTCTCTGTATAAGGTCAAATTGAAGCCAGTGAATTGCTTCCCAATCAGCATTCATTTCGTTGTTAAATCGAAGAAAAATCATCATTTTTCAAATCGAGCTTATGTACAATTTAGTTCTAAGACCGCACCATCATGCATACTTATCGCAAGTATTTCCACTAAATGGCGAGATGCATAATGAAATGAGGTCTATCTACAACTTTATAAGAACTATTTGCTAATTCATTTTAAAAAGTATTGATTTAGGATCCGTTTAAGTCTTTAAATCTTCAGAGGTATAGTCGCAAAGGAAAATAGATCTCTGACTTAACACATTTAAAAGTTAAATGACTAATTAAACTACTAGTGGCAAATAACAAAGTGCTTGCAAGATGACTTAGCTTCGAGTGAATATACAAAAAAGAAGATATCCATCATGTGTGAAACAATAGGGAAAGACGTTTTATGAGAAACTATATACATGATATTGAAACAATGAATCCGTACTAAAAGCATCAAAGGTTATCCAACATAATTATTAAATTTACGGCTTTGGAAGAAAAAAAAATTAAAAATGGAAAGAACTATTAGGCAAAGATGTCAATGAACTTACAGCTTCAACTTGAACAGCTTTATTGTTATGCAGAGATGTTCCAGATATGCGGATGAGTGCAACACCATCAGCAGTATATGTTTCATCATTTAAACCTTTATCTGCTATACAGTTCTTGTAACCAGAGCTCATTCCACCCTAATTGAAACAATTCACGAGTGTCAAAGAAATGTTTCACATCAAATTTTCTTTATTTTTCATCTAGTTTACATTTTTGTTTCCATATGCCAAGTAGTGGAAGGGGCACCTTAAGGATCACCATAGGTTGAAAGATTGCAACAAACTGTGGCGGTTCTTTGCCTTGGAATATCCGACCCTGGGGGAAGCATAAACGAAAATACAGTATATACAAAGTTTCATCTCGTAACGTGATAAAGAAAATAAGGTTTATTGTTACCTGGACTGGCCTCCCTTTCAGCGAGTTAAACATTGTAGCGGACAATTTAGCAGCAATATTTCGGTCCTCCTGAAAAGTGGAATTCAGCTTTATTAGCCCAGTTCTGTGAGCTAATTAGGATGTATGGTTTCTTATTCCCATTCCATGTAAACATAGGTTGATTTCTTTCTCAAGGTTTATCACTGATGACTGTGCTATCACTTTTATCAAGTCAATTCATGATTGATGCATCTGGAAGCCTTTATTAATGTACTATCCATTCTTCATCAGTTCTATAGCATTTTCTTCAAGTGCCAAACAAATTAATTAACATGGCAATTTCTCAATCTATCACTTCTTATGTATGGTAATCCATCCTGATTCTAGTCAAAGTCTAATATAGTTTTACTATAATTTTGAAATTCATTCAACCAAAAGAAAATGTAGAATATACTGATTTTATACATTACAACACCTACAGAATGAAATTAAAGAGTTGAAGGACTTGGAAGAATCCTTCATTTATATTTTCACGGTTTTGGGTAGGATACAAATTTTTTAAGGAAATAAAAATAATTAGTAGCATAATGCAACTAAGGATTTGGAATCCATGTATTCGAAAAAAAAATTGCATTTCCTTCAAAATGATGGTCACAAGGACTTCAAATTCATAGCAAAATCCTTCAATACAAACAAAGAGAAAAATATGTGCAAATGTATAAAAACGACAAGCAAAACAATTTATCTTGTGTTGCAGCTGGACAAATCAAAAACCATGCACGAGTTACATCCTAACCTAAATCTTGCTCTATCTCAAGTCAAATTTTCTAATTTTAGAATTATGTTCCCCCACCTCGATATACATATACTTTCAATATGTACCCGTGACAATTTATAGTACCTCAATGCTGTCATTTCCAATCCAAGAACACAAGTAGTAATCGTCTTTCCTTTCATGGGAATGGTATGTATAGAGCACAATATAGCAATCTCCACTGTAAAATTTGCCTATTTCTTCATTAGACACTGGAGTTTTGGCACTACCATCGATGCGCCAAACCTGGAAAAATACAGTATACTAAAATTTCATGAACTTTGATGTAAGAAAACATAGAATTGAAAAGACACAAATACATGACAGAAATTAGACCTCTGTCTTTCCACCTCCTTCAAGCAAGGGAGGGACTTCTTCATTAACAGGAGCACTTTTACTTGCTCCTTTCATGACACCCCCTTGCTGCTTCAGCAAAGCTACAAACGTTTTCAGAGGAAATTTAGTATTATATGGCTCATTTCTTTTTTGGGATGGTCAAGAACACTATTTCCTAAAATAAATTCATTTTCCAAAAATACCCTCATTGACATAATGATGTAATACCACTGACCCTCTTACCTAACAATTTAGTAGATATTACTCTTTTTTTGGGTGGATGTTAAAAATAAGACTCGATTCCCTAAAATGGATGCTTTTTCCCCAAAATACCCTGATATGGAGGGGAACAACGGAGGGGCGAAACCCCTGCTCGTTTATCATAGGCGCGGGAAAAGGCAAAGTGGCTAGAAGAGTCCCGCTGAATTTGAAGTCCTGGCCGTTTATTTTATTTATTTCCTTATGAGTTATTATTATTGTTGGTTATTTCCTTTTATTGTTTAAGGATAGATTCCTAGTTGATTTGGTTAGGGTTTTGCTTTAAGTACTTTGTTTTGACGGCTGGACATTTTTATGCATATTCATTTTTGATAATAGAATTTGAGTTCTTCGGCTTAACGCTTGGGCAGCTTCGTTTGAAGTTGTATATTCAATTCACTCCTTAACAATTTGGTCCGACCTGCCGGATCCTTCATCATGACTCGTTCCAACGAATCTCGATTCACGGCCCTCGAAGAAAAACAGGAGGAGTTTGGTAATACTCTCGCCGACGTGACCATGCGTCTGACGACAGTCGAGATCACCATGCAGCAGCAATTTGCTGATCTGATGGCGGCAATCAATTCCCTCCGGACTGCCCCGCAGCCGGCGCCTCCGGCGGCTTCGATCGCGGAATCGGACACCGCCAATCGATGTCCACCCGTGGCTCCAGGTCCGCAAGAGCCCAGTCCCCACTGTCCTGCACATAACCCTCTGCCGGTTTTCGACGGTTCTGATCCGTTGGGGTGGCTCGCGAGAGCCAAACAACACTTTGACATACATGAGATACCGGAAGAACGTTGGATTCATCTCGCTATGGTGGCGATGGAGGGGTCGGCCCTCCATTGGTTCCGTTGGTTACGTCAAGATCAGCCCCGTATATCGTGGTGGGAATTTTCCGAGGCACTAATTTTACGATACGATGAACGACTTGAAGGCAACGCCTACGAACGATTAGCCGACGTGCACCAGATAGGTTCGGTGAATGAATATTTTGATAATTTTATCCAACTTGCAAACCAGGTGCCCGACTTATCCATTGCGCAGCAGTTAGGCTATTTCTTGCATGGCCTCGAGCCCACCATTCGCTCAAGTGTGCGTATTTGGGATCCTCCTAATTTGGCGACGGCTCTGAGCCTAGCTAGACGAATTGAGAGTGCCATCCAGCTCCGGCAATCTGGGAATCCGGTTTTTAAAAACGACCGGTCACCGCCGGTACCCTTTCGAAGTGCGGGTACAAGTCATACACGGCCGATTATTAGCACTCGTAACGGCCCCCAATCCCAGCAGAGCGTCGTGACACGACCCCCAGAGCGATACCCATCATCCGGACCACCCCGGTCCTCTCACCACGGATCGACGGCGTCGACCCAGTCTTCGGGTCGGACTCCGGTGAGACGACTGACACAACAGGAATTTTTGGATCTCAAGAGCAAGGGATTATGTTTCCGATGTAGGCAGCCGTTCCACCCCTTACACGAATGCCCGATGAAGCACTTACGGGCGTTAATCGTGGAGGAGGAAGAGGCGGTGGAACAAGGGCAGAATATTGAAGATCATATTTTGGAGGAACCCATGGAAGAAGTAGAGGAAAAGCAAAGTAATGATGTCGCTCTACCCCTCTTTTCCATGGCAGGAATATCCGGGCCCAAGACTATGCAGATACGAGGGGTTATCAATGATCGTGACATAACTATCTTGATTGACAGTGGGGCCAGCCATAATTTTCTGTCGAAAGCAATAGTATTTGAACTGGGGCTAAAACCGACAGCCACGAACACCTTCAGAGTTAAGCTAGGCGATGGGCATACCGCGGAGTCGGAGGGAGTGTGTCAGAACGTTACTATTCAATTGCCGTCGTGTTCGATCCAAGCTGATTGTTTCGTATTTCCACTTGGGGGAGTGGATGTCATTTTGGGAATAGCTTGGTTGGAGAAATTGGGGGACGTTCGGGTGAATTGGGGAAAGATGTCGATGTCATTTGAGTGGCAAGGGGAACCGGTCCAACTATTGGGGGATCCATCCCTCTGCCGTGCCCAAGTAGGTTTACGCGCCCTCATTCGCACCACCGAACCCGAGTTCATGGCTCTCTTGTGGGAAACCCATCGTGATCCGTCATTGTTGAGCATCCCGAGCGATAACGATGGGCGCAGCCGCGCATTGACCGCCATTTTGGAACAGTTCAGTCCGGTGTTCGGAGATCCTACAGGGTTACCCCCGAGGCGATCTCGCGATCATTATATCGAACTTCAAGCAGGTACGGGACCCGTGTCGGTGCGCCCATATCGATACGGGCAATTGCAAAAGGATGAGATCGAACGCCTCGTAGAGGATATGCTTCTCGCTGGTATTATTCGACCCAGTTCAAGTCCATTTTCAAGCCCTGTTCTACTCGTTAAGAAAAAGGACGGCAGCTGGAGGTTTTGTGTGGACTATCGAGAGTTGAATAAAATAACAGTACCAGATAAATACCCGATACCCATTATTCAGGAGATGCTTGACGAGTTATCCGGTGCCGTGATTTTCTCAAAAATCGATCTACGATCGGGCTATCATCAAATCCGGATAGCGCCAGGAGACATCCCGAAAACGGCATTTCGCACTCACAGCGGCCACTATGAATTTCTCGTAATGCCATTCGGGTTAACCAACGCCCCCGCAACCTTCCAGGCTACAATGAATGATTTATTCCGCCCGTATTTAAGAAAGTTTGTAATTGTTTTTTTTGACGATATTCTTGTGTATAGCAGTTCAGAGGCCGAGCATGCCACCCATCTTTCGTGCGTACTACAAGTGTTACAAGAAGGGGAGTTTAAAGCCAATCGAAGCAAATGTTCCTTTGGGCGCCGATCCATCGAGTACCTTGGGCACATTATCTCTGCCGACGGGGTGTCGATGGATCCGGCCAAAATCAGTGCAGTGGTGGATTGGCCGAGTCCAAAGACAGTCCGAGATGTACGAGGATTTTTGGGGCTTACCGGTTATTATCGACGGTTTGTGAAAAACTATGGAATGTTGGCTCGACCCCTGACTCAATTGCTAAAGAAAGAGGTAGCTTCCCAATTCATATGGACCACCGAAGCCGCACAAGCATTCGGCTCGCTAAAGAGAGCCTTGACCGAAGCACCGGTTTTAGCCATGCCAAACTTCTCGCAACACTTTATTGTAGAATGTGACGATTCGGGTTGTGGAGTGGGAGCTGTTCTAATGCAGGAAGGCCGTCCCGTGGCTTATTTTAGTAAGGCACTGGCCGGGGTAACTTTAACTAAGTCAGCGTACGAGAGGGAATTGATGGGGTTAGTTCTGGCAGTGCAACACTGGAGGCCGTATCTCATGGGACGACGTTTTACTGTAAGAACTGATCATAGTAGTCTGCGTCACCTCTTGTCCCAACGCATCATAACGCCTTCGCAGCAGAATTGGGTGGCGAAATTATTGGGCTACGATTTTGATATAGTGTATAAGCCGGGTACCCAGAATTCGGCTGCCGATGCACTATCTCGTAAATTCACCAATGTAGAAATATCAGCTATCAGTGGGCCATTTTGGCAGAATGATTCCGACGTTCGGGAGGAGCAGCAACGCGATGAGTACTTGAATAAGGTGATTAGGGATTTAGAGGCCGAGACGGGAACTCACCCCGGGTTCGCATTACGTCAAGGGCGGCTATTTTACAAAGGACGCCTCGTGGTTTCAGCCGAATCCCGATGGGTTCCTATCCTTATGAAGGAATTCCATGATACACCGTCCGGTGGCCATGCCGGAGCCTACCGAACATACCGTCGGATTGCCGCTAGTGTATATTGGCGGGGCATGTTTAAATGTATTCGGGAGTACGTGGCTAATTGCCTGGTTTGCCAAAAATCCAAATATGAGGCTCTCTCACCCGCGGGTCTGCTGCAGCCCCTGCCAATACCCACTTCGATTTGGGAAGACGTTTCAATGGATTTCATCACCGGGCTTCCACAGTCGAATGGCCTCACTTGCATCATGGTAGTA
Organism: Verbascum thapsus; assembly: GCA_963669365.1. Taxonomy (NCBI): domain Eukaryota; kingdom Viridiplantae; phylum Streptophyta; class Magnoliopsida; order Lamiales; family Scrophulariaceae; genus Verbascum; species Verbascum thapsus. The sequence goes on from OY770106.1 coordinate 25,427,664, forward strand.
GTTGACCGACTTTCAAAGTATGGGCACTTCGTCGCCCTAAAGTTTCCGTTTACAGCCCGCTCCATATCGGAAGCATTCGTAAAAGAGATCGTGCGCTTACACGGAGTTCCTAAAACTATCGTGAGTGATAGAGATCCTATATTCGTTAGTGCGTTTTGGAGAGAGTTATTCAAATTGCAAGGAACAAAATTGGCCATGAGTTCGGCCTATCACCCGGAAACTGATGGGCAGACGGAGGTCCTAAATCGGGTGTTGGAAACATATTTGCGTTGTTTCACATCGGAACAACCACGGAATTGGAATCGTTGGTTACATTGGGCCGAATATTGGTATAACACTGCCTTCCAGACAGCCGCGAAATGTACGCCGTTCGAAGTGGTTTATGGCAGACCCCCCCCATCGATTCATCAGTTCTTACCGGGGGAATGTAGGGTAGCGGCGGTGGCTGAGTTGTTGCGTAATCGTGATGCGATCATTCGGGACCTGAGAGGTAATTTAATGAAGGCACAGCAGGTGATGGTACGTCAAGCAAACAAACACCGAAGGGATATCGTGTTTGAAGTGGGGGAAAAAGGTTTTCTAAAAATTCGAAAGCATAGACAAACGTCGCTGGCCGATCACAACTATCATAAATTAGCTGGGCGCTATTATGGGCCGTTTGTGATCGAAGCTAAGATTGGTGGGGCAGCATATCGGCTCAAACTGCCCACGACGTCAAGGATACACCCAGTCTTCCATGTGTCCCAACTGAAACGGGCGGTTGGGGACCACCCGGTCGAGCCGGAGCTGCCGGAGACCTTGGAGCGCGTCACTCCCCATCTCAGCGAACCCGAAGACATTCTGGGGGAACGGACGATCAGGGTAAATGAACACAATGTGGATCAATTGTTAGTGAAGTGGCGGGGCTACGATAATGACGAGGCGACTTGGATGGATGCCGAGGAGTTTTTGTTACAATTTCCGGAATACAGCCTTGAGGACAAGGCTAAATTTAAGGGGGAAGGAGTTGATATGGAGGGGAACAACGGAGGGGCGAAACCCCTGCTCGTTTATCATAGGCGCGGGAAAAGGCAAAGTGGCTAGAAGAGTCCCGCTGAATTTGAAGTCCTGGCCGTTTATTTTATTTATTTCCTTATGAGTTATTATTATTGTTGGTTATTTCCTTTTATTGTTTAAGGATAGATTCCTAGTTGATTTGGTTAGGGTTTTGCTTTAAGTACTTTGTTTTGACGGCTGGACATTTTTATGCATATTCATTTTTGATAATAGAATTTGAGTTCTTCGGCTTAACGCTTGGGCAGCTTCGTTTGAAGCTGTATATTCAATTCACTCCTTAACATACCCTCTCACTAACATTATGATGCGCTTCTGCCACTACCTGTAAAGACAATATAGTAAAATACAAGACATACCTGCTACTTTTCCTCTTCCTTCCTCAGAAACAGAAGGTGCAGATCCCGATGGCCATGAATCAAAGTTGGACTTGAATGAATGAGTCTCATAACCTTGAATAAGCCGAGTTATGTGTGTTGACTTTGGTCTGTTTTGGCTAGCCACAAAATCCTGAAATTTAACTTGGATCTGAGAACTCAAACAACAAATACAGTACCAAGATGTGAAGTTAAGCTTTATACCTCTGCAGCTTGGATAGCAGCTTTCCTCTCATCAACTTGAGTTACACGGCCAACCCAAACAAATACCTCAGCACCACAATCCAATAAATAGCATTTGTTATTTTCAAGTAGAGACTTGGAAAGTTCACCATCTACAGCATTAACTTGGCCATCGACAACGCTGCCAACAACCAAGATTGAGCATACTATTAACCACTTTATTTTTATGTTTAGTCCTGATTAACTAGGAAATAATGCGTAGAAAAGCATTTCTACAAAGTTACTGTAAAGTGTTTATCATATCCAATAGAGTTATCAATTACAATTGAAACACAGAAATTGTGTGATTTGCAAGAAAATAAACAGCTATATCTCAAAAACCAGAGATGATATAAAAGTTAAATTTGGAAAAAAATTACCTAAAAAGTTGGGGAGGAGTCTTCTCTGCAATGATATCATCTTCAGTAACAACTTTCTTACCGATTGGAGCAAACCCACCAAAGAGTAGCCAGAATTCACCAGAATCTGTCTCGGCTTGCAATTTTCCGTCATCTGAAGTGAGCAACAACATTTTAAAACAGTGGAAAATAGATGCAGGTACAATCAAAAGAAAAAAACCCAATAAAGATATGAGTTACTCACCAACAATGGCAACATCACATGTTCCCTCATGATACTTTTCCTTTAAAAACTGAATTATTTCTAATGCTTTGGCCCTTTCTTGAATATTGGAGTTTGCCCCATTGAACTGATATATCTTCTGCTCGGTATCGAGAATAAAAACATCATCATGATTCAGCGATGACCGAGAAAATGGAACCTGCATTACATGTAGAATTAATTAAGTTTTCTTTTTTCCTTTTACGGTTACATTGTAATATTCTGGTATGAGCACTACCCTACCTGCTTCAATCTTACAGCCCGTTTTCCTCTACAAATATATAAGCGGGTTTCAAACTCTTCTTCTTCGGCTTTCTTAAATCCAGACGCAACACCACCCTCCAATGGTATAATGCATGGTTTGAAGTATGACAGAAATTTGTCAGACTCATGCCCTTGGAGTTCTCTGTACTGCACAGCACGGCCACCAAGAACAGCATCGAGTTCTACAGTTTTAATAGCTGCGGTGCCGGCTTCATCCTATGTATAAGCAAAACTTCAAGTTATTAAGAATGATAACAGAAAACTACTAAGAAGAAGTGATGTAAGAAGAGCATTACCTGGCTAGTATCTTTTCCAAGCCAGAAGTGAATATCATAAAGATAAGCACCTCCTTTTCCAGGACTTGTCTACAAAGAAAAAACATTTGTGGTAGGGTAAATCAAGATGAAAATACAACCACATAAAAGTACGGAAAAACGTTTTATATACAAGGTGTAGGTAGAAAATAGCGCACCTGAAGGATAATATATGAATCTCCAGAGTAGAATTTACCATAATCAGATTTTGGCAAAGGAACCGGTAAGAAGTTCTCAATCCTCCAGATCTCGGTCCCACTATAAAGTGTTAAGGTATAAAAAGGAAAGCAAAATTTGACTGAGAAACACAAGTGCAAAATGAACATAAGACATCAAATACATAAATATTCGTGCCAGAGGAATAAGTAGAAATTGAAAGCTACTTGGTTAGTCAATAGCATAGTTCCCATATGAAAGGATACATTCTCTGACCCGCTCCCTGAAAAGCAGGCTCAAGAGCTTTTGCTGAGCTAGACATTGTACAATATTCTTCTAGATATGGAAATGGGTAACGAGACTCTTCAGGCTCCTATTGACGGTGTTTGAAATTCCACAGAATCAACTGCTGAAGTAAACCAATAACAAGGAAGAGATAAGCAAAAATTAAAGAAACAAATATGAAATGGCATCTAGAAACTCGGATGATCCTTTTAGCTGCAGCAATCGTCATACCAAAAGGGTGAATGGGATAAATATACACAAAGCACACTACATATACACCACATCACGCTTTTAAGGAGAAAAAACCACAAACAATTGGTTCTGCTCATATTTAAGGAAAACATATATGACAATTAGACTAATTTTTAGCTGTAAAAACAATTCATATGCAATATCAGATACTTTTTAATTAATCTCTTTGATTTAATCATCTCTCCTGAGCCCTAACAAAATCAAAGGACGCAGTTTAAATCTAGACAAAATCATGTTAAATGAAATTCATTATTTGTAGTATTCTCTATTGGCCAGTAAATGCCTTTGACGTAGTGGGTTTTTTCTAAGCGTTAAAATATAAGATGAGGCAATATATTCAGCAGCTTGAATTTGCTTCAGAATATTTTGGCTCCCAGAGTATACTTAAGCATTATTACTCCAGTTGCTTAAGCTAATGAGACATCCCAACATTCATCAAAATGCAGTTTCATCATCACAAATTGAATTCTGAGATCAGGACATAAATTGTTTATCCAGTGTCGTCTAGCCAGGACCAATAGCTCCCACAATGTGCGACATACCAGAAAAGAAAAACAGAAATTCCCAGAAACTGGCTAATCAATGTTGTCACCACTTGTTAGCTTCTGAAGACAGGGTAGAAAGGCTTGAACTGCTCTTACAGAAATGCACTCTCATTCTAGAAGATCAATTGCCTTCTTCAAACGAATACTGATAATACGTCTCACCGTGCAGTACAAATACATACCATTTAGCAATCCTTTAAACTCCCAAATAACTAATTGATGTAAATATTTTCTTATGGTAGAAGAGAAGATTGCTAGTGTTAGATAACCAACAGCATGATTGTTAACTATACAACCCGTTATCAGACTCTAATATTCCCACAGTTCAAGATCAGAAACTTAAAAAAAGAATCATGATAGCTGATTCATAAAATCCCCGAAACTTCAGCTTTACCATGGAGGTAAAATCATTTTACCATTCTATTTCAAAGTTGATAGATCATTAATTATATTATAATTTCTGAACAATAATAAGCATATAAGTTAATCTGATTGACAAACATAATCAAGAAACTCAAGTAATCAGTAGACCACTAGTTAATCAATCAGCATTACACGAGGCAAAAATCATTGCATATATTACATATATTCAGATCATTTCTCTAATTAAATTAATAAATCAAAGATTAACAACAATTAAACAAAATACATGTCTCAAATACCCTAAAATAGTTGAGATCAACACAAATTTGAATTCAATAATCACATAATCCATACAGAGAAAGCAAAAAACCTAAATCAAAACACCGAGAAATGGATCTATAAAATCACCAAACCTTTAAAAGATCAAATCAATTCTCTCTCTATCCTCAAAATCTTGATTGAATTGGTGGTTTCTAGAGAGAGAAAGTGTGGAAAAGAGAAAGGTTTATAGGGAGGAGGGAGCTGCAGAGCTGGCAAATTAAAAAGGAAAAAAAAAGTAGAAATTTAGAGAGAGAAAAAATTAATTTTATCAGAAAAGGAAATGAAATAATTGGATTATTTTTTTCTCTTTTTTAACTTTTTGTAGCTTTTGAGATTTGATGCAGAAAATTGGTTATAATTCTTTTTCAGACAGTATATACCTAAAATGAACAATTATTATATATATATATATGTAATATGTGTGTATGTATAGATGAAGAGATAAAATGTGAAGAAAAAGGTTTTAAAATAACAATTTATGTGATTATTTTTTCAATTTTATTATGAGTATAGTGATTTAATAAAAAAAAAAAAAATCTGGGGGCAACCCTTGGTAGAGTTGGTAAGGGCATTTGAACTTGTGGCTTAGGTCACGGGTTCGAATCCCACTGTGGGAATGCCTATTGCCTTCTCTGCTATGAGCCTGTCAGCTATGGGCAACCTAGGCTGGTTTATCTCTCTTGTGTGGTTTGCAGGCTATTGCACAAGAGCGAGGTTTACCCAGTGCGCACCCGAAAGGGTAGCGGCTGCGGGTTTCCCCCGTTATCCAAAAAAAAAAAAAAACCCGAAAGGGTAGCGGCTGCGGGTTTCCCCCGTTATCCAAAAAAAAAAAAATTGAGTCGACTGATTAATTTCATGAATTTTGTTCCGATATCGATTTGGTTAAATAATTGAAATAAATATCATGTTAAGACACTAAGTCAGTTTTCTATTTTCTCCATTACATTATTTCACTAAATAATATTATATTCATTCAATATTTTAACACATAAATACATCATATTTTGTTTAATTTTTCATTTTTATTAAGACGTTTTCAATTAATCGGTTTTTAAAAAAAATTTATTTTATAAGATTAGATTTTTTTGGGTAAAGTGCACTTCACCCCCTAAAAAAACTCATATTTTACACTTTCCCCCCTAAAAACACAAAAATGAGACATCACCCCTTAAAATTTTGATATATGTATCACTTTGCCCCCAAATACTATTTTTCGGCTAAATCTTGATCGAAAATCATTTAAATGATTTTTCTGTCAAGAACATTATCGTCTTTACCATTTTTCCGTAATTCTCTCACATGTCCGGATTTGTGCCTAAACCCGTCGTGCTTCTCTAATATATCATATTAGAGTTGCAAAATTCTCACCACGATCTCATCCTGCATTTGTTGTGAGTTCCTATTCTGGTAAGCTTTTTCATGCCATTCTTTATATGTAGTATGATACCATGGTGAAAATTTTACAACCCTAAGATGATATGTTAGAGAAGTACAACAGTTTCGCCTCAAATCCATGCATGTGAGAGAATCACAGAGAAATAGTAAAGATGATAATGCCTTTGACGAAAAAATTATTTAAATGATTTTCGATCAAAATTTGGCCAGAAAATAGTAATTAGGGCAACGTGATGCATATATAAAATTTTTAAGGGGTGATGTCTATTTTTTTTGTTTTTAGGGGGGAAAGTGCAAAATACAATTTTTTTTAAGGGGGTGAAGTGCACTTTGCCCGATTTTTTTCAAAAAAAATAATTCAAATTATATCTATTTATAGATTTAGACGAATTATATGAAAATGGATTGGATGAGTTGGAGGGAAAGATGTTGTGTTGGTGCCTTGGTGGTGGCCCATCCATGTTGTCTTATAATTTTTGCAATCTTTTTGACTTTTTATTTTTCATTAAAGTTTTAGTTATCATTAAATGATTTGTTATTTAACTATTAATCAATTTATTGTTTTCCTTATATGATTTATTATTTTCTTAAACATTGAAGATGTATATCCCCAATCTTGATTTTCTTTTGGGAGGGAATTGGAATTTCAATCAAAAACTTGGAAAAAATGCATTATTTATTGTTTTACTAATTTTAATATTTAGACAACATATACTCATTTTTTCAAATTGAAGTAGATTTCATGACGTATAATGCAAGTAAAAATTTGACAATGACATCAATATAAATCGTAATTGTGGTAGATTATTTTTTGAGAAAATACTTTATTTTATCTCTTTGGCATAGAAATTAGAAAGTATATTGTAATTCCATATCATAAACATGCTTGATCTATAAAAATTCTTTCAAAATTTAAATAACATAATATATCGCTGAAAGTTTGTTCGATTCGATCACTAAGTTACCTAATTAAACTTGTCAGGTTTTATTGCATTCAATAAGTTTTAAAATTTGTCTCGATTAGTAAAAAAATAATAAAAATAAGTACAAAATAATTAAATTACTCGAACTACATTTTTGTTCGGCTCGATTAAAACCCATTAAGCTCAGCTCAGTATAACAATTAGGACTCAAAAAAAAATTCAAATATTAATTATAATTCAAACAAAATTAAATATTTGATGTATTTGACTCGATTCGATTTATTCTTATTAATTTATTATTATGGACAGAGCAATGAAATGGACGGTTTGGCTGGTTGCTTTAGCGGACGGTCTGGGTAAGATTAGGGGACTGAAAATGACATTTCCAAGAGAACCAACAAAAAAGAAAACTACTAATTATTGTGCTTTTATTTTATTTGACCACATCATTATAATAAAACGATAATTATAAAATTGTAATACTTGTGAAATGACGTCATATATCCCTGATCAATTGTATTTTTAAATTTAAAATGTCAAAGTATTGTTCATTAGTCATAATATTTTTAAAAAATAAATATTAATTATGTGATTGGTTGCCAAGTGGCAATGATCCATTATCTTGCCCACCTAATAACATAAATCTAGCAAACAACTACATAGAGAACTCTAAACTCTTGATATTATGTATTTATCAATCAATTTCTACAAACTATAAGCAACTTATAGCCATTTGGCAAATTAGTAGAAGCAAAGACAATTATTTGGTAGATCCTAATGATCATTATAGAGACAATCACATTTGTCTTTATAGTTGGACTCAATACAACCCATAATACACGAACATATCTAATTATCGTATAAATTAGAGTTCGAAAGTTCTCCAGAATCACAATCCTGTACTTGACATAAAACTTCTCATAATTGTACTTGGCGCTTTAGGGATGCAAATCTCTACTTCTAGGGGTTCTAGAACATGCGAGTCTGGAAATACATCTCGATAGATACATCTGATCGTTGTTTAAATTAGAATTCGAAAGTTTTCCAGAATCGGTACTTGATGCAAAATTTCTCATAATTGTACTTGGCGCATTGGGGGTTGCGAGTCTCTACTTTTAGTGGATTTTAGGACCTACGAGTCTAGAAATACATCTCTCAGTAAATACATGAAAAATGATGATGTACACAACTCTCATTATGAGAAGTTATAGTTCTTCACAATCATATTTCCTTACTTGACACAAAACTTCTCGTAATTGTACTTAGCGTTTTGGGGGCCGCGAGTTTCTACTTTTAGGACTTGCGAGTTTGGAACGAACCCGACCCTCTTGTATGGGTCATACGTACGAGTCCAATCACATGAAGAATGATGATATACACGACTCTCACTTGTCTAAAATAGACAATAGTTGCAATGTTATTAAGGCAATCTATAGAATTGGTGAACAATATATAGAAGGCAAATCAAGGGGCACACTTATCATGGGATGTAAGAAAAGAAAAGATAAAGCATTCATGGACCCCCACCATCAGCCTCACATGTTCAAAACAGGCCCCCAAGATATAATAAAGGAACATGACTATCTTTGAGTTGTATTAATCATTCACAACCATATCAAAATACAGTTATTGTGAGTAAATTCTTGAATATTTACAACACCATGAAAGGTCAATCATGTAAGAAGAGTACAAATAGGCTCTGAAACTCCATGTCCATGTGGAGCTGAAAAAACAAAGTACTTTTGACTCGACTCGACAATAACGACATATTGTTTTGCTCGATAAGACTTATAATTTGACTCAATTGGTTAAAAACTAATGAGATGAATGTAAAACTCAAACATGATTAATATTTCACTCGATTAACTCATTCGAGCTAGCAAATCAGTTAATAATGAAACCACAATTCAGATAAAACACAATTTTAGAAGTTCTTAGAAGCTCAAAGATTCGTTTACACCCCTACTTTCCAATTTAGTTTAGTTTATTTGCCCCGAGTTCTAGTTGGCAAAAGTAAACTAATAGTATGCGACTGACTAAACGAGCATCATACTGTGCATAGTTATACAAAGACGCACAAAATTCAAAATCGTAAGACAATGGAAAAGAATAGGTGGATTAAACGCGTACCCTCTAAAAGAACTAACAAAAGGAAAAAATAAAGAACGAAAATTACTTCGATAAGAACTTCAATACCACTAACAGATTGAAACAGTGGTTTCATTCTTCTCGTTTTCTCGTTCATCCTTGTTCGTTACTTTCGTTCTCGTCTTTAAGGGTTTTAAGAAGCAAGCTTGGAAACCAACCATAGCTCTCAAAACCTCAATTATTTTAGACTCGATATCAATCCCATTAGGCTCGAGAAAACGTAGACACCTTGCAACTGCCTCCATTGTACTCATACAACCAGCAAAGGGCTCTTTCCTTAGAATCAACTCCGAGTCAAAAATAGTCCCACCGTTTACCCCAACATCGAAATCCAAACAAACTTGTATAGCAAATTTGGATAAAAATGATGAACTTGCAAGTACCATTTCCTTGGCGTGTTTCCACGTTCCATCAAAGACAATCAGGACGAGATTGTTATCCATGGTGGTGTTATCGTGAGAGGACTTGAATCGATTTAGTTCAGATAATGGTGAGGCGTTTGGACCTATAGAATACTTCGATCAATGCCAGAAATATGATAATGGTAGAAAGAGAGAGATAAGGTAAATGTGAACTTTTTTTCATGTAATTCAAGCAACCATGCAGTTTAACTATGTGATTTCTAGCAAAAGTTTCGATTTTGCATTGAGCTTATGGTTGCATGATTGTGAACACAAAAAACAACTTCAAGCTACAGAAACAGGTTATTTTCCCACAGAAGATAATGGATATAGAGTATGAACATCCGTGATAAATCAATCGTTAAATCTAAAATTCCTGAAAAAGCACGTTAAATCTCACACCAATTTCTTAAAATTACAGCTCAATTTACGTAGATTAAATTGATGCAGCAGCTCAAATTAGGGGAAAAAGCAAAAATTGAAAACCATTTGAGTTGATATTAGCTGTTATATACCTGGAAATAGATAGAGAGCTCGACTGAGGGGCAAATCGGGCATTTCGCATGCTTCATCGTAGAGAGAATCGAGAAGCTTCGATTGGCCGTACTTCAACTTACGTCCGACGATGATTTCGCAGTTTGAGAGGCATTTTGAGAGGACAGGGACGGTGGCAAGCTTGTGGCGGCGCTCGTGTGGGTGGTGGAGGATCACGATTTTTGTGGCTATAGCTATGGGAGTTGAGGGGAGGACGTGGCAGAGGCACACGTTTGTAGGGCGGCCGCATCCGGTGGTGCAGATTTTCCGGCGTGGTTTGTGGTGCTCAACGCCGGAGAAGGAGATGGCTCCGGCGGTGGGTTCTTCCGGCGAGTCCATTGGGCTTCTATTATTTAACCGATTATATATGTATGAGCTGAATTAATTGTTTGGGCTAGTTTTAATTTTTAAAAGTGCATATAAGTTTAGGTTTATTGTTAATTCAAATTAGTGTTTATAATTAAATTGAGTTTAAAATAGATTGAGCTAGAAATATAATATTTTTTATATATTTATTAATTCACAGTAATAAATTTGCGCACTAGTTTAACCTCGTTTTAGTGTAATTGAGCGAACTTAAATGAGTTTTAATCGAGTCTAATACTAGTTAAATTCAAATAATACGACTATTTTACATATATTAATTTTAATCAAGTTGAGTTTCAATATTGTTTCTCTATTTGAAATATTACTTCCATTTCCTATTTTTCATATTTTTCATATGTGTACCCGTGTATTAATTTTTCTTCAAATATATAAATAACATGAATTTTGAAATCGAGTTTGAATAGCTTTATATTTGTATAAATATAATATCATTTTTTATTTATTAACCCGATCTCTAGCTGAATTTGAAAACTTATTGAACACAAATAATAGTTCAAAGTTGATTCAAAATATTATCGAACCGAATTCAAGCGGACTTTTGAATTAATGGGCCAACTACTCTCTAAGAGAAGGTTCAACAAATCTAGTTTTGGGCTCCACAAGTGTGATAATTAATGGGCCAAATTAATTAATTCGAATTGGGCCCAATGTCAGAGGCTATCAAATTGACAATCGGCCCACTAATAGCACTCATACGTAAACCCCTCCAAACTCTGTTTTCATTGTTCTTAAATAAATTTCCGCCACTTGCTCCGTCGTAGTTCTGACCTCCGCCGCTACGCCGCCGTATTCACATCTTAGAGGTAATAGCCGAAACTGAAGGTTAGTAAGTGTTGAAAATTTTGAAATAACTTTAATGGTAACTTTTGATTTTACACTACGTATTGCTTTTGCTTGTTCTTTCTGTTTTTAGTTCTTTTTAATCTGTTCGTACGTTCGAGATTACTATAAGTGATTTAAATCAAAAGCCAATATGAAATGAAGTGAGATTTTTTGTTTTCTGATTACTCGATAGCTTTCGCTAGAAAAATCTCATTGTTCATCCTGTAATTGTGCCCGAGTACACTGTACGCATCAAATTTCGTATAAATTTCATATTGCTTCCCATAACTCTCAAATGTCTTACTTTTGGTCCCAACTGAATATTACTTCCAACGATTAACTGAGTTGTTTGACAGGCAAACGACAATAGCATGGCTACCATTAACGATTTGTCTTCAGAGATGGAGGTGGACGCTTTTAGACGCCTTTTTCCTTTACGTTTTCATGAGCGTCACCTTCTTGAATCGATAAGGCCAGATGGCAGACCCCTGGGTAGAGCTAGAGATACGACCGTTATGCTTGGTTAGACAATATTGTTTCATCTATTTTCATCTTGTTGACTCTCCTTTACATCTTGCCAAAAGATCAACTCCTGATAATGCTTCCAAAATGTAGGAGCTGTTGCATCTGCTAATGGATCAGCCCTGGCAAAGATAGGTTCCACTGTAAGTGTTTACTTAATCTCTTAGGCGTGTTTTAAAAACTTCTCTGGTCTCTGATAAGTACATGCTCTATGATTTTGTACACAATTAGATATTGAATTAGTGAACCCTTTTATTGTTCAGCAAATTCGTTTGAGGGCTTTAATGAACTAATTCAAAGTTTTGTTATATCATGTTCAGGCCATGTTGGCAGCCATTAAAATGGAAGTGATGACTCCAACCGTGGAGGCACCTGACGAGGGATGCATAGGTAAAAGTCTTTATTTTCCCTATCTTCGATTATGTAATATGTTCTCTTTCCGTATGATCGACTTTTTTATTGATAGATATTTCATTTTCCAGCTATTGATTTCCATATGCCTCCTATTTGTTCTCCACTTATTCGTCCTGGAAGGCCAGCAGAGGTCGCACCAGTAATATCAAAGCAATTATCCGAAATCATTTTGAGGCAAGAAAATAACAAGAATATCTCATTTGTGCTAGCCTTTTCACGAGTCACGATATTCTTTCGTTCGGACGATAGTCAAGAAATAAATAAAAAGATAACGAAAAGAATGTTTCTAACATTGCCCTATTATTTTTCACATAAATTCTCGATGAAGTAACTGTTCTTTCACCTTTTGGTTACCTATTTGCCTCCAATTATAAATTCTATAACCGGTTCTGTTTTCATTTTAGTTTTATAGCTGTTAGCTGAATTACTTCAGTCTTGGGTGACATCATATTCACACCCTATCTTTCTAGTCATTTTCTGTTACTTATTATTTGTGATTGATGTAGTTCTGGCATGATAGATATGAAAGAGTTATCTTTGGTGAGTGGCAAAGCTGCCTGGATGGCCTACCTGGTAATGAATTTATCTTTTCACTCTGCCATACCAAGAGAAAATAGGATATGTTGCCTCTAGTGCATGTGTCAACTATTATAACCTCTTTAACACTGTGAGAATGACTATTGCAGGACATATACTGTCTGGATGCTGATGGCGCACTTTTTGATGCAGCATTGCTTTCTGCGGTGGCAGCATTCTCTCATCGTGAGTCTGTCTGCCTTTGTTCATATTGTTGGTTTATAAACTTTTTATGGTTTCATGATACCAAAGTTTATGTATATGATTGGTTTATCTCTTCCCTTACCATTCTTTTAGTTGACCCTCAATTCAATAATGCTTGGCTTCCACTTTGTGGCGTTGATTAAGAATATTTAGATTTGGAGACGTGAGGAAATTTGATTTTGGGTTGAAATTTGTGTTTGGGATTTGCAGACGTATTTTCAGTTTAAATTGATTATATACTCTCCTTGCTGTGGAATATTTTAAAAGGAGAATATTGTATATATTCATATTCTTTATATATTAAATGCCATCATTCCAAACACCTAAAGTAGGATTTCCAACTAAGGATCCTGTCAAATCCCGACTTTCCAACCATGTTATTCTAGTTTTTCATTTCATATGATCTTGAATATGAACTATTGTGTCCAAACATGCAGTAGTGGTAGTAATCTGCTTTCTCTTCAATAAATCTTTGCATCTCTTTTGCGTGCATAACGTGATACTTTCGAGAAAGTCTTTTGGTTTCGTTCTTAAGACCTCTATTGTGATTGACACTAAGAACAACGAAAGTACCAACGAAGTTCCCATCCAAAATGTTGCCTAGTCCTTAATTAGCAAAATTTCTGAGCCCTTGTGCTTTAGTGCGTTTAAATTTATTACAAAAAGTTCAGTATTTGCACAAATGCTTGCTATAATTCGAATTGCAATTCAAATTTTGACCTTAAGGGGAGACCTCTATATCTTGCAGTACGAATTCCAGTAGTATCACTTAATGATGACGGCAGAATAGTTCTTATATCTGAGGACAATGCCGTAGCAATGAAGGAAAAGGAACCTGTCAATAAGGAGAAAAGAAAGCTCAACTTGAATAGAGTACCATACTCCTTAACATGCATACTCCACAAGAACTACATTCTGGCAGATCCCACATCTGAGGAAGAGTCTATCATGGAAACATTTCTTACAGTGGTTCTCGATTCTTCGTTTCAGCTTGTGTCTCTTAATAAGCCAGGTGGACCTGGTTTGGCTCATACATCAGCAATCCAGGTCAATTTCACCTCTTATATATATATACATACATATGGTAAATTGCTGTCACCCATGCTAATTATGAAAAACACCTGTTTGAAATATTTTCACAACTTCCCCTGTGAGTAAAAGCAGTAAAAGCAGATGATAATTTCACTCACCCTTAGATTTCAATTTCACCCCGTGTTTTTCGAATTGTTAAGAGTTTGGATTTGCAGGGACGTCTTTGTAATATGTATTGTATACATGCAGGATTGCATTAAATTAACTAGACAAAGAGTCGAAGAACTTCAGAAGATCTTGAATGAAGCAATTTCTGATATGGAAATCGACTGAGGAAGTTTCTACATCGAAACAAAGTCATATCGGTTTGTAGCTGTTATTTTTCGCCATAGATTCTTTTTGTTATTTCTTCATAGATACTTTGACTAGATGTGGAAGAAAACTGTAATATAGAGATTTTACATATGTTCCGTGTAAGTGTATACAGTAGTTCCATTGCAAGATTTCGTTTACATTCCCTGGAGTTTGTTCGATGTGAAAATTATGAATTAGTATTTTCGTATTCGTTTTGGATTTAAAACTTTTCAAAATTTTGCCAACTTTCTAAAAGCAATTACGTACACATTTCTAAGAATCTAAATATTATTTTTTAATTGAAAAATATTATATGTTTTTCTCTTTTTTTGAAATATAAAAGTTGGGATCTATCTAATTCTCTGGCATGAAACAGGGGATACCTGGACCCATCAAACCACACACAAAAAATATCAATGTCTGTTCAATAAGGCTCACAAACAGGGGATGGAGCACCACTTCAGGGCAAGTCGACAGGGAAACGAATGAAGAAAATATCGAGAGATTAAAACAATTGTACTCTGAACTCTGAAGTTGAAGACAAGATTGAAGGAATTGATCGTTAAATTTTTTTTTTTTTTTAAAGTGAACGACTAGAAATAACATTGGTTTCATTGTTGGATGGATTGTTTGGATCTTTCCAAGAGTTGAAGCCTGAAATTTTTCTTCACTAATTTGCTCCAAACTGTATTCATTGTCCTGGGGTGATTGTTCTTTGTTGTAGCTTTGTAAGAAACTGATCATAATAAACTCAATTTTCAACCATTGGTTTCATATTTTCATGACAATAATTGACTTGATAGAGCCTAAATAGGCTCATTTGAGTTAGGTTTATATTAAACTTGACATACATTCTTCATTTTGTTTGATAAGATTAGTTCCTAGAAGCTCCTAGGAACTAAATCCCGCGATCACAACCATCCATATCACCTAACAGACGCGATCTCAACCATCCATCCGAACAAACTCGTATGATCATATATAGTGCAAAAATCACATTGCCAAAACTTCCCATTTTTCAAACATTACAAGAAAAATCACTTCTCCACATTCTGTTTCTGTGCAATCTACAATAAGTAAGAAAAATTTCCCATGAAGGAAAAAGAAAAATTCTACAAAGAAATCAATAAAGAGTTTACATTTTCTCTAATCCCCCTCTTTGAGGACTTAGAACTTAAATCTCTCATTTATTTTTCAAATGTCAAACTAATTCCATTAACAATGGATCACCTGCAGCCATAATTCTAACAAGCTTAATAAAGTCTTGCTCGGTCGACACATTCCAGGGGTGAATAGCAGGTACTTCGGCAGAATAAAACGACGTATTATTGCTTTGTATCTTTTGCTTATACTTCATAGAATCGAAAACCGAGTCGAAATTTTGAGGCAAATCCATTGCTAGAAAGAACATCGGTATTGCAACATTGTGATGGATATCTAGATCGCCCACTAGATTAACGAGATCGACGAAATCAGGTACAAAATGGCGAGGAATATAGAATACCTCGGAATTGCATATTGTGAGGCTTTGATGGTCTTTAACGCTTTCTTTGAAATTGACTTGTAAATGAGCTGGCATTGTGGCGACAACTTTTTGTACCATCTCTGCTTGCTTTGGGAACCATTCGGAGTTGCCGGAAATCGAGACAGTGGTCCACGACTTGGTGACCTATATATGTTAGTAATTAGTGAGCCGAAAATGAGCATAACTTGTGTATGTTGATTACATATATTGAGTAGAAAACGGGTTTTAGACGAGGCTTTAAGAAATGAAAGTTTAGCAAAAACGAAAAGATTATTGTATGGTTTTACACTATTGCCCTTGAAAGTAGTGGTGTCACATTGCTACCGAAAGGGTAATATTGGATTTAAGAAATGGGAAAGGGATAGTTACCCACAAAAAACCCGCCAATATAAGGTAATTATCACGAACATGCTTAGGTTTTGCAAATTACTAAGACACACCCTTAAAATCACATCTTAACAACTAGAAATTGCAATTTGTTATCGTTGATGGGGGAAGATATTGTAATTTCTCAACACCTTGGGGTGTTTTGTGTAATTAGGTCTCAGAATTTAGCTTGAACTTAGTTTACAAAACTCATGTTTATAGTGATAATTAGAAGGTTGCTATACTTTGCACTCGGAAAAGTGACGATCGAAAACAAATTAATAGTTGGAAGATTACCTTGTTTGTGATCCAAAGCTTTGACTTGTCTGCTTGGAGCAAGTTCCAGTAATTAAGAACAGTGTCATCCTGAAGAAATAAGAAGCCTTCTGCGCTTGCGTATCTATCAAATAATTTCGGCAAATACCTAAAAACGAAATGCAAGATATTAGATTAAGAACAAACTCGAAAAATATGGAAACGATAAATTAACATACGCGCAGACCCTTTTACCTATTAAAGACCAAATTACAAATTACGACCAAAATATATTATAAAACGAGCTAAATCGAAATCAAAAATTACGATTTTTCACGTACTTGTAAACATAGTCCAAACGCCCTTCTTCAACAGCAAGATCGACATTTTTCTCCGCAGATAATATAATAACCGTCTTAAATACCCTTCCATATAGTAACCTCCACTCCAACGCAGTTCGTTCAACGGGCCCACTACAAAACATTACAAGCACAACATTCCCGAAATTCTTCCTCCACCTAATCAAATTCCCGATTTCATAATTCACCGTCCCGATTTCATCGACCCCGAGATGCACAGACGCCAATTTCTGAGGCACAAACTCTTTTCTATCACCGTGACCTATACTCGCCCTCGGCCTATCTATTTCAAGAGACATCAAACGAGGCTGTTGATAACCAACACTAAGAAGATCTTGAAGCCATGCAGCACTAAACTGCAAATCCTTCTCTGTCCAAAACCCTTCCTCAGCCATAACATAACTCAAATCCAAGATTTTTTCGAATAAATGATGTTTATTGGATCGCCATCCCGTTAAGAAATCGATCAAACGGCCCACGTTGACGTGAAGATCCTTCTCTTCGGAAAACGGGTACCCTTCGATTCGATCAAAACGGTGAACGGTTGGAGGGTATACAACTACATAACCACCAACTTCCCATAATAGCCTTTGTGCCCAATAACCCCTCAATATATCCGAAGCCATTGTGCTAACCGAAACGGGGAGCATCAAACCCCAAAACGCCGATGAATGAAAAATGGTGTTGAATGAATTTACGGGCACCATTGTACCTTGAGGTACCGCCACTTTAGGCGCACGATCATCGAACCTAATGTCGAACGCCTCTAATGTAGGCTTCCTAGTGAAGTAAAAAACCGAGTCCACATCAGGTAGCCCGTTGGAAATACCCTGTTGTATAAACTGTTTCCCACCGAAAATTTCAGTGTAGAATTCCTCATGATTTAAATTCCCGACATTTTCTAAAGGTAATCCCCTTGGCCAAACAGACCTCTGTCCAAAATGTATATAAGGGTTCACAATAGTCCTATTGGGATTCTCATGACTATATTGCAATATAATCTCTTGTTTAGAACCCTCACCGATCAACTCAATATCAAAATGCTTTGCTAGATCATTATCAATCACATCACCTCGATCATCAACATCGTAAATCTTTTGAGCACCGTGCTGTATCGCGAATAAATACCCAACGGTTTTTCGAACATATGAATCATAAGGCAAGAAATCAATCACTCTAAAACCCAATTCAGCTTGCATCTCCAATGGTAAATAAATAGCACCTGTTAAGTTATATAAATCCGAAAAAAGGTATAAACTTTAGACAAATCCATAGCAAAATATATTAAATTAATTAACAAATCCAAAGATCCATGATAAATTGTCTTTAAAACATCCATAAATTGAATAAATTAAGAACTGAAACAGCTAAACTAAGCAGTTCACATTCAGCTAGAAACTTAGCTAAGCAAATTTAGAACTTCACACACCTTTCAATTGCCAGTCTTTTGGAGTCTTAGAATTCCCAATTGCAAGCACTTGCCAGCCTTTAATTTTAGTCATTTTCTTCAACGAATCAGATGGATAATCCGAGACAGAAACAACGATCCATTTCTCCGATCTAAAGCTGGCAAACGGCGTCGTTTTATCCACAATGCGGTCAATAGAATTCCAATCAATCTGCGGAAACTTAGGGTGAATCAAATGCGACTGCGTCGACTGTAGACAGAACAGCGCCGCCGCGTCTCCGCCGCCGGCGGAGAAGTTCCGTAGCAAAAACATCGCCGCAACGGTGGCGATAAGCAGCACAATCGTCAGAATCTTGTACATATTCTCCGAAGCCCAAGCGGAGAAATCTAGGTTATTTTCCGACGAAATTGGATACGATTTGCTCCTCGATTGATGATTGCGAGGCTTCGGATCTTCATCTGGAGGTATAATGCGATCCTGCACGAACATCTCTAGGGTTCAATTCAGGCCAAAAATTGAAAATTGAAACCCTCACAAGAACTGGAACTGAGTGCGAGTGTTGTTGACTGTATAATGTGAAGTTCAGTGTAGCATTGACTATGGAGTTTTTGGCTATGGAGTTTTGATCTGATGGAGGTTGCCGACAGGGGATTGTTTGCTTGAGCTTGAATTTAACTACTGCAATTGTGAGAGTTTGGTGACAAGTTGCAATAATAGTGAAAGGTGGGAAATATGTCTTCTTCTTACTTTCCATTATATATATACATACAATATAATACATACATGATACATATATATATATATATTAGTATATATATTGTGTGTTTGTTAATAGTATATTTTTTTTTAATTTGATACATTTTGTGATTTTATCCTAATATTTTAGTTGAAATTTGATTTGATTTGATTCGAGTACGAGTGTATTTATAAAATGAACTAATTATGTTAGTTATGTTTGATTTGTGATCGATTATAAATTATATTTAGAATCGATAAAATTTGACGTGAGCTGAAACTTTTTAGTTTGTGAATTAAATGTCAAATTCGAGTAAATTATATTTAATTATAATTCGCAAGAATAAAAAGGAGTTTGAGGTGACATTTGACTGTAGTTTTAATATTAATGATTCGAGTTTAAATTTTCATTTTATATGTAAAATAGTAATATAATACAAAAGGACCAATTATTATGTATGTATTTCAAAGTCGTTATATTTTGAAAAAAAATAATTAGAAAACTCACTATTGGAAAATTGTATTATTGATTATTTACTTTCCTTTTTCTATTTATATTAGTTGATTATGACTTATGAATGAGTGATTTTGACATCTAAACTAATAGTTAACTATTTATGCTTCTTATTATATACAAAACAAACATAGTATGGAAAAGGAAATGCAATAGAGTTTGGGGATTTGTGTATTTATTCTAATAATTAGTAATTAATAATTAATTACCAAGAATGTTTGGTTATAAGTTGATAATAAAAAGTGTAGCCAAATGTAGAAGGCTACAATCCTACAATATAAATGCTAAGATTAATTGTTATTCTTGTTTGACTTCATGATATTCATTTTAAATTAATTTTGAGAAGCAAATTTATAATGGGATTAGTTAATTATATGATTTTTGTGGCTGAGAAGGAGTAGATCCACATGAAGCAATTATTGTTCTTCATCTAGTGATATGATATTAAATTGAGACCAAATATTATATTATATTTTGATGGATTTTTTTTTAATAGTTTAGACTCAATTTGACTATAAGTCTATAACCACTATTGTTCATAATAGTGGGATCTTATATAATATGTATAGATAATTGTAATCATATTAAAATTGAAAATAAAATAAAACGATTTCATTATTTCATTATAATTCTTCCTAAGATAAATTTAAAATCTAAAACTTAGCTAATGTTAATTATGGAGAAATTTTTAATTATGTTAAAATGTAAATTTTGAAATAGAATAAAAGCCCATTAAATTATACAAAATGGGCCAAACTTTTAGTCATATATTGTTTGAAGTCTAGATGTGGATTTGGGCTTATATACCACTTGATGAATGGGCTCTTCAAAGCCCATAAACGCATTTGAGCCATCACAAATGGCCCAAATTTTATCATACTAGGCCCAATACTTATATAAGAACAAATATATATTAATTGGATAATTGATTATGTAAACTCATGTTATAATGTACATATTGGCTATTTTCTAATCATAAAAATTTGAAAACAACAAGAAAAAAACATTGTAATTAATTCACTGCGCTATAATAAATATCGATATATAATAAATAGATATGTCATAGTTTGATTGTAAAATCGACTATTTCAAAATGCTAGTCATGTTTCTTTTTTTTTTCTTACTTCATCGATAATGAATTGATGAAATAATCGTCTTTTCACCACTATTACTGTCCGATTAAATGATGAAAAGTGAAAAATATGAATTAAATTTCCACTAAATCACCACTAATTTGGATGGAGTAATTAAAATAATTGAAGTTCATTTTCATAATTTAGTGTAATCTTTAATTGTACAAGCAACAATTAAATAAAATAATCTCGAAATTAGCTGGGCTTTTGCTGTTAACAATGGCCAGCCGACAATTTATTGTTTATTAAAATTAGGAAAAATGAAAATTAAGACAACTAAACTTGTTCAACAAACACCTCTTCAAACAACCAACAGCCCTTATTTTATTTATTAATATATTATAAAGAAATTTGAAATCCGACTTAATTCATCTTCAAACAACCAACAATCCTTTTATAATTTATAGGAATAATTATATTAATTACCTCTTTTATTTATTTAGTGTAATTTGTAGTTAAATCCACTTATTTTGCTTCTTAATAAACGATATCTCTTGTAATAAAATCTTACACTAATCTCCTTTTAATTAACAGAGGCTAATCGAGATTGACGAAAATTGTAAAATATCAATCATATCTTCAACTATTTTTTATTTTCATTTTTTTTTTCATATTATACTTTTAGTAAATCGAAAGTAGGTAATTATCTTTATTTTCTAATAAATATTCAAATTGACATAAAACCGAATTTGCATTAATTTTAAAATAATAAAATTTTAATGAAAGTATTGATTTGAAACTAAATTGAAAGTTACAACATCATTTTTAATATGAAAATTTACTTTCAACCCCTCAAGGGCAAATTAAGGGCAAATTGTTGTGATGATGTAAGCAAATTTCATTAGATTTCTAATGGAAAGAGACAATTATAATATTTTATTGGATTTGTTATGGGCTCAAAATAATCAAGTTGAAGTATAATTACACTAAATAAAAAAATAACAATTATCTAATTATCTCTAATTTATAAATAAAAAAAAAGACCTAATTTATTCGAAACCAAGTGTAATTAATGAGAGACAAGCTTAATCACATAACAAATAACAAATGCAATCTTCCTTACTATTTGTACTTATACATAAACACTTAATTAATAAATTACTTGCAAATTCTTTTATTGTACCTTAAAATCTAACTTTAAACTTCGATCATAGATGTATACAATTTTACATAATTCACTCTCGACTTTATAATTATCACTAATAAATAATTATAATTATCGCGAAACACACAATTTCCTAAATAATAGAGAGAAATAAAAATGAAGAAAAAGACTAAGCCAACATATATAAGATTGACTAATTTTTTATTCATCTTTGCCAACTATATATATACCTAGTTCCACAACAAAAGCCAATATTAGAAAAAGTCACAAGTCAAATCACCAATTAATTATTCAAATAAAATCAACCAATTAAAATGTCAATATCCTAATTCCAACCTATATATACACACACATACACACCATTTACATCCCATTAGTAAGAACAATAAATTATCTATTTTTCAAAAATTTATTTATTTCATAGTTCAATAAATAAATTCATCCATAAGTGAAAATAATATCATTTTTGTGTTATATAACATGGGAAAATATGTAGAAATGTTGGATATAGGTGTGAGAATAGCAGCTAGGTTTCATTCTCACTGCCCGCAAACTGCCCGGATGTATTACCACCCTCCTTCCGCCGCAGATGACCACCGCCGCCGCCACCTTGACCACCTCAACCACCGTGAGAGCGGCGGAGAGAGATTAAGCCATGAAAATGGGTTTCAAGATATCTCGAGCACCGATAAGCCTTCTGGTGTCGATTTTGATGCTTCTGAATTTGTTGTTTATTCTTTAGTGTGAGTTAAAAGTACTTAAACCATGCAGCTAGAGAGATTAAAAGTTAAAACTACTCTTAAGAAATATTTTTTTTAGTTTTTTTCCCTTTTTATTTATTTATTTATTTTATTTGTTGTGATGGTTTGTATATATATTTTTGGTGACAAGAGAAAGTGTGATAAAAGGATTGAATATTTAATATCTTTTTTTTTTTTTGTTTATTGATCAACAATTTCATTTATTTTTTTGGGAAGAATAAGCCATTTTTGTTTAAACTTATAGCTCAAAATTTAAATTAACATTAAAAATAAAAATAAAAAGGGCAAAATAAGAGAAGGGCCCAACCGGGTTCGAACCGGTGACCTCTTGATCTGCAGTCAAATGCTCTACCACTGAGCTATGGACCCTCGATGCACTGCTTAGTAAGCTCTATTATTTAATCAAAATTTGAATCTATAAATTATATATTTAACCAAATATGAATCTAAGTTTTTAAATTACCAAAATTTCAAATTTAATATAGAATTATATTTTTATTACCCATTATTTCATATATTTTTCTTAGAAAAATTATTTATTCTTCACTCATTAATCTTTCATTCTATCACTATTTGAAGTTCATTATTATTTATTGGGCCACAAATTTACTTTGCCCCTCTACTAAAGACCATGCATTTATTCATATGATCTAAACCAAACATGAGTTGGGTTAGTCCACAACAAATGGGCTATAATTTATTTGGGCCAAGTCCAATCTCCTCTTAGTCCGGTCCAAATTGAGCTACAATAAACACATTGTTTTTGGGGCCTCAATTTCATAGAAAACGAATTAATTTCTATTTTCTACTAATTAATATTTCCACTAATTAATTTCTAATCAAATTATATTTACTATTACTATTATTATCTATAATAGTAGAAAAATATTTCATTATTTTTCCCAATTTCCCAATTTAGTAACTAAATTTAGTTGAAAAAACTAAATAAGTATAATTATGTACATAATTTATGAAATAAATTTCATCATTAAGCATGCATATTGGAGTTCTTAAATCTTAAGCTAAACTTCAAATATAAATAAATAATATTTAGAAATAAAAAGCATTAAGAAAACAAAATTCATAATATTCCAAGTAATAGAACTACACTAACATTCAATAAAAACACATATTTTACACACCAAAATTGTCACAGAAAATCCGAAAATTTTGATCCTTTTTGAAGAAAGTGTTGATGATCTTCATGGAATTGTAGTGTTCGATTCGATCGAACAATTCGATCTGCAAGTTGGACAAGATGAATGCGATTTCAGCCATTGTTGAATGCACTGGAGGTGAAATCCATGGCTGCACTTCTCCAGAACCCTAAGTTTCTCCCCAATTGCGAACTCCGATAAGCAGATGATGCATTCCGTCTCAGCTCCGGTCAGTTTCACTGCCTCCGAGTAGATCACGGATGGAATTTCCGGTGCCTGCTCAGCAGATGTGCCGCCGAGCTCCGATTTCTCGTTTTCCGACGATCGGTTGCGGCGACGGATGCAATGCAGGCGGATGACGTAGCGAATCGCGGCGTTGAACGCTAGGGCGCATATTAGGGCGCAGAAGAGGACGACGATGATTAAGGCTGTGTTTGCTTTGAAATCCTTCGAGCTGGAGTATGGCCACCACGGACACTTGCGACCGTCGCAGTTTGCTCCGGCCGGAGGCGCTGATTGAGGTGGTGATGCGTGTGTGGAGACTATGACTGGTGGTGATAAGTGGATGTTGAATTCAGCCATTGCTACTGCAGCTCCTGCTCCTAAAGAAGGTAATTTCCTCATTTTCTTTTAAATTTTTTCACTCGATTGGTTATCTGCTTAAAGTATAGTGTATGTGAGGATAAATTCGATTGAAGGAGATGGAATGATTTCCTAGAACACTTTCCACGCTTTCTGGTTGAATTTCTGCTAGAAAAAAGTAGCTAAAAAGAAGAATTTAATGAAAATTCTCACAAGCTGATTGAATTTATGCTAGAAAAAAGTAGTGTACGAGAGGGAAGATTTGATTGAAGGGTATGGAATGATTTCCCAGAACATTATCACACTTTCTGATTGAATTTCTGCTAGAAAAAGGTAGTTTACAAGAATAATTTTCTGAAAATTCTGATTATCTGATTGAGTTTATGTGAGGAAAAAGGTAGATTTTGGGGAATTTGAGTGAAGCAGAAGATAATGCTGATTAAAGGAATGGAGAAATAAGGAATGGGATAATCAAATAGTTACAAAGAGAGACGTATGCAAATTAAATTTTATTTGTAACAAGATAAGTGGGCTGGTGCAGAGCCTGTATTTATATACATAAACTGCTGCTGTCTTGTAGTAGAATTTTAAATGATTATTTTTCTCTTTCTTTAGGAAATTGATTGCTCTGTAAATAGAACATATCGTGCCACGTGTAAAACATCATAAAACTGGAGGGTTTACCAATGTAAAACTCAGAACAGAAGGGGTGAAAAGAAAGAAAATGGAGATAGGAAAGCTGAAAAGTGAGTTTTAAAAACCAGAGGAGAGAACATAGATTATTTCTAAATATACAATCAATATAAATATAAATGAATTTATGTATATCTTAAATGAATATAAGGATAAAAGATATGGAAAAATTGTTATAAGGTTTATTATTTTTTCAGTTAGCATGTAGGTATTTGTGAAGTAGAAAAAATATCAGATACTTCATTAGTTTATTAGTCATGTGAGAATTGTTTTTTGTTAATTTGACTTGTGGATACACCAAATTTCATATAACTTTAGAAGATACATGATAATTTAAGTCATAAGATTTTATATTAATGTGGGCAGAAATAGAAAGATGTAGGTAGGTAAAAAACTAAAAGTGAGTTATAAAAACTGGAGAAGAGAACATTGGTTATTTTTATTGTGGGCTATTGGTCAAAGAATAAATACTAGGAAAAGGAATGTAATCATTGTTTGATCACATTTTCTACTTTTGTCAAACGTTTGTAATAATTTTTTGGAACTAATTATTCAATATGTTTCAGAAAATGTTCAACAATTGAGCTTATTCTTAAGAGATGTCAAAACTTTGAATGAGAGTTAAAAAAAAATTGTAGGAGTAAAAAAAAGTACAATCATCTTTAGGTGAGTTTATATTGAATATAATTTTATATTGAAAATAAAATATTAATACTAAAAGTTAAAAATGATATATGAAACCAATATTTATGGAACTTGTACTTTTCTTGGAAAAAATGCTTGGTATTTATTTAAAGTGGGTCGGCTGATAAAACAATTCAGCTCCTACAAAATACAAGATTTGATAAAGCAATATTCATATTACTTGGTTCAAGAAAAGTACCAAAAAGAAAAGAATATATATTGATTTTTTTTGTGTTAAATGCAAGAAGATGCTTTTAGCTTTTGCTTTTATAAGCTAATAAATAAATTTCTGGATCCATATAACCTGGTAAGTGATCAAATATTTTGAACCAGATTCAACCTAGGAATGCGTTTATGATGTTGCTATTTACCAGTACATTTTTTAGCATCAATAAGTGGAATGCCACTATAGTTACCTGTTTATGCTAATCCTTGTCGAGATATTTGTGGGTCATTTTGTACTATTGGTACTAAGGGGTTGCTTTTTAATTTTTAATATTTATTTTCAATCATCACAATAGTGTAAAATACTTTTTTATACATGATTTTCCTTTTGGGATAACACTTATCATTAATAGACCTATAAAATGATTGTAAAGATAAGCTTTTGTGAAACATATATAAACACTTTCATGAAAATTTGATGTTTATTTGAATGTGGTAGTACTTTTTTGGGTGTATCAAATACATGCGATTCATGAGTTTGATGAGTCGGTACAATTGGAGTTCGGCTCAAGCTTCAATTATTTTGAGCTCGAGCCAAACTTTTTGTGTTTGATCTTTTCTGTGAACCAAACTCGAGCATATTTATAAGTTTATGAGTCGGTTCATGATCTTTTTATTATTAATAATTTTTTATATATAATTGTAAGTACTGAAATTCATGAAACTAATACATGAAATTTTATTTACAAACACATCCTAGTAATACATACACAATATTTTAATTTTTTTTTGTAAGTCATGCAAAACATGTAATATTAATAATTTATAATATTTTAGTTTCGTGTTTTAACAAATTAGTCCAATTAAATCATGTCCCCGACATATATATTTCTACAACATAGTTAAAATTTCCTATCCACCACCTCATAATTTTTAAATTTCATTGAATAAAAGATACATAAAATATTATTTACTTTAAAAAAAATTAAAAAAGTAGTTAAAATAAGTTTTAATTCAAGCTCGAGCTCGACTCATCTATAGCGAGCTTGAGTTTGAAACTTAAAATGTTAGGCTCGAACCAGAACATTATCGTATGGCTCCAATCGACGTAATATCGTCGTTTTGATGTATTCTGTACCTTAAAATTTGTGCTGTCTTAGCCATTTATTTTTATATTTAGAAAAAAAAAAACTGCAATTTGTTGAAGTATGCGGCTGCTGATGTATTAAAGAGTGAGAAATAAGAATGGGCGACGTGTTCAATTTGTTGTGGTGACAAAATACAATTCTGGAATATGTGAGAGAGATAGAGATAGGACTTGACTAATTTCCAAAATGGACTGTTACAATCCACATGTGTTTCTGTGATATGTGTCTTCGTTTTTTCTGATGAATTATTTCAATCATTCTTTTGTTTTTAGGCACTTCAATTGCATTATTTCATTTCTTTAACCTATGTTCTATAATTATATTTCATTTGATATGCACACATTATACATACAAGACTTATAATCATATCCAATTTGTGACTATAATGAGTAATTCTGTTTGCTTTGTGTGTATTTTTAGGACACAAAATAAAACTATATGCATTTTCATATGGATAATCCCTATATAATTATACATCAATTTGGACATTGATAGGATGATTGTGAAAGGCCCCATTTATTTCTTTAGGACACAAAAAAGTCCAAAATGGTGATGTTACACTTACAGTCCCACAATCATCCAATTTGAAGGAAATAGGACAAAGTGTAATTAAGATTTGCAGAAGGAATGCCCTGCAGGAAAGGTAACTCAATAGGAGGAGGAAGAACATCTAGTGATAGTGCAACTTCCTATTTAAGGTTGGGCAATGAGTTAGGTGGAGGATCGAGATCGTCCGATTTAGATGTTTTTTTTCTTCTTTTTTGTTATAGTGAAAATTCGTCGTGATTATCTCAATAAATGAAACTTAATCGACATGCAATGTTCTTTTAATGAAGATCGTTGAGTTATATAATCCATTTTAATTATTGTAAACTCATCCTCACTCTAGAAAATAAGTCATTAGGACACTAAAAACTAATACGGAATGTCCTTTTAGTTAATGTTTATTGAAACACTTAATATTATTTTATTGGATGACTAAGGAAAATCTTAGGGTGCCCACTAGGTAAACTTTATTATACACGTTCTTGTATAATAGCTTGCGAACCACATAAGAGAATTAAACCATTCTAGGTTGTTCATAATTGATATGCTCAATATGCATTTCTTTCATGAAAAATCAAACTCATACCACAAAATTCAACTATCTGACCAACTGAAATTGCTTTCAATATGCAATTTATTTTGATCATGCAATTTCAGCTGATATTAAAATTTAATAAATTGTAGTCTCTACTGAATAATGAAGGGGGGGGTGTAACAAGAATGAGGGCATTTAATGGCTACCACCAAAGTTGCTTGAACTAGATGACTTAGTATCTATTGAATAATGTTTTCCCATGTGTATATTGAAAATTCAATGAGAATATATGCCAATGATTATTTGAGATGAATAAGTTTGTTTGAAACTTAATTAAGCTTTAGTATATATTGAATAATATTTTCCCATGTGTATATTGAAAATTCAATGAGAATATATGCCAATGATTATTTGAGATGAATAAGTAAGTTTGAAACTTAATTAAGCTTTCGTATATATTGAATAATATTTTCCCATGTGTATATTGAAAATTCAATGAGAATATATGCAAATGATTATTTGAGATGAATAAGTAAGTTTGAAACTTAATCAAGCTTTCGACACAAATTCTTTTGAACTATGTGTCACAGCCCATCTCATTCTTTTGAACTATGTGTCACAGCCCATCTCTGAGTTCTGACCCAAGAAAAGTTCAGGCCCTTCTACCCAATTTTGTATTGTTCTTTATAACTTAAGAATCACTTCTAGAATTCTTTTGTAAGTGAAGAACCATCATTTCTAAGTTCAATGGATAGGTAGAAGTTGTAGAGTAGTGGAGTCTAAGGGTCATGCAGTTTAAATTAGATTTGAGTTAATCTCGACTAACTGAGTAGTATAAATATGTGGTGTCATTTCATTTGAAAAGAGTTTGTATAATTGTAGTTTTATAAATCTATCTCTCTAATACCAAACTCAACCCAAAAGGAACCAAGTCCAACCCAATTTAATACCTTGCATTTTGTTTTTTATAATTTAGATTATTGGTTAGCAATTTGAGCCCAACTTGGAACCAAGTTGGAACAATTTAGGAACCAAATAAATTCCCTTAGTAACCAATCCAACCTAAACCAGTTTAATTGGGTTAAATCCATGGTTTTTAGACCCATTTTGTCACCCTTAATTCTGATCAAACATTACCCTTAAACACAAGACTCACTCCTTGCATTGTACCAAATGTAAAGCAGAGACACAACAAAGAGTTTTATACCACGATACGACCAAAAAAAGAAAAACGAACTAACAGTGCTTAAGGCAGATATTTAACAAACAAACAAAAACGAACTAACAGTGCTTAAGGCACATACTTATTGATCAATAGAGGATTTGACGATAAAGTTTTGGCGGCTGATAGGGTTCATCACCACCGGGGACCCAGCAGTGCGCGGCCATGCTTGGAACTTCTTGTCAGTCTCAGCCCACCACTCTTTACTTGAGATAGTTTTAGGAGTAGTACCTACCCATAAATGTATGTGGTATACTATTAAGTATTAACCACAAAAAAATATCCCACAAAATAAAAATGTGGAGACATTGAATTAGTAGCTGTATTTTGATTTGATTTACCTCCGAATATCTTCTGATCAGCAATCAAGTTGTCAAACATAAACGCAATCCCCATGGATCCCAGTAAAGAAGCAATGATGTACTTAGCTGCCATTATTGCAAAACCTGCAAAATTTCAACCAAATAAACTAAACAATTAGAAAAATTGTATAGGCAAGTTTTGAAGAAGGTGAACATGCTCAAATCGAAATGGAAAAAACAGAAGACAAGAAAGGCAGCATGTAAACTTGAGTGTGGAAATGCAATTGTTTATGGACTTTATCATGGACATGAAAGGAGTAGTTTAACATGGTTTTTGCAATACTAAACCAAGCATACAAATATAGAACGTTTCACGCAAATGTTGAAAAATCATGTAATTTGATCAGGTATCCCAATGGCGATTGCACTTAATCTCTAGCCTTACAACAGAAAATGCCATCACTAGGCAAGGTTTAACGGGAGGTGATATAAAAAGTATTTCGAAAAATCCTCGAAAATCTTAACAACTGGAGCAACAATGATCAGCCAATCTTACGTGAACGGAGAATAGAAACAAGCAAGAAAAATAGTCTCGAATCAAGATAGGTTTATCAGAAAGATCGATAACAGAGGAAGTTCGGTTTTATGAACAATTGGCAATATAATCATAACCACTTCAAACATTCCAAATCCAAACATACTAGCAGCACAGCAAACATGTTACTCACATAACTAAACATGCAATTTCATATACAATTAAAATGAAGAAAAAAAAAAAAACTAAAAACCCATCGAGCTCTGTACTCATTTTTTTTTCAATTTTTGAAGAAATCTAATACACAATCAAACAGGCAATCTGACTTAAAAGTTCAATTAAAGTCTGTGGAGCTCCGAATTTGATAATACAAATGTAAAACGTCACCACAAGCATAAAAACCCTAAAATAGCACTTCAGAAAACTATAAACTTCTGAAATTTATGCAAATGAACATTGAATAGAACACCACCAACACATATAGACATGCAAGTGCTTAAACACACAGATATATACACACACACACACATAGAGAGAGAGAGAGAGAGAGAGAGAGAGAGAGAGAGAGAGATGTTACCTCGGTTTTCTGGAAGCAGAACGGTTCAGGTGCAAATTGTGGAATTATTGTGATAAAGAGTGATATGGATGTGATGGAGTAGGATAAGTGAAACGTGTCGTTTATCTGCGGTTTATCGTTTAATTATTTTCGAGTTAAAATCCTAAAATTTAAAGGGGAAAGAATGCATATTATAGTTACTACTTACTTATGTGAAAATAATTTGATTTGTTAGTGTTTTTGTATATATTTTTAAAATGTTATTGAAAATTTTAAAATATAATTAGTTGATATATGTTGAATTGCATGTTAAAAAAATGTGTAAAGTATAAAAAATGGATACAAAAAATTGATCGAAATAAGTAACAATTGGTTAATTACTTTGGGAAATAATGAACATGATTTTCAATAAATAATGAGAAAAAGAAAATGAATTAAAAATTTGTATTTGTATAGAAAATAATTTGTAGCGTGAGTTTTTAAAAGTTTGTGATTTATAATATTAAAAATAAGATTTGAAAACTTAAACAAACACACATGAATATTTCATTATTTTCAAAGAAAATCAAAACATCAATATCAAATCTCTCTGTTAATATAATCTCTGAAATTATTACTTTTAAGAAATTAATAAAACATATACCATATTTAGACATTCAATATCTCGTATAATCACAACAAAGCAATGGTATAATCTCCAGTATTTTAAATACACGAATATTTAAGATTTCAAAATTCCAATCTCTAAAAAAAAATCAATTTATCGAGTCAATGTATAAAACACATGTTTGTTTCCCCTTGCTAGCGTTTACAAACTTTTCATTCATAAAAAACGACACAAAGATCAAACAATTCGAGTACTATACAAAAATTAACTTTCATTCCGATATACACTTGTAATTAAGATTACTTACTCTTTAAATTGTTATATAACCAGTGTAAAATATGACATTCGAATGATGAAAACTAAACTGATCTTTGTAACGAGATAAGGGTCTAAACTAATACTACTACAAAATCCTCATCCTTCTTGCCAAAAGTTCACACCTCCCCCGGAGGAAAAGCTCGAAAACGCCTCCACTATGTGAACTTCACACCGAAAACTCAAAAACGAAAAAGTTGAATGCATATATGTATATATATATATATATAATTAAACGAACAAAAACATAGCCAACCGAGGCTGTAATAATTCCCAAAAAGCTATTTCGAAGAAACAAACCCGAATTTGTCGTTTATTAGCATCCCGCAGCTTTCAAGAAGTTATCATATGGACTTGATGATGGCAACATGAAGTTATGAGGAGAATGTTGGATTTCAGCAGCACAGAATGTTGGAGCCCCACTCATTGGTCTGATATTCTGATCCAAGAATGGGTTTCCGCCCTGCGATTATTTAACGAAAAAGATGGAAAATGTAAAAACAAACGTAAAAAACGAGTGATAACCAAATAATGTATGATATATATAAATACCTTTTGTAGTTCGCTGTCGTATAATGCCATCATGTTTTCTTTACAAGAATCTTGCGAACAAAATGTCAAAAAGCTCACTTGTGTTTGAAACGGGTTTATCAGATTCGATATTTTTTGTTGCTTTCCCATCAAAAGGGTTTCGCAATGATTTGCCATTTCCTTGTAAGATGCATCAGGGCCAGTGCTCACGGATCTTCGGCCTACATGATGCGCCGTCTCCAAAATCTATTGACAAAAAATACAATATAATATATTTTTTAACTACTTAAACTATGGTTATAAATTAAATTCATCAAATAATACAAATTGATATTCCGAACAAATAAAACATTTATAGTGTTATATGGTTAAAGAAATATGCACATGAATATGACATGCAAGTGATTCACACTTTGAAGACTTACAGATTGCAAAAGTTGATCAACGCTGAGGAGATTAGGAAGTTCAATGGTCAGTTGTGAATTCTGTTTGTTCAATTCTGGAAGCGCGTCATCATCTATTCCAAAGATCGATACAGTCTGCACAATGGTGAAAACATAGATAAGATCTCAAGGAACAAAGTGAGACATTGCTTAAGGTTGCGTTTGGATAGAAGAATTAGGATTAGAGGGACAGATTCCAAATGAGTCTGATGAATTTGAAATCCCATGCAGGATCGATAAAATACCTCAAAATAAACATTAAAGGATTAGAAATCCAATATGAAATTCCTAGCTCCAAATCTTTCAAATCCAAGTTCAAACTAAGGTCATGTTTGGATTAGAGGTTTAAAAGCCATGAATTTCAAATTCCTCTACAATATGTTTCAAATCCCTTGTAAACTCATTTCGAACTACTTATCAATCATTATAGTGGATTTCAAATCCAAACAAACTTGGAGTTATTTGAAATCCTTCCTCGAAATCAATCCGAACACAACCTAAGAGGAATTTACCTTATCTAGAGACTTATGGTTGTAAGAATTCACTTGTTGTGATTTGTTAGTGTTATCAGTGAACGAAGCGGCTCCAAGAGTACACAAGTTATCAGGCACAAATTGTTTGAGTAACTGCTCCCTTGTAGTAGTCTCTTCAGACTGTACATACAATAGCATTAAGATCGTGTAGCTAATTGAAATGAAATAGCAAAACATTATTTGGTATTAATAAGAATTTCAAAACTTACACTTGGTAAATTATCCAAATTTTTGATAATAACAGAAACAATGGATTCTGTTGTCTGGTCCTCATTGATTTTTATGTCTGAAAGACATCTTGATGCACAAGCGTCATCTTCTTTAGACCCGTAAATGATTTTTTGATGTTCTTTTTCAATAATTTGCAACTTTATATCATCTATCAAACGCAAAAATGGATCAACCTGGCATCAATACAAGGAAAAGACAGAGATTAGAATCTAGACATCAACAAATAAATTAAAAAGATATTATTGGAGAGAATTGGTAATGAAGAAGGGGGATAAATAATACATAAAAACTAGTACGAAAAAAAAAGTTAAATTAGTGAGAGATAGGTGACATACTACTTTGTTGGAGACGATAGCCTTAAAACGTGGGACGAGAGGAAGAATGTTGTAAGCCTTTGATGAAAATATAATCATACAATTTGATAGTACAAAGAGTGATCTTCTACGTGATGGTGGCAGCGTCCCTGAAAATAATTTAAAACAAAAGTTATTTCTAAAACAAGTACTAATTAATGTCACTTGTCTAATTATACAGATATAAAAGTAATTAATTAGCCAAAAAAAAATGTGTGGAAGAGTGCATTTGCATTAGATTTTAAATAAGAATTGTACAATTTCCATTGATATTATCTCTTTTGTTATATCTTTGTCGTTCCAAATTAGCAAACTTTGCTGTAGTTAGATCACAATAAAAAAAGTGCCACCATTTACGATAATGAAAGATACACAAAATTATGATTTGGAAGTGAATATCTGATATTTAAGGGTGAATGTGACTCAGACAGTATACCTCCTTCTGCAAGGGATATACACCTTAATGAAAATGCCAGCTGGAAACACCGAATCAGAGCATCACGATAGGAGTTCTGTGTTAGAAGAGAAAGAAATTTAAGAGTTCTAAAGCATATAGTCTGAAACAGGCAAACAGTTAGTGGGGTTGAAGCATAAATTGAATGACGGAAATTCTAGCCCATACATGGTTTGGCCGAACCCAAGTGTACCTCAAGAAATAAATGGTTATACGACGAGTGTAATTTACAAAGCTTTAATACAATTTACACAACAGATTTGTGATATTATTAAGTTTTTACCATATAAGTTGTAGGAATTTACCTTGGCTCGAGAAAACAGCAAGACCAAGCTGTAAGTGTGAGCAATAGCTTCAAAATTTTCAGGCATATTCGCAGGAGACATGGATTGTGCCCAAAGAGATGAAAGCAGAAGGTTTATTTGGTGGCTGCTCAGTCTAAGAGGAACAGCATCCTGAAAATTGATAGCAAATTTAATCATATATGATTATCCTCATATACTATAACTACTTTCTTCTCAAAATAATATTTTTTTCGTCTTCGAAAAAATTATGTTGTGACATCACTAACTCATAATAATAATGATAAATAAATAAAGAGACTTACATTAGTTGACTCAGTAATAGAGTCAGCAACTGGTGGTGGTTTGAAGCTATAAACTCGACTATACGATGACTTAATTTTGTTCAAAACTCCGTTTGTATTGTTATTCTGTTCTACATTTATGTTGTTCAATCCATTGACCTTTTTGCTTTTCAGCTTTTCAAACAGGGCAGCTGATGAAGAAAACACAGAAACCGTTCTTGAGAGTGTTCTCGGAAAGTCAATGTTTTTCTTGGAGGCAATTTCGTTTGCATATGATTCAGGTGAAACGGAAGATGGCACAAGTACAACGGCAAATATCTGATGAGCTCCAATTCGTGTCTCGTGATCTGGATGGAGCATAGCTGGAAGTAACTGATGAAATAATGACTCGGGAAAGGCCTAATCATAAAAAAAGATTATCATTTCAAAATATGATATATATATATAGAGAGAGAGAGACAGACATTTATTCAATTTTTAAGGGGCCTTGCCTTTTTTTGATACGATAATTTTGGCAATGAAGCTATAATTTGAGCAGTTCGATAGACAGCTGAAATAGTAGTCCTAGCTACAACGGTAACGCTCGGGATATTCTCTAACATAGTAGCCATAACATCAAGAATTAGACCAGCATCTCCAACCTGTAAATAAATGTAAAGAGAAATATCAAGACTCTGGAAATTCAACAGCTCATACAAAGTTAAGTAGTTTTGCGTTCGGATTGAAGGATTTGAGAACTAAGAAATTCAAATCCATAATATAAATCCCATTAATTTGTTATGAAAATTTCTATTAAAACGAATTTCAAATACTTTAGCATCCAATTTATCTGGATTTCATATCCAGCAAATATGGTGCCTTTAAAATTCTTATTTAATCCATTCCTCAAAATCCTAATGTCTCCTAAGAAGCTACTGATAAAACACAGGTTTTGCAAATTTCAAAGCCACCTACTTTTGATTCAGACAACTCCAAAAACAGGAGTCAAGTTGCAATTTTCTTTTACTGACAAAGGAAATTACAGTGATTTCTCAAACATTATGGTGTTTTTCCTAATTATGGTTTCAAAAAGGGGTGTCTATGTAATTTACCCTAAAAATAAGTTAGCTTTCGGTAAAACCTTTAGTTAGAAAGGGGGTAAGTCACCTTTTGTGACAACTCTACAAGACATTCATCAACAGCTTCACGGAATTGTTTGTTCCAGGTTATTAATTTTTCTCCAAGGTTAGCGTCGTCAAGAGAACAATGTATGCTTTTCCGCAAATGCCTCATGACATCACTTACAGCACTGACTATAGCCACTGAAGATTTGCTCTTTGTGAGCCGAGCGAGGGCTGTGACAACCTGAACAATGTCGAGTTGCATGTCCGGTTGCTTAAGGACATTTTTATGATCAAGATGCTTTACTAATATCGACAACAAAAAGTGCGTATTTTCCCCTGCACAAGTAGATAATAGAATAATTGCATCATTAGTTCAGTATTGCAGTCATCATATGCCAAGACTTTATTTTCCAATGTACTAAACATTTTCTATTCCTCATCAAAGTCTTTGAACCAAATTGAGTGTAAATGAAAAGAAACATAGAAATGAACAAACCAGAATCATCCATCAAAATCTGCATGTCTTTGAGAACAGGAAAAGCGATCCCATTTTTGGTGGGCCATAGATTTTCTTCATCGAAATACCGAAACAAAGACTCCAAAACACGGCGCATAGTTGTTGCCTCTTTCCCGAGCTTGGCCATGTTATGCAAGCACACCCTAGACCAAAATGAAGGGTTCTTGGCATCCTCTCTGTGTAAATAAAACCACATTCAAGTTTAATATCACATAAGATTCTAAAGAAAATGAAAAAAAGAGCCAAGAATTTTTACGCAGTCACGTTGAGTTGGCCTTTATCATTTACAATTGTTCTCCAAGAAGGAACCTTTGTTAGAACATCTGGTGAAGGAGAAATGTGTCCCTCTGTTTTCTGGACTTCTTGAACCCAACGGTTTTGATTGGGATCATTGGACTCCTTAGTTTGACCTCCGTAATTTTCCAAGACTACTTGAACAATCTGAGGAGTTTAAAGAATCAGATGTTAAAAGCAATAAGATGTATAGATATGCAAATTGGCCTCATATAACAGTAGATGCAATGATTCCGAAGCTGAAAAAATAATTCCAGAAAATACAAATGTACTTGAATTCAAAATGTAAATAGAGCAGTAAGAATATTGACTGCTTGGGCTCACGGGGAAAACAAATAGAGAAACTTAACATTATTTAGAAGCATATATGCTTACATTGTCAAACTCAACTGAAATATGGGAGTTTTCGCCCATGAACCAAACCTGTGGAAACATAATTAAAAATAATTACACGTTAAGAAAGACACCAGACGAACTATATAAAATATCTACTGTGAAAAAAATATAAGAGCAATAACAAAATTCATAGATGAACTCTTCAAAAGAATAGAAGTTAATAACTCATATTTGACTGGTGGAAGAGATTTTTTATACCCTTTCGGTTTACAAGCTTATATGGATTTCAATTTTCTGAAATATTTTTATATAAAATCCTCTTAATCATTCCTATAGAACCCTATATTATTCATATTATTAAAAAATCATAAAAGCAATCGAAATGTGAAGACGGTACCATAGCAGCTAGAGCTTGCAGAGCAGATGTCTTCAAAACTAGTGCATTCTCATCTTCTCTTGCTTCTTGAGCCAATTGGCAGAGTTTTGGAATAAATCCGTCAAGGGTAAACATGTAAATTCCATCATTCTGTGGAGCAAACAACAGTTAAACCAAACAAATGTTTCCACAAGTTCAAGTTGCAAGAACATAAACTTGAGCTAATTACACTTCGTGAAAAAATGATTTATACAGCAAGAAACAAACCTGATTGTTTACAAAATCAAAGAGAGATTGGCATCCACAAATTAACAAGTCATCTTGGTTTGATTGATCCAGCAAGGTTTGCATGATAGTCATTACACTATTTGCAAACAAGGGCCTGGCACAAATACGAGTCGGATAAATTTTGTTTACAAGTTATTCCTAGAAAATAAAGAATAAAAGAAAAGATAGAAAAATAGCATGAAAATATATTGTAAATGAATTCACCAACAAGAATCATAACTATAAAATATTTCATGCATCATATATCACGAGAAAAACTTAAATAGAAAATGACAATAGCAGGAGTGAACGTACAATTGCTCCTTGCAAGATATTAACAATTTCCTGAAAATAGACATGACGATTTTCACCGCTCGAAAGTTTTGGGTTCTTAATTCCTTATAAAATCTTTGCTCAAGGGAGTCCGCAATCTGTAATTTTAGATCAAACAAAGTACTAGATAAGCAATAGACCTATAATATACTTAAATCTAAGGAAAATAAATTTCACACATATTTAGAACTACATTGACTTCAGGGAGCATCAAGCACCAGGTACAGTAAATTAAAAGAAAATGATAGTTTAAGTGAAGATCATTGTACCTTTGGAATGCGTAAAGGGTTTTTTGCAGCATATTCACAGAGTTTCCCAATCTTCCTATCATTCGGCTCTTCTTCCTGTAAAGCATAAACAACCAAAGGTTTTTGAGTTCATCTTTGATATATGTGACTTTTAGCTTTTTGGCAAACAATTTAATACAAAAATATTATTTCAAAAAATACATATGCCGAAAAATTCATGAAACTCACCGGGGACCGGGGGAAAATTTCTGCAATCAAGTTCTTGTATCTCTTCACGGGCTGTCTCGACCTAACACGCAATCCAGGGCAAAAGAAACAAAGGTTGCCACATGCAGGCATGACTTGCCTTGAGATTACTCCCGAGACAGCCATATTTATAATTTCTAATATATTTTTTTTTCTGCAAATCCACCTTTAGAAATTCGATGCTTTCTTTCCCTTCTTTAATCAAAGGGAAAGAAAAGCTCATGAAATCAAGCAGGCACTTTTCGTATTCCAGTACCAGCCTACACAAATCCAAAATAAAAAAATTAACATCAAAACTGAAAAATCTCATCTAAATCATTCAAAAAAACAAACCAAAATTCAGAAAAATATGAGCAAACGTGCATCTCATTAAATGTACCAAACTCAAAATTTTAGGGCTTTCAGAATCATGATCACATCACCAATGTGACATCTTCAAGCAAATTCAACCGATCACAACAATAAACCAATAAATTAGCATCTACAAATCGTTAAAAACGAAATACAATCGATCATTCCGCGATTAAACAACGTTAACAATTACAATCACAAATACATGCATACACGAGATTCATGCCATGTAAATTCTCGAAATTTTGATTGAAATTTTATTTACCTTGAGATTAATGTCTGTAAGGATCAGAGAGACCAGAAGGCTGGTAATGTAAATCAAGAAAGATTTCCAATAATGTACCGATTTTCCAGCTCAATTTTCCCGAAATTTATGACCTATAATTTTTTTACTAATATAGCGGGAAATTTATACCCTCGGAATTTTTTTTAGAAAAAATTTAATCACTCAATTTAAAAATTAGTTTCAAGTCTAAATCGAGTCATTTGAATTAAAAATTAATTTTAATATGTTCCAATTAACCAATTTTGACGGAAAAATTAGTCACATATCTCACCGATATTAAGAGTACGCTTAAGAATCGAGTGTCCCGAGTTTCAAATACCATGTTTTTAATAAAAAAAAATGTAAATTTTGATGATGTGACCAATATTTTCCATAAAAATTGGTTCGATATTATTTTTAAGTTGGGGACGTAATCAATGCGATTCAAAATTGATGGATTAGATGAGCCCGAGTGAAAAGTTGGAAATGTTGGGATTTTTGATTGACTTATATTATATATATATATCATAATTCATAATAATAAGCATTCGAGTGTATTGCAATTTCAACTGTCATATATTAAATAAAGTTTGTACCTTAAATAACCCACTGAAATTAAGTTTTGTAGCCCAAATTTGTCTTATTTTGGTATGTGGCTATATTTGACATGAATTGCAATTTATGATTGGCTGATTTGCAATTAGATTGTTTTCCAATTTTCTCTGATTGGAATCTTGTCATCTAAGAAAAGGTTATTAAAGATACGATCAAGTCAAATACATATTTCATTTATCGATTATTACATTTCATAAGTCATAAGTCTCGTTCGAAACACCAAACAACTCAATTATGTTTCGATTTACACTTTGTATTGTTCGAATCATAAGTCTTGGACGATGAAATACACCACTAATTTCACATCACCAAGGAAATGCCAATGCCTAGTTTTACAACAAACTTTACATCTTTCACAATTTTCCAGCTCAAACTCAAAATACCAAAACTCAATACTCACAACTTAGGAACATAAGAATTTGAAAAATAAACGAATAATAGCTTACATTCACGATTCGATACATTAAAACCGAACATCTGATTAAGCTTTCGATATACCTCCATGTTCTTTCTCTACATGCTCCACAAGAGCAACCGAACTTCGAAACCCTTTACTACATTTGGGGCATACATCGACTGTCACCTTCATAACGCCTTTTCGTTCATGAACTTTCTCCACATGATCCACCAAATCTCCAACACTAGAAAATCTCAAATTACATCTTGGGCAGGCTTCGACCTGCCCGCTTCGACTTCTAATCTGGCTAGTGCTGGTGCTGGTGGTACTTTGTGCCTCTTGATTTATACCCAACAAATTGAGAAAACTTTGAGCCCACTTTGACGATGATGTGGCTGGGGGTTGTTTGGGTCGCTCGGGTTTGCTTGTGTTTAAAAAACCCATAAGTTGGAATGTGGGTTCGGGTTTTTTGGGTCCGGGGCAATTGTGGTCGGTTCCAAACCGGTGTTTTAAACAATGGTCGATGTTGCAATCTCGACACTTGATTGTGTTTGAGAATGTTAGAAGTTCTTTGCACCTTGGGACGGGGCATTTTCGTTTCTTTGTGATTTTTTCGTAGTTTGACGGGTCGCACTCTGTGTTGACGTGTGATTCCCAAGTGATGTTTGGATCTTCGTGTGGAATTAAACGAACGCCTTTAGCACATAGAGGGCAGATTACAACTGTGATATCATTTTTGTTGGCTTTGGCGCATTGATGGCCACCGTAGCTTCGGTGATCAAGACAAAATACCTGTATGGGAGATTGTTGATAACAAGTACAGGATATGAATGAGAAAATGAAAGTAGTTTGTTGAATTTTCTGGGGAATTCTTACAACATTGTAATAAAATGAAAAAGAAATAAAGCTTAGAAGAAATTATTAGCATAGATGCAAACATGATATTGAAAGAATAATCACAAACGCAAATCACAAGATTTAAATGATTTTTGCTAATAATTGCATGCGTTTTCGGTGTTCATCGATAATCAACATCCAGAGAATATGGATTTCTCATACCACTAAAGCCAGCTATAAAATGTTTGAAAAGATATATAGAACTTCAGACATCATATAATGAAATTAGAACATTATATCACTTGATCAAATAGAAACCAAAAACTGGAAATCTGAAACTACAAAAATTATCAATAAACATCGTCAAAAGCACAAAATTGCAAATATACCCAACCTTGTTGCAACAATCGCAGGTGAATGGTAGAAAATCAATCTGGCGGCAATCTTCGACGCTGCAGTGTTTGCCGAGATTCGGAAACGCCGGAGTTCCCATTTTGGATCTGGAAAATGATAATTACAATCGCGGGAAAAATAATCAGAAATTTGAATATGATAATCACAGTCAACTCGTCAGATTATGAAATTTCCAGCGAAAAATATTGAAATCGCAGGATTTAAGCCAGGAAATTGGGAATTCGGGATTAGAGATTTTCTCTTTTTCCCGAATTCCGCGTACGGAGAAGAAAAAACAGAGCAGGGAATTTTCAGGTGTTTCAACGTGGTGTGATGATGAATGGAGAGCTGTTCAAAGTTGTTCGTTATATATATTTTAAGGCATATTATACTTAGACCCCTTGTGTATTATGTAATTGCAATAAACTCTCTCAAGTTTTGAAAATTATATACATTCCTCTCAAGTTAAGATAGTTTTTAATTATACTCCTCATTTTAGAAACTTTTCCCAATTTTACCCTATATACTTTACAAATAGATCCGTGGATTTTTAATAATTACACAATAAATGGGACAGTCCCATTCTCTTAATTTTCCCATTTTTGTTTTTTTATTTTTCTGTGAAAATTAGATATTTATTTTACGCATTTGGGCTTATAATGGGCCAATTGGACTTACTAATCTTTACTCGCCTTATTTGGACTTAAAAGGCCCATTTGATGACGGTCAAACCTAATTTTGTTGGGCTTGTTAGTATATTTTGAAGTGAAATATTAGTGAACACATTTTTCTTATCATTATTCACTAGTCATCTAAGTTATGCAAAATACTGATATAATATAAATATACAATTAGAGTTCACGAGTCGTACAATATGTCATTTTGTGACAACATGTAACTATTTCACTTATTTTCATGCCTCAAATATAAGTAATAATTAGTGCACCTGATATAGCATGACCTCGTATGCACCCTATAGGAGCCTGAGTCCTAAACCCTAACAAATGTCCCTACGACCATAATACTTTAATACGGATACTGTACATTATTTGCCTCAAGGTCCCTGATCCAATTATGCTTATTTGCATTACACTACCTAACCCGCGTGTTTATATCGGATCAGACCCGGTGTTGCCCTAACCCGCGTGATCTGATACGTCCATTTAAGGGACACGTGTAAGACATCCCGCAGATCCCGCAATCGTCTGTACATTGGGTACTGTGCCTATAAATAGCCTCATTTAATATTAGAAAGGGGACTTTTGACCAACTGAACAGTACCTCTGTACGTTGTACGATCTGACAGTACGTTCCCATTACTCTCTAAACCGAGTTAAGAACCTCGTATATGACCTTAATAACAATATTGAACTACTTTTAGACTTGATCCTAGTATAAAGGTACGCAGGTAGCTCAGTACTTCTGAGTGCAGTCTATATCCATTATACGACCCTCCTAGGTCTTATTCGAGCCTCGGCTTGATTTGGCCCGTAAACATTTTACGAGTTATATCAGCACCAAATCCTCTATAAAATGATATTATTTGGATAATTTTATTGAGAATATAATGACTCTATACTTATCATTTAGATTCTGCGTGAAAATGCGAATTTGATTCGTGTTAAACTTGAGTCTCATACTAGCTACATATGCAGCTCTTATAATCCTTAAATCTCCGGGCCGTTACGGGACCCGAGACTAGATTGAATTGGTTCACTATTATCTGAAAATATGACCAAAACAGAATTATAAAAACATAATGGACTAAAAGTATAATTATCCAAAAGAACATAATCATATGTTTCATGCTGCAAATGCAATCCTAGACAAAACAACGAACAGTTGCTACTACAGTTCTACTTTTTTTAATTGATTAATATATATTATATATATGTAATATGTATATTATATAATATATATTCTTCTACCATGGAAGGCTTATTCACCTGCGACTGCACCACCTACCATAGCTGGTGAGAATTATTTGCTTCTTCTTTTCTTCTTCTGTTTTTCCGCACCGATCAATACGCGATTTGTTCTTCTATTTGATTATAATCTTGTTCAGTTTTTGTTAGTTAAATTGATGTATTAATGTTTAATCCGGTTGCAACCTTTTTGGGTTTATGATTTTCGCCTAATTTTTGGTGTTTCTGTGGAGGAATTTGTGATGGAATTATTATGAAATAACTATTTTCAGTGATAA
This sequence comes from Verbascum thapsus, assembly GCA_963669365.1. Taxonomy (NCBI): domain Eukaryota; kingdom Viridiplantae; phylum Streptophyta; class Magnoliopsida; order Lamiales; family Scrophulariaceae; genus Verbascum; species Verbascum thapsus. The sequence continues at coordinate 25,471,270 of OY770106.1, forward strand.
GTTCAATTTTTTCTGTCTTTTTCACACCGATCGATTAGCTATTTGTTCTTTTATGGAATTGTAACTTTTTCTGTTTTTAATTTTTTTTAATTGATGGATTAATCGGCTTTAAATTCCTTTCATGCTTATGATTTTCGCCTCAAATGTTTTTGTAAATTAATTGTTTTAAGAGTTAAGTTCAATTTTTAAGGATCAGTGATTTCAATTTGTGAATGTCAACCATCCATTTTGAATTCCAATGCTTTGAAATTTCTGCAAGTTTTCAGTTCTCCTTCACTGGTAGATTTTTCAACACAGATTTATTTTTTTGCATTTTTGATTTTGTTCCTTTCACAACCTAAAATCGATTTATCTTCCGTTTGGTTCTATATTATTTGTTGTTAAATTTCCTTAGTTTTCATAACCTCTGGAGCTGAGCTAAAATAGCTTAAGGTTCAGTATGTTTGTTTTTTAGAAAATATAAAACTCGGATTCGTGCAAAAATATTGACTTTTTAAAGCTGTGTTTTTGAGAAATTGTTGAAAGTTGTATAAATGTGATATAAAGTTGATTTTGGCATTTAATATATGAAATGATTGAATTAATTATGTATAAAGTGATGATATGGATAATTCGACATAGGTAAACATACTAATCTCCAGATTTTTTCCTGTGTTAATTGAAGAATATTGTTGGCATATGTATTTTTTGTTTTACATTTCTCCCCCAAATGTTTGATTTATAAATATAAATATACAATTATTAGAATCCATTGATACCTTGATTTGCATGATTGACTTTGATTTCTTGCTGGAATTATATAACTTGAGAAGAATAAGCTAAAAGAAACCAAACTATAACATAGGGTTCCAACTTATGTTTACATATTTATTCTCCAATGTAATTATAAAATCTGTGTAATTTAAACAATAAATTTAGGAACCGTAGACATTTATTTTATAACCAACTTTCTAATAATGTTGAACTATCTAAACATTCAATCTTAAAAAATGACCACACAACCCACCTACCCCCATTTTCAAGCTTCCATCCCATACTAACCTACCACCTTACTGGCAATGCTTTTGGAAAATCTTTGCCATAAATACTAGAGATGTGGAGTATTTAACAAATTCTACCTAAAGAATAAGTTGCATAATTTGTCGATTAGTCACTTAATTTAGTATTAAGTCTAATATGGTTACCTGATTACCTTTGACTTGCAATAATACAGGTTGTCAACCATTAAGACAAGAAAAAATCATTCGACTTCATCCAATGAGTCAAACTCCACCTTCCGGAGCTCCAAAACCATTCAAGACAGAGGATGTGGATGTTCCGCTTCACACTATTGGCTTTGAGATCAATGAACTTTCACCGAACAAAGTTGCAGGCCACGTCTTGCTCACTCAAAAGTGCTGTCAGGTAACTAATCACTTTTGTGATTTTACATCTGTGATTGGTAACTGAGCTTATAGATTTCTTGAAGCATCTTAAAGTATGGTATAGTATGTGGTACTTCTTTCATGAATCAGAGCTTATACGATCCAAAAATAAGATAGAAAAGAAGATAATAGACACACCTTAGCAAAAGAGTATCAAAGATCCAACCATACGGAGTCTTACTTTCCAAGCATGTCATGATTAGTCTACTTTATAATTGTTATCTATTATCCACATATAAAACTTCCTTTCCTTAAAGACGATTCTGTCTTATGGAAAAATGAATAAATTCAACCCCTGTATAGCGAAGGGCAATGGGTTAGATAATACAACATGTTTTCAGCTAATGTTTTGGGGCAGATAAAAGTAGATAACGGACATTCTTTTTGTAATGGACTACCCAAATCGCAGGATTACTATTACTAACAGTTTAGAAGCTTTATCATCGCATTTTAGAAACATTGTGTTATAAGATGTAAGATGTTATAAGATGTTTGAAAATAGGTTTAGATAATTACCTTCTGAGTGCTGCAATTGAGTAATTAAGATATGTATGGATTGGCAGCCATTTGGGGTTCTGCATGGAGGGGTGTCAGCATTGATAGCGGAGTCTCTGGCGAGTATTGGAGCTCACCTAGCATCAGGGTTGAAGAGGGTGGCCGGAGTACACCTCAGCATCCATCATCTAAAGAGCGCAAAGTTAGGTGACTATGTCATCGCCGAGGCTACACCAGTCAATTTGGGCAAATCCATCCAGGTATGAACTCTTTGACAATAATTCGTTTTTTATAAATGCTCAAAAATTCTAAATACTAGATATATAGGGTAAAATTGCGGTATTAGTCTTATAGAATAAGGCTTTATTGCATTTTCAGCTCATAGTTTCAGCTCACAAATTCTAAATCCTAGATATATGCTCTGTTTGTTTATGTTTTTGAGATGAAATTTTGAAATTTCATCGGGAATCGCGTACTATGGAAATTCGTGTGAGAATTGTAGGTATTTGTTTATGTTTTTAAAGATGGGTTGAAAGTTGTAAAATATGTCAAATCAATAGTGATAGGTTGATGGATGATGTATAGTTGTGTATATAATGATTATGTGAATAAAAAATAAAGAAATATAGATAAAAAATTGTAAAGTATGAAAGATAAAGTGAAATAATGATATTGGTAAATGTGTGAAAGATTGTATATATGATTGATAGTTAGTTATATAGGAGATTGGAAAGTAGAGTTGAAAAAAATGAGAATTTGGTGTGTTAAGTTTATTTTGAATTTTGTGAGTTAAAAAGTTGAAAATGGAATTTGAAAACATAAACAAACAAGGATAGGTTTTGTACATGCAGTTTACTTGCCTCAGTTAAGTATCTTATGGTATTCTTTGTGCAGGTTTGGGAGGTGCGCCTCTTCAAGAGCGATCCTTCCAATACTGAGACGAAGACATTGATTTCATCATCTAGAGTTACTCTTCTTTGTAACTTGCCTGTGCCAGATAAACTTAAGGAAGCCTCTGAAAATCTCAAAAGATACGCGAAATTATAAGCTTGAATTTCCACAACTTACTGTCCAATAATTGTCTCTATGAAGACGAAACACAAATGTGGAAATACGAACTTAATTTGCAGAAAAAATTGTGTTGTAAAAGTATTGTCTTGAATTCATGCAGGCCATGTTGAAAGCACATGTACGAATTACGCGCGCACACACATATATATATATATATGTATATATGGCCTCATGCTCTTTAGTCATATTTGTTTAGTGAATTTGGATTTATTATTGTATCAAATATCAATCTAGATCAATGTTTTTTTTGAGTGAAAAATGCTTGGTATGGTATGATTATGTGACTCTGATGTGTGAGATTAAGGAGCCCATCTGTTGTAGAATTACTCGTATGTGGGCGATATGTGTGTATATATATATATGTATATACACATTTTTATTATAAGTAAAGATCAAAATCATGATACATTTCGTTTAAAAATCACATGATAAAGCAGTGATCTTATTATGTAAACAAAGGAACAATATATACATGGAAAAGAAGTAGAACAAATAAAAGGATCATTTTATTCAAGAGTATACAATCCACAAACTTTTACATATATAGTACACCAAATATAACATTATTCTTTGTGAGAGACTGATCAACATTATTGTATCCTATGATGGATGAATAATGAATTTCTAACTTGTGTATTATGTACACCAAACATTATTATTCCAACTATTAACTATATATATATATATAACATTTTAATTGCCCTAAAGCTTAAGGGCAACGAGGCGAAATCGACCCAAAATTCTGCAAATCGACATTTTCACATTGAGCTTTCGGTTTTCCACCATTTTCACCTATTAAATTCACATTTTGCAACACAATTCCCTCACATGGATGGGTTTTACTGCAGCCAAAGACTATAGCTAAATCAGAAGCACTTGTGCCCCTTATGTTCTGATACAAAACATTTTTTATTTGTACAGCTGAGCCCTGAAAATGTAAAAAAAAATATATATTAAATTGGATTTAAACAATTAAAGTTGAGATTATTTTCTAAATTTTGATTTTTCTTTAGGGTTTTTCTTTTTACCTGTTGTTTGCATGGCTCATCTTGATCACAATAATTTTGGTCGATGATTATAGGGTTTTCGACATTTTGCATCTCTATATTCTGAAATTTTATGTTGCTTGCACTTCCAGCTCCACCCTGTGCATATACATACATATATCAAGTAACATAAAGTATAAATATTAAAAGAATTTTTAATGTTATTTTTATAGGTATTATATATACATTTGCATACATTTATGTAGTCATTATATCAATAATAATATATATATACGCATAGATATACTCAAATTTATACCTGCCATGTCTTAATTCTTACACCATTTGTTGTTCCAGAAAGCTTAGCTCCATTAACCACAACATTTGAGACATGATCTTCTGAATGTTCAACACCTAAGCTTCCAATACTGAATCAAGAAAAATACCAACAAAAAACAATTTAAAATGAATTACTTCTTAATTTTCTTCATCAAAATTGTAATTTATCGACATTTTGAAATAAAAAATAAACCCGGTTTTTAAATCTAAACCTGATGCCATGGCCAGGTCCACAAGTAATACCCGTAGCACGAACATTCTTCGATCCATTAACAATTGAAATGCAGTCATCACCTTCATTATGCAATAAAATTTCTTAGTTTTGAATTAATCCAAATCTAGCTATATATAAGTTCTTTTTATATCATTATAATTTTCTTTTGACATTTTTTAAATACATAAATATTTATAAGTACTTACCGGTGCCTATCGTGCAGCTCGAAATTTGAATATTTTGTGTAGAAGTTATATGTATTCCATCAGTATTAGGGCTCTTTTCTGGAGCATTTACCATAAGACTGGAAACTTCAACATTGTTGCATTTCTCAAAAGACATATGAATTTGTTGAGAATTTTTGATCTTGAGATTTTTTACCACCAAGTTTGTGCACTGGTAGAAGGTTAAAGCCTGCAATAATTTTGTCGATTTACATTAAATAAGATATTAGCAACTAACAACGTATATATATATATTTCTTATTAATTTATCGATTATGGATTACATATATAAATATTATTTATTTATAATTGAAGTGTATCGAGAGATTGTAAAATAACCAAAACGCTTTTCTCAAAATTTTAACTCGTGGGTCGAGATTTATTTTACAATACTTTCTTTCGACAAACTCCGCCAGCTCCATGGTTTTATAAGACCAAACCACGAAAACTAAGTGAAAAAATTCAGTTGTTAAGTCTATGATTTGAGTAAAAAAATTTTAATAAAAGGAAATAAATTATCATGACAATATTGAAAATTACTAAATCGACAAATAAAAAGAAATGGCCATACCGTTGGAGCACTCTTACAAGGCTGCAAAATAAAATATAAAATCATTAGTACAAAGTTGCCAATGATATATATATATATATATAATTAATTAATTAACTGAAATATGATAAAATGCAATATTATTATTTTTTTTTTAGAATTTTCTAAATCACCTTATTTTTATTTATTTTGCAAGAATTTTTCCACCAAATATTTCCCTTGCCATTTATAGTTCCACCACCTGCAACTATTAGATTTTTGACAGTGTGGAAAATAAGCCAGTGTCGCCCGTCTTTGCTGTAGTCGGAACGAATATCAGACGCTATTATAGTTCCAGAAATCTGCATATATATATATATATATATATATAAGTTCATAATTATTTTTATTTTGTAGTAAATAGACAATAATTAAATTGAATATTATTTGATTTTTTTGTATCATATACCTGCATGGTTATTTCAGATTTGCATGGGCCAGAAAACCTAATTGGTTTCAGAAGGTAACTTTTTTTCTTTGGAACCACAAAATTAACATCTGCTGAGGATGAACAAGCTTGGCTCCATGCTTTTTGAAATGCCTGAAAATATTATATGATTTGGAAATAAAATCTGAAATTAGGGTTTCATATAAAACATATTTAAAAAATTAGTTGAGAAACAATTTGATTTTACTAACTGTATAAAAGTGCTACTTTGCTATAACAATCAAGAAACAAATATTCAACGAAATATTTTATTGTCGTTAATCATAACAAAATTTGTTCATAACTTGAGGTATTTGTCAAAGAAATATAAATATTTTCCAACAAAACATGTATGTTTATGGGCATATATTATACTCATTTCTGTTATATTATTTTTGCATGGAAACAAAAAATGTTGATCCTTAATTATTCGACTTCCCTCCGAAACTAACAATATTTTTGTCATTGTGGAACATAATTATACTTTTTAGCAACAAAATTCGTCGACTTTGTGAAAAGTCGATTTCTTTCAGATAATCTAAATTACTAGACCTTAATAACAATATACTTTTCAAATTTTATACTTCAAATATTGTCATAAAGAAACTAGCTAGGGATACTCTCACTTAATTTCTAAATTATATTTAGGAAATATTATCTCAAACATTAAATTTGAATACCTTTAATTTTAAAGTGAATGAATTAAACAACATAATACCTAACAAAAACATCACCAACAAAAGATGAACTCAAAGATACAATTACTTCATTTATTTTAAAACTAATAATTTGCAATACTTCTCACTATCAATAAAGCTTTGAACTTACCTTAGTATCATCACTTTTTCCATCACCTTTAGCTCCAAAATCCAGTACATTAATCGTTTTTACCGAGGCTGCAAGTCTTCTAATTTTCTTCAAATCAGAAAACCCGTGATCAAGAAAACCCGAATTATTATCAAATTTGATGTCTTCAATAGAGCCAAAAACCGAAGGATAAGCACGAAAATCATAGCCCGATTCTTCTTCATAATAATCATTAAGAAAATGACCATCACTAAGGTTAGAGGAACATAATGAACTTAAAGATAGAACAATGATTAAGTATGGGAAAAAATGCTTTTGAAAAGCCATTTTAATTTTTTTTCTTCCTTTTGATCTAATAATAAATGTGGATTTCAATAATATCAAAGAAATTTAAATGTGGGATTGATTTGTTTGGTAAGAGGTATGGTTGTGATGACAAAAGTCATGTGTAATTTGTATATTTATAGAAGTAAGATATGGGGGTGGGGGTAGGGGTGCATGGGGGTTATGTTATATTCTCTACGACTCTTTTAAGATGGTAATAAGATGGAAATATTTAGACGAAAGGGTTCCTAATTAAAGCTCTTGCTGACTTTTGCTCCATGCTTGCATAAAAATAATTAATTAAATCATAAATTTATTCTCACCGATTTATGCGTAATCCTGCAAGTTTTTATCTAAAACTTTAAATTTTTTTAAAAAAATGTTATTTATTTTGCTATAATAAGAAAAGTAAACATTCATGTATTAGGTTAATTTCTTTATTTCAGCTGGTGTAATTAGGAGCATTCACAAGAAGGAATAATATAAACGAAAGAATATATATACATAATAATTAGTTCGAATTATGTGCAGAAACTATTTGTTATTACCATCTTCTCCAACATTTTATTTGTAGAAAATTGTTATAATCCCTTCACAACTTATTTTGTTTAATATGCATGCGTATGTATATATGTGTATAAAATTAATAACTCATTGTTTTTTCCATGTTTCCCTTAAAAAGAACCCTACAGCTGATGAACCTATGTATATTTTTTGCTTTTTGTTTTTTCAAGCTATTTAATTTTCATGATCCTCACAGAATGTAAAGCAATTAATAACCGCAGAAATAAAATATTGATACTTTTGATCAATTATACTTTCAAAAATTGATATTAGTATGTATAACATATACTAGCTACTTTAAGATTTGTAACAAAATGGATGCTTTTTTGCTGTCCTTACATCATATATATGAACCTGTTCACATATATATATATATATTTATATATATATACATATATCAACATGTAATTTATTATCATAAATTCATCTTCAGAAAAGTTTGTTTCTCTTGAATCTCTTTCGTATCACGTAGTAACTATACTCGACAGGTGATAGATTTTGATACAGGCGTTAATTGTTTTAATGTTTTGTAAAATAATTGTATTAACATATTGTTGGCACTTGTTCTAAAATGTTACTACTTGTCATGATTGTTATAGCATCACTTTGTTGGAAAATATATATATTTGATTGATTGTTTATGTAATAATCACCACATAAACATGCTGCAATATATTTGGGGAAATTAGGGTAGGGATGGGCATAAGACTTGTCTTGCACCTCATAATAAATTACTTAAGCCTCGTGAAATTTATGATCTCTCGTCATATTTGTCACACGATTAAAGTAATCAACGTGAAAGTTTCAAAATGATAAGAATTTTTTATTTGTACTACTTAAACTTCCTTATGATTACGTACGAAGAAATTAAAATTACTTTAGGCATATTCAAAGTATATGACGAGCCAAATCTTATACCACGTGGCATCATTAAGCGCCTTTACATTATCGTAATTTTAATGTTTTATCTTTTTTTGTGGATGTGTTCGATGAATGAACATCTTGTTAAGCCTCTAGTGATTAGGTCAAAGAAGTTCATCCAAAATTAGGGATAATATGTGATCATTGTGATGTTGAGTCAATGAATGGGCACAATATGAACCCTAGATATAACGATAAAGTTTTAATGTTTCACGCTATTATAACCACATTTAGGGTTTTTCAGAAAACGTAAATGAATAATTCATATATAGCAAACCTTATATTTGATTACTACTCAAAAGTTTTTTGACAATTTTAACTTGTCAACATAATACAGATCCATTAAATTAATGAAGTTTACGTATGTAGGATATATAATGGTGTAATGTAATAGGGAAATGTTTCAACCCTAAACCTGTAAAGTTTGATTGATGCACATAATGAGATAAAAATGGCAAGATTTCAGAATATGTATGTTAATTAGGTATTAAAATAATATGTTTACAAAAAAATTAGTACAAAAATTTATCAGAAACCAAAGTTTCATAGTTTTCCAGGATTTCTCCATAATTAAGCATCAAAGAGAACTCAATATATAAGCTAGAAATTTAGGTAGGGGTTGATCATCATATTACATTACTTTTGTCGATTTGTTCTGATAAATTAGTTAATATTCATATAGTTTTTTCATATATATATATATATATTGCTGTTTGCACAACCCAAAAAGGATGCAAACTATAAGGTCAAAGATATTAATTATTGCTACTTTTTAATGTTCTTATATATTTTCCTTCACTTGATGCTATCACATTTATTCAATTCTAGCCTTATATATCTATATATATGCTGTTGTGTCAAGTGCCCATTGAAGTTTAATTGTTCTTTATGAGTTTCACAGTTACCAGAGAAAATACTACATGTATACAATCTACTGCATATATACTTCATTTAGTTTGATTCAGTAAATCTAATTTCATCCCATAATTATTAAAGACATACTAATTAATTATTAATTTGGTGCTGATACATGCAAATTTCTTTCATGTAATGGGTACATATTATATGATGATTAATTTGAAAATTCCGAAAAAAAATCAGTTTTGAGTTCGATCTTTTATATAAGGAAATAAAGAAATAAACAAAGAGGAGAATTTCGTAATTTGATCCAAAATGACAAACCCTATAACCTAGAACATTAAAATAAAAAATATGCTGTTTAAATCAAGTTTAATGTAATTACCTTAATGACAAGCTCAAAGTTGATCTAGTCAATTAATTCTCTTTCATTTAAACGTTACGCCTAAAGGGAAACATATTAATCATAAACAAGCATAAGCAATCAACTTTGTATGGAATTAGTAAATATATATAGTGTATATGTAATTATTAATAACCCTATCTTGATCATCACTATTATCATCAATTAACAAAATCTTTATTAATATTATTATGAAATGAACGTGTATGAACTTAAAATTGATTAATAAAAAGAAAACTTAATTATTCAATGTATAAATTTGAATGAGTAAAGTTACATATAATTTCCTTTTGCATGGCTTCAAATTTCATTTAATAATCTTCATGTTAAAGATAAAGAGAAAAAAATTATTGCAAGTATTGTCGAAGCTAAGAAGTCAAAGGCATAATATTAAAGTTGATATTGCTTGATATAAGACGTAATCATCAACTACTAATAGATTTAGTTTACTAATATTTTCACTTTCTATTTTCAATCATGACTTTGATTTTAATTTTTTTTTACAAATCTTGATCGTGTGTTAGCATATTCAAGTTTCCACCTCATAGGTCGACATGTAAGATATTTTTGTCATTTTTTAAGAAGTTACTCTTATATGATTAGTGTTAGATAATATTTAGATTAGTTTAGATTATATCATATCGTATCATATCGTATCTTTTATAATCTTGTAGTTATTTAGTTTTATCTTATTTCCATGTTTATAGGTAGATTACGATTTCATTAGATTTTATTGTAACTCTATTTATACCTTTTTCTTTTATCAATAATATAATTCACGGGGTTTCATATTATTCAACATGGTATCAGAGCCATGGCTTCTATCCTTGGTCTCTCGATCTTTCGCTTCCATTGCCGCCATCAAGTCGTCGACCCCGTCCGACGCACCTATCTTTTTTTTTTTTCTAATATACATATATACATTATCTTGTGTTTTGCTTCAGTTATTTTTAAGTCGTCGATCCCGTCCGACGCACCTTATTTTTGTTTAGTTTAATTTTTTATGTTATCATCGCTCACCCTTGACAAATAAGGAGTTTGAGTTATTGTTGCCGCACCATCTAGGTGCCGCCGGTTTGTAGTATTTTATTTGTATGTTACGAGCGCTCGCCCTGAAAGTAAGGAGTTTGAGCCTTTATCGCAGTCTGTCCTCATCATACGAGGACTTAGAATATTTTTTTTATGTTAAAACCGCTCACTCTTGGAAATAAGGAGTTAGAGCCATTGCCGCCGCCTTTCAAGGTTATCGCCGGTTTTTATCTTTTTGGATTTGAATCCAGTTTCAACGTTCAAGATCCCACGTTTCAACTGCGGGGAAGTGTTAGATAATATTTAGATTAGTTTAGATTATATCATATCGTATCATATCGTATCTTTTATAATCTTGTAGTTATTTAGTTTTATCTTATTTCCATGTTTATAGGTAGATTACGATTTCATTAGATTTTATTGTAACTCTATTTATACCTTTTTCTTTTATCAATAATATAATTCACGGGGTTTCATATTATTCAACAATTAGTCATTGTTCAATAAAGATGAAAATAAATTTGTTTGCATTTCAATCTATTCTTTTCTTTCCTAGATAGCATTTTCGATTATATTATATGTGTTTTAGATCTCTTGAATTAATATTGATTTACTAACTTTCAACAAAGACGTCCTTTTAGCATTTAAAAATATCATTCTAACAATAATTGTTTAACGAACTATCATGAGAATTTCAATTGTTTGTTTCAATGTTGAATTTATGTTCGATCAAAACTTCAAAATCATAATTTTTGTATTCTCGCTTGTTTGTTACATTACAATAACCAGAAACAAACTGGAACGTCCGTCGCGAACAAATTCAAACCCATAATACTCCTTGAAGAAAAATACCGAGACTTAACTAGTATGATATACAACGATAAACATACTCATATTATTAGCGAAAACGATAACTGTTACAACACACAACTTATTTCTTTCTCCCTTAACACAGGAGACATCTCACATTACTAGTAAACTTTATTCGAAATAAAAAACATACTTAAACTTGGATTTCAATAGGCCATTTATACATTTCCTCTTCTGGTATTGGGATGTTCAGAGTTAAAAGTTCAGTCTCTGTTTCGTAGTTAAAATCAGTCTGATTATTCCCCACAACGCATTTTATTGGCCGCTTAGAAGAGAAGGCTCCAAATCGACCACATCCTCGGACCTTGAGAGTGATTGTTGCTGTGTTGCCATTGGATGAGTCGTCTGTTTTCTGGACTTCAAATTGATCCACAGCACCGGTCGAGTTGAACATGTCGAGTAATCCAATTGGCGCGAATGAAATGTTTTCGTTGATATTCTGTGTAAGCCAAAAAAAAAAAAACCCATTAGTTTGGTTCAATAAGTAATAGGGTTAACATGGTAAATTAGATGTTTTGTTTTTCGAGTTACCGGGATCTGAACGGAGGTAATTTGGTAATTTGCAAAACTTTAGGAGGCTCGGGGTAATTACTCAAAAAGTGAAGGGGTGTGAATGTAATTATAATTAATAAGATACAATGTGACCAGTGGAGATGGAGCATGGGGTGGTTGAATAAGAACCAGACAAGTTTATAAGCTCATATTTCATCTATATCAAACAATACTATATACCACCGTTTTTTTTTCAATATTGCAATTAATTGACTTTGAAAGTACTTGATATATAGACATTTTCTAAATAAATAGTGTCCATTTGTAGGAAACTGACCTTCAAAGGGCAAAAGTGGAAGAGTTCGTATTCGAGAACTTTAAGCGTCACGGGCAATGAAGCGCCTTTTGGCAATCGAACAACTTCTCCTGATCTATACGCATAGACTACTGTTTCGCCGTTCCAATCTTCTCCAGCAATTTGAGCTAAGTTATCGACATCTATTGCTCGGACCGAGGCTGTAAGAGTGCCTGGCGAGGCATCATGAATGCGCGTCTTTTTGATCTCCTTGCACCAGCCTGCGCCTTGGCAGTTGAACACGCCAACCACTCCAGAACATTTGTTCGCATTCCAAATCTTAAGCAAGCTGAAAATATATATATATATATATATAACATTGAGAATGAATTTTGAGTTCGTTTGGAAATTCATTAGGACAAGATGGTATCACAAACCTCGTCCCGTCTCTAGCTGGATCGGTAAAAAGACAGTCTAATGTGGGTCGTCCCGGCAATTGTGCACGAAGAACTGATCCATCGGGGAGAACCAGCTTTCTCAAGAGCTCAAAGTTGTGGTTACCGGGCTTGTCACTGAATAGATAGCAAGAATGAAATAGTCATGAGATAGCAAAAATGCACCAATCTTTGAGAAATTACCATAACTATCTCTATTAGTAACTGTTATTAAAAGAAGATCACAATTTCACCCCCTAATTTTAAGTTGTCAGATCTTAAGGGTTGTCTTCGTAATTTGTAAAAACCTCAAGTAGCTAGTGATAATTATCCCAAAAGCTAAATCTAGATATGAGATTTTACCTGACATAGATTGCACATCCTCCGATGGCTCGAGCTGCAGCATGATATTCAGCAGTAGGGTGCAAGCTCTATAACATAAGTGAACAAGTCAAATATTTCATTTTTTTGCATATGTTAGGAAAAAACATCATGAATCTCAATAATATATTTAAGAATACATACATGGAACATATCCCAATCAGGCTGCATAAATTCTCCCAAGAAAACCGTATTATAAGCCACAGACGAAATATGAATAGTGTGCGAAGCAGGATCACGAGGGTAATAATCATCCGAAGCTCTAACTATTGCAGTTTGTCTAGAACTGTAAATCCCATCAGTATTATGGCACATACAAGAAATGCAGCCATTATCAGGGAAGTTTCGAGCTATGGAAGCTTCTAGAGCCTGGTGATAGCTTCTAGTGAGAGAAACTCGACCACCATGGCCAGCCCCAAGAGTCTCGATAATGTTCTGTACATCGACTTTTACTCCATCCACTCCACATGAAGCTAAGTAGGCGTGAAGCTCGTTGTAGAAATTGAAGATCTTTTTAGGGTGTACTAAGCCTAAGCCGTGTACAGCTAGACTGTCCATAACTATGTCTGGTTGGTTGCCCATTACACCGGGTGATTGGACGGGGTAGGCTAATGCTGAGTCGTAGTGTTCTAAACCGGGACCCGCGGGTTGGACCCCGCCCCAGTAGCCTGCTAGAGCGTGCCATACGTAAACACACCTGAAGAATTGGGAGTAATGAGAAAAAAGTTGTCGAAAGATCACATATACTATTTGTAACTTCAAGTTATAAAATAATGGGTAAATTACACAATAAATAAGAGGTTGTGAATGTGATTATTGCTAATATAAAGTATTCTAATCCACCCCCATTGTGTGGCCAATAGTATGATCACACTCTAGCAAAAACACTAGTGAAAAGTACTGAGTTGGAGAACTCACTTGACATTGTGGCGTTGTTTGGCGTTTTCCACGACAAGTTTAAGGCCTGATTCTTGTTCGGTTGTTTTCCCATTTGCTTGGAACTTTTCATTCTCCTTAATTCCAATCAGTCTGTTTGCGAATCTGCACATTGTAAGAAGAAGAAAAACAGAGATTAGGCTAACTCGAGACTGAAATTTGAGAATTATGACATAACGCAACTACAAGAAACCAAATGCAACATGTTAATTAAATATAACTCAATAATTTCCATCATTTAGCTAACAAAAAAATGGAATTTCTACTTTACACAATCTATTTACTGAGAAGTATATTATTAGTTTTCTTACTGAGCTCCTTCTTGCACAACACAGTTTGGATCTTCCTTAACTTCACTTCCAATTTGTTGCCAGCCGTCATCTATGATCAGGAAACGAGGCGGTGTGGCTCCTTTAGACAAGCTGAAAGAGCAATTAATGTTTAGCAAACCTTATCAAATGGACTACATTTTAGGACCATGGAATTGAAAAATTCACTAGATTTTTTTACCTCTTAAGTCCTTCATCAACGCCCTCGGCAGTGACATCAGTGTAGAAAGCATCCCATGTGCACCAACCGAACCAGTCCAGTATAGAGGGCAACTACACGATGCCCAAAATTAATATCCGTAAGCATAAATGATAATACTTTTGTATTGGCCTCAACATAACCATCATAACACAATCTCACCTTCTTATTCTCTCTGTGATGAAATGTTTTCATGTGATTCTCGAGAGCTCTGTTTCCGAAAATGATAATAACATATCAGTGAAAGACAAGTCTTCATGACAAGCATTTATTTTTGGAGTAAATTACACGAATACCCCAAGGTTCGAAAAATTACCATAACCTCCCCTGTCAGTTAAACATATTACAATCTCATCCCCGATGGGGATGTGTTTGTAATTCGCAAAACCTCGGGGGCTGCTGGTAATTACATAGAAGGGAAAATAAGACTCACTTCACAGCCTGAGTGATAACTTCAAACGGATTCGTCCCAGCATGCATGTAAACAAGGTGAAGTCCTTGGTCCGTTTCAACAGCATTATCTCCTGCAAACCAAATAAGACACACAAAAAAGGGTCATTCATGTCCTTTCATGCATGTTCTCGATCCAAGTGATTTTTTTTACTGAAATGAAAAAACTATTCACCACTCTCGAGGCAGATCTCAAGCTCGTTCTTGTCGTTGCCCTGAAGAACAGCACGAAATTGACCTTCAAGGACAGGGAGAAAAACAGTGTAGATAGTTTCACTTGTGTCTTTGCTCTCGACGAGCATGAACTGAGTCTCGAGTGGAATATCCTTTCCACATGTTCCCATTCTTTGAGTCATCCACCAGAGCTTGAAACGAAACAAGCACATGAAACGGACATCCCTATTACAGAAGAAAATTAGAGAACAGCATTACAATTATGTTCCAAACATTATAAATCCAATCAAGGGGGCCATAAATAGTAATCAATCAAGGGTAATCAACAAATCAACTAAGCCATTAGCCAATAAAACACTAAACAGAATGCTATCAATGGACTAAACAACACATTTTCTTGAGGAAAATGATAAATCGAGAGTCATCTAATGCTTACTCTAAAACACCAACTGGAAAGACGTGCAAGCTTTTGTTATGAGAAGCTGTGGCACCTATAAATGCACCGGTAATTAGGCCTACACCTGATCCTGGGGTGAGCACAATGTTTTCAGGCACTCCCTTGAGTATGGTTTTCCCATGAACCACAAGGTTCCCATCGTTGACCGAGATGTTTGGTGTAACCGTCATACTTGCACGTTCTAGGATTGCTTTAAGATTTACTGCACGTCCCGAGAAAAAAGTAAGAATAACTTAGATATTAATCCACAACGGACTGCAAGCAGAAAACCCGAAAGAACTACTGAAATCTAGTTAAATAAAAATATTTTAGAAAACAGAGTTGCAATTCAGTCATTTAGATGTTTCATCAATGATAAAAGGCAAATGAACATGTAGATACTGTCGATTAGAGTATTCTGAATCAATATCAACTAAATAGTTACTTTCATATGCAGGAGCACGATAACGAGATCTCGTTTTTACTTCATTATAAATCAAAACAGTGGGAAGCTGCAACGGAAAACAAAAAAAAAAAAAAAAAGAGGAAAATTTATCGAATTGTTATATCTTGTTTACACCAAACTTTACACGTTAATTCGAAGTGAAGGCTTTGAAAAGTTGAACCAAGAACAGTGTATTGATTTTAAAAAAGTGAGCATCTTTGGACCACTACACCAACATCCGTATCTATTACATCCAATTTCCAACTTTTAAGGGTGGCTTTATCAAATAGGCTGTCCCCATCCTCCTTTTTCTCTTTGGGCACTAACACAGACAATAATAAAGAAAAGGAGTAGCGGAAAGTAAACCTCATTATCGATAAAGAAGTCCACAATGATTGCAGCAAGGAAGAAAAAATTGCTTCAAAACAGCACGAAAATGGTAATGACTGACAACAACAAGCTTTAAAGCCAAAGCCGACCCCATATAGGTAAAATCGTATTGGAGGAAAAAGATTACTTTTCTTATGAAAGCTTCAAGTGCTGAAAGAAAAACACTTCAAATAAGCAGATCAAAATTCAATCATAACCATATAGGCCATAAGAACAGGGGGAAAATAAATAAAAATTTTGATGAATGAGATTACTGTAATTCAAAATAACAAACACGTATTTTAAATTAGTAAAGCTTTAACCTTATCTCAAGAAAAATCAACGCCAGCCGTAAATGGTATATTCGAAGGTACTAAAACAGAAGCTAAAAGTACAATTACCGTCCACAAGAATATTCTGTGACACTGTAAATTTTCATCTCCCAATCAAAAACATATAAATAAATAAAAATTTCCATTGGTGCAGCTCCAACAAATCACCTCCACAAAGATTCAAATTCTTCCAATCGATTCGAAAGCAAAACAAAAGCTTGACGTACAATCATTATCAAATGATCACAGGGAAAACAGTTTAAAAAAAAAAAATACAGCAATTCGCAGGTAAAAATCTAAATTCAACAAAAAATTTGAGCATTACTACTTCAAGTCTCATAATTCCTCCGCTAAGCATACTGTCAAACAAAACGGCCAAAAACTAAACCAAACTACTGAAAATTAACTGCTAAAAGTTTTTTAAGCTGGATTCGTGAGCGTTAACATTAACGTATCAAATCAAGCTTAAATAATTTTTTGTATGTTTCTGGATTAGCTCGAACTTGACTCGATTAGATCTTAGAAAAACGGCAAGCTAGAACTTGATTCATGTAACAGTATTTAAGCCTGGAAAACTCGACTTGGCTAACTAATATTAAGCTTAAACACAAATTCAGAAACTCGATAATAACCAAATAAGTATGAACAACAAATCGTTTACATAAATCTTCAAATATAATGAAGAAAATCAATAAAAAAACACTAAATTACCTTATTAATTTCCAGTAGACGGGCAAGTGTTCAACAATGGGTGTGCGAGTTTAGAAGACGAAACATCGTCCTTTTTATACTGAGTTCGGCGTTAAGTGTCGAACATCTTTCTGTAAAGGACGAGTTAAAATCTGACACGTGGATAGAGATGCTTGCTATTTAAGAGTATGTGTGACATTAAAGTGGTGGTTTTTTTCTTCCATGCAACTTTTTAATTGTTAGGTTGAAAAAACATCTTCAAGTTTCAACTTTATATTTTGCAATTTTTTGAAGAAATACTTTCCAAAAAAGAGAAAATGTAAACTTTTATTTTTACGATTTAATGATTTAATAGTTTACCCGTCGACCAACATAAGAAGAGAAATTAATCATATTGCCTAATGAAAAATAACGTAATCTGCAAAATAAGATCAATTTTACCTATTTTTATGTTTAAATCGATGATTTTAATTAAGATATATTTACAAGATGTTATATGTAGACAAATTTTTCACAGAAAAATATTACATCATACTTAATCATTATATATTTTTCTCAAAATTTGATAAGTTGGATGAAAATAAACAAAATGTAAAGCTTGAAAATGAAAAATGAGATGGTTTGAGAATATAATTCAATCATTCATGTAATTTATGTCATTCAATATAATATCTTTATCACATTATTTTTTTTGATTTTATGACATTTGACAAGTAAATTTAACTTGCATTCAATTTGGACAAAGACATGTACCAACTTGTTGATCTAATACAATAATGGAATTCCTATATGTATATAAGAGTCTATATTTTGCATTGTTAAGTATATATTGACATATTATTAAATATTGAAATGACGAAAATGACTCTTTTAAAGTTTTCGATAGTTTGGGGTGTTTTTAATTGACTCTTTTGCACTCGAACCAATCATTAATGGCCCATGAACTATATAATTCGTCGAATGTTATAGTATATTTTAATATTATATACGACCGTGTGATAATTTCACTAATAAAAACATATGTTATATTGATGGTGAAGTTATTGTGTTGTATACTTAATTATTGACCAAAGTTGAACTATATAAATAAAAAAACTACAAGTTATTATAATGAATATATTACTTAGGAGACCAAAACTTATGGCCAATATGTTGAAAGTAACATTTATTCCTAGAAAAATTAAAGAAAAATACTCACTTCAATCTATGAAAATGCTCTTAAACTCTCACATATTGATAGTTATAATGGCAAAATTACTTTGAGTTTGAACAATAGCATCTTGCTTGACTTCTTTCAAATAAAAATATGAGTTATATATTTCGGTATTAATAAAAACAACACGTTTAGCTTATCCAGAATAACTTTTTACCATTCGTATTCGGCATTTAGTTATTCCAAAATATTTTATTTTATGATTTGATAAAAATGACTCGTGTGTTTGTTCTATTTTAAAATCAATTTTTAACATATTCACAATCTTGATTAAATTCTTTTAAACAAAAAGTTTAACTATTTTGGGTGCAATAAAAACAACACTTTTACCTCTATACATATTCTTGATTCTAGTTGGTTGAGTATAATAAGTAAAATAAACTATAAAATTGCTACCTTGATTCCAAAGGTGGGATGACTTGTGGATACAATTCTTTTGCCATTATTCAATAAGATGATGGTGCACAATATTTCCCACTTATATTATATATTCCTTTTATTATTCATACTTTATATGATAATTTTATAATAAATTGAGTCTATTTATTTTTCAATATTACTGATATGGGTTAGGTGATGAAAACTTTATCTGACTATGATTTAATAGTAAAAAAATTAATCGACTTTATTATTCACAATTGATTGCGTATAACATATGTAGACATTATATCCTTGAGATAAGTGCATGTTCATATATAAATGTTGTTATCCATATACTAGTAAGCTTGTATGTAATTTTGACTCTTCACTTAATGGAGGACGTGTCGATTTGTTCTTCTTATTCTTTTTACTTTAGGAATAAAAAATCTAATTAATTATTCTATCTTTTTCGTATTGCTGTATAGTCAAGTCATGTCATGATTACAAGTAATAAAGAATGAAAAATAAACAATTCAAAAAATTCATATCGTATTTCAAATTATATATGCACATTAAATGCATAAAAATGTTTTATTTTCAAGTATATGATAATTTTTTTGATTCAATTTTCGAGTTGAGTTTTAAAATATTGACGAGTATGTGGAGAAGAATAAAAGATACTAAAAGCAGCAGGACCAGCCTTTGGAGACACCAGGAGTTATATGGGGTGGTTCAAATTATCATAATTATAGTCTTACTAGTAATTAATTAAGGATTAAGTCAACATAATTAGCTCGACAGAATGATTCTTACTTTCTTAATTACTAATTATAAGACTTAGTGCGTCTATAGGGATCATTATTAATTAATTAATGGGGAATTTAAAGGACTGGTGGAGGGGTGTTTGAATCTAGGCTTAGCTCTACTTACCTCTCATTTGCTTTTTGAAATGAAAACTTTTTTTTTCTTTTAATATTCTTATTTAAGCTTGTAGGAATTTGAGTTTTTATTTTATTTTATTTTAGTTAAATAAATTTGCAAATATAATTTAGTATAAAGGCTTTAAGATAAGCAAAAATAAACCGACTCTGTTACATTCGATCTGCTGTAAAATTATTTAAATTACTCTAGTCTGGTGATTCTATCGTACGAGCGCACAATGACATGGGCCGAGAGGAAAACCCTCGATTCCATCACAATCCAATACTAAAAAAATAAACCGACTCTGTTACATTTAATTTTAATAAATCGAATATGTTTCAATTCTACTGTAAAAAACACTTAAATTAATCTCGTCCAGTAATTCTATAGTATGAAACGGACGCACGGGATTCGTCCACGTGTCCTCGTCCTTTTGTCAGATTGAGCAAAAATATCAGATTATTGTTCTCTTGTCGTTGCATGGGGCAGCACATGGTACAACTGTTTGATGCGGGGATTATGGGGCCCACCGTAGAGTACCACTATTGACTGCATGCCATTTGGTTGGTTCATGAACAGGAATCCAAGTATACGGGCAAATTGTCCTTACTTAGTATGTATGTAAGAATATTGCTATAATTAATGTTGCTAAGTGGCTTATATGATTACCAATCTTTATGAACTATGTGGAGGAATAATTTCAGATTTAGAATGTAATGGTTTATAAATTCTTATTTCGAATCAAAATCTTTGTTATGGATCTTAAATTAAACTAGCCCTCATAATCAAATTGTCCACAAATGATAAAACTATGGTATTAAAAGCAACACAATCGAGAAAGTATTTAAATTGACACGTCTTACGGAATAAATTGAATTTTAAGTCCTTCGTAAATGAAAAAAAAAACATGATTTGGATCGTCATACAATCTGACTCGAGATCCAAGACACGTGCTCGATCTGTTTATGCACTATATTATGTGGTACTCTCGTTTATTGACTCAATTATCAACAGCATCCACCTTATATACGTCCTATAAATACCCCGTCTTTTCATCTATGTGAGACCAGATCATAAAAAAAATTATAAAATTCTTAGAGCTATTGCTTCGTATACAAACTATACTCACACAATAGCTTTATTTAATCTAATAAAATTACAATCAAATTCTTTTAAATACTTGCTAGTTTTTTTTAAATCAGTCTTTGAGCATTTGCCAATTTCTTTTTTTGACGGGTGTATAAATACATAGGGTTAGTATTCGTAGCCTTATTGAGTATATTATTGTTCGTTTTGGTATATTTTAAAATTTTAGGATTTTTATTTCGATTAGGGTTTTTGGAAGGGAGGAATCGGCCATAATGTATATTATATAATCAAGAGATTCTATTTTAGATTAACTACGATTACTACGTTTTTTACCGTCTCCATAACTTTTTTGTACCTCTTTCATCTATAATAATTTATCTCCTCGTCGCCTACAAACATAGCACGGTTTAAGTAAACCACACATAAATTATTATATATACTATTTTTTTTATTTTCTCTTTTTATTCTTTGTTTTATTCTAACATTATTCTCTTGTTTTGAAAAGTAAAGTAGTGACAACCATAATATTGCCATATATATATTTGTAATATAATGCACAATCACTATATATACTAAGAAGAAACTCTAAGTTGGCCATACAAAAATGCAGGGTTCTAAGCAATTTAATCTTCTTAATAGAATGCTATGATGTAGATCTAACATAATATATAATTGGCTATTACTCTTACACTAGTCATATGCATAAATAAAAGTGAAAAAAATAAACCCATATTTTTTGTACTTTATTATGCCTCATTCTAAATGGATAAGACATAAAATACCAATCAACATATAATAGGACTCAAGGGTCCTTGTTCAATCATTACATATCACACAATCATTTTTAAAGTTTTAACTTTTCCGTTAATTATTTTTATTCGTGAATTTAAAAGATAGATTATTTTTAAAGTTTTAACTTTTATGTTAATCACTTTTATTCGTGAATTTAAAAAATAACTCTGTATTTAACCATTTTAGAGCATGAATTTATTATATACTAATGATTGTAATTTTATCGGTATTTAGACCCGATCATGTATATATATATATATATTAAAAGCTCAACTCTTATGTATGGAACTACATATCTAAAAAAGAGAAAAGGCAAAGAACTTTCATGTTGTACAATTTTTGTGACCATAACTTGATAAAAATTGTGGTCCATGAATGTACAAGAACCATATGGTAAAGATCATGTTATGTATAATGATAAATACCCATCTCCTGCATTATTAGGAATGTTGGTTGTGATTGGTTTACATCATCTTCAATTCCATATTAACAACAATATATTGCTTAATTTTTTTCCTTTTTTGTCATTTTTTTACAAACTATAGTGTATTTTTTTAAAAATTAAATAGACTAATGAACTCTTAAAGATTTAATTAGGAATTTCCAGGTTATTTTTAGGAGATTTAGTAGTACGAATTTCAACAATTATAATTATTTATGTAAGTACTTGAGTTTGTTATACATAAATAAATGTGATTGTAAAAATTAAAATTAAAATCCGGATAGCTACTAAATCACTTGGTTTTGCTCCATATATTTGGTGGACAAATTAAGGAAAGATAGGAATGTACATTAATAATTGATAACAAATTTTGAAATAGATATAGTTATATATAGCTAAGGTGAAGCTTGTGGGAGTATCCACCATAGGATGATAGCTATGATTTTCTCAATTATTTGAGGCCCCATGTTATAAAATTTATTTGCATGATTTGATTGTAATTTTCAAATTTATTATAGAGTTATTCATGTATTTTGATAATATCAATATTCATTTTATATCAAAAAATTCTCACATTAAATCCTACTAGAAACATGAATTATTTGCAAAAGTTAAGATCTAAAAATTGAACTATTTCTCGGGAAAAAATTAATTTTTGCAAGACAATGATAAGTAAACAAGGCCACAATAGACGCGAATTGTTATTTAACGCTATACACATGTATATTGGTCTAGTACATCAAATTATAGCCCAAACACGACTTAATTGTAATTGTGTTTCAGAAAAAAGACTGAATTACACTCTCGATATAATTGATCATCAATTTTGTGAAATACCAAGTTCGAATTAAAATATTCGTTCTAGTATCAATTTCTCTAAGGCAATGGTTTATAATTATCCATAAGAAATCAAATATAATTTGAAATTAAATTAATTAGTCTAATTCAATTGTATGTTACATTTACACTTGTGACATGATCATATCTCTAAAAAAATGTTTGATTTATCTAATTTAATTTTTTTCATGCTATAAAAATCATACTTAGATCTCTACCTCCAACTTTGTATATACAGTTATTGGATGAAGATCGTCACCATCATTTCAATCATTGGAAAATATTTTGGTCTTTTTTAAGACTTTGTTATAATTTTTTTTCAATTAATGCTACAATTTTAATAAAAGAAAAAAAAACTCAACCATGTGTTTCTTAGCTTGTCGTAGGACCTAATCATGATATGATATGAGCTCTAAAGATGAATGGCAAATATCTATTTCATAGTGAATCGTATTGCATTTCATAACTCTTTAACTCATTATTTTACAACGTCACGTGATTTCTATATTTTTAATAATGTCATATAAATTTGACGGAAAAATACGAAATAAAATAAAATTCTACAATATATGATCTTAATGGTGGAAAACACCCTTTCATCACAAAAAGGTAAAACTTCAAAAAATTAGGTAAACTTTTATATATATATATACTAGCGTGTACCCCGTGCTATGCACGGATTATAATTTAAAATATCTCTTTTGAAAACTCATAATTATCATATTTATATCCATTAACTTAATACAAAAAATCATTCAATAGAACAATGAAGGATTTTAAAATATAGTTACTTAATGACAACTGATAAAGTAATATGATCCAACTTTCTTAGCTAAGGTACAAAACGGTCCTTTACTGAATAAAAAAAACTTATAACTAATTGCAAATCGTCCAATTGATGTGTGTGAAGAATTAAAATGCTTATTCATTTATAAAGTTGTTTAGTGATATTTTTTCGATACGGTAGTAAATATGCATAATTGAGAGTTATTGAACTTGTTTCGGATATTATCTTGAAGCTCCTCAAATATATGATGACTATATGAAAATTAAAAAGAAAATTAAACATTGATCTTAATCTACATGGCCTTCCATAGGCCATATATATATACTATCCTAACTTGCTTGTACTCTCTTAACTTTATGTTATATAGTGGTCGTATATGCACAAAGAAATAGATAAAATTTTAGTAATGTTAAAAAGTCATAATATTATGACACCTTATTGTTCATGAGAAATATAAAATAGTGTCACTGAATAGTAAAAAAATCCTTGTGCCAAATAAACAACAAATTATTTATTTAACCCAACAATACTTTTCAACAAATTTGTTTGGTGGAAGAAGTTGAGAACATTCTTTAAGAAAATAAATAAATAAACAATTTGTTGTCAAAAAGAGTACCACAAAACAATAGAGCTCATTCCTTCTAAATTTTTTTCCAATTTATTTTTCTTTAAAGACTATTATAATCCTACTATTATTATGAAGAATATTTAAGTGGTTTACTAAACTAAAATTGAAATGTAATTTGTTTTTGAACATATTCTTTTCTAAATAAATTGTCCAAATATATATTTTTAAATTTTTTAATATAATAATTTAATTCTAAGTGATTTTTAGGTGATATATTTGAATTTTAATCGAGCAATTTTTTCTTTAACTTAAATTGAGAAGATGAAACAAACTTATAAAAAACGATTTGGTGAAATCCATAACTTCGTAGATAAAAAAACATTAAATATGACCAATCACATCAATATATTTAGTGACTAATTATTTAAAGTCATGGATATCTATCTATCAAAGTAAATATATTAAGGGACTAAATTATAATAATAATAATAATAATAATAATAATAAACAAATGTCACTTATAAATAGAATATGATTATACTCAATTGTAATATATATGTTTCATTTATCATACAAAAGTTAGGCTTGTAAATCAAATATTATGAGCTAAGAATGAAGTGACTCAAACTCATTGAGTTGGAATACAATAAGTTTAAGGCCAACTTACAAATTCTCTTATTCTAACTCTACTCAAGCTTATTGTAACTTACAAATTCTCTTATTCTCAGACTTTATAAACTTCAAGCTTATTTCGGCTGACTCATTAGTCTTTATATATAAAAATATTTTTTTACATGTATATTGACTATTTCAATTCCACACAACTAATTAAACCAATAAATTATAAAAAGAATATTAATGGGAAAAATTATTTAAAAAATTTACTAATTACACTTAATATCCACTTAAACCAAATAAAGATAAATAAATAAAATATAGTAGTCTGCTTCCACATTTGCCAGCTTTATGTCCATGGAAGTCATTTCATTTATGTCTGCCATAGATTAACACTAATAGAAAATTAAAATAAAAAACAAATAAAAAAAATGAATAAAAAATTGAGAGTAATAACATAAAAATAAGAAAGAAATCAAAACTTTATGATCTTGTAAATGTGATGTTAGACTATGAACATGCACAATTATGATATTACAATGAAATGCCAATTTAAAGAGAATTGAGAAAAGTAGCCATTTAATTTTTAAAAGAATTAATTGCTCATTTTATAAGCTTAAATTGTGGACATTGAAAATTATAACTATAGTCAATTACTCATTTAATTAACATCAATTATGGACATCAATATTTATAATAATAGTGAATTACTCATTTAAAAAATCAATTACTCATTTCGTCATTCCAAAAGAGTCAATTACTCATTTAATTAGCATCAATTATGGAAGCTTATTGTTTGCCCTAATTGTATGTAAAATCTTTTCTTTACTATTTTTAGAAGTCAAGATGTAAGGAACAAATAAATACGATTGTCCCAAATATTGTTCAAATACTATTAACTATAATTTTTTATTGTGGAATTTCATTTCTTAATTAATACAATAAGTCTATTTACATCTAACAAATCTTAAAAAATTAAACTTTAGTCAACATATTATAATCTCATTTAATTGTAGGCTTACTAACAGGAACTTATCATAAAACTTGTTATAACCACTATCAATCATGAATGCAAAATACATTATCCAAATATTGTGTTAGTTACCAAATAAGTGTTTTTATATTCCTAATTAATATGTTTAAATTCAAACTTTCAAATTACACACTCAATCAAATCAATTAATAAAAATTTTCTCAACAATAAAACAAATTAAAATTACCGAAAAAAAAGATAGAGATTAAAGTGGGTCCCACACCGCTTTGCTATAATATATATAATGATAATGATATTAGTTCTCAATTATTTTAATCAATAAAAAATAACATTAATAAGTAATGTAGTGAAATTTAGTACGTGAAGCCTATCTATACAAGTTCACATATAGACTTGAAGTGCTAAATTTTCATAATTTTGGAATAATAAACTATAAATTCAACCAGAAGATAATTTCTATAATATTAAAACAGTAAATCTATTAGGTTGTTTTTTATTTATAACTTGTAAAAAATGAAAAATTATTTCCAATAACAAAAATTATAATTATATTATTAAATTAATTTTTTTTTCTAGTTCTCATAAAAAAACTAAATTTAAATTCAAAATTTAATCTAATAAGAAAAGGAAGAAGGGAATAGAAAATAGAAATCGGAGATTTGTCTTCAACCTTCAAAATTCAATATTGAACGCTTTATTTGCTACATTCATAATCTAAAGTTTTCCCCAATTTTATTAAATATATATATATATTAAAAAAAAGATTATTAGTACACTCCTTTGCACATATATATTAAAAACAATTGTTAATATAAAATAAATTTAACAACAAAAATAATACTATAAACAGAAAGTAGTACACAATGGTATTAACTACAAAAAATAAAAATTAATGGAGTGAAATGATTACCTCAAGCATATATGTATAAGTATTCCATTGCTCCATTCATAACCACTCATCGCCAAATAAAATAAGGACTAATAATTTCGATCGACTAAGAAATTCTCATAATGTCATTAATGTTTAAGACTAAATTAAATGAAGAAAATCAAAAAAAATTGAAAGCGTAAAATTCAAAACTATTGAAAGATGAAAAATAAAGAACTAATAAAATAAATTACCTCACATCAAATCAAATTCACTTTTGTAGATGAAAAAATTAGTGAACATGGAGAAACGTAAAATTGATTTGTGAAGCAGAAAAAGTATGGCATAATTTATAAATTTTTAGAAAATGAAAATAATTTATAGATGTATCAGTTTCCTTATTAACTGCATAATTCCATCAATTGTGGAATGAATTAATACGTAGATTTAGCTAATGTAAATTAAATATTCCTCCTAATTAAGGATTTCGATTTGGTAGTCAATTTTAAAAATAAAGTTTAAAATTTAAATTTAAGCCTAATGTGAACGTACTTAATTTAGACCATTCTTTATTTAGATATGCTAAAAATTATACATGGTAATAAATTTTGGTCTTTCCATTTGCATTAATGATCACAAATCACAATCAAAACATTGTAACTCTTCCCATTTTGGTTGCAAGTGAATGTAATAGGAAAGTAATTTAATTTTATAATCTAATTTAAGAATAGTAATCAATCTAAAAAAATTTAACCAACCAATAAGAATTTTTCATTTTATTAAAAAAATTCAAAATTCTAGAAAATTAGGATTAAGGAAAAACTGTGTTATAATATAGTAGAAGATATATATATGTATAATATTTAGGGTTATGGAGATCAATTTAGTCACAATCACATGATGATATAGTAATGCCAAATTTTAGCTGGAATAGCATTACAATAGTGAGGCTACATTCTACTTCAACATGATCCTCTTTCTAAAATTATATTTAACGTGACATATGCTACTTTTTATATATCATCGCTTTTTTTATCTTTCTTAATTTAGATAAGAAATTTCTGGCAATTAAATTATTTTAATTGATTTATTACATTCATACTTTAGAAATCAATTAAGAGACAGTAAAAATTGGTAATATTAAAACGATAATATTATATATATATATATATATATATATATATATATATATATATATATATATATATATATATCATTTTCCTTGTTTGTTTCTTAAGGATAGCTACACTAGCGCTTACATCATGGACATAATTTGTTTCTTTCCTATACAATTTGAAAAAAAAAATGGAATATTGAACAAACACACACAACTTAATACATACAAACAAGAGGAAGTTATCATGTGTCAATTTGTAATTAAAAAATCACATAAAGTATTAGCATGATTTTGACAAGAAGGTTTGTTTTTTTGTGAACCATCTTGTGAAAGATAAATAACCCATATGTAATATGTAAAGGACACATAACTACTAAGGTTGAAAATAAATTTACCTCTTGGTGATCATGAAATCGTGTCACGACTAATAATGTCGAGAACGATTTGATCGTGATGTTACTTCGAATTGTGAAAGTCCATTGAATGATGAAATTTCTAATATTAGTGTCACTTCGTAATGACATGAAATAGTCAGATTGAATTGTAGCTAATATTGAGTAGTAGTGTTCACATATCGTACTGTGTATCATGGAAATTCGTGTAAAAATGATAGTTGTTTGTTTATGTTTTTAAAATTAGGTTGAAAGTTGTAAAATATGTCAAATCAATAATGATAGGTTGATGGATGATGTATAAAATAATTATTTTAATTGTGTATATAATGATTATGTGGAAAAAAAATAGATAAATATAGATTAAAAATTATAAGGTATGAAAAATAAAGTGAAATAGTGATTGATTTGATTGGTAAAAATGTGAAATGTTGTATATATGATTGATAATTAGTTATATAGGAGATTGGGAAGTAGAGTTGAAAAAAAGGAGAATTTGGAAGATAAGTTGGTGTGTTAAGTAAATTTTGAATTTTGTGATTTGAAATGTTGAAAATAAATTTTGAAAACATAAACAAACATAGATTTTGGTTCAGATCGAAACCGAAATTTAGCTTTCTTTTTGGTACATTTTGATTATTATTATTTTTTTAAGTTTTGGTTTTGGATTTTGATTTTGATGATCGGTTAGTTGAACAGAAAATAAAAAACCGTTAGGGCTAAATGATATGTAATATAGAGGTTATTGCACAATGACCCTTATACTATATAAGATATTATAGTTAGTCCTAATATTTTCTTAATCTAATTTTCTAACTTCTTGAGAATGACTTGTAACTAGTAATGTTTGCATATTAACTTCATGGCAAAATATGTCCACCAAATAATACAATGAAAAAATACAAAAAATATAAAAAGATTAACAAGTTGGAATTAACTTCATGATAATTAAAAAAAATCATATATTAATACAAAGAAAAAAAAAATCTTTGGAATTATTAATTTACTCTTTTATAGCAAACATATTTACAAGAGCAGCAGTAGATACAAAAACCAGAATGCTATTTATGAACACTGAGTAAAATAGCTATACCGAGTCGTTGTAAAACGTACAAATAATAGAACAAATTAGACGAAAAAAATAAAACGAATAAAATCAACCAATAAGACTCTTTCTTTTCACTTATATATACATAATTGTATTCAGTAGATGAAATATGTGATCTTCTTACAGCTATCTATGTACCTTAATTATTGCTCATTTGTAATGATCCTTTCATCAGTTTCAAGCTGAGACTATTATACCGTTCTCGTGAATATTGTCTTGACGCCTTCCTCCAATCTGTCCCGGCTTTCATCATTCCAGCAAATTCGTCATAACTTATACGTCCATCCTGCACAACATAAAACGAACATATATATGTTATTAACCAGTGGGATTATAAACTAATACGATTTATCAAATTTTAGATAAGAGTCGAAGAAATGAAAGTCGTGTGTAGATTTACGTTTACTTCACTTAAAAGTAGTGGTTAAGAGTTAAAAGTGTAGTGTTTTTACTTTAGTTGAGAGGATAGTTCAAAATACGGTATCTTAACCAAGACGGGTAAGGGTAGTATTTGTTGAATAATATGAAACCCCGTTAATAATATTACTGATAATGATAATGAGAGATATATATAGCGTTACAAGACTCGACAATTAAGGTAAACCTAAATAAACTAGGAAAATATAAATACAAAGAAACATAATACATAAGTTAATAAACATCCTACACAAAACTAATGAAGATATTCTAAATATATTCTAACAGTATTTTGGTATTGAATCGAAACTTAAGATTTTTACTGAGAAAAATGGTGAAAATAATATTTTCGTTTTTCGACATGTAACTTTGTGCTTATTTCTTAGACTTAATTTACCGTTCCTCTTATTTCTCGTCCGTCACTAATACCCTTAATCCAAAAATAGCACGAGCCAAATGCGACCAAGACGGTGTTTGGTTAAAAGCTAATTTGAAGTATATTCTAACTTATACTTTAGGAGTTTATACGCTCGTTAACATCTTATTTTGGGATCTTATAAGCTCACCCAAACACCTTCTTAAGAACGAATTACGAAAATAGAAAACTGAGTCGAAGAATAATGAAAGACGAACCAACCTTATCCGTGTCAACTTCTTGAATAATGGCATTTATAACCTCTTCACCAGTCGACTCCACTTCATCAGCCAATGCGTCTCTAAGCTCTTCAATCTCTATATACTCACTCCCGTTTCTATCGAAAAACTCAAACGCTTTACGAAGATGATCATCACTACCCATCTTCCTTAAATGCACCGAAATCGCAACAAACTCTCCACAGTCGAGATATCCATCTTTATCTACATCGCCCTATATAAACGCAAAAAAAAAAAAAAAAAAAAAACTCGTCAACTATACATTTTAATAACGTAAAAATCGATTTTTTTCGACTTGGAAAAATGCACTTACGGCTTCCATAAGGACTTGAAGATCAGGGTCCGGGATATGATGGCCGAGCTTGTGCAATCCGGTTTTCAACTCGTCAATGTCGATTTTGCCCTTGTTTGTAGTGTCCATAGATTGGAATGCTTCTTTTATCCCCGCTACTTCCTCGACCGACAAATGCTCCGCAATTATCTAACGTTTTTTAAAAAAGGGCTATTTAGTAGCGTCGTTTTAAGGCCAAGAAGTGTCGTTTTAAGGCCAAGAAGTGTCGTTTTAAGGCAAGATTCTTACTCTTAGAGCTCGTTTCTTGAGCTTATTCATCATCGAGAATTGCTTGAGACGGGCTCTCACAGTTTCGCCCAGAGAGACATTTGGAGCGCTCGTCGCGTTTTGTAACCAAGGATGTTCTGCAAGAACAAAAAGCTATACTTATTGAGAAAATCTTGTTTAAAACGAGCAAAACGAATGAATATCATTTACAAAATGGTCCAATATTTAATTACCTAAAACTTCATGTGCTGTGGGCCGTTGTTGTGGGTCGGGATTAAGCATCTTCTTCACCAAGTCCTTTGCTTTATCAGAAACCTTAGGCCAAGGGTCTCTATTGAAATGAATAACAGAACGAATGATCGATTCTGCAATTCCTTGTTCGGTTTCTGCAATTTAACGACGATTTATGAATATATGAATAAAAGACGTAAGTTATAATATTTCAAAATATCCGAAATTGAACTAACCAGCCCAAAAAGGTGGAAAACCACACAGTAAGATGTATAGAATAACACCAGCACTCCAAATATCAACTTGAGGGCCATAGTTTCTTCTTAGAACCTCAGGAGCCATGTAATAGGGACTTCCCACGATCTCGTTGAATTTCTCGCCTGAATTTTGATGTTGTTAATGAATCGAAACTGGTTAAAATACTAGGATGTAATGAAGATAAAGGCGTTTACCGGGCTTGAAAAAGACTGAGAGCCCGAAATCAATGGCTTTTAGAGGAGATGTTTCTTTCTTGTTGGCGAACATGAAATTTTCGGGTTTAAGATCACGATGCATGACCCCGTGCTTATGGCAATTCTGTAAAGATGACTTAGTTGATCAATTTTCAAACTTGGAATGGTAAAATATGAATTTTAAGCAATTAATATCACAAGTAGAACAAAAAATGTGGGAAAAAAAGGAAAAACAGAGAAGATTAAGAACTTGTTAGACATTTTATAACTTCTTTATATGAATAAGTATATTACTAGATAAAAGATGGCGTTTAAACGACGGAGATTAACAACTGGGGTCTAAAATATTATATAAAATAAGATGAATTTGCATGATCACTGGCATGAATTTGCAAAATGAAAATCCTCAACATAGAAAATGCAGATAAGATAAATCTTGAACTTAACTTCAACAATAATCCGATCCCTTAATCGATTATTGCATTTCTTAGATATTGATTTCAATCTGTCACTAAACTAACAAAAAAACTCAGAAACATGGCTTTGGCACTATACTAAAGAACTAAACAATATACATTTCCAATGATCAATTTGCACAAAATCACAATAATCCATATACCAAAACGCGAATAAATTTGATAAAAATAAAAATCTCGACATAAAAAACGCGAATCAAGTAAATATTCACCTCGATAACTTCAACAATCGTACGAGTCACAGCCGCAGCAGCCCTTTCAGTATAATGCCCTCTAGCAACAATCCTATCAAACAATTCACCACCCTCACACAACTCCATAACTATATGAACAGCATAATCATCTTCATAAGTATCTTTCAAGCTCACAATATTAGGATGCTTAGGCAAATGCTTCATGATTTCTACTTCTCTTCTAACATCCTCAATATCTACTCTAGTCTTAAGTTTCTTTTTTGATATCGATTTACAAGCAAATAATTTGCCACTAGCTTTATCGGTACACATATATGTTATACCGAATTCGCCCCTACCGAGCTCACGCCCAAGCTCGTAAAACTCTTCTATATTGTACCCTGTTGGATTTTTCAAAACATAGGATTTATGCCTACCATTATGACCAACATAATCGATAGCAAAGGGATTTGGCTTGTGCTTTCGATATGTTTTTTCATCGGAGGTTTGTGGTACTGCACAACAGTTCCCCATTAAGACCTCAAAATTGTAACAGAATACAGAAGAAAATCAAAATATCTCAATCTCTGATCAATTTACTGCAGAAAATCAAGAGACTAAAATACTTCAATAGTTTTAACTGAATCTTCAATTTTCTCAAAAGGGTTTTCGAATTTGAGCAAAAATAGTAGTCAACGATGATCAAAATCCAATCTTTACAATCAGCATACACAAAAAATTCAAAAAATAACAATAAAAGAACTGGGTTTTTCGCAATATTTGATAACTTATGAACCCATCTAGGAAAACTTCAGATCATTAAATACTGAAACTCTAAGGTAATACCCAAACAAAACTGTGGGCTTAAAGTTGATATTCCAAGAAAATGAGATGAAACTGTGATCAAAGGACTTTTGGATAATTGCGTTGAATTGAGAGCTAACGTAGGGATGAAAAGAATAGTGGGAAAGCTTGATTTAAGAAGGAAAATGATTTGGGATACGTTGAGAATGGGAATTTTAGCTTATTATTAATATCATGGTATGAACTGAGAGAAGGAGTTGAAAAACATTTCAGACTTTTGTTCTACCCGCGTATCCATATTCTTTTCAAAAAAATAATTTCTAATTAACCTAAAAATATTATATTTTCTTTTTAATAAAGTGAAATTATTGGGCCATACTTTTGTCAGTTGTTTCCTAAACTTCTTTGATAAAGAAATAAAACTCCATAATTTTTAAAATTGGATCAAGTTTAATGATAATAACTACCCAAATATTATATTTTTCTTTGAATAAACTAAAATTATTGGACAATTATTTTGTCATGCTGGTTAGTTGTTTCCTGTATTGCCCAAAAAGAACTTAATCGCAATTTCTTTTTGATGGATCTGATTTACATAAATTGACGATTGCATGAGGTGTGATGGTAAAAAAAACTCGATATGATGAATTAATTTTAATGAACTTGATAAAGAACTCAAATTAGTATAATAACATAAATAAATAAATTATTATACACCATTTAAAAAATCATTTAGAATAAACGAGTTTAATCCTTTATTCCTTACTTAGAAAAAAGAAAAGTATTTTGTCCTTGTTTTAATTATTGTAATTGGGTACTTTAGTTAAATAATTATATTTATTCTCAAGGCCCTTCCTTTGTCACTATATATGATATGATGAAATGAAAATGTTGACTTCTTACAAAAGGATTCTTCAACGTGACCAGCTCAAACTATGGGGTATTGACTTTGAATACTTATTTAAAATATTCTTAATTGAAATTTATTTCTATTTAAAAGCTAGTCTATAATTCGTAATTCGTATGTTGGTCTTTTAGTTTTAAAGATTAAAAAAATTATTTATTAGAATTCAATTGTGACCAAGTCTACTAATTATGCATGTCGGGCTTATTCTTTTTTCCAAAATTATACGCGTTAAATGTAAAAAAATTCCAAATTTTCTTCTAGAATTTTATCTATTTGGTCATATGTTGTACCATTTCCACATAGAATAATAGACAAATTATCCATAAATCATCTGAATAAATATTGAGTCTTCATTACACTATAAAACCCGAGAATGTCATATCGATCAAACGTACAATTTATACGAAAAAAAAATATGGATGTATCGAAAAACGAGCGTTTAATCAGCCCGATTAAGTAAATCTTAAACAGAATTAAGCAAAACTTATATCAGACTATTATACAAATGCCCTAAAGTAGCAATGGTTTCTATACTGTCTGAGGTTCAAAATCCTGTTACCTTTGTATGTATATATATATATATATATATATATATATCGGTTGAGAGCATAAAACACGTTCACGATTATGTATGGGTCGTTTGTCAGCACTGAAATGACAAAATTGCCCTTGTGGCTCGTCTTTGAGGTCAATCTCGACGAGACTTCTTTAAAATTTTCGGGTTTTTACACATACGAATGCTCAAAGGAGTAACTTCAACAAGTTCATCTTCTTGAATGTATTCTATGCAGTCATCGAGACTGTACTCCAAAGGCGTATCAAGAACCACTGCATGAATGAACAAAGATTTTAGTCGACACAAAATTTGATTAGACAAAGATGACTCATTTTAGTAGGGGTGTCTTCGTAATTTGCAAAAGATAAGGGGCCTGCATGCAATATCCCTAGAAATGGGGTGCCCATGAAGCATTAACACTCAACGAGTCACATATTCATGTATCATTATTTAACGACATTTTCGAAAGGTGAGTTTTGTGTATTTATACAGAAATTTATACACGAATCCTATGTAAACAATCATTTATACGAGGAAGTTTTATTTCATTACCTGTTTGTTCTTTATTTGAACGAACATTTGTCGCAGCTTTCTTCTTACAAACGTTCAAGGACAAGTCACCGGGACGTTGATGAATGCCCACTATTTGACCTTTGTAAACGTCAACTCCGGGTCCAATGAACAGTTGACCTCTGTCTTGAGAACTCGCGAGAGCATAAGATGTACTTGTTCCATCTTCAAAAGCAACCTTATAAAGATAATGGGATTAATACTGCAATTTTTCCTTTTTCCAAATATAGTGACAAATCCCGAGAAGATTGCAACATATATATATATATATATATATATACTGAATGGATGAATTATAGACGAGAAAATTACCAGTGAACCGAGATCACGAGTGTTTATATCACCAGCCCAAGGTCCATATTCATCAAATATTGTATTGAGAACGGCTGTGCCTCGAGACACCGTGAGAATTGAATTTCGCAACCCAAGAAGGCCTCGGGTCGGTATCTTATATTTCATCATAGTTGTGCCTTCGGACCTAACAAGTTTCGGTTTCAATGAAATACAAATAAGATTATTACTCAACCAAAACCTGGTGATATGAGCAAGAAGTGAAAGCAAATGGATAATTGATCATGATGAAGAAAAACTAGGGCATGGCAAAATGGTTCCGGAACTGTGGTTCCAACCCAATTAAACTAGTTTGGGTTTGGTTGGTTCCTAAGAAATTATTTTTGGTTCCTAATTGGTTTCAACTTGGTTCAAAGTTGGGTCCAACTAATTTCCAGTTAGGCCCAAACTGCTTGCCAATAACCTAAATTATAAAGAACAAAATGTAAGGTATTGAGTCGGGTTGGGCTTGGTTCCCTTTCGGGTTGACTTCGGTTCCGCTTTGGGTTGAGTTGGTTCCACCTCAAAACCATTTAAAACCCAACCCATTTAAGAACCGAACCATTGGAACCAACCCAAACCCAACCCGACCCACCCGATTGCCACCTCTAAGAAAAACCAATGAATTGTCATATAACTATTTACTACTATCTCATATAAAGCGAAAAAAAATAAAATTATGCATATATGTTCATACCCAGTTCCTTGCATATCGACCATTTGTCCACGTCGTCTACCAAGAAGTTCTACTACGGAGCCCATGTATGCTTCTGGTACCTCCACAATCGCTATCTGCAGAAATACACATTAGAATGTTTACTTCGATTATATCAACACATATATTTAAAAGTTGTGTATATAAATATATATATTGTAGCTTTGAATTCAGAAGGCTACAAAAAATGTTTTTTATTCAAATTAACAATAAAATTACCTCATAAGGTTCGAGCACTTTGTCGTCCACCTTCTTGTTGATAACTTTCGGTGGGCCCACCATGAACTCGTATCCTTCTCTACGCCTGAGAAATTTAAGCATGTTAGATGTATATCGAATTTTTTAAATATCAGTGGAATATAGACTAATTCTCGCTTACATGTTTTCTATTAATATAGTGATATGCAGAGTACCACGGCCACTAACAATAAATGTATCTGATGTTTCACCGTCCTCAACTTTCATTGCCAAATTTCGCTCAAGCTCGTGGTAGAGCCGATCTCGTAAATTTCTAGTAGTAACATACTTACCCTGTAATCATCCATAAACCAGATCTTATTGGAAAAGAAAAATGTAAAAACAAATATCGATAGGAATATGGAAATGAAATAATACATCACAAAAATTTCATAAAAGAGATTGTAAATTGTAAATATATTTATTGTACTAACTATATGTTTACAATATATACATTTACACTTGTGACATGATCATATCTATGCTCATTAGATAAAGGAGAATAATTTCTCGATTATACCTCACGGCCCACGAAAGGTGAAGTGTTGATGGAGAAAGCCATTCTCACTGTTGGTTCTTCTACCTTGATCGCTGGTAATGGCTTACCAGTAACTTTGTCTGCAATTGTCTCTCCAATCTGGATTCGTTAAAGAAATTTGTTATCCCGAGTTTGCCAATATTAGCAGAACGAAAAAACTTATGCACCCATATATATATATATAGATGATATTTTGACGCTACCTGAATATTGTCTATACCACAAACAGCACAAATATCACCAGCCTCGACTATTTCTGCTGGAACTCTACTGAATTTCTCGTACACGAATAGTTCACTTACTTTACCAAATCTACATTCATCTTCTGAGGTACAAATCTGGGAACCACAAAGATTAAATCACAATTTGTTAAGAACATCAACTAATAATAGCAAAATGAGAATATCTAACACTTTTTTATGAGTATATCATAACGAGGTGTCCTGGTGATTTTAGACTATTAAACCAGCGTAAGGCTTCACAGTTAATTTATTAACTTTCTTTGAGGAATTTCAAATTTATTTAAGTATTAAATTCTGATTAAGCCTACCCGGACATCCATTCCTTTGCGCAATACCCCAGCATGCAAACGCCCAATGGCAATGCGCCCTTTATGTTCATCATATTCAATATTTGTAGCCTGTAGTTTAAATATGGTCAAGTAAAATGTGGTAAAAGTAAAATTTGAATTATATAAATATGACTTACAAGCATTTGAAGAGACCCATCTTTGGCAATTTGTGGGCCAGGTATGCATCTAACTATTGTCTCGAAAAGTGGTCCAAGATCATCGGCCAAATTTTCAGGTGAAAGTCCCGCCTTTCCTTTGAGGCCACTTGCGTATATAACTTGGAAATCACACTGCAAAAAAAATACAAAAATGACAATATAAAATATTGGGATAATCAAATGCACATCACTCATTCATTCATTGGATAAATACCTGTTCATCTGATGCGTTTAGTTCAATAAACAATTCAAAAGTTGAGTTAATAACATAATCTGGACGAGCTGAAGGTCTATCGATTTTATTGACGACAACAACAACTGCAAGGCCAAATTCAAGAGCCTTTTTCAGAACAAATCTTGTCTGTGGCATTGGACCCTCAACAGAATCTACCTAAAAATTATTACCACATCAATTAGTGAAGAGAAAATAACAAAAAAATGGAGAAAAAGGATATAAGACAAATATAGTAAGGCTGAAAGGTTGAAAATTGATCAAAAAGCTTAAGAATATGATAAAGAAACAAAGAAAAGTACCACTAATAGAACTCCTTCAACCATGTTGAGAATACGTTCCACTTCACCACCAAAGTCAGAGTGACCAGGAGTATCAATAATATTGATTTTTGAGTCCTTGTATGTAATAGACGTGTTTTTACTAAGAATTGTTATTCCTCGTTCACGTTCAAGATCATTTGAGTCCATTATTCTCTCTTGTACAAATTGGTTATCACGAAAAACCTGCATAAGGAATGATAATAGAAAGAACGTTTGTCAATTCAAACTAACTATCAAAGTTGGGACGTTACTAGAACAAGACTCTCATTTTCAAGAGTAACTAAAATATATTTACCGTCTATAGAAAATATTTTTACGAACAAAAACTCATCTAACAAGATTTTCAGAATACATACCTTAGATTGCCTTAACATGGCATCCACCAGAGTGGTCTTCCCATGATCTACATGAGCAACAATTGCTATATTCCGTATATCAGTTCTCCTTACCAATTGGACCTTCTTCTCTGAGACAGTCAAATGAAATAAATATCACTATCAAATGTTGTTATATCATTTGTATTAATATGATGATGCTCCATTTAAAAACGATACTAGGCAGGAGAAATGGAAATATATTTTGCGACTTGAAGATACACTTTATTACTCAAGGTTTCCCATCGCGAATGCAAATACAATTTTCGAAAAATCAATAGACCTTTGTTTATTTATACAGAAGAATTAATTTTAAACCTTTGTTACTAAACCTATACAAATTTGATCATTGCATATCACGGACTCAAGAATGATGTGCAATACGAGTTGGGATTTGCATAGTTATATATGAAATCACCAAGCATTGCAATATCATTGTTTCATGTCAATTACAAGCACAATTTACATTAGTCCCCCAATTATACAATCAATTTCTGTACCTTAAATAAAAATCGAATAAATGACTTTTTAGCAAATTCATATATTAGAACCACATCAGACAGGATTGTTCCTTATAAGAACTCAAAAGCACACAACCCACAAATAATGTTCTAAAAATTGTTTCTAGTTCTGTGAATGAGTCGAGTCCAACAAGTCTTGTTCAAGCTTGTCTAAATAATTATCAAGCTTGAGGATTTGTGTTTAACCTTGGTTTGATTGTAAGTGAACGGAGCTGAGCCTGAACAAAGCCATGCATAGTTCAAGCTTGTGTTTGATATGTGAACAAACCGAATTCAAGACGATATCAAGTAGTTTCGTAAGTTATTCAACCCTGCCTAATTGAGTATTAAAGCATAATTTATACCAAAGAAAGTACGCTTCAAAATCTGCACACATAAACAATTTAGCACAAAGGAATTCTTCAAACGTGTAATCAATTAAAACAAGCAAAACCATACAGAAAACTCAAACAAGCATTTCATCAAACACGTTACAGACACACATAAAAATAGATACAAATAACCAAACAAAGTAACCATCACTAATAATACCTGCAGTTGTAGTATCCGCGGCTTGAGAAACAGAGCATTTAACAGAACTTCGAAAAGGGATTCTAGAACTCTTCGCTTTCGTCTTGATAGATAAAGAGCTACCCAGAAATTGTCGTTTCAGCCAAGAACAATTGTGAGAAATTGAGTTTCTCTTGGTGGGCTCAAGGTTTCTTAATGGTGAAAGTAGAGCTTTCGTTGGGATGATTTTAGAAGTGGGATTCGAACCAATAATCATCTCCATAGCTGCTTATCTTGATTTTCTCACTTTCGATCTCTCTTAGTGTGGAGAGATAGAGAGAAAGTGAAGATGGAAATGCCAACTTATATGTATATATGTTACTTGTGAAGTTAAGAAGTAAGAGGCTGTTGTTTATTTGGAGTTTATTCATTCTACTTTTATGATAATTTTGGAAAATGGAAAAATATTATTTATTTCATTTTCATGGACAATATTTGGTTTAAATTTTGTGATAATGATCTAATAATTAAATAGCATTATATACAATAAATATATAAACTTTTTATTTTATAAATTTATTCTCACCCTCATGGGCCAAACTGGACCCAAGTCCAAGATCATAAACAGGCCATAAATGGGCCACAATCTGGACCCAAGTCCAAGTTCATAAATGGGTCAAACTAATTTTTCTCTGTCCAAAATAATTGGGTATGAGCCCATTTATATGGGCAATGTATGAGCCCAATTATACTTGGCCCAACAACTTTGGGTAGTACATTGGGGATGATTTTTGGAGGCTTGGACTATGGGACCTATTTCAAGGTTCAATTAAAAATTATTTTATTTATTTCGAACCACCACATATATATATATATATATATATATATATTAATACAATTTTATTCTAGTGTTATTTCGAGAGTTCTTGAGAATAACTTAGATTATGGAAGGTGTTTTTAACCATGGCGGTGTAATAATTTTTTAAGATCCTAGACTCCCTTATGTAGTTTGATAAATATATTTATACGCGTATAATATAAATTTGATTTAAACTCAAGCTCGACTATAATGCAATTTTAATTTAGATTATTTCTAAGACTAGTTTTGAAATCAAATCGTATAGGGGTGCGGCTTTTATTTAAATTTTAAATCACGATTTGACTAAATTTTTTTTGACAAAAACAGTACGTTTTGATGCAAGACGGGTTATTTTTTCTAAATCAATACTCACCCTTTATTCCAATTATCATATAACAAATAGTTCAGGCGATGAGACTTATTTTATTAAATCAACCCCTTTTTCAATATATCAATTTAATTGATTTCAATTTATTATAAAATTTCAAAACATCATGGTCTAAGAAACTATTGCATGCATCACTTGATTTGAATAAAAGTACCTATTATTATATCTTTATACACATCATTTTCATAAATAATTTTCCAATAAAATTGCAAACACCTGTAACATAAACTTTATTACCAATAAGATAAAATAATATAATAGACGTATGTCACTTTCCACATTCACACACAATCACACTTCCATTACAATCAATCATAATCTTTTTTTTTAAACAAATTTTTTGATTCATTAGAAGAATAGTAAAAAAAGAAATCCAATATGAAGGCAAGGGAAAAAAATATATTTTCAATGGTAAAATATCTAATGTTAATAATAAACTACTATAAATGATATGTATCAAATGATATATAGTTTTCTATTATCCTATAAATTATATTGATATATATTAACAAAAGAATTGTTTGAGTTTTTGCGGACAATACACATTTTTTTAATGTAAAATGACTCGTAATCAGTAATCAATTAATATATATAATTTTGTGATAGTATTTTATATTGAGTAATGATATATACCACTGTTTTCATACCACCGATTTTTCACCTCCTCTTGATTTAGAAAGTATGAATGTATTAAATTCAATTGAATTAATTAAATCCAAATGATTGTTTACTAATAATAGAAAGAGTGAAAAATCGGTGGTATGAAAACGGTGGTATATATCATTATTCTTTTATATTATCACTAAATAAGTATATAGTTGTGATGCAAAGAAAGTTTCATAAGAATTTAGAGAAGTGAATACATCTAATGTAAATTCTAAATTAACGGAAAAAATATCATAATCTTTTGAATATTTGAATTTATAATTATAGAGAATTAACATTTCGAATTTCTTAGTGATGGGTCTTTGTTGATTTTTCTTATATGTCAAAATCATTATGAAAATTGATATGATAATTATGTGATACAATACGCGTTTTAAATATCTAAAAAAAATACACATATGATGTAAAAAATATAATATTCGAATATATGAATTTATAATTATAGAGAATTAAAATCTCGATTATCCTAGAAATGGGGTTTAGTTGATTTTTCTTACATGTCAAAATCATTATGAAAATTGATAATTTTAGTTAATAGTGGTTGATAATGTTGATTACGAAACGTGGGCATCCAGCACACCTAATTGTCTAAATTTCATCGTACACGTGTCATCGATAAAATGAGTAATATACTGTGGGACCCATTAGAAATAATCAACCAATCATATTATTCCACGTTTTAAGATTAAATATTTTATTCTAATTAAACAGTGCCGCGTGTGCATTGTGACTAATCCACCAGCTATTACCTAATTGCGTGGGGCCCTCCAAAACAAAACCCTTTTGGCCGACACTCCAAAAGACAAAAGTTGAACATCATCTTTTTGCAGTCAAGCCCCTATAGTTATTGAATAATTTACATTCAACCCCAAAGCTTCTATAATTTGCAAGAGTAGGAAATATAGAGTTAAGTTTGGCATTTATATATCTCCATTATTATTATGATAAACATGATTATTCATTTCAATACGCATCAAATTTGCTTTAAATTAATTATTCTTTTGTAGATTTATCAGTAATTTTTGCAGGTTGGATTCATTAATAATAACTTGTGTTCGTCGATAATTTGTTTATTAAATGGTGGATTGGGTGGTGAGCTAGCTTGATTTTGGATTTATAGATATATTATCTATGTTTAGTAATTCTATTATCGAATAGAATTCGATAAAATAGTGAATAAAATGTTATGTAACAAACTAATCGGAATAAATATGCTAGGCGTAAGTATTAAAAACTTTTAGTTACTTTAGTACTCTTTGCAATTAGCAAAAAAATTAAATAGAAACCAAAATAAAAAGTAGATTTTTGTTGTGAAAGAAGTAGGATATGGCTATGAAAGTAGTGTGATATAGTCTTGAAAGTAGATTAAAGTAGCTCCTAAAATGTAGAATTGAGTGTAAGATGCGCAAAAATCTAACAATTACAAAATAAAGGGACCACATAGTAAAATTGAGCTCAATTAAAGTTCAAAGTAAATGTTGCAACTCTTGGCCTATCATAATATATAAGTTACTAAAAATTCTAACTTAAATTCGATTTGATCGAAATTTAATATATTACACTTATCATATGATTAATTATTTATTTTTTGAAATAATTTGAACTCGACTAAATTGAATTCAGGCTAGAATTTTCCATTCATTGTTTAAAATAATTTAAACTAGACTAAATCAAATTCGAACAAGAATTTTCTCATGAAACTGTTACAAGTCCAATCAATTCCAAAAACGTACCTCATGCAAGTGTGGCTATAGTTAATTGGGACCAATATGATTTCAACCCCTCTCATATTCCTCTCCACTCATATATTTTATATATGCATAAAACACACACAAACACACACTAGAACTCAAAAACCCTTTTCTAAATGTCTAATGATCAAAGAGCTATAGTTAGAGTCAACACAAGTAGTAGTGATGAATTTCAAGAAGATCACAATTATTTTCGAGGCGATGAATCCCCCGTCGTTCGTGACATCCACGCTCTAACCCCGCCACGTGCCCCACGGCGCGAGGCGTGGGAAACGAATAGCAACCGTCGATCATCATCCCTCTCGATGGCATCATCGGAGAATTTCACTAGCATGAGTAGGGAGTTCAGTGCCCTGGTCCTGGCGGGGTCCAGTATCGCCCCTGAACACGAGTCTGGCTCGAGTAATCTGACCAGGATAGGTGAGGATGAGAATTTGCATGAAGAGCATAACCCTTTGGCGATTGTGCCGGATAATAATCCAGTGCAATCGCCCAGGGGCGGCCATGCTGGCGGCGGCGGTGGTGCTGGTGGCGGTGATGGGATCATGGTTAGTGCTAGAAACGGCAACCAAAATGGCGGTGAAGTATCTTTGCAACGTGTGAAGAAAGAGGAGGTCGAAACGAAGATCAACGCTTGGCAAAACGCGAAGATCGCTAAGATTAACAACCGGTTTAAGCGCGAGGATGCCATAATCAATGGATGGGAAGGAGAGCAAGTTCAAAAGTCTAGCTCTTGGATGAAGAAAGTTGAGGTACTTAATTGAATTTGATGAACATATGATATAGATTGTTTTTCTACTAATCTTAATGATCTCTTGAATAAAGTAATTATTAAGAAGGGTAAAAGTTTTCTTAGTAGATTTAGCATTAATTGCGATTATCATATAGGAGTTATTTGGCTTAATTTTTTACTTGGAATACCCTCTAAAAATCACTATTGAGAATGTTTGGATGATGTAAAATGGACCCAAATTTTGTACCTAAGCCTTTGTCTGTAGAGAATTAGTGTTCTACATGCTTTATATATGCATACATGTACCTAAAACTCGAGTTTTGCTAAGGAAACATCGACTATTTAGAGGCCAATTTGCGATTTTTCTAAGTGTAGGTTCAATTTTAATACTAAACGAACAACTGCACAATAGATTAGGACTATTTAGAGGTATTACATGATA
Source organism: Verbascum thapsus (assembly GCA_963669365.1). Classification (NCBI taxonomy): domain Eukaryota; kingdom Viridiplantae; phylum Streptophyta; class Magnoliopsida; order Lamiales; family Scrophulariaceae; genus Verbascum; species Verbascum thapsus. Next base: position 25,516,006 of record OY770106.1, read on the forward strand.
TATGGATACCTAACAAATGGATGGTCTAGATGATACGATACGAAGAAAATCGATGCCCCTTATTAAGGGTCGTTGGATCATGTCGGGTCGTGATCAACCCGAATATAAGCTGTCCATAAGGAGTGTGATATCAAGTCATTTTTATGAGCCAAAAACAATAAAAAAAAATACCCTTTTGTAGATCATAACATTTTCTCTAAAGTGTGATTATTTGTGTGTTGTGATGTGAATTTTGTAGAGAAAACTAGAAGAGAAAAGAGCAAAAGCCCATGAGAAAATGCAGAACGAGATAGCGAAAGCACGTAGAAAAGCAGAGGAAAGAAGGGCTTCTGCAGAGGCTAAGAGAGGTACAAAAGTTGCTAGGGTTTTGGAAGTAGCCAATTTGATGAGAGCCGTTGGGCGACCTCCGATTAAGCGTTCGTTCTTTTAAAACCAATATATATATATATTTCGATCCGTTATGTAATGTGTATATATGGTTTGTAATGAAGATAAATGACATAAGAAAACTAAGTTTGATGAGGATTGTATTTGTGCACCCTTATGATAAAGGGTACATCCCTTTAACTTTTTTTGAACATTAGGGGTACCCCTTTATGTCAAGTGTGACATTAGAGATTTGGAAAATGAGATCAAATATATATATATATGAAATGTATGTTGATTTTGTACTTGTGAGAAACTTGCAAGGCCTTAAGGGCTTTAGACAGGTCGGCTTGTTAGGCTCGGTGTCAAGCAGGCTGATTTTCGGTGAATTTTTGAACTTGTTATATTTTGAAAAGTTAGTAAATGGTGTAATATCAATTGAAATATTATGTATGTATATGTATGTGTGTATATGAATGTTTCTATGTTGTATCCATGTGAGTTCATGCATATAGTCGAGATAATATATTTGTTGTGTATGTTATTGTCACGGGCCGAACTAGTATAGTTCTGCACGGGATTCATGGAACCTCAGCAAGCAAAGTTTCGACCCGTGAAATAATGCTCGTTAGTAATCCTTATACTATATATGCAACTTAGCAATAGTGATGAAAATGCTAATCTCTTAACTATGTTTATACGTTGGATTTTAACGTGCAATATACAATGGAGTTGTGTAAAGATTAGAGTGGCATATTCAATGGATCGATCAAATTTATTTACTCACTTATTTTATCAAGAAATTTCGTATCATGAGAGCTTAATACGTGTATAATAAAAAAATATTCATTTATACTGAAAAATGTGCGTATTAAGTTATAGTTACTATCAATTGAGCGAACTCGACATTTCAACTCCAAATAATACCCAACTGCTTGAAGTTAAAATATCAATTATAATCAAAGCTACTCGACAACTATCAATTATAAAAAATTGATTTAAAAAATATAAAATATTTGTATGTTTATAATCACATATATATATATAATATATATATATATTTATAAAGATCAAAATACACCTACTTTTTAAAATATCTACCCACTATTGTATATGATGCTTATGTGATAACAACTTTTTTACACACAGAGGTAAGTTATCTAATTTCCAAAAAAACTAAATTGCATTTAACCTATATGTTTTGTGATTTACTTTTGTTGGACTTTGTATTTAATTGTGGATGCAAACATATAGCCCATGATTGACGATAGAAGGGTTGAGGATTAGAATTGATAAAAACTTATATGGCCAGAAATTGGGCCATTTTTAGGCCTAATAAAACTCAGCCCAAAACATAACCCAAAAGTGCCCTAGAGTTTGAAGCATTTAGTTAAATTAACTCCAAGATTAAGATTTTGTTGAATAAGGCTTAGGTTTAACTTTAAAACATCTTAAAATTGAATTTGATCATCTACTACAAGTCATTAATTATATATATATATATATATTTACTATAATCATTAATCCAAGGGCTCGTGAACCCACAAATTAAAAATAACGAAGATCGATCAAATATACACAAAAATCGAATTTGAACTCTTAATCAAATTAAAAGAAAAAAAAGCGTATTTTTTTAAAAAAATTATTATCATCTTAATTTTATATATTCTTACATACTCAATAGCCTTTGATTATGTATAATTGATTAAAATTATATACAAAATAACGAAGATCGATCAGATATACAAAAAATCGAGTTTGAGCTCTTAATCAAACTTAAAAGAAAAAGGAGTATTTTTTTAAAAAAATATTATCATCTTAATTGTATATATTCTTCCATACTCAATAGCCTTTTGAGTATGTATAATTAATTACAATTTGCTAAAAAAAATAAAAACTCAACTCACTAAATTCAAATTAAAAAAAAAAAAAAAAAAGAATCAAACTCGAGTGGCCGTCACCCTAGACGGTGGAAAAAGAATACAAGTGCAAGTTGAATTGGGAACATTTAAAAGCACAAAAATACTATTTATAATCAGTATTAATAACCTGGGAATTCGTATACGGCAACAAATTGGCTCCCATTATTTCTTCAACTTTCCTCACTTTTTCAATCATTAATTTCCTCTTTTTTGACCTTTTTCCGACGATTAATCAAAGCGGAACAGAAAAAAGTGAAGCCCATCTGTTTATTTTCACATAATTTTGCTATCTGACAGGTATTTTGTTGTCATTGTGTTTTTGACATAATTAATTGTCTGATCCTTGTGATTTTAGCTAGATTTGAGGCGGGCTTTTTCATTTTTTGATTTGATTATCAATGTGGTTTGTTTATTTACTCGAATAAAGCAGCAGAATGTGTTAATATGTCGCCGTTTATTTTGTAATTATTTGTTTTCTTAATACCTATTTGCTTAAATCATCAATACTTTGCATTGATTTGTTGAGGTTGGATTTATATTTTATATATATATGTGTGTGTGTGTAGAGGGGATAATGTGTTTTCGTGTTAAACTTGGGAAGTTGCTTGCAAGATTAGATCCAAATATCAGATATCTGTCTTGAGCTCTTGCTTTCTGTTTGTTTTATTTTTAACAGAATCAATCTTTGATTGGTGGTGGATCACCTGTATCCATGGTGAGCTTATGCTCTGATTCCTCGTTTATTGATTTGTTTCATTTTGTAAACTGTAATAGACGGATCAAAGTGGTTGCTTTATGTGTAATTCTAATCTTTTGTATTATCAGGGGGAAGCTCCTGCATTCATTGTAGATGATCTCAAAGGAAATCTCGCCAACGGGTTTCATCTAAAGCCTAAGGGCTATGAAACTACTATCGATTTTGGCTGCGATAAAACAGTATGATTATCCAACCGATCATTTTTTCTGTTATTTCCCTTATGAATGGATTTTATATCGTTTAATTCTATCCAGTATGTCATTGGTGCAACTGAAAACGAATCTAAGCCCACATTTGGTGTTCGGATATTAGATAAATCCACCGGTGAATGGTAAGGTTTTAAAGCATTTTACTCTAATTCGCTATTGATGCAACTTTTGCTTAAGTTCAAATATGAGCTAACTTGAATTGATAATCATTCTAGGGTGATCCCAACTGTTTTGGGTACAAAACCCAAGCCCTTGATAAGCCACTCAGCTATTATCTTAAACGAAGAACGGATTTTGATAGTTAAGGGGAACACAACCTCTGATGACAGCTTCTGGTTTCTCGAGGTTCTTCAAATTGCATCCTTAATAGCCAACAAATTATGGTTCATTAGGGTTCAATTTCTCAACTTCGAATGTTCTATTCGTTTTTCAGGTGAACACTGCATTTGTCAGAGAACAAAAAACGAGATTAGGAACTGAAGTAGTTGCTTGGAGTAAAGGCGTAATTGGCGAAGCTGAAAAACCCATTGTTATTAGCGGTCCTTCTGGGGTCGGTAAGGGCACCTTGATTTCCAAACTAATGGATGAATTTCCATCGACGTTTGGATTTTCAGTAAGCCACACAACCCGGGCCCCAAGAAACAACGAGAAGAACGGGGTCCACTACCATTTCACCGAACGTTGCAAAATGGAGAAAGATATTGAAGATGGGAAATTTCTCGAGTTTGCATCTGTTCATGGAAATCTGTATGGAACCAGTGTTGAAGCTGTTGAGGTTGTTGCAGACAAAGGAAAGGTAATAGAATATGTATATATTCTTGTTTTATACAATATGTTTGATACTTTGGGCATGTTTAGGGTCAATAAAGTGTTGCATTCTTGTGCAGTAATATAGATGAATTAGACGGATTTTAAATCCAGCTAATATTGGTGAAATTTGAAATCCTTAGGGTGTGTTTGGATTTCAAATTCGTCATGAAGTTCGTTTGGATGTATCCAAGTTATAATGGATTTCAAATCACTCGACATTCACTTTGAACTATTTTCTCCATAACTACGGTGGATTTCAAATGACTCAATTTCAGCTGTCATTTCAAATCATTGCTCCAAATCCCCTCCCAAAATCCAAATTATTCAATCCAAACACACCCTTAGTTTCAATGTCTTCCCACAATCATTCCATCCAAACACGACTTAGAAAGAAAATGAAAAAAAATAATTATTTTGGCATTTGATTCGATAATTTTGATCATGGCATTGAAAAAGTGTTTATGCATCAAAATGATTGTTTATTTTGTAGAGATGCATCCTTGATATTGATGTTCAAGGGGCAAGATCTGTGAGGGCTAGTTCTCTTGAAGCCATTTTTATCTTTATCTGTCCTCCCTCATTTGAGGAGCTTGAGAAACGCCTTCGTGCAAGGTGGGCTAGATTTAGACGTTTTTAACATTTTTGTAAGCCCAAATTTCTTCTTATTCAAAAAGATTCAATATTTTTTCTATAGGGGGACTGAGACCGAAGAACAAATCCAGAAGCGACTTCGAAATGCTAAGGCAGAGCTTGAACAGGGAAAATCACCAGGTCTTTTTGATCATCTTTTGGTTAATGATAATCTCGAAACATGTTATGAGAAACTTAAGGTGATTTTTTTTCTACTTGATCCCAAGTTTCAAAATTACATTTTTCTCGCTATAATACTGAAATGAAATCTTCTTTTACGTCTTTTAGCAACTCTTGGGCCTTACTGATGGTGTCAAGAATATAACAAAATCAGGTTTGTTTTTACATAATACTTATCTTTTAGTTACCACGACACCCCTGAGGTTTTGCAAATCACCAAGAAACCCCTGTCAAATCATGACAACTCGAATAACGGTTGAATTTACTTCATTTGATTCTATTTAAATTATCTTCATATATATATATATATATATATATATATATTATGCCAATTGATTTATGAGCTGTGTTTTGGTTCAGTTTTTCATTTGCCCCTGGAACATACCGTTTCAAGAATAGATCAAAAGATCATGATACACTGTGGCGTCAAAGAGCAAGAAAACTTAGCTTCAAACACGTACGCAACATTATTGGCCCATTTTTTTATGTTTATTTTTATTGTTTTTAAATCTGAATTTCTCGACCCTCTCTTGTAGGTTCGTGCTGGATTTTACTTCAATCAAAGGCGGGGCCCCTGGACGGACAAGGGGTCTAAATTTTTATGCACTAGAACCGTCTACCAATGGCACCATTGGTACTCAAATCCCGAGCTAACACCTTATATTTTCATCTAACTATGTTTTATCGTTCTTTTTTTTTTTTGGGATCGTCTTTTGTTGCTTGAAAGTGATTTGAGTTTATAAGATTCTTGAGTAACAAGCTGATTCAAAGCTATTAATATGGCTTATAGATAAAGTCATTAAGTAGCTTATGATCGATCTATTTCTGCGTGAGAGAGATTATTCATAATTCATGCGGCGATGTAGGTTTGTTAGGGGAGCTGAGTTTAAATTGTTAACCTCGATTATTATGATGGGGAAGAATTTTTTTTTGATTAATCTCTCTTTGGAATATGATGATTAAGTGGAAAGATTCCATATTCGATCTTTTCGTTTTGCAAGGTTTTAAATTTTATGTTCTTCAGGTTAACCTGTTTTAAATTTCATCTCGTATTTCATTTTATATATATGTGTTATGTTATAGGATTTATGCCTCTTGTATATTCAAGAAAAAAATTATATAGTTACATATAACAAATGGAAATATGAGACGTTGATATCAATTTAAAATATGATCGAGTTGCGTTTGGGTGACAATATATGGAAAGTTCAATTTGAAATTTTAGATCCAATTGATCTAAGGGAGACAATATACAGAATATCGAATTATTCTAGTTTGATTTGTCTGGTTCAAATAAAATATATGTATAGAAATGTCATAATACGAGCTTGGTTCATATTAAACTCCATTAATCTAATCTTAAAATCAAGTCAAACTCGAATATAAATTTGAAATTAAATTTTGACAATTTAGCTCTATTTGAATTGATTACATCTCTTTCATGGAACGTTCGTAGAAATGGTACAAACAAGTTGAGTTTGCCTAGTTGCCAAAAATAACACTTGCATGATGACAAGTCTCCATCAAATAGATTCTTTTCCATAGATATGATCAATTACAATCAATTTAGGATTGTTATATCTGGATATATTAATGAATAAAATATCACGATATTGATGGAATACCCACAAATATATTAATTCGAAATTAAAAATTTCTATCAAATATTGGATTGATGTGAAAAACTAATCAAATTATTCCGTATCCAGCGAATTCGATCGCTAAAAATTTGTTTAAGGTCAATTCGTTAGCTTATCAATATAAGTTGAATAATATTTTGTGTATGATAAGTTTCGAATCACGGTTCTAGTTCGACTCGATTACTAAAAAATATGAAAATATGTCCAAAAACCAAACTATTCCAGCTTGACTTAACAATCAAACCAATTCAAACACAAATATTGAAACTCGATCTTATTCAAACAATTACTGATTCGGGTTAACTCAACTCTTTTACACCCTTATTTTTTATCAATTAAACATGGATCAAGAGAATTAAGGGGTATTATATTATTCATGTCAATAGTTGTTGAAAAGGGAAAAGAAGATAATATAATTATAATTAGAGATCATGAAAAATTAAATAAATTCCTATCCCTACAAGTTGCATGCTTTTCAAAGGAGAGCCCACCAGCAGGATTGGCTCCGCCGAAAGGCTTTCAGCGGCTGCCATGATTGTGACCCAATATCTGCATTTCATCAACCATCATATGATCATATGGTTTTCATTATATATATATATATATATATATATACATATACATATATATAATATATCATATATAGTGATAATCCACAATTGCTCATTTACTAAAAAGTAACTTTTTTGCATTCTCTAGAAAAATTATATCTATTAAATATGTTAAATCGATCTTATTGAGCTGACCCGTCAAGGCCGATTATATCAAAAGGGTTGAGTTCAAAATAACCAAATCGTGTCGAATTGGATACATGCCATATCGGGCCACAAGCCAAAATGGATCGAATCAATTTGGCCCACCAACCTTAATGGGCCGACCCATTAACCTTAATTGTGTGATTGTTACCATTTCTTCAAATCAAAGCTAAACCATTCCAAAATTGAACACTATAAACCATCAACACATAACAAAATAAAACCATCATTCTTGATTCAAAGTTTACACAAACCACTCAAATTCTAGTAAACTTGCCAACTACTTAGCCATGCCAAAAGCAAAATTTACATAACATCACTCTATAATAATATATACATAAGACACCGAATATTTCATTCAAAACACGAATGTATAAAATGTTCAATTGAAGAACTTGATGCCTCGACTTTCTTGAACCGTGCGCCTCTCGAGTTCATCACAGCTCGTCGAGGACTCGACTAGTTTAGAAGTGGACGAATCACCGATTTCATTGTGGTGGTTAGGATGAGTAGCGTTGGCGGATTTAGTGGTGTCGGTTTTCTTGGTGTTTATAAAACGACCACCGCATCCTCTTGCCCTTCTAAGGGCGTGGAGATGTCGAGATTCGTGAAGATATGGCTGCTAAAAGAACGAAACATAAACCACTTGCTTGATTTAGATAATATAGTTTCTCATAAACGGTAAAAGTAAGAGATGGGCGGGCAATACCCAAACCCAAATCCGGACCCGAAAAATACCTACAAGAAAGCATTTTACCTGGACCCGATTGCATATCCTGGTCCGAAAAAGTTAGACCCGATGGGCCAAGTACATTTTGGGTCCGATCCAAGTCAGGTAAAGGTGTAAATTTCAAACTTCATTCAGCTATAGTTTCAAAGGGTAAAATTCAGGCAAAATTCGGCTAAAATACCCACAGGGTAATAATCCGACCCAGACCCGGACCCAGACCCGAACTACCTAAAGTCATCGGGACCAGGTCAGATCATGTTCCATGCAATCCCCGCCCAAGTAAAACTATCGCAAATATTAAAACTACGTGTATTGCTATGACATCAAATCTCGGAGCTGGCACTACACTTAGTCATCCAAGACGGAAAATTCTAGGCCCGACTATATTTTGCGTGTGATACGGTAATTTAGCCTAATGACCAAAATACCCCTCACACTTTAAGATAACCTCAAGAGGCCCTGAGGGTCCACGTGTTATTGTTCAGCTTGGTTCGACCCGACCATCAGCCTTGGCCACAGATCAATCACACTTGGTCAAACTAAACGAGCCACATGCCAATTAAATCTAGCTACACTTTCGGTAATGTCTATAAAGACCACAATCCATAATGTCTTAAGAGGTATATGATTCATTGTTCTATCCTTTACTTGGATCATAATCGACCTAGACTCGTAAATTTTGGACACGTAACGATTCGTGCTCATAAATAAGACTAGGCAACTATTATAGTTGTATTTAACATAACTTGTCTATCGGCTTAGATAAAGAAACTTTAGTTCAATATCCAAACGTTAACGTTAGTAATCGAAGAATTGAGTAACCAAACCTTTCTAGCTCTCGTCACTTTGTTTTCCAGTTCAGCTTTCGTGCGCAATTGCCTACGCCTCAGAATCCCGGGGTATTGTTTCGCATTCACATATACAGGCTCCTCCGACACTACAAATGGCGAAGAATTAGCCACTCCACGTGCTTCTTGGTATATCTGAAAGAAATGAACATAATCACAAAACGAACTAAATTTAACTAAAATTAGGAAGTATCTTTAATTGGTTGGAATTCATATATATATATATATATATATATATATATATATATATGTATAGAAGTTGGAAATTACATACAACTTATGCACGATGGATCTCGTGCAAACAATCAACACCCAAAGCAAACTTCTCGAGAAATCGATTTTAATGACATATATATATATAAAAAAATTATAGTGTTCACTAGAGAAATTATATGGTATAGTACCTAATACGAGTGAGACTCAAATTATGAAATGCGAAGGAAAGAGGTAATAAATCACGAACCATGCTATCCCGAGGATGTGTCTCTAAGTAAGGAAAGGATGCGGATATCTGAAACGAAATGAAAGGTTAATCAAATAGATATTTAAATTTAGAAAAGACGATAAATTCAGTATTCTCACATTTGATTGGCCAACGTGATATTGTTGAGTTTTTTGCGTTAAATTTTCACCTGTTGTGGGAGGCGCTAAAGAGGGTGAAATGATTCTATGCTCATGCCTCGATGCTGTGAGTAAAATCATCTTTAGTATCAATGTATATTACATGAATTTATATGACCTCACAATACAAATAGTTGTATATTTAGTTAGCTAATATTAACTAATATTATGGAAGACGTAAAATACTTGTATTATAATGGAGTGAATATAAATTTGAAATAGTTGGTTACTATCTCGAAATATTAGATATGTATGAAATATTCGCTTATCGTACCACGCAAAAACGAATGAACTAAAATCTTTGTTTCAAACTTCAATTTCAAAGGCACACAACATACACACACAAAATTCTACAAGAATTTCGTCCCATCCGGCCTTTACAACTTAGTGCTAAACAAAGCTACTCGAGCTCGATCGCTAAAAGTTCAGTTCGGCTCATTTCTATAATTTACCAAACCTAACTTGAACAACTTTTTGTGTTTGATAAATTTTGAAACTCGACTCGAGCTCGGCTCAATTAGTGAAAAATCACAAAAGCATATACAAAATATTCAAACTACTCGAGCTCAACCCAATTAAAGCCCGTTTCATCAAACCAAGCTCAAACGCAATTTTCAAAGCTCGATTATAATTCAAACAAGCCTGAACACCTATGTGTTAAGCTCGACTCAGCTCATTTACACATGATTGGATAAAATGTGTAAAAGCGAAATCTAAAAAACCGTAGAAGTTTCTAGAACCTGAATCCGAAGTCCATCCAAACGCTTGTGACCCGCAAGCTAGGTTTCCCCAATGAGTACTTAGTTGATTCACCGAATTCATATCCAATGTGCTTCTCGATAATGAATTAGGTGACACAAAATCGTCTCCATTGATATAACTCCAATCTTGTAAGCCATCTAAGTATAAGTTACAGCCTTTTGAACCATATTCGTGTTGCACGGTTTTATCTGGTTGTCGTTTCATATTGTCTTCTTGCTAGTCATATAATGTTCCTTCTGATAAGACATAAAATGGATATTACAACATAGTATCTTCTTACATAATGGAGATGTCAAATATGGAGATCAAGTGTAATAAATTGAGATGTTTGCAATAACAAAGACAAAGGAACAATACAAATGTTGCAAATCAAGTCAAGATGGATAATACTTGGTAAAGACTAAATGTGTTTTGATCGAAAAAAATCCAATTTAAGCTTCAAAATGTTAAGTGCAACACATAAAAAGATCGATTTTGAATTTTCTTTAATCAAGAGGGTGATTGGGTGAGCTTATAAGCTCATCAAAACATGTTATAAGATGTTTAAGAGCTTATAAGCTTCCTAAAAATGTTGAGATATGTTTTTAAGGAACTTACAAGTTCGTTTCGAATAAGTTATAAATCTTAACTTAGTTTCTAAGATCTTAACAATTAACCTCCATCTTAATTACATAATTATTGTTACTTAATTACACTTTATAATCTTTATGATCTTACTTTATCCAAACACTTAAGAAGTTAACTTTCAACTAAGATCCATCGTATTATAAGCTCGAAAAACATTTTATAAGGTGTAACAACTAGCTTATAAAATGTCTAAGTAAGCTTAACAAAAAACACCCTCCAAGTCTACAAACTAAGCTCCAAATCTGCAATAATAAATCTCGAGTTGAACTTCGAGTAGCTTAATTTATTTATTTCTCAATCTTATATAACATATTTAGTTATATGTATGGTGCATATATAATAGCAACAATAATTGAAAAATTACCCCCATCCCCTTCTTTAATCCCACAAAAACTATCCACTAATTAACCTAAATAACTCTCTAATAATTCAAGCAAATCTAAATAATTACCTTAGAAACAGAAAGAAAAAATACAGATAAATTATATACACTTCCTAATCCACAAATAAACAGAAAAAAATATATATCACACTTGCAAAAACCAAAGAAAAAAATATAAAACCCCAATCTAAGACAACATAAATACTTGGAAAATCCACAGAAACACAAATTAATGGCTCCAAAAAAGCAAAAACCCGCAACAAATATGGGATAATAATCATAAATAATTATGAACAGATAATCCCAGAGCATCAACTGAGATGAAGATTAAACAAAATGTAAAACACGACTTACTTGAGCTTAAGAACAAAAATAATTGTTCATGCAATAGCGTTTTTGGGCATTTGGTGAGATAAAAAGAGAGGAATATATGCTACATGCAGATTGATTTTTGTGGGTGCGTGTCGCTATAATATTACGAGCGAATATTCAAAGATGCTCAAAACTCATCTTCAGACTAGATACGATGATAGTGATGCCCCCTAAGTGTTGGAATATATTTATATATTTTGTAATAAAAATCCCATTTTAGGTAAAGTAGAAACAGTATATATGACTTTTGATATCCCTTTGAATTTGTTTGCTATATTTGGAAAATTACATTTTTATATTCATGAAAAGAGTTAGTGGTGCAATATTACTATATAGTCTATATTAGTCGATTTTTTGTGGTTTTCATAAGTTCAAGTCTGTAGAGATATTTATTATATAAAAGTGTTTAACAACACCTATCAAAATATATACATAGTATTATATTTTTAAAACTTTTATAATGGATATCTTCCGAAATTTAGCTTGTAAGAGCAATCAAGAATTACCCAGTAATATAACACTTTTTTTTAATTAATGATGAGGTTGAGACGGGCTATTAGGATAGCAACTTAATCTGAACGTGACAGTAATAATCATTAATATATTGTGAGATGAACGAGCTGAATTATAAAACATATCTAAATTTATACTAATTTCATAGAAAATATATCAAGTCTTATGAAATATATAAATTTTATACACGTAACATATTTATAAATATATATATGCACATACTTTAAATTAATAAATTATAGATTATTTTCTACTTGTTGTTTGTGTTTTCTTAATTATAAATTGTCCAAACAAAAGATGAAAAGTTAGGGGTGTGGGGGCAAATTGGTCATTAGACAAGAAGCACAATTAAGTCCACAACAAAAGGTGACTACGTGTGCGGCCCGTTTAATAAAACGGGGCCCACTTACACCAATAATCCACTGTTGAAAGCCACGTGTGACGTTACTCGACGTTTCCATAACGCCGTTAAGTTGCGATGCAGTCGAGGCGTTAGGTATCATTATGTGCAACAAGACGACGACGACTCCATGTGTCTTCGTGACGGCGACCGTTAACTTTCCACGCGTCCTCCTCACCCAATTATTGGTCTTATTTCTTAATCCAAATAATTCTACTTTTTATTTTTATGAGTAACAAGAATCAAACTACTTTTATTTGAGATTCATAAATTTGATTTGTTAACATATAAAATTATTTTTGAATAATTTTTGGTGGTGTATAATTATTTTAAAGTTGGACTTAAGTAGTAAAAAATAATAAAATTTATTGATAAAAAATAAATTATTCAAATTTGACTTATGTTGAATTTCATTAAATTTCGTTTGAGTTTGATTTTTTAACAAAAACAAATTTAAGAATTCAAATAATACTTCGAACAAGTTTGAACAATAATTTTTTGATCCAACTGGACTCAATTTGACTTATTTACGCCCCTAATATATACTTTTTTTTTTATGACAAGGGAACTCGCAGCCGCTACCGTTAGGTGCGCACTGGGTAAACCCCGCTCTTGTGTAATAGCCTGCAAACCACACAAGAGAGGTAAACCAGCCTAGGTTGCCCATAGCTGACAGGCTCACAGTAGAGAAGGCAAATAGGCATTCCCTCATCAGGATTCGAACCCGTGACCAAGGCCACAACATTCACGTGTCCTTACCAACTCTATCAGGGGTTGCCCCCACCCCTAATATATACTTTACGTTGTGTTGTGAAGAAATGGGCTACTACCAACCAAGCCCAACAAGTAATGCTAGGCCCATTTTCTATTAAGCACTCTAATCCTAATTTTTTTAAATACTTTAAGCTTGAGAGATTAGTTAAATTCTAAAGCTATTTAAATGCTTAATAGTAATACCACCACAATGATATATTTCAAGGTATATTCCATGTTTGCGTAACAGTATGAATGTTTGTGATTGTTTCAAAATTCAAATTTTTATGTGCTCCAAATAATGACCTAATCAAGCTTTATTTTGTCTAAGTTTTTTGAGAATTCGAAATATACATTTTGGATAGTGAAAACGATCCACTTCCCATATACTTGTACAATACTAATATAGGGCATGTCTCTAAAGATAGGATCCAAATGAGAAACTCTATATAAGTGTACCCGTTACACTATATAAAAAGACAAATAGGCCAAACAAATATTATATATGTCTTATAGAATATTATATATACATCATTAGGACAAGTAATATAAAAGGGATGGGAAAAAATAAAAAAGAACACGGTCATACTTACTTCTAGGGGTGGCAAATTGGTTCCGGAACCGTGGGTCCAACTCGACCCAATTAGTTTTGGGTTTGGATGGATCTTAAAAAAAGAATTATGGTTCCAATTGGTTTTGTATTTATTGAATTTTCAAGACTTTGGTTTCTTATGGTTTTTGATTGGGTCCAAATTGGTTCCACTAATGGGTCTATTTTGGTTCCTAAATGGATCCAATTAAAAAAAGAGAGAAACAATTCTCCCTTGTTTCTTTCTTAGACCCAATTGGTTTTCTTTATTTAAAATTTCACTTGTAGAGAATATGTGATTGCTTAAGAACTAAACTCATTCTTGTTTTAGTCATTTGAACTTATACTTTAAATAAAATTTTATAATAAGATCAAAAAATTATTTTATATTATTTTTAGTCATTTGAACTTAGACTTTAAATAATTTTTTATAATAAGATCAAAAAATTATTTTATATTATTTTTAGTCATTTGAGCTTTTTTATTTTTTAATATATATTTTATTTTTATTATTATATTAATAAATATATATTAAATAATTAAAAATAAATAAAAATATTTGGCTCGGCTCGAGTACGGACTCGAGCTCGCGAGCTTGGGCTCGGTTCGAGCTCGAACCCATGCTCGCGAGCTCGAGTCCGAGCTCGAAAATTTTGGGCTCGGCTCGTGTTCAAGCTCGAGCTCGCGAGCTTGGGCTCGGCTCGAGCTCGAACCCATGCTCACGAGCTCGAGTTCGAGCTCGAAAATTTTTGGCTCGGCTCGAGCTCGCGAGCTTGAGCTCGGCTCGAACCCATGCTCACGAGCTCGAGTCCGAGCTCGAAAATTTTGGGCTCGGCTCGAGCTCGCGAGCTTGAGCTCGGCTCGAATCCATGCTCACGAGCTCGATTTTGGGCTCGACGAGTTCGAAAAAAATGTCAAACTCGGCTCGTTTACACCTCTATTCTGAACCGACTAACTTTCAAATAGTAACATAAATTATAACTTAATATCAATTAATATATCTTTAATTTTTATAACAGAAAAAAATATTATATTTTTAATTTTTGAAACCGAAAAAAAAAATTATATCTTTAATTTCTCTACATTAATTTTTTCGTTATAAATTAAAATACATTAGTTAATAATATATTTTACATATAAATTATTACATTAGTATAATATGATTGGAATTTTTATAAGAAAATTATAAAAATATAATGTAATAAGTTAGTTAGTGAACAAGAAAAAAAAATTGTTTGCATTATATTGGATTAGTTGGTGAACAAGAAAAAAAGATTAGTGATTAGTATACAAATGTTTGCATTGTGTTGGATCCATAAGTCACCAACCTCCTATTTTGGATCCTTTATGGTTCCTAAATGGATCTTTGTATAAGAACCATTTGGAACCAATCAAAACCAATAAGGACCCAATTCATATTGAAAAGACATTTTGGTTTCTTGTTGGTTCCAACCTTTTTTTTTTACAAACCCAATTGGACCCAACCCAAATCCGATCCGATCCACCCATTTGCCACCCCTACTTACTTCACACAACAAAGCACACTGAATATATACATTTAATATTGGATAGCAAATCACTAACATTACAATAATAAACTCTAAAATGTAACTTATGAAATTCCCAAAAAAACATAAAATAAAAAAAAGGACCTTCTAATCTCTTAAGTCTCCAAAACAAAATGGAATATTGATCATCCTTCAAACTTCAAGAGAAATAAAAGCTACAATATTAATTCGGCATATTATTTCGAAATGCATGTAAGAAAAACACCTCTAGCTCTGGTGGAGCAAAGAACTCGATACATGGTCGTTTCGACAAACACATTGTCGCTAATTTTCTCTTCTTTGGAGTAGGCGGGCAAATTAGGGTTTTCGGTATCTTAAATCTCTTACCTTTTGGTGTGTTTATACACGCGTTTTTTGAAATTTCTTCGTCTTTAAAACCCTCGTTGCATAATTCACAATCGGCCGCCTCTTTATTTCTCGGTCCAAAAATTTGCTTCTTTTTGTACTTTAAATTTCGTGTCATTTTCATACGAATTTTTCTGCGTGCTTTTTTTGAAGAAGTGTATGAATATTTTGGTGAACTTATGCATATAAATAGTTGAGGAAAGTGTGAAAGTTAATGTCTTTGATTATGTAAGCATTGAGACAAGATAATTATGTGCCAAATATGTGAAGCTAAGATTAGACATTAGAGTATTAGAGAGCTTATGTCATTTGTTAACTAAGGTACAAATAGAAGACAACATTGTAACAACTGCTACCACTAAAAAGTATGCTATTTTTTCGAAATGATTACGAATTGTGAGAATATTTAATCCTTTTTGGACCAATTATATGTTAGATTAGTCTTTAAAATCAACCTAATATTGGGGAAAAGGGGAGAGTTTTCTATAGTAAAAGTCTCCTTATCCACATTTGAGTTCTTATTTTTAGTTTAGGTGAGATTTAGTTTGGATTTATTTGGCATTATTGATGGAAATTACGCAATTTAAGGTCGATTTTGTAAAAGATATTCTATAGAGTTGTTCGGAATTTATTTATTTATTTTTTTAAATTCTAAGGTGAGATTTTTTTGTAAAAAGACGTCAAATGGGTGGGGTTGTGCCACTGATTTGCGATCCATGTGCTATCGTAGGTCATGTTGGGCCGGCCCACACAAGTTGGTGAACTGGCCCAGTTCAATAATTGGCCTGGCCCGAAACCAAAAATTTCAGCCTGGCCCCGACCATGACCCATTACTTTTTTATATATATTTTTTAAACATCATGTTTTATTTGAAACTTCTTTTAAAAAAAATTAACTCAAATTCAACTTAATTAGTAAAAATTACTCAGAACCCGAATAAAGATCCATTGATATAACTATGAATCAAATAACTTATTTGAATATACCCTATTTGTTTATATCCCCATGAATGGGTCAACTCGTTGTCAATTACATCAAAAATGTGTAGTAATTTAGTAAAATGTGGTCCAATCAAAAGCTTCCACGTGGGCAAGTCTAATTGTCATGAAAGATTGTTTAAGGAAGAAATTAACTTGAATGATGTATGAAATTTAATTGGGTTGAATTTTTATGGAATTCGACACTAGATGAAGAATTTGTGGGGGTACTAATCTCATGATACTAGAACTAGTCAAAGTCAACTATAAATATTTGTCGATCTCATAACGCATTTTATTAGTTATGTCGGGTTGAGTAATGATAATTTTGTTTGAATCTCTCTTAAATTTGAAAGTCATGTTTGAACATAGTTTGATTGTTAATCGGATTGAATTTGAATGAATTTCAATCAAAATGGATGTTCGTACTTGATATATTTATTGATCAGTTTTTTAACGGTTTAATATGAAATATCAGAGAGGTAATTCCTCAAACGGAATGTTTTCAACTACCCATGAGTTCGTTTTTCAACACGTTAGACGACAATTCATGTCGTGTCATTCCTTATAATTATGGAATTTTCCCGTTATCTTTCAAAGCGCGCTATTTTGATGATAAAACTCGAGATACCTCCACGTATTTTATTTTTTAAATTACCAATAAATCTCACAATTCCCCAAATGGCTAATACTATATTTTGACATGCAAATATCCTCATTATGTGTGGTTGATAATACAATTTAAATTAGTTGTGACGTAGAATTACCCTAAAAATTCAAAATCTTAATATTGTCTTATACTCTTATACTAGATGGAATATTGAGAAAATATATAAATTACCCCAATTAACCATTCATCTTCATTTTTATATCAAAGGAATGTTAAATCATTGATTGATCTCAATGAAGGTGAGGACACATAGATGAGGAGGTTACAAAATATAAATACATGGTTTTAATATTATTAATTTTTACAGTCTCTTAATTTAAAAATATAAATATAACAAATCAATAAAATCATTTACTTGTAATTCTTTTTTTACTAAAACTTAGAGAAATAAAATAAAAAAGATATATAATATTACGTGTATCAATTTCCTTTCTATTTAAATTGCTTATTATTCCACTAACTCAAAAAAGAAAAAGCCTACAAAAAAACAAAAGATAGTAGTGAATATGGAGAAAATAAAAAGTTACTCCCACTATTAATATACTTAATTGCTTTATCTAACAAAAACAATTATTAAAAAAAAAAAGCACTGAATTTATTACATAGAGAGAGAAAATAGACAGGAAACATAACATAGGAAATGGCGAAGAGAAAAGAGTGAAGAAGAAGGTGAAGAAGCTCATTCCCCTTCTTGTTATTACTCATTTTCTCTTTCTAGATCTGTATATACACCTGCCCATATAAAAATATACCCATAATTCCTGTATATATATATATATATATATTCAAGATTGAAGATTTTGCAGCTGCTGCTGGTTTGGTGGGCACACTATTTTTTGGTTCATTTTTCTGTTAATGGTAAAAAAAATTGAATTTTTCATGTTTTAGTTACTTGGTTTTTGCTTGTTTATTTGAGAATCAAATTATTCTATATGTATATCTATCTGTCGATATATATGTATGTAGTATCAAGTGTTGCATGTATACCTTGCTTGTAAAAATTTGACCTTGATTGTCTTTTAACTTGTTTTGTTTATATGTATCACAGTATCAGAATATTTTATAATTATAGCTATTTAAGTTTGATTTTATGGGCATGCATGAAACAGGGCTTTCAATTTTATTTTTTTTACTTTTTTTAATTGATTTTTTTCACCTGGATTGGGGGTTTGGGATGAATTTGTAATTTTGTATATTTCTTTTTGCTAAAAAAAGGTATAATTGGTGTGTTGTATTCAGATTATAGTGTTTCAATTTTTTTCCCCATTTTTGAGATTTTTACTTGGTTATCTCAATCTTTGAATTATGAATATGTTTGCAAGTTTCACATGAAAAATTTCTTGTAGGGAAATCAAGAACTGTAAAATCAAAATTTTAATAAAATTGTGAATCCCAAAAGGAAAAAATCACATTGTTTATGTTTCTGGCAGATGACTGCATGATGTTTTCTCATTAATTCTCTACTGTATAAACTGATGTCTATCATTGGCTTTTATTACTAATCAGTATTTTGCAGTAAATTTCAAGTCTATTTTTGGTGTTTTATTCCATTTTCTGATAATTTAATAACACATTCTTGCCTGTATTGTCTTTATCTTTTGTAGTTGGATTTTGTCCAAAATGAGAGGAAACGGATTGGTTAAAGCCTCGAAGTAATCGATCGCATAATCTCCCATTTTCTTCGACAATCGAAGATCCATAATGATGAATCTTAGCCCTTTGGAAGTTGAATCTGAAGATGCTTTTTTTAGCTTGCTTGAACTTGCAGCCAACAATGATCTAGAGGCCTTCAAAAAGTACATTGATTCTCAACCGTCGATTGTTGATGAGATCGGATTGTGGTATGGACGACAAAAGGGCTCGAATCAAATGGTTTTACTCCACAGAACTCCATTAATGGTGGCCTCTACTTACGGTAGCATTGATGTTCTTAAACTGATAATCTCTTTACCTAAAGTCGATGTGAACCGATCATGTGGAAATGACCAAACTACCCCTCTTCATTGTGCCGCATCGGGAGGATCTGTTAATGCTTTTAACACGGTGAAAATACTCTTAGAAGCCGGGGCGGACCCGAATCTATGTGACGCCAATGGCCTTCGCCCTATTGATGTTATTGTCGTCCCACCTAAGATTCAAGCCGTTGAATTTTCCCTTCATATGATGCTCTCGACCGATGGATCGTTCGAGGAGGAGCGTTTAGGCGCTTCAAATTCGAATTCAAATTCAAATGATGCTCTCGATCGACCGAAGTGCGCAAAATTTAGTGGCGTTTTAGAATCTCCAACAATGGAGAGGAAAGAGTACTTGGTTGACCCGTCTTTACCCGATATCAAGAATAGTATCTACTCAACGGACGAGTTTCGAATGTTCGCGTTTAAGATCCGTCCGTGTTCCCGCGCGTACTCTCACGATTGGACCGAGTGCCCTTTTGTCCACCCGGGCGAAAATGCTCGAAGGCGGGACCCGAGGAAGTACCACTATAGTTGTGTCCCGTGTCCCGATTTTCGTAAGGGGGCGTGTCGGAGAGGGGATATGTGCGAATACGCGCACGGGGTTTTCGAGTGTTGGCTCCATCCGGCTCAGTATCGGACCCGGTTGTGCAAAGACGGGTCGGGTTGCGATAGAAGGGTTTGTTTCTTTGCCCATACGCAAGACGAGCTTCGACCTTTGTACGTCTCGACGGGTTCGGCCGTCCCGTCCCCTCGATCGGGCGCCAATGTTGTGGATTTTGGTCAATCCATGAGCCCTTTTCCCGGTTCGCCGTCAATGTCTCCATCTAGTAACGGTATTCCTAATGTGGGGCCGTGGGGCCCGCAACAAAACGTCCCGACTTTGCATTTACCGGCCCAATCGAGCCGGTTGCGCTCGTCTTTTAACGCTCGGGATATTCACGCCGAAGAGTCGAATTCGTTTCAAGATGTCGATTTGCGCCACTTAAGTGAAATGACCCTTTTGTCCCCACGACAAAATGTGAATAACCGGAGGATGTTTACTAGTCCTTCGAATCTCGATGATATATTCTCGGCAGAGATCCCTTCTCCTAGATACTCTCCGATCAAAACGAATTACGGTGATCACTCGCTTCTGCAGGCTTCTTACGGCGGTCCATCGCCCGGCAGAATGCCGACTCATAGTGTGGACCCCATCTCGCCAATGAGCGCCCGTTTGTCGATGCTAGCTAGACATGACAATCAAAATCAACGGTTTCGGAGTCTTAGCTCACGTGATCTTGGATCCAACGGTGACGAGAGTTGGTCAAATTGGGCAGCTTCGACCGGGCAGCCCGAATGGGCTGTTTCGGGCAGTGAACTCAATAAATCAACGTCGTTTGAGCTTATTAACAACGGGGATGAGCCCGATTTATCGTGGGTTCAATCACTTGTCAAAGAGTCTCCACAGGATGTGAGGGAAAAATCTGATGTGGCTGATGCTGGTGCAGGGATGTCTTACGGTGGGATTGCGGATTTGGATAGCCGTCGGATCGAACAAGTCGACCAATCGGTTTTGGCAGCTTCGATCGAGCAAATGCAGCTTGATCAGCTAATGGCTCAGTAAAAATCAGAGATTTTTGGTAAAAGTATCTGAAGAAAGACTAGTTTTTGGATATTTTGATTCATTCTTTAAAGCTAGACATTGCAAAGAATGAGTAGTCACTAGGTTGATTGAAAAAAATGAAGGAAAAAAAATACAAGTTTAGGTAACTATTCTCTTAATTAATGATATATAGTACTATATTTTTGTAGTTACATATATATATATATATGTTATAGGTTTTTATTTCTCATAGTTCACTTATCCAGTGACCATAAATTTTCATTGCAACATGCAAATTTTGTCTTTATAACAAAGTATTTGTAACTAAGGTTGTAGAATTTTCGATCGATTAGTTGATAATTCGCCTAAAGTCTTAGCGTTTTTTATGTTATTTGTTTTTTGATCCCTTAATGATTATGATTATATCGGGTTTGAAGCAGTTTGTATAATGGCATTTCTTATTTTATGTAAACGCTCAATTTGCTAAGTATATGGAATACTTTCTTGAAAGCCCTTCCAATTGTATGTGCTATTTAAGTATATATTTTGGTAAGTGGCTTATCAAGAAGGCATGGAAACCTCAATATCAGTGGATTCCATATCAGAAAAAGGTGGATTTGAGAGTTCATATATGATGTGATTTGAAAAGACTACTCTTCTATTTGTTCATTTGCAACTTTTTTGTGAGATAAGATGCCTCTCCACAAATTTTATGATGAATCGATCTCGATAAATCAGTTCATCAATCACATTTGGATCGTGTGTTTTGGTAAACCATTTACTATTTTCTCGAGAAATTTTATGATGGATTGATCTCGATAAATCAGTCCATCAATCACATTTGGATTGTGTGTTTTGGTAAAATATTCATTATTTTCTCGTTTATTGGTGAATGATAGTGCAAATCGTTTCCCCTTATGGGGTAGATAGTTCAAATTTACTATAACACGTATAAAAATGTGACAAAGGATACACGAATATTAGAATGTGGAACGAGAAAATATGTGACGAATGAATAAATTTTTTATTGTATTATAAACATCTGTATATATACACGTATTGCATAGTATATGTGTAACAGAAAGTGTAACATGATTGTATAACTAAGCGATTTGAATTTGGGGAGAGGTTGATTTATTTATTTATTTTAGCCAAGGAATTATGAATCTTAGTTTGCAAGGGATGGTAATGATGGAATTATATGAAACTTTTACATTATGTGAGTTTCAAAAGAATTAAAAGATGCATGAATAATGAAAGTGGATATTTGAATTGAAGAGATAAATAGGAAATTCTTTATATGAGCCCTTTTTTAAAAGAAAAAGGGAAATTCTTTAGCATTTTGCTTATGATTATCAAGAAATGAACAAACTTTAATTTATTTGGAATCCCAAAAATTGGATTTGGATTTAAAGGAGAGAATATGAGATAAGAAATGTTATTCCTTGAGAAAATTGATGGAGATTAGATGCTTAGGGATAATTTAATACTATGTAGAGAATTTATAAATCTTCAAATTTTTTAATATTTAATGATATCTTCTCTAAAATTATTTAATTAAGGTCATAGTTGTTAGATTATACCTTAAAAACTTTGATGACTTAAAATAAAATAATTTAAGTGGACAATTAAATTGGTGGAGAAAAATGACATATTATATTAGAAATTGCTTGTCCTTTTCTCTTTGGAGTTAATATAGTTTGTTTGAGAAGGAAAAGGGAATATATATATTTTGCTTTTGTTATTAGCATAGTTGTTATTGTCATTATTATTGAAGTTATTGCTGTCACTAAACATTGCTATTTCAATAATATATGGCATCTATGTACATCTTTTCCTTTTCTCTTTATTAAGAATCATAAATCTAGCAATAATGATAATGCTTTATATTTGGTAAATGTTCTTAAAATAAAAGATAAATTAATTTTTCGGGGAGTTTTCTCCGAATTCTATCATGAATTTTAAGTCGTTGTGCGATCGTAAACGCTCATTTAGTGAATATACACGAGTTTTATCATACACGAATGATAATAATTATTTAAATATGATTTGTGTGTATATATATAATTTTGTGTGTATATATTTATACCAATTTGTATAATTAAAAGTGAAAGCTCAAGGACAAAAAATCCCATAATTCCTCATTAAAGGTGCTCAAGGACCCTTTTTTTTTGTCCAATCAATAATTCCCTAAATTAATAATGCACTAAGAAAAGGACTTCAATTTGTCAAAATGAACTAATTGTCTCATCTCTTTCAAGAAAGAGAAAAAGTATAAAGAAAATTATTATAGAATTCCCACTATTCACTATTATTTTGAGTACTTAAAATTAGTCATATGTCTACTTCAATCACATTTTGTTGTTCTCATTTTATAGTGAAAAATAAATAAATTTCATGAAATAAAAATACTAATAAACCATTAGTTCTACATATTTATCGTTATTACCATTAATGACAAACTTAATTATCATTTGTTTAGTCAAAAGATTGTGTCGTCACTGTAAAATTAAAATTTGCGTTTGAACTAGAAATGTAATTTGAAAGAATATTTAACTCATAAAAAAAATTAATTCGATAATTTTATTTTTTGAAACTACATGTTAGCAAATTTGAAATTCAACATTTTTTCATTTTATTAATTTTTCGAGACTCAATGGTTAATACTAATGTAATAGTTGTGTCAAATTTATCTTAAAATTGATTCTACTTAGAAGTAGTTGTAGAAAAATAATTTTCTAATTGGGCGATAATTTTTCTAAGGTATTTAATTATTTAAACTTGATAGCTTCTATTTGGTTAGGTGAACAAATCTAGATTAACTAATAAAAAGTAATAATTAATATTAATTGAGTCACAATCACATGAAATTAAGTAATTAAGTAGCTTATGCCAAAGATTGTATTCCCCCTAATTTAATCTAGTATATAGTTAATATATGCTTATGCTAATAAGATAAAATAAAATGAAACATTGTCATATAGTAGGACACAAGACACTCCATTTTTACTATAGTGTGTGACATTTTTTTTAATGTTTTATTAAGAATTTTTTAATTATTGTGAAATATTTGAATAAATTCAAGCGAGTCAGACTTTACAAGCGTTAGATCAACTAAATTATCATATTGGTGGTCCTCCAAACTTAATTAGATCTCTTATTATCCTAATTAGTTGTATGTAACAATCAAATGATTAGATCACTAAATAACCTACCCAAAAAAGAAATAATAATTATAATAACATATAAAACACATAAATTTAACTTACACATAAATATAATTGAGTTAGGAATCAATCAAAAATATGTCTATATTTAGGTTGAAGATATTGCTTATAGCAATGATATGATGGTCCTATTCCAAAGTTTTGATACATACATTTTAATCATGACATGTTAATTAATTCATACTTATATGATTGTTACTAAACAAGAAGAAGATCATGGCATTTTCCAATCATATTTGCTTATAATTACCATTGTAAAATTCTTCGGATTTTTCAGGACTCTGAATTTATTCAAATTTTATCGTCATCATTCACATATAATGAATAATACAAAATTTCACGACATAAAGAAGTAAATTCATCCCAAATTTTGAAATCTCGATACCCATGAAAACCGCTCATTCCATCTTATGAAAATGATGAAGTGCGAAGATAGCTCCATGGCCCTGACGTTGTCCGTATCCTGCAAATATACGCACATAAATATATATAAAAAAAAAAATTTCCTTCCATTTTATGACAAAATCCGTATAAAATTACAAATATTACAGGTCAATAATTTACCTCAAAAATCCGGCTAAGGCCCGAAAACTCATGAAGATAGATAAAGCAAACCATATACCAAGAAAACCATGGCTTGAGGATAGCAGAAACAAGCATATGATACTCAATACTGATATAGATACCTGTAAACAAGATTTTAGGCAAAAAACGAGTAATTTTTGTTGGATTAATTGGACATTTTGTCCATTATTTTCAACAATGGTAAGCAATTGAAAAACTGTTCACTTGACGGATTACTGTTCATTTGACGGTTCGGCACTGTTCATATGACGGTTTGGCACTGTGCATATGACGGTTTGGCACTGTGCATATGACGGTTTATCACTGTTCCTTTGACGGTTTCATTCCCTATAAATAGAGGTCATTTCATTTCTGAAATTCATTCCGAAAAACAAAGCTATCTAGTTTTCTCTCTAATTCTTCAATCATATTCTTATAGTGAGTTGAGGTGTTAAGTTAGAGAGTGTTGCTAGTGGGAAGCTTGTTCGGGGTCGGTTTGGGGTGAGAAGAAGAATTGTGTAGTTGTAATAATTTTCTACATAGTGTATTTTCTTGTCTGGTTCCCCGTGGTTTTTCTCCGGATTTTGGAGTTTCCACGTTAAATCCTTTTGTCATTTTTATTTCTCATATTTGCTTTCTGTTTCCACAAAAGAGTAGATTCTGGGGGAGCGTATTTGCAAGGCGAAAATACCCAACAAGTGGTATCAGAGCCCGGGTCCTACTGAGGTGGAACGCGTTTTTGCTGGGTGGAGCTCTGGTGTGGTAGTAGTGGGAATACGTACGGTCTAAGGCGGTTCTGTCAAAGGAGACTGGTTCTTAAGTGGGACCATTTGTGACCCCACCAGTCTGTCCTGGGAACCTTGAAGCTCCGTCCGGGGAAGATTGAGTTTCTCTCTTTCCGGGGGCTTACTTAGTGGGTACTATTCAAGTCTGCGGTAAACACGCCGAAGTTCTGACGGAGCAATGTCAGGAAGCAGGGTCACGAATATGGTTCGATATGATGTGGAGAAATTTGACGGTAAAATCAACTTTGGCTTGTGGCAAGTTCAAGTCAAGGATTTGTTGATTCAGTCTGGTTTACACAAGGCTTTGAAGGGAAGATTCATCCCTGTCCCTGAAAAGGACGGCGAGACTAGCACGGCCGGTAGCGGGGCTAGTGTGACAGGCAAAGCTATGAGCGATGATGATTGGGAGGATCTGGATTTGAGAGCAGCAAGTGCAATCCGTTTGAACCTAGCAAACAATGTTCTTGCAAACGTGCATGGACTAACTACGGCGAAGGAGCTATGGGAAAAACTGGAGGAGTTGTACAAAGCAAAGGGTGCCTCAAATCGGGTGTACCTGAAAGAGAGGTTTCACACGCTGAAAATGGAGGAAGGTACAAGTGTTTCAGATCATTTAGGTACTCTCAATGGTATTGTTGCTGAGCTGGAGTCCATTGGAACAAAAATTGATGAGGAGGATCAAGCCTTGAGACTCATCTGGTCTCTTCCGCGATCGTTTGAGCACATGAAGCCGATATTGATTCACGGGAAGAATAAAATTATTTTATCTGATGTTACTGGCAAGCTTATCTCTGAAGAGAAAAGGCTTTCTGGAAGTAACGTTATAAATGTCAACGGTGATTCAAGCTTGAATGTGGTAGCTCGTCGAGGGAAGAAGAAGAGTTCTGGGAAAATTGTCTGTTGGAAGTGTGGAGAAGAAGGCCACACGAAAAGAAATTGTCCAAAAGGTGGAGCCGGTTCGGCAAATGGTTCCAGGTCAGTAAGAGGAGATACTGACGATGAAGCTAACACTTTCTCCTATCTCGATGTCGCTTGAGAGCGGCATGTACATCCTTTTGGCAGTTTGTTACTCGCGGTTGCCATGATAGAGGATGTGTGATGTTAGCGGGTCCACAATTGCACACGGGCATTGGTTGGCATTGATGCAAGGTGTGTGGTGGAAAATCATGTCGATGGGCTGAGAACTCCCTGGAAACCAACTTTGGGAGTTGCACCATAATCTTCAGCAAGGTATTTTTCGACATGGGCCGAAACTGAAATTCTTGGGATTGCTGTATTCCAAGTGGCTATGCTTTTATGGTGGAGCATGATAGTTCTCTACGGTGAGAATTATGACTGCAGTAGCTGAAGCTACGGGTATCTTCATCGAAGTGTTACGGAATAGCCAAAAGTCCAAGGTGGAGATTGTTGGATTAATTGGACATTTTGTCCATTATTTTCAACAATGGTAAGCAATTGAAAAACTGTTCACTTGACGGATTACTGTTCATTTGACGGTTCGGCACTGTTCATATGACGGTTTGGCACTGTTCATATGACGGTTTGGCACTGTGCATATGACGGTTTGGCACTGTGCATATGACGGTTTATCACTGTTCCTTTGACGGCTTCATTCCCGATAAATAGAGGTCATTTCATTTCTGAAATTCATTCCGAAAAACAAAGCTATCTAGTTTTCTCTCTAATTCTTCAATCATATTCTTATAGTGAGTTGAGGTGTTAAGTTAGAGAGTGTTGCTAGTGGGAAGCTTGTTCGGGGTCGGTTTGGGGTGAGAAGAAGAATTGTGTAGTTGTAATAATTTTCTACATAGTGTATTTTCTTGTCTGGTTCCCCGTGGTTTTTCTCCGGATTTTGGAGTTTCCACGTTAAATCCTTTTGTCATTTTTATTTCTCGTATTTGCTTTCTGTTTCCACAAAAGAGTAGATTCTGGGGGAGCGTATTTGCAAGGCCAAATACCCAACAATTTTCAGCTCAAATTTGTCGTTTATCGAGAACCTAAGTCAAATATAATTATAATAATCGTCTGAAGATTAAGATTTACCATGGAGTAAGCAGAATACGCAAAATCAGATGCACCGTAATTTAATCCATCGAAAACAAAAGCCAATGAATTGATCGGTTGGGTTACTGCTACAAACTAGAATGGTAAAATAAATCAGCATTAGTTGTGTTAAGGGGATAAATATGATTAAAAAGTTAATGAATTTTTTTTTTTGAGAGATTAATTACCGGGATGCCTAATTGTAGAAGGCGAAGAACATTAATATCGTTTGTGAAGAGTTTTGAGAAAAATTGTAGTATAATGGCAACAATGATACTGAGAATCATCCCCAGAACTAAACTCAACTGCAAAGTACATATACCAATTTTGAGTTGAAATTTGAACACATATATAAAAGATACGAGGAATAGAATGTGAAGTCTAATATATATTGCCTCGGAAATATATGTATACCTGTAGAACACGAGAAACTGTAGCTGTGACCTTTTCATAATCTTTCCTCGCAAATGCATTAGCCAGAATGGCCTGCACAAAGATTCAAAGCTGATTCGCGAGTATTTCTGATGAATTCGAGGTAAAAATAAGGAAATGTTTGCAAACTCGAGAAATGATCATAAATTATAGGTTGGTAAGTGAAAAAACGCTGCAAATATTTGAAAAAAAGTGATCAATAGTGATAAATTTGTCTAAAATAACTCTAATTTAAGTACAAAATATCATAATAATTTGAGTACCACTTTATCAACTTATAGACTATAGATTGTTATAAGCACAAGTCGATTTTTAATACCGTTTAATTTGAGTTCATGCTCTATTGCGTCTAGAGAAAAATGTTATAGGTCATTAGAATTAGAAGAATTATATTGGATTTGAAGAATAAAGATGTATATAGGTATAGAAAACTAGCTTACTTGTGCAGCCACAGCTAATCCATCAGCAAGCAGAGACGTAGCCAACCAAACCTGTAAGCAGATTTGAAAGGCAGCCATGGCCGTTGATCCAAGTTTTGCAGCCAATGAAGTTGCCAGGGTTACACAGAAAGTTGCAGCTATTACTCTGATTAATAGCATAAATCCTGCATACACAAGAAGTTATGTATTTGTAGGATTATATATAACGGTCAACTACATTAAAAGAATAAAAAAAAAATTATGCATTTTCGACTAGTTTGATCCAATAAAGTAGTACCGTTTGTGAGAAAACGAGAAAGTTGAAGATCTTGAATTGTTGGAGGTAAGAGATTCACTTGTTTCATCAATCTCCACATGAGTATCAATGAAATCAAGTACCTATAAATCAATATGGTACATTGAAAATATCTCAAAATATGTAAGAAAAATATAAATGTGACGTGGATTGAGAAAAAAAATAATATGGGATTAGCGAAAAAAGGGTTATTCTTTTCTTCACATCACAAAAACCGAATTGTGAGAATGAATGACGTTAAAACTATAATGAGATGTAAATCTTACTGAGAAATGACATGGGCTATTGCTGCACCACTAACACCCATTCCAAATAAGAAGATGAATATTGGATCCAATACAATATTTGCCACATCACCAACGACTATATGAACATGTGACAGGTCAGCAGAATATATTATCGGTTACTATATAACATGAGAATTTATTTTAAGGAAAAGGGTTGCTTACTGGTTGCATATAGAGGGGTTTTTGTATCTTTAAGCCCTCGAAAGACACCTTGCATAGCCAATGAGAGGAGGACAGCTGGCGCGCCGAGTGATCTCAATGTTAAGTATCTTAATGCTGGTTTCAGCAGAGGAGAATTCTACAACAATTCATGCAAATGATTATTTTGTGTTAAAATTATCGAACATATGGACTATTTTACAGAATTTGAAGCTTTATATTAGTGAACGAAATACATCAAAATTTAACAACAATTTAAGACTTACTGATTTCACACCCATGAAATTTAACATTGGTTTTGCTGTAAAAATGAGGATTATAGCTTGGATTAGGCCGAGGGCCCCACCAATGACCAATGCCGATGAAGCTGATGATATATGTCTTTTCTTACCATTGCCACCAATAGTTTCTATATTGTCCAAAATGAACCAGAATAGTGTGTTAGAGCCAAAAATATTTCTAATTATTAACTTTAGAGGATAAACAAGTACCGATTTTTGGCACCAACTCGTCTTTTTCATTGTCTGATGCAAAATGTTTATGAATTATTTCGAGCTCTTGATAGTCAACCAAAGAACTTTCCTTAGCATCTTCTTCAGCAACTAAAGAAGTTGTTACACTAACAAGTGGAAATATTGCAATTTTTGATGCTTGATTAAAAATAGCAATAGCAACTCCAACAGCAGCTAACTCTACTGGACCTATATGGTTAAACGAGCGATACAAAAGTTACAGTAACGTGACACGAAAAATTTCATTTAATTCCTTAAGTTACTAATTACTAGCTAAAAAAACCAATAGCGCAAGCAAAAACCGGAAAAGACATACCAATATGGCCAATGAATGCAGTATCAATAAGAGAAGCAATGGGGTCAGCAGTTAGAGCCAGAGCTGCAGGCAATGCAATTTGAGCTATCTCGAGGCCTAACTCATCTTTCTTGAAAATTCCCCTAACATATGAGCATATGTAGAAAATTCAAATATATATATATATATATATATATATATATATATAAAGTTTCTTGTCATAGAATATCTCTAGCCCACTGATCGAACAACAAAAAAAGAGAAACGTAAAAACATGGTGACTAAAATATGTAAGAAAACAAACTCAAAACATAACAAGAGTATAAAAATTAATGTTCACCTAGTAAAAACAAAAAATAATTTGTAGAATAAAAGTACCTTGGGTTCTTGAATAAACCCCATAAAGGATGGTTGACCATACTCTGAAGGAAGTAGCAACAGTTGATCACCGAAATTCACAAGCTAAAAGTCCCACCAAAAACGATTGTACTTGACTAGGTGAAAGATGGTAAAAACATTAACGATAAAAAGTTGAAATTCAACAATCAATATCAATGAAATGATCACTTAAAGATGATCAAGAGAGGAGAAAGATTCTAGGAGAAACCATGAGAAAAAATAAACCAAGAAATAAATTTGAAAAAACAAATATAATTTCGTATTGATTATGAAATCCCAAGAACCAAAAATCCTAAGAGTCGAGAAAAATGAAGTAAATGTTCTACAAACAAAGAGGGTACATGAAAAAGGTGTTACTTGAGTGTACATGCAACCAACCATGTTGACCACAATGGTCATATAAGCCTCCCTCAGTAGTTAAAATCCCAGAATGTTAAGTAACCAAGTGGTGCAGTAAACACTTGATTAAAAAAATATTAAACTTTGCATGAGATATCAAAAGAGATGTGATCCTGAAGAATGTGCTTGTAAACTTTTGTGGCTTGTGGACTTTGATAACATACTCCAGAATCGGTTAGCACATTACAAGGTTACATAAAAAAGGGAAACAAAAAGGAAAAAGAAACATGATATATATCGACTTCTACATCCACTATTTCATTTGATTTCAAAAAAGAATAACATAACTTCCTTTTCAGAATCTGTTGCATACTTCTAATTGAGTAATTTTAAGGGAGTTTTGAGACTTCGCCTTGAACGACAATACCTTCATATAGTGGACCCCACGTGGGCCCACCACATGGATGACTAAAAGATCACCAGTAATCGCCACAAGAGCATTTCCCATTCTCAAACCGATGAAACCGATTATTATCTCTGACAATAATAACCCTCTGAGTACACTTTGATATAAACTTTATCGCCACGTGGCAATCACCGCATACACGCAAGTTCTTCATAACTCTAATAGGCCGTTCCTTCGGGAATGTAATAAGTGCAAAAGCAATAGCTAACCTCTCACTATGATACCTAATCGCCCGTCTTTTTTCTTCATCACCAACTTCTTGCAACACATAAGTCGTATCTGCAACATAACCTGCTCGCCCCATTTCCTCTTCTAACTCTTCCAATTTTCTATAAATTTTATCGGAAATTTCATTTTTTCGATCCCCCGAAGCAAATGTGTGAATCTTATTACCTTCCTCGACCCAGCTCAAGCCCGTCTCTTTCTTCTGTCCACGGTCTTTAAGCATTTTTCTCGCCATTGCAGCCTCTTGGTACCTGCCAGCTGCTGCATAAGCATTGGATAATAAAACGTGTAGGCCCGGGCTGACCTGGCCGAGCCCGAAAACCCTATCCGCCACAGAACCCGCCAGCTCAGCGTTTCCATGGATTCGACACCCTGTCAATAAAGCTCCCCAAACGGACTCTGTGGGCTCCATTGGCATTTCTTCGATTAATTCCATGGCTTCTTGCAATTTGCCAGCTCGGCCAAGCAAATCCACCATTGATGCATAATGTTGACTTCCTGGCTCTATTCCATGTTCCTTCATTAAAGCAAAATAATGCTTTCCTTCCTTAACCAAGCCTGCATGGCTACATGCATAGAGTATACACAAAAATGTGATAAAATTTGGTTTCATATTCACTTTCTCCATTTTCGCAAACAACTCGAAAACATTCGTTGTATGTGCGTGTTGAGCGCAAGCGATCAACATTGAATTCCACATCCCTAGATTCTTATCCAAAACCTCATCAAACACTCGGTAGGCACAATCGATTATACCGCTTTTTGAGTACATAGAGATCAAAGCACTCCCCACGAAACTAGTTTCATCATAACTCATTTTCAAGCACAAACCATGCATTTGCTTCCCTAATTCGAAAAGCGTTGAATTCCCACAAACACGAATCACACTCGAGAACGTAAAATCATTCACAGCCAAACCTTCCCATAATGCATCCTTGAAAAGCCTTAAAGCATCTTCATCCTCCCCCATTTGAGCATACCCGTATATCATGCCACTCCACGACACCACATTTCTCTCAGGCATTCCGTCAAACATTTTCCTCGCATCCACTAAACTCCCACATTTGGCATACATATCCACAACAGAGCTCCCCACAAACACATTCACATCAAACCCAATTTTAACCGCTAGGCAATGCACCGATTGGCCCAAACAATACCTGTCAAGCATCGCACAAGCTTTCGTCGCACACGGAAAAATATGATCATCAGGAAACATTTTACTACTCAGCATTAACTTAAAATACTCAAGCCCACGCAACGGCAGTTCATTTTGTACAAAACATGATACGATAGAGCTCCAAGTAGTGGAAGATTTGAATTGGGTTTCGTTAAAAATGTGCTCCGAATAATTAGGTAGCTGAACCTTGGCGTAGAAGTTGATCAAATGATGGCAAATAAGGGGAACTAATTGGAACCCGGATTTGATAACGTGAGCATGAAAAGCCTGGCCTTTGAGTAGCTTCTTGCCGCGGGTGAAATCGAGTAAATGGTTGCATATGAATCGGTTGTTTGATTCGAAGCTTTGTTGGTTGAGTGGATTTTGTGGGAATTGTGAAACAAGTGCGGGGAATGTTTGTAGTGGTGGGGGGTATTGCAAGGGCTTTTCTAGTAAAGGGCTAAGCATTTAAGGGATTTTGAAGGGGTTTCTAGAGGTGGTGGCGGTGGTGGTGGATGCAGCACGGCGGCGGGAAGAATAGAGGTTTAAATTAGCGGTGGCGGGTTTTGCTCTTCCTATTTCTAATTAGGGTAAACTACAGTTTGCCCCCTGAACTGTTACCTATTATCAAATACCCCCTCAACAACAAAATATTTTATTGACCCCTCTAACTTATTTAAAATAAATTAAATGTCACCTTTCTTCTTAACTTATATAATTTTTCCATTTTCTTTTGCTATATTTTCCACTTCACAATTTAATATCTTTGATACCCTTATTTTTTAGTCTTTAATCACACATTGAAAATTGTAGCATATTCTAAGGATTAATATTATATTGCATCTCTCGCAAAGTTAGGCTTACCACACATACATTTAAAAAAAATGAGATTTTTTTTAAACGTATATGGATTATTGTAAAAAATAATGAAACGTATATTTGTATATTTATTAATATTTAAAAGATAATGAAATGCCATTATAAAAAACTTAGGATGCTAATATAAATCTCATACTATAGAAAACTAGGGCAACGAGGAAAACGAAAAGAAAAGAAAAGTAAAAATCAACTTAATTAATAAATAGGGGTTAATAATGAATTTGGTTGTTTCATAGGGGTGTTCAATGAATATTATATGCACGAAGGGGGCAAACTGTAAATTACCCATCTAATTATTTGCCATTTACGCCTGAAATAATACTCGGTCGTATTAAACTGAATTCATCAGCCTTTACTCTCTGTCACTCAGAAATGGAAGAAGAACAGTTAATCGGGTTCGATTCGGGCCAAATGGTTTCAGCTTCCGTGGGCCGGGTCATGACCACTCTCCTCAGTACCAAGCCCAAGAAACTCTATACCGCCATTTCTCTTCTCAATTCCCCTCCCAATATTGCTAATCCCCTTGCTGGTACAACTAACAAAACATTTATATGTATATATATATATATGTGTGTGTGTGTGTGTGTTTATTTACAGTTGGGTTTCTGATTTGCTATTTTGTTGTTGATGTTCGCTTTTTTGATTTTGTGTTTTTTTGCTTAAAGTTTCTATGGAGCAGTCACTTTGATTTCTGAACAAATACATAGCTGATTAGCAATTTAGCATATATATGTGTTTGTGTGTTTATCTACAGTTGGGTTTTAATTTGATTTTGTTGTTGATGTTCTTTTTTTAATTCTGTGTTTTTTGCGTTTAAGTTTCTTTGGAGCAGTCACTTTGGTTTCTGAACAAGTATATAGCTGAAGCTGCGGAGAAAGACGAGCGCTTGGACCAAGTTCTTGTTCCGATTACTCAACATGTAATGCAATTTTCTATATACAATTCGTTTGGCCTAATTTATAAGGCGTTATTTTGTTATGCGTATGCAGAGTTTGCTGAATAGATGCAATTAGCATACATAGTATTTTGGGACATAGGTGTTATGAGTGAAATAAAAGATAAGACTAAACAGTTTTCGTGGTATGGAAGTTGCCTATATCCACGGGAGAGGAGAAAATTTCACTATTAATGAGAGAGCTACAAAGTACAGGTCTTTTGATCTCGTGTTTTCTGCTTGATTTGGATTAATTTATAGTTCCCATTTTTCGACATGTAGTGCAATGTTCGATAAATATAATTTCGTTGTCTTAATTTGTGAGGCCTTAATTTTGTTATACATTGGCGATTCATGCGGAGATTTTATATGCAGTGATGGAAGTATGGGAAAAGAACGCAACTTGATTACAGAATTTGCTATTAAATTGATTGCATATTGAAAAAATGTGCTATCTTTCCTATTTAAAATTAATTATGATCAGATGATTTGCATATTGAAAAATTTGTTCGACCTTTCCTTTATAAAACTAATTATGATCAGATGATTGTTTGCATTTTTTGATGGTCACCGTCTTTATTGTCAGATGTTGGTAATCAGGAAGTCGAAACAAGAAAACCAGTCACTGATTATTCTAAACTGGCTGTTTCAAGATGATATTTTGTTCCAAGCCATCATGAGGGATTTGACAGGCATTATATCGAGAAGGGATGATCACCATGTTGCTCTTGGTTGGTGTATTCTTTGTCACAGTATTATCGAATATGAGAATTCTACGAAGAATCTCGCAACTAACGGTAGTTTTACTTTTTACTTTTTACTTGCGTATTCCCGTTATTTGTTTGTTATTGCCCCTCTTTCTCTTTCTGATAGACTCATACAGCATCCGCATGATGTCATTGTCTTTACAGTTTTACTTGTTTTTTCTTAATTTATAAACTAATGAAGTTGCAGTTGGCTTAAGGATTAATTTAGCTTATCTTTTGTTTTTATCAGTTTTCACAGTCATTGTGATGGCGGTGAACTATTACCAATATATATGGACTGGATTTTGTGTTGCCTTCATGTGCATTATGTTTACCCTGTCTTGGTGACCCTCCAAACTACACTTAATTACATTTAATTGTTTCTAGTTAGCAAACTGATGGACAAAATAATGTTGGAAGTTTGCAGATATGATGAAAGGACTTGCTTTGTAATTTGTGAAAATTTGGAATTCAATGAATTGAAGTTCTTTAATGTTTTGCTTTAGAGGAAACTTTTGGTGTTCATGGACAGCATTAGAGTAAAGATTCATGCGTTTGATTGGTATCTTGACATTTTATACGTACTGAAGTATAATGCATTTTGTTTGGTTTTGTAATTTGGAGTCTCCATATAGGAGTTATTAACAGAGCTTTTGTTCCCCATGCAGGAATCAGGGAGAAGTATGATGTGATATTGAAGATGTTTTGCTCTTGTGTCACCCATCTATTATCTATTATATGCAGTGGAAGGTATATCAACTTGTACTTATTTTTAAATTATTATATTGTATATTTCGACAGTAATCTAGTAATGAAGGATTATACTTACCTTACATTATAGCTTATGTTTGTGCTTTTGACTGGATGTCTGAAAATTTAAATTGTAGCAATATGAAGGAGGGATTCGAGTTACCAACTCGCCTTTCAGTAGCAGCTGCTGATTTCATATTATCTCTTACAGTGGCATTGACCAGAAAGGATTTGTTGTCCAATAATATAACAAAAAAGCAAAAACCATCTTCTCTTAGTGGTAATAATCAGCCTGTCACTTTATTACCGAGTGCTACTAATAATAGAGACCAGAATACAGCGAGGAAAGCATCTGAGCTGTCCTCCAGCTTGGAATTAAAGTTGCTTCTCTGGAATAATCTCAACGAACTTACGATTCTCGTGAGGAAAATTACTTCTGTAAGATCGTATAACTTTCCTTTGTCAATTCTTGGTGAATATTTTTTTGATTAAATTACTCCGTAAGGATGTGTTTGGATGGAAGCATTGAGAAGCCATGGATTTTAAATTTATCAACTATTCCATGGGGCTTGTTAGAACTATTTCAAGTTACAATTGATTTCAAATCCTTGAAGCTCAGTTTGAGCTATTTTTTCAACTTCAATGATTCCTCCAAATGCATTCCTCAAATCCAGATCCATCAATCCAAAAACAATCGAAGGGAATAAAATTGGCTTCTTTATGTAGTTTTAAAGGTTATAGCCTGCTGGTTTTTGGTATAATTCAAATGAATACCAGTACTAAATTAGTTTTTGAGTTACTTTTTTTTCACTTGTACACTCTCGAGAATAAAAAAATTGAAACATTCGTTGCTAACAGTGACGGTGTTCCATGCAGTGGAGCAGGAAAAGCCGTTCTTTGCATGCAAAAGGATTGGAGAGGGTATCTAAGTGGCTGGATGTAATCAAACAACAATATTGTTGTTTTCGTAATGAGAAAGGTCATTGATACTGAATATTATTATATGTGCTAGCATTTATGTTTTGCTCAACTTTCAGTTTTGATGTTCTTATTTTGAAAAACAGAATCGCAAATGCTGAAGACAGGTTCTTTGCTTCTCTCTTCTTGTTGGAAACATTACGGCATGTTAATGCGTTTTGAAGACCTCAAATTCTCTCAGCAATATAAAGAACTATTGGAGCAATATTTATCTGGTATTCAGGTAGCACTTCTTATTTTACGCACTGTCTTACGTAGATAATATTGAGGGAAATGAGGTCCAAAGTTTGTGATTATAATTGGTATTTTGGCCAAGTGTTCTCAATTTTTGACTCATGTTTGGATCATTTATAATGGTTTAAGTCGTGATCTGGTTTCTATGATATTAAATATTCTGTTGGAATATAATCTTCAGATTCTGATGAATTTTGCAGTTTTATGCAGATAACCAGGATGAAGAACCTACTATGAACAAAGACAGCAGAGCAGAGACAATAAACTTTTTCCTGAATTGCCTTTTGCTTTTATTGGGTCGTTTAAATAATCAGCAATTCGGAAATGTAATAACAGAATTTGGATCTCAAATTTCTCAAGTTCTCATGTCTCAGGTAAAACTTTATGTTTGAACTGTGGAAGATTTTGAGTTAACTTTACTGTAATGGCAAACCACATTTTTTGATGTGGTTGATTCTATTCCAATCATTGCAAAATTATAGTATAAATCTAGTAACTTCTCATCTTTGGAATTTGCTTTGAATTTAAATGCTCACTTTGGTGTAATGATGTTTTTGCAGCTAAGGTGTTCTGATGAAGAAGTCATTGATGGAACTGTTAGCATACTAAAAGCTGCCATCTTTTTGACAAATCATACTTTGTCCAGAAACAGTATTGGTGACATTACACAGATGGATTCTTTACTACCAATACTGCTAAATTTTTTGGATGAGCGCGATACAGCGGCAAAAGCCGTTGTTAAGCTTGTTGCAGAGTACTGCTCAATGTATGTTCCATTAGAGACATGTTATTTTTTGAATTTATTTATTGTGATTTTTTGTTCTTTGTTATTTTTTTGTTTAAGTTAATCTTTATTGTGACAGATGCCCAGATAGTGAGTGCCTTCACAAAGTTCTAAAGCGCATCGACTCTAAAAACATCGCACATAGGATGAATGCCCTTGATGTTGTAGCAGAACTTATCCATATATCTTCTGGATCAGATAACACACTTCCACAAGCAGCATGGTATGTTACTAAAATGATGGTTATTACAGTTTATGATAATTCCTCATGTTTTTTTTTGGGAGGGTTTATTAATTATTGTCTTAATACTCAGGCAAGATATCGTAGACCACTTGTTACAATGTCTCAGAGATGAAGATCAAACTATACAAAATCAGGCAGCCAATTTGATTCCCATGATTGGTTAGTTTGAATAATTAAGTTTGTTATGCCGTGATTTAGCAATATAATGGTTTTCTTTTCACCATTACAAAAGTCATCATCAGTTGTATGCAAAAAGATCCTTTTGTACCTGATGGGTCTGGAAATTGATCAACTTCATTTTGATTGATCACTATTTAATTTGCAGACCCGCCATTGGTTTTACCTGCACTTGTGGACCTAAGTTTATCAACAAATGAAAGTGTACAGATATCTGCTTGTGGTGCACTAATAGCTTTACTGATCACTCATAAACAAAAACCTGAAATTGTATGCCAGCTGCTTGACTGCCTCAGGTACTTCCAGAAAAAAATGTTAAGCTTTTTATATCTTGCACTTGTGAAATTAAGCATTTGTGCTTGATTTTGGATCTACTCTTTTTAAGACTTGAAAGAATAAAGGATTTCTTCCATTTTAAGAGCTGTTTGTTTTCCATTTTGATATTGCTTTTTGCATTTTTTTAACTTAGCTATTTTTATATTGTCTTGTGCAGCAAAATCAGTCAAAACCCGGATTCAGGTGTTCCCACTGGTAGCAAAGAAGGTATGCCTGACAAAAAGCTGAAACTCATTTTTCAACCTTTTAGGCATAATTTCTATAGTGATTAATCTTTGTTGCTTCATCAAATTGAACGTAAGAGTTTTTTCCACTATTAGTTGTCTGTCCACCAGAAAATAAAAAGGAAATGAAAAAGAACCTTTTTTCCAAATATCATATAAACTCCTGTTTAACATGATTAATTCAAATTTTAACATCTGCATTGCAGGATCAGCACTGGATGTCGATAGACTGCTGAAGTTGCTTCCAGAATGGGCAAAAAGAGTAAGTTAGATAGTAAATGCAATATAAAATTTATTTTAGGGGTTTTTAGTAATTGTTCCAATAATTAATTGTGTTCAGATTAACATAAACATCTATAGTCCGGCACAATATCTCCATACTTATTCAGCTTTACTCTTTCTTGAGAGCATAGTGTTATCTAGAGAAAGTGCTTTTATATTAAATTCAATAAAAATGGTAATGAGCCCAAGATGCTTTTATGGGATTTGGCTATATTATGTCCAGTAAATTGTGTTATTTCATTTGCTTGTTTTTGTATTCTGATATATAACCAAAATGGTGGAATGACATTTTTCAGGTTGAAGATTGGAATGTAATGGTTGGTCCGTTAATAGACAAGATGTTAGCTGAACCGTCAAATGCTATTATTGTGAGGTTCCTCAGTCATATAAGTGAATACTTGGCTGAATCTGTGGATTTAGTCTTTCATCGACTTGTATTGTATATGCAAGAACAGAAAGAGTGAGTAAATATACATTCTTATCTTCCTTGCAATATTTTGCACAATATTTCAAATAATTCAGTATCATGATGGTCAGATGTTTATATATCTATTGATCTCACAATTTTCAATATATTCTTATTTGTTTTGTCCTTGAGCAGAATTGATGATTCATCTTCCAAATGGAAAGAGAGGATAGATACAAATAATGAGACTGTAAAGCATGAACAATTCTTATTTACTCGGCTTTGTCCATTGCTTGTAATCAGACTGCTTCCTTTAAGAGTTTTTGATGATATCAAATCTCCTATTGTATATGGGACTTACGGTATGTTATTTGCTTTTAATTTGTTTACTTATTGATTTCATTTGATGTTTCAAAAAGATTATGAATAAATAATTTATATATAGCTACAAAAGATTACGGCTAACATTTTGGTTGCTTCAGACGACATGCATTTCAACATTGTGGGCACCGACAACATAGCTGCTTTGATGATTAACAGGTTTTGCCAATCGAACGAAAGGAAATGTAATGGTTTGTGAGTTTGTGAATAAAAATTTGATATTTGTATTTTACTATCTTATGTAGGGCTTTGAGTAAGTTCGAATTTGAAGATGTTCGAAAGCTTGCTGCAGAGCTTTGTGGGAGAATTCACCCCGAGGTAGCAATAAGTTCATATTTAACCTGATTGGTTTATTCCTTTTCCCATAAATTTATATGGTTCGGTTTTGTGGTTATGCAGATTCTCGTTCCAATTTTATCCTCTCAATTGGAATCTGCTGCTAATGTTATGGACGTGTTTAAGATTAAAGTTTGCCTGTTTTCATTTTGTACTTCGCTTATGGTAAGTTCATAATAATCATCGTGTGTAATTTATTACCAAGACAACCCCGTGTTGGATTCTAACAACTCAAAAAACAGGGTAAAAGTATATAGTCTGCATTTACTAGACAAAGTGTGAATTGTAAAATGCTTTTACTGAAGCTATGGTAATTTTTCAAACTTTTAGAGTGTTTTTCGTAATTAGAGTAATGCCCGGGGGTGTCTATGTAATTTATCCTTTATTTTTCTAAGTAAGAACTCGATAGAGTTGTGCTCGACATCTACTATTTTTTCCAATTTCTCGCCTTTTTTGGTATTAGATTAGAGGCAACAATGCTTATAAACATCCAGATGTATTCAGAATAAGGAAAACAATACAGAAAATACTGTCATGGAAATCAGTAGACAACGATGAAAGTAAGTAAATAACTTATCCTATGCTACTGTTTTTTTTCCTCATTCTATCTTCTGATTGGCTGCAATTCTTATTTCAGTTTCCAAAGCACAACATGGGTGCATAGATTGTCTGGCGTTGATTATATGCACCGAACTACAACATCCCGAATCCTCAAAAGGTTCGAACTTGGAGAATTTCCAAATTTTCGTGATATCTCGTGAAATTCAAAATCAAAATCCGTGGTGTAATTTCAGGAGAGGCTATTTCCAGAGGCTCTGTACTGGCTTATGTGATCGATCAATTATCCGATGATAAAAATGACGTTTCGTTAGAATCTGATGGAGGTGATAGAATGTCTCGTCTCTCATTTCGACTTTGCATGGCTAATGTGCTTATCAGCGCCTCTCAGAAGATATCAAATGCTGGAAAAAAATCATTTGTCAAGAAAATTCTTCCACGTCTTATCCGTTCTATTGGGGTATGTTATTATATTTAGACATTAGTCGGGTTTTGGTAATTTTTTTTTCAATAATCAGAGTTATAAACAATAATCATTTTCTTCATTTCATGCCTTGTTAGGTGATAGTGGAAACGGAGATAAGGGCAGCTTGCATACAAGTTCTCTTCTCCGTGGCGTACCATTTGAAGTCTTTCATTCTTCCTTATTCTAATGATCTTCTCAAAGTCGCTCTTAGATCACTTAAAGAAGGACCCGAGAAGGTATGTTAATTGGATATATATATATATATATATTTGAAAACATAAACAAACAAGGCCTTAGCTTTTTTCGTTTTTTCTCAGGAGAAAATGGCGGGTGCCAAGTTACTGGCGTGTTTAATGGCGAGTGAAGAAGAGATTGTGGAAAGCATATCGAGAGGGCTATTGGAAGCAAGAATTTTGCTTCAAAACCTATCTTTGGCTGATCCTTCTTCGGATGTAAGGCAAATGTGTAAGCAACTCCTCGTTTGTTTGACTTCTCATTAGTTTTCTCTCTTCCAAATTCCTTTTTCGTTCGTTATTGGATTGCCAATTTTCGAAAAGAACATGGTCTTGAATGTACATTTTATTTATTGTATATTGGGCGTGGTTAAACGTAATTTAGTCAAGAACGTTTAAGTGTTTCTTATGTAGCAAAATCCTGTGAGTTTCAGTGTAATCACAATCATTTGGATTGAGGTATGTTATACAGAAAGGATTAATTTGTTTGAAAATTATGTCTCAAAGAGATTTACAAACTATAAATGTCCCACTTTTTTTTTTTTTGTTACTTGTTGATCTTGTTTTAGTAACACTGAAAGCTTTACAATAATATTCCCAATTACTTGGTCACAGTTATCACAATGTAATACAATATGACAGACTAAAAGAGAACCAAAAATGTTGAAAGTACAAATATATAATCTATATGAGAACAAACTAAACAACATGGAAACACACAGTTCACCACAGAAGGTGTTCCCAATCAAATAATCAGCACAAAAGATGTATCAAATGCTCGATAAACATCACGCTAGTATAAATTTTACAAACACGAAAAAAGCAAAATCTTGTTTCGTTAAACCGTACGTGTGAAATAACGACAATAATCTCTTCTCTAATGCATAACAAACATGCAAATTGCAACACCTAGCTATCTTCACTTTCATAGAACACAATATTCACAGCTAAAAAATTCATCGATAATGCAACATTTTCACCAGATCTTAGCTAGTTTCTGAGATCGAACGATCACGTCCGTCCATCCTATGAAACCCAATACATGTTAGCAAAATCCTCACACAATTTACGGTCTCGTATATCTCCCCACCCTCCCCATCCCTTAAATCCAGCTTTATAACCGTCTTGATTATCGTATACATATACATCCCAATCCAATTTGATATTAGGAACTTTATCAACATCCCCCACTTCGATATTCACAACACCGTTATCGATACACGCCGATTTCTCACCTTGCCCTTGATGCAAACCGCACCGCCCGAAATGAATAGCGCTCGTTCTAGGCCCCCTCAAAGAGAAAACGGGCCCACCAAACGAAGGATAAACCGTGGCCCACATTGTTATATCCCAATTGTAATCATCAAAAGAACAAAATTCTCGAGCCTTTCTATGTATCTTTCTCCAAACGGTTCGATTAAATGAGTACCCCACGTTCCCCATTCTCTCCGCTACCAAACTCTCCCACCCTTCTCCTTTCGATTTTACATCGGATGGTGCTAGATTTGCAGCATAGCAATCTGGGCATTTTTTGGGCTTAAGGTCTACAAGTGTCTGCAAATTTCGGTAGGCGTTAGGATATATGAAGTGGTCTTCTTCTATGAAGAGGATATGACCAAAATGCCCCTTCGTCTCATTTAACCCATCCCACACTGTATTCATCATCCACCACCAATGATGCTTCAAAGACACAATCTTTGGTGACCTATGATTCCCATACTGATCGGGCGTTCCTTCACATTTCATCTTAACATGATCATCTTTTTCCTTGCAGTCAAATGGTGAAACCCCGGGAAAGCTATTGGGAAATACATGGGGTGAGTAAGGGGCAAAAATTTGCTTCACTTGGCAAAACTTGATACTCTCGACAATCTTATTCATTTCTTCGAAAAAACCATCGTGACTGACGATAAGTAAAGTTTCACTAATTCCCGATACTCTAGATAGGCTATCCACAACGATCCGAAGATATTGGGGCCGGTTATGAACATACAATACAATAACTATATGATCCCTGGCTAGCTTGGGATATAAATGTAAGTTTCTTGGTGGCATCTGATTTCGCTTCTCTAACGAAATCGAAAACTCACTCTGTTTAGGAAGATTCAAATTCATCTTCACATCCGTACTATAGTTATTAATATTTCTAACTTCCAAACTTTCATAAGCCTCGGATGAATACCCATATCCCGTGACTAAGTCTACAATAGTATTCGTCCTCAGTAGTAACACTAACAAAACAATTC
Source organism: Verbascum thapsus (assembly GCA_963669365.1). Classification (NCBI taxonomy): domain Eukaryota; kingdom Viridiplantae; phylum Streptophyta; class Magnoliopsida; order Lamiales; family Scrophulariaceae; genus Verbascum; species Verbascum thapsus. Next base: position 25,559,790 of record OY770106.1, read on the forward strand.
CAAGAACAACAATCAAAATTAAACGGCGAAAAGCAGTATCTTTTACTCGGGATTTTCTATATAAAGCCACCATATCTATGAGATCTGCTCAACAATTCCAATAAAATGAACAAAAATGATGAAAACGAGTAACAGAATTGAGCTAAAAGAACCTTAAAAATTGGTCTTCAGAGCCGCATATTTTCTGAGAACCCGAGAAGACTCAACAATGTAGTGGTAAAACCCGTCAACACAAACAGCTAATAGTGGTGAAATTGTGAAGAAAATAGATCAGAAAAAGGGTTAAGGAAAGAGGGTTTCGAAGAAATTTCAAGCACTATGTTTGAATTATAAAAGTGGGATAGTGGGAATGGATTTGAGAAAGAAAGATTGAATCTTTAATGCTTTTCTTTTTTCTCTTTTGCTTCGGTTTAGAGACTGTAATAGATAGATAGATATATGCCAAACACGGTCTTGACTTAGTTCTTGTTTCGCTTTCACTGGAAGGTGTAGACTGTTGTAGACCAACCCAAGTGTTGTTTAAATGAATTTCTATATATTTTTTCTACTTGTTTTTAGTTAACTAAATGCTTACTATTTATTTTACTTTTATGTAGTTATTTGGAGACACTAACAAAATATATGTAAAAATGTTAAATATATTCCAACTCAATTTATATTTACTTCAATTGAAACTCACTAAAAATTGATTTTATTAATAATCAAATCAAACTCATACACAAATTTGGACCTCTATATAGTTTTCAACTAAATTGAACGATTTATTGAACTTTTAACTCCATTCAATTGCACCCCTGGATAGGTTGGTCCATGATGTAATTAGAGTTGGTTAAAAGTTGAAAACTTCAACATGGTTCTAATTCTAACTAAGTACCAAACACGTCAAGTTGGATTTTCTTTTTTTTAAATTATGTTCAAGTTGGATTATTCTTAAAAGGTCAAATTTAGTCAAAAGGCAAGTCCAAAGTGTAACCCAGTTTGTAATACATTAATAATGAGATGGGCCTGAAATGTTTTACTGAATCAGAAGCCCAACAATAGACTTACTAGTAATGAAGGTCCACCGGACCTAAAACTTAGAAATCAAATTCGTTAAGTGGGCTTTATGACTGGGAGAATCGAATTAATTGGGCCACAAAGCCCAATCCAAGCATATATATTATTTATACTATATATATGTATGTATATAATATATATATATATATATATAGAGAGAGAGAGAGAGGAGAGAGAGAGACTCGTGATGGGAGCGAGAATCAGATGGGGGTGTCGTGAATGAATTTCAGTAAAACATGTGAAACTGAGTCTCGTGAATAAATAAAATTCTTCTGAGGTGCTCTCCCCATTTATAATTAACACTATTCTCCATATCTAAACTATGTTACTATGTATCAAGTGCATCATCATCTATATATATTTCAGTGCATTTTATATAAATTTATATATCGATATAGGACTGAACTCTTGCGAATTTTTATGCATAGTCCAATGTAGGATTTATTGAATGTTAGATCTCTTTTAATTCAATAATTTCTCATATGCCGATTGTTGCAATTATTCAGACAATAATAGCAATTCAACTGTAAGGTTTAATTATAACTATCAACACTTTCCAAAGTCATTTCCCAACTTATTGATATTAACCATAACTATTTTTAAATCAGAATTTTACATTTCGAATTTCTAATGATCCGTATCTACAACCTAGGATTCTTCCTTCAAAAATAATATACAAACATGTGACTTACAATAGAGAATTCACACTCCAATTCACAGTACTAGTAGTAACTAAGTGAGAGCTTATAAGGTCACATGAGGACTTCAAATAAACCTTCTCCAAACGTGACCACATTTAAACCAAACTATTCTCTCACACTATGACACTATTATACTTATCTCTCTCTCTATATATAATATATATATATCCCGCGCCACCCATCTAAAACCCTCAAGACTTCCACTCCCCACTAAACAAGACTCTAATATGGAAAACTGCAGAAAATCTCCACTTAAGCCCTGGAAAAAAGGGCCCGCGAGAGGCAAAGGCGGGCCCCAGAACGCCACATGTGAGTATCGTGGCGTTCGACAACGTACGTGGGGAAAATGGGTGGCTGAGATCAGAGAACCCAAGAAGAGAACACGCCTATGGCTTGGCTCTTTCGCTACTGCGGAAGAGGCAGCCATGGCATATGATGAAGCTGCAAGAAGATTATACGGGCCCGAGGCGTACCTAAATTTGCCACATTTAAGGTCTAATTTCAACCCTTTGAACAAATCACACAAGTTCAAATGGTTCCCTTCTAATAAGCTCATTTCTATGTTTCCAAATACCGGGTTATTGAACCTAAACGCACAGCCTAGTGTACACGTCATTCACCAAAGGCTACAAGAACTCAAGCAAATAGAAGTTTTATCCAATGACCCAAAAAACAGCATGCAGAGTGTAATAGTAATTCCTGAAGCGAAAGAGAACGAAAAAAATGAGATTTTATCGGAAAATAAAGTGATTACCTCTGAAGAGAAGCCTCAGATTGATCTCAATGAGTTTCTGCAGCAGCTGGGGGTAGTGAAAAGACAGGATCAGCCCTGTGTGAGTGATGCGTCGGATAGTTTCTCAGGGGTAGAATCGTCATTCAAAGACGATCATGATGGATTTTGTATGTTTGCGGAGAAGAATTTTAATTGGGACACACTGAGTGAAGTAGGTGGAGCAGATATTCAACTAGGAATAGAGAGCAGTACCTTTCATGGACTTGATAGTACTGAAGAGATGATATTTCCTTCGTCTATTTGGAATTTTTAGAACGGTTGACAGATTTTTTGTAACCACAGGGATCTAGTACAATAGGCATTACTCACTTATATTCACTAGTAACCACTATGTGCAATATAGCTGCATTAAATGTGTTAGTTTGAAAAAAGAACCTAAAAGATGGAATGATGTATTATGTATTATAGAACCAACGGATAGTATACGCATAGACAAAATAATGACTAGATTAAAAAAATAGTTGTTTTTGTAGCAAATGAAAGATATTGCAATCTTCAGTCAAGCGAACATTGTGTCTAGTCATAGGATTTATTCATGGTATTAGCAACCTTGCAATCTTCGAGTTTGCAGAAGACAAACTTCTTGCACGGATTTATGATTTACTCAAAACCATACTCTGAAGCGCTCAAATATTCACCATGTTCCTCAAAATAGTCAATTAAACGCTCCAAGAACTTATCACCAGTAACAGTCTCGGTGTCACATATAATGCAACATTGTCTCCTAGCTCGTGTCACTGCAACATTCATTCTCCTGCGATCACTTAAAAAGCCAACCTGAAAATGGACCAGTTTTCCTATGAGAATCCTGTGCAGATAGAGTTTGACTATTTTGACAAAATGTATTGACGGACATGGTATTCTAGATGAGAGTTGGAAAAGCCATAGTGCTGAATATCTTTATAGTATTGCCCTTCAAATAAGTGGTTTAAGAAAGAAGTGAATGAGATGTAGTGATGTCCCATCATCACATTAAGGGTAAATTACACCTTAAAAGGGCCCTAATTACGAAAAACACCCCGAGGTTTGAAAAATTTCCCTGATGTTCCCCGTCATTGAAAGCATATTATAGTGGCATCCGTCAAAAAGCATATTATAACTACCTGATAGTGATGGTGTCATCATGTAATTATCCCTTATATTAAACAAGAGGATAATTTTGGGGAAAAATTCCTACTACATATTTTGGCATTTTGTGACTCATCTGCGATAGAGGGAGCATAATTTCAGTGATGGTAGTTACCTCTCTCTTTAAGTTTGACCTGACCATCGAAATAATAATGGCTTCCTTCTCGCGGCCTTGGAAACCGTCGACTGTGGATATTTCCATATTTTTTAGCTTGTCTTCTTTGCTTCTTAACATCTTCAGTAACACAACCTAAAGTAGCAGTTTCAATTGACATTATGAATCTGCAGTTTAATTTCATCCTCAATTAGACACAGGTTTACAATTTTAACCGTTCGAATATACCTGTGCTGCATACGGTGTAATAATTCCTATGTGGGCAGGTTGAACTCCACTATCCACAAGTCTCTTAGCATGTGCTATGGCGACTGAAGCTTCACCCTCATTCAGGGTACTATCTTCTTCATCCTTCTTCTCTTCCATATCACAACTTGTAACAAAAAATGGTTATGATTTAATAAAGTAACACAATTAAGAGGTGCTTGAGTGGGCTTATAAGCTCCTTCAAAACCTAAAAGTTTATAAGCTATTACAAAGCCATCTCAGATAAGAAATGGTCAATTAAAACAGTTTACCCAGCTATGTCTATGAGTAGAAGTGTTGGCTCAGTTGAAGATGTCTTCTTGACATCCTCAAGTTCGTATAAAGTATGTGCTGCAACACTTGAATGGGCTTTAATCTGTCATGCAAGATGTGAATAACAGAAACAGTAAACACATAATTGCATCGCATAATACTGATGTATCAGTTACGATTAGATGTTTGATTGTGGACTTCAGTTTCTCTAATGCAAAATCATATAGTTTTATGCTATTCTATCTGAAAGTTAAAAAATGCCTTCAATAACTGATTGCACTCAAACAACTCTCAAGGTTTTCCCATTTTTTCGGTAATCAAACTCCCAAGTTAAATCCAATAAGACGAAGGATCACATGCAAACAGTTTTTAATCGCAAACTAAAAACAATGAGTAAATTGATGTCATCAAACTATTGCAGTGGCTAACATATTCATAAATGCAAGCATGTAGTAATGAAAACCTGAGCAGCCTAGAGGCATAAACCTCACGTCTTCGAACAAGGAAAAGTCAAAAAAATAAAATAAAGAGATGCTCAGCACCTTTCCATGATATAGCTCTTCAGAAGACCAATTCATGATAAGTTCGTGCATGCGGTACTGAACAGTGAGCATAGACGTGACATCATCTCCATACAAGTCCGCGAGGCGCTCAAAGAGGGTTCTTCCTAAACCTTTCTTCTCAGCTTCAACACTTTGTATAGTTGGAGGAAGCTGTAGGTGATCACCTGCTAGCACACATCTTGGACCCTAGTAAGGCAAGATCAGATCTTTTAGCACACGTCTTGGACCCGAGCATTATCAGAATAAAACCTTGTTTTGGCAACTGAATTGAAGCCATGATTTTAGTTTATAGCCTCTATTATCCCATTTTCCAAATATTAGAAATAGAAATAAAATGGGATTTTTTGAAAGGAAAAGGTGTGAAATTCTTCTCCTAATATTTTTTAACTAAACATTGAAAGAAATATTTTCTCATATTCCGCAATGAGAAAGGACCACAAAAAAAGGAAAATATAATGAAAAATTCTGTTTAGTCTTGGAATTTATGTGAAAGATGATTTCCAATATAGTCCCTGGAAGATAAACAACTGTTACAATTGTCTTGTTATTTACCAATACCTATCCAGTTTAGATTTTTTTTCTCACTTGCTCGACAATGTACGTAGTTACACTTAGCACCTATATTCTACAATTACCTTCAAAAGAGCAATCCAGCATGCTATTTCTAATGCCTGGGCAGCTTCATCAATAATAACTAAATCGAACGAAAAGCCTTCCAACTTCTTAGATAATGCACCGGTCAATGTTGTCAATATTACATCTGCATTTTTTAGCACATCGGTCACTGCGAGCTGCTGCCTTTTACGCTCTTCTTTGGAAAGGGTCTTTAGTTCCCTTCTAATGTCTCTCTTAGTATTTCTATCTTTGGCTTTCAACAGTTGACTATTCAAGGCCTGTCGAAATTCATTAGAATATATGAAGATTGCCATATATTATGCTCAACCAATATATTCAACATCACTTTAGGTGAGATCAGGTAATATACTAAATTCGAACTCCCCAAACTAAGAGTTCTTGCACATAAGTAGAAGCAACAACCTCCCAACATTGAAATGATTAAGGTGAAAGTTTCACATTCCGTACAATTGGTCAATATAATCAATCAAACAGTTCCTAAGAGTACTTTACTATGTTTTCAAGACATTTCAAACAGCCATATACGAATCACATAAAGAGGGGGTATACAAATTAATTGAGAGTGACACCAGATTAACATTATTCGGATAATGAATAATAGTATTATAGTAAATTTTCCCAGAATTATCAGTAGGGTTCGTTTGACCAGGATTACAAGCTGTCAGCTTCTATTTCAAGTAGTTTAACTGGGTTTTTAATCTTTTATTATAAATCTGATTTCTGAGTCTGACTTCTGACTTCAATTATAAAAGAATATTAGCAGCATGTCCTCCTACCAAAATAACTTCTTTTTTCAGTTTCTAATTTTCACCTTGGCAATATCCAAATCTAACATTACCCATTCACATCAACACCCTTTCTCCATTAAGACGTGTACAGTTTCTTCACGTCCAAAAGAGAGATGCAACTACTAATTTTCAAAGTGCCCCAGGGTGCCAATCCTGTGATCCAAACACCAACCATCTCACCCATGTATGCACTCTAAATGACCAAATTTACAGGTTTTTAGCAAAATATTAATAATATTAAGCATCGTGTTGCTCAATAAAAAAATAATAATGAGTGTGAGCCTATGTTTAGAATTTTTTTACATCATGTACCTTCATTTCCTTGCGAATGTCATTTGCAAGGGAGCTATTATCCCCACGCAGAACCTACAGGAAAATTAAGAAAATATAACTGAGAACAGTGCAAATCATCAAAAAAGAAAAGGCACTTTCAACAGATCATTAATAAATGAGTTTAAAACAGAAAAAAAAAAAAAAATAAGAATCTCACCGCACAGAAAGATTTGAGTAGATATGTTTGGAATACAGAAAAAATACAACTAACTGTCGAAAACTCAGAGGAGAAAGTGATAGGCCCCATTCAGAATATATGAATATAAACATTCAGCTGAGCTTAACATAACATCTTCCATGACAATGGTTTTGAGTAGAAAAAGAAGAAAATGGGCGAAAAAAGTGTAAAGGCTCCAAGCCTAAATAAACACAAAAGATAAAACCAACTAAGACATAACCTTGACATGCATAAATTACATGCCAAGAGAATGACATTCTAGAATCCTAGTTTTGACTGTGAAGGAAAACATTACCTGTGCATCTAAAGCACTTTCCAATACTTGAGGCAGTAACCGTGCTGGATGTCCCACTCTTACCAGCTTAACTCTGTACAACCGGAGAAAGTAAGTGAATAGCTTTTACAATTAGGACTGTCAATTGGGTCGGTGGTGCCAAAGCTAGGCTGTACGGCCAGATTTTATGTGAGTGAAGTTTAGCTAGACTAGATCAATTTGCAAGATGAGTGTGAGCTTAATGAGGCTCAACCCAAATTAAGCTCAGGTTACTCAAAGTTTTACGTAATTAGAACAAGAACTTCCTATACTTCCAGCTAGTAATTAGCACAAAAACAATAACGGAATTTTTTTTCTTGAGATAGCCTGCAAGTATCAAATCGGAGTTTAACCAGTAACTTGAAATTCTCTATACCTGTGAGGTACAAGTCTCTCCACAATGTTATCGACTGCAATATTGGAAGCGGCACAAGCAAGAATTTTAGACCCGCGCTTTACTTCTTGCAGGATAATCTCAACCACAGTGGTAGTCTTCCCAGTTCCAGGAGGTCCATGCAGCAAAAAGAGGTCCTTGGATGACAGAGCTTTTGCAATAGCTTCTTTCTTAAAAATAAAGAACTGATTTAGTTTGTAACACAATAAAATCTATAAACTTAGTTCAGCAAAAAAATCATGACTGAGAAAGTAATTAGTTAATTACCCTATATTCATATGCAGGCTATCTCTGAATGTAAAATAACTGACGCCTAATATAAATCAAGAATGAACTGTGTATAGCTATCCAGGTAAAGCAGCTTATTACGAAATCTCGATGAAACGTTAGAACAAAATGAGAAATGTTCCAAGGTTAAGTTTTTGCCACAACTTGCTTAAGATCTTTTCGGCTTCCTAGTTTGTATAGGAAAAATCCTAAAGAATAGCCACAACTGTTCTCCTGAGGAAATATTAATATTCTATGACAAGACTATGTGAAATATCTTTCTATTTGTGAATCAGGTTCACGAGAGGAAGAAAATGAAGAACACGGAAGAGGGAAAAGAGCAAGAAGATGCTTGATCATTATCCTTAGTTCAGTTATTTCAGTATTTCCTCTTATTAAGGGTGTGAGTAACCATTGATTTCGTTTTATGAGTTAGTTTCCTTGTTTTCTTAGGAGTAGCAGTAGTATAAATATTCGTCTGAGGGTTATGCTTTATTATTATTGATTTCTGGAATTGTGAACTTGAGCTTTGTCTTGGAAAAGAGTAATATTATTGTGCTCTTATTTTAAGTAAAGTACATTCTATCATTCTAGCAGCTTTATTCTTATCAATTCCATAAGATAAAGCACAATCAATCCCTACGAAATGCACAGACAAATTCATAACTATGAAAGACATTATGGAAAATAGTGTTTGGCATACCTGTGAATGGTCAAGGTTTGAGTTCACAAGACTGAACTTGACATCCTTCTTGGACACTGTTGGTGGCCTTTCGCCAAATAAGACAGGAACGAGATCAGCAGCAGGACCTTTATGCACACCTTTGCTTAACTGAATCAATGTTTCCTTCAGCCGACGATATGTCACCTACAAGTTAATAACAGATCTGGAGAATTTCATGTTCCGAGTATTGAAGGCATATCTAAAAAATAGATGTATAAATATGGTAATGTATTAGGTTGATGATCAATAGCATCTTCCTTCACCTAAATCCCATAGCACATGAAATTCAAGAGAATCAGCTTAGCAGTATATTAATATAGTTTTTGCAAACCTGAAAGATGCAACACCTTTTCAAATCCTTAAGAAATTTGGTGAAGCTAGAACATTCTCTATTCTAGGACTCCCAAAGAGTACAGGAGAAGTTTTTATGTATAATTGTATATAAGGTGTTTCTTCTTGTGAAAGCAGATTACTAGAGCTCAAATTACTCTAGACTGAACTGCAAGATGAAAATGGCCCCAGTACTTGAGGCTCTATGGCTATTTTTGCTTGAGTACCACCAAAGAGAAATCATGTTCCGAGTCAAGAGTTGAGTACCCTCTATATAGTTTCGGGGACAGCAGGATTTTTTATCCATTGATTAGAGTGTGGGAATCATAATACTGGAAGAAATTTGTGTGTATAAATGAATTTTCTGTGCATGATATGACGCACTTCTCTCATGAGCAACTTAAATAAACCAGTCAAACAGTACAATTTGGATAAACAAAAAAAACAGAACAAAAAAAAAAAACAATGCCATTCCATGATTTAAATATGAATTTGTATGTACATATACTATTATTCATTGTAAAAACCAGATGAAATAGACAATGTACCTCATTTGCCACTTTTTCAAGGCGTAGGGGATTGTTCAAACCCTCCTCTGGTATATCATCAAAAACAACAGTAATAGACGAGTCCTGCTCAATGTGAAAATGTATTGGCATTCAGTCTACGATTATAGGTTCCAATATATAAAGTTCCACAAAGTTTAAAGTACCTTTATTCTGTAAACAACACCCTGGCCGAGGGGAGGGGACCCTAAATCCGATTTATTTGGTCTCAGAACCACAACGTCATGAGTTCCAAACTGGAAAGCATTAAATAAGGCCAGAGGTTAGAGAACAACAGTAAAGAGAAAGGAAAAGGCAAACATTTGGAAATGATAAAATTATTCAGGATGCTGCTACTGAACAAATACTCTCACAAATATCAATTTAGTTTTCGACAAACTTTAGAAGCACGCATTCTTTTTAACATGGTCTTACTCTTATAGAAAAGATAAAAGGAGACTGAAATGGCAAATACCAACATTCACACCACTTATATAATAAAAAGGAAATGTACATCTTTCGAAGAACAGGTAGAGAAACATGAAGGAAGAAATATTATAATTACTACAGTAATGGCCAGCCTAAAGATAATGTTCAACTAGTTCACGCTACTGATAAACCTTGAATGAGAACATTACTATCATAATGATTAAAATAACGAATAAAAGAAAAGGACTTAACAGTAGATTGCAGTTTGGCCCTTATTAACAGGAGAACATTTGATCACATATACTTCGTGCATGATCCCTCGAAAAGTTCTGTATCATATCAATAGTTTACCTTGTGAGGAGGAAGCACATCCCCTTTATTAGATTGAAACTCAAGCAGAGATTTCCCCATTAACCCTGTCTATAAAATGCTACATTTAGAAGTGACCAGTCAAAATAGAGTATGCAAAACATCATTGAAAACTGATATTACCTGAGCATCTACACACTTCAAGTTCAGAATAGTTGACCCCTTCTTTTGAGCACTATCCAAACTCCTCGTCGCCCCCGAGCTCATTGAAAGTGATATCTCAGCTTCCTAAAACAACCATATCATACACATTTCAATTCACCTAATATCTAAAAACAATCATATTATGAATCTTTCCACCAATTATACTTTTATTCACAACTTGAATAAATATTCCATTTTCTTTTTTCCATTCAATAGAAGGAATCAGAGTAACACAAGAATACAGCAATTGTCAACAAATAATATACAAGTTATTTCAAGTACACGCTAACCATAAAAGTTCTTTTTGATATTAAAATGAGCTTCAGTTAGTCATTCTGGTCAGAATATATGAGTAGGTACAAAAACAAACAAGCATAAATATCTACACAGACATATAAAAACATAGAGGACAATACTATCATATGAATACAGCAATGTCAACAGATAACATTTCAAGTACACAAAATGGAAACTAAAACGTCCACTTTTGATATTCAAATTAGCTCCAATTAATCATTTCAATCAGGATATATGAATAGGCACAAAAAATAAACACGCGTAGATATATACACAGACATGTATATTGTATAGACAAGAGAGGACAACAAAGTCGAACTAACATAAAGAATACAGCTTTGTCAACACATAATCTACAAGAGATTTCAAGTACATAAAATCAAAAATCTAGCCATAAAAGGTTCACACTCCACACTTGATATTCAAATGAGCTTCTTAATCATTCCGATCAGAATACATGAGTAGGCACATAAACAAACATGCGTTGGTTATTTAGACAGAGAGGACAATAGAATTGGAGTGACACGACAATACAGCAATGTGAAAACATAATCTGCAAAAAACTTCAAGGACATAAATTCGAAAAAAACCAAAAAACATCCATTTTTGTCATTCACATGAGCTTCGATTTAATCATTTTGAAAATAAACACACACATATAGAAACATGTATACACAGAGAGGAAAATAAATAAGTGTGCAATACTTTTTCCATGTCGATGAGAGGCGCCATTGTTGATACGAACTGCTCGAGCGTAACCTTTTCATTCGAAGATCGCTTCTTTCCGTTCTCCATTTGTTGCAGCTGATTTACAGTTCCAACCGTGTGTATGTGTGTATTTTGGACTGACAAGCCGAAAGAGCCCTATATAATTAATATTTAATATGAAGACAAAAAGTCGCGTTTTCATCCCGCGATTTTTGTTTTAATTGGGCCAGGCGTTATTTAATTCCCACTCATTTATTTATTTTATTCGTGCCTGGATTTAATTTCCTTGGAATCTAAAATTTTAATAGTTCATAATTTTTGGCTATTTCTGATATTGTAATTTCTAATATATTTTTGATATATTTTGAACATTGCGTAATTAACTGCGTAGCCATTTTAATCATTGGGTAACCTCAACCCATTAGTAAAATCTCTTTTTTTTCAAGATATTTTACAAAAACTAGCTAATTTTTCGAATTACAAAAATATAAATTATGAAAAAAATCTCAATTGACATATCATCCAAATCCATTTTTGAGAAAAATACTTTTTCAGTGATGATCATATCGATCGGTTTGGCCCTGTATTTTTCTTATCCATATTTATTTCTCACATAAAAAATCTTCAACATTTTGTTTCTAAAACACAATTCATCTACACATAATCCTATTCCTATCCATTCATTCTCATAAGATTGTGTTTTATACTTTTCCATGAAAATAGTTTATCAAGGTTTCGATACAATCACAATTATGCAACCCGATTAGAGCCTAAAATGCATAGGCCTTTTCTAACAGCATTTAGCTTTTCTGCTATTATTATTTAGTTTCTCAAACGGAAGCAAAGAAAATAGTATAAATCAATACCAAAATGCAAGCAAGAAGTTGGAACCTGATAAAAAACAGCTGGAAAGACCAAAAAATTCATACTTCCACACTAATTTCATGTTACCAAATCAAATTTCAGGTTTTTGTCAAATAAATCAATCCCTAGAGCACAAATTCTTCCAGCTTAAAGAAGCAAATCCTCAGTCGAAACTCGAGAAAAAAGAACATCCTCACCGAAATGCTAAGGGAAGTTTATTTGTATATAAGGGCATCTCTTCCCGGTCCAATACCGATGTAGTGAATTGGTACCCCAACGAGTTGTTCTATCCTCTCTACATAGTTACGTGCAGCTTTAGGCAGCTCGGAATACTCTCTGATGGATGAAATGTCGGTTTGCCACCCGGGCATAGTTTCATATTCAACCTAAACAGTATTTAGAAGAAGATAATTAATGCCGATAATTACATGCATTCCTTCATTATTGGGTACCTTGCAAATTATCAAGACACCCCATCAACGAAAACAAGTAATAAAATTGCAATTTACTTCTATTGATTGGAGTAAAATAGTAAAAGTTGTAATATACTTTTACTAATAGAGGGGTTTATGGTTAATTCTCGAATCTCGGGGTGCTGTAAGTAATTTGGTCTCAATTTATAACTTAAACATGATGCCCCCCCACATGAGTTTTTATATGTTAACAAAATTTTGAGTTGGCATACAGGACTGGCAAACGGAAAAAGAATCCAAGATTAAGTAATGGGATCTAAACAAAAATCAAAATTAGGGCTTGCCTTGATTTGCTCTAGAGCACGAAGGTCTGAAGGGAATGATTGGATTGGAGTACCATCCATTTGCTTGTATGAAACTCCCAACTGAATTTCCTGTAAGTCTGATAAAACGTCGAGTTTGGTAAGATTTAGAGATGAGAATCCATTTATTTGACAGCAATATTTCAGTGCAACTATGTCAAGCCAGCCACAACGACGAGGTCGACCAGTTGTGGTGCCAAATTCCTGTCCAGCAAATCTGAGGAGATCACCACCTTTTCCCAAGATTTCCGTTGGGAAAGGACCCGAACCAACTCGTGTAGTGTATGCCTTAACCTGCATGATTATCCATCGAGAAAATACACTATTGTTCACATATATAATAAAGGATAGAAATTTAATTTTGACTAAATGCCTGTAAATAAGTAATAGATATTACTTCAAGCCATGCCAGATTCAGTGACGAAAATAATTTGGCATAAGCAATGCAATTTCAGGGAATAATTACATGCACGTCCCCTCATTTACTGGGTAATTAACCCGATCCCATGGAGGTTTTACGAATTTCCAAGAGACCCCCTGTCATGTCAGACAATTTGAAGACAACCCAAGAAAACAGGGATGAAATTGTAATGTGTCATTACTTGCAGGAAAAGTTACGGTGATTTTTCAAACCTCGTAAGGTCTTGGGGGCGCCCATGTAAATATTCCCAATTCAAAAGACCCATATAAAGGAATTATGCTGCCACTTACCACTCCTATAAGATCGCCAACAACTCTAGGAGCAATTCCAAGGCCTGTGCAGATTCCTCCAGCGGACGGACTAGAGGAAGTTACAAAGGGGTAAGTTCCAAAGTCAATATCTAACATGGTTGCCTGACCACCTTCAACCAAAATCTTCTTTTTATGAGATATCGCATCATTCATATAGTATACTGTATCTGTAATAAAGGGTTCCAACCTCGAAGCAAATCTCTTGTATTTTTCAACTTCTTCCCTGAGCATGTCAGGGCCATAGTTAAAACCTTGGAATCTCGACGCCAAATCAGATAATAAAACATCAAGCTTCTGAGGAAATGTATCCATATGCCTCAAATCACCTACTCTTATGCCATTGCGAATAACTTTGCTCGAATAGCAAGGTCCAATGCCTCTTCTTGTAGTTCCAATGAATGACTTTGCTAGCTCAGCCTCTCTAAGCCCATCTACAGTTTGATGGAAATCGAATAATAAATGAGCACGATCGGAAACTAAGATCCTTCCTTCACAAGAGACTCCATTGGATTCAAGACCATCAACTTCTTTAAAGAATCCTGGAAGGTGTATTACGACTCCGTTACCAATTACACAGATAGTGTCCTCATTAAGAATTCCTGAGGGGACGAGGTGAAGTGCAAACTTCTTGCCTTCTGCGTTGTAAATAGTGTGTCCAGCATTAGCTCCACCCTGATATTAAATGATATTGAAGATTTTAGAGTAAGCAAGCCTTTTTAGATATTCTGGGAGAATAATTAAAGTCAACAAAATTATTGTATGAAGGTTTCAATCGTTTTCAGCCCGAATCTAAAAAAGCTATATAACATTTGAAAACAATTAATTATGCCTTGGAACCAAATTATTGTAGGAAAGAGGATAGAATGAAAGAGAAATATTTCAGATACAACATTTGAAAACAATTAATTATGCCTTGGAACCAAATGATACACAGTGACTAGTTTCCAAGATGAGATCAATTAAAAGGCTATATAACATCTTTCATGGCCGAATCTACGATAATATATTTGAGCACAATCACCCTCTCGAATAGTGTAATGTTTGTTCTACAGATAAAAGGTGACAACAAATTCGCAAAATACAAGTTTTGACATATTTCTTGAATAGGAATTAGGAACCCTCTTTTCTCTTGAAGTTTAGGTGAAACTCTAAACTGAAGTGTGAAAGCATAGCTTGTTTTCGCGCATGCTTCAAAATATAGGCACAAATCAAGAATCATGGCCATTCCAGCTTAAATTTCTATAGTCATGAATTTATACCTGAGTGGATTTGTTACTCAGACTATCCTATTGAACAGAAGGAATCTACATAATACCGGGAAGAAAAACTGCAACAAACAAGTTCTTAAATTTCACGACGTACTACTAACAAAAAAAAAAACTCAATTTAACCACATTCATTCAAAAGCAGAAAGCAACAACAAAATGCTTCAAAAAAATACCTGACAACGCGCAACGATATCAAACTCCTTAGCGAGAATATCCACGAGCTTTCCTTTTCCTTCGTCTCCCCACTGACACCCAAGCACGCCGGAGACTTGGCTTAGCGAATTGAGCCGACTCAACGCCGTTTCCGACTGTCCACCTCCTTGTTCTACCACGGCAGCACTCTTCGCCGCGGTGGAGCAAATAATTGTCTTATGGAGCTTCTTGTTTGGGAGTGAAAGGTGAATCTGGAGATTGGTAACGGCAAGCTTTCCTTTGTAGCTGCCATTCCAGATGGATGACGTGGAGGAGATTGAGGTGGATGAGTAGAGGCTCATGGCGGCGACGGCGGCGGCGGTAGGTGGGTGGGTGGGTGGTTGATTGAGGGTTTAAGAAGAGTATAAATGATTAGGAGTACTGAATGGGAAGGATTAAAGTGTTGTGAAATGGACCAACATTTTTCATTTCTTTTTTGTTATCTTGATTTTATTTTCTTTTTATATAACATGATAATACTTTTTTCTGCATTTTCTTTTATTTATTTTTCATGTTTTTTTTTAAAAATTCAACTATTTTTTATATTTATTTCCTTTGATTAAATAATTTATTATATTTAAATTGATTAATTATCAAAGTTCAATAAAATCTTTTGATTCTATAAATTATAAATAAATAAATTGCGCAGTAATAGATATAGAACTTTTTATGATTATAATAATTAGTATTTTGTGCAGAGACACATGTTACAACTAGTTAACTATATATATATATATATGGACTCATGAAGCTATTTCATATTTCATATTATTCCAATGTACATTTCATTCCCAAATACAGTTTTCATCTTCCCTTACTAACTAAGAGTTATTTTTCCTATAAATAATGTAAAAAAAAGGAAATAAGTAGTGAAAAATGCAAATCAAAATACATGGTAAAATAAAAATAAAAAATTCTTATATTTCTATATATTCTGTAAAATTTCAGATGTAAACCCCGATTCTCGATCGAAATCTCTCCACTTGAATGTATACTATCTATTAGCTATGGTCTTATCAAGCATTCTTTTGGCAATCCAAACTCATTCTTCTTCGTGGGAGAAAAACTTCGTCTCCAGGGGTCGTTATGCAATTTGTAATGTAAAACCTGCTCAAAAACATCATTAAAAACTTCATAAACATATCGAAATTTGAGGGTGTCTTAGTAATTTGCAAAACTTTCAAGGGCTCTCGTGGTAATTACCCAATAAGTAAAAGATAGAATGCAATTATCCCTTTATTATCTCAGTGACTATTTTCAAGTGTATGTATATATACCTGCACGAGTGTGGCAAAGACGTCATCTTCTTTGAGTTGAGAGAATTTTACAGCCCAATCATCAACGATCCCGACTGTAGTGTTTTGCCTCTCAGCTTCTAACATGATAGAATCGCGATACAGAAATCTCTGCCATATCTTCTTCACATTCCCCAGTTTGAGTTCTATTTCAGTCTCGTTTATGCCCTGGTATCGATAAAACTTGGGCATCAGTCGAATTTTGTGTATCTATAGCAGAATAATATAACATTACAGATATCGTTTTGAACATTATTAAGCAGTAAAACGCGTACTCTCAGAATATTTATCAAATTTGGAATTTCATCCTCGCGAATCCGAACAGCAAAGCTCTCGTAGTTGAGAACATTCTCATACGGAAGGTAGATTCCGTCCTGAAAATGTGAACAATAGAATTTTGGGGGCGTTAAGAAACTGAATATGAATGAAATTGCAGTCCATGGAACAACATTAATTTCAAAAATGTAGTCATTCTCGAGTGGTTTATACAGCACAAAACCTATATCCAAAACAAATCCACTAGCCCCACAAGTAGGGTTGTAATGGGCGGGAAATACTCATACCCAAACCGAACTCACGAAATACCCACCTAAAAATATCTTACCCAAACCCGATCGCATACCCGATGGGTCAAGAAAAGTTAGACCCAATGGGCCGGGTATGTGTCGGGCAAATGCTCACGCGTAAACTTTGGATATTGTTCGGGTATAGACATGCGGGTATTATTTTCAAAGGGTAAAATTCGGGTAAAATACCCACAGGTGAAAGTTGGACCCGGACCCGAACTACCTAGTGCCATCGGGTCCGGCCGGGTAAATTTTCTATTGAACGGGTCTGGGTCTGGGCAATACCCGCCCATTCTACAATATGCTTTTGCGAGAGTGTAGTGAAGGACATAGTCTGAATTCTCAGTTTTGGTATATCGTTGGGGACGAGAGAACTATCTCTACAAATAACACAATAATTTTCTCGATTTCAGTAAAAGTTTTTTTACAGAAATATAATACCTGAATTACTACAGGGATGCACCCTTGTAGGATACTATCTTCCATACGCCCACTCCAGCCATCTCCAGGCATAACCCCACAAAAGATCGAGTTCGCTATTTCTTCGTAATAATCATCTGCACGAAGTGGAGTTACAACTACATCTTCTGCATGTTGTTTCCCAAGCTTTCCATTCTTATTAGGACTCGATCCAAACTCCTCCGCCACTTTCTGCCTTATGCCCATGCTATACCTGTATATATCACCATACGACTCAATCAAATATGGTTAATTATGCTGTATGCAATGGCTGTTTGGATAAGATATACCTGTATATATGCACACATATTACTAATATGTCATGATAAATATCAAATACATCATTATATATATTAACTAATAAATAAATAAAATATTTTTTTATCTACAGGCGGCTCAAGCTCAGATCAGTAAAAAGCTCCCTTCGAGCTCAAGTCAAGCTCTAATGGAACCAGCTCAACTCAATGCCAACCCCTTGGAGTGATGATGGAATCTATTTTACCAGATTTTATCACTATCTATAACTGAACTCAACTTACGTGGCTTCAGGCCTTCCATTCTCATAAGCCGGCCCTAAATTTCCATTAAAATAGAAAAGCGTCTTTCTTTTCTCACGAGGCCTGCATAAACAAGTAAGGAAAATTACAGTAGTTTAAGCTAACGATAATTACAAATGAAACTCGAAATATCAATGGAGTATACGAATGAAAGTGTGTGAACCTAGCCCAC
Source organism: Verbascum thapsus (assembly GCA_963669365.1). Classification (NCBI taxonomy): domain Eukaryota; kingdom Viridiplantae; phylum Streptophyta; class Magnoliopsida; order Lamiales; family Scrophulariaceae; genus Verbascum; species Verbascum thapsus. Next base: position 25,578,000 of record OY770106.1, read on the forward strand.
AGTTTGTCATTAAGAGAGCGCTCATCGGGACGTTTCCATGCTGGAAGAACAAGGTCTTTCTCTGGGTCAAAGCACGGGTGATTTCCTCTTCTATCGGGAGAAACTGTATTCCAATTATCAGCCCAATATGCTGTTGTTGAATGGTTATACTTTGAATTTGTGTTACCCCAATGGACTAACATTGTGCTGTTCCATATTTCCTTTGGAGCATAGCAAGCACCTTCATCCCATGAAAAGAACTGCCTTCAGACAGATGGACAAAATGATTAGCCTCGAGAGTAAAGGGTTGTCATAATGTGTGTGAGAAAGAGAGTTAGTCTATGTAGCTTAGTTCTTAAAATTCGTAATTCGGTGTATCAGACATGATGAGTCAAAAAATTGCAATGAAATCGCGCTTACTTACCAAATTTTGCCATACGTATTTGTGACTAATTCATAATATATTGATAACAATTAATTTTACGAGTATAATGCATTTAAAGATTTAATATTATATTATCTAGTGCGTTGACATATATGTATTTAGTGGAAAATAGAAAACAAGTTAATATAATGCATATATCTCCAATTATTTACATATTTGTGAAACAGAAATAATATCCGGGAATAAGTCATTTTTTAATGAGACATGGAAGAAACAATACTCGAAATCTTAAATTAAATGGTAACATCATACCCATATGTGATCTTTTCCTGATGATTGATTCCAATAAGGATATTGGAACATAATGTGCTCATATGCCTTCTTATAGAAATCCAGAGTGAAGGAGCTTCTCAATCCACGGTGATCCTGAGTTTTAGAGGAAACGTTAAGAGACGAAATAAAAGCATTTTTACTGTTTCTCAAGAAAAAAGCAAAAAAAAAGGTACAAAATTTCCAGGTATAGTAGCATAAGACATTGGCATGCAATTATGCACAAGAAAATGGCATATTTACCTTCATGCTTAAGTGAGGAGCATCATCAGCACGAGTTATAATACATGAATCAAGCACAGGGACAAAGAAATAATCTGCTTCATCACCGTTCAGTGTCCTGTGAGGGCTGGCTAATAAACTTTCATAGATTGCCATCTGTTGGGATAAAAAAAAATTGAAGTGGATTATATGATCGTAAGAAAAGAAACTTATAGGTTGCGATTGGATTGAAGAATTTGGAGCTAAGAATTCTAGATAAGTATAAAGGGTTTATTATTATGGAATTCGAAATCATGGGCTCCAAAATACACCCAACCAAACACAGCCCAACCTACGGTTTGGTCCTTTGAATAGTACTTCAATGCTTTAGTTTTTTGGAGATTTCATTTTTTGTTTCTTTTTTCTCACCAAAATTTTGAGATAAAATTTGACACAAATGTTCTCAATATGGATATTATTACCTGTGCACCATACAGTTGTTCAGTCCATAATGTAGCATTTCTGTGATCATATATTCTGTTTACGCACTGGAACTTAAAATGTCGTCCCTAGATTGACAAGAAAGTAAACAAGAACATAATTTTTTAGCACAACTATAAAAAGGCAAAAGCAGGATTTTTTTTTTCCCATTATTATTTTACCTCGAGGAGAAGACTATTAAATTCTGGGGGCAAATCATAAACATATATAAGAGGTCGTTTTTTATGAACTATAGCATTCAGATCGACAAGATTTCCTCTGAGTTGTGCATTATCTGGAACATTGATGTGCGCTGGTCGAAGCCACATGGGCCATCCCCCAATGGATGATAGAACAGAAGGAATACTACAATCTACTCCATACCAGCCGTTTTCACACTGCAAGCACATCATTCGAGCATATGAAGTTTGAAATCCCCAATTGTTTAAAAGGATATTATCTCTACATGCATAATTGAAAATGCATTTACACACATATTTGCATTATAATAAATAGAATATACCACATGTTTCATGCACTTGAATTTTATGGAATTTGCAATTGTAATTAGAATTCGTGATATGTAAAAAAAATACAATTAGTCTGGATAATATCATCTGAAAATTGGGTGCTTCCGTGCTTCACTTTTAAACTTACAAGTATAGAAACATAAGCAAAGTGGAATATTAAATTTCTTGAGAATTCTTCTGAGAAAATGAAACTCCAGAGATCATTAAGAAGTTTTTTTTTTTTCCTATATTAAGAGATTATTATCTTTCTTTCCCATGTATTGGAAATTGGCAAGTCAAAGCTAGCTTATAATGAATTGATATATGTAAATCAAGAAGATTTGACAACTAAGAGATCGACACATGGGGAGAAAATATGATGACAGATAATACCTGACAAAAACCACCACGACAATATCCATGGCCAGAGCATTGATTAATACAAACAGTTTGAACAGGAAACTCACAAAACCGACCCCAAAGCCCATCATACTTGCAATCACATTCTTCTTTAAAGTGGGCGTTGGAAGCATAGGCTTCGGTAGGGTCCACATTACACCATCCGGGTTCACTAACGTTCGTAGTGAAAACATTCAGATCAGCCGTTGCCCAATCAGTCATACGTGGACCATCAGGTTCAGACGGAGAGCTAAAATAATGGCGATAGAGTTATGAGTCATAACAGTATAGTGGAATTAAGAGTACTAGCAAATTCATATTAAGCGATAATTACATGCATGCCCCTCACTTATTGTGTAATTATCTAAACGCATCTAAGTTTTTGCAAAACCAAGACGTTCCCTATCATATCCTCACAAATTCAAACAGTAGGGGGTGAATGTAGTATGTTTTTACTGACAGCGGATGTTATGGTAATTTCACAAATGTTGAGGTGTTTTATTATTTTCGTAATAATGATCTCATGTGGGGCGTATGTAATTTATCTTAATATTGATGCTCAGATTGGACCTTGGATTGTTCAAGAAAAGGAAAATGAGATTTATCAGAAAATAAAACAGAAATTCCAGTCATTTGAAGCAACTCGTAGTTTTTCGTAGTTTTTCTTTATGAAAATCCAAGAACCAAACATAGTCTATCAATCTACACGAGCTTACTTTATTTTAAATCCACATGCCTCGGCAACAGGACGATTTGGGTATTTTGTACCTTCTCCACAGAAGCACATGGCTCGGGTTGTATCACAATGAGCAGGACAAATAGACACAACCCAACGCCCATATGGTTCCTTTTCAGATCCTTCATGGTTGCAGTTTAATTGAATTCTATCAGAACATCCTTCTCCTGTATCAAAACATAAGCATTAGCAGATGCAGTGTATGAACATATACTATGAATATACTTTAAGAAGCTATGAGATCCAGTTCAAGCTAATTGAACATTTCTTATGATTAAGATAACAATAACCGGAATTATTCATAAAATAGACAAACATAAACAAGGATAAAAGACTCACCGCTAAATCCATGAAAACAGTGGCATTGACCCAAATCATGATTGCAAATACCTTGGCCACTACATTTGCTTTTGCAGCTCTTACCACCAATTTTCTGGTATCAATATATACACTGTAAGCATATAAATCTCCCAAAAGTGCAATTTAATAATAATCATCCAAATATTTAAAATCATGTTGAATCAACAGGATAAACACAAGTAAATGAAGTCACTGCAGATACAAATATTTCTTCAAAGTATGATTCATACATCTAACAGTTTCAATCTACAGACCAAAGATTTTTTAAGTCATGTTTGATTGTCAAAAAATTTAGTACCTCAACAATTTCAACGGCCATGACGTTTGTATCACAGCCAGATAACCATTGGCCAATCTCAGCCTTCCATGGAGCACCACGGTAAGTCACAGCATTATGCAAGTCAGATGGATATCGAACATTTAGTTCAACTATTGGCTGAGATTTTTCTTTAGAATAATCTTTGCTTTCATCTGATTTGATTCTTGGAATATACTTTTGACTCCCATCAATGGATCCATTTTCAGGAAGACATGAACTCTGGGCTTGCCTAAGGCTTAAGTAGTCGAAAGTAGGAATGACGGGATATAGAAATAGATGAACAACTGAAACTAATGTCAAAATCGATGCAATAGCTGCAGCTAGGGACCATGAGCACTTCCATTTCTGGAGAGAGAACATGATCCCGCAAAATCTTCTCCCCGGTTTATTCAAAACCGAATTTCAGAAAACAATATTCTCTTCTTAACTCAAATAGAGAACGCCAACAAGTCAAATTTCACCACTTCCTTGCAAAGATCACAGACCTAATAAGTACAACATGGTTATGAAGATGATAATTTAAAAAGGTTAAAGAAAGTGATAAAATGTTTTCATTGAAATAATAAATGCAGAAAGATCAGCAGGAAATATTCAATACTCCATTTCTTTAACTCAATCATAAATGCAATTTACTATAAAGCCAGCAGGAAAAAAATAATCAAATCCTATGTTGACAACTCAGATAAAGTCTTCATAAGAATAATTCATAAGAATAATGTAGTAATTAATCCCTAGATACCAGATGAATAGGTATTATGAACATCCAATTTTCTCATATAACATTTAGAAGGAAAAAGATGAACCTATATACAAAGTCAACATGGAAAAGATGAAGGAAACTAAAAAAATCTTAAATAATTCAGCTATAATTGTTCCTGAAAATGACTGAAAACGCATTGCAATGTAATTAATCAAGTCCAAAGTCAAAATATGAAGGGCTTACCATCAACAAATACATCAATTCAAAATTGTCAACTCAACCAAAAACAATGGAAACAATGAATTGATCACACTATGATTCGAAGTAACAACAATTTAAGGGATGAAGAATCTAAAACAAGATTTTAGTCACCAAATACACATACAAAAGACATAAATAAAGAGCAAATTCAAAATTCTCACATATAAACCCTTCTGTATAATTCATGCTAGATATAGAGATAACGAGATATTACCAGCTAATTGTGAAGCTAATTCTCAGTTTCCAGCTAAACCCAGATGGCAAATTTACCAATAATCATACGTATATATATATACTGTGTAATTTCACTGTGTGTTGGTGCGTGTTTTATAGAAGCAGCCAAGGTTTTGGCTGGAAAGTTTGAACAGGGCAATCTATTATTGGCTTGTGAAGAAATTGACTATTGTGAAGATATATTTATGGTAATTAATTATGGAATTAAATGACATGAAATTGATAAAATGGCTTTAAAAAAGTCTCTTTGCTAAGTGTAGTAAATTTTCTTTACTTGTAAATTTAATTGGAAAAGGGAATGCCTATTTGTCTTCTCTACTGTAAGCCTGTCAGCTATGGGCAACCTAGGCTGGTTTACCTCTCTTGTGTGGTTTGCAGGCTATTACACAAGAGCGGGGTTTACCCAGTGCGCACCTAACGGTAGCGGTTGCGGGTTCCCTTGTCATCAAAAAAAAAAAAATAGAAAATGAAAAGAGATCTGGATTAAAAGATAAATAAATGAGCCAATAATTATTAAAATTATTTGCTTGTATTATGAAATTTCTTGTCGTTTGAGCTGTGTATATATCAATAAATTTACTTGATAATTGATTTTAGAATGATTATTACAGGTTCCTTTGGCTCGATTTTGCTTATCAAAAAGTTTAAAACTCAACTCGAAATTGACTCATCAGGATAATCTGAAAAAAAAAATGTGCAAAGATATAAAACTACATAAAGTCAATTCGTATTTTATTCAATTAAAATTTATTTGATTTCGACTCGATTAATAATTAACTAAACTTAAATACAAATTTTAAAACTCAATAAGAATATAAACAAACTTGAATTGGATTCAACTTTATTCATTTACATACCATATTAATATGAAAAGAAAAGGAATACCCATACTAAAATATATACAATTTAAATAGTAAGTCAATTCTAGAATTATTTTCCACCGTAAACATTGTTTAGATCTGTGATTATGACAATCTGTATATATTTATATATATAACATAACAGATCTGGCCCATGAAATTATATATTTTTTAAACATGATTTGGTCAGAAATATTCCAGCTGAAAATGTTGTCATGCATTTAATTAATCTCCCAAATTGCATTTAATTTAGCAACTTTTTCCACTTGTTTTAATGCATCTAAGTCAAAAATTGTGTTTTAAGTCTAAAAAGTTTGGCCAATAATCTCTTATTTTGCCAACTTACAAATAGTGGCAACCTAAGAAAAGCTAAAAATGGTGTTGATAAAATTAAATTAGAAGTACATTTAATGTACTTGTTGAGGGCTTATATAATGTAGCAAGCAATTATACTTGTCTCGTAATTGATCGTTTTTCTTATATATATTTGTTCATTTTCTTCAGGGTGTCTAGAAAATATATTATTGATGGCGTCAATAATAATTTTTCGAGCGAAAAGGTGCGATTGTAAAATTTTTATTTGGTAGAAGGGTGCATTTGTTATGAATTAAAAAATAAATGTGTTGAATTGTAATTACAATAATTTGAAGGCAATTAGTGTAATTTATCTCTATAAATAGTTGACATGCACAAGGCCAAAATAGTAAATCAGCATAATATATTTATTATGATATCAACAAATTTTATTAGTTTTTTTTTATGGAGTGAGACGATTGTAGAGTTTTATTATAAGTGGTGTTTGTTTATGTATCGAGATTAAGTGGGGGTGAACTGTAATTTCACTAAATAAGGAGGATAATTAATGTTATTATCCATTAAATCTTATATTATTTTTATCTCGTATTTCATATTATATACACACTTTTTGTATATCTTAATTAATAAACAATTATTTACCTTATGATCATTTTTGTTGTTGCTAAACTACCATGACAATCACAGATATGTTATACATAATTGTTGGTCTCATCAAATTAATAATCATTAAATAAACAATAGTTTCTTAGTTGTTGAAGTTGTTGAATGCTTTCCATATTTTGATCACCTTTTAATACCTTAGGTACGAAATGTCCCTCTATAAGCTATTTAAAAAAAAAATTAATTCGAATTCAAATTTAATTGTAAGTCGTAGTTTATTAAATGTTATAAATAAATTCAGATATGTATCATATTTGAAATTAAATGTTCTATCATATATATAAATAATAAAATAATAAAATTATAATTAGTGTGATTATAGAGTCAGATGTAAATGGATTACTCTAAAAAGAAGATATCGATTGCATATTCAACATTGATTATATATAAATGAACAGTCCTAGTGCAATATACATCTAATTGAATAATATTGTACGATATGACTATAGAGTCATATGTGATTCTTCACCAGATTATGTAATTATCTCATCTAATACATTTTATTTGATTTCGAAATTCCTTATTTTGTCCAAACAACAATTTAAAAATTAAATTAAATTTTCTGGTATTACGTAAATAAGTAAAGTTCCAACCAAATAGTCATGGTCTTGGTATAAGAACTACTAGAAGACTAATTAGCATGATGGTGAAACTACCAAAGACTAAACAACAAAGAAATGCATCAATTTGGTTGAGATTTAAATTACAATTATAAAAGAGGAATATATTTAATCAACATCGTGATTTTATATTTTAATTTTATGTATAATATCGTATTTTATAATATTTTTAGATATTAATTTATATATTTCATGTTAAGTTTATAGCGTTGAAAATATTTTACTCGCTTCACTTGCATTTATTAGGCGAAATGCATGGAATCCAAGTTTGTAAAATTGGTTTTAATTTATAATTGAATATTTTATAATTAGTGAATTTATAAAAAATTCAATTCTATTCACTTATTAGCTCAATCATTTCATATTCAAATACTGATAAATTTCAAGTATTCTGTTACATTAGTATCGTTAAAATTATTTTAACGGTAAAGTCATTTTAGTTATCCATTTTAATTTAACGAGTTCGATTTTTTCGAAAACGTAAAATTAGCCACACTATTTAAGTGTAATACGCATTTGAAGTTTGATTGATTCGACTCGACTCGACTCGGCTCATTTACTGAGTTGTCTTTCACAAGCTATTGTGACTTGTACAGTACAACCCTAGTGCATATAATTTCCCCTCTTTACCACATCTCTCTTCAATTTCACCATTATCATCATCTTTTCTCTCTCTATAAAATCTCTTCGTCTGCAAAAACAATAAATAAATAATTAATGCTGCGCAGAGCATAATATATAGCTGCTGCTACACTGCTATGTTTTCAGCACAAGCATAGCAATTATTTTTAGACATATATTACCACCGTTTCCACATGGAATTGAAATCTTGATATTGTTTACAGCACATTTTCCCAGATTTTTATCCTATATTTATTGGCCCCTTTGCTCTTTTGAAGCAATCTCGACCCGAATCCTATTTTTTTTCGATTTGTATTTGCGTATAGATACGTGTATGGCGATTGCACCGGCGATTGTTATTGTGCCTGTGGGCGTTCTGTTTTTTATGTCTGGCCTCGTCGTTAATTTAATTCAGGTTATTTGATTTTTGCTTGTAGATTTTGATTTGTTTGATTTGTACGAGTTAACTGCGAGCTGGGTTTGCTTGAATGATTTGTGTGATTTTGTACTTTAGGTTCTTTGGCTTTTTCATCGCTTAGCTACTTGTTTTGTGCTTTTTTAGCTTCTGTTATTTGAGATGAATGGTATTTTTAAAAATCGAAGAACGTTGAATGGAGTTTTCTAACTTTTTATTGGAAATTTTCAGGCGATTTGTTTTGTGCTAATAAGGCCTATATCGAAGAACACGTACCGGAGGATAAACAGGGAGGTGGCGGAGCTGTTGTGGCTGGAGCTCGTGTGGCTCATTGATTGGTGGGCTGGGGTTAAGGTGACAATTGTTGAAGTATTTAGATAGACACTGTTTTTGTAATATCTGTGGTTCTTCAGACACATTATAGCGATTATAAGATGTTAGGGTGATTCTTTAGATAGTTTTCTGTCAGTGAATTGCTTATGGATCCTGCTGGAGTATGTGAATTTTGAGTCCTGAGCCTTAGAACAATTTGAAGCTGCATAAATATGTCGTTTTATATATGGATGATAGTCACCTTATGGGTGTCAGCTTGACTTAGAACTTGTCAAGTGATGAATTGAACTAAATGAAGCACTTGATGTGTAAAACCCATCACTCATTGCTTTTAAAGTAAACTTAATTGGTTTATATGCTTCAGTTAGATGCCAGTTATCCATGTACGCATATGTTCTAGAACCAGAGCTCCCCGTGTGCAACCAGTTATGGTGGTTGCTAATCTATAATGATATAGAATGTATTATACTGAAGTGCCTGGATTTCAGATCTTTCCAAATAGAGAAGCCTTTACTTTCTGCTCTTTTTGGATTCTGCATGTTGAGTGGCATGTTGTTAAGCTTGTTCAGATATGCAGATGAGACTTTGCTTGTGGTATTTACCTGTTCCCTTAGGCTGAAAACTTTTGTGGTTGTAGATGACTTTTTTGTTTCCTTTATATTTTCATTCATCATACACTACAGTCCTCGGAGCCTAATTGCTTTCTATATCTGATATGTTGTTGTGCTTGGACTAGCATTATGCAGTTAAACATGTTGTAATATATGAGTTTGTTACTAGTGGAAGAGCTGAAGAACAAATGTCATATTTTTCCTTTTTATCATTTTCATCTGATAATCTTTCTCATAGTGGACCGGTGATTTGGTTGCAGATCGAATTGTACACTGATCCTGAAACCTTAAATTTGATGGGTAAGGCTATACAGTTTGTTTATAGGGTTTGATCTGTTGATTTTATCCCTGAAACTGTTGATTTATCTATATTTGGTCATGCCGGTAACTTTTGCAGGTAAAGAGCATGCGCTTGTTATATGTAATCACAGAAGTGACATTGATTGGCTTGTTGGATGGGTTTTGGCTCAGGTTTGTCTGTTTGCTGCTTCTCTGAATTTTTTGTAACTCTTATTCGTTGCCATGCCATCTTCCGATCCTGCTTTACCCAACACCAAAAATATATTTGTATGTTATTGTTGCTAAGAAAACTTGTTCTAATTGATTTTTTATCGTCTAACAACAGCGATCGGGTTGCCTTGGTAGCTCCTTAGCTGTCATGAAGAAATCATCGAAGTTCCTTCCTGTAAGTAACTGAAGTTAATCTTCTTGTCATTCTGTTTTAATTGTTCCCATGTTCCCCTGTAGTTCTCCAAAAGACACTTGAGTCTTTTTTTTTTTTTGTTTTAATCAAGTGAATTCTTGTACAGTGAACACATTGTTTCCTTCGTATGCTAATAGGAAAATGCAATACGATATACACCATGCTCATTGTTGTTAATTTATCCAGGTGATTGGATGGTCCATGTGGTTTTCTGAGTATCTCTTTCTTGAAAGAAGCTGGGCAAAGGATGAAAATACCTTGAAGGTATTCCCAAGTTATAACTTGTTTTAAAACATCAGTTGCTATTATCAATCTTCATCTATATTTCTTTTACTTTCTATAAAATCTTGTAAATTACAATATATTGAACAAGTGAGGTTTCAACTTTTTGATATTTATTACAGTCAGGACTTCAACGGCTAAGAGATTTCCCGAGGCCATTTTGGCTAGCCCTTTTTGTCGAGGGCACTCGCTTCACGCAGGCAAAATTATTAGCTGCTCAAGAATACGCATCCTCAGCTGGCCTACCTATTCCAAAAAACGTGTTGATTCCTCGTACTAAGGTTCCATTTTGACCCTCTTCTAAGATGGGTTGCTTTCTACAATGTCAATAGTATTCTGATTTTTAATATCTCGTTTGTTGATGTTTTATTTTGCTCACATGAAAATATGATTTAGTTTAGTATTTTCTTTACTTTTAAGAAGAAGTAACACAGCCTTTGTAATTACGCCCCTGCATACCGTTATGGTTGGATGAATGGAGTCATTTTCCATGTTTTTTGCTGTATTTCTGCAATCCAGATTGTAAACTATTTCAATATAGTCAGCAGTGTTGACATTTTCGTGTCAATTGAAATTCAGGGTTTTGTTACCGCAGTAAGTCATATGCGCTCATTTGTTCCGGCCATTTATGATGTAACTGTTGCTATTCCCAAAACTTCCCCTGCACCAACCATGCTAAGGCTCTTTAAAGGGCAATCTTCTGTGGTAAGTATGCAAAACCTTATTAATCATAACATGATGTTTAATTTCTGTAATTGTGTCAACTATATGAACAGTCTGACTATTGTACATACCAAAAACAGTGTTGCATGTGAATTGCAGGCATTGTGGTTTGATCTTCCATAAAAGATCAAACAGTTTAGTTTTTTTTTTTTTTTTTTTTCATTTTCAGTTATTCAATGCAAATTATTTGATATTGTTTAGGTGCATGTCCACGTCAAGCGACACTTAATGAAGGATCTACCAGAAACGGATGATGCGGTTGCTCAATGGTGCAAGGATGCCTTTGTAGCCAAGGTGCGCCATAGTTGATTTACCTTTTCTCATGAAAATTTTGGCTCTTACAAGAAAAAACCCGGCCCATAAGCGTGGTAGTACCTAAGTGGCTAAGCGAGCTGTTGAATTACAAATTTTATGACATCAGCATTTCTCACTTTATGGCACAATCACTCTCATCCAAGTGCTAATAACACCACTTGAGTCTGATCCAAATGGGTAGCATGAAATTTCCCATAAAATCACATGAAAGCATGTAAAGTTTTTGCAACGAGGGTAAATTAACATAAAGTACCTCCTGCATGAGACCTAATCACGAAAATACCTTCAGCTTTGAGAAATTACCATAACTTTCCCTATCAGTAGAAGCATATTATAGTTTGACCCTATCGCATTACAATTTCATCTGATATAGATTACAATTTTCACCCCGGCCAGGGTTTGTTAGTTATTTGCAAAATAAAGCTGCTGATAAAGGAGAGGTTTGTGCATGTAATTAGGGGTGTTCACGAGTCGAGCTTGTCAAAAAATTCGAGCTCGAGCTCGACGAGCTGCAGAAATGTGAGCTCGAGCTCGAGCCAGACTCGAGCCGAGCTCGAGCTCAAAAAAAAAAAAATTTTAAAAAAATATTTTAAATTTTTTTTATAAAAAGATATTTTTTTATAATTTTTTTTATAAAAATATTTAATTAATTTTATATTTATTCACATATTATTAAATATAGTTATAATTAAAGTCAAAAATATTATTATTTATAAATATATTATTATAATATATCATTTTATATAAAAAATTTAATAAATATTTATTTTTTATATATATATTAATTAAAAATTATTTTTTTATTCAGGCTCGCGAGCCGGCTCGCGAGCTCGCGAACAGGCATATTTAGGCTCGAGCTCGAGCTCGAATTTTTTCGAGCTCGAGTCGAGCTATTTTCGAGCCGGCTCGCCGAGCTCGCGAGCCGGCTCGAGAACACCCCTACATGTAATTATGTATATCTCACGTATTCCATCGACCAGGATAAGTTATTGGACAAGCATGTATCCGAGGATTCATTTGGCGATCAAAAACAAGAAACTGGTCGCCCCGTCAAATCCCTTTTGGTAAATTACTCCAAAAATCTCTTTTTTTTCTTCGAATTAAATCAATATTTGATACCTATAATCGAACAATCATGAATAATCCATTTTCGCAATAACAGGTTGTCAGTTCTTGGGCAATCTTGCTCGTATTAGGCTCGTTGAAAATTATCCAGTGTTACTCTCTTCTGTCCTCATGGAAGGGTATCACATTTTCAGCTGTCGCTTTAGCAATCGTCACGATTCTTATGCAAATCCTTATTCAGTTCTCACAGTCAGAAAGATCGAGGCCTGCCAAGGTGGCACCATCAAAATCCCGAGACGGGGCCCCACCTGCTAGCTAATAGAGAAGATAAACAGCAGTAAGTTGCATTTGCATTGTATTTCTTGGAGAGTATAGGTTATTGGCCTTGTTATCAGTGTCTGTTATTTTTTAGCCATATATGCATTATTGCAGTTCTGTTTATTTATATTGTGATTTTGCACTGTAAACGTGGTTGCGCTTTTTGTTTCTCTTTTTCCGTTTTTGTGGTGGTGAAAAAAAAAATGGACTTTATTTATGGAAGTTAGGTTTATGCCTTCGGATGAAAGAATATTTGTAAATGATGTACTTATTTTTTAAATAATTATGTTGTTAAAAATTAGAAAGCTTAAATTTAGCAGTGAGAAAATATTTAGTAGTAATTTGAACTTGATTAGAATTCTTCATCAATTATTACTATTATTATTATTATATGTATATATATGCTATCATCCAAATCACCACACTAATTAGAATTCTATTTGGGTAATGGCTAGGATTCCTTAGTCGAATGAGATTATTATTATTATTATTATTATTATTATTATTATTATTATTATTATTATTATTATTATTATTATTATTATTATTATATAATGATTAAAGAAATCACACGCACTACTCTTTTTCTCTACAATTGAATTCAAGTTAACAAAAATCATTTACTAGCGTTCATGGCAAATAACAATAGTATTAGAGATCAATCGCACAAAAACAAAAACATGAAGATGAACATAGATATCCCAAAGTTTAAAATCACAAAACCAAGATCCATCATCAATCCGAACAAAGGTATTTATATTGACACAAAACCAATTTTGAGAAAACCAAGAACTAAAAAACCCCATGGAGATTTGCAATTTATTCTCAAAAGTACAAAAATCCCTCATGAAGTTGCATCAAGAAACTTGGGTGTGATTCAAGATTCATCGAGTTCGATCAAGAAACGAACACGAGACGCGGTGAATCTTGTGATTCAAAATTCGCCGAGTTCGATCAAGAAACGAGCACGAGATGCGGTGAATCTTGCGGTGAATCTTGTGATTCAGGAATCTTCGAGTTCGATCAGGAAATCAAAACGAGACGCGGTGAATCTTGTGATTCAAGAATCTTCGAGTTCGATCAAAAAACGAACACGAGACGAGGTGGGTCGTGTGATTCAAGATTCTTCGAGTTCGATCAGGAAACCAAAACGAGACGCGGTGAATCTTGTGATTCAAGAATCTTCGAGTTCGATCAAGAAACGAACACGAGACGAGGTGGGTCGTGTGATTCAAGATTCTTCGAGTTCGATCAAGAAACCAAAACGAGACGTGGTGAATCTTGCGATTCAAGAATCTTCGAGTTCGATCAAGAAACGAACACGAGACGAGGTGGGTCGTGTGATTCAAGATTCTTCGAGTTCGATCAGGAAATCAAAACGAGACGCGGTGAATCCTGTGATTCAAGATTCTTCGAGTTCGATCAAAAAACAAACACGAGACGAGGTGGGTCGTGTGATTCAAGATTCTTCGAGTTCGATCAAGAAACCAAAACGAGACACAGTGAATTTTGTGATTCAAGATTCGTCGAGTTCGATCAAGAAACGAACACGAGACGTAGAAAGATCCGAAGAGGAATGGTACTCTATGCCGTTATCGGAGTATGTCATCGACGGACCTATCCCAAATCTGGTAGATCTTTTTGTACAAACAACGGTCGAGAAATCATCGCAGGATATTGACATGTTATCTATCGATGGATTGTCTTTAGATAATATTTTTGACGACATCCCATGTTAGAACATGAAGTTTGTTTGTAAGAGAAATATAGTGAATATCCTGGCTTGGCAGTGCCCCCAGATGTAGTCAAATTTTTTGACGAACTGGGTCAACAATTCGTGTTTTTCTTTCGAGTTATTTTCATTATTGACATCATATTCCTATAAAATTGTATTTTCAAAAATATTTTGGACAAATGAAAAACATTTCCAAATTGTTTGTATATAATGTAGTTCAATTTCTTTTAAGATCATTCATATTGCAATTTATGAGCCTAGTTTATGTGTTTCAAAAGTTCATAATATCTTTACTTTGTAACTTGTTATATGAATAATCTAAAATAATCTACTTTTTCGAAATATTATTTTAATATAATTTGTAAGCTCTAGCTCAAACCAACTCATATAAAAACAATAAAAATTATCACGATAATAGTTGAATTTATTCACACTCGAGCTTAACTCACTACAAATAAAATTGACTAAAATGATACTAGAATTGACAACATTGTATCACTTAATTATTTTATATTATTATTTATCATCTTATGATAATTCATTCACTGATTTAACTCATTGTATATAATCATTGGAATATAATTTGATCTTAAAATGAAAAAATATCTTGATGTCAACATAATTTATAATACTACCATGATCACTATATTCACTATCATTCTTCATTAAGATTAATAAAATTATTTTCCTTCCTATTATCATTTTATCGAAATTATATATAATTTTAAATACGTATATCGTGGAGTATAAAATACATTTCGAATTCGAGGGGCACTCGTCTGCCCTAATTTATGCGAAAATTCGAAATTCAACAGCTAGATTTTCCCCCTCTCGTGTTTATTTGCATACTCGATCTGCATTTTGCTGAGAGATTTATTTATACATAGAGTGTTGAAATTTCGAATTGGTTTTGAGAAAGCATACGATAATGAGTCGGAGTTTGGGTATTCCGGTGAAGCTTCTGCACGAGGCGTCGGGGCACATCGTGACGGTGGAGCTGAAAAGCGGCGAGCTCTATCGCGGTAGCATGATTGAGTGCGAGGATAATTGGAATTGCCAACTCGAAAACATCACTTACACTGCTAAGGTATTTTCTGTTTTTTGAATCGTTGAATGTTATCCATAGTGCTGTAATTTTTGCTGTTCTGTTTCCTTGTGTTTTTTTTTCATTATAATTGTGGTTGTGTGTTGTGTGTTGTGCTTGTTAAATGCACTACAGTAACTGAGTCTAGCATGCTGTTCAAGTTTGTTCGAGTTATTATAGAGCTTTAGAATTTGTGCTTGAGTTTAGTTTGATTGTAATAGAATCTATCTCGAATGTGCTTTAATCAAGCCGAACATGAGTTCAAGTAGCTTTGCCTTCGTTCCACACATATCCTATCATTTTCATTAATAAAAATGAGTTAAAATTATGATTTTATTTTCACTGTACTTGTGAACTAATTTGGCCAAGTATCTTACAGGATGGGAAGGTCTCACAACTCGAGCATGTTTTTATTAGAGGCAGCAAAGTGAGGTGTGCACTCTTTATGTTATTGGGAATTGTTTCCTCACATCAGTTTACTTGAATTGTTATTAATGCTTTAGTTTTACCAGGTTCATGGTAATTCCTGATATGCTTAAAAACGCTCCAATGTTTAAGCGTTTGGAAGCTAGGATCAAGGTACCATTCTTTTGCGCCTTGTTTATCCTGTTTTTTGGCTTTTCTTGTTTAAGTTTTGCTGATCCATTTAATTCCCACCTTTGAAGGGCAAGGGTTCTGCACTTGGAGTTGGGCGTGGACGTGCTGTTGCCATGCGAGCTAGAGTAAGCTCTCCCACTTGTAGTTCTTTATAACATGTATATTTTGAATATCGTGTATGAAAGGTGGCTAATAAATGAGGTGATCCATGGGGGTCCAGGGATAGTCACAAGCATGTGGGTTTATCATGGGTCCATGTTGGTCCCACTGCAATCTTCTATCAGGCTTGTGATTATCTCAGGAGTTGGGACTTTGAATTATGGAACACCCTTAAAATAATCCAGTTTGATGTAAGACAATCACCACCGTCTGTGTATGTGGTGACTCTATGCGGGTTCCTCTTAGTGGTGGGCATCAATTGGAGCCAACTCGAGCTAGAGCCAACCCTATCGAGTCGAGCTTTGGTAACGATCTAGGTTGCAATAATACCTTTTCTAGGCTTGCGAGCGTTACATATATTTATATAAAGAACTATTTATTCAGTAATATATACCATATAAATTGATCTATATACTTATTGTTTGGTATCATCAATAATATATATACCAATCTGTATAAATATGTTATTTAACATATAAATTGATCTATATTCAGTAATATATACCATATAAATTGATCTATATACTTATTGTTTGGTATCATCAATAATATATATACCAATCTGTATAAATATGTTATTTAACTTTTTTAGTTCTCGAACTCAGGATCTCTTTTATTATGACTCCTTGAGTTCGAGCTCGAAAATTTTGGCTCCCCGCAGACCCATCACATGCATATTATGATTAAATACCAAGACCCAATGAACTATCCATTTTGATTATTTTGATCTTGAATGTGTTGTTGGCAGGCACAGGCTGCTGGCCGTGGAGCTGCACCTGGTCGGGGTGTTGTGCCGCCTGTTCGGAGGTGATCGATCATATTGTGTTTCCTTTTTTCCAATCAGCGCAATAGCTTATTTCTGAGATAGTTGTGAATTGACTGTTTTTCTAGCCAATGTAATTGCAACTTCTAGTAATGTTATGATTATGGTGAAATATTGAGTTTACTTGCTCTAGACTTTGTGCCTCTCCAGTAGAATGCAGTTGTTTAATTGGTCTAATAGTCATTCATGTAATTTTGAATATTCCATTTCAATTTCGATTCAATTCTTCTTGTCTCATTGATAGATGTCGATTATGTAATTTGAAATATGAGATGAAATGTGTGGAATAGAAGATCGTAGATTCATGTAAACAAGAATATTGACTATAACGTAATAATCATGTATGGGTTTCACCTTTATTGCTTTGAGAATTAAACAGAATACTTTGCAAAAGTTCATGTGATGTGAAAACTAATTAAACAATGCAAAGTTTATACTTGCCTCATTATTAGAGACATTTACAGCTAATAGCATGTTATCATGCATTTTATTTTTATACATAAATATGAAATATATATAAAATATTTTTTTAATATAGATTTAAAACCCTTAAAAATTGAAATTAATAACTATTTGGACTAAATTACTTTAAGAAGTTAAGAGTCATAAATTAATTATTTTTATCTAACTTTTTTTGCTTTGGAAATTTTAAATTAATAAATTGTGGGGTACAAGTATTTTAGAATATTCCACCTTTTCAATAACTAAACTAAAGGGAAAAATACATTATATACCTAAAAGTATTGCATATGTTATATTTAGGTCTAATACCAAAGACAAGACAATGATCTATGTCGTTAAATAGACTATTAGTTATTATTTCATTATGTTTTCTGAATCATAAAATTATAAAAATTATTTATAACGTGAATTTTTAGAACTTTGCAAACCAAAATATTAAAGATACGAGTTGAAACATAAACAAACAGTATTTTTTCCTAAAATAAAATAATCATCTATAAATCATCTATAAATAATTTTCTTTAAAGGAAAAAAAAAATTAAAAAAACATCAGTGTTCCAAATAGGGTTTTTTTAAACCCCTCGATTTTCCGCCATTAAAACACGGACAGTTTCTGCCTTTTCCTTTTCCGCCATCCCAAAAATACATATATATTCCTCTAAATTACAATCAAGTAAAATGGTGAATAACAATTAATAGCTAAATATTACATACTTGGTCCAATCCAGATCAAAGACGAGCATTAATATTATAAGCATGTGTATGTATCACAGAGGAAAAGATGCATCATCATCAATTAGGTATTAAACCAAAGCTGAGTCTTCAATAACCGGTTCATCTAGTGATCCTGATGATAAGTACATAAATCAGAGTCTTTTCTATGTGCACCCAAAAGTAGAAGAAAAAAAAGAAAAAAAAAGTATTAATTTATTCTGGGCTAAAGGATGATATTTGAGGACACAACAAATAGATATATTACTGTGCTTACCAATAAAAATTAAATTCATTGCATGGAATGTTTCTTCTTGTGGCGTTTGTGACCATCATCTTTGTCTTTTCCTTTCCTTTTCATTCCAGATTTATACACCCGCTTTGGTGCCTGAATCGAAGCAACTTCAGTTAAATCTAATTCTAATTCTTTGAGCAAAAACAATCTATTTATATCAAATTTTAAAGCTGAATTTACATTTACCTGAGCAGAGAATGTTTTGAGAGGATCTCTACTTGTTTTAAATTTTCCTCCTTTAAACCCTTTTCGACGAGTGGGGTTGGTGTGGGTATTTCCCATGGCAGCTCTAGCAAGCTTTACAATTTTACTAGCTTCTTGTGTTGTTGGGTCCAATAAGTAGTCAGGCACATCACGCAGGTGTGCAGCAGGTGTCTTCTTGCTCAGGACTTTGTCATGTTTCAATAGGTCTGTGTTCAAAGATAACAACAATCTCATAAATATCATTGATAACAATATATTACATGCCATGCCAGTGAAGTGAGATTATTATTATACCTAAGTCCTTCGGGTTATCTTGAAAATGAGCCTTCAACCTATACACCAAAATCAAAACAACATCATACATGGGGTCATATTAACTAAAACCACCAATACCAATTAAACCTTAATACTATTTTATTTAGATTACTCACTTCTCAGAATTGAGAATTTCATTTCTTAGATCCTGTGCACGTGATTCCCTCACAGCAATTTTTGTTACGCTCCTCGCAACGTCCTGTGTGAAAAACGTACTCAAGGTTATGCGCTCCTAATCAATAAGGAATAGACAATGGAAGATTTGATGAAAGATTTAGACTCACCTCAGCCCTGTACCGCAAGGACTCCACAGCATTCTTACCAAGCAAAGGGAATGGAGCAATAAATTTTGAATCTTCACTCTCATTTTCACCCACAACAGATTTGATCTCTTCGAAAATCTCCATCTCCTCAGGAGACACCTATTCCACATGGATCAGAAATCAACAAGGTTCTAGCAAATAATGGAATAAAACTCCATCCACTTTGGTTCAAGAATGTAAAATATACAATTTTCAGGTTTTTAACGTGTTCTGTTATGGATCAAGAAACTTACAAGAGAGACGGATGCACCAGTATTATACGCTCTTCCAGTACGTCCGATCCGATGCACATACCCAGCAGCAGTTTGTGGCATATCGAAGTTTACGACCTAATCAAAGTGAATATTTGTCTACTAATGATTACACTCAAAACTAAAATATATGCAACTGTATAGTTGTGTTGAATCAAAGAAAGCAATAATATAATCTAAAGAGACAACAAAGTAGCTGACACAATTAACACTGCAAACTTTCATAAGACAAAGCAGGTTGTAGAATAATAAAATCTGTTGCTGAAAAACTCATAAAACTGGTTGATAATCAAGTCATTTAAATTTCTTTGCATCAGCTCACCGTGTAAACATTTTTGAAGTCTATTCCTCTTACTACACCGAATTCTGCATCCAATTTTTGCTTTGAATGTCTTTTAGATTTCTTTTTAGGAGCATGACTTTCCTTTTCATTGTTTTCTTCTGCTGATTGACTGTTATCACTTGAGATAAGGTAATCAAAAAGACCAGCATTGAATTCCTGGATGGGGAAAAATCAAAGAGTTGAAAAGTACTGCCAAAAACATCCTTCTGTGAGGGAACAAATTAGGATGTAATATTAAAACTTAGGTTGAACTAAAATTTTTAACAAAATGACACTTTAATAAGTACCTCAAGAATGTGTAGACGAGAATTCTGAGGCAGCTCAGCATTTAAAACTGCACATTTGATTCCAAACTGCAAGATCATACCAGCAATCAACCTTATATTCCAAGATTGTGTACTTAAATCAAAACGAAGTTAGCACCAGACACAATATGATTATGGTTGTAAACAAGTAGAACCAAGCCGAACAACTTGTTCAAGTTTTTTTGAATTACTATCGAGCTTTAGAATTTGTGTTTGAGCTTATAGCATCACTTAGCACATTACATAATGAACCATTGTACCTGTTCAAAGAACAGCTTCAGCCTAAAACTCATGTCAATTGAATTAGTAAAAATAAGCACTTTCTTCTGAATCAGCTCCAACTTCAGAAGGGCAAGGATGTGCACAAGCTTGTCACGGGCACTGCATGAAATCTATACAAAAACAGATTGAGCAACTACTCATCAAAGCATAGAGAAACAAAAAATTAAAATCAAAATCCAAATGAGACCGATTAAACATCAATAGGAACTTCAAATTCACAAAGGGACATCTGTGAAAGAGAACCTTCAGTCCAAAAATATACAACGAATAGCCTAGAAATAATGTATGAGAGCAGAAAAAATCATGACGGACACAAGGTGAAAATACAGTAACACTTACGTAAAATTGCTGCACATTTCTTGGGATGATATCATCCTTTACATCTCCCACTTCAGGTAAAGTTAAAATGTAGGGATTATGTAGAATGAGTTTTTTCAGCTTTTCAACATCAGCACTGCAGAATATTCATATTACAACGATTTAGAAATTATCACAACATTAATTGAAAAAATAATTATCTTTATTTTGCAAGCAAGAGCCATAAAAAGCTTTCCATATTAAAATGTAAAAGAAAATGAAAATAATGCTACAGAAGGATTTTATTTTTCATGAGTCTAGAGATCTCACAGTCCTCAAATACAGTATTCTCGCAGAGGAAGCATGGTTGGACAGTAAGCATCATAACAGACTTATACAAGAACAATCCACAGTTTAGATGAATTATAATCTGAGTCAATCATCTGGGTTTCCAGCACATCGCAAAATCTAACTAACGGTGGAGAAAACATTGCAGGAATATTTCCCTCACTTCTTTAATGAACACACAAGAGCTGGTTTTCAGAAAAAGAAAAGGGCCAAAGAACAACTTTCAGATCTAAATCTAAAAATATCACCATAACTGTGACCTTGGTACTACAGTTATATTATCAGTGGAACACACCTTGAAGTAGCAGACATGAGAAGGCATTGGCAACGTTTTGGAACATGAGCTGTAAGAGCCTTTAGATCGTCCTCATATCCATATGACAAAAGAAGATCCGCCTGATATGAAGAACTAAACATAAGTATCTTTCCGGCAAATCACATCACATCTAGTTATCAAATAAGAAAAAATTGAAAAATAATCTGATTCTTTGTATGCTTTATGAACTTGATGAAGATTCCTAGTAGTTTAGGTTAACTACAGAATATGCATAAATAGGTAGTTCCTGATCTACATATATACTCAACGTTGCCAAAAGAGTGGACCTTTTTCTTCATTCTCAGAACTTCTTTTCTTTTTGGTAAGCAATTAGTTACAATTCTTACGTTACAGCTGGGGTAACAGATGTTGAATACAAACTACAGCAAATCTTCCTCCAACAACTTAACTATAACTGGTTCAAGTGTTTCCCAAGTAATATTTCTGTTAGATTGTTTGAGCCTAAGTTTTGCTAATTACAGGGTTAGTGTAGTACATTTATCTAGAATCAAACATGTGTGTTTAAAAAGAATCCAGGCAAAGATTATACCAGAGGCATATAATAGCTAAAATAGGATAAAAGTGAAAATGCAGACCTCATCGAGGACAAGAACTGAAAGTGATTCTTGAAGAGCTTTAGCTTGAAGCACTCTATTGGTCAAGCATGTTTGCACACAAGCAGGAGTCGACACAACAATATCCGGAAGCGCCGCCAAAGACGTTTTCTACGACACAGAATAAAAAAGGTGTCATCAATGGCATCTTTGAAACTAAATACCTCAAATAATATTCCAATTACTTAAACCAAAATGACATAAATTTACCAACCAAATCAGAAGGAGACATTGTGCTTGTCAATTGAACAACTTTCAATTGCACCCTGCATAATTCGATAAGGGAAGTTGCCTCTGAATAGACCTGAACAAAGCAAATCCGAAGAACAAATTTAATAACACTAACATTTAAAACACAAAATGCTAAAAACCTCTAAAACAGGATTTACAGAAATAAAATACTTGTTGGCATAATTCTCGAGTCGGAACAAGAATAATCGCAGCTGGAGCAATGTTCTTTTTTGAATCAGCAAAAAGTTTTTGAAGCAGTGGAAGTAGATAAGCTAAGGTTTTCCCGGAGCCGGTTTTTGCTCGGGCCACCACATCTTTACCCTCCTTTAAAACACAACATAACCAGAAAGTACAAATTAACCTAAAAATCAACAAAAATAAATAACAAATCAAACAAATTGAACATGGAAATTAAGAAAAAAAAGGTAATTACGAGGACAAGAGGAATCGCGACACGCTGGATAGGAGTGGGATTTTCGATTGATTTTTTGGATAGGGCACGAAGGAGGCGGGTGTCAAGCCCTAATTCTTCGAAGCTTTGCTCGTCTTCATCGTGTTCTGTTTCTACTTCCCCTGCTTTATCTTCTTCTTGTTTCGGTTCTGCACAATCGTTCTCCGGATTGTTCTTTGCTTTCGCCATTAGTGACCGGAGAAGGGGCAAGGGAATTAGGGTTTAAGGGGTTTTTGTTTGAGGTTTAGGGTTCATCAATATATACCATAAAATATATATTTAATAAATTGATCTCATACTTAGTGTTAGACTAAATTACCCTTCATTTATTAAATCTTAATTAATTTCTGGATCACAAAATTATAAAAATTATTTGAAAATAAGAGTTGGAAACATAAAGGAAAAAATAATTTCCCTAAAATCTTTAAATAATTTTCTTTTAAGAAAAAATAATTATAAAAAAACAGTCTACCACAGAGTAGGGTTTTATTAAACCCGCCATTAAAACACGCAGGGTTTCTGCTTTTTTTCTTTTCCGCCATCTCCACAAACAACACTCTCGGACCTCGAGCTCTGGTTTAGCGCCGCGCCCAGAAACAACCATGGTGAGTATTCCAATTCAAGGCTAAGAAAACCTATTCCGATTTATCTGGAAAGTTTTGTTTATGGGTATGCATACAGTTTCAAAGCTGTAAGTTTTTACAATATTCATTCTTTGTTTGTTGATTTTATTAGGGCACGATGGAAATAGTGGGGTCGGTGAAATTCGGGTTCATGACTAATGAAGAGGCGCGGAAACACAGTGTTGTTAAAATAACAAATCCTAATTTGCTCGACATTTTGCAGAAGCCACTCCCTGGTGGTCTTTATGATCCCGCGATGGGACCTCTAGATGAAAACTCTCCGTAAGTATATGCAATGTTTTAATAGAAGAGTTTTGGGTGGTAAAGGTTCAAGCTTGTTTGTATCATTATCGGGTTTCAGAAATCGTGTTTGAGCTTGGTTTGATTATTAATCATGAACATGATTGAGCTAGAATAGCTTAATTGTTTCACAAATTTTATTATTGTTTTATTAATGGAGTCGAGTTCAAGCCGAGTTTCAAACATAAATATATTCGGGTTGGTTATTCAAGGTTCCTTTGATATATAAACGAACCATGCTCAAATGATGTTTTAATATCTAGTAACTTGGTTCATCTATCATCTCTAATTATCGTAGTGTTAATATATTCTACTGAGGTTTAATGCTTATTAAAATATTATATAACTTTGATATGCAGATGTAAATCATGTGGTCAGCGTTCATATCACTGTGCGGGTCATTGTGGTCACATAGACCTTGTTTCGCTGGTCTATAATCCATTGATGTTCAATATGTTGAATAATCTTTTAAACAAGACGTGTTTCTTTTGCTTTCAATTTCGGTCGAGTGCGCAAGAGGTACGTCAGTGTGGAGGTTGGGAATTTTGTGCCCATGCTGTAGCCTATTTATTGACTTCATTTGACTACTCGATATATTGTTTGACTTAGGTGGAGCATTGTGTTTCTCAATTAAAACTGATTGCCAAGGGTGATATTGCTGGGGCAAAAAAGTTGAGTTTTTGGGACAAAAAAAAGATGGATTTGGTCTTACCAGATGATATGGTTGATGGGGAGGATAGTCCGAGGAGTTATACATCACATTCTTCAGTACTGTCTGACAACGAAAATCAATACGAGCACAATAAGCAGGCATGTTGGGATTCTATTCAGCTCACTGAAGCTATGTCGATTTTGAATGAGTTTTTGAAGAAAAAGGAGAAGAAGTGCAGGAATTGCGAATGCAACAATCCGAAGATTACTAAACCAACTTTTGGATGGTTTCTTCTGGTAAGTTTGATCTGATCAAACAAACTAATGAAGTTTACAATTGTTAAATTTTTGCATTATCTGAAGCTGACATTCGTGAACACGCATTGAACTGTGTTGATCGAGTTCCAAAATTGTCATTTGATTTCATCATTTTCACTGCATTAAGTGAATAGAGGAGTTTGAGGGAAAATAAACAAAGAATAAACTTCATATTCAAAAGGCACATGATATTTTTGAAATGATGAAGCAAAAGCTAAAAAATATTTGATATGTATTTTGGATACATTCTGTCCTTTATGCAAATCTAGGGTGCTTGGGAAACTGGAGTCTGCTTGTGGAGAAATAGTCAAAATTCAGTAGAGATATGTGTACTTACTACTTAGAAGATCTCTGATGACTGAAGTGAAGCAACTTATGTTGTTTCCTGTGATGCTACTCTTATATGTTTATTTCTAATCTTCACTACCCTTTTTAACTTTGTATAGGGTCCCCTATCCAATACTCAGTCCCGGTCTAATGCTATTAGAGGTAGGACTTTGAATGTCACACACAGTGGGGGAGGTGATGATAAGCCTTCATCTGAGGTGGTAAATGCTAGTGATTATTCATGGAACGATTATGAGACAGCTGAAGGCACTTCATCTGTTGTCGCCTCTGATATAACTGAAAAACCCATGAAAAAAAATGCAAATCGAGGAAGCGATTCGAATCAGGGTTTGGGAGAGCCCAATAATATTACTTCGGGAGCTCTCTTACCATCAGAGGTAACATTATTATTCTCGTTAACCTAATTATATTTCTTTTTATGAGTTAATTTGGTCAAGGGTCTTTATCGCTCATTATGGACAGGTTAGAGATATCTTGAGGCGCTTGTGGGAGAATGAAGCTCCTTTGTGCTCATACTTATGTGATATTCAGCAGCAGCAATGTGACCTATCTGGAAAAACAGGTCACTCTATGTTTTTCCTAGAAACTATTCTTGTGCCCCCAATAAAATTCCGACCGCCAGCCAAAGGTGGTGATTCTGTAAGTATTAAGAAACATGTTTGATCTATGTGTTATCTGTGGTGCATCAGTGATCTGTGTGCTTTGAACTTATATATATACCACATTTTCTATTACTCACCAAGTTTAACATGACGGGATTTTGGCACTTAAAAGAATTTCCGTATTCCTTGTGTTGTATGGTTAGACTTTTATGGATATAGTATATGAGATCTTTTGAAGTTTTTCTGATTTCTTGTCTTAATCTTTGTCAGTACTTTTCTCTGTTTATTTTCAGACAAGGGTGGGGGAGGATTTGTGATTGTATGCTGTACAATGTCGACTCTGCCAGTTTGTGTCTAAATTTATTAGTAATGATTTCACTTTCAGGTGATGGAGCATCCTCAGACTGTTTTATTGGGGAAGGTGCTGCAGTCAAATATTGCTTTAGGAAATGCTCATGTTAATAATGCAGAACGTTCAAGGATCATTAGTCGTTGGATGGAACTTCAGCAATCTATCAATATCTTATTTGATAGCAAAACTGCAACTAGTAAGCCCATTTCTTTACTTCTAGGGGTACTAATTCCCTTCTTAAACAAAGTTGTTTTTGGGAAACATTAGGAATTTGCGTATCATACTTCTTCATCTGATAGTTAGCATGCTGAATAGGCTGTTTCTACTCTCGAGGCTGCAAAAGATTGATTGGGTTTCAATTTCATTTTAATTAGTTTACCTCATTCTCAAATTGCATTGACATTCGTCAGTGCTGTAATCAGCCCCTGTTGTAAATTTCCAACCATTATGTAGGATGGTGAATAGTTGTATATCATATATTTTAATACTGCAGAATAGTGAACTTGAACATAGTTTGAGCATGTCTGTGAAATCAAAGATCTCTTATTTCTCTGGAGATAATCATAACCTTGGTTAGTTCAAGTGTCCTGCACTTGGCATGCAGCTGCTGTTTTCTCATATATATCTTTTTCCATGGCTTTTGGTGATATGATTTTCAAAAGCAAAAACAAATCTTTTTTTATAGCTCTGAATAATTGTCTTCTGCATAATGTTGTGGCAGCCCGAGGCCAAAAAGATGCTACTTCTGGAATTTGTCAGTTCCTAGAGAAAAAAGAGGGTATTTTTCGTCAGAAAATGATGGGCAAAAGGGTTAATCATGCTTGTCGGTCTGTTATATCTCCGGATCCGTACTTGGCCGTCAACGAAATTGGAATTCCTCCATACTTTGCCTTGAGATTAACCTATCCAGAGGTATGGACGAGAAACTTCAACCATCATCTTCATTACTTACGTAATGTCTTAGTCAACTATATGTTTAATGAATGTGTGCCGAATTGATGTAATGAACTGGTTCATATTCTTCTGTTACACTGTTAGAAAAGTATCTCCACTTTTTCTTTTGTTTCTCGTTTATTCTCTTGTTCAAAATATGCCAGTCTAACTCATCATCAGAATTCAGAACAATATATATATATATATATACACCATGAGATCCTTTTCTTATGTTTAACCTACTGCAGAGGGTTACTCCTTGGAATGCTGGAAAACTGAGGGGTGCAGTCATTAATGGGCCTGAAATCCATCCTGGAGCCACAACTTATGTTGACAGTGTATCCACTGTGAAACTGCCATCGAGCAAAAAATTGCGGCTAGCAATATCTAGGAAATTACCTTCTTCAAGAGGTGCAGTTACGCAATCAGGGAATGATTTTGAGGGGAAGGTTGTGTATCGCCACTTGCAGGATGGCGATATAGTGCTTGTAAACCGGCAGGTACTTGAATTTGTTCACTTAAGCAATAATTAATAATTAATCCTTTTACATTCATTTGTATTTTCTAAACAAAAAGTCTATATGCTTCTTAATACACAGTCTATGATTGGTTGTATGGTTCTGTTCACTTACATGGTGCTCTTTCCTTACCCGAGGGCCATGTTCTTGTTCATTGATTGCTTCTCTGGTTAAAACTTCAAACTAATTAATTAATAGAGCGTATTACTTTATTTGTGCCTTTACTTTGATTCTATTTTCTATTTCAGCCTACACTCCACAAGCCAAGTATAATGGCTCATGTTGTTCGTGTGTTAAAAGGAGAGAAAACCCTTCGCATGCATTATGCAAATTGCAGGTTGGTATCAATTGCATATCTTTTTATTATTGTCTTTGAGTGATTTTTAGCTATCCAGCACCGACATCTTTCTTACATTGGCTTCAGCTCCTACAATGCTGATTTTGACGGCGATGAGATCAATGTGCATTTTCCGCAAGATGAAATTTCTCGTGCGGAAGCTTACAACATAGTAAATGCTAATGAACAGTACATAGTTCCAACAAGGGGTGATACAGTGCGAGGCTTGATTCAGGTTTCAGTATCAGTATTGACTATCAGTTTGTTGTCCCCCCTTCCCCAAACAAAAAACAACAATTTTTCATTGACTGTAATTATTATGTTTTTTTTGTTCTATGTTCCATTTACCCACATGCATAATCAGCTATTCTTAAGTTGTATTTTGACAATCCAGGATCATATTGTAAGCGCTGTGCTCCTTACCATGAAGGATACATTTCTTACTCGTAGCGAATTCAGTCAGCTGCTATATGGGTCCGGTGTTTTTGCTGGTGCGCGCAGTTCACTTCCAGGAAAAAATTCCCAGAAGGTTTTTTTAGTAGAGTCCGAAAGTGCAGTGGAGTCGATATTGCCTACAGTGTGGAAACCAGTGCCTCTATGGACCGGAAAACAGGTCAATATTTTTTGTTGCTGATAATATTTCTTGACATGCAGGATATAGTTCATGCCTGATTTACATCAAAATATAATGTAGTTTATGATGGGCAACTAATCCTTTTTAAATGATCATGTTTTGGTTCGTCTCTAGGTCATTACAGCTTTGTTGAATCATATAACCAGAGGTTGTGCACCTTGTACCATTAAAAATCAGGCAAAACTTTCAAAGAATTATTTCACTGGTAATAGGAATGAAGGGGGAGATGAAGAGCACAATGCTGAGCATAACTTGTTAGTTTGGAAAAATGAACTTGTTCGTGGTGTGATTGACAAGGCTCAATTTGGAAAGTTTGGCTTAGTACACACGGTGCAAGAGCTTTATGGAGCTAACAGTGCTGGCATATTGCTTTCTGCATTAAGTCGCTTATTTACAATCTTTTTGCAGGTGCGTCTTGCATTAGTTACTTAATTTTTCCTTCGAAATATTCTTGTTTTGTGTTTGATCTGGTTGAAGAATTCATGTTCTTTTATACATGATTCAGATTCATGGTTTCACGTGTGGGCTTGACGACCTTATTATATTTACCGGATTATGATGTCCAAAGGAAGGAGAAACTTGAAGGCGAAGATGTTGGTGAAGAGGTTCACTGCGAGTTTGTTAAGTTCAAACCTGGGCAAATAGGTATTATATGTTTCAATTAAAAAAATATATATAGCTTCTGTTTCCGATTTCGGCTCTTTTTTGGCTATCTATGCCTTCTTGAATTCATCTTCTGGTGGAGTTGTGCGTGTTAGACTTATGCACTATTTGAATTTGTGAGCCAACTCGTAATATAAGTTGTCTGGTTTAATTCCATTTTGGCAGTTAGGTACTATTATTGTGAGTGTATTCTGCTTTTTTCTTTCTTTTTTCGTCCTTTGTTTATTTTAAAAGGCATTTTTAATTATTCCTATTACTTTGTGATCATCAAGTTTGTTTATTTTGAAAGGTGCACTTATTGTTTTCTTCTATTTTGGTTTGCTAGGCCCTGAAGAACTGCAGTTGGAAATTCAGAAAGCTGTATCCAGTGACAGAGAATCTGCCACAGCAACCTTGGACATGAAAATGAAGAACAAGTTGACAAATAAACTAACTAGAGAAGGTTCTCAGATACTCAAACATTTACTGACTGCAGGTTTACTAAAACCTTTCCCCAAGAACTGCATATCAGTTATGACGACAACAGGTGCAAAGGGTAGTACGGTGAGTTAGAACGTCATCATTCATCAATTTTGTCTTTTGTAATGTGTCGTTATATGTGTTTTTGATTGTTAATATTCATTTCCATAGGTGAATTTCCAACAAATATCTGCATATCTAGGGCAACAAGAATTGGAAGGTAAAAGAGTGCCTCGAATGGTTTCTGGGAAGACATTGCCTTCCTTTCCACCCTGGGATTACACATCTAGAGCTGGAGGTTTTATTACTGATCGCTTTCTTACTGGTCTTCGACCTCAAGAGTATTACTTCCATTGCATGGCTGGTCGAGAAGGGTAAATCCAATTCATTGACTTAATTTCTTTTTTAGTTTGTTACCTTCTATTCTGGCCTTCTCCAACAATCAGCTTATTTTCCGCAAGGAAAAATGCAATATTGGTCAAATAAGATAGTCCTGTTGCAATATGTTTACAAACCTGCAATAAATTAGTCCAGTAGGGTGCATGGTTTTGCAATTTTAGTTCCATCCATTGAAAATGGATGGAATTTTTGCGTGTATAATGCAAATGGTGTTAAGTTTAATACCGGTCACATTTAAGGCACATGACCAAACTATTCTGTCCATCTCTTAACGTTTCGGACTAAAAATGTTAAGAAGTACATCCTACGAGACTAATTTTGCAAGTTGACAAAAATCCAAGGGCACCTATCACTAAAGCTGCAATTTCCCCATTTCAGTTTTAAAAAAAAAATCTTCGTGGTTATAATTTTCTGCAGGTTAGTTGACACTGCAGTAAAAACATCTCGCAGTGGATACCTTCAGCGGTGTCTAATAAAAAATCTCGAGAGTCTGAAAGTTTGTTATGACTATACTGTCCGTGATTCTGATGGTTCCATCATTCAATTCTGTTATGGAGAAGATGGAGTTGACGTGCACAAGACGAGCTTTCTCAATAATTTCAAGGCATTGGAAGATGTAAGTAGCTTATAGTATTGTTTCAGTCTGATTGTGGCACCTGTCTAGTTTCTTGATATGCTTAAAAAAATGCTAAAAACGTTGCTAATAAACCTCTTCTCCATAATATAATTTCAGAATCAAGAAACTATTCGCGAAAAATTTCAAAATCAGCGTGAGTTCAACACGTTCATAAAAAAATTACCTGAGGGGCTTGAAGAAGAAGCAAGGCGCTTTCTCCAAGAGGAGCAGGACAAGTCAGAAAAATGTGAACTTGAACACCTTGGTAAAAAACGAAAATCGAAAAAGAAAGAACGGAAGGCAATTGTAAATGAGCAAGACAAGTTTATACAATTGGTGGAGCAAAAATATCTATCTAGCCTAGCGCAATCAGGAGAACCAGTTGGCGTTATTGCTGCTCAGTCCGTTGGCGAACCATCAACTCAGATGACGTAAGATACAGTTCTCTATTTTCTCCTATGTATATAATATATACTCTCATACATAAATGTATCAATTGTTAATGATTGCCATATCTCATTTGATGCTTGGGCTTTTTACAGACTCAACACTTTCCATCTGGCCGGTCGTGGAGAAATGAATGTTACATTGGGTATTCCACGACTGCAAGAGATTTTAATGACTGCGTCGGATGTTATTAAGACTCCAATGTTGACATGTCCATTCTCACAATTTAGATCGAAGTGAGTTGTTACAGCTTCATATTTGCATTAATAAGATCACGTATTAAATGAAATTTATAATATTTCTCGAAAACTTTTTGAGAATATTTATGAGAGATTGCCTTGTTACATATTTCATTTCATTTCAAAACATGTGTCTACTTGCAGGCAGGATGTTGTAGCTCTTGTTTCAAATGTGAAAAAACTTACGGTTGCAGATCTGATAGAGAGTATGGAAGTTCAACTTTCTATTCATCACAAAAAAGTGGCTAGGATTTATAAGCTGAAAATACAATTAAAACATTCTGAGTTTGTATCATTAGAAAACATACATGATACTCTTGGATCTACGTACTTAAGGGAATTGGAGGATGCAATAGAAAATCACGTCATCTTTCTCGCTAGAGTTAGTGGCATTAAAAATTACATGTCTAGATCAAAATCTGAAGCATCAAATGAAGCTAATGAGGATATCTCTCTAGAAAAAGATATGGACGATGATGATGATGCTGATGATTATGACAAGGGAGATGATCTTGGATCGGACGTACAAAAACAAAAGCAACAATCTACGGATGAGATGGATTATGATGATGCCACTGATGATGAACCTGATGAAGATGAGCTGGACAAAAAAAGAAGTGATGGAAATAATGAGGATGAGGAAACAGAAGTTTCTGATGAGAAGGATGAAGCTTCTAATGAGCAAAATGATGATGAAGTTATGTCAGAAGCTAAATCAAGTCACAAAAAGGAAAAAGAAAATAAGGAAACTATTGGGATTTTAGGAGAAGAATATTCTGGTAAGAAACCACGTCGGGCTATCGATATGAAATTTAAAGGATTTTCATTTGAAGTCCACTTCAAATTTACCGAAGAACCTCATCTGTTGCTTGCCCAGGTATTTTTTCTCACTATTAAGTTTCTGTTAGATGCATGCTGAGTTTCATATTATTTACTGTTAATATTTATAAACATTTGCTGGCTAATCACGAGGTAGTTTGGAAGTATAATTAGATAAAGGGGACGGAAAAGGTCCATGCTTGTTTTTTTACGGTAGCGTTTTGGATTGAAGGATATGGGTTTGATGGAATGATTCGAGCCAAAGAAATCATCCATATTTGAGTAGATTTCATTATTTCATAACTGATTCAAAAGTACTATGCATATTATACCAAACAAATGCAAAGAATTTGTTATTATGACACAACTTTTTTCTTCTTATTATTATTTATTATTAAGCTGAAATAATTTTTCTGATTAATTTCCAGATTGCCCAGAAAACTGCAAAGAAGGTATTCATAAAAAAATCTGGTAAAATCAGTCAGTGTAGATTGGTACAATATGACGCAGACGAAAAAACAGTAATTTGGGATAATAAGAAAAAACCCGAGAGAGGCGATGCTAAGAAACCCCAGACAAACGGAGAAGACGCTTCTTATTGGGCAATTAAGGCATCTGGGGTCGATTTACAGTCATTTTGGGAGATGCAAGATGATCTTGATCTGAGCCGTCTATATTCGAACAATATATATTCCATGTTACAAACCTATGGAGTTGAAGCTGCAAGAGCAACTCTCATAAAAGAGATTAAGCAAGTTTTTGATATTTATGGAGTAAAAATAGATTTTCGACATTTAAGTTTAATTGCAGATTTTATGACACACACTGGTGGATATCGACCAATGAGCAGACACGGAAGCATTTCTGAGTCACTTTCGCCGTTTCTTAAGATGTCGTTTGAAACGGCTTCTAAGTTTATTGTTGAAGCAGCATCTCATGGACTTACTGATAACTTAGAAACGCCGTCTTCTAGAATTTGTCTCGGTTTGCCTGTGAAGATGGGTACTGGTTGTTTTGACTTGATGCAAAAGTTGGATGATATTTAGATGGTGTTTGTTATCAGATGTCTTTTATGTTGTAAAACTATTTTGCCATATGAAATTTATGCCTTTAGATATAGTGGTTCTTGAGATTGTTAAATTGATTGGTGCATGTTTTTGAGCTTGATTTGATTTAAAGCCCAGAGCTTGCTAAATTCTTGTATTGAATTTTAGTAGAGAAAAGTTTTATTCAAAGTTTTAATGTTAGGGTCTGTTTGGATTATTTTTGTTTTTAATGTTTTGCAAAATAGTTTTGTAAAACAGATTTATTAAAATAATTTTGTAGTATAAATAATGTTAAAATTCTATTTAGTTGACTATTCTGAAAAATGAAAGTGTTCTGTAAAACTTAAAAACAAATAAAACCTGTTAAGCAAAATAGCAAATTTTGGAGTTTTGTTCTTAAAAAACATAAAGTGGGAAGTGGGAACAACCCAGCCATTTGCCTTTTTCATGTTTTTATTTTGCAAAAACAAAAATACACTTTAACATTAAACCAAAAAGCCCAGAAAATGAGGTCTGATTTCTTGCTGTACAACAATATCTACACAATGAGAGTGCCATGAAAAATCAGAAATCAGATCAAATTTCTAAACGAAGCAAGGCAGGTGAATATTCGATATAATCAGCTTGAGGGTTCGGTCCCATCATGGAGAGCACAGCACACAGTTGCCTTTTGATGCCCTCTGTAGACCTTAATCTCTTCGCCACTGGACATGGACCATAATCTTGCTGTTGAATCAGAAGAAGCTGCATTTTTTCAAGTGTTAATAAATGGGATAGATTCATGAATCATCATGATCATTCACATGTTTAGAGATTATACCTGTGATCAGAAAAGCACCATCAACAGAGAAAACACAGTCCCAAACCCACCGTTGATGTCCTGAAAATATACAACAACATTCATATTAAGGCTGATGTTTAGTTCTATAAGAGTCAGAGAAATCATATACATATTCAATAATGGTGTAGAATGGACAAACTTATACCTTCTAATGTTTTTTCCAAGGTAAAACCATCTACATTCCATATTTTGACAGTATTGTCAGAAGACGCAGTCGCTAGGTACCTAAAATTCACCGTTTACAATATAAATAAGGGATAATTTTAGACATCTAGTTGAATATCTCAATAAAATTAAAATGTTTTCCAAGGGGGAATATACCCTCTATAATGGTTCACAACCTTAGTTGGATGCTAAACTGAAGATTAAAGATTAGTGACAGATTTATACCGGTTTGGTTCACATAACTCCGGTGAAAGTAGACATTTAAGGATATATCCATCATGAGCTTGTAGCTTATGTAGTGGCTCGAAGTTGGTCATAGTCTGCAAATAGTCATAAACAACTCTCAATCAATTTCGTCGATCATAATAAGTCAAAACTCATATGTGAAAAACCATATAGTGTCTCACATGAGTCCCTCGCAACAAACGCCATACGTAACAGGTCCCACGGTTGTTTGCCGCAACTACTAAGCTCCCGTCCCACATCACAGTCAATGATCTTACTGCCGTATCCACCTCAGGAACCTGAATAGATACACAGGTCCTATTTTAGTAGTTGATAGTTATATAGGCACCCATGCACAAGGACTTAATTACGAAAAGCACCCTATATTTTGAGAAATTACCATAACCTCCCAATCCCATGTTAAGCATACTATAATTTCACGCCTCCATCAGTTAAATGCAGATTACAACTTCACCCCCTATTATTTGAGTTGTCAGGATCTACCAAAAGGGTGTTTTGGTAATTTGCAAAACGTTAGGAGGCTTGTAATAATTACCTAATCAGTGAGGGGATGATCATGTAATTATCTCGGTCAGCAATTACAATTCAAATGTTAGTTTGCGCCAATGGACAATTTTAAGCTACCTTAATTTTTTCATTTTACCGTGCATATGAAAAATATATAGCTACTTATCAGTTTAGCTCAACCTAGGTGTTAGCCGTTGGGTCTGTAAATGATGATGTCATATAGTGAAATGATAATATCATCCAGAACCCAACGGTGTACAGCCTAGTTGGATACATGCCCCGTTAGTCAGCATAAAGGCCGCTACTCACCAACTCACAGCTGCAAGAATTTGCTGTTAAGTCCCAGACACGAATATTGCCGTTTTGGTCCCCGGATATCAGTTCAGTCTGCAAATGACCAAGGAAGAAAAAGTAATGCCCATTCAACGGTGTTTAGATTGAAGTGGTCAGCAATCTAATAAATACAAGGGTATAGAAAGAGCCATTTTTATCCAAATATCGCTTAGAAAGCAACATTTATAAATCAGATAAACCACGAAAAACAAGAAAACCATTTAAAACCAACACTCTACTTCTCTTATCGCTACCTTAAACCACTTTTATTTTCTTGATACAGCTACTTAAAGGACCTTAAGGAGTCTAGTAAAGAGCTAAAGTTCAAAGTAGTAGTAAAAGATCCAAGAAAGAAAACCAGACCTGATTTGGGTGCAAAACAACAGTATTAACTGCGGCCCGACTTTCATATTCCCGTTGGCAACCTGGAGCCCTATTTGATATACAATGAGAGTGATCCTTTATCAACATCAAATACGAAAAAACGTCAAGAATGGGAAACAGTTCAATAAAATTTCATCTACCTTAAGTCCCAGATCTTTACAGTACCATCTTCAGAACCGGAGTACATCCAATTTCCATCACACTGAAATCCAACTGCCATTACATTATTAGTGTGAGAATCATAGCTCATCACCTGACATTGAAACAATGAATCAGTTTATTAAACAGCCTAAGAGAATGTAAAAGAAACATATAAAATAAGAGATGAGTTAACATGTTACAGGTTGAGGACTGTTTGAATTGACATCGAATAGCCGGATATGAGGATTTCCCGCTGCAGCTATGTAACGCTTATCTGGGGTAATCTCAAGCCGGTTTACTTGCTGTCAAGAGAGAATGAATTAATCAAATTTCAAAACAAAATTCACAAAATCAATTGAAGAACTAAAACTTTGATATGCAAAGGCAAAATTTCAGAGGTTTAGCGAAATGAGAAGATTTTGCAATTTTTTGAGTTACAATACCGGTCTAATACACGAAAGACTAGTTAAGTAAATTCAACAACAAATGCACAATATCAATAGTGGAGCTAACACTTCAATACAAAAAGACAAATTTCTAAGGTTCACCAAAAATGAGAAGAATTTTGCAATATTTTGATATACAACACCAGAATACTATACTAAAGGCCAGTTAAGTAAACTCACCTAGCATTTTACAATCATTTTACAATCACAATACATATTTTCACAGATATAAAAAGAAACACATTAGTGACAAATTGCTTGCACAAAACAACATTGTATTAACATATAAGAACTAGACATTATAAAAAAAAGCTGATTAAATTTTAGGGGCATACAGATTCAGGGTACTGAATAGTCCGATAGCAGCGGCCACTTTTCGCTTCCCAGAATCGAATCGTGTGATCATAGCTTGCGGTTGCTAAAACCACTGATGGTTGAGTCATGTTTACTCTCTTCTTTTATCTGATAAACAAAACTACATCAACACGTGAATATGAATATTTAGTTAACGAACAAAGGAACACACTAAATTGATATCAATGTAAAGCAACGATCTTTGGCCAAATTAAAGATTGAAATCAAGGATTTCCATACAAATATAGGATTTGAGACAAAAAAACATAAAAATAATGGCTTTGTGAATATTTTATTTTCTCCGTTACCTGATTGATAATTTGTAGCTCTCTTGGGAAAGTTAGGCCATTAATGGAGCTTTGAGAAGGGTTTTAAAGGGGCTTACAGAAATGGGGGGTCCTTGTATTATTCGAGCATGATTTTGCAGCTGCAAAGTGCAAGTCTCTGAGAATGAACAGATCGATTCTACATTAATTGAAAGTGTAATTCCCGAATCAGCTTATAATTTCACTTTAGTGCCCATATTGTATCACTTTGATCCCCACAAAATTATATATTTTTATCACAGGTCCTTATACTTTGGAGTTTGGGGACCGAAAATCGAATGTGCCTGTTAAACTTAAATATGATCGAAAATGACTAATTTGAGGTAAGAATATAAATTAAGGGATATTAGCATATCAAATTTTGCTTTATAAATATTAATACTTTAGAATAATCAATTTCATTTTGCAAAAGGGCAGAAATTTCTATTTTAAATACTGTTTTATAACCCTAAACTCTAAACCTCTAAATAGATATTTAGATATTTGATACGTGTAATAATTATTTGTGTAAATTACACGTGTCAATTGTCAAATATCTAATAAATAATGAAACAAAAATTTTGAGTAAATTTTTCCTTCTTTCTTAGTTAAGAGTTGGGCCAAACTCTCTCAAAACTCAATAAGGACCATTTATCCACATAATCACACTACATCCAAGACCTAAAATAGCACAATTCATAGGCCCAAATAGCTAACTTGTGCTAAAAATTAAAATGGACATTGGAAGTTGGGCTTTCACCTAACTAAGCCCAGCAAATATGGGCCTAAATTCAATCGAAAGGCCCATAGCACACATATCCTTTACCATCCTCCATCAAAAACCCTGAACCCTAGCTCATCTCCTCCTTTACCGCCTCATTTAAACCCTAATTTCCCATTTCTCATCATCCAAAACCCTAACTCTAGAGCTCGAGCTCTACTCAGCTGCCATGGCCGACGTTCAAGTTTCTCAGACGAAGAAGAAGAAGAGCAAGTCCAAAGATGGCGAAGAAAACGACGCCGTCGATTACCTGATAAAGCCGCAGAGCTTCACTCCCTCCATCGACACTTCTCAGTGGCCGATTTTACTCAAAAACTACGAAAAGCTCAATGTACGAACCGGACACTACACTCCCCTTCCCTCCGGTTACTCCCCTTTGAAACGTCCCTTAGCTGAGTACATCAAGTATGGTGTCATGAATCTCGATAAGCCTGCTAATCCTTCTTCTCACGAAGTTGTGGCCTGGATTAAGCGCATTTTACGCGCCGATAAGACTGGGCATTCAGGTACCCTCGATCCTAAGGTTACTGGTAATTTGATTGTTTGTATTGATCGTGCTACAAGATTGGTGAAGTCGCAGCAAGGCGCGGGGAAAGAGTACGTTTGCATTGCTCGGTTGCACTCAAAAGTGCCTGAGGTGTCGAAGGTTGCTAGGGCAATTGAGACGCTCACAGGTGCGGTTTTTCAGAGGCCCCCTTTGATTTCTGCTGTTAAGAGGCAGCTTAGGATTAGAACTATTTACGAAAGTAAGCTGCTTGAGTACGATGCCGATAGGCATTTGGTTGTTTTCTGGATTTCATGTGAAGCGGGGACGTATGTGAGGACAATGTGTGTACATTTGGGGTTGTTATTATTTATAAATATATTATTATAATATATCATTTTATATAAAAAATTTAATAAATATTTATTTTTTATATATATATTAATTAAAAATTATTTTTTTATTCAGGCTCGCGAGCCGGCTCGCGAGCTCGCGAACAGGCATATTTAGGCTCGAGCTCGAGCTCGAATTTTTTCGAGCTCGAGTCGAGCTATTTTCGAGCCGGCTCGCCGAGCTCGCGAGCCGGCTCGAGAACACCCCTACATGTAATTATGTATATCTCACGTATTCCATCGACCAGGATAAGTTATTGGACAAGCATGTATCCGAGGATTCATTTGGCGATCAAAAACAAGAAACTGGTCGCCCCGTCAAATCCCTTTTGGTAAATTACTCCAAAAATCTCTTTTTTTTCTTCGAATTAAATCAATATTTGATACCTATAATCGAACAATCATGAATAATCCATTTTCGCAATAACAGGTTGTCAGTTCTTGGGCAATCTTGCTCGTATTAGGCTCGTTGAAAATTATCCAGTGTTACTCTCTTCTGTCCTCATGGAAGGGTATCACATTTTCAGCTGTCGCTTTAGCAATCGTCACGATTCTTATGCAAATCCTTATTCAGTTCTCACAGTCAGAAAGATCGAGGCCTGCCAAGGTGGCACCATCAAAATCCCGAGACGGGGCCCCACCTGCTAGCTAATAGAGAAGATAAACAGCAGTAAGTTGCATTTGCATTGTATTTCTTGGAGAGTATAGGTTATTGGCCTTGTTATCAGTGTCTGTTATTTTTTAGCCATATATGCATTATTGCAGTTCTGTTTATTTATATTGTGATTTTGCACTGTAAACGTGGTTGCGCTTTTTGTTTCTCTTTTTCCGTTTTTGTGGTGGTGAAAAAAAAAATGGACTTTATTTATGGAAGTTAGGTTTATGCCTTCGGATGAAAGAATATTTGTAAATGATGTACTTATTTTTTAAATAATTATGTTGTTAAAAATTAGAAAGCTTAAATTTAGCAGTGAGAAAATATTTAGTAGTAATTTGAACTTGATTAGAATTCTTCATCAATTATTACTATTATTATTATTATATGTATATATATGCTATCATCCAAATCACCACACTAATTAGAATTCTATTTGGGTAATGGCTAGGATTCCTTAGTCGAATGAGATTATTATTATTATTATTATTATTATTATTATTATTATTATTATTATTATTATTATTATTATTATTATTATTATTATATAATGATTAAAGAAATCACACGCACTACTCTTTTTCTCTACAATTGAATTCAAGTTAACAAAAATCATTTACTAGCGTTCATGGCAAATAACAATAGTATTAGAGATCAATCGCACAAAAACAAAAACATGAAGATGAACATAGATATCCCAAAGTTTAAAATCACAAAACCAAGATCCATCATCAATCCGAACAAAGGTATTTATATTGACACAAAACCAATTTTGAGAAAACCAAGAACTAAAAAACCCCATGGAGATTTGCAATTTATTCTCAAAAGTACAAAAATCCCTCATGAAGTTGCATCAAGAAACTTGGGTGTGATTCAAGATTCATCGAGTTCGATCAAGAAACGAACACGAGACGCGGTGAATCTTGTGATTCAAAATTCGCCGAGTTCGATCAAGAAACGAGCACGAGATGCGGTGAATCTTGCGGTGAATCTTGTGATTCAGGAATCTTCGAGTTCGATCAGGAAATCAAAACGAGACGCGGTGAATCTTGTGATTCAAGAATCTTCGAGTTCGATCAAAAAACGAACACGAGACGAGGTGGGTCGTGTGATTCAAGATTCTTCGAGTTCGATCAGGAAACCAAAACGAGACGCGGTGAATCTTGTGATTCAAGAATCTTCGAGTTCGATCAAGAAACGAACACGAGACGAGGTGGGTCGTGTGATTCAAGATTCTTCGAGTTCGATCAAGAAACCAAAACGAGACGTGGTGAATCTTGCGATTCAAGAATCTTCGAGTTCGATCAAGAAACGAACACGAGACGAGGTGGGTCGTGTGATTCAAGATTCTTCGAGTTCGATCAGGAAATCAAAACGAGACGCGGTGAATCCTGTGATTCAAGATTCTTCGAGTTCGATCAAAAAACAAACACGAGACGAGGTGGGTCGTGTGATTCAAGATTCTTCGAGTTCGATCAAGAAACCAAAACGAGACACAGTGAATTTTGTGATTCAAGATTCGTCGAGTTCGATCAAGAAACGAACACGAGACGTAGAAAGATCCGAAGAGGAATGGTACTCTATGCCGTTATCGGAGTATGTCATCGACGGACCTATCCCAAATCTGGTAGATCTTTTTGTACAAACAACGGTCGAGAAATCATCGCAGGATATTGACATGTTATCTATCGATGGATTGTCTTTAGATAATATTTTTGACGACATCCCATGTTAGAACATGAAGTTTGTTTGTAAGAGAAATATAGTGAATATCCTGGCTTGGCAGTGCCCCCAGATGTAGTCAAATTTTTTGACGAACTGGGTCAACAATTCGTGTTTTTCTTTCGAGTTATTTTCATTATTGACATCATATTCCTATAAAATTGTATTTTCAAAAATATTTTGGACAAATGAAAAACATTTCCAAATTGTTTGTATATAATGTAGTTCAATTTCTTTTAAGATCATTCATATTGCAATTTATGAGCCTAGTTTATGTGTTTCAAAAGTTCATAATATCTTTACTTTGTAACTTGTTATATGAATAATCTAAAATAATCTACTTTTTCGAAATATTATTTTAATATAATTTGTAAGCTCTAGCTCAAACCAACTCATATAAAAACAATAAAAATTATCACGATAATAGTTGAATTTATTCACACTCGAGCTTAACTCACTACAAATAAAATTGACTAAAATGATACTAGAATTGACAACATTGTATCACTTAATTATTTTATATTATTATTTATCATCTTATGATAATTCATTCACTGATTTAACTCATTGTATATAATCATTGGAATATAATTTGATCTTAAAATGAAAAAATATCTTGATGTCAACATAATTTATAATACTACCATGATCACTATATTCACTATCATTCTTCATTAAGATTAATAAAATTATTTTCCTTCCTATTATCATTTTATCGAAATTATATATAATTTTAAATACGTATATCGTGGAGTATAAAATACATTTCGAATTCGAGGGGCACTCGTCTGCCCTAATTTATGCGAAAATTCGAAATTCAACAGCTAGATTTTCCCCCTCTCGTGTTTATTTGCATACTCGATCTGCATTTTGCTGAGAGATTTATTTATACATAGAGTGTTGAAATTTCGAATTGGTTTTGAGAAAGCATACGATAATGAGTCGGAGTTTGGGTATTCCGGTGAAGCTTCTGCACGAGGCGTCGGGGCACATCGTGACGGTGGAGCTGAAAAGCGGCGAGCTCTATCGCGGTAGCATGATTGAGTGCGAGGATAATTGGAATTGCCAACTCGAAAACATCACTTACACTGCTAAGGTATTTTCTGTTTTTTGAATCGTTGAATGTTATCCATAGTGCTGTAATTTTTGCTGTTCTGTTTCCTTGTGTTTTTTTTTCATTATAATTGTGGTTGTGTGTTGTGTGTTGTGCTTGTTAAATGCACTACAGTAACTGAGTCTAGCATGCTGTTCAAGTTTGTTCGAGTTATTATAGAGCTTTAGAATTTGTGCTTGAGTTTAGTTTGATTGTAATAGAATCTATCTCGAATGTGCTTTAATCAAGCCGAACATGAGTTCAAGTAGCTTTGCCTTCGTTCCACACATATCCTATCATTTTCATTAATAAAAATGAGTTAAAATTATGATTTTATTTTCACTGTACTTGTGAACTAATTTGGCCAAGTATCTTACAGGATGGGAAGGTCTCACAACTCGAGCATGTTTTTATTAGAGGCAGCAAAGTGAGGTGTGCACTCTTTATGTTATTGGGAATTGTTTCCTCACATCAGTTTACTTGAATTGTTATTAATGCTTTAGTTTTACCAGGTTCATGGTAATTCCTGATATGCTTAAAAACGCTCCAATGTTTAAGCGTTTGGAAGCTAGGATCAAGGTACCATTCTTTTGCGCCTTGTTTATCCTGTTTTTTGGCTTTTCTTGTTTAAGTTTTGCTGATCCATTTAATTCCCACCTTTGAAGGGCAAGGGTTCTGCACTTGGAGTTGGGCGTGGACGTGCTGTTGCCATGCGAGCTAGAGTAAGCTCTCCCACTTGTAGTTCTTTATAACATGTATATTTTGAATATCGTGTATGAAAGGTGGCTAATAAATGAGGTGATCCATGGGGGTCCAGGGATAGTCACAAGCATGTGGGTTTATCATGGGTCCATGTTGGTCCCACTGCAATCTTCTATCAGGCTTGTGATTATCTCAGGAGTTGGGACTTTGAATTATGGAACACCCTTAAAATAATCCAGTTTGATGTAAGACAATCACCACCGTCTGTGTATGTGGTGACTCTATGCGGGTTCCTCTTAGTGGTGGGCATCAATTGGAGCCAACTCGAGCTAGAGCCAACCCTATCGAGTCGAGCTTTGGTAACGATCTAGGTTGCAATAATACCTTTTCTAGGCTTGCGAGCGTTACATATATTTATATAAAGAACTATTTATTCAGTAATATATACCATATAAATTGATCTATATACTTATTGTTTGGTATCATCAATAATATATATACCAATCTGTATAAATATGTTATTTAACTTTTTTAGTTCTCGAACTCAGGATCTCTTTTATTATGACTCCTTGAGTTCGAGCTCGAAAATTTTGGCTCCCCGCAGACCCATCACATGCATATTATGATTAAATACCAAGACCCAATGAACTATCCATTTTGATTATTTTGATCTTGAATGTGTTGTTGGCAGGCACAGGCTGCTGGCCGTGGAGCTGCACCTGGTCGGGGTGTTGTGCCGCCTGTTCGGAGGTGATCGATCATATTGTGTTTCCTTTTTTCCAATCAGCGCAATAGCTTATTTCTGAGATAGTTGTGAATTGACTGTTTTTCTAGCCAATGTAATTGCAACTTCTAGTAATGTTATGATTATGGTGAAATATTGAGTTTACTTGCTCTAGACTTTGTGCCTCTCCAGTAGAATGCAGTTGTTTAATTGGTCTAATAGTCATTCATGTAATTTTGAATATTCCATTTCAATTTCGATTCAATTCTTCTTGTCTCATTGATAGATGTCGATTATGTAATTTGAAATATGAGATGAAATGTGTGGAATAGAAGATCGTAGATTCATGTAAACAAGAATATTGACTATAACGTAATAATCATGTATGGGTTTCACCTTTATTGCTTTGAGAATTAAACAGAATACTTTGCAAAAGTTCATGTGATGTGAAAACTAATTAAACAATGCAAAGTTTATACTTGCCTCATTATTAGAGACATTTACAGCTAATAGCATGTTATCATGCATTTTATTTTTATACATAAATATGAAATATATATAAAATATTTTTTTAATATAGATTTAAAACCCTTAAAAATTGAAATTAATAACTATTTGGACTAAATTACTTTAAGAAGTTAAGAGTCATAAATTAATTATTTTTATCTAACTTTTTTTGCTTTGGAAATTTTAAATTAATAAATTGTGGGGTACAAGTATTTTAGAATATTCCACCTTTTCAATAACTAAACTAAAGGGAAAAATACATTATATACCTAAAAGTATTGCATATGTTATATTTAGGTCTAATACCAAAGACAAGACAATGATCTATGTCGTTAAATAGACTATTAGTTATTATTTCATTATGTTTTCTGAATCATAAAATTATAAAAATTATTTATAACGTGAATTTTTAGAACTTTGCAAACCAAAATATTAAAGATACGAGTTGAAACATAAACAAACAGTATTTTTTCCTAAAATAAAATAATCATCTATAAATCATCTATAAATAATTTTCTTTAAAGGAAAAAAAAAATTAAAAAAACATCAGTGTTCCAAATAGGGTTTTTTTAAACCCCTCGATTTTCCGCCATTAAAACACGGACAGTTTCTGCCTTTTCCTTTTCCGCCATCCCAAAAATACATATATATTCCTCTAAATTACAATCAAGTAAAATGGTGAATAACAATTAATAGCTAAATATTACATACTTGGTCCAATCCAGATCAAAGACGAGCATTAATATTATAAGCATGTGTATGTATCACAGAGGAAAAGATGCATCATCATCAATTAGGTATTAAACCAAAGCTGAGTCTTCAATAACCGGTTCATCTAGTGATCCTGATGATAAGTACATAAATCAGAGTCTTTTCTATGTGCACCCAAAAGTAGAAGAAAAAAAAGAAAAAAAAAGTATTAATTTATTCTGGGCTAAAGGATGATATTTGAGGACACAACAAATAGATATATTACTGTGCTTACCAATAAAAATTAAATTCATTGCATGGAATGTTTCTTCTTGTGGCG
The DNA here is from genome assembly GCA_963669365.1 of Verbascum thapsus. Lineage (NCBI taxonomy): Eukaryota > Viridiplantae > Streptophyta > Magnoliopsida > Lamiales > Scrophulariaceae > Verbascum > Verbascum thapsus. The sequence goes on from OY770106.1 coordinate 25,622,999, forward strand.
TTTGTGACCATCATCTTTGTCTTTTCCTTTCCTTTTCATTCCAGATTTATACACCCGCTTTGGTGCCTGAATCGAAGCAACTTCAGTTAAATCTAATTCTAATTCTTTGAGCAAAAACAATCTATTTATATCAAATTTTAAAGCTGAATTTACATTTACCTGAGCAGAGAATGTTTTGAGAGGATCTCTACTTGTTTTAAATTTTCCTCCTTTAAACCCTTTTCGACGAGTGGGGTTGGTGTGGGTATTTCCCATGGCAGCTCTAGCAAGCTTTACAATTTTACTAGCTTCTTGTGTTGTTGGGTCCAATAAGTAGTCAGGCACATCACGCAGGTGTGCAGCAGGTGTCTTCTTGCTCAGGACTTTGTCATGTTTCAATAGGTCTGTGTTCAAAGATAACAACAATCTCATAAATATCATTGATAACAATATATTACATGCCATGCCAGTGAAGTGAGATTATTATTATACCTAAGTCCTTCGGGTTATCTTGAAAATGAGCCTTCAACCTATACACCAAAATCAAAACAACATCATACATGGGGTCATATTAACTAAAACCACCAATACCAATTAAACCTTAATACTATTTTATTTAGATTACTCACTTCTCAGAATTGAGAATTTCATTTCTTAGATCCTGTGCACGTGATTCCCTCACAGCAATTTTTGTTACGCTCCTCGCAACGTCCTGTGTGAAAAACGTACTCAAGGTTATGCGCTCCTAATCAATAAGGAATAGACAATGGAAGATTTGATGAAAGATTTAGACTCACCTCAGCCCTGTACCGCAAGGACTCCACAGCATTCTTACCAAGCAAAGGGAATGGAGCAATAAATTTTGAATCTTCACTCTCATTTTCACCCACAACAGATTTGATCTCTTCGAAAATCTCCATCTCCTCAGGAGACACCTATTCCACATGGATCAGAAATCAACAAGGTTCTAGCAAATAATGGAATAAAACTCCATCCACTTTGGTTCAAGAATGTAAAATATACAATTTTCAGGTTTTTAACGTGTTCTGTTATGGATCAAGAAACTTACAAGAGAGACGGATGCACCAGTATTATACGCTCTTCCAGTACGTCCGATCCGATGCACATACCCAGCAGCAGTTTGTGGCATATCGAAGTTTACGACCTAATCAAAGTGAATATTTGTCTACTAATGATTACACTCAAAACTAAAATATATGCAACTGTATAGTTGTGTTGAATCAAAGAAAGCAATAATATAATCTAAAGAGACAACAAAGTAGCTGACACAATTAACACTGCAAACTTTCATAAGACAAAGCAGGTTGTAGAATAATAAAATCTGTTGCTGAAAAACTCATAAAACTGGTTGATAATCAAGTCATTTAAATTTCTTTGCATCAGCTCACCGTGTAAACATTTTTGAAGTCTATTCCTCTTACTACACCGAATTCTGCATCCAATTTTTGCTTTGAATGTCTTTTAGATTTCTTTTTAGGAGCATGACTTTCCTTTTCATTGTTTTCTTCTGCTGATTGACTGTTATCACTTGAGATAAGGTAATCAAAAAGACCAGCATTGAATTCCTGGATGGGGAAAAATCAAAGAGTTGAAAAGTACTGCCAAAAACATCCTTCTGTGAGGGAACAAATTAGGATGTAATATTAAAACTTAGGTTGAACTAAAATTTTTAACAAAATGACACTTTAATAAGTACCTCAAGAATGTGTAGACGAGAATTCTGAGGCAGCTCAGCATTTAAAACTGCACATTTGATTCCAAACTGCAAGATCATACCAGCAATCAACCTTATATTCCAAGATTGTGTACTTAAATCAAAACGAAGTTAGCACCAGACACAATATGATTATGGTTGTAAACAAGTAGAACCAAGCCGAACAACTTGTTCAAGTTTTTTTGAATTACTATCGAGCTTTAGAATTTGTGTTTGAGCTTATAGCATCACTTAGCACATTACATAATGAACCATTGTACCTGTTCAAAGAACAGCTTCAGCCTAAAACTCATGTCAATTGAATTAGTAAAAATAAGCACTTTCTTCTGAATCAGCTCCAACTTCAGAAGGGCAAGGATGTGCACAAGCTTGTCACGGGCACTGCATGAAATCTATACAAAAACAGATTGAGCAACTACTCATCAAAGCATAGAGAAACAAAAAATTAAAATCAAAATCCAAATGAGACCGATTAAACATCAATAGGAACTTCAAATTCACAAAGGGACATCTGTGAAAGAGAACCTTCAGTCCAAAAATATACAACGAATAGCCTAGAAATAATGTATGAGAGCAGAAAAAATCATGACGGACACAAGGTGAAAATACAGTAACACTTACGTAAAATTGCTGCACATTTCTTGGGATGATATCATCCTTTACATCTCCCACTTCAGGTAAAGTTAAAATGTAGGGATTATGTAGAATGAGTTTTTTCAGCTTTTCAACATCAGCACTGCAGAATATTCATATTACAACGATTTAGAAATTATCACAACATTAATTGAAAAAATAATTATCTTTATTTTGCAAGCAAGAGCCATAAAAAGCTTTCCATATTAAAATGTAAAAGAAAATGAAAATAATGCTACAGAAGGATTTTATTTTTCATGAGTCTAGAGATCTCACAGTCCTCAAATACAGTATTCTCGCAGAGGAAGCATGGTTGGACAGTAAGCATCATAACAGACTTATACAAGAACAATCCACAGTTTAGATGAATTATAATCTGAGTCAATCATCTGGGTTTCCAGCACATCGCAAAATCTAACTAACGGTGGAGAAAACATTGCAGGAATATTTCCCTCACTTCTTTAATGAACACACAAGAGCTGGTTTTCAGAAAAAGAAAAGGGCCAAAGAACAACTTTCAGATCTAAATCTAAAAATATCACCATAACTGTGACCTTGGTACTACAGTTATTATCAGTGGAACACACCTTGAAGTAGCAGACATGAGAAGGCATTGGCAACGTTTTGGAACATGAGCTGTAAGAGCCTTTAGATCGTCCTCATATCCATATGACAAAAGAAGATCCGCCTGATATGAAGAACTAAACATAAGTATCTTTCCGGCAAATCACATCACATCTAGTTATCAAATAAGAAAAAATTGAAAAATAATCTGATTCTTTGTATGCTTTATGAACTTGATGAAGATTCCTAGTAGTTTAGGTTAACTACAGAATATGCATAAATAGGTAGTTCCTGATCTACATATATACTCAACGTTGCCAAAAGAGTGGACCTTTTTCTTCATTCTCAGAACTTCTTTTCTTTTTGGTAAGCAATTAGTTACAATTCTTACGTTACAGCTGGGGTAACAGATGTTGAATACAAACTACAGCAAATCTTCCTCCAACAACTTAACTATAACTGGTTCAAGTGTTTCCCAAGTAATATTTCTGTTAGATTGTTTGAGCCTAAGTTTTGCTAATTACAGGGTTAGTGTAGTACATTTATCTAGAATCAAACATGTGTGTTTAAAAAGAATCCAGGCAAAGATTATACCAGAGGCATATAATAGCTAAAATAGGATAAAAGTGAAAATGCAGACCTCATCGAGGACAAGAACTGAAAGTGATTCTTGAAGAGCTTTAGCTTGAAGCACTCTATTGGTCAAGCATGTTTGCACACAAGCAGGAGTCGACACAACAATATCCGGAAGCGCCGCCAAAGACGTTTTCTACGACACAGAATAAAAAAGGTGTCATCAATGGCATCTTTGAAACTAAATACCTCAAATAATATTCCAATTACTTAAACCAAAATGACATAAATTTACCAACCAAATCAGAAGGAGACATTGTGCTTGTCAATTGAACAACTTTCAATTGCACCCTGCATAATTCGATAAGGGAAGTTGCCTCTGAATAGACCTGAACAAAGCAAATCCGAAGAACAAATTTAATAACACTAACATTTAAAACACAAAATGCTAAAAACCTCTAAAACAGGATTTACAGAAATAAAATACTTGTTGGCATAATTCTCGAGTCGGAACAAGAATAATCGCAGCTGGAGCAATGTTCTTTTTTGAATCAGCAAAAAGTTTTTGAAGCAGTGGAAGTAGATAAGCTAAGGTTTTCCCGGAGCCGGTTTTTGCTCGGGCCACCACATCTTTACCCTCCTTTAAAACACAACATAACCAGAAAGTACAAATTAACCTAAAAATCAACAAAAATAAATAACAAATCAAACAAATTGAACATGGAAATTAAGAAAAAAAAGGTAATTACGAGGACAAGAGGAATCGCGACACGCTGGATAGGAGTGGGATTTTCGATTGATTTTTTGGATAGGGCACGAAGGAGGCGGGTGTCAAGCCCTAATTCTTCGAAGCTTTGCTCGTCTTCATCGTGTTCTGTTTCTACTTCCCCTGCTTTATCTTCTTCTTGTTTCGGTTCTGCACAATCGTTCTCCGGATTGTTCTTTGCTTTCGCCATTAGTGACCGGAGAAGGGGCAAGGGAATTAGGGTTTAAGGGGTTTTTGTTTGAGGTTTAGGGTTCATCAATATATACCATAAAATATATATTTAATAAATTGATCTCATACTTAGTGTTAGACTAAATTACCCTTCATTTATTAAATCTTAATTAATTTCTGGATCACAAAATTATAAAAATTATTTGAAAATAAGAGTTGGAAACATAAAGGAAAAAATAATTTCCCTAAAATCTTTAAATAATTTTCTTTTAAGAAAAAATAATTATAAAAAAACAGTCTACCACAGAGTAGGGTTTTATTAAACCCGCCATTAAAACACGCAGGGTTTCTGCTTTTTTTCTTTTCCGCCATCTCCACAAACAACACTCTCGGACCTCGAGCTCTGGTTTAGCGCCGCGCCCAGAAACAACCATGGTGAGTATTCCAATTCAAGGCTAAGAAAACCTATTCCGATTTATCTGGAAAGTTTTGTTTATGGGTATGCATACAGTTTCAAAGCTGTAAGTTTTTACAATATTCATTCTTTGTTTGTTGATTTTATTAGGGCACGATGGAAATAGTGGGGTCGGTGAAATTCGGGTTCATGACTAATGAAGAGGCGCGGAAACACAGTGTTGTTAAAATAACAAATCCTAATTTGCTCGACATTTTGCAGAAGCCACTCCCTGGTGGTCTTTATGATCCCGCGATGGGACCTCTAGATGAAAACTCTCCGTAAGTATATGCAATGTTTTAATAGAAGAGTTTTGGGTGGTAAAGGTTCAAGCTTGTTTGTATCATTATCGGGTTTCAGAAATCGTGTTTGAGCTTGGTTTGATTATTAATCATGAACATGATTGAGCTAGAATAGCTTAATTGTTTCACAAATTTTATTATTGTTTTATTAATGGAGTCGAGTTCAAGCCGAGTTTCAAACATAAATATATTCGGGTTGGTTATTCAAGGTTCCTTTGATATATAAACGAACCATGCTCAAATGATGTTTTAATATCTAGTAACTTGGTTCATCTATCATCTCTAATTATCGTAGTGTTAATATATTCTACTGAGGTTTAATGCTTATTAAAATATTATATAACTTTGATATGCAGATGTAAATCATGTGGTCAGCGTTCATATCACTGTGCGGGTCATTGTGGTCACATAGACCTTGTTTCGCTGGTCTATAATCCATTGATGTTCAATATGTTGAATAATCTTTTAAACAAGACGTGTTTCTTTTGCTTTCAATTTCGGTCGAGTGCGCAAGAGGTACGTCAGTGTGGAGGTTGGGAATTTTGTGCCCATGCTGTAGCCTATTTATTGACTTCATTTGACTACTCGATATATTGTTTGACTTAGGTGGAGCATTGTGTTTCTCAATTAAAACTGATTGCCAAGGGTGATATTGCTGGGGCAAAAAAGTTGAGTTTTTGGGACAAAAAAAAGATGGATTTGGTCTTACCAGATGATATGGTTGATGGGGAGGATAGTCCGAGGAGTTATACATCACATTCTTCAGTACTGTCTGACAACGAAAATCAATACGAGCACAATAAGCAGGCATGTTGGGATTCTATTCAGCTCACTGAAGCTATGTCGATTTTGAATGAGTTTTTGAAGAAAAAGGAGAAGAAGTGCAGGAATTGCGAATGCAACAATCCGAAGATTACTAAACCAACTTTTGGATGGTTTCTTCTGGTAAGTTTGATCTGATCAAACAAACTAATGAAGTTTACAATTGTTAAATTTTTGCATTATCTGAAGCTGACATTCGTGAACACGCATTGAACTGTGTTGATCGAGTTCCAAAATTGTCATTTGATTTCATCATTTTCACTGCATTAAGTGAATAGAGGAGTTTGAGGGAAAATAAACAAAGAATAAACTTCATATTCAAAAGGCACATGATATTTTTGAAATGATGAAGCAAAAGCTAAAAAATATTTGATATGTATTTTGGATACATTCTGTCCTTTATGCAAATCTAGGGTGCTTGGGAAACTGGAGTCTGCTTGTGGAGAAATAGTCAAAATTCAGTAGAGATATGTGTACTTACTACTTAGAAGATCTCTGATGACTGAAGTGAAGCAACTTATGTTGTTTCCTGTGATGCTACTCTTATATGTTTATTTCTAATCTTCACTACCCTTTTTAACTTTGTATAGGGTCCCCTATCCAATACTCAGTCCCGGTCTAATGCTATTAGAGGTAGGACTTTGAATGTCACACACAGTGGGGGAGGTGATGATAAGCCTTCATCTGAGGTGGTAAATGCTAGTGATTATTCATGGAACGATTATGAGACAGCTGAAGGCACTTCATCTGTTGTCGCCTCTGATATAACTGAAAAACCCATGAAAAAAAATGCAAATCGAGGAAGCGATTCGAATCAGGGTTTGGGAGAGCCCAATAATATTACTTCGGGAGCTCTCTTACCATCAGAGGTAACATTATTATTCTCGTTAACCTAATTATATTTCTTTTTATGAGTTAATTTGGTCAAGGGTCTTTATCGCTCATTATGGACAGGTTAGAGATATCTTGAGGCGCTTGTGGGAGAATGAAGCTCCTTTGTGCTCATACTTATGTGATATTCAGCAGCAGCAATGTGACCTATCTGGAAAAACAGGTCACTCTATGTTTTTCCTAGAAACTATTCTTGTGCCCCCAATAAAATTCCGACCGCCAGCCAAAGGTGGTGATTCTGTAAGTATTAAGAAACATGTTTGATCTATGTGTTATCTGTGGTGCATCAGTGATCTGTGTGCTTTGAACTTATATATATACCACATTTTCTATTACTCACCAAGTTTAACATGACGGGATTTTGGCACTTAAAAGAATTTCCGTATTCCTTGTGTTGTATGGTTAGACTTTTATGGATATAGTATATGAGATCTTTTGAAGTTTTTCTGATTTCTTGTCTTAATCTTTGTCAGTACTTTTCTCTGTTTATTTTCAGACAAGGGTGGGGGAGGATTTGTGATTGTATGCTGTACAATGTCGACTCTGCCAGTTTGTGTCTAAATTTATTAGTAATGATTTCACTTTCAGGTGATGGAGCATCCTCAGACTGTTTTATTGGGGAAGGTGCTGCAGTCAAATATTGCTTTAGGAAATGCTCATGTTAATAATGCAGAACGTTCAAGGATCATTAGTCGTTGGATGGAACTTCAGCAATCTATCAATATCTTATTTGATAGCAAAACTGCAACTAGTAAGCCCATTTCTTTACTTCTAGGGGTACTAATTCCCTTCTTAAACAAAGTTGTTTTTGGGAAACATTAGGAATTTGCGTATCATACTTCTTCATCTGATAGTTAGCATGCTGAATAGGCTGTTTCTACTCTCGAGGCTGCAAAAGATTGATTGGGTTTCAATTTCATTTTAATTAGTTTACCTCATTCTCAAATTGCATTGACATTCGTCAGTGCTGTAATCAGCCCCTGTTGTAAATTTCCAACCATTATGTAGGATGGTGAATAGTTGTATATCATATATTTTAATACTGCAGAATAGTGAACTTGAACATAGTTTGAGCATGTCTGTGAAATCAAAGATCTCTTATTTCTCTGGAGATAATCATAACCTTGGTTAGTTCAAGTGTCCTGCACTTGGCATGCAGCTGCTGTTTTCTCATATATATCTTTTTCCATGGCTTTTGGTGATATGATTTTCAAAAGCAAAAACAAATCTTTTTTTATAGCTCTGAATAATTGTCTTCTGCATAATGTTGTGGCAGCCCGAGGCCAAAAAGATGCTACTTCTGGAATTTGTCAGTTCCTAGAGAAAAAAGAGGGTATTTTTCGTCAGAAAATGATGGGCAAAAGGGTTAATCATGCTTGTCGGTCTGTTATATCTCCGGATCCGTACTTGGCCGTCAACGAAATTGGAATTCCTCCATACTTTGCCTTGAGATTAACCTATCCAGAGGTATGGACGAGAAACTTCAACCATCATCTTCATTACTTACGTAATGTCTTAGTCAACTATATGTTTAATGAATGTGTGCCGAATTGATGTAATGAACTGGTTCATATTCTTCTGTTACACTGTTAGAAAAGTATCTCCACTTTTTCTTTTGTTTCTCGTTTATTCTCTTGTTCAAAATATGCCAGTCTAACTCATCATCAGAATTCAGAACAATATATATATATATATATACACCATGAGATCCTTTTCTTATGTTTAACCTACTGCAGAGGGTTACTCCTTGGAATGCTGGAAAACTGAGGGGTGCAGTCATTAATGGGCCTGAAATCCATCCTGGAGCCACAACTTATGTTGACAGTGTATCCACTGTGAAACTGCCATCGAGCAAAAAATTGCGGCTAGCAATATCTAGGAAATTACCTTCTTCAAGAGGTGCAGTTACGCAATCAGGGAATGATTTTGAGGGGAAGGTTGTGTATCGCCACTTGCAGGATGGCGATATAGTGCTTGTAAACCGGCAGGTACTTGAATTTGTTCACTTAAGCAATAATTAATAATTAATCCTTTTACATTCATTTGTATTTTCTAAACAAAAAGTCTATATGCTTCTTAATACACAGTCTATGATTGGTTGTATGGTTCTGTTCACTTACATGGTGCTCTTTCCTTACCCGAGGGCCATGTTCTTGTTCATTGATTGCTTCTCTGGTTAAAACTTCAAACTAATTAATTAATAGAGCGTATTACTTTATTTGTGCCTTTACTTTGATTCTATTTTCTATTTCAGCCTACACTCCACAAGCCAAGTATAATGGCTCATGTTGTTCGTGTGTTAAAAGGAGAGAAAACCCTTCGCATGCATTATGCAAATTGCAGGTTGGTATCAATTGCATATCTTTTTATTATTGTCTTTGAGTGATTTTTAGCTATCCAGCACCGACATCTTTCTTACATTGGCTTCAGCTCCTACAATGCTGATTTTGACGGCGATGAGATCAATGTGCATTTTCCGCAAGATGAAATTTCTCGTGCGGAAGCTTACAACATAGTAAATGCTAATGAACAGTACATAGTTCCAACAAGGGGTGATACAGTGCGAGGCTTGATTCAGGTTTCAGTATCAGTATTGACTATCAGTTTGTTGTCCCCCCTTCCCCAAACAAAAAACAACAATTTTTCATTGACTGTAATTATTATGTTTTTTTTGTTCTATGTTCCATTTACCCACATGCATAATCAGCTATTCTTAAGTTGTATTTTGACAATCCAGGATCATATTGTAAGCGCTGTGCTCCTTACCATGAAGGATACATTTCTTACTCGTAGCGAATTCAGTCAGCTGCTATATGGGTCCGGTGTTTTTGCTGGTGCGCGCAGTTCACTTCCAGGAAAAAATTCCCAGAAGGTTTTTTTAGTAGAGTCCGAAAGTGCAGTGGAGTCGATATTGCCTACAGTGTGGAAACCAGTGCCTCTATGGACCGGAAAACAGGTCAATATTTTTTGTTGCTGATAATATTTCTTGACATGCAGGATATAGTTCATGCCTGATTTACATCAAAATATAATGTAGTTTATGATGGGCAACTAATCCTTTTTAAATGATCATGTTTTGGTTCGTCTCTAGGTCATTACAGCTTTGTTGAATCATATAACCAGAGGTTGTGCACCTTGTACCATTAAAAATCAGGCAAAACTTTCAAAGAATTATTTCACTGGTAATAGGAATGAAGGGGGAGATGAAGAGCACAATGCTGAGCATAACTTGTTAGTTTGGAAAAATGAACTTGTTCGTGGTGTGATTGACAAGGCTCAATTTGGAAAGTTTGGCTTAGTACACACGGTGCAAGAGCTTTATGGAGCTAACAGTGCTGGCATATTGCTTTCTGCATTAAGTCGCTTATTTACAATCTTTTTGCAGGTGCGTCTTGCATTAGTTACTTAATTTTTCCTTCGAAATATTCTTGTTTTGTGTTTGATCTGGTTGAAGAATTCATGTTCTTTTATACATGATTCAGATTCATGGTTTCACGTGTGGGCTTGACGACCTTATTATATTACCGGATTATGATGTCCAAAGGAAGGAGAAACTTGAAGGCGAAGATGTTGGTGAAGAGGTTCACTGCGAGTTTGTTAAGTTCAAACCTGGGCAAATAGGTATTATATGTTTCAATTAAAAAAATATATATAGCTTCTGTTTCCGATTTCGGCTCTTTTTTGGCTATCTATGCCTTCTTGAATTCATCTTCTGGTGGAGTTGTGCGTGTTAGACTTATGCACTATTTGAATTTGTGAGCCAACTCGTAATATAAGTTGTCTGGTTTAATTCCATTTTGGCAGTTAGGTACTATTATTGTGAGTGTATTCTGCTTTTTTCTTTCTTTTTTCGTCCTTTGTTTATTTTAAAAGGCATTTTTAATTATTCCTATTACTTTGTGATCATCAAGTTTGTTTATTTTGAAAGGTGCACTTATTGTTTTCTTCTATTTTGGTTTGCTAGGCCCTGAAGAACTGCAGTTGGAAATTCAGAAAGCTGTATCCAGTGACAGAGAATCTGCCACAGCAACCTTGGACATGAAAATGAAGAACAAGTTGACAAATAAACTAACTAGAGAAGGTTCTCAGATACTCAAACATTTACTGACTGCAGGTTTACTAAAACCTTTCCCCAAGAACTGCATATCAGTTATGACGACAACAGGTGCAAAGGGTAGTACGGTGAGTTAGAACGTCATCATTCATCAATTTTGTCTTTTGTAATGTGTCGTTATATGTGTTTTTGATTGTTAATATTCATTTCCATAGGTGAATTTCCAACAAATATCTGCATATCTAGGGCAACAAGAATTGGAAGGTAAAAGAGTGCCTCGAATGGTTTCTGGGAAGACATTGCCTTCCTTTCCACCCTGGGATTACACATCTAGAGCTGGAGGTTTTATTACTGATCGCTTTCTTACTGGTCTTCGACCTCAAGAGTATTACTTCCATTGCATGGCTGGTCGAGAAGGGTAAATCCAATTCATTGACTTAATTTCTTTTTTAGTTTGTTACCTTCTATTCTGGCCTTCTCCAACAATCAGCTTATTTTCCGCAAGGAAAAATGCAATATTGGTCAAATAAGATAGTCCTGTTGCAATATGTTTACAAACCTGCAATAAATTAGTCCAGTAGGGTGCATGGTTTTGCAATTTTAGTTCCATCCATTGAAAATGGATGGAATTTTTGCGTGTATAATGCAAATGGTGTTAAGTTTAATACCGGTCACATTTAAGGCACATGACCAAACTATTCTGTCCATCTCTTAACGTTTCGGACTAAAAATGTTAAGAAGTACATCCTACGAGACTAATTTTGCAAGTTGACAAAAATCCAAGGGCACCTATCACTAAAGCTGCAATTTCCCCATTTCAGTTTTAAAAAAAAAATCTTCGTGGTTATAATTTTCTGCAGGTTAGTTGACACTGCAGTAAAAACATCTCGCAGTGGATACCTTCAGCGGTGTCTAATAAAAAATCTCGAGAGTCTGAAAGTTTGTTATGACTATACTGTCCGTGATTCTGATGGTTCCATCATTCAATTCTGTTATGGAGAAGATGGAGTTGACGTGCACAAGACGAGCTTTCTCAATAATTTCAAGGCATTGGAAGATGTAAGTAGCTTATAGTATTGTTTCAGTCTGATTGTGGCACCTGTCTAGTTTCTTGATATGCTTAAAAAAATGCTAAAAACGTTGCTAATAAACCTCTTCTCCATAATATAATTTCAGAATCAAGAAACTATTCGCGAAAAATTTCAAAATCAGCGTGAGTTCAACACGTTCATAAAAAAATTACCTGAGGGGCTTGAAGAAGAAGCAAGGCGCTTTCTCCAAGAGGAGCAGGACAAGTCAGAAAAATGTGAACTTGAGCACCTTGGTAAAAAACGAAAATCGAAAAAGAAAGAACGGAAGGCAATTGTAAATGAGCAAGACAAGTTTATACAATTGGTGGAGCAAAAATATCTATCTAGCCTAGCGCAATCAGGAGAACCAGTTGGCGTTATTGCTGCTCAGTCCGTTGGCGAACCATCAACTCAGATGACGTAAGATACAGTTCTCTATTTTCTCCTATGTATATAATATATACTCTCATACATAAATGTATCAATTGTTAATGATTGCCATATCTCATTTGATGCTTGGGCTTTTTACAGACTCAACACTTTCCATCTGGCCGGTCGTGGAGAAATGAATGTTACATTGGGTATTCCACGACTGCAAGAGATTTTAATGACTGCGTCGGATGTTATTAAGACTCCAATGTTGACATGTCCATTCTCACAATTTAGATCGAAGTGAGTTGTTACAGCTTCATATTTGCATTAATAAGATCACGTATTAAATGAAATTTATAATATTTCTCGAAAACTTTTTGAGAATATTTATGAGAGATTGCCTTGTTACATATTTCATTTCATTTCAAAACATGTGTCTACTTGCAGGCAGGATGTTGTAGCTCTTGTTTCAAATGTGAAAAAACTTACGGTTGCAGATCTGATAGAGAGTATGGAAGTTCAACTTTCTATTCATCACAAAAAAGTGGCTAGGATTTATAAGCTGAAAATACAATTAAAACATTCTGAGTTTGTATCATTAGAAAACATACATGATACTCTTGGATCTACGTACTTAAGGGAATTGGAGGATGCAATAGAAAATCACGTCATCTTTCTCGCTAGAGTTAGTGGCATTAAAAATTACATGTCTAGATCAAAATCTGAAGCATCAAATGAAGCTAATGAGGATATCTCTCTAGAAAAAGATATGGACGATGATGATGATGCTGATGATTATGACAAGGGAGATGATCTTGGATCGGACGTACAAAAACAAAAGCAACAATCTACGGATGAGATGGATTATGATGATGCCACTGATGATGAACCTGATGAAGATGAGCTGGACAAAAAAAGAAGTGATGGAAATAATGAGGATGAGGAAACAGAAGTTTCTGATGAGAAGGATGAAGCTTCTAATGAGCAAAATGATGATGAAGTTATGTCAGAAGCTAAATCAAGTCACAAAAAGGAAAAAGAAAATAAGGAAACTATTGGGATTTTAGGAGAAGAATATTCTGGTAAGAAACCACGTCGGGCTATCGATATGAAATTTAAAGGATTTTCATTTGAAGTCCACTTCAAATTTACCGAAGAACCTCATCTGTTGCTTGCCCAGGTATTTTTTCTCACTATTAAGTTTCTGTTAGATGCATGCTGAGTTTCATATTATTTACTGTTAATATTTATAAACATTTGCTGGCTAATCACGAGGTAGTTTGGAAGTATAATTAGATAAAGGGGAAGGAAAAGGTCCATGCTTGTTTTTTTACGGTAGCGTTTTGGATTGAAGGATATGGGTTTGATGGAATGATTCGAGCCAAAGAAATCATCCATATTTGAGTAGATTTCATTATTTCATAACTGATTCAAAAGTACTATGCATATTATACCAAACAAATGCAAAGAATTTGTTATTATGACACAACTTTTTTCTTCTTATTATTATTTATTATTAAGCTGAAATAATTTTTCTGATTAATTTCCAGATTGCCCAGAAAACTGCAAAGAAGGTATTCATAAAAAAATCTGGTAAAATCAGTCAGTGTAGATTGGTACAATATGACGCAGACGAAAAAACAGTAATTTGGGATAATAAGAAAAAACCCGAGAGAGGCGATGCTAAGAAACCCCAGACAAACGGAGAAGACGCTTCTTATTGGGCAATTAAGGCATCTGGGGTCGATTTACAGTCATTTTGGGAGATGCAAGATGATCTTGATCTGAGCCGTCTATATTCGAACAATATATATTCCATGTTACAAACCTATGGAGTTGAAGCTGCAAGAGCAACTCTCATAAAAGAGATTAAGCAAGTTTTTGATATTTATGGAGTAAAAATAGATTTTCGACATTTAAGTTTAATTGCAGATTTTATGACACACACTGGTGGATATCGACCAATGAGCAGACACGGAAGCATTTCTGAGTCACTTTCGCCGTTTCTTAAGATGTCGTTTGAAACGGCTTCTAAGTTTATTGTTGAAGCAGCATCTCATGGACTTACTGATAACTTAGAAACGCCGTCTTCTAGAATTTGTCTCGGTTTGCCTGTGAAGATGGGTACTGGTTGTTTTGACTTGATGCAAAAGTTGGATGATATTTAGATGGTGTTTGTTATCAGATGTCTTTTATGTTGTAAAACTATTTTGCCATATGAAATTTATGCCTTTAGATATAGTGGTTCTTGAGATTGTTAAATTGATTGGTGCATGTTTTTGAGCTTGATTTGATTTAAAGCCCAGAGCTTGCTAAATTCTTGTATTGAATTTTAGTAGAGAAAAGTTTTATTCAAAGTTTTAATGTTAGGGTCTGTTTGGATTATTTTTGTTTTTAATGTTTTGCAAAATAGTTTTGTAAAACAGATTTATTAAAATAATTTTGTAGTATAAATAATGTTAAAATTCTATTTAGTTGACTATTCTGAAAAATGAAAGTGTTCTGTAAAACTTAAAAACAAATAAAACCTGTTAAGCAAAATAGCAAATTTTGGAGTTTTGTTCTTAAAAAACATAAAGTGGGAAGTGGGAACAACCCAGCCATTTGCTTTTTTCATGTTTTTATTTTGCAAAAACAAAAATACACTTTAACATTAAACCAAAAAGCCCAGAAAATGAGGTCTGATTTCTTGCTGTACAACAATATCTACACAATGAGAGTGCCATGAAAAATCAGAAATCAGATCAAATTTCTAAACGAAGCAAGGCAGGTGAATATTCGATATAATCAGCTTGAGGGTTCGGTCCCATCATGGAGAGCACAGCACACAGTTGCCTTTTGATGCCCTCTGTAGACCTTAATCTCTTCGCCACTGGACATGGACCATAATCTTGCTGTTGAATCAGAAGAAGCTGCATTTTTTCAAGTGTTAATAAATGGGATAGATTCATGAATCATCATGATCATTCACATGTTTAGAGATTATACCTGTGATCAGAAAAGCACCATCAACAGAGAAAACACAGTCCCAAACCCACCGTTGATGTCCTGAAAATATACAACAACATTCATATTAAGGCTGATGTTTAGTTCTATAAGAGTCAGAGAAATCATATACATATTCAATAATGGTGTAGAATGGACAAACTTATACCTTCTAATGTTTTTTCCAAGGTAAAACCATCTACATTCCATATTTTGACAGTATTGTCAGAAGACGCAGTCGCTAGGTACCTAAAATTCACCGTTTACAATATAAATAAGGGATAATTTTAGACATCTAGTTGAATATCTCAATAAAATTAAAATGTTTTCCAAGGGGGAATATACCCTCTATAATGGTTCACAACCTTAGTTGGATGCTAAACTGAAGATTAAAGATTAGTGACAGATTTATACCGGTTTGGTTCACATAACTCCGGTGAAAGTAGACATTTAAGGATATATCCATCATGAGCTTGTAGCTTATGTAGTGGCTCGAAGTTGGTCATAGTCTGCAAATAGTCATAAACAACTCTCAATCAATTTCGTCGATCATAATAAGTCAAAACTCATATGTGAAAAACCATATAGTGTCTCACATGAGTCCCTCGCAACAAACGCCATACGTAACAGGTCCCACGGTTGTTTGCCGCAACTACTAAGCTCCCGTCCCACATCACAGTCAATGATCTTACTGCCGTATCCACCTCAGGAACCTGAATAGATACACAGGTCCTATTTTAGTAGTTGATAGTTATATAGGCACCCATGCACAAGGACTTAATTACGAAAAGCACCCTATATTTTGAGAAATTACCATAACCTCCCAATCCCATGTTAAGCATACTATAATTTCACGCCTCCATCAGTTAAATGCAGATTACAACTTCACCCCCTATTATTTGAGTTGTCAGGATCTACCAAAAGGGTGTTTTGGTAATTTGCAAAACGTTAGGAGGCTTGTAATAATTACCTAATCAGTGAGGGGATGATCATGTAATTATCTCGGTCAGCAATTACAATTCAAATGTTAGTTTGCGCCAATGGACAATTTTAAGCTACCTTAATTTTTTCATTTTACCGTGCATATGAAAAATATATAGCTACTTATCAGTTTAGCTCAACCTAGGTGTTAGCCGTTGGGTCTGTAAATGATGATGTCATATAGTGAAATGATAATATCATCCAGAACCCAACGGTGTACAGCCTAGTTGGATACATGCCCCGTTAGTCAGCATAAAGGCCGCTACTCACCAACTCACAGCTGCAAGAATTTGCTGTTAAGTCCCAGACACGAATATTGCCGTTTTGGTCCCCGGATATCAGTTCAGTCTGCAAATGACCAAGGAAGAAAAAGTAATGCCCATTCAACGGTGTTTAGATTGAAGTGGTCAGCAATCTAATAAATACAAGGGTATAGAAAGAGCCATTTTTATCCAAATATCGCTTAGAAAGCAACATTTATAAATCAGATAAACCACGAAAAACAAGAAAACCATTTAAAACCAACACTCTACTTCTCTTATCGCTACCTTAAACCACTTTTATTTTCTTGATACAGCTACTTAAAGGACCTTAAGGAGTCTAGTAAAGAGCTAAAGTTCAAAGTAGTAGTAAAAGATCCAAGAAAGAAAACCAGACCTGATTTGGGTGCAAAACAACAGTATTAACTGCGGCCCGACTTTCATATTCCCGTTGGCAACCTGGAGCCCTATTTGATATACAATGAGAGTGATCCTTTATCAACATCAAATACGAAAAAACGTCAAGAATGGGAAACAGTTCAATAAAATTTCATCTACCTTAAGTCCCAGATCTTTACAGTACCATCTTCAGAACCGGAGTACATCCAATTTCCATCACACTGAAATCCAACTGCCATTACATTATTAGTGTGAGAATCATAGCTCATCACCTGACATTGAAACAATGAATCAGTTTATTAAACAGCCTAAGAGAATGTAAAAGAAACATATAAAATAAGAGATGAGTTAACATGTTACAGGTTGAGGACTGTTTGAATTGACATCGAATAGCCGGATATGAGGATTTCCCGCTGCAGCTATGTAACGCTTATCTGGGGTAATCTCAAGCCGGTTTACTTGCTGTCAAGAGAGAATGAATTAATCAAATTTCAAAACAAAATTCACAAAATCAATTGAAGAACTAAAACTTTGATATGCAAAGGCAAAATTTCAGAGGTTTAGCGAAATGAGAAGATTTTGCAATTTTTTGAGTTACAATACCGGTCTAATACACGAAAGACTAGTTAAGTAAATTCAACAACAAATGCACAATATCAATAGTGGAGCTAACACTTCAATACAAAAAGACAAATTTCTAAGGTTCACCAAAAATGAGAAGAATTTTGCAATATTTTGATATACAACACCAGAATACTATACTAAAGGCCAGTTAAGTAAACTCACCTAGCATTTTACAATCATTTTACAATCACAATACATATTTTCACAGATATAAAAAGAAACACATTAGTGACAAATTGCTTGCACAAAACAACATTGTATTAACATATAAGAACTAGACATTATAAAAAAAAGCTGATTAAATTTTAGGGGCATACAGATTCAGGGTACTGAATAGTCCGATAGCAGCGGCCACTTTTCGCTTCCCAGAATCGAATCGTGTGATCATAGCTTGCGGTTGCTAAAACCACTGATGGTTGAGTCATGTTTACTCTCTTCTTTTATCTGATAAACAAAACTACATCAACACGTGAATATGAATATTTAGTTAACGAACAAAGGAACACACTAAATTGATATCAATGTAAAGCAACGATCTTTGGCCAAATTAAAGATTGAAATCAAGGATTTCCATACAAATATAGGATTTGAGACAAAAAAACATAAAAATAATGGCTTTGTGAATATTTTATTTTCTCCGTTACCTGATTGATAATTTGTAGCTCTCTTGGGAAAGTTAGGCCATTAATGGAGCTTTGAGAAGGGTTTTAAAGGGGCTTACAGAAATGGGGGGTCCTTGTATTATTCGAGCATGATTTTGCAGCTGCAAAGTGCAAGTCTCTGAGAATGAACAGATCGATTCTACATTAATTGAAAGTGTAATTCCCGAATCAGCTTATAATTTCACTTTAGTGCCCATATTGTATCACTTTGATCCCCACAAAATTATATATTTTTATCACAGGTCCTTATACTTTGGAGTTTGGGGACCGAAAATCGAATGTGCCTGTTAAACTTAAATATGATCGAAAATGACTAATTTGAGGTAAGAATATAAATTAAGGGATATTAGCATATCAAATTTTGCTTTATAAATATTAATACTTTAGAATAATCAATTTCATTTTGCAAAAGGGCAGAAATTTCTATTTTAAATACTGTTTTATAACCCTAAACTCTAAACCTCTAAATAGATATTTAGATATTTGATACGTGTAATAATTATTTGTGTAAATTACACGTGTCAATTGTCAAATATCTAATAAATAATGAAACAAAAATTTTGAGTAAATTTTTCCTTCTTTCTTAGTTAAGAGTTGGGCCAAACTCTCTCAAAACTCAATAAGGACCATTTATCCACATAATCACACTACATCCAAGACCTAAAATAGCACAATTCATAGGCCCAAATAGCTAACTTGTGCTAAAAATTAAAATGGACATTGGAAGTTGGGCTTTCACCTAACTAAGCCCAGCAAATATGGGCCTAAATTCAATCGAAAGGCCCATAGCACACATATCCTTTACCATCCTCCATCAAAAACCCTGAACCCTAGCTCATCTCCTCCTTTACCGCCTCATTTAAACCCTAATTTCCCATTTCTCATCATCCAAAACCCTAACTCTAGAGCTCGAGCTCTACTCAGCTGCCATGGCCGACGTTCAAGTTTCTCAGACGAAGAAGAAGAAGAGCAAGTCCAAAGATGGCGAAGAAAACGACGCCGTCGATTACCTGATAAAGCCGCAGAGCTTCACTCCCTCCATCGACACTTCTCAGTGGCCGATTTTACTCAAAAACTACGAAAAGCTCAATGTACGAACCGGACACTACACTCCCCTTCCCTCCGGTTACTCCCCTTTGAAACGTCCCTTAGCTGAGTACATCAAGTATGGTGTCATGAATCTCGATAAGCCTGCTAATCCTTCTTCTCACGAAGTTGTGGCCTGGATTAAGCGCATTTTACGCGCCGATAAGACTGGGCATTCAGGTACCCTCGATCCTAAGGTTACTGGTAATTTGATTGTTTGTATTGATCGTGCTACAAGATTGGTGAAGTCGCAGCAAGGCGCGGGGAAAGAGTACGTTTGCATTGCTCGGTTGCACTCAAAAGTGCCTGAGGTGTCGAAGGTTGCTAGGGCAATTGAGACGCTCACAGGTGCGGTTTTTCAGAGGCCCCCTTTGATTTCTGCTGTTAAGAGGCAGCTTAGGATTAGAACTATTTACGAAAGTAAGCTGCTTGAGTACGATGCCGATAGGCATTTGGTTGTTTTCTGGATTTCATGTGAAGCGGGGACGTATGTGAGGACAATGTGTGTACATTTGGGGTTGTTGTTGGGTGTGGGGGCGCATATGCAGGAGCTGAGGAGGGTGAGGTCAGGGATTTTGGGTGAGAAGGATAATATGGTGACTATGCATGATGTGATGGATGCTCAATGGGTTTATGATAATTATAGGGATGAGAGTTATTTGAGGAGGGTGATTATGCCATTGGAGGTGATTTTGACTAGTTATAAGAGGCTTGTGGTGAAGGATTCAGCTGTTAATGCGATTTGTTATGGAGCGAAGTTGATGATTCCAGGGTTGTTGAGGTTTGAGAATGAGATTGATGTTGGGGAGGAAGTAGTGTTGATGACGACTAAGGGTGAGGCAATTGCATTGGGCATTGCAGAGATGACAACTGCAGTGATGGCCACATGTGATCATGGAACGGTGGCAAAGATTAAGAGGGTTGTGATGGATAGGGATACTTATCCTAGGAAATGGGGGTTAGGTCCCAGGGCTTCGATGAAGAAGAAGCTTATTGCTGAGGGGAAATTGGACAAACATGGAAAACCAACTGAGAGTACACCTGCTGAGTGGATGAGGAATGTCGTTTTGCCAGCTGGTGGTGATGCTGCGGTTGCAAGTCTTGCAGCGGCTCCGGAAAATGTGGAGAGTGGCGTTCTTGAGGTTGAGAAGAAGAAAAAGAAGAAAAGTAAGGACGATGATGGAGAGGAAGGGCGTAAACGGAAAGTTGATGAGGTTGACGGTAGTGTTACACCAGAGGCTGCTGTTAAGAAACCTAAGGTAGAAAAAGCTGAGGAGGTGAAGGCTGAAAATGTAGAGATGGAATCAGGGAAGAAAGAGAAGAAAAAGAAGAAGAAGAAAGAGGGTGTAGATGAAGGTGCTGTGGCTTCTGATGGTGAGAAATCATCGAAGAAGGATAAAAAAAAGGATAAGAAGAAGGATGAGCCTGTTGTGTCGGATGAGGAGAAATCGGAGAAAAAGAAGAAGAAAAGTAAGAAGCATAAAGAAAATGGTGACTCTGTTTTACCTGCTGGAAGTGATGATGAAGCAGTTAAAAGTGAGAAGAAATCGGAGAAGAAGAAAAAGAAGCACAAAGATGCTGAATAGTAGGCAATGAAGTTTTAAGTCTCGGGTTGGCTCAAGTAATGGCGAAATTATCATGCTTTGTATCATCGGCATCAGATAATAACCTTTGAAGGTCCTTATTTT
Source organism: Verbascum thapsus (assembly GCA_963669365.1). NCBI lineage: Eukaryota > Viridiplantae > Streptophyta > Magnoliopsida > Lamiales > Scrophulariaceae > Verbascum > Verbascum thapsus. The sequence continues at coordinate 25,644,070 of OY770106.1, forward strand.
CAATATCTATGTTATCTGTGCTGCTTGGCTACATCGAGTGTTGGTTTAACTCTACAGGCTTGGTTTAGGGATATCTTAGCTTTTTAAATTGTCTTTTATTTTTGTTATTTATTTGAAGGTTTTGTACTATGATCTGGGATGTTTTTACTTATGAAATTAATTGCAGTAATATCACCTTGCAAATTGATGTTTACATGCAAATGTTTCATTGAAGAGGGAAATGCATGTTTTGATTTGTATATCTCTTATGTTTTGTGGCGTATGATTGTGCAGGTCTTCTTTCAGAATAGTAGATATACTTGTATTAGAAAAATGTGTTATTGTATATATATTTACTAATGATGTACTATATAATTTTTTAGTAACTTTTATACTGTTTAAGATTTGAATTTGTCATAGAAAAAATTAGGAACCAAATGAAGCCTAATATTCAACCCCAATTTAGCAAAGTCAAAACTGAGACAACCTTTGTATGTTCCCATTTCACTTTTATTTTAATTATGCATATTATTGAAAATCTTGCAATGTTAAATTAAAAAATAAGATTAGTTTCTGAACTTTTATACCCTTTTTTTAGTCAAAATTAATAGAATACATCTGCAAGATATGTTGATTACGTCATTTTTACCTCTAAATTTCACGTAGGTCCATTGCAAACTTTATTGGATTTTAAGGATCCATGATTAATGACAAATTCCAATAAATTTTTAAAATGTAAACTAACATATATTATTTTCACACAAAATTCTAAACAAAAATTATTTTTTAATTCTATAACCTTATAATTTTCAATTACAATGTAATTTGGAACCTCACTTCATCAATAATTATAGGGTAAAATGCACTTCACCCCCTCGAAAAATTTGTATTTAGCACTTTCCCCCCTAAAAACACAAAAAAGAGACATCACCCCCTACAAATTTGGTATATGTACCACTTTACCCCAATTACAATTTTTTGGCTAAATTTTAATCGAAAATCATTCAAATAATTTTTTATCAGATAATTTTTAAACTCTAAGATGACATATTAGAGAAACACAACGGTTGAGGTCCAAATTCGAGCATGTGAGAGGATCACGAAAAAATTATTTAAATGATTTTCGATCAAAATTTGACCGAAAAATAGTAATTGGGGCAAAGTGATGCATATACCAAATTTTTAGGGGGCGATGTCTCTTTTTTGTGTTTTTAGGGGAAGGTGCAAAATACAAATTTTTCGAGGGGTGAAGTGCACTTTACCCATAATTATATAATTGATAATTAAAAAGAAACATGTGTGATTCATTTAAGAGACAAAGATGTTATGAAACACGCAACAGAGTTAAACACCACAGAGCAAAAGATTCATGTGGGCTACCACAAAAACAAGAATCAACCATTTTAATTCATTCAAATTCAATATTTTTCTTGCTCCGACGATGAAAATGGAAGCTTTCAGCACAACCCTTGATTACACACTACTCAATATCTCTAAATTTCAAGTAAAACCCACCTCTAAACTCTTGTTATCCTGCCCATTTTCCAGTAATCGGAGAAAATCGACGAGTAGTTCTAGGTTGAAACTTGTTCGTTGTTTGGGAGATCAAAAGCGTGCTTCACAGACCCATTTTGCTGCTGTGAATCACGACTTAGTTAAAAGCGTTGGGAGAGGAGTGATTGGCTTTGCTGCTGCACTGTCCATTTGTTGTGATTCGCCGGCTTTTGCAGAGTCTCTTACAGTCGCTTTTCCTGTTTCTCACACCCGTGAGGTGATTCATCATTTATTTTCTAGAAAATTTAAGAATTTTGACTCTTAATAATTCCATTTTATAGTTAATATATATGAACTTAGAGATTAACAATTAGTAAGTTTCTAATAATCACATGTTGGTTTGGATATCGAGTTGAGCTGGCTCGCGAGTCTCACACTAGATTAAAGCTCAACCTTTTCGAGCTAGCCTAATGAGATGAACCCGAATCATATTGTAACTGTTACCATGATCAGGAAGCCTATAAAGAATGAAAGATAAGATTTTTTTTATTAATATACATAATATATGTTTGTCTTAATATATGTAGTACTAAGTATGCAGTTCCGTTTATAAAGCCATGAACTTGAAGTTTGATTGTGGTATAAGATACTTATGTTACTTGGTTGATGGTTAGGTGAATACAGTCCAAAGAACTCTAGTGGAGGCATGGGGTTTGATTAGAGAGACCTTCATCGATCCAACTTTCAATCATCAAGGTAATACGAAATGCTTCGTTAGTTTGAATTAGTTTCGCTTTGGAATTTTGGCAATACGAAGAAATTAAAGTTTTCATATTTGATTCTTGAATCAAAACTCAAAACCATGGTTAATATAACACATTAATGAGGATAGAAAATTTGTATTTGTACTTGAAAATGTTACGAATCTCTGAAGTTTTACCGTAAAAAACAAACGACTTAGAATTCGACGTGATTTTACAGATTGGGACTTGAAACTGCAACAAACAATGGTTGAAATGTTTCCACTGAGATCAGAAGATGCAGCTTACAGTAAAGTTAAGGGAATGCTTTCGACTCTCGGAGATCCTTTTACACGCATCATTAGTCCAAAGGTATTGGACTGTTATATATAAGCAATCTGATTATGTCGTTTGTTAAAGGGATAATAACATGCACATCCCCTTACTATTGTGTAATTACCATGAGTCCCCTGAGGTTCTATAAATTTCCAAAACGCCCATGTGCTTCTTTTCACTGTCCGGTTTAGGTTGTAACTTTTTCAAACTTTGGGGGTGTTTTTCATAATTAAGCTCCCATGCAAGGGTTTAAAGGTAAATCATTGTACGCTGCAGGAATATCAGAGTTTTAGGATAGGAAGTGACGGTAATTTGCAAGGTGTAGGCTTATTCATTAATATCGAACCAAAAACGGGCCGCCTGGTGAGTTAACATTAAACATGATTCGAGTTTATTATACACATTTCCATAGTTTTCTGATATATAATTGCTTTTTAAAACTCATTTGTATCTATATTCAGGTTGTTTTGTCGTGCATAGAGAATAGTCCAGCTGCACGTGCTGGTATACACGAAGGAGACGAGTTAATGGAAATAAACGGTACTTACAAAACAACAGTTAGTATACTTAATTAGCAATATTCGGACTGAAAAACGAATTAGAAATACATGATCCTTGTATCTAAAATCTTCAAATCTCACTCATAAATATGATTTCAATATATATATATACATAAGGTGAAAGACTAGACGGAGTGGCCAGTGAAGCAGCTGCCCAGAAGCTCAGGGGACGTGTAGGCACAACCGTTACAGTAAAATTTCACAGTGTAAGTAAGAATTACATATTCTAATTTAAAGAGACGTTAATTTTTAAACGATATTATGGCTTTTTATTAACTTTTAGCTTCTCATATTTTCTAGGTTGATGACTTGGGAAGTTCAATGGTAAAAGAGGTAATAGATACATTACTTATGTTTTTCGTTTAGGTATTATTCCATTGCAAAATATGCACTCAAATATAGCTATTTTTTTTTAAGGTTAAAATACCCCGTGAAGTAATTAAGCTTTCGCCCGTATATAGCGCCATCATTCCCCACCGAGCGCCCGATGGGCATTTTTCGAAGACGGGATATGTGAAGTTGTCGACTTTTTCGCAGGTACTTCGTTTAGTATGAAAAATGTTAACAATTGTTACCACTTGGAATTTCAATTTCCTATTTATTGAACCTTGGAATGTACCTATTGTGAATTTTTCGGTTTTAATTTTATTATCTATTAAGAAAAAATGCTGAAGATGATAAGAGTAAAACGGACAATTACAAATAATTATTAGACACCCCCATCAACTATGCATATATTACAATGGTAAACTTCTTATTTGCATAATTACTCCGAACCCGTAATTGTAAGTGATATTTTTACTACAAATTTCTCCTATTAATAAATTCCATCTCTAGAAAGGCTAATGAAATATCAAAAGAAAGGCGTAAAACTTCATTTCAGTATCGTATTTTTCATTAATGTCAAATTGGTACACGAGTTTTTACCAATGACGAAATTTGTCTCGAATATCACAGACAGCTGCAGTGGAGATGGAAAACACGGTTCATGAGATGGAGAATCAAGGCGTTCAATCGTATATATTGGATCTTAGAAACAATCCTGTAAGTATATATATATATATATATATATATATATTCCTTTTTGTTCATCTTTTAACATATCAAAAACTCGTTCTATCTCCAGGGCGGTTTGGTAAAAGCAGGGCTCGATGTTGCTCAAATTTGGCTAGACGGGACCGAGACTTTAGTAAACACTGTCGACAGAGATGGCAATATGTTACCTATCAACATGATTGATGGCCATGCTTTAACACGAGATCCACTTGTCGTCCTTGTAAAATTCAACTTCTAAACTTATTTTTTCTTAAAAATTCGTTCTTTTATAGTTTGAAGATTATTAAACCGTTTGTCCTTTCGAAATAGGTAAATGAAGGAAGTGCTAGCGCCAGTGAGATTCTTGCCGGGGCACTCCATGACAATGGTCGAGCAGTTCTCGTGGGGCATAAAACTTTCGGGAAAGGAAAAATTCAGGTTTTTTTAAGTGGATAATTACATGCACACCCCTTCATTTATTGGATAATTACAATTAACCCTCTGCGTTTCTACAAATTATGAAAACACACCTATCCTAATAACGATATAGTTATTATCCGTTTTTTACTTAAAAGGGGTGAACTTGTATGCTTTTACTAAAATGGGAAATCATTGAAATTTCTTAAACCTCGATATTTAGAGTCCCATGCAGGTATTTCTATACAGTTTAACCTTCTTTAAACTAAGCCAAGGAAAAATTCAGTTCTTTTTAAATGGATAATTACATGCACACCCCTTCACTTATTGGATAATCACAACGAACCCTTTGAGTTTCTACAAATTATGAAAACACCCCCTATCCTAACAATGGTATAATTATCATCCGCTTTTACTAACATGGGAAATCATTGTAATTTCTTAAACCTCGGATATTTATTCGTCTCATGCATCTTTAAACTAAACTAACTTCTATTACAGAGTGTGACAGAACTACACGATGGATCGGCCCTTTTCATTACAGTGGCTAAATATTTGTCTCCAGCACTTCATGACATAGACCAAGTCGGTATAACACCAGACGTGCAATGTACAACAGACTTTCTTAATTCACCGAGCTCATCAGCTTCTTCATTAGAAAGTGATTCTTGTATACTGGTGGCTGAGCATCAGCTAGATATTCAAGAATCAAATGGCTCAGCTTCTTGATAATGCTGTAAAATCGGGTTTTTTCTGTTTATTTAGAGCCTTTAAAGATGGTCAAAATAGCAGCTTGTAAATAGCTTTGTTAATATCTGATGTGAGTATGATAGCAGAAGTTTATAAGTGATAGAGTAGTATTTGCCATTTGCCAATTAGTTGTATTAAACTTTATTAAAATTGGTCAACTCTTGTTTGACCAAAAATGAAAATTTACCCCCATGGAGATGTATTTAATAATTAATATCTATGTCACTTATGACTTCTTAACTTATATAATGCAATAAATTTAGACTATATGACCTTCTATAAAGAAAATATCAATTTATTCATCAAATATCAAGTTGTGTCAACACAACAATTACAAAAAAGAAATGCCAATACAAAATGTATTCCAACAACATCAACTATACACATGCAGTGTATTATATTATAGGCCTCATATCAATGATCAACCATACTATAAAAATTGAGCTCAAAATATTCAAAAAATATATATATATATATATATATATTTAGTAAAATAAAATAGCGACGTAAAACAAAATTGTAGTAAAAATAGGAGCATCATAAACCGAAAACCGAAATGCATTTCCTGTATCCATCACCGGTGAAGGTGGCACCGCAGGATCTTGTGCCATCGTTGTCGACACAAATATGATCACCATTGCAAAAAATATGTAAATGTAGGTATTAGACTTACCAAAATGTGCCATTTTTGTAAATTTTTGCTAGTTATTTATAAATATTGAATGTTTTTAGGGAAATAGCTTTGTATGTTTCAATTTTATAGTGGGATCTAAATGTGTTGTAAAAGTTAATAATTTTTTTTTTCTTTTTTTTTTTTTTTAAATTTTCCCACCAAATTTATTGCCTTTTGTGCTAAGGTTCTTGGGATCCACAAAATGTGAAAGAGAATGTAGGTGATGTATCTCAATCAAATGGAAGTATCCTACAAAAAGCAAAGCCTCAATCATAAGCTCAAGGAGAATTTTTTTTTTTTTTTTTTTTTTGCAATTTATATTGCAATAAAACTAATGTTTTATAAAATTGTTTCGAGTACACAATCCGTGTAATGTAATGTAGATTTTTTTTTTTTTTGTTATATGATATTTTGAAAATATATTAATTATTTCATATTAAATAATTACTCGATGAATGGTGAAAGAAGTATGGAAATTAGTTTTAATGCAAGTGAGAAAATGGTGAAAAGTTAATTTTCTCCCTTTTCTTATTTTTTCTGTTGACAAAAATGTGAGACCTAAATCTTTTATTTATTTATCTTGTGATGATGTTAATAGTTCATCCAAGAAAATATATAGCCACCACATTAATGTTCATACTTCATAATCTCCCTAAATATTAAATCAAATCTTTTTTGAAAGTTGGCATGTTACTATAGGATGTCATTTCACATTTACTTGTACAACAATTAAAATATACAGGTATATATTATGTAGATGTTGTTCTGATTTAGTGTCCCTCAATTTTCAATTAGATAACAATTTATGAGAACTAAAACAAAATGCATTTCTTACACTTATACCCCTTACATAAAAAATTCTTACAATTTAACCCCTGAGAACCTTATTATCACGCTTCGTAGGGGGGCGTTGGTAATTTCCAAAAGGTGTTTTTTTTTGTAATCAAACATTATACAGGGGGTGATTGTGCAATTATCCAGAATTTAATAACATAAGTTATTTATAATTCACGTTAATTTAGAAATTAAGCCACTTGATGGCACAAATTTTTAAAAAAAAATCATAACTGCAAGAATATTTCTAGATTAAAAGAAATTTTTGCCATGCATTATATCAAACTCAATTTGAATATATTATAAACTTCTCTTTTTCAAATATTATACACATATAAATCCCCAATAGAAAATGTGATGAAACCTCAAACATATTTCCTATAATTCCAATCCTCAAAATTCAATCCAACATTACTCTTTCCACAAACAAACTACACATGAACACTCAACAAACACAAAACTCTCTTTACAAACTATTAAAATCTTCAATCATATCCAATTTTCAAAAACTTTCTTATTATTCTTTATCAAACTTGTGTACATTCATGAGACTATTTGTGAGCCATATTGCTGTTTCTCTAGAAGAGACACCATCTTCCCCAAACGGTTTTAGCACACGTGAGAGCTCATCGATTTTGTCCTGTTTCAACAATCTTGCACATAATTCAAGTAAAGACTCTAAAGCATCCGCTCTTTGTGGCCCGGGATTTACCCATTCACCTTTGCCATTTGCAGCTAATGTATTTGACAATGGATCATCATTTGGTGCTTCATTCGTTATCTCGATTTCTTCTTTCTTGGTTTCTGTAGTTTCGGTTAAAGGGTCTTCTTTCATTTTCACTGTATCCTTATTAGCACAAATTTCGGGGTTTTCTGTCGGGATTTCATTGAGAGGCATTTCTGGAAGTTCACCGGTATTTTCCTCCACACTTGGACAAATTCTTGGTGCTAATTCAAATTCTGGTTTTTCAAAAAGAGGAACCATATCGAGCTCGTCCACTTTGGTCTCTTTTTCTTCACTAATCTGAGTATTGCATATAGGCTCGAAATCCATTGCTGCATCACTTTTTCTATCAATATCTTCCAATTTTAAAGGGGGCTGGGGAGAATGTTCCTCTTGTTCTTCAGATAGTGAATTTGATGCCAAAATCGAAGTCGCCACAATGTTGATACTCTCCTTAAGTTTACCAGTGTTTTCCTCCACACTAGAATAGCTTCTTGGTTCTAAATCAACTTTGGATTTTTCAAAATCAGGCTCATTTTCGTCATTAGAAACCGTTGCATGGGGCTCTTCCACATTCGTTGCTCTTTCTCCACTAATCTCAGTATTGCATGCAGGCTCTAACTCCATCATTACATCAGTTTTTCTATCCATATCTTCCAATTTTGAAGCGGTATATTGCTCTAGTTCGTCAGATAGATATGTTGATGGCAAAATCGAAGTCTCCACCATGTTAATACTCTCTTCAAGTTCACCAGTAGTTTCCTCTACCGTTGAATAGCTTCTTGGTTCTAACTCAACTTTGGATTTTTCAGAATCAGACACATTTTGGTCACTAGAAAGCGTATTGGGCTCTTCCACCTTCGTTTCTCTTTCTCCATCAGTCTTAGTATTGCATGCAGGCTCTAAATCCATCGTTACATCACTTTTTCTATCCATATATTCCAATTTTGGAGCAACCCCGGAAGAATATTCCTCATGTTCTTCAGATAGTGTATTCGATTCTAGAATCGGAATCGGAATCTCCACCGTGTTAATACTCTCTTTAAGTGACGAAGAGTCAAAATTTTCCAAATCATCACCACTGCAAGCAGTGGTCTCGCAACTAGTATCTCCACTTTTCGAATTTTCACTATACTGGGAAATCTTTCCGGAATAGCTCGTGGGGTCCACCCTTTTAGTCTCGAGTTCGTCTTCAATCAAGGCATCACCGTCGAGTAAATTTGGGTAGTGTGTATTATTAGTTTCATCAAATAACGGCAGTAGCTCCCTTTGTTTAGCTTTTACCTCGTTTTCTATGCAGTTTTTCCCACCACTAGAATTTCTCGGGGATGGTTTTCCTGTTTTGCCCTTCGAGTTGTTGGGAGAGGGAGATTTCACAGGGAGAAAAACGGGAGACGGGTTGTGGCATCTTAGGAGGAATGGTTGCAAATGAGGATGTCTTAACAGCTCTGCAGCCTATAATGTGCAAATTTTGAAGGGTTAATTAGATCGACACCCCTATAAGAGACACTAATTGCAAATAACACCCCGATATTGGAAAATTTACCATAACTTCTAATCAGTAAAAGTGTATTACAACACGCTGTCAAATTAAAATCTGACACCTGTTTTTTGAATTGCCACAAATTATCAGAATGTGACAAGGGGTGTTTTAGTAATTTGCGGAACCTCAGGGTTCGTGGTAATTACTGAATAAATGAGGTGTGAGGTTGTAATTATCCCTTATATTTTCATAGTCTTTCATGGGAAAAACTGTAAAGGGCGGTCAAATTCATGAACTTACAGTTGGCCTGTGCTCTGGACTCTTCCTTAGCATGCTTTTAATGATCTGTTTTCTGAGATCATTAAATAACGTATTCTTGATTAAATAAATGGAAAATTTGTATGGCTTAATTTGTGGATATAGTGAAGAAGACTTACAGAGTTGAAGAGTAGATAATAGGCAGTGGAGAGATCAATGATCTGTTTATCTTGTTGATAAGTCCCGCCATATCCTATTTTACACATCATTCTAATCTTTAGCATTAAAACGGAAAGATATAGCATTTTTGTGAAATTTTAAATGTTGTCATATGCGTAGAACACTATCAGCAAGGACGAAATTGAACTTACGGGCGCTCTAAATGCTTGTTGGTGTGCAGCAATCTCAAACATGCAGCAACCTAAAAATAGAAAAGATGACATTTTTAGTACTTAAAATATAATTTTAAAAAAGAAACTTACAATAAATTCTTGTAGTTTAACTTATTACCAAGTGACCATATGTCTGATTTATAGCCATATGGTATATCTGCCAGAAGCTCCGGGCACATATAGTTCGGGGTCCCAACAATCTAGTTTCATACACACAAGTTAGCTCTCTCACGAACAAGAGTAATTTCCTTCTTTAGACGATTGTACATGGTGCACTTGAAGATGTACAACAAGTACAAGCCATAAAACGCATACAAGTAAAGTTTGTGTCATATATAACTCATACCGAAGAGGCGAGACCTTCCTCATTAAGAAGTTTTGCTAATCCAAAATCACCTATAAACATGATTTTAGTGAAAAAAAACATATTAGGTATAAGTTAGTAAAGAAAGTTGTATCGAGGACTAAATTTAGCCTTCTTACCAAGACAGATGTTGTTTTCCTTTGTTATGAATATGTTAGATAACTGGAATCGAAAAAGGAAATCCATTTAATAAGGAAAAACCAAATCAATAAATGACATCTTCATTGAATGATAATCGTAAAATCGAACCTTGAGATCCCTGTGAAGGACACGATTGGAATGAAGATAGTCTATTGCTAATAACAATTGAGTCAGCCATTTGCATAGTTTCTGGAGCAAATATAAGAAACATTGAATATTCATTGTAAGTTAGCTAATGAGCTAAAGAGGAAACCCCTTCGTTTTTACGGATATTAACTAAATTACCTCCTCTGGGAAATACGCTCCTCTGGCCTTCCTTATCATCTCTGATCTGCATATTGAAAATAGAAAGACAAAATAGAAGAAACGAAAATGAATAATTCAGCAGAATTCAACTATTTCCAAGGCTTTAATGCACATTTTGAGTCTCATAAAGCAAAGTACTGTAAACTTGTGGATCCAAATTTCTCAAAGGGAATTCTGGTCATTCTACATCAGTCATTGTAGCCATGGATTTAAGCAATAAATAGATAACACGTCTCTTCGGTTGTACTATACAAAATATTTTCACGCAAATGTTTCCTTTTTTTGTTGTTATTTTTCGTCCAAACATGTTTATCATCCACGTCTACTCTTTTCCATTTCAAATTTGTCCTCATATTTGTATATAATGCGGAGAAACGTGTTATCTAGAACTTCAAGCATAATATCTAATCATTATACTATACACAACGCGATGGATCGTAAAATGACTTTTGATACACCGTAAATAAACACTCTTGAAGTAGACTATATTCGAGTTTTGCATAACTGACTTACATGTCTCCACCTTCACAATAGTTGGTCACAATGCATATGCAGCTTCCCTGCAGAAAGTGAAAACGAACAGATTTTTATACAATTTATATACTCAAGATTAAAAAATCATGCAGTACCTTCTCGACCCAAGCGTCTTTGTATTCGATAATATAGGGATGTTGCAGTTTTGCAATTAAATCCATCTACAACAAAGATAGACACATTAACAAAAGTCGAGGAATAAAGTTCCAACAAGAATGAATATAGTGTGTTATAACATCTAATGGAAACAAAAATTGTTTCCTATGAAGTCATAAAATATTTTCCTATAAACTCAACAAACAATTTATGTATAATAACCTCCTGGTAAGCTGTGCGCTTGAACTTCTCGGCTTGCTTAAAAATACGAATTTTCTTCAGAACATATCTGCCAGAGATAATAGAAACCGTTACATAAACCTCCATTTACAGATTCATATACAGATTAAATCACAAACATACGAAAAGATGTTAGAAATTTTATCCATAAATTCTTCATTGAATTTTTGTTCCAAAATACTATAGAAGGATCAACTACACACTAAAATGCACTTACTAAATAATTTTGAATAGTTACATTTATGTTTTTATTTGAGTTTCCTACATTACACAATTGAATACAATATTTTTCGGTTAATTACATTTTTTGTCCCGTAAGTGTATCCCTGTAAACTAATAGTCCAGTGCTTAAAAAAATCTACATTTCTATCCCACAAATTGTAAGAAATCTCACATTTGGTCTCACAACCGATTCTAAAAAAAAAAATACAGAGGTAAGAAAAGTTCACATTTTTATAATTTTTAGGTATAAATATTTTCACATTTGAAAACTTCCCAACAAATTTCACATCTGTTCTCTAAGTTTTAAAACTATTTATTTATTTCTAAGTTCATTACTTTTTTCGACGGATTTTGTTTGTAGGACCAAATATGAGATCTTTTACGGCTTATCAGATGCTTGAAAAGCGCGAGACTAAAAATGTAGTTTGGTACATTTATGCTACTAAAAAATCCCATATTTTACACAATTTCTTTTCTAGATTTACTATAATACATAAACAACCCCCAAATCACTGATAAATTAGAGGCACATTCATGATTCAACCGCAAATAGAAAGCCAAAATTTCAATTTTATGCATAAACAGCCACAAAAAGAATCTTACTTCTTGTTCTCATTTTTATGGAGCACAAGAAATGCAGCTCCAAAAGCACCTCTCCCAATTTGTTCGATTACAGCATAATCTTCCATTCTAGACTTCGAATCAGTCTCCATCAATCTCTACAAAGCCAAAATAAGCTCAGACGCATTTAGTGAATTTTCAGAAAAAAAATCGTAAAATTAAACAGTTATTGAACTCACCTAGCTCGAATTTCAGATTCTATAGAATGTAGCCTCGGGAAGCAACTAAAAAAAGTAAATCTGGAGGTATATACAGTAGCTTCAAGGAGAAGATTCTTCAAAGTTTGCTTGAAGTAATTATGATTTGCTTTGATGTTGCCATTGAAAATGAAGTTGTAAAGTTATATATATATATATATGGCATAATTATGGCACCAAGCTACAAGAATAGTGTGTGTGTGCGTGGGGTGGTGGGGGTCTGGGGTTGTTGAAGTGGGGAAGGCACACTCAAGCAGGAGAGAGGTACAATATATATATAAATTAAATATATAATATATAATTAAATATATAATATAATATATAATTAAAATAATATATATGTATATAATTAAATATTTTGTGGATTTATTTTTATAAAAGCATTCATTATCGACGTCGTCTTTACATGCGCTTGAGGAGTCCGTCAAAATGAAAATTGCAGTCGGGAATCTAATATTTGAAAAATAAGAAAAGAAATGTTATTAATTTAGCATTGGTTTTATTAAATCGTGAATGGTTATTGTATCTAGTTAATTATGTATTGAATAATAAAACGTAATTAATTACTTTTCTTGATTTATTTACATGTGTTTCTTTCTTATGCGATTGACTCAAATTCAACTAAATTAGTGAATTTGGCGAATCATAGGAGGATCGTTTATAGAAGGTCTTCATAATTACAGATGTAAATCTGATTACAGATTCTAACGCAGGTAATTACAAGAAACCCGTTGTAATTATATCGAAATATTTATTATCATGGTAGTGTAGAGATAAAAGGAAAAAGGAAAAAGTTGGGTGAAAGGTATGTTAGAACAAAGAGGAGGGCCAAGAAACTTTGCTTGTTTTTACATAATCATAGAGAAATGATAATTTTCACAAGTGAAAATTATTGCCAATATAAACTATAGTTAAAATGTCAAAATCTCCTCACCTAAAATTTCTATAGATTTGGGACAATAGCAAATCTATGCTCTTATATCAATCTAAGTGAATCTACATTTATGTTATCAATTGTCATTTGAGTTATGATTGTCAAAAATTTATACCCCAATTAGGCTTTTGTCAATTAGTGGGGTGCTAAAAGAATTTCTATAATCAATATTATTACAATAATAAAGAGTCTTTTCATCATGTTCAATGGGGAAAAAAGTTTGATTGATTAAAAGGGTTATATTGATTAAATAGTGTAATTCAACTCTTATTCGAATAAAATGATTTAAAATGGGGATATTTTCTCAAATAGTGTAAAAATAGATTCCATTATTTTTTTTTATATATGATGTTCAAGCATGACCTACAACCTTGTAGTTGTTATTAATTAGATATGAGGAATAGTAGGGGCAACCCCCGGTAGAGTTGGTAAGGGCATGTGAATGTTGTGGCCTTGGTCACGGGTTCGAATCGGAATGTCTATTTGCCTTCTCTACTGTGAGCCTGTCAGCTATGGGCAACCTAGGCTGGTTTACTTCTCTTGTGTGGTTTACAAGCTATTGCACAAGAGTGGAGTTTACCCAGTGCGCACCTAACTATAGCGGCGGCTCCCTTGTCATAAAAAAAATATGAAAAATAGTAAATATTGTAGATATAATAGTATCCCTCCTTGGATAAAGTAAACATAAAGTTAGTAAAACTAGTACATTTCTTCTCTTAAGGGCCAATCAAACAGATCCCACCACTAAAAATTCACAATAAGCTCAATAAAGTAAAAAAGAAATGTTATATCATCGCCTACTTAATTATATTTTTAACATCTATCCTTAATATATTGCATAATAATTTGTAAAAAAATAATAATTAACTACTCTAATTTAAAAAGATTTTATCGTTTTTATTTCTTATCGAAACTAAAAGAAATAATAAAAAACGATAATTAAGAAGTGTCATATAGTATAACTCTTAATTAAAAAGGCTTTGCATACATTCTGTTTATATAATTAATTAAAGGCAATTCTTGAAGGACCACATGCTTAATTAGATAAAATTCTATGTTGAAATTTGATTCTCTTTTTACATATATGAACTACCAAATGCTACATCTCATTAAATAATATATGCCTACTTTTATTAAATAATAATCTATTGCATTTCGTGTGGCAAATCTCATTTATTGAAATGTGGGAATAAAGTCTTTGGGTTTGTTATTATCATTTATTTTAGATGCTCTTATTAATTGACAATTTATTATATATGTTGACTACCAAAATGCTACACCACATTAAATGAAAATGCTTACTTTTTGTATTACATTTAATGTGGTAAATCACATTTATGAAATTTAAAGACATTTATTTACTAACATTTATTTTATTATATTGACTTGTAACTTTTATTTAATTATTTTCCACTAAGTATAGTAATATTATATCATATTATTTGAGGTAAAATGTCTTGAACATTGGGGTGAAAATAATAGTTTTTTCACTGTGACAAATTGGCTTTATTCGGATTAGTGGGATTAAAAGAAAAGCCCTCAAATGTTAGTTTGCTGAGAGGATAAAATTCAAATCTTTGTCGGTAGAATAGGTTGTTTGCCGACGGAACATTTTCAACGTACAGGATGCAACATATCATTTCAACTTTCATCTATTACCGTTGGATTATGAGCTTGAAGTTGTCTATGAATTTATACTCAAGTCATATGCATGTAATATTTGATACATTATAGAATCCATATTGATCATCTATTTATTACATATAAATTGACACAAAAAAGTTAAAACACATTTCACTTGAGTATGTACTTAAAATAAAGAATTAATAAATCGAGGTCGAACATTGATGAATATGTTAAATTTTATATTTCGCTAAGAAGGGTCAACTTTAATGGAGTCGATTTCTAATATATTATTGAATTACGATCAACTCTATGAAACCAGGTGAATCTTTAATAGAAATTATTTTACCTCTAATATATTTAGATGACACAAAAAGACTATATGCCTATATGGACAAGAAGTTAAAAACCTTTGGTTGGTTAGTGATATAAACTTACTAACCTCATCTAATATAATAACATGATTAGGACAACCACCTTCATAATGATGGGTATAAAAGAATGAGATGGGCCATTTCAATCACTCTAATTTTTGCACTAAATTTGAAAAACAGTAGAAACTGGAATATGATTAGGTTTTAAAATGATGAAAACTTAACAACTCATTATAGATTACATGAATACTTTTAGTTAAATATTATTATATACTCTTCAAAGACAAAAGAGACCAAACATGGTCCACACAACAGCAAATTGCAAAAGAACTTTTGTAATAACTTTATAAAGACCTGGAAAAATATAATCCAATATGATTATGATATGAAATGGACATTTTTGGCTCAGAAGGAAATAAGACAAGCAATTGCATTATCCCAAGAGCCACTTTTACCAATTAGAAACTAGAATCTTTCTGTCCCGACTCAATATTTCATATCGTAATTCAAAATGTATACACATGACAAATACATGCAATTCTATACTTATATATACCACTTAAATGCAAATAGCATATCTTAAAATCTATAAACAAAATGGACTATAGGATCCAAAGTGTGTTTCAGACCCTGAAATTCTTGAGATTTCACTATTTTAAAGAGTGACAAGCATGCAGCACTCATAATTTCATCAATGCTGAGAGCTCTAAGGAAAACACATTTTAATAATAAATTATAAAACACGCATCAAATATTTAAAACAATACGAAATTGTTCACCCAAGTTAGCACATAGAGAGAAAACAGATGATAAATTTTTTACAGAGAATGTAAAAGGTTAAAGACCTGCATTTACTTCCGTTTGGAAGTTTTTCGGCTTTCAAGTTTTCTCCGAGCAGCTTCAAATTCTTCTTCACTTGGCTCTGGAACTGATTCACCTCCACCATATCTTTGGACAAGAGATGAGAACATTGTATCAATCTTGCCTCTCCTCTCGTTTTGCCTCTGAGCTATTACAGCGTACAAATCTTCTGAATTTTTCTTTGATCTGCAAATGGGTTTTCACACGCAATATTTTTTTTATGTCTCAATTCAACAAAGTTGAAAAAAGTGGTAAACGAAAGGAACGAGACTGACTTTTTTCTTTGCCTTAATGGACTTGTAGGAGGTTTTGTTTTAGACACTTTCTTGGCCCATTTGTCATACGCCTTGGTTGACTTCACGTCTCCTACAATTATACATACACAAATGAGTGGTGGAAGTAATTGGCATACAGAACAATAAAAGATGAAGAAACTACTTCAACCAAAACATTGTTAAGGAAATGCCTAACCAGAAGCCAAAAAGTTGACATAAAGGGCAAAACAAGAAAACCCCATTATACAGAAGATAAATATATATTACACTAACTCATTTACTCATGCAAATGTTGAAGATATTATCGAGGACTCAAAATCTGAGCTATAAATTTTTGCAATGCCAAAACTTGTGCACAAAAAGCACCTCACCTGCAGATATAGCCTCATCAATAATATCTTTGAACCGATGGGAATCTAGCATAGAATCAGAGCAAAGCATGCAGCAGAAAAGCCTGAAAATAAATACAATTAGATAATGCATAGATGAGTATAAATTAAAATAAGCAGTTACATCACACGCTATTGATATGTACTTGTCCATGCTGCCCTTCAATTTCGTGTATAGCTCAAGCAAATCCTTTCTCTCTGAATCGGAGCCTCTGTAGTGTGCTTCAAACTCTTCAATGTCAGCCTCAGTGACCTGCAAATGATATACATGTACTTCATACGATGAATGAAATAAAATTACCTACTAATAGATAAAGCTGCTAAAAATCAAGAGATAATCACCTTTTTGTACATGGCTCGGAAAAAAGTTTGCAGGTTCTGGATAACATCTCCAGCAAGATCCTGTTAATCAGTAAAAAAACACTGGTACTGATAGGCTGAAGATGGTATTCAATTCAACAGCATTTAACTAGCAATGCAATTAGATAATTAACTCTTTCCTTAGCTGAGCATCCATACATAAGCTCAGACCTATGCTAAAACAATCTTAACCAATCCAATCAGAAAACAAAGAGGGAAGTTTTTTGGTCCAAATTGGAGAAGCTTAGATGATGTATGTTTTACGGGCTGGAAATGTTGAACATAGTACTTAATGTGTCACTTCTCCAATATCAGTACATATAATATAAATGTGCAAATAATTATTTACAAGTATGATAACATAGGAGCAAGCAAAATCCAAGCACAAGAGCTTAGAATTCTCTTTCCCCAGCTTCATCCAATTAAAAATATATAATACTCAACATTGGTGTCATACCATATAAAGAACATGGTCTATAACTTTAAAAGACCAGGCCTCATTAAGGACTTTATGAGAAAAAATATAATTTAAAATAAAAAGGCAAGAACAACAGGTCAGTTCATGACTTACAGCATCATCAACACAGCCAGTCTGGTCATATACTGCACGTTTCTCCTCATCACCAAGAACCGATATAACCTTTTGCAGCTGCTGAAATTTTTCCTTGGCTTCCTATAGGAAGAAATTGCTTAGTCCAAATAACAAGAACAGAGATGCTGTAGCAAGAGAACCAAATGCAACATGCTTCAAACTATTAAATTACCTCATCATCAGGATTTTTATCAGGATGTAGCCGCAGAGCCAGCTTGTAGTAAGCTTTCTTTATCTCCTGCTGAGATGCGGTCTTCTCTACACCAAGTATCTAAAAGACGCAGGTCCAGTCAATCACATTTGCAGCTTTACATGAAGAAACAATACTATATACACGTATTGAAACAGAATCTCTATTTGAAAGACAATTCCAGACTCAGGCATAGAATTTCAATGGGCATTGAGTTATGATTATAGCTGAAGGCAAGAATTGGAAAACGTACAGATCTATAAGGATTATACATTGTAAAACAATGAACCAAATGCCATTGCACTTGAGGAAAAAATAAAAGGGACACTTTTCATAAATAAAAAAAACTGTTCTGTGAATAACTACATGCAAAGTAGTTGCTCCTTGGAAGACAATGAATCTATATTTTATACAAGAAAACTGTGCTTTCGTGAAATTGTCTGCACCAATGTGTTAAAGGTCTGGTCTTTTACCTTCCACAACCCCCGAGGGTGGAGTGGGTTGTGTAATAACTGTTCAAGTTTTTTCTGTTGTTTGCATTAAAATAGGATCTAGACGAAATAGGACACAAAAGTGCAAGCAATATCTTCAATCAAGCTTGTGACTTATCACTGGCAAAGCAGACTACTGTTCAATCATGCAAAGCAGTCTAAGATGTAAGCAACTAGCCTTTTCTTCATCATATATCGGTGGCCATAACTTTTACATTCCCGTAGAGACTTCAATATGTTCAGAGTTATCTCAAATTTACTATTATTTGTCAGCATGGAGCAAACCAGATACTCATTTCTATAGGTGAAAATCCATAATAACTACTAACTAGTTTGCACTACAACGTCATCAGTATGTACTTTACTTTCATCTAACTTAACCTCACTATGTTCCTCATCTATCGATCAGCGTGTTACGAAACCTCAAACAACAAATCCATAACTTTGACAAACTCAATTCACACAAACCTGAATAACAACGTAAAAAGCAATATCACAACACCAAATTTTCACTCAGAACCTGAATTACAGCTACAACTAAATATAAACAAAATACCATAAAACCCTAAAGCTACTCGAACAAAAAACACTAAATAGCATACCTCATACAAGCTTTTCCCGTTCGATGATGAAGATCCGGTCAGATTCTCCTGATCCTCCTCCATTTCTTCCTCTAAATACTCCTCCGAAACCTTAGCTTTGCTTCTTTTCCCCATTTCCTGAGACCTAATTTTGCTCAATTGAGTTGAAAATATATTTGCTTTTTGAGGAGAAATGGTATTTATAGTGTTCACAGATTGGGGATTATTCTTTCCCGCCACATCCCGCCTAATTTTGCGTGTTCCCACGACAACATTTTTTATTTATATATTTTAATTATTATTATTTTTTAAGAAAATGGGATGATAATTATAGAGTCCAGGTCAGTGGGTGATCTATTTTTATTTTTATATGGGGTCCTTATATAAATATCGAAAGATTGAGGGCTCATAAAGTATTAACTCGAATTAGGATTGAATGTAGTGATGTTAGTGGGTCCCACATGATTTAAAGTTGTGATTTCTCGAATTTATGGCCCAGTAGTATTTGGGCCAACTAGCCCACATCTCAGTTTAGATTTGCAGCCCATTTCGTTAATTATTATTACTCACAAGTATAAGTAAGATTGGCCCATAAGCTATTATTGCATTATTCAGTATGTTATTAATTCTTATAATTGTTTGTTCTTTGTTAAAATGTGATTTTTCAATGAAAAAAAAAATAAAATTATCCGATTCTCCAACACAAAATGGCATAGTGGTAATAATAGAGGTTACTGAGGGCATAATGAGTAAAACCCAACCTCACTTTCTCTTTCTTTTTTCTGACACTTTTTTCTTTTTTTGGCAAAGTTAGAAATCTCATTACAAATACTATGAAGAAATAAATAAAATCTTTTACTAAAAACACCAAGTCTCCTTTTTATTTCCCTTCACCTCTTAAATTGCTACAAATATCTTTAACATTAAGGTACTATTCACGCCTTTTTCCCTATTAATTCTTTGTTTTTCTCATATAATTCGTATCTGATTCAGTGATCTGCTTAAGGGTTGTGTGTATTTCGTGTAAAAATTGGATCTTTTTGTCCTTTCTTTTATTATAATTTTCTCTTATGCTCAGGAGAAATAGTCTAAAATCTGTCTCGATTTTGCTCAGTTAAGATCGGCTATAAGGTTCTTAATTTGTTAATTCAAAGGTGAAATTTTTGCTTTATATGTTGCTATCAGCTATGGGACTTCAGTACTGGGTTTCATGATAAATGATTTTTAGAGAAATAGAAAGTTTGCCTTTTTGATGTTTTTGTCATATTTTGGTATAATTGTATTGAGTAAGGGATAACTTTGGTGTTATAGTTCATGGGATTGTATTAATTTCATTAAAGGTAGTTCTTAATGTTTTCTTTTGGCTTTAGCTAGTTCTGGTTAGTATCCATCCCAATGAGTAACTCAAGATCAGACCTAGTGTGTTAACTAAGCTCTTGTATTATAGAGAACTAGTTCTTTGCAGATAATCTGATAGTGTATAAGTATCCTGTTATATGGTTTAATTATGAGATAAATTGGATGATTATATAGCTGAAATAGAAGTGGATATTGATGTTTTTTGTATTAGCTTTTTCGTTTTTACTTTTATTAACGATCTTCGAAAGTGGATATTGATGTTCTTACTTATGTATTCTACTTGTCCTGGGCTGTGACACTACCTGCAATTGATATCTGTTTCCTTAAAGAAGGTTCATGTTGTCTAATTGCGAAATAGGATAATTAAAGCCAGCTACTTGCTTTACATTGGAGGCTAGCATCGATTTTACTTAATATATGCTCTTTTGGTACTTAATATATTTTACTTAAGTTCCTCTATTAGTAAAAGCATATTGTTTTCGAGTTATCAGAATCGTACAGTGTATAATTACCAAATAAGTGAAGAGATGTGCTTGTATGCATGATAATTTTCTCGACCGATTACTTGTACATATTACTCTTATGTCTTTATTTGTCACATTTTTTTACGTTTGGTCCAAATAACGGTGAATTGCAGGAAACTTCGTTTAAAAATGGAGTCTTCAAAAGAAACTGACTGCCAAGCTCAAGAAAGCCCGAGTCTTTGCATTAACAACTGTGGCTTCTTTGGTAGTGAAGCCACCATGAATATGTGCTCCAAATGTCATAAGGACATTATCATAAAACAATCCATTGACAACATTGTTAATGTAAACAACGAGAAAGATCCCGTTTTTGCGGAGCCCACATCTGATTTGGCGGTGGGCCCGCTATCCGAGACGAAGGTGAAGGCGGGCCCTAGCCGGTGCGCCACTTGTCGCAAGCGCATTGGTCTAACGGGATTCAGTTGTAGGTGCGGTGACCTCTTTTGCTCCACTCATCGTTACTCAGACAAACACGACTGCCCGTTCGATTACCAGGCAGCCGGGCAGGATGCTATTGCGAAAGCGAACCCTCTTGTTAAAGCTGAAAAGATCGATAAGATATGATTCGTTAGTTATATCTATCTATGCTTTTTCGTCGTGTAAAAGTTGGTTAATTATGTTTATAGGTCTCGATTCGGGTGGTGTAAAGCAAGAGAATGGGGGGCAATATTGTCATTCTATGTGCTATATATATCCTTGTCAATTGGATGGGATTTACTTTAGGTTGCTCCATTGTGTAAGTTGTTATTTGCTTTGCTTGAATGACATTAGTTGTGGAATTTGTAACTTGATCATCTTGTTATTATGCGTTTTCTCGTGGTGTTAAATAAATTTCGTCCACGAAAATTGTGGGTTTCGACTCGGGTCTGTTCTTCTTGTTATTTTTTGCTTATTGCTAATATTACATTTAGGGGCATATATATATATATATATATATCCTAATTCGATGTTTTAGGACCATCGAAATATGTGAATGGTTTGTATAGTCGTAAATGTAGTAAGACGTTTGGAATAAGACTAGCATAGAATTTTTCGGCATTTAGGTGAGTTTGATCCAATTGATGCATTTTTTTTATATCACTTAAGTTTGTGTTTCCCTCTTTGAGAAAATCGTGTGCTTTGTATGTGGTTCTCGATAATGGAAAACGATTTAAAGAAATAGTAATGAATTTATGCAAAAACTCATTGTAATATTTCATTTTTCAGCAGCTTAATTAGTTTTAATAGTTGTTTATGAGAATAATTGATTATTGGTGTAATATTATTATAATTGCATTGCTACATAATTACATCAAATATTAACAACTTCCCATATGCTCCAAGACTTAGATTCTATAAACAAATTAATGTGAGTATTATAATGTGGGGATTTTGAAGTTATTTATGATATTTATTATTTTAACTAGCCAAAAAGGATATGCACTTTTGTAGGGGTGGATTGAACACGAATTCCAATACATTGACATTCTTAACTTTTTATGTAATTTATGCATTGAAGATATTAAATAATAGTTATAATTCCATTGTTTCATTCTCTTCTATTATTCCAAGAATTGATTGGTCATTGTGCTTTGGAATATCTTTTTTACTTGATAGCTACAATTTTGACCAGATGTAAAAGTTATCATTTGGGTAAAAAAATATTTGAAAATAACTACAAATCTACAAAATAATTTCCAAAACAAACACCATACACCCTAAGAAAAGGGAAAAAGAGGAGGAATAAATGATCAAGATTTAAGACTTAATTGGATGACTATATCTATTTTACAATTTTTAAATTCTTTGAAGATTTTTTGTTCATAAAAAATATATATTTTTGACATCTCTTAAAAGTATCTCAAAAAATTATGCATTCAATGTTCCTAGGGAAATTTTAAATTTTGAAAATTGGTATTTATCTCATAAAAATTAGATAATTCATTCATTATTAGACAATTCACGACCAACTAAAAACCTTCATTCGCTTATACCTGAATATGATATCAAAATAATCACATATTTTTATTTAAAATAACATAAGGAACGAAATAAGATCTACTTTTTAAATTTTTGACTACTTTAGATGACCACTTTAGCTTTTATATGTCCAAAAATATTGTCGAAAATATAGACTTATTCATAACAATTTTTTTTAAAAAAGATCTTTTATATAAAAATATATATATATATAAATCACACTTAATCATTATAGTTTTCTTCTATTAAAAAACCCAATTAAACACACTTTTACCATCAATTTTTTTCTAAGAAAAATTAGAAATGAGAATAACATCACATCACACTCAATTTCTTTTTTCAATTTTTTGTATTTTGGTACTTGTCAAATAGTACAAACACAAAAAAGCATCCATAAAGTTCTTGGAAGGTGGAAAACTTTGCCCATTAGATTCTCCTCTAAAAAAGCTGAAATAGTTCTCATTAAAAATGAAATATAGAACAAAATTTCAGTTGAAAGTCAACTTGTAATTTAGCCTAAAATAGTTAAATTCTTTTATTTACCATCATCCAGAAACTCATGGTGAATGCCCACTGGTTATTTACCATAAAGGCAATGAAATTTGACTCTTTCTTATGTCTATATATCTATATAATATCTATAACTATACTACAATATACCAAAGTACAAATTCTTCTTTTTTCCAATTAGATGGTTAATCTATAGTCAAAAGGCAAAAAAATTGATTTGAATGGTTAATGGCCAAGTGTATAATAATCACAATTATTCGTACAAATTATGTATCACTGAGATTCTATTGTTTTCGAATTTTGAATATTGATAACTAGTAAAAAAGCCCAGAGGACTAGGGAAAACTGCAGAATTGCTCGTTGAATCTTGCGGTATTGGTCAATTGTTAGATTAATATTAAGGGTTCAATTTACTTTGAAGGAATGACTATTTGATATTATCTACAGCAAGTCATAGATCGATTTACTTATCTTATTTAATTTACAGACTATTATACAAAAATGAGATCTATATAATATTCATTTTAATAATAGCTAGGATTATATTGTTTTTTCAATTGTATTAGATTAAAGCCAAATAAAAATTATGATACTTTTTGGGATCCACTCATTAGTTATTTGACCCATAGCCATGGTAATTTGGAAGAAATAATTATTTGCTAAAAACTTTTACAGTATACTTTGATATAGGGACATAATGAGAGGGAAAAGTAAACATAAAATTCATTACATCTCATTTAAGTCATTATTAATTTTTTGCTTTTTGTTGACCCTGCACGAGACATTTTATTTTAATAGACTACCCTACACAAAAATATGAAATAATTACACTAACTTTTATTAGCATGGGAATATCTATTTAACTTTTTGTTTACAACATGAAGAAATATTCATCTAGTAGTAATTGAAATTACAGAAATATTAGGTTTTTAAAGAGATAATATTCGATATTTCACTATATTTCTGTTAAATCTAATGTGTTACAAATTATTTAATAAATTAATTTGTTGATAATATTATTGTTATAAAAAATTGATAAAGAAGACTAGTCATGTCGTCATTGAAAAATGGTAATGAAATTGGCATTTTGTGTGACTAATGTTCTATCAATTTGTTGTCATCACTTGAAAACAAAGTCACGGGTCTAAATCACCTCTGCAATTTCTGTTTTTTTTTATTGCTTTTAATAATTCATTATTTTTCATTTATCTCCCAACATTTTATATGATTTTTGTCTGGTTAGCCAGAAACCCATAAATTATTTTCATTAATTTAATTTAATACAAGGTCTACTTGTACATAGGTTATCTTCATATTATCAACAAAATTTTAAATTCATTACAATCACAATTATTCATATAAAAATTAAATATTCTGAAATTTTATGAGCTCTTAAAAACTATCTTGAATAATTTGATTATTATAATAATTTTTGTGTGGAAGTGAGACATAATATGTAAGACTATTTAAAGTATGGTTGAAGAGTAGAGACTTGACCTACTTAAAAATGTTTAAAATACTAAATAGTGAAGAAAAGCTTTATAGGCAAATACTTTGTAAGGTACATATATATATATATATAGTTAGAATATAAACAAACTAAATAAAAACACAAATTGAATACAAGTCAAATAAGTTGGGTAATTCTTTTTTGAGAATTCAATTCTCGAAAATATATTTAATATAATCAGTGTAGAATATGTGAGGGGCCTAATTTTTTTTTTTTCATATAATACCATATTTTAAATAATAACTATAATAAATATTTCACATATTTTACAGAAATCTCGAAATTATATGAGCCACCAAAAATCACTCAAATATTTCTAATTTTGCATTAATATGGTGGGTGAATGGTCAAATCCTTTACCCTTTATGCATGATTTGATGTCTCATTGGATTCTATGCTTCAACAAGTATTTACCCCATAGTAAAACTACATTTCTCCCCTCTTAATAATCAATATGACAAATTAATTAACCCCAATGTGAAATTCTTGCATGCCACAATTATGAAAGTAATATCCCTTTTTAGGTATGTTCATTGTTCAATATTGGAATATTTTCTTTAGTTTGTTATTATTAAAAAAGTTGTATTTATACTACATAACACACATACACACAATTATATATTAAAATAATATTTAATATGTACATCTCTAAAATATAATACGAGATTAAACATGATTTTACAACAGACAACCTAAAAATTGTAATCTAGAATCATAAATGACAAATGAAATTAATCAATACAAATGATTTAATACTTGGCCTTGACTAATCATTCTTTCTCATAACATACATTCAATCCATTAAAAAAAATATTCAATTTTTACATGATTAAAATTAAATAAGATAAAACTATTACTAATTAGAATTTCCATCAGTATAGAAGTATTTTATTTCTTGTCATCATTGACTTTTTTGACATTTAATTTGCATTCAACTCCTTGTGATAATCAAGTCTTAATAGACTTTGTCTTGAAAAAGATAGCCTGAAAACAACAATTCTATACCAAATCTCACTTATTAATATTATGCTCCCAATATTCCATCATTTTCTCACTTCACATTCTTACTCTAAATCCATAAATGAACTCATAAATAAATACAATCTGAAACTCCATTAACAAAGCTGCCAAAAGCTTCATTCTCTTCTCCAATGGCTACCTTCAAACAAACACTATTTCTATCCCTAATATTCTCATTGTTTCTTGTAAACTCTGCATTTTCTGAAGCTGAAATCTTACTTCAATTCAAAAACTCCATTGATGACCCCATGAACATTCTCTCAAGCTGGTCAAATGCCACAGATATTCACCATTGTAACTGGACTGGAATTTCTTGCAGTAAAAATGGTGCTTCTTTTTTTGTTTCCTCAATTACCCTTCAAAGCTTTAACCTTTCTGGTGAAATCTCACCATCCATTTGCAAGCTTTTTGATCTCGCTCATCTTAATCTTGCTGATAATCTCTTTAATCAGCCTATCCCACTCCATCTCTCTGAATGCAAGTCTTTAGTGACACTAAATCTCAGTAACAATCTCATTTGGGGTACAATCCCAGAACAAATATCTCTGTTCAAATCATTGGAAGTTCTTGATTTTAGCAGAAACCATATTGAAGGAAAAATCCCAGAAACTATAGGGTTGTTGCAGAAGCTTAAAGTTATGAACTTTGGTAGCAATTTGCTTTCAGGTAGTGTTCAAGGGTATTTTGGTAATTTCACTTTGCTGGTGGTTCTTGATTTATCTCATAATCCTTTCTTAGTTAGTGAAATCCCAGTTGAAATTGGTGAAATGAGTAACCTTGAGCAGCTTTTGTTGCAAAGTTCAAATTTTTATGGTGAAATACCTGATTTCTTCAAGGGTTTAGGAAAATTGACAATCTTAGACCTTTCTCAAAATAATCTCACTGGTTATTTACCTCAAATCAATTTATTTCTCCCAAATTTGGTTTCTTTTGATGTTTCAGGAAATAAGCTTTCTGGGGGTTTTCCTAATGGTATTTGTGAAGCTCAAAATCTTACAAGTTTGAGTTTACACACAAATTTCTTTAATGGGTCAATATCAAATGAACTAATCAATGAATGCAGAAATCTTGAAAGGTTTGAAGTTCAGAATAATGGGTTTAATGGGATTTTCCCTTCTTGGCTTTGGTCATTGCCTAAGATTAAACTCATTAGAGCTGAAAACAATAGGTTTATTGGTGAAATCCCTGATTCTATATCAGAAGCTGCTCAATTAGAGCATGTTCAAATTGATAACAATAGTTTCAGGAGCAAATTTCCTATTGGCCTTGGAAAGATAAGAACTTTATATAGATTTTCTGCATCTTTGAATGGTTTATATGGAGAGCTTCCTCATAACTTTTGTGATTCACCATTGATGAGTATTATCAATTTGTCACACAATTTTCTCACTGGAAAAATACCAGAAGTGAAAAAATGCAGAAAATTAGTATCCTTATCTCTTGCCAATAACAGTTTCATAGGTGAAATCCCTGAATCTTTAGCTGAGTTACCAGTGTTAACTTATCTCGATCTTTCTCTAAACAATCTCACTGGCTCAATCCCACAAGAACTCGAAAAATTAAAGCTTGCTCTGTTCAATGTTTCATATAATCAGCTATCTGGTAGAGTTCCATCATCATTGATTTCTGGCCTTCCAGCTTCATTTTTGCAAGGAAATCCAAATTTATGCGGGCCAGGATTGCCAAAATCGTGTCTTGACGAAAACCCGATTAGCAAACGATTTCCACTCGCTAAATTCACATGTGCCATAGTTTTTATAGCTCTAGCTTTCGTGTTATTCGTTGTCGCCTTTGGGTTTTACCTTATACGCTCATATAAGCGAAAAACAGAGTCAAGTATATGGAGATCAGTTTTCTTTTACCCTCTTAGAGTTACAGAGCATGATTTGATCATAGCCATGGATGAAAAATCTGCAAGAGGGCCTGGTGGAAATTTCGGGAGAGTTTATATAGTGAATTTGCCAAGTGGCGAGCTCGTCTCGGTGAAAAAGATACTACATTTTGTTCGCCAATCATCGAAAAATCTGAAAAACGAGGTGAAAACACTAGCAAAGATAAGGCACAAGAATATAGTGAAAATTCTGGGTTTTTGCCATAGTGATGAATCTATATTATTGATCTATGAATATTTACCAAAAGGAAGCCTTGGAGATCTTTTAGGGAAACAGGGGTTTGATTTTCAGTGGAATTTGAGGTTGAAAATTGCTATTGGCATTGCTCAAGGGCTGGCATATCTTCACAAAGATTACATTCCACATTTACTGCATAGAAACTTGAAGTCGAATAATGTTCTTCTGGACGATGATTTTCAACCGAAGCTTACAGATTTCGGTTTGGATCGAATCGTTGGAGAAAATGCGTTTCAATCGATAGTAGAATCAGAATCTGCATGTTCTTGCTATATTGCACCAGGTATATCACAAATTTGCCAAATTTATTTATTTATCAACACAGATTACAGTAGAATTAATTATAATTACATATAAATGAAGGGCTATGCATTTACATGGTTATAATCTGATTCATGAAATTCATTTATCTCAGAATACGGTCACACAAAGAAGGCCACGGAACAAAACGACACTTACAGCTTTGGCGTGATCTTGTTAGAGCTCATAACGGGTCGACAAGCAGAGCAAAATGAAACAGGGGAGCTTTCTATTGATGTTGTTAAATGGGTAAGAAGAAAAGTTAACATTACTAACGGGGCGTTAAAAGTTATAGATCCAAAGATTTCGGGTTCGTCCCAGAAACAAATGGTCGAAGCTTTACAAATCGGGCTTCGTTGTACTTCGGTTGTACCCGAGAAAAGGCCATCAATGTGTGAAGTTGTTAGAGAACTTCAGTCACTTTACTCTGAAACTAGTCTTCAAGATGGTTCGTTCGAAGGCTAAATACATCGTTCCGATTCGAATCTTGTTTGAATGGTTCATTTGCAGAGTGAGGGAATAGAAAAGGGTATTTGTTTTTTAAATTAGTTCTTGGTTTTCAATTTTCATCACTGTGATATATATGTTGACGTTTTTGTGCATGGATTTGGATTTGTTTCGATGGTAGAATGTTGTATATGGAGCATAAATTTTGATATTGAGACAACCTTTTGAAATTTGTTTGGTTCTTAACATGATAATGCTCCAACAACCAAAAAGAATGAAAAAAAATATGCATAGAAATGGATATTTAGATTTTTTTTAATTTCTAAGACGAAGGAGATATCATGTCCCGATCGAACCAATAGTTTATAAACATGGCCCACATCGAATAAAAAGAAAACAATCACAATTTGAGACTCAATTAGAATTTTTTAATCTTATACCACTATACCAAAAAAGCTCGATAAATGGATATTAAGGTAAACAAAGCCAAATAGTACACGTTAGAAAGACGCATAATCAAGCTCTAATCAAGACGACTCGATGCACACCCTATAAATATGAACTAACTATAAAGACACATAATCACATAGAAATATATCATTATCCTTGCGGACGAAAAATGATTGGCTAAAACGAACAATTCGTAAAATTCGATAGAAATACGTTCGAATCAGATATACAAAAGAGAATACGATATTTCTAAATTCTATGCTCTATATTCGACCAAGTTTTTTCTTTCCCTATTTACCTTCCCTTTCATCGAAAATGCAATGAAGTAAGATTATCACATTTTCATGCAAATATATCACACACTATGTAGCTCGCCAAACCTCACGAAGGAGATCATACCTTGCATTGGCTCCATCAGAACCTACTTCTTGTTCATCATTGCCTTTTTCATTTCTATATGTCGAAGCAGTTGGAGACTCTGGCAATTTGTAGACAATAGATGAGAGACAAGACTCGAGCCCATCGAGCTCTTCATCACTGGTGTATCCCTTTCTCTGTACAGATGATGCGTTTCGTGAGAAGTGAGAATTTGCACCAGCCTCGGCTACCTTTTCTGCAACGTCGGATGAAGAAGGAGGCGTGTATGTGACTGGAGCAGCGTTGTAAGGGAAGGTGGTAGAGGAGTCTCCTGATAATCTACGCTCTATAATGCACTGCGGATATAGAAAGTGTTAGATATTATATTCGTATCTAGGATTAATATCTTTCCATGTTATGTTGGTTATTAAGACATATAGTAATCTATTGTTTATAGGTTAAGTATATTATGGTAGATTACGATTTCGTTCAATTTTCTTGTAACACTATTTATACTCTTCCATCATCAATAGTATGTTTACAGGGTTTCACATTATTCAACATAAAGAAAGAGTCGTGTTAAGCATTTTGATTTCAAGGTATTTATGTACTTGTGTGACTAATTTAACCAAGTGAGTTATCACTAGGTGCGAGGAAATCATGTGAAGATATTTGCAAATGGGACATCTTGTGGCAATTATAGAGTAACCT
This sequence comes from Verbascum thapsus, assembly GCA_963669365.1. NCBI lineage: Eukaryota > Viridiplantae > Streptophyta > Magnoliopsida > Lamiales > Scrophulariaceae > Verbascum > Verbascum thapsus. The sequence continues at coordinate 25,674,412 of OY770106.1, forward strand.
TGACGAGAACAAGAAATCAGAATAATCCCATAATAGGATGAAATAGAAAAACACGATTCGAAGAAGTAAAAAATACGAAAGCAAAACACAAGCAGCTATACGCAAAGATTAACACACGAAAAGTGAACAATAAACATACCTCAGCATTTACAGCTTCTAGCACAGCACCCGGAACAGGGTCAGGGCAGAACTCATCAGGAGTGAAGTTGCAGAGTACTCGTTTAACCAATGCAAGGCTGATCGATGTACAGACCTATACACAAAGATAAGCATTAATATTCATAGTGTGCTTTGTATGGGGAACTTGAGTTTTGTGAAAAGAATACAAAGGCATTAACAAAAGGCATTTGTTGTACCTCCAATCTGATTGTTCGGTCCATAAGCATATCCTTGGGAAGCATTAGAAGATCACTCAAGCCATTTAGAAGAGGGAAGCTTTTAGGTTCCTCAGTACTGCTCTTATCATCATTGCCATGGCTCTTCTTTTCGTCTTTTGAAGAACTATCGGTACTTATGCCAAGAAACTCCTCGAGCCATCTTGTCCAATTGCCAACCTAGGGAGTTTAGTCAGCATCATGAATCATAAGAATCATAAACGTATCTCTAAAGATATTAAATCTTGGAAAATCAGAAATAGTTGTTCGTTCTTCTAATTTCTAGAGCACTATCGAAGCAACTGCACAAAATACATGTTCGACGGTGGTTGGCTGAACTTATAAGCTTAAAACAGGGTTATAAGCTGTTTGGTTATGAGCTCTTACTAAGTGTGGTAAAGTTTTAGGTAAAAACAACCAATAAGATCACACAATAAGCTTTCAAGAGCATATAGGCTCCTGAAAAATAATTCGAAAAACTCCAACTTATTTATTAAGAGCATATAAGATAGAGAACTTATATAATTTCCATAAACATCAAATAAGCCATTTAGAGCTTATAATCTGATCAAAATAAGTTTAGCCAAACACCGTCTTACTTTGTAGCAGAACCTGTGACTTACAGAATTTTTAAGTTGAGCACCAGACCCGAAACTCAAGTCTCCAGCAGGTATAGGCAAAACCTTGGAGTCAACAATTGGATCAGATATAGGATCGGTTGGGATTTCGTGGGCTGACTCACGGAGAATGGCATTGAACATGGCCACATCTAGCCTTCCAACACATTGTTCCATCACCTAAAAAGAGACAACTATAATGTTAGACATCACTAATGTCTAAATGGATAGAAATAAGGAAAACGAGAACATGGGAAACATAGTTACACACCTTTCTTGCCAAAACAGGCAAGCAACCACATTCGTGCCCTCCTGCTCGAACAGGACAGAGTCTTTTGAGAGCATCGTGAAAGGCATTTTTCCAAAGATTAATCGAGAAGTTTCCTTGTTTGTGGTCACCAAGGGCTGGACCTAGTAACCTTTCAGTACCTTTCTTTGTGGTTGAATCACTGACAGGTGATTGCATATTAGGCGTCAGAGTCTGAAGAAAAGAAAAACAAGCTCAGAATTGACAAAAAAATTACATGAAGTATGCATATGCATGAACTCTGATAGAACAAAATTTTGTGAAAATCAATCTAAGATGTTCTTTGACTACAGATAACGTGTATGCATATTCGTTTTCAATGAAATCAAGCAAAATTCAATGCAACAACAAACTATCACTTCACTTAAGATGATAAATTACAAATTTGTCATTGCTAATATTTCAGAATCAAATTAGTTCTAAATGTCCATATGTAGGGTGTAAATATGGATTACCTGCCACCATATTGACTCAACTATCCGCGAAAATATCCAGGATTCAACCTTCTCCAAGGAAGCAGTAAAAGTTCTTGTTTCTTGCCAATCGTCAACAAACTGTAAGAAACCCTGCTTATTCTGTTGTCTACTCCCACCACTATTCTTCCACTTAAATGGTAACGGCATTGTTTCACTCTTCTTTTCTCCACCATTAGACTCGAACACTTTTGCTAGAGCACCAGAGCGACAGGAACTCCCAAATGCTTGAGATATAATCTCCCTTAGAACAACAGTGTTTGACAACCAAAAAGTCAACCTATAAAGAGAAATGTAGTATAGTTAGATTCTTCAATTTCGTCAAAAGGGACACAAACATCTATTGAAAGGAGTTGGTATTACAAACCTGGAAACGTCGTTACCACATGATTTGGAAACTAAAACAAGCCCGGACACTGTGTTTTTGGCAACAGTAGCTCGCTTGTCCTGAGACCAGTACTTACAAGCATATATATATAGTCTAGAAAGCCGCCTTGCAGGTGTATGCACCTTGTGCGCTGAGCTACCATGCTCAGGTACCACAGAATATAGGGCAATTTCAAGAGCAGCAACTTCCCTTAGTTCACTTTCAAGATCCTTAATCCTCGTTTCCATTTCCTCAATCTTTTGATCTAATGCAGCCTTGTCCTCATGTTTGTCATTTTCCCCATTATTGACTGCCTCGTCATCACTGCACACACTGTGTGCACCATTGGAAGCCTCATCCAGGATATTAAGCCCCTTTAACTCTTCAACTCCTTGACCATCAGCTCCTTCCGAGGAATCTGATAGAGCTTTGGGATGGATTTTCATATTTTTTGAATTATCAGATGAACTCTTGGCTGTTGACTTCAAAGGCCCTTTTTCAGGTATAGCTCCTTTCTTTGGGGTTCCTTTTGATACTTTGATTTGTACATTGTTTGTTTTCCTGTCAGATCTCGATCTTGGTGCACGAGAATGGACATCAGATGTAGTATTATTTACAATCTTCTTGGGAACCCTGGTCATTTTTTCACCCTTCTCCTCATCAGCCGTTTGTGAATCTCCTTGAGATGAAACTGAATCATTAATTGTCTCGGGATCAGATTCATCTCCAATCTCCATATCACTAGAATTATCATTCAATTTTTCATTGCCTTGTTTCTCATCCATTTTAAGTGTTGAGGAATTAATCAATGCTTCTTCAGACCTGCTAGCATCATCCACATAATCTATGACCATATTTTCATAAACTTCCGTGGGCTCTGCACCAGTTTTTAAATCACTTACTAATGTATTTGTGTCCAGTTTATCACGAGAAGGTTTAGCGTCAATGTCTTTTGCTTTCAAGTTTCTGCCACCGTTCTTTCCTGGCAGCCGACGATCTCTTGTATCAGGTCTTGCAGGAAGGCTTCTCTCTTTGTTGTTTGGACCTCTTCTCTTGTCAGTCTCCTTCATGCTCAAAAGTTACACCTTTTCTCACTGAATCACAAAACGGACCAAGTACTGAGTAAAGTACATCTGATGGCCACATGAGTAAGAAACACAACTATAGATCAGGGAGAAAAAAAAAACAATCACTCCCTTTCATCAAAATTATTTAGCATTATCCTCGAATAATTTACCACTATATATTAGCTCAATTTTGGCATATAATGATATCTTTCAATTGATTAAAGAGTCTTTTTCTAGTGTTGAACATACACTGCTCATTCAGTCAGGAAAAATAATCAATTATACGGTTCAATTCAACATACAATGGCGTTACCATTATGCAACTACACACAAATTAAGAACTTCGACTCTTATTCTCATTCCGAAATAGAGAAAAATTCCAGTCTCAATTTCATTTAAATCTACATGTTCAAGCAAGAAATTTTTGAAGTACAAAAGGAAAGAGAAGCAGAACTACAGCAAATTTAAGAACTCAATTCAAACTTACAGAAGCAGGAACTGGATAACAGCTATACATATCTACAAATATAGTCAAGATTTTAAAATGTAATTATCAAATCAATGAGCTCTGCTAGCATATTAAAACCACGAGGCATCAAAATTCAAAATATAGTCATGAAATTGAAGAAAAACAGAACCGAAAAAATTTGCTCACGCAAATTCATCTCCGCAAATGCACATCAAACTTCAGGATTCAATTCCTTCACCAATAATAATACGAAGGAAAATGAATGTGAGTAAAAAGCTACCGTAAATTAAGGCACGCACATGACTGCCGACGGTTACAGGGATAATGACAGTAACCGTCATAAAAAATGCACGATTTCCAAATATACGCATTCAACCGCCACAACGCAACAGTAACCAAAAAACAAGTATAATAATCAGAAAAATACGATCAATCTAGTTACTAATCACAAGGAAATAAATTTCACTGAAAACTAGATATAATATAAAAAAAGCTAGCGAGTAAATGATCAGACATCCAGAAAGCGACAAGATCTATGCATGAAAACAAAGCATCACACGGAAAAGTGCGAAAATGATCATTCACAATGATTCGGAAACAGTTTAAAGGTGTAAAACAAAATATTTACCATAGGAGATGAAGCTGGAGCGAATGAAGAAGGTTATTCCACTGTCATTAAGCAAAAATCTACACTTTCTCTCTCTGAAAAGCTGGAAATTAGTAGTTTCTGAGTATAAACATGTGAATGTATATATATATATATATATATATATATATATATGCAGCGGGGTGGTGGGGGTGGAGGTGGGGGTGGGTACTGCTGGAGATATAGGAGCAATTATGGTGGGGTGATTTTAAAATGACTTTTCTATTTATATTTAGGGGAAAATGGGAGCGAGGGGTGACCGGTCAAAGGTGTCGGTGGCGGAAAATGACCGGCAACTACCGGTTACATCGACACTGAAATACGATGGAAACAATTAATTAATATAAATCGTAAAACATTTTATTTATTAGTTGTTTATATATATGATGTCTAATTACGATTTACTAATGAATAATGAATATGAGTTTAAATATTATTGAAATGTGAAATATATAATTTGTCATTTTGTGTACAAATATTATAAAATAAGACGATCAAATTGGGTAATATATCAAATATTTTGTGATGATTAAATTTATTTATTGGATAGACTTGTTTTATTCCATTGTTTTATGTATCCAAGACCCTAAATTATTCATTTAATGTCGTATGCAAATCGAAGAGCCCCTTATAATTTATTTTCTTGTTATGATCCCACAATAATTCTTTGGTGTTTTTTATTATTATGATTTTTTAATTGAAATGATCATTGAATTTGTCCTTGTCTATGAATGATGAGGTGATCACCATTTTAATGGAGATGGTAGACTTGATCTAAATATATATATATATATATATATATATATATATATATATATATATATATGATGGATTATATATATTTATAATGCGGTGTTTTTTTAATTTTTTAAATAAAAACTCAAACTATTAAAATATTGTTCCATTCTACCAGAGTTAAAAACTAACCATTTTCAATCTCCTAAAATATTTTAAAAATAACTCAAACATCATAAGTAGACCATAGAAACTAGATTGGATCAACTTGGAAGAATCAAATTTTGAGGTTTTCTTGCATCAAAAGATAAAAAAAAGATTGTATAAGAGGTAATGTAATGAGAATAGCACAATGGATGTAGCAATAAATAAAAGCCAAATATTTTATTGTCTAAGTATACTGCTACAAATAAATTATTTAAACTTGTATATAAAAGAAATGATAAATTGAATGTAAAGGAAGCTTCTACATGTTGGCCTTTATACAAACACTGGCTCCACTTCATCATGACAACATGCTAACCAATTATTCTTAGACTTGTATTAATGAAATAATTCAGATGAATGCCTCAAAATCTCAGATCTGTCTCTAATAAGTTATTTCTCATAGTCATTTTAATAGAGAAATTTTAATGATTTAGAATCGTAATCTATAATTAAATATATGATTCCAAATCTTACAACTTAAAAACTTGTTAAGTGGTCTGTCTTATTTGATGATAATTTCAAATGCTTTAACAAATAGAAAATGGACCATATGGATTAATAGCCCATTACAAGAGTAATTTGCTGGACTTGAATTGTCCAAAGACCAAAGGCTAGCAAAATAAGGCCTCAAAACACCAGACTAAATAAATTGACCCATTATACACTTTTTAATCTATGTGACAGTGGACCAGCTTGTTTGAGTTTCTGAAAAATGTTAAAACTATTAGGAACGAGTTTTAACCGAGTCGATCAGTAACTTAATATTTCTACATATATCTCGTCATTTTTAAGCACGTGCCAAGCTTCAAAACCGTAAAAATATGTTCAAACTCGTTTATTGTATTAAACAAGTCAAGACCAAGCAAATTTTCTGAACGAACTCAAGTCGAATATTAAGTAACTTGATATCAAATTTAACGACGAAAATGAAAAGGAAAAGTGAGTATCAGAAAACAAAATGAAATACTACATTGTTCAAAGCCATCTTAAGAAGTTCTATTACAGCAGAATGGAGATTAATGAAGTTGATAATGCTTTAGACCATCTTTAGACAACCTAAAGATAAACATCATGAACATATCGAACTCGTTCAATGATAAGATTATAGAATCAGATTACTCAAGTAATGTTAGATAATTCTATTCATTCCATTAACGATATGTTCGATTATAGGATGCTAAGCTAAGATCGAGTAAAAATGAATTCACATTCACTCCTTTAGAATTCAACGGGACGGTTATATGTTCTTCTTCTTCTTCTTGTTTCTCTATTCACTCAGATATTCCTCAGTAGAAACCTATTACTTGCATGCTAATACATTGTTACTGCATAACCAACAAATAATATCTATCAGATCACTCCAATAGCCCATTGTAATTTGATCAATTCATTTCAAGAGATAAGGCTGTTTTACATATTGATCTGACAACCAAAACTTCAAAAGAATGCTACTAAATCATTTCTCAAATGAACATAAAACTTCAAAAAGTATGAAATGCATATCAGATTGAGTTAAACATTATAATCTTCAAATACGATAGTAAAATATCCATAAAACCCCAATTGATCTCAAACATAGCTTAAAACCAAGTCAATTACATTTATTTCTTAAAAAAAAAAAATAATAATTTCACAAATTCCGATAACTCATACCAGAATTCATCAAACGGCGACGTACTATATCCTTCAATCAGATTCAGCAGCTTCCGATGCGAGCCGCTCCAGGGCTTTCTGGTGCGCCCAAGTCTCAAGCGTCATATCAGGCTTAGCATGTAGCCCCACTCCAAGGATCACGACCGTCAGGAAGCTTGTCACATAGCACGGCAGCTCCCAATCCTCCCACTTTTGTGACTGTCCGGGCGTGCGGTTAAAGAGGAAGCCTTTCGGCCGTTCCTCGTGACCAGGGGTGGTCCATCGACTCGGACCACCGCCTCCGCCGCGGGTGCGGAGCGACGGGTGGAGGCGTGATCGGAGGGTGTTGGCGGCAGCTGCGAAAGGCTTAATCGACGGCATTTTTAGTGTAGAGAGAGAGAGAGAGTGAGGTGCTCGTGTGTTTTGGGGGTGTATTGGATCTGTGATTAGAGAAACTACATATGACGTCATCAGTAGAGTGTTGTTATTTGTTATTGGTCCTTGGGGATTGGGGTGATGAGAGTTTGACCCCTATAGGTTTTGGGATGTTGCATTGTGGTCCCTTATGTTAGGAGTATAATTTTTCTTTTTCGCATCGAGATGATCGGGACACAATCGCTACCATATTTTTCGGCTCTTATGTTAGGCGTGCTTGAATGTGAAATCCATCGGGGAGCCAAATTAGAGGGCTTTTGGTTCACTGTTTATACTGCAAATAAACAACCCTTCGATTCAACAATTAATACTAATTCAGCATAATATTTTATTACACCTAGTGTGAGGGGGTATAGATTATCACTTGCTCTTAGTTTTTGGTATCATATGAGTTTTTTCCATAAAAAATGTTTGTCATTATCCCTATTCTTGTAACTACAAACTTCATATACTAACACGAGTAACCATAATTCACACATAATGAAAATACAACCAATTATCCCGAAATTTGTAGTTTTCATCCCTTGAAAATAATGTTTTTTTAAGGAAGAACACAATTCTTAATAGTAAATCAAGAGTCTCCACAGGGCTCAATTGAAATTAAACTAATCGTATAACGACTAAATCGTACTCGTCATGTTATAGTTCAAAGGTGAGCAGCACCCAATGAATCATCCAAGGCATATAGTGAGCAAGAGAACAATTACAATTACTACACAAATGTATCATTTATTTCAAATCATGTATAAAAATTGCCTAAAGAATAGTGCTCCTTGCTAAATAGATTACCTCATGAAGCATTGAATGATTGTACTTAACTCCATCACTTCATAAGAACATCCCAAAAATGAACCACTCTTGTGATTCAATTTATCATCAAATCCTAATCCCTTTTATACAATCCAGAATAGAAATTCATCAGTGAAATATTATTCACAGTCGAAGGCCTAAACTCGAGTGGATTATTCCATTCCCCTGTTTTCTCCTCAGCCCATCTCATGTTCACATTTTCAACATCTAACCCATCAATGTGTTCCATGATGAACCCAGCCGAGCTGTGGTTCACGAGCCCTTGGCAACCCGGTCTATAGTCAACGAGCCCGTCCACATAATTAGTCCATCTTTTGTATGTCAAATTCACATTCAAAAACTTGAGATTGCTGAGGACCCCACCTTTCGACCCTGATAAGAATACGCCGTTTTCAGAAGTTGCTGTGATGTTAATGAATCGGAGATTGGATATGGACCCGGGTTTTGAGTTTTGGTCTCGTGGGCAAGTTGTGATGTAAATAGGCTCTGCTCTTCCCCACCATGATGGATCATAGTATCTTGTAGTAATGTTTATGTTTGAGAATGTAATGTCACTAACATTCCCTGCATAAGAACATACATTTAGTAAGATTTAAGATCATAGAAATCAAACTTCATAAGAAACATTGGTCATAAAACACTATCAAGAGTTAAAAAAAGTGCCATAAAACTCAATCAACTGCAATTCTAATGCAATATCATGCACTAACCTAATCACAAGATTCTCAACATACAAAAAAACACATACTACCAAAGAATGTGAACAAGATTTCAAGTACCTCCATCTCGTATTTGTAACCCGAGCCCTCTATGCGAATCTGAAATCGTAATATTGTCAAAGACCAAACCTTTGAACTCATACCAACTAGCACTTCCAAGTTTGATAGCAGATGACTTAGATTTTATCCAGCAATCAGTTGCAGTAAGATTGTAGATAGGAGCAGTATATGTCTTGGGACATATAGCATCATCTCCAGTATCTATGGTGCATCTTGTGATGAGTGTATTGTTTGAGTCCTCAATATCTATGCCGTCATTGTTAGGCGTATTGAAATCACCGTAAATCGAAACGTCGTGAATTGATGTGTTTTGACATCTAACTATGTGCAAGCTGCAATGTGACACAATGTGTTATTTCTCTATCAGATGGTGAAGTTATGATAAAACATGTAGTAACAAGTGAAGTAGGAAAATTACTGAAAAACGATGATATCATAAAGTGAAATGACGAATGAAAAAAATGAGAATTTACCACCAATAAGCAGGCTGATTAAACCTCACATCCCAAATCCTAACATCTCTACACCCAATAAACCCAACCAAACGCGGCCTACACTCATCACCCAAACACGCCCCAGTCTGATTCCAGCTCACCATCACATTCTTCCTCTCATCAAATCTGCTAACGAACATCAATCCCTGGCCGTTGATCTCCCCGCCGCCGGTGATTCCCACCTCCGATGCATTCTCCGCCACCACCACGTACCATTTCTCCTGCTCCTCAGGATAGTCTTCTAGCCTAGTGCCCCCTAAAATAGTGGCGTTTTTTGAGATGTTCAATACGACGCCGGATTTGAGGTGTAGTGTTGCTGTTAAGTATTTTCCTGCTGGGAATGTGACGTGGCAGGGGCGGCGGTGGAGATTGAAGGCGGAGGAGCAGTCGTCGATGGCGGATTGGATCGGGACGGTGTCGTATTGGTCGCCGGTGGCGGCGGCGCCGTATTCTGAGACGGAGATGGAGAGATGGTCGTGGGTGGTTTGGAGGATGGAGAACTGTGACGTGGCGGATTGGGATTGGATGAGAGTGAGAGCTAGGAGAAGTGTGCTAATTAGTTTCATTGCTACTTAGGTAGAAAAAAAAAACTGAAATTTGAATAGTTCATATATAACTATAATAACCTCGAGAAATATTATTTAAAAAAGGTCTTGAAAATGATTATAAAATTAGATTCTTTTAATATTTTAGTCAGAATTAGATTACACATAGACCCTTTTACTTATTTTAAATTACCAATTCAATCCCACAAGGGATCTATTTATAAATTTACAAATATACAAAGGGCGTGAATGTAAAAAATACTGTAATATTAGGGAAACTTTATACAATCTTAAAAAATTAAAGAGATGTTTGGTAATTACATAATAAGTTTGGGATTATATTGTAATTTTCCTTTTTAGTTATGTAGTCTTATCTACAAGTATGGATATTAATTTGAAAAATGAATTGGAGTTGAGAATCAGTTTCTGAATCTAGATATATTTTCATACTCAACTTTTTAAATTTTGCAGCACAAATTGAACTTATATTTCAATTAATCCCATATTTACTATATTTAAAATAATCATAATCATTCATTTTTTATATATATAAAATTCACGCTGATTATAATTATATTATCATTTAAAAAAGGGTAATTTGCAGATTGCACCCCGAGAATAAGCTAATTAAGCGGTCTCCACCCTAAAATTATAAAAATTGCGGTCTCCACCCTAAAAATGCAATATGTTTGGCACTTTGCACCCCAATCATATTTCAGCTAGGGATGACAACGGTTCCGGGTCTACCCGGAACCGCCCCGGAACCATCCTGTCGGATCCGGTTATTTCAATGCTAAACGGTTCCGGATCCGGTTCCGGGTCCAATTAAACGGTTCTTGGGCGGTTCCGGGTCCGGTTCCGGGTCCAACCCGGAACCGCCTTAATATAGATTTTGTAAGATATAGATTTATGAAGATATTAAATTATGTATCAACCTCACTAACAGCATATTATTACAAAATTTTGTAATATTAATATTTTTGCATATTATTAAATTTTGTAATATTAAAATTTTGCACTGAGGCACAGATCAATTGAGAAAGTGGTCATGTGTGATATTGATGAGGTATATATATATATATATACATATATATATATATATATATTCATATTTATTCACTAATTAAATCTTCATAATTTCAAAATTAATTTTCTGCTAGGCAATGATCGAGTAAAAAGAGAATAATGGTACAATGTATTTGTCTTCTTTTTTCTTTTTATTTGTTGAGTACATGCACAAGTAGTAAGTGGGTTTTTATTGGGATAAAATACTTAATTAGTTGCTAGCTTTACGAAAAAGTTGGCTTGATTTTGCATATTATTAAATTTTGTAATATTAAAAAAATTTACTATGGTATATCAATATAATTTAATTTGATTGCATTTTATTATCATATTTTGTGCTCATATAATGTTTATAATGAAGTTATGTAAAATTATTTTCTTATATAAATTCAATGTAGATGAGTGATAGGCTAGGTGCAAAATAAAACAAGATAAAAAAAAATTACATGTGGATCCGGGTACCCGCGGGTTGGACCCAGCGGTTCCGGTTCCGGTTCCATAATAGGGGAAGCGGTTCCGGTTTCGGGTCCGGGTCCAAAAATAATTATGCGGTTCCGGTTCTAGACCCGCCGGTTCCTACCCAGAACCGGCCCGTTGCCATCCCTAATTTCAGCTTATTTCTTGATGGGCAAAATCGGAAAAAAAAAATTCAAATCCAAATAATGCTCAAACACCACCTGGCTCCACAAACTCCGGCGGTGGCCATGTCCGCCGTCGCCGCTCCTATTGTTCGTATACAATTTTCGACGCCTTTCTTTAACAGTGATAGCTTTCCTTCATCCAAAACGTGCCTCAAGTACTCATCAGTGACGATTTCCCGATACTTCTTATGGAAAGTGAGCCTGAAAGACTTTCTCTCTTCTCGTGGGTACAACGAGATCGTGTTCGTGTTCGACGCAGATTGGCTCGAAGCCCACCATAGCTTGACCCCTTTATACTCCTCTGTGACCTCTTCGTGATCAGCCATGGTAAGAACAATACCTTCGCTATCACGGACAATATTTGCCCGGAGGCGTTTGGCTTGTCTGGTGGAATAGGCGTTGAGATATCGTTCGATTCTGAAGAAAGCTTTGTTGCGCTCGAAGCTGTCGCTTTGATACTCGGGGAAGGTGATTTGGATGTATGGGTAAAAGGAATAGAAGAATTTCTGTGTGTAGCGTCTGATGAATCCACGAAGATAATTGGGGAAATAGTTTTTGAACATGGCGTGGGCGAACATTAGACCTGCAATTGCAGAGCCCAGTTTGTAATCATCTCCGCCATTGAAGACGCCATTTTTGTTTGATTAAAGGTGAATTTGTTTTGCTATCAGAGTGGTGGAGCAAGTGGATACGTATATATAGATTATAAAATCGACTTGATTTTGATTCAATGCTGATGTAAATTTTGGAGAATATTCATAATTTTAGTTTCAATTCTAAAGAAACTATACAAAAATTCTATTGTTTCTTTTCCCATTTTGCCCATCAAGAAATAAGCTAAAATATGGTTGGGGTGCAAAATGCCAAACTTATTGCATTTTTAGAGTGGAGACCGCAATTTTTGTAATTTCAGGGTGGAGATCGCTTAATTAGCCTATTCTCGGGGTGCAATGTGCAAATTACCCTTTAAAAAACGAACTACATAAAACCCATACGGACAGAAGTGCGGTTCATATATATTCTTTATAGAACAGATCATTCATTTCAGATACATAAAAGATAGGACAACTCTTCTAAGTTAGTAATATTGAACATAATCATATATATATATATATATATATATTACAAACTAAATACTAATTTATATCTGATATATACATATGTAACTACTCCAGAAAGTCATGCTCTCCTTCAAAGCTCCATTTTCAGCTGGTTTAAGTGCAAAGAAGCTGCAAAAATATTCCATCGAAATTCAACGATTTAAAAGTAACCCCTCGTTATAATTAGTGGTAATTATATAGACACCCCATATTGAGACTCTAATTACGAATATAAATCAGAATTTCAACCTTATTTTCTCTCAAACTGTTATGATCCAACTAAATTCATTAATTACCCAATAAGTGAGTAATAATCCCTAATAATTAAGGTAAACCATAACCATTTTCTTACCTGAATTTGCAGGAGAGTCGAAGCTTAAATGCATATTATAGTCATCTTCTCCTCTGCCCCAGATTGGCTCATCAATAATATGTCTGTTCCCATTGGTTTGTCCCTCAGACCAGACAGGTGGTGGAGTAGTAAACATGCCATTCTACATGAATATTTATCGATAATTTCCCACAATTCTTTGTTTAGTTAATGAATATTATTATTGTACAGAATTTATAAGTTTAATTTTACTTACATCTCCAGCCAATAGGGCGTCAATGTTGAAATCGATTCTCGGGTTAACAGCAGCAAGTCTCATGGATAGAAACTGTAGTCAAAGAAATATTTCATATTCAGCTGAGATTAGATACTTCAATTTTCATCCCTGAAAACGACAAACTTCAACTTTTGCCATTTTAGTCCTCGATAAGTTTAAGCAAGCGCGATTTAAGCACTTAAGCCTAATTTTAAATAATGGGCATTATTAAATCGTCATATTTATTCCCTAATATTTCAACCAATATTAGTCAAAATGAAGCAAGAGATCAGCTGATTGAGTATACATAATAAGGAAAGGATGTGTTAAGACTGACCTCCACATGTTGTTGAAGTGCTTGTACATGGTTAATTATCTCATCTAACACCATTGCAGTACCTGAAATCTGTACAGCACAAAAAAACAGTTATTTTACATCACATGTCCAGAGAGCAAAGCTTTAAATAACATCAAAAAGGACCATATTGAACAATTCAATTATGCAGCAATAATTTCAGTTAACTGTACTTTTTCTGAATTGTGACCATTATACACTGCAACAAGGACCATATATAGGTCATTTTATGATGAAAAAAATATCAGAAAACTACCACATTTCTGCAAACCAAACCTGACAACAATTTTTTTCATTATTCATTTTCTCTTGAAGTTAAGGCTTGGCTACATTTATATCAGTTTCAGAAATTCCCAGAGGCCATTATTGGTGATCAAGTCTTCTTTTTTCACCTCTAATAAGAGACCTGAATAATGCATGTCTCAACATTAATGTTATGTTTATTAACTCATATTCTGAATTTGAATTGTCGACATTATGAGTTTGCGTATATTCAATCTGGAAAATACCCACGAAGATTCAAACGAAACGGGAAGCAAAAGGTAAAAGAAAAAACCCATAGGAGGTGCAAAATTCCTACACATAAGTCCAACTAGATGGCTCCATTATATATCATCTTGATACTTTTACCATTGCATAGAGTTAGTCATCAAATATACTTAGCCTTGAAAATGGGCAAGAGTTGTTAAGGGAGAAAAAAACAAAACTAACAAGGGTAACAATTTTCAAAAGTTAACAGCTATCTTAACATTTTTTCCCCTATTGTGAACCCAATTTTCAGACTTGAGTTTACAAACCAATCTAATAAGATCAACATAAACAGAAAATAACTAAGTTAAAATCAGTCATAACTATAAATAGGGTTGGACTATGCTAATAGGTTCCAAAACCCGATGTATTTCAATGTTACTAGATCGAGTTAGCATAGAATTCCCCTGTAATATATACATTAATTAATTCATAAAGAGGGGAAGAAGGAAAAATATAATTTGGTTTAATAAATGACAACAATAGCCTTAGAAAGGACATACAGAGAACCAAAACAAAAGGCCAAAAAGGTGAAAACACAATGCAAGAATAATGAGAGCGACATTTCAATAGAGGCCCGCCTCTTTTGTTGGTGCAAAAGCACATCAGCTTTATCTTACTTTCCCCAAATGAAAAGGTGACACTGACCTCTAATACTATCTATCATTTATTGATAGTAAACAAAACTACAAATGAAAAGCATAAACTAATCATCATCAGAAGAGGAAAGGGGAAATTCTACAGGCTCTATTGGACCTGGTAAAGGAACTGGCCCAATTGAACACCGTACGTTGTAGAATTGACACCTTAACAAGAACCCATTATGATAATGATTAGTGTATATATAATTAGTAAGATTAGTAAAACGGCAGCAGTTAAAGATCTAACCTTGTCACATCCTGGGACCAGCTCTTGTAATAGCTTCATTCTGGCATTAATCTTCTCTCTCCTTGCCTGTATAAGAAGAGCGTGATTACAATTTAAGGGTATTAGTCTAGATTGATAAACGAGATGAAAGACGAACCAAGTTACTTGATAATAAATTCGAAAGTTCGACTTGATTAAAGTTCGTTTCAATGCGTTTGATTTTGAGTAATAATTTAAATAAACTTGAGTAACAATTTGTTCGACTAGTTTATAATGCTAATGAGATGATTAGAGATTAATTATGAGTACTAGATTAGATAATTACTCTTTCAGCTAAGCTGTGGCTGTCAGTTGCTTGGCCCCGGCGAGCTCTGACATGGACGTACGGCAGCTTCTCGTCGCCGTCGTCATTTGTAGCCACTTTTTTGCTCTTCTTATTCGAATCTTTAGCCTGAAAACATTAGCAACAAATTTATTTATTTGTTTCAACCATAATTCTCAGTATTGATGATCAATATTTTAGAGATTTTCAAAGGAAGTTTCTATGCAAAATTACATTTTTCTCTCTGCCTTTTCGCTTGCCGGATTTTGGACTCTTATTTGAAACCGCCGGCGACGAAGAATTGGGGTTTGAATTCGAGTCCAAAGGCTCTTCCTTCATTACATCAGGCTTCACCGAGCTTGAAGCCGGCAAGATTTTATTACTCTCCAGCGAATTATCAGCTAAAGCGAAGACTGAAAACTTTGATGCACGGTCAATGAGGCCGATATCGGAAGGGAAAATTGGCGGCGGAGGAAGTTTCACCGGAAAATCTTCCTTGACTAAGAGCTCCACCGCTTGCGTCGGCGGTAGTTCGAGTAGCGCCGTGAATGAGCTGCCTCCGGTTTGTGGCAGACCGGAGATGATTTCGTCGAATCTATACCTCATTTCTCCGGATCTAAATTGCGGTTGAGTAATTGCTTCAACTTTTGGTTCCGGGTTATGAGGATAATTCATCAATTTCTACGTCAATTTGTGATACTGTAATTTCTTTCAAATTCGTCGTTCGGAAATCAAAGCTAGGTTTAGAGAGAGATAGAAGCAAGATGAATTGATCAAAATTAATAACCAAACAAACTGAATTCAGCCCAAAAATGCAAAGATAAACACAAAACCGAATGCAATTGAGCTGAAATTCGAACAACTTGAACTCAATTTCATTAAAATGTCTCTCAAACAAACTCGAAATTGACCAAATTGCAGCTCAAAAATGGAAAGATAAAAGAAAACCCAACTGCAACTGAGCTGAAATCAAACAACTTGAACTCAGTTTTACTGTAAAAAACAAATTCGATAGCTTAAAACTGAATAAATTCCAGAACCACTATACTAGTAATAAAACAAGTAGAAAAATCCAGAAGCATTGAAGAAGGAAACATTCTCATAGTGATCATCAATGATCGAGTAGCTTAGTGTGAAAGCTTAAATTCACAATCAATGGCGGTCAAAATGTCATCATCTGCTTACTTTCTCTCTCTACTGAATACGTTTATCAGAGGCACCAAACTGTACTGCGAAATATATATTAATAATGTTAGATGAAGGTCTCTCAATTTCATGCGTAATTTATTAATTTTTAATTTATTATATAATATGATTAATTCACATTATGATTTAAAATTATATAAATATTATTTAAAAATATGATAAATATTATTTAAAAAAATAAAAGTTTAGTGTATTTATTAAAAAGTAGGAAACTGAAAACATCATTGCTCTCAATAACAATTAAAATGTTTGACTAGAACCCGACCCATGACCCATCACTTTCTTTGCATTTACTCTATAAAGTTTGAAATCATATCTTATGATTTGGGCTGTAAAGTGCATATAAATATTATTGGCCCAACTGAGGAATCAGTTTATGAGCCCACTTTAATTTGTTATTGGGCTTGGGCTCTTGAAATATGGGCCGGTTTAATTTTTAAATTTGAATTGGGTTTAGCTAAAAAGTGAATTAACTTATTTTGCAATTAGTGGGCTCCAAACATAGCACAAAATATTAGCCCATTTTGGTTTGCTCTTGGTCTTGGAACATTGGCCCATTTGCATTTAGAAGATTTTAGAATAGTGAATTTAGAAGAAATATTTAAATGGTTTTAAAATAGAATAATTTGAAATTTACTATATTGATGGAAAAATAAGTCTGAAGAGCAGCAAATGATTTTAAATCTATTATAACTTGAAGTATAAGAGTGATTTTTAGGGAGTTCAAATATCTACCTCACTTTGGTATAACACAACTATTCTATATGATACATTTTCTATAAATCCCGTCACAATTGGTTGATACTGTTTCAAGATTTTGACTCACGAGAGCTCTTCAACTAAATATGGTAGCCCTTATTCCTGAGTAAATTTGGGGACATCACTTCAATATAATCATAAATTTTAACGATATATTTTTGCAAAATCTCGTAATAAATATTTGTGATGGCTCGAATTTTCGAGTGATGGTATTTGTAATAAATTGAACCAATAATTATGTGAAAAGTGAATTTCCCATGCCTTTCCCAAAACTTTCAATTCAAAACTTTCATCATTCATTTAGTAGTGGATCCAGCTATAGAATCATCAACTTTTGAGATGATGAAAGGTTCAATTTTTAGTGTGTTTGGCCACCTTTCCAATATTGTCATTTGGGTACTTTTTCATGTTATAAAATCAAGTTTTGAAATAATTGAATATCTTAATTGTTTATCAATAATCAATTTTATAAGAATCAATTATTATAAAAATCGGATCAAATTTATCTTTAGCGTCGCACGTGCAATATGATTGATCGATACAAATACTCTTCTTTGCTGGTTTGTATGTGAATTTTCAGTATTTTTTTTTATGACAAGGGAACCCGCAGCCGCTATCGTTAGGTGCGCACTGGGTAAACCCCGCTCTTGTGCAATAGCCTGCAAACCACACAAGAGAGGTAAACCAGCATAGGTTGCCAATAGCTGACAGGCTCACAGTAGAGAAGGCAAATAAGCATTCCCACAGTGGGATTCGAACCCGTGACCTAGGCCACAAGTTCAAATGCCCTTACCAACTCTACCAGGGGTTGCCCCCGAATTTTCAATATTTTGACTTGAGTATTGGAGGGCTAACGCATAAAAAATTATCGAATGCTTTTTATTCTTTTGTGGGTTTAGGAGATTTATTATAATTTATAACTTATTTGTACACATCAATTTTTCAAGTTTAACCTTTTTCTCAAGTACCTCTTGTTTCTTGCTTTCAGCAAGTTCTCTTTTGTCCTCAATCCTCACACACGCATTAAGGGGGTTGTACTGCTGGCTGCTTTTGGTTGTTCTTTCCACTTGATATTTGAAATGTTCAAAACTAGCTGAATTTACTATAATACCCCTGAGTGGACATTGATATTCTGAAAAAGTGGAATATCGAGCATGTGACCTTAGCTGCATGATTTCCCGACACCACTTGTCTGAAATTGTTACATCTTTTCCATTTGCAAACAAGACCTCCACTACATAGGATATTCTACATTGGACCCACTCGTCGATTGGGAAATTTTATGCTAATTCGATTTTAATTGTCAAACTTATATAAGAATGAATAATAAAAATCACTTACTCCATGCATTTCAATGATCTTAAACGCATTATAACTATTAAAATCGAATTGACATAGTCAACCAAATGAAAATAGGAATTTTATATTAATTCGATTCTAATAATCCATTGGAATGAAAATACATGAGAATGAATGATAAAAATCAATCGCTCCATGTATTTTAATGGTTCCAAATGTACCATAACTTTTAAAATCAATAGATTGATATAGTCCAACTGAGTGACCTTATAAATAATGATTTCGAATTGAATCATGTACTAAGATGGTCAAGATATGATTTTTTATTCTAAACCATCTTCCATTTTCTATTCTAAATATTTAGATAATTAACACAATGTCATAACATTTATGTATGTTAAACATTCTTTAATAAGAATATACATCTATTTATGTAAATAGAAGATGAAATATGATTTGTAAAAAAAATCTTATCAAGATATAGACTGTGATTTAGTTAAAGACTTAAAAACCATGTTCAAACAACACAACAAATAAATTAAAGATACATTCATCTACTTCTTTAACTCATCTCCCATCCCAACGTAATCACCACAAAAAATCAAAACCCCCCGATTAAACTAATAATTAATACAAAAAACCACATCCCAACTTCATTTTTAAATTGGAAGAACACACATTTTAAATTAAATAATTTACAACAGCCAATAAAGCTTACATAAGTCAAAGAAAAATTCAAAACCACACTATTACATCACTTAAATAACCTCGAAAATCCATCCCATTCTCACTTTCCATTTCAAATTGAAAACAAAATCTCACACTCAAATCACAAACTTCAATCTGCAACTCCTTGTTGCAGAGCCTTTTTTTTTTTTTTTTTAAATATTTATATATTAGCCCATAAGTTGATTTCATTGGAAGATTGAATCTTTGTTTATGAAAAATGAAAATGAAGCTTTGCAAAATTGATTTTGTTCTTAAATCACACTTTCCTTGAAGCATTTTCAGATTTGTTTTTTGTATTAGCCCACAAATTTCTTCATCATGCAATGAAAGATTGAATCTTTTTCATGTCAAAAAACGAAAGATTGAATCTTTATATATGAAAATGAAAATGCATCACTACAAAATTGAATTTGCTCTTAAATTGCTTCACATTTTCACATTTTGCATATCTTTTTCATCATCATTGAACTCAGATGGGCTATCACTGTTAGCTCTAAAAGCAGCCATTTCAAAAGACCCAACACAAGCTCTAATTTCATGGTCTGATTCAGATTCAACCCCATGCAACTGGGCTGGGATCACCTGTGATCGCAGCCACAACACAGTCACATCTCTTTCCATAGCCAACAAAAATCTCACGGGCTATATTCCATCGGAAATTGGTGCACTCTCATATCTAACGGCTCTTGATGTTTCACACAACTCTTTCACTGGACCTTTGCCACATCATATCTCAAACCTTCAAAACTTAGTTCATCTTGATGTATCTTCGAATAACTTTAATGGGCCATTGCCAGAAAGCCTAAGCAATTTAACCCATTTGGAGGGCACTCTGAATTTGTCATTTAATGCATTTTCCGGCGAGATTCCGGCGAGTTTTGGCCTTTTTCCGGTGATGGTTAGTATAAATTTACAGCATAATAATCTCACCGGAAAAATACCTGAGGTGGGTACATTGTTGAATCAGGGCCCCACTGCTTTTACTGGAAACCCTAATCTTTGTGGATTTCCATTGAACAATGCATGTACAAACCCGGAAGCTCAAAATCCGAGCTTTTTGGATCAGCCTCAAAACGGCGGCGTTTCGCCAAATGGGTTTGTAGAGAGAGGGAGAATAAGAAGTGGGTCAGTGACATTTTGTGTGATTTCTGGGGTTTTGTTAGTGATTGGGGTTGTTTTTGTATCAGTTTTTGTGATCAAGAAAAAATGGAAAACAGGGGGCAAAACGGGAAAACAAGATGTGGGGGTCGAATTGGGGGAGAGTGAGGAGGGGCAAAAGGGTAAATTCGTGGTTATGGATGAAGGGTTCAGTTTGGAATTAGAGGATTTGTTGAGGGCATCAGCTTATGTCGTGGGGAAAAGCAAGAGTGGTATAGTGTACAAGGTGGTGGTCGGCGGCGGCGGAAAGACGGCGGCGGTGGGTGGTCCGGTGGTGGTGGCGGTCAGGCGGCTGAGCGAGGGTGATGCCACGTGGCGGTTTAAGGAATTTGAGGCTGAGGTGGAGGGTATTGGGAAGGTGCAACATCCCAGTATTGTGAGGTTGAGGGCTTATTACTATGCTAGTGATGAGAAATTGCTGGTTTCTGATTTTGTGCGCAATGGAAGCTTGTACACTGCGTTGCATGGTAAGTACATGTTTTTATCCAAATATAACCTTTGCATTCTCTTTAATTATGATTGCACTAAATTTAGGAGAATATTATAGGGGAGACTCTTGGGTGGATTGAGTCACTTAGGACCAGTCCATTCAAGATCGTTGGATTAGAAGAAGCACTGTAATCCAATGGTCTTGGATGGATCGGCCCTATTGAACTCGTTTCGTCCAAGAATTCACATATATAAATTTCGATAATCAAAACTTATGGCATTGTGAATGAGAGGGATTTTCTCTCATAAAATGGCGTCACTATTCGATTTCAATGACTACACATATATACACGCCTCGTTGTGGGGCAATATTATCTAAACCGAGGAGCAATTCATAGTCCTAGTGTCTATCTCTATCACTTTGGAAA